>CP125979.1:217555842-220055842 GCA_030063025.1 Avena longiglumis | reverse complement strand
AGATATGAGTGTATGGGAGCATATATGAGATATAGATGGTTTATAGCAAGGGAAAGGCTTGGGTTAAGATGCCAAACTGTGAAGAATCAATTAAAACCATAAACATTTCGAGAAGATGTTCAATAAAGCTCCAAAAAGAACGAACCAAGAACCAATCTATTCACTAAGAAGAGGGCAGTGGCCGAGGCCACCATGTAAGAGTTTGTGGCATAAGACCGTGAAGAATTATCCTTGGGTTCATAGCCACTAATCATCAATGAAGCTCACATATCACAAAATGGTAAAGAGAATTGATTTTCTTTAATGTCGGCATTATGGGGGAGGGATAGTTCAATGTATTAGGACCACACTCCCCATATCTCCATGCCTGCATTTAAACACAATAAGGGTCAAGGCATAAGTGAGTATGCAAGGTAATCAAGTAAAGCTCCTAGAATAAATGATATTTAGTTCATTCAGCAAATAAAAAATATTGCTTCATCAAGTGGCTTCGTGAATATATCGGCAAGTTAGTCTTTGGTTGAAACATAGGCTAGTTCAATATCTCCACGAGCAACATGATCTCTAATAAAGTGATGGCGGATCTCAATATGTTTTGTCCTTGTGTGATCCACCGGGTTGAGGGCAATCTTGATGGCACTTTCATTGTCACATAGAAGAGGCACTTTGTCACAATGGACACCGTATTCCTTTAAAGTTTGCCTCATCCATAGCAATTGAGTGCAAGCACTAGAAGCATCCATGTATTCGGCTTTGGCGGTGGAGAGAGATATGCAATTTTTCTTCTTAGAATACCAACACACCAAGGAACTACCAAGGAATTGGCAAGCCCCAGAGGATTACTTTCTATCATCCTTATCACCAGCCCAATCCGAATTCGTGTACCCACAAAGAGAGAATGTTGAGCCCCTAGGATACCAAATACCATAGTTTGGGGTATGAACCAAATATCGAAAGATTCTCTTGACCGCAATCAAGTGGCTTTCTTTAGGAGCCACTTGATATCTTCCACACACTCCTACACTTAACACAATATCAGGTCTAGATGCACAAAGGTAAAGCAAAGGTCCAATCATAGATCGGTATACCTTTTGATCCACATCTTTACCATTTGGGTTTATTTCAAGATGAGTCTTTGATGCCATGGGAGTAGGAGCTCCATTTAGATCTTTCATATTGAACCTCTTGAGCATGTCTTGATTATACTTGACTTGATTGAAGAATGTTCCTCCTCTCACTTGCTTGATCTCAAAACCAAGAAATACCCTCAATTCTCCCATCATAGATTTCCTAAACCTATTATTCATAAGATTTAGGAATTCATCATTAAAAACCTTGTTAGATGAGCCAAAGATAATATCATCAACATATATTTGGCATACAAAAATCTCCCCATTAACCTTCTTAGTGAAAAGAGTGGGATCAATTTTCCCAACCTCAAACCCACGGTCTAGCAACAACTCTCTAAGGTGTTCATACCACGTGTGTGGCGATTGTTTAAGCCCATAGGGCGCCTTATCAAGCTTGTAGACATGGTTTGGGAATTTGGGATCCTTGAAACCCGGGGGTTTATTTACATATACCAACTCATGCAATGGACCATTTAGTAATGCACTTTCTACATCCATTTGTTGCAATTTAAAGTTATGATGTGCCACATAAGCAAGAAGGATACGTATGGACTCAAGGCGAGCCACGGGATCATATGTCTCTCCATAATCAATGCCGTCAATTTGAGAGAACCCTTGAGCTACCAATCTTGCCTTGTTCCTTACAACAATACCATGTTCATATTGCTTATTCTTGAATATCCACTTGGTGCCAATAACATCGCGGCAATCTTTTGGATTTTCAACTAACTTCCACACTTTGTTTCTCTCAAAGTTGTTGAGCTCTTTATGCATTGATTCTAGCCAATCTGAGTCTTCAAGAGCTTCCCATACTTTATTTGGTTCCACCATGGATATATGTGCTTGATGCTCACCAAAATGCTTCAATTGAGCTCGAGTGGACATTCCTCTTATTAGATCACCAAGTACATTCTCAAAAGTGTGATCTCTAATTTCCAACATCCTATCCACTCTAGCTTTACGACGAGTTTCGACCTCCTTGTTATCTCTTGTGGGGATCTCTTCATCATGTTGGTCCTTGTCTTGACCAACATTTTCAGTGGGATCATTCTCATCATCATGAGGCATAGATTGACCTTGGTCTTGATCAGGCACACTATAGGACAGTGTTGAGATGATCTTCTAACTGATTCTATAAATCAGCCTTGAACAATGGACTGAGCAACGCTGGACAATCTAGAGAGTGGAGAATCCTCATCATCCCAAATAGAAGTTTCTGCCTAATCAACTTGTTGAGGGTTCTTAGCTTGTCTTTGGCTTGGATCATCATTTTACTCAATAGCAGGTGATTGTTGATGTTGTGAAGATAAGGGCTCCACTTGAGTAGAGCATTGATACGTCAAAAACGTATCTATAATTTTTGATGTTCCATGCTTGTTTAGTATCCACTTTGCTATGTTTTGTCTACACTTTGATGTATTTTTATACACTTTATGGAACTAACCTATTGACAAGATGCCACATTGCCAATTGCCTATTTTCTTTTGTTTTTGGTTCCATAAAAGGCATAAAATCAATATTCTCGGAATTGGACGGGACAAAAGCCATCTTCCTATTTTTCCCGGAGCAACACGGAACCACGAAGCAGAGGTGGAGGAGGACACCAGGGTGGCCGCACCCCCCTAGGCGCAGTCCAGCCCTAGTGGCGCCCACAGGGGTTGTAGGCCCCCTGGCCCTCCATCGACCTTTTCTCCCTTGCCTATAAATAGCCTCCGACCCAAAAACCCTAAATCATCTGGCGGAAATCCATGAAAACCTCCACAGTGCCGCCGCGACCGAAGGGGAGATTCGGGGATTGAAAGTCTCTGTTCCGGCACCCTTCCAGGATGGGGAAGTGCCCCTAGAGCCATCTCCATCGCCGTTGTTGATTCCCATGATGAGGAGGGAGTAGTTCTTCTTCAGGGCTAAGGGCTCTACCAGTAGCTATGTGTTCATCTCTCTCTCTCTCTCTAACTATCTATCTATCTATCTCTATGCATGATCATGTTGTGGTCATGTGTAACATCCCAAAATTATCCTAATTTTGGAATGTTAAAATAAAAATTAATAAGTTGATCGAATTGTTTGACCTTGTTGAAATTTGATTCAAAAGAAAACTTTTTAGGATTGTTCGAACATTCATAATCCACATTCAAAGTAAATGGATTGGTAAAAAAATAATCAAAAAAACATTGTGTTGCATTGCATCATTACATCTCATGCAAACCCTCATTCAAAATCTTATGTCAAAACCCTAATTGAAATCCACTCATAAAGGTTGCTAAAAGAAAAATACATTTTGTATATTTGATGGAACGGATATTGTTCTTATATGCACTAAAAACATATCTAGAATTACCAAACCCTAAACCCTATTTTTACTTTTCTCTAAAGTGGCCATAAATACTCTATGCATAATGGCAATCTTGTGATTTTGGTTTTGACCAAACTAGGGACTAAATATTAATGAATGTGTTTTGAATTTAGAAAATTTTAGAAACAAATTTCATATAATTTGGAGTTATATAACTAAAACTATAAAAAATACTAAATAGGAAAGTGTATAAAAACTAAAAGAAAAAAAACAAAACCCGAACTAAACTAACCTACCCGGCGACAGCCCGTCTGGCCCAGCCCAAGCACCTCACCCCCTCCTTCCTTTCTTTCCCACGCTGAGCAAGACAAGACGACTGCCCGCCAATGCCCACCCCACGGCTCCTCCCTCCTCACGCATACGCTGGGCCCACCCATCAGTCATCTCCCCCATCCCGTCGACAAAGACCAGGATGAACACGTTCATCCCCACCGAATCAATTCCACCAAAATCGGAACGAATCTGTTCATATTTCTTCCCCTCGTGCACGCAATCCTCCCCATATAAACCACCCCCTCTTTTACCCGAGCAAATTTTCGCTATCCACAAACCCTAGCCGCCCAGATCCAATCCCGTCGCCTCCATGACCGAAGAAAGCTCAGGTCGATCTCGTTTTCGATGGTTCGGTCACCCCGAGCCCCTCCTATCTCCCTCGTTATCTTCTCCTAGCACTTCCTCTTTGCCTCACCCCATTTTTCCCTTCCACGGATCCCTACAGCGCGTACCCGAGGGTGCCGGAGCACGTCAGGAACCGCGAAGCTCCAGTCGACCTCCGTCGCTGCCAGGGACACCGATAGGAGCCAAAGAATGCACGAGGGACATCGACATAATCCTCCGCAACTTGTACGTGTCTTATTCATCATCGGGAGCTATTGGAACGCCGCCTACCATCACCTCCCGTGCACCAGTCGCCACTCCGCCGCCAGCGACGTCACCTCCGGCGAGCCCCTAGGAAGATTCGCTTTTAGGCCGTTGGATCCCCATCCGGCAGCCCAGGATAGATCTTTCCCGTGAAGGGGTATCAACGAATCAGCACGCGCCGTGTGGGCATCCTCGTCAGCAAGCTTAATCGTCAGCCACGTCGGTGCCTTGTCATCTGTTCGGCCCAGGTCAGCGTCCAGTCAGCATTTATGCAATAAAAAGAATTAAGTGTAATCTAAATTGCAGAAAGTTGGTAGAATTTGTAAAATCCATATTGAATCGATTGTAAGCCCAAAAATTACATATAGTATACCGTTGGAAATATATTTTATCGTAGAACATTATTCCTGTTCATATCTATTTTTCGAGGTATAGTTTTTCTGTATTTATTTAATTGGTTAAATAGCCCTTTCATGGTATTTAAATTCTAGAAAAATAAATACTACTCCAAAAAATACAAATAATATACCTGTGGATTCATAAAAATATATAGAATAATAATATGAGATTAGATCTAGGTTTTATAGTATAGTTTTACTATAATAATTTAAATAGTATACTGGATAATCTAGACTAAATAAATTATAGTAAATTATTTGTATATCATAAAAATACAAATAAAGTATATGTGTATTAGTAATTTCATATAAGACCTTAATATGCTATTAGCTCCAATTTAGGAGTTGTAAAAATTGCTGTAGTAATTTAATTAGTTTTAATGTCCATTTACATTATTAAATTCATAATAAATTATTTATAGATCAGAAAAATATAAATAATATGTCTCACGATTCACAATTTCTCGAAGAATACAGATCTGGTCTTAGACATAATTTTTGATGAAGTAATATTTTAAATGAATTAAACTCTATTAAATGGTAATTAAATCATAGAAAAAGATTTACAACTCCGATTAGGGTGAATCCAATTCCTACTGGTTTGTATCAATATCCTATATCCATTAAAGCTGGGAACCAAATTTAATTCGATAGTTAGGATAGAAGTTACAACCAAACTATTAAAACCCCATTATAGAAATCAACATTTAATGATAAATACCCTACTGCATTAAATGATATCATACATGCATCATATGATATATTAATGTTCATAAAACTAAATATAACCATTGTGTCATGTTAAATCATCATGCATGTTTGTGATCATCATTGTTGTATTGTATATTGCAATTGTTTTGATTGGAATTACTCTATTCCTGCGTTAGATTGTTCCGAGAGTGCGACTTCTACGGAGAAATACAATCATCACCCATATTATCAACATAAGGCAATTTACACCTCTTGTTCATATAATGTCCCAGTTTTGATTCTATGCATGTTAGATCTTCAAATTCTGTAGTATGCATGTGTAGGATGTTCTAGTAGAGTTTTTCCTTAGTATTAATTTGCAAGTGCGATGAATTTTTGTAGTATGCCATGAGTAGCTATGTACTTAGGATTTTCCCTTCCTAATAGGTTACCCTATTTTTGCTAAGTCCTTGCTATGTTATATACATAAAGTACCATTGGGGGGGTTCGAAAGATAATAAATTTTTCTAAGTATAAAGGCTCTCTGGAGCAAACTTTTCTTCTCAAATCCACTTTAAAATAAAACTAAGTTTTCTTCTAGGCGGAAAGGTTGTCGGGACAACGAGTGAGATTTTGGTGGAGGACGGACACCCAGGAATCAAAGAAGTCTGCCATGTTTCAGAATTCAGAAGCTTCTAGTGCAACCACAATACATATGGGCCCTATCTTGGCCTAGTACTTAGTGGGAAACCTCACCGGGGTACCAACATTTGGAGGTTCTTGGCACGGTTGGATTCAGAAGGTAGAGGGGATACTAAGGGAAAGCCTCGCCATGGTATTGTCTGTAAAAGTACTTGATCATGGATTGTGGGTAAAGTGCACAAACTCTCGAGAGTATTGCAATCTGATCGATTAGTCGTGTTCATGGAAACAGAACAACATTGAGCATCTGAAGGATGGAGCCTCTGAAGGATCTTCCTCTCCCCTTTCTAAGCAAAGTTTTGAATCCCCATGGCGTGAGTAATATCGCCAATGGGTGGAATTTTGGGAACTTGGTGTGTAATATCCAAGTGTTTGGTTGTTTGGACACTTGGTGAGTAATATCCTCGTGTGCCATTCGATCCTATTTTACTCAAGCAAATGTTTACAAAGTAGGATAAAAACTCTTCTTATTTTCTTCTTACTTAGAGAAATTGGCTTTATGCATGTAAATTTAGCCTTATTCTTTCCATGGTGTAATTTGCCAAAACATTCAATGTATTGACTCAACTCGTTTGGCTGCACGTTTCATCTGCAGAATCTGGAGATCATTGAAAGGTGCGTTAGGATCGCGGGTCTTTACTCAACCTGCCTGTGGCATTGATGGGACTCCAAGTTGTATTTATATCGCTTTTGTTGTAATAATGTAAACTTTGGATTATTCGATTCATGTAATAAAGACTTGTGTTTTACATGATATTTCATCGACTGTGAGTGCTAGCTATTGATCCAGGGACTAGCATGTTAATCACGCGGACTTGGGATCTTTATCGATCCGAGGTCGCTACAGATGGTATCAGAGCATAAGTTGACTGTAGATCATGACCCTAGCATCGGAAAAAGCCTTAGAAGCAATTTTTCTAAGTTATTTTAGAAAACTCTCATACTTCTCATCATCTATCTTTGGAGTTTAAAATTTCTTAAGTCTCTTCTTTTCAACATTAGAAATAACCACTATGCACTTCAAGAAGAATTTTCTCTCAAGACTACCTTTCCAAAGAAGATGATGCAGCCCGACCTACGGTCGTTACTACATCTTGGTCTCCAACTTACGCCAAGTCATCATGGACTCCAAAGGTGAATCCGTTCCTCTATGCGAGCCCCCTTCCTACCCTATTGAATGGTATGCTACTTCATACTCCGTCACATATGCATGATAGGTTCACATTGACAAGTACGGAGGCCTGGGAGGAAGCCCGGAGCATCAAGCCCGACAAGACAGAGGCTTGGAAGAGGAGACAGAAGAAGACATGTCGGCAGCTGCCAGGTCCAAGCGGTACTACCGGTCAGCGGAACCGGTACTATCGGTCAGCGATACTACCGCCCGGTACTGAAGCCTGCGCCATCGCCATTGGATGCCCCGGTACTGGCTTGCGGTACTACCGCCCGCAAGCGGTACTACCGGATACCATGAGCGGTACTACCGGTGATGACCGGTACTACCGGTCCTAGGTCCGGTACTACCGGTCATGTCTGCCTGCGTGCACCAGTTGGGCCATAGCCCATGTATCCCCCTTACTTACCTATTCGCCTAGTTTATCCCCAAACTACCCTTGTTTAGTGGCTGGCCTATAAATAGAGCCCCCACCCCTCATGTATCCCGGAGGAATAGATGATAGACTAAAGAAAACCCCCATTGTGGAATCTCTAGTTTTGCCTCATCCCCTTTACCAAGGGGACCGACTATCGTCACCAACCTCGATTGGACTTTGATCACGCATCCATTGTTGAACAAGGCCTTGGAGTTCATGTCTCGTCCCCAAGTTGTCAAGACCCTCCCCAAGGTGTTCTTTCCTCTCCGATGTGGATTTGAGGGAGCACGTTGACCGATCTTTCCTTGCGAGGATTCTATCGGACCGGTGGCCGCCGTTCGGGAGCAATCGGCCTTGTATCGTGTGAGTTTTGCGTGTGTTCATCGTGTTCTTCGCGAGGTGTGTGTTCGCTTCCGCTACCTTCTCCTTTTCCCCTCGCTTTCCCATCGATTTAACCACGAGATCCGTGAAGATCGGGCACCCAAGAGGTTAACCCCTCCATCATCTGGTATCAGCAGCTTTTGGTTGCCACGGATTTCTCATCGATTTGGTCTTTTCCCCATAAATTCGAAAATTTCACCAAAAACAGCCCCAATTTGTGTTTTGGATCGATCTGTGATTTGAGTGCGTTTTGGTAGGTTTTGATCCGTGGATTTCTTTCTAAACTTGTTGATCTACCTTCCTTTGCGTTCCCATAGCCTAATCCCTTGATTTCGCTCTTCGATTTGGTGTTTTTCTTGAAGATTTTTCGCCCAAATCGCCCCAAAATCACGAAAACGCGTCAAATCTGGGCGTCCCAGGACCAAGCGGTACTACCGGTCCCAAAATCCGGTACTACCGCTCACAACCGGTACTACCTCTCATCCAAGTGGTACTACCCCCTAGTACTGAACAGAAAAAACAGATTCCCAGATTTCAGCCCCTCACCGTTTTAAGCATAACTTTTGCATTCGAACTCGGATTTTGGTGTTCTTTAACTCGTTTCAAAGAGGAGAATGAGCTCTACATCATCATCCACGTTGTTCATGCTATCGACTCCATCCAAATTCCGTGAGAAAGGTGGAATCCAACAATAAAGGGTGAAGATCGTCGACGAAAGGTATAAACATTCTGCGACTTCTCCCCACTTGCATTCCTTTGTGAACCCCACTATCTTTGCGAGCAACAAACACCTATTGATACTAGTTCCTCTTATGATTGCTTGGTCTATGCACATTTGATACCTTGTAGAATTCCAAGCAAACATTGTGAGCGCTATCTTATAGTTATCTTGTATAGCTGTTGGCACAAGGAAGAGGCAAGTGAAAAAGAAATAAAAAAAGAGAAAAAAAGGAAAAGAGAAAAAGAAAGAATTATACATGCGCTTTATAGAATAGGAAGCGCAAGCTCGATGAACATCATATATGGGGTACTTATTATGCATATCTTGTAGCCCACCAAATTTGTGCAATTGAACTAGCGTCTCTCCTTGTACTTGTGTGACACGAGCTTATAGTCTTCTCTAGGTAATCATTTGGTTCTTAGCTCACTTTCTCTGTCGCACAAGTCCCATTTATCCCACCGTGTGTGTTTCCTTGTACATATTTCCTATCTTGTGGATTAACTTGTTTTGCTTTGTGATCATTGTGGTTCTTTACTTGCCATTACAACATCTTGATTTCGGATTGGTTCTTGACATGCCACTTTCCATACCTATCCACCATAGGCCTTGTGTGTGTGTGTTTTTTGGTTCGTAATTGGTTTTGGTGTTCCGCGTGAACTTCACTTTGCTTGGTTTATTGCTCTCAAGTGTGGCCACTTGCACGATACGATCTTCCAAGGTAAAGTAAGGTTTGACGTTGTACCCCTAACTCCCACTACCACTTCCATATACACCGCTTGGTCTTGTGAATCATGTCTAGGGACTCCGGAACCAAGGATGATATCTATGAAGAATCCATGATGAGCCACCATGACTACGACTCCACAACTATAGAGGACATGACGGAGCACAACACCGACAATGGCTCCGCATGCTTTGAGGACCCGGAGCACTACACCTACGACGACTCCACATGCATGGAAGACATGGAGCTCTACGTCGACAATGGCTCCTCATGCATGGAGCCTATGGAGCACTACACCGACAATGGCTCCACATGCTTGGGTGATATGGAGTACTACACCAACAATTACTCCCCAAGCATGGATGACTTCGAGTGCGACATCGACGACGCCTCGCCAAGCATGGAGGACACGGAGAACTTCATCGAGTTTGATGGCTCCTCCATGAGCCATGAAGAATTCCTCCACCGTGTGGAGATGGAAGCCTACTACGCCAAGCAAGAGGAGGCGCATCATCAAGATTCCATGACCTTCAAGGCCAAGCGTGCCACACCAAAGGGCACCACCTACTTCGATGATCCACCTCCAAGGCGACAAGTGCCACCACCTAGATGGCGTCAAGCGCCACCATCTCCAAGGCGCCAAGCTCCATCACCTCCAAGGCGTCAAGCTCCACCATCTCCAAGGCGCCAAGCTACATCACCTCCAAGGCGCCAAGATCCACCTCCTACCCGAAGAAGAGTGGCGTCCAAACATCATATACATCAAGAGGCGCCAAGAAACAAGAATCTATATCGACAAACATCCTCTCATGAGCATCGCCACCATAAAGAGGATACAAGACATCGTCAAAGGCATCTTCGCCATAAAGACGAAGAATTCATGATGAGCACCAACCATAATGCTCAAGCAAGCTCAAGAAGGCACCACAAGCACAAGAAGAGTGCCAAGGCAAATGATCATCGTCGCGAGTGTCATGTGGACGACCAAGTGCGCCACCTACATCAACCATCGGCAAGGCACGCCAATGACCTCCGCTGACACCATCATAGGGCACCTTCAACTACTCATGCCACCACCACAATGGCACCAAGAGCAAGCCTTCCTCCACGCCACCAAGCTTCAATGCCTACGCTTGACTTCCACAACCTCGCCAACGAGGAAAATGTAGACCTCTACTTCGCCAAGTTGGATAGCATGAGCCTACCTTGTAGGGGTCCCAATCTTAGATAAGATAGAGCCTTCTGTGTTTTACAATGCTAGTCCCTGGATCAATAGCTAGCATCCAGAGTTAAGATGTAATATCAAGAAACAAAGGTCATAATATAACTTTATAACCAGGAATAACATAGATTTATTACATCTTACATAGCTCATATGGCTATTACATTACATTGCAGCGGAATAACTATAAGCATGGGTCCTTCATCTTCAAAGTGCCACAGGCAGATGTTGGTTGTAGACTTTGTAATCCTAAACTATCAATCTTCACTAAAATCAATCAAACCTGCAACATACAAGTTACAGCCACAAAGGGTCAATACATTTGAATTGTATTGGCAAGTGATACTATGGTAGTATAGTGGAATCTAACAACTATATGCATTTGGCTAAGTGGAGTTGAGGCTTGCATTGCTCAAAATAGATTTTTCTTATCATTTTGAAAATACTAAGTTTTTTCTTGACAAAATCATTTTTCTCAATCAAAGATTTCAAGATCCTTGTACCAAGCCATCTCTCCATCAATGATTGAAGAATTCAAACAACCCTTGTTCAAACCACAAGATTTTAATTTAGAAATTGGAATGATGAGATTCTTGATTGCTTCCATGTCTTGATGCTCAAATTGTCCTTTACCAGGGACATGGCTAAGTACTTAGATTCTACACTCTTCAGAGGTGGTGCACTTTACCCACAAGACTTGGTTTCCCAAGACAAGATCTTTCAGAAGCCTTCCCTTAGACCAAGATGGACGCGCTCCAACCTATCAAACACTACCACCCACTGTCCATTTGGCTAAGTTCTTGCAACCTATATGATCATGGCAGAGCCCATATTGCCAAGTGGTTGCACTTGAAGCTTCTCAACATTTGACATCTCAAATCCCTTTGTTTCCTGGGTGGCATTCCATAAGTGAGATACACAAGGTTCCTGGCCTTGTGTAACCACTCAACATAACCCAATCCTTCCATTCCACCCAGGAGGTTCATTTACTTAGTTGTTTTATTAAACAAAACCTAAGTCTTCAGACTTAGAATATTTTCCATAGTGTGAATATATTTTCCACCCATGTTTTCTATTAGCTAGGCTAAGCTTGGTAGTATTAGGAAACTTAACTTAGGAATTCCTACTAAGGATTCATCTACTAGGTTTTCCTATAGCAAGATCTATACTTAGCAAAATCCATGCAAGTTTATTTAGCAAAATCACTAATGCATAGAAAAAGTAATGGGACAAAAAGTATGAAGCATCACTTGCCTTTTTGGTAGGGAATGGTAGTTCACTCCTTGTTCTTGTTAGTCTCACACTTCACTATAAATCAATCAAGTAAACATCAATTCAATTTACATTCCAATCCAATAATCACTAAACAATTTCACACACACAAGACAATGTAAACCAATTCATGCATGGGAGCATGCACAAGATAGTTTTATTTTGCAAAGGGGTCTCTATGGGGTTTCTAAACTTTGTAAGATCCAAATTGGTCATTTACCAAAGTGGCAAAGTTATTAGTAAGAAGGTTTTGTCAAAAATCTATTTTTAATTCCATTCATCATTTCATGTGGTGAAAAATGTTTTTATTAAGGCAAAACTCTTAAGTTGTTCACCAAATGAGTTGCTATTGCAAAGCTTGGTGTTTTTGGGTCAGTAGGTTTGGTCCAAACTATTTCCTTAAAGTTTTCTTTTCATAAACATTTTTATAACAAAAACTATTCTTTTTATTTGGCTAGAAAATGACTAAATCAAGTAATCCAACCTAAATCTTACCAAAATCATTTTTTAATACCAAGGGTTGATTCTTAGGGTCAGTAAGGTCACAACAATCCATTTTGCAAAAGTTTTAATCCAAAAATCATTTTTAAACAATTTTTATACTCTATACAAGCACACATAAGTTTCTGCAAATTCAAACAAGCTAACAGATACTATTTGCTAAACTAAGGCCATGGTTGGCTAGGGCTTGTTCTCCTGATTTCATTGATATAAAATTTGCAAAATTTGGACGTGTGGTTTGAAAGTTACAAAGGTTTGAAAATTGCATATCAATCTGATTTCAAATTCTAATTTCAATCTATCTGGTGACACGCGGCGGCTTCTTATTTGACGGTACCGTTTCGGTTGGATCGCGGCTGTGGTGCGTTGGATTAAGTCTAATCATGTGGCCCTGAACGCATACCCCTTCGCGTTAAGTGATTCTAATCCTGCTCGCTCAATCTAGATCGGACGGCTGTGGGGTGTTCGACCATGGACGCCAGGCGGCTGGCGGCGGCGACTGCTTTCACGGCGGCGCCGATACAGAAGCGGCGAGGGGAGTGTGCTCACCGGGTTAGTGAAGCGACGCTGATGCTCAACGTGGGACTGGTCCGTCGAGGGGCGCACGGGGACGGGCAGAATTCCTCGCCGGAGTTGGTTCTGGCGACGGACGCGCTCGGTCGAGGTCGAAGAGGGCTCTGTGGTTCACCAGGAGGCAAGAAAAGGTCATGATCAGATGCAGGGGGCCACGGAGATGACGTGTGCATGAACGAGAGGGGTCGGGGTGGTCTAGAATTACCGGAGGAGCTCGTCGGAGGCGAGACAGACGGCGGCGGTGCTGGAGGTTGTCGTTGCCGACACTCTGGAGCGCCCGCGGTCGTACAAAGGGCACAGGCGGATGCGCCTGGATGTGGTGAATATGCCTGCGTGTCGAGGGAGTCGAGGCGCGAGGGCAGCGGAATCGGCGCCGGAGCGTCGGACACAGAGTGGTTCGGTGAGAAATTAGTGGTCTGGGGCGGATTGGGAAGGAAGCAGGGAACGAGAGAGGAGTCACTGGAGTTTAAGCGTGTGTGGTCAGGGGGCGTTGATCGCACGGCATTGAAGCGAATTGACGAGGCAATCAATCAGCAGTTACAGCCAGGACGACGAGGTCGTGTTGAAGACGATGAATAGGAGGGGGTGGGGTCGGCTTGTCAGCGCTTGAGTGATAGGGAGAAGAGGGTCCACATGTCATTGTCTACGGTCGAGCACCGAGTGGGAAAACGCGTTTCATGGAGAGGAAAAGACTGGCTGGTCTTTGGTGGGCTTGGCCGACTGGGATGGCTGTTGTTTCATTTTTTTTTGTACAGAAACATTTTCTTTTTCTATTTCTATTTGCTGATTTGATTTTTAATCAACATTTCAAACATTCAAACCAATCAAACAATTCAAACTATTGTAATGAGTTTTTGGTTCTGTTTATCATCATAATTCACATTCTAAAATAAAATATTATTTTAAATCTTTTTAGGTTCCATTTATTAATTAAATAAATGGATCATTAATTATTTAATAAAATAGGGTTTGTTTTAATTAATAAAATCTTCATTTAAAATCCAAATATTTTCAAAATCCAATCAGTAGGTTTTATTTGGAAATAAAGAATATTTGGAAAACTTGTTTAAAATAAAATAATCCTTTTACTTTAGGGTCCATTAATAATTAAATAAAATGGACCTTAGTTATTAAATCAAATAGGGTTTGATTTTATTAATAAAATCTTTATTTGAACCTAAATATTTTAAAAATCAAATTAGTAGGTTTAATTTGGGAAGTATATAATACTTGGAGATTTGTGTTTAAAATAAAATAACATTTTAATTTAGGGTCCATTATTAATTAAATATAATAGACTTTCAAACTTATTTCAAATAGGTTTTATTTGATTGAGATATTTATTTTGAATCTAAAATAAAGCCAAAACATTTTAGTAGATTTTATTTGTGAATTTCAAATAATTGGGAAAACCTATTTTAAATAATTTAATAAGTTTTGATGTTTCAATTTAAATTGGTAAAACCCTTTATCTTCAAATAAGGTTGGATGTTAAATCCTTATTACTTTATTTAAAATAAACTTTTATTATTTTAATCAAAGGAAACTCTTTGGTTTCAAAATCTTGGCCAAGTTTAAATTGGCTTTATAAAATAATCCTTATTTATAAATCCACCTTTTCTTTTGAAAACCAAATTTTTTTATTAAAGGATCCAATAATAGTACTTCCAAAACATTTTTAATTTCCTTTATTAAATGTTTATCTTTATGAATCCCTTTAGGATTTTATTTAATTCAAATGGGTTTGAAGTTCCAATTGAATTCAAAAAGTTTCTTCTGGCTCTGAAAATCAACAAAGTTTTTATTTTATTAATTTATTTTCACATTACAAGATTTGGAAAATCTTGGGATGTGACAGGCTACCACCCTTAAAATAAATCTCGTCCCGAGATTTGGGGAGGCTAGGGTTACAAGCAAGTTCAAAACAACTAGGGTACTACCACCCTTAAAAAATTTCAAACAAAAATTACACATTGTCCTTCTTGGATTCTGGGAAAATTTTCTCTAAGCAAACAGTTGCATTTATGTCCTTAATTTCCATGCTTGAGTCATGGGCCAAGGTTGAGATCCTTCATAGACTTGTTTAACTTGTTCTCCATCCTTTCTGGACAATTGTTTGCATAGTGTCCTAGTTCCTTGCATTTGAAACATGTGACAAGGCTGAGATCCCTCATAGGCTGGTTTATCTTATGCTTCATCTTTCCTGGACAGTAGTTTGCATAATGTCCTAACTCTTTGCAGTATTTGCACATCTCTTGGCTGATATCTTTCTTTTCCTTTGGTATCATTGCTTTTTGTTTGTTTCTTTGGTTCTTCTTATTCTTTTCTGGGCATTCGTTGGCATAGTGTCCCATCTCTTTGCAATTGTAACATTGCAACTGGCTTATGTCCTTCTTCTTCTTTTTGGGTCTCTCCAAAGCTAGGAGTTCTTCTAGTTCATGTTCTTCATAGGTTGGATATCTTTCTCTCTTCTTGAGGCATTGATCTTCATGCTCCTTGGATGCATGATCCTTGTCCCTACAAGTATTGCTAACTTGGGTTCCTTCTAGAATAGCATCTTTGTCATCCTTGTTGTCATTAGATCTTTGGGAAAAGTTTTCTCTCATGTTAATCATTTGAGTAACCAATCCTTGCAACAATTGGGATTGAAGTTTCAAAATCCTTTGTATGGCTGGGTCTAGTCCATTGTTGTCGGCTAAAAGATGAGTTGTCTCTTGGTTCAACTGGTTTTGGGTTGCTATAAGTTCTCTCATGTTGTCCTCTTGGTTGTTGTTGTTGTTGTCATCAACCTTGATGTTGGAGTTTCTTTGAGAAGTCATCTGTTTGGGTTTGAATTGGGATTAGAATAGGCAAGATATTTCTAAGGAATCAATTCTAATCACACACATCACAATTCACACAAGCAATATGCATGCAATCACAAACCAAACATTCACAACAACTTTGCAATCAAACAACAGGGTTCAAGCACATACTTAGGCAACAAAATATTTTTGTTACACCACATAAGTTGGTGTATTTGACTTTAACTATAAATGGTGGTCCATCTACATGGTTCACTTGTGATATTTCCTTCCTTCTTGGTTGATTCTTCTTGCATGATATCTTGGTTTCCTTGAGATAAACTCTTGGTTACAATACTTCAAAGTTGTTGATGGTTCCTTCTTATTTTGCATTCCCTCAGTCTCTAAATATTGAGTAAGATTTTCCTTGTTTCACTTGTGGTCCTTAGTGATATCCAAGTTGGAAGTCCTTGGTGAAGAGGCTGAAGATGTTGAAGTCATTAGAGTTGAAGAAGTTGAAGAGGTCCTTTGCACATGGTGAAGTCTTTGGTCATGGGTAGGTTTTCCATTAAGTTGAAGTAGAAGAGAAGTAGAGTTGAAACCACAATGGTTGAGGAAAGAGTTTACAAGTGTTTTTGTAAATAAATTTTGGAACAAGTACAACTCCTATTTTTCTAAGGGTTTTTGTCCAATCCTAGGTTTACAAATCCTACAGGCAACACAATGCTCTGATACCATCTGTAGGGGTCCCAATCTTAGATAAGATAGAGCCTCCTGTGTTTTACAATGCTAGTCCCTGGATCAATAGCTAGCATCCACAGTTAAGATGTAATATCAAGAAACAAAGGTCATAATATAACTTTATAACCAGGAATAACATAGATTTATTACATCTTACATAGCTCATATGGCTATTACATTACATTGCAGCGGAATAACTATAAGCATGGGTCCTTCATCTTCAAAGTGCCACAGTGTATGTTGTAGACTTTGTAATCCTAAACTATCAATCTTCACTAAAATCAATCAAACCTGCAACATACAAGTTACAGCCACAAAGGGTCAATACATTTGAATTGTATTGGCAAGTGATACTATGGTAGTATAGTGGAATCTAACAACTATATGCATTTGGCTAAGTGGAGTTGAGGCTTGCATTGCTCAAAATAGATTTTTCTTATCATTTTGAAAATACTAAGTTTTTGCTTGACAAAATCATTTTTCTCAATCAAAGATTTCAAGATCCTTGTACCAAGCCATCTCTCCATCAATGATTGAAGAATTCAAACAACCCTTGTTCAAACCACAAGATTTTAATTTAGAAATTGGAATGATGAGATTCTTGATTGCTTCCATGTCTTGATGCTCAAATTATCCTTTACCAGGGACATGGCTAAGTACTTAGATTCTACACTCTTCAGAGGTGGTGCACTTTACCCACAAGACTTGGTTTCCCAAGACAAGATCTTTCAGAAGCCTTCCCTTAGACCAAGATGGACGCGCTCCAACCTATCAAACACTACCACCCACTTTCCATTTGGCTAAGTTCTTGCAACCTATATGATCATGGTAGAGCCCATATTGCCAAGTGGTTGCACTTGAAGCTTCTCAACATTTGACATCTCAAATCCCTTTGTTTCCTGGGTGGCATTCCACAAGTGAGATACACAAGGTTCCTGGCCTTGTGTAACCACTCAACATAACCCAATCCTTCCATTCCACCCAGGAGGTTCATTTACTTAGTTGTTTTATTAAACAAAACCTAAGTCTTCAGACTTAGAATATTTTTCCATAGTGTGAATATATTTTCCACCCATGTTTTCTATTAGCTAGGATAAGCTTGGTAGTATTAGGAAACTTAACTTAGGAATTCCTACTAAGGATTCATCTACTAGGTTTTCCTATAGCAAGATCTATACTTAGCAAAATCCATGCAAGTTTATTTAGCAAAATCACTAATGCATAGAAAAAGTAATGGGACAAAAAGTATGAAGTATCACTTGCCTTTTTGGTAGGGAATGGTAGTTCACTCCTTGTTCTTGTTAGTCTCACACTTCACTATAAATCAATCAAGTAAACATCAATTCAATTTACATTCCAATCCAATAATCACTCAACAATTTCACACACACAAGACAATGTAAACCAATTCATGCATGGGAGCATGCACAAGATAGTTTTATTTTGCAAAGGGGTGTCTATGGGGTTTCTAAACTTTGTAAGATCCAAATTGGTCATTTACCAAAGTGGCAAAGTTATTAGTAAGAAGGTTTTGTCAAAAATCTATTTTTAATTCCATTCATCATTTCATGTGGTGAAAAATGTTTTTATTAAGGCAAAACTCTTAAGTTGTTCACCAAATGAGTTGCTATTGAAAAGCTTGGTGTTTTTGGGTCAGTAGGTTTGGTCCAAACTATTTCCTTAAAGTTTTCTTTTCATAAACATTTTTATAACAAAAACTATTCTTTTTATTTGGCTAGAAAATGACTAAATCAAGTAATCCAACCTAAATCTTACAAAAATCATTTTTAATACCAAGGGTTGATTCTTAGGGTCAGTAAGGTCACAAAAATCCATTTTGCAAAAGTTTTAATCCAAAAATCATTTTTAAACAATTTTTATACTCTATACAAGCACACATAAGTTTCTGCAAATTCAAACAAGCTAACAGATACTATTTGCTAAACTAAGGCCATGGTTGGCTAGGGCTTGTTCTCCTGATTTCATTGATATAAAATTTACAAAATTTGGACGTGTGGTTTGAAAGTTACAAAGGTTTGAAAATTGCATATCAATCTGATTTCAAATTCTAATTTCAATCTATCTGGTGACACACGGCGGATTCTTATTTGACGGTACCGTTTCGGTTGGATCGCGGATGTGGTGCGTTGGATTAAGTCTAATCGTGCGGCCCTGAACGCATACCCCTTCGCGTTAAGTGATTCTAATCCTGCTCGCTCAATCTAGATCGGACGGCTGTGGGGTGTTCGACCATGGACGGGCTACGGGCGGCTGGCGGGCGACTGCTTTCACAGCGGCCAATGTACAGAAGCGAAGCGAGGGGAGTGTGCTCACCGGGTTAGTGAAGCGACGCTGATGCTCAACGTGGGACTGGTCCGTCGAGGGGCGCACGGGGACGGGCAGAATTCCTCGCCGGAGTTGGTTCTGGCGACGGACGCGCTCGGTCGAGGTCGAAGACGGCTCTGTGGTTCACCAGGAGGCAAGAAAAGGTCGTGATCAGATGCAGGGGGCCACGGAGATGACGTGTGCATGAACGAGAGGGGTCGGGGTGGTCTAGAATTACCGGAGGAGCTCGTCGGAGGCGAGACAGACGGCGGCGGTGCTGGAGGTTGTCGTTGCCGACACTCTGGAGCGCCCGCGGTCGTACAAAGGGCACAGGCGGATGCGCCTGGATGTGGTGAATATGCCTGCGTGTCGAGGGAGTCGAGGGGCGGCGAGGGGCAGCCGGAATCGGCGTCGGAGCGTCGTCGGACACAGAGTGGTTCGGGGAGAAATTAGTGTGGTCTGGGGGCGGGATTGGGGAAGGAAACAGAGGGGAACGAGAGAGGAGTCACTGGAGTTTAAGCGTGTGTGGTCAGGGGGCGTTGATCGCACGGCATTGAAGCGAATTGACGAGGCAATCAATCGGCAGTAACAGCCAGGACGACGAGGTCGTGTTGAAGACGATGAATAGGAGGGGGTGGGGTCGGCTTGTCAGCGCTTGAGTGATAGGGAGAAGAGGGTCCACATGTCATTGTCTACGCGGGTCAGATACCGAGTGGGAAAACGTTTCATGGAGAGGGAAAAGACTGGGCTGGTGGGCTTGGCCGACTGGGCTGGCTGTTGTGTCATTTTTTTTTTGTACAGAAACATTTTCTTTTTCTATTTCTATTTGCTGATTTGATTTTTAATCAACATTTCAAACATTCAAACCAATCAAACAATTCAAACTATTGTAATGAGTTTTTGGTTCTGTTTATCATCATAATTCACATTCTAAAATAAAATATTATTTTAAATCTTTTTAGGTTCCATTTATTAATTAAATAAATGGATCATAAGTTATTTAATAAAATAGGGTTTGTTTTAATTAATAAAATCTTCATTTAAAATCCAAATATTTTCAAAACCCAATCAGTAGGTTTTATTTGGAAATAAAGAATATTTGGAAAACTTGTTTAAAATAAAATAATCCTTTTACTTTAGGGTCCATTAATAATTAAATAAAATGGACCTTAGTTATTAAATCAAATAGGGTTTGATTTTATTAATAAAATCTTTATTTGAACCTAAATATTTTAAAAATCAAATTAGTAGGTTTAATTTGGGAAGTATATAATACTTGGAGATTTGTGTTTAAAATAAAATAACATTTTAATTTAGGGTCCATTATTAATTAAATATAATAGACTTTCAAACTTATTTCAAATAGGTTTTATTTTATTGAGATATTTATTTTGAATCTAAAATAAAGCCAAAACATTTTAGTAGATTTTATTTGTGAATTTCAAATAATTGGGAAAACCTATTTTAAATAATTTAATAAGTTTTGATGTTTCAATTTAAATTGGTAAAACCCTTTATCTTCAAATAAGGTTGGATGTTAAATCCTTATTACTTTATTTAAAATAAACTTTTATTATTTTAATCAAAGGAAACTCTTTGGTTTCAAAATCTTGGCCAAGTTTAATTTGGCTTTATAAAATAATCCTTATTTATAAATCCACCTTTTCTTTTGAAAACCAAATTTTTTTATTAAAGGGTCCAATAATAGTACTTCCAAAACATTTTTAATTTCCTTTATTAAATGTTTATCTTTATGAATCCCTTTAGGATTTTATTTAATTCAAATGGGTTTGAAGTTCCAATTGAATTCAAAAAGTTTCTTCTAGCTCTGAAAATCAACAAAGTTTTTATTTTATTAATTTATTTTCACATTACAAGATTTGGAAAATCTTGGGATGTGACATACCTCCACCACTACTACGCGATGGCCACGATACGGTCGAGCATGGGATTTTCCCTTCGACCATGGAGGAGAGCGATGATGCCCACCTTATGGCATCCAACCTTGAAGGCGACAAGGTCAAGAATGGTGAGCATGGGATTTTCTCTTCACCAAAGGAGGCGCATGGATTTGAGGAAACCGAGCCTACCCCCATATGCTTGAGTGATGATGTGGTACCAATCCCATGTGAGTATGAGAGCCACTTAGCCCACTTGAGTGAGAACAAGAGTGAGATGAGTGACTCCACCTTATGTGAGATTGAGTGCTTCCACTTGGATGGCATGAGTGATACTCCTAGTGAGTTGAGAGTGGTAGTTGATAGGTCAAGTGAGACCATTTCGATTTCTAACAACTTACCCTCTACCTCTAGTGTGTTCTCTTGTGTTGTGCTAGGTCCCATGGAGGAAGACGCCCGATGCTATGAAGCAATGATGCCTCGAATGGAGAAGATGTACATGGTAGATGCTACACCATGGATACATCAAGAATATGAAGTCGTCCACAAGGAGGCCACTACTTCCACAACACCCACTTCATATGAGAGGTATGACCAAGGTACCAATAAGGGTGTTGATGATGCCATGATCCCACTAGTGGACATGATGAATTGTGAGGATATGCATGTTTTGGATGATACTTGTGACATTACATATGCTTCACTCATATTCCCATGTGATGCTTTGCCTTTGCATAATATTGATCATGTGGAATTGTTTGATTGCGAAATCATTGCCATAAACATGCCATGCTATGCATCTTGTGTGTATCCTCCAATTGCTTTGGACTTGCCTTGTCATGCTAGTCATTCAATTTCTCCCGTTGCTTGCGATAAGATGAATACTTGCTATTTCACTTGTTTTGCTTGCAACAATATTGATCATATGCGTTCTAATGAGATGGCCCCCATAGCTTTCTCAATTTTTGGAGATTTTGATGATTGCCATGATAAGCATGTTCCCCACTTGACATTCTTCCTTTTGTGTTTTTGCCAAATTCTCCAAGCTTTGCATCAAAGATGTTGATAAAATTTATATTCGATTGCTTTGAGTGCCCCACTACTATGTTATATGGAGTCTTTGAGTTTCCACATTTGGATGATGTTCAAACGATTTCCATGCACTTTGACCTTGAATATGCATCCCATTTGCTATACATGCATTGTACTAATAGTGTTGTGAACAAGAATGGACATGCCACATTTGACATGTTCCTCTATCACGCACGAAAATATTTTTCTTGGTCTTTGTTGTGTGAAGGTACAAGTGCATACATGTCAACCTCTACCAACCACGTGTTGACAAGAAGAACCGAAGAGAGTTACCTATGGCTACCCTTCATCGAGCTATCTCTTCAAGATAAGGTGACTTCCTTCTACTTGAGGACTCATGCTATAATCTTCATGAATTGGCTACTCTTTGAGTGTTTCTTTGCTTTTGTTGTGAGCTTTGTAGGCTTCAAGGAAGGTGAAGGAACATTGAAGTGTTGTCAAGTCAATCTTCCCGAGGACGACAATATGGTGAACCCCAGGATCAAGAAGGTCTCTCGACCGCTTCTACTTTGTGATGAGCATGTAGAGTCGAGGACGACTCTTTTTGAAGGGGGGGAGATGATGCAGCCCGACCTACTGTCGTTACTACATCTTGGTCTCCAACTTACGCCAAGTCGTCACGGACTCCAAAGGTGAATCCGTTCCTCTATGCGAGCCCCCTTCCTACCCTATTGAATGGTATGCTACTTCATACTCCGTCACATATGCATGATAGGTTCACATTGACAAGTACGGAGGCCAGGGAGGAAGCCCGGAGCATCAAGCCCGACAAGACGGAGGCTTGGAAGAGGAGACGGAAGAAGACATGTCGGCAGCTGCCAGGTCCAAGCGGTACTACCGGTCGGCGGAACCGGTACTACCGGTCAGCGGTACTACCGCCCCCTACTACCGCCCGGTACTGAAGTCTGCGCCATCGCCCTTTGGATGCCCGACATCGGCTTGCGGTACCGCCGCAAGCGGTACTACCGGATACCATGAGCGGTACTACCGGTGATGACCGGTACTACCGGTCCTAGGTCCGGTACTACCGGTCATGTCTGCCTGCGCACACCAGTTGGGCCATAGCCCATGTATCCCCTTACTTACCTATTTTCCTAGTTTATCCCCAAACTACCCTTGTTTAGTGGCTGGCCTATAAATAGAGCCCCCACCCCTCATGTATCCTGGAGCCATAGATGATAGACTAAAGAAAACCCCCATTGTGGAATCTCTAGTTTTGCCTCATCCCCTTTACCAAGGGGACCGACTATCGTCACCAACCTCGATTGGACTTTGCATCACGCATCCATCGTTGAACAAGGCCTTGGAGTTCATGTCTCGTCTCCAAGTTGTCAAGTCCCTCCCCAAGGTGTTCTTCCCTCTCCGATGTGGATTTGATGGAGCACGTTGACCGATCTTTCCTTGCGAGGATTCTATCGGACCGGTGGCCGCCGTTCGGGAGCAATCGGCCTTGTATCGTGTGAGTTTTGCGTGTGTTCATCGTGTTCTTCGCGAGGTGTGTGTTCGCTTCCGCTACCTTCTCCCTTTCCCCTCGCTTTCCCATCGATTTGACCACGAGATCCATGAAGATCGGGCACCCAAGAGGTTAACCCCTCCATCAGAAGATCTTCTCAATGTTTCTCTCAAGTCATGACTTGAAGACCTTGCAAAAGGTGTTCCAAGACTAAAGATACAAGAATCGAAGAATTAAAAGCTAAAAGTACCAAAGACTTTGAAGGCCTTAAAAGATTACTAAAGACCTTGAATGATTGAAGATCATGAAGATTGTCAAGATCAAGAAGACATTGAAGACTCGAATCCTCTAAGATACCAAGTGACCTTTAGGAACCAAATCCGGATAAATTTTGCTACAATATAGACGCGACGAATTTTTTGCTATCTTGTATGGTTTTATTACCTTAGCTAATGAAAACCTATTTTCTAAATAAAGTTGCTTGTATGGGTTTCTTTTCTATACTCCATTCCTTCCTGCTCTAAACCTTGGTCAACTCGAAAGATGAACCATATCAATAAGGACGACAAGGAACTCAACTTCACCAAGCATAAGAGCCACACCGATGCAAAGAAGTGGATGCACCAGGTTGAAGGAAGAATGAAGTATGCCAACATTGAAGCCAATAGAATGGTTCATTATGCCACCCAATTGCTAAAGGATGAGGCTGCAACCTGGTGGGAGATGCAACACGCCATTTATGATCAAGGGATGATATCCTGGGAAGAATTTAAAGCGGTTCTACTACAATCTCGTCTTGTGACTCGTATACCAAAAACCCAAGAAGTTGAAGTCCCAAAACAATCAGCTTGCATGATCTTTGGAGAAATAGGGCATACCCCCCAAGGAGCATCATGATCAGTGCCCCTACTGTGAAGAAAGTCACCCATATGAAGCATGCCCCACCTCTCAAGTTACATGCTTCTTGTGCGAAGGGACCAACCACAACCCCTTGCAATGTCACCTCTACCCGATAGTACAACAAGTGAATCAGCAAGTTAGGGATGTAATGTGCCACGACATGTTATCCTCACCAAGGAAGAGGAAGGATCTAAGCAAAGTCATATGCTTCAAGTGTCACAATCCTGGGCATTATGCTGTTAATTGTCAAGAACAGGATAATGTGGCTGGAAAGGATGAAAACAATGATTATAATGGTAATAGATGTAGCAACAAGAATCCCAAGAAATATCCTAGCCAGGTGACATGCTACAAGTGTGGTGAAACAGGGCATTACACGTAAAATTGACCCGAGAAAAGGAAGAATGGTGGTGGAAATTGCAATCACAATGGCAATGTCAAGAAGCCCAATCTGTCCATTAGGCTATGGTGAATTATGTTAGAGTGAGTTAAGCTTACAAATCATTGTATCGGAGAACCCAACAAATATAACCTTTTAAGGGTGGTAGTACCCTAGTGTAACCCGAACCTATTTCCTTCTAGCCTTCTCGAATCTTGGGGACGAGATTCCTTTTAAGGGTGGTAATCTGTAACATCCCAAAATTATCCTAATTTTGGAATGTTAAAATAAAAATTAATAAGTTGATTGAATTGTTTGACCTTGTTGAAGTTTGATTCAAAAGAAAAATTTTTAGGATTGTTCTAACATTCATAATCCACATTCAAAGTAAATGGATTGGTCAAAAAATAATAATCAAAAAAATATTGTGTTTCATTGCATCATTGCATCTCATGCAAACCCTCATTCAAAATCTTATGTCAAAACCCTAATTGAAATACACTCATAAAGGTTCCTAAAAGAAAAATACAGTTTGTATATTTGATGGAACGGATATTGTTCTTATATGCACTAAAAACATATCTAGAATTACCAAACCCTAAACCCTATTTTTACTTTTCTCTAAAGTGGCCATAAATACTCTATGCATAATGGAAATCTTGTGATTTTGGTTTTGACCAAACTAGGGACTAAATATTAATGAGTGTGTTTTGAATTTAGAAAATTTTAGAAACAAATTTCATATAATTTGGAGTTATATAACTAAAACTATAAAAGAAGTACTAAATAGGAAAGTGTATAAAAAAGAAAAGAAAAGAACAAAAGCCGAACTAAACTAACCTACCCGGCGACAGCCCGTCCGGCCCAGCCCAAGCACCTCACCCCCTCCTTCCTTTCTTTCCCACGCGCGAGCGGCGCACAGCAGCGACTCTGGCCCGCCAGCGGCCCACCCCAGCCGGCTCCTCTCCCTCTGTCACCGACACACGGGGCCTACCCGTCAGTCGTCTCCCCCATCCCGTCTACAGAGACCAGGATGAACACGTTCATCCCCACCGAATCAATTCCACCAAAATCGGAAAGAATCCGTTCGTATTTCTTCCCCTCGTGCACGCAATCCTCCCCATATAAACCACCCCCTCTTTTTCCCGGGCAAATTTTCGCTATCCACAAACCCTAGCCGCCCAGATCGATCTACTCCAATCCCGCCGCCGCCATTACCGAAGAAAGCTTAGGTTGATCTCGTTTTCGATGGTTTAGTCACCCCGCGTCCCTCCTATCTCCCTCGTTATCTTCTCCTAGCACTTCCGCTTTGCCTCAACCCATTTTTCCCTTCCACGGATCCCTACAGCGCGTACCCGAGGGCGCCGGAGCACGTCAAGAACCGCGAAGCTCCAGTCGACCTCCATCGCTGCAGGGACACCGATAGGAGCCGAAGAACGCACAAGGGACATCGACATAATCCTCCGCAACTCGTACGTGTCTTATTCATCATCGGGAGCCGCTGGAACACCGCCTACCATCACCTCCCGTGCGCCAGTCGCCACTCCACCGCCAGCGACGTCACCTCAGGCGAGCCCCCAGGAAGATTTGCTTTCAGGCCGTTGGATCCCCATCCGGCGGCCTAGGATAGATCTTTCCCGCGAAGGGGTATCAACGAATCAGCGCGCGCCGTGTGGGCATCCTCGTCAGCAAGCTTAATCGTCAGCCACGTCGGCGCCTTGTCATCTCTTCGGCTCAGGTCAGCGTCCAGTCAGCATTTATGCAATAAAAAGAATTAAGTGTAATCTAAATTGCAGAAAGTTGGTAGAATTTGTAAAATCCATATTAAATCGATTGTAAGCCCAAAAATTACACATAGTATACCGTTGGAAAGATATTTTATCGTAGAACATTATTCCCTGATCATATCTATTTTTCGAGGTATAGTTTTTCTGTATTTATTTAATTGGTTAAATAGCCCTTTCATGGTATTTAAATTCTAGAAAAATAAATACTACTCCGAATAATACAAATAATATACCTATTGATTCATAAAAATATTGAGAATAATAATATGGGATTAGATCTAGGTTTTACAGTATATTTTTTAAATAGTATAATGGATAATCTAGACTAATAAATTATAGTAAATTATTTGTATATCATAAAAATACAAATAAAGTATATATGGATTCGTAATTTCATAAAAGACCATAATATGCTATTAACTCCAATTTAGGAGTTGTAAAAATTGCTGTAGTAATTTAATTAGTTTTAATGTCCATTTACATTATTAAATTGATAATAAATTATTTATAGATCAGAAAAATATAAATAATATGTCTCAGGATTCACAATTTCTCGAAGAATACAGATCTGGTCTTAGACATAAGTTTTGATGAAGTAATATTTTAAATGAATTAAACTCCATTAAATGGTAATTAAATCATAGAAAAATATTTACAACTCCGATTAGGGTGAATTCAATTCCTACTGGTTTGTATCAATATCCTATATCCATTAAAGCTGGGAACCAAATTTAATTCGACAGTTAGGATAGAAGTTACAACCAAACCATTAAAACCCCATTATGGAAATCAACATTTAATGATAAATACCCTACTGCATTAAATGGTCTCATACATGCATCATATTATATATTAATGTTCAAAAAACTAAATATAACCATTGTGTCAAGTTAAATCATCATGCATGTTTGTGATCATCATTGTTGTATTGTATATTGCAATTGTTTTGATTGGAATTACTCTATTCCTGCATTAGATTGTTCCGAGAGTGCGACTGCTACGGAGAAATACAATCATCACCCATATTATCAACATAAGGCAAGTTACACCTCTTGTTCATATAATGTCCCAGTTTTTATTCTATGCATGTTAGATCTTCAAATTCTGTAGTATGCATGTGTAGGATGCTCTAGTAGATTTTTTCCTTAGTATTATTTTGCAAGTGCGATGAATTTTTGTAGTATTCCATGAGTAGCTATGTACTTAGGATTTTTCCCTTCCTAATAGGTTACCCTGTTTTTGCTAAGTCCTTGCTATGCTATATACATAAAGTACCGTTGGGGGGGTCGAAAGACAATAAATTTTTCTAAGTATAAAGGCTCTCTGGAGCAAACTTTTCTTCTCAAATCCACTTCAAAATAAAACTAAGTTTTATTCTGGGCGGAATGGTTATCGGGACAACGAGTGAGATTTTGCGGGAGGACGGCCGCCCTGGAATCAATGAAGTCTGCCATGTTTCAGAATTCCGAAGCTTCTAGTGCAACCATAATACATATGGGCCCTGTCTTGGCCTAGTACTTAGTGGGAAACCTTACCGGGGTACCAACATTTGGAGGTTCTTGGCACGGTTGGATCCAGAAGGTAGAGGGGCTACTAAGGGAAAGCCTTGCCATAGTCTTGTCTGTAAAAGGACTTGATCGTGGATTGTGGGTAAAGTGCACAAACTCTCAGGAGTATTGCAATCTGATCGATCAGCCGTGTTCACGAAAACAGAACAACATTGAGGATCTGAAGGATGGAGCCTCTGAAGGATCTTCTTCTCTCCTTTCTAAGCAAAGTTTTGAAACCCCATGGTGTGAGTAATATCGCCAATGGGTGGGATTTTGGGAACTTGGTGCGTAATATCCAAGTGTCACTTGGTGAGTAATATCCAAGTGTTTGGTTGTTTGGACACTTGGTGAGTAATATCCTCATGTGCCATTCGACCCTATTTTACTCAAGCAAATGTTTACAAAGTAGGATAAAAACTCTTCTTCTTTTCTTCTTACTTAGAGAAAAATGGCTTTATGCAAATGAACTCCAAAGCCTACTCAGCCTTGCATGTAAAGTTAGCCTTATTCTTTCCTTGGTGTAATTTGCCAATACATTCAAAGTATTGACTCAACTCTTTTGGCTACACGTTTCATGTGCAGAATCTGGAGATCATTGAAACGTGTGCTAGGATCGCGGGTCTTCACTCAACCTGCCTGTGGCATTGATGGGACTCCAAGTTGTATTTATATCGCTTCTGTTGTAATAATGTAAACTCTGGATTATTCGATTCATGTAATACAGACTTGTGTTTTACATGATATTTCATCGACTGTGAGTGCTAGCTATTGATCCAGGGACTAGCATGTTAATCACAGGGACTTGGGATCTTTATCGATCTGAGGTCTCTACATCATGAGCTTTGTAATCAAGTAGATCTACTCTGTTACTCAAGTGCTTCAATAGATCTCTGCTCTCCCCATGTGTGTGAAAGTGACAGCGTGCACACCATGGTGGCACTTAGGCTAGATTGTACATAAATACTCATCGTGCTTTAATAGATCTATGTTTGCCCACGTGTGTGACAGTGACATCATGCGCGCCGTGTGTGGCACTTAAGCTAGATTACATATATATTCATGAGTTATATTTTGAGTTGGTTGTCTCTATGAAGTTGTGGTGTTTGTTGGAACCATGTAGCGCTCAAGGTGACAGTGTAGGGTTATCTAGATTGGGGAAGGCCCTACCGTGGTTTAGAGTGTCCAATCGGAGGGTAGTTCAGAGTAGTATCATAAAGAGAAGATATTTATATGAGAGAGTGTTCACTAGTGAAAGTATGATCCCTAGGCCTTGTTTCTAAACATTGAAACACCGTTTGCATCTAAATCTGTTGCATGTTTGCTTGCTTCCATATTTATTTCAGTTTTCCTTTAGTCTCTCCCACGTCAACAAGAAGTCAGAAGTTCTTTTCTGGCACCGTTACCACTTGTATTTCACTATCTCTTCGCCGAACTAGTGCACCTATACATCTGACAAGTGTATTGGGTGTGTTGGGGACACAAGAGACTGTGTGTATCTTGATTGGAGGGTTGCTTGAGAGGGAATACCTTTGACCACTTCCTCCCTAAGTTTGATAAACCTTGGGTAATCCACTTAAGGGAAACTTGCTGCTATTCTACAAAATGCTTCTTGTGCTCCCCTTGCAAGTTAGTCATAAACACATCAAAAGAAACTAATTCCTATTTGACCTCAAGATATATATTATCATTAAGTTCATCATCAATCATCAAGGAGGAGTGTGAAGATGATAATACCTCCGATCCTCTTGCCATAAGGAAAGTGATGTTCTTGTTGGAGATATTCTCATTTGGAAAGTCGAAGAGTGAGAAACGGGATGTGGAAGTAATGGCCATAGCATCCACACCATTTGATGTTTCCTCATCATCATCTTCATTATCGGAGGAGAATTCTTCATGTGTTATCAAAACAATCTCACCCGACTTCTTATTGGCGGGATTCTTCTTGATGAAGGGTTTCTTGAAAGGAGCCTTGGAGTTGTTCTTTAATACAAGTTTACCCCCATGATCTTATCTTTTCTCATAGGGACAACCGGCCACAAAGTGATAGCGATCACCACAGTTGAAGTAAGTTCTGAACTTTGAGATGCTGTCTTTTATCCCATTTGAGTTGCTTCTTCGTTGCATTTTCATCTTGGCCTTGGCGGGGTCTTTCCAAAAATTCCTTGCGTAGAAGGCCATGTATTCACCATGAGGAACCTTGACATCTTCGGTATGGATCAAAGATAAGCCTTCATCACATCCTCATTCATCCACATACTCCACCACTTTTGCTTTTAGAGCAAGGTTGACGCCACTGTTCATTGCAAGGGCTCTAGCACGAGCATCTTTGGCATTCTTGGAAGCAACCTTGAAAGCGGCCATCTCTTGCATAACTTCATTGGAGGTCATGAGGTGGTAGTTGTGTCTTCCTTGGAGACTCTTCAAGTCGGTGGGCTCGAAAGGCATGATTGCACACACACACACATATTTTCTTTTTATCCAAGCATCATCCACATGTGAGGCACCAACATTCCGTAAGGTGTTGGTAGTGGATTTGATCCTTCAATACATGTCTTCATGATCTTCACCATCCTTCAAATAGAAGCCGTTGGCTTCATTTCTCAGTGCATCATAACGGTTTCTTCTCATGCTCTCATTCCCAACAAATAAATCTGTGAGAGCATCCCAAGCTTCCTTGGAGGTGTTGTGGTGTTATATGTGAGGGAAATCCTTTTCCCCAAACCTTGTTGAATCATATGCAAAGCAGTGGCATTGAGTTGACTATTGACAACTTCTCTTCTTGTCAAGTTGGTTGGATCCACAATTATGAGTCCTTCCTCAATAATATTCCACAATTCAATGCAAGAAATGCGCACATGAGATTTATTAGTGATTGTGTAACACCCCCGGTCACTCCGGACCGATGTCTGTCACTTCTGGCAGCTCAATAGGATCTCTAGACTAACCCCACAGACCAACACTAGTCTTTTCTGCGTACTTTGTCCTCACTCGTGCGCACCCGGTACCCACTTCCCGGTCGGTCACCCATCCTAGAATTGCTCTAGGCCAAGCACGCTTAACCTTAGAGTTCTTTTCGAATGAGGTTCTGGAAAAGAAGTTGAAACTTGTTGGTATGGGTTTCCTATCAATCCTATTGAGCCATGTGCCAGGGTCTCACAGATTTCCATTGAGCAAATGTATGTTCAACTAGCTTGGGTGGGTCATCTCTATTGTTTATATGTGGGTGATAGATTGGAGGGTCGGGAGAGTACCAACTGGGAACCTTATGGTACTCTTCATTCCCATCATCCTTTTTGGTGGAGGGATTAGTGTTGTCGGGATCATCCCCCACCACCACAACCGTGGGTGATGCCAAAGAATTCACCTTTGGGAATGTGGTGGGTTCCTGATGGCTAGCACAGTTCATGATGCCAAAGCAGCAAGTTTTCCCTAAGTAAGAAACCGAGGTTATCGAACCAGTAGGAGGAAGGAAACGGCACACAGGTGTTGCAAGCAACGCGGAGACCTGCACAACACAAACTCAAGACTTTTCCCCAACAAATCAGTGAGGTTGTTAAGCTCATCGGTTTGCTGTAACAAAAGATTAAACGTATGGTTGGAAGGTAATGGTTTGCAGCAAGTAAACAAGTATCAGTGGAAGATGTATTAATGGTAAAGATTGGACCGGGGTCCATAGTTCACTAGAGGTGCTCCCCTTAGATAAACAACATGGCATGAAGGGTAAACAAATTACAGCAGAGCAATTGACAGGAACTGAGCAAGGCATAACAATGCAATACTAGTCAAAAAGATCCTATGAGATTCGATTGGGCAATACAACAAGATACATAGACCTCCATCCAACTACATCTATGACTAGAAGTCCACCTTCAGGTTATCATCCGAACCCCCTCCAGTATTAAGTTGCAAGCAACAGACAACTTGTAACATCCCAAAAATACTAAACTTGTATCATCAAACTCTAATCATCAAAATTAGGGTTAACAAAAACTTTGCTAAATAAAAATATGAAAGCATGCATGTGAGGATGCATTTCATTTTGAATTCTTTTGAACCAACTTGTTTGTGTGTTCCTTTGCTTGTAAATGGATTCTTAGGTGAAATAAACATCATCTAAACAATTCCCAAACTTTTCTCAAAGACAAGTAAATCAAAACAAATAAAATAAGGGAATGGTCATTTTGACCAATTTAACTCCCATGCCTACTTTGGTTGTCTCAAACTTTCAGAACCTAACAGAAACTTTTCTGGATCTTTGCACCCCTTGATTGTACTCATAACAAAGTATCAAGGCCCACTTTGTGATCATCCAGAAACTTTCAAATGCATAGTTTAAATGGCAATTCAAAATTGAATCTTTATCATATGAGAAGATCCCACTTTTTCAAAAACCACTCAAACAAGCTCAACTTTCAAAACCCAAGCATCTGCAGACTCACCAAGACCAACCTAGCACACCCACCAAAATCTTTTCAAAATTTAAAACTTGAATTCTTGCGCCATTTCATCAAACACATTGCATAAAATCATCAAAATCTTAAACACTATTGTGAGTAGTGATTGAAGCCTAACTTGTTCCTCTCTAGCTCACAACCATCTCAAGAGATCATCTAGCAAGTTAAACCAAGCACTAGACTCACCGTAAGTCGAAATGACATCAATGGTGAACAGCCGAAGCTCACCATGCCACCCCAGTGGAGACAGCAAGCTAGGAGGAGATTTAGCCGTGCCAACCTTGTCTAGGAGGCAGCCCACCGTCCACCGCCACTCCCTGTCCAGCGCTCGAACGTTGCCAGCCACTGGACCACACGCACAGACCGCGCCCAGCTCGCCAGCAACCATGTCGAGCATGCGCCAGAGCGCCACCCTCGACCGAAGCCCACAGACCGCGCGCCGCCCTCGCCGCGTGCATAAATGATCGCCACCGACCCAGGAGACCTCCATACATCCCCATTCGCCGCCCCATGCCTCACAGCCACCGCTCGTCGTCGAAGATGCCGCCTCTGCCGCGCAGAGCGTCGCGTGTTCCAGACCAAACCGCACCGCCCCTACGCGCGCATTAAAGCCGTAGAGCATCGCCAGGAGACCACCAAGCGATCGCCACCACCGTCCATGCCTCTAGCCGCCCGTAGCCATGTCGCCACCGTCGCCTGCCCATCCCGTTCGGTCTCATCGTCGTGACTATAAATAGAGGCCACCCCTAGCCGAATTGAGCACACCATCTCACTACCCTCTCCTCATTGACCATTCCACCCCGTTCCCGGAGCAAGGCGAGCAGCACTTCGCCGGAATTTCACCGGAGCCCACTGCTAATGGAGAAGAAGGGAGCCAGCGATTAGAGCCGCCCCAGGAGAAGCTACCGGTACCAGGAGAACCGCCGTCGTCGACTTCGTCGTTTGCCCGCCTCGCCGACCCTCGCATGAACACCGGTGAGCCCCCAGTGACCCCCACTGTCCGCGCTAGGTTTCTGTCTCGCCGGCGTTGCCCAACGTCGACGATGACCCTCAGCCGTTGGATTAGAATCAGATCGAACGCACCACATCGCCCCATACCACTTCGCACCCCTTTCTCACTGACATGTGGGAACAGCCACTTATGCAGCCCGCGGAAGCGCTGTGCTTAGCAGGCCGGCCCGTTAAGCTTTCCCGCGCATCCCAGTTATTTGAATTTAACCTTTTCCTTTTTAGTTCAAACACACTTATGTACCCAGTTTCAAAAATCAACCCAGGTAGATTCAGTGAACCAAATTGAATGAAACCAATTTTGTTAGAATGGTCTGGGAATGCTGAATCCAAGCCCGATTCAAGTCATTTGGATATGTAGATCATCCGTGGTAAAAATAACAAGGCAGAAGCTTTTCTGCATTCAAACATTTTTCAAATTAAAACCATAATAGCTTTTGAGTTGATTCCAACTCTCAAAAATCACATTTAACCATACCTTTAAGAATATATAAAAATATATAGGTTTACTTACAGAAATAATGTTCAAGTAATAAAAGAATGCCCCATAGGCATTTCTAGCCACTTTAATTAATTAAAATAAAAGGATAAAACCTTATTAAATTGTGACACCACTTTAAATCACATTCCCATGAACTAAAATATGTGGTGATGTCATGTGTCAACATGATCCCATGTTTGGTTTGGAGAATATTAAATATTAAGTAGTTTTTCAATGAGTAGAAATTACCTTTCTAAAAATAAAAGGAATTAAACCAAGCCTTAATCTTGTAATGTTAGAGATGATGCTAGATCATCTATAGGACCCTTTTGTGTGATAATTGCAAGTAGTTAAGTATTGTTTGGTGATTGTGTACATCGTATTTATTTATAGACGCTAGTACCGACCAAGGATACGAGGAGGAAGGAGGATACTACGAAGAAGAAGCCGAGGAGAACTTCAACCATCGCACATAAAGGCAAGCTTATACTGATATTGTGCAAGCCAATACTTGCAAGCCTTACTAATCAAGTTGACCTATGCAAGCTACTACTTGCTTGTTACCATGCCACTATATGCCTTAAAGCATATATGATCATAACCACTTGATAAACCAATCCTAGTTTTATTTGCCAGTTTATTACTTTATTTCTTTATCAAAGCTCTTACTTAGAGTTTACAGGAATAAATGGTATATACTAGAAGGATACTTGAAGGTTGCATAAAGAGCATAAAATTTGGCCTAAGCTAGATAATCTTGATGTCCTCCTAAGGCATGAGATTAAACTTAGTCAAACCCCACTAGTGTACCACCCCTCATTAGTGCTTACCCCCACTTGTAGATGCTAGTGCTAAGCATAAAACTTGACCAACTTTAGATGGGAATACTTGGTGAAAATGGTTATGAAAACCTTGGAATGATGGATCATTCTATTGAAATGTTTTGGACATGTGTTTCCGAACACTTGATGATTTTGGTGATGAAAATGATGAGGCATGAGCCTTAGCCCTTTATAAAACTGATGGTTTTCTGGATGCGATAACATTCCAATTTTATCGTACAACCACAATACCCGAAGATTGGGTAGGGCTTGACTGGAAACTTATATACCTTAGTATTAGTTCCCTCACGGCCAAGGTCTGAGCTGAGGCTACCTTGTGAAGATTGTCCACCTATGCAGTACCCAAGATGACAGTTGGTCATGGTTGGGAGGCCAAACTCACAGGAGAGGTGCTTATACTAGGGCGTGTAATTGAAAGGTTAGGATTGATTATCCGCATACTGAGTATGGTGAATTCAGGATTTGTTCCTGACGGATGTATCAAATGTTGTGGTGAAAGTGTACAATCTCTGCAGAGTGTTAAACCTTCTCGAATAGTCGCGTCCGCGGTTATGGACAGTTGGAGTGGCCATACTGTTCCCCCGTCAGATGTTTTAAAAGAACTTGTGAAATGAATTGAGACTTTGACTTGACCAAAACAGGGTTGTGATATGAAATACAAGTTCCCACTTAGGTGATATAAAACTTCAACTAGCCTTCGTTGCTTCTACACTTAGTATAGATAAATCTGGCTTTTGCAAAATAACCCTAGAGCCTAGTGTCCTAATACCAAAAACCCCTTTCACTTGTTAGTATTAGTTTGCGAGTACTTAAAGAGTACTCATGGCTTTGTCCCTGGCTATTCCCGTGGCCAGACTATGAAGAGGAGTACCTGGAGGATGGACCCCAAGAAGGTTACGACAACTAGGATCATCTCGCATCGTCAGCATTGCCTGTGACCCCGAATATGGAGCTTCGCCTACGCTACCGTTATTGTTATGTATTCCGCTGCTTGAAGTTGTATTAAGAACTGGATCATGAGATCCCTATTTGTGTAAGAACTTATGTACGGTTTGTAATGGATGATGTACTATGGTATCCAATTATGTTATTGTAAGGGTCCCAACCTTTAATATAAGGTAGAGTCCCTTGTGTTTACAATGCTAGTCCCTGGATCAATAGCTAGCATCAACAGTTAAGATGTAATATCAAGAAACAAAGGTCATAATACAACTTTATAACCAGGAATAACATAATTTTATTACATCTTACATAGCTCATTTGGCTATTACATTACATTGCAGCAGAAAATCTATAAGCATGGGGTCCTTCATCTTCAAAGTGCCACAGGCAGACATGTTGGTTGTAGACTTTGTAATCCTAATCAACACACTTCACTAAATCAATCAAACCTGCAACATCACAAGTTACAGCCACAAGGGTCAATACATTTGAATTGTATTGGCAAGTGATACTATGGTAGTATAGTGGAGTCTATCATCTATATGCATTTGGCTAAGTGGAGTTGAGGCTTGCATTGCTCAAAATAGATTTTTCCTTAACATTTGAAAACACTAAGTTTTTGCTGGACAAAATTATTTCTCCCAATCAAAGATTGAAAATCCTTTAACCCTTGTTCAAACCACAAGATTTTAACTTAGAAATTTGAATGATGAGATTCTTGATTGCTTCCATGTCTTGATGCTCAAATTGTCCTTTACCAGGGACATGGCTAAGTACTTAGATTTTACACTCTGCAGAGGTGGTGCACTTTCCCCACAAGACTTGGTTTCCCAAGACAAGATCTTTTAGAAGCCTTCCCTTAGACCAAAATGGACGCGTTCCAACCTATCAAACTCTACCACCCACTGTCCGTATGGCTAAGTTCTTGCAACCTATATGATCCAGGCAGAGCCCATAATGCCAAGTGGTTGCACTTGAAGCTTCTCAACATTTGACATCTCAAATCTCTTTGTTCCTGGGTGGCCATCCAAAAGTGAGATACACAAGGTAAACCAGAGACATGTGCCTTGTGAACCACTCAACCAAAATCCACCAAGCAATTACCATTCCACCCAGGTGATTCATTAGCTTAGTTGTTTTATTAAACAAAAGACAAGTCCTCAGACTTAGAAATTTTTCCATAGTATGAATGTATAATCCACCCTTGTTTTCTATTAGCTAAGCTAAGGATTATAGTAATAGGAATCTTAAATTAGGAAGATTTCTACTAAGGTTTCATCTACTAGGTTTTCCTATAGCAAGGTTTATACTTAGCAAAATTCCATGCAAGTTTTACTTAGAGAAAATCACTAATGCATAGTGAAAGTAATGGGACAAAAAGTATGAAGCATAACTTGCCTTTTTGGTAGAGGGTATAAGTTCACTCCTTGTCCTTGCAACAATCACACTCTTCAAGTCACTACAATTCAATCAAGCAAGGCACAAACTTAATCTACCAATCAAGCAAAACAGCACATAAAATGACAAAGTCAAAGTAATGCATGCAAGCATGCCAAGCTTTGTTTTATTTTAAAAGTGGTTCCTAATGGGTCATAATCATTTGAAAACATCTAATGGTCATTTTAGAAAGTGGCAAAGTCATTTGCAAAAGATTTCACTTCATAAACCATTTTCAAAACAAGGTATTATTTTATGTGGTGTAGAAATGTTTTTACTAAGGCATTAATCTATAGGGTTCACCAAATATGTTTTCAAACCATAAAACTTGGTGTTTGGGGTCAGAGAGTTTAAAACAAAACATTTCCCAAAAGTTTTCTTCCAAAACCATTTTTAATAAATAAACTATATTTTTATTTGTCTAGAAATGGTTTTTAAATCAAAGAATCATTCTTTTGTTTCATCAAATACATTTTTTGAATCCACAAAGTGTTTCCTATGGTCAGTAGGTTCAAAGAAATCCAATTGCAAAAGATTTTATCCCCAAATTCATTTTTAAACAATTTTCACATCCTTAACAAGCATACAAATGTTTCAAAAACAACCATTTTTCTAGAAGCTTTTTACTAAACAAATGGCATGGTTGGCTAGGGCTTGTTCCGCTGATTCCAATGATATAAAGTTTGCAAATTTTGGACGTGTGGATTAAAAGTTACAAGAGTTTCAAATCTGCATCTAAATCAGATTCAAATTTCTGTTTTAAACCATCTGGTGACACGCGTCAGATTCCTATTCGTCAAAAACGTTTCGCGTGGATCTACTAACACAGACCGTTGGATCAAGTCATATCGCACGGCGCGCAGATGCTACTTACCCTTTCACCTAGCTTCTATCCTAGCCACTGGATCGAGATCGAACGGCTACTGCAAGCTCGACCTAAAACTAGCGGCGCTGCGGCGGTGGCTGGCGGCGGAGCGGCCAGATGGTGGCGGTGCCGGCGATACAGGAAGCGAAGGAAGGTGGGGAGATGCTCACAGTGATCGCAGAAGTCTGGTGAAGCTCAACGTGTTCTCGAGGAGTCAAGGGGCGCTCTGGTACGGCGGCAATCCCTCGCCGGAGTGTGCAGCGGCGTCGGTTGTGCTCAGGCGTCGTTGCTGGCGTCGTTTAGGACTGTGCTAAGACAAAGTGGAGGCATGGTTAGACGCGGAATGATCTGGGGAAGATGTGTGCATCCTCGAGAGAGCTTAGGGCGGTCGGAGTTCACCTGGGGTGCTCGACGGAGTAATGGCAGACGGTGGCGCATGCTCGGTGTCGACGAGGCCGAGGCTACAGGGCACTCGCGGGCGAACCAGTGGCACGGGGAGATGCGCCAGGATGTGTGGAGTATGTGTGCGTGGTCGATGGGGCAAGGGGCGGCGTTGGGTCGCCGGAATTTGCTCCGGAGCGTCGTCAGAACAGAGGGTGGTTTGGGGACGATTCGAGCAGCCTGGTGGCTCTCTGGTGGTTCTGGTTTGGGGGAAAGGGAGAGAGGAGTATGGCGTTTAATAATGCATGGTTGCCGGAGCGATTAACTGCTGCGTTAACGCCAATTGATGCTCGCGAATTCATCGCAGAAACGGGAGAGAGGGGGAGGAGGAACTGGTCGCGTGGTTGAAGACAGGTGAGCTGGCGGTGGGGTCTACCTGGCAGTGAGGAAGTGAAAGGAAAAGAGGGGCCACCGGTCAGTTGCTCTGCGGGTGCGGTTTTAAGTGAAAAACGCTTCGCGCGTGGGGGAGAGCTGGTGGGTTGGACTGGGCTGGCCAGTTGGGCTGCTGTCCACTTCTATTTTTTCTTTCGTGAATCTTTTTCTTTTTCCAAATTCAATTTCTGTTTTGAAATTCAACCAACAATTCAAACAATAAAACAAACATTCAAACAATTCAAACATTCACCACACTTGTAATGAGTTTTGGTTCTGTTTAACAACTCAAACAGAAGTCCCAAAATAATATAACAATTTCATTTTAGGATCTATTTAATAATTAAATAAAATAGATCTTAATTATTAATTCAAATAGGTTTTGATTTATTTAATAAAATCTCCATATGAAAACTAAATATCTTCAAAACCAAATCAGTAGGTTTTATTTGAAAAAAATATAAGATACTTAGAAAACTTGTTTCAAATAAAATAACATTTTTGTTTTAGGGTCCATTAAGAATTAAATAAGATGTACCTTAGTTAATAATCCATATAGGATTTGTTTTATTTAAAACTTTATTTTGAAATCTAAAATAAAGCCAAAATACTTTAGTAGGTTTTATTTGAGAATATAGAATACTTGGAAATCTTATTTAAAATAAATAAATAAGTTTTAGTGTTTATTTAAAATGGGAAAAGCCTTTACTTAAATAAAATTGGATATTAAATCCTTATTATTTTATTTAAATAAACCAAACATTTTATTTCAAAAACTTGGCCAAGGTTTAATTTGGCTCTATTAAAATAATCTTTATTTATAAATCCACTTTTTCTTTTGAAAACTAAATCCTTTTTATTAAAGGATCCAAAATAGAAATTTTAAATATTTTGAAGTTTATTGTTTATTTAACTTTTTAAATCCCTTTAGGATTTTATTTGATCCAAATAGGTTTTGAAAGTTCCCAATTGGATTCAAAAAGTTTCTTCTCACCCTGAAAATCAACAAAGTTTTATTTTATTCATTTATTTTTCACATTACAAGATTTGGAAAATCTTGGGATGTGACAGGCTACCACCCTTAAAATAAATCTCGTCCCGAGATTTGGGAAAGCTAGGGTTACACGTAGGCTCAAAACAGCTAGGGTACTACCACCCTTAAAAATTTCCAACTAAACTACATGTTGGCTTGCTTGGGATCTTGGGGAAACTTCTCTGGGCAAACATTTGCATTGTTCCTTGGTTTCCATGCTTGACTCATGGGCCAAGGTTGAGATTATCCATAGGCTTGTTCAACTTGTTCTTTATCTTTTCTGGACAGTTGCTTGCATAATGTCCTGGGTTCTTGCAATTGAAACAGTTGATGTCTTTGAGTTCTTTACGTGGCTCTTGTGGACAAGTTGCTACATAATGGTCTAGCTCTTTGCAGTTGTTGCACCTCACTTGGACAATCTCCTTATTCTTCTGGTTCTTTGGGCATTCACTGGAATAGTGTCCCATTTCTTTACATTTATGACATTGCACATGGCTTTTGTACTTCTTTTGCTTTTTGGGTTTCTCCAAAGCTAGGAGTGCATCTAGTTCATGTTGTTCATATGTTATCTGGTAGGTAGGAATGTCTACATGTTTCTTGGACCTTTTATTGCTCTTTAGAAAATTCACATTCCTCTTATTTGATCCTTTGAATTGGGTTGTTTTGTTTGGAGGTATAAGTGGACCTTTTCCTTTGTCATCAACCTTCTTGGTAGACTTGGATCCTTCTTGATGGTTTGCAATCATTTGTTGCACTCAACCTTGTTTCCTTTGTTCCACAATGGAATAGATGGGGCATTGGATAGGAACATGGTTATTTCCTTCACATAGGTAGCAAGTAGCTTGAGAAGTGGGACATTGGCCTACTGGATGTTTCTCTTCACAGTTGGGGCATTGATCTCCATGTTCCTTGGGATCCTTGTCTCCACAAATATTGCTAGCTTGGGTTCCTTCTAGAATAGCATCTTTGTTATCCTTGTTGTCATTAGCTCTTTGGGAAAAGTTTTCTCCCATGTTGATCATTTGAGTAACCAATCCTTGCAACAATTGGGATTGAAGTTTCAAAATCCTTTGTATGGCTGGGTCTAGTCCATTGTTGTTGGCTAAAAGCTGAGTTGTCATTTGGCTCAACTGGTTTTGGGTTGCTATAATTTCTCTCATGTTGTCCTCTTGGTTGTTGTTGGTGTCACCATCCTTGATGTTGGAGTCTCTTGGAGTAGTCATCTGTTTGGGTTGGATTGGGGTTAGAATAGGCAAGGTATTTCTAAGGGAATAATTCTAATCACACACATCACAATTCACTCAAGCAATGTGCAAGCAATCACAAACAAACATTCCACTCAAACAACAAGTTTCAAACATATTTTTAGGCAACCAAAAATATTTTTGTTACACCACATAAGTTGGTGTGTTAGACTTAACTATATATGGTGGTCCATCTATATGGCTCACTTGTGATATTTCCTTCCTTCTTGGTTGATTCCTTCTTGCATGAGTTCATGGCTTCCTTAGGAAAAATTCTTGGTCACAAAACTTCAAGTGATGTAGGCTCCTTATAACTTGTATCTCCTTAGTCTCCAAATCTTGAGCAAGATTCCGTGTCTCACTTTTCCTTAGTGACATCCAAGATTGAAGTCCTTGGTGAATATGCTGAAGATGTTGAAGTCATTAGAGTTGAAGAAGTCCTTTGCACATGGTGTAGTCTTTGGTCATGGGGTAGGTTTTTCCATCAAGTTGAAATAGAAGAGATGTGGAGTCAAAACCAAAAGTGGTTTGAGGAAAGATTTTACAAGTGTTTTTGTAAATAAGTTTTTGAACAAGTACAACTCCTATTTTTCTAAGGGTTTTTGTCCAATCCTAGGGTTTACAAATCCTACAGGCAACACAATGCTCTGATACCATCTGTAGGGGTCCCAACCTTTAATATAAGGTAGAGTCCCCTGTGTTTACAATGCTAGTCCCTGGATCAATAGCTAGCATCCACAGTTAAGATGTAATATCAAGAAACAAAGGTCATAATACAACTTTATAACCAGGAATAACATAATTTTATTACATCTTACATAGCTCATTTGGCTATTACATTACATTGCAGCAGAAAATCTATAAGCATGGGGTCCTTCCTCTTCAAAGTGCCACAGTGCATATTGTTGTAGACTTTGTAATCCTAATCAACACACTTCACTAAATAAATCAAACCTGCAACATCACAAGTTACAGCCACAAGGGTCAATACATTTGAATTGTATTGGTAAGTGATACTATGGTAGTATAGTGGAGTCTATCATCTATATGCATTTGGCTAAGTGGAGTTGAGGCTTGCATTGCTCAAAATAGATTTTTCCTTAACATTTGAAAACACTAAGTTTTTGCTGGACAAAATTATTTCTCCCAATCAAAGATTGAAAATCCTTTAACCCTTGTTCAAACCACAAGATTTTAACTTAGAAATTTGAATGATGAGATTCTTGATTGCTTCCATGTCTTGATGCTCAAATTGTCCTTTACCAGGGACATGGCTAAGTAATTAGATTTTACACTCTGTAGAGGTGGTGCACTTTCCCCACAAGACTTGGTTTCCCAAGACAAGATCTTTCAGAAGCCTTCCCTTAGACCAAAATGGACGCGTTCCAACCTATCAAACTCTACCACCCACTGTCCATATGGCTAAGTTCTTGCAACCTATATGATCCAGGCAGAGCCCATAATGCCAAGTGGTTGCACTTGAAGCTTCTCAACATTTGACATCTCAAATCTCTTTGTTCCTGGGTGGCCATCCACAAGTGAGATACACAAGGTAAACCATAGACATGGGTCTTGTGAACCACTCAACCAAAATCCACCAAGCAATTACCATTCCACCCAGGTGATTCATTAGCTTAGTTGTTTTATTAAACAAAACACAAGTCCTCAGACTTAGAAATTTTTCCATAGTATGAATGTATAATCCACCCTTGTTTTCTATTAGCTAAGCTAAGCATTATAGTAATAGGAATCTTAACTTAGGAAGATTTCTACTAAGGTTTCATCTACTAGGTTTTCCTATAGCAAGGTTTATACTTAGCAAAATTCCATGCAAGTTTTACTTAGAGAAAATCACTAATGCATAGTGAAAGTAATGGGACAAAAAGTATGAAGCATCACTTGAATTTTTGGTAGAGGGTATAAGTTCACTCCTTGTCCTTGCAACAATCACACTCTTCAAGTCACTACAATTCAATCAAGCAAGGCACAAACTCAATCTACCAATAAAGCAAAACAACACATAAAATGACAAAGTCAAAGTAATGCATGCAAGCATGCCAAGCTTTGTTTTATTTGAAAAGTGGTTCCTAATGGGTCATAAACATTTGAAAACATCTAATGGTCATTTTAGAAAGTGGCAAAGTCATTTGCAAAAGATTTCACTTCATAAACCATTTTCAAAACAAGGCATTATTTTGTGTGGTGTAGAAATGTTTTTACTAAGGCATTAATCTATAGGGTTCACCAAATATGTTTTCAAACCATAAAACTTGGTGTTTGGGGTCAGAGAGTTTAAAACAAAACATTTCCCAAAAGTTTTCTTCCAAAACCATTTTTAATAAATAAACTATATTTTTATTTGTCTAGAAATGGTTTTTAAATCAAAGAATCATTCTTTTGTTTCACCAAATACATTTTTTGAATCCACAAAGTGTTTCCTATGGTCAGTAGGTTCAAAGCAATCCAATTGCAAAAGATTTTATCCCCAAATTCATTTTTAAACAATTTTCACATCCTTAACAAGCATACAAATGTTTCTGCAAAAACAACCATTTTTCCAGAAGCTTTTTACTAAACAAATGGCATGTTTGGCTAGGGCTTGTTCCACTGATTCCAATGATATAAAGTTTGCAAATTTTGGACGTGTGGATTAAAAGTTACAAGAGTTTCAAATCTGCATCTAAATCAGATTCAAATTTCTTTTTTAAACCATCTGGTGACACGCGTCAGATTCCTATTCTTCAAAAATGTTTCGCGTGGATCGACTAACACAGACCGTTGGATCAAGTCATATCGCACGGCGCGCAGATGCTACTTACCCTTTCACCTAGCTTCTATCCTAGCCACTGGATCGAGATCGAACGGCTGCTGCAAGCTCGACCTAAAACTAGCGGCGGTAGCTGGCGGCGGTGCCGGCGATACAGGAAGCGAAGGAAGGTGGGGAGATGCCCACAGTGATCGCAGAAGTCTGGTGAAGCTCAACGTGTTCTCGAGGAGTCAAGGGGCGCTCTGGTACGGCGGCAATCCCTCGCCGGAGTGTGCAACGGCATCGGTTGTGCTCAGGCGTCGTTGCTGGCGTCGTTTAGGACCGTGCTAAGACAAAGTGGTGTAGGGTTCGCAGCATAGAAAACAAAAAATTTCCTACGATGTGAACTATATACCAATATCTATCTACTAGATACAAACAACGGGCGGATGTATATCCGTAGAGAACATACCCTTGAAGACCGACAAAGCTTAATGAGTTCAACTCGTGGTTGATGTAGACGATCTCTTGCCGATCTCAAGATCAAGAGGAAGTCCTAGCGCCGCAAATCAGCAGCGCATCCGTGCTCGCACACACGTTCGAGGCACCGAGCAACCTCCGCCTCCTCGCTCCAGCGATGCAGCGGAAGCACAACTCTTTCTTGCCGAATAGCCACCGGGAACATGTATCTCGCTAGTCCGAGACCATGGGGGATAAATTCTAGAGGGGGAGAGAGATCCTTCATGAGGAGGTGGGAGAGACAAGTGAGGAGGGGGGCTCATTTTATAGGAGGAGGGGGGCACCCAAGGGGGTGGCCGCCGGCCATGGGGGCTGCCCCCTCCCCTCCTTCATTCATGTGGGTGGACACTCCACTCACAAAATGCCCTTTAAAATCCCTCCACTCAAAAGTCCACTCAAATTCCCATTAAATTTCCACCAAATTTAATGCAAACTCTCATTAAATAAAACTCTTTTATTTTATTCAGAATTTTGTCAATTACTTTAATGACAAACATTCACAAATAACCCCTTCCTAGAATTCTATTTCACATGCATAACCACTTTATGCAATTTCACCCGAAAACCTGTTTCGATATCTAGTGAAATAAATTCCTGCGCTTTTTCATTCTTTCGGCATGAAACATTTGCTCCAATTGGATGTCGGTGTCTCTTAAGTGTGTCACCCTACGGTTCGTGAATAATGCGGACATGATCGAGACCCCTCTCAGATCAATAATCAAGCGGATCTGGAGACCCATACTGACTCCCACACATTCAACGATGACTTTCTTGTGATCGTCGGAACCTTTTACGCTAGTATCTTAATCCCTTTGTTTCACGATATATTACATGTCCGAGATTCGATCATCGGTATCTCCATACCTAGGTTGATCTCGTTACCGACATGCACTCTTTTCTCGTTCCTGTGATATAACATTCTAGTGATCAAATCACTTGCTTGCAAGCTAATCAATGTGATATCACCGATGGGGCCCAGAGTATATCTATCTGTCATCGGGATGAACAAATTCCACTCTCGATCCATGAGCCTCAACATAACACTTTATTAGTTCTGAATCCATCTTTATAATCACCCTGTTACGGTGTGACGTTTGATGTTATCAAGAAACTCTTCCGGTGTTAGTGATTGACATGATCTCATGGTCTAAGGATTAGGATCACTTCGTAAGTTGTTATAGCAATATAAACTCAATGACTTTGATCGTAATGCTATACTTTGGATGAATGCTCATCACACCATTACACTAATGTTGTGATCCCGTTATTAACAACATCCAATGTCCATGATCAGGAAACCTTGATCATCTTGTTAATCAACGAGCTAGTTTATGAGAGAGGCATAACTAGGAACTTTCTGTTTGTTTATTAAACACACATGTATTAACGTTTCCGTATTAATACAATTATAGCATGCAAAATAAACATCTATCATATACTTGGAATACACATAATAAACACTTTATTATTGCCTCTCAGGGCATATTCCTTCGCCTCCCACTTGCACTAGAGACAATAATCTAGTTACATAGTGATAAATCTAACACCCATTGAGTTCTGGTGTTGATCATGTTTTGCTCTAGGAGAGTTTTAGTCAACGGATCTGCTACATTGAGATCCGTATGTACTTTACAATCTTTATATCTCCATCCTTGGCATGCTCATGGATGGAGTGAAACCGCGCTTAATATGCTTGGAATGCTTGTGAGACCTTGGCTCTTTGGCATTGGCAATGGCACCATTGTTGTCACAATAGATCACCATTGGGTCCAACGCGTTTGCCACCACTCCTAGTTCGGATATGAACTCCTTCATCCAAATCGCTTCTGAGCCGCTCAAGCAAAGCAACATATTCGCCTCCATTGTTGATCCCGCTACCACAGGTTGTTTGGAGCTCCTCCAACTAACCGCCATTATTCATGAGAAATACGATCCGGATTGAGACTTAGAGTCATCCGGATCGGTGTCAAAGCTAGCGTCGACATAACACTTAGCGACGAGCTCTTCTTCACCTCCGATACAAGAAACATATCCTTAGTTCTTCGTAAGTACTTAAGGATATTCTTGACCGCTATCCATGTTCAACCTGGATCCGATTGGTACCTACTAGTCAAACTAATAGCATGTGCCACATCCGTCTTGTACATAGCATGGCGTACATTATAGAGCCTATGGTGAAGCATAGGGACTTTGTCCATTATCTCTTTCTTCCGAAGCCGGACTTTGAGTCTTACTCAATGTCTTGCCTTGCAACATAGGTAAGAACCCCTTCTTACTTCCGTCCATTTTAAACTTCTTTAAAATTTTATCAAGGTATGTACTTTGCGATAGCCCTATTAGGCGCCTAGATCTATCTCTATAGATCTTTATGCCTAATATGTATGACGCTTCACCTAGGTCCTTCATTGAAAATTTGATGTTTAGATAACTTTTAACACTGTTTAAAAGATCTATATCATTTCCGATCAATAATATGTCATCCACATCTAATATCAGAAATGTCACATTTCTCCCACTCACTTTCTTGTAAATACAAGCTTCTCCATAAGTTTGGACAAATCCAAACTCTTTGATCACCTCATCAAAGCGGAGATTCCAACTTCGTGATAATTGCTTCAATCCATAGATGGATCGCTGAAGCTTGCACACCTTGTTAGCATCCTTAGGATCGACAAAACCCTTTGGTTGTATCATATACAACTCTTCTTCAATATTACCATTGAGAAACGCGGTTTTGACATCCATCTGCCATATCTCATAAATATGCAGCAATTGCTAACATAATCCTAACTGACTTTAGCATCGCTACGGGAGACAAAGTCTCATCGTAGTCAACTCCTTGAATTTGTCGAAACCCCTTTGCGACAAGTCGAGCTTTATAGACGGTCACATTACCATCGGCATCAGTTTTCCTTTTGAAAATCCATTTGTTCTCCACGGCCTTTCGGTCGTGAGGTAATTCCACCAAGTTCCAAACTTGATTTTCATACATGGATTCCATCTCGGATTTCATGGATTCTAACCATTTATTGGAATCCGGGCTCATCATCGCTTCTTCATACGTCGCAGGGTCATCATTTTCATGAACCATGAAATTCATGACAGGATTTCCGTCTGAGTCGGGGCTTCCGCGTCTTTTGACCTGCGAGGTTTGGTAGTACTCTCTTCGGATTTTCATGATCATTATCATTAGTTCCTCTTCAACAGGTGGAGCCAACTCCGAACAACTTCCGTGCCAAGGCTACTCGCCATACTTTGAAGAGAAGGTTCCACAACCTCTTCGAGTTCTACCTTCCGACTACTCACACCTTTCGTGAGAAACTCTTTCTCTAGAAAGGATCCATTCTTGGCAACAAAAACCTTGCCCTCGGATCTGTGATAGAAGGAATACCCAATAGTTTCTTTAGGGTATCCTATGAAGACGCATTTTTCCGCTTTGGGTTCGAGTTTATCTGGTTGAAGTTTCTTCACATAAACATCGCATCCCCAAACTTTAAGGAATGATAGCTTAGGTTTGTTTCCAAACCACAATTCATCCGGTGTCTTTTCAACGGATTTAGATGGTGCCCGATTTAAAGTGAATGCAGCAGTTTCTAGTGCATAACCCCAAAATGATAACGGCAAGTCCGTCAGAGACATCATAGATCGAACCATATCTAATAAAGTACGATTACGACGTTCCGACACACCATTTCGCTGTGGTGTTCCGGCAGGTGTGAGTTGTGAAACAATTCCACACTCTTTCATGTGAGTGCTAAACTCGTAACTTAGATACTCACCTCCACGGTCGGACCGTAGAAATTTGATCTTTCTATTACGATGATTTTCCACTTCATTCTGAAATTCCTTGAACTTTTCAAAGGTTTCAGACTTGTGTTTCATCAAGTAGATATAACCGTATCTACTCAAATCATCCGTGAAAGTAACAAAATAACGATATCCACCTCGCCGACACACTCATTGGACCACATACATCGAATGTATGATTTCCAATAAATCGCCTGCTCCATTGAACCGAAAACGGCGTTGTAGTCATCTTGCCCATAAGGCATGGCTCACATGTATCAAATGATTCATAATCAAGTGATTCCAAAAGTCCATCCGAATGGAGCTTCTTCATGCTTAACGCCAATATGACCTAGACAAAGCACATATATGCGGATATATCATCATTAAGTTTAATCCTTTTAGCATCAACATTATGAATATGTGTAACATTATCATCGAGATCTAATAGAAATAAACCATTCATCATCGGTGCATGACCATAAAAGATTTCATTCATATAAATGGAACAACCATTGTTCTCGGATTTAAATGAATAACCACTTCGCATCAAACACGATCCAGATACAATGTTCATGCTCAGTGCAGGCACCAGATAACATTTATTCAAGTTTATAACTAATCCCGACGGCAAGTGGAGAGGCAACGTTCCGACGACGATCACATCAACGCTTGATCCATTGCCGACACGCATCTTGACCTCACCCCTTGCTAGCGGTCGCTTGTTCTGCAGCCCCTGATTCGAGTTACAAATAATAGCAACTGGACCGGTATCAAATACCCAGGTGCTACTGCGAGCACTAGTCAAGTACACATCAATAACATGTATATCATATATACCTTTGTTTGCCTTGCCGGCCTTCTTGTCTGCCAGATACTTGGGGCGATTGGCTTCCAATGGGTCCCCTTACAATAGTAGCACTTCGGAATCGACTTAGGTCCAACTCGGGTTTCTTTTCAGCGCAGCAGTCTTGCCTCCTTACTTCCTTCCGCTTTTCCTTCTTGTCTTTCTTGAAACCAGTGTTCCTATTGATCATCAACACTTGATGTTCCTTTTGATCTCCACATCTCAGCTTTTAAGCATCGATGTAAGCTCGGGAGAGACTTCTTCATGCCTTGCATATTATAGTTCATCACGAAGCTCTTATAGCTAGGTGGCAGAGACTGCAGAACACGATGGATGCCTAAGTCAATGGGAATCGATATTCCCAAGGACACAAGCTTATCGACGTAACCCGAAATCTTGAGTACATGCTCACTAACGGAGCTGTGCTCTTCCATCATGCAGCTAAAGAACTTTTCTGAAGCATTGTAGCTCTCTACGGCAGCATGTGTGTCGAAAATCATTTTCAAATCACCCATTGTATCAAATGCATTGCCGTTTTCGAAACGCTTTCGAAGTTTCGGCTCTAGCCCATACAATATTCCGCAATGAACTAAGTTGTGGTCCTCCTGACGAGTCTGATAGGCATTCTTCTCCTCGTCAGGGGCATCATCAAAAGGTGGGGGGCCTAACGGCGCTTCTAGCACATATTTCTTTTGTGCAGCAGAGAGGAGAATCCTCAAATTCATGGCCCATTCGGTAAAGTTGCTACCGTTCGTTGCTAGTTTCTCTTTCTCCATGAACACATTGAAATTAAAAGGTGTGGTGCCATCTACAACAAAATTTGTAAAGTTTAGACTAAGTGTATGATAGATTAAGTTTAACTAATCTATATTACGAATGAACTCCCACTCAAAGACGACATCCCTCGTGCCTTTTTGGTGATTACATGAACCAAATCCACTACACCAAGTCCGATCATCACGTGAGTCGGTATAGCTTCAAAGGAGAGCATCAAATGGGCATCATATCAACTATATGACTCATGCTTAACCTTTCGGTCCGTGTTCCGAGGCCATGTCTGTACATGCTAGGCTCGCCAAGTTAGAACCTTAGTATTAGCGTGTGTAACTGTTTTACACCTGAAATATGGTCGTGGATCCAAGAACACCCGATCATCACGTGATGTCTTGGAGCGACGAAAACATAATCGGTGCATACTAAAGGAAGAACACATTCTTATCTTGATATTTAAATGAGGGTTCATCTTATTATGCTAACAAATCTCTAAACAAGCAATATAAGATGCTATCAAAACATCATATGTTCATTAGTGAAATGATATGGTTCCCGCAGATGATCTCTATCATGTGCATCGTGGTATGATCACTATCATACCTATATGTGTAAATCCAAGGTCTATGGATTTTACACGCTATGTGTGTTGTAAGAGTATCATCTCATACTTCTACTTACAACACTACCATATCATAACACTAGCCCAGCAACAATCTAAACTAGACGCCTCTAATTTATCCATTGCAAGTTTTACGTGGCTTAGGGCTTTCGAGATAGAACCGTTCTTACCTACGAACATGAACCACAACGAGGATAATCAAATTGTTGACAACTCTCTTGCAAAATAGATATTGACTATAGTAGGAGAGACAGACACCCGCTAGCCACTTATGCAAACTAGTTGCATGTCAAGCGTGGAACAGGTCTCATGTGCGAGGACATGTAAAGTTTGTTCGGGCCGCTTCATCCCACTATGCCACCAATATCCAAAATTACAACAAAGGAGCAACAACATGATCATCATCGCCCATATACTCATATGTGTACTACCCGTGTAAAGTATCTACGCATAGATCCGGCTCTGATACCACTGTAGGGTTCGACAGATAGAAAACAAAATTTTCCTACGATGTGAACTATATACCAAGATCTATCTACTAGATACAAACAAGGCGGATGTATATCCGTAGAGAACATACCCTTGAAGACCGACAAAGCTTAACGAGTTCAACTCGTGGTTGATGTAGACGATCTCTTGCCGATCTCAAGATCGAGAGGAAGTCCTAGCGCCGCAAATCAGCGCATCCGTGCTTTACACACGTTCGAGGCACCGAGCAACCTCCGCCTCCTCGCTCCAGCGATGCAGCGGAAGCACAACTCTTTCTTGCCGAATAGCCACCGGGAACATGTATCTCGCTAGTCCGAGACCATGGGGGATAAATTCTAGAGGGGGAGAGAGATCCTTCACGAGGAGGTGTGAGAGACAAGTGAGGAGGGGGGCTCCTTTTATAGGAGGAGGGGCACCCAAGGGGTGGCCACGCCATGGGGCTGCCCTCCCTCCTTCATTCATGTGGGTGGACACTCCGCTCACAAAATTCCCTTTAAAATCCCTCCACTCAAAAGTCCACTCAAATTCCCATTAAATTTCCACCAAATTTAATGCAAACTCTCATTAAATAAAACTCTTTTATTTTATTCAGAATTTTGTCAATTACTTTAATGACAAACATTCACAAATAACCTTGCTAGAATTCTATTTCACATGCATAACCACTTTATGCAATTTCACCAAAACCTGTTTGTATCTAGTGAAATAAATTCTGCTTGTTCAATCTTTCGGCATGAAACATTTGCTCCAATTGGATGTCGGTGTCTCTTAAGTGTGTCACCCTACGGTTCGTGAATAATGCGGACATGATCGAGACCCCTCGGATCAATAATCGAGCGGGATCTGGAGACCCATACTGACTCCCACACATTCAACGATGACTTTATTGTGATCGTCGGAACATTTTACGCTAGTATATTAATCCCTTTGTTTCACGATATATTACATGTCCGAGAGTCGATCATCAGTATCTCCATACCTAGTTTGATCTCGTTCCTGACATGCACTCTTTACTCGTTCCTGTGATATAACATTCTAGTGATCAAATCACTTGCTTGCAAGCTAATCAATGTGATATCACCGAGAGGGCCCAGAGTATATCTATCCGTCATCGGGATGAACAAATTCCACTCTCGATCCATGAGCCTCAACATAACACTTTATTAGTTACGAATCCATCTTTGTAATCACCTGTTACGGTGTGACGTTTGATGTTATCAAGAAACTCTTCCGGTGTTAGTGATTGACATGATCTCATGGTCTAAGGATTAGGATCACTTCGTAAGTTGTTATAGCAATATAAACTCAATGACTTTGATCGTAATTCTATACTTCGGATGAATGCTCATCACACCATTACACTAATGTTGTGATCCCATTATTAACAACATCCAATGTCCATGATCAGGAAACCTTGATCATCTTGTTAATCAACGAGCTAGTTTATGAGAGAGGCATAACTAGGAACTTTCTGTTTGTTTATTAAACACACATGTATTAATGTTTCCGTATTAATACAATTATAGCATGCAAAATAAACATCTATCATATACTTGGAATACACATAATAAACACTTTATTATTGCCTCTCAGGGCATATTCCCTTCAGTATCCCACTTGCACTAGAGACAATAATCTAGTTACATAGTGATAAATCTAACACCCATTGAGTTATGGTGTTGATCATGTTTTGCTCTAGGGAGAGTTTTAGTCAACGGATCTGCTACATTGAGATCCGTATGTACTTTACAAATCTTTATATCTCCATCCTTGACATGCTCATGATGGAGTGAAACCGGCGCTTAATATGCTTGGAATGCTTGTGAGACCTTGGCTCTTTGGCATTGGCAATGGCACCATTGTTGTCACAATAGATCACCATTGGGTCCAACGCGTTTGCCACCACTCCTAGTTCGGATATGAACTCCTTCATCCAAACTGCTTCCTGAGCCGCTTCTGAAGCAGCAACATATTCGGCCTCCATTGTTGATCCCGCTACCACAGGTTGTTTGGAGCTCCTCCAACTAACCGCTTCGCCATTCATGAGAAATACGTATCCGGATTGAGACTTAGAGTCATCCGGATCGGTGTCAAAGCTAGCGTCGACATAACACTTAGCGACGAGCTCTTCTTCACCTCCGTGTACAAGAAACATATCCTTAGTTCTTCGTAAGTACTTAAGGATATTCTTGACCGCTATCGATGTTCGAACACGGATCCGATTGGTACCTACTAGTCAAACTAATAGCATGTGCCACATCCGGTCTTGTACATAGCATGGCGTACATTATAGAGCCTATGGCTGAAGCATAGGGGACTTTGTCCATTATCTCTCTTTCTTCCGCCGAAGCCGGACTTTGAGTCTTACTCAATGTCTTGCCTTGCAACATAGGTAAGAACCCCTTCTTACTCAATGTCTGTCCACTTCTATTTTTTTTCCTGAATCTTTTTCTTTTTCCAAATTCAATTTCTGTTTTGAAATTCAACCAACAATTCAAACAATAAAACAAACATTCAAACAATTCAAACATTCACCACACTTGTAATGAGTTTTGGTTCTGTTTAACAACTCAAACAAATGTCCCAAAATAATATAATAATTTCATTTAGGATCTATTTAATAATTAAATAAAATAGATCTTAATTATTAATTCAAATAGGTTTTGATTTATTTAATAAAATCTCCATATGAAAACTAAATATCTTCAAAAACAAATCAGTAGGTTTTATTTGAAAAAAATATAAGATACTTAGAAAACTTGTTTGAAATAAAATAACATTTTTGTTTTAGGGTCCCTTAATAATTAAATAAGATGGACCTTAGTTAATAATCCATATAGGATTTGTTTTATTTAAAACTTTATTTGAAATCTAAAATAAAGCCAAAATACTTCAGTAGGTTTTATTTGAGAATATAAAATACTTGGAAATCTTATTTAAAATAAATAAATAAGTTTTAGTGTTTATTTAAAATGGGAAAAGCCTTTACTTAAATAAAATTGGATATTAAATCCTTATTATTTTATTTAAATAAACCTTTACTATTTTTATCAAAACAAAACATTTTATTTCAAAAACTTGGCCAAGGTTTAATTTGGCTCTATTAAAATAATCTTTATTTATAAATCCACTTTTTCTTTTGAAAACTAAATCCTTTTTATTAAAGGATCCAAAATAGAAATTTTAAATATTTTCAAGTTTATTGTTTATTTAACTTTTTAAATCCCTTTAGGATTTTATTTGATCCAAATAGGTTTTGAAAGTTCCCAATTGGATTCAAAAAGTTTCTTCTCACCCTGAAAATCAACAAAGTTTTATTTTATTCATTTATTTTTCACATTACAAGATTTGGAAAATCTTGGGATGTGACAGTTATGTCTCGCAAAAATGGTAATCCTGGGATTGCGATGTATGGCATAACAGGCATCTGGGATTAAAAATCCGGGTGTTGACAAGTTGGTATCAGAGCCATCCTGACCATAGGAGACCCTAGTTAGACTGGACGTTTGAATCAAAAACTTAGTTTCAAAACCAAAGAAAACAAATATTTACAATAACTTATTCTCATTCTTATCCCTTTGATTCTTTCAAGAAAATTCATGTTCCTCAAAAACTCTTGCAAAATGCATAAAATATTGAGACACTTAATCACTCTACTAACTTACTCATCCTATATTCTTATAGATGGACGTGAAGTACAGCAAGTTTTATCAGTTGGGGAATGGAGCAGACCTTATCTTTGAGAGGGATTTGGACCAGCTTTCGGAACTTCTGGAGCGTCCGCACCCGAGTTCTTCGGAGCTCATCTCAATGATCAAGGAGGAGAAGATCTGCAGTGGATAATTGTTGCAAGTCTCCAACGAAAGATTGAACCTCCCACTGCTGAGGGAATTCAGTTTACCTTAAGAGAGAACAACTGGCTCGATGGACTTGTTATGGCCATGCAGGAAGCTATTTCCCGTCTGTGTGGGCAGAGCATCAATCAGATCAAGGGAACCTGCTTTGAGTTTTTCCCAAGGCGTGATGCTAATGGACAACCACTGGAAGCCCCATACCACCCCGAGCTAAAGACTCAATTGGACCACCTCAGCTTCATGATGTACGATCGTCAGCAGGAGTTGGAAAACTGCCGTGACTACTCCAAACACAAGTCTGCTATCATCAAGACGAAGGATCAGAACATCGCCATGTTAGCAAAGGATCGCAAGTCTTGCCGCCGTTAGCTCAACAAGAAGGAGCGCATCATTGCCCGTCTTCGCCATCGTATCTCATCTTTGGAGGAGACCATCCACGAGAGAGACATGCAGTTGGAAGAAAGGGAGAATGCCGGAGAGGATCTTCGTGGAGACCCCTACTCCTATCTCAGCGATGATGATGATTTTATGGAGGATCAGGCCATGGATTTCTTCACCGATGAAGATTATTTCTCCTTCATCGATGATGATGAGGATGATGAAGCCACCGATTCCGAGGAGTAGTAGCACTTGAGCACTAGCGTAGTGAGTAGTATTCGGGCCCACTGTATCGTAGTTTTCACAATGGTTCTTAAAACCATCTGTTCTTATTTGTTGTTGTGTGTGTTGTATCGTGTGCTATGAATGAATGAAAAAGCAAGTTGCTAGAAAAATCTGAGTCAAACTTTAAAAACTTTTCAAAGACCCAAAACCTTAGAAATTTCCCTCTTTTCTCATGATCTATCTCAATCTTCAGATGGCACGTGGAGGAAGTGGTTCATCCCCGGACCCGATGTTGCAGATCCTGCAAATGTTGACCTCTAACCGCGAAGCTGAAGGAGCAGAACGTCAAGCCAACCTAGCCACCCTGCAACAGATAGCTCAGCTTGCCCACAACAACCAAGGCCACGGAAATCAGGACAACCATGGATCTAAGCTCAAGAATTTCCAGAATACCAACCCACCTGTTTTCACTAAGTCAAAAGAACCCCTAGACGCCGATGATTGGTTGCAAACCATGGAAAATAACCTAGAAGTCGCCGGAGTGGAAGCCAACGAGAAAGTTCTGTTTGCCTCCCACTATCTAGCCGGAGATGCCAGGGCATGGTGGAACAGTGTTCGCGCAATGACCGGAGGCCAGATGATGACCTGGGAGGAATTCAAGGTCAAGTTTAGCAGAACCCATGTGCCACCGGGTTTGATCAAGAGGATGAGAGACGAGTTCAGAGAACTGAAGCAAGGAAGGATGACTATAGTGGAATACCGTGACAAATTCTTGTCATTAGCTAGGTATGCCCCGGATGAGATCGACACCGATACCAAGAAGAAAGAGAGATTCTTGAATGGTCTGCATGATGAGATGCAGACAGTGTTAGTAAATATCCCCTTTACTGATATTGAAGCCCTTGTCGACTCTGCCATCCAGATGGAAGGAAAGATCAACCAAGCCAATGAGAACCGCAAGCATCGTATGATGCAGCAGCCAGGAACCCATCAGACCCCAAAGTATCGCCCTAACCCTTCTCCAGGATTTTCCCCATGAACCAACAGACCCCCTATGAACCGTCCGACCTATCCCAACCGTGGAAACCCTAGGCCCGAAGGAAATCACAACAACCCCGGTGTAAGGTTCCCAACCTTTAATAAGGTAGAGATCCATGTGTTTACAATGCTAGTCCCTGGATCAATAGCTAGCATCCACAGTTAAGATGTAATATCAAGAACAAAGATCATAATACAACTTTATAACCAGGAATAACATAATTTATTACATCTTACATAGCTCATTTGGCTATCTCATTACAATGCAGCAGAATATAATAATAGCATGGGGTCCTTCATCTTCAAAGTGCCACAGGCAAACATGTTAGTTGTAGACTTGTAATCCTAATCAACACATCTCACTAACATCATACAAACCTGCAACATAATAAGTTACAGCCACAAGGGTCAATACATTTGAATTGTATTGGCAAGTGATACTATGGTAATATAGTGGAGTTTATCATCTATATGCATTTGGCTAAGTGGAGTTTAGGCTTGCTTTGCTCAAAATAGATTTTCCTTATCATTTAAAAACACTAAGTTTTTGTTTGACAAAATCTTCCCCAAGGCATCTCCCATTAGAAATTGGTGATCCTTCAATCCCTTGTTCAACCACAAGATTTTAACTTAGAAATTGGGATGAGGAGATTCTTGATAGCTTCCATGTCTTGATTCTCAAATTGTCCTTTGCCAGGGACATGGCTAATTACTTAGATTTTACACTGAGGTGGTGCACTTTCCCCACAAGACTTGGTTTCACCAAGACAAGATCTTTCAGAAGCCTTCCCTTAGACCAAAATGGACGCGCTCCAACCTATCAATCCCCTACCACCAACTGTCCATTTGGCTAAGTTATTGCATCCTATATGATCCAGGCAGAGCCCATAATGCCAAGTGGCTGCACTTGAAGCTTCTCAACATTTGACATCTCAAATCTCTTTGTTCCTGGGTGGCCATCCACAAGTGAGACACCAAGTTTTCCCCAGCATACTGGACTTGGTGATGCCCAAGTTTCCCCTAGCATACTGGACTTGCATGACCACTCAACACAAACCATTCCTTCCATTCCACCCAGGTGATTCATTCACTTAGTTGTTTTATTAAACAAAACGCAAGTCCTCGGACTTAGAAATTTTTCCATAGTATGAATATATATTCCACCCTTTTTTCTATTAGCTAAGATAAGCATGACAGTAGTAGGAATATTAACTTAGGAAAATTCTACTAAGGTTTCATCTACTAGGATTTCCCATAGCATGGTTTATACTTAGCAAAAATTCCATGCAAGTCCTACTTATAAACATCACTAATGCATAGTGAAAATAATGGGACAAAGTATGAAGCATCACTTGCCTTTTTCGTAGAGAGTATAAGTTCACTTCCTTGTTCTTTGCAATGTTCACTCACTTCAAATCACTACAATTCAATCAAGCAAACAATATTTCAAACTACCATTCAAGCAATTCATCACATAAAATAATACAAACCAAACAATGCATGCAAGCATGCCAAATTTTGTTTTATTTACAAAAGTGGTTTATAATAGGTTATAAACATTATAAAACACTTATTGGTCATTTTATAAAGTGGCAAAATCATTTGTATAAGATTTTACTTCATAAACCATTTTTAGATCAAGTCATCATTTTATGTGGTATAGAAATGCTTTTAATAAGGCAAAATTCTATAGGTTTCACAAAATATGTTTTCAAACCATATAACCTTGTGTTTAGGGTCAGAGAGTTTATTTACAAAACATTTCTCAAAGGTTTTATTCCAAAACCATTTTTAATAATTAAACCATTTTTTTAATAGAATTGGTTTAAATCCAAGATTCATTCTTTTGTTTCACCAAATACATTTTTGAAACCACCAATTAATTCCTAGGGTCAGTAGGTTAAAAATAAACCATTTGCCCAAGATTTTATCCCCAAAAACATTTTAGAACAATTTTTATATCCTAAACATGCATACACAAGTTTCTACAAAAACAAACATTTTAACAGAAGCTTTTTACTAAACAAAGTGCATGGTTGGCTAGGTCTTGTTTTTCTGAATCCATTGATATAAAGTTTGCAAAATTTGGACGTGTAGATCAAAAGTTATGAATTATTCAAATTGGAACATCAATTAGACAAGTTTCTGGTTTTCAATTCAAACAGAGGCCACGTGGCGTGATATTACTAGTTGGTACCGGTTCGCACGGATTGGCTCTGTGAGGCGTTGGATCTAAACAGATCATGCGGCCTAGGTTGCTACTTACATCTTCGTCTAGTTTCTATCATGTCCTTTAGATCTGCATCTAACGGCTATCAATGACTTGCCACTAACTGGCGGCGCTCAGCGGCAGCGCGCGGTGGTGACGCTCGGCTAGCGGCGGAGCTGGCGCTAGAGGAAGCAAGGAAGGATGAGAGGTGGATCACTGTGATCGTCGTGGCACGGGGATGCTCAACCTTCCCTTGGTTGGTGAAGGGGCGCACGGGGACAATGACAATTCCTTGCCGATGTTGCTCACCGGCTCGGGCACGTGTTGACGTTGTCGGGGACGAGCTCCTAGGGCGTAAGAAGGCAAGACAGCATGTCAGGGAGGTGCACATGGTCTCAAGGTTTGCAGGAATACTCACCAGAACACGAGGGGCGCTCGGGGTTGGCGTCAGTAACTCGCCGGAGTGGAGGCAGACGGTGGCGGTTCTCTGTTGTCGTCGTTGCCCATGTTTCAAGGCGCGCACGAGTGAGTGGGTGGTATGGGGAGATGCAGGGGATGATGGGAATCACACTCGTGTGCTCTGGGGGAAGTGGGGGGGTTCGTGCTCTCCGGAATTGTTCGGAGAGTCCGTCCGAGCAGAGAATGCTCAAGCGCGAAATCAAGGCAGCCTTCTGGCTAGGAGGGAAGGGTAAGCGAGGGGAAAGAGAGAGGAGAGGCAGGCGAGTTAACGGGCATGATCGCAGGGAGGTTTAACTGTGCCATTAACGCGAATTAAGTCGAGTTTTAATCGACAGCAACGGCCGGCGAGGTGAGGGCGGGGTCAGCGCGCGCGGGTGAAGACGACGGTGATGTGGCTATGGGGCCTGGCTGTCTGCGAGTGAGAGAGAGTGGGGGTAGGGTCGTTCTGTCAGCGGCTTTGCGAGTTTATAAGTGGGTGCAAATCGTTTTTCTTCGGGAGAGAGAGGGAATGGCTGGGCCTTGTTGGGATGGCCGGCTGGGCTGAGTCCCTTAACATTTTTTCTTGCTCTGTTTTTTTTCTTTTTCTCATTTGATTTTATTCTGTTTTGGTTTTGTTTAATTAATTCAAACACTCATTTGAATTCAAATCTTTGTCAAATTTTGTGTAGCTTTAAATACTGATTAACAATACATTCTGATATCATTTTTAGAGTAATTTATTTATTATTTTTAAGTCTTTTAATTATTCAAAAAGGCCTTTGTTTTAAATCATATAAGATTTCATAATATTTTTAAACACCATTTAAATTCTTTAACTTTCCAAATCCTTTCAGTAGGTTTTTATTTGATTACTTGGGTGTCAAATAATTCATCTTGAATTATTTGGAAAGCTTTTAATATGTTTCATAAATCATTTGAATTGGGTTTATTTTAATTCCAATGGATTTAAACATGGTTTTAATTCCCTAAAGTTTATTTGGAAGATTTCTTTAATCTTATTTAAGTTGGATTAAACCACTTTTATTTCATTTGGGCAAATTCCAAAATACTATTTTCTCATGAATTATATAATAATTCTTATTAGAGATTTGTCTTTATTAAAATAGGGATAGAATGGTTATTGCCATTTTATTTTATTTTGGAAATTCTTTATCCTTTTATTTTATTTGATTTGGATTTGTTGGATTCAAACTTTACCAAAGTTTGCTCAAGATGGGATTTTTAAGTTTTAATTTAGAAACAAAAAGTTTCTTTTCACCCTGATTTTCAACAATAATTTATTTTATTTTATTTATTTTCACATTACAAGATTTGGAAAATCTTGGGATGTGACAGGCTACCACCCTTAAAATAAATCTCGTCCCGAGATTTGGGGAGGCTTGGGGTTACAAGTTGGCTCAAAACAACTAGGGTACTACCACCCTTAAAATTTTCCAACTAAATTACATCTTGGTTTGCTTGGGATCTTATTGAAATCTCTCTGCACAAACATCTGCATAGTGTCCTTTGTTTCCACACTTGAAACATGTGACAAGGCTGAGATCCTTCATAGGCTTGTTTATCTTGTGCTTCATCTTTTCTGGACAATTGCTTGCATAATGTCCTTGGTTACCACAATTGTAACATGTGATAAGATTGAGTTCATCACATATCTTCTGTGGACAAGTTGCTACATAATGGCCTAGCTCTTTGCAGTTGTTGCACCACACTTGGCTAATCTTCTTATACTTCTGCTTCTCTAGACATTCACTGGCATAGTGTCCCATTTCTTTGCAATGACCACATTGCACATGGCTTTTGTCCTTCTTTTTCTTGGGTTTCTCCAAAGCTAGGAGTGCTTCTAGTTCATGTTCTTCATATGTTATCTCAAAGGTAGGAATGTCTACTGGTCTCCTTGACTTTCTATTACTCCTTGGATAATAAATATGTCTCCTCTTGGATCCTTTAAATTGAGTCATGTTGTTGGGAGGTACAAGCTGAGATTTTCCTTTGTCTTCATCCTTCTTGGTAGACTTGGCTCTCTCATGGTAGTCTGCAATCAGTTGTTGAACTCCACCTTGTTTCCTTTGTTCAACTATGGAATAGATGGGGCATTGGATAGGGACATGATTATTTACTTCACATAATTAACAAGTAGCTTGGGATGTGGGGCATTGGTCAACTGTATGTTTCTCTTCACAATTGGGGCATTGATCTTCATGCTCTTTGGAAGTGTCATCCTTGTCTCCACAAATATTGCAAGCTTGGGTTCCTTCTAGAATAACATCTTTGTCATCCTTGTTGTCACAAACTCCTTTGGAAGAGTTGTCTCCCATGTTGATCATTTGAGTAGCCATCCCTTGCAACAATTGGGATTGAGTTTCCAAAACTTTTTGCATGGTTGGGTCTAACACATTGTTGTTGGCTAAAAACTGAGTTGTCACTTGGTTCAACTGGGTTTATCTTGCAAGCAGTTGGTCTCTCATGTTGTTCTCTTGGTTGTTGTTGTCACCATCCTTGATGTTGGAGTCTCTTGGAGAAGTCATCTGTTTGGTTTGGATTGGGATTAGAATAGGCAAAATATTTCTAAGGGAATAATTCTAATCACACACATCACAATTTTCACAAGCAATGTGCAAGCAATCACAAACAAACATTCCACTCAAACAACAAGTTTCAAGCATATTTTTAGGCAACTAAAAATATTTTTGTTACACCACATAAGTTGAGGGGTTTTGACTTAAACTAAATATGGTGGCCCATCTATATGGCTCACTTGAGATCTTTCCATCCTTCTTGGTTGATTCTTCTTGAATAAGATCTTTGTATCCTGGAAAAATTCTTGGTCACAAAAACTTCAAGGTGATGATGGTTCCTTCTAAGTTGTGTTTCCTTAGTCTTCAAGTCTTTGAGCAACATTTCTTGTCACACTTGTAGTCCTTAGTAATATCTAAGGTTGAAGTCCTTGTTGAAAAATGTTGAAGATGTTGAAGTCATTAGAGTTGATGCAGTCCTTTGCACATGATTAAGTCTTTGTCCATGGGAAAGGCTTTGTCCATCAAGTTTGAAATAGAAGAGATGTAGAATCAAAACCAAAATGGTTGAGGAAAGAGTTTACAAGATTGTTTGTAAATAAGTTTTGGAACAAATACAACTCCTATTTTTCTAAGGGGTTTGTCCAATCCTAGGGTTACAATTCTACAGGCAACACAATGCTCTGATACCATCTGTAAGGTTCCCAACCTTTAATAAGGTAGAGATCCCTGTGTTTACAATGCTAGTCCCTGGATCAATAGCTAGCATCCACATTTAAGATGTAATATCAAGAAAAAAGGTCATAATACAACTTTATAACCAGGAATAACATAATTTATTACATCTTACATAGCTCATTTGGCTATCTCATTACAATGCAGCAGAATATAATAATAGCATGGGGTCCTTCATCTTCAAAGTGCCACAGGCAAACATGTTGGTTGTAGACTTGTAATCCTAATCAACACATCTCACTAACATCATACAAACCTGCAACATAATAAGTTACAGCCACAAGGGTCAATACATTTGAATTGTATTGGCAAGTGATATTATGGTAATATAGTGGAGTCTATCATCTATATGCATTTGGCTAAGTGGAGTTTAGGCTTGCTTTTCTCAAAATAGATTTTCCTTATCATTTGAAAACACTAAGTTTTTGTTTGACAAAATCTTCCCCAAGGCATCTCCCAATAGAAATTGGTGATGCTTCAATCCCTTGTTCAACCACAAGATTTTAACTTAGAAAGTGGGATGAGGAGATTCTTGATAGCTTCCATGTCTTGATGCTCAAATTGTCCTTTGCCAGGGACATGGCTAAGTACTTAGATTTTACACTCTGGAGAGGTGGTGCACTTTCCCCACAAGACTTGGTTTCACCAAGACAAGATCTTTCAGAAGCCCTCCCTTAGACTAAAATGGACGCGCTCCAACCTATCAATCCCCTACCACAAACTATCCATTTGGCTAAGTTATTGCAACCTATATGATCCAGGCAGAGCCCATAATGCCAAGTGGCTGCACTTGAAGCTTCTCAACATTTGACATCTCAAATATCTTTGTTCCTGGGTGGCCATCCACAAGTGAGACACCAAGTTTTCCCCAACATACTGGACTTGGTGATGCCCAAGTTTCCCCCAGCATACTGGACTTGCATGACCACTCAACACAAACCATTCCTTCCATTCCACCCAGGTGATTCATTCCCTTAGTTGTTTTATTAAACAAAACACAAGTCCTCAGACTTAGAAATTTTTCCATAGTATGAATATATATTCCACCCTTGTTTTCTATTAGCTAAGCTAAGCATGATAGTAGTAGGAATCTGAACATAGGAAAATTCTACTAAGGTTTCATCTACTAGGATTTCCCATAGCATGGTTTATACTTAGCAAAAATTCCATGCAAGTCCTACTTATAAACATCACTAATGCATAGTGAAAATAATGGGACAAAGTATGAAGCATCACTTGACTTTTTGGTAGAGAGTATAAGTTCACTTCCTTGTTCTTTGCAATGTTCACTCACTTCAAATCACTACAATTCAATCAAGCAAACAATATTTCAAACTACCATTCAAGCAATTCATCACAGAAAATAATAGAAACCAAACAATGCATGCAAGCATGCCAAATTTTGTTTTATTTACAAAAGTGGTTTATAATAGGTTATAAACATTATAAAACACTTATTGGTCATTTTATAAAGTGGCAAAATCATTTGTACAAGATTTTACTTCATAAACCATTTTTAGATCAAGTCATCATTTTATGTGGTGTAGATCGTGCGGCCTCGGTTGCTACTTACCTCTTCGTCTAGTTTCTATCCTGTCCTTTGGATCTGCATCTAACAACTATCAACGACTTGCCACTAACTGGCGGCGCTCAGCGGAAGCGCGCGGCGGCGACGCTCGGCTAGCGGCGGAGCTGGCGCTAGAGGAAGCAAGGAAGGAGGAGAGGTGTCTCACTGTGATCGCCGTGGCACGGGGATGCTCAACCTTCCCTTGGTTGGTGAAGGGGCGCAAGGGGGCGATGACAATTCCTCTCTGATGTTGCTCACCGGCTTGGGCACGTGTTGACGTTGTCGGGGACGAGCTCCTAAGGCGTAAGAAGGCAAGGCAGCATGTCAGGGAGGTGCGCACGGTCTCGAGGTTTGCAGGAATACTCACCAGAACATGAGGGGCGCTCGGGGTTGGCGTCAGTAACTCGCCGGAGTGGAGGCAGACGGTGGCGGTTCTCTGTCGTCGTCGTTGCCGATGTTTCAAGGCGCGCACGAGTGAGTGGGTGGTATGGGGAGATGCAGGGGATGATGGGAATCACACTCGTGTGCTCTGGGGGCAGTGGGGGGTTCGTGATCGCCGGGATTGTTTGGAGAGTCCGTCGGAGAAGAGAATGCTCAAGCGTGAAATCAAGGCAGCCTTGTGGCCGAGATGGAAGGGTAAGCGAGGGGAAAGAGAGAGGAGAGGCAGGCGAGTTAACGGGCGTGATCGCGGGGAGGTTTAACTGTGCCATTAACGCGAATTAAGTCGAGTTTTAATCGACAACAACGGCTGGCGAGGTGAGGGCAGGGTCAGCGCCTCGCGGGTGAAGACGACGGTGACGTGGTTGTGGGGCCTGGCTGTCTGCGAGTGAGAGAGAGTGGGGGTAGGGTCGTTCTGTCAGCGGCTTTGCGAGTTTATAAGTGGGTGCGAATCGTTTTTCTTCGGGAGAGAGAGGGAATGGCTGGGCCTTGTTGGGCTGGCCGGCTGGGCTGAGTCCCTTAACATTTTTTTCTTGCTTTGTTTGTTTTTCTTTTTCTCATTTGATTTTATTCTGTTTTGGTTTTGTTTAATTAATTCAAACACTCATTTGAATTCAAATCTTTGTCAAATTTTATGTAGCTTTAAATACTGATTAACAATACATTCTGATATCATTTTTAGAGTAATTTATTTATTTATTTTAAGTCTTTTAATTATTCAAAAAGGCCTTTGTTTTAAATCATATAATATTTAATAATATTTTTAAACACCATTTAAATTCTTTAACTTTCCAAATTCTTTCAGTAGGTTTTTATTTGATTACTTGGGTGTCAAATAATTCATCTTGAATTATTTGGAAAGCTTTTAATATGTTTCATAAATCATTTGAATTGTGTTTATTTTAACTCCAATCGATTTAAACATGGTTTTAATTCCCTAAAGTTTATTTGGAAGATTTATTTAATCTTATTTAAGTTGGATTAAACCACTTTTATTTCATTTGGGAAAATTCCAAAATACTATTTTCTCATGAATTATATAATAATTCTTATTAGAGATTTGTCTTTATTAAAATAGGGATAGAATGGTTATTGCCATTTTATTTTATTTTGGAAATTCTTTATCCTTTTATTTTATTTGATTTGGATTTGTTGGATTTAAACTTTACCAACGTTTGTTCAAGATGGGATTTTTAAGTTTTCATTTAGAAACAAAAAGTTTCTTTTCACCCTGATTTTCAACAATAATTTATTTTATTTTATTTATTTTCACATTACAAGATTTGGAAAATCTTGTGATGTGACACCCGGCAACTCTAGCAATTTCAACCATGCCCCACCCAAGTTCAACAACAACAATGCTACCACCAACACCAACACTGCCCCGAGGACTGGAAGCAATGTTGTGCCTATAGCAGCAAAGGACAAGTCGCAAGTGACTTGTTATGACTGTGGAAATAAGGTTCACTACTCCAACGAGTGCCCCAACAAGAAGAATGCCGCAGCACCCAATGCCAATGTCCCAGCTCAGCAACAGCGTCGTGTTCAGCCTGGAAGAAGATTTTCCATAGGGAATTCGCTCAACCGCAATGGCCGTCTTTTTCTCATGCATGCTGAAGAAGCTCAGGAAGCGCCAGACGTCGTGCTGGGTATGTTTTCTGTTAATTCAGTACTTGCACGAGTGTTGTTTGATTCTGGTGAATCGCACTCATTTGTCACCGAATAATTTGCATGCACCAGTAAAATTCAACCAACCAAACTAAAGCATGTTATGATTGTTCAAATTCCCGGATCAACCACCAAGGCTAGGCAAATTTGCAAAGCCGTCCCTATCCGAATCCATGTCATAGATTTTTATGCTAATATGATAGTACTCGGAACTAAAGGTTTGGAAGTAGTACTATGAATGTATTGGATGTCCAAACATAAAGGATTGATTGACTGTGCCAAGAAAGCCATAACCATGACCAGTACAGCCGGAATATCAGTCGAGCATATATCTGAAAGCTTACCTTGCCAATTCAAGTGTAACAAGAGTATAGGCCAACCTACCATTGACCAAGTCCGGATAGTCTGTGAATACCCTGATGTATTTCCAGATGTTTTGCCAGGTATGCCCCCAGATCGGGATATCGAGTTTATCATTGAACTAATCCCCGGAACTGGACCCATAGCCCAGAGACCCTATAGTATGAACCCGTCAGAGCTAGCAGAACTAAAGTAGCAACTAGATGCCATGCTGGAAATTGGATTGATTCAACCCAGTGCGTCACCGTGGAGGTCACCTGTCTTGTTTGTGGACAAGAAGGATGGAGGTAACCGTTTGTGTACAGATTATCGGAAGTTGAATGATGTCACCATCGAGAATAAGTACCCCTTTCCCAAGATAGAAGATTTGTTTGATCAGTTGACTGGTGCCAAAGTGTTTTCTAAGATTGATCTTAGGACTGGCTATCATCAACTGAAGATTCGTGTAGAGGATATTCCAAAGACTTCCTTTACCACCAGATACGGATTGTATGAGTATACAGTCATGTCTTTCGGACTAACCAATGCCCCCACTTATTTCATGAATCTCATGAATAAGATTTTTATGGACTTCCTGGATAAGTTTGTCATTGTTTTCATCGATGACATTCTGATTTATTCCAAATCATAAGAAGAACATGAGCTACACCTAAGGACCATTCTTGGAACCCTTAGAGAGCATCAGCTATATGCAAAGTTTAGCAAATGTGAATTCTGGTTACAGGAGGTAGGATTCCTCGGTCACATTGTATCAGCCGGAGGTATTGTCGTGGATCCTTCCAAAGTGAAAGATGTAGAAGATTGGCAAGCCCCAACCACTCAAACCCAAGTTCGTGCATTTCTCGGATTGGCGGGATATTACCGCAAATTCGTAGAAGGATTCTCGAGTATCGCCAGACCTATGACCCAATTGCTAAAGAAGGACAAGAATTTTGAATGGACCGACAAATGTGAAGCGAGTTTTGAAGAACTCAAAAGGAGATTGATTTCAGCCCCAATCTTGATCATGCCAGATATCACGAAGCCCTTCGATGTGTATTGTGATGCATCCAAGATCGGTCTCGGATGTGTGCTAATGCAAGAAGGCAAAGTTATATCTTATCTATCTCGACAACTGAAGCAACACGAGCAAAATTACCCAACCCATGACCTCGAACTCGCAGCCGTAGTTCTAGCCCTGAAGACATGGAGACATTACCTGATGGGAAACCGTTGTGAGATCTATACGGATCACAAGAGTCTGAAGTATATATTCACTCAGAAGGAGCTGAATATGAGACAGAGGAGATGGATTGAGCTAATCAAGGATTACGACCTGGACATTCACTATCACCCTAGTAAAGCCAACGTGGTAGCAGATGCCCTTAGCAGATTGCCGTGCCGCTTGAACTCCATGATTTTGAAGGAGCAACCAAGCCTGCACAAAGAGATGGAAGATTTTCGAATAGAATTAGTGAGTGAAGGATTTTTGGCTAGCATAGAACTTCAACCCACTTTGATCAGTCATATTAAAGAGGCGCAGAAGGGAAATGCTAGTATCGACGGAATCAAGCGTCGTATCGGATCGAGGAACTCAGTTTACCTCGAGATTCTGGAAGAAAGTCCAAGAAGTTTTAGGAACCCGCCTAGATTTCAGCACCGCATACCACCCTCAGACCGATGGACAAACAGAGCGAGTAAACCAAATACTCGAAGATATGCTGAGAGCATGTGTGTTAGAATATGGATCCAAGTGGGAAGACTGTCTGCCGTTTGCAGAATTTTCTTACAATAACAGTTATCAAGCCAGTCTGCAAATGGCCCCATTTGAATTCATGTACGGAAGAAAGTGTCGCACCCCTTTGAACTGGTCGGAAGTAGGAGAGAGTCAGATTTTCGGACTCGACATCCTACGAGAAGCAGAAGAGAAGGTTCACAAGATTCGTGAGAACCTTAAGACCGCCTAGTCTAGACAGAAGAGTTACACCGACAAGAGGCGTCGAGACCTCGCCTTCAACATAGGAGATTTTGTTTATCTGAAGGTGTCGCCATTGAAGGGAATGCAGCGTTTCCAACTAAAAGGAAAGTTAGCCCCTAGATATATCGGACCTTTCAAAATTTTGAACCGTCGAGGAGAAGTGTCATATCAATTGGAACTACCCGAAGAGATGTCAGCCGTGCACAATGTGTTACATATCTCGTTACTTCGCAAGTGTCTCGAAGTCCCCGAGAAGACCGAAGTGTTCAAAAATATCGATCACCGGACCATAGAGATCAACGATGGCCTGACCTATCCCGAAGTACCCATCCGTATTTTGGAAGAAGCTTTCCAAACTACCCGAACCCGAAGCATCAAGTTTCTCAAGATTCAGTGGAGCAACCACACAGAAGAGGAAGCTACCTGGGAGCGCGAAGATCACATCAGGACGGAGTTTCCCGATCTCTTCAAATCCTAGGTAATCTTTTTCGTCCTTTCTCAAATCTCGGGACGAGATTTTGTTTAAGGGGGGAAGGTTTGTAACATCCCAAAAATACTAAACTTGGATCATCAAACTCTAATCATCAAAATTAGGGTTAACAAAAACTTTGCTAAATAAAAATATGAAAGCATGCATGTGAGGATGCATTTCATTTTGAATTCTTTTGAACCAACTTGTTTGTGTGTTCCTTTGCTTGTAAATGGATGCTTAGGTGAAATAAACATCATCTAAACAATTCCCAAACTTTTCTCAAAGACAAGTAAATCAAAACAAATAAAATAAGGGAATGGTCATTTTGACCAATTTAACTCCCATGCCTACTTTGGCTATCTCAAACTTTCAGAACCTAACAGAAACTTTTCTGGATCTTTGCACCCCTTGATTGTACTCATAACAAAGTATCAAGGCCCACTTTGTGATCATCCAGAAACTTTCAAATGCATAGTTTAAATGGCAATTCAAAATTGAATCTTTATCATATGAGAAGATCCCACTTTTTCAAAAATCACTCAAACAAGATCAACTTTCAAAACCCAAGCATTTGCAGACTCACCAGCACCAACCTAGCACACCCACCAAAAATCTTTTCAAAATTCAAAACTTGAATTCTTGCGGCCATTTCATCAAACATATTGCAGACACAAATCATCAAAATCTTAAACACTATTGTGAGCAGTGATTGAAGCCTAACTTGTTCCCTCTCTAGATCACAACCATCTCAGTAGATCATCTAGCAAGTTAAACCAAGCACTAGCCTCACTGTAAGCTGGGCAATGACATCAATGGTGAACAGCCGAATCTCACCATGCCACCCCAGTGGAGACAGCAAGCTAGGAGGAGATTTATCCGTGCCAACCTTATCTAGGAGGCAGCCCACCGTCCACCGCCCACCGCCACTCCCTCTCCAGCGCTCGAACGTTGCCAGCCACTGGACCACACGCACAGACCGCGCCCAGCTCGCCAGCAACCATGCCGAGCATGCGCCAGAGCGCCACCCTCGACCAAAGCCCACAGACCGCGTGCCGCCCTCGCCGCGTGCATACATGATCGCCACCGACCCAGGAGACCGCCAGACATCCCCGTTCGCCGCCCCATGCCTCACAGCCACCGCTCGCCGTCGAAGACGCCGCCTCTGCCGCGCAGAGCGTTGCGTGTTCCAGACCAAACCGCACCGCCCCTACGCGCGCATTAAAGCCGTAGAGCATCTCCAGGAGACCACCAAGCGATCGCCACCACCGGCCATGCCTCTAGCCGCCCGTAGCCATGTCGCCACCGTCGCCTGCCCATCCCGTTCGGTCTCATCGTCGCGACTATAAATAGAGGCCACCCCCAGCCAAATTGAGCACACCATCTCACTCCCCTCTCCTCACTGACCATTCCACCCCGTTCCCGGAGCAAGGCGAGCAGCACTTCACCGGAATTTCACCGGAGCCCGCTGCTAATGGAGAAGAAGGGAGCCAGCGATTAGAGCCGCCCCAGGAGAAGCTACCGGTACCAGGAGAACCGTCGTCATCGACTTCGTCGTTCGCCCGCCTCGCCGACCCTCGCCTGAACCCCGATGAGCCCCCAGCGACCCCCACTGGCCGCGCTAGGTTTCTGTCTCACCGGTGTTGCCCAACGTCGACGATGACCCTCAGCCGTTGGATTAGAACCAGATCGAACGCACCACATTGCCCCATACCGCTTCGCACCCCCTGTCTCACTGACGCGTGGGGACAGCCACTTATGCAGCCCGCGGAAGCGCTGTGCTTAGCAGGCCGGCCCGTTAAGCTTTCCCGCGCAGCCCAGTTATTTGAATTTAACCTTTTCATTTTTAGTTCAAACACACTTCTGTACCCAGTTTCAAAAATCAACCCAGGTAGATTCACTAAACCAAATTGAATGAAACAAATTTTGTTAGAAAGGCCTGGGAATGCTGAATCCAAGCCCGTTGGATTCAAGTCATTTGGATCTGTAGATCATCCATGGTAAAAATAACAAGGCAGAAGCTTTTCTGCATTCAAACATTTTTCAAATTAAAACTATAATAGATTTTAAGTTGATTCCAACTCTCAAAAATCACATTTAACCATACCTTTCAGAATATATAAAAATATATAGGTTTACTTACAGAAATAATGTTCAAGTAATAAAAGAATGCCCCATAGGCATTTCTAGCCACTTTAATTAATTAAAATAAAAGGGTAAAACCTTATTAAATTGTGACACCACTTTAAATCACATTCCCATGAACTAAAATATGTGGTGATGACATGTATCAACATGATCCCATGTTTGGTTTGGAGAATATTAAATCTTAAGTAGTTTTTCAATGAGTAGAAATTACCTTTCTAAAAATAAAAGGAATTAAACCAAGCCTTAATCTTGTAATGTTAGAGATGATGCTAGATCATCTATAGGACCCTTTTGTGTGATAATTGCAAGTAGTTAAGTATTGTTTGGTGATTGTGTACATCGTATTTATTTATAGACGCTAGTACCGACCAAGGATACGAGGAGGAAGGAGGATACTACGAAGAAGAAGCCGAGGAGAACTTCAACCACTGCTCTGCACAAGGCAAGCTTATACTGATATTGTGCAAGCCAATACTTGCAAGCCTTACTAATCAAGTTGACCTATGCAAGCTACTACTTGCTTGTTACCATGCCACTATATGCCTTAAAGCATATATGATCAGAACCACTTGATAAACCAATCCTAGTTTTATTTGCCAGTTTATTACTTTATTTCTTTATCAAAGCTCTTACTTAGAGTTTATTGGAATAAATGGTAGATACTAGAAGGATACTTGAAGGTTGCATAAAGAGCATAAAATTTGGCCTAAGCTAGATAATCTTGATATCCTCCTAAGGCATGAGATTAAACTTAGTCAAACCCCACTAGTGTACCACCCCTCATTAGTGCTTACCCCCACTTGTAGATGCTAGTGCTAAGCATAAAACTTGACCAACTTTAGATGGGAATACTTGGTGAAAATGGTTATGAAAACCTTGGAATGATGGATCATTCTATTGAAATGTTTTGGACATGTGTTTCCGAACACTTGATGATTTTGGTGATGAAAATGATGAGGCATGAGCCTTAGCCCTTTATAAAACTGATGGTTGTCTGGATGCGATACCATTCCAATTTTATCGTACAACCACAATCCCTGAAGATTGGGTAGGGCTTGACTGGAAACTTATATACCTTAGTATTAGTTCCCTCACGACCTAGGTCTGAGCTGAGGCTACCTTGTGAAGATTGTCCACCTGTGCAGTACCCAAGATGACAGTTGGTCATGGTTGGGAGTCCAAACTCACAAGAGAGGTGCTTATACTAGGGCGTGTAATTGAAAGGTTAGGATTGATTATCCGCATACTGAGTATGGTGAATTCAGGATTTGTTCCTGACGGATGTATCGAATGTTGTGGTGAAAGTGTACAATCTCTGCAGAGTGTCAAACTATTCGAATAGCCGCGTCCGCGGTTATGGACAGTTGGAGTGGCCATATTGTTCCCCCGTCAGATGTTTTAAAAGAACTTGTGAAATGAATTGAGACTTTTACTTGACCACAACAGGGTTGTGATATGAAATACAAGTTCCCACTTAGGTGATATAAAACTTCAACTAGCCTTCGTTGCTTCTACACTTAGTAGAGATAAATCTGGCTTTTGCAAAATAACCCTAGAGCCTAGTGTCCTATTACCAAAAACCGCTTTCACTTGTTAGTATTAGTTTGCGAGTACTTAAAGAGTACTCATGGCTTTGTCCCTGGCTATTCCCGTGGCCAGACTATGAAGAGGAGTACCTGGAGGATGGACCCCAGGAAGGTTACGACAACTAGGATCATCTCCCATCGTCAGCATTGCCTGTGACCCCGAAGATGGAGCTACGCCTACGCTATCGTTATTTGTACGTATTCCACTGCTTGAAGTTGTATTAAGAACTGGATCATGAGATCCCTATTTGTGTAAGAACTTATGTACGGTTTGTAATGGATGATGTACTATGGTATCCAATTATGTTATGTCTTGCAAAAATGGTAATCCTGGGATTGCGATGTATGGCATAACAGGCATCTGGGATTAAAAATCCATGTGTTGACACAACTGCTTTAAGCAAAGTGTGTAAGGTAAACAGTCCACATGTTCCATGAACAAGAGACCATTGTTTTCTCCCTAGTAGCAACAGCACATCTACAACCGAAGAGACTTCTGTCACTTCCCTTGGAAACTAGAGGCATGAACCGACTATCGAGCATAAATACTCCCCCTTGGAGTCACTAGCAACTATTTGGCCAAGATAGCTACTAACAACGGAGAGCATGCAAGATCACAAAAAACACATACATGATAGAATCATAAAGACAAAACCATTAATCAATCCAACATAATAATCTCAATATCCATCGGATCCCCGCAAACACAATATGCATGATTACAAATAGATTAGATCTTGATCATGAACGGAGCTCACAAGATCTATACATGAAAGCACAAAGGAGGAGATACAACCATCTAGCACTACATGAACCCATAGTCCAAGGTGGAACTACTCACGCATCATACAGGAGAGAAGGCCTCCGGGATGATCTCCCCTCCGGCAGGGTGCCAGGAAGAACTTCAGATCCCCTCGATCTAGGGACGACGGTGGCGGCGGCTATAGAAGGTTTCGTGGAATATTGATCGGGTACTTAGGGTTTCTGCATTGGGGGCTTCTTATAGGCGAAGGGGGAGGACGAGGAGGCGACCAGGGGGGCCACACCCTGCCTAGGCGCGGGCCCACCCCTGGCCGCGCCTAGGGGGCTTTGGCCGCCCTGGCACGCTTCTCCGTCTGCCCTCTAGACTTCTTGTTCCCCACGGAAAGTTATTGACTTTGGCTTTTGTCCCGTCCAATTCCTAGAATATTGATTTTCTGCCTTTCTGGAACCAAAAATAGAAGAAAACAGGCAACTGGCACTGTGTCAACTTGTTAATCGGTTAGTTACAAAAAACTTATAAAAACACCTCAAAGAAAGACAAAGCAAATCAAAGTAGATACTAAACAAGCATGGAACATCAAAAATTATAAATACGTTTCCGACGTATCAAGCATCCCCAAGATTAACTCCTGCTCGTCCTCGAGTAGGTAGTGATAAAAGAATAATTTTTGAGGTGACATGCACCTTCACAATGAAGATCTAACCATTTGCAAGCATTGAAAGCTGGGATCAAAGAACTCTAAACTTGTGCATGAAAGATGTAGTTCTAACAATAGGACATAGTAACTATGCATGCAACATGAAAGGCTACAAACAAAGATCATGAATAACATGCATTGAAAAATGTTTGTTTGTTTCACATACAGAAAACATGGCATAGTGGCAATCAGCTTGTCCCTCATAGAGTAGCAATATAGATGCATAGGACACCTTCAAAGTTCACAAGGGTGACTAGAAACAAATAGAACAAGAACAAGTAATATCACAATATGCATCAATCAATAAGCTTTGGGACACTACACATAGGATGGCAACTATGCTCTCTTAATGGTTCCTAAAGGTAGAAGGTAGAGACTCAAATAGTGGTGGAAGAAAGGCCTTTTATAAAGGAAGCAGGGATTTCAAGTTTCAAAAAGAGCTTCCAAAAATTATGGTACTTGTTAGCTTTCAGCCCTCATTGCCCCTATCATAAGCATATTGAAGTGATTAAGGTTAAAGTGAACTAACTATGGAGTATATGCTTGACAAAGTATAAGTTGGCAATCTCAAGTCCCTTGAATACGAGGGCCACACCTCATGCTACTCAACTTCAGTCACCTATAAGTTCTTGTCATTGTAAGTATTTGCATATCATAGAGAACCGCCAACGGGGTACCCCTTGCACATGGTACAGGAGCTATCCCATAACCAAAATGACAAGGCAAGCAGACAATGAGCATCTCAGCGATATTTTTCTCTACTATATGCATAGCTTTTTATTGAGGATGCTTCATAGATAGCTCACTATGGTGATGCTGCAACTTTCCACCTTGATTAGGCATGGCTTAGGCTAGCGGCCCAGGCGTTTCTCTAACACAGAATACAAACTCCATGGACTTACAAGCTCCCTCTTTATTTCACACTGATGACATCCATAGACAAAATAGCATGATATCAACTGAGTACAAAGTACAAGTGCAATGTTGAAAACGTTCCCCAAGACAACATGGTTCTGCTAATTACAATGTATAAGTGCAAGCATATACAACATAGATGACACAATGGTTAAAGTTTATTAGGTGCAAAGAATATAAAGTGTGCCATCAAGTTTGTGAGGGCTTTAATCACTAAGTTTTCACATAACAAAATAGTTTTTAATTGGAAGATAGCTGAAAACAAGAATATACTTGGAATGGTGTAACACACCATGCATAGGAGTTTATAGTGGACACTTTGGAATAACTTGGTTTCTTGGGAGTTGGAATCATGAGTAGAGCTTACTCATACAAGTGGAGGCTAGCAAAAGACTGGGAGCAACCAACTAAGAGAGCATAATGGCCATAATCATGCAGAGCAACAAAGCATTACTAATCAAAGCATAGAGTGGTACTACAAGACAATGACTAAATTATAATAGAGGCTATGGTGACTTGTCATAGTCATAACATGGTGTGAGCATGTGCCAAGTCAACCCAAACAAAGCATTAAAGGAGAATACCACAATACTATGCTTTTGCATGCTAAAACAGCGCAAAATTTCTTTAAGGCACACTAAGCAATCCCAATTGTTTGGAATAAGACATGCTATAGAAATAATCACTAAGAATAAGGTTAAAACAACACCTAGCATGTCATGCTAAAGTCTAAGTCATAGTCAATGCAATCTCCTCTTGCACTTAAAAGCAAGAACTTACTACTCCTTTCCAACACCAAGCAACTGATTTGCAAAACAACACAGCAATAACGAGGATCCAAACTACTTTATTCAAGCAAAATAAACAACCTTAGCAAAGCAAACGAAAACTAAGACGCTCCAAGAACAACACAACTGTGCATGAAACAATAAAAACAAAGTGTCTAGACAGACCTAAGCTTTTTATTGATGAAGAAGGGGATGCCTTGGGCATCCCCAAGCTTTTACGCTTGTACCTCTTGGATATTTCTTGGGGTGACACCATGGTGACATCCCCAAGATTGAGCTTTTGTCCATTCTTCATCTCATTACATCATTCTCTCTCTATACCTGAAATTTTTCCTTCATACAAAACTTCACACAATCTTCATTAGCAACATTAGTTTATTCAAAAGATATTAGACCTCTGGCAAAGCTTTCGAACAGCAATACTTTTCACTAAAAACATAAGATACTGTAGTACCTCCTTCAAAAATCTCAATTCCCCAAAAGAGAACTCAAAAAGGAATCAATAAGAAGCAAATGCAAATAATGGCGGAAATCTGTCAAAACAGACCAGCAGGTAGAAACCGATTTTTTCAAAAATCTTCTATTGCTCAAATGAAAACGTGTTTAACTAATGAAAGTTATGTAACATACTGAGGGATTTATTCGTAAATTTTTAGCCTAATCCTATTTACAGAGACTCCTTACAAATTTTTATGGTGGAGGACATAAATTTGTTTCGGGATAGCAACTCCCCAAATATTACTTCCCTCTCATTAGAGGTTATTCTTGGCACAAAAAGCAAACAAAAAGAATAAGGAGAGGTCATTACTGAAGTAATAACTTCTAATACTCAAGTAAACTCTTGGGTTATCTCCCAACAAGTACTTTTCTTTAACGCCTTTAAGTTAGGCACAAGAAGCAAGAAGAATCAAGTATTTTCAAATGAGGAAGCATTAACATCAAACCTTGCTTTCAAAGGAAGAGCAAAAAGCCACTTCCCTCTCCTCATTGGGAAGTGTTTAATACCTTTCTTGAATGGAAAATGATATTTAATGGTGCCTTCTTTCATATCAATGATGGCACCAACAGTTCTAAGAAAAGGTCTTCCCAAAGTAATAGGACAAGAAGCATTGTATTCAACATCCAAAACATAGAAATCCACGGGGACATAAGCATTGTTAACCATAAAGAGAACATCATTAATACTCCCCATGAGTTTCTTCTTAGCATTATCATTTAGTGGGACATCCAAATAACAATCTTCCAAAGGTGGCAAATCAAGCATTTCACAAATCTTCCTAGGCATAATAGAGACACTAGAACCAAGATCACATGAAGCTTTGAGATCAAAGTCATTCACTTGCATATTAATAATGGGTTCCCAACTATCTTATACTTTCCTAGGAATAGAAGCTTTGTGTTTTAACTTCTCTTCCTTAATCTTAACAAGAGCATCTGTAATTTGTTTGGTGAAAGCAACATGCATATCACTAGCATTAGGACTTCTGGCAAGCTTTTGTAGGAACATAATCACTTCAGAAATATTGTAACCATCAATATCAAAATCAAACTTAGCATCACTAGTAGTAGGCTCAATAGGCTTAGGCATAGTAGGAGGAGGAACAGGGACTACTTTTGGTTTAGTGGTGATGGTGCACACACTATTGTTTCTATCAATTTCAGCTTCCCTTTCCCACCTAGCATGAAGTTGGGCTAACAGTCTAACATTTTCATCAATAGTAACTTGTATGGCATGAGCAGTAGCAAAGGTATTTTCCATGGTTTCACGTTTAGCAGCCATTTTATTAATCAAGGAGGACTGAGCTTCAGACAAAGAGGATATATTTTCTCAGCTCTCAAATTTTTTGACTGTAAACTATGAATTTATCTATTCAAATTCTCAAGCTGATGACTAATGTTTTTCAAGATAATAGATTGTTCCTCCATAGTTTTAGTGAAAATATTATTTTTCTCATATTGCATCTGCATAAAATTCTTAGTGGATCTCTCTACTTATAGAATCATATCTTCACTAGGCATTCCAGATCTACCATGATAAATGTTTCCACTAGGAGGATAAGGCCTATAATTACCATAAGTATTGTTGCCAAAATTGTTGTTTCTAATGAAGTTCACATCAACTTGCTCTTCTTGAGTAACCAAAGAGGCTAAGGGAACACTATTAGGATCTAGAGGAGCTTTCCCATTAACAAGCATAGCCATAATAACATCAATCTTATCACTCAAAGAGGAAGTTTCCTCAATAGAATTTACCTTCTTACCATGTGGAGCTCTCTCAGTGTTCCATTCAGAGTAGTTAACCATCATATTATCAAGGAGTCTAGTTGCAGCACCCAAAGTGATGCTGATAAAGGTACCTCCAGCAGCTGAATCCAACAGGTTTCTTGAGGAGAAGTTCAAACCTGCATAAAAATTCTAGATAATCACCCAAGCAGTGAGTCCATGAGTGGGACAATTCTTAACCAAATATTTCATTCTTTCCCAAGCTTGAGAAACATGTCCATTATCAAGTTGTTTAAATTTCATAATGTCACTTCTCATAGATATAATCTTAGCAGGAGGATAGTACTTTCCAATAAAAGCATCTCTGCACTTAGTCCGAGAGTCAATACTATTTTTAGGCAAAGAAAGCAACCATTCTTTAGCTTTTCCTCTCAAGGAGAAAGGAAAAAAGCTTGAGCTTAATAATGTCTCCATCCACATCCTTATACTTTTGAATCTCACAAATTTCAACAAACCTGTTGAGATGGGCAGCATGATCATCAGAACTAGTACCAGAAAATTGCTCTCTCATCACAAGATTCAACAAAGCAGGCTTAATTTCATAAAAAGTAGCATCATAAGTAGGTGGAGCAATAGGTGTGCTAAGGAAATCATTGTTGTTGGTGCTAGTGAAGTCACACAACTTGGTGTTCTCAGCAGAGTTCATTTTGCCAAAGGTGGGCAAGCCAAAAACAGCAGCAGCTAGAGCAGGAACTATTTTTTTGTGTTTTTGAATAAAGTAAGCAAACCAAGCTAGACTAATTTTTTGGGGTTTTTTTAAAAGAGGCAAACAAAACCAAGCAAAAGAAACAAAGAAAACCAAAAACAAAGTGAAGAGAAAGGAAGTGAAGGACTCCCCTTGTGAAAACGTCCTTAGCCTCCCCGGCAACGGCGCTAGAAAAGCTTGTTGATGGCTAGCACAGTTGACGTGGAGCACTTTGTTGGAAACCCCAAGAGCAAGGTATGAAGCAGCACAACAGCAAGTTTTCCCTATGTAAGAAACCGAGGTTATCGAACCAGTTGGAGGAAGGAAACGTCACACGGGTGTTGGAAGCAACGCGGAGACCTGCACAACACAAACTCAAGACTTTTCCCCAACGAATCAGTGAGGTTATCAAGCTCACCGGTTTGCTGTAACAAAGGATTAAACATATGGTGTGGAAGGTAATGGTTTGCAGCAAGTAAACAAGTAACAGTGGAAGATGTATTGATGGTAAAGATTGGACCGGGGTCCATAGTTCACTAGAGGTGCTCTCGTTAGATAAACAACATGGCATGAAGGGTAAACAAATTACAGCAGCGCAATTGATGGGAACTGAGCAAGGCATAACAATGCAATTACGAGTCAGAAAGATCCTATGAGATTCGATTGGTCAATACAACAAGATACATAGACCGCCATCCAACTGTATCTATGACTAGAAGTCCAGCTTCAGGTTATCATCTGAACCCCCTCTAGTATTAAGTTGCAAGAAACATACAACTACTTTAAGCAAAGTGTGTAAGGTAAACAGTCCACACGTTCCATGAACAAGAGACCGTTGTTTTCTCCCTAGTAGCAACAACACATCTACAACCGAAGAGATTTCTGTCACTTCCATTAGAAACTAGAGGCATGAACCCACTATCGAGCATAAATACTCCCTCTATGAGTCACTAGAAACTACTTGGCCAAGATAACCACTAGCAACAGAGAGCATGCAAGATCACAAAAAACACAGACATGATAGAATCATAAAAACAAAACCATTAATCAAACCAACATAATAATCTCAATATCCATTAGATCCCCGCAAACACAACATGCATGATTACAAATAGATTAGATCTTGATCATGAACGGAGCTCACAAGATCTATACATGAAAGCACAAAGGAGGAGATACAACTATCTAGCTACTACATGGACCCATAGTCCAAGGTGGAACTACTCACGAATCATACCGGACAGAAGGCCTCCGGGATGATCTCCACTCTGGTAGGGTGCCGGGAGGAGCTTCAGACCCCCCCCCCGATCTAGGGACGATGGTGGCGGCGACTACAGATGGTTTCGTAGATTTTTTTGATCGGGTGCTTAGAGTTTCTGCATCAGGGGCTTCTTATAGGCGAAGGGGGAGGCCGAGGAGGCGGACAGGGCAGGCAAACCCTATCCAGGCGTGGGCTAGGGCCCACCCGTGCCTAGAGTGGGTCTGGCCCCCCTGGCTAGCCTCCCGGGACCCCCTCTGGACTTCTTGTTCCCCATGGAAAGTAATTGACTTTGTTGTTTGTCCCGTCCAATTCCGAGAATATTTCTTTACTAACTTTTCTAAAACCAAAACAAAGAAACAGCATCCGCACTTTGTTGCAACTTGTTAATAGGTTAGTACCAGAAAACATGTAAAAGGAACCTCAGAGTGTAGACAAGTAAAGCAAAGTAGATACTAAACAAGCATGTAGCATCAAAAATTATAGATACGTTTCCGACGTATCAACATCCCCAAGCTTAACTCATGCTCGTCCTCGAGTAGGTAAGTGATAAACAGCATAATTTTTTAGGTGAATATGCACCCTCACAAACCATTTGCAAGCATTGAAATATGGGAACAAAGAACTCTAAACATGTGCATGAAAGAATGGAATTCTAACAGTAGGACATAGTAACTATGCATGCAACATGGCAAGCTACAAACAAAGATCATGAATAACATGCAATGAAAAACATTTGTTTGTTTCACATACAGAAAACATAGCATAGTGGCAATCAGCTTGTCCCTCATAGAGTAGCAATATAGATGCATAGGACACCTTCAAATTTCACAAGGGTGACTAGAAACAAGTAGCACGAGAACAAGTAATATCACAATATGCATCAATTAATAAGCTTTGGAACACTGCACACAGAATGACAACTATGCTCTCTTAATGTTGCCTAAAGGTAGAAGGTGGAGACTCAAATAATGGTGGAAGAAAGGCCTTTTTGTATAAAGGAAGTAGGGATTACAAGTTTCAAAAAGAGCTTCCAAAAATTATGGTACTTGTTAGCTTTCATCCCTCATTGCCCCTATCATAAGCATCTTGAAGTGGTTAAGGTTAAAGTGGCAAAGCTGGAGTATATGCTTGACGAAGTATAAGTTGGCAATCTCAAGTCCCTTGAATATGAGGGCTACACCTTGTAACATCCCAAAAATCATAGTTTCAAAACTCATTCATATCATCTTTGCAGTTAGGGTTTTCTCAAAAAATCATTTAGAGACAGAAGTTTGAGCTATGATTTCATGTGAGCAATTTATCTCAAATGTCCATCACCTTTTGAAAATGGAATGTTTAGGTACTAGTTTGCTTGCCTCTATTGATGGAAAGATTAGGTGAAGTTTTTAAACCAAGATTCCAAATTTAGAAATGGTTTCAAAATCCTTTTCAAATATTTGCAAACTAGAGCAAATCTCTGTTTACTTTGAAACCAAGCTTGACCAAGCCTTGCAAAGTAACCACTTAGTTAAAATGACTGTTTTTTAATCCACAAAACCCTGCAAAAATCCCCAAAGCAGTTTGGATTCAAAAGGATTTGAATTCATATCAAATTCATACCAGAAAATGAATTTAGAAAAAGAAAAGGGCTCATCAATAGAAAAAGGCATGCCGTAATCCCCAAAGAAGCAAATCGAGCCAACAAGCCCACCGGGTCTTCTTATTCTTCTCTCACGCATAGCGCCGAGTCTTGTGACAGACCCCACCTAAACTCCGCGCACCTCGCTGACAAGCGGGCCTTCTCCACGTCAGCGTCGTCTCCACCCGCACGACCCGTTCGTCCCCAAATCAAAGCGAGCGTTTCTGTGTTTAATTCGCGGCATCAATTTGAGTTATTGGCAGAGTGATTCGCGCTCGTGACCAGGCTATAAGAACCCCCTCTGTCCCCTCTCTTTTCTCCCTCAAACCCCGAACCCAGAGCGCCACCAGGCTACGAGTATTACCCTCTGCAACCTCGCCGTCTCCGGCGACTGCGCAGGCAAATTCCAGTGAGTACTGAGCTCTCCTCTGCCTCTCGTTCTTGAAAACTAGATCAGTAAGCCTCTGCGCTTCTTTTGACACATTTCGTTTACCCTCGCATGAACCGTAGCTCGACAAAGATCGCAATCGGGCGCCGTCTTGATCTGAACTCCGCGAGCTCTAGTGGTAAGCCCCGACCGCCCCGTGACTTCTAGTTCAAGCACACGACTCTGCCTTGACTCTGTGAATCTAATCGTGTCCTCGTCTTGCCTTGGGGTGGTTCACAGCGACGTCCACGACGACCACCTGACACACCGACTCCGTCCTCCACTCCGGCGAGCAATCGGAACCGTGCCCGAGCGCCCCTTGACCAACCTGAAGTACGACGAAGCCGCCAAGACCTCCGAGCACGGTGAGCTACTCCTCGTTCTCACTTACCCTGTGGCGCCGCCTGCCGATCGACATTATTCCGCCAGTTCTTGGCCAGATCGATAGCAGCCGTTAGATCTGTATCGTAGCGCTAGGATAGATCCACTTAAACCGAAGAGGTACGCGATCTGAGCCGCCAGATTTCATTTAGATCCTACGGCTGTGGAGCTCGATCCAGTGCGAAACGGTATGGGCGAATAAGAACATGACGCGTGGCTAGGTTAGATCTGAAAATAGATTTAAAAACCAGAAATTTGATCCAAATTCAAATGCTCATAACTTTCGATTGCCACGTTAGATTTTTGCAAACTTTATACCGTTGGATTCAGTGAAACAAGGCCTTTCTGAATATCCAATTTATTTAGCATATAGTAACAGTTAAAATGATTTTATTTTGTAGAACAAGTTTAAGGCTATTTTTAGATATAGATTTATTTGGTAAAATTATTTTGGGCCAAATAAGTTTAGTTGGCAAACTTGTGACATGTTAAGTTTCTGTAGTCATGAGAATACTTGGTAGAATTTTCAAAAATCAACACTTAGTAAATTCTTGCATGCATGCATTCATATTATTTTTGGTTGTATATAATTGTGTGTAATTGTATGCTTTAATTCCTTGTGTAGATTTTGCTAGTGATTGTGATTGTGAAGAGTGCTACTCTCCCTACTACCAAGGCAAGTGATATTTACATGAATATATTTGTCCCATGTTTTTGAACTAGCATTAGATATTTTGTTATGGTATTGCATGTTATTTTGTTTAATGCAAAAGATGGGAAATCCTATGTAGTCTAGTAGAATTGCTAAGGAATTATCCCTAATATAAGTTGCCATACCTTGCTTAGCCTAGCTTATAGCAAAACAAGGGTTGGTGAAAACTACACTTACTATGAAGAAAATATTTCTAAGTCAAGAGACTTATACTTTCCTAATAAAACCACTAAGTCAAATGAACCTCCTGGATGGAATGGAAAGAATGGGTTATGTTGAGTGGTTACACAAGGCCATGGACTTGGGTTGTGTATCTCACTTGTGGTAAGCCACCCAGGCACAAAGGGATTTGGAGGCCAAGTGTTGAGAAAGCTTACAGTGCAACCACTTGGCAATATGGGCTCTGCCTTGATCATATAGGTTGCTAGAACTTAGTCATATGGACAGTTGGTGGTAGATGGGATGATAGGATGGAGCGCGTCCATTTGACTAAGGAAAGGCTTCTGAAAGGTCCTGTCTTGGGAAACCAAGTCTGGTGGGGAAAGTGCACAACCTATGCAGATGGAAAACCTAAGTACTTAGCCTAGTCCAAGGCAATGGACACTTTTGAGCATCAAGACATGGAAGCTACAAGAATCTCATCACTCCAACTTCTAAGTAAAAATTTGTGGGTGAACAAGGGTGAAGGACCCCAATGTCTATTGGTGGATTCTTGGGAATGTTTTGACAAAGAAAAACTTAGTGATTTCAACTAATAGGAAAAACTTATTTTTAAGCAAAGCAAGCCAAGCTACACTTAGCCAAAATGCATATAGTAATATAGTCCACTTAAAATATACTAAGGTATCACTTGCCAATACTATTCCAAAGTATTGACCCTCTGTGGCTGTAACTTGTGATGTTGCAGGTTACTCCGATGATGAATAGGAGTCATGAGTCTACACTCAACATGCTTGCCTGTGGCACATGAAGATGAAGACTTGTGTTTATTTACTTATTCCTTAAACTCTTGTATTAGGCCTATGGCCCTGAGTTGTAAAAGACTATGTTTTATCTCTGGAATGAATGTAATAAACGACCTTTGTATCTGTGTACTTCATCTTAAAAGTGTGGATGCTAGCATTGATCCAGGGACTAGCATTGCAATCACAGGGATCCTTTCCTTTATAAAGGAGGATCTAACAGATGGTATCGAAACCTTGTGTTGCCTGTAGGATTATGACCCTAGGACTGGAAAACCACTAAGGAAAAAGTTTTTCAATTACTTCTACACTTGTCTATTCTTCTCGTAAAACTTTTCTAATCTCTTTCAACTTCCTTTGTAGATGAACTCCATCAACGAAGCCGTGAAGAAGGGACCACTCATGACCATGACCTTGGAGTGTGAAACTGAGTTTCCCAATATTCTCAAGGACCTCATGGAGGCAATGGATGCACATGGTGAAGCCGTGTACAAGGGCTTTCCAGTGATGGATGAAGGAGTGGAGTATTGGTGGGTGCAACTTCACTTATACAAAAACAAGGAAGACAACCACAAAGAAAGAGGATTCTGCATGTACACCAACACTACAATGCACACCACATTCTTTGAGTCAGCCAGGGATGCAGCTTGGAGGACTATCAAAGAACTAAGTGCTAGAGTCAAGTGCAGAATGCTCAACCTCCAAAAGGATTTAGAGAAAGAGAAGGAGCTTACTCAAGAGTTGGAAGACACCAACCAAGAGATAAGGGGAGATGTTATAGACTTAGTAATAGAGTCAAGAGAGCAAGATTGGTGGATTGCCTCTAGGAACATTGTGTTTAATAATAGATCCCGTGAGATTGGATTGTAAGGACACTTCGTTAGTTGGACCACCACTTACCACCTTATTTCCAAAAGATATTTTAAATAAGTATGGACCTTGAATGATGTAATAGATTTATGTATGCATGACTTGTGTGACAATTATGTTTCATGGATATGTATGAATGTTAGTCTTGATTTACCTTTGATTACGTTGTTCTAACCTTTTCAATCTTATAAATAGATGCATGTTGCCATCAGCACTGTTGAGGAGTTTCGGGTTACTCGTTTTGGTCCCCGTATCATTGAGCTTACCACTCTGCTTGATCTCCCTCTTCCTACCATCACGGTGTACCCACTCACCAAGTTCGAGAGGAAGGACCTCTGGGGCTTCAAGGTGACCCAGCCAGACGCCATCGAGCCTACTACAGAGGCCATCGTCTTCAAGCTGATGCACGATGACAGAGAGAGAGGCATGGAGGTAGTCATGCAGGACTTGATAGGACGACTTTTAGGACGTCACTCCCGACAGGTTAGGGGTACTCACTTTCACGTCTTGGACGTGATGTTGATGGAGAGTCCATCGACTTTGAGGACGACTCGAGGAGCATCTGCGGAGCCGATACGTCTTTATCTTCAGGACTTAGAGACTCTTCTCGTGCACGTAGATACGGAGACGGACGAACGTCATGCTAGGTAATGACGAAGCTTGTGCAGCTTTGAGAAGGACAAGCTTTTTGGCAGCAGGATGAGATGATCAAGGAAATGGAGACAAAGTTCGAGGCCCGGACCGCAAGTTCAAGAGTTAGGAGAAAGCGTCCGGGATAGGAACAAGAAGATCCGGGACATGACCGAGGAACGAAGTCCAAGGACTTGAGCTTGAGCAAAGCAGATGGTTATTGAGAGGCCGCTCCCGGAAGAGGGCTCTCAAGACCAAGGTTGATTCTTTGACCACTACGATTGAGGAGAACAAGACCGCGATGGAGAACGCAGGTCTTACCTTCGTCGAGGAGGAGATAGACGCTGATGAGTAGACTTGACTACTCGTTTACCTTTCATATTCATACTTGTTGTTGCGAACTTATTATTGGACCATCCGACATGTGGATGGCTTGCCACTTGTGTGTTTTACTTCATGAGTTTGTTATGTGGTTGTTGAAATTTTATTTTTATGTTGCTTGTTATGTGTTTGCTTATGATGTATTGTGCATGAAACATCTATGGGTATCTCATTCTTATCTATTTGAACAAACCATAGATGCCTCCCCGTCGCGCAAACCCCAACCCCAACAATATCACCCCGGAAATGCAACAAATGATGAATGCGCAAACACAGCTTATGCAAATGATGACAACATTCATCCAGAACCAGAATAACAACAACAACAACAACCCCAACAACAACAACAATAACAACAACAACCTCCGGTTTTGACATGCTCACCAGATTTCTCGAGGCCCGAGGCCAAAGTTTTCGAACAACTGATCCCATGGTAGCCAATGACTGGCTACGTTCTGTGAACAAGGACTTAGTGACCGTGGGTTGCACGGATGCTGAAAAGGTCAGGTCCGCAGCACATCTGTTGGAAGGACCAGCCGCCACATGGTGGGATAACTTCCAAATCACCACTCCCATTGATGAAGTGACTTGGGACATATTTGAAGATGGTTTTCGCACCGCTCATATCTCATCAGGGATGATGAGTCTGAAAAAGAAGGAGTTTCACAACCTGAAACAGCGCCACCGCAGTATGGCAGAATACATAGAAGAGTTCAACAATCTGGCGCGCTATCCACCGGATGAGGTTGATACAGATGCCAAGAGAAAGGAAAAGTTCTTGGAAGGTTTGAATGATGAGCTGAACCTACAGTTGTCTGTGGCATATGTTCCAACTTATCAGTCGTTGTGTGACAAGGCTGCTATTTTGGAAAGTAAAATGAAGCAAGTCGAGAGTAGGAAGAGGAAACACTCCGACAAGCACAGCTCGGGATCGTCTCACAAACGATCTCACTATGATGACAGTGGCAGCTCAGGATCCCATAAACATGGGAAATTCAACAAGCACCACAACCACAACCGTCATGACAACAAGCATCACCGTAGTCATGACAATGATAAGTACAAGAACCACAAGAGTGGACATAAGAGCCACCACAGTGGAAATAGTAGTGGAAGTGGAAGTCAGCATGTTAAAAAGGACATCAGCCAGGTTGAGTGCTTCAAATGCAAGAAGCTGGGGCATTATGCTAATGAATGCCCTGAGAAGAAAGTGGAAGGACCTAACAAGCCCAATCCTTTCCAGAAAGGACAGGTTAACCACATCAATGTGGAGGAGGTCTATGAGGAGCCTGATGCCGTGGCTGGTAAGTTCAGACTCAATTCAATTTCAGCATTTGTACTCTTTGATACCGGTGCATCTCATTCATTCATATCAAAGGCATTTGTTGATAGAAATGGGTTTGCATCAGAAAACATTGGGTGTCCAATAAAGGTTAGTTCTCCGGGGGGAGATATGATAGTAAGCCTTGGATGCCGGGATCTCATCATAGAGTTTGGTAAGCATAAGTTTCCAGTAAGCCTGATAATCCTAGATTCCCAAGGACTAGATGTAATTTTGGGAATGGATTGGATGGCTAAGTATGAAGGAGTACTAGATTGTGCTAATCGTACTGTTGCACTCACAACCCCAGAAGGAAAAAGAATAAAATTTAAGTCAAACTTTGAATCCAAAGGAAGTAAGCTGAATTCTCTTAAGGGGGTTAGCATGGACAGTGTGCCAATTGTGTGTGAGTATCCGGATGTATTTCCGGAGGAGTTACCAGGAATGCCACCAGATAGAGAAGTGGAGTTTCTGATAGATTTGGTACCAGGTTCTGGACCAATAGCTAAGAGACCGTACAAAATGTCAGTTGATGAACTGAAAGAACTCAAGAAGCAGCTAGGAGAACAGTTACAGAAAGGGTTTATTCAACCAAGTTCTTCATCTTGGGGAGCCCCAGTATTGTTTGTGGAGAAAAAGGATAGAACACAAAGATTATGTATTGACTACCGTTCTCTCAACGAGGTTACTATCAAGAACAAATATCCTTTGCCAAGAATCAATGACTTGTTTGATCAGCTAGAAGGAGCATGTGTATTCTCGAAGATTGATCTCCGGTCAGGTTATTTTCAACTCAAGATAAGAGAACAAGACATACCAAAAACAGCATTCACCACAAGGTATGGATTGTATGAGTATACTGTGATGCCTTTTGGATTAACCAACGCTCCAGCATACTTCATGAACATGATGAATAAGGTATTCATGGAATTCCTTGACAAGTTTGTGGTCGTTTTCATCGACGATATCCTAGTCTACTCCAAGAGCAAGGAAGAACATGAAAGACACTTGCGCTTGATACTTGAAAAGTTAAGAGAGCATAAACTTTATGCCAAATTCAGCAAGTGTGAGTTCTGGTTAGAGAAAGTTGGTTTTCTTGGTCATGTTATGACAAAGGATGGTGTTGCAGTTGATCCTGCTAAAGTTTCAGCTGTGACAGATTGGGAATCACCCAAGAATGTGAAGGAAGTTCGTATTTTCCTTGGCTTAGCAGGTTACTACAGAAGGTTCATTGAAAATTTCTCGAAGGTTGCTAAGCCAATGACAGAATTGCTAAAGAAGGACAAGAAATTTGCTTGGACTGAAGGTTGCGAAGTCAGCTTCCAAGAGTTGAAGAAGAGACTTGTGACAGCACCAGTTCTATGTCTGCCAGATTTGGAAAAGGATTTCCATGTATATTGTGATGCGTCTCATCAAGGTTTGGGTGCCGTACTTATGCAAGATGGTAAAGTCGTAGCCTCTGCTTCGAGACAACTCAAAACTCATGAAGTAAACTATCCTACTCATGATTTGGAGTTAGCCTCTGTCGTTCATGCACTCAAAACATGGAGACATTACCTTTTGGGTAAGCGGTGTGAAGTGTTCACCGATCATAAGACCTTGAAGTATATCTTCACCCAGAAGGAGATCAACATGAGACAAAGAAGATGGCTAGAACTTATCAAGGATTACGACTTAAGTTTGCAATACCACCCCGGTAAAGCAAATGTAGTAGCCGATGCTTTAAGCCGTAAGACGTTTGTAAATGGCCTTACCAAAGGGGAATTACCAGATGATCTGTGTAAGCAATTCAAGGAACTCAGATTGGAGATTGTACCAGAAGGACATCTCATGTCCTTAGATGTTCAACCCACTCTATTGGACAAGATCCGAGAAGTTCAGAAGACCGATAAGGAAATTGAAAAGATTAGGGAAAAATAAGTCTAGGGAAAGCCAAGAGTTTCCATATAGACGAACAAGGCACCTTATGGCACGGGAAACGTATTTGTGTTCCACAAGATCCGGAGTTGCAGAAACTGATCCTGCAAGAGGCTCACAACTCTCCGTATTCTATTCACCCGGGAAACACCAAGATGTACATGGACATGAAAGAAAGATTTTGGTGGAACAATCTCAAAAGGGACATCGCCGAACATATTGCTTTGTGTGATGTGTGTAGCAGAGTCAAAGCGGAACACCAAAAACCAGCAGGTTTGCTTCAACCACTGCCTATTCCTGAATGGAAGTGGGAAAATATTGGTATGGATTTCATTACCGGATTACCAAGGACTAGGTCAGGGTATGATTCCATATGGGTAGTAGTGGATCGCCTAACTAAAGTGGCTCATTTTATACCTGTAAAGACAACCTATAAAAGTGCCAAGTTAGCAAAAATATACATGAGCAGAATCGTATGCCTTCACGGTGTGCCTAAGAGTATTGTGTCAGATAGAGGAACTCAGTTCACTTCTCACTTTTGGAGACAGCTTCATGAATCCTTAGGAGCAGATTGGAATTCAAGATCGCCTTTCATCCTCAAACAGATGGTCAAACAGAGAGGACCAACCAAATTCTTGAAGACATGTTGAGAGCATGTGCTTTAGATTATGGAGCAAGTTGGGATGAAAGTTTGCCCTACGCAGAGTTCTCTTAGAACAATAGTCATCAAGCTAGTATTGGAATGGCACCATTTGAATTACTCTACAGAAGAAAATGTACCACCCCATTGTTATGGAATGGTGTGGGAGAAATAAGCTTATTTGGACCTGATCTTATCAAAGACGCCGAAGAGAAATTCAAATTGGTTAAAGACAGATTGAGGGTAGCACAATACCGACAGAAAAGCTACACAGATTCTAAGCGTAGAGAAGTCACCTACGAAGTTGGGGATAGAGCTTATCTCAGAATATCACCACTCCGTGGAAGGAAAAGATTTGGAGTCAAAGGAAAGTTGGCACCAAGATATGTTGGGCCATTCAAGATTCTAAGTCGCAAAGGAGAAGTTGCATACGAGGTTGAATTGCCAGAATCTCTATCAGCAGTCCATAACGTATTTCATGTGAGCCAGCTTAAGAAATGCCACCCAGAAATGGAAGAGTCTTCTTTGAAGGATACCATACCTTTGGAAGAAGTTTAGCTAGAAAGTGATCTCACTTATGAGGAAAAGCCTGTCAAGATTCTAGAGACCGCAGAAAGGGTTACCAGGACCAAGACTATCAAGTTTTGTAAAGTGCAATGGAACCATCACTCCGAAGAGGAAGCAACATGGGAAAGAGAAGATGATCTTCGGAAAGACCACCCTCACCTATTTGCTAGCCAACCCGAATATCGAGGGCGAGATTCATCTTAAGGGGGTTAGATTTGTAACATCCCAAAAATCATAGTTTCAAAACTCATTCATATCATCTTTGCAGTTAGGGTTTTCTCAAAAAATCATTTAGAGACAGAAGTTTGAGCTATGATTTCATGTGAGCAATTTATCTCAAATGTCCATCACCTTTTGAAAATGGAATGTTTAGGTACTAGTTTGCTTGCCTCTATTGATGGAAAGATTAGGTGAAGTTTTTAAACCAAGATTCCAAATTTAGAAATGGTTTCAAAATCCTTTTCAAATATTTGCAAACTAGAGCAAATCTCTGTTTACTTTGAAACCAAGCTTGACCAAGCCTTGCAAAGTAACCACTTAGTTAAAATGACTGTTTTTTAATCCACAAAACCCTGCAAAAATCCCCAAAGCAGTTTGGATTCAAAAGGATTTGAATTCATATCAAATTCATACCAGAAAATGAATTTAGAAAAAGAAAAGGGCTCATCAATAGAAAAAGGCCGCGCGGCCAGAATCTGGCCCAGCAGCAAATCGAGCCCAGCAAGCCCACCCGGGGTCTTCCTATTCTTCTCTCACGCGCAAGCGCACGCGCCGAGCCGCTGACAGGCAGACCCCACCTAAACTCCGCGCACCTCGCTGACAAGCGGGCCTTCTCCACGTCGGCGTCGTCTCCACCCGCACGACCCGTTCGTCCCCAAATCAACGCGAGCGTTTCTGGTTTTAATTCGCGGCGTCAATTCGAGTTATTGGCAGAGTGATTCTCGCTCGCGACCAGGCTATAAGAATCCCCTCTGTCCCCTCTCTCTTCTCCCCCAAACCCCGAACCCAGAGCGCCACCAGGCTGCGAGTATTACCCTCTCGCAACCTCGGCATGATCAAGCAGGCAAATTCCGGTGAGTACTGAGCTCTCCTCTCGTTCTTGCTAACTAGATCAGTAAGCCTCTGCGCTTCTTTTGACACATTTCGTTTACCCTCGCATGAACCGTAGCTCCGACAGCATCGTCAACTGGGCGCCGCCGTCTTCAGTACGAACTCCGGCGAGCTCTAGTGGTAAGCCCCGACCGCCCCGTGACTTCTAGTTCAAGCACACGACTCTGCCTTGACTCTGTGAATCTAATCGTGTCCTCGTCTTGCCTTGGGGTGGTTCACAGCGACGTCCACGACGACCACCTGACACACCGACTCCGTCCTCCACTCCGGCGAGCAATCGCAACCGTGCCCGAGCGCCCCTTGACCAACCGCGAGTACGACGAGCTTCGCCAAGACCTCCTGAGCACGGTGAGCTACTCCTCGTTCTCACTTATGCCCTCAGAGCGCCGCCTGCCGATCGATCGCCCGCCGCCGGTAGCCACCGCTCCGCCGCCAGTTCTTGGCCAGATCGATAGCAGCCGTTAGATCTGTATCGTAGCGCTAGGATAGATCCACTTAAACCGAAGAGGTACGCGATCTGAGCCGCCAGATTTCATTTAGATCCTACGGCTGTGGAGCTCGATCCAGTGCGAAACGGTATGGGCGAATAAGAACATGACGCGTGGCTAGGTTAGATCTGAAAATAGATTTAAAACCGAAATTTGATCCAAATTCAAATGCTCATAACTTTCGATTGCCACGTTAGATTTTTGCAAACTTTATACCGTTGGATTCAGTGAAACAAGGCCTTTCTGAATATCCAATTTATTTAGCATATAGTAACAGTTAAAATGATTTTATTTTGTAGAACAAGTTTAAGGCTATTTTTAGATATATATTTATTTGGTAAAATTATTTTGGGCCAAATAAGTTTAGTTGGCAAACTTGTGACATGTTAAGTTTCTGTAGTCATGAGCATACTTGGTAGAATTTTCAAAAATCAACACTTAGTAAATTCTTGCATGCATGCATTCATATTATTTTTGGTTGTATATAATTGTGTGTAATTGTATGCTTTAATTCCTTGTGTAGATTTTGCTAGTGATTGTGATTGTGAAGAGTGCTACTCTCCCTACTACCAAGGCAAGTGATATTTACATGAATATATTTGTCCCATGTTTTTGAACTAGCATTAGATATTTTGTTATGGTATTGCATGTTATTTTGTTTAATGCAAAAGATGGGAAATCCTATGTAGTCTAGTAGAATTGCTAAGGAATTATCCCTAATATAAGTTGCCATACCTTGCTTAGCCTAGCTTATAGCAAAACAAGGGTTGGTAAAAACTACACTTACTATGAAGAAAATATTTCTAAGTCAAGAGACTTATACTTTCCTAATAAAACCACTAAGTCAAATGAACCTCCTGGGTGGAATGGAAAGAATGGGTTATGTTGAGTGGTTACACAAGGCCATGGACTTGGGTTGTGTATCTCACTTGTGGTAAGCCACCCAGGCACAAAGGGATTTGGAGGCCAAGTGTTGAGAAAGCTTACAGTGCAACCACTTGGCAATATGGGCTCTGCCTTGATCATATAGGTTGCTAGAACTTAGTCATATGGACAGGTGGTAGATGGGATGATAGGATGGAGCGTCCATTTGACTAAGGAAAGGCTTCTGAAAGGTCCTGTCTTGGGAAACCAAGTCTGGTGGGGAAAGTGCACAACCTCTGCAGATGGAAAACCTAAGTACTTAGCCTAGTCCAAGGCAATGGACACTTTTGAGCATCAAGACATGGAAGCTACAAGAATCTCATCACTCCAACTTCTAAGTAAAAATTTGTGGGTGAACAAGGGTGAAGGACCCCAATGTCTATTGGTGGATTCTTGGGAATGTTTTGACAAAGAAAAACTTAGTGATTTCAACTAATAGGAAAAACTTATTTTTAAGCAAAGCAAGCCAAGCTACACTTAGCCAAAATGCATATAGTAATATAGTCCACTTAAAATATACTAAGGTATCACTTGCCAATACTATTCCAAAGTATTGACCCTCTGTGGCTGTAACTTGTGATGTTGCAGGTTACTCCGATGATGAATAGGAGTCATGAGTCTACACTCAACATGCTTGCCTGTGGCACATGAAGATGAAGACTTGTGTTTATTTACTTATTCCTTAAACTCTTGTATTAGGCCTATGGCCCTGAGTTGTAAAAGACTATGTTTTATCTCTGGAATGAATGTAATAAACGACCTTTGTATCTGTGTACTTCATCTTAAACTGTGGATGCTAGCATTGATCCAGGGACTAGCATTGCAATCACAGGGATCCTTTCCTTTATAAAGGAGGGATCTAACACACCTCATGGATACTCAACTTAGGGCCCAGGCAAGTTCTTGTCACTGTAAGTATTTGCATATCATTGAGAACCGCCAACGGGGTACCCCTTGCACATGGTAGAGGAGCTTTCCCATAACCAAAATTACAAGGCAAGCAGACAATGAGCATCTCAGCAATCTTTTTATTTACCATATGCATAGCTTTTTATTGAGGATGCTTCATAGATAGCTCACTATGGTGATGCTGCAAGTTTCCACCATGATTAGGCATGCCTTAGGCTAGCGTCCCAGGTGTTTCTCTAACACAGAATATAAACTCCATGGACTTAAAAGTTCCCACTTCATTTCACACTGATAACATCCATAGACAAAAGAGCATGATATCAACGGAGTATAAAAGTACAAGTGCAATGTTGAAAACGTTCCCCGTGACAGCACGGTTCTGCTAATCCCAACTTATAAGTGCAAGCATACACAACAAAGTTGTCTCAATGGTTCAATTTTATTAGGGGCAAAGAATAAAATGTGCCATCAAGTTCGTGAGGGCTTTAATCACTAAGTTTTCACATAACAAAATAGTTTTTAATTGGAAGATCGTTGAAAACAAGAATATACTAGGAATGGTGTAACACACCATGCATAGGAGTTTATAGTGGACACTTTGGAGTAACTTGGTTTCTTGGGAGTTGTAAGCATGAGTAGAACTTACTCATACAAGTGGAGTCTAGCAAAATACTGGGAGCAACCACCTAAGAGAGCATAATGGCCATAATCATAGAATGCAACAAAACATACTAATCAAAGCAAAGAGTGGTACTACAAGTCAAGTACTAAATGATAATAGAGGCTAATGGTGACTTGTCATAGTCATAACATGGTGTAAGCATGTGCCAAGTCAACCCAAGAAAAGCATCAAAGGAGAATACCACAATACTATGCTTTTGCATGCTAAAACAACGCATAATTTCTTCAAGGCACACTAAGCAATCCCAATTGTTTGTAACAATACATGCTACAGCAATAATCACTAAGCATAATACTAAAACAACACCTAGAATGTCATGCTAAAGTATAAGTCACAGTCAAATGCAAGATCCTCTTGCACTTCAGGCAAGAACTTACTACTCCTTTCCAACACCAAGCAAACTTATTTGCAAAACAACACAGCGAGAACAGGGGTCCAAACTTACTTTATTCAAGCAAACTAAACAACCTAAGCAAAGCAAACTAAAACTAAGACGCTCCAAGAACAACACAACTGTGCATGAAACAATAAAAGTGAAGTGTCTAGACAGACCTGAGCTTTTTATTGATGAAGAACAGGATGTCTTGGGCATCCACAAGCTTTGACGCTTGCACCTCTTGGATATTTCTTGGGGTGACACCATGGTGGCATCCCCAAGCTTGAGCTTTTGTCCATTCTTCATCTCATTACATCATTCTCTCTATACACCTAAAATTTTTCCTTCATACAAAACTTCACACAATCTTCATTAGCAACATTAGTGTATTCAAACGATAATAGACCACTTGGAAAAGCTTTGCAACAGCAACAATTTTCACTAAAAACACAAGCTACTGTAGCAAATCCTTCAAAAAGTTCAATTTACCTGAAGAGAACTCAAAAAGGAATCAATAAGAAGCAAATGCAAATAATGGCAGAAATCTGTCAAAACAGACCAGCAGGTAGGTACCGATTTTTTCGAACATCTTATGTTTCTCAAATAAAAAAGTGTTGAACTAACGAACGTTAGCTAACATACTAGAGGATTTATTCATAAATTTTGAAATCAATCCGAGTTACAGAGACTCCTCACGAATTGTTTTGGTGGATGACAAAAATCTGTTTCGGGACAGCAACTCCCCAAATCTTACTTTCCTCTCATTAGAGGTCATTCTTGGCACAAAAATCAAACAAAAAGGATAAGGAGAGGTCATTACTGAAGTAATAACTTCCAAGACTCAATGAAACTCTTGGGTTATCTCCCAACAAGTATTTTTCTTTAACGCCTTTAAGTTAGGCACAAAAAGCTTGAGAAGATGCTCACAAAAGAAATATGAATTGAAGTCAAAGAGAGCATCAAGAAGCAAATTCAAAACACATTTAAGTATAACCCTCTTCCTATGCATCGGAATCTTGTACACAAATAAATTCATAAAGAATAAAGTAACAAGCATAGGAATATAAAACAAGAGTAACTTCAAAACTTTCAGAACATAGAGAGGTGTTTCAGTACCATGAAAAATTCCACAACCATACTTTCCTCTCTCATAATAATTTTCAGTAGCATCATGAATAAAATCAACAATATAGCTATCACATAAAGCATGTTTTTCATGATCTACAAACACATAATTTCTATCAAGCTCAAAAAATAGTGGTATTAAAACCTTCACAGGTTTTACCCAAAGTAGATATTTCAAAAGGATTCACAGGAACATAACATTCATCCTCCCTTGGTAAGCATGGGGGACAATCAAATAATGTAAGGGATAAATATTTACTCTCATTAGAAGGTAGGCATGGGTAGATCCATTCTTCCTCCTTTTGTTCATCACTCTCCCCCTCTTTTTCATCTAATGAGCTTCCAGTTTCAACAATTTCTTCTTCCATAGGCTCCTGCAAGGCATTAGTCTCTTCCATTTGTGGAAAACGCCTATTAAAATATTCAAGAATATATCCATTTTCTCCCTTGTAATTATCAAAGCAAAATTTAAGTATCTCAAAAACGTCATGTTTATAAGGTACATCATCAGTATTTTCAAGCAAACTGGCAAGTTAAAATGCACCCTTGAAGGCAATAAATTCTTCAATTTGTTCCACATCATCAAAATCATAATTTCCTTTAACATAAGAAGATATGGTAACATTATCATTATACTCACATTGAAAAGGGAGGTGTTTATACCTCCTGCAGCAACAAGCTTTATCAAAGCAATAGGTAACATTATAAGTAGAGCACAGTCTCTAGCAATAGTATTCAACCTATCAATTTGTTCCCATAAGTGTTTCCCTTTTTGTGACAAATGGTGTTTCTTATAATAATACTTTTGTTCTTCCGTGAATCCACCTTGCCAATAAGAACTAGTTTCAAAGAAACCATCCATTGATAGAAAGCATGACCAAGCAAGGCAATAACAGACCAAAAACCAGAGTGGGAACTAAATTTTTTTGTGTTTTTGAATAAAGAAAGAAAACCAAACTAGACTAATTTTTTTGGGTTTTTTGGAAAGAGGCAAACAAAAGCAAACAAAAGAAACAAAGCAAACTAAAAACAAAGTAAAGAGAAAGTGTGACACCCCCGGGATCAGGGCTAAACAAATCCCAGACCTCTATCTGACATAAGCTTAACCTTGAGCTCGAGGATATCCAGTGTGTTGGAGATATGCCCAAGAGGCAATAATAAAGTGGTTATTATCATATCTTCACACTTATGATAAATGTTTACATACCATGCTATAATTGTATTAACCGGAAACATTAATACTTGTGTGATTTGTAAACTAAAATAAGAGTCCCTAGTAAAGCCTCTTGTTAAACTAGCTTGTTGGTTAATATATGATCATGGTTTCCTGATCATGAACATAGAGATGTTATTAACAACAGGATCATATCGTTAGGAGAATGATATGGTGGACATACTCCTATAGATAAGCGTAGCATAAAGATCAAGTCATTTTAAATAGTTCAATTGCTATATGCTTTCTGATACATAGTAACCTAATTCCTTCGACCATGAGATCATGCATATCACCTTTGCCGGATGGATGCTTTGATGTCATCAAACACCACACCGTAACAGGGTGGCTATAAAGGTGGCATTGAGTGTTCGGAAAGTATTGGTTGAAACACATGGATCAAGAGTGGGATTTGTCCATCCATATGACGGATAGATATACTCTGGGCCCTCTCGGTGGAATGTCATTCAATTAGCTTGCAAGCATGTGACTGGCTCACAAGGGATCACATATCACGGGAACGAGAAAAGAGTACTTATCAGTAACGAGGTTGAACTAGGTATGCAGAGATACCGACGATCATAACCTCGGATAAGTAAACTATCGTGAGACAAAGGGAAATTGGTATCGTATGTAAGTGGTTCATTCGATCGCAAAGTAATCGTAGAAATATGTGGGAGCCATATGAATTTCCATATTCCTCTATTGGTTATTGTTCGGAGAAGTGTCTCGATCATGTCCGCATAATTCACGAACCGTAGGGAGACACACTTAAGGATTCGACGTTGTTTTGAGTAGTTATGGTATTATGAGAAAGAGACCGAATGTTGTTCGGAGTCTTGGATGGGATCCGAGATATCACGAGGTGATCTGGAATGGTCCGGAGAATAAGATTCATATAAGGAAAGTCCCGTTTCGGAGTTCGGGAATGATTCCGGTGTTTTCATCGGGAATGTTCTAGAAGGTTCGGATTGTCCCAAGACTCCGGGGAGGGTACATGAATGTGTCATTACATATTGAATGATTGCATCATGTACTAAGTGTTCTTGCTGTTCCAAATAAAGGATTAAATTGAATCCTAAAACAGAAAAGTCAAATGGCCAGTTTAAAAGTCAAACGGCTAAAACAGGAAACTGTGGGAAACAAGCAAGAGGTGGTTGGAACCGACTTGGGGGAGGAGTCCCTCCAAGCCGACGTGCCAACCAAGGCCGACTTGGGGAGGGACTCTCCTCCCCTTGGCCGCCCCTCCCACCTATAAAAGGAGGGGCAGGGCCTCCTCCTCTAGACACACAAGTTCCTATCCTCTAATCTCCGGTTTAGAGACGTTTTGGTTTAGAGTTTCTAATTGCCCTAGCCTTCGGTTTAGAGCCTTCTAATTGGTGTGTCTAATCTCTAGACCACTAATAACTCTCTCTCATACTCCACCATACTCGCTTCGGCTTAAGGCTAAGCCCTGCGGGATCTCCCCTCTACTTCCGGTACCACGCCGTTGTGCTGCCGGAATCGCGAGGAGAGTGCTACAACCTCCGCTGCCTGCTGGAACAAGGGAGAGAAAGGTCTTCGTCGAGTACCGAACGTGTGACCGATCATGGAGCACCGCCGAACGCAGCCGGAAGGATCGCTCACGATCTTGAGATCGGAAAGAGTACGACTACATCACCCACGAGAATCTGCTCTCGTTAACCGCTTTGGAATCTTCGAGGGTAAGTTATTCCATCGACTTGTTGCTACAATCTAATAGATAGATCTTGGCTTGTTTGTTTGTATGCGATAGAAATTTTTTGTTTTCCATGCTATGAACCCCTACACAGTGAAGAATCGATAACACAGCAGTGACCCTACGACACAAAATTTATTACAGCAAGCTCATAACTGAGCAGAGAACCAATTTATTACAAGCATAGGTCACTGACCACAAACATCAAACAATGGAAGGTAAATTATGCTATTAAGTATAGCAAACTTAACAAATGGCCTAAGAGGCCTGAAGCATAACGATGACGTCCCATCCCATAGATTTCAGGCTGCCGGCCGGGAACCCCAAGCTACTCGTCGGTGTCGATGTAGTACAAAACTCATCTTCAGGGAACACTTACTCTGCCAAAAGTATCAACTTAGCAAGGGTGAGTACAGGGTGTACTCCGCAAGAGTTATGGCTGGTGGAGTTGTTTTGCATAAATCCATCTTTGTTTATAAAACAAGAGAGAGAAGAAGCTTATCTAGTCAGAGTATTTTAAAAGGGGATAAGAGAGTGACATCTCCGAAATATTGATCATCATCTTTTGATCTCCACCAAGTATTCATCACCTGAACTAGGATCACCCCCTCATACCCATGAGGAAGCATCCTTAAGCACACATTGATCTGCCAAGTTTTACGATTAGGTTATAGTTCTCTATGATCTTGAGTCCGGTCGCCAAGTCGTTCATAACCGTGAACATGACTTTTTGAAAAGATTTAACGCTGCAGGGGTGTACAACTTTACCCACACGTACTAACCTTATCTTAATGCCACTAGATAATCCCTGTTCCTTGGAAGGCCGGCAGAGGGTGGTTAGACATGACCTTTACCTTTCTTTCGCCGAGACCATGAGTCACGCAATAAGTATGGGTCTGCCGTAACGGGTCAAATCCCGAATCCGGTACTTAAAGATGTGAGGTGAGGTTGGTTTACCAGGGGAGCTATCTACCCCAAGAAACCTCAACCACGCTTACCTACCTGTTATGATGCACCTTCACCCGGAAAATCTTTCAAAAGGTTTTCTATGCATATGTCGAATGGAACGCCCGAACTATGTGAATCATGGAATCTACTAGGCAAGTTAGTCACTCGTGAGGTTTTCCAGGCCCCGTGTGGTTGTACGCTCGTCTCGGTTCCAAAGGCAAGAACTCAGTTCCTAGTGGTGGCGAACATGGGACTAGAAAAACCACATCCCATGGTGGCCTCCCATACAAGCCTTAGCATGTTTAACTCATATCACCTCTGATATCATCTCATCACGTTCTCCTGTCATACTATATTATCTGCATCTGATACATCATCTGGATGGACCAGACTCAACAACTATGCATGGCTAAGCAAGACACAGATATAAGCTCTAGCAGTGCACACAAGCCAAACCTAGTTATGCTAGGAGCAGTGGATAAGGTAATATAAGATCAAGGGAGTAATGCAATAGATAGGACACTCTATCTATCGATAAAAGACCACAGTAGAATCGTATGCAACATGGCAGGAATTGAAATGCTTTCGAAATCATAGGATTATATCATGGTGGGGCTATGCTTGCCTTTGTCAGTTGATAGCAGATAAGCAGATCTTCGGAAGCTTGTACTTGACGTGGTTGTAGTTGGTCAAGTATTGGTCTTCGATCTTTGATGGTGTTGATCTCAGTTTTCGATCTCGATCTCGATATCGTATTCTACCGAGAAGAACAAACACCGGAAAGAGAGGGAAACAATCAACACATGGCATCGATGCAATGCTCAAGCAAGTATGATGATATGACAAGTTAATTTGCATTGAAATGTAACCCTAAGGCATGCTCGACCATTTAATCGGGGTTCCGAGGGGCGCAAACCCTAACTCGGAGAAACTCTGGAATCACCTATGAGGGGTTACTAGGTTGTTCTAATTAAACTTGTCATTTAAGTTGCTTATCAATGCATGATTATAGTGTAATTAGATAGTTCTCATTTTTCTAAACATTTTGGTATATTATTCATATTTTTCTGAGTTAATATGAATTAGTTATTGAATTTTCAAGATTTAATCAATTTCTGGAATTATTTAAAAAGGTTTATTGCATCATTATGAAATCAGCTGGGAGGGTTTAATCTTTTTACACTGCTACTAGACCTAGCCTCTGTGGCTGACAGGTGGGGCACTGGCCACCTCAGCCTCCATGTGGGAAGGGTGGAACCCACCTCGGGTTTGACTGGGCTTGACCGTGTGCTGTTGATGTCACGGTGACGTTGGCATGACATCATCGCGGGGATTGCTCCCAGGTGGTCGACGGGGACGGCGGCAGGGGGCTCGCAAGGCTACGCGGCCTAGCTAGTTCGAAAGAGTGCATCTCGGGCGACCATATGGTCGTGGCGCCGCCCTGTTTTGGCTGTCGGAGCTTCGGCAATGACGATGTATGACAGCAAGCGGCGGCGGTGTTCGTCGGCACGGCAGCGTAGAGCGCGAGAGGAAGAGTGAGAGGGTCATTGCGGACCAGAGGCTCACCACGAATCTAACGGGAGCGACGACGAGGCGCGCGAAGGCTGGAATCGGCGAGGACCAAGGCGGAGTTCGTCGGAGACCGAGGTCTTGATTGGAACAACTCAGACCACGCCAGCCTTCTCCGCTAGGGGAAAAATAACAAGGCGAGCAAGACGGTCACCGTGGTGTACCTAGCGGCGCTCGGGGTGCTCTATAACGACGGTGCCCCAGAGCTCCGACGAGCTAGGGTTGCAGTCGGAGGGGGATTTGGATAAGAGAGGAAGCTAGGGTTGGTCTCCTCGGTACAGGTGTACTTGTAGACGTCGTCTAAGACAGTAGCGCGCATCTCCTCATAGCGGGCATCACGGGGCGAGGCAGGGACGGCGCCGACATCGACACGCAGCAGCTTGGCTGTGTTGCCGTCCTTCTGTCGTCGAGGAAGAAGAAAGGAAAAGGAGCGACGGGGTACGGGCCTGGCACTGGGCTTTGGTTGGGCCAAGATGGGCCGCGGAAAGCTGCTGGCTGCGCGCTTGAGCGACGGATAGAGAGAGGAAAGGAATGGGCCAGCCTAGCTGGCTGTTGTTGCTCTATTTTATTTACAAACCCCTTTTTCTATTTCTATTTTCAATTTCTATTTTGTACTTTCAAATTCAAATCTGTTTTTGGATGTTTCAAAAATACCAGAAGCTTTTGTAAAACTAGTAAAATATTGTGGGTACCTCATAGTCCATTTGGGCTCCATAATTTTGTACTTTTCAAATTATCAAAACCATTTGAATTGTTTTTAGAGAAGGAGGGGGAAATAGGGTTTTAGGGTTTTGTCTATTTCTTTCTTGCATGCATTTTAAGAGATGGTGCTAATGATGCACAATCAACCCCTAATTAGACATTCGCTAAAACTGGGGTGTTACAGAAAGGAAGTGAAGGACTCTCCTAGTGAAGACGTCCTTGGCCTCCCCGGCAACGGTGCCAGAACACTTGTTGATGCGCTGGTGTAGGAGTGCTTCGTTGGAAATCCCAAGAGCAAGGTGTGAAGCAGCACAAGAGAAAGTCTTCCCTCAGTAGAGACCGAGGTTATTGAACCATAAGGAGGACGGAAACGTCACACGGGTGTTGGAAGCAACGTGGAGACCTGCACAACACAAACTCAAGACTTTGTCCCAACGAATCAGTGAGGTTGTCAAGCTCACCGGTTTGCTGTAACAAAGGATTAAACGTATGGTGTGGAAGGTAATGGTTTGCAGCAAGTAAACAAGTAACAGTGGAGGATGTATTGATGGTAAATATTGGACCGGGGTCCATAGTTCACTAGAGGTGGTCTCCTTAGATAAACAACATGGCATGAAGGGTAAACAAATTACAGTAGGGCAATTGACAGGAACTGAGTAAGGCATAACAATGCAATTACTAGTCAGAAAGATCCTATGAGATTCGATTGGGCAATACAATAAGATACATAGACCGCTATCCAACTGCATCTATGACTAGAAGTCCACCTTGAGGTTAACATCCGAACCCTCTCCAGTATTAAGTTGCAATCAACAGACAACTGCTTTAAGCAAAGTGTGTAAGGTAAACAGTCCACATGTTCCATGAACAAGAGACCGTTGTTTTCTCCATAGTAGCAACATCACATCTACAACCGAAGAGATTATTGTCACTTCCCTTGGAAACTAGAGGCATGAACCCACTATCGAGCACAAATACTCCCTCTTGGAGTCAATAGCAACTACTTGGCCAAGATAACCACTAGCAACAGAGAGCATGCAAGATCACAAACAACACAGACATGATAGAATCATAAATACAAAACCATTAACCAAACCAACATAATAATCTCAATATCCATCGGATCCTCGCAAATACAACATGCATGATTACAAATAGATTAGATCTTGATCATGAACGGAGATCACAAGACCTATACATGAAAGCACAAAGGAGTAGATACAACCATTTAGATACTACATGGACCCATAGTCCAAGGTGCAACTACTTACGAATCATACCGGAGAGAAGTCCTTCGGAATGATATCCCCTCCTGCAGGATGCCGGGAAGAGCTTCAGATCCCCCCCCCCCTAATCTAGGGACGATGGTGGTGGCAGCTACAGATGGTTTCGTGGATTTTTTGATCGGGTGCTCAGAGTTTCTGCATCTGGGGCTTCTTATAGGCGAATGGGGAGGCCGAGGAGGCGGCCAGGGCAGGCAAACCCTAGCCAGGCGCGGGCAGGGCCCACCTGCGCCTAGGGTGGGTCTGGTCCCCCCTGGCTGGCCTCCTGGGCTCCCCTCTAGACTTCTTGTTCCCCACGGAAAGTAATTGACTTTATTGTTTGTCCCGTCCAATTCCGAGAATATTTCTGTACTAACTTTTCTAAAACCAAAAACAACAGAAAATAGGCATTTGGCACTGTTGCAACTTGTTAATAGGTTAGTACCAGAAAACATGTAAAAAGCACCTCAAAGTGTAGACAAGTAAAGCAAAGTAGATACTAAACAAGGATGGAGCATCAAAAATTGTAAATACGTTTCCGACGTATCAGGTATCCTTATCCCCTTTAGTCTATAAATAGAGGATCAATCATTGTACATGAAGACACCAGAGAGATATCAATAAATCTCCTTATTGTTCCCCGTGTCAATTCTTGTGTAATTCTTGTGTGTCTTCGACTCTAGTCTTCTTCCTCATTTGTGGAGAAGCCTCGGACCGGCCAGCCGGCAGGGGTTGTCCACATGTTATCAGCACGTGTCTCTCCGTCAAGCCACCATCGAGCCTGCATCACGCAGGCTTTCATCAAAGATAATCCAAAATTAACCGCAAAAATGGATTCGTCATTCGATTTCCTTTCAATTTTTGCATTTAGATCATAGATCACATCCCATCTACTATGTGGATTTCTCCCCGGGAGTCGAGCAGACATGTTCTCGCCAACCAATGTCGATACTCTCGGATCTAGGGACGTGTTGACTACACCTTAGTACACAAAGATCCCGCAGATCTGATTACCGCCGCGAGCACCCGCTGTGCAATCACGTTTTTCTTTCTAGCAGAACAAAAAAGTACATCATTTTGTTTTATTTTTCTTCTATGTTTATCGTCAAGGCACTGCCATGGAAGTGCTCTGTCCAAGCACACACGCGAACGCATGGCCCTACTGGTCATGCCGGCCCCGCGCCGCCGCAAGCACGACTGGCTGCCACGACACTGTGCCACTTAGCCGCTGCAGGCCCTGCTGGCCACACCACCGAGTTGTCGTGCCCTGCTGGCCGTTGTGCGCCATCGCTCCGCGCACTTCTGGTCGCGACCCGCAGCAATCCGTGCTAGCCGCCGTTGGCCGAGCCGCCCGGCCTGCGTGCATGCGCCTGCCGGCCGCCAGGAGCCCCGTTGGCCATCGCTGCGCCAAGGACCTGCTGGTCGCACCGTCGCGCGCCATGCCGCCGCCCGCTGCGCCCCGTGCAGTCACCATCCGCCGTGAGCACGCGTCCACGGTCGTGAGTGTGCGCCGCGCGCGCAGCCTCCATGCGCAATGCCGCCGCCATGCGCCGTGACACGGCCCGCTCGCGTCCATGACTGTGAGCCGCGCCTGCGTGCCCTTCACTGCCTGCAAGCCGCCTCACCCACCCCGCTTGGGGGCTAGAAGACCTAAGCCCCATTTGTAGGGGTTCATAGCATGGAAAACAAAAAAATTCTACCGCATACAAACAAACAAACAAGCCAAGATCTATCTACTACATTGTAGCAACGAGTCGATAGAATAACTCACCCTCGAAGATTCCAAAGTGTTTAACGAGAGTGTATTCTCGTGGTTGATGTAGTCGTACTCTTCCCGATCTCAAGATCGCGTAGACGATCCTTCCGGCGCTGCGTTCCGGCAGCGCTTCCGCAGTCGTTCACACGTTCAGTACTCGATGAAGACCTTCCTCTCCCTTGTTCCAGCAGGCAGTGGAGGTTTTAGAACTCTCCTCGCGATTCCGGCAGCACGACGGCATGGTACCGGAAGTAGAGGGGAGATCTCGCAGGGCTTCGCCTTAAGCCGGAGCGAGTATGGTGGACTATGAGAGAGCCTCGGTGATCTAGGGTTTATACACACCAAGGAGAGAGGGCTAGGACAGCAACTAGGGTTTGGGGAAGACCAAGTCGGCGGCTCGAGTTTTCCCTAGGCGGCGGCAGCAGGAGGTGGCGGCGCCGGCGGCTTGGATCTAGGGTTTGCGGGGGGCAACTTGTGTGCTTGGAGGGGCAGGGCTGCCCCTCCTTATATAGGTGGGAGGCGCCGGCCAAGGGGAGGGGAGTCCCTCCCCAACTCGGCTTCCAAGGCCGGCGGGTGGAGGGAGAGGAACTCCTCCCCAAGTAGGTTTCCTACTCTCCCTCCACCAAGCAAAATAGCCGTTTGACTTTTCAAATTGGCGTTTGACTTTTCAAACTAGGATTTGATTTATCCCTTTATTTCGCTCAGCGACGACACCTAGTACATGATGCAACCATTCCAAATTGTTATGACACATTCATGTACCCTTCCCCTCCGGAGTGCCGGACCTTCCGGAACCTTCTAGAACATTCCCGATGAAAACACCGGAACCATTCTCCAACCCCGAAACAGGACTTTCCTTATATGAATCTTATTCTCCGGACCGTTCTGGATCTCCTCGTGATATCCCGGATCCCATCCGAGACTCCGAACAACATTCGGTCTCTTACTCATCATTCCATAACTACTCAACAACGTCGAATCCTTAAGTGTGTCTCCCTATGGTTCGTGAATTATGTGGACATGATCGAGACACTTCTCCGAACAATAACCAATAGAGGAATCTAGAAATTCATATGGATCCCACATATTTCTACGATTACTTTGCGATCGAATGAACCACTTACATACGATACCAATTTCCCTTTGTCTCACGATAGTTTACTTATCCGAGGTTTTGATCGTCGGTATCTCTGCATACCTAGTTCAACCTCGTTACTGATAAGTACTCTTTTCTCGTTCCCGTGATATGTGATCCCTTGTGAGCCAGTCACATGCTTGCAAGCTAATTGGATGACATTCCACCGAGAGGGCCCAGAGTATATCTATCCGTCATATGGATGGACAAATCCCACTCTTGATCAATGTGTCTCAACCAATACTTTCCGAACACTCAATGCCACCTCTATAGCCACCCAGTTACGGTGTGGTGTTTGATGTCATCAAAGCATCCTTCCGGTGATGGTAATAAGCATGATCTCATGGTCGAAGGAATTAGGTTACTATGTATCAGAAAGCATATAGCAATTGAACTATTAAAATGACTTGATCTTTATGCTATGCTTATCTATAGGAGTATGTCCATCATACCATTCTCCTAATGATATGATCTTGTTGTTAATAACATCTCAATGTTCATGATAGGGAAACCACAATCATTTATTAACCAACAAGCTAGTATTATAAAGAGGCTTTACTAGGGACTCTAATTTAGTTTACAAATCACACAAGTATTAATGTTTCCTTGTTAATACTATTATAGCATGAATGTAAACATTTATCATAAACACAAAGATATAATAATAACTACATTTATTATTGCCTCTAGGGCATATCTCCAACAGTCTCCCACTTGCACTAGAGTCAACTAATCTAGATTACATGGTAATATACCGAACACCCATGGCAGTTTGGTGTTGGTCATGTTTTGCCCTCGGGAGAGGTTTAGTCAACGGATCCGCCACATTCAGATATGTGTGTACTTTGCAAATCTTTATGTCACCATCTTCTACATGTTCTCGAATAGCATGAAAACGTAGCTTGATATGCTTCATCTTCTTGTGTGACCTTGGTTCTTGCGCATTGGCTATGGCGCCCATGTTATCACAGTAGATAGACATTGGGTCCAGCGCACTTGGAACCACACCGAGCTCTGTAATGAACTCTTTCATCCATATCGCTTCTTGTGATACCTCCAAAGCAGCCATGTATTCCGATTCAGTTGAAGATCTCGCCACAACGCTTTGCTTTGCACTCCTCCAGCTAACTACTGCACCATTCAAAGTAAATACGTATCCAGATTGAGATTTAGAATCATCCGGATCGGTGTTCCAACTAGCATCGGTGTAACCATTAACAACGAGTTGTTCATCACCTCCATAAGAAAGAACCATATCCTTAGTTCTTCTCAAGTACTTAAGGATGTTTTTGACCGTTGTCCAATGATCCACTCCTGGATCACTTTGATATCTGCTAGTCAAACTAACAACATATGCAATGACGGGTCTAATACATAGCATGGCATACATTAGAGATCCTATGGCTGAGCCATAGGGAGTTTTACTCATCCTTTCTCTATCTTCTGTCGTTGTCGGACTTTGAGTTTTACTCAAGGTCGTATTGGGCAACATGGGCAAGAACCCTTTCTTGCTATCTTCCATTCCAAACCTCTTTAGAACTTTGTCCAAATATGTACTTTGAGACAATGATATTAGGCGTCTCGATCTATCTCTATAAATCGTTATGCCCAATATGTAAGCTGCTTCGCCAAGATCTTTCATTGAAAAACTATTATTCAAATATTCCTTGACACTATTAAGAAGGTCTACATCATTCCCAATCAACAATATGTCATCTACATATAGTATTAAGAATGCTACAGAGCTCCCACTCACTTTCTTGTAAATACAAGCTTCTCCATAAGTTTGTATAAAACCAAAACTTTTGATCACCTTATCAAAACGTTGATTCCAACTTCGGGATGCTTGCTACAATCCATATATGGACCGTTGAAGTTTGCTTACCTTGTTAGCCTCTTTAGGATCGACAAAACCTTTGGGTTGCATCATATAAAACTCTTCATCAATGTCTCCATTGAGGAACGCTGTTTTGACATCCATCTGCCATATCTCATAATCATAATGTGCAGCTATTGCTAACATAATCCTCACGGACTTTAGCTTCTCTACAGGTGAGAAAGTCTCATCGTAGTCAACTCCTTGAATTTGTCGAAACCCTTTTGCGACAAGTCGAGCTTTATAGACAGTAACATTACCATCAGCATCTGTTTTCTTCTTGAAGATCCATTTGTTCTCGACAGCCTTCCGGCCATCTGGTAAGTCCACCAAAGTCCATACTTGGTTTTCGTACATGGATCCAATCTCGGATTTCATGGCTTCTTGCCATTTATTGGAATCTGGGCTCATCATCGCTTCCTCATACGTCGCAGGGTCATCGGTGTTGTCCACCAACATGACATTCATAACGGGATCATACCAATCAGGAGTGGTACGAGTTCTCGTTGACCTGTGAGGCTCTGTAGCAACTTCAACCGAAGTTTCATGATCATCATCATTATCTTCCTCTCTTATTGGTGTAGGCACCACAGGAACTTCATCCGGTGCTACGCTACTCGCAAGTTCGAGAGAAGGTTCGACAACCTCGTCGAGTTCTACTTTCCTTCCAGTCACTTCTTTCGAGAGAAATTCCTTCTCTAGAAAGGATCCATTCTTGGCAACGAAGATTTTGCCTTCGGATCTATGATAGAAGGTATACCCAATAGTTTCCTTTGGGTATCCTATGAAGACGCATTTTTTCGCTTTGGGTTCAAGCTTCTCCGGCTGTAACTTCTTTACATAGGCTTCGCAACCCCAAACTTTAAGGAACGACAATTTAGGTTTCTTCCCAAACCATAAGTCATATGGTGTCGTTTCAACGGATTTAGATGGTGCCCTATTTAAAGTGAATGCGGTTGTTTCTAATGCATAACCCCAAAATGATAGCGGTAAATATGTAAGTGACATCATAGAACGAACCATATCTAAGAGAGTTCGATTACGACGTTCGGACACACCATTACGCTGTGGTGTTCCCGGCGGTGTCAATTCTGAAAGTATTCCGCATTTCTTCAAATTCTCGCCAAACTCGTAACTTAGATATTCACCTCCACGATCAGAACGTAGAAATTTAATCTTCTTGTTACGTTGATTCTCAACCTCACTTTGAAATTCCTTAAACTGCTCGAAAGTTTCGGACTCATGTTTCATGAAATAGATATACCCATATCTACTCAAGTCATCCGTGAAGGTAAGAACATAACGATAACCACCGCGCGATGCTACACTCATTGGGCCACACACATCGGTATGTATGATTTCCAATAAGTCTGTAGCTCGCTCCATCATACCAGAAAATGGAGTCTTAGTCATTTTACCCATCAGACATGCTTCGGATCTTTCAAGTGATTCAAGAAGTCCATCAGAATGAAGTTTCTTCATACGCTTCACTCCAATGTGACCAAGATGACAGTGCCACATATAGGTCGAGTTATCGCTCGATTTCAAACGTTTAGTTTCAATGTTATTAATATGTGTATTTCCACTATCGAGATTCAATAAGAATAGACCATCTATCAAAGGTGCATGTGCATAAAACATATTACTCATATAAATCGAACAACCATTATTCTCGGACTTAAACAAGTAACCGTCTCGCAATAAACAAGATCCCGATATAATGTTCATGCTTAACGCAGGCACCAAATAACAATTATTGAAGTATAAAAATAATCCCGATGGTAGATGAAGAGTTAGCGTGCCGACCGCGATCACATCAACCTTTGATCCGTTTCCCACGCGCATCGTCACCTCATTCTTCGCTAGCTTCCGTTTATTCTGCAGCACCTGTTTCGAGTTACAAATATGAGCAACCGAACCAGTATCAAATACCCAGGCACTACTACGAGTACTAGTGAGATACACATCAATAACATGTATATCGGATATACCTTTCTTCTTGATGTTGCGTTCTTCAAATCCGCCAAGTACTTTGGGCAATTCCGCTTCCAGTGACCTTCTCCCTTGCAGTAAAAGCACTCAGTATCAGGCTTAGGTCCATCCTTGGTCTTCTTCGTCGGTGCGGTAACTTTCTTACCACCCTTCTTGAAGTGTCCCTTTTGCTTAGACTTGCCTTTCTTGAATTTGGTGGTCTTATTGACCATCAACACTTGGTGCTCTTCCTTGATCTCCACTTCTGCAGATTTTAGCATGGAGAAGAGTTCTGGCAACTGCTTGTTCATGCTTTGCATATTGTAGTTCATCACAAAGTTCTTGTAACTTGGTGGTAGTGATTGGAGGACACGGTAAATCCCCAAAGCATTAGGAATCACTATACCCAAGCTTTGAAGTTTGTTTGCGTGCCTAGACATCTTAAGCACATGCTCACTGACGGAGTTGCCCTCTTCCATCTTGCAGTTAAAGAACTTTTCAGAAGCCTCATAGCTCTCAACTGTCGCGTGAGTCTCAAAAATCAATTTGAGTTGACGGACAATATCATGTGGGTCTGAATTCTCAAACCTTTTCTGAAGCTCCGATTCTAAACCATACAAGATAGCACACTGAACTGCGGAGTACTGATTCTTCCGAGCGAGGTAAACATTCTTTACTTCATCGGTAGCATCAGCTGCAGGCGGGTCACCCAGCGGTGCATCCAGCACATAGGTCAAATAACCAGCATTGAGGACAATCCTCAAATTGCGGAACCAATCCGTGAAGTTGCTTCCATTGTTTTTCAAATTTTCTTTCTCTAGGAACGCATTAAAATTGATGGTAGGGGCCGACATTGATCTACAACATATTTGCAATAGTTTAGACTAAGTTTATGACAAAATGAGTTCTAATTAATAGTTAAATTAATCTATGTGAAATCCCACTCAAAACAATATCCCTCACATTGTTTTAGTGATCACACGAACCAAATCCACCACATCAAAACCGATCATCACGAGAGTTGATGTTGCTTCAATGGCGAACAATCGACATGTTCATCATATCTACTATATGATTCATGCTTTACCTTTCGATGATCCGTGTTCCGAGACCATGTCTGTACATGCTAGGCTCGTCAAGATCAAACCTTAGCTTCCGCATGAGCAAATCTGGCTTGCCCACGTTGTATAGACTTGCGGAATCTAACACACCCGATCATCACGTGGTGCTTCGAAACAACAAGCTTTAGCAACGGTGCTTACTAAGGATGAACACTCTTGAACTTGAAATTCATGTGCATGAGGGATCATCTTATAATGCTACCGTCGTTAACTAATCAATACAAGATGCATAAAGGATTAACATCACATGCAATTCATAATATGTGATATGATATGGCCTTTCTTCTTTGTGCTTCTGATCTCCATCTTCAGGCACAAACATGATCTCCATCATCACCGGCATTGCATCAAGGTCAATGACGCTGCTCCAAGGTTATCGTCCACCGGCTTCAACTATTACAACTACTTTGAATAGACACGCGGGTCTTAACATAAATTAAAGACAACCATATGGCTCCTGTCGGTTGCCAACTTACAATAAGGAACATTGCATACATCAAATATAATCACAATCAGGGCCATATCACATCACAACACACCCCTGCAAAACAAAGTTAGACGCCTCTAATTTCTTTGCATGTTTTACGTGGTTTGGGGCTTTCAATAAATGTCGATCTAACTTACGAACAAGAACCACAACGTTGATGTTTGAACTATCAAGTGCCCGTTGTAAATTGGATCTACACTATAATGGGAGAGACAGATACCCGCAAAGCCACTTATGCAATACAAGTTGCATGTTGAGCGTGGAGCAAGTCTCATGAACGCTGCCATGTAAGGTTAGCCCGGGCCGCTTCATCCCATCATACCGCAAGATGCAAAGTACACAAGAAGAAATTGATAATAAAATCACCACCGCCCACAATGACCATTGTGTTCTACTCGTGCAACAGATCTACATATAGACACGGCTCTGATACCACTGTAGGGGTTCGTAGCAAAAAATTCTACCGCATACAAACAAACAAGCCAAGATCTATCTACTAGATTGTAGCAACGAGTCGATAGAATAACTCACCCTCGAAGATTCCAAAGTGTTTAACGAGAGCGGATTCTCGTGGGTGATGTAGTCGTACTCTTCCCGATCTCAAGATCGCGTAGACGATCCTTCCGGCGTTGCGTTCCGGCAGCGCTTCCGCAGTTGGTCACACGTTCGGTACTCGACGAAGACCTTCCTCTCCCTTGTTCCAGCAGGCAGCGGAGGTTGTATCACTCTCCTCGCGATTCCGGCCTGACGGTAATGCAGGAAGTAGAGGGGAGATCTCGCAGGGCTTCGCCTTAAGCCGGAGCGAGTATGGTGGACTATGAGAGAGCCTCAGTGAGCTAGGGTTTAGACACACCAAGGAGATAGGGCTAGGCTAACAACTAGGGCTTGAGGAAGCCCAAGTAGGCGGCTAGGGTTTGCCCTAGGCGGCGGCAGCAGGAGGTGGCGGCGCCGGCGGCTTGGAGCTAGGGTTTGCGGGGGGCAACTTGTGTGCCTTCCCCTCCTTATATAGGTGGGAGGCGCCGGCCAAGGGGAGGGGAGTCCCTCCCCAACTCGGCTTCCAAGGCCGGCGGGTGGAGGGAGAGGAACTCCTCCCCAAGTAGGTTTCCTACTCTCCCTCCACCAAGCAAAATAGTCGTTTGACTTTTCAAATTGACGTTTGACTTTTCAAACTAGGATTTGATTTATCCCTTTATTTCGCTCAGCGACGACACCTAGTACATGATGCAACCATTCCAACTTGTTATGACACATTCATGTACCCTTACCCTCCGGAGTGCCGGACCTTCCGGAACCTTCTAGAACATTCCCGATGAAAACACCGGAACCATTCTCTAACCCCGAAACAGGACTTTCCTTATATGAATCTTATTCTCCGGACCATTTCAGATCTCCTCGTGATATCCTGGATCCCATCCGAGACTCCGAACAACATTCGGTCTCTTACTCATCATTCCATAACTACTCAACAACGTCGAATCCTTAAGTGTGTCTCCCTACGGTTTGTGAATTATGCGGACATGATCGAGACACTTCTCCGAACAATAACCAATAGAGGAATCTGGAAATTCATATGGATCCCACATATTTCTACGATTACTTTGCGATCGAATGAACCACTTACATACGATACCAATTTCCCTTTGTCTCACGATAGTTTACTTATCCGAGGTTTTGATCGTCGGTATCTCTTCATACCTAGTTCAACCTCGTTACTGATAAGTACTCTTTTCTCGTTCCCGTGATATGTGATCCCTTGTGAGCCAGTCACATGCTTGCAAGCTAATTGGATGACATCCACCAAGAGGGCCCAGAGTATATCTATCCGTCATATGGATGGACAAATCCCACTCTTGATCCATGTGTCTCAACCAATAATTTCCGAACACTCAATGCCACCTTTATATCCACCCAGTTACGGTGTGGTGTTTGATGTCATCAAAGCATCCTTCCGGTGATGGTGATAAGCATGATCTCATGGTCGAAGGAATTAGGTTACTATGTATCAGAAAGCATATTGCAATTGAACTATTAAAATGACTTGATCTTTATGCTACGCTTATCTATAGGATTATGTCCATCATACCATTCTCCTAACGATATGATCTTGTTGTTAATAACATCTCAATGTTCATGATAGGGAAACCACAATCATTTATTAACCAACAAGCTAGTATTATAAAGAGGCTTTACTAGGGACTCTAATTTAGTTTACAAATCACACAAGTATTAATGTTTCCTTGTTAATACTATTATATCATGAATGTAAACATTTATCATAAACACAAAGATATAATAATAACTACATTTATTATTGCCTCTAGGGCATATCACCAACACCATTCCCCCGCACGTCGGGCGATCTTGGTTGGATCGGCCCTGACGGCCCAGCCTGCTGCTTGACCGAAAAAAGGGGAGGATGCCACTGCCAGCGATTCTTTGGGCTGTTGGCCTGTTTCGGTCCTGTTTTCGGCCTGTTTTGCAGTTTAATGAAAAAAAAGGGGGGCAGCATAGAGAATAATTAAAACAGATTTGGAAATGACTTTTTAAGGTCGTTTTTCTCGTTTAGAATGTGTCCTTAATACCTTTTTTGTACAAGCTTTTGTACTATTATTTACTACAGTTATTAATTTTCGCATGATTTTAATAATTTGTATCTCATAGTTAGCTTGTACCTTTTTAAATTTAAATTTTGGAACACCGTCATATTTGAATAATTGTATCGATTATCACATTTATGCAACCGATTACCTGTTGTAATCTTACATACTTTGCATAAATTGTAGATGACCGGAATCGTGAGCCGTGAGTTCCCGAAGTTTACCCAGGATGGGCTGAACTACCTAACTTGGGCCTCGGACGTGAAGATCGTCCTTGAGGGCCGATGCATCAAGGGTGCGTTGAGTGCGGGGACCCAGACGGCCCCCAACACCACCATCCCGGCGGACAACACTAAAGCACTGCATTTCCTACGCCATCACATGTGTGAGACTCTCAAAAATGAGTATATGGCAGAACGGAGTACTTCTGCCCTTTGGACCGCCCTCAACAAGCGGTTCTCTAGGCTTAAGTACACCATTCATCCACAGGCGGAGGCAGATTGGATTCGTCTGAGGTTTGCGGACTTAAAGACTGTGGGGGAGTACAACTCCGCGTTACACCGGATTTGTACCATTCTTCAGCTGTGTGGAACCAGTACCACAGATCAGAAGAAGATAGACAAGACTCTCTCCACATTCCACCCTGACAACATTCAGTCCTCGCGAAACTATCTTCAGGAAGGATTCACGGAATATGCAGCGCTTATTGATGCTCTCCAAGTGGCCGAGGCGCAGGATAATGTTCTCAAAAAGAACTTCTCTGCGCAACCCTTCGCGGGGGGGGGCAAGTCATGAAGCTAATGTCGGCGCCTACAAGGTGCACAAGCCCATCCACAAGAGGCGAGGAAAGAAGGGCAAGAAGGGCCCCAACTCCTCCAACCCGGCCAAGCAACGCAAGGTGGGCAAGGGGGAGGCAAGGCCCTAGGACTGCTTTCGCTGTGGCTCCAAAACTCACTTCTCCAGGCAGTGTTTGTCTCCCAAGCACATCGTGGACGCGTTCAACGCCAACAAGAAGGCGCGCGAGGCGCACCTCGTCCAGGTTGAGGCACCACTGGCGCCCGGAGCGGCACCCATGCACAACGTCGCGCCCGTAGTGGCGCAGGACGTAGCACATGTGGCAGCTCCTTTGGCGGTTCCCACGAACTCCACTGTGCCCATGGAGGTTGAGCACGTCGTGCCCCCTCCCATGCCCCTGCTAGACATTTCTGCTGCCTTGATGATGATATCCAACGAAGAGAAGCTCATCGATCTTGAGATAGCAGCAGAGATTGATGGTTTCTTTGCAGAATCCACATGAGCTCCTTTTTGTTGTTATTTACTTCATGATTTCATTCGGCAAATAATCTGATACAATCTTTCGATATGGTTGTAAGCTCTATGAGAGCAAAACATTTATTTGTTTCTAGCGATTGGATGACATTTATTTCATTCATTTATTCCATTATTTAATATGAGATAGGTGTGTTATGTTCTGAAATATTTGTGTGTTTTACTTACTTGATGAAGCATCTTCCTCGCTCCATTATATTAATTAGACACTATATTTTAGAACGCGTGTGGCGCCCAAATGGAGGAAACGTGCCTTGCTGATAGCGGCACCACAAATACCATCTTGAGAGAAACAAAGTACTTTGAGTCTATTACCAAAAACCTCGGTAACATAATGATGATCGCCGGCTGCGGTCTGAATGTAGTTGGCTCCGAAAGAGCAACTATCATACTCCTGAATGGAACAACTCTGATCATTGAAGAGGCATTGTTGTACCCGGAGTCGACTCGTACTCTCTTGAGTTTTAGAGACATCCGCGCAAATGGTTTCCATGTAGAGACCGATGATGATGAGAATGGAAAGGAGTTCCTAATCATTACCAAGAGCGACAAAATGGTAAACATGTTGTCGAAAGACTCCCTTCTACTGGGTTGTACTACACTAAGATAGTAGCACCACCTATTTACACTATCCTTAAGACTGTCTTTAGAAGCTCTGAACTATTCTGCCTTTGTTATGATAGGTTAGGCCACCCCGGTCTTAGGATGATGAGAAATATAATTAACAACTCGAATGGTCATAATGTTAATGTGAAAAATTTCTTGAATCCCGATGATTTCGTGTGCTCCGCATAAGCTACGGGGAAATTGATCATTAGACCGTCCCCCCTAAAGGTGAAGGATGAACTTTCCACGTTCTTGGAACGTATACAAGGGGATATATGTGGTCCAATTCAGCCCCTATCAGGGCTGTTTCGGTACTTCATGGTACCCATCAATGCTTCCTCTAAATGGTCCAATGTTTGCCTGTTGTCAACAAGGAACCATGCTTTTGCAAATTTGATCTCCCGGATCATACAAATAAGGAACAAATTCCCTAATTATCGTTTAAAGTCTATTCTTATGGACAATGCCGGAGAATTTACTTCAAAGGCATTCGATGATTATTGCATGGCAACAGGAATCAAACTTGAGCACTCTGTACCGCACGTCCACACTCAAAATGGACTTGCGGAGGCATTGATTAAAAGAATTAAATTCATTGCCCGACCACTCCTTCAGGGTTGTAATTTACCAACTACATATTAGGGACACGCGGTATTACACGCATATCCACTCTCCTATTCAACTTGCGCAAGGGTCGGCACCGAAAATTTTCCACCTACGTAGGTTCGGCTGCCAGGTAAGTCGGGTATATACGTTGGTTATGAGATTGTGTCCATAATCAGGTTATTGGACCCCTTGACAGGTGACTGTCACACAACCTGTTTTGCTACTGCATTTTTGACAAGGATCTTTTTTCGACTTTTGGGGGAGGTAATCAACTCCTGGATGACAAAAGTCGAGAAATAACGTGGAAAGCCATAGGGATCCATGCTCAAGACCCGCGCATTGTTGAGTCTAATCGAGAAGTCCAAAAAATACTAGATTTGCACTTCCTAGCGAATCAACTGCCTGATCATTGTAGTGATTTAAAGACTGTGACAAAGTCGCATGTGCATGCACGCAATGCACCGGAAAGGGTTGAAATACCGAAGAAAAATGATGATATACTCGCTCCCGTTCCAAGGCCTAAGAGGGCGCGGAATCCAGTTTCTCAAATCCCAAGTACCCGGGGACGCCCGAAGAAAAAGGATAAGAGAGATTTATTACAGTCTGCCCCTGTTGAGGGGAGCCAGTTGAGACCTGGCACAGGTACGGATATTTCAGTGCACGAAATTCCGGACTTGAATTTTCCTATATCGGAAATACCCAGCGAAATTGTGTGCGCACACATCGGAGCGGGAACGCTAAAGGACCTAGCCCCTGGATTGGGAAATCCGGTGGAGCAAGAGGATGTGCCTGATGCACTCCATGACGAAATGGCCATTCACTATGTTAATTCTGGCGAGTCATACAACCGAGCCATGGCAAATGTCGATGATAATTTTGCCAAGAAAATTGCCTCAATCATAGATCTTGACCATGAGCCTAACACGCTCGCTGACTGTAAGAAAAGGTCGGATTGAAAAGATTGGCAGAAGGCAATCACTGCTGAATTATTATCGTTAAACAAAATAGAGGTATTTGGACCTGCTTGTCTAACTCCTCCCCACATTCGTCCCGTTGGTTTTGGATGGAATTCGTCCCGTTAAACAAAAGTGGGTTTTGTTCAAAAGAGAAACGAGAATAATGAAGTAGTAAGGTACAAAGCAAGGCTCGTTGCTCAAGGTTTCACTCAGCAACCAGGTGTCGACTTTGAGGAAACTTACTCCCCGGTCATGGATGGAATTACATTTAGATATTTGATCTCAATGGCAGTAACACATGGACTTAAAAATGAAACTGATGGATGTTGTCACCGCTTATATATATGGTAACTTGGATTCGGACATATACATGAAAGTACTAGAAGGTGTCCCTGTCCCGAACCAGGATAGAGCAAACAAGAGCTTATACGGTGTTCGGCTTAAGAATTCATTGTATGGACTAAAACATCCAAGTAGGATGTGGTATAATCGTTTAAGCGATTTCCTTCATCAGAAGGGCTACGCGAGTAATAAAGACTACCCATGTGTTTTTATACGGAGATCACAAGATGGTTTCTGTATTATCTCGGTATATGTGGACGATTTGAATATAATCGGTACACCCGATGATATTGAGGAAGCGAGTTCCTACCTGATGTCGTAATTCGAGATGAAAGACTTAGACAAAACTAAATTCTGCCTGGGTCTGCAACTTGAGCATTCCCCTGCTGGGATTCTAGTTCACCAGTCGGCCTACACCCAAAAGGTGTTGGAATGATTTGGATTTGACAAAGCATATCCTTCTAAGACCCCGATGGTCAGAAGATCTTTGCAGCAAGACAAGGACCCGTTCAGGGCTAAAGAAGAGGGGGAAAAATTCTGGGACCGGAATTCCCCTACTTAAGTGCAGTTGGCGCACTTATGTACCTCGCAAATTGTACACGGCCGGATATTGCATTTGCCGTCAATCTGCTTGCTAGGTATAGTTCCGAGCCTACCAAGAGACATTGGAAAGGCGTTAAGGACATATTTCGGTACCTACAAGGGACCAAAGACCTTGGCTTGTTTTACCAAAAGAACCAAGACCTATCTGTTGTAGGCTATGCAGATGCTGGGTACCTTTCGAACCCGCACACATCCAAGTCACAGACTGGATATGTTTTCCTTTGTGGTGGAACAACGATTTCCTGGAAATCGTCTAGGCAAACGTTTGTGTCAACTTTGACGAACCACTCGGAAATCATTGCATTATATGAAGCATCACGAGAATGTGTATGGCTTCGACGAGTAGTCAGCCACATCCAGATGTCATGTGGGCTGAACACCGTACAAACCCCAACAATTATCTATGAAGATAATGTTGTTTGTGTTGCACAAGTCCAGACGGGTTACGTGAAGAGCAGTCTCACAAAGCATATAAACCCCAAGTTCTTCTATGCACATGAACTGCAAAAGTTGAACGAAGTAAAAGTCTTGCATACTAAGTCATGTGAAAATCTCGCTGATTTGTTCACTAAATCATTGTTAGCATCTTCTTTTGAGAGATGTGTTCGTGGAATTGGCATGATGAGACTTAGAGATATGCAAGGTTCAGGGGAAGAATCTTCATAAACTCATCGTTGAAATCTCGATCCCGATGATTGAGTACTTAACTTTATAGTTAAGTGAACTGCACTCTTTTTTCCTTAGTGAGTTTTTATGAAGTTTTTCGCATGAGGTATTTAATGAGGCAATTCGTGCAACATAGAAAGAGTATACCATGTGCGTTTCTCTATATTTTTTCCACAGGGTTTTTCGGAGTTTTGAGACATGATTATATAGATAAGATACTCAGGGGGGGTGTTGGAAAAATGGGCCAGAGGGGCCCAATCGACAAGGCCTCTACCAGACTAGGTTAGCCCATGTGGGTATCCTTATCCCCGTTAGTCTATAAATAGAGGAGCAATCATTGTATGTGAAGACACCAACTAGATATCAATAAAACTTCTTCTTGTTTCTTGTGTCAATCTATACTATTAAAAAGATTGGGACCGTTCGTCGTCCCTATTTTCCGTCTGCCTTGGTTTGTCTGTTTTGCCCCTGTTAGTTTGGTCAAATAACAACCCTGCCACCGCTAAGCTAAGCAGAAAAAAAACTCTTTCCGGAAAGTCAATCGGCACTCCCGTGACCTCTACCTTATCCTCTTCCACAGCCACCAGCGAGAGGATCCATGGCTGCCGCACGGCCGTCCCCATCCTTCCCCAGTCTTCACATCCCGCAAGAACCCCGCCGGCGTGTGGGCCACCGGCTATATGAGCGGGCACCGGGGATGGAGAGGTCGCAGAGGCTCGAGGGCGAGGAGGGGCCCTGGACCAGAGCAGTTCCTTCCCGTCGAACATCGCCCCAGCGTCTTCCATTCGTTTCTCTTTCCTCCAGCGCCATCATTCCTCTCTTCTTCGTTCTGGGTTGATGCTTGTGTAAGCTGAGGATTGTTAGATTCGTCCTTGTTTGCTGGGTGGCGCTACAAACATCTGCAGATTTAAGTTGTACAAATCGGCCTTGCAGTTTTGCATGCGCAGCTTGATTTCCTGTGCGCCTGGTTTCAACCGCACGTAAAACGCCCCCTTTCCTTCGTGGAATTTCATCCTTGCTGCTCTTAGTTTTTGAAGTAATTTAGGAGTATTAAATAAGAGCATAATGAATGGTTTGTCTACTTTTGTAAGCTCGATGTGTGGTTAATGGTTAGAAGTATCATACAGATAAACTGGATTTAGCATGGGGACGAGATGGTGGTGCGCTTCTCTCTAATTTTTCTATAGTTGAATGATAATGATCTATAGATTGCCCAACTTCCGCATCCACCCACTGCCGCATCCACGTCTTGAGAAGATCTCTAGATGACGTTGTTTGTGCTCCTGCAAGAACAGCGAGATCGAGTCAGGGTGTCCCAAAGGACCATGGCGTCGGTAAGTTGTGTTGTATGGAATGCCGGTAAGGGAACGATAGTCCGAGATGGGAGGATCTGCGAAGCGTACCTGGCTTTGGTCGGCAAATTCGCCAGGGAGGCCGGCAATGGCAGCGCTGGGGGCTGTTGGATGGGGGGAGGCGAGCATGGACACGAGAAGCTCGGATTTTGTCTTGCATCTCAAAGTCAAAATTTGAAGTTCGCTAAACGGAGAGGACGCGAGGCAGCGATGCGCATACCAGGCCTGGCGGCGTGTAGTTCATAGCAGTTCATACATAAATCAAAGGAAAATAACACTTCATACCAGTTCTACGCAAGATTAGACCATCATGAAAGTGATTTCGGTAAGCGATTCAGCGCGGTAGGTGAGTGCCGTAGTCGAGCGGCCGGAGGCGGAAACTGTTGCCGCCGACGGGTTGAGCCCGTGAGGGATAACAACGGTGTGACCAGGGATCGAGCTGAGAGTACGTGGGGGTTAGGTACTTAGGTGGGCTTTTAGGGTTTGGATGATGTGGGCCTTTGCTACGTTCAAAAATTGGTAAGTCCGGATGGGGGTCTCTACCATGTCTTTTCATGAAAAAATTTCTAAAACAAAGGTGGTTGTTTTAACAATTTGTGGATTTACAAAGTGCAAAAAAAAAGATTGTTTTGCTGAATACATGGGCTCAACATGTGGTCTACCCGTAGCAATTTTGTTGGCTTTTCAAGTTCCATTTGTGTGTATGGAAATGCGAAGAGATTACATGAGCATGTTGTGTCTTGGAAATTGTTAAACAATACCATGCAATGTATGCATCTTATTGAAATTATAAGGATAATCATAAATTGGAACGCAGTTTGCAGAGTGTGAACGAACGGTGAGCCAAGGTGGAGAAAGAGGGTGCATAGAGCAAATGGAGAATTTATAATTTACACATGTGGTCATAAAATATTTTAGAGACCGTAGCAACGCATGGACATTCAGCTAGTTCTTGTGTGTCTTTGACTTTAGCCTTCTTCCTCGTTTGTGGAGCAGCCTCAGGACCGTCAGCCGGTTAGGGGTTATCCAATGGTGGGATCGTATGACTCCCATACCACCTGTGAGATTCCCACCGATGAACTCTCGGATCTCACTACCGCGGGTTTGAGCTAGGCTGCACCAGTCAAACCTACAAATTGTCTAGTCCTGCGGGTGCTCCACAGCGTGACATCCCACTTGACATCAGTATGTGCATCATCGTATGATTACATCACACAAAAAATGCATACAGCTGACGCTGACAGAGATCTCTCGTCCAAGATATATTAATGGACACCGACGAAAGCGTACAAGATCTGCTGGCTACCCTGCCCTGATGCGCGTTAGGTCGATCGACAGGTATAGATCGAGTAAGAGCAATTAACATGACAGATTGATTTGGCTTAATGATATTATTATTATGACGACGACGGTGATGATCTAGACACATGCATGTACCAAGGAAAATGGAATCAGACCTGCTTGTGATACCTAGGCACTGGATGCCATGGCAGTGGATGGATTATAAAAGCATGTACAATAGGTCCTAATCAGCTGTAAACAAATTCATATAAACAAAATCCTAAGTGAAAAAAAGAGAAAGAAAAATAGAGATTAGAGCGAGCGTTTCGCTAGTCGCCGGCGGTAGCGCAAGAAAAGAAAGACTGCAGTCCGTACGCAGTTTTAAATATCAAGTCTTGCATATAAGCCTAACAAAGCAAAACTTAAATATTTTAGTATTCACTAGAACCAGCCCAACAGTCAATCTATTGTACAAGTACTTATTAGTGATAACTTTATGTGACATGGCATGAGTATGCAACCACCGAACGGTTGGCTTTGTTATTGTTCTTGCTCTAATAATCGTGCGTATCCAATTCAACTAACTTACTGTTCGTTTCAGCACAAGTATGTGTGATTACAACCAAGTTATTTCTGGATGTCCAAATAAATTAAAATAAAGCTGATATCCCGTACATGTGCCCCCAAATAAAAACAAACATTTTTTAACATAGGAAATCCGTATACGAGCTTTGTTTTTCTTATCAAACCCATTTAGCCTTTTCAAACATATTCAAAACATTGGAAGGTAAAGATATATTGTAATCAAAGTAAACCATACACCAAATTATACGAGCAAAAGAACAAGTAATAAATAAATGTTTAATGAATTCCAATAAATTGGAGATGCAACATTTTTGGCTTCCATGCCAGTTTTGATTGGCTAGTTTCGAAGCAAATATAGTCCACGATCAAACATAGCAAACAACAAGAGGAAATATGAGGCCATGGCTAGTTGTTGCCGATGTGCGCCCACGTATGCTCGATCAAATTCGCTTGTAGTCGGTTATGCGTAGCACTATCACGTATTTGATGGTACACATGGAGGAACCCGTCAAAGGTTGTTGGCCCTGGCATCGCCTCGACTAGGTCACCCTCAAAATCCCATCCTTAATCATGAAGTCCATTATCTCACTCACCTCGACAATCATGTTGTACATGATCACGCAAGTAGTCATCACCTCCCACATAGTCTTAGTGCTCCAAGTTAAAGTAGGGTGACGAACAATGGCCCACCTAGACTGGAGCACACCAAAGGCTCTCTCCACATCCTTCCTAGCAGCCTCTTGCTCCTTGGCAAACCTTGCATATTTCTCATCATCTGGTTCACGAATCGTCTTCACAAGGGTTGCCCAATCTGGGTAGATGCCATTAGTAAGGTAATACCCCTTGTCATATGCATGACCCCTGATCTCATAGTGAATATGTGGAGCATTGTCTTCGCCAGCCTAGATAATACCTAGGAGCGCTGGAGATATCGATGTCATTGTTAGAACTTGTCATGCCAAATAAAGAGTTTCATAGCAATAGATCTTGAGATGCAACTGTCTCAAATCATTGTGCAGTCATCCACATGCCCACTATACTGCCCCTGCCAAGCAAAATGACAGTTCTTCCACTTCCAATACATGCAATCTATGTTGCCCAACATCCCTGGAAATCCTCTCTTCTCATTGATGGACATCAGATGGACAGTGTATTCGAGATTTGTCTCTCTCAGGTAAACTTCACCAAAAGCCGCAACCACCGCTTTGCAGACCTTGTACGTGCATCGCCTCAAGCCAGGTGCTCTCTCTCATGCGCATGTACTCATCGACAAGATCACTAGCGACTACATACGCAAGCATTCGAATAGCAGAGCAACATTTCTGGTAAGAACTAAAGCCAAACTTACCAATGCAGTCATTCTTACATTCGAAATTGGTGGCATAGTCCCTGACGCCATCAACAATTGTCTCAAACAATTTTCTTGACATGCGAAACCGGCGCTGCAATATGTGCTCCGGGAAGAGCGGCTTCGTCCGATGGAAGTAGTCCTTGAACAACCCCTCATGCCCACCTACTTGATCACGCGGAAAGTTTGCTGCATGTCCCTTTACCGAGCCCTAGTGGACGGCCTACATGCTCTCAGGTGGTCGGTTCTGAGGGTCATCGCCACCATCATGAACTCGGTATCATTGCCGGAGTCGTCATTGTTGGAGATATGCCCTAGAGGCAATAATAAAAGTGGTTATTATTATATCTTTGTGTTTATGATAAATGTTTACATTCATGCTATAATAGTATCAACCAAAAACATTAATACTTGTGTGATTTGTAAACTAAATTAGAGTCCCTAGTAAAGCCTATTTGTAGTACTAGCTTGTTGATTAATAGATGATCGTGGTTTCTCGATCATGAACATTCAGATGTTATTAATAACAAGATCATATCATTAGGAGAATGGTGTGATGGACATACTCCTATAGATAAGAGTAGCATAAGGATCAAGTCATTTTAATAGTTTGTTTGCTATAAGCTTTATGATACATAGTAACCTAATTCCTTCGACCATGAGATCATGCTAATCACCATCACCAGAAGGATGCTTTAATGACATCAAACACCACACCGTAACTGGGTGGCTATAAAGGTGGCATTCAGTGTTCGAAAAGTATGGGTTGAGGCACATGGATCAAGAGTGGGATTTGTCCATCCATATGACGGATAGATATACTCTGGGCCCTCTCGGTGAAATGTCATCCAATTGGCTTGCAATCATGTGACTAGCTCACAAGGTATCACATATCAGGGGAACGAGAAAAGAGTACTTATCAATAACGAGGTTGAACTAGGTATGCAGAGATACCGACGATCAAAACCTCGGATAAGTAAACTATCGCAAGACAAAGGGAAATTGGTATCGTATGTAAGTGGTTCATTTGATCGCAAAGTAATCGTAGAAATATGTGGGAGCCATATGAATTTCCAGATTCCTCTATTGGTTATTGATCGGAGAAGTGTCTCGGTCATGTCCGCATAATTCACGAACCGTAGGGAGACACACTTAAGGATTCGATGTTGTTTAGTAGATATGGAATGTTAATAGGGATACCGAATGTTGTTCGGAGTCTCGGATAGGATCTGGGATATCACGAGGAGATCCGGAATGGTCCGGATAATAAGATTCATATAAGGAAAGTCATATTTCGGAGTTCGGGAAAGTTTCCGATGTTTTCATCGGAGAAGTTATAGAAGGGTCTAGAAGGTTCACCGGACTGGAAGGGGAATGGTCCATGAATGTGTCATGGATAAGTGGAATGATTGGATCATATCCTAGGTCACTTAGTGTTGGCATTTGCAAGAGAGAATTAAATCTCTAAATTGAAAGTCAAACGGGAAGTTTGAAAAGTCAAACTGGAACAATGGTTTCCTAGTGGAAGAAGAAACAAGTCCTTCTCTCAATCCAACTTGGGTTTGGGTTTGGATTCAAACCCACCCCTCCCAAGGCTGCCCCCCCGCCCTCTCATAAATAGAGGGGGAGGGCTTCCCCAACACCACAAGAGCCAAGCCCTCCCCACACACCCGCATCGCCGCCGCCGCGCCCAAGCCGCCGCCGCCACCGTCGGTTCGTCGCTGCCGCCTTAGCCGCCACCAACACCTCCTCCTCCTCCCAGTCATCTAAACCCTAGATCTTTGGGAAACCCTAATCCACCATAACTCGCATCGGCTTAGGCGAAGCCCTGCGGGATCTACCCTCTACTTCCGACACCACGCCGTCGTGCTGCCGAAATCACGAGGGGAGAACTACAACCTCCGCTGCCTGCTGGAACAAGGGAGAGGAAGGTCTTCATCGAGTACCGAACGTGTGACCGACTGCGGAAGCGCTGCCGGAACGCAACGCCGGAAGGATCGTCTACACGATCTTGAGATCGGGAAGAGTACGACTACATCACCCACGAGAATCCGCTCTCGTTAAACACTTTGGAATCTTCGAGGGTAAGTTATTCCATCGACTCATTGCTACAATCTAGTAGATAGATCTTGGCTTGTTTGTTTGTATGCGATAGAAATTTTTTGTTTTCCATGCTACGAACCCCTACAGTGGTATCAGAGTCGTGTCTATATGTAGATCTGTTGCACGAGTAGAACACAATGGTAATTGTGGGCGTTGATGCTTTTATTGTCGATTGCTTCTTGTGTACTTTGCATCTTGTGGTATGTTGGGATGAAGCGGCCCGGGCTAACCTTACATGACATCGTTCATGAGACTTGCTCCACGCTTGACATGCAACTTGTATTGCATAAGTGGCTTTGCGGGTGTCTTTCTCTCCCATCATAGTATAGGTTCAATTTACAACGGGCACATGATAGTTCAAACATCAACGTTGTGGTTCTTGTTCGTAAGTTATAACGACACTTCTTGAAAGCCCCAAACCACGTAAAATGTGCAAACAAAATTAGAAGCGTCTAACTTTGTTTTGTAGGGGTGTGATATGGCCATGATTGTGATTATATATGATGTATGCAATGTTCCTTATTGTAAGTTGGCAACCGGCAGGAGCCATATGGTTGTCTTTTAAATTCCGTTAAGACCTGCGTGTCTATTAAAAGTAGTTATAATAGTTTAAGCTGGTGGACAACAACCATGAAACGGCGCCATTGACCTTGATGACATACCAGTGATGATGGAGATCATGTTTGTGCTTGAAGATGGAGATCGGAAGCACAAGAAGAAAGGCCATATCATATCACATATTATGAATTGCATGTGATGTTAATCCTTTATGCATCTTGCATTGCTTAGTTTGCGACGGTAGCATTATAAGATGATCCCTCATGCACACAATTTCAAGTTTTAAAGTGTTCATCCTTAGTAAGCACCGTTGCTAAAGCTCGTTGTTTTGAAGCACCACGTGATGATCGGGTGTGTTAGATTCTGCGAGTGTATACAATGTGAGCAAGCCAGATTTTCTCATGCAGAAGCTAAGGTTTGATCTTGACGAGCCTAGCATGTACAGACATGGTCTCGGAACACGGATCACCGAAAGGTAAAGCATGAGTCATATAGTAGATATGATGAACATGTCGATTGTTCGCCATTGAACCTACATCAACTCACGTGATGATCGGTTTTGATGTGGTGGATTTGGTTCGTGTGATCACTAAAACAATTTGAGGGACATTTTTTTGAGTGGGAGTTAACCTAGATTAATTTAACTATTAATTAGAACTCAATTTCTCATAAACTTAGTCTAAACTATTGCAAATATGTTGTAGATCAATGGCGGCCCCTACCATCAATTTTAATGCATTCCTAGAGAAAGAAAAGTTGAAAAACAATGGAAGCAACTTTGCAGATTGGTTCCGCAATTTGAGGATTGTCCTCAATGCTGGTAATTTGACCTATGTGTTGGATGCACCGCTGGGTGACCCGCCTGCAATTACTGCTACCGATGAGGTAAAGAATGTTTTCCTCGCTCGGAAGAATCGGTACTCCACAGTTCAGCGTGCTATCTTGTATGGTTTGGAATCGGAGCTTCAGAAAAGGTTTGAGAACCATGACCCACATGATATTTTCCGTGAACTCAAAATGATATTTGAGGCTCACGCGGCAGTTGAGAGTCATGAGGCTTCTGAAAAGTTCTTTAACTGCAAGATGGAAGAGGGCAGCTCCGTCAGTGAGCATGTGCTTAAGATGTCTGGGCACGCAAGTAAACTCCAAAGCTTGGGTATAGTGATACCTAATGCTTTGGGGATTCACCGTGTCCTCCAATCACTACCACCAAGTTACAAGAACCTTGTGATGAACTACAATATGCAAAACATGGACAAGTCGTTGCCAGAACTCTTCTCCATGTTAAAGTCTGCAGAAGTGAAGATCAAGAAAGAACACCAAGTGTTGTTGGTCAATAAGACCACCAAATTCAAGAAGCAAGGCAAGTCTAAGAAAAAGGGAAACTTCAAGAAGGGCGGTAAGAAAGTAACCGCGCTAGTGAAGAAGACCAAGGCTGGGCCTAAGCCTGATACTGAGTGCTTTTACTGCAAGGGAGAAGGTCACTGGAAGTGGAATTGCCCAAAGTACTTGGCGGATTTGAAGAACGGCAACATCAAGAAGAAAGGTATATCTGATATACATGTTATTGTTGTGTATCTCACTAGTACTCGTAGTAGTGCCTGGGATTTGATACTGGTTCGGTTGCTCATATTTCTAACTCGAAACAGGTACTGCAGAATAAACGGAAGCTAGCGAAGAACAAGGTGACGATGCGCGTAGGAAATGGATCAAAGGTTGATGTGATCGCGGTCGACACGCTACCTCTTCATCTACCATCGGGATTAGTTTTATACTTAAATAATTGTTATTTGGTGCCTGCGTTGAGCATGAACATTATATATGGATCATGTTTATTGCGAGACGGTTACTTGTTTAAATCCGAGAATAATGGTTGTTCGATTTATATGAGTAATATGTTTTATGCACATGCGCCTTTGATAGATGGTCTATTCTTATTGAATCTCGATTGTGGAAATACACACATTAATAACATTGAAGCTAAACGTTTGAAATTGAGCGATAACTCGAGCTATATGTGGCATTCTCGTCTTGGTCATATTGGAGTGAAGCGTATGAAGAAACTCCATTCTGATGGACTTCTTGAATCACTTGATTTCGAATCACCTTGAAAGATGTGAATCATGTCTGATGGGTAAAATGACTAAGACTCCATTTTCTGGTATGATGGAGAGAGCTACGGACTTATTGGAAATCATACATACCGATGTGTGTGGCCCAATGAGTGTAGCATTGCGCGGTGGTTATCGTTATGTTATTACCTTCACGGATGACTTGAGTAGTTATGGGTATATCTATTTCATGAAACATAAGTCCGAAACTTTCGAGAAGTTTAAGGAATTTCAAAGTGAGGTAGAGAATCAACGTAACAAGAAGATTAAATTTCTACGATCTGATCACGGAGGTGAATATCTAAGTTACGAGTTTGGTGAGCATTTGAAGAAATGCGGAATACTTTCACAATTGACACCGCCGGGAACACCACAGCGTAATGGTGTGTCCGAATGTCGTAATCGAACTCTCTTAGATATGGTTCGTTCTATGATGTCACTTATAGATTTACCGCTATCATTTTGGGGTTATGCATTAGAAACAACCGCATTCACTTTAAATAGGGCACCATCTAAATCCTTTGAAATGGCACCGTATGAATTGTGGTTTTGGAAGAAACCTAAATTGTTGTTCCTTAAAGTTTGGGGTTGTGAAGCTTATGTAAAGAAGTTACAGCTAGACAAGCTTGAACCCAAAGCGGAAAAATGCGTCTTCATAGGATACCCGAAGTAAACTATTGGTTATACCTTCTATCACAGATTCGAAGGCAAAATCTTCGTTGCCAAGGATGGATCCTTTCTAGAGAAGGAATTTCTCTTGAAATAAGTGACTGAAAGGAAAGTAGAACTCGACGAGGTTGTTGAGCATTCTCTCAAACTTGCGAGTAGCGCAGCACCGGAAGTAGTTCATGTGGGGCCTACACCAATAAGAGAGGAAGCTAACGATGTTGATCATGAAACTTCGGTTGAAGTTGCTACGGAACCTCGCAGGTCGACGAGAACTCGTACCACCCCTGATTGGTATGATCCCGTTATGAGTGTCATGTTGGTGGACAACACCGATGACCCTGTGACTTATGAGGAAGCGATGATGAGCCCATATTCCAATAAATGGCAAGAAGCCATGAAATTCGAGATTGGATCCATGTACGAAACCCAAGTATGGACTTTGGTGGACTTACCGGATGGCCGGAAGGCTGTCGAGAACAAATGGATCTTCAAGAAGAAAACAGATGATGATGTAATGTTACTGTCTATAAAGCTCGACTTGTCGCAAAAGGGTTTCGAAAAATTCAAGGAGTTGACTACGATGAGACTTTCTCACCAGTAACGAAGCTAAAGTCCATGAGGATTATGTTAGCAATCACTGCACATTATGATTATGAGATATGGCAGATGGATGTCAAAACAGCGTTCCTCAATGGAGACATTGATGAAGAGTTTTATATGATGTAACCCAAAGGTTTTGTCGATCCTAAAGAGGCTAACAAGGTAAGCAAACTTCAACGGTCCATATATGGACTGTAGCAAGCATCCCGAAGTTGGAATCAACGTTTTGATAAGGTGATCAAAAGTTTTGGTTTTATACAAACTTATGGAGAAGCTTGTATTTACAAGAAAGTGAGTGGGAGCTCTGTAGCATTCTTAATATTGTATGTAGATGACATATTGTTGATTGGGAATGATGTAAACCTTCTTAATAGTGTCAAGGATTATTTGAATAATAGTTTTTCAATGAAATATCTTGGCGAAGCAGCTTACATATTAGGCATAAAGATTTATATAGATAGATCGAGACGCCTAATATCATTGTCACAAAGTACATATTTGGATAAAGTTCTAAAGAGGTTTGGAATGGAAGATAGCAAGAAAGGGTTCTTGCCCATGTTGCCCAATACGACCTTGAGTAAAACTCAAAGTCCTGCAACGGCAGAAGGTGGAGAAAGGATGAGTAAGACTCCCTATGCCTCAGCCATAGGATCTCTTATGTATGTACTAGACCCGACATTGCATATGTTGTTAGTTTGACTAGCAGATATCAAAGTGATCCAGGAGTGGATCATTGGACAGCGGTAAAAAAAACATCCTTAAGTACTTGAGAAGAACTAAGGGTATGGTTCTTTCTTATGCAGGTGATGAACAACTAGTTGTTAATGGTTACACCGATTCTAGTTCGAACACCGATTCGGATGATTCTAAATCTCAATCTGGATACGTATTTACTTTGAATGGTGCAGCAGTTAGCTGGAGGAGTGTAAAGCAAAGCATTGTGGCGAGATCTTCAACTGAATCGGAATACATAGCTGCTTCGGATGCTTTACAAGAGGCGATATGGATGAAGGAGTTCATTACAGAGCTCGGTGTGGTTTCAAGTGCGCTGGACCCAATGTCTATCTACTGTGATAACATGGGCGCCATAGCCAATGCGCAAGAACCAAGGTCACACAAGAAGTTGAAGCACATCAAGCTACGTTTTCACGCTATTCGAGAACATGTCCAAGATGGTGACATAAAGATTTGCAAAGTACACACAGATCTGAATGTGGAAGATCCGTTGACTAAACCTCTCCCGAGGGCAAAACATGACCAGCACAAAACCGCCATGGGTGTTCGGTATATTACCATGTAATCTAGAATAGTTGACTCTAGTGCAAGTGGGAGACTGTTGGAGATATGCCCTAGAGGCAATAATAAAAGTGGTTATTATTATATCTTTGTGTTTATGATAAATGTTTACATTCATGCTATAATAGTATTAACCGGAAACATTAATACTTGTGTGATTTGTAAACTAAATTAGAGTCCCTGGTAAAGCCTCTTTGTAATAATAGCTTGTTGATTAATAGATGATCATGGTTTCTCGATCATGAACATTGACATGTTATTAATAACAAGATCATATCATTAGGAGAATGGTGTGATGGACATACTCCTATAGATAAGCGTAGCATAAGGATCAAGTCATTTTAATAGTTTGTTTGCTATAAGCTTTATGATACATAGTAACCTAATTCCTTCGACCATGAGATCATGCTAATCACCATAACTGGAAGGATGCTTTGATGACATCAAACACCACACCGTAACTGGGTGGCTACAAAGGTGGCATTGAGTGTTCGGAAAGTATGGGTTGAGGCACATGGATCAAGAGTGGGATTTGTCCATCCATATGATAGATAGATATACTCTGGGACCTCTCAGTGAAATGTCATCCAATTGGCTTGCAAGCATGTGACTCGCTCACAAGGGATCACATATCACGGGAACGAGAAAAGAGTACTTATCAGTAATGAGGTTGAACTAGGTATGCAGAGATACCGACGATCAAAACCTCGGATAGGTAAACTATCGTGAGACAAAGGGAAATTGGTATCGTATGTAAGTGGTTCATTCGATCGCAAAGTAATCGTAGAAATATGTGGGATCCATATGAATTTCCAGATTCCTCTATTGGTTATTGTTCGGAGAAGTGTCTCGGTCATGTCCGCATAATTCACGAACCGTAGGGAGACACACTTAAGGATTCGATGTTGTTTAGTAGATATGGAATGTTAATAGGGATACCGAATGTTTTTCGGAGTCTCGTATGGGATCCGGGATATCACGAGGAGATCCGGAGAATAAGATTCATATAAGGAAAGTCCTATTCCGGAGTTCGGGAAAGTTTCCGATGTTTTCATCGGAGAAGTTCTAGAAGGGTCTAGAAGGTTCACTGGACCGGAAGGAGAATGGTTCGTAAATGTGTCATGGATAAGTGGAATGATTGGATCATATCCTAGGTCACTTGGTGTTGGAATTTACAAGAGAGAATTAAAGCTCTAAATTGAAAGTCAAACGGGAAGTTTGAAAAGTCAAACTGTAATAATGGTTTCCTAGTGGAAGAGGAAACAAGTCCTTCTCTCAATCAAACTTGGGTTTGGGTTTGGATTCAACACCACCCCTCCCAAGGCTGCCCCTCCCTCTCATAAATAGAGGGGGAGGGCTGCCCCAACACCACAAGAGCCAAGCCCTCCACACACATCCGCGCCGCCGCCGCCGACACCTCCTCCTCCTCCTCTTGATCATCTAAACCCTAAATATCCAGGAAACCCTAATCCACCATAACTCGCACCGGCTTAGGCGAAGCCCTGCGGGATCTACCCTCTACTTTCGACACCACGCCGTTGAAGGGTTTCGCAGCATAGTAAATCAAAAAAATTCTACGGATGCGAACGGGAAAGCCAAGATCTAATCTAGGAGATGCAAACAACGAGGGGGGATAGATGAGATCTTCATACCCTTGAATATTCAAGCAGTGAACGCTCGACGAACGTGGGTGATGTAGTCGCATCGCCTCCTCCTCGCGATCCGATCCGATCTAACACCGCAAGTGGCGATGCCTCGAGAGATGCACACGCAGCACCTCGACGCCTCCTACATCCTCGGTCCAGCAAGTATGGTGGAGAGACGATTGGATCTACAGCGACGGCGGTGCAAGTGGTGGAGAGTTTCACAGCAGGCTTCGCCCACGTGCGGTCGGGAGGAGAGAGAGAGGCGCAGGCGGCTAGGGCTTGAGGAGGTGTGGGAGGGGTGCGCCAGCCCTCTTTATATAGAGGGTGGCGGCCAGCCTGCCCCTCCCCAAGCCCTAGGGCCGGCCAAGGAGGGAGGAGTGGGGCAAGTTCCCTTCTAGAAGCTCCCCTAGGGTTTTACCCTAGGTTGGACGGCTGGGCCCTATGGGGCCTTGTGCCCCTGGCCCAATGCGGCCAGGGCACTCCCTCATAGGCCCATGCCCCCTCCCGGCAGGTGGGGCCACGTTGGTCCCCCTCCGGAAGGTTCTAGAAGCTTTCGGTACAATACCGATTAACCCGAAACAATTCCGAACTCCAAAAACTGCATTGCCTTATATGAATCTTATTCTCCGGACCATTCCGGAACCTCTCGTGATGTACCGGATCCCATCCAAGACTCCGAACAAAAACTCATAAACCAATTATCCAATCTATCCTAGCGTCGAGACACGTTAAGTGTGTGACCCTTCGGGTTCGAGAACATGCAGACATGATCTTATATCAATAATCAACAGCGGGGTCTGGAAACCCATATTGACTCCCACACATTCATCGATGATCATATCGGATGAACCACGATGCCAGGATTCAATCAATCCCATATATATATTCCCTTCGTCTCGCGATATTTTACTTGCCCGAGATTTGATCATCGATACCGTCATACCTAGTTCAATCTCGTTCACAGCAAGTACTTTACTCGTTCTGTAATCCGATATCACTTTGTGATTAACTCCTTAACCAGATGCTTGCAAGAGGTGTTGATATCGATTACCGAGTGGGCCCGAAGTATATCTCTCCAACTTGGGAGGGACAAATCCCATCTCGATACATACAACCCAACAGGTACTTTCCGATCACCTGAGAGACACCTTTATGATCACCCTCTCATAGGATGACGTTTGATGACCTCAAAGCTTTCTTCCGATACCAGGGAGTTGTATTATCTCATGGTCTAAGGAATACAATATTTGACATAAGAAAAGCTTCGCAAAGATGAACACGATGACACGATCTAATTGCTCCGCTTAGTTTGGGTTTGTCCATCATATCATTTTCCCAATGATATGATCTCATTATTAATCGACAACTCATGTCTATGGTTAGGAAACCTTAACCATCATTAATCAATGAGCTAGTCCATAGAGGCATACTAGGGACACAGTGTTGTTCACAAACCACGCAAGTATTAAAGTTTCCGCTTCATACAATTCTAGCATGGAATATAAAATTTATCATGAACAAGAATTATAATAATAACATCTTTATTATTGCCTCTAGGGCATAATTCCAACGGTCTCCCACTTGCACTAGAGTCAATAATCTAGTTTACATTTGGCAACAATCTCACACCCATGGCACTAAGGTGCTGATCATGTTTTGCACATGGAAGAGGTTTAGTTAATGGATCTGCGACATTCAGATCTGTATGTACTTTGCTAATCTTCAGATCTCCATCTGCTATATAATCTCGTATTATATGAAACTTGCAGTTGATATGCTTGGTCTTTGGATGATATCTTGGTTCCTTAGCGAGTTCTATGGCGCCAGTGTTGTCACACAATATCTCTAGTGGGTCCAATGCACTTGGAACCACGCCAAGATCAGTGATGAAGTTCCTGATCCAAACTCCTTCACTTGACGCTTATGTAGCAGCCATGTATTCCCCTTCTACTGTAGATCTCGTGATCACGCTTTGCTTGAAGCTTCTCCAGCTCATAGCTCCTCCATTCAAAATATAAACGTATCCTGTCTGATATTTAGAATCATCATTGTCGGTGTCGAAACTAGCGTCGACGTAACCTTTTATGATGAGTTGTTCATCACCTCCATAGACTAAGAACATTTCTTTAATCCTATTTAGGTACTTTAGGATGTTCTTCACGGCTGTCCAGTGTTACACTCCTGGATCACTTTGGTACATGCTCGTCAAACTAAGAGCATTGGACACATCCGGTCTAGTACACAGCATGCCATACATGATAGAACCTATGGCCGAGGCATAAGGCACTTTGCTCATAGCTTCTCTATCATTTCATCAGTGGACACCGAGCCTTGCTCAATATCTTACCGACAACATAGGCACTTGAACCTTTCTTTGCCTTATCCATTACGAACCTTTTAGAACTTTGTCTAGGTATGTACTCGGCTTAAAGCTATCAGCGCCTTTGTCTATCTCTATAGATTTTGATGCCCAATATATAAGCAGCTTCACCTAGGTCTTTCATTGAAAACACTTGTTCAAATAACTCTTCACATCGTTAAGCATGTTAATTTCATTTCCAATAATCAATATGTCATCCACATATAGTACCGTAAATGTCACCGAGCTCCCACTCACTTTCTTGTAGATACAAGCTCAGAGCAATTTGGAACAAATCCAAAGCTCTTGATCACTTGATCAAAACGAAGGTTCCAACTCCGAGATGCTTGTTTCAGTCCATAAATGGAACGCTGAAGTTTGCACACTTTATCAGCATCCTTAGGATCGACAAAACCTTCGGGTTGCATCATATACAACTCTTCATCAATGTTGCCATTGAGGAAAGCAGTCTTGACATCCATCTGCCATATTTCATAATCATGAAACGCAGCAATTGCTAATAAAATCCGAATGGACTTAAACATCTCTACGGGAGAGAAAGTCTCATCGTAGTCAACACCTTGAACTTGTCGAAAACCTTTCGCGACAAGTCGTGCTTTATAGACAGTAACATTACCATCCGCATCCGTTTTCTTCTTGAAGATCCATTTGCACTCAACGGCCTTTCGGTCGCTAGGAGGGTCCACCAAAGTCCATACTTGGTTTTCTCTCATTGACCCCAATTTGGATTTCATGGCTTCTAGCCATTTCTCAGAGTCTGGGCTCATCATCGCTTCCTCATAGTTCATAGGTTCACTGTCTTCTACCAACAAGACAATCAAGACAGGGTTGCCGTACCACTCAGGAGGGGCACGCGACCTTGTCGACCTACGACGCTCAAGAGCAAGATCGTCCAAGCTTCATGATCCTTGTCATTAGCTTCCTCTATTGTTGGTGCAGGAGGCTTTGGAACAATTTCAGTGTGCGCTACTCTCCAACTCAAGAGAAGGTTCAACAACCTCGTCTAGCTCTACTTTCCTCCCACTCACTTCTTTCGAGAGAAACTCCTTCTCAAGAAAGGAACCGTTCTTTGCGACAAACACTTTGCCTTCGGTTCTGTGATAGAAGGTATACCCAATAGTTTCCTTAGGGTATCCTATGAAGACGCATTTCTCCGCTTTGGGTTCGAACTTGTCCGGCATCAACTTATTGACGTAAGCTTCGCATCCCCAAACTTTAAGAAATGACAACTTAGGTTTAGCACCAAACCACAGTTCATACGGTGTCGTCTCAACGGATTTAGATGGTGCCCTATTTAAAGGGAATGCAGCGGTTTCTAATGCATAACCCCAAAATGATAACGGCAAATCAGTAAGAGACATCATTGATCGGACCATATCTAATAGGGTTCGATTTAAGATTCGCATACACACCGCTATACCGAGGTGTTACGGTGGCGTGAGTTGCGAAACGATTCCGCTTGCTTTAAGATGCGTGAGAAAATCATAACTCAAATATTCACCTCCAAGATCGGATCGTAGAAACTTAATCTTTCTGTTACGATGGTTCTCCACTTCATTCTGAAATTCCTTGAACTTTTCAAATGTTTCATATTTATGCTTCATTAAATAGATATACCCATATCTACTTAAGTCATCGGTAAAAGTGAGAAAATAGCGATATCCACCGCGCGTCGAAACACTCATCGGTTTGCATACATCGGTATGTATGATTTCCAACAAGTCCGTTGCTCGCTCCATCATACCGGAGAACGGGGTTTTGATCATCTTGCCCATGAGGCATGGTTCGCATGTGTCAAATGATTCAAAATCAAGAGACTCCAAAAGTCCATCAGAATGGAGTTTCTCCATGCGCTTTACACCAATATGACCTAGACGACAGTGCCACAAATAAGTAGTATTATCACTATCTACTTTGCATCTCTTAGCCTCAATGTTATGGATGTGTGTTTCATCCCTTTCGAGATTCAGAAGAAATAAACCATTCATAGCAGGTGCATGATCATAAAAGATGTTACTCATATAAATAGAACAACCATTATTCTCCGATTTAAATGAATAACCGTCTTGCAATAAACACGATCCAGATATAATGTTCATGCTCAACGCAGGCACATAATAACACTTATTGAGGTTTAAAACTAATCCCGAAGGTAAAACTAAGGAGAGCATGCCGATGGACATCACATCAACTCTTGATCCGTTGCCAACGCGCATCGTCACCTCATCCCTCGCAAGCCGCCTTCTATTCCGTAGCTCCTGTTTCAAGTTACAAACATTAGCAACTGAACCAGTATCAAATACCCAGGCACTACAACGAGGGCTAGTAAGGAAAACATCAATAACATGTATATCAAATATACCTTTGATGGTGTCAGCCTTCTTGTCCGCTAAGTACTTCGGATAGTTGCGCTTCTAGTGACCCTTGTCCTTGCAATAGAAGCACTCAGTGTCTGGCTTAGGTCCAGACTTGAGCTTCTTGTCAGCAGGGGCAACGCGCTTGCCGCCGCCTTTCTTGAAGGGCTTCTTTGCACCCTTACCTTTCTTGAAGGTGGGGGGCTTGTTGACCATCAACACATGATTATCCTTTTTGATGTCCACCTCCGCAGCCTTCAGCTTTGCGAAGAGCTCGGTGATCATATCGATGGAACCAATCTGATTATGAGTCACTACAAAACTTTTGTAGATGGGAGGGAGTGATTGTAGAACCCTGTCAATCTTGAGCTCCTCCGGAATCTTGCAGTCCAGTTGCTCAAGGCGTTGAGTGTAGCCCGACATCTTTATGGCGTGCTCACCAATGTAACTCCTTCCTCCATCTTGCGCTTAAAGAATTTCTCGAGATCTCATATCTCTCGAACGGCCCGAGTGCAAAACATAGTTTTCAGCTCCTCAAGAATCTCAAAGGGACCGGGATAGTCTTCAAAACAATTTTGAAGGTCCGATTCCATATCAAACAACATGGTGCTCTTAATCACACCATAATCATCTTTTGGCGCGATCGAGCAGCTTTCTCATCACCAAGCGCATCTACAACGAGGGTCACCTAGCGCATTCTCAAGGACATAGTCCTTTTGACCGCCAGAGAGAATGATTCTCAGATTGCGGAACTAGTTGGTGAAGTTAGACCCATTGTTTCTAAGCTTTTCTTTCTCAGTGAAAACGTTGAAATTGAAGTTGGACTTATCCATTTGATCTACAATATTTGCAAGTACAAATTAGACTATGTTCATGATAACTAGTTCAACTTAATCAAATTACTAGATGAACTCCCACTAAATTCAACATCCCTCAAGGTGTTTAGTGAACATGATCCAAATTCACCACACATAATCCGATCTTCACGAGAAGAGATGTGGTTTCAATGGTGGACAACGAAGTGTCGATCATATCATTCATATGACTCATGCTTAACCTTTCGGTTCATGTGTTCCGAGGCCATGTCTGTACATGCTAGGCTCGTCAAGTTAAACCCAAGCATTTCTGCGTGTGCAAAACTGGCTTGCACCCGTTGTATGTGAACGTAGAGTCTATAGCACCCGATCATCACGTGATGCTTGGACACGATGAACTTTCGCAACGGTGCATACATGGGGAGAACATAGTTTTATCTTGATCTTTAAGTGAGGAATCATCTTATAATGCTACCGTCGCGATCTAAGCATAATAAGATACATAAAAGGATAAACATCACATGCATATAACTTTATGTGACATGGTATAGCCAATCTTCGCGCAATGATCTCCATCTTGTGCGTGCCGGCGTGCTCTCCATCACTCCACCATGATTGCCTCCACCACGAATAGCAACTACAACTATTGCTAACTACTTAGCGATAAAGTGAAACTATTACATGGCGTATAAAAAGTTGACACACAGGTCATACTTAATTATAAAGACAACCATATGGCTCCTGCCGGTTGTGTACTCATCGACATGCAAGTCGTGAAACATTACAAAACATGATCATTGCATACAACATGCACATCACATCTTGGGCCATACCATATCACAGAAAACACTCCCTACAAAAACAAGTTAGACGCCTCTACTTTGTTGTTGCATGTTTTACGTGGCTTATGGGAGTAGCAAGCTAAGAACGATTCTTACCTACGGAAAGCCACAACGGTGATATTATGGTTTGCCAAACTCCGGTGTAAATCCCATGACAACTATAGTGAGAGAAACAGGCATCCACCAGCCGCATATGTGGAACAAGCCACACGTCAAGTGCGGAGCCGGTCTTGCGAACGACGTCGCGTAAAGTTGGCATGGACCACTTCGATCTCACTATCCCACTTCATAAGAAGAACACAAACAAGAGGCTTGCAACAGAAAACATCAACGCCCGCAACAACCATGTTACGTTCTACTCGTGAAACACATCTACGCATAGATCTAGCTCTGATACCACTGAAGGGTTTCGCAGCATAGTAAATCAAAAAAAATCTACGGATGCAAACGGGAAAGCCAAGATCTAATCTAGGAGATGCAAACAACGAGGGGGGATAGATGAGATCTTCATACCCTTGAAGATTCGCACAGCGGAACGTTCGATGGAACGTGGGTGATGTAGTCGTACTCGCTTCTCCTCCTCGCGATCCGATCCGATCTAACACCGCAAGTGGCGATGCCTCCGAGAGATGCACACGTGCAGCACCTCGACGTCTCCTCCTTCCTCGGTCCAGCAAGTATGGTGGAGAGACGGATTGGATCTACAACGCGACAGCGCGGTGCAAGTGGTGGAGAGTTTCTGCAGCAGGGCTTCGCCTACGTGCAGTCGGGAGGGAGAGAGAGAGGAGGGCAGCAGGGCGGATAGGGCTTGAGGAGGAGGTGTGGGAGGGGGTGCGCCCCCAGTCCTCTTTATATAGAGGGGTGGGCGGCCAGCCCTTGCCCCTCCCCCAAGCCCTAGGGCCGGCGGCCAAGGAGGGAGGAGTGGGGGGCAAGTTTCCCCGCCCCTTCTAGAAGCTCCCCTAGGGTTTTACCCTAGGTTGGCCGGCTGGGCCCTATGGGGCCTTGTGCCCCTGGCCCAATGCGGCCAGGGCACTCCCTCATAGGCCCATGCCCCCTCACGGCAGGTGGGGCCACGTTGGTACCTCTCCGGAAGGTTCTAGAAGCTTCCGGTACAATACCGATTAACCCGAAACAATTCCGAACTCCAAAAACTGCATTGCCTTATATGAATATTATTCTCCGGACCATTTCGGAACCTCTCGTGATGTCCCGGATCGCATCCGAGACTCCGAACAAAAACTCATAAACCAATTATCCAATCTATCCTAGCGTCGAGACACGTTAAGTGTGTGACCCTTCGGGTTCGAGAACATGCAGACATGATCTTATATCAATAATCAACAGCGGGGTCTGGAAACCCATATTGACTCCCACACATTCATCGATGATCATATCGGATGAACCACGATGCCAGGATTCAATCAATCCCATATATATATATATATATATATATTCCCTTCGTCTCGCGATATTTTACTTGCCCGAGATTTGATCGCTTGCAGTCATACCTAGTTCAATCTCGTTCACAGCAAGTACTTTACTTGTTCCGTAATCCGATATCACTTTGTGATTAACTCCTTAACCACATGCTTGCAAGCGGTGTTGATATCGATTACCGAGTGGGCCTGATGTATATCTCTCCGACTTGGGAGGGACAAATCCCATCTCGATACATACAACCCAACAGGTACTTTTCGATCACCTGAGAGACACCTTTATGATCACCCTCTCATAGGATGACGTTTGATGACCTCAAAGCTTTCTTCCGATACCTGGGAGTTGTATTATCTCATGGTCTAAGGAATACAATATTTGACATAAGAAAAGCTTCGCAAAGATGAACACGTGACATGATCTTGCTTCGCTTAGTTTGGGTCTGTCCATCATATCATTCTCCTAATGATATGATCTCATTATTAATCGACAACTCATGTCTATGGTTAGGAAACCTTAACCATCATTAATCAATGAGCTAGTCCATAGAGGCATACTAGGGACACAGTGTTGTTCACAAACCACACAAGTATTAAAGTTTCCGCTTAATACAATTCTAGCATGGAATATAAACTTTATCATGAACAAGAATTATAATAATAACATCTTTATTATTGCCTCTAGGGCATAATTCCAACAGCCGTCGTGCTGCCGGAATCACGAGGGGAGAACTACAACCTCCGCTGCCTGCTGGAACAAGGGAGAGGAAGGTCTTCATCAAGTACCAAACGTGTGACCGATCATGAAGCGCCGAACGCAATACCGGAAGGATCGCTCACGCGATCTTGAGATTCAAGTGTACGACTACATCACCCACGAATCTGCTCGTTAACCGCTTTGGAATCTTCGAGGGTGAGTGCTTCTATCGACTCGTTGCTACAATCTAGTAGATAGATCTTGGCTTGTTTGTGTGCATGCGGTAGAAATTTTTTGTTTTCCATGCTACGAACCCTTATAGTTGTTGGATGACGTGTCCACAAAATTGTCGTAGAAGAACTTGATTGAGTTTGATCTAGTTGCCATCGCTTCGGCTGTGCAAATGGCCGAATGGGTCGTGGGCAGTGCGGGCAGGGTACGATTCAGAGCCAAGGGCAGGAGAAATGGGGCTGGTCTGGACGGCTCTCCGGTGGAATTCGGTGTAGGACAATAAAATGACGAGGTCCTAGTCTCTGGCGCGCCGGAGACTCGGCTGGAGGTCGGGGATGCCAAACTACTCCGGTGATGCCGACACCTACCAACACCGGGCACGAGGCTTCCTGTGGAGGTGGAGAACTAGGGCAAGCTCAACAGCTGCTAGGTGGATGGCAAGACATGGCGGAGGCCGGCTGCGGTGTTGTGGCGGAGAGGCGGCGCGAGCTAGGTGGATGTCGATTTAGGGGAGGGGGTGAAGATTTTCACTCACTAGCTGGCGGGCCAAGGGAGGACAAGAAGGGACGACGCAAACTAGCGCAAATTTGGGCTGGATCATCACGGACCGGGTCGAATGAGTCGTCCTGCTGGGCTGACCTCCTGTTCACACTGATAGGTTCACAACGAATGGTCGAATGGGTCAACCCGTTGGAGATACCCTTAGAGACTAACGTGGAAGCTTCCAAGCGGGTGTGTCATTTTTTCACCAACGTTGTTGATGTTAGGGTATCTTCACCGGGTCTACCCAAACGATCCGAGCGCGTCTGAACTCGTCCGTGCGGACGCACGAGACGTGCGCGGCGCCCCAGCGGTACCACCCATCCGGACTGACGCACCCTGGATCGACCCATCGGGCATCAAATCTGGGTCACGGATGCGTCTGCCTAGACAGACGCAGACACCGATTGGCCCAGATGCAGTCCCACGATGAGTCTTCTTCTTTTGGGTTGGCCTGTTTGTTTTTGTCTGTTGATCGCGCTGCAGTGTGCGGCTGGTTGGATAGGCCGGAGCATGACCTAAAAATACCGGTAACTCAACTCAAACGGACCAAATCGGATCGTTTGGATTGTTCGTATGGCTCTCGCCGGTGGAGATGCCCTTAAAAGGCGTTGAACTCCTAGCATGTCGAAGCGGGGGCTGCTTGCAAGGATTGTCATTTCCAAAGAGTTGTGGAGCTAGACAGTACGGGGTCGTGGCGAAAATTGAGAAAGGGGGAACGGGATAGGTCTTTCTATGCACTTCTCATGGAGAAAATAAAATTGCGCCTAACGGGTTTCGCGGATTGCTCGGTTGGTGTGGTTCGGCATAAATGGTGATGCGCATCAGCGGAGAAAGGTTGCGATAATAAGGTTAGTAGGTCTTGGTTGGGTGTTCCACCCGCTGATATTGAGAACAATTTTGTAATGGATGTTTCTGTGATTTAATACAAAACGCGGTGTTTCATCTAAACAAACTACAAAAATAAAAAATTCTAGAAAACATCATAATTGTAGCCCAAACAGTAATTCAAAAAGTATAGAACTGCATATAGAGCTTCTTTGGGAAAATTATTAATTTTAAAGGATTTGAACCATAGCGAATTTTCCTATAAAGGCCATACATTGGAGAAATCTTAGCATATGCCCTCCATTTTGGAGAAATCTCAGCATAATATGAACGTAAGACAAGAAAATGTTTTATTTTTTGATTCAGAGTTCCGATGTACTTGTATTTCTTTTTTTTTGCAGGGAAATGTACAGATCTAGTTGTATTTAGTCCCTCTCTAGCCTGTATACTCAATTCTCTAAGCTTTATGTGTTTATTTCCTATGTGTCATCAAAGACATTACTTGGATGTGCACCGACCAAAGGCAATTCTTACAAAATTATTGCTGTTTCGAAATTATGTAGGAATTCATAGTACTCCTACGTTTTCAAAACATTGCAATGCATTGAGACCTAAATACCAGAAGATAGAGATTCTCGAAATTCGCAATTTCAAAATTAAAAACTTGAAGATGCAGACTTTCAGAAGAAAAAAATGGCCTTTCTTCTTTAAAAAAAAATCATGTACGGACGATCTCGCTGACAAAGCCCAAAGCCGTCCTTTGTCTTCTCCCCTGGTGCTGCTCCTTCCAAACACAACCAGACGTGGGGTGCCGGCGGCGGCCGGCGAGGCGCCCCGTCCCCACTCCCCGGCTCCAGCTCCGAGCACGCCCCGCCATCCCAAGGCTGACTAAACAAACCAACAGACACCCATGCCCGCCTTGCAGAAGGGACTGTAAAGGAATGAGATGGCGGAAGAGCACAGCGATGTGGCGCGGCGGAGGTGGCTCGTCGACATAGCCCGCTGGCGCCCCTCCCCTGCACAGTTCCAAGCCACGGCCGCCCTCCTGCCGCAGCACCACCACCCCGCCATCGCCAGGTACAGTCGCCGACCAATTCAACCCCCGTTTCACCTTCCCGATGCTTTCCTTGCTCCACCGATTCCATACTTTGCTACTACTAGGTTGGATAAAAATAAAAGTGGAATTGGTAGGGTTGAGTTCGAATTAAAATCTCCGGAGATTGATCTCACCCACCTCACTGGTGCAGGTTTGTCAAGGAGGAAGACAGGAAACGAGCGCTCCTCAGCCGGCTCCTGCAGTACTCGCTTGTGCACCATGTTCTTGGCATACCGTTCCACCAAATAGACATACGCCGCACAGTTGAAGGGAAGCCGTATCTGGTACTGCAGCTTGTTCAATCAATTTTCACTAGCATTTATTCTGAACTAGTCAACTGAATCAGCAGATGAAATGAGCTCTTGTTAGGTCCATCAGCATCAGCATATGCAATCAGCCGATCTCCCACTGATTGAGTTATATACCCTTGTTATCTTGCAGGAGAATGAAACTCCAGCCTTCAGAAACTTCAATTTCAACACGTCGCATCAGGGTGACTACGTCGGCATAGCATCTGAGCTGCTTTGCCTTGTTGGCCTTGACATTGTGTGCATCTCTAAGCCTCAGGGAGAAACCACCATGGAATTCATTAAGAATTTCTCTTCGTACCTCACAGACCATGAGTGGAACTGCATTGAGCGCGCTGGTGGTTCCGTTGAGATGTTAACAGAGTTCTACAGGTAGTCATTTTGGGAGCTTTTCTAATAGACAATGATATATATGTTAAATCAGCATTCAGAGTTGTGGTTGAGCGTCAGAACCTCTACCTTAATTGATAATTCAGAGGAATATGAGCTAGTTCTAGGATCACCATGACAGCAACACAGGACAAGAGTAGTAGATATGGCAGACCTGAACTGTGAATTTCTCCTGGAACCTAACCAAATACCTGTAATCTCATACCGGGGAAGTTGTCATTACTGCACGAAAGATGCCACAGTTTTTAGCAACCATTGAGCTGCATGTGGCTTCAGTCCTGCTCTTTAATATTTTAGCATAACAAATCACTAGGTTTTGCCAACAATGTACATCTCCCCCACTTTTTAAATATACTTTCACTTTTTTAATTTACATCGAATAGATGAAATGAGAAGTTATTTTTAATTGCTAAAATGAGTAGTTCTTTATTCGGAATAACGATGCAGTTCTGCTTTTGGATGAAGCGGCTATCTTTTTAGTTGAAATCATCTTCATGCTTTTGATGAACTGCATAGTAACTGAAAATAAATTGTTCGTCTTTTGTAGGTACTGGTGTCTTAAAGAAGCATTTGTGAAAGCTGTGGGCGCTGGGGTTGGATTTGGGCTACATCGCTTGGAATTCCACCACGTTCAGTGGAGTAACATCTCTGTCTACATTGATGGAATAGAGTCTAGGAACTGGAGGTTCTGCCTTTTCAAGCTTGATGAAATGCATTTGGTATGTATGGATGTTCCATGCTTTACTTTGCATAGAGAAGAATCTAATTCTGACCTGGCGATATAAATCAGTTATAATGTTCTTTACAAAGCATAGAGAATGGATATGATCTTGCTGGTTAGTTCTTGTGACAGGTTACTTTCTTATACCATTGTAAATGGAATTGCAGGCATCCATAGCAAAGGGGCATCCTGAGGATGCTGTAAACAGCTTCAAGAGAACATTATCTAATGTGCTTGTTGAGGAGGAAGAATTTTATGCTGCACTAGAGATCCAAGAAGAAGCTTTCACTCTACATACAGTGGAACAACTTACACAATTACAAAATTAGCTGGCTAGCTTTCTTAAATTGTGCGGTAGCATACAAGTGCAGGATTATATCAAGATATGTAGCGCATCAGGCTTATTAATTTGCAGTATCATACTACTGCAAGACTGAATCAAGAGATGACATGTGTACAGTAAGGTATTAGGTTAGTGAATTGCCTCAAGGGGAAAAAAATCTATAAATTAGGAATATAAATTTATTTCTGCTAAATGTAAGCCAATTTTCAGTTCGAACAGAGCATGATTTATGTTCAGAGATTTTGTCAGAATTGTTTAGAAGGATCATTTAAAAAAAATTATGGTAAAAGGGTATCACAGATTTTTGAAGGCTGTGAAACCTGGTTTCGGATGAGAGCAGCATATACTGTAGGCAAGGTATCGCATATGATTTTTTTTGCGGGTATCTCGTGTGAAATTTGGGGAAGGTGTCGTGTGGATTGACCTTGTCGTCTGTGAGTTAATTCCAAAAAATGTATAAACATTGTGAGCAAGTGCAATGACAGTGGGTGAACTGTGAAATTAAGGTGAATAGTATGTATCTTTCTGACTAATATAATATAAAATCCTGGAAAATGTTTCTCTGCACGAGGAAGGATTATAATAAATATTTTCTTGGAGAAATTAGTCATCTCTTAACAAAATCAAGCTATCTTATTTGGAGTATCAAGAGTACTCTTAAGGTTGAATTCTTATGGCTGGTTCCAGATGATAATGCAGTCATCAGAGCTGCTGCCCAATTCTTAATCTGGCGGGGAGGATTGGGATTATGTGTAGGTATTGAATGATGAGAACACATAATGTTTCAGTTGTCTTGTGATGAAATTCCATTCATGTGTTCATAGGGTAGATATAAAATGCCCTGAAACCTTGAGTACGCTTTAGTTCGAGATGATATCAGATGAGAAAGGTGGAATCAACTTCAATTTTGTGCATGAGTTTGCCAGACTCCAACCATATACTCCCCCCGTCCTAGAAAAAGATGTGACAAATTTATCTAAATTTAAAGTGTGTAAATACATTCAAATTTAAACAAATCTGCGACATCTTTCTCAGAACGGATGGAGTAGTTTTTATATTGAAGTAAGTTTAAATGTATAAGATAATCTCCCCAAGTGCAACCACAGCATTATATCACAGCAATTTGAAGCTACTTCAGTAATGTGCATTTTGTCAAAATTCGACGAGGGTAAAGGGTCTACTCGGATACATCCCGAGCCCCGGGTTTCGTGTTTATATATGCACGTTGCGGTGCCAGCGATACAGAGTCCAGAATACATATGAGATAGGAAGTTGGTTGGTTTAAATACAACTCAATCTAGTCCTATCTCTAACACCCCCCTTTAATACAACTTAGTCAAGTTGAGATTATATTTAAAAGCTTCAAATGCTCGATATGGTAATGGTTTGGTAAACCCATCAGCAACTTGATCTTGTGATGAAATAAAACGTATCTCAAGCTGTTTAGTAAGAACCCGTTCTCTGACAAAGTGAAAATCTATCTCAATGTGTTTTGCTTTTGCATGAAACACAGGATTAGCAGACAAATACGTGGCTCCCAGATTGTCACACCATAGACAAGGTGTTTGTGTCTGTTTAACTCCAAGCTCTTCAAGAAGGGATTGCACCCATATCATTTCTGATGTGGCATTTGCAACTGACTTGTATTCCGCTTCTGTACTAGACCTTGAAACAGTGGCTTGTTTCTTAGCACTCCAAGATATTAAGTTAGGTCCAAAGAATACAGCAAATCCTCCAGTTGACCGACGATCATCAGCACAACCAGCCCAGTCAGCATCAGAAAATCCACTGACCAATGTAGAGGAGGATTTTGAAAAGGTCAACCCAACTGTAATGGTACTCTTAACATACCTCAAAATGCGTTTAGCAGCTGTCCAATGCACTGTTGTAGGAGCATGTAAATATTGACACACTTTGTTTACTGCATAGGAAATATCAGGTCTTGTGAGTGTAAGATACTGAAGTGCACCTACCATACTTCGGTATTTGGTACTATCTTTTGGACCCAACAAGACACCTTCTCTGGCAGTGATTTTTTCTGATGAAGACAGAGGTGTAGGAGTGCCTGTACAATCTGACATGCAAACACGTGCCAATACATCTCTTGCATACTTGGATTGATTCAGAACTAGACCATCATTTACCTTTTTAACTTCAATGCCAAGAAAATAATGAAGATCACCTAAATCCTTCAATGCAAATTCTTGACTTAAATCCTTGAGCAAAGCATCAGTTGCCTCTTGAGAAGAACTTGCAACTATAATATCATCCACATAAATAAGCATGAAGATGGTAATGTTGGACTTATGATAGATGAACAGAGATGTATCAGACTTGGAAGCAACAAAGCCAAAAGCAAGTAATTGAGTACTCAACCGTGAATACCATGCTCGTGGTGTTTGTTTCGACCCATATAATGCCTTGTCAAGTTTGCAAATAAAGTGTGGTTTGCTACTGTCTTCATACCCTGGTGGTTGTCTCATGTAGACCTCCTCTTTCAGAACACCATGAAGAAACGCGTTCTTCACATCTAGCTGTCGCAAACTCCACCCTCTGGAAACAGAAATAGCCAAGAAAAGACGAACAATTGCAATTTTTACAACAGGACTAAATATGTCCTCATAGTCAATGCCATATCGTTGCTTAAAACCTTTGGCTACAAGGTGAGCCTTGTACCTGTCAACAGAGCCATCTGCTTTCCTCTTAACTTTATAAATCCATCGACAATCATTAATATTTTTACCTTGATGTGGTGGAACTAATCTCCAAGTTTTACTCTCGGTGAGAGCAGTAAACTCTTCATTCATTGCTCCCCGCCAATTCGGATCTTCCATAGCAGATTGCAAAGTTGCTGGTTCATCACTTACAACCGAAAGGCACCAACGAACAGTACCATCCGTGTATTGTTTGGATTTGACAATGCCTTTGGAAGCTCTAGTGATAGGTCTCAACTCGGCCACGGGCTGGTCCACAGAGTGTGCAGAGGTAGAGGATCCGCCAGAGACAGATCCGCTGTGGCCAGGAGAAGCTGACGGGGACGTTGCTGATGTGGAGTCCGGTGGAGCCACACGGGATCCTGTGGCCGACGGTGTGGCAGAAGGAGAGGCACGCAGAGGCGTGCGGGCTGCCGTGGGCGCAGAGGATCGCGGCATGCTGACGCTGGAGAGGGACCGCGCAGGCGGGGATCGCGCTGTCACCTGACGCGAATCTGCCTGGGAATCAGACGCCTGATCCAAGGGAGGCGACGGTGATCCCGATGAAGATGCTGGCAGAGAATCTGTCTCGTGTTCAGCGCCACTGTCTTCTTCTGCTGTGATTTCATGTGACCTGTTTTGGCTCATAGGGGCACCATTTTGACTGGAATTTTCACCTGGTGCAGAATTTAGTCGTCTTGTTGCCTGTACAGGATCATAAACAGGGCTGGAAACAGTATTAGTAGTATGAGTATTAGCCACATTAGAATCATCAATAGTGTCGTCCCCTTGAGAATAGTTGTGGAGAGAGGGATCAAGGAGAAGGATTTCCTTCCGAAGAAGAGCACCAGCATTAGGATGCAATGATTTGAAGGGAAAAACATTCTTATCAAAAACAACATCACGGGAAATATAGACACGACCGGTGGATACTTCTAGACATTTGACCCCTTTATGACGTGGGCTATATCCTAGGAACACACATTGGGTTGAACGGAAGGCAAGTTTTCTTTGGTTGTAAGGACGAAGGTTGGGCCAACTAGCACATCCAAACACACGAAGTGATGAATAATCTGGGTGTGTACCGAGGAGACGATGTACCGGTGTGTCATTATTGATAACTTTGCTAGGGAGCATGTTAATTAGATATGTGGCAGTAAGAAATGCCTAATCCCAAAATTTAAGAGGCATGGATGCATTGGAAAGAAGAGAAAGACCCATCTCAACAATATGGCAGTGTTTTCTCTCAGCAGAGCCGTTTTGTTGGTGGGCATGAGGGCACGACATATAATGGGAAATTCCCTGAGTTTGAAACAGGGAGTGTAACTTAATATATTCTCCTCCTCCATCTGATTGAACAGTGAGGATTTTGCGATCAAACTTTCGTTCAACAAGTTTTTGAAAGTTGATAAAAGCAGCAAGGGCATCAGATTTTTTCTTAAGCAAGTAGATCCAAGTAAATTTACTATAATCATCAATAAAGCTTACATAATAATCATGCCGACCAACAGAGGTGGGAGCAGGGCCCCATACATCAGAAAAGACTAATTGAAGGGGAATTGTGGACACACTGGTGGAGATGGGGTAGGGAAGTTGATGACTCTTAGCACGTTGACAAGAATCACAAATAGACGGAATACTTGACTCACTGACATGTGGAAGTTTATTTTTACTAATAATTTGCCTAACAATAGCTAGAGAGGGATGACCAAGACGACTGTGCCATAAGGTGTGGGAGGGCTTGGTAGCAATGAAGGCGTGCTTCGACGACTAGGATGACTCCATGGACGAAATCAGGGGATAGAGCCCGCCCACGCATTTTCCTCTATGGATGACTCTCCGAGTTGCTTGATCCTTAATGAGAAAGAAAGAGGGATGAAACTCAATAAAGACGTGATTGTCAGAGGTGAATCTATGAACAGACAGTAAGTTTTTGGATGCTGTAGGGACATGTAAGATATTGCGGAGATGGAAATTGCGAGTAGGGCTACGAACTATTGAATGACCAATGTGGGATATACTCATACCTTGGTCGTTTGCCGTGTTGACCCTGTCATAGCCCCTGTAGTTGTCTCTGACCATCAGGTTGTGAAGTTCACCCGTGACATGATGGGTGGCACCAGTGTCACCATACCAGTTTGTATCGACCCCATAAGAAGAAGAATTGACTTGTTTGTCACCAAACTCATCATCATCCTCATTGAACCGGTGCCAACAGTCTTTGGCGGCGTGGCCTTCCTTGGAGCAGATCTGGCATGTGACATCCACCCATGGGGTGGTGCGGCGACGTCCACGTCCATGGCCACGCCCCCCGCCTGGAGGTGCTCGGCCGCCGCCACGGCCGTGTTGAGGAGGGTGTTCGTCACGGCGTGTGTCGCGGCGATCAGGGCGGCGATCATCACGACGATCACCACGTGGGTTGTTGTTGTTGTTGGGGAAGCGTGGTCGGTTCTGTCAATAGGCGGCATTTGCTGACGTCTCGAAGTCACCCGTGTGGGTGCTGTGATGCATATCTTGTCTCTGATCGTATGCATCTAGCTGGGCATACAACATGCTGATGGAGATCGGCGTGGTGACCACACCAAGTGCGGCCACAAGGGAATCATAGCCAGATCCGAGACCGGCGAGAATATAGGACATGGTCTCTTTGGTGGAGAGGACTCGTCCAGCAGCAGCAAGTTCATCGGCAAAGCTTTGCATCTTGGTCAGGTACTCCGCCGTGGTTTTGAACTGGATGCGCTTGGTGTTGGCGAGGGCGATCAGCAGGTTGGTGACCTTGGCCTCGCACTGAGATGCAAACATCTCTTCAATGGCTGTCGAGACCTCATGAGCATGCACAAGGCGGTGCACATGGGGAAGAATCTGGAGGGATAGCGACTGCAGCAGATAGGAGAGGACCTGCTGGTCACGGGCTAGCCACGCTGCGTACGCCGGATTGGGCGCCGTCTTTGCAGGGGTGGCGGTGTCCTTATCTCCTGGTGAAATCACCAGGGTCTTGGCTGGAGCTTCATCGGTGCCATCCAGGAGGCCGATGTACTGGGCTCCACGAATCGTCGGTAGCACCAGAGATCGCCAGATTGGGTAGTTCTCGCGCGTCAATTTTTCTGATGGCGGAGTGCCGAGGCTTGGAGAGGGGCTGCTCGTGGTAGCCATGATGCTAGGGCTTGAGAGGCAGCGGCGGCGATGAGGTGGGTGGCGGCGGCGTCGATGCTTGGGGAGAGGTGGAGATAGATGCGATCAGGTAGACGTGTTGGAGAGGCCAGCTCTCGATACCATGTCAAAATTCGACGAGGGTAAAGGGTCTACTCGGATACATCCCGAGCCCCAGGTTTCGTGTTTATATATGCACGTTGCGGTGCCAGCGATACAGAGTCCAGAATACATATGAGATAGAAAGTTGGTTGGTTTAAATATAACTCAATCTAGTCCTATCTCTAACACATTTATCTTCCAAATATTCATGAATATATACAATATTCATGTAGTATCATTTTGTCTAAAAAATTGACAGAACAGAGCAAATGCTGGCAGCAAGTGAGCAAGCAAGCTATATCCGCCTCTCCTTGCCGCCATTCCCTCCACACCTTCCGAACCCCAAATCCATTTTTTCCCTCTTCACAAGCCTCCCAAACAAAGCGAAAAATGCTGCATGTTTGTCTCTCTTTTGGCCGGTCCTCCATGCATGCCTGTGTCTCCCTCGGAGAGCCATGGGCCAATGCTGCTCCAAGGGTGCCGGCCACGCCGGCGACGACAACAAGGATCCGCCGCCACCCTCAGCCCCAAAGGTGGACCCCGTTGCGTCGTCGTCGTCTGGAATCAACGTCCCCGCTGCGCTAGCGGCCTCCAATGCCAAGGCGGGCAGCAAACCGCCGGCCCCGGTGGGCGACGTGCTCGGGCGCGCCATGGAAGACGTGCGCGCCACCTACTCCATCGGCAAGGAGCTCGGGCGCGGCCAGTTCGGCGTGACACACCTGTGCACTCACCGCTCCACCGGCGAGAAGCTGGCGTGCAAGACGATCGCGAAGCGGAAGCTGTCGACGAGGGAGGACGTGGAGGACGTCCGGCGGGAGGTGCAGATCATGTACCACCTCTCTGGCCAGACCAACATCGTCGACCTCCGGGGCGCCTACGAGGACAAGCACAACGTGCACCTCGTCATGGAGCTCTGCGCTGGCGGCGAGCTCTTTGACCGGATCATCGCCAAGGGGCACTACACGGAGCGGGCCGCGGCGGCCCTCCTCCGCGCCATCGTCGGCATCGTCAACACCTGCCACTCCATGGGGGTGATGCACCGGGACCTCAAGCCAGAGAACTTCCTCCTGCTGAGCAAAGGGGAGGACGCGCCCCTCAAGGCCACCGACTTCGGCCTCTCCGTCTTCTTCAAGGAAGGCGAGGTGTTCCGGGACATCGTCGGCAGCGCCTACTACATCGCGCCCGAGGTGCTCAAGCGGCGGTACGGCCCGGAGGCTGACATTTGGAGCATCGGCGTCATGCTCTACATCTTCCTCGCCGGTGTCCCGCCATTCTGGGCGGAGAACGAGAACGCCATCTTCACCGCCGTGCTGCGTGGACAGGTCGACTTCAACGGCGACCCGTGGCCAAACGTCTCCGCAGGTGCCAAGGATCTTGTCAAGAAGATGCTAAACATCAACCCCAAGGAGAGGCTCACGGCCTTCCAAGTCCTCAGTAAGCACTCCCCCCACCCAAATCTGATTCATGTCATATGCTTCTTGTGAAGAAGAAGAAGATGGCCTGAAAGTTCTGTGGGTTTGAGCTGCCAGATCACCCATGGATCAAAGAAGACGGAGATGCACCCGATACGCCGCTCGACAACGTTGTCCTCAACAGACTGAAGCAATTCAGGGCCATGAACCAGTTCAAGAAAGCTGCACTGAGGGTACAGAGTATTATTATTTTTCCTCCTCGTATCTAGACTGGATAGCAGTTCATCAGGTAAGTTAATCTTCTTCACGTTGTATTGTACCGTCAGGTTATAGCTGGGTGTTTATCGGAAGAGGAGATCAGGGGGCTCAAGGAGATGTTCAAGAACATCGACAAAGACAACAGCGGCACAATCACGCTCGAAGAGCTCAAGAACGGGCTAGCAAAGCAGGGCACAAAGATGTCAGACAATGAAATTGAGCAACTGATGGAAGCAGTGAGTCTTCATTCTTTAGAGTGCAAATCAAGCACACACACAGTTCCATTTTAGTGGCTGATCTTCATAAAATTCACTTACACTTCAAAAATCTCCTCCAGGCTGATGCAGATGGCAATGGATTGATCGACTACGAGGAGTTCGTTACCGCGACGGTTCACATGAACAAGATGGATAGAGAGGAGCACCTCTACACAGCATTCCAGTACTTCGACAAGGACAACAGTGGGTAAGTTGAGCACTAGGATCAACGGACCAGTTGCCTGGATTCTGCAGATAAGATACTCTACTATCGCTTGTGTTTTATCTTGCAGGTACATAACCAGAGATGAACTCGAGCAAGCCTTGAAGGAGAAGGGACTGTACGATGCCAAAGAGATCAAGGATGTCATCTCCGATGCTGACACTGACAATGTAAGGAACAGCAAGCAGATGTTGAATATACATTACCGATATGCAACCCGATGCACAAAACTTAAATCGTACAAAAACAGAACGTGATTAATCAAATTGATAGCCGGTTTACTCAGTTGTTGATGATGATTGATTTAATTTCTTGCACATGTAGGATGGGAGGATAGATTACTCAGAATTTGTTGCGATGATGAAGAAAGGATCAGGCAGCACCGAGCCAGCAAACCCGAAGAAGAGGAGAGATCTAGTTATAGAGTGAAAGAGAGAGTGTAGATCAAGCAAGCAGATGTGTGCACAATGGAATCCTCTTTACAGATGCTTCTCAGCTTGAGCTCAGATTGATGGATAGATTTGTTCAATCCAGTTAATGGATGCTGGGGAGTATCATTTGAGTTGGAATCCAAACACATACCCATGAATTTGGGAAGAAAGATGGGTTTGTCTACAGCCTGTGCATTTTTATCATCTTGCACACTTGCTTCAGATGGCGGTGCACGAGCCCATGAGGATACGAGCCTATGCTGATGTGGTTGAAGCAGATGAACCAGAGAGGGAACACAAGATGAATTAACTCATGAAGGTAGGATTGGTCTTCCCAACAATTTCAAGACTGCATATAAGTATATAGCGAGGCCAGATGATTCGACTTACTGATGTAACAACAGGTCGGAACCAAATAGATGATTCCGTTTACTTACATACAACCAGATGAATATGACAAGTTGCAAAATATTCATACTAGTGTAGTTTTGAGAAATAATTTCACTGCATCTGGTGTTCCACGGTGGTTTGTCATTACAAGGAACTGACAAGTTTTGATTGAGCATCACGCAACAAGATCTAATGACCCACCAACACTCCAAAGCTTCGCAGCGAATTTTCTCCATCCCACATAGATGAACAATCCATGGTGTGATATAAAGTAATAATGTAAGCAGATACCTGCAAAAATCAAAAGAATATGCAGTGTCAATTGAAAGCAAGATTGCGACTCACTGGACTACTTGTTATAAGATTCATTAGTAAATCCTCCCGATTTCCCTCCACCTTGTGGTATGTAAAAAATTGAGCGCTTTTAATTAAAAAAGGACATCTATATTCGAAGAAAAATACTCCAGATCACCATAGTCTAGCTATTTCACCAGAGAGCACTCTAAAAAAATGCCATAGTATGAGCATGGAGAAATGCCTGCATAGGGATAACACGTTCTTTCTTTGAAAGTCAGGAAGAATGTACTTACCTAGTAAAGTTTATTTTGCAGTTTCTAGAGAACCCTTGACTTGCAGCGCTTCACGTTCCCTTGCACGGCGTTCTCTCTGTGAATTGGGACAAGATTACACAACACACAAACAATCATTTTAAAGCCGTATGCAATATATCAAGATCCTAGTACTCATTGCGAATTTTCAAACTGTGTGCAATATATCATTAAACACATGGAGATGAAGTTCCCTAAACAAAACAAATTGCCACAATGCGCAAGGACTCGTCAGGTATAAACCACATAGGGCCAAGCGCACATCCTAGGCCTATTAATCTGAACCGGGAAAGAAGAAAGTAGTAGTAGCAACTTATATATGTCCTCTCGCTCAGGCATTTCTGCAAACACCTGATGTGCACATGTGCAAGGGCAAATCTAAAACGAAAATTCAGCCAAACAAACACTAGTTCTAGCCAGGAATTGCACGGGAAGTGATGTCCGCAGTGGACATGTCCCGACCAACGACGACCAGAGGCATTTCCGCAAACAGCCGGCGAGCGCGCTGGAACCAGCAACGATCGGCGAGCACAATAACTGTTCAATACTGCCGCCATTTGGGAATTAAACTACACGGCTAGCAAGAACTAGGGGAGGTGGTAGGATTAGACGTTGTATCTGTGAATTTTGATCGGAGGGACGTGCCGGAGGTGGAGAAGAACGAGTGACGGGAAAGAGGGAGAAGAGGAGGGGGTGGGATGTGTGTGGTTACCCTGCGGTTCCAGTAAGGGTGGAAGCAGACGAAGTCGTAGACAGGCGTGATGGTGCTGAGGAGGACGACGTTTACGCCCATGAACACCAGCAGCCCCGTCATCGGCCGCGCGCGGTGCGGCATCTCTCCTGATTCTCCTCTGCCGCCGGTGAGCGCTCGCGCCTCTACCAGCACGATGCGATGCGAGGAGAGGCGCGCTTACAGGTGGGGCCGAGTATGATAAAACATAACCTAACCATCCGATCATTGACAAATCAAGCCTGTTCAGATTTCGAAATGATGATTTATTTCAATCAACATAATTATACTTGAAGAACCTGTCATGTGAAACAGTTGTAGTGAAAACAGGTTATAATGAAAAACTTATTTTTATAAAACTATAGTAAAGCTTTCAATAATATCTATAGTTTGTTAGAACGTTGATGTTCTATAAACACACAAAATTTGAAGTTCAAACTAATATCTATTGAAAGATATGTCAGAACAAGTCAGCATAAAATGTCATATTTTATTGTTCATCGCTTCTGATTGTCGAATTTGTTTTTCCATATCTCCGTAATGAATTTGAGTTTGTAATTGAAAATTTTACATGACTATAGAATATCATGTGTCAAACTTTTATTTTTAGATTTTGTAAAAGAACTCATAAAAATATTTTATGTGTCGTATTGACCTGTTTTTAGTGTGATGTGGTTTCCACCGATTTTGCCCTTTTCTCTCTAGATGTATTGTATACTGATTTAGAATGCAAGCATAAAACATAAGACTTAGGTTGAGGTTGTAAAATGTGATTATCAATTTGCCATAGAGCATGTATGTGACTTTTGTGATGTTGACGTTTGATAAAATTAAGGTGATGTCCCTTCTAGGTATAATTCTGCATTTTTCGCCACCGCTAGAAAAAGACCCCCCATCGTTGCTGCCATTCCCCCTGCCGTCGCCGGAGGAGGCCATCGGGCTGACGGCTGCATAGTTTTAAAAACCGTACTAGTTCACTGGTTAAACCAGGAAAAACCGAAACCAAACCCTGCAACGGTTTGTTAAGCGCAGAACACCGTCCGCGCACTGAACCAGTAAAAACCAAGGGGAACCTGTGTTTTTTGTTGAAAACCGGTGGAACAGACAGGTGGTCCGACCGGTATAAGCCACAAAAATAAATTAGTTTTAACCATAAATTGAACAGGCGACCTCCCCAAATGCCAAAAGGCTAGCCATCAGGTCCAGGTCTTGTTTGTGTCATAATAGTGCACATACCCCTGAAATAGTTTATTTGTCAAGCATATTAGAACTATTTTCATCCGTATTACTTTTAATTAACGGCAACTGAACCGGTTCAAACCAGCGGTCTAACCAGTAAACCGAAAACCGAGGGCCTCGCCAGTTTGGTCACTGGTCTGGTTTTTTAAGTATGGACGGCTGGCAACGGGAGGCAAATTCCCCACCCCTCGATCTTTTGGCCACCTCATCCCATGTTGTTGATCTATTCTGTTCGCCTAGGAGGCGGGATCTGGCACCTCGCTTCCTCATTGTCGTGGGATGAGGCCTTTGTGTTCTAGATCTGCGGTTGTGGGATGCCTCCCTCGCGTGGTGTCTTCTACGCACTGCTGTAAGGCGATGTTTGTTATGCCGCGCTTCTCAAGTGTCCGGTCTTGAACTCTGGAGTGAAAACCCTAGGCGTGGCCCTACTTTGTCATGTTTGGAGATGGCGATGGCGATGCTTTGCATTGTTACCTTGTTTAAGGCTTTGCTTAGAGTTTGTTCAGACCCGATCTTAAGGGTGGAAATCTCACGATCTGGCCTTCATTGGTTTGGTCGGGCAATGGGGACGCCCAAGCGTTGTTCCCTTAGAGGCGTTGTTATTGGAGAACCTTATTCCTAGTTCTTATGTTGTCATGATACGTTGGTGCTCATATGGCCGTTGCTACATTTCATTGATCGGTTTCACTTTTTTTCCCGTCTAGGTATAGCTTTGGTCTTAAATTACGTTGTTTTGTGCCGAAGTGGTCCTTTGTGTGTGTGTTGTCGTCGGCTGGGTGCGTCCTAGTTATGCAGAAGCCGGGTGTGTGCTCATTGTGTTTGTATCCACTTGATGTTTCATTGTGAGTCAATAAAATATGTTTTATTGAAAAATATATGAAAAAAAATCATGTAATTTAGCTTATATGTTTCTTTTTTTTGCGGGTAAAACCGGACCTTTATTAAGATGAGAGGGTTACAAGAAGCTCACACTCTAGCTCCTGAATAACTACATCAAGACCAGAACCAAGCCACACAACAGTTCTACGTTCTGTTCTCGCAAAGTTTGCAAGACAGTGGCTAACCCTAACTTCCGAACGGCCCACTTTTACAAAATGACACACTCTATCATTACTAGCTAATAGCTTAATCTCAGAGATAATGTTGGAATATTGCGACCTGTCTAGTCCTTTCTCCTTCGCAGAAGTAATCACCAGGGCATAATCTGACTCCACCAGAATCGGCAGCTGGCTTCGTGCAAGGGCAAGATCAAGGCCTTCCCGGCAAGCACTTAACTCAGCTTCCGCAGCCTCAACACAACGTGGGAGGAAACGACAAGCTGAAAAAATAAGTTGCCCCTCTTCATCTCTCAAAACCATCCCACACCCAGCCGTTCCATCCTCAGTATGAAAAGAACCATCAATAGATAATTTAACCCAACCCGATGGAGGTTTAGACCAAGACTTCTCTGCCACTCTAGCCGAGTGCACCGCCGGTGCATTCTAAATCATAGGTTGTTTTCCTTTGATGATCATCTCTGGGGAACATCAAATCTAGACATAATTTTCCAATAACCGCCTAAAAACCTTTTAGAGCTCTCAATCACGGGGATAGACTTATCATGTGTAGCTTCATTGCGACAATGCCAAGCTCTCCAAGCAACCGGTAAGGTGGCATCGACCATCCGATCAGGAATGGTTATCATCAGAGATTTGAACCAACCACTAGGCTGCTCGTTCATATCAATAGTGGAGGGGAGCTCCCAAACTTGCCTCATATGACGCCATAGATCATAAGCATGTGGACAATGATGAAGGGCATGGGCCACTGTTTCTTTGTCAAGGCCACAAATATTGCATAAACCCGTAACTTTTATATTTCTCCGAAGCTTATTATCTTCTGTCGCCAGAGCATTACTCGCTGCCTTCCATGCAAATATTTTATCCTTAGAAGGTACATTAGAACGCCATATCTTTTTCCAACAAGGATCACCACCAGCCGGCCTTGTACTTGATGCACCGAAAGTCTGCTGCTCATCTAGATCATTTAAGGCTAACTTGTAAGCTGTACGTACAGAAAATAGGCCTGATTTCTCCGGTTGCCATGCCAGAAAATCTGAACACCCATGACTTGTTGTCTTAATCTTTAGAATTTCTTCTGCCTCCAAAAGGAAGAAGGTCTCACGTACAAGTTGTTCAATCCAATTTCCATGGTGGTCAAGTAATTGCGAGACATAGCACAGACGACAATTACCTCGGTTACTTAGCACTTTGCCATAATACTAACAAGGGATCCAACTATCCCTCCAGATGCTAATATTCCTTCCGTTGCCAACACGCCAGATTATTCATTTCTTCAATAGCTCCAATCCATAAGAAATAGCTGCCCAAGTGGGGGACGGATTACCAGAAAAAACAGTATCAATTAGATCGCCATTTGGGTAGTACCGGGCCTTCAAAACTCGCGAGCACAAGCTGTCTGGGAATAAAATTAGACGCTAAGCCTGTCGAGCTAGCAATGCTTGGTTGAAGATCCTCATATCACGAAATCCCATGCCACCTTGTGATTTGGACTGAATTAACTTCGACCAGCTTACCCAATGCATCCTACGCTTGCCATTCTCGACACCCCACCAGTAATCACGGATAAGTTTGATAAGATCATCACAAACAGAGAATGGTAGTTTGAACACACCCATGACATAGATAGGAAGCGCCTGCGCTATTGCTTTAACAAGCACCTCTCGTGCACTTTGAGCCAAAGTACCCCATAGCATCAAGTATTTGCATAAGAAAGACTGTAAATTTTTAAAATGCCCTTTATGCATCCGTCCATCAGGGGTGGGAAGGCCCAAGTACTTGTCCTCAAAATTCTCACGCTGCACATGTAATACATTCTTTACGGACTCCTGGATATTCATCGGACAAGAATTACTGAAAATAATCGAGCATTTGTCTGGGTTCAACAACTGGCCCGTGCTTGCAGCATATGTATGTAACGTGTGCTGAATAACTTGAGCTTGGTCCACCGAAGCTCTGAAGAACAACATAGTATCATCCGCAAATAGAAGATGTGCAATACCAGGAGTATTGCGACACACATTAATTGGAGAAATATTACCTTGATCCACCTCATGCTTTAACAGTGCCGACAGGCCATCCGTGATAAAGAGGAATAAGAATGGAGAGAGAGGATCTCCCTGTCTCAAACCATGTGTAGGAGAAAATGCTTTCAATAAGGTCCCATTAAATTTAACTGAATATCTCACCGTGGTAACACATGCCATAATCCACTGTACCCACCGATGAGAGAACCTATTTTTTGCATTGTCTTCTCCATAAATAGCCAATCAACTCTATCATATGCTTTAGATAAATCCAGTTTATAAGCACAAAAAGGAGAGTCAGGACTTGTACCATGTTCCATATAGTGTAGACATTCAAATGCCAAGAGGGCATTATCCGTGATCATCCTCTCCGGAATAAAAGCACTTTGATTCTCAAAGATAACATCATGGAGGAGAGGCTGTAGCCTATTAACCAGGCACTTAGAAACCACCTTGAAGAGTACATTGCACAATCCAATTGGTCTAAAATATTTTAGCTCCAATGAGTTATCAATTTTGGAAATAAGGACAATAGATGTATCATTAACACGTTGTGGCATACAACCAGTAGCAAAGAAAACTTTGATAGCTTTGATAATATCATCTTTCAATAAGTCCCAATTGCGTTGATAAAACCTTGCAGGTAGTCCATCAGGGCCAGGGGCCTTAATCAGACCTATTTGAAAGAGAGTATCGGAGATTTCCTCATCCGAGAATTCTTCGCATAATTCCGCATTGATCTGATCAGTAACATACACAGGAAACAATGAAGTAATACTGTCACAAACCAAGGACGGATCTCTCGTGTATATGGACTTGAAGTAGGAAACCGCCATGTGTTGCATATCAGAGGACACAGTCTGAATTGTACTGTCATCATCACGAAGTTTAATAATTTTGTTTCTCCTAGCACGCCACACAGCCTTCTGATGGAAAAAAAATTTGTATTACGATCACCTTCCTTAAGCCAATCAATCCGGGAACGCTGTAACCACATCATCTCTTCTCTATATAAAACTTCATTCAAGGTATCTGTAGTGGCTCTGATCTCAGACCTCGGGGCATCAATCTCATGCAACGATTTTAGTTTCTCCCGAAGACGAGCTAACTCACGTGATACATTGCCAAATTTCCGACGACCCCATGCATGTAATTGTTTCATCATACTTTGCATACCAACATTAATGGAGCCCGGATCCGAGAAGGAGTCCAGACCTCGCCATGCAGAATCAATAACTTCTTTCAGCGCCGAGTCACGCTTCCAAAAAAATTCATACCGCATGTGTTTCTGCTGAAAAGGGCGCACTTCTTTTTCAATAACCAACCATATGGGTGCATGGTCTGAACACGAGATCAAGTGCTCAACTTTTGAATCAGCATACATGTCACGCCACCTGTTATCAGCTACAACACGATCGAGTCGAACATGTATGTTCCTGTGACCAGCACGTTTATTATCATACGTGTCAGGGAGCCCTGTAAAGCCGATGTCATTCAGTTCACAAACTTGCAAACAATCTCGGAATGCAGCCATCTGAGGTTCAAGCCTTGGCGTTGCGGAGAAGTGTTCATACTGCCACAAGGCTTCATTAAAATCTCCTAACACCACACACGGTAATGGTGATGTGTTCCGTAAAGCCGAAAGGTGATGCCACATATGATGTCGATTTTCCGTTCTCGGCTCACCATACACAAAAGTAACATGAAAGGACGATTCATCTACAGCCATCCTGATGTGCGCGTCGATGAACCTCTCATTTTTATCAATAATATCCACTTGGATGGATTCATGCCAGAATAAAGCCAATCCACCACTCATACCCACACTATCCACGCCGGTAAAACCCTTCAGCCCTAACCGGTTCCGAAGATGGCATACACGATTACTCCTCTACCTTGTTTCTGAGAGGAACACAATCTGGAAACCATGAGTCCTCAAGAGGACAATAAGCTCACGAACTGTCGCAAGGTTTCCTATTCCACGACAGTTCCAGCTAAGCCAACTCATTGGACCCGGAGGTCATCCTCGAGGGACGTCGCCGATGTGTTAGAATTACCCGAGACTGCTGACCCATCACCCAGTTTGGTATGTTTTGAAACACTAGCCTTTTCTGTTCCCTCGGTACGTTTTGACCCATCACCCAGTTTGGTCGGGCAATGGTGGCGCCCAAGCGTTGTTCCCTTAGAGACGTTGTTATTGGAGAACCTTATTTCTAGTTCTTATGTTGTCATGATACGTTGGTGCTGATATGGCCATTGCTACATTTCGTCGATCGGTTTCGCTTTTCTTTTTCCCGCCTAGGTATAGCTTTGGTCTTAAATTACGTTGTTTTGTGCTGAAGTGGTCCTTTGTGTGTTTGTTGTCGTCGGTTGGGTGTGTCCTAGTTATGCAGAAACCAAGTGTGTGCTCATTGTGTTTGTATCCACTTGATGCTTCATTGTGAGTCAATAAAATATGCTTTATTGAAAAATATATGAAAAATCATGTAATTTAGCTTATACTCCCTCCGTTTCAAAATATAAGATGTTTTAGGTTTGTGAAGAAAATGAAACTAGACTTGTTTTAGTGTGAAACAAGTCTATTTTCTTCACAAACCTAAAACATCTATTATTTTGAAACGGATGAACCTACACACTAAAACAAGTCTAGATTCATTTTCTTCATAAACCTAAAACATCTTATATTTTGAAACGGAGGGAGTATGTTTCTATTTATGACATTTTGCTCATGGGTAGCAGTGGGCCCTTTTGGTGACCGCAAAAGGCGAGGAGCCTATTTTGAAGCCATCAGTTTTACTTTTGTCAGTTGAATTCGCGTTTTTGTTACAGTTTATTTTCCTTTTTTACTACCGCAAAAGGCGAGCACAAGTTGAATGCTCGAAATTCTGGATTTAGAAGTTCTTTAAAATGTTATAAACGCCCTAAAGATTCGTCCAAGAAATTACCGCGCATGATTCACCGTTGCGTGCCCTCCTCTTACCGTTCGAAAACAAAAGGGGAAAAGGAGCATCATTTCATTTCATTGCGTTAGCCGCCTGTTTCGAGTGCGCATGCCTAAAAGCCGACGCTTTTTGTTCGGCTCGCGACAACATCATAGTCTCCTCTTCTCTTCAACCATGGATTCGACTCGGGCATGCACGTCATATAAATGGTGGGGGCTTAGGGCACCGTCTCCTTTTCCACTTTTTTTTGGGTCAAAATCTTGTACTGCCTGGGGACTTGAGAACAAAAAGGATCTACAAAAGCTAGGCACCTTTGTTGTCGTCAAGGACAAAAATAACCACGATTTTTCTTCATGAAAGCAAAAAAAAAAAAAAAACACTACTCCGTATAACACTTCAAATATATTACTAGCTCCTTCAGGAATGATGAATAGAGTACTCAATAGCAATACTGAATCTGATGAATGTCTTACAGTACAAATCAGCCGACTCGACGTTAGCGCGCTAATCCGCCTTCTACCTCTAAATAAACCGACTCAATCATCATCAGAGTTCTAATGCTTCAATCTGAAATGGTGGTTCCTGTCTCCGAACTCAAAAGCCATCCGATCCTCACCTAAGATCGCCCTAAAGCTACCATTCCAAGCCGCTGGATTATCCAAGCAGAAAGTAAAACGATGCTAATACTACTAGTACTGAATGACGCTGTCAGCAGTGTGACACCCAGCCAGTCGAGACGGGCTTGCGCAGAGCTGGAGGTTCAGGCTTCAGAGACCCAGCAGGATGTAGTAGACGAGTGTGATTGGGAGAGCGATCAGCATCCCGAAGATCACGCTGCATCAAACAAGAGTTTCATCATCATGTCAGCTGGGTCGCATCATCATGTAGTACTTACTAGTAGTGGTGTCATGATATAAAGCACACAACAACATGCCAAAGTAAGAACCCATATCAAGTTCTGAGCAGGGAATCAATGTTGCAAGATATGATTAGGAATCATTAAAAGTTCCCAAACATGTTTCTTTTTAACTTGAGTGGATGATGTTATCTGAATCATATAAAAATACTACTAGAAGAGAACGAGCGGCTTGGAGATTTCTTTTCCCATGGCTAAGATTGATGCGGTACGACGAGAAAAAGTGTGTTGCGAGATCATACGCTGTGCTGAGAATGTTAGGATGAACGTTGTATTCCTTGGCGAACACGAAGGGGACGATTCCTTGCGGAAGAGCAGCCTGCGAATTCATCATCACAAGTCTTAATACTCCTACTTGATCTGATAGTGTATGGTTGAGTATACTAGTAGCAGTTTGCAATGAAATGTTTCATTGCTGGGACTAGCAACCGTGTACCTGAACAATGGCGATGTGCAGAAGAACCCCGCGCAGACCAACAGCGAGCGAGGCGGCAGCCATGACAGCCGGGCCGACGAGGAACCTGACGGCCATGGCGTAGGCCGCGAGCGAGTTCCCGCAGGCGATGATCCGGGGCTGCAGTGCCATGAACAACCCTGCATTGCGATGGAGGAAAACAAGCACAGTTCAGTTCAGTTCAGTTCCTGCAGTTGTTCGTGCCACTGAATATGGATGTTACAAGCACGCAGGAATGCAGGTGCAGACCTAGGCTGAACATGGCCATCCCGAGCCCGGCGTCAGACAGGATCGAAATTGACCGTGCGATGATCGCGGGCATCTCAATCCCCCACCTGAAGAAAATTGCAGTTCACAAGATCAGTGAACAAAGGGTGCTGGATGAATGATGATACAGTACTTGTGGCAGGATGTGAAATTAGGAAGACGGTCTTATTAGTTTAACCTGTAGCAGACGAGGGACCAGACGACGCCGATGAGGCTGGAGTAGGTGTTGGGGTTCCTGATCAGCTTCCTCCACACCATGATCAGGATGAGCCTCGTCATCACGCTCGCAGGCGGCATCGCGGCGGCCCTCCCTTCGCCGTCGTCCTTGGGGTGGAGCTGCGCGGTGGAGTTGGAACCCAGCTTCGACAGCGTCGGCCCGTCGCCGTTCGCCGCGCCGCCGTTCTTGTTCCTGAAGCTGAAGTCGTCGCCGCCGCTGCGGCCGTACTCGTCGTAGGCCTGGGAACCACCTGAAATCACAGACCGTTGATTCAGAAATCGGACGGCTGTATGAGCGGAACCAACCGAGCTGCTGAAGAAAAGAAAATGAGTTTTTTAAACCTTTGGCTAAGACGTCGCCGTGCTCTGCAGCACCGCCGAAGACATGCACTGCGGCGCCGGCCGCGCGCTCAGACACCGGCGAGGCGCTGGAGCTCCAGACGAACATGTGTAGGTCCTTGCGCTTGGCCGCCAATGCCTGCGGCAGCGGCTGGGGCGAGTGGCCGCCGGTGCCGGCACCGGCAGAGCCCTTCTCCTCGTCGCCCTTGCTGACGATGTTGAAGAACTCGGTGTGGTTGAAGCTGGACCCCCTGGGCGTCGGGTTCCTGGAGGACTGCAGCGAGTATATCTCGACGCCGGAGAGGTTGGAGACGCGCGGCTGCATGGACTGGGAGTGGGAGTGTGAGTGCGAGTGTGAGCACGCGGCCTCGGAGCGCGAGCTGGTGGACTTGCGCACGGTGACCCGCATCCTTCCGTCCTCGCCGACCTCGGCCTCTGCCTGCAGGTCGGCGCCGCCTCCACCGCCGCCGGCTAGCGAGACGACGTCGGAGTCGACGCGGAAGGAGACGATGTCTGCGGCTGTGTCCGGGAACTGCTCCATGACGAGCATCTTTGCGCCGCGGTACTCGAAGAGGAAGAGCATGAGGGTGTACCAGATGATGCACTGGAGCACGACGATCTGCACCATGAGCGTGCCGGCGGAGGCTGCGCCGTACATGCCGCGGAGGAGCGGGATGCCCATGACGAGCGTGTTTGGGAGCGTGGAGAGGGAGAAGAGCGTGATGAGCCAGTCGAGGGAGCCGGCGCGGAGGCGGCACCAGAGGCCGAGCAGCGCGAGGACGGCGAGCTTCTGGAGCGTGTCGGCGGCGAGGAAGCGGAGGTCCATGGCGAAGGGGTTGTTGGAGGAGATGAAGTGGAAGGAGAGGAGCGGGACGGCGAAGAGCGCGACGAAGCGGTTGATGCCGGAGCACTGGTCCGGGGTGAAGATCCGCCACCAGCGGACGGAGCCGTAGGCGAGCGTCATGGCCACGTAGAGCGGCACCACCGCCGTGAAGACGTGGTAGAGGTCGGCCGCCGTGATCATCTCGCAATGCGGGTCAAGAAACGAGCGTGGGCAAGTGCGCGCGCGAGAGGAGGAGACAGTGGAGATGGTGTGTGTGTGTGTCCGTCTCAAGTAAGACAAGGGGAAGAAGAGACGCAAGCTTGGTGAAGAAGAAGACGGGCAATGCTCGGGATTAAAGGAGGGGGAGGGAGGAGACACGGAAGAGGCAAGCGGCGCAGGGGAGAGGCGAAGCAGGAGGGTTTGCTTTGGGCACAAAAACAAAAAGCAGCTGCGGCACAGGGAGAGCTAGCATGGCATGGTGCGACGACTGTGCAGTGCGCGCGCAAGAACATGGAAACATAGCATAGCATAGGGGAGCAGTGCGTTTCCTTGTCCAGGATGAGGAGAGAGGGGAGGAGTAGGTACGAAGGGCGTAAAGGCTGAAATGAATTGGGGCGGGAGGGGGGCATGGTGTTGGCGTAATGGCGGACAAGAAAGGCGGAGGCATCGGGAGGTGTGGAGACATGGAGGTGGAAGGCCTTGTCCCTAGTGTGCTGCTGTGGGTGCATGCAGTGCAGGAGTAGCTTGCTTGCTACCATGGCCTAGGACTGCCCAATGCTCCTGCTGCTGCGACTACCTACAGCAGCTACAGCTACAGCAGAGTAAACGTCTCTCTGGGCTCTGCCAGGGGAGAGAATCCCATAAAGATTGATCCAAACTTTATGCAGCCTTGGACTTTCTTGCCATACACCCTCAAGCACACACGCTCTCTCTTTTTCTCTTTTTTCCTCTTGAGAAATATACTCCTCACAAAGCAAGTATATTCCTCACAAAAATATTAGTACTCTCAAGTACACCCTCTCTCGCTCTAGCATATTCCTCAAAAAAATATTACTACTTCCTTTTCCGGATTGATCCTAGTTATTTGAAATTTATGATTTAGAGATGATCTTTTTGAAATTTAACCTTGTCGGGGTCTGCCAAAGAAAAAAGTAATGAGAAAATTAATTCAAAACTTACCTATATATTTAACGATTGGATTAATAAATGGATGCTCATTGAGTTCAAGCCTTACAATAGGCTTTGTACTTGGACAAATAATCTATCTAACCCTATCCATCATTTCCCTCTCACTATTGTCCAAGCTTTGTCTATGCTAGTTAGTGACCATACCCCTCTCATTATTGATACTGGGAACAATTGTCAACCCCCTCCCAAACTCTTTAGATTTGAGAAGTGGTGGCTATCCCAACCTAATTTTTATGACTTAGTTCTTTCTGTTTGGTCTACCCCTTGTCCTTAGAGTAATTCTCTAGATATTTGGCGGTTCAAATCAAGACAATTAAGGAACATAACCAGAGGTTGGAGTATTAACATTGACTGTGCTTCCAAAAACAACTTAAAAAGGATTTAGTTTAGGAGTATGACATCTTGGATGTCTTCTCTAAATAAAACAGACTTTCCTCTTTGGAAAACAATAGGATGACTGAGATTAAGACTCAACTCAATGGTATTTGGCAGCTGGAAGAAACCAAAACTTGGTAGAGATCTAGAGAGAGAGATATCCTTGAGGGTGACAGAAATATTACTTATTTTCATACACAAGCTAATCAACATAGAAGGAAGAACACTTTATGTCCTAAGTGGCCTTAATGGTCCTGTTAGTGATACTAAGGTTGGTTCTAGTGCTAGTATCATAAGGTGTATCATGCATGTTAACTTGGCAAAAATCTGATGTGGCGTCATAATTAATGAAGAGAGAGATGGTTGGAGTATCATAGGTAGATACGGTATCATAGCACGTAAAACTAGAAATCATAATTGCAAGTAAATCTTGTACACATATTTTACATAGAGATTTTACAAATCAATAAATATACCACTACTATAATACAGTACATGATACAATGCACTAGAGACATAGTATCATACACTAGTATCATATGCATGATACTAGTATTATGATACTCTCACTATAACCAGCCTAACAGTATGCTTAAAATTACCAGTGACTTTTATAAGTTGCTCTTTGGCCATGAAAACAAACCTAACATTAACCTTGGGGAGGGATTTTGGAATGACCAAGACATCCTTACTGTTGGGGAATGCCTTAACCCTGAAAAACTCTTCTCTAAGGAGGAAATTAGGAATGCTATTTTTGAATCGTATGCTTATGGTGATCCTGGTTCTGGTGGCTTTTCTTTCCTCTTTTACCCAAACTTTTGGTATGTCATTAAGGATGATTGCATGGCATTCGTGAAAGATTTTGAGTGTGGCTCCTTGGATGTGCCCGGACTTAATTACTCTATTGTTGTTTTAATTCCTAAAGAACCTGATGCTTAAGACTTGAAAAAGTTCAGGCATATCAGTCTTGGGAACTGTAGCCTAAAAATTATCACAAAAGTTATTACCAACAGGCTTGGTCCAATCGGTGATTGGATTATTGCTCCCAACCAGACTGCATTTATTAAAGGAAGATACATTCTGAGAGTGTAGTCTCTACCCATGAAGTGATTCATGCAGTTCATTCTCCAAACTATTTTGGCCTAGTCATTAAACTGGATTATGAGAAATCTTATGGCAGGATTAACTGGGATTTTTTGGATTCCATGTTGCTTTCTAGAGGGTTTGGTCCCATTATTAGAAGGTGGATAAAAAGTCAACTTGTTGGGGGGTCTTTTAGTGTTAGAATTAATGACATCAACAATCCATATTTTGTGGCTGGTAAAGGTTTGAAGCAGGTAGATCCTTCTTCACTAATCCTTTTCAACTTAGTTGCTGATTTGTTATCCAAAATGCTCTCTGAAGCCTCTAGAATAATTTTATTAGGGGATTACTCCCTCAAAACAATCCGGGGGGTGGCATCAACTTGCAATATGTTGATGACACCATTCACTTTTTGGAAAACATTCTTGAGATGGCTAAAAATCTCAAATGGCTTATGGACTGTTTTGAACAGATGTCAGGCGTGAGAATTAATTACCACAAAAGTGATTTTTTGCCTATTCACATTCCTGAGGAACAAGCTAACTTGTTTGATCAGATCTTTAGTTGTCCAATCAATCAGTTTCCCATTAAATACACCTTGGAGTTCCCCTTCATTATACAGAACTTAGAAAAGAGGATCTCCAACCTGTTATTGGAAAAAATATGGAAGGGCGTGTAGGATGGAGAGGGAAATGTTGGGGTTCGGGATCTATCTATTAGTAATGCAGTAACGGGAGAGGATTCGGTGTTCATACCTTTGAAGACCAAACATGGGTGATGTAGTCGTATCGACGCCAACATTAGGGTCGTTCCGAAGTCTAACGGCTATGGTGGCTCCGACAACTCCTAGTGCCACAAGTGCAGTACCGCCCGAGGGAGTCACACACGTACAGTGCTTAATGATGACTCTCGCTTCTATAATCCATCCTAGATTGCGGAAGTAGATCTCTTGGATCTAAATACTGCAGCGCGACGGTGCTCCACGGTGAAGAAGTCCCTCGTTCACGTAGTCCTTACTTGGGACCACAGTCACGGGAGAGAGATAAGAGAGAGACAAATGGAAGAAATTCCCAAAGTTAGGAAGCTTTTATTTATTTTTCGATGATTTAATTGCCTCATATGTCTCTTCTTATATAGGGGGAAGGGGACCCCCCAACCCTTTGGCTAGGCCATGTGGGACTAAACAAGGGGAGGAGAGGTGGAGGAGGGTGGCCGGCCAGCCAGGGCTCCCTTGGCCTCGCGCAGGTGCCTAGGGGCCCAGGCGACCACTCCCTCCCTTTCCTCCCACTAGTAGTTTCCCTCATGGGCCTTTCCCCATGGGAATTTGTCCTAATAGGGAATTTTACCATTTTAATTCATTTCACTTTATTAAATAAATATAGATAAATAATTAAATCATTATTTAATATCTATTTACATATTATTTAATTTCCATGGCTATGGAACTCCTTCCATCCCACTCTGGGCATCCTCTGGACCTTCCCGGAACCCTTTCGGTTTCTCCCTCTCTTTTCATCGGTGATTCTGATGATACCAAAACGATCTCCTTGCTTCGTCAAATCCTTAAACATGCTACCCAAGGGTTCGAGAACAATCTAGACATGGCCGAGATCTCTCTTAGAACAATGACCATCAGCGGGACCTCGATGCCTATAATGACCACATGTGCATTCCACGAAACTTGTCATTGAACCATCTGAAGGGAATATGCCCTAGAGTCAAATATAAGATGTCATATTTCATAAAGTTTATGATTAATTTTTATATCATGCTATAATTGTATTGATAGGGAAGCATCAATATAGGTGCAATATATAAAAAAATAGCAATTCATGGTGAAATTATAGTCACTGGTTCATTGGTCAACAGATGATCAAAGGTTTCATGATCATGAAGGTGCCTCGGCCCCTAATTGACAAAGAGATCATTTGATTGGGTAATGAGATGGTGAACATATCCTATCTATAGCATTGTATCACGATCATGTCACGAAGTTCAGGTTATGATGTCTAGGAAACATAGTGACTCTTTCGTTAGATTATGAGACCATATCAAATCACTGTCACCTGAGGATGCTTTGATGGCACATAACGTCACTCAGTGAAATGGTGATCATAAAGGTGACGTTGGGTATCCGGAGGAACATGTTGAGAAGACTGCGTCAAGAGAAGTATTTGTCCTTCCGTGTGGCGGAAGATACTCTAGGCCCACTCGGATAATTTATATCCATAAGTTGGTGACAGGGTCACGGGGATATCACTTATCGGATTGAGTAAAGAAGGTATTGTCAGTAAAGGGGTTGAACACTGACATGGGATGTCACTTGATCAATAACTCGGACAATATAGTATCATAGAGACAAAAGGTATAAGACATAATGTTTACGGTTCAACGACAAATATCGTTGAGTACACAGGTGGTCATTATGGATATCCAGATCCCGATGTTGATCATTAGTCATAGAGGAGTCTTGTCCATTTTTGTAATATTCTCGAACTGTTGGGTAGAATGCTTAAGGGCTTGACGAAGCTTGGATATCGTTAATGGCTAGTTTTAATCACTAAAGAAATGAGAAGAGACAAACCAGAAAAGTTCTAGGGAGATCCAAAGTCGTTCGGAGAAATAATAAGGAAAAGGACCGGAAAAGGGTTTTTGGATAAATGGTTATTAAAATATGATTATTATATATTAATTATGAATTAATATATTGTAAAAGAATTTAAATAAAGATTTGTAAAAGGAGTCCTAAAAGTTATCCGAAAGTTTGCCTAAAAAGAAACGGACAAAAAAAGACTAAGAAATGCTTTTTTTGAAACAGCCCACGTGGGCGGCAGATACTGCGGGTCGCACGTGGGAAGTTGTTGTTGCAGGACGCTCAGCCAGAGGGCCCTGCCCTTGCTGGGCCGTCGCGGGGTGACACTAGCCCACTCGGGCCACTGCTGCCAGGAGGTGTGCATCACGCGCGCGGTGGGTCGCGGGTTGGCTCTGGCTTACCCGGCCGAGGGGAGCTATTGCCGGCTGCTGGGTCGCGGGGTGACACCAGCCCACTCGGGCCACTGCCGCCAGGAGGTGTGCGTCACGCGCGCGGTGGGTCACGGGTTGGCTCTGGCCCACCCGGCTGAGGGGAGCTATTGCCGGCTGCTGGGCCGCGGGGTGGCACCCATCCCACCCGGCTGGCACACCTCCTGGTCTGTTTTTTCTATTGCCTTTGGGCACAAGTTGAGCCGCTAGTTTCGGCCAACCAGCTGTGCGAATTTTTTTGATTATTTCCACTAGTTTTTAGTCCCACATGGGAACCTAAAGGTGGAGGGACCCCCTCCCTCCGCCTATATAAAGAGGTGCTCATGGGAGGATTAAAACACACCAATTTGCACCTAAAAACAATAAAAGGCTTGTGTTGCCTCTCTCTCTCCCTCTCGCGACTGCGGGCTCCTTGTCAGGGTTGTGCGTGCAAGGAGTTCTTCACCGTGGAGCAATGTCGCTCTACGGGATTCGGAGCCGGGAGATCTACTTCTGCAATCTCGGTTGGATCAAGGAGAAGCTGTCGTGGTGGTGTCACGACATATGCCATAGGTAGGCTTAACTTGGGGCCGAATGGACGCGAGTGGAATCCGGGGAGGGTGTGCGCGGTGTAGCCGCACACGAAGAACTAAGTAGAACTATGATGAACTTGCTATTTTGTTCCACCTTCTCGTTTACAAGTGCTCCTTGAGCTGTTTGCCAAGTAGCTACTAGCAATAAGAATAAGTGACAGCCTTGGGGCTCTGGTTGCACGATCCTCTCTAACCCTATCTTTGCCTCTCTTTATATAAAATATGGGAACATCTAGGTTGCAATATGGATCCTAGGGTTTACTGTTTGAGATTTATCTTTACCTTGTGGGCTGGGTCATTGGGCCAGCCCTAGGCTCTTGACCCAGTCAACAAAGGTACGTAGCCAACAGTCTTACGATACGTAGGCGCTAGTTCCTTTGGTGCCACTCCTTGATTTATGCTTCACTTGGTACTTTAAGCGTCACACGACACCTTTATTTGTCACTCGGCGACGCCCTTCTCTTTTGACTCAGCTTTAGCGTGGTCCTTCCCGGATTAGACTCGAAAAGGGGACTCTTGCCTTCCTTTACTTAGCTTCTCCTCGTGAGACTCGGCATGTCGTTATCTATAGACAGAGATTCCTTATCCTGCACCTACCGACATATACATTATGTCGGCCCATCACAGGCGATATAACTCGACCATTATCACTCGTCCTATATCAACCAGACCTGGCTAAGTCCAAGCTCGATTAATGCTAACTTTCACCTCTTATGACCCTACCGGGGTGTCATCCCCCGACATTAGTCCCCGAAGCTGGTGAGGTCTAATAGGTTCATCTATCTGGCGTCTCCAGGTTTCTTTAACAAATTCAGAACTTCCTTTTTATCTAACATTTACCATTTCAGATCGCCTGTTTGGCCTTGTCTCAATCTTTACCGAGTTACGCACTTCTATGATTTTGTTCGGTCATTGCCGAGTCTCTTTTGGCTCCGTCGAGTCATTTTTGGCTTAAACATTGTTTAATTGCGGGCGGCGTGTAATCATTGTGCTTTGCCATAAAAACTTTTCAAATCCTGACAGCACAGTGACTGTGCCGTAGTGACGTCTGTCACTGTAGCGGTTGTTGGGTTTGCAGCATAGAAAACAAAAAATTCCTACGATGAGAACCACTAAGCTCCAAGATCTATCTACTAGATACAAGAAACGAATGGATATACATCCATAGATAACATACCCTTGTAGACCAACAAAGTTTAACGAGGTTGTACTCAAGATCGAGAATAAGTCTAGCGCCGCAAATTAGCAGCGCATCCGTGATCGCACACACGTTCAAGCCACCGAACAACCTCCGCCTCCTCGCTCCAGCGATGCAACGGAAGGAGCAACTCCTTCCAAACGAAAAGCCACCGGGAACATGTATCTCGCTAGTCCTAGACCATGGGAAAATAATTCTAGAGGGGGAGAGAGATCCTTCACGAGGAGGTGTGAGTGAGAGAGAGAGAGGGAGTGGGGGGGTTATAGGAGGAGGGGGACAAACCAAGGGGTGTGGCCGGCGGCCATGGTGTATACCCCCACCCCTTCCTTCATTCATGTGAGTGGAGCTCCCACTCACAAACTGCCTCTCCATTTCCTCCACTCAAAAACCCACTCAAATTCCCATTAAATTTCCACCAAATTTAATATAATCTCTCATTAAATAAAACTCCTCTTATTTATTTATTCAGAATTTTGTCAATTACATTAATTAACAAACATTCACATAAAAACCCTTGCTACTTTTCAATTTCACATGCATAAACAATTTCAGCAATTTCACCCGAAACAATTTCGGTGCCCATTAAAATAATTCCAGCACTTTGTAATTCTTTTGTCTAGAACATATTTGCTCCAAATGGTGTTGGTGTCTCTTAAGTGTGTCACCCTATGGTTCGCGAATAATGCGGACATGATTGAGACCCCTCTCGGATCAATAATCAAAAGCGGGACCTGGAGATCCATACTGACTCCCACACATTCAACGATGACTTCTTGTGATTCTGAGAACCTTTTATGCTAGTAACTTAATACCTTTGTCTCGCAATATATTACATGTCCGAGATTCTATCATCGGTATCTCCATACCTAGTTTGATCTCGTTACCGACATGTACTCTTTTCTTGTTCCCATGATATAATATTCTAGTGATCACATCAGTTTCTTGCAAGCTAACTAATGTGATATCACCGAGAGGGAACAGAGTATATCTACGTCATTGGGATGGACAAATTCCACTCTTGATCCATGAGCCTCTACATAACACCTTCATAGCACTGGACCCACCTTTATAGTCATCCTGTTACGGCGTGATGTTTGATGTTATCAAGATACTCTTCTAGTGTTAGTGATTGACATGATCTCATGGTCTAAGGACTAGGATTACTTCGTAAGATGTTATAGCAATATAAACACAATGACTTTGATCGTAATGCTATACTTCAGATGAATGTTCATCACATCATTCTAATAATGTTGTGACTTGTTATTAACAACATCCAATGTCCATGATCAGGAAACCTTGATCATCTTGGTAATCAACGAGCTAGTTTATAAGTGATGCATAACTAGGAACTTTCTATTTGTTTATTAAACACACATGTATTAACATTTCCGTATTAATACAATTATAGCATGCAAAATAAACATCTATCATATACTTGGAATACTTATAATAATAAATTTATTATTGCCTCTTAGGGCATATTCCCTTCAGCAGTCACATCAAGCAGCGCCTCGGACCTCTCGTTGACCAGCGCAGTGCAGCTGGTGGCGTGTACCACGCACACGTGGCGCTACTTGACGCGCGGGTAGCACGCGTACATGAACACATCATGGCCACATCGCACAAACTGATCCCATGATTGGGGTTTTACCGTGCCCTTAATTAAGTAGGGGCGTGGCGGGGTTGGGGGAAACCGCCCCGCCGCTTCATTTTCCCCAACTCCTTTCTTCTTCCTCGCGTTGTTCCCTTATGGTTCCTGCGATTACCATCTCTAGCTCCCCCAAATTTCTTTCCATCCAGCATTTCCTATTCCAGCGGGGTGCTTCCATTCCTTTTTTTCCTTCCTAGGCTTCGTCGACGGGGCCCAAGCAGTCCACACCGCTTTTGGCGGAGGAAGCGCGTGAGGTGCTCGAAGATATGGACACCCGCGACGCTGGAGAGGAGGTGGAGGAGCATGAGACCGTCGGCGATCGTGGCTCGTGTGAGGGCTCAGAGGTCTCCATGGAGGAGGTTGAGTGGCTCCGTGCCTCTCAAAGAATTTATCTAGGGGTTGCTTGCCGCCTCCCCGTCGGTGAGTTGGCCCCTAAGCCCGAATCTAGGGAGCGCGTTGTCTTTCTTTATCACTACGACCATGGTTTCGCTCTCCCTTCCAGCAATTTATTCAAGTATTTCCTTTCAACTTTTCATTTTCAAACACACAATTTGCCTGCCAATGCTATCGGCTCCTTGTCTTGCTTCATCTCCGCTACAGAGGGTTACCTTGGCCTTTGGCCCACTGTTAAGCTCTAGGCAAAGTATTTTTCGTTCCGGATCCAGGTTGTTCCTGATCCGAGTGTTCTCTCTGACCAAAAGTGGCCTACCTAGTGTGGGGATGCTAGTATTACACCTAGGAGAGGTTCGGTTTTCCCCCGAGTCTAGGGTTTGGACTCTTGCAAAAAGTGGCATAGAACTCTCTTCTATGTCAAAAACACCACCAAGATTGACATGATCCAACTACTTGCGTTCAAGGACGAAGTGCCAGATAAAGCCCTCTGGAAACTTGACCCGAAAGACCTTTACCCGGCAGTCAACGAGGCTCACTAACTTCTGGAGAGGTTGCTAGATCCGAAGGAGGGGCGCAAACTGACACGAGAGGACTTGATGTGTACTTGATGACTTCAAGTGCACAGATCGTTTGTAGCTAGTTTCGAAGTTATGATATTGATCCCACAGGGAGCCCAAAGGTTAGTTTTTATGAGTGAAGTCTCTGTCGCACTCAAAGTTGTCACAATTCTTCGAGTGAATTGATTGCAAGTGTTGAAATAAGAATGGAACTGTATTAAACTAAAAGTATTTAAATAAAACTAAAATGTAAATTTCAGAAATAAAAAGCATAAAAGTAAAGAATGTTTCGATTGTTTGTTGTTTTCTGCAGATGACGAAGTAGGCGCGGGGAGATATAGTTCATGGTGATAGTGATTATGCCAAGTGGATGAGTGATAAATGTAACAATTATAATCTTATAAGTATATGTGTAGGCGAGTAACCCATAATTAGCCGGAACTCCTCTTGGTATATTTCATCCCAACTTCAATAATCCTACTAGTCTGTTACCAAAACCATGACCAGTCACTAGAATATTAAGATCCTTCAGGTTGCTTAGCAATTAAGCTCCTTGGATCGAACTAATGCAATAGGCATAGTGGATCCTCATGCTTCTCGAGTTCAACTAGTTTCCATTGATATCCCCGTGTCACTCGGGGTCGCCGGTCAGCTAGAAAACAAGACCTTATCTATGTAGAATAAAGTATCATGTTGTCTGGGCCCTTAATTGGACAACATGCATTAGGCATCCCACAGATAGCCATGCACACATAATATAGTAATTAAAATCAATCACAAACTAATGGAAAATATATATATACATCACATCTCACCAATCCCTTTGTCAACACCCGGATTTTTAATCCCAGATGCCTGTTATGCCATACATCGCAATCCCAGGATTACCATTTTTGCGAGACATAACAGAATTGGATACCACAGTACATCATCCATTACAAACCTTACATAAGGTCTTACACAAATAGGGATCTCATGATCCAGTTCTTAATACAACTTCAATCAGAATAATACATAATAATAACGGTAGCGTACGCGAAGCTCCATCTTCGGGTCACAGGCAATGCTGACGATGGGAGATGATCCTAGTTGTCGTAACCTTCCTTTGGTCCATCTTCCAGGTACTCCTCTTCATAGTCTGGCCATGGGAATATCCAGGGACAAAGCCATGAGTACTATTTAAGTACTCGCAAACTAATGCTAACAAGTGAAAGGGGTTTTTGATAATAGGACACTCGGCTCTAGGGTTGTTTTGCAAAAGCCAGATTTATCTCTACTAAGTTTAGAAGCAACGAATGCTAGTTGAAGTTTTATAACACCTAAGTGGGAACTTGTATTTCATATCACAACCCTGTTGTGGTCAAGTCAAAGTCTCAATTCATTTCACAAGTCTTTTGAAAACATCTGACGGGGGAACAATATGGCCACTCCAACTGTCCATAACCACGGACACGGCTATTCGAATAGTTTGACACTCTGCAGAGATTGTACACTTTCACCATAACATTCGATACATCTGTCAGGAACGAATCCTGAATTCACCATACTCAGTATGCGGATAATCAATCCTAACCTTTCAATTACACGCCCTAGTATAAGCACCTCTCATGTGAGTTTGGCCTCCCAACCATGACCAACTGTCATCTTGGGTACTACACAGGTGGACAATCTTCACAAGGTAGCCTCAGCTCAGATCTTGGCCGTGAGGGAACTAATACTAAGGTATATAAGTTTCCAGTCAAGCCCTACCCAATTCTCGGGTATTGTGGTTGTACGATAAAATTGGAATGGTATCGCATCGAGACAACCATCAGTTTTATAAAGGGCTAAGGCTCATGCCTCAACATTTTCATCACCAAAATCATCAGGTGTTCGGAAACACATGTCCAAAACATTTCAATAGAATGATCCATCATTCCAAGTTTTTCATAACCATTTTTCCACCAAGTATTCCCATCTAAAGTTGATCAAGTTTTATGCTTAGCACTAGCATCTACAAGTGGGGGTAAGTACTAATGAGGGGTGATAAACAAGTGGAGTTTCAACTAAGTTCAATCTCATGACTTAGGATGACATCAAGATTATCTAGCTTAGGCAAAATTTTATGCTCTTTATGCAACCTTCACATATCTTTCTAGTATCTACAATTCACTTAAGTAAGATCTAGGTACTAGCTTTGATAAAGAAATAAAGTATAAAGCTTGTAGGTAAAACTAGGATTGGTTTATCAAGTGGGTAGGATCATCTATGCTTAAGGCATATAGTTGGCATGGTGACAAGCAAGTATTGGCTTGCACAGTATCAGTATAAGCTTGCTAAATTGCAAGTGTTAGCTTGTACATTCAACTAGTAGCATTAGGATTGCTAAAGTAGAGTATCTTGCAAGGGTTAGCTTTCCTTGTGCAGAGCAGTGGTTGAAGTTCTCCTCGGCTTCTTCTTCGTAGAATCCTCCTTCCTCCTCGTATCCTTGGTCGGTACTAGCGTGTATGAATAAATATGAGGTACACAATCACCAAACAATACTTAACTACTTGCATTCATCACACACAAGGGTCCTATAGATGATCTAGCATCATCACTAACATTACAAGATTAAAGCCTTGTTTAATTCCTTTTATTTTTAGAAAAGTAATTTCTACTCATTGAAAAACTACTTAAGATTTAATATTCTCCAAACCAAACATGGGATCGTGTTGACACATGTCATCACCACATATTTTAGTCCATGGGAATGTGATTTAAAGTGGTGTCACAATTTAATAAGGTTTTACCCTTTTATTTTAATTAAATAAAGTGACTAGAAATGCCTATGTAGCATTCTTTTATTACTTGAACATTATTTCTGTAAGTAAACCTATATATTTTTATATATTCTGAAAGGTATGGTTAAATGTGATTTTTGAGAGTTGGAATCAACTCAAAATCTATTGTGGCTTAAATTTGAAAAATGTGTGAATGCAGAAAAGCTTCTGCCTTGTTATTTTTACCAAGGATGATCTACAGATCCAAATGACTTGAATCCAACGGGCTTGGATTCAGAATTTCTAGACCTTTCTAACAAAATTGGTTTCATTCAATTTGGTTCACTGAATCGACCTGGGTTGATTTTTAAAATTGGGTACAGAAGTGTGTTTGAAATAAAATGGAAAAGGTTAAATTCAAATAACTGGGATGCGCGGGAAGTGATATTGGGCCGGCCTGCTAAGCACAGCGCTTACGCGGGCTGGTTAAGTCGCTGTCCCCACGCGTCAGTGAGACAGGGGGTGTGAAGCGGTATGGGGCGATGCGGTGCGTTCGATCTGGTTCTAATCCAACGGCTGAGGGTCACCGTCGACGTTGGACAACGCCGGCGAGACAGAAACCTAGCGCGACCAGTGGGGGTCGTTGGGGGCTCACCGGGGTTCAGGCGAGGCAGGAAAACGACGAAGTCGACGATGACGAACCTCCTGGTATCGGCAGCTTCTCCTGGGGCGGCTCCAATCGCTGGCCCCCTTCTTCTCCAGCAGCGACAGGCTCCGGTGAAATTCCGGCGAAGTGTTGTTCGCCTTGCTCCGGGAACGGGGTGGCACGATCAGTGAGAAGAGGGGAGTGAGATGGTGTGCTCAATTCGGCTGGGGGTGGCCTCTATTTATAGTCGCGACGACGAGACCGAACGGCATGGGCAGGCGACGGTGGCGACATGGCTACTGGTTGCTAGAGGCATGGCCGGTGGTGGCGATCGATCGGTGGTCTCCTGGCGATGCTCTATGGCTTTAATGCGCCTGTAGGGCGGTGCGGTTTGGTCTGGAACGTACGATGCTCTGCGCGGCCGAGGTGGCGTGTTCGACGGCGAGCGGTGGCTGCGAGGCATGGGGCGGCAAACGGGGATGTCTGGCGGTCTCCTGGGTTGGTGGTGATCATGTATGCACGCGGCGAGGGCGGCGCGCGGTCTGTGGGCTTCGGTCGAGGGTGGCGCTCTGGCGCATGCTCGGCATGGTTGCTGGCGAGCTGGGCGCGGTCCGTGCGTGTGGTCCAGGGTTTGGCAACGCTCGCGGCTGGGACAGGGAGTGGCGGTGGACGGTGGGCTGCCTACCAGACATGTTTGCTAGGCTTGTTTCTTCTCCTAGCTTGCTGTCTCCACTGGGGTGGCATGGTGAGCTTCGGTTGTTCACCATTGATGTCATTGCCCAGCTTACAGTGAGGCTAGTGCTTGGTTTAACTTGCTAGATGATCTACTGAGATGGTTGTGAGCTAGAGAGGGAACAAGTTAGGCTTCAATCACTGCTCATAATAGTGTTTGGATTTTGTTTGATTTGTATTTGCAAGGTGTTTGATGAAATGGACGCAAGAATTCAAGTTTTGAATTTTGAAAAGATTTTGGTGGGTGTGCTAGGTTGGTGCTGGTGAGTCTGCAGATGCTTGGGTTTTGAAAGTTGAGCTTGTTTGGGTGGTTTTTGAAAAAGTGGGGTCTTCCCATATGATAAAGATTCAATTTTGAATTGTCATTTAAACTATGCATTTGAATGTTTCTAGATGATCACAAAGTGGGCCTTGATACCTTGTTATGAGTACAATCAAGGGGTGCAGAGATCCAGAAAAGTTTCTGTTAAGTTCTGAAAGTTTGAGACAGCCAAAGTAGGCATGGGAGTTAAATTGGTCAAAATGACCATTCCCTTATTTTATTTGTTTTAATTTACTTGTCTTTGAGAAAAGTTTGGGAATTGTTTAGATGATGTTTATTTCACCTAAGCATCCATTTACAAGCAAAGGAACACACAAACAAGTTGGTTCAAAAGAATTCAAAATGAAATGCCTACTCACATGTAAGCTTTCATATTTTTATTTAGCAAAGTTTTTGTTAACCTTAAATTTTATGATTAGAGTTTGATGATCCAAGTTTAGTATTTTTGGGATGTTACACCCTTACATCTCCCACGCCCAAGGGAACTTACTCACACATGAGAGAACAAATCATCATCGATATAATTAAATAAAGGGAGTTCTTCTCGATATTACCATGGGGATCCACAATAGAAATAGAAAATCAATCCAACACAATTTAAGATAGGAAGAAACAATCTCAAACCCTAATCTTGCAAGGTGAAGATCTCTCTCTCTCAATACAAGTAATGGCTACGGGGGTGTGGTGGCTAGGAGGTCAAAGATCGTGGAGCGAGATGAGGAACGTCTTCCCTTTATTCTCCGGATCTCTTGTTTCTCCCTTCTGGATGCAATGACGGCTGCTTTGTTATGATTTCGTCTCTGGTCTCTTCATGAAAGTTTTTCCTTTTGACAATACGAAGGCGGTGGCAACTATATGGCCGGAGAAAATGTTCCCGCCGTATAGTTGGTCGTTAAACCACCTTGATGCCTCGTTTGCCAAAAAGAGACTTGCTTGTTTTTGCCTGAATATTGTATTTCTATTGTTAAAACCTTCTATTGATGTTCAGAACCCGAAACACACATTAGAAACTAAGTTTTCTTTGCTACCGAAGTATTAGTGTTAGGTAAAGCTAGAAAACCATCAAATCCAGATGAAAACCATCAATAAAAACCATCAAAAATGTGTTGAATCTCACAGATATCAACTCCCCCAAGCTTAGATGTTACTTGCTCTTGAGTGACAAGAAAATAAGGAAGAATAGCGGAGATTCAAAATTGAAATAAAAGAACCTACAAGCTCAAATTGGTGTCAAATTCTTTTCTTCACAATTCCTGCAATCCTAAACATGATCATACAAGTATTCACAAGATTGCACTGAGTCCACTTCCTAACCACGTATATCTTGCTAGCAAATAAATTATATGCCCGAGCAAGTGTCAAAAATTTAGCTAGAAAGTGAAACAAATTCTTTTGGTTTCTCTCTTTGTTGAGAGATGAAGACTTTTTGCTCTTGTTTCTTTAATCAATTAAGAGTACTCAAGTTGGCACCAAAAACATTCAATTAAATAACAACTCATATACTCCCACGTCAAAATTTCAAGACTCTCAAAGCACCTTTTTCCTTTCCTTGCTTATCAAAAATTTCAGCTCTTCCATAGATAAATCATGCCAATAGATAACTTTGAGCAATAGTGGACCAGAGGAGTACTACAACTTCACTTGGAATGTGAGATCACGAGGAGACTAAAATTTTTACTCTTCATAGCATTGCAGCTACAGACGCTTACATAACTCAATAGCCAAAATCAAGTGGTTTCCCACATTTAGATCGTTGGTTGGCCAGCGTTGTTAATAGTTCCTCAATGAGCACGACAGTGTTGTAGTGACACGCGTAAAGCAATATCTTACTTTAATTATTAGAAAAGCACTGACATAATCTCTACTACTTCAAAGCGTCCATTTTGTCAAACAATTTCATTCAAGAGTGCTATCAAGTCTATTTACATTAAGCTCAATGGGATTGAGTAGTTCTAGAATCAAATCCTTTGGGCTAAACATAGAATCAAGTCATCTTTTGGATGCTTTTTATTGTTGTGAAAAATGTTAGAAATATTTTAGCTAAGTTCATTGCTCATTATTTCAAATCTAAAAAGGAGACACTAGCAAGGGAATAGAATTTGTAGGATAACAAGCTAAGTGGGAAGTGTCTCAAGTGCAAGCGAGCAAATAGTTGTAGGGTCAATTTAAAATTGCAGAAAAGGTGATGAAAGGAATGTGATACCTCCTCTTACTTGTTTTGTTCTTGTACTTGAGTTGAACCCCGCTATATTTCCCAATTGCCAAGTCACCTAAAATTGAGCAATCTCCGAGAGAAACAAAGAAACAAATTTACAATAGAAGTTACAACTATTTTTTTGTGTTTTTGATTTAGAAATGTAAAACTGAAAATAAACATGCAATTTTTGAAGAAGAAAAATAAATCAAAAGAAGAAATAAAATATGAATGCAAAGTTTCAAGGTTTTCAAACCACCCCCAAGCTTAGGCTGTTGCCAGGCCTAGTTGTTGTCATCATTCGGCGACTGGTACGGATACTTCTGGTTGTAGCTAGGGAACTTGGTCATAAAGTGAATGAAGTTGTGAGTTAGGGCACTAACATCCTCATTCACTACCTGCAAAGTTTGGTCGATCTCCCCAATGCGCTGGTTGAGCTGCAGAAAATCTTGATAGGGGACGTTGTTGAACCCCTGCTACTGGTTGGGCCATGGGTCCCAGGGTCCCTCCTGTTGCTGCTGCTGTCCCTCCAAAGCAGGGTTGTACTCCTGCTCTTGCTCATCCTGCTGCTCGCCTTCTTCATATTCTTATTGGTTAGGCTGGAGTTCAGCCATGATCTGCACCACTTGATCCTTGGTGAGGATCCAGTTGTTCTTCTCCAAAATTGAGAAAGCTTGTGGACAAGGCAATGACACCTTCTCATCCTGTGAGGCATCAAGATAACCAAACTTATATGCTCGGAGCCTCTTGTCAGCTCGGTAAACACCGACGAAGCCACAAGCAGTTATATATTTGATATCCATAAGTATGGAGCCGTCTAAAGGTTGCATAACAGGTATTGTAATGTGTAACACCCTCAGAATCGGACCTATGCAAGTTTTAGCGAAACCCGCCAAACCCGCATAGAAACGATTCAAAGCTGCCCACCAGGCACTTTCGTGCGGGTGGAAAACGAAGTAATAGCATTACACAACAGTCCTCGATGGGACCCCCAGAACAGATATATATAACAGCGGCTCAAAGAGCCAAGAATACAGATATAATATACAAAGATTCAAATCACCTTGAAAATGATACAGCGTCCGACTACGGACAAGATGAAAATGGGGCTAAGAGCCCTGAAGAATAACCAATGGCGTCCATAACCCTGCCTGTGCCAAGCGGAAGGGTAACCCCTAACGGCGTCGATCTCAAAACCTGCTTAAACAAAAGGGTGCCGACAAAGGGCAAAGGAAAAGAAGGAGCGTCGATCGAGGCCGATGCAGCGAGGCTAGAATTGGGGTCCTCGCCTACATAGGTATGGTGGACTGGCGGCAAAGATGCACTAAACAACCTATAGAGACTCGATACAACTGGCGACTGTCAGAGAGGGGTAAGAAAGACCTATTCGGATCCAACCTGATGCTACCATCAAACAAACCCATCCTGGTGTTTCCCCCTCGAGACCAAACGAGGAAGTCAACCGAGGAACTCACACAGATGGCAGTTTTACTTATTCAGTTATCGTTGCAGCAATTACTAGTCAGGTTTAGATATTCATCCTGATAAAGTAAGTAGTAGGCACTTTTAATTAACCATTCCGTTGTAGTTGTAGCACTTACTAATCAGATATGAATAGCATGAGATGACCCTTAAACCCAGCAGTTGTTGGTACTTTTATTCAGCCATTCCGTTGTAGTTGTAATACTTACTAATCAGGTACAATGGTCGCAAGCGACAATCCAACAAGCAATTGTGGGCAGTATTATTTAGCCATTCCATTATAGTGAAGCTGATTACTAGTCATTATAAAGTCAAATTTATAGCAATAAACTTTAGTTATGCTTGTCTATGATCGAGATACTGTGCTCCAAGTCGTCCATATCCGCGGACACGGCTTTCAGAAAGTTTTACCCGGCCGGGGTGCACCAATAGCAACACACGCTCGATCAACCTCGGAAAAACCAACTCAAAACCCAACGAGGCTTTCATGACTGAACAATCACAGGATTCAGAAATATTTCAGGGGCCACCCTTAAGTAGATCCCGTGAACGAAGCTAGCTGACTCGAGACGGCCTCAAGGTTTGGGTGGACGGGTAAACGATCGGAACCCGAAGTGTGGCTGGGCTTGTCGATACAGCGTAAACTCCGTCCCGATCCTAACAAGATGCAGTGTGCTCCTCGCTGTCGTAAATACATAAGTAGCATGGCATAAGTACAGGATCGAAAATAAAACCTCAAACTAGTTTGTGGCCCCAAGAAATAAGACTGAATCAAGCTCTGGCTCAGGGGGTCCCATATACCTCCCGGATGTGGATAGCGCGATAAATCAAGGAACAGGTATCAAGTACTCGGGGTCCTACGGGACACAAGTGGGCGTTCGGAAACCAAATATTATCTATCACCCACCGATGCCTCTGCTTATTCCAATTTTAGTTGTTAAACAGGAATTAAAATGAATGATAAATAAAACTATGATCATCTCCAACATCAACATGCGGCAATTCATCAACAACTGTGGCACTTGACAACACGCAACAGCACTTGAGCAAGCGACTACGACGCGCAAGTCCAACTATCTACCAAACAACAGGTAATAGGATGTGTCCAAGGCAATATAGGGCTGCACGGTATATCACAGGTACGGAAACTAAAGCATCGCAACACAGATAGCAAGAGATCAACAGGAGGGAATAAAGACTATAAAAGTAAGATAGGTAGAAAGGGGGAGATGCTCGCCTGAAAACATTGTCGAAGGTTCAACCGAAGATCGGGGCGAAGCTCACATCAACTCAACGGCGTTATCCGCGAAGAAGCAAAACACTAGAAGAAACACCGGATGCAATATTTAACACAACAGCAGAAGATCGGGCATGATGCATGCATGATGTACGGCATGGCAACGATGCGATGCAATTAGGTCATATTAAGCGGAACCAGGGGTCCGACAAATGATTATATGGTTCGAGTTGTTCATCCACCCCGCAAATTAAATGTGGTTTTAGCATGGCAAAAGATAGCACCGGTTCGCTACACAAAATTAAATGAGGCCAATATGAGACTAGATTTGCCCGCATATGGGCCCCATATTTAATTATGAGGTGAATCGGCATAAGGCCCCCAAACCACATGATTATGCATGCAAGTATGACAATTCAATATGCATCAATTTGTTATTATATTATAAAATAGGGTTCTCGGATAAGGGGTTCACACATTAGGGGTCTCGACGATCTTGGGGTTTCGGGGTTCGGGGTTCGACAGGGTCCAGGGTTCGACGGGATCGTTCTCGGCCTCCGGGGTCGTTCTCGGGTAGCGGGGGTGGATCTTGGCGTTCCGGGAAGCCGGACTTGGGGTTTCGGGGTCGCCTCGGATTCGTTCTGGTCGGTGCCGTTCTTGGCGTTCTGCGTCAGTGTCCTTGCCGTTCGTGTTCTTGAGTATCGCCTCCGGGAAGGAGTACTTGTATCATCCGGGGAGATCTTGATTCAGTTCCGGTTGAAGTGCTCGGAAGCAGACCTTGGTTGTTGGCGATTCTCCGGGTTCGTCACCAGGGTCTTCCGGTTCCATGTCGAAGTGCTTGCCGTCCTTATTTTGTGCGTGGCGAGATTCTTGAACAACTTGGTGTCCCTGGTCTTCAGCTCCAAGTAGATCTTGCACCCGACGCTAACGATCGTCGGCAGACTTGGGCCCGATATCATTGCGACATGGGCAGCAGAAGAACTTGATGTATCTTGTCATTGGTTGAACTTGACGGTCCCATGACGAACTTCTTGAAGGCTCCTGCGATGCGGTGCTCTTGGTCTCGGCCAGGGAACAGAGGAAACTCGCGAAGGGCGGTACTAGGTGCGGCCCGGGGTCTTCAGCGGTACGGACGACGGCGTCCCGCTCGGCACGGCGGCGGCGCGAGGCAGATGGCGTTCGGGGCGAGGGAGAGAACGGGGCGGAGGACGGCGGTGCAGGCAGGGGGTACGTCGCGGCGGCGGAGGGGCGGAGTCGTCGCGTGGAGGGTCGCCGGCGGGCGCCGGCGGAGAGGGGCCCGAGGCGAGAGAGCGGGAGGAAGCCTGGCGACGCAGGCGGCTCGAACGGAGGGACGCCGAGCACGGGGAGGTGAGGGCGGGCGTTGAGCCGAGCGGAGCGGGGTCGGCGCTCGCCGGGCGTGAGCGCTGGAGACGGGAGGCGGCGCTGGTCCGGCCGAGGAGGAGAGGCGGGCCGCGGCCGACGCGAGGCAGCGAGGGGAGAGGCGACAGTCGGGAGAGGAGAGGCTGGGGTCGGGGAGGGGTGAGCTGGTGGCGCGGCCAGCGACTTGGTGGAGCGGTGGGCGCCAAGGAAGGGCTGGCGGCTCGCCGGGCGAGGTGGTCGTCGTGAGCGAAGGGGGAGGAGAGGCGATGGGGTGCGGGCTAGAGGAGGAGAGGAAGGGAGAGGGTGGGCCACGCGGTCGAGCGAGGGTGGGGAAGGCGGCTGGGAGCTGCGGGGTGTGGCTGGCTGGGAAGAACACGGGGAGGAAGAGAAGGGAGAGAGAGGGCATCGGGCGGGGGCGGTCGTGGTGGGCCAGGGGGTTTGTCGGCTGGCGCGTGTGTGTAGAGCGTGTGTGCTGTGTGGGTGTGAGGAGTGAGGTGAGAGAGAGAGGAGTGGGGGGTGATGTGTCAGCGTCTGATTGGAGGGGGGTGAGGGAAGAGGGTGAGGTGGCGCACACTGATTGGGTGGGATGATGTGGAGGCTGGGTTGGGGTAGATAGGTTGGTAGAAAAAGGAGATGGGGTGGACCGATTTAGTTTCTGGGGGTGGTCGTTCGGGTCGATTCGGCCCGTTCGACTGCCCCCGCTAAAACAATTAAACCTTTTTATTTGTTTTAAACGGGACGTGTGCAAACCGATAGCGGCCAAAATAATCAATCCGGAGAACCGGGCTTTGCATTTAAATTAAGATGGGGCGTTTGGAAAACAAATCGGGCTTTGCGAAAATAGTTTTAAGCAAACAATGCATGATGATGACGATGCAATGCACAAATTCAACGCGATTTTCTAGTAGTGGTTTTGCGGGATGCCACATAATGTTCAATGCTTGGACAAGGTGGGTTACCAATACACCAATGCGAATGTCACCATTCTTTTTGTTGCTTTGGTGGCGAAGGTGCTGGAGTAGTAGAGCTGCAGGATTGGGGATTTGCAGTGCATTGGGGAAGAGTGCCTTGGTGATCATGACCATGTCCGCATTGTCCATGGAACCGGTATCTCCTCTTCCCTACAGTGTATTGGCGAGGAACAAGGTGAAGTAGCGAATTGTTGGGTTCTGAATGGTGGACATCTTATTCTGGTAGAAGTCCCTGCTACTGTTAACAGAAATAACCTTCCAAGTTTCTCCACTTGAGAAGCTATATAAAATTGTAATAGTTGATTCCCCATCTTGAGGGAATACAAAAGCTTCACAAATTTTTTGAAAAGAGATCTGATATAGTTGCTGGTTTATGGTTAAGCTTACCGTGCACGCATTACCTTTCTCCTTGTAGTCATCATAGAAGGAGGCGAGGAACTCAAAGGTGAGCTCAATGTAGGTGTAGTGGCTTGTGTAGGCGAGGAGTGATTGCCCAATGTACACAGGTTTATGGAGTGAAGTGTCGATAAAAAGAATACGGACAAGAAGCATCACACTTACCATTACGCAACTCATAGAAGAAAGCAACTCACCATTATATAACTTAGATTGCAACAAGTACAAGTGTCACAATAGAGATGCATAAATATAAATCATAATTGGAATTGGAAAACTCTTGTTCTTGGTCAGAGAACAGCTGGAAAACAGTTTCACAAAAAGCTTTTTGTAAAAGTTTTAAAAACAGGAGTACTCTTTGCTCAAAAAGGTTTTTCAATGAAGGCTTTCAAAGTAATACTCGATAGATAAGAGTATTGTGCAAACAAGGAAGATAAAGAACATGATTGAATAAATCACCATATGGATGCTTGAAACACAACTCAAATGCTTGCTGGAGATAGAGAAAAAGTAGGTTTAGTGACTCAATTTAGAAAATAGGAGAAAGGTCCCTTCATAGTGGGTAGCAGGGATTTCAAGTCATAAAGAGCTTCCAAAACATTATGGTACTTACTAGCTTTAAGCTCTCATTGCCTCTATCATAGGCATCTTGAGATGATTAAGGTTAAAGTGAACAAGGATGGAGTATATGCTTGACGAGATATAAGTTGGCAATCTCATGTCCCTTGAGTACGAGGGCCACTCCTCATGCTACTCAACTTTGGTCACCGGTAAGTTCTTGTCATTGTAAGTACATGTGTATCATAAAGAACCGCCAACGGGTACCCCTTGCACATGGTACAGGAGCTATCCCATAACCAAAATAACAAGGCAAGCAGACAATGAGCATCTTAGCGATCTTTTTATTTACTATGTGCATAGATTTTTCTTGAGGATGCTTCATAGAATGCTCATTATGGTGATGCTGCAAGTTTCCACCATGATTAGGCATGGCTTAGGCTAGCGGTCCACGCGTTTCTCTAACACACACACACATACATACTCCATGGACTTACAAGTTCCCTCTTTATTTCACACCGTCGACATCCGTAAACAAAAGAGCATGATATCAACTGTGTACTATGTACATGTGCGATGTTGAAAGCGTTCCTCGTGACAACACGGTTCTGCTAATTCCAACGTATAGATGCAAGCATATACAACTTCGATGACACAATGGTTCAAGTCTATTAGGGGCAAGAAAATAAGGTGTGCCATCAAGTTCGTGAGAGTTTACTAACTAGTTTTCACAAAACAAAATACTTTTTAATTCGAAAGATAGATGAAGCTTGGGAATTTTCTTGGAATAGCAATAATGCTAATAGGTAGATATGGTGGACACAAATGGCAAAGTTTTTGGTTCAAAGGGATTGGAAACATGAGAAGTATGCCTTCTCAAAACAGGTTTTTGGCTAGCAAGCAAAAGAGTTGAAAGAAACAAGCAAACCTACAAGCGATAAAGCCAAACATGCAATCTTCCTTGAAGATACAAAAGCTCTTAAATAAAGAATACTAAGCTTATGAGCCAACAAGAAAGAAAAATAAATGATACAAAATACCTGTAAGCTTTTTCTCTTTTTCTTTCAAACCTCAAAACGTGTTGCTACTAACCAGAACCTCGTTTGAAAAAACCAATTTATATTTACTTGATGCTCCAAAAGTGATGCCAATATTGATCAATAAGATCCATCATATAATAGAGATTGCAAACTAAAATAAGAAGTGCAAAAAAAGTAAAAGATGAAACTTCTCATTAATACTCCATAAAGGCACTCACACCAAGGGATACATAGATAATTAACTAAAGGAGAGATACTTCCACATGGAAACCAAACTATTAAGATAACCTCTCTACCAAAGATATGAATCCACTAAAAGGTAAAAGATAAAAGATAATGATTGTGATACCACGACACTCCCTCCAAGCTTGGAACAAGCCAAGGGGATGCCAAACCTGATGACGAATTACTCCTTCGGTGGTGATGGTGTTCTTTTGATAATCTCTTCAATAAGTTTCTTCAAATCCTCAATCTCAAAGGTCAGATTATGAATTAACTCCGAATTCTGCTCAATGCGGTTCATGATCATGTCGGGCTGAGAATTCTAGTCCTTGTTATTCTTTCCCCACTCTTCCTTCTTAGTATGCTCCTCCCCTGCATGGTTAGAATGAGGCATATCCCACATCGAGGGCAAGTTCCCTGTGGGCACATGTTGATATTGATGCTCATGTATAAGAGTATGGAAAGGTCTCTTGGTGCGTGGAGGAGATGATCGTGGATTGTAGATAAGACGCGGAGGTTTCCCTCCTATAGACATCCGTGTTGTCCTCCTAAGCTTGGTCGGTTTTGACACCACTCCAATGATTGCGACGGTAGTGCGGGTGTCCGGTTGCTTGTCCTCCTCCATTTCTTCTTCATCCCTACCAAACTCTCCTCCTCCTTGGGATTTTTTGGATCATCTTCCTCGGGCTTCTTGCCTTTGTCGTTGGCGGAGACCATGGTGCTCTAAACTTGAGAAGTTTTCCTGACAGAAATAGATCGAAACGAAAACACAACGATAACTCGATGCAAGAACCTCGGGGGATCCGAGGAGGTATATATTATGAAGTTTCAAAGCATAAGGAAGGTTTTGATACGAAAACAAGGCGGAGACGGAGCTCTGGGGAGGCACACCCCCTCCAGGTGCGGCCAGCTGGGGCCCGCGCCTAGGGTGGGTTTGGCCTACCCGGCCCCCGATTCCTCCTCTGTTCCATCTCATAACTTTCCTTATGTAATAAAAACTTCAAAAATATAAAAAGATTGGGGTTTCACGAACCTTCTGTTTTCACCACTTTTACCTATTCAAAGACGAACTCTGCAGACTCCTTTTCTCCTTCTCCTAGAAATTCCTTTCTTCACAAGGAAATACACAAACCTCAATGGAAACATTAGAAGAAAAAACAATTATCCTTTAGGTGCACACTTCAACTGAAATCCATCAAAACAAAGGCTTTTGAAAGAGGTTATTCAAATGATAGCAGAAATCTGTCAAAACAGACCAGCAAGTAAAGATTGTTTTTTTCGAAAACCTTCTGTTTCCCAAATCAGAAAGTGCAGAACTAATGAAAGTTGGGTAACAACTTGGAGAACAAGATAAAAAAAATATAGCTCCATCCGACGTACTGAGCTTCCTCACGAATTGTTACAATGCAGCACAAAAATCTGTCCCAGGACAACCACTTTTCACAACTCCTCTACTTCTCAAAAGTAGTTGAACTTGACACAAAAACCAAAACAAAAAGGATAAGGAGCGGTTATTACTGAGGTAATAACTTCCAAGACTAAACCAAAACTCTTGGATTATCTCCCAACAAGTACTTTTCTTTAATGCCTTTAAGTTAGGCTTGAAACTTTCAAAGTTGCTCACAAAGGAGATATAAATCTGGAGTGAAAAAGAGCATCAAGAAGCAAATAACCCACACATTTGGGTCTAACCCACTTCCTATGTATGGGGGTATCATGAGAAAACAAATTGTTGAAACAAAAAGCCGCTATCATAGGAAGACAAAAAAATGCAACTTCAAAGCTTTCAACATAAAACGGGGAAATTTAACATTATTGAGATGCATAAAACCATGTTTACCTCTCTCATAATAACTTTCAGTAGCACTTTGAATAAAGTTGACAATATAACTGTCATTGTCAAGAACTTTATCTTCAGAATGAGCATACTTACAGTCACCAAAAAGAGGTCCAAGGTCATAAACTGGATCAATAGAAGCAAGTTGTTCCATCCTAAAATCTTTATTAGGCAAGCTATTTTCACAAGGAGGTTTAGCAAATTTGGAAAAGTTAAACTCATAAGAATCTCCATTAAACTTATTTAAAACTTTATCCTTTTTACAATCTATAATAGCTCCACAAGTGTTCAAGAAATGTCTACCAAAAATGATAGGACAAGTTTTACAAGCTACAGAATTAAGCACTAGAAAATCAGTAGGATATTTAATCTTACCACAAAGAACCTCCACATCTCTTACAATACCAATAGGGCAGATGGTTTCCTTATTAGCAAGGTGAATAACCACATCAATGTCTTCAAGCTCACAAGGACCAATTTCATGCATAATTTCCCTGTAAAGCTCATAAGGAATAGCACAAGAACTAGCACCAATATCACATAAACCATAATAGAAATGATCACCAATTTTAACAAAAAGCACATGAACACTAGCTTTTCTAGCCTTACTATGATGAGAGATAATATTAGAAGCGTCTTCACAGAAGACAATGTGCTCATCCTCTATATTTCTAGTGACGGGATCTTTCACAATAGCTACCACGGGTTCCACATTCAATTGCTCATCTGGCTCCACAGTTTTCTTTGCACTTTTGCTATTTGCACTAATCATCATAGAATACTCCTTGACCTTAGCTGGGAAAGGTATTTTCTCAACAAAAGGTTCAGGCACAATATGATTAGTAGTAAAACTTCAGTGCTTATGTAAGATCCCTCCCTTTATAAAGGTAAGGATCCCTGTGATTGCAATGCTAGTCCCTGGATCAATGCTAGCAGCCACAGTTTAAGATAAAGTACACAGAAACAAAGGTCATTATTACATATCATTCCAGAGACAAACATGGTCTTTTACAAACTCCATGGCCACAGGCCTAATACAAGAGTTCAAATATATATAATAAGATAAATAAGTCTTCATATTCATGTGCCACAGGCAAGCATGTTGAGTGTAGACTCATAACCCCTAATCACCATTAGAATAACCTACAACATCACAAGTTACAACCACAGTGGGTCAATACATTGGAATAGTATTGGCATGTGATACCTTAGTAGAATATTGGTAGTCTAGATTCTATATGCATTTTGGCTAAGTGTAGCTTAGGCTTGCTTTGCTCAAAATAGGTTTTACCTATCAGTTGAAAACACTAAGTATTTCTTTGACAAAACTTTCCCAAGGAATCACCAATAGAAATTGGTGAACCTTTACCCTTGTTCACCCACAAGTTTTTAACTTAGAAATTGGGATGGGGAGATTCTTGATAGCTTCCATGTCTTGATGCTCAAGTTGTCCAATACCAGGGACATGGCTAAGTACTTAGATTCTTCCATCTGCAGAGGTTGTGCACTTTCCCCACAAGACCTGATTTTCACCAAGACAGGACCTTTCAGAAGCCTTCCCTTAGACCAAATGGACGCGTTCCAACCTATCATCCCACTACCACCAACTGTCCAAATGGCTAAGTTATTGCAACCAATGTGATCCAGGCAGAGCCCATATTGCCATGTGGCTGCACTAGAAGCTTCTTAACATTTGGCCTCTCAAATCCCTTTGTTCCTGGGTGGCTTTCCACAAGTGAGATACACAAGGTAAACCATAGAAATGGGCCTTGTGTAACCACTCAACATAAACCATTCTTTCCATTCCACCCAGGTGATTCATTCACTTAGTTGTTTTATTAAGCAAAACACAAGTCCAATGACTTAGAAATATTTTTACATAACATGGATATATAACCACCCTTGGTTGCTACTAGCTAGGCTAAGCATGGCATTGATAAGCATCTTAACTTAGAAATTTCTAGCAATTCTACAACTACTAGGGTTTCCCAAGCATAGCATATAGATCAAAATAATCATGCAAGCCCTATACAAAATATTTCTAGTGCATAGTTTAAAAAACATAGGAATAAAATCATGAAGCACCACTTGCCTTGGTAGTTTGGGGAGTAGCAACAATCTTCACAATCACAATCACTATTTGCACCAAAATCTACACATAAAATAATGGCACCATAATCACATACACAATATATACAAACAAAAATATATGAATGCATGCAAATGCCATGTGATGATTTTTTCTACACCAAACAAGACAAGTGAATAGTACTGAAACATAAACAAGTCCAAGATATTCAAAATAAACCTTATTTGATCCTTAAAACATTTTTCAAATAATTTGTATAATCAAATTAAGCCTACACAAGTTTCTGCATAAACAACCATTTTTACAGAGGCAAAATATTAAACACATTGCATAAGCAGGTAGGATTTTCTCTCCTGATTCCAATGATATAAAATTTGTCAAATTTGGACGTGGGAATCAAAAGTTATGAATTTTTCAAGTTTAAACATCTAATAGATCTAAATTTTGTTTTTAAAACAAAGGACTAGACACGCGGCGCTCTCTGATTGGTTGATACCGATTCGCGCAGATCGACTAACATGGACCGTCAGATCTAACTTAGATCACACGGCCAGATCTGTTCCGTACCCCTTCGTTTAAGTGATCTATCTAACACGTTGGATCTAGATCCAACGGTTCACGATCAAGCAACCAAAGCCTGGCGGCGCTAGCAGCGGCGAGTGGCGGCGGCGGCTCTGTCAGAGACGTTGCCGACGATCTAGGTCTCGCGGGAGAGGGAGAGGTGGATTACCGAGTTCGCCGTGCGTTGCTGATGCTCAAGGTAGGCTTGGTTGGTGAAGGGGCGCTCGGGGTCGACAGGTATTGCTCGTCGGAGTTGCTGCTGTCGTCGGGCGTGTGCTGCTGGAGACGGTGGCGACGCTATGGTTCACGCCAAGGCACGAGAGAGGTGGCGTTAGATGCGTGCAGACGAGGCGATCGTGTGTGTGAATGAGAGAGGGAGGCGCAGTCAGTACAAACCAGGAGAGCTCGTCGGAGTTTGCGGCTGCGTCCGGCACTTGTGGTCGTCGTCGTTGGCGAGGCTCCCGATAGTCCTAGCACGTACCAGTGGAGTAATAAGATGCACAAGGTTGTTGCGATCATGCTGGCAAGATTAGAAGGCAAGGGGTGATGAGATCTCACCGGAATCGCACGCCGGAGTGGCTCAGTACATCTGCGGTGCAAGCAAGAATTTGCGGAGCTTGGCGGCGCTTCTGGCTAGCAATATTGGGGAAAATGGCCACAAGGGGGAGGGGTTTAAGTAGCCGGAGAGGGGGCGAGAGTTACGCGTGGCATCAACGGCAATCAATCGGAGTTTAAACGCGACAGTGATGGAAGGAAGAAACAGCGAGGGCCTGGTCGTGGGCGGGATTTTGGGGCGACGACGCTGACGTGGAGAGGGCCCAGTGCTCAGTGGCTACGGGGCTGGTTCGTTGCGGGTGAGAAAAGACAGAGAGAGGAGTGGCCCGGGTGGGTCGTTTTGTCTGATGGGCCGAAAGGCTGGCGCGAGGCCCAGTTGGGTTTTCCAATTTTTTTCCAGAATGAATTTCAGGATTCATTTTCAAATAATTTCAAAACCATTTGAAAATCAAACCCTTTCTGGATTTTTGTAAAGTGTAAACTTCATAATATTGGCCATAAAGCCTTGCTGTCTCATTGGACTAGCTTGGTCTTTTTGAAAAATCAAAATAAACAGTGCCTTAGCACTTGATTTGGATATGCTTTGAAAATGGTTTAAAACCATATTTGTTTTGTAAATTTTTGTCCAAGCCTTGCTCACAACCAAACCAATCCTATGAACTAACAATAGTGGTTTTAAAACAAATGTCCCCTCACTAGAGAGTGGCATTGAAATAATGTTTGTTCACATAAAATGATAGCACCCAGTGCTTCTGTTTTCTAGAAATGAGTTTTGAAATTGATCCCTAAATGATATGCATGCATGAATGATATGCAATCTTTGAAAACATGATTTTAGGGATGTTACAAATCTAACCCCCTTAAGGTGAATCTCGCCCTCGAGATTCGGGTTGGCTAGCAAATAGGTGAGGGTGGTCTTTCCGAAGATCATCTTTTCTTTCCCATGTTGCTTCTTCTTCGGAATGATGGTTCCATTGAACTTTGCAGAATTTGATAGTCTTAGTCCGAGTAACTCTTTCTGCAGTCTCAAGAATCTTGATGGGTTTTTCCTCATAAGTGAGATCACTTTCCAATTGAACTTCCTCCAAAGGTATAGTATCCTTCAAAGATGTCTCTTCCATCTCTAGGTGGCATTTCTTAAGTTGACTCACATGAAACACATTGTGAACGACAGACAATGATTCTGGCAATTCAATCTCATAAGCTACTTCTCCTTTACGACTCACAATCTTGAATGGTCCAACATATCTTGGGGCCAATTTTCCTTTGACTCCAAATCTCTTCACTCCACGAAGTGGTGACACTCTAAGATAAGCTCTATCACCCACTTCATAGGTGACTTCTCTACGCTTAGGATCTGCGTAGCTCTTCTGTCAGGACTGTGTTATCTTTAATCTGTCCTTAACTAGCTTGACTTTCTCTTCAGCCTCCTTGATTAGTTCTGGTCCGAACAAACTTCTTTCTCCCACACCATTCCATAGCAATGGGGTGGTACACTTTCCCCCATAGAGAAACTCAAATGGTGACATCTCAATACTGGATTGATAGCTGTTATTGTAAGAGAATTCTGCGTAAGGTAGACTTTCATCCCAACTGGCTCCATAGTCTAGGGCACATGCTCTCAACATATCTTCAAGAATCCGGTTGGTCCTTTCCGTTTGTCCATCAGTCTGAGGATGAAAAGTAGTACTGAATTCCAACCTCGTTCCCAATGACTCATGTAGTTGTCTCCAAAAATGAGAAGTGAACTGTGTTCCCCTATCAGACACAATACTCTTGGGTACTCCATGTAGACACACAATTCTACTCATATAGATCTTGGCTAACTTAGCACTTGTATAGGTTGTCTTCACGGGTATGAAATGAGCCACTTTAGTTAGGCAATCCACTACTACCCAAATAGAATCATATCCTGACCTGGTCCTTGGCAATCCAGTGATGAAATCCATGCCAATCTTGTCCCACTTCCAATCAGGAATAGGTAGCGGTTGTAACAATCCTGCTGGTTTCTGATGTTCCGCTTTCACTCTACTACATACATCACACAAAGCAATATGTTCGGCGATGTCTTTCTTGAGATTATTCCACCAAAATCTTTCTTTCATATCCATGTACATCTTGGTGTTACCCGGATGAATGGAATATGGTGAGTTGTGTGCTTCTTGTAAAATCAGTTTCCGAAGCTCCGGATCTTGTGGAACACAGATACGTTTTCCATACCATAAAGTACCCGGTTCATCTTCATGGAACCCTTTGGCTTTTCCCTTGCCAATCTTTTCCTTGATCTCTTCAATTTCCTTGTCTATCCTTTGGGCTTCTTTGATTTTGTCCAACAAAGTGGGTTGAACATCTAAAGTCATGAGATGTCCTTCAGGCACAATCTCCAATCTGAGATCTCTAAATTGGGCACACAGATCATCTGGCAACTCTCCCTTTGTAAGGCCATTCACAAAAACCTTACGGCTTAGAGCATCTGCTACAACATTTGCTTTACCGGGGTGGTATTGCAAACTCAAGTCATAGTCCTTGATGAGTTCTAGCGATCTCCTTTGTCTCATGTTAATTTCTTTCTAGGTGAAGATATACTTCAAACTTTTGTGATCTATGAACACCTCACATCGCTTTCCCAATAGATAATGTCTCCATGTTTTGAGTGCATGGACAACAGAGGCTAACTCTAAATCATGAGTAGGGTAATTTACCTCATGAGTTTTGAGTTATCTCGAGGCATAAGCCACGACTTTCCCTTCTTGCATTAGCACTGCACCCAATCCATGATGAGATGCATCACAATACACTTGGAAATCTCTCTCCAAATCTGGACATAAAACTGGTGCTGTCACTAGCCTCTTCTTCAATTCTTGGAAACTGAGTTCACATCCTTCAGACCAAGCAAATTTCTTGTCTTTCTTTAGTAACTCTGTCATTGGCTTAGCTATCTTGGAGAAATTCTCAATGAACCTTCTGTGTATCCTGCCAAGCCAAGGAAACTACGAATCTCTTTCACTGACTTAGGATATTCCCATTCAGTTACAGCTGAAACTTTAGCAGGATCAACTGCTACACCATCTCCTGACACAACGTGTCCAAGAAATCCAACTTCATTCAACCAAAATTCACACTTGCTGAATTTGGCATACAGCTTATGCTCTCTAAGCTTCTCAAGTATCAAACGCAAATGTCCTTCATGTTCTTATTTGCTCTTGGAGTAGATCAAAATGTCATCGATGAAGATGACTTGTCAAGGAATTCCATGAACACCTTGTTCATCATATTCATGAAATAAGCTGGTGCATTGGTCAAACCAAATGGCATCACGGTATAGTCATACAATCCATACCTAGTGGTGAAGGCTGTCTTAGGTATGTCTTGTTCCCTTATTTTAAGCTGAAAGTAACCTGATCGGAGATCAATTTTTGAGAACACACAGGCTCCTTCTAACTGATCGAACAAGTCATTGATTCTAGGTAAAGGGTATTTGTTCTTGATAGTCACCTCATTGAGTGAACGGTAATCTATGCATAACCTTTGACTTCTATCCTTATTTTCCACAAACAAAACTGGTGCTCCCCAGGATGAAGAACTTGGTTGAATAAATCCTTTCTGTAATTGTTCTCCAAGTTGTTTCTTGATTTCTTTCAACTCATCAACTGACATCTTGTACGGTCTCTTTGCTATTGGTCCAGATCCTGGTAGCAAATCAATGAGAAACTCCACATCTCTATCTGGTGGCATTCCCGGCAATTCCTCCGGAAACACATCCGGATATTCACTCACAATTGGCACACTTTCTATGCTAACCCCCTTAAGAGAATTTAGCTTACTCCTTTTCGATTCAAAGTTGGTCTTGAACCTGATCCTTTTGTTTTCTTGAGTTGTGAGTGAGACAGTATGGTTGGCACAATCTAGCACTCCTTTATGCTTGGTCATCCAGTCCATCCCCAAAATAACATCCATTCATTGGGAATTTAGGATTATCAGATTAACGGGAAACTTATACTTCCCAAATTATATGACTAGATCATGACATCCCGAGTTCACTATCATTTCTCCGCCAGGAGAACTTACTGGACACCCAATAGTTTCTACCGGTAGTTCATTTCTTTCAACAAATGCTCTTGATATGAATGAATGAGATGCACCAGTATCAAAGAGAACAAATGATGGAACATAATTGAGTTTGAACTTACCAGCAACAGCATCAGGTTCCTCATAGATCTCTTCCACATTGATGTGATTCACTTGTCCCTTTTGGAAAGGGTTGGGCTTGTTGGGTCCTTCAACTTTCTTTTCTGGGCATTCATTTGCATAATGCCCCATCTTCTTGCACTTGAAACATTCAACCTGACTAAGATCCTTCTTGATAGGCTGGCTTCCACTACCACTTCCACTTCCATTGTGGTGGTTCTTGTACCCACTCTTGTGACTCTTGTACTTGTCATTGTCATGACTACGGTAATGCTTGTTGTCATGATGACGGTTGTGGTTGTGGTGTTTGTTGTACTTTCCATGCTTGTGGGATCCAGAATTCCCATTATCATCATAATGGGAACGCTTGTGAGACGATCCCGAGCTGTGCTTGTCAGAGTGCTTCCTCTTCCTGCTTTCAACCTGTTTCATCTTGCTCTCCAAGATGGCAGCCTTGTCACAAAGATATTGATAAGTGCGGACATAGGACACAGCTAACTGCAGGTTCAATTCATCGTTAAATCCTTCAACGAACTTTTCTTTCCTCTTAGCATCAGTGTCAACTTCATCCGGTGCATAACGCGCCAGATTGTTGAACTCCTCAATATATTCACCTTTGCGGTGGCGCTTCAAGTTATGAAATTCCTTCTTCTTCAAACTCATCACTCCGGATGAGATGTGAGCAGTACAGAAACCATCTTCAAAGATAGCCCATGTCACATCCTTAATGGGAGTGGTGATCTGGAAGTTATCCCACCAAGTAGCTGCTGGTCCATCCAACAAGTGTGCCGCAAACCTGACTTTCTCTTCATCAGTACAACCCACAGTTACCAAGTCCTTGTTCACTGAGCGTAGCCAATCATTGGCCACCATAGGATCAGTAGTTCCTGAGAACTTTGCTGGCCTCAGTCTTAAGAATCTGGTAAGCATGTCAAAACCCGGTGGGTTGTTCTGATTGTTGTTGTTGTTGTTATTGTTGTTGCTGTTGTTGTTGTTGTTGTTGTTGTTGTTGTTGTTGTTGTTGTTGTTGTTGTTGTTCTGATTCTGTATGAACATGGTCATCATCTGCATTAGCTGCGTCTGAGTTGTCATCATCTGCTGCATCTCAGGGGTGATATTGTTGTTGTTAGGGTTGGGATTGGAACGTCGAGGAGGCATCTGTGGTTTTCAATAGAGATAAGAATGAGATACCCGTAGATGCTAACATGCACAATACATCACATAAAAACATGCATCATATAGTAAAAGTTCAACAACATAGACAACAAGTTTTGAAAGTGAACACACCAATAGCAAGCCATCCACATGTTGGATGGTCATTGCGACGCAATAATCGAAAGCATGGTAAATAAAAGGTAAAAGGGTAGTCATCCCTACTCCTCTGCATCAACCTCCTCATCGACAAGTGTAAGACCTGCATTCTCCATAGCGGTCTTGTATTCCTCGACATTGGTGGTCAAGGCCTCTATTTTGGCTTTGAGAGCCCTCTTCTATGAATGAAGTCTCTCAATCACCACCTGCTGATGCTCGAGCTCAAATTCCTGGGCCTCTAGTTCTGTAGTCATGTCTCGAATCCTATTGTTCCTATCTTGGACTCTTGACTCTTGAACTTTCTATCCTGACTCTCGAACTTGGCCTCCATCTCCTTGACTATCTCATCTTGCTCCGCGAAGAGCTTGTCCTTCTCACGAAGCTGCACCTGGAGTTCGTCATTGCTAAGCATGACGTTGGTCCTATCAGTATCTAGGTGCTTAAGAAGAACCTCTAAGTCCTGGAGGTATAGAAGAATCGGCTCTGCTGTCTCCTCGAAGTCAATGGCCTCACCATCCTCGTCACGTCTACCTAAGGCGTGGAAGTGAGTACCTCTAATCTCTCGAGAGTGTCTCCCTAGCAAACGTCCAAGCAAATCCTGCATGACTACCTCTAGGCCTCTCTCCTTGTCATCATGCATGAGCTTGAAGGTGATAGCCTTCGTGGCCGGCTCAGTCTGGCGTCCTGGCTGAGTAACCTTGAAGCCCCAAAGGTCCTTCCTCTCGAACTTGGTGAGGGGAAGCATCATGATGGTAGGAAGTGGAAGATTGAGCACACTAGTGAGCTCAATAAGACGAGTGCCAAAACAAGTTCCCTTGAACTCTTCAGCCGTGCTGATAGTAACATTAGGAATCTATTATATAAGATAGAAAAGTTAGAATCAACATACACAAAGATGAATCACAAAACAAGGCATCACATGCATATCTTTGACAATCAAAACACACAAGTCATGGCATACATAAAACCATTACAAGCATCCAAGGTTCAACTTATTTTAGACAACATTTGGGAAAATAAAATGATAAGTGTGGTGGTCCAACTAACGAAGTACGTTACAAACCCATCTCACTTGTCAAGTTGGCTAACAGGGCATCCCTAGAGGCAATCTGTCGATCCTGATCACATGACTCCATTGCTAAGTCTATGATGTCCTTTCTTAATCGTTGGTTGGTAGCCTCTAACTCTTGGGTATGCTTCTTTTCTTCCCTTAGGTCATTCTGGGTGTTGAGCATTCTGCACTTGATTCTATCACCAAGCTCTTTGATGGCCTTCCAAGCTGCATCCCTTGCCGAATCAAAGAATGTGGTGTGCATCACTGAGTTGGTGACCATGCAGAATCCTGATTCCTTGTGATTGTCTTCCTTGTTTTTATACAAGTGAAGTTGCACCCACCAGTATTCAACTCCTTCATCCATCACGGGAAAACCTTTGTACACAGTTGCACCATGTATTCGCATGGCAACCATGAGGTCCTTGAGAGCCTTGGGGAATTCTGTCTCACATTACAAAGTCATAGTCATGAGTGGTCCCTTCCTCACGGCTTCGTTGATGGAGTTCATCTACAAATAGAGATGAGAAAGAAGATTAGAAAAGTTTACGAGAAGAAAAGACAAGTGTGGCAGTTGTTGAAATTTTTTCCTTAGTGGTTTTCAATCCTAGGGTCATAATCCTACAGGCAACACATTGCTCTGATACCATCTGTAAGATCCCTCCCTTTATAAAGGTAAGGATCCCTGTGATTGCAATGCTAGTCCCTGGATCAATGCTAGCATCCACAGTCTAAGATGAAGTACACAGAAACAAAGGTCATTATTACATATCATTCTAGAGACAAACATAGTCTTTTACAAACTCCATGGCCATAGGCCTAATACAAGAGTTAAAATATATATAATAAGATAAATAAGTCTTCATATTCATGTGCCACAGGCAAGCATGTTGAGTGTAGACTCATAACCCCTAATCACCATTAGAATAACCTACAACATCACAAGTTACAGCCACAGTGGGTCAATACATTGGAATAGTATTGGCAAGTGATACCTTAGTAGAATATTAGTAGTCTAGATTCTATATGCATTTTGGCTAAGTGTAGCTTAGGCTTGCTTTGCTCAAAATAGGTTTTACCTATCAGTTGAAAACACTAAGTATTTCTTTGACAAAACTTTCCCAAGGAATCACCAATAGACATTGGTGAACCTTTACCCTTGTTCACCCACAAGTTTTTAACTTAGAAATTGGGATGAGGATATTCTTGATAGCTTCCATGTCTTGATGCTCAAGTTGTCCAATACTAGGGACATGGCTAAGTACTTAGATTCTTCCATCTGCAGAGATTGTGCACTTTCCCCACAAGACGTGATTTTCACCAAGACAGGACCTTCCAGAAGCCTTCCCTTAGACCAAATGGACGCGTTCCAACCTATCATCCCACTACCACCAACTGTCCAAATGGCTAAGTTATTGCAACCTATGTGATCCAGGAAGAGCCCATATTGCCATGTGGCTGCACTAGAAGCTTCTTAACATTTTGCCTCTCAAATCCCTTTGTTCCTGGGTGGCTTTCCACAAGTGAGATACACAAGGTAAACCATAGAAACGGGCCTTGTGTAACCACTCAACATAAACCATTCTTTCCATTCCACCCAGGTGATTCATTCACTTAGTTGTTTTATTAAGCAAAACACAAGTCCAATGACTTAGAAATATTTTTACATAACATGGATATATAACCACCCTTGGTTGCTACTAGCTAGGCTAAGCATGGCATTGATAAGCATCTTAACTTAGAAATTTCTAGCAATTCTACAACTACTAGGATTTCCCAAGCATAGCATATAGATCAAAATAATCATGCAAGCCCTATACAAAATATTTCTAGTGCATAGTTTAAAAAACATAGGAAATAAAATCATGAAGCACCACTTGCCTTGGTAGTTTGGGGAGTAGCAACAATCTTCACAATCACAATCACTATTTGCACCAAAATCTACACATAAAATAATGGCACCATAATCACATACACAATATATACAAACAAAAATATATGAATGCATGCAATTGCCATGTGATGATTTTTTCTACACCAAACAAGACAAGTGAATAGTACTGAAACATAAACAAGTCCAAGATATTCAAAATAAACTTATTTGATCCTTAAAACATTTTCCAAATAATTTGTATAATCAAATTAAGCCTACACAAGTTTCTGCATAAACAACCATTTTTACAGAGGCAAAATATTAAACACATTGCATAAGCAGATAGGATTTTCTCTCCTGATTCCAATGATGTAAAATTTGTCAAATTTGGACGTGGGAATCAAAAGTTATAATTTTTTCAAGTTTAAACATCTAATAGATCTAAATTCTGTTTTTAAAACAAAGGACTAGCCACGCGGCGCTCTCTGATTGGTTGATACCGATTCGCGCGGATTGATTAACATGGACCGTCAGATCTAACTTAGATCGCACGGCCAGATCTGTTCCGTACCCCTTCGTTTAAGTGATCTATCTAACACGTTGGATCTAGATCCAATGGTTCACGATCAAGCGACCAAAGCCTGGCGGCGCTAGCGGCGGCGAGTGGCGGCGGCGGCTCTGTCAGAGACGTTGCCGACGATCTAGGTCGCGCGGGAGAGGGAGAGGTGGCTTACCGAGTTCGCCGTGCGCTGCTGATGCTCAAGGTAGGCTTGGTTGGTGAAGGGGCGCTCGGGGTCGACAGGTATTGCTCGTCGGAGTTGCTGCTGTCGTCGGGCGTGTGCTGCTGGAGACGGTGGCGACCCTACGGTACACGCCAAGGCACGAGAGAGGTGGCGTTAGATGCGTGCAGATGAGGCGATCGTGTGAGTGTGAATGAGAGAGGGAGGCGCGGTCAGCACAAACCAGGAGAGCTCGTCGGAGTTTGCGGCTGCGTCCGGCACTTGCGGTCGTCATTGTTGGCGAGGCTCCCGATAGTCCTAGCATGTACCAGTGGAGTTAGAAGATGCGCAAGGTTGCTGCGATCACGCTGGCAAGATTAGAAGGAAAGGGGCGATGAGATCTCACCGGAATCGCATGTCGGAGTGGCTCGGTACAGCTGTGGTGCAAGCAAGAATTTGCGGAGCCTGGCGGCGCTTCTGGCTAGCAATATTGGGGAAAATGGCCGCAAGGGGGAGGGGTTTAAGTAGCCGGAGCAGGCGCGAGAGTTACGCGCGACATCAACGGCAATCAATCGGAGTTTAAACGCGACAGTGATGGAAGGAAGAAACAGCGAGGGCCTGGTCGTGGGCGGGATTTTGGGGACGACGACGCTGACGTGGAGAGGTCCCAGTGCTCAGTGGCTACGGGGCTGGTTCGTTGCGGGTGAGAAAAGACAGAGAGAGGAGTGGCCCGGGTGGGTCGTTTTGTCTGATGGGCCGAAAGGCTGGCGCGAGGCCCAGTTGGGTTTTCCAATTCTTTTTCTTTTTCCAAAATGAATTTCAGGATTCATTTTCAAACAATTTCAAAAGTATTTGAAAATCAAACCTTTTCTGGATTTTTGTAAAGTGTAAACTTCATAATATTGGCCATAAAGCCTTGCTGTCTCATTGGACTAGCTTGGTCTCTTTGAAAAATCAAAATAAACAGTGCCATAGCACTTGATTTGAATTGGCTTTGAAAATGGTTTAAAACCATATTTGTTTTGTAAATTTTTGTCCAAGCCTTGCTCACAACCAAACCAATCCTACGAACTCACAATAATGTTTTTAAAACAAATATCCCCTCACTAGAGAGTGGCATTGAAATAATGTTTGTTCACATAAAATGATAGCACCCAGTGCTTCTGTTTTCTAGAAATGAGTTTTGAAATTGATCCCTAAATGATATGCATGAATGATATGCAATCTTTGAAAACATGATTTTAGGGATGTTACAGCTTCTAACAGGAACATGATTAACAACATCTTTATAAGGTGCATGGTACTTGTTCCACTTCTTTTTGGGAATTTCTATGTAAGAGGCAAAGGCCTTAAAACAGTTGGCAATACTTTGGGAATCAAGATCAAACTCATTACTAATATCACGGAAGTCATCAGTTCCCATAAAAGATTTAATGCATTCATAATCATAGTTTATACCCGACTTTCTTCCTTTGTCATTCTCCCAAGCTTCAGTGTTCTCTTGAATACGGTCTAGTAGATCCCATTTAGCTTCTTCCTTCATACGTGTGAATGATCCAGCACAAGAAGCATCTAGTAAATCTTTATCATGAAGAGAAAGCCTAGCATAAAATTTATTGAGGATAATATTGTTAGGGAGTTCATGAATAGGACATTTAAGCATTAGTAACTTCAATCTCCCCCAAGCTTGAGCTGTACTCTCTCCATCACGAGGCCAAAAGTTATATATCAGATTTCTATCCTTATGAATTTCACTAGGATGATATAATTTAGAATAAAAGAGAGATGTCATTTCCTCCCATTCCATGGATTGTCCATTCTTCAGCAGCTTATACCATTCTTCAGCTCTCCCTTTCAAGGATATAGAGAGTAACTTCTTCTTCACCTGTTCAGTTGTGATACCTGCACACTTAAACAACCCGCATAATTCATGGATAAAAAGCAAATGATCACCAGGGTGGATAGTTCCATCCCCAAAATAATAATTATCCATAACACGATCAACAATACTTGTAGGTATCTTAAAAGGATCTATCTCAACAGGTGGTGGTTCATCTACTACCCTAGCAGTGGTAGTAGTTTTCCCAAACAGAAAACCAAGTGGGTTATCCATATTGAAAACAGAGTAACAAGCAGTAACAAAAAGCAATACTCACAATAGAAGTTTCCTTTACCAGTTCCACTCTTAAATAGCGCTTCACTCCCGAGCAATGGCGCCAGAAAATAGTCTTGATGACCCACAAGTATAGGGGGTGTATCGTAGTACTTTTGATAAATATGAGTGTCGATCCCAACGAGGAGAAGAAGGTGTTGACTAGTGGTATGGAGCAGGAACTCTCTGTAAATACTTAGCAAACGGATTTTTAGGGGTTTTCTAATAAGGCAACAAAATAAAGTGCAAGTAATAAATACAAAGAACAAATGCAGCAAGTGGCCCAATCCTTTCTTAGCAAAGGACAAGACGGTGGGAATACTTATAAGTACCAAATGTTCTCGAGGACACATGGGAATTCTGTCAAGTGCTTTCGCTTCAAATAGTTGAGTACTCTTGTTTGGTGTTGTAAGTGTTGTGTGGGGTGAACCTGTGATAATGTACCAACCTTACTTGGACTAATACATACTTGTGATTAAACCCCCTGCAAGCAGCCACAACTACATGAAAGTAATTAAGATATAAACCTAACCACAGCCTTAAACTCTGAGATCCTACGCTCCCTTGTGCAAAGGTGTCCTAACGGGGGGTCAGGTTTCTGTCACTCCGGTAACCCCACAATTAGTAGCCAAATACACAATGCATTCCCCCAGGCCCATAAATGGTGAAGTATCATGTAGTCGACGTTCACATGACACCACTAGAAGAATAGCACCACAACTTAAATACTAAATCATTGAATAATAACTCAACACAAATCCACTACTAACAACATGACTTCTCCCATGTCCTCAAGAACTAAACGAACTACTCATGAGACATCATATGGATCAAGATCAGAGATGATATGATAATGGATAACAATCTGAACATAAACAATAATCCAATGGTTCCACTCACAAGCATCAACTACAATAGTAATCAACATCGGGAAATTTTCCCCTTATGAACTAAGCAAGTATTCAACACGATTGTTACAGCGGGATGGAGTGGTGATGATGGTGCTGGTGGAGATGATGGTGTGGATGATGATGATGATGATACCGATGAAGACTAGCTTGATGAAGGTGTTGATGGCGATGATCTCCCCTCTCCGGGAAGGAGTTTCCCCGGCAGAAATCTTTTTGCCGGAGAGATCTTTCTCTCCCGGTGTTTTCTGCCCCGCAGAGGCGGCAAAAATCTATTTGTGGTCGCCCCCTTGATTTTAGGTTTCCGTAAGGAATATATAGGTGAGAGGGCGGAGTCGGGAGCCGAGCAGGTGGGCCACACCTGCCCTAGGCATGGCCCAGGGGGACCCGTGCCTAGGGGGTGTGGGCCCCCTATGGCCCTTCTACGCCTCCCCTTCTGGCTTCCTTCGTCTTCCGGGAAAATATAATTTTCCCATATTTTTTTGGTATTTTTCCGATCTTCGCGAAATTGCATCAAAACACCTCTTTTTCCATCAGAATCCAGACTCCGGCAGTCCATTCTCCAAGAATCATCCAACATCCAAAAACAGTGGAAAATACATAAGTAATACCTCATAATAAGACATATATCAATGGATAGAGGCAAATTATGATATAGAATGGTGATGCAAATTGGACGTATCAAAATGCTGATCATAAAGGTGACGCCGGGTATCCGGAGGAACATGTTCAGGAGACCGCGTCAAGAGAAGGATTTGTCCTTCTGCGTAGAGGAAGATACTCTGGGTCACTCGGATAAGTTATGTCTATAAGTTGTGCAGTGTGGGACTAGGTCACGGGGATATCACTTATTGGATCGAGTAAAGAAGGTATTGTCGGTAACTGGGTTGAACACTGACATGGGATGTCACTTGATCAAAACCCCAGACAATATAGTATCATAGAGACAAAAGGAATAAGACACAGTGTTTACAGTTTAACAACAAATATCGTTGAGTACATAGGTGGTCATTATGGATATCCAGATCCCGATGTTGATCATTGGTCATAGAGGAGTCTTGGCCATGTCTGTAGTATTCTCAAACTGTTAGGTAGCACGCATAAGGGCTTTAAGAAGGTTAGAGATTGTTAACGGCTAGTTTGAGTCACTAAAGAAATGAGAAGAGAAAACCAGAAAAGTTCTAGGGAGATCCGAAGTCATTCGGAGAAAGAATAAGGAAAAAAAGATAGGAAAAGGATTTTTGGATAAATGGTTATTTAAATATGATTATTATATATTAATTATGAATTAATATATTGTAAAAGAATGTTAAAATAAAGATTTATAAAAGGAATCCTAAAATAAATAGAGAAAAAGAGACTAAGGAATGCTGTTTTTGAAACAACCCACGTGGACGGCAGATACTATGCGTCGCACGTGGGACATGCTGCTGTAGGCCGCTCGGCCAGAGGGCCCTGCCCTTGCCGGGCCGCCGTAGGGTGACACCGGCCCACCCGGGCCACTGCCGCCACAAGTTGTGCGTCGCGTGCACTGTGGGCTGCAGGTTGGCGCCGGCCCACCCGGCCGCGGGGGAGCTGCTGCCAGTTGTTGGGCCGCGGGATGGCTGATGACCCACAAGTATAGGGGGTGTATCGTAGTACTTTCGATAAATAGGAGTGTCGATCCCAACGAGGAGCAGAAGGTGCTGAACAGTGGTATGGAGCAGGAAATCCCTGTGGATACTTAGCAAACAGATTTTTAGTGGTTTTATGACAAGGCAACAAAACAAAGAGCAAGTAACAGAAGTACTGAACAAACGGAGAAATTGTCCCAATCCTTTCTTATCAAAGGACAAGGCGGTGTAAATACTTATAAGGACCAAACGTTCTCAAGGACACATGGAAATTCTTTCAAGTGCTTTCGCTTCAAATAGCTGAGTACTCCTCTCTGGTGTTTGTAAGTATTGTGTGGGTGAACCTGTGATAACATACTGTCCTTCCTCGGACTAATACATACTTGTGATTAAAACCCCTGCAAACATCCGTAATTACAGTAAAGTAATTAAGATATAAATCTAACCACAGCCTTAAACTCTGAGATCCTACGCTCCTTGTGCAAAGGTGTCCTAACGGGGGTTCAGGTTTCTGTCACTCCGGCAACCCCATAATTAGTAGCCAAATACACAATGCATTCCCCTAGGACCATAAATGGTGAAGTGTCATGTAGTAGACGTTCACATGACACCACTAGAAGAATAGCACCGCAACTTAAATACTAGACGAGGAATAATAACTCATCACAGATCCACTAATAACAACATGACTTCTCCCATGTCCTCAAGAACTAAAAGAACTACTCAGAAGACATCATATGGATCAAGATCAAAGATGATATGATAATGGATTACAATCTAAACATAAACAATAATCCAATGGTTCCACTCACAAGCATCATCTACAATAGTAATTAACACCGGGAAAGTTTCCCCTAATGAACTAAGCAATATCCAACACAATTGTTATAGCGGGACGGAGTGGTGATGATGGTGCTGGTGGAGATGATGGTGTAGATGATGATGATAATGATCCCGATGAAGCCTAGCTTGATGATGGTGTTGATGGCGACGGTCTCCCCTCTTCGAGAAGGAATTCACCCGGCAGAAATCTGTCTGCCGGAGAGATCTTTCTCTCTTGGTGTTTTCCGCCCCCCAGAGGCAGCGGAAATCTATCGGTGGTCGCTCCCCGAGGCATAGGGTTTCGAAGGGACGTTATAGGCGAAGGGGGAGAGTCGGAGGCCGGGTAGGTGGGCCAAACCCACCCCAGGCGCCGCCTTAGGTGGGCTCGCGCCTAGGGGGTTTGGGCCCCCTGCAGCCCCCCTTCGCTCCTCCTTCTGGCTTTCTTCGTCTTCTGGTGAAATAATATGTTTCCATATTTTTCTGGTATTTTTATGATCTTCATGAAATTGCACCGAGATGCCTTCTTTAGCATCAGAATCCAGACTCCGGTAGTCCATCCTCCAGGAATCATCCAACATGCATAAACAGATGAAAAGCCATAAGTAATAGCTCATAATAAGACAAATATCAATGAATAGAGGTAAGTTATGATATATAATGGTGATGCAAATTGGGCGTATCAACTCCCCCAGGCTTAGAATTCGCTCGTCCCCAAGCGAATACTGAGCTTAGTAAACATGTCCACAGGTTTATGGAGTGAAGTGTCAATAAAAGAGTACGAACAAGAAGCATCACACTTACCATTGGATAACTCATAGAAGAAAGGAACTCACCATTATATAACTTAGCTTGCAACGAAGTACAACAGTCACAATAGAGACGCATAAAGATAATTCATAATTGGAATTGGCAAACTTGTTCCTGGTCAGAGAACACCTGGCAAACAGTTTCACACAAGCTTTTTGTAGAAGTTTCAAAACAGAGCACTCTTTGCTCAAAAAGGTTTTTCACAAGTGAAGGATTTCAAAGTAATACTCAATAGATAAGAGTTTTGTGAAAACAAGGGAGATAAAGAACATGATTGAATAAATCACCATATGAATTCTTGAAACACAACAACTCAAAAGCTTGCTGGAGATAGAGAGGAAGTAGGTTTACTGACTCAACTGGTAGTGGGAGAAAGGTCCCTTCTTAGAGGGTAGCAGGGATTACAAGTCATAAAGAGCTTCCCAAATATTATGGTACTTACTAGCTTTGAGCCCTCATTGCCCCTATCATAAGCATCTTTAGATGATTAAGGTTAAAGTGAACAAATATGGAGTATATGCTTGACAAAATATAAGTTGGCAATCTCACGTCCCTTGAATATGAGGGCCACTCCTCATGCATACTCAACTTTGGGTCCAGGTAAGGTCTTGTCATTGTAAGTATTTGCATATCATTGAGAACCACCAACGGGGTACCACTTGCACATGGTACATGAGCTTTCCCATAACCAAAATGACAATGCAAGCAGAAAATGAGCATCTCAGCAAACTTTTTATTTACTATGCATATAGATTTTTATTGGGGATGCTTCATAGATGACTCACTATGGTGATGCTTCAAGTTTCCACCATGATTAAGCATGGCTTAGGCTAGCGGCCCAGGCGTTTCTCTAACACAGAAAAGAAACTCCACAAACTTACAAGTCCCCTCTTTATTTCACACCGTTGACATCCATAGACAAAAGAGCACGATATCAACTATGTACGACAAGGTACAAGTGCAATGTTGAAAACGTTCCCCATGATAGCACGGTTCTGCTAATCCCAACGTATAGATGCAAGCATATACAACTTCGATGTCCATAATGGTTCAAGTCTATTAGGGGCAAGTAAATAAAGTGTGCCATCAAGTTCGTGAGAGATTTATTAACTAGTTTTCACACAACAAAATACTTTTTAATTCTAAGGGTATATGAAGCTTGAGAATTTGCTAGGAATAGAAAAAGCTACTAGGTATATATGGTGGACACAAGTGGCAAAAGGTTTTAGGTTCAAAGGGTTTTGGAAACATGAGAAGTATGCCTTCTCAAAACGGGTTTTTGGCTAGCAAGGCTGGGTAGCAAGCAAGAGAGTTGAAATAAACAAGCAAACATACAAGTAATAAAGCCAAACATGCAGTCTTCCTTGAAGACACAAAAGAATCTTAAATAAAGAATACTAAGCTTTGTAGGGTTCGCAGCATAGAAAACAAAAAATTTCCTATGATGGGAACAACTATGTTCCAAGATCTATCTACTAGATACAAACAACGGGCGGATGTATATCCGTAGAGAACATACCCTTGAAGACCGACAAAGCTTAACGAGTCCAAACTCGTGGTTGATGTAGACGATCTCTTGCCGATCTCAAGATCGAGAGGAAGTCCTAGCGCCGCAAAACAGCAGCGCATCCGTGCTCGCACACACGTTCGAGGCACCGAGCAACCTCCGCATCCTCGCTCCAGCGATGCAGCGGAAGCACAACTCTTTCTTGACGAATAGCCACCGGGAACATGTATCTCGCTAGTCCGAGACCATGGGGGATAAATTCTAGAGGGGGAGAGAGATCCTTCACGAGGAGGTGTGAGTGAGAGAGAGGGAGGGGGGCTCCTTTTATAGGGAGAGGGGGGCACCCAAGGGTCCATGCACCCAGCCATGGGGCTTCCCCCACCTCTTCCACATTCATGTGGGTGGACACTCCACTCACTTAAATGCCTTTCAATTCCCTCCACTCAAAAACCCACTCAAATTCCCATTAAATTTCCACCAAATTTAATGCAAACTCTCATTAAATAAAACTCCTTTTATTTATTCAGAATTTTGTCAATTACTTTAATGACAAACATTCACATATAACCCCTTGCTAGTATTTCATTTCACATGCAGAAACACTTTCTGCAATTTCACCCGAAAACCCGTTTCGGTATCTAGTGAAATAAATTCCTGCGCTTGTTATTCTTTTCGGCATGAAACTTTTGCTCCAAATGGATGTCGGTGTCTCTTAAGTGTGTCACCCTACGGTTTGCGAATAATGCGGACATGATCGAGACCCCTCTCGGATCAATAATGAGAAGCGGGATCAGGAGACCCATACTGACTCCCACACATTCAACGATGACTTTCTTGTGATCGTCGGAACCTTTTACGCTAGTATCTTAATCCTTTTGTTTCGCAATATATTACATGCCCGAGATTCGATCATCGGTATCTCCATACCTAGTTTGATCTCGTTACTGACATGTACTCTTTTCTTGTTGCCGTGATATAACATTCTAGTGATCAAATCACTTGCTTGCAAGCTAATCAATGTGATATCACCGAGAGGGCCCAGAGTATATCTATCCGTCATCGGGATGAACAAATTCCACTCTCGATCCATGGGCCTCAACATAACACTTTAGTAGTTCTGAACCCATCTTTATAATCACCATTTTACGATGTGAAGTTTGATGTTATCAAGAAACTCTTCTGGTGTTAGTGATTGACATGATCTCATGGTCTAAGGATTAGTATCACTTCGTAAGTTGTTATAGCAATATAAACTCAATGACTTTGATCATAATGCTATACTTCGGATGAATGTTCATCACACCATTACACTAATATTGTGACCTCATTATTAACAACATCCAATGTCCATGATCAGGAAACCTATGATCATCTTGTTAATCAACAAGCTAGTTTATAAGAGAGGCATAACTAGGAACTTCCTTTTTGTTTATTAAACACACATGTATTAATGTTTTCGTATTAATACAATTATAGCATGTAAAATAGACATTTATCATAAACAAGGAATACGATAATAACCACTTTATTATTGCCTCTCAGGCATATTCCCTTCAAGCTTATGAGCCAATAAGAAAGAAAACAAATGATACCAAATACCTATAAGTTTTTTTCTTTCTTTATTTTCTTTCAAACTAATGCCACTGACTAGAACTTGGTTTGCCAAAACCAATTTAGATCCACTTTATGATCCCAAAGTGGTGCCAATACTGAACAACAAGATCCATCATATAATAGAGATTGCAAACTAAAATAAGAAGTGCAAAAAGTAAAAGATGAGACTTGTAAGGTTCCCAACCTTTAATAAGGTAGAGATCCATGTGTTTACAATGCTAGTCCATGTATCAATAGCAAGCATCCACAGTTAAGATGTAATATCAAGAAACAAAGGTCATAATACAACTTTATAACCAGGAATAAAATAATTTATTACATCTTACATAGCTCATTTGGCTATCTCATTACAATGCAGCAGAATATAACAATAGCATGGGGTCCTTCATCTTCAAAGTGCCACAGTCAGACATGTTGGTTGTAGACTTGTAATCCTAATCATTAAACTTCACTATTATCAAACAAACCTACAACATAACAAGTTACAGCCACAAGGGTCAATACATTTGAATTGTATTGGCAAGTGATACTATGGTAGTATAGTGGAGTCTATCATCTATATGCATTGGGCTAAGTGGAGCTTAGGCTTGCTTTGCTCAAAATAGATTTTCCTTATCATTTGAAAGCACTAAGTTTTTGCTTGACAAAATCTTTCCCAAGGCATCTCCCAATAGAAATTGGTGAACCTTAAACCCTTGTTCAACCACAAGTTTTTAACTTAGAAATTTGGATGATGAGATTCTTGATAGCTTCCATGTCTTGATGCTCAAATTGTCCTTTTCCAGGGACATGGCTAAGTACTTAGATTTTACACTCTGCAGAGGTGGTGCACTTTCCCCACAAGACTTGGTTTCACCAAGACAAGATCTTTCAGAAGCCTTCCCTTAGACCAGAATGGACGCGTTCCAACCTATCATCCCCTACCACCAACTGTCCATTTGGCTAAGTTATTGCAACCTATATGATCCAGGCAGAACCCATAATGCCAAGTGGCTGCACTTGAAGCTTCTCAACATTTGACATCTCAAATCTCTTTGTTCCTGGGTGGCCATCCACAAGTGTGATACACCAGGGTAGTCCATTGAAATGGGCCCTGAGTAACCACTCAACACAAACCAATCCTTCCATTCTACCCAGGTGATTCATTCCTTAGTTGTTTTATTAAACAAAACACAAGTCCTCAGACTTAGAAATTTTCCATAGCATGAATATATATTCCACCCTTGTTTTCTACTAGCTAAGCTAAGCATGATAGTAGTAGGAATCTTAACTTAGGAAATTCTACTAAGATTTCATCTACTAGGATTTCCCATGGCATAGTTTACACTTAGCAAAATTCCATACAGGTCCTACTTAGAAATATCACTAATGCATAGTGAAAATAATGGGACAAAAAGTATGAAGCATCACTTGCCTTTTTGTTAAATAGTATAAGTTCACTTCCTTGTTCTTTGCAATGTTCACTCACTTCAAATTACTACAATTCAATCAAGCAAACAATATTTCAATCTACCATTCAAGCAATTCATCACATAAAATAATAGTGACAAGACAATGCATGCAAGCATGCTAAAGATTGTTTTATTTGTAAAAGTGGTTTCTAATGGTTCATAAACATTTGAAAACACCTAATGGTCATTTTATAAAGTGGCAAAATCATTTGTATAAGATTTTACTTCATAAACCATTTTTAGATCAAGTCACTATTTTATGTGGTGTAGAAATGCTTTTAATAAGGAAAAATTCTATAGGTTTCACTAAATATGTTTTCAAACCATATAACCTTGTGTTTAGGGTCAGAGAGTTTATTTCCAAAACATTTCTCAAAGGTTTTCTTCCAAAACCATTTTTAATAATTAAACCATATTTTTATTTGACTAGAAATGGTTTAAATCAAAGATTTATTCTTTTGCTTCACCAAATACATTTTTGAAACCACAATTTGTTTCCTATGGTCACTAGGTTCAAAACACACCATTTGCCAAAGATTTTATCCTCAAAAATCATTTTGGAATAAATTTTATAACCTAAACATGCACACACAAGTTTCTGTAAAAACAAACAATTTAACATAAGCTATTTTATAAACAAAGTGCATGGCTAGCTAGGTCTTGTATTGATTAATCCATTGATATAAAGTTTGTAAAATTTGGACATGTAGATTTAAAGTTATATATTTTACAAAATCTAGCATCTAATAGATCAAATCTGTTTTAATTCAAACCAACAGAGACACGTGGCTGGTTCTAATTCGCTGATACCGCTTCGCTCGGATCACGCTCTCTGGTGCGTTGGATCAAGTTAGATCGAGCGGCACAGGTTGCGTACCCTTTCGGTGTTAAGTGATTATATCGCATCCCTACGATCTGCATCTAACGGCTATCATCGCCCTGACCAAGTTCTGGCGGTGCTCGACTAGCGGCGGAGCTGGCGCTAGAGGATGCAAGGAAGAGTAAGGAGATGCTCACCAGGTTCAGGGGGTCACGGCGAAGCTCAAGGTACCAGCGGGAAGGCAAGGGGCACACGAGGTTGCTGATAATTGCTCGTCGGAGTTGAGTCTGACGACGGCCACGCTTTGTCGTCGTCGAGGGTGGCGCTATGGGTCACGAGGGAGCTAACGGAAAGCACGGTTAGATGCGCAAGGTCATGGCGGTGATGCGTGCGTGAATGAGAAGGAGAGGGGCGGTCGGGTTCTTACCAGAGGAGTCGCCAGAGAAGGAAGCAGACGGTGGCGGCGCTTGATGTCGTCGTTGTCGAGGCTCTGGGGCGCGCGCGAGCGAGCTAATGCCTCTGGGAGGTTCGCTAGGAGATGGGGCTCACGTCTGTGTGCTCGAGGAGGCAAGGGGCGGAGGGAACTGGCCGAAATCGGTCGGGAAAGCCGTCGAAGACAGTGAGGTTCGGACGAGAAATTCCTTCAGCCTGGTGGCTCCTGTGGGGTGTGGTCTGGGGGAGAAGGGAGAGGGGATCCTGGCGTTTGTTACTGCATGGTCACGGCGAGGGATTAACGCGGCATTAAGGCGAATTCAAGCGAGGAATTAATCGGCAGGAACATCGAGGTTTGGGGGAAGAAGGGGTCGTCGCGGGAGAGAAGATGCTGACGTGGGCGTGGGGTTCGTTTGTCAGTGATAGAGGAAGAGAGGGGATGGGGTCCATCGGTCAGCGACTGCGCGGTTAGATTCTCTGGTGTGAAGCGTTTCTCTGCGGGAGAGGAGAAGTGGGCTAGTTTGGGCTTAGTTGCGCCAGTGGACAGTTGGGCTGGCTTGTTCCCTTTTTTTTGTTCTGTTTGTTTTTCTTTTTCTCTTTTGATTTTTCTGTTTTTATTTTGAATAAGCAATTCAATCATTCATTTGATTTCAATCCTTGGCCAAAGTTTTTGTAGGTTTAAATACTGATTAATAAAACATTCTGATATCATTTTAGAATAATTTATTTATTCTTTTAAGGTCCTTTAATTATTCAAAATAGGCTCTAGTTTTAATTCAAATAAGATTTAATAATATTATTAAACACCATTTAAATTCTTTAAACTTTTCAAAACCTTTTAGTAGGTTTTTATTTGTTTATTTGGGTTCAAATAATTCATCTTTGAATAATTTGGAAAGTATTTAATATGATTTATTAATCATTTGAATTGGGTTTATTTTAATTCCAATGAATTTAAATATGGTTTTAATTCCCTAAAGTTTATTGGGATATTTCTTTAATCTTATTTAAGTTGGATTAAACCACTTTTATTTCATTTGGGTAAATTCCAAAATACTATTTTCTCATGAATTATACAATAATTCTTATGAGAGATTTCTCTTTATTAAAATAGGGATAGAATGGTTATTGCCATTTCATTTTATTTTGGAAATTCTTTATCCTTTTATTTTATTTGCATTTGGATTATAATTCACTCCATTTGCTTATGGATTAGGCCAAGGTTTGATTTGGTCTTTAAATATTCCTTATTTAATATTTCTTTCTTCATCTTATAAAATCCATATCTTTTTATTTAAAGATCCAAACTTGGTGATTCCAATTTGTAAAATCTTATTTGAGATTTATTTATCCTTTTTAAATATTTTTAGGATTATTTTCTCAACATTTAGTATGGATTTTAGATAAGGGCTTTATTGGCTTTGGAAATAACTTTTCCTTATCTTATTTAAATTCCTAAGATTTTATTCATGGTTCTAAATTAAGTGAAACCAATTTCTATGTCTTTATAATATTTTTATTTGTCATTATTGATCATTTGTAAATGTTTGTTGACAATATTTTATATGGATCTAATCCATAGGCTTGGAGATAACTTGGAAATGATTTTCATTCCATTAGGGTTTAGGGTTTGGATTTATTTTCCAAGTGTTTAAATTTCCAGATACATTCATTGAGGAATGCATTTTTTCTTGATTTGGATTTTTTTGAATTCAAATATTAATCAAAGTTTGCTTCAGATGGGATTTTAAGTTTCCATTTAGAAACAAAGTTTCTTTTCACCCTAAAATTCAACAATAATTTATTTTATTTTATTTATTTTTCACATTACAAGATTTGGAAAATCTTGGGATGTGACAGGCTACCACCCTTAAAATAAATCTCGTCCCGGGATTTGGGGAGGCTAGGGGTTACAAGTTGGCTCAAAGCATCTAGGGTACTACCACCCTTAAAAATTTTCTAACTAAATTACATCTTGGTTTTCTTGGGGTCTTGTTGAAATCTCTCTGGACAAACATCTGCATAGTGTCCTTTGTTTCCACACTTGAAACATGTAACAAGGCTGAGATCCTTCATAGGTTTGTTTATATTGTGCTTCATCTTTTCTGGATAATTGCTTGCATAATGTCCTTGGTTACCACAATTGTAACATGTGATAAGATTGAGTTCTTCACGTATCTTTTGTGGGCAAGTTGCTACATAATGGCCTAGCTCTTTGTAGTTGGTGCACCACACTTGGCTAATCTCCTTATACTTTTGCTTTTCTAGACATTCACTGGCATAGTGTCCCATTTCTTTGCAATGACCACATTGCACATGGCTTTTGTCCTTCTTTTTATTGGGTTTCTCCAAAGCTAGGAGTGCTTCTAGTTCATGTCCTTCATATGTTATCTCATAGGTAGGAATGTCTACTGGTCTCCTTGACCTTCTATTACTCCTTGGATAATACATGTGTCTCCTCTTTGGTCCTTTAAATTGAGTCATGTTGTTGGGAGGTATAAGCTGAGATTTTCCTTTGTCTTCATCCTTCTTGGTAGACTTGGCTCTCTCATGGTAGTCTGCAATCAGTTGTTGCACTCCACCTTGTTTCCTTTGTTCAACTATGGAATAGATGGGGCATTGGATAGGGACATGATTGTTTCCTTCACATAGGTAACAAGTAGCTTGAGATGTGGGACATTGGTCAATTGGATGTTTCTCTTCACAATTGGGGCATTGATCTTCATGCTCCTTGGAAATGTGATCCTTGTCTCCACAAATATTGCAAGCTTGGGTTCCTTCTAGAATAACATCTTTGTCATCCTTGTTGTCATTAGCTCCTTGGGAAGAGTTTTCTCCCATGTTGACCATTTGAGTAGCCAACCCTTGCAACAATTGGGATTGAGTTTCCAAAACTTTTTGCATGGTTGGGTCTAACTCATTGTTGTTGGCTATAAATTGAGCTGTCACTTGGTTCAACTGGGTTTGTCTTGCAAGAAGTTGGTCTCTCATGTTGACCTCTTGGTTGTTGTTGTTGTCATCATCCTGGATGTTGGAGTCTCTTGGAGAAGTCATCTGTTTGGGTTGGATTGGGATTAGAATAGGCAAATTATTTATAAGGGAATAATTCTAATCACACACATCACAATTTTCACAAGCAATGTGCAAGCAATCCCAAACAAACATTCCACTCAAACAACAAGTTTTAAGCATATTTTTAGGCAACCAAAAATATTTTTGTTACACCACATAAGTTGGTGGGTTTGACTTAAACTAAATGTGGTGGTCCATCTATATGGTTCACTTGAGATCTTTCCATCCTTCTTGGTTGATTCTTCTTGAACAAGATCTTTGTATCCTTGGGAAAATTCTTGGTCACAAATACTTCAAAGGTGATGATGATTCCCAAGTTGTGTTTCCTTAGTCTTAAAATCTTGAGCAACACTCCTTGTCTCACTTGTAGCCCTTAGTGATTTCCAAGGTTGAATTCCTTGTTGAGAATAAGGTTGAAATGATTTGAAGATGTTGAAGTCATTAGAGTTGATGAAGTCCTTTGCTCATGGTGAAGTCTTTGGCCATGGGGTAGGCTTGTCCATCAAGTTGAAATGGAAGAGATGTAGAGTCAAACCAAAATGGTTGAGGAAAGAGTTTACAAGATTGTTTGTAAATAAGTTTTGGAACAAATACAACTCCTATTTTTCTAAGGGGTTTTGTACAATCCTAGGTTTACAAATCCTACAGGCAACACAATGCTCTTATACCATCTGTTAGGTTCCCAACCTTTAATAAGGTAGAGATCCCTGTGTTTACAATGCTAGTCCCTGTATCAATAGCTAGCATCCACAGTTAAGATGTAATATCAAGAAACAAAGGTCATAATACAACTTTATAACCAGGAATAAAATAATTTATTACATCTTACATAGCTCATTTGGCTATCTCATTACAATGCAGCAGAATATAAAAATAGCATGGGGTACTTCATCTTCAAAGTGCCACAGGCAGACATGTTGGTTGTAGACTTGTAATCCTAATCATTAAACTTCACTATTATCAGACAAACCTGCAACATAACAAGTTATAGCCACAAGGGTCAATACATTTGAATTGTATTGGCAAGTGATACTATGGTAGTATAGTGGAGTCTATCATCTATATGCATTGGGCTAAGTGGAGCTTAGGCTTGCTTTGCTCAAAATAGATTTTCCTTATCATTTGAAAGCACTAAGTTTTTGCTTGACAAAATCTTTCCCAAGGCATCTCCCAATAGAAATTGGTGAACCTTAAACCCTTGTTCAACCACAAGTTTTTAACTTAGAAATTTGGATGATGAGATTCTTGATAGCTTCCATGTCTTGATGCTCAAATTGTCCTTTACCAGGGACATGGCTAAGTACTTAGATTTTACACTCTGCAGAGGTGGTGCACTTTCCCCACAAGACTTGGTTTCACCAAGACAAGATCTTTCAGAAGCCTTCCCTTAGACCAGAATGGACGCGTTCCAACCTATCATCCCCTACCACCAACTGTCCATTTGGCTAAGTTATTGCAACCTATATGATCCAGGCAGAGCCCATAATGCCAAGTGGCTGCACTTGAAGCTTCTCAACATTTGACATCTCAAATCTCTTTGTTCCTGGGTGGCCATCCACAAGTGTGATACACCAGGGTAGTCCATTGAAATGGGCCCTGAGTAACCACTCAACACAAACCAATCCTTCCATTCCACCCAGGTGATTCATTCACTTAGTTGTTTTATTAAACAAAACACAAGTCCACAGACTTAGAAATTTTCCATAGCATGAATGTATATTCCACCCTTGTTTTCTACTAGCTAAGCTAAGCATGATAGTAGTAGGAATATTAACTTAGGAAATTCTACTAAGGTTTCATCTACTAGGATTTCCCATGGCACAGTTTACACTTAGCAAAATTCCATGCAGGTCCTACTTAGAAATATCACTAATGCATAGTGAAAATAATGGGACAAAAAGTATGAAGCATAACTTGCCTTTTTGTTAGAGAGTATAAGTTCACTTCCTTGTTCTTTGCAATGTTCACTCACTTCAAATTACTAAAATTCAATCAAGCAAACAATATTTCAATCTACCATTCAAACAATTCATCACATAAAATAATAGTGACAAGACAATGCATGCAAGCATGCTAAAGATTGTTTTATTTGTAAAAGTGGTTTCTAATGGTTCATAAACATTTGAAAACACCTAATGGTCATTTTATAAAGTGGCAAAATCATTTGTATAAGATTTTACTTCATAAACCATTTTTAGATCAAGTCATTATTTTATGTGGTGTAGAAATGCTTTTAATAAGGCAAAATTCTATAGGTTTCACTAAATATGTTTTCAAACCATATAACCTTGTGTTTAGGGTCAGAGAGTTTATTTCCAAAACATTTCTCAAAGGTTTTCTTCCAAAACCATTTTTAATAATTAAACCATATTTTTATTTGACTAGAAATGGTTTAAATCGAAGATTTATTCTTTTGCTTCACCAAATACATTTTTGAAACCACAATTTGTTTCCTATGGTCAGTAGGTTCAAAACACACCATTTGCCAAAGATTTTATCCTCAAAAATCATTTTGGAATAAATTTTATAACCTAAACATGCACATACAAGTTTCTGTAAAAACAAACAATTTAACAGAAGCTATTTTCTAAACAAAGTGCATGTCTGGCTAGGGCTTGTCTTGCTGAATCCATTGATATAAAGTTTGTAAAATTTGGACGTGTAGATTTTAAGTTATAGATTTTACAAAATCTAGCATATAATAGATCAAATCTGTTTTAATTCAAACCAACAGAGACACGTGGCTGGTTCTAATTCGCTGATACCGCTTCGCTCGTATCACGCTCTCTGGTGCGTTGGATCAAGTTAGATCGAGCGGCACAGGTTGCGTACCCTTTCGGCGTTAAGTGATTCTATCGCATCCTTACGATCTGCATCTAACGGCTATCATCGCCCTGACCAAGTTCTGGCCGACGGTCACAAGGGCGGCGGTGCTCACTAAGCCGAGCTGGCGCTAGAGGAAGCAAGGAAGAGTAAGGAGATGCTCACCAGGTTCAGGGGGTCACGGCGAAGCTCAAGGTACCAGCGGGAAGGCAAGGGGCGCACGAGGTTGCTGATAATTGCTCGTCGGAATTGAGTCTGACGACGGCCACGCTCTGTCGTCGTCGAGGGCGGTGCTACGGGTCACGAGGGAGCAAACGGAAAGCACGGTTAGATGCGCAAGGTCATGGCGATGATGCGTGCGTGAAGGAGAAGGAGAGGGGCGGTTAGGTTCTTACCAGAGGAGTCGCCGGAGAAGGAAGCTGTAACACCCTCAGAATCGGACCTATGCAAGTTTTAGCGAAACCCGCCAAACCCGCATAGAAACGATTCAAAGGTGCCCACCAGGCACTTTCGTGCGAGTGGAAAACGAAGTAATAACATTACACAACAATCCTCGATGGGACCCACAGAACAGATATATATATATAACAGCGACTCAAAGAGTCAAGAATACAGATATAATATACAAAGATCCAAATCACCTTGAAAGGATAGAGCGTCCGACTACGGACAAGATGCAAATGGGGCTAAGAGCCCTGAAGAATAACCAATGGCGTCCATAACCCTGCCCAGGCCAAGCTGGAAGGGTAACCCTGCTAACGACGTCGATCTCAAAACCTAAAAACAAAGGTGCCGACAAAGGGCCAAGGAAAAGAGGAGTCAAGATCGAGGCCAAGACAGCGAGGCTAGAATTCGGCGGTCCTCGCCTACAGGTATGGTGGATCAAGCGGCAGCATGCACTAAACAACCTATAGAGACTCGATACAACTGGCGGATATCAGAGAGGAATAAGAGAGACCTATTCGAAACCAACCTGATACTACCACCAAACAAACCCATCCTGGTGTTTCCCCCTCGAGACCAAACGAGGAAGTCAACCGAGGAACTCACACAGTTGGCAGTTTTATTTATTCAGTTATCGTTGCAGCAATTACTAGTCAGGTATAGATAATTGTCCTGATAAAAGAAGCAGTGGGCCCTTTCAGTTATTCATTCCGTTGTAGTTGCAGCAATTACTAATCAGATACAGATAGCATGAGATAACCCCAAAACCCAGCAGATGCTGGTACTTTTATTCAGCCATTCCGTTGAAGTTGTATTACTTACTAGTCAGGTACAATGGTCGCAAGCGACACTCCAAACAAGCAATTGTGGGCAGTATTATTTAGCCATTCCGTTATAGTGAAGCTGATTACTAGTCATTATAAAGTCAAATTTATAGCAATAAACTTTAGTTATGCTTGTCTATGATCGAGATACTGTGCTCCAAGTCGTCCATATCCGCGGACACGGCTTTCAGAAAGTTTTACCCGGCCGGGGTGCACCAATAGCAACACACGCTCGATCAACCTCGGAAAAACCAACTCAAAACCCAACGAGGCTTTCACGACTGAACAATCACAGGATTCAGAAATATTTCAGGGGGCCACCCCTTAAAGTAGAACCCGCAACGAAGTTAGCTGACTTCGAGACGGACTTAAGGTTTGTGGGGCCGGCGGTAAACGACTGGGAACCCGAAAGTGTGGCTGGGCTTGTCGATACCACGTAAACGGGTCACAATTCCTAAACAGTACAGTGTGCTCCTCGCACAATTTAAATACATAAGTAGCATGGCATAAGTTCAGGATAGTAAATAAAACCTCAAACTAGTTTGTGGCCCCAAGAAGTAAGAGTGAATCAAGCTCGCCTGTGGGGGTCCCATATACCTCCGGATGTGGATAGCGATAAATCAAGGAATGTATCAAGTACTCGGGGTCCTACGGGACACAAGTGGGCGTTCGGAAACCAAATATTATCTATCACCCACCGATGCCTCTGCTTACTTCAATTTTAGTTGTTAAACAGGAATTAAAGTGAACGATAAGTAAAACGAAGATCTTCGCCAACAACAACATGCGGCAAAACATCAACAACTGTGGCACTGAACGACATGAAACAGCAATTGAGCAAGCGACTACGACGCACAAGTCCAACTATCTACCAAACAACAGGTAATAGGAGGTGTCCGTGGCAATATATGGCGGCAAGGGATATCTCGGGTACGAAAACTAGAGCATCGCAACGCAGATAGCAAAAGATCAACAGGAGGGAAGTAAATACTATAAAAGTAATATAGGTAGAAAGGGGGAGATGCTCGCCTGAAAAACATTGTCGAAGGGTTCATCCGAAGATCGGGGCGAAGCTCACATCAACTCAACGGCCTTATCCGCGAAGAAGCAAAACACTAGAATAAACACCGGATGCAATATTTAATACAACGGCAGAAGATCGGCATGATGTAGGTGTGATGCATGACATGGCAAGGGTGCAATGCGATTAGGTCATATTAAGCGGAACCGGGGTCCCGACAATTAGTTAAACGGTTCAAGTTATTGAGATACCCCGCAATTTAAATGTTGCATTAGCAAGACAAAAGATGGCACCGGTTCGCTACACAAGTTTAAATGAGGCCAATATAAGGCTAGATTTGCCCGCATATGGGCCCCATATTTAATTATGATGTGAATCGGCATAAGGCCCCCAAACCACATGATAAGATGCATGCGAGTATGACAATTTAATATGCAACAAGTTGTTATTACTTTTATGAAATAGGGTTCTCGGATAAGAGGTCACACATTGAGGGGGGCTCGACGAACTTGGGGTTCCGGGGTTCGGGGTCGGTCTCGGGGTCAGGGTTCGACGGAACGAGGTTCGGACTCCGGGGAGGACTTGGTTCGGTGTCGTTCTTATCGTTGCGAAAAATCTTGCCGGGTCCGCGTATCGGGTCGGTCTTGGCGTTCGGTAAGAAGAACTTGTCATTCCCGCGGCGATCTTGGCGTTCTTCCGGAGGAAGTACTTGCCGTTCCCGCGTAGGCATCCTCGATGACGGGGAGATCTTGGGGTTCCCACTTGTCCATCATTGACGGACTTGGTTCGTCGTCGGGGCTCGTCGGGATCAGTCTTCGGGGTTCGGCGGTAGATCTTGACGAGTTCACTGCAACGGCCTTGTCGTTCTGAAGACGCTCTTGGCGGTTGTTCGCATCCGGGCATCTGGGTACTCGAGTCCGTGTGGCGACCTCGGCCGACGAGGGATCGAAACACAACAATTGAAGGGTCACATGCCACCCTCCATAACCTCACTTTGCTTCTTGGGCACTTGCACAGGAACAACTCCAGGATCAACAAAGGACGACACAGGCATAGCCAGACGCCTCTACACACGGGGCCCAAACCTGCACTGACCAAACGAACACAAGGACGCGGGCTGGGCGATGAGGAAGTGGCCGAGGCCGGCCAGGAGCCTGTGAGCGGCAGCGGAGGTGCAGGCGGTGAGGCGGCAGCTGGAGGACGGCGGCGGCTGGCGGCGTTACGAGGCCGGGCGGCGCGGGCGGAAGCGTCTTGTGGGGCAGCGAGGAGGGGCGGAGGGCGTCGTGTGGCGGGGGGAGGGAGGGGGCGGGGAAGGGGCGGGGTGTGGGAGGAAGGAAGAAGCCTGTGCCAAATGGGCGGTGGGACGAGCCGGCGGAGGAGAGGTTGCGTGCGGGGGTTGGGGAAGGAGGCGTCGGGGTGGGCTGCTCGGGGGAGGTTCCAGGTGGGGTGGGACCGGGTGCCAGGTGGCGCGCGGTTGGTGGGAGGATGGGATCGGTGCATGGGGGTGGGGGTCTGCAGCGTGGCGTGCGCGTGTGTGCGGGTGTGTTGTGTGGGGTGTGGGATGAGAGAGAGAGGTGGGGAGAGGGGTAGGATTAGGTGGCAGTTTAGGATTGGGTAGAGGGAGAGAGAGGGTGAGGTGGCGTGTCGGGATTGGTCCGGGTGATGTGGCTGGGGTGTGTGGGTAGATAGGTTGGTAGGAATAGGATTAGAGGTGGACCGTTTGTAAAATCCTGGGGGTGGTCGTTCGGGTCGAGACGGCCCGTTCGACTGCCCCCGCTAAAATAATAAATATTTTTATTTGTTTTACAAACACCGTTTGCAACCCGATATCAGACACACACAAAATATTCCGGCGACCCGGGTTTGGCGTTTGAATAAAGTCGGGCGCTTTAGAAAACAAACGGGCTTTGCGAAAATAGTTTTATGCAAACAATGCATGATGATGACGATGCAATGCACAAATTCAACGCGATTTTCTAGTAGTGGTTTTGCGGGATGCCACAATTCGACACCACTAACAAGGGATCTCGCCCTCGAGATCCGCCTCATGGTACCGGAAGGAAGGTCGGCGATCTGCGTCTTCTCGCATCGTGTAGATCCTCGCGACACCACTAACGAGGGTTCCTTCTTCATCTGGAAGTCGGCGACACCACCAACAAAGGTTCGTTGTTCCTGATCGTCGAGAGAGAACTCCGGAGAAACAAAGGACGAAGATAGAGGCATCACACGATAAGGACACCTCTAACTTCCATGGACGGAGTAGAACTGCTGGATCCCCTGATTCAACGTACAAGAGCGAATGATAAGAGCAGTGGTAGGGTAGCTACTCCATCCCGCACTCAAACCATTACTCTGCACACGAATAGGCGGATTAAGCAACCAACTCTCGGAATCAGACTGAAGATCTCGACAACGAGGTTCGGAACAAAGGAGTGATGCGGACTCTGCATCGGATCTGGCGTAGATGATGCCGTCGCGTCGGAAACACCGGAAGAGACAACAGAAATCGTATGAAAGACACAATGATTAGGTTTCGCGATGGTTCCATTGGCATGAACAACACATGCTCAAGGTTAACTCCAACTTCACCAAAGCTCGTCCTTCTCATATGTTTTTCAACGACACTGATATCCAGCAAGGAACACATATGGATAAGGAGCTCAAGAACAAAAGATTGGAGGAAGGGTACAACAGACAAGTTGCAGATTGATGATCGTAGCACCTCCGTTACAAAAGAGGAGAAAGAGAAACCCTGAAGGTACGACGGAAACCCAACCACGAGAAATCCTGGACTCGAAGAAAGAGAAGAGAGCGGATTCAAAACGCGTAGAGGTGAGAGGAGAATAGCAGAGGGTAAGGAGTAAAATCAGACCTAATCAGAACTATCCAACCGATTTTGCAAAATAGTTTTGACACTCTACTTCGGCCGTTAGCTAATTTATCCTACAGGCTGGACTTGTGGGGTATCGCAACTGCTGAGCTCTGATACCACTCTGTAACACCCTCAGAATCGGACCTATGCAAGTTTTAGCGAAACCCGCCAAACCCGCATAGAAACGATTCAAAGGTGCCCACCAGGCACTTTCGTGCGGGTGGAAAACGAAGTAATAACATTACACAACAATCCTCGATGGGACCCACAGAGAGTATATATATATAACGACTCAAAGAGTCAAGAATACAGATATAATATACAAAGATCCAAATCACCTTGAAAGGATAGAGCGTCCGACTACGGACAAGATGCAAATGGGGCTAAGAGCCCGAAGAATAACCAATGGCGTCCATAACCTGCCAGCCAAAGCGGAAGGGTAACCCTAACAACGTTGATCTCAAAACCTGCTTAAACAAAAGGGTGCCGACAAAGGGCCAAGGAAAAAGAGGAGTCGATCGAGGCAAGACACGGCGAGGCTAGAATTCGGCGGTCCTCGCCTACACAGGTATGGTGGACTGAAGCGGCAGCGGCAGCATGCACTAAACAACCTATAGAGACTCGATACAACTGGCGGATATCAGAGAGGAATAAGAGAGACCTATTCGAAACCAACCTGATACTACCACCAAACAAACCCATCCTGGTGTTTCCCCCTCGAGACCAAACGAGGAAGTCAACCGAGGAACTCACACAGTTGGCAGTTTTATTTATTCAGTTATCGTTGCAGCAATTACTAGTCAGGTATAGATAATTGTCCTGATAAAAGAAGCAGTGGGCCCTTTCAGTTATTCATTCCGTTGTAGTTGCAGCAATTACTAATCAGATACAGATAGCATGAGATAACCCCAAAACCCAGCAGATGTTGGTACTTTTATTCAGCCATTCCGTTGAAGTTGTAATACTTACTAGTCAGGTACAATGGTCGCAAGCGACACTCCAAACAAGCAATTGTGGGCAGTATTATTTAGCCATTCGGTTATAGTGAAGCTGATTACTAGTCATTATAAAGTCAAATTTATAGCAATAAACTTTAGTTATGCTTGTCTATGATTGAGATACTGTGCTCCAAGTCGTCCATATCCGCGGACACGGCTTTCAGAAAGTTTTACCCGGCCGGGGTGCACCAATAGCAACACACGCTCGATAAACCTCGGAAAAACCAACTCAAAACCCAACGAGTCTTTCACGACTGAACAATCACAGGATTCAGAAATATTTCAGGGGGCCACCCCTTAAAGTAGAACCCGCAACGAAGTTAGCTGACTTCGAGACGGACTTAAGGTTTGTGGGGCCGGCGGTAAACGACTGGGAACCCGAAAGTGTGGCTGGGCTTGTCGATACCACGTAAACGGGTCACAATTCCTAAACAGTACAGTGTGCTCCTCGCACAATTTAAATACATAAGTAGCATGGCATAAGTTCAGGATAGTAAATAAAACCTCAAACTAGTTTGTGGCCCCAAGAAATAAGACTGAATCAAGCTCTGGCTCAGGGGGGTCCCATATACCTCCCGGATGTGGATAGCGTGATAAATCAAGGAACAGGTATCAAGTACTCGGGGTCCTACGGGACACAAGTGGGCGTTCGGAAACCAAATATTATCTATCACCCACCGATGCCTCTGCTTACTTCAATTTTAGTTGTTAAACAGGAATTAAAGTGAACGATAAGTAAAACGAAGATCTTCGCCAACAACAACATGCGGCAAAACATCAACAACTGTGGCACTGAACGACACGCAACAGCACTTGAGCAAGCGACTACGACGCGCAAGTCCAACTATCTACCAAACAACAGGTAATAGGAGGTGTCCATGGCAATATATGGCGGCAAGGGATATCTCGGGTACGAAAACTAGAGCATCGCAACGCAGATAGCAAAAGATCAACAGGAGGGAAGTAAATACTATAAAAGTAAGATAGGTAGAAAGGGGGAGATGCTCGCCTGAAAAACATTGTCGAAGGGTTCATCCGAAGATCGGGGCGAAGCTCACATCAACTCAACGGCCTTATCCGCGAAGAAGCAAAACACTAGAATAAACACCGGATGCAATATTTAATACAACGGCAGAAGATCGGCATGATGCAGGTGTGATGCATGACATGGCAAGGGTGCAATGCGATTAGGTCATATTAAGCGGAATCGGGGTCCCGACAATTAGTTAAACGGTTCAAGTTATTGAGATACCCCGCAATTTAAATGTTGCATTAGCAAGACAAAAGATGGCACCGGTTCGCTACACAAGTTTAAATGAGGCCAATATAAGGCTAGATTTGCCCGCATATGGGCCCCATATTTAATTATGATGTGAATCGGCATAAGGCCCCCAAACCACATGATAAGATGCATGCGAGTATGACAATTTAATATGCAACAAGTTGTTATTACTTTTATGAAATAGGGTTCTCGGATAAGAGGTCACACATTGAGGGGGCTCGGAACTTGGGGTTCCGGGGTTCGGTCTCGTGGTCGGGTTCGACGAGGTTCGGACTCGGGAGGACTTGGTTCGGTGTCGTTCTTGTCGCTGAAAAATCTTGCCGGGTCCGCGATCGGTCGGTCTTGGCGTTCGTAAGAAGAACTTGTCGTTCATGGCGATCTTGGCGTTCTTCCGAGGAAGTACTTGCCGTTCAGCGAGGCGTCCTCGGTGACGGGGAGATCTTGGGGTTCCCACTTGTCCATCATTGACGGACTTGGTTCATCGTCGGGGCTCGTCGGGATCAGTCTTCGGGGTTCGGCGGTAGATCTTGACGAGTTCACTGCAACGGCCTTGTCGTTCTGAAGACGCTCTTGGCGGTTGTTCGCATCCGGGCATCTGGGTACTCGAGTCCGTGTGGCGACCTCGGCCGACGAGGGATCGAAACACAACAATTGAAGGGTCACATGCCACCCTCCATAACCTCACTTTGCTTCTTGGGCACTTGCACAGGAACAACTCCAGGATCAACAAAGGACGACACAGGCATAGCCAGACGCCTCTGCACACGGGGCCCAAACCTGCACTGACCAAACGAACACAAGGACGCGGGCTGGGCGATGAGGACGTGGCCGAGGCCGGCGGGCAGTGAGCGGAGGTGCAGCGAGGAGCCAGCTGGAGGACGCGGCGGCGGCTCTGGCCGGGCGGAGGCGGAGCAGCGTGGAGGAGGCGCGCGGGCGGTGGCGGGGCGATGGCGGCGCAGGCGATGTAGGCGGCGACGGGTGGAGGCGCGGCCGAGAGGGAGGGCGGCGAGGAGGGTCGCCGTGAAGGGCGGTGGCCGGAGGGAACGCGCAGAGGGAGAGGCAGGCGCTGGGAGGAGGCGCGGCGCGGAGGAAGGGGGCTGGGCGGTGGCCGGAGAAGGGAAGCGGAAGGCCTTGGGTGCTCGGTGGGACGAGCCGGCGGAGGAGAGGTTGCGTGCGGGGGTTGGGGAAGGAGGCGTCGGGGTGGGCTGCTCGGGGGAGGTTCCAGGTGGGGTGGGACCGGGTGCTAGGTGGCGCGCGGTTGGTGGGAGGAGTGGGTGGATGGGATCGGTGCATGGGGGTGGGGGTCTGCAGCGTGGCGTGCGCGTGTGTGCGGGTGTGTTGTGTGGGGTGTGGGATGAGAGAGAGAGAGGTGGGGAGAGGGGTAGGATTAGGTGGCAGTTTAGGATTGGGTAGAGGGAGAGAGAGGGTGAGGTGGCGTGTCGGGATTGGTCCGGGTGATGTGGCTGGGGTGTGTGGGTAGATAGGTTGGTAGGAATAGGATTAGAGGTGGACCGTTTGTAAAGTCCTGGGGGTGGTCGTTCGAGACGGGCGCTCGACCGCCCGCTAAAATAATAAATATTTTTATTTGTTTTACAAACACCGTTTGCAACCCGATATCAGACACACACAAAATATTCCGGCGACCCGGGTTTGGCGTTTGAATAAAGTCGGGCGCTTTAGAAAACAAACGGGCTTTGCGAAAATAGTTTTATCCAAACAATGCATGATGATGACGATGCAATGCACAAATTCAACGCGATTTTCTAATAGTGGTTTTGCGGGATGCCACAGAAGCAGACGGTGGCGGCACTTGATGTCGTCGTTGTCGAGGCTCTGGGCGCGCGCGAGCGAGCTAATGCCTCTGGGAGGTTCGCCAGGAGATGGGGCTCACGTCTGTGTGCTCGAGGAGGCAAGGGGCGGAGGGAACTGGCCGGAATCGGTCGGGAAAGCCGTCGGAGACAGTGAGGTTCGGACAAGAAATTCGTGCAGCCCGGTGGCTCCTGTAGGGTGTGGTCTGGGGGAGAAGGGAGAGGGGAGCCTGGAGTTTATTACTGCGTGGTCACGGCGAGGGATTAACGAGGCATTAAGGCAAATTCAAGAGAGGAATTAATCGGCAAGAACGGCGAGGTTTGGGGGAAGAAGGGGTCGTCGCGAGGGAGAAGATGCTGACATGGGCGTGGGGTTCGTCTGTCAGTGATAGAGGAAGAGAGGGGATGGGGTCCATCGGTCAGCGACTGCGCGGTTAGATTCTCTGGTGTGAAGCGTTTCTCTGCGGGAGAGGAGCAGTGGGCTAGTTTGGGCTTAGTTGGGCCAGTGGACAGTTGGGCTGGCTTGTTCCCTTTTTTTTGTTCTGTTTGTTTTTCTTTTTCTCTTTTGATTTTTCTGTTTTGATTTTGAATAAGCAATTCAATCATTCATTTCATTTCAATCCTTGGCCAAAGTTTGTGTAGGTTTAAATACTAATTAATAAAACATTCTGATATCATTTTAGAATAATTTATTTATTCTTTTAAGGTCCTTTAATTATTCAAAATAGGCTCTAGTTTTAATTCAAATAAGATTTAATAATATTATTAAACACCATTTAAATTCTTTAAACTTTTCAAAACCTTTTAGTAGGTTTTTATTTGTTTATTTGGGTTCAAATAATTCATCTTTGAATAATTTGGAAAGTATTTAATATGATTTATTAATCATTTGAATTGGGTTTATTTTAATTCCAATGAATTTAAATATGGTTTTAATTCCCTAAAGTTTATTGGGAGATTTCTTTAATCTTATTTAAGTTGGATTAAACCACTTTTATTTCATTTGGGTAAATTCCAAAATACTATTTTCTCATGAATTATACAATAATTCTTATGAGAGATTTCTCTTTATTAAAATAGGGATAGAATGGTTATTACCATTTCATTTTATTTTGGAAATTCTTTATCCTTTTATTTTATTTGCATTTGGATTATAATTCACTCCATTTGCTTATGGATTAGGCCAAGGTTTGATTTGGTCTTTAAATATTCCTTATTTAATATTTCTTTCTTCATCTTATAAAATCCATATCTTTTTATTTAAAGATCCAAACTTGGTGATTCCAATTTGTAAAATCTTATTTGAGATTTATTTATCCTTTTTAAATATTTCTAGGATTATTTGCTCACCATTTAGTATGGATTTTAGATAAGGGCTTTATTGGCTTTGGAAATAACTTTTCCTTATCTTATTTAAATTCCTAAGATTTTATTCATGGTTCTAAATTAAGTGAAACCAATTTCTCTGTCTTTATAATATTTTTATTTGTCATTCTTGATCATTTGTAAATGTTTGTTGACAATATTTTATATGGATCTAATCCATAGGCTTGGAGATAACTTGGAAATGATTTTCATTCCATTAGGGTTTAGGGTTTGGATTTATTTTCCAAGTGTTTAAATTTCCAGATACATTCATTGAGGAATGCATTTTTTCTTGATTTGGATTTTTTTGAATTCAAATATTAATCAAAGTTTGCTTCAGATGGGATTTTAAGTTTCCATTTAGAAACAAAGTTTCTTTTCACCCTAAAATTCAACAATAATTTATTTTATTTTATTTATTTTTCACATTACAAGATTTGGAAAATCTTGGGATGTGACAGGCTACCACCCTTAAAATAAATCTCGTCCCGGGATTTGGGGAGGCTAGGGGTTACAAGTTGGCTCAAAGCATCTAGGGTACTACCACCCTTAAAAAATTTCTAACTAAATTACATCTTGGTTTTCTTGGGGTCTTGTTGAAATCTCTCTGGACAAACATCTGCATAGTGTCCTTTGTTTCCACACTTGAAACATGTAACAAGGCTGAGATCCTTCATAGGTTTGTTTATCTTGTGCTTCATCTTTTATGGATAATTGCTTGCATAATGTCCTTGGTTACCACAATTGTAACATGTGATAAGATTGAGTTCTTCACGTATCTTTTGTGGGCAAGTTGCTACATAATGGCCTAGCTCTTTGTAGTTGGTGCACCACACTTGGCTAATCTCCTTATACTTTTGCTTTTCTAGACATTCACTGGCATAGTGTCCCATTTCTTTGCAATGACCACATTGCACATGGCTTTTGTCCTTCTTTTTATTGGGTTTCTCCAAAGCTAGGAGTGCTTCTAGTTCATGTCCTTCATATGTTATCTCATAGGTAGGAATGTCTACTGGTCTCCTTGACCTTCTATTACTCCTTGGATAATACATGTGTCTCCTCTTTGGTCCTTTAAATTGAGTCATGTTGTTGGGAGGTATAAGCTGAGATTTTCCTTTGTCTTCATCCTTCTTGGTAGACTTGGCTCTCTCATGGTAGTCTGCAATCAGTTTTTGCACTCCACCTTGTTTCCTTTGTTCAACTATGGAATAGATGGGGCATTGGATAGGGACATGACTGTTTCCTTCACATAGGTAACAAGTAGCTTGAGATGTGGGGCATTGGTCAATTGGATGTTTCTCTTCACAATTGGGGCATTGATCTTCATGCTCCTTGGAAATGTGATCCTTGTCTCCACAAATATTGCAAGCTTGGGTTCCTTCTAGAATAACATCTTTGTCATCCTTGTTGTCATTAGCTCCTTGGGAAGAGTTTTCTCCCATGTTGACCATTTGAGTAGCCAACCCTTGCAACAATTGGGATTGAGTTTCCAAAACTTTTTGCATGGTTGGGTCTAACTCATTGTTGTTGGCTATAAATTGAGCTGTCACTTGGTTCAACTGGGTTTGTCTTGCAAGAAGTTGGTCTCTCATGTTGACCTCTTGGTTGTTGTTGTTGTCATCATCCTGGATGTTGGAGTCTCTTGGAGAAGTCATCTGTTTGGGTTGGATTGGGATTAGAATAGGCAAATTATTTATAAGGGAATAATTCTAATCACACACATCACAATTTTCACAAGCAATGTGCAAGCAATCCCAAACAAACATTCCACTCAAACAACAAGTTTTAAGCATATTTTTAGGCAACCAAAAATATTTTTGTTACACCACATAAGTTGGTGGGTTTGACTTAAACTAAATGTGGTGGTCCATCTATATGGTTCACTTGAGATCTTTCCATCCTTCTTGGTTGATTCTTCTTGAACAAGATCTTTGTATCCTTGGGAAAATTCTTGGTCACAAATACTTCAAAGGTGATGATGATTCCCAAGTTGTGTTTCCTTAGTCTTAAAATCTTGAGCAACACTCCTTGTCTCACTTGTAGCCCTTAGTGATTTCCAAGGTTGAATTCCTTGTTGAGAATAAGGTTGAAATGATTTGAAGATGTTGAAGTCATTAGAGTTGATGAAGTCCTTTGCTCATGGTGAAGTCTTTGGCCATGGGGTAGGCTTGTCCATCAAGTTGAAATGGAAGAGATGTAGAGTCAAACCAAAATGGTTGAGGAAAGAGTTTACAAGATTGTTTGTAAATAAGTTTTGGAACAAACACAACTCCTATTTTTCTAAGGGGTTTTGTACAATCCTAGGTTTACAAATCCTACAGGCAACACAATGCTCTTATACCATCTGTTAGGTTCCCAACCTTTAATAAGGTAGAGATCCCTGTGTTTACAATGCTAGTCCCTGTATCAATAGCTAGCATCCACAGTTAAGATGTAATATCAAGAAACAAAGGTCATAATACAACTTTATAACCAGGAATAAAATAATTTATTACATCTTACATAGCTCATTTGGCTATCTCATTACAATGCAGCAGAATATAAAAATAGCATGGGGTACTTCATCTTCAAAGTGCCACAGGCAGACATGTTGGTTGTAGACTTGTAATCCTAATCATTAAACTTCACTATTATCAGACAAACCTGCAACATAACAAGTTATAGCCACAAGGGTCAATACATTTGAATTGTATTGGCAAGTGATACTATGGTAGTATAGTGGAGTCTATCATCTATATGCATTGGGCTAAGTGGAGCTTAGGCTTGCTTTGCTCAAAATAGATTTTCCTTATCATTTGAAAGCACTAAGTTTTTGCTTGACAAAATCTTTCCCAAGGCATCTCCCAATAGAAATTGGTGAACCTTAAACCCTTGTTCAACCACAAGTTTTTAACTTAGAAATTTGGATGATGAGATTCTTGATAGCTTCCATGTCTTGATGCTCAAATTGTCCTTTTCCAGGGACATGGCTAAGTACTTAGATTTTACACTCTGCAGAGGTGGTGCACTTTCCCCACAAGACTTGGTTTCACCAAGACAAGATCTTTCAGAAGCCTTCCCTTAGACCAGAATGGACGTGTTCCAACCTATCATCCCCTACCACCAACTGTCCATTTGGCTAAGTTATTGCAACCTATATGATCCAGGCAGAGCCCATAATGCCAAGTGGCTGCACTTGAAGCTTCTCAACATTTGACATCTCAAATCTCTTTGTTCCTGGGTGGCCATCCACAAGTGTGATACACCAGGGTAGTCCATTGAAATGGGCCCTGAGTAACCACTCAACACAAACCAATCCTTCCATTCCACCCAGGTGATTCATTCACTTAGTTGTTTTATTAAACAAAACACAAGTCCACAGACTTAGAAATTTTCCATAGCATGAATGTATATTCCACCCTTGTTTTCTACTAGCTAAGCTAAGCATGATAGTAGTAGGAATATTAACTTAGAAAATTCTACTAAGGTTTCATCTACTAGGATTTCCCATGGCACAGTTTACACTTAGCAAAATTCCATGCAGGTCCTACTTAGAAATATCACTAATGCATAGTGAAAATAATGGGACAAAAAGTATGAAGCATCACTTGCCTTTTTGTTAGAGAGTATAAGTTCACTTACTTGTTCTTTGCAATGTTCACTCACTTCAAATTACTAAAATTCAATCAAGCAAACAATATTTCAATCTACCATTCAAACAATTCATCACATAAAATAATAGTGACAAGACAATGCATGCAAGCATGCTAAAGATTGTTTTATTTGTAAAAGTGGTTTCTAATGGTTCATAAACATTTGAAAACACCTAATGGTCATTTTATAAAGTGGCAAAATCATTTGTATAAGATTTTACTTCATAAACCATTTTTAGATCAAGTCATTATTTTATGTGGTGTAGAAATGCTTTTAATAAGGCAAAATTCTATAGGTTTCACTAAATATGTTTTCAAACCATATAACCTTGTGTTTTGGGTCAGAGAGTTTATTTCCAAAACATTTCTCAAAGGTTTTCTTCCAAAACCATTTTTAATAATTAAACCATATTTTTATTTGACTAGAAATGGTTTAAATCGAAGATTTATTCTTTTGCTTCACCAAATACATTTTTGAAACCACAATTTGTTTCCTATGGTCAGTAGGTTCAAAACACACCATTTTCCAAAGATTTTATCCTCAAAAATCATTTTGGAATAAATTTTATAACCTAAACATGCACACACAAGTTTCTGTAAAAACAAACAATTTAACAGAAGCTATTTTCTAAACAAAGTGCATGTCTGGATAGGGCTTGTCTTGCTGAATCCATTGATATAAAGTTTGTAAAATTTGGACGTGTAGATTTAAAGTTATAGATTTTACAAAATCTAGCATATAATAGATCAAATCTGTTTTAATTCAAACCAACAGAGACACGTGGCTGGTTCTAATTCGCTGATACCGCTTCACTCGTATCACGCTCTCTGGTGCGTTGGATCAAGTTAGATCGAGCGGCACAGGTTGCGTACCATTTCGGCGTTAAGTGATTCTATCGCATCCTTACGATCTGCATCTAACGGCTATCATCGCCCTGACCAAGTTCTGGCGGCGCTCGACGGCTGCGCGCGGCGGCGGTGCTCGGCTAGCGTCGGAGCTGGCGCTAGAGGAAGCAAGGAAGAGTAAGGAGATGCTCACCAGGTTCAGGGGGTCACGGTGAAGCTCAAGGTACCAGCGGGAAGGCAAGGGGCGCACGAGGTTGCTGATAATTGCTCGTCGGAATTGAGTCTGACGACGGCCACGCTCTGTCGTCGTCGAGGGCGGTGCTACGGGTCACGAGGGAGCAAACGGAAAGCACGGTTAGATGCGCAAGGTCATGGCGATGATGCGTGCGTGAAGGAGAAGGAGAGGGGCGGTTAGGTTCTTACCAGAGGAGTCGCCGGAGAAGGAAGCAGACGGTGGCGGCACTTGATGTCGTCGTTGTCGAGGCTCTGGGCGCGCGCGAGCGAGCTAATGCCTCTGGGAGGTTCGCCAGGAGATGGGGCTCACGTCTGTGTGCTCGAGGAGGCAAGGGGCGGAGGGAACTGGCCGGAATCGGTCGGGAAAGCCGTCGGAGACAGTGAGGTTCGGACGAGAAATTCGTGCAGCCCGGTGGCTCCTGTAGGGTGTGGTCTGGGGGAGAAGGGAGAGGGGAGCCTGGAGTTTATTACTGCGTGGTCACGGCGAGGGATTAACGAGGCATTAAGGAAAATTCAAGACAGGAATTAATCGGCAAGAACGGCGAGGTTTGGGGGAAGAAGGGTCGTCATGAGGAGAAGATCTTGACATGGGCGTGGGGTTAAATCATCGGTGATAGAGGAAGAGAGGGATGGGGTCCATCGATCGCTATCGCGCGGTTAGATTCTCTGGTGTGAAGCATTTCTCTGCGGGAGAGGAGCAGTGGGCTAGTTTGGGCTTAGTTGGGCCAGTGGACAGTTGGGCTGGCTTGTTCCCTTTTTTTTGTTCTGTTTGTTTTTCTTTTTCTCTTTTGATTTTTCTGTTTTGATTTTGAATAAGCAATTCAATCATTCATTTCATTTCAATCCTTGGACAAAGTTTGTGTAGGTTTAAATACTGATTAATAAAACATTCTGATATCATTTTAGAATAATTTATTTATTCTTTTTAAGGTCCTTTAATTATTCAAAATAGGCTCTAGTTTTAATTCAAATAAGATTTAATAATATTATCAAACACCATTTAAATTCTTTAAACTTTCCAAAACCTTTTAGTAGGTTTTTATTTGTATATTTGGGTTCAAATAATTCATCTTTGAATTATTTGGAAAGTATTTAATATGATTTATTAATCATTTGAATTGGGTTTATTTTAATTCCAATGAATTTAAATATGGTTTTAATTCCCTAAAGTTTATTGGGAGATTTCTTTAATCTTATTTAAGTTGGATTAAACCACTTTTATTTCATTTTGGTAAATTCCAAAATACTATTTTCTCATGAATTATACAATAATTCTTATTAGAGATTTGTCTTTATTAAAATAGGGATAGAATGGTTATTGCCATTTCATTTTATTTTGGAAATTCTTTATCCTTTTATTTTATTTGGATTTGGATTATAATTCACTCCATTTGCTTATGGATTAGGCCAAGGTTTGATTTGGTCTTTAAATATTCCTTATTTAATATTTATTTCTTCATCTTATAAAATCCATATCTTTTTATTTAAAGATCCAAACTTGGTGATTCCAATTTGTAAAATCTTATTTGAGATTTATTTATCCTTTTTAAATATTTTTAGGATTATTTGCTCACCATTTAGTATGGATTTTAGATAAGGGCTATATTGGCTTTGGAAATAACTTTTCCTTATCTTATTTAAATTCCTAAGATTTTATTCATGGTTCTAAATTAAGTGAAACCAATTTCTATGGCTTTATATTATTTTTATTTGCCATTCTTGATCATTTGTAAATGTTTGTTGACAAGATTTTATATGGATCTAATCCATAGGCTTGGAGATAACTTGGAAATGATTTTCATTCCATTAGGGTTTAGGGTTTGGATTTATTTTCCAAGTGTTTAAATTTCCAGATACATTCATTGAGGAATGCATTTTTGCTTGATTTGGATTTTGTTGAATTAAAATATTAATCAAAGTTTGCTTCAGATGGGATTTTAAGTTTCCATTTAGAAACAAAGTTTCTTTTCACCCTAAAATTCAACAATAATTTATTTTATTTTATTTATTTTTCACATTACAAGATTTGGAAAATCTTGGGATGTGACAAGACTTCTCATTAATATTCAATAAAGGCACTCACACCAAGGGATACATAGATAATCAACTAAAGGAGAGATACTTCCACATGCAAACCAAACTATAAGATAATTTCTCTACCACAGATATGAATCCACTAAAAAGGTAAAAGATAAAAGATAATGGTGGTGATACCGCGGCACTCCCCCAAGCTTGGAACAAGCCAAGGGGATGCCAAACCTGATGACAAATTACTCCCTTGGTGGTGATGGTGTTCTCTTGTTATCATCAAACTTCCAAGGCAATGGTTCCCCATCCAAAAAGGATGTCTTTGTTTCTGCAATCCTGAAACTAGCAGCAGAGCTAGTGCGATCAAATCTAGCCTTATACTCACAGTTTTGATTTTGTATGTCATAGAGTTGTGCTTGCAATTGATTGGTGGTCTGATGGAGTGAGAAGATATCTTCTCAGAGCTCAGCAACTTCTCCCTCATGCTTGGTGATGAGCTCTGAACTTATCTTGTGAATAACATCCACTTCGTGTTCTGCCATCTTCTTGTACCTGAAAACTTCTTGTTCCAACGCTTCTATCTTGTCCTCCAGACTGCCTTCTCCTTTAGGGCCTTGAACTTCTTTCATTTGTACCTTTCCCTCTTTAAGGATCAACTCTTTGGGATGAATCCTCAACTCATACATGTACGGTTTGAGGACATCCACAGAGGAATCCTCCGTGGGTGATCTAGAGGAAGACACCGAGGCTCCAAATCTGAGAACTTTCCTGACAGAAACAGATTGAAAACGAAAACACGACAAGAACACGATACATGAACCTCGGGGAACCCGGGGGGTTATATATTACGAAGTTTCAATGCATAAGGAAGGTTTTGACATGGAAACGAAGAGGAGACGGAGTTCGAGAGTGGCAAACCCCCTCCAGGCTCGGCCAGGCTGGGCCCGTGCCTGGGTGGGTTTGTCCACCCCGGGCTCTATTTCCTCTTCAGTTTCGTCTCGTAACTTCCCTTATGTATTAAAAACATAAAAAATATAAAAAGATTGGGGTTTCACGAACCTTCTGTTTTCACCACTTTTACCTATTTAAGGGCGAACTCTGCAGTTTCCGGTGTTTACCTCCTGATAAATTCTTTTGGAGTCACTGTTTGAATAACATCAACGTCTTCATTATAAGAATCTCCAGAAATATAATGTTTTAGTCTTTGACCATTAACCACCTGTGTTGTGTCATCCTTTAGAGAAGGAAATTTTGATAGCACCTGAACGGTACACTTCCTTGATAACAAAAGGTCCTTCCCATTTGGAGAGTAGTTTCCCTACAAAAAATCTGAGACGAGACCTATACAAAAGAACTTTATCACCAACATGGAACTCCCTTTTGAGAATTCTCCTATCATGCCATCTTTTTACTTTTTCCTTAAAGAGCCTAGAATTTTCGTAAGCTTCACCTCTCCACTCATCTAGATTACTTAAGTCGAGCAGTCTTTTCTCACCAGCAAGTCTAAAGTCTCTATTCAACTCTTTCAATACCCAATAAGCTTTGTGTTCTAACTCTAAGGGCAAGTGACAAGCTTTCCCATAGATCATTTTGTAAGGAGACATCCCCATAGGATTTTTATAAGCAGTTCTATAAGCCCACAAAGCGTCATTCAACTTTTTAGCCCAATTTTTCTAGATCTATTGGCAGTCTTCTGCAAGATAGATTTGATTTCCCAATTGGAGAGTTCTACTTGCCCACTAGTTTGGGGGTGATAAGATGAAGCTATTATGTGGTTTACATCATACTTAGCGAGAGTTTTCTAAAAAACCCATGAATAAAATGGGAGCCTCCATCAGTCATGAGATATCTAGGCACACCGAACCTAGGAAAAATGACATCTTTGAGCATTTTCAAAGAGGTCTTACCATCAGCACTGCTTGTAGGTATGGCTTCTACCCACTTTGTAACATAGTCAACAACAACAAGAATATGAGTATACCCTTTTTGAAGGAGGAAAAGGCCCCATAAAGTCAAATCCCCAACAATCAAACGGTTCAATAACAAGAGAATAATTCATAGGCATTTCATTGTGTATAGAGATGTTACCTACTTGTGGGTATTCATCACATGATATAACAAACTTCCTTGCATCTTTAAAAAGGGTAGGCCAATAAAATCCAGATTGTAAAACCTTTTGTGCAGTCCTATCCCTAGCATGATGTCCTCCATAAGAACTGCCGTGACATTTTCTCAATATCTCTTATTGTTCAAATTCTGGGACACATCTTCGCATAATACCATCTACTCCTTCATTATATAAATGTGGGTCATCCCAAAAGTAACGCCTTAGATCATAAAAGAATTTCCTTCTTTGCTGAGATGTAAAGGTTGGAGGAAAATACTTGGAAACAATAAAGTTAGCATAATCAGCATACCAAGGACTCTCATGTGGACTTACCCTTATTGCAGCTAACTGCTCATTTGGAAAACTATCATTAACAGGCAAAGGGTCAAAATAAATGTTTTCCAAATGAGATACATTATCAGCAACAAGATTATCAGCACCTTTCCTATCCACAATATGCAGATAAAACTCTTGCAAAAGCAACACCCACCTTATAAGCCTAGGCTTAGCGTCCTTCTTTGTCATAAGGTACTTAATAGCTGCATGATCAATATGAATAGTAACCTTAGAATCAACAATGTAAGGTCTAAACTTATCACAAGCAAAGATTATAGCTAAGAACTCCTTTTCAGTAGTAGCATAATTCTTTTGAGCAGCATCCAGAGTCTTGCTAGCATAATGAATAACATTCAACTTCTTGTCAACACGTTGTCTCAAGACAGCACCCACAGCAAAATCACTAGCATCACACATAATTTCAAAAGGTAAACTCCAATCAGGTGGTTGGACTATAGGAGCAGTTGTTAAAGCTTTCTTCAAAGTTTCAAAAGCTTCCTTACAATAACCATCAAAAGCAAAAGGAACATCTTTTTGAAGAATATTAGTAAGGGGCTTTGAAATTTAGGAGAAATCTTTAATAAACCTCCTATAGAAACTAGCATGACCAAGGATACTACGGATACCTTTGATATCTCTAGGAGAAGGCATCTTCTCAATTGCTTCAATTTTGGATCTATCAACTTCAATGCCTCTTTCAGAGATCTTGTGTCCAAGAACAGTCCCTTCATTAACCATGAAATGGTATTTCTCCCAATTAAGAACAAGGTTGGTTTCTTCACATCTCTGCAAAACTTTATCAAGGTTGTGCAAATAGTTATCAAAATAAGTTCCATAGACGGAAAAATCGTCCATGAAAACCTCCACAATCTCTTCACAAAAACAATGAAAGATAGCAGACATACATCTCTAAAATATCTATTGACAGTCTTCTGTAAGATAGATTTAATCTCCCTATTGGAAAGTTCTACTTGACCAATAGTTTGGGGGTGATAAGCTGAAGCAATTCTATGGTTTACATCATACTTAACGAGAGTTTTCCTAAATCCCCCATGAATAAAATGAGAGCCTCCATCAGTCATGAGATATCTAGGCACACCGAACCTAGGAAAATGACATCTTTAAGCATTTTCAAAGAGGTCTTACCATCAGCACTGTTTGTAGGTATGGCTTCTACCCACTTTGTAACATAGTCAACAACAAGAAGAATATGATTATACCCTTTTGAAGGAGAAAAAGGCCCCATAAAGTCAAATCCCCAACAATCAAAAGGTTCAATAACAAGAGAAAAATTCTTAGGCATTTCATTGTGTCTAGAGATGTTACCTACTCGTTGGCATTCGTCACATGATAAGACAAACTTCCTTGCATCTTTAAAAAGGGTGAGCCAATAAAATCTAGATTGTAAAACCTTTTGTGCAGTCCTATCCCCAGCATGATGTCCTCCATAAGCACTGCCATGATATTTTCTCAATACCTCTTGTTGTTCAAATTCTGGAACACATCTTCGCATAATGCCATCTACTCCTTCTTTATATAAGTGTGGGTCATCCCAAAAGTAATGCCTTAGATCATAAAAGAATTTCCTTCTTTTCTGAGCTGTAAAGGTTGGAGGAAAATACTTGGAAACAATAAAGTTAACATAATCAGCATACCAAGGACTCTCATGCGGACTTACCCTTATTGCAGCTAACTGCTCATTTGGAAAACTATCATTAACAGGCAATGGGTCAAAAGAAATGTTTTCCAAATGAGATAAATTATCAGCAACAGGATTATCAGCACCTTTCCTATCCACAATATGCAAATCAAACTCTTGCAAAAGCAACACCCACCTAATAAGCCTAGGCTTAGCGTCCTTCTTTGTCATAAGGTACTTAATAGCAGCATGATCAGTATGGATAGTAACTTTAGAATCAACAATATAAGCTCTAAACTTATCACAAGCAAAGATTCCAGCTAAGAACTCTTTTTTAGTGGTAGCATAATTCTTTTGAGCTTTATCCAGAGTCTTTCTATCATAGTGAATAACATTCATCTTATTGTCAATACGTTGTCCAAGGACATCACCCACAGCAAAGTCACTAGCATCACACATAATTTCAAAAGGTAAACTCCAATCAGGTGGTTGGACAATAGGAGCAGTTGTCAAAGCCTTCTTCAGAGTTTCAAAAGCTTCCTTACAATCATGATCAAAAACAAAAGGTACATCTTTTTGAAGAAGATTAGTAAGGGGCTTTGAAATTTTGGAGAAATCTTTAATAAACCTCCTATAGAAACCAACATGACCAAGGATACTACGAATACCTTTGATATCTCTAGGACAAGGCATCTTCTCAATTGCTTCAATTTTGGCTCTGTCAACTTCAATGCCTCTTTCAGAGATCTTGTGTCCAAGAACAATCCCTTCATTAACCATGAAATGGTATTTCTCCCAATTAAGAACAAGGTTGGTTTATTCACATCTCTGCAAAACTTTATCAAGGTTGTGCAAACAGTTATCAAAAGAAGTTCCATAGACGGAAAAATTGTCCATGAAAACCTCTACAATTTCTTCACAAAAACCATGAAAGATAGCAGACATACATCTCTGAAAGGTAGCAGGAGCATTACATAAACCAAAAGGCATACGCCTATAATCATAAGTACCGTAAGGATAGGTAAAGGTAGTTTTCTCTTGGTCCTGTGCTTTCACAGCAATTTGAAAAAACCCAGAATAACCATCAAGAAAGCAAAAGTGGGTCTTTTTGGACAACCTCTCAAGCATTTGATCAATAAAGGGCAAAGGATAATGATCTTTCTTAGTAACTTTATTAATATTTCTAAAATCAATGCACATTCTATACCCAACCACTACTCTTTGGGGTATAAGCTCATTATCCTCATTAGGCACAACAGTTATTCCCCCTTTCTTGGGAATGCAATGAACAGGGATAACCCACTTACTATCAGCAATAGGATAAATAATACCACCATCAAGGAGTTTTAATACCTCATTTCTTACCACATCCTTCATCTTAGGATTTAGGCGGCATTGGTGCTCAACAACTAGTTTTGCACCAGGCTCTATATTAATAGCATGCTGACATATAGTAGGAGAAATCCCCTTTAAATCATCAAGAGTATATCCCATAGCTCCTCGGTGTTTCCTCAATATCTCCATTAACCTTTCTTCTTCCTTTCCTGAAAGTTAAGAACTAATAATAACAGGGTATATCTTCTTGTCATCAAGATAAGCATATTTAAGATCATCAGGTAAAGGTTTTAATTCAAAAACAGGATCCCCTTTAGGTGGAAGTGTGGTACCCAAATCTCCATAGGTAAATTATGCTTAAGTAACTCAGGCTGACAAATAAAAACCTCACCAATCTCATTTCTTTCCTTCATGAAGGCATCACTTTCATGATCTTCCATGAAATGCTGCAAAGCATTGTTTGGAGCAAGAGAAATAGCAGACAGTTGTTCAACCTTGACATCCTCATCAGGTAATTCATTTTCATAAGGGGTTTTGGCAAATTTGGAAAAATTAAACTCATAAAATTCTCCAGCAAACTTAGTCAAAACTTTTTCCTTCCTACAATCTATGATAGCCCCTCAAGTATTAAGGAAGGGTCTACCAAAGATGATAGGATAGGTTTTACTAGATTCTTTACCAAGTACAAAAAAATCAGCAGGATATTTAATCTTACCATAAAGGACCTCCACATCTCTTACAATACCAATGGGGCAAACTTGCTCTCTATTGGCAAGGTGAATAACCACATCAATGTCCTCAAGATCACAAGGACCAATCTCATGCATAATTTCCCTGTAAAGCTCATAAGGAATAGCACTAGAACTAGCACCAATATCACATAAACCATAGTAGCTATCACTACCAATTTTAACAGAAAGCACATGAACACTAGCTTTTTTAACTTTCTTAGGATGAGAAATAACATTAGTGGCGTCTTCACAGAAGACAATATACTCATCCTATATATTTCTAGTGACATGATCTTTCACAATAGCTACCACAGGCTCGATATCAATAAGCTCATCGGAACCTACAGTTTTCTTTGTGCTTTTTATAACCACATTAGCCAAAATAGCGTGTTCTCTTACCTTGGAGGGAAAAGGGATCTTCTCAACATAAGGTTCAGGCAAAATAGGATCAACGGTACAAACTTCTATACCGGCAGGAACGTGGGTAACAATATATTTATAAGGAGCATGGTACTTATTCCACTCTTTCTTGGGAATCTCAATAGAAGAGGCAAAAGCATCAAAACATTTTGCAAGAACTTGAAGATCAAGTCCAAATTTATTGCGAATATCACGGAAGTTACCAGTACCCATAAAATATTTAATGCATTCATAATCATAGTTTATGCCTGACTTTCTTCCTTTGACATTCTCCCAAGCTTCAGTGTTATCTTGAATACGGTCTAAGAGATCCCATTTAGCTTCTTCGTTCATACTTGTGAATGATCCAGCACAAGAAGCATCTAGTAAATCTTTATCATGAAGAGACAACCTAGCATAAAAGTTATTGAGGATAATATTGTTAGGGAGTTCATGAATAGGACATTTAAGCATTAGTAACTTCAATCTCCCCCAAGCTTGAGTTGTACTCTCTCCATCAAGAGGCCAAAAGTTATAAATAAGACTTCTATCCTTATGGATTTCACTGGGATGATATAATTTAGAATAAAAGAGAGATGCCATCTCCTCCCATTCCATGTATTGTCCATTCTTCAGCAGCTTATACCATGCCTCAGCTCTCCCTTTCAAAGATATGGAGAGTAACTTCTTCTTCACCTGTTCAGTTGCAATACCTTCACACTTAAACAACCCACATAATTCATGGATAAAAAGCAAGTGATCACCAGGATGGACAGTTCCATCCCCAAAATAATAATTATCCATAACATGATTTACAATATTTGTAGGTATCTTAAAAGGATCTATCTCAACAAGTGGTCGTTCATCTACTACCCTTTCAGTGGTAGTAGTTCTTCCAAACAGAAAACCAAGTGGGTTATCCATATTGGAAACAAAGCAAAAAACAGTAACAAAAGGAAATACTCACAGTGAAAGTTTCCCTTACCAGTTCCACTCTTCAATAGCGCTTCACTCCCCGATAACGGCGCTGGAAAATAGTCTTGATGACCAACAAGTATAGGGGGTGTATCGTAGTACTTCCGATAAATAGGAGTGTCGATCCCAACAAGGATCAGAAGGTGCTGAACAGTGGTATGGAGCAGGAAATCCCTGTGAATACTTAGCAAACGGAATTTAGTGGTTTTCTGACAAGGCAACAAAACAAAGAGCAAGTAACAGAAGTAACAAACAAATGGAGCAAGTGGCCCAATCCTTTCTTAGCAAAGGACAAGTTGGTGGAAATACTTATAAGGACCAAACGTTCTCGAGGACACATGGGAATTCTGTCAAGTGCTTTCGCTTCAAATAGCTGAGTACTCCTCCCTGGTGTTTGTCAGTGTTGTGTGGGTGAACTTGTGCTAACATACTGCCCTTCCTAGGACTATTACATACTTGTGATTAAACCTCCTACAAACATCCGTAACTACAGGAAAGTAATTAAGATATAAATCTAACCACAACCTTAAACTCTGAGATCCTACGCTCCCTTGTGCAAAGGTGTCCTAACGAGGGTTCAGGTTTCTGTCACTCCGACAACCCCACAATTAGTAGCCAAATACACAATGCATTCCCCTAGGCCCATAAATGGTGAAGTGTCATGTAGTCAACGTTCACATGACACCACTAGAATAATAGCACCACAACTTAAATACTAGACCATTGAATAATAACTCATCACAGATCCACTAATAACAACATGACTTCTCCCATGTCCTCAAGAACTAAATGAACTACTCACAATACATCATATGGATCAAGATCAAAGATGATATGATAATGGATAACAATCTAAACATAAACAATAATCCAATGGTTCCACTCACAAGCATCAACTACAATAGTAATTAACACCGGGAAAGTTTACCCTAATTAACTAAGCAATATCCAACACAATTGTTACAACGGGACGGAGTGGTGATGATGGTGCTGGTGGAGATGATGGTGTAGATGATGATGATAATGATCCCGATGAAGCCTAGCTTGATGATGGTGTTGATGGCGACGGTCTCCCCTCTCCGGGAAGGAATTCCCCCGGCAGAAATCTGTCTGCCGGAGAGATCTTTCTCTCTCGGTGTTTTTCGCCCCCAGAGGCGGCGGAAATCTATCTGTGGTCGCTCCCCGAGCCTTAGGGTTTCGAAGGTAAGTTATAGGCGAAGGGGAGAGTTGGAGGCCAGGCATGTGGGCCAAACCCACCCTAGGCGCCGCCTTAGGTGGGCTCGCGCCTAGGGGGTTTGGGCCCCCTGCAGCCCCCCTTCGCTCCTCCTTCTGGCTTCCTTCATATTTTGGTGAAATAATATGTTTCCATATTTTCTGGTATTTTTCTGATCTTCGCGAAATTGCACCGAGACGCCTTCTTTTCCATCAGAATCCAGACTCCGGCAGTCCATCCTCCAGGAATCATCCAACATGTATAAACAGATGAAAAGCCATAAGTAATACCTCATAATAAGACAAATATCAATGAATAGAGGTAAATTATGATATAGAATGGTGATGCAAATTGGGTGTATCAATGGCGCCTGGCCCACCCGGCTGGGACACCTCCTGGTCTGTTTTTTCTGTTGCCACAAGTTGGGCCGATAGTTTTGACCCAACCGGATATGCAAATTTTCCTGATTATTTCCACTAGTTTTTAGTCCCACATGGGAACCTAAAGGTGGAGGGACCCCTCCCTCCGCCTATATAAATAGGTGCCCATGGGAGGATTAAAACACACCAATTTTCACGTGGAAATCAATAAAATGCATGTGTTGCCTCCTCTCTCTCTCTCTCTCTCTCTCTCTCTCTCTCTCTCTTGACTGCAGCCCCTTATCAGGGTTGTGTGAGCAAGGAGTTCTTCACCGTGGAGCGCTGTCGCTATGTGGGATTCGGAGCCAGGAGATCTACTTCTGCAATCTCAGCTCGATCGGGTAGAAGCGGGGGTCGTCGTCAAGCATCGTACGTGTGTGACTCCCTCTGGTGGAACTGTGCTTTCGGTGCAAGGAGTTGTCGTGGAGGTGCAAGGACATCGTGACCTCGAGGTCAGCGTCGGGGCATCTTCTTTATCCATGCTCCTCACGGTATGTTAACCGCGCTCGGTCTTCAAAGGTATGAATATTGTATCCCCTCCTGTTACTGCATTACGAGTACATAGGTCTTGGGCTTCCGGGGTTTGCCGTGTAGTAATTTTTTGATTTTGTCCACCGAACCCCAACACCATCAATGTTGTGTCCTATTCCTTTTGTCTCTATGATACCTGCATTGTCCAAGGTTTGATCAACGACATCACCATGTCAAGTTCAACCTCGTTACCGACAATTGCTACTTTACTCGTCCGATAAGTGATATCCCCATGACCTAGTCACATGTTGTGCAACCTATGGATATAACTTATCCAAGTGGTCCTAGAGTATCTTCTGTCATGCGGATGGAAAAATCCCGCTCTTGACGCATACGCCTTGACCTGCCCCTTTGAATACCTAATCACACCTTTATGATCAACATTTTACCAAGTGACGTTTGATGCTCTCAAGACACTCTCGGGTGATAGTGATTAAATATCATCTCACGGTCTAAGAAACAAGTCACTATGTTTCCTAACAATCACAACTTGAACTTTGTGACATGATCGCGTTAATGATGCATAGTTTTGGTATGTTCACCATATCATTATCCTAATGAGGTGACTCCATTGTCAATTGGCGTGGAATACCACATGATCAGAAAACCTCGATCATCTATTGACCAATGAACCCATCACTAGAGATTCACTGTGAACTCCTAGTTGTTTACATATCACGTCCATTGATGTTTCCTCTCAATACAGTTATAGCATGATATAAAACCTAATTGTAAACTTCGTGAAATATGATTATAATCCATATTATTATTTGTCTCTAGGGCATATTTCTAGTAGGAAACTGTTATCTTACATAGGTAGACTTATTCTGCTTCAAAATTACATTGGTAGTATCCCTCTCTACCTCCTTTCCATCACTAAGTTCCTTAAATGGGCCATTAAAATGATAAACTCCTAGATGGGACACTTCTTTTGGGGAGATACCAAGGATACACACAAATACCACCTGGCTAACTGGGGTTTGGTTTCTCATAAACAAGAATTTGGTGGTCTGGGAATTCAAAACCTTACGAATTCAAATCCTTGCTTCCTGGGTTAAGACATATCATCTTGATTCTCACAAATTTTGGAGGCAGATTGTGGATTCTAAATATGATTTTCCCAAAATATTTTTTGGGCTAACCCTTCACATTGCTCCCCTTTTTTGGAAAGGTGTAATGCGGGAAGCCCATTGCGGTGACCCAACATACCACTCCATGATGTAGTACACTATAGTCATTGACATAATACCAATAAAACACCGTTCACTAGTATTACATTCCTCAGAGTGTACGACAGAAACACAGTGTCAACACCCGGATTTTTAATCCCAGATGCCTGTTATGCCATACATCGCAATCCCAGGATTACCATTTTTGTGAGACATAACAGATTTGGATACCACGGTACATCATCCATTACAAACCATACATAAGGTCTTACACAAATAAGGATCTCATGATCCAGTTCTTAATACAATTCAAGCAGCGGAAATACGTAATAATAAAGGTAGCGTAGGCGAAGCTCCATCTTCGGGGTCACAGGCAATGCTGACGATGGGAGATGATCCTAGTTGTCGTAACCTTCCTGGGGTCCAAGACCGATCTTGGATGCAAGGTAATTCAAAATAATCCAAATTGGAATGCATACACACATGCATGCTTCCATATTTTTATTTAGAAAAGTTTTTGTTAATCCTAAATTTTGATGATTAGAGTTTGATGATCCAAGTTTCATATTTTTGGGATGTTACAAACAGCAGATCCAAGACATGACTCTAGGTTACAACTCGACTCTTTACAAAAGATCTAGAGAACACTCTAGGTTAAAGAGAGAGAAAAAAACTTCTTACAAAGAAGAACCAGAAATAATAAACTCATAACTATCATACTAATAGACTAGAATTTAAACTATTGGGCTTGCATTGCTACTATTGCAATACTCTACAGAAATAGGTCCTATGGCTAGGGATTATGTTCCTATATAATCAGCAACTTCATCTTCTCCTTAGTTGACGTATATGTTGACTCCGTTGACTTCATTATATTACTTGAGCTTCCGATGTCGATTCCGTGAGCATAAGTTGATCTAGACATCATCTGTATTGGCTTCAGAATCTAGCAAGGGTTAAGAAGATACGTTGAGTATGAGCATACTCATCAAGTTCACTAAAAAGGAGTGTTTGATGCACTATCTACAACCACGGATAAGTCATAGGCAATGCAGGTTTCCATAAACATTTCTTCAAAGGTTTCTTTTATTCTGAAAAGCTATGTCCGCCAGCCTTCACATGTTTACCAGAACTTTCATGGAGTTCCTTTCCTGCTGCGTTCGTAGCTCCTTCCCGGAATAGGGAGTAACAAGTTATAGTTCTTACACTCTGTAGAGGTGCGTTACTTTACCCATGAGAGATCAAATCCTTGTTGCACAACCAGGAAGCTTATTCCCATCCACAATTCCGTGATGTGGGGCCTAGTAGATGATCCAAGCTAATCACTTCCCTCTCCGCGACCCCGTATGTATGCACGATCCTTCAGGGCTGACTACACCTCCATTAAGCCCCTTTTGGGCAGGCTATAACCCTGATGAGTTCCTGAAGACTCTATGAGTTGGTGATGCCCCTGGAAAATTCTATATAGGTCCATCTATACCTCCGACAGCCACTCATAGATATTCAAGACACCAAAATCGTGGGGCGTAAGGGTGCCCACCCATACGTTGGATCCGCACAAGGAATCACAACGTCACGTTAAGGTCGCCTTGCCTACATATGAAAGGAAGAAGATCCAACTGACTTCTCCGTCCCATTCCAAATCTCATGGTTAACGTGTGATATACGGGACAATGATCACTGTCGACATTGGTTATTAAGTCCTAGATGATATATTCCTATGCAGTGGTATTCCAACTACCAGGCTTAATGATTAGCTGATCACCCTGGATCAGTAATCAATAGTTCATATTATTATCAAAGATAGTATTTTCTGACTATTTTGAAATGCAGGTGATGACGACACTGGATTTTAAAAAAATATTTGATAGAAAATAACCGAAGGACATGAGAAAGTGTGAACTTTCCTTTTGTGATTGCAAGATTATGTACTCACGGTCTTCAAGACAATATAAGATCCAATATCTGAAAACAACATTGATGGTTGACGTGGAGCCTGTTGGGAATCCCAAGATCAGGGTGTGAACTAGCACATCAGCAAGTTTTCCCTCAGTAAGAAACCGAGGTTATCGAACCAGAAGGAGGAAGGAAACGTCACACAGGTGTTGCAAACAACGCGGAGACCTGCACAACACAAACTCAAGACTTTGCCCCAACGAACAGTGAGGTTGTCAAGCTCACCGGTTTGCTGTAACAAAGGATTAAATGTATTGTGTGGAAGGTATTGTTTTGCAGCAAGTAAACAAGTATAGTGGAAGATGTATCAATGGTAAAGATTGGACCGAGGTCCATAGTTCACTAGAGGTGCTCTCCTTAGATAAACAACATGGCATGAAGGGTGAACAAATTACACGGGGGCAATTGACAGGAACTGAGCAAGGAATAACAATGCAATACTAGACAAAAAGATCCTATGAGATTCGATTGGGCAATACAACAAGATACATAGACCGCCATCCAACTGCATCTATGACTAGAAGTCCACCTTCAGGTTATCATCCAACCCTCCAAAGATTAAGTTGCAAGCAACAGACAACTGCTTTAAGCAAAGTGTGTAAGGTAAACAATCCACTTGTTCCATGAACAAGAGACTGTTGTTTTCTCCCTAGTAGCAACAACACATCTACAACCGAAGAGATGTCTGTCACTTCCCTTGGAAACTAGAGGCATGAACCCACTATCGAGCATAAATACCCCCTCTTGGAGTCACTAGCAACTACTCGACCAAGATAGCTACTAACAACGAAGAGCATGGAAGATCACAAACAACACAGACATGATAGAATCAAATAGACAAAATCATTAATCAATCTGACATAGTAATCCTAATATCCATCGTATCCCTGCAAACATAACATGCATGATTACAAATATATTAGATCTTGATCATGAACGGAGCTCACAAGATCTATACATGAAAGCACAAGGAGGAGATACAACCATCTAGCTACTACATGGGCCCATAGTCCAAGATGGAACTATTCACGCTTCATACCGGAGAGAAGACCTCTGGGATGATTTCCCCTCCGGCAGGGTGTCGAGAAGAACTTCAGATTCCCCCGATCTAGGGAAGATGGTGGTGGCGGCTACAAAATGTTTCGTGGATTTTTGATTGGGTACTTAGGGTTTCTGCATCGGGGGCTTCTTATAGGCAAAGATGTGAGGCTGGGAGGCGGCCAGGGGGCCCACACCCTACCCAGGCGCGGGGCAGGGCCCACCCGCGCCTAGGGGGGTCTGGCCACCCTGGTTCGCGTCTCCCTCTCGTCTTCTGGATTCGTGTCCCTCACGGTAAAATATTGACTTTGGCTTTTGTCCCGTCCAATTCCGAGAATATTGATTTTCTGCCTTTCTGGAACCAAAAACAAAAGAAAACATGCAACTGGCACTGTGGCAACTTGTTAATAGTTTAGTTCCAAAAAAGATATAAAAACACCTCAAAGTGTAGACAAAGCAAAGCAAAGTAGATACTAAACAAGCATGGAGCATCAAAAATTATAGATACATTTCCGACGTATCAAGCATCATTGGTCCGATAAGGACTAGTGTTTTAAAGAAGCAAGATGCTATTATGCATAAGTAATGTAATGAATTTTATAAAAATCCAAAAGTGAATCCCCAATAGTATAGATCAGTGGAACTTAGGTGATTTCTTTAAGAGTTGGTTTATCATCAATTTTTACTTCACAAGCAAATGCATTAACAAGAAACTTAAGTCTTAGCATACAAGGTATAAAAACAGAGTATGGATTAATCTATAGTTGAGGTTAATTACCATTTGGTATCTAGGATGAAAGTCTATGTGTTAAATTGTTAAGGGTTGAAAGAACTATCATACAGTTGTTGTTTGAAGTGGCAAAAATAATAACATTTGAATACAAGATTTCTTTTCTAAGGTTTAAACAATCTTTACGGTTAATAGAATGTGATCGATGTCTCTTGGTGTTTGCTCGATTAGTTTGGATTTGAGATGCTTTAGGTCTTAATTAAAATGGACTAAAGTTAACTATAAAAACATAAGTAGTTTATTATACATAATGCTTATAAGCTTTGAGACTAAAGTTAACTTTAAAAGGGTAAATAAACTTAAGGTGTAATTTGTTTTAATTATTCTCAAGTTTTGGATTTATGATAAGTATGACTAAGGTGTGGAGTTATTCACTTTATATTTAAGTGAATGATTAGTTTAAATTTGTCTGCTATTATGAAAATAATATGTAGCTATTTAATGAAGTATAATTTGGATGATCTTATTAATGTGTTCGATTTAAAGTCACGTTAAATATTATTTGGATATTAAGATCATTTGCCCTTCACATCAGTGAATGATGAATAAAGTTGTCTTAAAGATCGTGTTTTTGAATTTTGATTTAAGGTTTCGAAAGAGTATTATAAAGTAAATAACTTACACTTAAGTTTTATTATAATCTTTAATTATGGCTTATAACTTTTAGTAATTAGATTTTAATATTTCTAAAGAAATATAAGTATTTCTTACTTAAGAAATGTCTTAAATGAATTTTCAAAATAGATAATAGTTAGGATTTATTAATTTAAAATATTAAAAACTTTTATAATAATATATTTATTATTTTTTCTAGTTTAATATATTTATTTAAGATCTTAAAAATGTTTTTTATCTATTTTAAGTATTATTATTATGTTTATAAAATTCCTTAAAGTATTAACTGTCTTTGAATATTTGTTTCAAGTTTTATTTGTAAAATTTTAAGTTAATATTTTTATAAAATGGTAGATTGATTTTAATACACAAAAATGATTTTTTTATTTTTTGAAGACTTTTCCTTATTTTATGAATTTTCATATAATAATACACTAGTCCGAGGCATTAATTTCGGATAAAAATAGATACTCTCCCTTGGCCACTATATTTACCTAAAATACTCAATGATGTGTTTAGCAATGCATCATATTGCCAAACTAAGAGTAAAATACCTAACCAAATAACATTCTTCTATTTTTAGTTTTCTTTTGGGTTATTTTGCAGGTACAAATGAATAATAAGGAAAGAAGATACAAGAGATGAATATGGAATTGAGTTTAGAATTAGTTTTAGTTTTTTACTTTATTCTTTTGTAATTTACTTTTTCATTTGCATAAGACAATGTAATGTATATATCTGCTTGAAATCAAGAATTCTTTTAGTTATTTCATTTATGTAGTTCCTTTTTATATTTATTTGTTTTATAGTAATTTACTTTTATCTTGTTATTGTAACAACAATGTAACATTGTATTGTGTAATAAAGTGTTCCATTATTCTTGAAACTAATTAAATATTTATATCCTACTTATGAGTAAGAATTCCATTCTTATTTATTATTGTAATTCATTTCTTTCAATTTTGTTTTATTAATTGAGATATATAAGTATTGTATCTAATTCATAAATAAGAGTTCACCTCTTATTTCATATTATAATTTAATTTCCAATTATTATTCCATTTCAGAATCCTTTAGCATTCAACTTTATCAATTGAATATTCAAATTTGAATTGTCTTCCCTCAAACTCAAAAGTACAGTAGAGGTCATGTCGAAGTCCATCACACCTGCCCTAATGTTTCCATCAGAACAAGAGAGATCTCGATCCCTCTATAGCTTATTTAGTTTATTCCCCGGATTTTCTGATGCATGAATGCAATGCACACACCTGTTTCCTGTCTATTTCTAGCTACTAATCCTAGGATGTTACACCCATTCTGCTAAGATGGGATATAAATGGAAGGTGGGTAAAGGAGACAAAGTCATGTTTTGGGAAGACATTTGGTTTGGGCACAGTAGTCTGGCCACTGTTTTCTGGGACCTTTACATTATTTCCAATGAACATCATTGCACTATTTTGGGATGGACTGACCTTACAATATCAACAAGAGTACCCAATAAATTTTCGCTTCCCCACCACCTCGGGTCCCTAATCGTGGGGGCACAATGATGGCGGCCAGGGCGTAGGCTGGTGGGAGTCTCGTCGGTGGACTGGGTGTTAGGAAAATGCCCTAAAGGCAACAATAAGTTATATATTATATATTTCATTATTAAGTTTGTTGTTTTATGCTAGAATTGTATTAGTTCCGGATAATGAGTGTTTGAACGAAAACCCTAATATATGTGTGGAATTATAAATAGCATATAGATATCCTAGTATCGCCTCTAAGACTAGTTCATATATCATTGATAGCCTTGATTTCCTGACTATGGGCAAATGTAAATAGTTACAGAGTTTGCTATGATATATGAGATCAACATTGTTAGTGGAACAATGACATTGGATAGACCCCGATTGATATACCGTGAAACACATCGTCAATTTTATCATCAATAGTTTCTCGGTGACAAGTATTACTGTTTCTAAAATCGTTGGACCATAAGACTTATGTGGACTTGGATCGATATGGATGTAGCGAGGTCTTCAAATGTTACTTCGTGACTGGCAACTATAAAGTCGGTCATAGTTCATTCCGGATAGCATGCCAATATTCTACATGTTGTAGTTATGGGAATTGCTACTTCGATGACGAAAATATACACTCGGGAGCGCGCACTAAAGTGTGATGATGTTTCTCATTGTCTGAGTGGACACATGACTAAGTTGTTATGTCACATGAAAATCATTGGTGCAGAATGAATAAAGGAGAACATGGCGGGTAACGAGGATAACATAATAGCTTTAGCTCGGGTTATGCAAAGTATCGAGAATCAATGCAACATTTACCCACAAGTAATGCATAAGGTTCACACGATAAAGATCTACGTGTTATGTGAGAGGACCATCATGGCTATCAAGATCCCTACGTTGATCATTATCGCGGAAGGTGTTCCGGACATATCCACACATATCTGAACTCATACGGTCACACGTAAAGGATAGCAACATTTAGAAATGCAAGTGCTATATCAAAATAAGAGGGGGATGGGGTTTAGGGAGTGCTCGAATGGTCTTAGAATGGTTTCCAAACATCCTATGATACCGAAAGTGTCTGGAATGATCTTGAGATTGTCTAGAATGGTCCCCGGTATATAAATGGATCGTTTCGAAAGCACCGAAAAGGTATAGAGACATCCCGACTGTCTTAGGAAGTATAGAAGGTTCCATATTCCACGTTGCATTGAGGGTCAAGGAGTTGTACCATATGAAAAATTTGGATTTGGCACACAAGGCGACATTCTATTATGTTTCGTTTGACGGAAACCTACCAGAACTCGTTTAAACTTTAGGACAGGTTTGTGGATGACCTAAAGGGATTGGCCACCTATATAGATGCAGCCACATTGCCTTGAGGGTCAAGGAGTTGTACCATAGGACAATTCGGATTTGTCAAAGGAGGTAGCATTCTATTAGGTTCCGTTTGCCGGAAACCTATCGGAACTCATTCAAACTATTAGGTTTGTGGATGACCTAAAAGGCTCGTCCACCTGTAAAAGGAGGCCAAGGGGAGCCCCAAAGACACCCCAAGCCACAACCTTGACTCCTCCAAGCCGCAACACCCTGCCAACACCGAAACCCTATATGCTGACTTCGCCCCCGCGCGCGCCGCCACCTATTGGACGTTGCTAAATTGTTGCCTCTAGGAAATATTGGGTGCGCCAGACATACTAAGCTAGACCATCCACGCCCCCAATGTCATGTTTTGTCTGGCATGGCCCAGTAGGTTGTGGCATACCTAGCCCGTCTCACGCCATAGGGAGCCTTATGGGTGCACCAGACACAAGGTCCGACCCCTAGCAGTGACCAAATGCCGCAAATGTCTCTCCCGAGTAGGCGAAACGCCACGTCGCCTCTGCATCTACCACACATGGAGGCGTTAATGCACACCATCGTTTTTCCCGCCCTATCTCGTCGTTTCCCTCCTTCGTTTGTTTCCCGTCCAGTGCATGCCGACTATAAAACTAGAGCGAGGGACCCGCTGTGTTGACAAACATTTCTTGACTTGCTCAATGATATCGCTCCATCTACCCACCACCTACTCAAAGCTTGTTAGCCTTGTCCCGCGCAAGCAAAGCCGAACCCAATCCCACTGCCTTCAGACAACGATGACTCATTTGACTTCATCGACTCCGACGATGAGGACGCAAAACAATGGCAGGACGAGGCAGGGCCAGAGGAGGAGGAGTGGGAGGAGGGGCCAACATGGGACGACCTAGAGCAAGAGGTGCACCTCAACTCATGCGAGACGCCACTCGAGCAATAGGGGAGAGGTAAGCGGCCCTCTTGGCCCGCACCATGGAGATCTCTTGCAGAGGGCGCCGACGGAGGAGTGCGGCCACCTGCTCATGGAGCCCGAACGGCATGCCTTTCTGCACAAAACGAGGCAAAGGCCACCGCTCATGAGGTTGTCTGCATTGCCTTGGTGGAATAGACCGCCAGGTGCACGAAGCAACGGATACGGCGAGGAATTACCAGCGGCGTGCAACATCGCGCATGCCAAAGGTGGCGGAGTACCGACGGATGGTCGAAGCACGTGCGGCCAGGCGGGCCAAGTGGAAGGCCAAGATGGGGGCGAAGAAGCGGGGCTCAAACGAAGCCGAGGTTGGTCCACCTCGCCGGGACGACATGACGCTTAGATTTATATTAGTTTTAGTTTAGTATTAGTCAAATTTCATTCGAGTTTGTAAAATATAATCAAAGTTTGAATGAAATCTTAAAATTTTCTGTAATTTAGTTAAACCTTTTCGGGATGCCCCCACGGCATACACTCGTGTACACGCGATCCAAACTATCGAGACGTCTGCCGGGACGTCACTTAGGGCTCGCGGCTTAAGATGCTCCAGGTACACTAAACTTTTCAAAGAAAAAAGTAAGGCCTCCTTTGATTCATAGGGGAGGAAAACTAAAGGATTGGAAAACATAAAGGAATGGAATACCCTGCCTAGTTGGTTCCTACGGTCAAAGGAATTCTCACAGGAAATTTTCCATGAGGTTGGAGCTCATACTATTTTTCCTTTGAAAACACACTGCCAAGTTCCTATAGGATTTGTTCCTATGAATTTTAATCCCATGAATCAAACATATTCGGTAGGGAAAAATCCCCAGGGAGTGAATCCTACAGAAATTCTAAGAAAATCCTTTGAATCAAAGGAGGCCTAAACAAGGTTTGAGCTTATGTTGAGATTCCTATGCATATTCTACATATTCCATAGGAACTATGACATCAATTATTTGATCTAAAGGATTGCGGAGGAGAAACTATTGAAATCCTCCGTGGTTGCTATGAAAAATAGTGAATCACACTACCCCTCTCTAAGCAGTACAATCTCTCTCTCTCTCCATATCTCTGTTGCATAGAAGTACATACATACATACATACATACATACATACATACATACATACATACATACATACATACATACATACATACATACATACATACATACGTACGTACGCTGTCCCGGTCCATACGAACGTACTTGTAGCGTACATCTTGGTGGTAGCTGACGCGCAGGCAGCTGTTGGGCGAATGAGCGGTCGACATGGACGAGTCGTGGTGGAGTGAGTGAGCGAGTTCGGTCTCTGTAGCCGTTTGTACTGTCCGTGCCTGCGACGATTATATTCGTTGCTTTGCTTGCACTGCTCGCTTCACGACGTCATGGCCTAACAGCAGACACCTGCACTCACTGCACTGTCCTCTCTTTCTCTCTGTAGAGTGTAGACCCTCTCTCGCCAGCTCTGCAACGAACTTGGACTGTGACGTACTCCAGCACAGTCACCCACGACGCGCTAGTGTAACGGGATCGACAATCGCTAGCTTGCACATGTAGTAGGACAAACAGATGGAACGGTAAATTTAAGAACGCGCGTAGGGCATGGGTTTCCTTCCCCGGAAAACCATGGAGGGCAGCACGTCTTGCTGCCGGGCAGCGCACACCATCCCAGCCCGACAGTAACTCATACTACTTCACGAAAAATCTCATAAATGTCATGTAAAAATAACCCTAAGCGACTTTTAACTAATTTAATCTAGAATAATATCATCACACAAGTCCAGCAATATCAATCACATGCTGCTCCCTGCCTACTCCCTCCATTCCAAATTACTTCCCAGCTTAGATATAGTATAAAATGAAGGCCAACACAATTTGACCAAATAATTAGAAAAATATCAACATCTATAATATCAAATCATTACTAGTATTAGAATAATCACTAAATATATACTAGCTAAATGCACATGCATTGCTACAGATCAATAATATAATATACGAGGATATCCATTAAAAACTATTGTGCTACACATTGTGTTTATCTAACACAATACATGCGCAGAAAATAATAAAATATATTTGTTTCATGGTAATCAATATTATTCTCTCCTATAGTATTTCTCCTCATTACCATACGAGATAGATCATAAAATACGATAAGAAGTAGCACAATGTTTCTCCTCTTCCATTTTTCTGCAAGCTCATGTCGATGCTATCTCAGGTTTTGACGTTTTCTTTACGGAACAAGAAGGGCGTGTGTATATGCATTAATAAATATAGTATTTTTATGAATATGTGCGGCTAGTAAGACATGCTCCAGATACTATGGCAAATGTTTGTGTCCTCCTCCTCTTTGGTAAACTTTAGTTACCTCTCTGACCATATTTTCATTATTAAACTTCTTCTCAACTCCCACCAATGAAATTACCAATGTCAGCATTTGCTTCTCCTTTATCTCTCAATGCGTAAATTTTTATTATATATTATCTATACCTAACATACACCATTAAAAACAATATATGGTTAGAACTATAGTAGATTTCTTGGCCCTTATCCCTAATGGTTATAAGTTAAGGCCCTTTATGACCGAGTGAAAACCTATAGTAGTAAAATGTATAGTGAAAATGGCTTGTCTTCTTTGGGTTCTTTTTTTCGTTTTCTTGTGTAACTTTTTTTAGAACCCTCTAATTGGGTTAAATGTCATATGGTCGCATGTGACGATCACATACGACCGTGATTGTGACACAACCGAGTTGGTTCAATGTCAAAAAACTAAACTTACTATTAGAGAGGTTGTTTCGGTGCAGAAAAATGCACAAATGGTATATCCGCCGTGTTTGCCAAATTCTACTTCAATTATTCTTATCTAATTGATACCCTAATCATACTCCCTCAATCTCAAGGCTTAAGGCCTATAACGTTTTTTAAATGCCATGCCATGTAAAGTTTGACCAAAATTTTAGAAAAAAATTATCAAGAACTATTATATTATATAGATACAATGTGAAAATATGTTTAATGATGTATGAAAGGGTATGTATTATGTATTGTAAATATTAATATTTTTCTCTAAAAACTTAGTCAAACTTTAGGTAGTTTGACTTTTGCAAAAGTTATATGCCTTAAGCCTTGGAATGGAGGTAGTATTTAATTAAAATTATACTTCACCGGCCTTGTGAGAGCCATAATCAAAGCGACAAATGTGAGATTTTTCCCATGTGGCCCTGCTTAGAGAAAGATAATCAAGTAGACATACTTAATTTTCTCTAATTAGAATTTAATGTGTGTCGCGTTCCTTTAATCAAGCAGCCCTGGTGTAATCTTTTCTCCCTTGAGTACATGCTCTATGTGACGTTTTATGTACGCATGCAAATGGCTCATGAGGCATGCAAATGGTAGTTACTACTTAGTTTTATGTATGTATGCAATGATCAGTTGATCTCATGATTGCTTTCCTTATTTTTTAATTAGTGTATGGTAGTGGTCTTGTGATTGATTCCTTTTTATTACCGTGATGTATTTTCTATTTGATTTGTGGAAACTCCGTATGTGACTGTTTAACTTCCTAAAATATTATTAAGTGGGCGGTCCAGATTTTTCCAGTGTTTGACAGGCGTTTTGGATGGACCAGATCCTTCCAATGTTTGATGGACAAAGTGAGCCACCAACTCGAATTTAATAGTAAATATTTATATCATATATATTTAATATTTTAGATGTTTATGGTTTTTTTATATACTTAAACAAACTTTAAACAATTTGACTTTGACCGCTCAATTAGCATTGACCATGGAGATGAATGTATTAAATCCTATTATTTTAAACTAAAAGCTCGATGAGCCTAGCTTAAAATTACTAATAAACAAACAAAAAAATTGGGAACACCATCTAGAGATGACAAGCACACTGGAGCGATCGAAAGAAGCCATTACATTACATGAGAAAATGATCAAGCAAACTAAAGCCTCCACCTTATCTGCTTCCATGATCTCATCCTCTCGTCTCGTCTATGCTCTCCTAGCTCCGTCGAGCCATGGCCGGAGTCGTTGCTATAATAGGCGGATGTCGTTGCTGCTAGCTCTTGGTGGAGTTGCTACAATAGGCTGGCGGCGGTGCTGCGAGCGGCCAATGACGGTTCTACAGCAAATCGGCGGTGGTGCTACAATAGTTCAACGGCGGTGCTACCAGCTTGGTCTGCTATCATGGTGGACTTCGGATGCTACCATAGGGGAGAGCGGATGCTACCATGGTCAACGACGGATGCTATTACCACGAGAGTCGTCTGATACGAGGGTCTATGGACGCCAACCTCGTAGGTGGTGGTGCTACAACATGTCGGTGGTTATGCTACCATCATGGTTGCAGGTGATGTTGCGAGCGTAGCGCTCCGGACGTGGTCTTCTACCCTGGCGGACTGATCACCGGCGGATGCTCCCATGGTCACCAGTGGATGCCACTACTGTGAGAGTCGTCTGCTGTGAGGGCCATGGACGCTGAATTCGCCAGAGCTGACGCCGACCTCGCCGAAGCTGGAAGCCACCCTTGCCGGTGCTGGACACGAGTATGTGGGCCAAGCTGCCCACCCATGGCGACGGGGCCGAGACCACATATGCACATCGAGGGAGTTTGTGTCCATTTTCGTGTGCAAGAGGGGTTCATGTGTGCATGAGTGGGCTATGGGGACTGTCAACACCCGAATTTTTAATCCCAGATGCCTGTTATGCCATACATCGCAATCCTAGGATTACCATTTTTGCAAGACATAACAGATTGGTACCATAGTTCATCATCCATTAAAAACCATAATAAATGTCTTACAAATAAAGGATCTCATGATCCAGTCTTAGTATAATCAACGCAGCGGAATAATAATAATAATAATAATAGTAGTAGTAGTAGCGTGATCGAATCTCCATCTTGAGGGTCACAGGCAATGCTGACGATGGAAGATGATCGTAGTTGTCATAGACTTCCTCCTGTCCATCATCCTGGTAGTCCTCCTCATAGTCTGGCCATAGGAATAGCCAGGGATAAAGCCATCAGTACTCTTTAAGTACTCACAAACTAAGACTAACAAGTAAGATAGTTGGAGTAGGAATCCTAAGCTCTAGGTTTATTTGCAAAAAGGCAGGTTTATCTCTAATTGAGTTTAGAAGTAAAGAAAACTAGTTTAAAGTTCTACAACACCTAAGTGAGAACTTAGTTTTCACGTCACAACCCTATTGTGGTCAAGTCAAAATTATAATTCATTTCATAAGTCATTTTGAAAATGTCTGACGACGGAACAGTATGGCCACTCCAACTGTCCATAACCGCAGACGCGGCTATTCGAATAGTTTGAAACTCTATATAGGTGGTACACTTTCACCACAACATTCGATACATCCGTCAGGAACAATCCTGAATCACCATACTCAGTATGCGGATAATCAATCCTAACCTTTTAATTACACACCCTAGTATAGGCATCTCCCCTATGAGTTTGGCCTTCCAACCATGACCATCTGTCATCTTGGGAACTATATAGGTGGAAATCATCACGAGTAGCCTCAGCTCAACCTCTTCCGCAAGGGAACCCATACTAAGATATATAAACTTCCAGTCAAGCCCTACCCAAATTCAGGTATGTGGTTGTACGGTAAATTGGAATGATATCGTATTCGAACCCAACCATCAGTTTTATAAAGGGCTAAGGCTCATGCCTCAACATTTTCATCATCAAAATCATCTGGTGTTCATGACACATGTCAAAACATTTTATTAGAATGACTCATGATTCTAAGATTTTCATAATCATTTTCACCAAGTATTCCCATCTAAAGTGATCAAGTTTTATGCTTAGCACTAGCCACTAAAGTTGAGGGTAATCACTAATGAGGGGTGATATTCAAGTGTGACTTATCCAAATCTAATTTCATGCCTCAGCATGACATCTAGTTCTGACTAACTTAGGACAAGTTTTATGCTCTTTATGCTACCTATAATATCTTTCCAAAATTTATAAGTCACTAAGTAAAAATAATAAAAAGCTTTGATAAAGAAAATAAAAGAATAAAGCTTGCAAGTAAAACTGGGATTTGGTATAATCAAAGTTGCATAACCAAAGCATGCCTAATGCATTGCATAGGTTAATTGGTATTGTGAGGCTTGCAAGTATTAGCTCGCATGGTTTAGCTTAGCTTGCCTTGAGTAGTGTAGTGATTGAAGTTCTCTTCTCCTTCTTCTTCGTAGTAGTCTCCTTCCTCTTCGTATCCTTGGTCGGTACTAGCGTCTATAAATAAATACAAGGTACACAATCACCAAACAATACTTAACTACTTCTATTTGGCACACAAAATTTCACACTAGATGATCTAGCATCATCACAAGGATTTAGAGGTCTAGTCTTATTTATTTTATTTTAGAAAAGTAATTTCTACTCATTGAAAACTACTTAAGATTTAATATTCTCCAATTAAAATATGGGATCATGTTGACACATGTCAACACCATATATTATAATACTTCGGAATATGATTTAAAGTGGTGTCACAATTTAATAAGGTTTAACATTATTATTTTAATTAATAAAAGTGACTAAAAATGCCTATGGGGCATTCTTTTAATACTTGTCCAAGATCTTTGCCTGTAAACCTAAATATTTTTACATATTCCAAAAGATCTTGTCAAATGTGATTTTTGAGAGTTGGAATCAACTCAAAAGAATTTATGGTTGATATTTGAAAAATGTTTGAATGCAGAAAAGTCCCTGCCTTGTTATTTTTACTATAGATGATATATAATTTAAAATGGTTTAAATCCAACGGTCTTGAATTAATATTTTCAATACCTTTATAACAAAATTGGTTTCATGCAATTTGGTTCAGTAAAACTCTCTGAATTGTTTTTTGAATCCACTTACAGAACTAGGTTTGAACTAAATTGGAAAAATCTATATTTGAATCTATTGGGTTGCGCGGGAATTAAACGAGCCGACCCACTGTGCACAGCGCAGCGCCCGGGCTGACTTAAGTGATGGTCCCATGTGGTGGATATACCAAATGGGTATACCTACGGCATAGTCTCATACCGGCAAGCCCGGGTGACCCACGGTTGGTGGTTAGGCCTATGGCATAACCGGGCGGCCCAGTTGCTGATAGACAAGACGGAGGTCCAGCAGGAATAAAGGAAGGCGACGTGCCACCGTCTTAGATGGAAGCCGGAGCCTTGGAGGACACGAAGACTAGTTAATGTTAGTCTATGACTCTGTATCCGTATCCGGCTGGGACTCTCCATGTAACCCTAGGTCTTGGCGTTCTTATAAGCCGGCCTACAAGAGCCTTTAGGGCACAAGAGTAGACAACACAAGAACAACAAGTGCATAGCACTACCCGCACACAGCGAACCCCCAATCGTGTAACTCGGTGTATTGTCATTATAATGATTTATAGCAGGAGTAGGATCTCTCCACCGTCGTGAGATCTGAACCTGGTAAACTGTGTCACGCCGACCCGGACGCTCTCCGTCTACCCCCACGTCTCTAAACTCGCCGTTGGGATACCCCTATGGCGTACATGTCGACAAAACCACGACAGTTGGCGCCCACCGTGGGGCAAGATGCGCTTACAACATAGATTCGGGCGGGATCTTTCGCCGTCTTCGACGACGGTCAAATCACATTTTCGTCGACGCGCCGGCTTCATCATCGCTCTTGAGAGTTTAAAGAGGATTTATTATCTCTCCTCTCGAGCGTGTGGCCAAGTTAGCGGCGTCACGAACGTCTTCATCAACAGAGCAGCGGTTATCGTATTTGGTTTTCCTCGCTGATAGGCTGATGGAGCCACTATGATGAAGTGATTGGAACGACCAAGGCTCAAGGCGGCAGGATTGATTTTTTGGTAACGAAACACGGAGACCACTTGTTTTCCGATTAGTTCAGCAAGTGCAAGTAACATGGCATGTTCTTAAAGACCAATTTTCTCCTTGTGCAACGATCGATGCAAACGAGCAGGTTACGTATATGGATAGTAGTCCGGCTTCGTTTCTGTCACCGTCAACGTATATTTTTACGGTTTCGTCATTGCCGAATCTACTCCGACTTCGCTACGTCCGGCTTCATCGTCATTGCGGAATATACTTTGCTGTGACTAAATTCGTCTTCGTCACGAACAACATCTACTTTGCCGGCTTGTCTTCACCACGATCAGCTTCGTCTTCGTGGCAAACAACGCCGACTTCGTTCAAACAGCTAAGTCTCTATTTATTTTTTATTATTTTAATTATTTATGATCATTGAGATTAAGATTGGTTCATTCATATTCTGAGTCTTTTACCGCTTTCGCTTTTGGTCATACCTTTTTCCATGATTTGCCTTGCGCTCGTGAGTATAAACTTTTTACTGGCTTGCCGTTTTAAGGCCCCAGTACCATGCAAAAAACCCGTCTTCTCGCGTTAGCTTAAGTTTTCTGGATACACGTTTTCTGTTGTTTTATGTGGATTCCGGAGTAGTGACTTTTTGGCACTCAAAGCCGGCGTTTTGGTCTTGGGTTCTGGACGGTGCCATTAGGCATCATCGCCCAAGGACATGGTTCTGTGTTGCCAGTCTACCGTCTCACGAAAGGTCAAACATAAAAACCAGAATAATGGATAGGCCAGCACTTGCTTAAAGAAAATTTTACATAAACTGTTTAAATTAGTTGAGTTTTTTCCTCCTAAACAGTTTTATGTTGTCCAGCTGCCGCATTGTATCAGCTTAAAAGCATTTGTTTAAAGGTCATGTTTGTTCCGTCTTACATTTATTTGTTGGACACGATTAAAGGAACAATTTAATACATTTGTATTTTTATGTTTATTTTTCAGGTACATAACGCTTGGACATTGCCGCGTTCCTTGGATTAAGGTGTTTTAAGCCAGATTTTTACTAGGCTTGACACCTCGGGGGCTGCAATTGCAATTGTTGACCAAGACTTGAATCGCCTTTGAGGAAGTCGGGTCGACGCTTGGGGGCTTGATATATCTAACTTAGGAGCTTTGTCCCTCTTTGAGCATCAAGCCGGAACAAACCTCGGGGCTACGGTACGATGATCTCCAAGACATGGTTTAGTTCTCTTTGAGCATCAAGCCGGAAAATTTATGTGAATTCCACCTTGACGCTCGGGGGCTACACCGATGCTGGATTTTTTGTGAAGTTCTCTCTGAAGCACCAAGCCAAAATTATTTCCGACTTGGCGCTCGGGGGCTACACTATTCATATTTTCTCTAAAGCTACTCTGAGAGCACCAAGACGAATTTCTTTTGAAACTCCAACTTGACGCTCGGGGGCTACAATCGTTTGATGTACAATTATGCATGTTATTTTTAGCATCAAGCCGCCTTCGACGAAGCCGACTCAATGCTCGGGGGCTATATATGGTTATGTCAACAAAACTTTCAAGACGGTGAAAATCCGGCTAGCGAAACCCGGAGGATTGGCATCAATTTTTCCTTCCCAGAAGTTTCCTGGGTTACACGGCTCGATGGCCTAAACGTCCGTGATATGAGAGGCTCTAAGACCTTAATTCGGCAAGCTCTTATGTATGTGACTTTGCTGGCTCTAAGTCGGCAGTTTGGCAGCCTTTACGACCATGGCCCAGTAGCCGTGATTTTTTCTGGCTTGCAAACCATCCTACATGGACGATGATATTAAAGACTTTCCTAGAGCTTGGAAGAATCACTAACGATTTGTTAGAAGAGTTCTCCGCCTTGGATTTGTTTGCAGAAGCATACAAGCAACTCTCTGGCTAGGCTTAGTCGGATGAGAATATGATATGCGAGCTCTCCAAAATTCTTCGCGAAGCACGCCTACAAATTGAAGACGACGTGATACTGACGCTCAAAGCTAGACGGAGGAACGCGAGGATCTTGAAGAACTCCGGGGGCTACTGTTGTGGATATACCAAATGGGTATACCTACGACATAGTCTCATACCGGCAAGCCCGGTTGGCCCACAGTTGGTGGTTAGGCCTATGGCATAACCGGGTGGCCCAGTTGCTGATAGACAAGACGGAGGTCCAGCAAGAATAAAGGAAGGCGACGTGCCACCGTCTTAGATGGAAGCTGGAGCCTTGGAGGACACGAAGACTAGTTAGTGTTAGTCTATGACTCTGTAACCGTATCCGGCTGGGACTCTCCATATAACCTTAGGTCCTGGCGCTCTTATAAGCCGGCCTACGGGAGCCTTTAGGGCACAAGATTAGACAACACAAGAGAAACAAGTGCATAGCACTACCCGCACACAGCGAACCCCCAATCGTGTAACTCGACGTATTGCCATTATAGTGATTTATAGCAGGAGTAGGATCTCGCTACCGTCGTGAGATCTGAACCTAGGTAAACTGTGTCACGCTGACCCGGACACTCTCCGTCTACCCCCACGTCTCTAAACTCGCCGTTGGGATACCCCTATGGCGTACGTGTCGACAAAACCACGACACCCCATGTGTCTGCGACTCTAGTTACACGAAGCGGTATCCTTCAATCCAGGCCCTACGATTAGAACCTGATCTAACGACTAGGGTTCATCGTCGACGACGAACAGCTCCGGCGAGGTCTAAACCCTAACGTGGCGGTGGGGGTCGTGTGAGGCTCACCAGTGCTCCAGCTAGGGTCGGTGTTGGGGGCGAACGACATTGTTGATGACGGCGGTTCGAATGATGGTCACGGTGACTCGTGGGGTGGCTCCAATCAACGGCCCCGCTTCTCCTCCTCCGCGGCAGACTCCGGTGAAATTTCAGCTATGCTGAGCTCGCCTTGCTTCGGGGAGAGGTGTGGGAGGTTTCTGAGAGAGAGGAGAGTGAGATGGTGTGGCTAATTGAGGCTCGGGAGGCCTCCTTTTATAGCCGAGCGAGAGAGGCAGTGTGGCATGGTCGGATCTCGACGGGGTCAACGGCACAACGAGCTATTGGCATGGCGAAGGGTGTAGGCCGTTGCGCGGTCTCCTGGCGATGCTCAAGGGCTTAATGGCGTGGCAAGGGGCAGTCGAGGTTGGTCGGAACAGGCTGGTGCTCTGAGCGGCACCGACTGCAATTTAGACGAGCACAGTGGCTACGGGTCGCGTGGCGGCGAACAGGGATGTCTGGGAGCTAGATGGTGTTAAGGCGAGTGTGTGCACGCGCGATGAGGGCGAGGCACAGCGTACGCGAGATGGTCGGGTGCGGCGCTCTGGCGCGCTCTCGGCACGGCGCAAAGACAGTGGGCGCGGCGTTTCCTCTGTGTTCCAGGGCCTGGCTACGGGCAAGGGCTGGACAGGGGGTGGTGGTGGATGGTGAGCTGCCTCCTGGACATCGTGGTTGGGTGTGGTGTTGCCTCCTGCTAGCTAGCCATGGTCGACCGGCAATGGGGGGATCGGGTGGCTCAGCACTGGTTTAATGGTAGAGTGCTAGCTTGTTCAATGCTTGTGTTCTCACTGGGGGAGACAAGGGGTAAGAATTGGGGACAAGGGTTTGAATGATCACTGCTCAAAACAGTGTAGTTAGGCAGAGTTTGAAATGTGTCTCCAGGTGTTTGATGAAATGGCCGCAAGAATTCAATTTTGAAAATTTAGAATTAAATTTGGCGGGTGCTCTGGTCACATGCTTGGTAGTATATGGTTGCTTGGATTTGTCAAGGTGAACTGGTTTGAGTGATTTTTGAGAAATGGTGATCTTAGCACCTACACTTGATTCAATTTTGAATTGTCATTTGAATAGATTTGAAATATGTTTCTGTTGGTTTGTAAAGTGGGCTTGGATTCACTTGTACTTGGTCTAGCAAGGGGTGAAAATAATTGGATTTGTTTCTTTTAGAAATCTTGGACTAGAAACACCCAAAGTGGTCTAGTGAACAAGTTTTGCCAAAACGACCATTTGTTTATATATCTTATTTTTGATTTTCTCTTCATTTGGTTCTGCTTGGAATTGATCTAGATGATGTTGTTTTCATCTTTAAACCAATCCTTACCATTCATAGAAATCAAACAAGACATTGCAAGCATTCATGCATTCATAACACGCACACATGCATTCATATTAATTTTTAATAACAAATGTTTTTGTTAGCCCTAAACTTGGGTGATTAGAACTTGATAATCTTGATTAATATTTTTGGGATGTTACAAACCTTCCCTCCTTAAATAAAATCTCGTCCCAAGATTTGAGAAAAAGAAAACTAGGAACTAAAGAGATCTGGAAACTCAGTCCTAATGTAATCTTCTCGTTCCCAAGTAGCTTCTTCTTCACTGTGGTTACTCCACTGGATCTTGAGAAACTTCATGCTCCGGGTTCTGGTGGTCCTAAAAGCTTCTTCCAAAATACGAATGGGTACTTCAAGATATGTTAGGTCCTCGCTGATCTCTATGGTCATGTGATCAATATTCTTAAAAACTTTGGTCTTCTCCGGGACTTCTAGGCATTTGCAAAGTAACGATATATGAAACACATTATGCACGGCTGACATCTCCTCCGGCGGTTCCAGTTGATATGATACTTCTCCTCGGCGATTCAATATCTTGAAGGGTCCGATATATCTGGGGGCAAGCTTTTCTTTGAGTCGGAAACGCTGCATTCCTTTCAGAGGTGATACTTTCATATACACAAAATCTTCGATATTGAAGGTTAGGTCTCGACGTCTCTTGTCGGCATAACTCTTCTGTCTGGATTGGGCGGTCTTGAGGTGCTCATGGATTTTGTGAACTTTCTCTTCAGCTTCTCGTAGGATGTCGGGTCCGAAAATCTGACTCTCTCCAACTTTCGACCAATTCAACGGGGTACGACACTTTCTTCCATACATAAACTCAAATGGGGCCATTTGCAAACTGGCTTGATAACTGTTGTTGTATGAGAATTCTGCGAAAGGCAGACAGTCTTGCAAACTAGTGTTTTTAATAAATAAAATTGAAACTTTGATGTCAAAGTTCAAGAAAATCGAAAAAAGTACCTTGGTGCAGTCAATGTTGTAGTGTGCAAATTTTTACAGAAATTCATAATATTTTGGGTTCAGCACCATATTTTTTCTGCCTCTCTCGAAGACACGCCGAGAGCAAATCTCGATGCTCCTCTAGCAGTGATGGACCTAGGATTTCACCAATGGGTATGCCGGACAAAAAACTATGTCTATTTGGATGATACCTATTTACCAATGTAATAAATAATTGTAAATTTGCATTTTAATACAGTATAGAAGCAATACACAATTTGTAATTGAAATACTAAATTCAAATAAGTCAAAGTAACATATGATATTCTGAAATATGCATAAAAGAAACTTACGGTTCAACTTGTTTGGCCTACTCTTTCCCATTGCCATGAAAGACTCGATTATATCATCTTTATCCACCTCAGAGAACATATCTCTCTCAATGTACGTGATTAGACAATCATCCAAGAGACTATCACTCATCTTATTTCTTAACTTGATTTCACTAAAGTCATTGCAGAAAACACCCTTTCAACAGTTGTTGTTGCCACCGATAGAACCAATACCAATTCGACAAGCAAATAAACCATATCATACACTTTATGCCTCTTTGACAAGCTTAACTGAGAGGTCAACAAGACTCTCTAGGCCTTGGAAGTTATCATCTCATCTCATGTCATCGATATAATTTTCAAGTTGCATTTCAACCTTTAGAAAATATAATTGCTCAGGATATCATTTGGGTAGAATTGAGCTAGCCTGCATATCTTCTGTGCATCAAAAGAAGCAAATGAGTTTGAAGCATTGAAGGACGACATCCAAGAAAGTAACTCCATATTAACCTCATCAAACCTATTATCAAGCTCTTAACTAATTTGATTTATCATACAAATGTATACTTATCTTCTAAAGTGGTCATCATTTGTTTGGTTTTAGGCACGGGCATTGACGAGGGTTCAACTCGTCAATGCCCATTATTATGGACTTGGGTTTAGATAAGATGGGGAGGCTGGAGATCGCGGAACGGTTAACAGACTCACAGCAAGGGGACATGAAGTTTACCCAGGTTCAGGCCCCCGGAGGGAAAACCCTACTCCTGCTTATCTGTTCTTGATTGATGGCGATGCCGATGGTTATAAAGGTGCGCAGATGCAATCTAGCGTCAGATGTGTGTAGGGTATGAGAGTTGAGAGTGCCTCCTCTTCGTGCCCTCCAGGCCTTTATATGGGGAGGCCACGTCTCGGGGTAGGTAGAGTCGGTTACAGATTAGGGTTAACCCCTTTGAAATTATATCTACACTTAACCGTGTCCTCCAAGAAGTCGAGTTCTCTTCGGGCTTGGGCCATCCGGAGTCTCCTTGGGCTTCACGATTGCAGCAGGTCTTGCTGGTGGGCCTCCACTGGGCTGGACTAGGTAGGACAATGTCAGGTACCCGTACGACATATCCATGTCAGGAATACCTTGTTGATTTTTCATAAGGCACATAAATACCATCCATAGAAGGAACTTCAGCACCATGTTTGTTACAAAAAAGTGACCCTCTCAATAAATTGAACCCAACCATTAGAACTCAATTGTTGTATCCCATCTTTGCCCCAATTAAAAGTGAGATTGCATTAGGAATATTGTGTTCCCTTCTTTGCAAATACTGGGGTAATTCATTTGTATATCCAAGAATCACAACAATCAAGTGTGCAAAGAAAAAAAACTCAAATGGCTCAAATGCTCCAAGAACATAATGTATTCTTGTCCAATCATCCTTATATGAGCTATCATCTCCAAGATCGGTGAGTACGTCATGAATTGTGGAAACATAACAACAATGTTGTATAGAGTTTTGAAATGTGAGCCCTAACGAGTGTCACCGGGCCTAGGCAAACTCATCTCTTGATTTAATCTACTCCTAGTTTCAAGTTCACCACAGTCAAGTGCTTTCTTGATACTCTTAAGCCTAGCATTTCGAAGCATGTCACGACACTTACAAGAAACTCCAACAATATTCAACAAGATAAATACTTGATAAAAAAACTCACACAATCATCATCCCCCTTAGCAACAATAACAAAAAGAACTAGCTGGAGTTGATGTGCAAAACAATGTATATAATAAGTAAAAGGTGATTCTTGCATGATCAATGTTTTTAATCCTTTAAATATCCCCTTTCATGTTGCTAGCTCCATCATAATCTTGACCAGGAATTTGAGACATAGTCAAACCATGACTAGCAAGTAAAGTTTCAATTGCATTCTTAAGTGATAAAGAGGTAGTATCACATACATGAAAAACTCCAATAAAGTGCTCACATGGCCTTCCTGATTGATCAACACAGCGCAAACAAAGAGCAAGTTGTTCTTTATGTGATATATCACTAGACACATAATTTTATGCAATTACCTGGCATAGGGCTCATCACCAAGTTCTTTAATAATTTTATTTCTAGTTTATATAGCACAACATTGAATAATATCCTTTTGTATATTTGGGATATTTAATATGCAATTACCTGGAGCATTCTTCAAAACATACTTATGCACTTCTTGACTATTTTCTGCAAGAAACTCCAACATTTCAAGGAAGTTCCCTTTGTTGCTAGAATCTTAACTTTCATCATGTCAAAGAAACTTGATACATCTAAGTGAATAAGTCAACCTTATCTTGTAAAGGCAAAGATCCTCATCAGTCCACTTCTTAATATGATAATCATTTGCTACCTTGGGATTTGTGAACCCAATGTATCTCTTCTGAGCTGCATTATGTGTCTTAGAATCCATATGTTTCAAAAGTGATTTCTCTCCTATATTCCAATTTCTCCACCCATCAACAGTAAATGCATCTGGCACAGTACCCTTCTTGAAAAAGTAGCATACAAAGCAAAACACACAATCCTTATTGATACTATATTCAATTCACTCATAATTATACAACCATACAACATTGAATCGATGGTCTCTTTTTACAATGATCCTGTAACATCCCAGTATTTATGACCTAACGAAGGGTAGATTTAGGAATATGGATTGTTGCATGCATTCATCCGTGAAAATGTGGGTAAATTTTTTCGCCAAATAAAAACCTAAGTGATCAATGTTTCTTTCATACTTTGAGATTAGGATTAGTCTTAAAGGATGATTGTTATAAACTTTGAGATGATCTTAAGGAGCTATGTGTTTTCAAATGAATTTGAAATATATGACTTGACTGTTGGAATTATAATTCAAATGAATTAGATATAAATTTTGAATCTTAATTCATTTAAGAGATAAATATTACAACTTGAATTCTATCTAATGAAAAACAATAATGAATATAAGGTTTATTTATTATCATCAATATATATATATATAATCAAGTTATAAAATTATAACTTTTTTGAATCATCTACACAACTTACAAAAGTAAATATACAAATAATAGGAATATTCTTTATTAATAATAATATAATCTTTATTACAATTGACTAAAATAAAGATTACAAGAATAATAAAAGAAAATCATAAAAGAATAAGAAAATTACATTGGAATATTTACTAACTATCCTATATCTAAATCTAAACTAAATCTTCATCTTTATCTTTGTACCTGCAAAACAAAGACTAAATAAAAACAAAAGAAGATTAGTGTTAGTATTATTTCTCTTACAAAATGTCACTGAAATGCACTTGACAAATTCATCATTGAGAAATGTTATAAATGGGGCAAGTTTCACCAATAGGAAAGATTCCATCTTTCATAAATTCAAATCCAGAAGTCAGATGACAGCCAAGAGGGACAAATTCACCAGCCAGATGAAAGTAACCAGGTAAAAGTAAATATCCAGATTCTGAACATATCCACAAGTGCATAGCAGGCACACAAGCAGGACACACACCAGCATGCATATGGTGTGCTGTCGACCTCACAGGCACAGTCCAATCTCACAAAACCACATCACAGCCGTGGGGGGCACTAGTGCATCACCCCACTACACATCACACAAGAACAAACAGTTTAGAAAGCAGCTAAACCAAGCACCACAGCCAGCAACCACACCAACTAAGGATCAACCAAACATCACCAGGATGGTGACATAAGAGGGGGATGAATTAGGTGGACAACAAGATCAAGCCCAGGAGCTAGGAGGAGCAGGCTAGCTCAAGAGCAAGCAAAGTAGTCCAGCAAAACCAGATCAAGATCATCATCACCAACTTACTACACCATCATCAGATTTTGTGGTGAGTTTCATAAAACCTTCACATGATTTAATCAACTTATTTAGAGATAAACATGTGTTGTTTTATAAAACAAAACCTCAAAAAGCACCCAAGAGGGGTGAATCCATCATAGGGATTTCTGAAACTCTAAAGGCAAACCACTAAGTACCAAGGTTCAACCAGAGCTCAGAGCAACATCCTTGCTTTGGTTGCCCAACAATATTTTACCATTCAATCATGCATATACCTATGATCTATTTCTAGGAACATCCCTAAAGGAAGGGTAGCACCTTAGGAACAAATCCATAGGATCCATAACAATCAAGCTCACTATCATTTTTCCAAGCTTTGATTCAATGAAGAATAACTGGTAGTACTACCATAACTATCTAGATGCACCAATTAGATAAGTTTTGAATTCCTAAGCCTCAGACCAACATCATTGGTCTTAGGAAATGTAGATAAGAGCATCTATATTTATCTTTCAAAGCCAAGATTGTCTTAAGCATAAATTAACCAAATCCATGGTTTTGAATCAAACTTGTGTACCATACATGATGGTGTCACAAGAACAATCCAATATGAATCAGGAAAGACAGTAAATCATCATAGATTCAGACAATCAACTAACTAATCATTTTCCTGTAAAACAGGAATCATAACTAGGATATTCCTATAATACACTTCACTGTTTGAGATGATCTCAAACCACATGTTAATTCCCAAGCTAATAGCACTAAGGCAGTAGCTATATCTTAAAAGAATTATTAAATCAATAAGAGTCAAATAAAAGGGAAATAAAACAAAATAACTCAATATATGTTATAAATATTAAAAAGTAATATTTATAAATCCTTTATTACTAAAAAGGAACTTTTTGGGGTAAATGCATATAAAATTAAATAATGCATTACATTACTTGCATAATCATTTTTGCTTCTTTAAATATTGTCCTTACCGGGCAATAATGATGTTTTTGTAGAACTAGAATCTCAAGGTCCAGTGCAAGCATCAGACTTCACTACCTTGCCATCACAAGGCAAGTTCATCACTTGCTCATGTCCTTTGAAGAGTCTTTATCAAAGTATTTGCAAATTGTGTGTTATCATATATACTATAAAAATAAGAAAATATTATTTTCACAAATAAAAAAATCATAGATATCATCCTAAGTGATGATGTAATGGAGCAATGGAACTTAGGGTTCTAATTGCAAAAACGATGATGATCAAGTAGGGACTTAATAACCCCTGACATCAGTGATTCTAGCGCTGTATATTACGCGTTAGCCATGAGATTTGGAATGGGACAGAGAAGTCAGATGTATCTTCTTCCTCTCGCATGAATCCGGATGTGCAGGTCATGGCTGTTATCCTCGTAGCATGCATATTAATTGGTAATTCATAGAGGATATGCAGCATATGAGTGGGAACCCTCATCGTCCCATGATAGTTCTGGCATCTAACGGTTTGTACAAACCATTGCCGTAATTCATTCTGTGGGCATGGTGTACACCAAGGAGGGATGCGGGGTTGCGAAGGGGGCAGTGATTGGCTTGGAACAACTACTGGGCCCAACATCATGGAATTGTGGGCGGGAAAGTATGCCCGGTTTTGCAACAAGGAGTTGATCTCTCATGGGAAAAGTAACGCACCTCTGTAGAGTGTAAGAATTGTAACTTGTTACTCCCTATTCCGGGAAGGAGCTACAAACGCGGCAGGAAAGGAACTCCATGAAAGTTCTGGTCAACCTGTGAAGGCTGATGGTCATAGTTTTTTAGAATAAAATCAATCTTTGAAGAAAGATTTACAAAGACTGCATAGTTCCAAGTGAAAGAGCATTTTCCTATCCCTCTGATTTTGATGTTTGATAACAATACAATTATCGTTTTAACTGTGTGCTAAGTTTATCACAGGATTGATAAAAGGAGGCACAATTAATGGCATATCAATTCCCCTTGCAAAAAAAACCTATGTGTCAACCGGTAGTACCGAAACTACAACCGGTACTACCGCTTGACACCGGTACTACCGGTTCCAGTACCGGTTGGCACTGATCAAAGGTGATAAAGGTGCGTGCTAGTCAGTACCCCCCGGTACCACGGAGCGGCACTACCGGTCCAACCGGTAGTACCGCTTGGTACAAGCGGTACTACCGCTTGAGGCGGTCGTACCGCACTGCGGCATACCGACTAGCACTCACCCCTCCATTTTGGTCAAGATTGCCAAGATTGGGACCAGATTACCGCCCAAACCGGTAGTACCGCTTCCTACCACCGGTACTACCTCTTGGGGGTAGTACCGCAAGGGCGATACCGCCCAAAGCTGAAGAACGCTGAAGAACTGGGGCACCTTCGGTACCTGGTCGATCGAACCCAGATTATTGTGTGCAGTACTACCGGTACATTAAATGCTCCAACGGCCATATTTCGTGGAGGGGTATAAATACCCCTCCACCTACCTTGGGACAAATGGCTCAGTTCATTAAAGTCAAAGAGCACCATTGGAGTCCATTGGAGCCACCCAAATCTTCAAGATCTCCTCATCCCACCACCCAAAGTCCTTGATCTTTGGGGAATCTAAGGAGGAGTCCCCGATCTACTACTTCACCAAAAGAGATCTTCATTTCCCACTCATTCCATTGAGGGCCCCTTTGCTCTAGTGTTTTCTTGGAAACCCTAGTTCTTGTTTTGGTTCTTACAAGCTTGTCTTTGGTTGCTTTGACAGCTTGCTTGTATTTGGGAGCCTCCGATTAAGTTGTGGATGTGTGCCCCAAACTTGTAACGGTGCCGACTTCCACCTTGAAGGTTGCCGATATAGTGGAAGGTGAATCGATCCCGTTGGGGTGAGATTCATCGGATAACAAGGGAGGCCTCTCGTGGCGTTGGTGGTTTGAAACCACCCCTCCAAACGAGACGCATTTCCCTCAAAAGGAAGGAACTACGGGAAACAAATCCTTGTGTCTCCGCATCCACTTTTCGGTTACTTCTATCCTTTACCGCACCTTACTTACTTGTTGCTACTTTTGTGTTGTGGTAGCCCTTGCATAATTGTCATATAGGTAAATTCACCATAGTTGCATTATCTAGAGAATTTACCTTATTGTCAAACCTTAATTTGAAAAAGAAGAAAATTTGAAGTAGCACCTATTCACCCCCCCCCCCTCTAGGTGCCCATACGATCCTTTCAATTGGTATCAGAGCCTCGACTCTTTATTTGGGCTTTACCGCCTAAGAGAATATGGGTAGCCGCGAAGGGGATGGTGATGGTGAGCCGACCACGGTGACCATGGAAGATCTCAAAAACTTGGAAACAAGATTGAGCTCTTCCTTGGTCAACAAAGTCAAGAAGATGCTTGAGCAACTTCTTAAAGACAAAGAAGGCTCACCACCCCCATCTCCTCAAGAGGATCAACCATCCATTTTACCTAAAGGGAATACGTCAGTATCCCCCGAGGGTGCATTGGTAGGGGGTAAACCAGACAACGCTAATTCCTCCACACACAATAATGGTGGGAAGGGTGAGCACCGTGACTCATGGTACTCTCCCGACCCTCCAATCCCTCACCCTCATGTATACAATAGAGGTGACCCACCTAAGCTTGAAGAATCCGCTACTTTTGCTCAATGGAAATCACTAATGAGAACTCATATGCGCAGCTCTTGCATTGAACTATGGAACATCATTGAGCATGTACTCTTTATTGGGGATCCAAACAACTTGACAAGAAGAGAGATTGTCAATAGTCAACTCAATGCCACTGCTTTGCATATGATTCAACAAGGATTGGGAACAAAGGATTACCCACACATTGAGCATTTTAGCATTGCCAAGGAAGCTTGGGATGCTCTCACTGTGTTGTTTGTTGGCAATGAGAGTATGAGGAGGAATCTATATGATGCTCTAAGCAATGAAGCCGAAGGCCTCTACATGAAAGAAGGTGAAGATCATGAAGACATGTACCGAAGGCTCAAGACCACCTCCACCGCCTTTAGAAATGTGGGTGCCTCACATGTGTATGATGCATGGATAAAAAGGAAGTATGTGAGTGCACTCATGCCTTTTGAGCCCACCGACTTGAAGAGTCTACAAGGAAGACACAACTACCATCTCATGACCTCAAATGAAGTTATGCAAGAGATGGCCGCTTTCAAGGTTGCCGCCAAGAATGCCAAAGATGCCCGTGCTCGTGCCCTTGGTATGAGTAATGTTGTCAATGTTGCTTTGAAGGCCAAAGTTGTGGACCATGGGTATGAAGATGATAGTGATGAAGGGCTTTCCATGGACCATCCCGATGAATTGAAGATTGCTCATGGTCAATATATGGCTTTCTATGCAAAGAACTTTTGGACGAACCCTGCCAAGGCCAAGATGGAAATGGAACGGAGAAGCAATCCAAATGGGAAAAGAGAGAATACCACAAGATTGAGAACTTGCTTCAATTGTGGTGACCGCTACCACTTTGTGGCTAGTTGCCCCTATGAGAAGAGAGAAGATCATGGTGGAAAGCTTGTGTTGAAGAAGACTCCAAAGGGACCATACAAGAAACCTTTCATCAAAAAGAATACCATGAACAAGAAGCGGGGAGAAATTGTCTTGATCACTCATGAAGAGTACTCCTCCGACAATGAAGATGATGAAGATGACGAAGAGGAAACTTCTCATGGTGTGGCTGCTCTTGCCACCACATCTCACTCTTCGATTCTCCAAATGAGAACTCCTCCACCAAGAACGCCACTTGCCTTATGGCAAGAGGAACGGAGGTATCTTCATCATCTCGCTCTACTCACTTAGATAATGATGAAATTGATGATGAGATGTCTCTTGATGTTAAAAAGGAATTAATTGCCTTTGATGAGTTTCTGACTGAAGGGAATATGCCCTGAGAGGCAATAATGAAGTGTTTATTATGTGTATTCCAAGTATATGATAGATGTTTATTTTGCATGCTATAATTGTATTAATACGGAAACGTTAATACATGTGTGTTTAATAAACAAACAGAAAGTTCCTAGTTATGCCTCTCTCATAAACTAGCTCGTTGATTAACAAGATGATCAAGATTTCCTGATCATGGACATTGGATATTGTTAATAATGGGATCACAGCATTAGTGTAATGATGTGATGAACATTCATCCGAAGTATAGCATTACGATCAAAGTCATTGAGTTTATATTGCTATAACAACTTACGAAGTGATCCTAATCCTTAGACCATGAGATCATGTCAATCACAAACACCGGAAGAGTTTCTTGATAACATCAAACGTCACACCGTAACAGGGTGATTATAAAGATGGATTCAGAACTAATAAAGTGTTATGTTGAGGCTCATGGATCGAGAGTGGAATTTGTTCATCCCGATGACGGGTAGATATACTCTGGGCCCTCTCGGTGATATCACATTGATTAGCTTGCAAGCAAGTGATTTGATCACTAGAATGTTATATCACAGGAACGAGAAAAGAGTGCATGTCAGTAACGAGATCAAACTAGGTATGGAGATACCGATGATCGAATCTCGGACATGTAATATATCGTGAAACAAAGGTATTAAGATACTAGCGTAAAAGGTTCCGACGATCACAAGAAAGTCATCGTTGAATGTGTGGGAGTCAAGATGGGTCTCGGATCCCGCTCGATTATTGATCCGAGAGGGGTCTCGATCATGTCCGCATTATTCACGAACCGTAGGGTGACACACTTAATAGACACCGACATCCAATTGGAACAAATGTTTCATGCCGAAAGAATGAACAAGCGCAGGAATTTATTTCACTAGATACCGAAACAGGTTTTCGGGTGAAATTGCATAAAGTGGTTATGCATGTGAAATAGAATTCTAGCAAGGGGTTATTTGTGAATGTTTGTCATTAAAGTAATTAACAAAATTCTGAATAAAATAAAAGAGTTTTATTTAATGAGAGTTTGCATTAAATTTGGTGGAAATTTAATGGGAATTTGAGTGGACTTTTGAGTGGAGGGAATTTAAAGGAGATTTGTGAGTGGAGTGTCCACCCACATGAAGAGGGGAGGGCAAGGGGGCAGCCCCATGCGCCGGCCACCCCCTTGGGGTCCCCCCCTCCTCCTATAAAAGGAGCCCCCTCCTCACTTGTCTCTCACACCTCCTCGTGAAGGATCTCTCTCCCCCTCTAGAATTTATCCCCCATGGTCTCGGACTAGCGAGATACATGTTCCCGGTGGCTATTCGGCAAGAAAGAGTTGTGCTTCCGCTGCATCGCCGAGCGAGGAGGCGGAGGTTGCTCGCTGCCTCGAACGTGTGTGTGCGAGCACGGATGCGCTGATTCTTGGCGGCTAGGACTTCCTCTCGATCTTGAGATCGACAAGAGATCGTCTACATCAACCACGAGTTGAACTCGTTAAGCTTTGTCGGTCTTCAAGGGTATGTTCTGTACGGATATACATCCGCCCGTTGTTTGTATCTAGTATATAGATCTTGGTATATAGTTCACATCGTAGGAAAATTTTTGTTTTCTATGCTGCGAACCCTACAATGACTAACCTAGAAGGTGATGTTAAGATACATTTTGGAAACATCTTAGATCAACTATCACATACTCAAGAGCTTCTAGATGTAAGATGTAAACTTGGGTATGAACATACGATTGAGCTAGAGGCCCTAAACAATGCTCTAGAAGAAGAACAAGAAACTAGGTTGTCACTTGAATTAAAACTTGAAGGTCTAGATGAGTCCAATGACATTATTGTTAACAAACTCATCAAAGAGCGTGATCATGCTATTGCTAAATACAAAAGAGCTAAAAAGGACAAGATTGAGTTTGGTGTGGTTCATGAAAAACTTGCCGAGGACTTTAGCTTGCTTAACAAGGCCCACAAGGCCTTGGAGAGTGAACTCTTGTCTCTCACAAAGTCCCATGAAACGCTTCAAACTCAATTGGCCAATATTCCTTCACCTAGTAACTTCATTCCATATAGTATCACAACTATTCTTAAAGAGAATGCTAGGTTGAAGGGGGAGCTTGCTAAGGCCACATTTCCACAAGGCAACAAGTCTATTGATGATATTTTGAGCAAGCAAAGGCATAGTGGTGATAAAGGGGGCATTGGTTTTGTCTCCAAAACAAAGAAGAAGAACAACAAGAAGAAGAAGGACATGCCCGCACAAGAGACCAACAAGACCATTGTGGAGAGTAAGACCACAATGTAGGGGTTCGTACCATGGAAAACAAAATTTTTCTATCGCATACAAACAAACAAGCCAAGATCTATCTACTAGATTGTAGCAACGAGTTGATGGAATAACTTACCCTCGAAGATTCCAAAGCGGTTAACGAGAGCAGATTCTCGTGGATGATGTAGTCGTACTCTTTCCGATCTCAAGATCGCGTAGACGATCCTTCCGCCACGCTCTAAGAGCGCGCTCCCAATGATCGGTCACACGTTCGGTACTGACGAAGACCTTCCTCTCCTTGTTCCAAAGCAATGGAGGTTCTAGCACTCTCGCGGCAAAGACAACGGCGTGGTACCGGAAGTAGATGGGAGATCTCGCAGGGCTTCGCCTTAAGCCGGAGCGAGTATGGTGGAGTATGAGAGAGCTATTAGTGGTCTAGGGTTTAGACACACCAATTAGAAGGCTCTAATCCAAGGCTAGGGCAATTAGAAGCTCTAAACCAAAGCGGCTCTAAACCGGAGTTTAGGGCTAGGATTTAGATTAGAGGATAGGAACTTGTGTGTCAGAGGAGGAGGCCCGCCTCCTTTTATAGGTGGGAGGGCGGCCAAGGGAGGGAGTCCCTCCCCAAGTCGGCCTTGGTGGCGCTGGCTGCTTGAGAGAGGGACTCCTCCCAAGTGTTTCACCTCCTCTTGCTTGTTTCTCTCAGTTTCTGTTTTAACCGCTTGACTTTCAAACCGCCATTTGACTTTTCAGTTTTAGGATTCAATTTAATCCTTTATTTGGAACAGCGAACACTTAGTACATGATGCAATCATTCCAATATGTAATGACACATTCATGTACCCTCCCCTCGAGTGCCGGACATTCCGAACCTTCTAGAACATTCCCGATGAAAACACCTAATCATTTCCAACTCAAACAGGACTTTCCTTATATGAATCTTATTCTCCGGACCATTCCGGATCTCCTCGTGATATCCGGATCCCATCCGAGACTCGAACAACATTCGGTCTCTTTCTCATAATACCATAACTACTTAAACAACGTCAATCCTTATGTGTCTCCCTACGGTTCGTGAATTATGCGGACATGATCGAGACACTTCTCCGATCAATAACCAATAGAGGAATCTGGAAATTCATATGGCTCCCACATATTTCTACGATTACTTTGCGATCGAATGAACCACTTACATACGATACCAATTTCCCTGTGTCTCACGATAGTTTACTTATCCGAGGTTATGATCGTCGGTATCTCTGCATACCTAGTTCAACCTCGTTACCGATAAGTACTCTTTTCTCTTTCCCGTGACATGTGATCCCTTGTGAGACAGTCACATGCTTGCAAGCTAATTGGATGACATTCCACCGAGAGGGCCCAGAGTATATCTATCCGTCATATGGATGGACAAATCCCACTCTTGATCCATGTGTTTCAACCAATACTTTCCGAACACTCAATGACACCTTTATAGCCACCCGCCATTGTGGTGTTTGATGTCATCAAAGCATCCATCCTAAAAGGTGATATGCATGATCTCATGGTCGAAGGAATTAGGTTACTATGTATCAGAAAGCATATAGCAATTGAACTATTTAAATGACTTGATCTTTATGCTACGCTTATCTATAGGAGTATGTCCATCACATCATTCTACTAATGATATGATCCTGTTGTTAATAACATATCTATGTTCATGATCAGGAAACCATGATCATATATTAACCAACAAGCTAGTTTAACAAGAGGCTTTACTAGGGACTCTTATTTTAGTTTACAAATCACACAAGTATTAATGTTTCCGGTTAATACAATTATAGCATGGTATGTAAACATTTATCATAAGTGTGAAGATATGATAATAACCACTTTATTATTGCCTCTTGGGCATATCTCCAACAGTCTCCCACTTGCACTAGAGTCAATAATCTAGTTTCAAACCTTTATGTATTCAACACCTATGGCTTTCCGGTGTTGTATGTACACGATTGCTAGTGGTCAACTAATCTCCGGATCTGACACTTCCAGGTCCGTGTGTAATTGCATGTCTTTGCGTCCCTACGCATCACTCATTCTCTAATGAGATGGCTTCGTACAAATTTGGTCCTTTGATGTGACCTTTAGTTCTTTGGGGTTAAAACATGTTGATAATATTGTCGTACAATATATCTTCATAGTATTATCCCACTGTGAACTACACCTAGTTTGATAACAAACTACTTGACACAAATGCTCTTTGTCGCTAAAATAGCAGTCATATACTTAGCCTTTTGTTGTAGTATCATCACAATGTCTTCACTTTGGAACTCATCCAAATCCATAATGGAACTCACTTTCCATTATATTGTGCCACCTTTAGTTTAGATTGAGATAAACTTAATTTGTACTTTGTGACAAAGCTAGTATCAATGTAGTACTTTTACAATGAACTAACCATCTATTTGTCACTTCTACAAATATTATACTCTTAGTTCTTCCAAAAGATCATAAGAATATCCTTACTATTGTCCAATGATCATCTTACGAATCATTCTGGTATATGCTCACAACATTTAGAGCATAGGACATATCTGGATTTGTACATATCACAGTATGATTGATATAAATACTCTTTGTGATTTCATACATCAAGTATCAATCTATACTTGATTATTTGTTTCACTTTACCAAATGTCAATACACTTGAATATATCATCAACATTGAACTCATTCAATCCTTTCTGTGCGACAAGAACCTCTCTTGTAGTTTCTATACTGAACTCATTCAATATCTTGTCTATGTACTTCTGGCACAACCATATTAGCGTCTTTTGATGCCAAATATTTGGTTTTTGCCTAAGTCTTTCATCGGGATGAAATTCTTAATATGTGTTAATAAAAGATACATTATTTCCAATCAACAATATGTCTTCCACATAATGTATTAGAAACATGTCTTAGCGCTCCCACTTAATTTCTTGCAAACGCAAGCATCTTCATCGTCTCTAATGAACTTTTTAAACTCCTTTAATAGTTTCATCACAGTGAAGATTCCAACTCCGCGATGCTCACTTTAACCATTGAAGTTTGCATATGCTTTTAGCATCCTCTGAATTTACAAAACCCTCTGGACCATGTTATGCACATGTCCGAGGTAACAATTCTATTAGAAGAACTTTTTTTGTTTATTCAACTATCATATAACCAAATTATATGTAGTGGTTGCTACATTAATCCGTCTAGACTAAATATCACTATGAAAGATCAAATCTTGTCCTAGTCAACCTTTGAACATTTTGTGAACTCTTTCCCAACATGTCGACTATTTCATAGATGTAAAACATCCATGTCTATTTCTTTATAGATCCAGACACAACTGAAAGGTTTTACACCTTTCTCGAGGGTCCTTCAAGTTCAACACTTGATTTCTCGTGTATGGAACTATCACGGATTTTATGGCTTCAAGCCATTTTACGGAGTCAGGGCCCATCATCGCTTCTTTGCATGTAGTACGTTCATTATTCTCAAATAATGATTCAACCCTCAAATCTTGGTATTTGATTGTTTACTCGACCTACTTGGTTCAACAGAAACTTTGACCTTCATAACCACAACCTTTGAGGCACGTGAGCCATGAGCATTGTTGCTGCCTTCGGAACACTTTTCGGTGATGCGCAACTCTGCACATATAGCTAAGGTTCTTTTAACCTTATCAAAGTTCTATTGTCCTCCCACTTAACTTTTCACGAAAAATTCCTTCTAAAAGAAACTTGATGTTCTAAGTGACAAACACTTTTGTCTCCGGTGTTATGGAGGAATACTTAACAAAGACAGGTTCATCCGACTTTGGTTGCAAACATCTTTCTTATGTATAGCATACCAATGTTTAAGAAAGGACAACTTGGGTTTTATCCCAAACCATAACATATGGTGTCATTTCAACGGATTATGATGGAGCTCTTTTCAGTGGAAAAACGGTAGTCTCTAAAGCTTTTAATCTTTAAAATATAATGACAGTTCTATGAATTACACCTTTGATCTTACCATGTCAAACAAGGTTTAATTACATATCTCGAACGCTCCATACTCTTATGGTGTTTCGGGAAAATGCAAATCCACGGAACGATTCCTTAAATCTTAGGTATTATGCTAAACTTGTAACTTAAAATATCTTCCTTTATGATCTTATCATAAACTATTTATATTCTTGTTACAATGATCTTGCACTTCATCTTGAAAGTCTTTGAACTTTTCAAATAATTCATACTTCATACTTATTAAGTAAATATTCATATATTCACTCAAATTCTCGGAGAAAGCATATGAAGTTGAAATCCATCGCTTTTGACTACACATGATGGACTTTGTACAACAATATGTACAATTACCAATAAGCTAGTCATTCGTTCCCTTTTGGCCTATGAACGAAGTTTTAATTATCTCTTAGGAAAGTTTCACAAGCGTCATGTGATCAAAAATCAAAAGACTCCAAAATTCCATCCACATGGAGTTTTTTCATGTTTTCTTTCAAATATAATTTAAACGGCGATGTCACTTCCTAAGTGATCTTTCAATCAATTTGTCTTTCGACATTTTTAGCACAAGTTTTATGGATGTGATTTCTCCAACGAGATTTGTGAATCATCCATCTTTTATAGATTACGGCAATTATTTGAACAACCCTTTTGTTCTCATAATACCTGATAAAACAAATCTTGAAGGCAAGCTTTGATGTTTAACGAGCAACACAATAACCCTTTATTTGTTCTCGATGAACATTATCACATATTCTTTTGCTAGTTACTTAGGCCATTGTAGTTCATGAATTGTGTTGTTTCGTATGACGATTCACACCAACAAATTCAGTATCAAATACTTAAGAACCACATTGTTTAATAAGCAAAGAATATATCCATAACATGTATATCATCTATATACTTAAACTGAACAATTCTAGTCTTTTCCTTTCTGCCATATACTTATGAGATTTTCTTTCAATATTTCCTTTTCTGTTTGAAAGAATCTATCAACATCAATAGTGGAGTCATACATATGACATATAGTCCAAAGTGTGTATAGTTAAATACCAATGTCTTTGGACTTTGCACTTTGAAGTAGATCACCATCATCAAATGTTTGGTGTTCTTTCAAATTCCTTTCTTTAGTAATCTCTTGGTGTAGTAAACATTTTACCTACATCAAATATTCACCCTTATCATGGAATCATCCATGATCAAGCTACTTTTATCTTATAACGATGAATTATGAGTATAATGTTGCTATCCAAAACCTTTTGGAGGATTAGGACAACAAGTGTCTCCAACCTTTTGCAAATTCTCATCAAAATATGAGAACATGAACTTTGCCATATTATACTCTATCATGTTGTAACCAAAACTTCGTTTCAGATATCACAATATCTTCCACACATCATGGTTTCTGAAACAACTCTTTCAGATCCTAGATAACCTTGATATTAAGAGAATCCTTTAAATATCAAGAATCATGGAGACAAACATGATACTTATATACTAACACTTGGAATTGTTACTCTTGATTTAATACTAATTATTAAACTTCATGGAGTAACCGGAACTTACTGAAAGTTTGCAATAGGACTTTGAACTTTAGATTAACACTTCAAAACAATACGATACCAGTTCGTAAAGTAACTAACCATAATTCTATAGTTCTATCATCTCAATTATAACTAAGCGCAAGGTGGTAAACGGATGCCAATGACTACAACAACTATGCAAATTCACTTTGATTTAGTTTATGATAAATTGAGTTCTAATTAATAATTAAATTAATCTAGGTGAACTCCCACTCAAAACAATATCCCTCACTTTGTTTTAGTGATCACACGAACCAAATCCACCACATCAAAACCGATCATCACGAGAGTTGATATAGCTTCAATGGCGAACAATCAACATGTTCATCATATCTACTATATGACTCATGCTCTACCTTTCGGTAATCCGTGTTCCTGAGGCCATGTTTGTACATGCTAGGCTCGTCAAGGTCAAACCTTAGTTTCCGCATGAGCAAATCTGGCTTGCTCACGTTGTATACACTTGTAGAATCTAACACACCCGATCATCACGTGGTGCTTCGAAACAACAAGCTTTAGCAACGGTGCTAACTAAGGGTGAACACTTTATGACTTGAAATTCATGTGCATGAGGGATCATCTTATAATGCTACCGTCGTCTACTAAGCAATACAAGATGCATAAAGGATAAACATCACATGCAATTCATAATATGTGATATGATATGGACTTTCTTCTTTGTGCTTCCGATCTCCATCTTCAAGCACGAACATGATCTCCATCATCACCGGCATTGCATCAAGGTCAATGACGCTTCTCCATGGTTGTCGTCCACGGGCTTCAACTATTACAACTACTTTGAATAGACACGCGGGTCTTAACATAAATTAAAGACAACCATATGGCTCCTGCTGGTTGCCGACTTGCAATAAGGAACATTGCATACATCATATATAATCACAATCATGGCCATATCACATCACTGCACACCCCTGCAAAACAAAGTTAGACGCCTCTACTTTCTTTGCATATTTTACGTGGTTTGGGGCTTTCAATAAGTGTCGTTCTAACTTACGAACAAGAACCACAACATTGATACTAGTATTGTCAATCACCCGTTGTAAATTGGATCTTAACTATGCTAGGAGAAACAGGCACCCGCAAAGCCACTTATGCAATACAAGTTGCATGTCAAGCGTGGAGCAAGTCTCATGAACGATGTCATGTAAGGTTATCCCGGGCCGCTTCATCCCAACATACCGCAAGATGCAAAGTACACAAGAAGCAATCGACAATAAAAGCATCAACGCCCACAATGACCATTGTGTTCTACTAGTGCAACAGATCTACATATAGACACGGCTCTGATACCACTATAGGGGTTCGTACCATGGAAAACAAAAAAATTCTATCGCATACAAACAAACAAGCCAAGATCTATCTACTAGATTGTAGCAACGAGTTGATGGAATAACTTACCCTCGAAGATTCCAAAGCGGTTAACGAGAGCAGATTCTCGTGGATGATGCAGTCGTACTCTTTCCGATCTCAAGATCGCGTAGACGATCCTTCCGGCGCCACGTTAATGGCGCTCCCTGATCGGTCACACGTTCGGTACTCGACGAAGACCTTCCTCTCCCTTGTTCCAGCAGGCAGCGGAGGTTGTAGCACTCTCCTCGCGATTCCGGTAGCACAACGGCGTGGTACCGGAAGTAGAGGGGAGATCTCGCAGGGCTTCGCCTTAAGTCGGAGCGAGTATGGTGGAGTATGAGAGAGAGCTATTAGTGGTCTAGGGTTTAGACACACCAATTAGAAGGCTCTAATCCGAAGGCTAGGGCAATTAGAAGCTCTAAACCAAAGCGGCTCTAAACCGGAGTTTAGGGCTAGGATTTAGATTAGAGGATAGGAACTTGTGTGTCTAGAGGATGAGGCCCTGCCCCTCCTTTTATAGGTGGGAGGGGCGGCCAAGGGGAGGGAGTCCCTCCCCAAGTCAGCCTCCTCTTGCTTGTTTCTCTCAGTTTCCTGTTTTAGCCGTTTGACTTTCAAACTGGCCATTTGACTTTTCAGTTTTAGGATTCAATTTAATCCTTTATTTGGAACAGCGAGAACACTTAGTACATGATGCAATCATTCCAATATGTAATGACACATTCATGTACCCTCCCCGGAGTGCCTGGACATTCCGAACCTTCTAGAACATTCCGATGAAACACCTAATCATTTCCGAACTCAAACAGGACTTTCCTTATATGAATCTTATTCTCGGACCATTCGGATCTCCTCGTGATATCCGGATCCCATTCGAGACCGAACAACATTCGGTCTCTTTCTCATAATACCATAACTACTTAAACAACGTCGAATCCTTAAGTGTGTCTCCCTACGGTTCGTGAATTATGCGACATGATCGAGACACTTCTCGATCAATAACCAATAGAGGAATCTGGAAATTCATATGGCTCCCACATATTTCTACGATTACTTTGCGATCGAATGAACCACTTACATACGATACCAATTTCCCTTTGTCTCACGATAGTTTACTTATCCGAGGTTATGATCGCGGTATCTGCATACCTAGTTCAACCTCGTTACGATAAGTACTCTTTTCTCGTTCGTGATATGTGATCCCTTGTGAGCCAGTCACATGCTTGCAAGCTAATTGGATGACATTTCACCGAGAGGGCCCAGAGTATATCTATCCGTCATATGGATGGACAAATCCCACTCTTGATCCATGTGTTTCAACCAATACTTTCCGAACACTCAATGCCACCTTTATAGCCACCCAGTTACGGTGTGGTGCTTGATGTCATCAAAGCATCCATCCGGTAAAGGTGATATGCATGATCTCATGGTCGAAGGAATTAGGTTACTATGTATCAGAAAGCATATAGCAATTGAACTATTTAAATGACTTGATCTTTATGCTACGCTTATCTATAGGAGTATGTCCATCACATCATTCTCCTAATGATATGATCCTGTTGTTAATAACATCTCTATGTTCATGATCAGGAAACCATGATCATATATTAACCAACAAGCTAGTTTAACAAGAGGCTTTACTAGGGACTCTTATTTTAGTTTACAAATCACACAAGTATTAATGTTTCCGGTTAATACAATTATAGCATGGTATGTAAACATTTATCATAAGTGTGAAGATATGATAATAACCACTTTATTATTGCCTCTTGGGCATATCTCCAACACACAAATGGTAAAACTATGTCTCATGATGATTTTGCGGGAAGTTCTAACCCTCACTATGTTCTAATGCGTGATTATTATGGTGATGTGTATGCAAATATGTTGGTCCTTATGATGGTTATATTGCTTGGTCTATTTGGGTTCCCAAGACCCTTGTTGCTAACAAAAGAGGACCCATTGAAAAATGGGTACCTAAAAACTAGCTTGATCTTTTGTAGACTTATGCTTCCGGAGGGTCAAAATGGGTGATCGATAGTGGTTGCACAAGTCATATGACCGGAAGCTCGTCTATTGTCAAGGACTTGGTGTCAAATGAAGATCAAATCACCGTCACATATGCCGACAAGTCAAAGTCTAAGGTAATGGGTTTCGACAAGGTAGTGGTGGATCACGACATTACACTCGTGAACGTCATGCTTGTTGAAACCCTTGGATACAATTTACTTTCTGTCCGTGCTCTTGGAAAGATGGGCTTTGCCGTCTTTATTGATGATGATATTGTGCTCCTCATGTGGAGCAAGTCTCTCAAGGTCGCTTTCTTTGGGTACGTCGAAAATGACTTGTATGTGGTGGACCTTTCGGGGAAAGCCACTGCAGGTCCGATGTGCTTATACGAAAAGGCCGATATGGGTTGGCAATGGCACCGCCGACTAGCCCATGTCAATATGAGAACTTTGCAAAGTCTCCATAAAGAGGGCCATATTGTTGGACTAAAAGAAAATGTTTCCTTTGCCAAAGATCGTGTTTGCAGGGCATGTGTTCTAGGGAAGATGCATGACGCTCCTCACAAGCCCACGGACCAAATCAAGTCTAACAAGATCTTGGAACTCCTCCATGTGTACCTATTTGGTCCTCCATCTCATGCAAGTCTTGGAGGGAAGAAATATTGTTTGGTGATTGTTGACGACTTTTCAAGATACTCTTGGGTTTATTTCTTCAAGTTGAAGAGTGAAACTCAAAGGACTTTTATTGACTTCATCAACTTGGTTCAACGGCAACACAATGTTCCCGTGTTGATTATAAGAAGTGACAACGGCACCGAGTTCAAGAACTACACCTTGAATGATTTTCTTAGTGATGAGGGGATTACACATCAATATTCCACTGCATACACCCCTCAACAAAATGGTGTGGCCGAAAGGAAGAACCGGAGTCTTATTGAGATGGCTAGGACCATGTTGGCGGAGTTTAAATCTCCATACAACTTCTGGGCCGAAGCCGTCTTCACCGCTTGCCATTCTTCAAACCGGATCTACCTCCGCAACAAAATCAACAAGACTCCATATGAGATACTTACCGGTAACAAGCCCAACATATCTTATTTCCGGGTGTTCGGTTGTAAGTGTTTCTATCTCATCAAAGGTGTTCGTTTGTGTAAATTCGAGTCTAAAGCATTAGAGGGTATTTTTGTTGGCTATGGTCTCGAATCTCACACTTATAGAATCTATGACAAGCTCTCCGGAGCCGTCATAGAATCTTCTAGTGTGACCTTCGAAGAATATGATGGTCCCCAAGGGGGGCGTGTTGATGCTTGTGATGCAGATGATGAAATGCCTCAGGATGCCATAGGAAGAATGGGTGTGGGTTATATCCGCCCCGTTGAGGAACCCCTTATGGCGGATCGAGAAGAACTATGCTCCACTCGAGTGGAGCCCTCATCTTCACAACCTCAACATGCTCCATCTACCGAAGAGGACATTGACTCAAGCCAAAGACAAGATGTGGACCCTCAACATAGTGATCAATGTGTGAACTCTAGTCAAAGGGAGCTTGGTCCATTCGATGGGGTGTCAAGTGGTGCCAAGTCAATTTGTCAAGGAAGATCCATCCAAGCTATTTTGAGACGTGCTCAAATTGATGCTAGAAGATCACTTGATCAAGACCAAGGTCAATCCTTGCCTCCCAATATAGAGGATGACTCCAATGATGATCAAGGTCAAGTTGATGGTCAAGACGAGGATCAAAATGATGAAGAGGGTCCCCCAAGAAACAATGAAGAGATCCACGCTCGTCGTGAAGCTAGAAAGGAAAGAATGTTGGAAATAAGAGACCACACCCTCCAAAATGTTGTTGGAGATCTAAGGAAAGGAATTTCCACAAGAGCACAATTGAAGAGGTTCAGTGAACACCAAGCACACATCTCCATGATTGAACCAAAGAAAGTGTGGGAAGCTCTTGAAGATTTGGATTGGTTAGAAGCTATGCACAAAGAGCTCAACAACTTTGAGATAAACAAAGTGTGGAAGTTAGTTGAGAAGCCAAAGAATTGCCGCGATGTTATTGGAACAAAGTGGATATTCAAGAACAAGCAAGATGAGCATGGAATTATAGTAAGGAACAAGTCTAGATTGGTTGCACAAGGGTATTCTCAAATTGAAGGCATTGATTATGGAGAGACTTATACACCAGTGGCTCGCCTTGAGTCCATCTGTATCCTTCTTGCCTATGCGGCACATCACAACTTCAAGTTGCAACAAATGGATGTAGAAAGTGCATTCATTTATGGTCCTTTAAATGAATTGGTATATGTTAAGCAACCCCCAGGATTTGAGGACCCCAACTTCCCAAACCATGTCTACAAACTTGATAAGGCGCTCTATGGGCTCAAGCAAGCCCCACGCACGTGGTATGAGCACCTTAGAGAGTTATTGTTTGACCGTGCCTTTGAGGTTGGGAAAATCGATCCCACTCTTTTTACTAAGAGGGTCAATGGGGAGCTTTTTGTATGTCAAATATATGTTGATGATATTATCTTTGGATCATCTAAAAAAGCTTTTAATGATGAATTCTCAAAGCTTATGACTAGTAGGTTCCGGATGTCTTTGATGGGGGAGTTGAAAGTATTTCTTGGCTTTGAGATCAAGCAAGTTAGAGGAGTAACATTCTTCAACCAAGCCAAGTATACTCAAGATATGCTCAAGAGATTCAAAATGCAAGATTTGAATGGAGCTCCTACTCCCATGGCTATAGAGACTCATCTAGAACAAAATCCAAATGGTAAAGATGTGGATCAAAAGGTATACCGGTCTATGATTGGTTCTTTGCTTCACCTTTGTGCATCTAGACCCGATATTGTGTTGAGTGTAGGTGTGTGTGCAAGATATCAAGCGGCTCCTAAGGAAAGCCATTTAATGGCGGTCAAGAGAATCTTTCGATATTTAGTTCATACCCCATTTTATGGTCTTTGGTACCCTCAAGGCTCAACATTCGCTCTTTGTGGATACACGGATTCGGATTGGGCGGGAGACAAGGATGATAGAAAATCAACATCCGGGGCTTGCCAATTCCTTGGTAGGTCCTTGGTATGTTGGTCTTCTAAGAAGCAAAATTGTATATATATCTCCACCGCCGAAGCCGAGTATGTTGCTGCTGCTAGTGCTTGCACCCAATTGCTATGGATGAGGCAAACTTTAAAGGAATACGGTGTCCATTGTGACAAAGTGCCTCTTCTATGTGACAATGAAAGTGCCATCAAAATTGCATACAACCCGGTGGATCACACAAGGACAAAGCATATTGAGATTCGACATCACTTCATTAGAGATCATGTTGCTAGAGGTGATATTGATCTATCCTATGTATCAACCAAAGATCAACTTGCCGATATCTTCACGAAGCCACTTGATGAAGCAAGGTTTTGCTACTTGAGGAATGAACTAAATATCGTAGATTCAAGGAGTTTGACTTGATTATCTTGCACTCTCACCTAATACTCGACCCATGTTAGGTTTAGGTGTAGGCATGGACATAGGGGGAGTGCGGTCCTAATTGATTGGACTATCCCTCCCCCCATTATGCGCAAAGTAAACAAAATCATTCCTCTTAATATCATTTTGTGATATGTGAGATCAATGATGAGTTTTGGTAATGGACCCAAGATATATCTTCGTGGTGCCAAGCCGAGTATACTCAAATATGGTGGCCTAGGCCACCGCCCCTCTCAATCGGGAGGTTGATGTGCTTACTCATGTTTGTCACCTAGTTGAATTGGTTTTCACTCATGATTGTCATCTATTTGAATTGTCATCATCGTTCTTAGTCTCATGCACTCTAGTTTGGTATTTATTTGTTTCTTCAATTTTTTAGAGTGCCTGTGTTTCTCAGTTCACTTATCTTAACCCAATCCTCCGTACTCCCTCACGAAAACCCTCTCTCTATCCGCACAAGAATCATCCTTGATCCCTGGCTTTGGAATCAGATGGGACCGGTACTACCGGATGTGCGAGCGGTACTACCGGACCTGGGAAGTTCCCAGGTCGTCTCCTGGAAGAACTGCTCCAGGAACGGTACTACCGCCCACATGTCCGGTCCTACCGGCCACCGGTACTACCGGTTGTGGAACCGGTACTACCGCTTACAAGCGGTAGTACCGCTCCAACAACCGGTACTACCGGTTGACGGTTTTCAGGTATATATTGGATGCGTGGGGAGGCACCTCGATGCCTCATTATTTCCCACGCCCTCAAACCTCAAACCACCGGAGATCTTGAAGCCACCGGAGCCCTGCCGCGCCCTCCTCTCTCCGGATTCTCCTTAGATTCGGCCTCTTGGCGGGCTCCCACTTCTTTCCACCGCCATGGATCCCGGTACAACCGCCCTTTCTCTCCCCGTTTGATTTCCCCATTAGATCTAGGTTTTGGCTTAGATTTGTGGAGAAATTGACTATTTGCAAGGTTGTACTGCCATATGATTCCTTGTTACCGAGTAGAATCTTCTATTTAGCAGTTTTATGCAGTAAATTTGGGCCGTTTCCATCAGATCTGACGCTTGTGTGCCGCTCAACCGGTAGTATCGGAACTTTTTCCGGTACTACCGCTTGCGAGCGGTACTACCGGTTGTCAGGTCCGGTAGTACCGGTCCACTTTGACCACATTTTTTCTGCCTAAACTGTAGATTCTCTCGTTTGCTCCTTTTTGATTCTTGTGCCCTTACCCCCTTGCTATCCTCCCTCGTGCTTTCACAGATGCAGGTGGTTCTCGGGGTGCACGCAAGCGCTCCAAGTCCAACCGTGAGATTGTTGAGGAAGAGACGGAGTCTGAGGAAGAGGTTATGCCACAGCCAAGACACCGTTCCAAGTTGCCTGCCACTCGAGGTGGTCGTGGGGGTCGTGAAGGGGTTACCAAGCGCTCAGCTGGGCGTGGCAGCGCCCCTCCTTCTCGCCCCCTTCCACTGGGCATACCAAAAGTCTCAGCTCTGGGCCATCTGGGCCAAAGAAACTTCCAGACATCTCTGAGTCAAATTTTAGGGCTCTCCGAATGGACAATGCATACTCCCGCAACCGGAGCGAGGCAAGGGCAGACAGTCTCTTCTATGATGATTTCCAAGAGTGTGTGTATCATGAGGTTCTTTTGACCAACATCCAGATGGTGGTGCCTCAGCAGTGGATTGACATGGGACACATTGACAAGAACCCTGACTACTTTGCTGAAGCTAAGGAAATCTACTCACACCTTGGCTTGTTCCCCATTATGGAGTTTCAGTATGACTATGATCCCCTCCTTATCTGCCAGTTTTATGCCACTGCCCATTTCCACAATGGCCTTTTCGGAAGATTACGGATGACTCAAGGTCTGTCAAGGAAGCTACACTTGCGGAGTTTGCTGCAATCTTGGGGTATGAAGACCGTGGCCGGACGTTCCTTGTGGTTTCATTTGTCACATGCGGAGCATCCTCCAAAAGGATGTTCTTACACCTTTGTATATTCGAGGCCGTGGGGTTGCTGGCAAGATCAAGGATCTTCTCCCCACATATGACATTCTCCATCGCATTTTCCGTGAGACTGTTGCTCCTCGTGCAGGCAACAAGGATGAGATACATGGGTTCTCCGTTGACTTTCTGTTCAACACCTTCCTCAACCGAGAATCAGGCCAACCTCTTGATGTGACAGACTTCATATGGAATAAAATGGTTGCTGCTGCACACACTCGGAGGGTTCCACCATTTGCTCCTTATATTATGGCCCTCATTGTGTCAAAGTGCCCCGTCATTTCTAGGACTCTCTCCACTCGCTCTCTCATTGTGCACAGGCCAAAGGCACTCAAGATCAAGACACATGCTAAACCTCGCGTTGAGGCAGGTGAGGAGGATGAGGATGACTCTGAGGATGCTGACAGTGGTCATGACACTGACTATGTTGTCTCTCGTCGCAAGAATGCCAAGCCCTCTTGGGCCAAAAGGATGGAGGTCAAGCTCAAGAAGATCTTCTGCTTCCAGGTTGACAACCAGAAGCGCATGTATGAGGCGCATGTGTATGCAAAGAAAGCCTGTGCTCGGCAGAAGGAAATGATGTCTGCTCAAGGTTTGACCATCTCCGAGGGATCCGAGAACAACATCACTCCAGAAGATCAGTGGATTTCTCAGCACAGCCGTTGGGACGATGATGTCTCTTCCTCGCACCGCGCCCCACCCACTTACGAGGATGAGGAGGACCTTGAGGATGAGGAGGAGGAGGAGGATGATTGACCTTTGGGACGGTAGCTTTGCACTTGTCCCTTTTTGGCGTCTTGATGCCAAAGGGGGAGAAGTTGCACTTTAGGCACGGGTGTTGCATGGGAAGTCACAAGCTCGTTTTTCTCTTTGATCCTTTTATTGCTTGTGAACTTCGATTTCCCTCTATTTATGTGTGAGACTATGTGTTTATGTCGTGTGAGACTATGTGGTTGGATCCATCTTATGAGACTATGTGGTTTATTTCATTGGATCCATCTTGTGATGTTATGCGGTATCTATTGTCTATATATTCCTCATCACATGTTTTGTGCAAATGTATGTTTTCAAACGCTAGTATCCATATTTGTGCACCCATGTTGGGTTTGTAAAATAGAGGGGGAGGTTTGTTTCTACACATCAAGGGGGGGTCTCTTCTCTATTTTACAAATATCATATGCTTATTATTAAAATCATCCTGCAGAAGTGTATTGTCATCAAACACCAAAAAGGGGGAGATTGAAAGAGCATTTTCCTATCCCTCTGATTTTGATGTTTGATAACAATACACTTATCGTTTTAACCGTGTGCTAAGTTTATCACAGGATTGATAAGAGGAGGCACAATTAATGGCATATCAATTCCCCTTGCAAAAAAAACCTCTGTGTCAACCGGTAGTACTACAAACTACAACGGTACCGCTGACACCGCAGATTACCGGTTCCGATCGGTTGGCACTGATCAAAGGTGATAAATGTGTGTGCTAGTCAGTACCCCCCGAGACCACGGAGCGGCACTACCGGTCCAACCGGTAGTACCGCTTGGTACAAGCGGTACTACCGCTTGAGGCGGTCTTACCGCTCGGCGATCTGGCATCTTGACTAGCACTCACCCCTCTCCATTTTGGTCAGTACCAAGCGGTACTTGGGACCGGTACTACCGCCCAAACCGGTAGTACCGCTTCCTACCACCGGTACTACCTCTTGGGGGTAGTACCGCAAGGGCGATACCGCCCAAAGCTGAAGAACGCTGAAGAACTGGGGCACCTTCGGTACCTGGTCCGGTACTGAACCAGTAGTACCGCTTGCCAACGGTACTACCGCTTGTGTACCGGTACTATCGGTACATTAAATGCTCCAACGGCCATATTTCGTGGAGGGGTATAAATACCCCTCCACCTACCTTGGGACAAATGGCTCAGTTCATTAAAGTCAAAGACCACCATTGGAGTCCATTGGAGCCACCCAAATCTTCAAGATCTCCTCATCCCACCACTCAAAGTCCTTGATCTTTGGGGAATCCAAGGAGGAGTCCCCGATCTACTACTTCACCAAAAGAGATCTTCATTTCCCCCTCATTCCATTGATGGCCCCTTTGCTCTAGTGTTTTCTTGGAAACCCTAGTTCTTGTTTTGGTTCTTACAAGCTTGTCTTTGGTTGCTTTGACAACTTGCTTGTATTTGGGAGCCTCCGATTAAGTTGTGGATGTGTGCCCCAAACTTGTAACGGTGTCGGCTTCCACCTTGAAGGTTGCCGATATAGTGGAAGGTGAATCGATCCCGTTGGGGTGAGATTCATCGGAGAACAAGGGAGGCCTCTCGTGGCGTTGGTGGTTTGAAACCACCCTCTCCAAACGTAGACGTACTTCCCCTCAAAAGGAAGGAACTACGGGAAATAAATCCTTGTGTCTCCGCGTCCACTTTTCGGTTACTTCTATCCTTTACCGCACCTTACTTACTTGTTACTACTTTTGTGTTGTGGTAGCCCTTGCATAATTGTCATATAGGTAAATTCACCATAGTTGCATTATCTAGAGAATTTACCTTATTGTCAAACCTTAATTTGAAAAAGAAGAAAATTTGAAGTAGCACCTATTCACCCCCCCCTCCTCTAGGTGCCCATACGATCCTTTCACCAAGGATTTATAATCCGAGGTGGTAGTTAGAGCATCAAACTTCCCACCTTGCATATAATGAACTTGTTGGGTAACACTGTTACTCATTCTTTCCTTTGATCCCTTGCTTAGACTCTGAGGATCCCGAAGACGTGCCAATGTATGCAGCCGAATGTCAAGAAGATGTGTTCTACAAGGAACCTGATCTGTCCGGAGGGGTTGAAGGAGTGGATTACGAGATCCGCTACGGTGTCGATGATAACGAGTCCAACTAAGCACTCCTAGTTAGTAGTAACCAATGGAGCCGAGCATCATGAACTCTATAGAATAAGCTGCTGAGCTCAACTCCTAGACGGAGTTGCTACTTTTAAATTTCGCTGAAACACTTTATATTTTGGTTTGTAAGTTGGATCTTTTGGAAGTCTTGAACTTCCGATATTGTAATAATAATAATGTGTGTAGTTTTGTAATATGGACCCGCAATGTTTCTGTTGTACCACTTTGAGGGATGTGATATTTACGGAACGGTGTTCTGTGGATGTCATGTCAACGACTATAGTGTACTACACATGCAGTGGTATGCTGGGTCACCGCAGTTCCTTTTTGGAAAAACATATGTACAAGGTTTGAATGGCCCTTTAAGAATATATGCTCTTCAAACTGCATCTTGATCATTAACATGATAACTTTGAATGAGATGCCTTTCACCTGGATCATGCGTGAGCTGATTGATGTCATAAACCGGGAGTGGCGGCGGCGGCGGGGACGGTGGCGGAGACAACGACGACGATGGCGGGGGTAAGGGCATATGTTCACAGTTTCTTCAATTACCCTCTCTTGGTCTTGACTATGCTCTTCCATCAAAGTTTCAATCGAAGAAATATTATTTGAACTAGTGATAGCTTTTTTGGCTGTGTGTCTCTTAAACAAAGATGCAATATATCTGCTTCTCTTCATGACTGAAACTTTTCAGAGAAAATAGATAAGTAACATATGGTATCGTTTAATAAATCTCGCATGTAATGCTAGAACGAAAGGTATGGTGCCGCCTGGCACATACTAAACCTTCATTTTGTGATTTCCTTATATATTTGTGTTGACGGGAGAACTACTGTACTTCAACTAAGTAGAACTATAGACTAGTAAAACGTACTATAGCTAACACAAAACTAAGATAATAGAGCAATTTCAAGAAATAAGGAAGTATAAATTAGCTTTGCTCGATTAAAAAATAGAGAATCATGATTGTCATGAACTTGTTAATTCCCGGCTGCCGGGGAGGTGCACGACGCTAATTTCGGAAGTCCTAATCCGATTGGCAATCAGTATTATCGACAATGACTCCTTGACATCGTACGACAATCGGCAAGAACTAAACCTGCTGGGCGTCGGCGTGTGGTGGCGTGGCCATGGCTGGAGAGAACGAGAGATTATTTTTAGATCGATAAGAGGCGATCTCATGCAACTGCCCCGCTCAATAGCTGGCCTTTTTTCCCTAATCGATATGAACTAGCTGGCCTTTTCTCCTGATCAATGCGAACTCTTCTTGTCTTACCTTTGCTGGTATACGTATCTGGACAGGGTATGCCATGACCCACATGGCATATCCTGTAGATCAGCCACTAGCCTCTAGGGCTTCGGCATTGCAAAATTCACGTCGGAGAAATCTTGAAAAAACCGAGACGACAGCAGGCCAGGAAATGATCGATGTTGACTTATGAAAATATGTCGACGACCACGATCTCGAGAAATCATTGTCTTGCAATAGCTAGTATCGAGAAAAATTGGGAGATAATCCCAACTCCAGTTAGACGGAGTTGGGGACACCAGACTCATAAGTTTCCTGACAAAGTCGTAGATGGACGAGCTTCATCAGACAAAGACGAAGCTTGAGGACACTAGTACGGACAAAACATTTATCACACCAAGCCTTATGTCTGACTTTAAACTCTAATTCATCGACGCTTCTCTGGAAAAGAACACCAATTTAGGGCAAACTCAATGACCTTTATTCTTATTATCATCGCCAATGGCTCTACGACAAAGACGTAGAACTCAGAAAAGTCTACACTTGACATAGGAGTGTCTTGATCTCCTCTATATACTGTTGGTACAACAAGTGTTCACCATCTTCTGCGGAAGTTTTGTACCCCGAAATGATGACGACGTGAGCCACGTTACACACAGTACTGTGTAGTAGTACATCGCCCTCGTCTTTCGCAAACTATTCTGAAAGAGAGTTAATTTCTTTCAAAAAAAAAGTCTCTTACACAAATTTCAAACGAAACGGTACACATGCAACTGGTCAGTCGCTCCGCTCCAGGGCGTGTACCGGAGTGCCGTGGTGGGAATGCAGTGCGGTGCAGCTGTGTTTCCTGTCGTGCCTTTACGAGTCCAGATCCTGTATCAACTCCTTTCCTTTCCCTTCCCTTCGTCTTGGAAGTTGCACCACACACAGACTTCTTTTGACGTACTACTGCTCATGTGCTTTTGGTCCGTGGCACACGTAAGATCGATTCACATGTCAATCCTTTTTTGCTTGACTTTTCTTTGGCCACCGCTGATGGCGTCAGTATCATCCTTTTTCCATTTATTAATATTCTTTTCCTTGTTGGATGTTAGTACACTACCGGGCGTGAGTAGATGTAGATCAGATAGATGGGTTTATTTCTCTTCTGTAGCGCGCAATGATGCCTTAAACGTGTTTTTTTTTAGAGAAAGCCATTCGGCAAGCTTTATTGATTATTAAATATTGTTATATCGTTGTTGACGATTAGCTTGGAGCAACCCACTTGGTCGAGACTAGCGCGTAGAGCTCAAGCTTCTGTCGTTAGAACATTAGCGATAATAGAAAGCCACAGTTACTCGTTGCAACAAAATTTCCTTATCATCTCTGATGACAGCTCATGTGGCGCCCGTAAGAGACGAGGCGTAAAACGCCGCATCGATGTTCAGTTTAGTATAGTCTTCCTTCGGTTTCTCCCATCTACCTCGACGGATCCCAGAATTCCTCTTAGCAGCACGATAATAATTCAGAGCTATAGCTGATATAGCCTGGGCTGCTTTGGATGGAGTGTCTATAGATTCATCATGATCAATCTGACGGCGTTGCCACCACACATACCGACATGGTGTGGCTATTAATTCATGTAGACCTACCCCTCCAACCGCGGAGATTGGCCGTCTTGCTCGCAAAGAAGGGCATCAAAAACAGAGACTGATATGTTAAACGTGATCCTTTCCTCGATAATGCTAGAAACACCCATATCCTCCCAAATTTCCAGAACTCTTGGACACTGGAAAATGTCTTCACAGTAAATCTTGCAGAAAAGACACACACTACTGGTAATAATATGTCGATTCGCCAAGGTGCAATTGCATGGTAGAGCTTCATGCAAGAGGTGGCACGAGAAAATTTTCACCTTAGCCGAAACTTTCATTGCCCATATTTTGGACCAAACAAGATTCACTTCAGCCAACTTGGCCATTTGTTCTCAAAAGCTTTCTATCATGTTGATGTTGCCATTCAGTATAGTAGGCTGATCGAACAGTAAAGATGCCCGTTTCGGTATAATTCCAGGAAACAAAATTTTCCATTGTGGCAATAGATAGGGGAATTTGCTTGATTCGATTCACATCAACTGATAAGAAGAGAGATTGTAAGAGGTCCTCATCCCAAGACCTGGTTACTGTATCAATCAACTCTGAAACTTTTGTAAGCATAATATTACCTCGGGGGAAACTACTTTTCTTGTACTACTGGATGGAATCCATGGATCCTCCCGGATGTTAATATTTTCTCCACTCCCTACTCTCCAAATAAACCCTTTTTAAGAGTCTGTATACCAGCCCAAATGCTTTCATATGTAGGAGGAGCCTTTCTTGAGCTCAACTTCTTGGAGATCACCCCGAGGGGTAATACTTTGCTTTCAAAATTGTGGCACACAACAAATCAGGCTCACAAATAACCCTCCATGCCTGCTTAGCTAGCAAAGCAAGATTAAAACAATGTAAATGTCTAAAACCCATGCCTCCCTTCTTAGGAACACACGTTCTTTAACCATGCAAACCAATGCATATGTTTCTAAACATCGTCGTCTCCCCACCAGTAGCAGCTCATAACATCTGTGAACCTCTTGATGCCTTAAACATGTTGGGAGGTCGTTGCTCATGATTTGAGGTACTCCATCCGTTCCAAATTATGATATGTTTTAATATCCTTTAGGTATATAGATTCAAAAGAAAATGAGAAACCTACGTACTCCCTCGGTTTCAGAGTTTAAGGCGTCCTCGTTTTGCGTGTTTTTCTTTGACCAAGAATTACTCTAAATACGTAAAGAGTTTTGGTATAAAACTAGTATCACCGGAAAGTATTTTTTAATATGAATCCAACGATACTAATTATGTATAATATAATCAAAATTTTGTTGTTCAATTCTTTTGATCAAATTTTTCTTTGAAAAGCGTGTGCGCCTTAATCCTTGAAACAGATGTAGTATTAAGTAACGTTTAGATACATGTGCTTGAGAAAAAAAGTCAAAACATCTTATATCTTAAAATGAAAGGGTAGTATACTCTCTAGAAAACAAATTCTATGTTACTTCGTCGTATCCAAAATTATTTGTCCTGGATTTAGTCAAAATATTGACTAATATGTGACTCGATTAGTGAATTTGTGATAAGTAATTTGGGTCTAAGAGATATTAAAAAATGACGAAGAATTTGTAGGCAGTTTCTTGACGTTATTCGCCAAGTTCGGTTTCTTTTGGAAGGAGGTAAAATCTTTGAAGTTGTTCAACAAGAAGGTTTTGATATGTAGCAACCACTCTCAGCCTTTTGGGTACGATTGAGCTCAAACGCCTCACTGTTAGAATTATATTAGAAGTTTTCTCCTTATCTTCATTGTAACCAATATGGAGTAGTACTCCAATTGGACTTCTTGTCAATCTTGTAACAATCGGCTTGTGCCAAACTATATAAACACGCAAACGTACCGAGGCCAAGGTAACGTTAACACCAAAACCTAATATGGTATCAGAGCAGGCTCTTCCCTGACTTGCTGCCAAAACCCACATCGCCGCCGCCGCTGTAGATCCTCTACGCCGCCGCCGTGATTCTGCCGTCGCCTCGGTCTCCGACGCTGCCGCAAAAGCTACAACCCAATAAAACCAAAGCCCTGCTGCCGCGAGATCTTCTCTTCGCCGCCGCCCACAAACAAAATCTACAAAACCCTCACACAAAACCCGCCGCCGCCGCAACTTCTTGCTGCCGCCGCCATGTCTGCCTCGACAACGTCCTCGGTTACGGCGCTGGCTGCTGCTCTCGGAGCACCACCAGCCCAACTTCTCACCCGTGACAATCCACTCGTTTGGAAAGCTCTCGTTGTTCCTGCCCTACGAGGAGCTCGGGTCCTAAATCTTGTGAAGGGTCTCGAGACTGCCCCTGCTGAAGAGATCGAAGTTGCTGACAGCACTGGTAAACCGATCAAGATTGAAAACCCTGATTATTCTGCTTGGATCACCCGTGATCAACAGGTCCTCCGCTACCTCTTAAACTCCTTGTCCCCCGATCTGTTATCGCATGTCATTGGGCTTGACACCTCTGCAGAGGTATGGAAGGCGATCGAGGCTCTCACCACTACCCCATCTCGTTCTCGGGCTCAACAGTTGAGATCGGCCCTCAATGATACAAAGAAGGGTGACCTCTCCGCTGAAAAATATTATGACAAGATGAAGGCAATTGCATCTGAGCTTGCTGCTGCTGGTAAACCACTAGATGATGATGAGCTGATCTGGTCAATTTTGCATGGTCTTGAGGATTCATACAACACACTGAAGGTAGCTGTCAATGCCAACCCTAACACCACCTTGTCTGATCTGGTGAATCAGCTTAAAGCTTTTGATCAGTTGCACAACGCTGGAGATGGCGGTGTCGTGTTTGTGTCCTCTGCTCACATGGCACGTCGTGCTACTGATCGTCCTCCTTCTCGTCATGATGACCGACCTCGCCAAGAAGACTATGGACGACAGGACCGTTTTGATACTGATCGCCGAGATCGCTATGAAGACCGCCAGGATGATCGTGGTCGTCGTGATCGCTATGACGATCGTCGTGATCGCTTTGATGATCGTCGCCCTAGTGGTGACCGTGATCGTCGGTATGATGATCGCCCGCGCAGGCGTGATGATGATGGGCGCCGACGTGATGATGATGCTGGGCGTCGGCGTGATGATGGACGGGATGATGGGCGTCGTCGTGGTGCACCCACTCCATATGTTAATGTCACATGCCAAATTTGTAAGATTCATGGTCACCCGGCAACTGACTGTTGGTGGAGGTTTCAGTCTAATCGCGATCGCCGTGATGATGATGGAGTCCGTGGGGGTGATCGTGCTAGTGACAAGGGTGCTAATGCAAATATGGCCTACTATGGAGTTGATACAAATTGGTACTCTGACACTGGTGCTACTAGTCATGTTGCCAATGATATGAGCAAGCTTTCTGTTCATGAGAAGTACACAGGACGTGATCAAGTTCACACAGCCAATGGCAACGGTATGCAAATTTCTCATATTGGTCACTCAATGTTGCACACTCCCCATAATTCTTTACATCTTAGAGACATCCTTCATGTTCCAGATGCTTCAAAGAATCTTCTTTCTGTACATAAGCTTACTCTTGATAACAATGTCTTTCTTGAATTTCACCCTCATTTTTTCTTGATTAAGGATCAGGCCACAAGGAGAACTCTGTTTGAGGGGCCATGTCATGATGGTCTCTATCCTCTAATGCCTTTATCCCAAGGGTCATCCAAGCAAGCCTTCATTACAATAAAGCCGTCGTCTTCTACATGGCATCGTCGCCTAGGACATCCATCCTCCTTTGTGGTGCAGCAAATCCTTAGGAAACATCGTATTTCTCATACCCCTGAAATAAACCCATATATTTGTGATTCGTGTTAATTAGCTAAGAGTCAACAGTTACCATATCCTGTGTCCACTAGTGTTTCTACTACTCCTTTAGAACAAGTTTTTTCTGATGTATGGGGTCCAGCACCTACCTCTGTTGGCAAACATTCATACTATGTAAGCTTTATTGATGATTATAGTAAATTTACTTGGATCTATTTGCTTAAGAAAAGATCTGAGGTGTATCAAGTTTTTCTTAATTTCCAGCAACTTGTTGAAAGGAAATTTGATAAGAAAATTATCACTATGCAGACTGATTGGGGTGGTGAATATGAAAAACTTCACAGTTTCTTTCAAAAAGTTGGCATCACCCATCATGTCTCTTGTCCCCATGCTCATCAACAAAATGGTTCTGCTGAACGCAAACATCGCCATATTGTTCAAGTAGGCCTCGCTTTACTTGCCAATGCATCCATGCCACTTAAATTCTGGGATGAAGCTTTTCTCACAGCCACTTTTCTTATAAACCTTCTTCCTAGCAAAGTCATAAATTCAGAAACCCCTGTTGAGCGTCTCCTTCACACACCACCCAACTATGAGTCTCTTAGAGTTTTTGGCTGTGCTTGTTGGCCTAATCTTCGTCCATACAACAATAGAAAACTAGCTTTTCGTTCCACCCAATGTGTATTCTTGGGCTATAGTCCTCGTCACAAAGGCGTCAAGTGTCTAGATCCTAAAACAGGCCGTGTCTATATCTCCAGGGATGTGGTATTTGATGAGAATGTGTTTCCTTTTTCTACCTTGAATCCTAATGCTGGTTCTCGTTTAAAAAATGACATCCTCCTTTTGCCTAATCATAATGGGGAGACACACATTGATGATCATATGAATTTGCATGTTGTGCCCAATGTTTCTAATCATGATAGTGTTTCTTAAGATATTGACATATTTGCAGATCAAACTCCAGTTCAGCAAGAAAATTCTGGCCAAAACAGTGCTACAGCTGATATAGGTTCAGATATCGAGGCTGATTCCTCATCTGCCTTGGATCACTCGTCTGCTGACTCCGAGAATGATTCCCTACATGCACCCAATGAGGCATCCTCCCGCCTTGAGCTGTCCCCTGCACATGCAAGCGCTGCACGCTCTGACTCTCTGTCCCCGCTACATGGTGTTGGCCCTTCATCGCATGCAGCCGGCTCCCTTTCTTCCTCGTCGCACGCAGGCGACAGCGACAGCTCTTCATCACATGCAGCAGCTGGTCCCTCCTCACCGCATGCAGCTGATAGCGACCAACGCATTGCCTCTGCCCACATGCATGCAAATATCCCAGGAGATGGTGACGCCAGGGAGAGCAACAATCCAAGTGAGCATGGCACTAGTACTAGTACTGATGAATCACATCAATCCAATCATGCAGTAGATGATAATATGACATCAGTACGACTTGGACCCTTTTCGGTTACAAAGAGGTATAAGACAGCCTAAACAAGATATCGATGGTACTATTCGATATGGTCTGCATTTCGCTACAGAGAACCGTCTACTCTTTCGTAAGCTCTTAAAAGTGATCAGTGGTGCCAAGCTATGACTGAAGAATATAATGCTCTCTTAGAAAACAAGACTTGGCGTCTTGTTCCTCCACATTCTACAAAGAATCTTATTGATTGTAAATGGGTGTACCGAGTGAAAAGAAATGCTGATGGTACAGTTGACAGATTCAAGGCACGGTTGGTTGCAAAAGGCTTCAAACAAAGGTATGGCATAGATTATGAAGATACCTTCAGTCCTGTTGTGAAGGCAGCTACTATTAGGGGTTCTTTCGATTCTTTGTCTCTCGTGGCTGGAGCTTACGGCAGCTAGATGTCAAGAACGCGTTTCTTCATGGCGTTCTGGAAGAGGATGTGTATATGAAACAACCTCCAGGATTTGAAGATCCTCAAACTCCACACTATATCGCAAACTTGAAAAGGCTCTTTATGGTCTCAAACAAGCCCCTCGAGCATGGTATTCCGGACTAAGCACAAAATTGCAATCTCTTGGTTTTGTTCCTTCTATAGCGATACTTCACTTTTCTCTACAAAAGGCGGGAGTTATGATATTTGTTCTGATATATGTTGATGATATAATTGTTACAAGCTCATCTGATCAGGCAATCTCTGTTCTGTTAAGTGATCTAAATGATGATTTTGCTCTCAAGGATCTGGGAGATCTTCACTTCTTCTTAGGCATTGAGGTAAAAAAAGTAAGTAATGGTCTATTACTCACACAGGAAAAGTATGCTACTGATTTAATTACAAGAGTTGGCATGAAGAATTGCACCACGTGCCCTACACCTCTTTTGTCCACTGAAAAGTTGTCTCTAAATGAGGGTACTCCTCTTGGCTCTGAAGATATTACTGAATACAGAAGTATAGTGGGTGCATTACAATACTTGACATTGACACGACCTGATATTTCTTTCTCAGTTAATAAGGTTTGTCAGTTCTTACATGCCCCAACAACTTCTCATTGGACAGCTGCAAAAAGGATATTGAGATATATTCAGGGTACACTGAAGGTTGGACTTATTGTTCAGAAATCTTCCTCAAGTTTGCTTAGCGCTTTCTCTGATGCGGTAGGCGGTTGTCTTGATGATAGAAGATCTACAGGAGGTTTTGCTGTGTTTTTGGACCAAATTTAATATCTTGGAGTGCTAGAAAACAAGCTACGATGTCTAGATCTAGTACTGAAGCTGAATACAAATCACTTGCAAATGCAACGGCTGAGTTAATATGGGTTGAGGCTCTTCTTGGTGAATTGGGTGTGTCACTAAAAGAGAAACCATGTTTGTGGTGTGACAATCTAGGAGCTACATACTTATCTGCAAATCCTGTGTTTCATGCAAGGACTAAGCATATTGAAATTGATTTTCATTTTGTCAGAGAAAGGGTAGCTAATAAACTTCTTGACATCAGATTCATTTCTAGCAAGGATCAAATTGCAGATGGGTTTACTAAGGCACTACCTGTCAAGGAACTTGATGAATTCAAACGTAATCTCAACCTTTCACAAGGTTGTGATTAAGGGGGGCTGTTAGAATTATATTAGAAGTTTTCTCCTTATCTTCATTGTAACCAATATGGAGTAGTACTCCAATTGGACTTCTTGTCAATCTTGTAACAATCGGCTTGTGCCAAACTATATAAACACGCAAACGTACCGAGGCCAAGGTAACGTTAACACCAAAACCTAATACTCACTTCAGCTATTCCTACTAGCGGCTATATAGGGCCTTTTATGTCGTAGGAATTTTGAAGCATTTTATCTTATACTCTCCCTGTTTCTTAATATAAGCATTTTTTTGCAAGATACAACTTGCGAAAAAAAGATTATACTGTGAATCAGAGGAATAGAATTTTTTCTACCATTGTCGGCTGGATCGTAGGATGGAGGTCACCAAAATACTATGGAATATATCACTGTACCTTATAGTTCATAGGAATGTCAAGATGAGCGTAGACCTCTTTTTGTTTTCATTTGAAAAGTTTAGTAGACTTGCACCCCGCCTTTCTATTCTCTCCTCAGTCTTGTGAAATCCATGTATTTGTTTCAAGAGCACCATCCGAAGACACATGTCGTAGAATTCCACTATATGTAACATCTCATTCTATTGTTTTTTATTTTCCTATATTGCCTGAGTTCCTCTCCAAATTTGGTTTATTTTATAGTACCTTTTACTGCTGCCCAAGTATGACAAGTATGGTTTGATCTAACGGTTGAAAGGGAATTAGGCCCAGCAGGCCCAGATGACAAGTATGTGGAAAAAATAATTAGGAACAAGACCCGGATTGAGTTGTTGAGTGTTGACGAACAAACCCCAACCCCATACGACCTGCCGCCGCCCCTCTCCGCTCCCCAATCTGGCTGCACGCCGCCTCCATCGATTGTGGCCAACGAGCGAGCGCGCTGCCGCCGCCTCCACACGGGAGGTCGCATCCGTCGACCGCCTCCAACCCGTATTCGCGCCGTGGCCACCTCTCTATTCTCCAAGTCTGACTGCACGCCACCGCCGCCCCACTCGAGAGGTCGCATCCGTCGACGCCCCTCATACTTGGCGGCGCCACCGACATCTCAGCCGCGTGCCACGCTTCCTACGATGCAAAAGCTCTTCGTGCACCCGGTAATCCTTCCTCCAGACCTGCTTCTTGAACTCGGAAGCAATCGGCGGACCACGCTCCAGGCGCGTGTGATGTTTGCTCTTTCCGTCAGCCGAGGTAATCTGACAAGGCCGTGTAATTCAGAAGTAGACACCGCCTCTGTATTTCATGGAATATCAGTATACTTGGGATATTGCTCGGTGTAAATTGCCCTCTCAATAGTTTTAAAATTGGGCATATGTGTTAACAATGCTAGGTTGTCTTCAGATTTGAAAGCTTGAGGTATGAGCTAGTGTAACGCCGCAGTAATAAATTGCCGTGGGAGCAGAAATCAATCTACAGTTGTAAGACACTTGCATTGAGCAGTGCCTTCTTTTTCAGTCCCAAAATTCAATTCTGATGTATTTGGTTGCGATTCAATCATTACTTGCAAAATTGATTGATGTTGTTGTGTGATGTAGTAAATTATAACCTGAATAGAGAGTGCAACTTTATCTGTTTGCAGATTCGTGCAATCATGCCATTGAAAAAAATGTTTTTGAAGATAAAATCGATGAAACCAACTGCTTTCCTGTTGCACATACAGTTTTATTCAAAGTTTCAGTGAACACGGAAGAATCACGTAGAGTGATAGAATTTTATAAGAGTATTTCGTATGATGATGCTGAGAATCACGAGAATGATGAGGCCGGCAAGAATGACGAGAATTTGAGGCGAGAACATTTGGTCCTTTGACTGCATAATTTTCAGGGTTGAACCAAGCTTTTACCGGCAAAGTCCTGGATCCAATACCGATAAACTCTCATAGGTGCTCTATGTAAGAAGAGGCCCAAGGCATTCCACGAGAGATTCACTTCCAGGGACAAAGGTAATTGTATGATAATAATTATTTTTGTGCACCATGGGATGAACACCAAGTATCTTTGTATCAATATTTTTGTTTTATACCATGCTTATTTATTGTCTCTTTCTTTCTATAAAACAGGAATTTATTGATTGCCCACATGGAGCGGCAGCTGCAGCAACAAGATCAGCCGCTTTAACGTCAGTTGTCGTGGCGCTGCTGCAGTGGTGGCATGAAACCTTGGCTTGGTTTCGAAATACATGATTATAAGATCAGAACGCAATATACATTAACAGAAGTGAAATGAGATATAACACACACTGTATGGTCTACATTGGTGGGAATTTCAAGCAACAAAAATCAAGAACTTGCTTCGGTAAAGAGATATTTTTAGGACAGACTGGATGCAGTTTTTATGATGAATGAAGTTCACCTCCAGGGACAAGGGTGGAACCATGTCGATTCTAGAAAGAAAAATATGCTAAAATGCTTCCGGACAAAATAGTACCAGTTTTTTTACATCTACTAATATTCATCTTGGCCAGCCCGGGTGCCAAAGAACAATGCACCAATTATTTAATTTGATTATGAAAGCAGTATGATTTATGTGTATTTACCACTTGAGATTGATTTCTGTTAATCGATGCATTAGCATTGTGAGTTCTTAATTTTCTTACACATTTTTGGTATAAGTTACTCTCTCCGATCGACTTATTATGAATCAGAGGGAATATTAAAGTTGACCTATAGATTTATATATTTAATTAATAAACTTGACAAATGATGCATTTCGTATCCTTTATACAATAACTATATATGTTTGAGAAGTACACACAAATGCTACAGTCGCATACTGTTTCCGCTGCCAATTTTGTCACATTCCAATACTCCTAGAGGTGCCTCGTTTGCACTAAGAGTACACTGACGTAACTGAATTCAAATTACACTGACAAAAAATGAATAAAGTTAAACCGACAAAACTTAATACAATTAGCACGGTTGAAACTGAATCTTCAAACTGTGTTGTTGTCTCTGAGCTTGCCATCCATTCCACCATTCTCAGGACCTCTAAACGGGTGGATGCCACCCTCTGTTTTGTCGCTGGCAATATTACCGTCAATCGGGCCAAGCCAAACTGGAACCAATGCATCCTAGGTGTGTCCCGGTTATCATCGAGAAAACCGAGCAGCAAATGATCAGTGACGAGGGGGGCCCTATCAAGCACATCCTCTGCGTGCACAATAACTGGGTAGGTTAGTGAGCGCCCCACTGTGTGCTCCACTGGTGCCAGCGGCAAGTAAGGCTTATCAAAATCGGAACACACCATCGTCGACCGGGGCAGTGCCCGCCTCACAATAGTAATCCAGCAGCTTCACCAGAGAGCCGAAGAGTTCTGATATGACGTTCTCCGGTTCAAGAGGAGTGATCTTAGAGTTCTCATTCATGAGGCTTGGCGCAGGACGAGCATGCTGCACAAACAGTAGATTCAGTTATTATTACACATTGATTATTATAATCACTCATACAAGTTAGTCTAAGATAGAAGTTCAAAATAGTTTACCATGTAGACATTAAATAACTTTTTGAAATTGGCCCTGGACAGCCCTCGGTCTCGGAAAGTTGAGATGGTAGCTCTCAAAGAGTTGATAATAGTTGCAAGCCCATCATATCACCAACAAACTGCGAGTTTGTCTACCTTATCTCCTTTGCACTATGGTAAACCAGAATTACCTTCTGCAGATAAAAAAAAACTGTTTCTCCCCCCGGATCTCCATGGCCAACTCGAACCTTGCAATGAGTGGCTGAGCCTCACCGAGGATTAAATTGGTTAGTGTCGGTAACCAGATAACAGCTAAATGCTTTCATGCTGCTAGATAACAACTAAATTTCGAGTTAGTTCGCGTACATAATAACATGCAGTAGTGACAAAGTTCGTGTGTATACGAGTTCACCTTCTTCTCCTTGCCGATGTTGAGCAGTATGAGGTCCACCAGCGCCATGGCACTCATGGCCAAACACCTTCCCATGCCGGTCCAGGAGACCGCCACCAGCGCGACACATCTAGGTGCACGTAGACTTTGCCCAGGCTTCAACGGCGAGCTAGCTCCACCACAGCCCCACGCCGCAATGCCGAGGGACGTTGTCCACGTTGGTGTGAAGCCTGCTGGTGGCGAAGTAGAACGGCAGCATCTGCCCGGACACCAGCGGCGCCACCTTCTCGCCGGTGCGCTTCGCGATGACACCCTCCCGGGGCATGGTCAGCCAGAACACGGGGTGCACGCTGATGGCGTCGGTGATGGCACGCTGCCGAAGAGGGCCGCGAACGCGACGACGCCGGACCAGGCCAGGTCACCGTCCGCACTGCCGGGGCCGGTTAGCTCAGACAGCGGTCGCGCGTCTTCCAGCCTCTGGTCCCGGAACCACGTGAGGATCTCGTCCGCCTTGGCTAGCCAGGAGGCCGGCGCTGTGGGGTCCTGGATCGGGACCAGGAGGCCGGCCGAGCGGGCAAGGCGATGCGTGGCTAGGGTTCATGTATGAGGATAGGCGGAGATCTTGCGAAGGGGGCGTACATTCCGGCGGGAGGGGCCGAGGCGGCGGGGCGCCGGAGTTGACATCGGTAGATCGGCGGCACACCAGGCAAGGGTCGACTCGCAGAAGGAGACGAGGGTTAGAATTTCATTTCTTTTGGCATACGATAGCACTAGCACTGGAGTAGGACTCTCGTGGACTTTTAGGCCGAGCCCGTCTACGTCCGTTTTCTGGTGTCGTGCCTAAATTTGACAGTAGTATGAATTATACTGGTCATCATTTTAGCACCAGTATGAATTGTTGTGGACCTTTAGATGGACAAAAATAAAAGGCTATTATTCATTTGAGGGTACCACAAAACATCTCCCAAATTTACTAAGAGGTGACCATGACCAATGAGGCTAATACTTTCTCCTATTACCTTATAGGTGACCATTACTTTGTGACGATATTTAAGTTGACCCAAGTTGCACATGTCCATGAGGCTGAATCGCGAAGCATTCCCAATTTGTGATCCAAAGGCGAACATCCAAACATTAGGTGCCTTGCTAATTCTGACATTCTCTTGCAAATTTGGCAAAGACCGTAATCTACTAGCCGTGATGGTCTCATGGTAGTTGTGTTGAAGCCATCGTATATGAGCCCGAAACAACATGCATTCAAGTACAAACTGTGAATAAAGTGTGTGTGAGTGTGATGTGTGCGCCTCACGAGTAGCAAATTTCTTCGTTAGAAGTACTCCCTCCTTGTTATAATATAGTTTATAATTTTTTTAAGTCAAACTTCATCAACTTTGATCAAATTTACTGAGACAATTAACAATATCTAGAATAGAAACGTTGTACCATGCGAAAATATACATCATGATAAATCTAATGGTATCGGTTTAGTATTCTAAATATTAATATCTTTTTTATATACTTGGTCAAACTTGACAATATTTGAATTTTTAAAATCTTATATGCATTACATTCCGGCAAGAAGGGAGTATTGTACAAATATAGATAGAGAGGTAGATTGGTTTGGCCGTGGTGAATCATCTCACCAGGCTCATCGTCATATATATATATATATATACATATATATATATATATATATACATATATATATATATATATATATATATATATATATATATATATATATATATATATATATATTGGCCTAGCCTTGGCTGGCAAGTAAACAAGGATTACAATGAATATTGTTACAACAACTCACGAGTCTATCTACAGCTACAGATCGTACCAACCTATCAGGTTGTTACGCTAACATCCCCCCTCGATCGAAAGGTGGGGAGCACGTTGAGATCGCTTCGAAAGCGCTCAAACTGCTGTACCATCAGTGGCTTGGTGAGAACATCTACTAGTTGATCGTGAGTTGATATATGACGAATCTCAAGCGCCTTCTTGGCCATCTGCTCACGCACGAAGTGGTAATCAATTTCGATATGCTTTGTGCGGGCGTGAAACACTGGATTCACTGAGAGGTAAGTTGCTCCAATATTATCGCACCACAACGACGAAGGACGACTCAAAGAGAGACCCAGCTCTCGGAGCAATGCTTGTAACCACAGGACTTCGGCTGTAGCATTAGCTACTGATTTGTATTCCGCCTCGGTGCTGGACCGTGAGACCGTGGCTGCTTCCGAGAGGTCCAAGCGACTAAATTGCCTCCAAGAAATATTGCATACCCCCCTTTGATCGACGATCATCGGGGCAGCCAGCCCAGTCGGCGTCAGAAAAGGCACTAAGATGCATGTCCAGAGAGCGACGCAACAGCAGCCCATAAGATGACGTCCCTTGAAGATACCGAAGAATCCGTTTCACGGCTGTCCAATGGGAATCAGTCGGTGAGTGCAAGAACTGACACACTTTGTTGACACTGTAGGAAATATCCGGTCGTGTGAGGGTGACGTACTGAAGAGCACCAACCACACTACGATATTGAGTAGCATCAGCAGCGGACAGAAGATTGCCAGAATCCTTGGAGAGCCGGTCGGTGGCTGCCATGGGCGTGGTACAAGACTTGGCCAGGTGCATATTAGCTTTCTTATATCAGTGATGTACTTCCGTTGACAAAGAGCAAGGCCATCAGCAATAGAGTGCACCTCAATACCAAGAAAATAGCTGAGCGTGCCAAGGTCCTTTACTGCAAAATCTTGACGCAGTTGGGCAAGCAACCGATCAACAGAGGGCAGCAGACGAACTAATCCCAATTATGTCGTCGACATAGATGAGGAAGTACATGCACAAGCCCTCCTTCCGAAAGATGAACAAAGATACATCAACGGCAGAGGCAGAGAACCCAAGAGCAAGCAGACGTGAGCTCAAGCGGGAGAACCAGGCCCGGGGTGCCTGTTTAAGGCCATATAGGGACTTCTGGAGCTTGCAAAGATGTCGGGGGTAGCGGGGATCAACATATCCTGGTGGCTGGTACATGTAAACATCCTCAGCAAGAACACCGTGCAAGAAGGCATTTTGAACGTCGAGCTGACGCACACTCCAGCGATTTGACACTGCCAAAGTGAGAAGAACCCGGATGGTAGTGTGCTTGATGACCGGACTAAAAGTATCATCGCAGTCGATCCCTTCTCGCTGCTTAAACCCTTTGGCGACAAGGCGGGCCTTGTAGCGATCAACGGATCCATCCGCCTTGTGTTTTAGCTTGAACACCCATCTGCTATCAATAATTTTCAGACCGGAGCATGGAGGAACCAGACGCCAAGTTCCATTGCGATGGAGAGCAGCCATCTCATCATCCATTGCAGCCTTCCAGGGAGAGTACTGAGCAGCTTCAATATGATTACGAGGCTCAGCAGGAACAACATGCAATGGAGACACAGTCTAGCATGTATACGTGACGGTGCCATCTGTGCGCTCCAGCTTCTTGACGATGCCCGAGCGAGAGCGCGTGTGCGGGCGCTCGGGAGCAGGCGCTCGGGAGCAGTGGTCGCAGTTGGACCGCTCGAGTCGGCGCCAGAAAACGGGCCGCGGGAGGACGTGGCAGTACGTGAGGCCGAGACGGGAGAAGTGGCCCGCGACGCCTGGGAGGGCGAGGACTCGCGTGACGCAGCCTCGGGATCGCCGTCTGGTGCATGTCCCATGCATGGCGAGGAAGACTCGGATGGCACGGACGTTCCTGCAGTAGGATCAAACGAAATAGCATGCTCATCGATCATTAGATCATTAGTACCATTAGCACTTCCGCTAGGCTGTGGGTTTGGGTCTGTTGGAGGTGGTAGAAGCTGGACGTAGGAGGGAGGCACGGAATCAGCAGGAGCAAGAGTAACTTGAGTCTTGCGAGAAAATGAGAAGACGGACTCGTCGAACACGACATCGCGGGATATGTAGATGCGTCCAGTGCTAGTGTCAAGACACTTGTACCCTTTATGATGTGAGCTATAGCCTACGAACACGCATTCTTTGGATCGAAAAGCAAGTTTCTTATTGTTCATGGGGCGGAGATGTGGCCAACAAGCACACCCAAAAGATTTGAGCATGGTGTAGTCCGACTTGGCTTGGAATAGACGTTCCATGGGAGAAGCATTGTCAATGACACGTGTAGGAAGACGATTAATAAGAAAAGTGGCGGTGAGAAAGGCTTCGTCCCAAAAACGAACAGGCATACATGAATGTGCAAGTAGTGCAAGAACGGTTTCGACGATGTGTCGATGTTTGCGTTTAGCGGCACCATTTTGTTGGTGAGTGTATGGGCATGAAACATGGTGTGCAATGCCATGTGTTTGGAAATATTTATGAAGACGTTGGTACTCTCCGCCCCAATCGGATTGGACACAAAGAATCTTGCGGTTAAGCAAACGTTCAACATGAGTTTGAAAACGAATAAAAACTTGCTCAACATCAGATTTTGCACGCAAAAGATAGATCCAAGTGAACTTGCTAAAGGCATAAATAAAGGAAACATAGTACTTATAACCACCAACTGATACCGTTGCTGGCCCCATACATCAGAGTAAATAAGTTGAAAGTACAAAGGAAGTCGCCTAGAGGGGGGGGGGTGAATAGGCTTTTAAAAATATTACGGTTTAGGCTCAAGTAAATGCGGAATAAAACTAACGTTTAATTTATTGAGCACAAAACCTAGCCACTAAGTTCACCTAGGTGCACCAACAACCTATGCTAAGCAATACAAGCAACAAGGTGATATCAAGGTATAAGTACTTCAAGCACGATGGCTATCACAATGTAAAGTGCATAAGTAAAGGGTTCGGTTGAGAGATAACCGATGGACGCGGAGACGAAGATTTGTTTTCCGAAGTTCACTTCCAAAGAAGCTACGTCTCCGTTGGAGAGGTGTGATGGCGCAATGCTCTCCGAACGCCACAAATGGCTCACCTCGAGGTGTGGTGGCTCGATGCTCACCCAACGCCACACAAGGCCTCACCCCGGATGCGGAAGCACGCAACTCACCGACTCCACAAAAGGCTCACCCTATTCTCCCAAGTGCGCACCACAAAAGGCGGGCACTTGCTCCACTATGGGACGCTTGAGGGCGGTCACCGAACCCGTACAAGATTGGGGCTAACTCCACAACTCAATTGGAGGCTCCCAACAACAAAGCCACAAAAGGCCAACAATGTCACAAAAGGCCAACAACGCCACAAAAGGCTACAAGACCACAAAAGGTTAACAAGACCACAAAAGGTCAACAATCCAACCACACAACCGTCTAGGGTTCCAAGAAACCCAAGAGAAACAAGCTCACAAGCTTGAACTCGCCGAATCTCCGAGGAGAACTCAAACCTATGCACCAAATGCAAGGGCAAGTCCTTCTCCCCCAAATTCCAACAAAGCTACAAAAGCTATTGGGGGAATAAGGGAGGAAGAACACAAGAGTAAAACTCAAACCTATGCACCAAATGCAAGGGCAAGTCCTTCTCTCCCAAATTCCAACAAAGCTACAAAAGCTATTGTGGGAATAAGGGAGGAAGAACACAAGAGGAGAACACAAAACTCTCCAAGATCTAGATCCCAATGATTCCTTCACAAAGAAGGGATTTGACTTGGGGGGATTGTAGATCTAGATCTCCTCTCTCAAATCCCTCAAAAAGATGCAAGAATCATAGGAGGAAAGGGAGAGGGAAAGCTTCTTCAAGGTTGACAATGGAGGAGAGAGAGAAAGCCAAGAGCCAAGAAGAAAAGCTAGTACCCAAGGGAAGAGGATCCCTTTAAAGGGCTCCCAGATCGCCGTTATGATCATTCATGACACTGGCCGGAACTTCCGTGGAGGCGGAAGTTCAGTGGCACCCACCAACGGACGAAAATCGCAGAGCGAGAAAAAAAAGCGAAACATGGCGGAACTTCCGGCTCAGGAAGTTCACTTGACTGCTCCAAGTCATCGACCGTTGACGCCGCTCGAGCGCAAGGAAGTTCCGGTCAAAACAGACCGGAAGTTCCGGTGAACTTCCGAGCAAGTTCCGACAAAGTTCCGGCAAATAGAACGCTTCAAAACAGAAGGTTACTGAGCGTGAGCGGAAGAAGACCCGGAACAACCAAGAAAGATGATGCTATGAATGCAAAGGTTTGAGCTCTCTTCGAACGATGCAAACGAGACACCCGCTTGAGAGCCCCTCTTGATAGTACGGCTATCTATCCTAAACCCGGTCTCCCAACTAACAACACGAGACCGGCAAAAGAGAAGCCCTATCAACATACCTTTGCTTTGAGCGTCCCACTTGAACTTGATGTAGACCGTCTTGTTCTTCTATAGTGGGAACACCTTTTTTGGTTGCTCTTGCTCGCTCTTGCTTGATGAAGACTTGCAAAATGCTCCCCCATATTCCATGGGGAAACCTCTTCTTTGAACTTGTCTTCATCATTCCATGAGCACGAGGATGGCAAGCTTCAAGCATGAGATCTTCTAGATATGGCGCATCTTAAGCTCGTCCTTCTTCATCCTTACCTAAGGTTGATCCATCTTGATGCAACTCTTTGCACATGCCTTGATCGACCTTCAAGCTCCTTCTTTCTTCATGATTCCAATGGGAACAAAGCCCTTGGACATTTCTTCATCTTCCAACCTTGAGACCAACACATGGCCCAAGCGATGCCAATGGACAAACCTACAAGTGAAACTCAATTTACACATTAGTCCATAGAGATTGTCATTAATTACCAAAACCACACATGGGGGCATACATGCCCTTTCATAAGTTCTAAGGGAAATTTGGCAACAAAACTAGAAAGACCATAAGGGAGTTGATGACTCTTGTCCATTTGACATGCATTACAAACCGATGCATCATGTGCTTCACTACAACGGGAAGCTTATTCAAACTAAGGATAGACTGAACCACTTGAGAAGATGGATGACTGAGGCGATGATGCCACTGCCTTTTATTGACGGATGCGAGCATGGCGGCACGAACATGTTGGAGGGTGGATGATGGCAACGGGTAGAGGCCTGCTCTACATGGTCCTCGGAGCAGAATTCTCCGTGTTGCTAGGTCCTTAATAAGAAAAAAATAGCGGTAAAATTCAACAAACACATCATTGTCTCTAGTAAGCTTATGAACGGAGAGTAGGTTTTTGGTGATGTGAGGGACATGAAGGACATTTTTAAGTGCAAGAGGTTTAGCAGCGGAAGTATTAATGGAACTTTGACCAATGTGAGCGATGTGCAAACCTGCGCCGTTGCCCACTTGAACGTTGTCGTTGCCGTTGTAGCGCTCGCGGAAGGAGAGACGGTCTAAGTCGCTGGTGATGTGGTCCGTTGCGCCGGTGTCCGAATAGCAGTTCAGGTCCACCTGGTAGCCAGCATTGGTACCAGCAATGTTTGCTGATGGTTGGTCCTCCTCGCCATGGAAGGAGGAGTCGAAGCGGCGGTAGCACTTGAGGGCGACGTGGCCCAGCAGAGCTGGCATTGAGGGCGAGGTCGGCCACCGCCTCCACCCTGGTTGTCACGGCGCCAGTTGTCGCCGCCACCATTGCGGCCACCACCGCCTTGTCCTTGGACGCCTCCTCCGCCTTGCTGACCACCGCCACCGTCCTGGTTGCCGCGGCGCTAGTTGCCATTGCCGCCACCACCATTGCGGCTGCCTCCCTGGTTGCCCTGGCCGTGACCACCCGGTTGGGCTGATTCTGCGAGCGACCGGACCCAGCAAAGTTGGCGGAGGAGCTGGATCCAATCTGCAGGTCGAAGTTGTAGGTCTCCTGGCAATGCTCGTACCCCATCATGTAGGAGTACACGTCGTCCAGCGTGAGGTCGGACTTGACGTTGAGTGAGGAGACGAGGGACTCGTATTCTGAGCCTAGCCCAGAGAGGATGTAGGCGATGACCTCGTCGGCGTGGAGCGGGTGGCCGATCGCTGCAAGAGTGTCAGCGAGCATCTTCTTCATCTTGAAGTAGGCAGAGCCGGTCATGCCGGCCCGCTTCGGCGTCGCAAGCTGCACCCTGATCTGGTTCAAGCGAGCACGAGAGCGCGCGACGAACATACGCTCCAGCTGTCCCCACGCTCCCGCCGCAAAGGTCGCAACCATGATGTGGGGCAGCATGTCCTCGGAGACGGTGGCGAGGATGCCGTCGAGGATGGTCTGGTCCTTGGTGTACCAGACAGTGTAGGCGGCGTTGGCGACCTGCGTGGTGGTGCGGTTCTCGCCTGTGCCGCTCTCAGTAGCGACGGTCTTGGCTGGCGCAGGCTCGCCCCCATTGACGATGCCAAGCAGCCGGTGGGTGCGGAGGTAGGTGAGGATCTGGGCTTTCCACATAAGGTGGTTCTCGTGCGTGAGGCGCACAGTGACAGCCGAGGAGATTGGCGGCAGGACGCCCAGGATCGAAGGGGAAGAAGATGAAGACATAGGTCATGGTAGCTCTGATACCATGTACAAATATAGAGAGAGAGGTATATTGGTTTGGCCGTGGTGAATCATCTCACCAGGTTCATCGTCATATATATATTGGCCTAGTCTTGGCTGGCAAGTAAACACGGATTACAACGAATATTATTACAACAACTCACGAGTCTATCTACAGCTACATATCGTACCAACCTATCAGGTTGTTACGCTAACAAGTATATCATCATCAAAGACGAACAAAAGAAAGAGATTATTTTTCAGCAAAAGCAAACAAGATCAAAGAAAAATAAAATCCAGATAGCTAATTTGGGCATTATGATGAACTGCGACCCACTTTCGTGTGGCCCAGCCCAACATCTATACGGAAATTGGGAAATGTCTAAAAAAACCCTAAAAAACAAAGAGATCCCCTGAGAAAGCAGAGCAGACACAGGGGCTTCCCTGCAAATAGATACCGGAGCGGACGCCCCGTGAAACCCGCCACCGCACCACCCCCTCCCCTTTGCCTCCATTCCCACCCGTCGTCTCCGGTCCGACGACCTGATCCCTGCTCCCCGCCGCGCCACCGCCTCCTCGCTCTTAACCCGGCCAGCGCTCTCTGCGTCTGCATCGCGGGACCTCGACTTCCCGACCTCCAGCGCTGACTCTTCGAAATTGGTCAAACAGCTCCTCCGCCCGCCACCGCCGTCTGGTACTCCCCTCTTGCATTGGCCGGTCTGCTCCTGCGTATCCCTCTCGCTTGAACCTTTTCCCCATTATCTGATCGCCTCACGTGTTTCAAATGCATGTACGGCTGCGAATTTGTCGCAGCTACATGGGGGATCGCGACGGCTGGTTTGAAATGCAATTACCTAGTGATGTTGTCGTTGGGGATATTACCATCTAGATTTTGTGAATTTTGTTTGTTGGGTTGGTGTTTCATTATCATAATACTGTGTGGGTGGTGTCACCACGAGAAATTTCTGTACTAGCGCACGATGCCGGCTGAATATGCATTTATGCTGGATGCTCATTAGAGCAATAATTCATTCGGGAATTCGGTGATCAAATTTCTGTCACTAATTCGTTGTCACCATGATTGTAGTTTAGGGGTCTGGTCTCTACTGGTCATTTTTAATGTTCTCTGTCATGGATGGGCAGAAGATTGCCTTCAACTTATTGTTGCAGCACATGTACTGTTTTGTGGTATTCAGAATGGAGAGGAATGGGGATGGTGTGGTAGGGGGCACATAAGATGAAGATGGACATGTCTGTTGTGTATGATAAGGGAGCGGTGCTATTTTTGGTAATGAAAGAGCTAGCACAGGGAGGTCTGATCACTGGGGTTGATCTAAGAAAACATGGTAGAATGCACCGCAGTTGTTTATTCAGGAAAGGGGCAGTTGTTTTGAATCGGATGTTGAAATATGCAGAAAACATAAACATATTTACTTTCTTTTAGCCCTTGAAAATATAAAACTAAGCATCAGCATGGTATGTAGGTGCTAAATATCCCTTGTCGGTTATCAAACCCTAGTGGACACCTTCATTAAACGGATCCATGTTAGTCCTTGTATATATGAAGTATATTTGTGTTATCAACCTGATGTAACTGCAATGGTTTTCTGTCACAGGCTGCATACGATATTGTAGCAACAGGAATATGGGGACAAAATCACCTTCTGCTGATCCAGAAAAGATAGACACGAGGGCTCCTTTCGAATCTGTTAAAGCTGCAGTAACCTTGTTTGGTGAGGTCCGGTTCTCGTCTGACAGGTATGCAAACAGAAGGGGACAGGCTCCTCAAGCAGAGGTACTATTTTGGAACAGAACTTGTGTTCTTTCAGTATTTGATTATATAGTAGGCCTGCATACTGATTCACTAGTATACACATATACATCACATGCACTGCAACCATTCAAGAATAATAATGAAGTGCAGTAACATCGATAAAAAGCTATATTAGTGCTTGAATTGCTAACTTAAAACATACTTATGGGTTTCCGTGATCAGTTTTGTAGATCAAACTCTATCAACACTTCAACAGTCTAGTCATCAGATTGTTGTGTACCATAACTTTTATACAAACTTTTCCTTTTACCCTTTTTATTATCCGTATGGCATTTGTCTGAAACTTAATTATTGCCTTCAATTCAGTTTAAGAACTCACTGAGCTGTTATGGTAGTTGCGACGTCCAGTTTTGACTTTTCATGGAAGGAAACAATGGGAAATGATTTTACATGTCTATCAGGATATTATATTTATAAAAACTATCTTTTGTCTTTAACTGCTAGCATCTGCTATGGGCCTGGACATTTTTGGCAGCTGTTACAGTTTGTCTTAAGCGATATTTTTGTACTAGACATGATGTAACTGGGAATCTTCAGTTGTACCTGAACATTTCTTAGCTCTACGAACCCACCCTTCATCTTAGTGAAGTACAACTTTTCTTTTGAATGGTCACCGGGGGGAGCGAGTCCCCACCTGAATAATTTTTCATTCATGTTGCCTATGAGGCTTTGCAGCCTCGTACAAGATAGGTTCAAATGAACCAGAGCACACAGGGATTACATGAGGGGAGAGATAACTAGAAAAACACCCATGCATACCTACACACAAATAACGAAGCCCCGAGGAGACTCCAACAAGTTTCAACACACTACAAGCAAAACACCACAAGGACCGAAGAGACAAAACCAACAGCGGGCACATTGCACGAGAAGCACCAACAAGCGGATGAAGAGCTCCGATCAGCCGAGACCAACCCTGACATCTCCATGCCATCAGTGTGGTCGAAGGGCAACACATGCCAAGCCTACACCGCCACACCACCAGGATCACAATCCCATGGACCGGGTGTGACAATGTAGCCGAACGGACACAAAGCGGCCGAGACCACAACACGAAGACGATGCCTTTGCCAAAGTCGAAAGGCACCACAAGGCCGAGTCCACACGGCTCAAAAGCTTCACGAAGCACGCTACTCGCCGCGTCTGGGAGCCACACACACATTCGAAAGGCATAGTATCGCCGAGGCCGCACCGTCCACTGGCGCCGCCGAAGAGCGACACAAGCTGAGGCCGCGCCACGGGCACCACACAAGGCACGCCCATATATCACCGGTGGAGGACACTGCAGCAAGAAACTCAGGAGTAGATCCAACTCCCCATTGCCACGACACTCCTGGATGGGAGGACACCGCAAACCATGGCCGCCATCTGCAAACCAAGGAACTCGCCAGCTTGACGGATCAACGCGGACAAAGGGCTGGCAGCAAGACAACTGGGAGCTCTGAACCCTCCCACAGCCACCCCCTGGGTAGGGAGCAGGCCGCCTCCACGACTGCCATCTGCACGCCGAGGAACGGTCAGCCCCGGCGGATGCGCACCACACGTAGCTGATGGAAGGGCCAAGAGGAGGCCGACAACACCGGTACACCCCAACCCGAGGATGAGGCCAAGATTGGCCACCGGCTAACACGCCGACGGTCATTGCCCAGCACCACGCTGGCCAACGGATGGCCACCACCCTGCCCCACCAAGAGGCACACGCCGCCACGGCGTCCGCAAGCTGGAGGCCCAGACAGGGAGCCAACCCTAGGACTGGAACGGTCCAGATCTGGGGCGTCCCACCTGCTGCCAGATGCAAGCGAGGGGGAGCACCGGACAAAGGGGAGGCAGGGGGAATGGCAGGAGTGATTTGGGAGGGGTACCGGGTCGCCACGCCGCTCCGGGACAGTCTCCGCGCTAGAGAAGGGAGACAAGAATGAGGACGGCGGAGGAGGATGGCAACATGGGAGGCTGCGAGGGGCAGCACAGCCGAGAATCCCCCCACCAACTTCGGGGCAGGGGGGCCGCCGCCACCGCGGCGGTCGCCAGCGGCAGCGGCGGGGAGGGGAAGCGCCGGAGGATGAGGACCTGGCGGTGGAGGTGGGGGACGCCCCGGTGCCGCCCCTGGAGCGGCACGGGAGCGGGTTCCAGATGTGCAGATGTCGTGAAGTACAACTTTTACAGCATTTCAAGAGAATATTTTACAATTAATGAAATTTGATGTTCTTAAATTCGGATCTAAAAGGGAGAATGAAGAATGAATGAAATAAGAGTGAGATGTAATACTTCAGATATGACCTGTTTATCCATCATATCGATTTTTCCAAATTGGAATTTTGCAGATGTATCTATACCGTTCCATAAATAGAGTCAGAATTGACTTCACAAGTTGTAGTCAGATCCTAGCACAGGGAATAAAGAGATAACTGTTTTCAGTTAGTGAAACTATTTACCATTGCACTAGCTGATGACCAGAAGCATGGACTTCCTGTGAGCAATGAATTGCTCTCTTTGTTTTCAGATGCTATAACATTTGATTGCTAGTACAATCTCTTGAATATGTAGAATAAGATTGTTCCTTAACTGCTTTTCATGTATCTTGCTCTGTGTCTTACAAATGATTTATCATAGGCCACATGTGGTACATGTCGGTTCCGTCCCATTGGTTCCACCCTAGTTTTCTGTAAATACGATATATTACCATGTTGTAAATGTTAAACAGTCTCTACATAGTGTGTTATGAATCAGTTTCACTTCACCTGAATCTAGCTTGTATTTCAGTACCATATTATCATGCTGATCCTTTGTACATGTAATTTTTTCTGTGGCAGAGGGTGTTGGCTAAGGAGTCAGAGCTGCACTTGGCCCAGAAAGAATTGGATAAATACAAGGAACAGCTGAGTAATGCTGAGACTACCAGAGCTCAAGCTCTCTCTGAGCTGGAGAGAGCTAAAAAGACCGTTGAGGATTTAACAAATAAGCTTGATGCAGTCAACAAGTCAAAAGAACTGAATATTCGGGCAGCAGAAGATGCAAATACTCGAACAAAGGAGCTTGAAGGTGGCAGCTCTAATGAAGCTGTTGGAAAGGATGGTCCTTTGAAGCAAGATCTGGACAATGCGAGGGAACAGTACGCTGTTGCTCTGGCAGATCTTGATGCAGCAAAGCAAGAGCTTAGAAAAATGAGAAAGGATTTTGAAACCTCACTGGATGCCAAGTTACTTGCTGCTCAGCAGGAAGCAGAGTCCACACAGTCTTCTGAAGCAAACAAGGAAAAGGCATCTCAGCTCCGTACTGAGATTGCACTAATTGAGGAGTCACTTATGCATGCTAAGGCAGCGACGGAGCAAGCACGTGAAGAGGAGGCACACGTCCTTGTTGAGAAGGATGTTGCCAGGAAAACTTGTAAAGAAGCTCTGGAAGAAACTCGGAGGAAATTGTCAGCTTTGAGGGATGGTTTTGATCCTGTGGCTTGTAAGAGCCTCCAAGAGAAACTAGATGAGACTTCTTCTGAGATTGCAACTTTGCAGAAGAAGATTGAAGATGCCAGAGCTCGAGATTTGGAGGCTGTTTCTTGTGTCAGCACAGAGCTAGATGATGCTAAAGAAACGTTGCAGAAAGTTGCACAAGAGGAAACTTCTCTTACTAGTATGGTTGAATCGCTGAGGCTGGAGTTACAGGCCGTAAAGGAGGAACACAATCAGCTGAAACAAAAAGATGTAGAAATTGAATCTATTGTAGGAGACCTCCATGCTAAGCTCCAGAAGTGTAAATCGGATCTTGAGACAGCAGTTGCCACAGAAGCTGATGCAACGTTAGCTTCTGATGACCTGATGTTGGCCCTGGAGCAGTTGTCTACCGAGTCAAAAGATGCTCTTCAGGAAGCTGAGGTGATGCAGAAACGCGCAGCCGAGTTAAGAGATGAAGCTGAAGCGGCACGCACTGCATTAATGGAAGCCGAGACAAAGTTAGAGTCCTCCTTGAAGGAAGCAGAAGTAGCAAAAGCGGCTGAAACCAGGGCTCTTGATCAGATCAGGCAACTAACGGACAGGGCAATCGCTGTGCGCGCCTCGATTTCTGAACCGGGTGCAAATATCACGATCTCGAAGGAGGAGTTTGAATCTCTAAGCCGAAAGGTGGAGCAGTCGGAGAAGCTGGCGGAGATGAAGGTTGCTGCTGCTATGGCCCAGGTGGACGCTGTTAGAGCAAGCGAGAACGAGGCGATCAAGAAGCTGGAAGCCGCCCGGAAGGAGATGGAGGACATGGAAATGGCGACAGAGGAGGCGCTCAAGAAGGCAGAGACGGCGGAAGCAGCAAACAAGGCGGTCGAAAGCGAGCTCAAGAGGTGGCGAGAGAAGGAAGAACAGAACAAGAACGCCGAGCCCTACGCGCCTCCGGCGGGAGCGACATCACTTGCAGACGCTCCGTCTCACTCCGTGCACAGGGCTTCCGCCCCAAAGGCCAACGAAAAGAGCAGCAACGGGCATCAGAAGAACAGCAAAGCTCTGTTGAAGAAGAGCTTCATGCTGCCTAGCATCTCCGGAATGTTCCATCATAAGAAGAAGAACAATGCTGATGGCGGTTCCCCCTCGTAATCTGTCCGAGGCTCCTGCTTGCAAAGTGGTTTCGAACTCCCAACTCAACACATTGTTTGTCTGTACGAGTGCATTTCTAGCAGTGTTGTGCTTTTGTAATGTACTGAACTCTTTTACTTCTGCCATGTAACTATGTTCAGGTTGTGTATTTATGTTTGTGTACTTCCTGGTAATCTACTGTATGTATGTATGTATGCATTGGATGCTTTCCAATGCATGGCATGGTGAGGAGTGAAAGCATGATTGTGTATTTTTGCTGGGATATGAGAAGAGGCCACTGTTTAGATAGGACTATTTGACTATTCTCATATGTGTAATTGATTACTAGTCATGTACACCCTTTGTCCAGAATGACTTGAGTTTGTCTAAATTCGAATGTATCTATACACTAAAATACGTGTACATATATTTGAATCTAGACAAACCTAAGTCAGTTATTTCTGACGGAGCAAATACTATAATTGTAGAAGTATGTAGGGGTACTTGTCTTCTTAACTGGCTGTCATACCAAATCAGGGACTGTTTGTAAAACCCTCTAACATAGGACATTCCAGTTTCTTTGCGTACTTTGCATCCCATTTGCATTTGCCCCTTCTTGGTATGTGTGTGCGCGCGCACGTGTGGTGGGGTGGCGAGGATTTTACGCTGCTGAGCAACGGCCATACTCACATAACCCAATGAAAAACGATACTAGTCCCCCGGGAATCGAATGACGGATCGTTTGGGTTCCGTTCCCGCTAGATACGTGGTAGGCCTGACAAACTGTACCTGCCTCACGTTCTCTCTTATACTTATCTTCTTTCTCTAGGAACACCATGAACAGGCCTTGCGTTGAAGCTCCTTTGCCATGCGCCACTGCAACCCAGCGCCGCCTCACCGCTGCAGCCCCACACGCCAACGCCTCTCTCCGCCACGCCGCCTCGCTGATGTAGCCGCCGCCACTGTACCTCACCGGAGCGCCGCGCCTCTCTGCACCTCGCCGGAGCGCCACGCCTCCCTGCACCTCACTGGAGCGACGGACCCAGGATATGCCGCTGCCTAGCTCCCTGTAGGTCCTCCATGACGCCGTCAGATCTTCGTTGCCGCCGACTCCCTCGCACGCTGCCGGCCCTCACATCTCCGGCGAGTCTTATCCTAGGCCTACGGTAGGGGCAATGTTGGAGCACGGGGACGGATGAACGGCACCGCGGGGGCGTTGCTACAAGTGGCTCAGGTTTTTCTAGGTGCGGCCTCGAGTTCTGCTACATGTGACGGGTGACCCTGCTATGTGTGGTGTCGATGTGTGTTACATGCGTCCTGCGGTGGTGCTACTTTAACCGTGCCCCGGTGCTATAAACGTTCACGTGTTTTGCTGCATGCGGCGGACGATGGTGCTACAAACGGCCACGGGTTTTTCTACAAGGTACCCGGCGAGATCTTCGGCGAGGTCTCCAACGAGATTGAATTTGCTACAAAAGGACATTTTTATCTGCTATATATGTTTTATTGTTTTGCTACAATAGGAATTTTTTTTGCTACATACGTTCATGGTTTGCTACATTAGCGTAGAGTTTTTGCTACACAATCTCCGGTGAGATCTACCGGCGAAAGCCTCCGGCGAGTCTTCGGCGCGTCTCCGGCGAGTCTTCGGCGAGTCTCCGGCGAGGTCGGATATGCTATATTAGCACAATTTTTTTGCTACACGATCACCGGCGAGGGCTCCGGTGAAATCTCCAACGAGGTACAGTCTGTTTTTACCGAACCGTTTTTTTTCTACATGCAGCGAAGATGGAACAATATGAGCAAAAACGGGACTTTTTATAACAAAAGCGGGATTTTGATCCAAAAAAGATAACACGTGTTTGGCTGGGGATCCGGGGGATAAAAAACACAAATCCTCCGCGGGGGGGGGGGGTCCCCTAGTACTGTCCTAACCCAATCTATATCATCGCTGCCAACACCACCAGCCATCGGAAAATTCACGGATGTGGGTGGAAGGTGGCATTTTACACCGAAGATGTGTTCTTGAGCAACCAGTCCCAGTCCGAGACCAAAGGCAGTGTTGCGGGCATGGTGTCCGTATCCTACTCGAAGTAAACTCGTTTCCAGTAAGGAACGGAGTCCGCCTCGGCCTCGTGTTGGGCATGTAGTCGCTCGCTCGCGTTGGATACGGAGTCGAACTCTATACAGTGCAATATAATGAGGACCAGAAACGCATCATGTACAATCGAGCTAGTAGTAGCATCTACCCACGCGTGCGATCTGACCAACGGCAAGCGTCGCACTCGCACAGCTGATCAGACGCTTCACGCCGATGATGAAGACCGCCCCTCGCCGCGCGCTGGGCTTCGGCTTCCGGTTCAACCCGTCGGACGTGGAGGCGGTGGCGCTATACCTCCGGGGCCGCATCGTCGGCGAGCCGCTCCCCGACGTGGCGGGGGTCATCCACGAGGCGAACGTGTACGGGTACGAGCCCAGGGAGCTGGCGGCGGAGTACCCTCGGCTTCCCAGGACCCAGAGCCGTTTCTTCTTCGCCACCTGCAAGCGGCAGAAGGCCGGGAACGGGCACCGGATGTCGCGCCTCGCCGGGCCCGGCAGCTGGGTCTCGGACGCCAAGAGGAAGGACGTGAAGAACCGCGCCGGCGAGACGATCGGCACCCACGAGACCCTCAAGTACGTGTACAGGGACAAGAACCGCAGGACGGAGTGGCGCATGGATGAGTACCGCTGCTGCGGCATGGACCACCTGGCCGTCGTCGACGGGGAGGAGCGCATCCTCTGCAGGGTCTACGTCCCGTCCAGTTCCAAGGAGGGCTCCGTCACGCTCCAGGAATCGGCCGCGGGGGATCGTCTTCTTGAAATGCAAGAACCCGCCGGTGCCATGGCCGCGGTGGCCGTGCAGCAGCAGCCGCGTCGACAAGTACCCGCCACTGCCATGGCCGTCCAGCAGCAGCCACGGCAGCAAGAACCGCTGGCGCCTGTGCTTCCGGTGATCACGCAGCCGCAGGCGATCAGGAAGCCGCCGCCGCCGCCGCGTGCCCTTGATCATCCCTCGGTGCCACGGCAACCTTGTGTGATAAACACGCAGCAAGTGCCCACCAAGAGGCCAGCGCCGCAGGTTGTCGAGCCGCCGCGCCCCAAGCGGATGCGCCCAGCACTGGCGCCTCTGGAGGTGCCACCGGTACCTCGACACAACGTGGCCATGGTGGGATGGAACATGTCAAAGAAACCGTCCTGGTGGCCTGCTCCGGCGATGCCTCAGCGCCAGCCTAGTCCTAGGGCGACATCACGACCACGTCTCCGTAAATCACCTCGCTCGCGGCCGCGGCCGGTCGCACCTCCTCCCCCGCCAGCGGCTGAAGCGCCAACCAACGACGTCATCATGGGCATGGACGACGACGAGTCCTGCTGGAGCTCGTTTGTGGCCGAGCTGGAAAACGGCATCACCCAAGAAGAAGAAGAAGAAGAAGAAGAAGAAGCTGGCCACGCCGCCGATGACGACGGGATCCTGGGATTCGCAGAGTTACTAGAGTCGGAGCTCCAAGAGGTTCCAGCTGTGGAGGAAGACGGAGGCAAGATCCAGAATAATGAAGACGAAGGCCAGCATGCGAGGTCACTGGAAGGCTTCTTGGTGGCTAATGAGAGAGGAGACGAGGTGGTTGCACAAGATGCGATGGATGAGATCAACAACATCGACAACGGAACTGAAGACATCGATTACTCCTTACCTCTTTCAGCCTACAATGGGATCCAGTTCTAGCTAATTACACTACCTAGCTAGTGTAGGAATTAGGATTGTAATGTACTCAACAGCCACCGATTGTAATGTACTCCTCTGTCCTCTCTCTGTACTATGTCTCCAATTTTTTGTGGAGACAAAGTGAATTTCCGAAATACTACTACGAGCTTCTAAACTCTGTATCCAAACCTTTTTGTGGAAATGAATACAGATTGCGTTGAAATGAATCCAGATTGCCTTCCTCAAGGGTTGTAACTATATATTATATTAATGTCGAAAAATTGTTCAAGTGGATGTTAGACATGTATTATGATACGTATACGAGATGGTGTAGTACACCACTCGTATACGTACCGAACTCTGTAATGGGCCACACGAGGGGCGATTCCTCGTCTATAACACGTAAACGAGATTCCTCGTCTATAACACGTAACCGAGAACCACCGAGAGGGGCATCTCGTTCCTCCCAGGAAAATCGACAGTGGATACAGGTTACTACTAATTGATTTCCTCTTCCCTGCTTGTCACTGTTCTTAACTTGCTAGACATTGCACATGTTTATCGTTAATCACTGGTTTTTTTCATTCTTACTCCTGGTTAATTTGTGTCCCATAAGTTTTTTTTGGGCACGCCATTTGCCAATTTTCAGTGTTATGAGAAGAAGTTGCTGCATACATGGATCCAAAGCCAACATGTACAAGGACAAATTACTAATTAGTTGCAGATCGATCAGCCTGATATCAACTTTATTTAGTACTGCAGTATGCAGTATCTCATCTTTGTTACACTGTACAGTACTTTATCAAGATATACACGTATAGTAATAATTACTGGCAACCTCCTGCACACGTGTATCACGCCTCTGTGTATTTACCGTGTTTCCATCTGTCTCTGATCTCTGTGTCGCTGCTTCACATCTCCGCGACAAGCTGTGACTGAGCCAGCGCAAGGTCGAACGAGGAGAAGGAGTGAGCAGGGAGTGTGACCTGCATCTGCTCCGCAGCGTTGCGCAGCTGGCTTGTCACAGGCACAACCTGCATTGTTCATCATAAGAAAGATTCGGTTTCAGATCAGCAGCTCCCAGGAGAATGGTACCAAAACAGACAATGGTTCTACACCTTCCAACAACCTACTCGCAAGCAGAAATGCTATACTACCTTGTTTGGGTTACTGAAGGAATTTTCATCCATCACATTGCTGGATAGTGTAACTAGCTAGGAATTCCCAAAATTGGGACTAGAGTCAGTTACAGCCCGGGACTGGAGGCTCTTTTTCCACCAGTGTCAACAACATCGACGACGGAACTGGAGACATCGATTACTCCTTACCTCTTTCAGCCTATAATGGGATCCAGTTCTAGCTAATTACAGTGCCTGGATAGTGTAGCTAGCTAGGAATTAGGATTGTAGTGCACTCAACAGCCACCCATTGTAATGTACTTCTCTGTCTTCTCTATGTACTACGTATCCAATTTTTTGTGGAGATACGCACACAGGTTTTGTCAAATATACTACGAGCTTCTAAACTCTGTATCCAAACTTTTTTGTGGAAATGAATACAGATTGTGTTAAAAGGAATCCAGATTGCCTTCCTCAAGGGGTTGTAACTATTAATGTCGAAAAATTGTTCAAGTGGATACAGATTACTAGTAAATGATGATTTCCTCTTCCCTGTTTGTCGAGGACTTCTACAGTACCCTTAAGTTAATATTGGTCGTTCATTTTCTTCAATCCGAAGGTTGTGAGTGATCTGGTACTCCAGGCTAACTACGACGGAGTATCACCCCGAGTTCTTGCAGTTATCGGTGGAGTACCATGATCTGTGGGGTAAAACAGTAATTCTTAATCCAGGAAGTTGTATTACTCCGATCCAGGTTTGGAGTATCCTCCGATCCAGAAATTTACGGTCACAAAATCAAAATCGTAGTTCGTGATCCAGAAAATCCACTAAATTCATGGTGTACTGCATCTCTCGGCCGGCCGGCGGCTGGCTATGGCCGCGGCTCATCGAATCAAGGTGTGAAGGTGGAGAACTCCATGAACTACCCCGTGAGCTCAGGAAGAACATAACGAACTGCTCTGATCCTTTGATATGAAAAATACATGAATGATGAAGCTGAGACCATTCTCGTTTTTCTGGGAATCCAACCAGATCCATCCACTTTACAAATTTTGCAAATTCCCATCAGCTTGATTCGTACACAACATGAAAAGTCCTGGACTATCATGGACGTGACAGGAAAGAGCAGCGGCATGCTATGGGCCAATGAGAAGACGAGCCTGCCTTCCATAGGTGAGATCGGTGTTTGAGACGCGCGACGGAGAATAGGATCCTGGGAGGCCGGTGGCCGCGCCGGTGCGGCATACATACCATAGTTGGCGATGCAGTTCGTTAGCATTAACTAGGTATAAAATAAGAAGTCTATACTACCCCTCAAATTAAAGGCCAGATTTTATTGGTACTCCAAACCAGTTCAAAGGAGTACCAGGGTACCGTAAAAACACTCTGTTTGTCACTGTTCTTACCTTGCTAAGCTGATGCACATGTTTATCGTTAATCAGTGGTTTTATTTTTACCCCTGGTTAATGTGTGACCTATAAGTTGTTTTTTTGGCACGCCGGATGCCAATTTCCCAAACCGTTATGAGAAGAAGGTGCTGCAGATATGAATCCTACAGCAAAGCATGTGCAAGGGCAAATTAACTGCAGATCAGCCTGATATCAACTTTATTTAGTAGTACTGATGTACTGTATGCAGCATCTCCTCTTTGTTACACTGTACAGTGCTTTATCAACATATACATGTATAATAATTTGCCGTGGACACGATTTTCTTATACTATAAAGCATGCGATTTGCCTCACCGTATATAATATTTCGTCCAAAAACGTGTGAATTATTTTCGTAGAGGAGTTGGAAATGGTTTATACTATGGTACTTTATTTTGAGAAACAGAACTGAAGAATAACTACCGAGTTCAGTTTTTTTTTCCATAATACAAAATAGGAGCGCCTAGATCTCAGACGTCTGGATTTTAGTTATGTCTAAGTCGCTCATGTCATCCTACTATCATTTGCTAATTATCAGTTGCAACATAGTTGCAACTCATAAAATTTGTATTGCAACCTAGTTGCAACTCATTAAATTCTCACTTACAACCTACTAGTTGCAAGTTATGTGTAACTCCTATATTACACGAATTACTAGGTATATTTAATGGTGAGAGAGACGACTGAGATATAACTAAAAATCAGACGCCTGATATTGTCAAAAAAGATCGGCACCTAATTTGTAGCAAAACCGATAAAAATATAACTTGATGCGAGAAATGACAAAATAGATGTAAAGTCTCTAGCTAATAACCGAAGAATATCGTTCATAATATTGGGCATAGGCCGGAAGGGTTCCAACCAAACATGTTGCCCTAGATATCTATTACAAAAGACCACTAACTTAACATATTACATAGAGCTAAACCTAGTCTTAAAGAGGGTATGCAACAATGGTTGAATACTTTGTATATTTATTAGGAACTTTTATACCTGTATATATTTATAAATGAAAAATGATGTAGTAGGGAATTTTCCCTACTGTTTTTGGTCAAAAAAACATATTACATAGTTATTAATAACTACACGGTACACACTAACTAATTAATAATAATTGTTGACCAAATACTAAACATACCCATCATCAGAGGGGATGACGATGACGTCGACGCGACTATGTCCTTCCTGGAGATTGATGCCCCGTCCTTTAAGCCTTGCTCCTTGCCACAACAGCTTTCCAAATTTGCACAATCTCGTTAAACCTTTTGACGAGAAACTCTGGAAAATGCAATGCGCGGATAGGTCTACGCGTAGAGGCCTCTAGCATATGGCCTCCTTCTTCTTGATCGTTCCTCGTGGAAAGAATCAAATGACTGTTCGCCATCATATGCTCTTGGATTTGCTCCTCCATCCCCTCTAGGTCATCTGCCACATCCTTGTACTCCTCGTCCGAGAAGGACCATCTAGAGTACGAGGGGGAGGAGCCATTGTCATGGCCGATGGCAGGAGGGAGTGCTCCTACTCCCCAACCAGAGAAGCCTTCTCAACACGCTGCAGTGCTGGGACTTCCACATGCAAGAGAGGTGAGAAATCTTATTACTACAAAATCAGCGCCATCTGGACGCGTATAGGATCCTCCGACAAGAACGGGACTCCATGGCGGAAACTCTCCAGCAGGCTAAGATTAGCATCTTCAGTAAGTGATTCTCCGTCTTGTACTTCTGTAAGCTAGATACTCTGAACTTTTGTGTTATTGAACTCATGCGCTCCTTTGTCGGTAATTTGCAACTTTTATGGGGTTAACCCGGTAGCCTCCTCCGCCGAAGGAATGCATGGTTCTTGCCGGTAACTTTATCAACACCACCATCAAGCAGACCAAGGAGATAGCCAAGCCCCTCCAGATTAACATCAAGATGGTGGACTCTGTGGCGAAGTTCTCGGAGATCCTGCGCCGAGCCCCCAAGCGTATCTCAAGCTGGAAAGCTTCATGTACACTGGCCGGCGCTAGGATGGCACTGTCAATGGTCAAGGCACACTACGAAGATGTCGACATCGACACGGTGACCTCCGGTATCCCCGACGTAGATGATGAAGGCCAAAAGATAGATCATGAAGCTATCCTGGCGTCGCTCACGGGCTTTGATACCAGAGTCGCCGAGTTGGTCGACCCTAACGTCTTTGTGCCCGTGAAAACCATTGATGGTGGCAACCAAAGCTCCTCCGAGTCCCTCAACACTATCGACTTCGAGGAAGGTGACTCTCCTGCTGTCGACGATGCTGCATCCAAGTCGCCTGCGCCAGAGGAATGAAAAAGAATTATGTAATATTTGTTTCCTCTGTAATGTGTAACGGAAAAAACTACGTGTTAACTTAAGGAGGAAAACAATGGTTGTTATTTCCTGGTACTCAAGAACTGGTTCCAGCATGTATATATTTTTTAAGCAAGTGTTGGCTTATCCATTACTTTGATTTTTATGCTTGACTTTTTGTGAGTCATAAGACTCGTGGAACCATGCACTCAGGCTATGATGCCCAATGGCACCGTAAAAAACCTAAGCACAAAATCGCCGACAATTAGTGCCAAAAGTCACTACTCCAGAATCCACATAAAAACAACAAAGAACGTGTAGACTAGAAAACTTAAGCTAACGCCCGTAGGCGGAATTTTCACAAGTGCAATCGCAAAGCTTGTGCATAAAGGTTTTATATGATCCAAAAATGAACACTAAAGGAGGTAAAAGACTCAGAAATATGAGTGAACCAGAGAGCTTTATTTCATTGATCATATAAGAGGTACACAATAGATAAAAAATTCTAAGTGTAGAAAGGACGTAGTTGTGCTATGTTTCACGGCCGATCAAGCTCTGGGTAGTCATCATCCGGGTCACGTCGCTTACGCTTATGATCCTCATTGAGTCTATCCTTCAGTTCACGATTGTCAACGAGGTATTAATACCCATTGAGTAGCGTCTTGCTTATGATGAACGGTCCTTCCCATGGCGGGGATAATTTGTGTGACTTCTTCTGCTTAAGTTGGAGCACCCTGTTTAAACGAGCGATGCCGGACGCGGCGACTATGGTAGCTGCGTAGCTTCTGCTGGTAGATGGCAGATCTTTGGCATGCCAAAATGCGCTCCTCCTCGAGAAGGTCCACATCTAGGCGTCTGGATTCTTTAGCGTCATCTTCGTCATAGGCGGCAACTCTTGGTGAATCGTGAAGTATGTCGGAAGGTAGGATGACTTCTGCTCCATATACCATGAAGTAAGGGGTGTAGCCGGTGGATCTGTTGGGTATAGTTCGTAAACTCCACAGCACATATGGCAATTCTTCCGCCCAGGCTCCAGCTTCTCTATGTAGCGGTGCCTCAAGACGTGACTTGATTCCCTGCAGAATTAATCCATTGGCTCGCTCAACCTGACCATTGGACTGTGGATGTGCCACAGATGCAAGATCAAGTCGGATGCCCTGCTCCCAACAATAAGCTTCCACTTCTCCGAGTGACAAGTTGCTGCTATTGTCGGTGATAATGCTATGTCGGAGACCAAATCTCACCACTAGATCCCGGACAAACCTAAGGGCAGTTGCCCCCATCGAGCTTTCTAATGGGTTTAGCTTCTATCCATTTGGTGAATTTATCAACTTCTACTAGAGATGCGTAAACCCACATGGTGTTGTCTGCAACGGACCAACCATGTCCAGCCCCCAGACTGCAAACGGCCAAGTTATTGGTATTGTTCGTAGTTCTTCAGTAGGAACATGTGGTTGTCGGGCATAGTAATGGCATCCCATGCATGTCTCAAAACCACTACTAGAAAATCGCGTTGAATTTGTGCATTGCATCGTCATCATCATGCATTGTTTGCATAAAACTATTTCGCAAAGCCCGTTTTGTTTTCTAAAACGCCCCACCTTTGTTCTAATGCAAACCCCGGGTCTCCGGATTATTTTGTTTTGTTGCTATCGGGTTGCAAACGGTCCAATTAAATTAAATAAAATATCAAGTTATTTTAGCGGGGCGGTGAGCAGGCCGTTTACCCGACGACCACCCAGAAAATTAGAATCGGTCCTCCCTAAAACCTTTTCTACCTACACCTAACCTACCCACCAACCAGCCACCTCACCTCGGCCTATCCCCATCCGCCACCTCACCTTCTCCTCCTCCTCCACCAATTTGCTGCCACCTAGGCCAACCCACTCCCTTTTCCCTCTCTCTCTTCCTCTCTCTCCCCACCGAGCCAAGACACACCACACCGCACTGGTCCCACCCGCACACGCCGCCCCCTCCCCTGTTTCTCTTCCTCCTCCATCCCTCCAGCGTCGCCCGCCCTGCTGCCCGCCTCCATCAGCCCCTTGCCGCCGCCTCCTCCGTCTGCCTGTGAAGCCGCCCAGGCCTCTCCGTCGTCCTTGCCAGCGTCGCCCGCCTCCAGCGTCGGCCCCGAGCCCGCCGTCCCCAAGCCGCCGCCCGAGGCTCTCCTCCTCCCGTTCGCGTCGGCCGCCGCGCCCGCCTCGATCCTCGCCCGGCCCGCTCGGTGGACCCCTGCTTCGCCCGAGCCGCCCGCCTCTGTGCTCAAGCGCGCCCGACCGAGCCTCCCGCCTACTCGCTTTGCTCCTCCGTGCGCCGGACCTCCATAACCGCCTCCGCCTCCGCGCCCGCCGCCTTGGACCCTCCGCCGCCCGTCGCCCCTCATGGCGGCCCCTCTGGCGTCCTCCTCGCCTCGCTTCAGGCCGTCGGCCCGCCCACCTCCGTCCGTTCCCCCACGCCTCTCCCTGTCTTCCTCCGGCCTCCTGCGCGTCCCCGGCAGCGACCGTCGAGCAGAGCCGCTGGACCCCGCGCGTCCCCACCTCTGTCCACGTGTGTTTTTGCGTGTTCGTGCGATGTTCTCCAAAACGCCGAGTCCAATACAAGTTTGGCACCGTCGAATCCCGCAGGCCGAACCCCGTGGACCGACAAGATCTTCATCCCGGTACGACAAGAACTTCTTCATGGAATCGCCAAGATCCACCAGCGCCAAAACCTAAGACCGACGTCGTCATCCGGGAACTTCGACATGGAACACCAAGTTCTCGTTCATGGAAACCCCTGCTGTTTTCGACACGGATGCCATGATCTACGTCACGGACGCCAAGACCCCGGTACCGGACGAGTTCACCAACGACCTCGAGTTCGCCCACACGGATACGACAAGTAACCTTCGAAGACGCCAAGATTTTCACCCCGGACACCGAGTGCGCCGACACGAACCCTAAGACCACATCTCGACACGCCAAGTTCACCAAGAACCGTTCTCGGAGTCCGGTTGTCGAGCCGAACCCGTGGAACCCCGAACCTCCCCAAGATCTACGCTAGGCACGACAAGGTCTACCTCACGGACACCGAGAACTTCCCCCTGAACGCCACGACCGTCGACATGACCGAGACCCCGATGCGACAAGACCTATCCCGGAGTCCGAGAAGCTTCCGTCGAACCCCAGACCCGAACCCTGAGACCGACCCCGAACCCCGGAACCCCAAGATCGTCGAGACCCCTCAATGTGTGAACCCCTTCCCGCTAACCATATTTTATAAATGAAATATAACCTTGTTGCATATTGAATTGTCATACTCGCATACATATCTGTGGTGTGGGGGCCTTATGCCGATTCACTTAATAATTAAATAAGGGGCCCATATGCGGGCAAATCTAGTCTCATATTGGCCTCATTTAAACTTGTGTAGCGAACCGGTATCTTATCTTGCCTTGTTATAACAACATTTAATTTGCGGGGTAATTAAATAACTTGAACAATATAATCAGTTGTCGGGACCCCGGTTCCGCTTAACCTTGACCTAATTGCATTGCACCTTGCCATGCCATACATCATACATGCATCATGCCGATCTTCTGCCGTGTATTAAATATTGCATCCGGTGTTTCTTCTAGTGTTTTGCTTCTTCGCGGATAAGGCCGTTGAGTTGATGTGAGCTTCGCCCCGATCTTCGGTTGGACCTTCGACAATGTTTTCAGGCGAGCATCTCCCCCTTTCTACCTATCTTACTTTTATAGTATTTACTTCCCTCCTGTTGATCTTTGCTATCCGTGTTGCGATGCTCTAGTTTCGTACCCGTGATATCCCTTGCAGCCATATATAGCCTTGGACACATCCTATTACATTGTTTGGTAGATAGTTGGGCCCGCGTGTCGTAGTCGCTTGCTCAAGTGTTTGTGTGTCGACCAGTACCACGATTGTTGGAGGAATTGCCGCATGTTGACGTTGGAGATGATCATGTCTCTAATTATTGTTCACTTTAATTCCTGTTTAACAACTAAAATTGAATTAAGCAGAGGCATCGGTGGGTGATAGGTAAGATTTGGTTTCCGATCGCCACTTGTGTCCCGTGGGACCCGAGTTCTTGACACCTGTTCCGAGATCGAGCGCGCTAACCACAGGTGGGGAGATATGGGCCCCCCATTGATAATTACCTGATTTCAAAGTATTGTACTGGGGGCCACAACTAGTTTGAGGTGTTTTTACTATTCTGTACTTATGCCATGCTACTTATGTATTTACGTTTGTGCGAGGAGCACACTGTACTGTTTAGGATCGGGCCACGATTTCGCGGTGTCGACAGTCCCCGTTTGGGGGCGTACTGTCGTTCACAGCCGTCTTCCCAAACCCTAAGTCCGTCTCGGAGACCGGCCGACTTCGTTGCGGGTGTACTTAGTGGGGTGGCCCCCCGTGCTTGCTTTGGGTCTGGGAACGTCGTGACTTAGGCCCCGCCGACATACCGATGGGTGTATGTTAACTGATCTGGCAAAAAGGGTCGAGGTGCCTGTGGATACTTTGGTGCACCCCTGCAGGGTTTAATCTTTTCGAGAAGCCGTGTCCGCGGTTATGGACGACTTGGAGCACAGTGCTTGATCATAGACAATTATAACTAAAGTTTACTATTATAAATTGGTTTGTATCCGTTTTGACTAGTAATCAGCTCCACTACAACGGAATGGCTAAGTAAAGTACCAACAACTGCTGGGTTTTGGGTTATCTCATGCTAAATGTATCTGACTAGTAAGTGCTGCAACAGTCACGGAATGGTTAACTAAAAGTGCCCACTGCTTAATTTTTATCAGGATGATTATCTAAACCTGACTAGTACAGTGCCGCAACTATAACCGAATAAGTAAAACTGCCAACTGTGTGAGTTCCTTGGTTGACTTCCTCGAAGGTCTCGAGGGGGAAACGCCAGGATGGGTTTGTTTGATGCTAGTACCAGGTTGGCCCCGAATAGGTCTTTCTTACCCCTCTCTGATAGTCGCCAGTTGTATCGAGTCTCTATAGGTTGTTTAGTGCATGCTGCCGCTGCTTGATCCACCATACCTATGTAGGCCGCAATTCTAGCCTCGCCGTGTCTTGGCCTCGATCTTGGCGCCTCTTTTTCCTTGCCCTTTGTCGGCACCCCTTTGTTTAAGGTTTGAGATCGACGCCGTTAGGTGGTTACCCTTCCGCTTGGCCTGGGCAGGTTATGGACGCCATTGGTTATTCTTCGGGCTCTTAGCCCCATTTGCATCTTGTCCGTAGTCGGATGACTGTACCATTTTCAAGGTGATTTGGATCTTTGTACATTATATTTGTATTCTTGACTCTTTGAGTCATGTTGTATATATATCTCTGCTACGTGGGTCCCATCGAGGACTGTGTAATGTTATTACTTTGTTTTCCACCCGCGAAAGTGCTGGTGGGCACCTTCAATTGTTTCTATGCTTGGGTTTGGCGAGTTTTGCTAAAACTTGCATAGGGCCGATTCAGGGTGTTCTGAGTGGTATCGAGCTCGGCTATGCGATACCCCACAAGTCCAGCCTGTAGGATAACCTAGCTAACGGCCGAAGTAGAGTGTCAAAACTATTTTCGAAAATCGGTTGGATAGTTCTGATTAGGTCTGATTTTACTCCTTACCCCTCTGCTGCTCTCCTCTTCCCTCAACGTGCTTTGAATCCACCTCTTATCTTTTCTGCGAGTCCAGGATTTCTCGTGGTTGGGGTCCGTCGTACCTTCAGGGTTTCGCTTCCTTCTTTGATAACGGTGTTGCTACATCTGGTGTTCAAGATGCCTGATGAATCCGTCTACGGTGTTACCATTCTTTGTTCCTTGTTTGTGCCTTCCGGTGTTTTCCGACGCGACGACATCCTCTACGCCAGATCCGATGCAGAGTCTGCATCACTCCTTTGATCCGAACCTCGCTTGTCGAGATCTCCAGTCTGAATCCTGAGAGTTGGTTGCATAATCTGTCTATTCGTGTACATAGTAATGCTTTGAGTGCGGGATGGAGTAGCGACCATACCACTACTCTTATCATTCGCTTATGTACATTGAATGGTGGATCGATGCAATTTTACTCCTTCCACGGAAGCTAGAGGTGGCTTAATTTGCTGATACCTCTACCTTCGACCTTTTTGTTTCCGGAGTGCTCTCTCGACGATCACGGACAACGACCTCTTGTTAGTGGTGTCGCGAAGATCTGCACGAAGCGAGAAGATTCAGATCGCCGACCTTCCTTCCGGTACCATGAGGCGGATCTCGAGGGCGAGATCCCTTGTTAGTGGTGTCGAATTGTGGCATCCCGCAAAACCACTACTAGAAAATCGCGTTGAATTTGTGCATTGCATCGTCATCATCATGCATTGTTTGCATAAAACTATTTCGCAAAGCCCGTTTTGTTTTGTAAAACGCCCCACCTTTGTTCTAATGCAAACCCGGGTCTCCGGATTATTTTGTTTTGTTGCTATCGGGTTGCAAACGGTCCAATTAAATTAAATAAAATATCAAGTTATTTTAGCGGGGGCAGTCGAACGGGCCGTTTCGACCCGAACGACCACCCCAGAAAATTAGAATCGGTCCCTCCCTAAAACCTTTTCTACCTACACCTAACCTACCCACCAACCAGCCACCTCACCTCAGCCTATCCCCATCCGCCACCTCACCTTCTCTCCTCCCTCCAGCCAATCGGCTGCTGCCACCTAGGCCAACCCACTCCCCTTTTCCCTCCTCTCTCTCTCCCTCTCTCCTCCCCACCGAGCCAGCACACACCAGCTCACCGCCTGGTCCCACCCCGCACACGCCGCCCCCTCCCCTGTTTCTCTTCCTCCTCCATCCCTCCAGCGTCGCCCCGCCCTCTGCCGCGCTGCCCGCCTCCCTCCATCAGCCCCCGCCGCTTCGCCGCCGCCTCCCTCCGGCGTCCGCCTCCGCCCTTGGCCCGCCGCCCGCGCCTCCCGCGCCTCCTCGGGCCCGAGCCGCTGCCCAAGCACTGGCCGCCGCCTGGCTCCCCTCTCCTTCCGTTCGCCAGCGTCGCCCGGCCGCCTCAGCCCCTCGCCGCTGCCCGCCCGGTGGACCCCTGCTTCGCCCGAGCCGCCCGCCCTCTTCCGTGCTCCCGCGCGCCTCCCGACCGAGCCTCCCGCCACTCGCCTTGCTCCTGCCGCGGACCTCCGCAACCGCCTCCGCCTCGCGTCCGCCGCCCGGACCTCCGCCGCCCGTCTGCCCTCTCGCGGCGGCCCCCTCTGCCGGCGTCCTCCTCGCCGCCTCGCCTGGGCCCGTCGGCCTGCCCACCTCCGGCCGTTCCCCCACGCCTCTCCCTGTCTTCCTCCGGCCTCCTGCGCGTCCCCGGCAGCGACCGTCGAGCAGAGCCGCTGGACCCCGCGCGTCCCCACCTCTGGCCACGTGTGTTTTTGCGTGTTCGTGCGATGTTCTCCAAAACGCCGATTCCAATACAAGTTCGGCACCGTCGAATCCCGCAGGCCGAACCCCGTGGACCGACAAGATCTTCATCCCGGTACGACAAGAACTTCTTCATGGAATCGCCAAGATCCACCAGCGCCAAAACCTAAGACCGACGTCGTCATCCGGGAACTTCGACATGGAACACCAAGTTCTCGTTCATGGAAACCCCTGCTGTTTTCGACACGGATGCCATGATCTACGTCACGGACGCCAAGACCCGATGCGGACGAGTTAATAGCGACCTCGAGTTCGCCCACGGATACGACAAGTAACCTTGAAGGCGCCAAGATTTTCACCGGACACCGAGTGCGCCGACCACGAACCCTAAGACCACATCTCGACCGCCAAGTTCACAAGAACCGTTCCCGAGTCGGTTGTCGAGCGAACCCGTGGAACCCGAACCTCCCAAAGATCTCGCTAGGCACGACAAGGTCTACCTCACGGACACCGAGAACTTCCCCCTGAACGCCACGACCGTCGACATGACCGAGACCCCGATGCGACAAGACCTATCCCGGAGTCCGAGAAGCTTCCGTCGAACCCCAGACCCGAACCCTGAGACCGACCCCGAACCCCGGAACCCCAAGATCGTCGAGACCCCTCAATGTGTGAACCCCTTCCCGCAAACCATATTTTATAAATGAAATATAACCTTGTTGCATATTGAATTGTCATACTCGCATACATATCTGTGGTGTGGGGGCCTTATGCCGATTCACTTAATAATTAAATATGGGGCCCATATGCGGGCAAATCTACTCTCATATTGGCCTCATTTAAACTTGTGTAGCGAACCGGTATCTTATCTTGCCTTGTTATAACAACATTTAATTTGCGGGGTAATTAAATAACTTGAACAATATAATCAGTTGTCGGGACCCCGGTTCCGCTTAACCTTGACCTAATTGCATCGCACCTTGCCATGCCATACATCATACATGCATCATGCCGATATTCTGCCGTGTATTAAATATTGCATCCGGTGTTTCTTCTAGTGTTTTGCTTCTTCGCGGATAAGGCCGTTGAGTTGATGTGAGCTTCGCCCCGATCTTCGGTTGGACCTTCGACAATGTTTTCAGGCGAGCATCTCCCCCTTTCTACCTATCTTACTTTTATAGTATTTACTTCCCTCCTGTTGATCTTTGCTATCCGTGTTGCGATGCTCTAGTTTCGTACCCGTGATATCCCTTGCAGCCATATATAGCCTTGGACACATCCTATTACCTGTTGTTTGGTAGATAGTTGGGCCCGCGTGTCGTAGTCGCTTGCTCAAGTGTTTGTGTGTCGACCAGTACCACGATTGTTGGAGGAATTGCCGCATGTTGACGTTGGAGATGATCATGTCTCTAATTATTGTTCACTTTAATTCCTGTTTAACAACTAAAATTGAATTAAGCAGAGGCATCGGTGGGTGATAGGTAAGATTTGGTTTCCGACCGCCCACTTGTGTCCCGTAGGACCCGAGTTCTTGACACCTGTTCCGAGATCGAGCGCGCTAACCACAGGTGGGGAGATATGGGCCCCCCATTGATAATTACCTGATTTCAAAGTATTGTACTGGGGGCCACAACTAGTTTGAGGTGTTTTTACTATTCTGTACTTATGCCATGCTACTTATGTATTTACGTTTGTGCGAGGAGCACACTGTACTGTTTAGGATCGGGCCACGATTTCGCGGTGTCGACAGTCCCCGTTTGGGGGCGTACTGTCGTTCACAGCCGTCTTCCCAAACCCTAAGTCCGTCTCGGAGACCGGCCGACTTCGTTGCGGGTGTACTTAGTGGGGTGGCCCCCCGTGCTTGCTTTGGGTCTGGGAACGTCGTGACTTAGGCCCCGCCGACATACCGATGGGTGTATGTTAACTGATCTGGCAAAAAGGGTCGAGGTGCCTGTGGATACTTTGGTGCACCCCTGCAGGGTTTAATCTTTTCGAGAAGCCGTGTCCGCGGTTATGGACGACTTGGAGAACAGTGCTTGATCATAGACAACTATAACTAAAGTTTACTATTATAAATTGGTTTGTATCCGTTTTGACTAGTAATCAGCTCCACTACAACGGAATGGCTAAGTAAAGTACCAACAACTGCTGGGTTTTGGGTTATCTCATGCTAAATGTATCTGACTAGTAAGTGCTGCAACAGTCACAGAATGGTTAACTAAAAGTGCCCACTGCTTAATTTTTATCAGGATGATTATCTAAACCTGACTAGTACAGTGCCGCAACTATAACCGAATAAGTAAAACTGCCAACTGTGTGAGTTCCTTGGTTGACTTCCTCGAAGGTCTCGAGGGGGAAACGCCAGGATGGGTTTGTTTGATGCTAGTACCAGGTTGGCCCCGAATAGGTCTTTCTTACCCCTCTCTGATAGTCGCCAGTTGTATCGAGTCTCTATAGGTTGTTTAGTGCATGCTGCCGCTGCTGCTTCAGTCCACCATACCTATGTAGGCGAGGAACGCCTAATTCTAGCCTCGCCGTGTACTGGCCTCAGTACTGACGCTCCTCTTTTTCCTTGCCCTTTGTCGGCACCCCTTTTGTTTAAGCAGGTTTGAGATCGACGCCGTTAGCAGGGTTACCCTTCCGGCTTGGCACAGGCAGGTTATGGGCGCCATTGGTTATTCTTGGGCTCTTAGCCCCATTTGCATCTTGTCCGTAGTCGGACTGTACCATTTTCAAGGTGATTTGGATCTTTGTACATTATATTTGTATTCTTGACTCTTTGAGTCATTTGTATATATATCTGTTCTGTGGGTCCCATCGAGGACTGTTGTGTAATGTTATTACTTTGTTTTCCACCCGCACGAAAGTGCCTGGTGGGCACCTTCGAATCGTTTCTATGCGGGTTTGGCGAGTTTTGCTAAAACTTGCATAGGGCCGATTCAGAGGGTGTTACACTGTCCCTACCTGCCACTCAGCACACACCCACACACACAGCAAACACACAACACCACACACCCAACCACTCTCCCTGGAACCCCGGCCCCACTCCCTCTCTCACTTGCCGCCCCAGCACATGCACACAGTGCCCCCAGGCATGCACGCATCGCCCACCCCGCAGCGGCCCCCACCACTCGACCGACCCTCCTCAGACCCCGCAACCCCCGGGCCCACCTACAGTGTCACCATCCTCTTCTACCGCGCCCGCCCCCAGTCCTCCCCCCGCATCGAGGCCCATCCCCGCCGCCAGGATCTCTCCCTCCTCCCTGGCCTCTCTCCCCGCCTCTGGTCGCAGCGGTGCCGTCCTCCTCCACCCCGTTGTGGCCTGCCTCCTCCCGCGAGCTCTCCCTCCTCCCTCCGGCCTCCCTCGCCCGGCCTGCTGCCAGTTCTCCAGCGCCGCTGACGACCCCCGTCGCCCGCCTCCGCCGCCGCCGGAGCCCATGCCGCCTGAGCCGGCCGTCGCCCTCCACTGGACCTCCTCCGACCTCGCCCCGAGCTGCTCGCCGACCACGTCTCTGTCCCGCCGTCGTTGGCCGCCGAGCGCCGCTCCCCGTCCGTTCGGCCTCGCCGGAGCCGTCGGCCCCGCGCCTCTTCGTCGCCGAGCGCCGCCCCCTGGACCGTATCCCCGCCGAGCCGCAAGCTCGCGATGGCTGGAGCTCGGCCCCCGTGCGTCGCCTCCCTCCTCCCGGCCTTCCCCCCGGGCATATCCTCCTCCGGCCAGCATCCGCCTTCGTCGCATCGCCGGCCGACCCCGCCGCTGCCAGCCCTGCATCCCCCGGTTCCCGAGCTCGACCGCAACCTCCTCGGACTCCCTTCTCCGGCCCAGAGTCGCTGCAGGCCCTGCTTCCCCGCCCGCGTGGAGGCAAGCTCGCCAAGGACGCCCTCGAGCGTCTCCTCTGCCTGCGTGTGTGCAGCTGCTGCTACCCGATGACCAAGGTTGACCCTTCAACTCGAAAACTCATGGAAGAAGTGTGGCGTTGGTGCGTGTCTTCGTGGTATCGCCCCTATGCAACCCAGAGGCTCCTCGATCTATTACCGCAACCAGAGTACCATCCGAGATTTGCCTGCATCGAAACTCAAGTACGACATCAACATCGAAGGCGTACCCCAAGATCTATCGCCATCGAACAAGCTCGCCACGGACCCTTGAAGCATGGAAACGATGGCCGAAGGTCTTCTACTCGGACGCCAAGATCGCCCGCATGGATTCGAAGACCGAACCCGACACGCCAAGTTCTTCCTCCCGGACCCGAAGACGCCGAGACCCGGGACACCAAGATCTCCGCCGTGATACGACAAGACCGACGATCGCGGATGCGACAAGATCATCTCTCGGACGCCAAGTTCTTTGACCCCGGAGGCCCATCCATCGGGACGTCAAGACCTCCTTCCGAACCCAAGTTCTCCATCGTGTATCCGAGACCGATCCCGTCGAACCCTGAACCCTGTCGGACCCCGAACCCCCGGAACCCAAGTTCGTCGAGACCCTCTAATGTGTGACCCCTTTCTCGAGCCCTATTTTTATATATGTAATATAAACTTGTTGCATTAAATCATTCATCTCGCATGCATATTTGTGTGGTTTGGGGGCCTTATGCCGATTCACCTCTAATTAAATATGGGGCCCATATGCGGGCAAATCTAGTCTTATATTGGCCTCATTTAAATCTGTATAGCGAACCGGTAACTTATCTTGCCCTGTTATTACAACATTTAATTTGCGGGGTAGATAAATAACTTGAACCGTTTAATTAATTGTCGGGACCCCGGTTCCGCTTAATATGGCCTAATTGCATCACATATTTGCCATGTTATACATCATGCATGCATCATGCCCGATCTTCTGCCGTAGTATTAAATAGTGCATCCGGTGTTTCTTCTAGTGTTTTGCTTCTTCGCGGATAAGGCCGATGAGTTGATGTGAGCTTCGCCCCGATCGTCGGTTGAACCTTCGGCAATGTTTTCAGGCGAGCATCCCTTCCCCTTCTACCTATTTTGCATTTATAGTCTTTATTTCCTCCTGTTGATCTATTTGCTATCTGTGTCGCGTTGCTCTAGTTTTCGTACCCGTGTTATCCCTTGCAGCCTTATATGCCTTGGACACATCCTATTACCTGTTGTTTGGTAGATAGTTGGACTTGCGCGTCGTAGTCGCTTGCTCAAGTGCTGTTGCGTGTCGTCAAGTACCACAGTTGTTGGAGTATTGCCGCTTGTTTAATGTTGGAGATGATCAAGACTTTAATTACTGTTTAACAACTAAAATTGAAGTAGGTAAATGCAGAGGCACCGGTGGGTGATAGATAACTTTTGGTTTCCGACCGCCCACTGGTGTCCCGTAGGACCCCGAGTTCTTGACACCTGTTCCGAGATCGAGCGCGCTAACCACAGGTGGGGAGATATGGGCCCCCATCGATTAGTACCTGATTTCAAAGTATTGTACTGGGGGCCACAAACTAGTTTGAGGTTTTATTTACTATCCTGTACCTATGCCATGCTTTACTGCTTTATTTACGATTGTGCGATGGATAGCACCTGTACTGTTTAGGATCGGGACACGATTTCGCGGTGTCGACAAGCCCAGTTTTGGGTTCCCAGTCGTTCACAGCCGTCTACCCAAACCCTAAGTCCGTCTCGGAGACCGGCCGACTTCGTTGCGGGTTCGACTTAGTGGGGTGGCCCCCCGTGCTTGCTTTGGGTCTGGAAACGTCATGACTTAGGCCCCGCCGACATACCGATGGGTGTATGTTAACTGATCTGGCAAAAAGGGTCGAAGTGCTTGTGGATACTTTGGTGCACCCCTGCAGGGTTAAATCTTTTCGAGAAGCCGTGTCCGCGGTTATGGACGACTTGGAGCACAGGTCTCGATCATAGACAACTATAACTAAAGTTTACTGTTATAAATTGACTTGTATCCGATATGATTAGTAATCAGCTTCACTACAACGGAATGGCTAAATAAAAGTACCAACAACTGCTGGGTTTTGGGATATCTCATGCTAATTGTATGTCGACTAGTAAGTGTTGCAACTTCTAGCGGAATGGTTAACTAAAACGCCCATCGCTTATTTTATCGGGATGATTATCTACACGACTAGTAATTGTATAGCGATAATCGAATAAATAAAGCGCCAGCGTGTGAGTTCCTCGGTTGACTTCCTCGTTTGGTATCGAGGGAAATACCGGGATGGGTTTGTTTGGTGGTAGCATCGAGTTGGTTCGAATAGGTCTTTCTTACCCTCTCCGATAGCCGCTAGATGTACCGAGTCTCTATAGGTTGTTTAGCGCATCTTTGCCGCTTGATCCACCATACCTATGTGGCGAGGACCGCGAATTCTAGTCTCGTAGTGTCTTGGCCTCGATCTTGACGCTCCTCTTTTCCTTTGCCCTTTCGGCACCCTTTTGTTTAAGCAGGTTTGAGATCGGCGTCGTTAGCGGGGTTACCCTTCCGCTTGGCACAGGCAGTTATGGGCGCCATTGGTTATTCTTGAGGCTCTTAGCCCCATTTGCATCTTGTCCGTACTCGGACGGCCGTATGGTTTTCAAGGTGATTTGGATCTTTGTTACGTATATCGTATTCTTGACTCATGGAGTCGTGTTGTATATATATATACTTACATGGGTCCCATCGAGGACTGTTGTGTAATGTTATTGCCGTTTTCCACCCGCGAAAGTGCTGGTGAGCACCTTTGAATCGTTTCTATGCGGGTTTGGCGGGTTTCGCTCAAACTTGCATAGGGCCGATTCGAGGGTGTTCTGAGTGGTATCGAGCTCGTGATTGCGATACCCCACAAGTCCAGCCTGTAGGATGACCTAGCTAACGGCCGAAGTAGAGTGTCCAAACTATTTTGAAAAATCGGTTGGATAGATCTGGTTAGGTCTGCTTTTATTCCCTACCCCTCTGCTAATCTCCTCTTACCTCTACGTGTTTTGAATCCGCTCTCGTCTCTTTCTTCGAGTCCAGGAATTCTCGTGGTTGGGTTCCATCGTACCTTCAGGGTTTCGCTTCCTCCTTTGGTAACGATGCTTCTACATCTGGTCTTCATGCTATCTGAGGAATCCGTCTTCTGTGGTACCATTCTTTGTTCCTTGTTTGTGCCTTCCGGTGTTTTCCGACGCGACGACATCATCTACATCAGATCCGATGAATAGTCCGCATCAATCCTTTGTTTCCAAACGCTGTCTGTCAATATCTTCAGTCTAAATTCTGAGAGTTGGTTGCATAATTCTCTTATTCATGTACAGAGTAATGCTTGGAGTGCGGGATGGAGTCGCGACCATACCACTACTCTTATCATTCGCTTTTGTATATTGAATGGTGGATCGATGCAATTCTTACTCCGTCCATGGGCGTTAGAGGTGGCCTCACCTTTAACTTCGTCTGTTGTTTATCCGGAGTGTTCTCTTGACGAACAGGATCAACGACCTCTTGTTGGTGGTGTCGCCGATTTCCAAGACGGAACAAGAACCTTTGTTAGTGGTGTCGCTAAGATCTACACGAAGCGAGAAGACGCAGATCGCCGGCCTTCTTTCCGGTACCATGAGGCGGATCTCGAGGGCGAGATCCATTGTTAGTGGTGTCGAATTGTGGCATCCCGCAAAACCACTACTAGAAAATCGCGTTGTTTTTGTGCATTGCATCATCATGACCGCATGCTCATGTCATCATGCCACATTGCATTTGAGCATTGTCATCATCTTGCATTTGCTTGCATAAAACTATTTGCAGAAAAACCTGTTCTTGTTTTCTAAACGCCCCGTCTATGTTCCAAACGCAAAACCCGGGTCTCCGGATTATTTTGTTTTGTCTGCTATCGGTTTGCAAAAGCCCTGTTTTAAACAAATAAAATATTTAATTATTTTAGTGGGGGTAGACAAACCGGGCCGATCCGACCCAGTCGGCCACCCCCAGAATAAAACGGTCCACCTAAACCTATTCCCACCCAATCCTAGTCTACCCACCTATCCTAGCCTGACACCTCACCTTCCCCTCCACCTCATCACACCACCGCCACCTCACCAATCCACCATCCCTCCCCACCTTCCCCAGGCCCACCTGGGCGCGTCCCCACACCCCTCTCTCTCTCTCACCTAGCCCCACCTACCCCCTCTCACTTACACCCCGGTCCCACCGTCCCTGTCCCTACCTGCCACTCAGCACACACCCACACACACAGCAAACACACAACACCACACACCCAGCCACTCTCCCTGGAACCCCGGCCCCACTCCCTCTCTCACCTGCCGCCCCAGCACACGCACACAGTGCCCCCAGGCACGCACGCATCGCCCACCCCGCAGCGGCCCCCACCACTCGACCGACCCTCCTCAGACCCCGCAACCCCCGGGCCCACCTACAGTGTCACCATCCTCCTCTACCGCGCCCGCCCCCAGTCCTCCCCCCCGCATCGAGGCCCATCCCCGCCGCTAGGAGCTCTCCCTCCTCCCTAGCCTCTCTCCCCGCCTCCGGCCGCAGCGGTGCCGTCCTCCTCCACCCCGTTGTGGCCTGCCTCCTCCCGCGAGCTCTCCCTCCTCCTCGGCCTCCCCTCGCCTGCCGAGTTCTCCGCAGCCTTGCCGACCCCGTCGCCCGCCTCTCCGGCCGGCCGCGGAGCCCATGCCCTAAGCCGGCCGTCGCCCTCCGCTGGACCTCCTCCGACCTCGCCCCGAGCTGCTCGCCAACCACGTATCTGTCCCGCCGTCGTTGGCCGCCGAGCGCCGCTCCCCGTCCGTTCGGCCTCGCCGGAGCCGTCGGCCCCGCGCCTCTTCGTCGCTGAGCGCCGCCCCCTGGACCGTATCCCCGCCGAGTCGCAAGCTCGCGATGGCTGGAGCTCGGCCCCGTGCGTCGCCTCCCTCCTCCCTGCCTCCCCCCCGGGCATCTCCTCCTCCAGCCAGCATCCGCCTTCGTCGCATCGCCGGCCGACCCCGCCGCTGCCAGCCCTGCATCCCCCGGTTCTCGAGCTCGACCGCAACCTCCTCGGACTCCCTTCTCCGGCCCAGAGTCGCTGCAGGCCCTGCTTCCCCGCCTGCATGGAGGCAAGCTCGCCAAGGACGCCCTCGAGCGTCTCCTCTGCCCGCGTGTGTGCAGCTGCTGCTACCCGATGACCAAGATTGACCCTTCAACTCGACAACTTATGGAAGAAGTGTGGCGTTGGTGTGTGTCTTGGTGGTATCGCCCCTATGCAACCCAGAGGCTCCTCGATCTGTTACCACAACCAGAGTACCATCCGAAGATTTGCCTGCATCGAAACTCAAGTACGACATCAACATCGAAGGCGTACCCCAAGATCTATCGCCATCGAACAAGCTCGCCACGGACCCTTGAAGCATGGATCCGATGGCCGAAGGTCTTCTACTCGGACGCCAAGATCGCCCGCATGGATTCGAAGACCGAACCCGACACGCCAAGTTCTTCCTCCCGGACCCGAAGACGCCGAGACCCGGGACACCAAGATCTCCGCCGTGATACGACAAGACCGACGACACGACCGACGATCGCGGATGCGACAAGATCATCTCTCGGACGCCAAGTTCTTCGACCCCGGAGGCCCATCCATCGGGACGTCAAGACCTCCTTCCGAACCCAAATTCTCCATCGTGTATCCGAGACCGATCCCGTCGAACCCTGAACCCTGTCGGACCCCGAACCCCCGGAACCCAAGTTCGTCGAGACCCTCTAATGTGTGACCCCTTTCTCGAGCCCTATTTTTATATATGTAATATAAACTTGTTGCATTAAATCATTCATCTCGCATGCATATTTGTGTGGTTTGGGGGCCTTATGCCGATTCACCTCTAATTAAATATGGGGCCCATATGTGGGCAAATCTAGTCTTATATTGGCCTCATTTAAATCTGTGTAGCGAACCGGTAACTTATCTTGCCCTGTTATTACAACATTTAATTTGCGGGGTAGATAAATAACTTGAACCGTTTAATTAATTGTCGGGACCCCGGTTCCGCTTAATATGGCCTAATTGCATCACATATTTGCCATGTTATACATCATGCATGCATCATGCCCGATCTTCTGCCGTAGTATTAAATAGTGCATCCGGTGTTTCTTCTAGTGTTTTGCTTCTTCGCGGATAAGGCCGATGAGTTGATGTGAGCTTCGCCCCGATCGTCGGTTGAACCTTCGGCAATGTTTTCAGGCGAGCATCCCTTCCCCTTCTACCTATTTTGCATTTATAGTCTTTATTTCCTCCTGTTGATCTATTTGCTATCTGTGTCGCGTTGCTCTAGTTTTCGTACCTGTGTTATCCCTTGCAGCCTTATATGCCTTGGACACATTCTATTACCTGTTGTTTGGTAGATAGTTGGACTTGCGCGTCGTAGTCGCTTGCTCAAGTGCTGTTGCGTGTCGTCAAGTACCACAGTTGTTGGAGTATTGCCGCTTGTTTAATGTTGGAGATGATCAAGACTTTAATTACTGTTTAACAACTAAAATTGAAGTAGGTAAATGCAGAGGCACCGGTGGGTGATAGATAACTTTTGGTTTCATCACCACCGGTGTCCGTGGGACCCGAGTTCTTGACACCTGTTCCGAGATCGAGCGCGCTAACCACAGGTGGGGAGATATGGGCCCCCCATCGATTAGTACCTGATTTCAAAGTATTGTACTGGGGCCAACAAACTAGTTTGAGGTTTTATTTACTATCCTGTACCTATGCCATGCTTTACTGCTTTATTTACGATTATGCGATGGATAGCACCTGTACTGTTTAGGATCGGGACACGATTTCGCGGTGTCGACAAGCCCAGTTTTGGGTTCCCAGTCGTTCACAGCCGTCTACCCAAACCCTAAGTCCGTCTCGGAGACCGGCCGACTTCGTTGCGGGTTCGACTTAGTGGGGTGGCCCCCCGTGCTTGCTTTGGGTCTGGAAACGTCATGACTTAGGCCCCGCCGACATACCGATGGGTGTATGTTAACCGATCCGCAAAAGGGTCAAGTGCTTGTGGATACTTTGGTGCACCCTGCGGTTAAATCTTTTCGAGAAGCCGTGTCGCGGTTATGGACGACTTGGAGCACAGGTCTCGATCATAGACAACTATAACTAAAGTTTACTGTTATAAATTGACTTGTATCCGATATGATTAGTAATCAGCTTCACTACAACGGAATGGCTAAATAAAAGTACCAACAACTGCTGGGTTTTGGGATATCTCATGCTAATTGTATCTGACTAGTAAGTGTTGCAACTACAACGGAATGGTTAACTAAAACGGCCCACTGCTTATTTTATCAGGATGATTATCTACACCTGACTAGTAATTGTCGCAACGATAACTGAATAAATAAAACTGCCAACTGTGTGAGTTCCTCGGTTGACTTCCTCGTTTGGTATCGAGGGGGAAATACCAGGATGGGTTTGTTTGGTGGTAGCATCAGGTTGGTTCCGAATAGGTCTTTCTTACCCCTCTCCGATAGCCGCTAGATGTACCGAGTCTCTATAGGTTGTTTAGCGCATGCTGCCGCTGCCGCTTCAGTCCACCATACCTATGTAGGCGAGGACCGCCGAATTCTAGTCTCGCCGTGTACTGGCCTCAGTACTGACGCTCCTCTTTTTCCTTTGCCCTTTGTCGGCACCCCTTTTGTTTAAGCAGGTTTGAGATCGACGTCGTTAGAAGGGTTACCCTTCCGGCTTGGCCTGGGCAGGGTTATGGACGCCATTGGTTATTCTTCAGGGCTCTTAGCCCCATTTGCATCTTGTCCGTACTCGGACGTCGTATTGTTTTCAAGGTGATTTGGATCTTTGTTCTGTATATCTGTATTCTTGACTCATGGAGTCGTGTTGTATATATATCTGTTCTGTGGGTCCCATCGACGACTGTTGTGTAATGTTATTACTTCGTTTTCCACCCGCACAAAAGTGCCTGGTGGGCACCTTTGAATTGTTTCTATGCGGGTTTGTCGGGTTTCGCTCAAACTTGCATAGGGCCGATTCTGAGGGTGTTACAGTCTAGCTCCTCCGGGCTGAAATCTATCTCCTCCGAATCTGCACCGAAGTCGGCGTAGAGCGCGTCAATCACAAAGTCGGAGGGTGCCAGGGCTTCCTCGATAACAGGGGGTGGAGGTGCAATAGAAGCACCGATGACTGGAGGTGGTGGCGCAGCTGCGGCGATGGCAGCGGGATGCGGTGGTGGCGGTGGCTGAATCGAAGGGGCTCCGTCAATGAGCGCAAGAGCTGTCTGATCTGCCTCTTCAGCCTCCGCGTAGTTGTTAACGGTGTTCACCATGATTTCGAAGGTGAGACGTTCCAAAGCCTGTTTCCGCCTTAGAGAATGCCGGAGAGGCGTACCTTGGTCCAGTCCTTCCATAAAGTGATACATGGCATCATCATTATGGTAATGCGCCAGATTGGCCCGTATACGGAGCCACCTGGCGAGGTAATCGCGAGGGTTTTCGCCCTCTCTCTGAACACAACGCGCCATATCGAAGATGGTAACCATGCCGACGAACTTGGATCTCTGCTGTCCAGACGCGCGGACGAAGCCGACGAACTTGCAGCAATCTTCCATAGTTATATCCTGCACAGGGGCGGTTTGGGTGGGCCTTGAATTTTACTGATCTTTGTCGGCAAACTCCGAAGAGAGATCCGACATTGATCCTTTCGCGAACGTATCCTGCCCGTAGGCGGTTTGTGCGGGTCTTGATGCTCCTCCGACTCCCAGGGAATTAGTGCCCGAGTCGGTTTCGCCGATGAAGAGATGGATATCTCCGATGGGGATGATCGAGCACCGCGTAGGGTTCGTCTTCGCTGGGATCCAGAACTCGTCGGGAGGGACGATCAGAACGTTGCCGGAGAAGAGAACACGATCGATGGCTACGGTTTCGCCGATGAAGAGATGGATATCTCCGATGGGAATGATCGAGCACCGCTTACGGTTTGTCTTCCCCGGGATCCAGAACTCGTCGGGAGGGACGATCGGAACGTTCCCAGATAAGATAACACGACCGATGGCTACGGTTTCGCCAATTCCTGCAAATATCTTGGTCCTCGCCCGCTAAAGATCCTGAAGCGCCTCTTGCCCCACAGCGGGCGCCAACTGTCATGGTATTGCCGACGAGTACGCCATGGAGGGGTCCTCACAGTGCGTGTTTAGAGACGGGGGGAGGCGGACGGTTGACGGGTACAAGGTAACACATCTTACTCAGGTTCAGATCCCACAACGGTGGCGGAATCCTATGGTGGGAATATGCCCTAGAGGCAATCATGTATGATGATATTTCCCATTGTATTCATAAAGATACTAAGTTCTCCTTGTATAAACATCTGATGTGTATCATTGAATATGTCATTCAGTTGTGGAACTATACATTCATGATGTTTGTACTAAATGTCCTTGGTCATTGAGGTTGTGCTGGACACACAACTTAGACCAATGTGAAAGTCGGCTTGATGATTCAGTTCCACTTGTCATGGGCATAGATATGCTATTCCGACTTACACAGATTCGTCTAAATAGTTTATCAATTCGGATTGACCCATATTGAGGTACAACGAACAAGTTGTCATTTGTATATCTCAATCAATGTAATCCTTAGACCTGAGGTTATTGCATAGTCCGAGTTGAGGATCACCGACTTAGGTTTTGTCAAACGCTGATCTGTAACTGGGCAGTTATAAAGGCAGAGTTCGGGTCTGTAACATCCCAAAAATATAACACAAGGATCATCAAACTCTAATCACTAAAATTGGCGTTAACAAAAACTTTAATTAATTTAAAATCATATGAATGCATGTGTGAATGAGATGATTTGATAAATGCATGAATGAACTTGTGTGATTAACCTAAATAGCAAGAAATGGTTTAAATATGAAAATAACATCATACAAAACACTTCCATGCAGAAACAAAACAAGAGAAAATCAAAAACAAATAAAATAAAGCAAATGGTCATTTTTGCCAATATTGCTCACTAGGTCACTTTGAGTGTTTCTAGTTCAAGATTTCAAACAGAAACTTTTCCAACTCTTTTCACCCCTTTATAGAACAAGTAAAAGTAAATCAAATCCCACCTTTCAAACTTGTAGAAACATTTGGCAACCTCATTCAAATCACAATTCAAAATTGAATCTTTATCATATGTGAAGATCATCCATTTTCAAAACCCAACCAAACCAGTGCCCCTTGACCAATCCAACTAACCAGACACTCCCTAGTATGTGCCTAGCAAACCCACCAAGTTTGAATCCAAAATTCAAATTTAAAGTTCTTGCGGCCATTTCATCAAACACCTTGCAGATACAAATCAAACAAATATCAAACACTATAGTGTGTAGTAAAATTGGCCTAACTAGTTCCCTCTATAGCTCACTCTACACTCTCAGTAGATGATCAAAGTAATCTAACTAGCTTTAGCACCACTGTGAGCAAGCCTAGCCATTAATGTCAACCATGCCAAGAGCACCATTGCCACCCCATTGTCGCCAGCGAGCTAGAAGCCTCACATAGCCTCGCCAACCTTGTATAGGACATGCAGGACCGTCCACCGCCACCCACTGTCCCAGTCCCGAGCAATGCCAGCCCCTGGATCACACGACACGCCCATGCCAAACCTCTCTGTGACCATGCTGAGAGAGCTCTAGTGCGCCACGCTCGACCAGCACCCACAGACCGCGCGCCGCCCTCGCCGCTTGCAGGGATGATCACCAGCACCCCAGCACCCTGCCAGATATGCCCGTTCACTGCCGCGTGGACCACACGCGCTGTGCAACATTAAAATCATCGTCAGACCTGCCCAGAGCATCAGCATGTTCCGACCGATCAGCACCGCCCCACGCCTCGCCATAGCGCCATTGAGCTTCGCCAGGGAGCATATCACCGCCCCTACCGTCGCCCATTCCAGTAGCCCTCAGTGCCGTCGACCACGATGAGCTCATCCCACGCCCGTCGGTCCCCTTCCGCCACTGTAAATAAAAGCCTCCACCGCTCGTTTTCGCCACACCAGTTCACTCCCCTCTCACCCAGAAGCACCCCACCTCACTCCCGGAGCAAGGCGAGTAGCACATCGCCGGAATTTGGCCAGAGCCTGCTGCTGCTGGAGGAGAAGGGAGCAGTCGATTGGAGCCGCCCCAGGAGAAGCTGTCGGTACCAGGAGAACCGCCGTCGTCGACTTCGTCGTTTGCCCCTGTCGCCGACCCTCGCCTAAGCCCCGGTGAGCCTTCCACGACCCCCACCTGCCAAACTAGGGTTCTGTCTCGCCGTGATGCCCGACGTGGACGATGAATCGTAGCCGTTCGATTAGAGTTAGATCGTGCGATTCACATTGCCCCGTACCGCTTCGCCCCTCCCCGTCTCACTGACGCGTGGGGACATCCACTTAACCAGCCAGCGTACGCGATGTGTGTAGTGGGCCGGCCCATTAAAACATCCCGCGCGACCCAACAATTCAAATTAAGCTTTATTCATTTAATTTCAAACATAGTTCTGTACCTAGATTCAAAAATCCACCCAGCTCGATTCACTGAACCAAAATGCATGAACCAATTTTGTTAGAAAGGTACTAAAATGATTAATCCAGCCCGTTGGATTCAAACCATTTTGAGTTATAGATCAACCATGGTAAAAATAACAAGACAGCAGCTTTTCTGCATTTAAACATTTTTCAAAATTCAACCATAAAGGCTTTTGAGTTGATTCCAACTCTCAAAAATCACATTTGATCATACCTTTCAGAATATATAAAAACATATGGGTTTACTTGCATAAATAATGTTCAAGTAATAAAATAATGCTACATAGGCATTTCTAGTCACTTTATTTAATTAAAATAAAAAGGTTAAACCTTATTAAATTGTGACACCACTTTAAATCACATTCCCATGTACTGAAATATGTGGTGATGACATGTGTCAACATGATCCCATGTTTGAGTTGGAGAATTTTAAATCTTAAGTAGTTTTTCAATGAGTAAAAATTACTTTTCTCAAATAAAATAAATAATACAAGTGCTTTAATCCTTGTGATAATAGTGATGATGCTAGATCATCTAGTATGACTTTTTGTGTGATGATTAAAAGTAGTTAAGTATTGTTTGGTGAGTGTGTACCTCGTATTTATTTATAGACGCTAGTAACGACCAAGGATACGAGGAGGAAGGAGGACACTACGAGGAAGAAGCCGAGGAGAACTTCAACCATTGCTCTGCACAAGGCAAGCTAACACTTGCAACTTAGCAAGCCTAATACTACTAGTTGGATTCACAAGCTATTAACTTAGCAAGCTAACCCTTGCAATTATGCAAGCCAATACTTGCTTGTTACTATGCCAACTATATGCCTTAAGCATATGTGATCATACCCACTTGATAACCCAATCATAGTTTTACTTGCAAGCTTAATACTTTATTTTCTTTATCAAAGCTTTCTCTTAGAGTTTACATGGTGACTTGTAGATTATAGAAATATAACTAAAGGTAGCATAAAGAGCATAAAATTTGGCCTAAGTTAGATAATCTTGATGTCATCCTAAGGCATGGGATTGAACTTAGCAAATCTCCACTTGTTTACCACCACTCATTAGTATTTACCACCTCTTATATATGCTAGTGCTAAGTATAAAACTTGATCAACTTTAGATGGGAATACTTGGTGAAAATGGTTATGAAAACCTTAGAATGATGAGTCATTCTACTGAAATGTTTTGACATGTGTTTCCGAACACCAGATGTCTTTGATGATGAAAATGTTGAGGCATGAGACTTAGCCCCTTATAAAACTGATGGTTGTCTAGATGCGATACCATTCCAATTTTATCATACAACCACAATACCTGAAATTTGGGTAGGGCTTGACTGGAAATTTATATACCTTAGTATGGGTTCCCTCGCGGCCAAGGTCTGAGCTGAGGCTACCTTGTGAAGATTGTCCACCTGTGCAGTACCCAAGATGACAGTTGGTCATGGTTGGGAGGACAAACTCACAGGAGAGGTGCCTATACTAGGGCGTGTAATTGAAAGGTTAGGATTGGTTATCCGCATACTGAGTATGGTGAATTCAGGATTGTTCCTGAAGGATGTATCGAATGTTGTGGTGAAAGTGTATAATCTTTGCAGAGTGTCAAACTATTCGAATAGCCGCGTCCACGGTTATGGACAGTTGGAGTGTCCATACTGTTCCCCCGTCAGATGTTTTCAAAATGACTTGTGAAATTAATTATGACTTTGACTTGACCACAACAGAGTTGTGATATGAAATTCAAATTCCCACTTAGGTGTTATAAAACTCTCAACTAGTTTTCTTTGCTTCTGAACTTAGTAGAGGTAAATCTGGCTTTTTGCAAAACAACCAGAGAGCTTAGTATTCTACTACAAAAACCCCCTTAATTTGTTAGTATTAGTTTGCGAGTACTTAAAGAGTACTCATGGCTTTGTCCCTGGCTATTCCCGTGGCTATACTATGAAGAGGAGTATCAGGATGACGGACCGCAGGAAGGTTACGACAACTAGGATCATCTCCCATCGTCAGCATTGCCTGTGACCCTGAAGATGGAGCTTCGCCTATGCTATCGTTACTATTATGTTATTCCGCTGTTTGAGTTGTATTAAGAACTGGATCATGAGATCCTTATTTGTGTAAGAACTTATGTATGGTTTGTAATGGATGATGTACTGTGATATCCAAATCTGTTATGTCTCGCAAAAATGGTAATCCTGGGACTGCGATGTATGGCATAACAGGCATCTGTGATTAAAAATCCGGGTGTTGACAGGGTCGACTGAGAATCAAGCTGCGTGATGTGAATAACCAAGATGGGATTTTGCCCCTCCACTTGGAGAGATATTCTCTAGTCCCTCTCGTGAGATATGATTCGGAAAGCATGGCCATGAACGACTCAGTTAAGTGTTAACCGAGGCAATCGACTAAGAGTTAGTTGGGTGAATCACTTATCTCGGATCGAGAAGAGAGTCGGACTATTTAAGGGATGACAAATATTCGCCTATAGTCTGACAAGGCATATCGTGAGGCAAAAGGGACTCAGACACAAGTCACATTGGAAAGGAAAGTCGTCATGACTCTTTGGTACTTGGGAGTCGGCACGTTCTGCTAGGAGCCTCTACCGACTGATTGATTGAGAGTCGGACTCTAATCGTGTCCAAGTAGCCATGAGCCTACGGGGTCACACACTTAAGAGCGGGAGCAAGTTCGGATTGGATCTGAACTGGAAATCTGGTTGGGTTGGACCCGAGCCTGATTTGGACTAAGTCAGTGAGTCAGACTCACAAGGACTAATATTATATGGGCTTTACTGAATGGGCCGCGCGAGCAGAGCCCACGTTCATTCCCCATATATAGTGGAGCACCGTAACCCAGAAAGGTGAATCGTTGATCGGTTAGGTCATTCCATGTGTTGGAAACCCTAGCTCCACAACAGTCCTGCCATCGCTACGAACCTAGCAGTTCGCCGCCGGTGTTCTTCCTTGTACGTGTGGATACTAGCAGAGGTGTTGTACGATCAGCACCAGGACGATCGGAACGCAAAGGACTGCACTGCATCAACTGACGCGCTTCATCAGTAATCCGCAACTGCGCGTCTAGTGGTAAACCTCGTGGCCTTCTACCTCGGCTAGATCTTGGGATCACCACGTTTGTGGCATCCCGCAAAACCACTACTAGAAAATCGCGTTGAATTTGTGCATTGCATCGTCATCATCATGCATTGATCGCATAAAACTATGTTTGCAAAGCCCGTGTTGTTTTCTAAACGCCCCTCTTTATTCAAACAGCAAAAACCGGGTCCCCGGAATATTTTGTTTAGGCCGCTATCGGTTTGCATATGGCCCGTTAAAATAAATAAAAGGTTTAAATATTTTGATGAGGCGATCGAGCGGGCGAATAGACCCGAACGACTACCCCCAGAAATTAAATCGGTCCAAACCTAAAACCTATTCTACCTAAAACTCTACCCACCCTCCTCCTTCCACATCACCCGGACCAATCCCCTGCTGCCACATCACCCTTGCCCCAACCCCCAACCAATCAGAAGTCGCCACCTCACTCACCCACCTCTCTCTCCCTCTCAGCCCCCCACCAGATCCCACCTCCCCCATGCGGTCCACCACTCCCTGGCCACACAACGCGCGCCCCTGCCCCTGGACCCCGCACGCACGCGGGCCCACCAACCAGCGACCCCCACCCTGGCAACACACCCAATCCCGCGCACCAGCCCTCCACTCACCTACCGCGTCCCCGCCTCACACGCACTCCCATGGACCCACCACGGCCCACGCCCCTACCTCTCCCCAGCTCCTCGCTCCCGACCCATCCCCGCGTCCCCGTCTCCTCCTCCCACCCCGCCGCGCCCGCCGCCCGCCGGCCGCCGCGCGCCTTCCTCCTCCCTCCGGCCTGCCACCTCCGGCGCGCCACCCCCGTCTCGCGCCCCCGGCCGAGCCACTCGCCACCCCGGCCACCGCCCTTCCCACGCTCGCCGCCCATGAAGCTTCCCCGTCGCCGAGCCACCTCCCGAGGCCGCCGCTCTCCCCGGATTCGCCGCCGGCCCCGCCCCTCCGGCCACCTTCCCCGCAGCAGCTCCCCGTCCGCCGCCCGGCGTCGCCGGCGCTGCGACCTCCGCGACCCCCCCCGGCCGTGCGTCGCCCCGTGAGCAAGCCTGTGCCCTGGCCACCCTTGTCAACCGACAGAGCCTCCGGGATCGACCTTGTCCTAGGCTGTTTGGCCTCCCGGTGTTGTGCTGCTAGTGATGTGTGTGGTGGAGTGAGACGATGTTGGTGATGCTTCTGTTCTAGCACCACGAAGCCGCACCATCCACATCCGAGGATCTATCCACTCGTGTTCCCGTCAAGACCTTCCGAAGACCGAACCCCGGTGTCGCGAGTACCCGTCCCGGACGCCAAGTTCGCCGAGAACTCGGACGCCAAGATCTCCGACATGGAACGTCAAGGCCTCCTTCACGGACCCGAAGACCGCATCTCGACATGCCAAGTTCGCCGAGACCCCATAACCGTGGGCCTTCGACGCGGGACCCCAAGATCTTCTCCTCTAGCGACGAGGTCTTCTTCACGGAACACCAAGACTGACTCGATGGCGCGGACCCGACAAGACCTTCGCGACGACAAGAACGGCATCGGCCCGGGAGAGTCCGACGCGCCCCGACACCGACCCAAGTTCTGCTCCCCGGACATCGAGATCCCGATGCGACAAGATCTGCCCCGATGCCGAGAACGAGAGAACGATCCCGGAGTCCGAGAACGTTTCCGCCGAGACCGACCTCGCCGAACCCTGAACCCCGAGACCGACCCCGAACCCCGGAACCCAAGATCGTCGAGCCCCCCTCAATGTGTGACCCTTTCCGAGCCCTATTTTATCATATAATAACAACTGATTGCATATTAAATTGTCATTCTTGCGTGCATCTTGTCATATGGTTTGGGGGCCTTATGCCGATTCACCTAATAATTAAATATGGGGCCCATATGCGGGCAAATCTAGCCTTATATTGGCCTCATTTAAACTTGTGTAGCGAACCCGTATCGTCTTATTCCATGAAAAACAACATTTAATTTGCGGGGATCTAAACAACTTGCACCATCTAACTAATTGTCGGGACCCCGGTTCCGCTTAATTTGACCTAATTGCATCGCACCTTTGTCATGGCATTCATCATACATGCATCATGCCGATCTTCTGCCGTTGTATTAAATATTGCATCCGGTGTTTCTTCTAGTGTTTTGCTTCTTCGCGGATAAGGCCGTTGAGTTGATGTGAGCTTCGCCCGATCTTCTGTCGAACCTTCGACAATGTTTTCAGGCGAGCATCTCCCACTTTCTACCTATCTTACTTTTATAGTCTTTATTTCCTCCTGTTGATCTATTGCTATCTGTGTTGCGATGCTTTAGTTTCCGTACCTGTGATATACCCGGCAGCCTCATAATGCCTTGGACACACCCTATTACCTGTTGTTTGGTAGATAGTTGGACTTGCGCGTCGTAGTTGCTTGCTCTAGTGCTGATGTGTGTCGTCATATGCCACAGTTGCTGATGTATTGCCGCATGTTGATGATGGAGATGATTCTAGTTTTACTTATCGTCACTTTAATTTCTGTTTAACAACTAAAATTGAATAAGCAGAGGCATCGGTGGGTGATAGAAAATATTTGGTTTCTGAACGCCCACTTGTGTCCCGTAAGACCCCGAGTACTTGATACCTGTTCCTTGATTTATCGCGCTATCCACATCCGGGAGGTATATGGGACCCCCGAGCGAGCTTGATTCAGTCTTATTTCTTGGGGCCACAAACTAGTTTGAGGTTTTATTTACGATCCTGTACTTATGCCATGTTTCTTGCTTTATTTACGATTGTGCGAGGTCGCACTGCATCTTTATTTAGGATCGGGACACGATTCGCGGTGTCGACAAGCCTGTTTGGGGTTCCCGATCGTTCACTGACCGTATACCTGGACCTTGAGTCCGTCTCGAGCTAGCTTACCGTTGCGGGTAGCTTAATGGGGTGGCCCCGAAATATTTCTGAATCTGTGATTGTTCAGGTGAAAGCCTCGTTGGGTTTTGATTTGGTTTTCCGAGGTTGATCGAGCGTGTGTTGCTATTGGTGCACCCCGGGTAAAACTTTTTGAAAGCCGTGTCATGGATATGGACGACTTGGAGCACAGTATCTCGATCATAGACAAGCATAACTAAAGTTTACTGCTATAAATTTGACTTATAATGACTAGTAATCAGCTTCACTATAATGGAATGGCTAATTAATACTGCCCACAATTGCTTGTTTGGTTGTCGCTTGCGACAATTGTACCTGACTAGTAAATCTTGCAACTACAACGAAATGGCTGAATAAAAGTACCAACAACTGCTGGGTATTGGGTTTGTCTCATGCTATCTGTATTTGATTTGTAATTGTTGCAACTATAACTGAATGGTTAACTAAATGTGCCCACTGTTTACTTTATCAGGACGATTATCTACACCTGACTAGTAAAGTGCCGCAACTATAATTGAATAAGTAAAACTGCCAACTGTGTGAGTTTCCTCGGTTGACTTCCTCGATTGGACTCGAGGGGGACACGCCAGGATGGGTTTGTTTGATGGTAGCATCAGGTTGGTTCCGGATAGGTCCTTCTTACCCCTCTCTGATAACCGCCAGTTGTATCGAGTCTCTGTAGGTTGTTTAGTGCATGCTGCCGCTTGATCCACCATACCTATGTAGGCGAGGACCGCGAATTCTAGCCTCGCTGTCTTGGCCTCGATCGACGCTCCTTTTTCCTTTGCCCTTGATCGGCACCCTTTTGTTAAGCGGTTTTGAGATCGGCCGTTAGCAGGGTTACCCTTCCGGCTTGGCCTGGGCAGGGTTATGGACGCCATTGGTTATTCTTCAGGGCTCTTAGCCCCATTTGCTTCTTGTCCGTAGCTGGACGCACTATCGTTTTCAAGGTGATTTGGATCTTGTATTTTATATCTGTATTCTTGACTCATGGAGTCGCTGTTATATATATCTGTTCTGTGGGTCCCATCGAGGACTGTTGTGTAATGTTATTACTTTGTTTTCCACCCGCACGAAAGTGCCTGGTGGGCACCTTTGAATCGTTTCTATGCGGGTTTTGGTGAATTTTGCCCAGACTTGCATAGGTCCGATTCTGAGGGTGTTACAACGTTAGAGGGAAATTTTTGTTTTATCTATACGTGGCCCAACATCCTACTCCTTCTATAAATCACTATAAGCGCAATATGCCGAGTTATAGGGATTGGTTCGCTGTGCGAGGTGCGTTGTAGTCGACACTAGGTTGTCTAAGATTGTGCCCTAAAGGCTCCCATAGGCCCGACTTATATATTCGTCAGATCCTAGGGTTACAGGGAAAAGTCCTAGCCGAACAGGTTACAAAGTCCTACACTGCTTACAACTAGTCTAGCGTGTCTTGCACTCCAAGGCTCCGGATACGTCGGTGACTCCTCCGTAGCCTTCCTTTATCCGGCATGGGCCTCCCTTATGGATCCATCTAACTAGGTCGCCCAGCAGGCCATGGGCCTTGCTACTAACTATGGGCCACCCGGGTTATACAGATAGGAGCATATCCCCAACGGTATCAACATGCCTTCATTTCTATCTTAGAGCAAGTACAATAAAATTATATAAGCAAGCTATAAGATTTAAACACTATATTTTGGATGAGGTGGAGGAGAAAGTAGAGAATAGAGAAAAGAAATGAGCTCTCATGCAAGAGCTAGCTCCAGCACGTGCTCTTAAGCAATTTGTAAGAGTAAAATGTGAGCCATACACTAATAAATTGTATATGTTGGCTATTAGATTGACTATAGATGACATGTAACCAGCAGCATGCTCTATTATTCCACTTGCTCTAATGTATCCTAGGAGTGCAAGCAGATTTTGACTTTTGCCGTGAAGATTTTGTGGGGATGTTACAGGATGCGGGCGCTGCACAAGATGAATTATGGAGGTAGAAATGGATTAAAGTAGGATCCCACTTTTATATCCATATACTAACTCTAAACTAAGTTGGACAAGTGGAATAAGTAGAATTTGACAAATCTCACTTACCCCCTTAGGGCATCTCCACCGGGTCGACCCAACCCATCCGAGCGCGTCCAAACTCGTCCGCGTGGATGAGCGGGATGTGCGCGGCGCCCCAGCAGCACGACCCATCTGGAATTTCGTCCGGCTCGACTCATCCGTGCACCAAATCTGGGAAAAGGTTGCGTTGGCCCGAACACGCATGGACGGGAGGCATGTCCTGCCCGCTGGTACCGCTGGCCCACTCGTCAGCCACCGCGGCATTGATTCATACGTGCGAAGTAGCATCTATTTAGATGCAACCATGACAACGATTCAAAGGCACTGGCAGAAGGCTGACCGACGGCAGCCTGCACTATCAATGGCGACGAGACGATACACTGAATGACTGGATGCCACCCTCTGCACCGCCTCTACTGGTGCCGCCCGACGCCTGCCCTCCTGACTGGACACTTCAATTCCCTCTCTTCGGCTTCCGCACCTACATCCGATGCCGGTCCTTTTTAACTGACCGCCCGCGGCCATATTCTCCCACACCACACCATACTCTCCTCCTTGTCCTTTCCTTTTCTCCACTACTGGTAGCTATCCATGGCTGACGACAATGGATCGAGGGGAGGGCGAACCGTCCGTGGACGTCGAGGGAGGCGCGAAGGATGCAGCCAAATCAGCACGCCACCATGCTCTCCCTCAATGACGTCGTCGCCCGACGAGGTAGACCCAGGCATCTAGTTTGCCGTGACCATCCACTTCGGCATGGAGCGTGACATGCTGCTCCTGCTCGCAGATTCACGACCCTTCTCGGCGACAAATCTCCCCCGCTTGTCATTCTGCGGGCGAACGGTTTTAAGACCACCAGGTACCAGGTATAGGTGAAGAGCGACCACCTCGGGCAGATGTACCTTTGCCAACAGATGGGAGTTCTTTGCCCATGCGCACTAGATCAAAGCAAGCAACATCATCGTCTTCGAGTATGATGGTGAAGGAGGGCTCACCGTCAGCGTCTTTGACGACACCATGTGTCGTTGCTATTACCATTTTGACTCCAACTCCGACGACTAGGCTAGGTTGTGCGCTCGCCATGTATGATGTATCAATGTAGGCATTGGCCGTTTGCAATAGAAGTCTTTATTCAAGTCTTAGAATAGCTGTTACAAACACAGCACACACCTAAGACTGCGCCACCGACGGTGCTAGTGGCAGCGACTGCAATGGGTCAGATGCACCATTCGTCTTTGATAGACCGGATGATCGCCTCCTGCGTCTGCGTCTCCTCTTCAACTCGGTCAAGGCGAGCACGCAAGAAAGCATCATCGGGATTGGCCCGCACCGCTTCCCGGATGTCCCTATAACATCCCAACATTTATGAACCAACGAAGGGTAGAAATAGGAATTTGTGCATTTGCATGCATTCATCTATAATATTTGGGGTAAAATATTCGCCAAACAAAATCCTAAAGAGATCAGAGTTTCTTTCAATATTTTGTGGTAGGTTTAGCTATTTATAGTGATTGCTATAAATTTTGACATGATCTTTAGGAATTCAAAAAGATTTTGGGGTAAACAATTGAATTCAAATTTAAATTTGAAACATTTGGGAAAATATTTAAAAACTAGAAGTAATTGGTATTTATTTGATTTCCAAAATGATGTAGTTAATATTGTATATTAAATATTTCTAAACAATAATGATAATTAAAGAGAATACAAAAAGAATAACATAAATAAGAAATTATTTATTATTTCTTTCTTTTGTTCAAATACAACAATACAAATACAAATATATAACAAATAAGTATTTTACAGGAATAATTCTCAAAGAAAAATCAGAAACTTTATTGAATAGAGAATATTCTTACACATATCTTTACAAAGCGAATAAATGAAAAATTACAAAGAAATTAAATAAACAGAACCTAAACTATCTATCTATTCCTAAACTAAATCTTGATCTTCAAAGCTTCTGTACCTGCAAAACAAAAAGAAAAACAAAGAAATTATTTTTGTCAGTTTTACTCTCAGTTTGGAACAGGGAAGTCACTGTTCACTTTTACCTCATTGAGTAATAAAAGGGGCAAATTTCACCAATGTGAATTATCTGTTCTTCCACATAAAAAAGCTTCAGAACAACATCATAAGCCAAAGTAAAAGGGGAAAGTTTCATGAGATCAGAAAATAGTAAAAGGATATGCGGTAAATCAAATTCACTTGATCTGATCCAAAGAAGAGGAGCATAGTGAAGAAGCTCACTCATCTAATTGCATGCAATGTGCTGTCGACCAGAAGTGAGAGAAGGGAAGTAACAAAACCACACTCGCACATAGAACAGCAGCACTGCTCACCACTTCACAAACACAACCACGGTTCTCTCTCTCAAGAACACAAACAAATAGCATCCAAGTGCATAAGCTTTCCACTAGATCAAACCAGAATCCACCATAGGAATCAGTAGGAAACCAGACAAGATGGTCACATAATGGAGGGGTGGATTATGTGGACATCAAGGGCAAGCTGGAGCTGGGAATAGTGGCACCAGGAGGAGAAGAACAAGATCAAGGGAAGCAACAACATCAAGTCAAGATAGCAGATCAAGGAGAACAACCACTAGAACCAGAAGAGCAGGCAACATCAGCATATAGCCATCAACAACCACAATCAAATCTAGTATCAGGGTATTTCTCAAAGCTCTCGATCTATCCATTGATCATTTTACAAGTATCTATTTTCATGTAAGTGCATGATGTGCTGAGCATAGAACACAGAAGTTATTGGACATCAAGCTAAGAACAATTCTTCTTAGTGGAAAAATGGTCTTAGACCAACATCATAGCCCATATTATCTAGCCTAGGATATATAGCAACATATCAAAGAACATTAGGATACATGGCACATCCCCAATATAGGGTAGCACCTCTATAGTAATCAGATTATTGCTATCATCATGGTAATTTCAACCATATCTTCTCAAGAAAAAATCATCTTCCTAAATATTTTTGGAATCATTAGTTCAATTAATTTGGTAAACAACTAGTGACATCTCATGATATCAAGTATATCACTTAAGATTCAGTATACACTACTAGTAAACACTAGCAAGAGCAGCACCAGAAACACTAGTGCTTAGAGATTCACAATAGAGCTAAATAGCTAAACAGATCATCATCAATAGCAATGTCACCATTTTAACCAAAGCATTCAAGCCCATATTCATATTATCACTAGAAAGTGACAACAATGGATCATATCAAACATGAGCCTAGTAAAAGGTTCAGAAATTAAGGATCAAGTCTGAAACCATCAATCCTATATCAATTTTGCCATAATCCACTAGCGGGATTACACATCAGAGAACCCTAGAACCAAATATGGGGCTATCTAAAGCAATCAACACCACAGTGAGGGATCACAGAGAGAGTAAGAAGGAGAAGATGTGAACTTACTAGAGGTCCTCGCTAAGAAAATAGAAGAGGAAGCAGTGGCCGGCATCGGGAAAAAACAAGGCGGCATGGGTAGCACCCAGGGGGCGGTGCAACCGCACTAGGCCGAGTCCATGCGACTATGGAGGAGGGGGCGGCACCACATCGTGCCAACACACCAGGAGAGCACCAGGGGCATCGAAACACTAGGGAACTAGCGGGTATCAAACCCTAGGCACCAGAGAGGTGGCAAAACCACCAGCAAAGGACGCAAGATACAAATCGAAGTGGATAGGGAAACACGACACCGCTAGTATTGTCACCCTACACCACGGCAGCGACAGCGGAGGTCTAGGGCGGCCGAAACTGAATGGCGACAGCGGCGGCACACGCTAGCAAGGAGGAGCAGAGTCGTGTGCGTGCGAGAGAGAGAGGAAGAGCTGGGTACTGGGCCGGTCGTGGCTAGTACCAGGAAACACAGTGGGTGGGACCCAGCCCACAAGGCCGAGTCGGGTTGGGCCAACCAAACGGGCCGGGCCAAGTTTTATAAGGAATACTTAACCCTAATCTATTTATTAAAAGACCAAAATACCACTAGAACATAATAAGCTCTAAGAAAATGAATAAAATCCCAAAAATACAAATAATATATCCATGAGTTCATAAAAATGTAAGCTACCCAATAAAATAATGAATTCCATTTTAATAGAATAAATTTAGGTTAATTATTTTTATAATATATATTCCTTATGGAATTTTAAAAAAAATACCTATAAATAAATAAAATTCACTTCTACAATCCTAAATAAATATAGTATTTTATAAAAATACTAAATTGTATTATTAGGTTAATAAATAAAATTTCCTAAATTGAAATAATTGTTCTTAAATAGAATTTTAATAAAATATTAATAAGAGTTGAAATTAAATAAAAAATAGTTTTAAACTCTTATATGAATGTATTATACGACAAAAATATTAAATATAATATTTACAAGATTTTAGGAATTATCAACTACTAACTTTCTTTTATTAATAAGGAAACTTTAGAACCTTCATAATGTGGGAAAACATGCAAAGAAGATAAATAAAAAATGATGCATTGCATTACCATGCATGTCCATTATTTCTTCTTCAAATATTGTCCTTACCGGGCAATAATGATGTTTTGTACAAATAGAGGCTCAAGGTTGGGTGGACTTCATTGCCTTGTAATCACAAGGAAAGTTCATCACTTGCTCATGTCCTTTGATGAGTTTTATCGAAGTATTTGAAAATTGTGTATTATCATCTATGTTCTAAAGATAAGAAAGAAAATACTATTTTCTCAAATAAATTAAATGCTATTATCATCCTAAGTGATGGTAAATATAAGATTGGCAATGGAACTTAGGTTTCCATTTGCAGTGAGATTCATCACATAGGAATTAATAACCCATGACATTAGTGATTCTAGCATCATATAATACGCGTTAACCATGAGATTTGGAATGGGACAGAGAAGTCAGTGGGATCTTCTTCCTTTCGCATGTAGCCAGATGCGCGGGCCATGGCTATTATCCTTGTAGCATGATTGGTAATTCATAGAGGATATGCAGCATATGGGTGGGAACCCTCAACGTGTTGGAGATATGCCCTAGGGGCAATAATAAAAGTGGTTATTATTATATCCTTGTGTTTATGATAAATGTTTACATTCATGCTATACTAGTATTAACCGACAACATTAATACTTGTGTGATTTGTAAACTAATTTAGAGTCTCTAGTAAAGCCACTTTGTAATACTAGCTTGTTGGTTAATAGATGATCGTGGTTTCCCGATCATAAACATTGAGATGTTATTAAAAACAAGGTCATATCATTAGGAGAATGGTACGATGGACATACTCCTATAGATAAGCGTAGCATAAAGATCAAGTCATTTCAATAGTTTGTTTGCTATAATCTTTCTGATACATAGTAACCTAAATCCTTCGACCATGAGATCATGCTAATCACCATCACCGGAAGGATGCTTTGATGACATCAAACACCACACCGTAACTGGGTGGCTATAAAGGTGGCATTGAGTGTTCGGAAAGTATGTGTTGAGGCACATGGATCAAGAGTGGGATTTGTCCATCCATATGACAGATAGATATACTCTGGGCCCTCTCGGTGGAATGTCATCCAATTAGCTTGCAAGCATGTGACTGGCTCACAAGGGATCACATATCACGGGAACGAGAAAAGAGTACTTATCGGTAACGAGGTTAAACTAGGTATGTAGAGATACCGATGATCAAACCTCGGATAAGTAAACTATCATGAGACAAAGGGAAATTGATATAGAAATATGTGGGAGCCATATGAATTTCCAAATTCATCTATTGGTTATTGATCGGAGAAGTGTCTCGGTCATGTCCGCATAATTCACGAACCGTAAGGAGACACACTTAAGGATTCGATGTTGTTTAGTAGATATGGAATGTAAGTAGGGAAAACGAATGTTTATCGGAGTCTCGGATGGGATCCGGGATATCACGAGGAGATCCAGAATGGTCCGAAGAATAAGATTCATATAAGGAAAGTTTGATTCCGGAGTTCGGGAATGATTTCGATGTTTTCATCGGAGAGGTTCTAGAAGGTTCTAGAAGGTTCACCGGACCAGAAGGGGAATGGTCCATGAATGTGTCATGGGTAAGTGGAATGATTGGATCATGTCCTAGGTCACTTGGTTGGGCATTTTTGAGAGAGAATTAAAGCTCTAAATGGAAAGTCAAAAGGGAGGTTTGAAAAGTCAAACTGGAACAATAGTTTCCTAGTGGAAGAAGGAAAGAGTCCTTCCTTCTATCCAACTTGGGTTTGGGTATGGATTCAAACTCCCCTCTCCCAAGGCTGACCCCCTCTCATAAATAGAGGGGGAGGTCTTCCCTAAAGACCACAACACCATCCCTCCCACCCGTGCGCCGCTGCAGCCCGGCGCCGCCGCCGCCGCCATCGCCCTAGCCGCCGCCGACACCACCTCCTCCTCTCCGTCCTTCTAAACCTAGATCACTGGAAAACCCTAGATCCACCATAACTCGTACCGGCTTAGGCGAAGCCCTGCGGGATCTCCCCTCTACTTCCGACACCATGTCGTCGTGCTGCCAGAATCGCGAGGGGAGAACTACAACCTCCGCTGCCAGCTAGAACAAGGGAGAGGAAGGTCTTCATCGAGTACCGAACATGTGACCGACTACGGAAGCGCTGTTGGAATGCAGCATCGGAAGGATCATCTATGTGATCTTGAGATCGGCAAGTGTACGACTACATCATCCACGAGAATCTGCTCTCGTTAACCGCTTTGGAATCTTCGAGGGTGAGTACTCTAATCGACTCGTTGCTTCAATCTAGTAGATATATCTTGGCTTGTTTGTATGCATGCGGTAGAAATTTTTTGTTTTCCATGCTACAAACCCCTATAGTGGTATCAGAGCCGTGTCTATATGTAGATCTATTGCACGAGTAGAACACAATGGTCATTATGGGCGTTGATGCTTTTTGTTGTCGATTGCTTCTTGTGTACTTTGCATCTTGTGGGATGGTGGGATGAAGCGGCCCGGGCTAACCTTACATGACATCGTTCATGAGACTTGCTCCACGCTTGACATGCAACTTGTATTGCATAAGTGGCTTTGAGGGTGCCTGTTTCTTCCAACATAGTGAAGATTCAGTTTACAACGGGTAATTGACAATACTTGTATCAAAGTTGTGGTTCTTGTTCGTAAGTTAGAACGACACTTATTGAAAGCCCCAAACCACATAAAACATGCAAAGAAAATTAGAGGTGTCTAACTTTGTTTTGCAGGGGTGTGCTATGATGTGATATGGCCATGATTGTGATTATATATGAGTATGCAATGTTCCTTATTGTAAGTCGGCAACCGGCAGGAGCCATATGGTTGTCTTTTAATTCCGTTAAGACCTACGTGTCTATTATTCAAAGTAGTTGTAATAGTTGATGTTGGTGGACGACAACCATGAAGCGGTGCCATTGACCTTGATGCCATGCCGGTGATGATGGAGATCATGTTCGTGCTTGAAGATGGAGATCGGAAGCACGAGAAGAAAGGCCATATCATATCACATATTATGAATTGCATGTGATGTTAATCCTTTTATGCATCTTGTATTGCTTAGTTCGTGATGGTCGCATTATAAGATGATCCCTCTAGCACAAAATTTCAAGTTATAAAGTGTTCATCCTTAGTAATCACCGTTGCTAAAGCTCGTTGTTTCGAAGCATCACGTGATGATCAGGTGTGTTAGATTCTGCGCGTGTATACAACGGGGGCAAGCCAGATTTGCCCATGTGGAAGCTAAGGTTTGATCTTGACGAGCCTAGCATGTACATAGATGGTCTCGGAACACGGATCACTGAAATATAAAGCATGAGTCATATAGTAGATATGATGAACATGTTGATTTTTCGCCATTGAAGCTACATCAACTCTCGTGATGATCGGTTTTGATGTGGTGGATTTGGTTCGTGTGATCACTAAAACAATGTGAGGGATATTTTTTTGAGTGGGAGTTCACCTAGATTAATTTAACTATTAATTAGAACTCAATTTGTCATAAACTTAGTCTAAACTATTGCAAATATGGTGTAGATCAATGGCGGCCCCTACCATCAATTTTAATGTGTTCCTAGAGAAAGAAAAGTTGAAAAACAATGGAAGCAACTTCGCGAATTGGTTCCGTATCTTGAGGATTGTACTCAGTGCTGGTAATTTGACCTATGTGCTGGATGCACCGCTGGGTGACCCACCTGCAGCTGTTGCTACCGATGAGGTAAAGAATGTTTTCCTCGTTCGGAAGAATCAGTACTCCACAGTTCAGTGTGCTATCTTGTATGGTTTGGAATCGGAGCTTCAGAAAAGGTTTGAGAACCATGACCCACATGATATTGTCCGTGAACTCAAAATGATATTTGAGGCTCACGCGGTAGTTGAGAGTTATGAGGCTTCTGAAAAGTTCTTTAACTGCAAGATGGAAGAGGGCAACTCCGTCAGTGAGCACTTGCTTAAGATGTCTGGCACGCAAGCAAGCTTCAAAGCTTGGGTATAGTGATTCCTAATGCTTTGGGGATTCACTGTGTCCTCCAATCACTACCACCAAGTTACAAGAACTTTGTGATGAAATACAATATGAAAAACATGGACAAGTCATTTCCCGAACTCTTCTCCATGTTAAAGTCTGCGGAAGTGGAGATCAAGAAAGAGCACCAAGTGTTGATGGTCAATAAGACCACCAAATTCAAGAAGCAAGGCAAGTCTAAGAAAAAGGGAAACTTCAAGAAGGGCGGTAAGAAAGTTACCGCACCAACGAATAAGACCAAGGCTAGGCCAAAGCCTGATACTGAGTGCTTTTACTACAAGGGAGAAGGTCACTGGAAGCGTAATTGCCCTAAGTACTTGGCGGATTTGAAGAACGGCAACATCAAGAAGAAAGGTATATCCAATATACATGTTATTGATGTGTATCTCACTAGTACTCGTAGTAGTGCATGGGTACTTTATACTGGTTCGATTGCTCATATTTGTAACTCGAAATAGGTGCTGCAAAATAGACGGAAACTAACGAAAAACGTGGTGACGATGCGCGTTGGAAATGGATCAAGGGTTGATGTGATCGTGGTCGGCACGCTACCTCTTCATCTACCATCGGGATTAGTTTTATACTTAAATAATTGTTATTTGGTGCCTTTGTTGAGCATGAACATTATATCTGGATCAGGTTTATTGCGAGACGGTTACTTGTTTAAGTCCGAGAATAATGGTTGTTCGATTTATATGAGTAATATGTTTTATGCACATGCACCTTTGATAGATGGTCTATTCTTACTGAATCTCGATTGTAGAAATACACACATTAATAACACTGAAATAAACGTTTGAAATTGAGTGATAACTCGACCTATATGTGGCACTGTCGTCTTGGTCATATTGGAGTGAAGCGTATGAAGAAACTCCATTCCGATGGACTTCTTGAATCACTTGATTTCGAATCACTTGAAAGATGCAAAGCATGTCTGATGGGTAAAATGACTAAGACTCCATTTTCTGGTATGATGGAGCGAGCTACGGACTTATTGGAAATCATACATACCAATGTGTGTGGTCCAATGAGTGTAGCATCGCGCGGTGGTTATCGTTATGTTCTTACCTTCACGGATTACTTGAGTAGATATGGGTATATCTATTTCATGAAACATAAGTCCGAAACTTTCGATAAGTTTAAGGAATTTCAAAGTGAGGTAGAGAATCAACGTAACAAGAAGATTAAATTTTTACGATCTGATCGTGGAGGTGAATATCTAAGTTACGAGTTTGGCGAGCATTTGAAGAAATACGGAATACTTTCACAATTGACACCGCCGGGAACACCACAATGTAATGGTGTGTCTGAACATCGTAATCGAACTCTCTTAGATATGGTTCGTTCTATGATGCCACTTACAGATTTACCGCTATCGTTTTGGGGTTATGCATTAGAAAAAGCCGCATTCACTTTAAATAGGGCACCATCTAAATCCGTTGAAACGACACCGTATGAATTATGGTTTGGGAAGAAACCTAAATTGCCGTTCCTTAAAGTTTGGGGTTGCGAAGCTTATGTAAAGAAGTTACAGCCCGGCAAGCTTGAACCCAAAGCGGAAAAATGCGTCTTCATAGGATCCCCGAAGGAAACTATTGGGTATACCTTCTATCATAGATCCGAGGGAAAAATCTTTGTTTCCAAGAATGGATCCTTTCTAGAGAAGGAGTTTATCTCGAAAGAAGTGACTGGAAGGAAAGTAGAACTCGACAAGGTTGTTGAACCTTCTCTAGAACTTGAGAGTAGCGCAACACCGAAAGTAGTTCCTGTGGCGCCTGCACCAATGATGTTGATCATGAAACTTAGGTTGAAGTTACTACAGAACCTCGCAGGTCAACGAGAACTCGTACCACTCCTAATTGGTATAATCCCGTTAAGAGTGTCATGTTGGTGGACAACACCGATGACCCTGCGACATATGAGGAAGCGATGATGAGCCCAGATTACGATAAATGGCAAGAAGCCATGAAATACAATATTGGATCCATGTACGAAAATCAAGGATGGCCTGAAGGCTGTCGAGAACAAATGGATTTTCAAGAAGAAAACAAATGTTGATGGTAATGTTACTGTCTATAAAGCTCGACTTTTTGCAAAAGGGTTTCGACAAATTCAAGGAGTTGACTATGATGAGACTTTCTCACCGGTAGCGAAGCTAAAGTCTATGAGGATTTTATTAGCAATCGCTGCATATTATGATTATGAGATATGGCAAATGGATGTCAAAACGGCGTTCCTCAATGGAGACATTGATGAAGAGTTGTATATGGTACAACCCAAAGGTTTTGTCGATCCTAAAGATGCTAACAAGGTATGCAAACTTCAACGGTCCATTTATGGATTGAAGCAAGCATCTCATAGTTGGAATCAACGTTTTGATAAGGTAATCAAAAGTTTTGGTTTTATACAAACTTATGGAGAAGCTTGTATTTACAAGAAAGTGAGTGGGAGCTCTGTAGCATTCTTAATACTATATGTAGATGACATATTGTTGATTGGGAATGATGTAAACTTTCTTACTAGTGTCAAGGATTATTTGAATAATAGTTTTTCAATGAAAGATTTTGGCGAAGCAGCTTACATATTAGGCATAAATATTTATAGAGATAGATCAAGACGCCTAATATCATTGTCACAGAGTACATATTTGGACAAAGTTCTAAAGAGCTTTGGAATGGCAGATAGCAAGAAAGGGTTCTTGCCCATGTTGCCAAATACGACCTTGAGTAAAACTCAAAGTCCTGCAACGTCAGAACATAGAGAAAGGATGAGTAAGACTCCCTATGTCTCAGCCATAGGATCTCTTATGTATGCCATGCTATGTACTAGACCCAACATTGCATATGTTGTTAGTTTGACCAGCAGATATCAAAGTGATCCAGGTGTGGATCATTGGATAGTGGTCAAAAACATCCTTAAGTACTTGAGAAGAACTAAGGATATGGTTCTTTCTTATGGAGGTGATGAACAAGTCGTTGTTAATGGTTACACCGATGCTAATTGTAACACCGATCCAGGATGATTCTAAATATCAATCTGGATACGTATTTACTTTGAATGGTGCAGCAGTTAGCTTTAGGAGTGCAAAGCAAAGCGTTGTGGCGAGATCTTCAACTGAATCAGAATACATAGCTGCTTCAGAGGCTTCACAAGAGGAGATATGGATGAAGGAGTTCACTACAGAGCTTGGTGTGGTTCCAAGTGTGCTGGACCCAATGTCTATCTACTGTGATAACATGGGTGCCATAGCCAATGCGCAAGAACCAAGGTCACACAAGAAGCTGAAGCACATCAAGCTACGTTTTCACGCTATTCAAGAGAATGTCCAATATGGTGACATAAAGATTTGCAAAGTACACACAGATCTGAATGTGGCGGATCCGTTGACTAAACCTCTCCCGAGGGCAAAACATGACCAGCACCAAACCGCCATGGGTGTTCGGTATATTACCATGAAATCTAGATTAGTTGACTCTAGTGCAAGTGGGAGACTGTTGGAGATATTCCCTATAGGCAATAATAAAAATGGTTATTATTATATCTTTGTGTTTATGATAAATGTTTACATTCATGCTATAATAGTATTAACCGGAAACATTAATACTTGTGTGATTTGTAAACTAATTTAGAGTCCCTATTAAAGCCTCTTTGTAATACTAGCTTGTTGGTTAATAGATGATCATGGTTTCCCGATCATAAACATTGAGATGTTATTAACAACAAGGTCATATCATTAGGAGAATGTATGATGGACATACTCCTATAGATAAGCGTAGAATAAAGATCAAGTCATTTCAATAGTTTGTTTGCTATAAGCTTTCTGATACATAGTAACCTAAATACTTTGACCATGAGATAATGCTAATCACCATCACCAGAAGGATGCTTTGATGACATCAAACACCACACCGTAACTAGGTGGATATAAAGGTGGCATTGAGTGTTCGGAAAGTATGTGTTGAGGCACATGTATCAAGAGTGGGATTTGTCCATCCATATGACGGATAGATATACTCCGGGCCCTCTCGGTGGAATGTCATCCAATTAGCTTGCAAGCATGTGACTGGCTCACAAGGGATCACATATCACGGGAACGAGAAAAGAGTACTTATCGGTAACGAGGTTGAACTAGGTATGTAGAGATACCGACGATCAAACCTCGGATAAGTAAACTATCATGAGAAAAAGGGAAATTGGTATCGTATGTAAGTGGTTCATTCGATCCCAAAGTAAACGTAGAAATATGTGGGAGCCATATGAATTTCCATATTCCTCTATTGGTTATTGATCGGAGAAGTGTCTCGGTCATGTCCGCATAATTCATGAACTGTACGAAGACACACTTAAGGATTCAATGTTGTTTAGTAGATATGGAATGTAAGTAGGGAAACTGAATGTTGTTCGGAGTCTCGGATGGGATCCGGGATATCACGAGGAGATCCGAAATGGTCCGGAGAATAAGATTCATATAAGGAAAGTCTGATTTCGGAGTTCAGGAATGATTTTGATGTTTTCATCGGAGAGGTTCTAGAAGGTTCTAGAAGGTTCACCGGACCGGAAGGGGAATGGTCCATGAATGTGTCATGGGTAAGTGGAATGATTGGATCATGTCCTAGGTCACTTGGTTGGGCATTTGTGAGACATAATTAAAGCTCTAAATTGAAAGTCAAAAGGGAGGTTTGAAAAGTCAAACTGGAACAATAGTTTTCTAGTGGAAGAAGGAAAGAGTCCTTCCTTCTATCCAACTTGGGTTTGGGTATGGATTCAAACTCCCCACTCCCACAACTGCCCCTCTCATAAATAGAGGGGGAGGGATGCGCCAAAGACCACAACACCAGCCCTCCCACCCGTGCGCCGCCGCCGCCAAGCCGCCCAGCGTCGCCAGTCGCCGCCGAAGGCCCGTCATCGTCGCCCTAGCCGCCCACGACACCACCTCCTCCTCTCTGGCTTCTAAACCTAGATCGCCGGAAAACCCTAGATCCACCATAACTCGCACCGTCTTAGGCGAAGACCTACGGGATCTTCCCTCTACTTCCGACATCACGCCGTCGTGCTGCCGGAATCGCGAGGGGAGAACTACAACCTCCGCTGCCTGCTGGAACAAGGGAGAGGAAGGTCTTCATCGAGTACTGAACGTGTGGCCGACTACGGAAGCGCTGCCGGAACGCAGCGCCAGAAGGATCATCTACACGATCTTGAGATCAGCAAGTGTACGACTACATCACCCACGAGAATCTGCTCTCGTAAACCGCTTTGGAATCTTTAAGGGTGAGTACTCTAATCGACTCGTTGCTTCAATCTAGTAGATATATCTTGGCTTGTTTGTATGCATGCGGTAATAATTTTTTGTTTTCCATGCTACGAACCCCTACACAACGTCCCATGGTAGTTCTAGTATATGAACGGTTTGTATTAACCAAGTCCATAATTCAATATGTGGGCATGGCGTACACCAAGGAGACATGCGGTGTCGCGAAGAAGGGCAGTGATTATCTTGGATCATCTACTCGGCCCCACATCACAGAATTGTGGACGGGAAAGTACGCCCGGTTGTGCAACAAGGATTTGATTTCTCATCGGTAAAGCAATATACCTCTACAGAGTGTAAGAACTATAACTTGTTACTCCCTGTTCCGGGAAGGAACTGCGAACGTGGCAGGAAATAAACTCCATGAAGTTCTAGTCAACCTGTGAAGGCTGATGGGTATAGTTTTTTATATTAAAATCAACTTTTGAAGAAATGTTTACAAAAACTGCATAGTGCCAATGACTGATAGTCCGAGGTGGTAGATAGAGTATCAAACTTCCCACCTTGCATATAATGAACTTGCTGGGTAACGTTGTTACTCATTCTTTCCTTTGATCCCCTGCTTAGACTCTGAGGGGCCAGAAGACACTCCAGTGTATGCTACTGAAGGACAAGAGGATGTCTACTATGAGGAACCATACATGTCCGGATGAGTGGAATGGGTGGACTACGAGATACGCTACGGAGTAGAAGGCAACGAGTCCGAGTAGTTTCCTAGAATTATATAGTAGTCCAGATGGACCGAGCAGCACAAACTTTATATAATAAGCTGTTGAGCTCAATTCTAGATTCGAGTTTAAAAATTTGATCTTCCGCTGAAACTTCTTAAGTTTGGTTTGTAAGTTTGAATAACTGAAGTACCGATTTTTTGGTATTGTAATAATAATAATGTGTGTATGTTTGTAATAGATATACAATGTTTCTGTTGTACCACTCTGAGGGGTGTGATATTTGCAAAACGGTGTTCTGTAAGTGTCATGTCAACGACTATAGTGTACTACACATGCAGTGGTATGCTAGGTCACTGTATTTTCCATGCACCAATGCAAGCGCGTCTCATCATCGGTGCTTCGGCAGAAAGACGCGTTCCGCCACCTCCATCGTGAAAGACTCGCCAGTGGTCTTGTGACGGTTGTAGAAAAGGAGACGCGGCCCGGGTTGCATTGTGTAAATCCGCGGGCGCCCCGGAATCGGAGGCGGAAACACGTCACGTTCCACTTGCGGGTTCAGCCACCACGATGGCGGACGCTTGAGCACCTCCTCTCTGTCGGCATTGGGGTTGCCACGGATCTTGTCGGGCCGCCGCCAACGGCCAGGCATGGTGTTTTGTGCTGGGGGGTGGTGCGGGTCTGGTCGAAGATATTTCGGCGACCTCCCCTTTTATGGCTACGCCTAGACATGGTGGGAAACTCCCAGAACTAGCAGGAAACGGTGGGAAAGAAAGGAGAGAGACGGTGTGACGGTGGGAAGACACGGAAAATACGCTGGTGTTGGCGATGGCGAAGCACAGATAGATGGGTCGCACCGCTGGGCGCGGTCGGCCGGACAGGCTGGACCCCAACACAAAAGCGATCGCGGCCCGACCCAAATAGACAGAAACATACCGTTTGGTTCGACCGGTTGGATCCGGCCCGGTGGAGATGCCCTTAGTATAGAGTTAGACTAGGGGTGTAGAAGTGGTGTTGATAATAGAGCAATTTACCAAGCGAATTATCCATAATAAACGCTAGATAAAACATAATTAGAATAATAGGCAATATACTAATAGCGAATACATATTAAGGCATATAACCAAACAAACTGCAAGGCGTAAAAGTTTGGATACGATCAGAACAAGATTGATAAAGAAGATATACACGGCAGTAGCAGAAGAGGAACCGCCGGCGTTGGAACCGTCGTTGGCCATGTCGTCGAGGAAGAGGGTGCTGATGTCGGGGAAGAAGTCCTCGTCGGGGAAGACGTCACTGCAGTCGCTATCCGTGAGGGAGTCCGTGAAGAAGCCAGTAGTCGCGCCGATAGAGCTCCCCAAAAACCTTATCGCCCTTCTCCCGTACAGGACTCGAAGCAGCGGGGTCTCGGAGGCCTATTGTCCTGTCTCGCGGTGCACGCCGCAAGGCGGGATGGGGAAGATCTAAGTAGCGCAGTGCTCTGGAACTGGAGGCGCAAAGGATGTGTGGCAGTGTAACTGAGAGGAGGCGCGACCTCTCTCTTATATAGATCTGAGGGTAGCGGGCGCACGGAAGATGAAACGAACAGACAAGTTGAAGCGAACAGGCGGAAGCCCACCGGACAGCCTCCACTCAATTCGTATTTATTTAGCTCGTATTAAAAGTCCACTCAAGCAAAACGTTTCAACTTCTGTACGACTGTTCATATACCATTAATGCATGGCAAAATAAAGCTTGGCTCTGCGAGATTCCCGCAACCCGCGGCGCGCGCGTCGTGACGTGACGTGACGTGACAAGGCGAGCGAGGAGGAGGAGCGCGTGTGTGGAACTCCCTCCTTCTCCTTCTCATCATTTTTACCAAGTGGTAGGAGAGCTCACCTTATAAGTTGGTCCAACTTCCACTCAAGTAGCAATGTGGGACTAAACATTTGTCCCAGCTCTTTCCTTGCATGAATGGGCCAAATGGGCCTCTAGGATTTCAGGAATTTATTGGCATATAATAAATGGGCTGGGCCTAATTAGGAAAAAATTCCAACAATCCCCCACCAGATCCCAGAGGTACATGAAGTTTGCCTTTGTTTCCAAAACATTGTTTATATACCGGTTGTCACATCCCAAGATTTTCCAAATCTTGTAATGTGAAAATAAATGAATAAAATAAAACTTTGTTTGATTTTCAGAGCCAGAAGAAAATTTGTGAATTCAATTGGAACTCCAAACCCATTTGAATTAAATAAAACCTAAAGGGATTTAAAAAGATAAACATTTTAAAAAAAGGAAAAATAAAAACATTTGGAAATACTATTTTGAAACAATTAAATGAAAGGATTGTTTTCAAATGGAATAGAAGTTTATAAGTAAAGAATAAAGCCAAATTAAACCTTGGCCAAGCTTTGGGAATTAAAACATTTTATTTTTAATAAAAATTAGCAAAGGTTTATTTAAATAAAATAATAAGGAATTAATATCCAAACTTTATTTAAATAAAAGGTTTTACCAATTTAATTGAAACATCAAAACTTATTAAATTATTTAAAATAAGTTTTCCAAATATTTGATATTCACAAATAAAACCTACTAAAGTGTTTTGGCTTTATATTAGATTTCAAAATAAATATCTCAATAAAACAAATCCTATTTGATTTAATAATGAAAGTCTATTATATTTAATTAATAATGGACTCTAAAATAAAAATGTTGTTTTGTTTTAAAACAAGTTTCCAAATATTCTTTATTGCCAAATAAAACCTACTGATTTGGTTTTGAAAATATTTAGGTTTCAAATAAAGATTTTATTAGTAAAATCAAACTATATTTGATTTGATAACTAAGGACCATTTTGTTTAATGGACTCTAAAATAAAAGGTTAATTTTGTTTTCTAAATATTCTTTATTTCCAAATAAACTACTGAATGGTTTAAAATTAATTAGTTCTCAAGTGGAACTTTGGAATTAAATCAAAACCTATGGATTTAATAGTTGATACATCTATTTAGTTAATTATTAATGGACCCTATTATTTAAATTATGAATTTGAATTTGGATTTTGGTTCATGTTACTGAACAGAACTAATTTCAATATTACAAAGTTTGGGTGTTGTTTGAATTGATTTGAACATTGTTTGTTTGTTTGAAATTTCAAAACAGAAAAATAGAAATAGAAAAGGAAAAAGAACTCAGAAGAAAAAAATGTATAAACAGACTGGCCCAACTACCCCAGCCCAACAACCCACTCGCAGCCACCTCCTCTTATTCCCCGAACCGTTTTCTTCACAGCAGAAGCAACCCGTTAAGTCACTGACCGGTGGACCTCCTCCTTATTTCTTTTCCCACTGACCAACAGACCCCACTTTCCCACTCCTCCTTCTTCCTCGCGGTGACAACGCCCCCCTCTCCTCGACCGTTTCTGGCGACATTTGCGAGCATCAATTGACGTTAACGCGGCAGTTAATCGCTCCTACGACCGCGCATTCTTAAGCACCTCTCCCACCTCGACATTTTCCCCAGACAACTCCTCCTCTCCGCCCCTAGGCTGTCGCCAATCTCTTCTGCACCGCCGCCGTCTCCGACGAGCTTATTCCTCGATTCCGGCCATACACTGCCACCACTTGCCTCCCTGAGCACCCTAGCAGCTTCCCCACTCCCAGACACTCCTCCCCGTACCACCCGTTCGACCGCGGACGCCCCTGAGCATCGGCAACGACGACACCGAGCGTGCGCCGCCGTCTGCCATTGCTCCGTCGAGCATTTCAGGTGAACTCCGACCACCCCGCGCCTCCTAGATCACGCACACAACATCGCCTTGGTCTTGCGCATCTGATACTGTCTTCCATTTGTCCTAGCGTGCATCGCAGACCCGTCTCCGACAAGCTCCGAGCGCCGCCGCGTCTGCAACTACCTCCGGCGACGTTTCCTGGTAAGAACTGACCACCCCGAGCCCTCTCTTTCACGCGAGAAGCTTCGCCTTGATCTTGCGCGAATAACTGCGTCTTCATTTTCCCTCGGGGCGAACCACAGCTCCACCCTCGACGAGCTCCAGGACCATCTGACGCCGTCCACGTCTCCGGCGAGCAATTAACCGCAACCTTGCGCGCCCCTCGTCGAGCCATCAGCACGTTGAGTATCGCCGTGCCCCCCTGAGCCCGGTGAGCATCTACCCTTTCTCCCTCACCTCCTGTAGCATCGGCACTGTCGTCGACCGACAGCTCCGCCGCTGGTAGCCACCGCAGCGCCGCCCATCTGTGGCTGGTGTGCCTAGCACCGTTAGATCGTAATCGGATGGCCACGATAGAACGTAACTGAAGCGGTAAGTAACCTCTGCGCGCCGCACGATTTAACTTAAATCCAACGGCTGTCGTCGCGTGATCCAACCGAAACGGTACCGACGAATAGGAAGTCGCCGCGTGTCCAGCTGATGATTTAAAAACAGATAGAAACCAGATTTGAATTGCAATTTGAAAACCCTATAACTTTTGATCCACACGTCCAATTTTTGCAAACTTTATATCGTTGGAATCAGTGGAACAAACCCTAGCCAACCATGCCCTTAGTTTAGCAAATAGTATTTGTTAGTTTGTTTGTTTTTGCAGATTCTTTTGTGTGCTTGTTTAGAGTATAAAAATTGTTTAAAATTGATTTTAGGGTTAAAACTTCTGCAAAATGGTTTTATGTGACCTTACTGACCCTAGGAACCAACCCTTGGTGCTAAAAATGATTTTGGTAAAATTTAGGTTGGAGTATTTGACTTAGCCAATTTCTAGCCAAATAAAATTATTGATTTTAATATGAAAATGTTTATGGAAAGAAAACATTGAGAAAATAGTTTGGACCAAACCTACTGACCCAAAAACACCAAGTTTTGCAATAGCAACTCATTTGGTGAAAAACTTAAAAGTTTTGTTTTGACAAAAACATTTTTCACCACATAAAAAGATGAATGGATTTTAAAATAGTTTTGGGCAAAACCCTCTAACTAATGACTTTGCCATTTTGGTAAATGACCAATTTGGACCTTACAAAATCTAGAAACCTAATGGAGACCATCCTTGCAATAGAACCATCCTTTGCATATTTATGCATGACTTAGTTTCCTTTTGTCTTGTGTGTGTAATTTTGTTTGAGTGATGGTGGTTTGGAATGCTAGTTGATTTGGTGTCTGCTTGATTGACTTGTAGTGAAGATTAGTGAAGTGTGAGACCAGCAAGATCAAGGAGTGAACCACCATTCCCTACCAAAAAGGCAAGTTACACTATCATTCCAAAAGTCCTATTATTTTCATTATACTTAGTGGATTATGAAAAACATGCATGAAAACAATTTTATACTTATGCTATGCTAAATCCTAATAGGATTCCCTATACACTACTTAGTGAAAATATTGTAGTTGATACATGCTTAGCCATGCTATATTTTGAAAAGAGATACAGGTTGAGATTTTACAAAGGTTGAGAAAAGGACTTGTGTTTTACATAATAAAACAAGAACTCAATAAACCACCTAGGTGGTGGACACTTTAAGTTTTGGAGAAGGTGGCAACAAAAGGAACCATGTCTATGGGATTCACTTTGTGTTGTGCTCCAAAAGAAAACCACCTAGGAAACTTAGAGATGGAACATGTTTCTCCAATTGTGGCTTTCGTGTGCAACCACATGCTATTATGGCTCTGGCTTAGTCAACTACATTAGGAAGACCCATACATTGTCTTTAGTTACCGGACATGGGGATCTGGAATGCTTCATGGGGGCTGAAGACAAGCTAGCAATGATGTATGGGAGGACCTTTTGGAAAGACTTCACACACTCTCGGTCTGTCGGTACTCCATCTTGGTGAGCACTAATCCGAGGCCACTGGTGGCAACAAGATGGGATTGTGACATGTGGGTAAAGTGTACTCCTTCAGAAGTTAATAAAATCTAAGTACTTAGCCGTGTCCCCGGTTATGGACAATACTGAGCAACTAAAGTTTGAACTATGGGAGATCTCGACATTCTAACTTCTAAAATAAAAACTTGATGCCCTTGTGTGTCTACCAAGGAATTCAAAGAGATTTTGTTAAAGCATGTTGAACTTGGGGTTACCAAGGAACTCATGAGATTTTAAAGCTTGTTGCACTTGGGGTTACCAAGTGGCTCAAGAGATTTTGACAAGGACTTGAACACTTGAGTTTCTACCAAGGAGTTCAAGGGATTCTTGGAAAAGAGATTTGAAAAAAGGACCAAAACCATTTTCGAAAAGATAGGAAAAAAATATTGCTTTGTGCAAACAAGCCTTAAACTCTACTTAGCCAAATATGCATGTATTGATAGGATCCACTCTTATTATACATAGAAGTGAAGCTTGCCAATACAATTCAAAATGTATTGACCCTTGTGGCTGTAACTTGTAATGTTGCAGGTTTGATTGATTTGAATGAAGATTGTTTGATTAGGATTACAAAGTCTACAACCAACAAATGACTGAGGCACTTTGAAGATGAAGGACCCATACTTATAGTTATTCCGCTGCAATGTAATGTAATAGCCAAATGAGCTATGTATGATGTAATAAAACTATGTTATTCCTGGTTATAAATTTATATTATGACCTTTGTATCTTGATATCACATCTTAACTGTGGATGCTAGCTATTGATCCAGGGACTAGCATTGTAAACACAGGGGGCTCTATCTTATTAAAGATTGGGACCCCTACACCGGTATTGTAGTGGAGACTGTTAAGTTGAACTTCCAACTAGACCTTTATGTTATACTAGGCTGCAAATTATATAGTGGACTATGCCTTGAACTGCAAGTTTGCTGCGAAAATAGCTTCACAAAAAGTCTTGACCGATACTAGGCTACCGTGGGACTTCCCCGAGGGTGGAGCTTATACATCATACTCCATGACCTTTCATGAGTTTATTAGAGAGAACCCTACTCTCATAGACTGCAACGTTTTAACAGTCAGACTCATATAGGTGTGTTCTTCAAAAGATGTTCTGAGGACAACATATTTGCTTAGGATAAGCCACTTAGAACACATTAAGATAATAAATCAACCTGCCGTGCAGAATAGGAAAGTATTGCATCTTTATGGAGTGGTGTTTATTATAGTAGGGATACTTTCCTCTCAGCTAACCAACAGCTTGTCTCCCAATTATAATTCACGGGATCTCTGATCACATACAATGGTTTACCACTATGGAAAGCTCAATTTGTGGGTCTCATACCCATCTTCTTCGATGCATTTTCTATCACGTTGCGTGATAGACCCTTTGTGAAGGGATCTGCCAAGTATTTAGATGTTTGGATATAATCCAATGCAATAACTCTGGATTTTCTCATTTTCCTGATAGATTTCAATCTCCTCTTCACATGCCTTGATGACTTCATATTATCCTTAGAACTGTTTACTTTGACGATCACAGTTTGATTATCACAGTTCATCGGTATGGCAGGTATTGGTTTTTCAACCACAGGTAAGTCCATCAAGAGCTCACGAAGCCACTCTGCTTCAACAGTGGCCGTGTCTAATGTTGTGAGTTCTGCTTCCATTGTTGACCTTGTTAAGATGGTCTGCTTGCAAGACTTCCAGGAAACAGCGCCACCACCAAGTGTAAACAAATAACCACTTGTGGCCTTAATCTCATCAGCATCAGATATCCAGTTTGAATCACTATAACCTTCAAGTACTCGAGGATACCCAGTATAGTGAATACCATAACTCGCAGTGCCTTTCAAATAGCGCAAAACTCTTTCAAGAGCATGCCAATGATCATCTCCAGGATTTGACACAAATCGACTCAGTTTGCTTACAGCAAAGGAGATGTCAGGTCTAGTAGCACTGGGGGTGGTGCGGGTCTGGTCGAAGATATTTTGGCAACCTCCCCTTTTATGGCTACGCCTAGACATGGTGGGAAACTCCCAGAACTAGCAGGAAACGGTGGGAAAGAAAGGAGAGAGACGGTGTGACGGTGGGAAGACACGGAAAATACGCTGGTATTGGCGATGGCGGCTGCAGATAGATGGGTCGCATTGGCTGGCCATCGGGACAGGCTGGACCCCAACACAAAAGAGATCGCGGCCCGACCCAAATAGACAGAAACATACCGTTTGGGTCGACCGGTTGGATCCGGCCCGGTGGAGATGCCCTTAGTATAGAGTTAGACTAGGGGTGTAGAAGTGGTGTTGATAATAGAGCAATTTACCAAGAGAATTATCCATAATAAACGCTAGATAAAACATAATTAGAATAATAGGCAATATACTAATAGCGAATACATATTAAGGCATATAACCAAACAAACTGCAAGGCGTAAAACTTTGGATACAATCAGAACAAGATTGAGAAAGAAGATATACACGACAGTAGTAGAAGAGGAACCGCCGGCGTTGGAACCGACGTTGGCCATGTCGTCGAGGAAGAGGGTGCTGATGTCAGGGAAAAGTCCTCGTCGGGGAAGACATCGCCGCAGTCGCTATCCGTGAGGGAGTCCGTGACGAAGCCAGTAGTCGTGCCGATAGCGCTCCCCAAAAACCTTATCGCCCTTCTCCCGTATAGGACTTGAAGCAGCGGGGTCTCGGAGGCCTATTGTCCTGGCTCGCGGTGCATGCCGCAAGACGGGATGGGGAATATCTAAGTAGCGCAGTGCTCTGGAACTGGAGGCGCAAAGGATGTGTGGCAGTGTAACTGAGAGGAGGCGCGACCTCTCTCTTATATAGATACAGAGGGGTAGGCAGACAGACTACACAGAAGATGAAACGAACAGACAAAAGTTGAAGCGAACAGGCCGAAGCCCACCGGACAGCCTCCACTCAGTTCGTATTTATTTAGCTCGTATTAAAAGTCCACTCAAGCAAAACGTTTCAACTTCTATACGACTGTTCATATACCATTCATGCGTGGCAAAATAAAGCTCGACTCTGCGAGCTTCCCGCAACCCGTGGCGCGCGTCGTGACGTGACATGACGTGACGAGGCGAGCGAGGAGGAGGAGCGCGTGTGTGGAACTCCCTCCTTCTGTGGCATCCCGCAAAACCACTACTAGAAAATCGCTTGGTATTTTGTGCGCATTGCATCATCATGACATCATCATGCATCTGTTTGATAAAAACTATTTTACAAAGGTCTATTTTGTTTTTGCAAACACCCCGTCCTAATTCCAAATCAAACTTCGGATGTCCAGATATTTTGTTTTGACTAAATGATTTACAAAGGTTCTTTAAAATAATGTGTAAAGAAAACCCGAAAATAAATATCTAGTCCTAAACCAGTCCCCCCTAAAACCTTTTATACCAAATAACCTACCCAGTCCTATTCTACCCCAGCCCTCCACCTCACCTGCACCAATCGGTGCCTGCCACCTCATCCTCTCTCTCCCCCCGACCACTCTCCCGCTGCCACCTCAACCCCAAACACCCCCTCTCCCCTCCACCTCACCCGCCGGACCCACCCCACACCACAGCACACACCACCCACCCGGCCCCACTCACCCTGGCCCCACCTCCTGCCCGCTCTCCCTTCTCCGCTCGCACCCCGCCCCTTCCCCACCGACGCGCCCACTCCCTTCTTCATCCCCTCCGGCCTCGCCCCGCCTCTCCAGCGCCTGCCACCGCGGCTTTCCCCACCTCCCTTGCCAGCACAGGCCGCCCCCGTTCCTCCCTCACCTCCCTCCGCCGCCTGCCACCGCCTCCCGTCCGACCCCCGGCCAGGCCCCTCCACCACCGGCCTCTGCTCCTCCTCCTCCGCCACCGCGCCCTCGCCTCCGTCCCCTCCCCTTCCCTCTCCCCGCCGCCGGAGGTCCTCCGCGTCGGCCCCGCAACCGCCGCCGCAAGACCCTACCGCCTCTGCCCGACCTCCTCGCCGCCAGACCGTCCTCCGCGATCGGCCCGCCCCGCCTGCACCCGGCCGCCGCCCGAGCCAGCCCCGCTCCCCGAGCGCCTTCCTCCTCTGCGACCACCCCTCCCTCCTCGCAGCGTCGCCGGCCTCAGGCCCTCCCGCCGGCCTGCGCGTGCCGCATCGAGCCGTCTCCCTCCCGCGCGCTCCCCCCTCGTCGGAGCCCGACCCGATCCTCTCCTCCACCTCCCCTGCAGAGCCGACCTCGAGGCCGAGCCCTCCTCTGCTCTGTCCGGCAGGCCCACGCCGACCGAGCCCTGGGCCCGCGAGGCTCTGCCCGCTTCTCTGTCACCGTCCGCGTGCCTCCCCGTGGTCGCCCCTTTTCCGTCCGCTCGCCGCGTGCGTCAGCCCGTTGGCTCCGTGGTGCTCTAGTGTCGCCGTTTGTGAAGCCTATGGTGTACCGTGTGTGGCCAGGAACTTCGAGCTGTTTCGTTAGAAGTGTGGCCCTTGGTCCTCTACAACATCTTCTGGGGCAAACCCCTTCTTGATGTCGCCAAGATCTTCCGAGGATCCTACCCAAGTTCTTCCACGAGACCCGCGAAGACCGATCCCGACGTCCGAGACCCCGAAGGCCGACCTCGCCGAACCCGAACCCTGGAACCCCGCCAAGATCTTCATCGAAACCCGAGAACTCCGCCGCGGTACCCGGGAATCTCCTACATGGAACCATCGGGCCACGTAAGACCATCGATGCCACACCCGAGTCCGGCACCGACACCCGACAACCTCAACATATGACGCCAAGGTCTTCTCCCCGGAACGTCGCGTGCTCCTTTCCGGATCCGAAGCCGCCAAGATCTCCATGGAACGACAAGCACTTCACCCCGGACGCCAAGTCCGACCTGTCCCGCGGACCCGACAAGGTCTTCACGACGACAAGAACGACATCGACCAGGGCGAATCCGATGCGCCCGACACCGACCCAAGTCCTGCTTCCCGGATGCGACAAGATCTACCTTAGTTATCAGAGAACGATCCCGCCGAGACCGATCCCGTCGAACCCCGAACCCTGAGACCGACCCCGAACCCCTCGGAGCCCCAAGATCGCCGAACCCTAATGTGTGACCCCTTTTCTCGAGCCCTATTTTATAAATGTAATAACAAATTGATGCATATTAAATTGTCATACTCGCATGCATATTTGTGTGGTTTGGGGGCCTTATGTCGATTAACCTAATTAAATATGAGGCCCATATGCGGGCAAATCTAGTCTTATATTGGCCTCATTTAAATTTGTGTAGCGAACCGGTAACTTATCTTGCCCTGTTATCACAACATTTAAATTGCGGGGTATCTAAACAACATGAACCTATTAATTAATTGTCGGGACCCCCGGTTCCGCTTAATATGACCTAATTGCATCGCATATTTTCCATGACATACATCATACATGCATCATGCCCGATCTTTTGCCGTAGTATTAAATAGTGCATCCGGTGTTTCTTCTAGTGCTTTGCTTCTTCACGGATTAGGCCGATAAGTTGATGTGAGCTTCGCCCCGATCTTCGGATGAACCTCGGCAATGTTTTTCAGGCGAGCACCTCCCCCTTTCTACCTATCTTACTTTTATAGTATTTATTCCCTCCTGTTGATCTATTGCTATCTGTGTTGCGATGCTCTAGTTTTCGTACCCGTGATATCCCTTGCAGCCTTATATTGCCTTGGACACCTCCTATTACCTGTTGTTTGGTAGATAGTTGGACCTGCGCGTCGTAGTCGCTTGCTCAAGTGTTGTTTCGTGTCGCCAAGTACCACAGTTGTTGGAGTATTTGCCGCATGTTTATTGTCGGAGATGATCATAATTTTAATTACTGTTTAACAACTAAAATTGAAGTAAGTAAGCAGAGGCACAGGTGGGCAATAGATGTTATTTGGTTGTTAACCGTCCACTTGTGTCCCGTAGGACCCCGAGTACTTGATACCTGTTCCTTGAATATTCGCGCTATCCACATCCGGGAGGATTATGGGACCCCCGAGCGAGCTTGATTCGGTCTTATTTCTTGGGGCCACAAACTAGTTTAAGGTTTTATTTACTATCCTGTACTTATGCCATGCTTTACTGCTTTATTTACGATTGCGAGGAGCACTGTCTGTTAGGATCGGGACACGATTTCATGTGTCGACAAGCCCAGTTTTGGGTTCCCTGCTCTGACCGGCCCACCCAAACCTTGGGTCCGTCTCGAGTCGCTAACTTTGTTATGGTGTACTCAATGGGGTGGCCCCCGGAAAGATTTCTGAATCCTGTGATTGCTTTGTCATGAAGGCCTCGTTGGGTTTTGATTTGGTTTTTCCGAGGTTGATCGAGTGTGTGTTGCTATTTGTGCACCCCTGCAGGGTAAAACTTTCTGAAAGCCGTGTCCGCGGTTATGGACGACTTGGAGCACAGTATCTCGATCATAGACAACTATAACTAAAGTAGTGCTATAAATTTGACTTTATAATGACTAGTAATCAGCTTCACCTTAATGGAATGGCTAAATAAAACTGCCAACAATTGCTTGCTTGGGTTGTCGCTTGCGACCATTGTATTTGACTAGTAAGTATTGCAACTATAACGGAATGGCTAAATAAAAGTACCAACAACTGCTGGGGTTTTGGGTTATCTCATGCTAATTGTATTTGACTAGTAAGTGTCGCAACTACAACGGAATGGTTAACTAAAAGTGCCCACTGCTTATTTTATCAGGATGACTATCTAAACCTGACTAGTAATTGCTGCAACGATAACTGAATAAATAAAACTGCCAACTGTGTGAGTCCCTCGGTTGACTTCCTCGTTTGGCCTCGAGGGGGAAATACCAGGATGGGTATGTTTGGTGGTAGTATCAGGTTGGATTCGGATAGGTCTTTCTTATCCCTCTCTGGTAGCCGACAGTTATATCGAGTCTCTATAGGTTGTTTAGTGCATGCCGCGCTGCCGCTCAGTCCACCATACCTATGTAGGCGAGGACCGCCGAATTCTAGCCTCGCCGTGTACTGGCCTCAGTACTGACCGCTCTCGCTTTTTCCTTTGCCCTTTGTCGGCACCCCTTTTGTTTAAGCAGGTTTTGAGATCGACGTCGTTAGCAGGGTTACCCTTCCGGCTTGGCCTGGGCAGGGTTATGGATGCCATTGGTTATTCTTCAGGGCTCTTAGCCCTATTTGCATCTTGTCCGTAGTCGGACGCTCTATCATTTTCAAGGTGATTTGGATCTTTGTATATTGTATCGGTATTCTTGACTCTTTGAGTCGCTGTTGTATATATATCTGTTCTGTGGGTCCCATCGAGGACTGTTGTGTAATGTTATTACTTCGTTTTCCACCCGCACGAAAGTGCCTGGTGGGCACCTTTGAATCGTTTCTATGCGGGTTTGGCGGGTTTCGCTAAAACTTGCATAGGGCCGATTCTGAGGGTGTTACACCTTCTCCTTCTCATCCTTTTTACCAAGTGGTAGGAGAGCTCGCCTTATAAGTTGGTCCAACTTCCACTCAACTAGCAATGTGGGACTAAACATTTGTCCCAGCTCTTGCCTTGCATGAATGGGACAAATGGGCCTCTAGGATTTCAGGAATTTATTGGCATATAATAAATGGGCTGGGCCTAATTAGGCAAAAATTCCAACAATCCCCCACCAGATCCCAGAGGCACATGAAGTTTGCCTTTGGTTCCAAAACATTGTTTATATACCGGTACTGTAGTGGAGACTGTTAAGTTGAACTTCCACCTAGAGCTTTATGTTATACTAGGCTGCAACTTATATAATGGACTATGCCTTGAACTGCAAGTTTGCTGCGAAAATAGCTTCACAAAAAGTCTTGACCGATACTAGGCTACCATGGGACTTCCCCGAGGGTGGAGCTTATACATCATACTCCATGACCTTTCATGAGTTTATTAGAGAGAACCCTACTCTCATAGACTGCGACGTTTTAACAGTTAGACTCATATGGGTGTGTTCTTCAAAAGATGTTCTGCAGGACAACATCTTTGCTTAGGATAAGCCATTTAGAACACATTAAGATAATAAACCAACCTGCCGTGCAGAATAGGAAAGTATTACATCTTTATGGAGTGGTGTTTATTAAAGTAGGGATACTTTCCTCTCAGCTAACCAAGAACTTGTCTCCCAATTCTAATTCACGGGATATCCGATCACATACAATGGTTTACCACTATGGAAAGCTCAATTTTTGGGTCTCATACCCATCTCCTTCGATGCATTTTCTATCACGTTGCGTGATAGACCCTTTGTGAAGGGATCTGCCAAGTATTTAGATGTTTGGATATAATCCAATGCAATAACTCCGGATTTTCTCATTTTCCTGACAGATTTCAGTCTCCTCTTCACATGTCTTGATGACTTCATATTATCCTTAGAACTATTTACCTTGAAAATCACAGTTTGATTATCGCAGTTCATAAGGATTGCGGGTATTGGTTTTTCAACCATAGGTAAGTTCATCAAGAGTTCACGAAGCCACTCTGCTTCAACAGTGGCTGTGTCTAATGTTGTGAGTTCTGCTTCCATAGTTGACCTCGTTAAGATGGTTTGCTTGCAAGACTTCCAAGAAACAGCGCCACCAGCAAGTGTCAATACATATCCACTCATGGCCTTTATCTCGTCAGCATCAGATATACAATTTGAATCACTAGAACCCTCTAGTACCCTCGGATACCCGGTATAGTGTATGCCATAGCTCGCAGTGCCTTTTAGATATCGCATAACTCTCTCAAGAGCATGCTAGTGATCATCTCCTGGATTTGAAACAAATCGACTGAGTTTGCTTATAGCAAAGGCGATGTCAGGCCTCGTGGCACTAGCTAAATACATAAGCGATCCAATAATTTGAGAGTATCTCAGTTGGTCTCTAGCATTTCCTCGATTCTTTCGAAGCAACACACTAGGATCATACGGTGTAGGAGAAAACTTGAAGTCGCTATACCCGAAACGACTCAAGATCTTTTCCACATAGTGGGACTAAAGCAATGTAATCCCACCATCATCATCTCTCAATAGCTTGATGTTCAGGATGACATCAGCTACTCCCAGATCCTTCATCTCAAAGGAACGAGATAAGAAATCTTTAACCTCCTTAATTGCATTAAGGTTGGTTCCGAAAATCAGTATGTCATCAACATACAAACAAAGTATGACTCCCTCACCCCCACTGACGAGGTTTAATCTCGTCAATGCCCATTGTTATGGACTTGGGTTTTGGAGAAGATGGGGATGCTGGAGATCGTGAAACGATTAGCAAACAAGCAACACGGGGACACGAGGTTTACCCAGGTTTAGTACCCCGGAGGGAAAACCCTACTCCTGCTTGTCTGCTCTTGATTATGGCGGAACCGAAAGTTACAGGGGTGCGCAGATGCAATCTGGCGTGGAGGTGTGTATGCGGTGGTATGCGAGAGAGCCTCCTCGTCGTGCCCTCCTGGCCTTTATATAGAGATAGGCAGGTCTTGGGCACAGATCGAGTCGGTTACAGGTTCTAGGGTTTGCCCCTTTGAATATTCTATCTACTCTAGTCTTGTTCTCCAAGGATCCAAAGGTGTAATGGGCCCTGTCCACCCGAAAGTCTTCATGGGCTGGCGCATGTTCTCGTGGGCCTTCCTTGGGATGGACTAGGTATGCTAAGATCGTGTACCCATAGGGTATAACCATGTCAGTAGCCCCTGAGTGTTCAGTCGAATCGTAGATTCGGCTGAGGACTCTTCAATCCTTCGGGTGCAGCTATCTCTGTATGTCTAGAGAATAATTTGAGTGCGTAGGGATTGTTGATGCGTGTGCCTAACTCTCCTGACAGATCAAGGTCAGTTAACTATCTTAGGAAAAAACAATACGATCTTCTTCAGATTCGAGTCCCTCGACTCGAACCTGGAACATATGCTGGTGTAATTCGACTCAGGCCGCAGAGGACTTACAGGAGTGGAATTCCAGTGAATTTTAAATGATGTACCCAACGCGTCCGTCGGGATTTTTCATCGTGCCTGTTGGCACGGATTCTTACTAGCAGAGCGCAGTCGTGTGCGTTGCCAGGCCATCAAATGATATCTGTAGGTCTTATCTTTGTGTCGCAGACACAACATCCGAATGATTATCACCGCGGAGGTGTTTCGGGTGGCCGAGGAGGATGTTACTCACTTAGCGTTAATTGGGACAGAGTTGCCGAAAAGTTTTTTCATGATGATCCGAAGGATCGCAGTCGAAGAATTCATAAGGTGCGCGACCAGCGCTCCCTATGGGAGTAGCCCCCGAGTGTCTGTTCGAGTCAGACTCGAGCAGAGACTTTAATTCGGCCATTGTTTGGCTTCAGGTCCGTAGGACACAAATTTTTCGGATGCTTGAATCCATCCTCCTATGGGAGTATGTAGCATCCCAGTTGTCTAACCCCTGTAATGCTACATGTCATAATAATAAAAAGTGCCACTTCCAACATATAATTGTTGCATCATCATCATATCATGCTCATACCATCATACCACCTTGAATTTAAGCATCATATAAAACCTTTTTCTTGTTTGGTTCTTATCTCATGTGCATGATTAATTGTAGTTGCCTCTTGATATTGTATTTGGTTCTTGATATATTGTTAAATGCCCAAGTGGAGTTGAGGGCATCTCTCTTATTGACTCCACCACCTTTTCTTTCACCACCTTTTATATTCCACCATCCAACTATCCTGAGCTTGGCATTTTGTTGTTTTATCTCTGGCTCATGATTAGTTGGTTGGAACCACCCATATATCTATGCTTGGCCTTGCCCACTTTTGGGAATGCATATGAGTAATGCCATGATAATCTTATTGTTTTCACAAGGATATGGTTGGCATTAATTATGTTGCATGGGCCATGCAAGTGCCACCTTCTCTAGTTTTGGTTTTTGCTTGAAATTCAAAGTGGATATGTTCCCTTGCTTAAATCTTGGTTTGGGCTTGTAGTTGCTACATCAAATCACCTATCTCTACCCCCCCTTTAGCTTAACCCCTCCCCCATGCCCCATGCACACACATGTGCTATGTGGCATGCACATCTCAAACCACCCCCCCTTTCTTCTTGGATCTTGCTTGGTCATTGTTGGATCATGCATGGGCCAAAGGAACCATCCCATCATCTTAAACATCTCCCCTACCTTCCCTCTCTTCTTCTTTTTCTTGGTTTTTGTGGGTTGTATATGAAGCTTGCATGACCAAGTTTAGTACCACCATCTTTTTCTTAATCCTCTTAGCAAAACCCTAAACCCTATCCTTGCCTTCTATCCTTCTAGCTAAAACCTAAAAACTAATCCCTCACCTAATCTAGATACTCCATCTCTCTCTCTCTCACCTAGCTAAGCCTAAACACTAAGCCACCCTCTTACCCCTAACCTACCTCCCCCCCTTAGCAAAACCCTAATACCCCTCCTCCTTTCTAGCTTGAACACCCCACCCTAGCTCGCCCCGTCTCTCTTCCATGCATGCCCCACCCCAGCAACCACCTAGCTATCCCCCACACGACCAGGACCCCCTAACCCTAGCCTAGCCCGAGCATGCCCCTCTCCCCTTCCCTCTTTCTTCTCTCTCTGCCTCACACCGCCCCAGCCCACTGCCTGCGACCACACGCCTACCCCACTGCCCGGCCCTCTAAGTGCCCTGCCTTGCCCTGGCGTGGCCGAGCCGTGCACGTGAAGAGAAAAGGTGGCCGACGCCACCCTGGCCATCTACCCCTCCCCCACGCTAGCCCCTTCTCCCCCCTAGCGTTCTTATCCTCCCTCACCCCTCTCTGGCCTCCCCAGATCCGCCCCAGAGGCTTGCCTCGCTCCCCTCTGCCCCTTCTCCACGCGGTGCCCGGCCCGGCGATCGTGCCTCTCACTGCAGCGCTCGATCCAGGAGGCAAGCGTTGAGCCGCGGTTGTCTAGGCGGCTCAGGAGGTTCCCGGCGCCGCCACGGTACACGGAGCAAGGAGGAGACGGACCGGAGCCACCAGGATCTGCCGCGCCACGCCGGAAACCCTAGCCCTCGGCGCATGAGCCTCGCCGTTGATCGCCACGCCCGTGCCTCGCCATCGTCACCGGCGGCCGCGGTGAGCCTCGAACCCCTCGACAACCCCTCTCGCCGATCTCGTCCTAGCCTCGCGGACCTTGCGTCGGCGCTCTGCGTCGTGAAGGCGCGTGCATCCTCTGCGTCTGCCGCTAGCACCGCCGTCTAGCCTAACTAACGCGAGCGACCCTCTAACATCACCCGCGGTAGCTCAGCGTCGCGCAGCGCCCGGTCGCGTTCGAGCCCTCCTCGCCACACGCTGATGCGCATCGGATCTGCAGCGAAGAGGAGCGATCTGGCGTGGTTGTTTTCTCATACCCCTCCTGTTTTGCCCTCGCATCCCGCCTCGGCCCCACCGGTCGGCGTTGCCGTTTTCTAAATAGGCACTCGTGGTTACTGGACGCAACCATGATCCTCCCAGCCCGCGTGTTCTTTTCGCAAATAACCCCCTGGCCCTTTTTGGTTCCCAACCCGCAGTCCCCTTGGCCCCGCTGTCAGCGTCTGTTGTCTTTTTGTAAAAAGGCTCCTGGCGTTTCCGAGATTCAACCCGCGGTCCCGTTTGTTCCTGAACCTGGCGTGTGGGTCGAGAACCCCACCTGTCTGTGAACCAGGCTAGTTTAGGCTGTGTATTAAACGTCCAGAATCTGTTTAAATTCAAACTTAGTTCAAATAATTTCAAATTCAAATTTTCCAATCAGTTTTGAAATAACTTTTTCAATATAAACCCAAATTTGACATATGATATATGTTTGAATATCAGAAAAATGCCAAGAATTCAAATATGCCATCCTTATTGTCTTTTGCACAATTAAAATTCCAGGTTTATTTAAATTACACCAATTGCCACCAGAAATTAATAATTTAATAACTTTTGTTTTATAATTCCAAATTAATCAAATGATATGTCTAAAATGATCAGCTCGACGAGACCTTTCTGTTTATGATATCCATGACTTCAATTGCAGCATGCATCATATAAAAATATAATGAACAGCAACTATTATGGCAACAAAATGTGACTAAAACCCAATTCAAATGTTATTTTCTTGTCCTCCACACCTCACCCATGCCATGCTACTTATTGCCATGCAACTTGTGCATCATTCATCATGGCATGATTGTTTGCTTGACGCATTTAATTCAAATGCTTGTGCTCTATATTCACGTTGGCCTTGTTTGTTTGGTTTTTCTCGGATAGACCTTTGGCGGGGTTGTATCAAGAGAACCAGAGCACTACCAGATCCGTCCCTTGCTTCAACTGAGATACCAGGCAAGCACTTCCACATGCTTGCATACATACAGTACCTATTGCCTCTATCTTATTCTTGCATCATTGAGTCACGATTGCATTAAAATGAATCCCAAGTATGCATTGCCTTTACTTTTAAACCCCACCAAGCTTGTTTCCTCCATCCCATGAGCCACTACTATAGGAGTTGTTTGAGCCATGCAGTCGTAGAAACAACATGTGTAGGGTTTGTGAGTCGATGAACAATGAGGTACCTAAACAACTTAACTTTGAGTAGTTCGGGATAACTAAAGAAAGTGGCATCGGTGAGCAACATCTGCTATTTGGTTTTCCTGCTCACTTGTGTCCGTAAGACCCCGAGTACTTGATTCTTGTTCCTTGATTTATCGCGCTATCCACATCCGGAGGTATATGGGACCCCCACAGGCGAGCTTGATTCCGTCTTATTTCTTGGGGCCACAAACTAGTTTGAGGTTTTATTTACTATCCTACTTATGCCATGCTACTGTTTATTTACGTTTGTGCGAGGAGCACCTTTGTCTTATTTAGGTAAGCGGGATGTTTTCGCGGTATCGGCGATCCCGATTGGGATCTGCATCGTTCTGACCATCGACGCAAACCTTGAGTCCGTCTCGAGCTTGCTTACTCCGTTGCGGGTATACTCAAGGGTGGCCCTGAAATATTTGAATCTGTGAATGTTCGGTTGTGAAAGCCTCGTTGGGTTTTGTTTTGGTTTTCGAGGTTGATCGGCGTGTGTTGCTATTGGTGCACCCCGGGTAAAACTTTCTGAAAGCCGTGTCCGCGGATATGGACGACTTGGAGCACAGTTTCTTGATCATAGACAAGCATAACTAAAGTACCGCTCTTAATCTGACCAAAGTAACTTGACTAGTAAGTAGTGCAATACTCATGGAATGGTTAATAAAATTGCCAACGGATGGGGGGTTGTTCGTCCGCTTCCTTGTTGGTAAGCAGAGAGGAGGATGGATCGGATGAGATTACCATTATAACTGTTGTTCTTATATTCACGGACATCCGTCTATCATTGTTTAGGCGGATGGTTAGCGATTATCTGTAGAATTGATAGGGTTTATCTTTCACTGCAATTGCGTCACCCCAGGTTGTGTCCCCTTTAGAGGCATTAAGACTTGCTGAGTACCCTTAGGGTCTCACACGATAAATTCTTGATTCAGATGAACAGGTACCTTCTCAGGACGGATACTGGGTGGAAGAAGCCGAAGATGTGGGCAACGATCGTTCGGTGTAGAGATTCCGGGAACGGGGATCCGTGAGACCTGTAGTTGGGATGTGCTTATTTCTATGGCATCTTATGCCGATTTGCTTCTTATCCGTACTCGGATCTTGTTTGCCGCTTCCGCATGATACTCTGATGTGTGTTGTATGAGGAGTTATCCTAAAATATAGATTTATCTAGGTCATTTGAATCTTGCCGTATGGCGTTGGTATATTTCCTTTCTTTCTAGATGGTGTGGCTCTGATGTACTCTTGTATGGTGGCTTGCGTACATACCCACTTGTGTACGTAGTTGATCCCTTCGCCTGCCGACTACGCCGCCCGTACAGGTCCCGTTGAGAGGGTAGTGGTTGGGACGTCTGAAAGGACTACCAGTGAGTGGCTTTTGGGGCCCCATCGTACTATTTCAACCACTATCACTCATCCAGGCTTGTATCTAGGAGCGTAGTTCACCGAGGTAGTTACAATTGGTATCAGAGCCATCCCGACCTTCAGGGTTTCAATAAGCAGTCGTTGTCGGTCTAGCAAATATTTTGGTAGTTATGTATATTAGGGAAAAACAAAAGCGAGTAGGATTGCTTCAATTTTTCTTCTTAACCTCCCACCCACCCTTTTCTGGTAAGGAAGTGCAACGTTTTCAATCCTCTTCTCAAAGTTCAAACTAGGATTCACGTGTTCTGGGTTTCCGTAGTACCATAGGTTGTGTGTGTGTGTGTGTGTAATCCCTTGTCTATCTGTTGCATCCAAGTTGTTATCTTATCTGCCTTTGGTTATCAACTGTTGGTACATTCCATACCGACAGGCTTTTGTAAACCGATGCAATCTATCTTTCTCTTTGTATCCGACGCTATCTTGTTTGGGGTGTTCGTTTCCGTAGCTACCAATCTTTAGGTTTCGTCGTGAGAAGAAGGGGTTAGGATGTGTGTTCCACTTGTTCATGTGCGGAGTAATGATTTGAGTGCGGGATGGAGTCGCGACCATACCACTACTTTTATCATTCGCTTTTGTATATTGAATCGGTAGAGTCACTAATCTTGATTCGTTAAGTAATTTTGCGCATCTATTGGTATTTTAATGCCGAAATTTGTGGAAAATTTTTTCTTTGATATATTTGTGTACCACACTCCTTTTCAGTCGTGTGCGATATGCTTAATATCTTTTAGGTGCTATGAACTTTGTTGATATTTTAATATCATCTCAGTAAATTGTATCCTTTAATCTTGGTTAATTCCATCTTGGTACTATTTTGGATTATTATCATTCTCCATTATAGTCTTGACTTGAGTTTTATATCAATGACGGATGGCTCCCCACGGGAGAAGAGGACATCCCTCGAGGCTGGGCTCATTGTCAAGCATAGCTAATGCTTTGGCGGCAATGCAAGAGAACCAGAAGGCTTCGAGGCGTCGGAAGGAATGAGTTTGCTCCACTTCCTCCACCTCCCAAGCGTGGTGACATCAAGAGCTTCCTCAAGTTCAACCCTCGTCGATTCGATGTGTCGACCGACCTCTTGACGCGGATGATTGGCTGCGAGATCTCAAGGTTGCTCGAGGCTGGCGATGTTCGAGCAGAGTGGGTCAAGTGTGCTACTCACCTTCTCAAGGGAGATGCAGCTCTTTGGTGGGAAAACTACTTGAAGGCAAGCTGCCTTGGGTTCCGCCAACTTGGGAGAGGTTCACTGCAGCTTTCAAAGCAGTTCTCTCGAGATTGTGATGGGAAGGATGAAGGAGGCCTTCCTCAACCTGAAGCAGGAAATGATAACGTCAACACCTATATCAGGAACTTCATGAACTGTCTCGCTATGGTGGTGATGAGGTATCTGATGACAAGAAAAAGCAGAAAAGATTCAGGCAAGGGCTCAATGCGTCGATCAAGTATGCAATCACACATGCAAGACCGACAACCTTCACGGAACTACAAAGACACGACTGCAAGAGGAGGCAAGCGGGCAAATGTTCGAGAGTCCAAGAAACATAACAGGATGCATCAAGCTCTGCGATTATGGCAGCTCCTTCTAAGCGGCGTGTCTGGGTTCCTAACACCCCACCGTCGCTCCTGGCTCCACCAAGACCTGCGAGTTTCACGTCAAGGCCACCAAACTTCACCACTGCGGCTCCCAGGGGCTACAACAACCTTACCTGGGCGCTGGCGGAGTCCTGGCTACTGCTCCACGTCCAGCTAGTGCACCTTGTGTGGAGATCTGGACATCAGCTGGAACTGCCCAATGAAGAACAAAGCTCTCCCTCCACCCCCGCCAAGATCTGCAACAAGCTCTCCTTCGGTTCGTGCACCACCGCCTCGGGCTCTCAACATCAACACTAAGCCCGGGTCTGCGGTTGTTCGGGCCAACTGCGTCAACGCCTCTCAAGCTGAGCTCGCACCTGGAGTTGTCATGGGTATGCTTTCAGTTAACTCAGTTCCTGCACGAGTTCTCTTTGATTCTGGTGCATCGCATTCCTTTGTGTCTCACAAGTTTGCAAATGAGAACGAGTTAGTCCTGGGTCCTCTCCAAAAGAAGTTAATGGTTCTTTCTCCTGGAGCAAATATGATGGCAACTAAGATCAGCCATGGCAACCAAGTTGAGATTGGTGGTTCTTCATTTTTGGCTTCTTTGATTGTTCTGGGCAACTCTGACATTGATGTCATTTTGGGCATGGATTGGTTGACAGCAAATGCAGCTGTGATTGATTGTGCTGAACGCTCAGTATCTCTGAAGATTCCTGAAGGCCACATAGTCTTTTCTCCAAGTCTAACTCCTGCTGTCCAGCTCTATTCCTTGGCTGCTCTGAATGACGATGCTATGGAAGCTATTCAGATGGTACCAGTGGTCTGTGAGTTCCCGGATGTTTTTCCGGAAGAGTTGCCAGGTATGCCTCCGGTTCGCGAGGTTGAATTCGTGATTGAGCTTGAACCTGGAACGGCTCCTATCTCCAAGAGGCCATACAAAATGGGTCCTTCTGAGTTGACTGAAATCAAACGACAACTTGATGAACAAGAGAAATTGGGTTTCATTCAACACAGCACTTCTTCTTGGGGTAGCCCAACAATCTTTGTGAAGAAGCGTGACAGAACCGATAGGCTATGTGTTGACTACCGGGCTCTAAATGCTAAAACCATCAAGAACAAATATCCTCTCCCTCGGATAAATGATCTTTTGATCGGTGGCGGGGCTGTGGTGTTCTCTAAGCTGGACTTGAGAAGTGGTTATCACCAAATCAAAATTCGCAAAGAAGACGTGCCCAAAACAGCTTTCACCACCCGCACGGCTGTATGAGTACACGGTCATGTCTTTCGGCCTCACCAACGCACTGCTACCTTCTCGAGGCTGATGAACTCCGTTTTCATGGAGTACTGGACAAGTTTGTGGTGGTATATCTGGATGACATTCGGTCTATTCCAAGTCTAAGGAGGAGCATGAAGAGCACACGAGGTGTGTCTGAACAAGCTTCGTGAGAACCGCTTGTATGCAAAGTTCTCTAAGTGTGAGTTTTGGCTGCTCAAGTAACATACTTGGGTCATGTTATCTCGCCAAGGGCATTGCAGTCAACCCGAAACCGTGAAGACAATAGTTGAATGGCTTCCTCCTGCTAATGTCAAGGAAGTGCGGAGTTTTCTCGGCGGCTAGCTATTGCCGTTTTGTTGAGAACTTCTCAAAGATAGCAAAGCCTCTTACCGACCTCCTCAAGAAAGGCAAGAAGTACTGTGGACTCACCTTGCCAAGAAAGTTTCGAGACACTCAAAGAAGCTCACTTCCACACGGTCTTGGTTCCTCCGGATACATCTAAGCCTTTCCGGATATTCTGCGCCTCTTTGCAAGGATTGGTGCGGTCCTTATGCAAGAGAGACAGTGGTTGCTTATGCCTCTCGTCGATTGAAGACGCATGAGATCAACTATCCCACATGACCTTGAGCTAGCAAGATTGTATTTGCGTTGAAGCTATGGAGGCACTACTTGCTTGGTAACCGTTGTGAGATCTTCTCGGACCACAAGAGTTTGAAGTATATCTTCACTCAACGGATCTCAACCTTGGCAGAGGAGATGGATTGAAGCAATCAATGACTTTGATGTGACCATCAACTACACTCGAGCAAAGCAAATGTCATGGCGGATGCGCTTAGCGTAAAAGCTTATGTCAACAACCTCATGGTGGAAGAGCACCAACCTCTCTTGTGCGAGGAATTCCGTCGGTGAACACGGAAATTGTGGAACAAGGGCATCTCTGAACCTTCGGCTACTCCTCTCTTGGAAGAACAGATTCGCTCTCGTCGACTTGGTGATCCGCACACCAAAAGCTTATCGCTAAGCTTGACCTTCCAATCTGAGTCCTTCCATGTTGATGATCAAGGAACGCTCTTCTTTGAACACGGATGTTTGTTCCAAACTATCCGGTCTCGAGAGACCAAGTTCTCAAGGAGGCACATGAGTCGGTTCTTTCTATCCATCTGGCGGCACAAAGATGTACATGGACTTGAAAACACAATCTTGGTGGCACAGGTTGAAGCGGTATTGTGCCAAGTATGTCTCGAATGTGATGTGCACATGAGAGTCAAGGCTGTCCATCGAAACCATTTGGTCTTCTACAGCCATTGAAACCTCCGAATGGAAATGGGAGAAAGTGGAGATGGACTTCATCACTTTGGCTTTCCAAGGTCGCGAAGGGCAACAATGCAATTTTTGTTGTCATCGACAGGCTTTCTAAAGTGGCTCATTTCTTCCCGATCAAAGAAACAATTTACGGAATTCATTGGCTGAGCTCTATATCAACAGGATTGTCTCTTTGTATGGGGTTCCACTTGAAATCAGTTCGGACTGGGAGCATCTTCACCTCAAAGTTCGGGAGAGTTTCCAAAAAGCTTTGGGAACAAAGTTGAACTTCAGCTTTGCTTACCACCCTCGATCGCAAGGACAAGTGGAGAGGATCAATCGATTCTCGAGGACATGCTTAGAGCTTGCGTCATCTCGTTTGGCATGAAGTGGGAGGAATGCCTTCCATATGCTGAATTCTCCTACAACAACGGCTTCGGAAGAGTGAAGATGGAACCATTCGAGGCTCTCTATGGTGCAAGTCAGAACTCCTATTGGTTGGTCGGTGCGGAGAAAGAATCTGGTTTGGCCTACGACATTGTAACCCAAGCGAGAGGAGAAGGTGCATATCATTACGGAGAACACGAAGATTGCTCGAGTCGTCGGAAGAGCAACTATGACAGAAGCACCAGATATGGTATATGCCTGGTGATCTCGTCTACCTTCGTGTCACTCCCATGAGAGGAACACACCGCTTGGTATCAAAGGAAGTTGGCTCCTAGATACATCGGTCCTTTCAAGATCGTGGTAGAAGAGGAGAAGTTGCTTATGCACTTGAGCTTAGGAAAAACTCAAAGTCCATGATGTTTTCCACATCTCTCAGCTCAAGAAGTGCTTCAAAGACCCGGCAAGACCGTGGATCATGAGCTAATCGACCTCCAAGAAGATCTGTCTTATCAAGAACACCCCACCAAAATCCTTGAGACCCATGAGCGAAGGACTGCAACAAGTCCATCAAGTTTGGCAAGGTGCGATGGTCACACCATTACATTGATGAAGCCACATGGGAGCGTGAAGATGAACTCCGTGCCAACCATCCTTCTCTCTTTGTATCTTCTTCTTCTTCCTAGAATCTCGGGGCGAGATTCCTGTTTAGTGGGGGAGAGTTGTAGCATCCCAGTTGTCTAACCCCTGTAATGCTACATGTCATAATAATAAAAAGTGCCACTTCCAACATATAATTGTTGCATCATCATCATATCATGCTCATACCATCATACCACCTTGCATTTAAGCATCATATAAAACCTTTTTCTTGTTTGGTTCTTATCTCATGTGCATGATTAATTGTAGTTGCCTCTTGATATTGTATTTGGTTCTTGATATATTGTTAAATGCCCAAGTGGAGTTGAGGGCATCTCTCTTATTGACTCCACCACCTTTTCTTTCACCACCTTTTATATTCCACCATCCAACTATCCTGAGCTTGGCATTTTGTTGTTTTATCTCTGGCTCATGATTAGTTGGTTGGAACCACCCATATATCTATGCTTGGCCTTGCCCACTTTTGGGAATGCATATGAGTAATGCCATGATAATCTTATTGTTTTCACAAGGATATGGTTGGCATTAATTATGTTGCATGGGCCATGCAAGTGCCACCTTCTCTAGTTTTGGTTTTTGCTTGAAATTCAAAGTGGATCTGTTCCCTTGCTTAAATCTTGTTTTGGGCTTGTAGTTGCTACATCAAATCACCTATCTCTACCCCCCCCCTTTAGCTTAACCCCTCCCCCATGCCCCATGCACACACATGTGCTATGTGGCATGCACATCTCAAACCACCCCCCCTTTCTTCTTGGATCTTGCTTGGTCATTGTTGGATCATTCATGGGCTAAAGGAACCATCCCATCATCTTAAACATCTCCCCTACCTTCCCTCTCTTCTTCTTTTTCTTGGTTTTTGTGGGTTGTATATGAAGCTTGCATGACCAAGTTTAGTACCACCATCTTTTTCTTAATCCTCTTAGCAAAACCCTAAACCCTATCCTTGCCTTCTATCCTTCTAGCTAAAACCTAAAAACTAATCCCTCACCTAATCTAGCTACTCCATCTCTCTCTCTCTCACCTAGCTAAGCCTAAACACTAAGCCACCCTCTTACCCCTAACCTACCTCCCCTTAGCAAACCCTAATACCCTCCTCCTTTCTAGCTTGAACACCCCACCCTAGCTCGCCCGTCTCTCTTCCATGCATGCCCACCCCAAAGAACCACCTAGCTACCCCCCACACGACGGGACCCCTAACCCTAGCCTAGCCCGAGCATGCCCTCTCCCTCCCTCTTTCTTCTCTCTGCCTCCACGCCTGCCCCAGGCCCACACTGCGACCGGCCGCCTACCCCACCTGCCAGCCCCCCCTCTAAGTGCCCTGCCTTGCCCTGGCGTGGCCGAGCCGTGCACGTGAAGAGAAAAGGTGGCCGACGCCACCCTGGCCATCTACCCCTCCCCCACGCTAGCCCCTTCTCCCCCCTAGCGTTCTTATCCTCCCTCACCCCTCTCTGGCCTCCCCATATCCGCCCCAGAGGCTTGCCTCGCTCCCCCTCCCCCTTCTCCACCCCAGCCGCGATGATCGGCGCCTCACTCACTCGCCGATCCAGGCAAGCGTTGAGCTGCGGTTGTCTAGGCGGCTCAGGAGGTTCCCGGCGACGCCACGGTACACGGAGCAAGGAGGAGACGGACCGAGCCACCAGATCTGCGCACGCCACGGAAACCCTAGCCCTCGATCCGCGAGCCTCGCGTTGATCGCCCACGCCCGTGCTCGCCACCGTCACCGGCCCGCGGTGAGCCTACGAACCCCTCGACAACCCCTCTCGCCGATCTCGCCCTAGCCTCGCCGTACCTTGCGTCGAGCGCTCTACGTGCGTCGCGAGCGCGTGCATCCTCTGCGTCTGCCGCTAGCACCGCGCGCCGTCTAGCCCTAACTAGCACGCGAGCGACCCTCTAACATCGACCCAGCCACGCGGTGGCTCGCGGCTGCAGCGCCCGGTCGCGTTCGAGCCACATCTCGCCACACGCGCGGCCGCATCGATCTGCAGCGAGAAGAGGAACAGTACGGCGTGGTTGTTTTGCTCATACCCCCTCCCTGTTTTGCCCTCTGCATCCCGCGCCCTCGGGCCCCACCAGTCAGCGACGTTGCCCGTTTTCTAAATAGGCACTCGTGGTTACCTGGACGCAACCCGCAGTCCTCCCCTGGCCCGCGTGTTCTTTTCGCAAATAACCCCCTGGCACTTTTTGGTTCCCAACCCGCAGTCCCCTTGACCCCGCTGTCAGCGTCTGTTGTCTTTTTGTAAAAAGGCTCCTGGCGTTTCCGAGATTCAACCCGCGGTCCCGTTTGTTCCCAGGCACTGGCGTGTGGGTCAGAGAACCCCCTGGCCCCACCTGTCTGTGAACCAGGCTAGTTTAGGCTGTGTATTAAACGTCCAGAATCTGTTTAAATTCAAACTTAGTTCAAATAATTTCAAATTCAAATTTTCCAATCAGTTTTGAAATAACTTTTTCAATATAAACCCAAATTTGACATATGATATATGTTTGAATATCAGAAAAATGCCAGGAATTCAAATATGCCATCCTTATTATCTTTTGCACAATTAAAATTCCAGGTTTATTTAAATTACACCAATTGCCACCAGAAATTAATAATTTAATAACTTTTGTTTTATAATTCCAAATTAAGCAAATGATATGTCTAAAATGATCAGCTCGACGAGACCTTTCTGTTTATGATATCCATGACTTCAATTGCAGCATGCATCATATAAAAATATAATGAACAGAAACTATTATGGCAACAAAATGTGACTAAAACCCAATTCAAATGTTATTTTCTTGTCCTCCACACCTCACCCATGCCATGCTACTTATTGCCATGCAACTTGTGCATCATTCATCATGGCATGATTGTTTGCTTGACGCATTTAATTCAAATGCTTGTGCTCTATATTCATGTTGGCCTTGTTTGTTTGGTTTTTCTCGATAGACCTCGAGGTGGGTTGTATCAAGAGAACCAGGAGCACTACCCAGATCCGTCCCTTGCTTCAACTGAGATACCAGGCAAGCACTTCCACATGCTTGCATACATACAGTACCTATTGCCTCTATCTTATTCTTGCATCATTGAGTCACGATTGCATTAAAATGAATCCCAAGTATGCATTGCCTTTACTTTTAAACCCCACCAAGCTTGTTTCCTCCATCCCATGAGCCACTACTATAGGAGTTGTTTGAGCCATGCGAGTCGTAGAACAGCATGTGTAGGGTTTGTGAGAGTCTGATGAACAATGAGGTACCTAAACAACTTAACCTGAGTAGTTCTAGGATAACTAAAGAAAGTGGCATCGGTGAGCAACATCTGCTATTTGGTTTTTCCTGCTCACTTGTGTCCCGTAAGACCCCGAGTACTTGATTCCTGTTCCTTGATTTATCGCGCTATCCACATCCGGGAGGTATATGGGACCCCCCTGGGCTAGAGCTTGATTCCGTCTTATTTCTTGGGGCCACAAACTAGTTTGAGGTTTTATTTACTATCCTGTACTTATGCCATGCTACTGTTTATTTACGTTTGTGCGAGGAGCACACTGCATCGCTTAGGTAAGCGGATGTTTTCGGTATCGGCAGCCCCGATTGGGGATCTTTGTCGTTCTGACCATCGACAAACCTTGAGTCCGTCTCGAGCTTGCTTGCTTACTCCGTGCGGGTATACTCCAAGGGTGGCCCCGAAATATTTCGAATCCTGTGATTGTTCATCGTGAAAGCCTCGTTGGTTTTGTTTTGGTTTTTCCGAGGTTGATCGGCGTGTGTTGCTATTGGTGCACCCGCCGGGTAAAACTTTCTCAAAGCCGTGTCGCATGATATGGACTTGGAGCACAGTTTCTTGATCATAGACAAGCATAACTAAAGTACCGCTCTTAATCTGACCAAAGTAACTTGACTAGTAAGTAGTGCAATACTCATGGAATGGTTAATAAAATTGCCAACGGAAGGGGGGTTGTTCGTCCGCTTCCTTGTTGGTAAGCAGGGAGGAGGATGGATCGGATGAGATTACCATTATAACTGCTGTACTTAATTCACGGACATCCGTCTATCATTGGTTAGGCGGATGGTTAGCGTTTATCTCAGAGAATTGATAGGGTTTATCTTTCGCAATTCGTCACCCTGTGTTGTGTCCCCTTTAGAGGCATTAAGACTTCTTGAGTACCCTTAGGGTCTCACACGATAAATTCTTGATTCAGATGAGCGGTACCTTCTCGACGGATCTTGGGTGGAAGAAGTCAAGATGTGGGCAACGATCGTTCGGTGTAGAGATTCCGGAACGGGATCCGTGAGACCTGTAGTTGGGATGTGCTTATTTCTATGGCATCTTATGCCGATTTGCTTCTTATCCGTACTTTCGGATCTTGTTTGCCGCTTCGCATGATACTCGATGTGTGTTGTATGAGGAGTTATCCTAAAATATAGATTTATCTAGGTCATTTGAATCTTGCCGTATGGCGTTGGTATATTTCCTTTCTTTCTAGATGGTGTGGCTCGATGTACTCTTGTATGGTGGCTTGCGTACATACCCACTTGTGTACGTAGTTGATCCCTTCTGCCGACTCACGCCTGTACAGTCCCGTTGAGAGGGTAGTGGTTGGGACGTCTGAAAGGACTACCAGTGAGTGGCTTTTGGGGCCCCACCGTACTATTTCAACCACTATCACTCATCCAGGCTTGTATCTAGGAGCGTAGTTCACCGAGGTAGTTACAGAGTAGCCCCCGAGTCCGTAGTGGAGTCGCAGACTCGACGTAGGACTCGAAGAATAGTTCTATGGCATATTGCTTTGCTTTTTTGGGTGCGCGGCCAGCACTCCTGATAGGAGTGGCCCCCGAGTAGTTAGTCGAATCGTAGATTCGAGTGAGTACTCTTAGTTGTGTAGCCAAAGAATTGTAACCGTTGCTAGTATAGCTTTTGATGACATCAATGCCGACGATCTGTGACCTTAAGTGTCTGCGGCGCTAGAGATGACGTGACTGGATGAACATGGGTCCCACCTTTTGACTTTGAGTTGATTGGTCACGCGCGGCGTGGAGATAATTATTGCGTCGCCTCGATTTCCGTGCATAGTGGACGGCGTGTGAGCGACGGTTTGCTGCTGTGCTGACACGTGGACAGTCAGATCTTGATGTTGGCTCTAGGTCTTCCTGATGGACGGTCGCCGTGCATCGTTCTCGTCCTTATAATCATTGGGGAAAAGTTAGTTTGTTTTCACCGCAGCCATTCCTATTTCACTGCCCCCATCTTCCTTGAGCTTTTCTCACTGCGCACTGGAATTTCCCCGAGCTTTTCCTTCCTTGATTATGCATGCTCATCGCCGTCACCGCCACACTGCGATGGGGAAGCCCAAGAAGTACTCCACTGCATATGGTACCTGTTCTGCCGCCGACGACAAAAAGGGTTCCATCGCCTCCCGCGTCACCGATGGTGGCTGGCGGCGATCGGAGATATGTGAGGGTGACCTCCGCAAGCTCCGTGAGCGGGGTCTTATCCCGCAGGATAGGGAGGCCGTCAGAGTCCCCGGCGACGAGGTAATTCCCCGTCCTCCCGCTGGGTTTCGGGTCATGTTCATCGCGTTTGTCCTTCGGGGCCTTTCTTTCCCAATCCACGATTTTCTTCGTGGATTGCTTTTTCTTTATGTCTTCCAGCTTCATCATCTTTCCCCCAAACTCTCTCCTTCATGTTGCCTGCTTCATCACATTCTGCGAGTGCTGGCTCGGTATCGAGCCACACTTTGGCCTCTTCCGAAAGCTCTATTCTGTGAAGAGGCAATCTGGCTCCGATGGTTTTTATCCCATTGGGGGATGCATCATTTCCCTTAAATCCAACTTGCTTTTCTTCTCCTTTTCTATATCCGATTCTGTCCAGTACTAGCGGAGGCGGTGGTTTTACATCCGCGACTCCATAGTGGTCGGTCAGAAATTTGGTCTTGCTCCTTTTGACCCCTCCCAGAAAATCGAGCCGAAGAGGTCCTGGAAGAACCAGATCTTGGATGGCGAGGTGGCGGAGATAGAGGGGCTCTATCATCAGGTGGAGGATCTCCAGTTGATTCCAGATAAAGAAGTGAACAGTGTGGATATCATCCGCACCTTCCTTAAATGTCGAGTGCATCCGCTCCAGGCTAGGGCACACCCGATGTTACTTTATTCTGGTCGTCATGATCTGACTAGGGTTTCGGCTGAGGAGTTCTCCAAGGGGGATCTCGACGGGATTCTTCGTCCGCTGCTGAAGTACAAGGCTGGAGAGGATATCCCGGGGAAGTCGCTGACTCCTCCATTCGCCGCCTCTCGTCCGGTTCCGCGGGTGTAGATCTGGGACGTGCGCGTAGCGCCTTTTTTCGACTGCGTTTTCTTTGCACTTGTTTGTGTATTGAAATTTGTTTCTTTTTGCGCAGGAATTCAAGGTACCGGGCATGTCGCCTCCACTGCCCAAATTGTTTCCGGATGCACGGGACAATGAGGTAGTGGACTCCATGTCTGAGCTTTCGTCGGCGCGGTCGCTGGCCGAAGAATCCGTTGAGTCGAGCGAGGAGCACACTCAAAAGCGGACACGGAGTTCGAGCGAATCGTCGGATGCTTCGACTCCGCCGACGCCTAGGAACCCGCTATGCCTTGAGCATCATAGTGGGGATCATGGGGGCTCTTCCTCTCCTATTTCGGCCGTTCCCGTGCAGGCTATAGCGCCGGACCCGCCGGCGAAGCGGAAGAAGGAAGAGAAGAAGGGAAGGAGGACCCTGTAGGGGTTCGTAGCATGGAAAACAAAAAATTTCTATCGCATACAAACAAACAAGCCAAGATCTATCTACTAGATTGTAGCAACGAGTCGATGGAATAACTTACCCTCGAAGATTCCAAAGTGTTTAACGAGAGCGGATTCTCGTGGGTGATGTAGTCGTACTCTTTCCGATCTCAATATCGTGTGGACGATCCTTCCGGCTGCTCCGCAGCGCTTCATGTCGGTCACATGTTCGGTTCGACGAAGACCTTCCTCTCCTTGTTCCAAAGAAATGGAGGTTGTAGCACTCTCCTCGCGATTCCGGCAGCACAACGGCGTGGTACCGGAAGTAGAGGGGAGATCCCGCAGGGCTTCGCCTTAAGCCGGAGCGAGTATGGTGGATTATGAGAGAGGGCTATTAGTGGCCTAGAGATTAGACACACCAATTAGAAGGCTCTAAACCGCAGGCTAAAGCAATTAGAAGCTCTAAACCAAACGGCTCTAAACCTGAGATTAGAGGTGGAAACTTGTGTGTCTCTAGGAGGAGCCCTGCCCCTCCTTATATAGGTGGAGGGGCCTTGGCGCGCCAGGGGAGGGAGGGAGTCCCTCCCCAACTCGGCCTAGGGCTGGGCGCCGGCCTGGAGGAGTCCAACTCCTCCTCCAGGTTGGTTCCAACTCCTCTTGCTTGTTTCCCACAGTTTCCTGTTTCCCACAGTTTCCTGTTTTAGCCGTTTGACTTTCAAACTGGCAATTTGACTTTCATGTTTTTGGAACAGCAAGAACACTTAGTACATGATGCAATCATTCAATGACACACTCATGTACCCTCCCCCCCGGAGTGCCGGACAATCCGGAACCTTCTAGAACATTCCCGATGAAAACACCGGAATCATTCCCGAACTCCGAAACGGGACTTTCCTTATATGAATCTTATTCTTCGGACCATTCCGGATCACCTCGTGATATCCGGATCCCATCCAAGACTCGAACAACATTCGGTCTCTTTCTCATAATACCATAACTACTCAAAACAACGTCGAATCCTTAAGTGTGTCTCCCTACGGTTCGTGAATTATGCGGACATGATCGAGACACTTCTCCTAACAATAACCAATAGAGGAATCTGAAATTCATATGGCTCTACATATTTCTACGATTACTTTGCGATCGAATGAACCACTTACATACGATACCAATTTCCCTTTGTCTCACGATAGTTTACTTATCCGAGGTTATGATCGTCGGTATCTCTGCATACCTAGTTCAACCTCGTTACAGATAAGTACTCTTTTCTCGTTCCCATGATATGTGATCCCTTGTGACCAAGTCACATGCTTGCAAGCCAATTGGATGACATTCCACCGAGAGGGCCCAGAGTATATCTATCCATCATGTGGATGGACAAATCCCACTCTTGATCCATGTGTTTCAACTAATACTTTCCGAACACTTAATGCCACCTTTAAAGCCACCCAGTTACGGTGTGGTGTTTGATGTCATCAAAGCATCCATCCGGTAAAGGTGATATGCATGATCTCATGGTCGAAGGAATTAGGTTACTATGTATCAGAAAGCATATAGCAATTGAACTATTGAAATGACTTGATCTTTATGCTACGCTTATCAATAGGAGTATGTCCACCATATCATTCTCCTAACGATATGATCTTGTTGTTGATAACATCTCAATGTTCATGATATGGAAACCACAATCATTTAATCAACCAACAAGCTAGTGAAGTATAGAGGCTATACTAGGGACTTCAATTTAAGTTTATAATTCACACAAGTATTAATGTTTCCTTGTTAATACTATTATAGCATGAATATAAACATTTATCATAAACACAAAGATATAATAATAACTATATTTATTATTGCCTCTAGGGCATATCTCCAACAGTCTCCCACTTGCACTAGAGTCATCTAATCTAGATTACATGGTAATATACCGAACACCCATGGCAGTTTGGTGTTGGTCACGTTTTGCCCTCGGGAGAGGTTTAGTCAACGGATCCGCCACATTCAGATCTGTGTGTACTTTGCAAATCTTTATATCCCCATCCTGGATATGTTCTCGAATAGCGTGAAAACGCAGCTTGATATGCTTGACTTCTTGTGTGACCTTGGTTCTTGCGCATTGGCTATGGCGCCATGTTATCACAAGAGATAGACATTGGGTCCAGTAGACTTGGAACCACACCCAGCTCTGTAATGAACTCTTTCATCCATATCGCTTCTTGTGAAGCCTCGGCAGCCATGTATTCCGATTCAGTTGAAGATCTCGCCACAACGCTTTGCTTTGCACTCCTCCACTAATCGCTGCACCATTCAAAATAAATACGTGCAGTTGTGATTTAGAATCATCCGGATCGGTGTTCCAACTAGCATCGGTGTAACCATTAACAATGAGCTGTTCATCACCTCCATAAGAAAGAACCATATCCTTAGTTCTTCTCAAGTACTTAAGGATGTTTTGATCCTGTCCAATGATCCACTCGGATCACTTTGATATCTGCTAGTTAAACTAACAACATATGCAATGTCGGGTCTAGTACATAGCATGGCATACATTAGAGATCCTATGGCTGAGGCATAGGAGTCTTACTCATCCTTTCTCTATCTTCGCCGATGTTGGACTTTGAGTTTTACTCAAGGTCGATAGCAACATGGGCAAGAACCCTTTCTTGCTTTCTTCCATTCCAAACTTCTTTAGAACTTTGTCCAAATATGTACTCTGTGACAATGATATTTGGCGTTTCGATCTATCTCTATAAATCTTTATGCCTAATATGTAAGCTGCTTCGCCAAGATCCTTCATTGAAAAACTATTATTCAAATATTCCTTGACACTATTAAGAAGGTCTACATCATTCCCAATCAACAATATGTCATCCACATATAGTATTAAGAATGCTACAGAGCTCCCACTCACTTTCTTGTAAATACAAGCTTCTCCATAAGTTTGTATAAAACCAAAACTTTTGATTACCTTATCAAAACGTTGATTCCAACTTTGGGATGCTTGCTTCAATACATAGATGGACCTTTGAAGTTTGCATAACTTGTTAGCATCTTTAGGATCGACAAAACCTTTGGGTTGCATCATATACAACTCTTCATCAATATCTCCATTGAGGAATGTTGTTTTGACATCCATCTGCCATATCTCATAATCATAATATGCAGCGATTGCTAACATAATCCTCACAGACTTTAGCTTCGCTACTGGTGAGAAAGTCTCATCGTAGTCAACTCCTTGAATTTGTCGAAACCCTTTTGCGACAAGTCGAGCTTTATAGACGAACATTACCATCAAGATCTGCTTTCTTCTTGAAAATCCATTTGTTCTCGACAGCTTCCGCCATCCGTCAGTCCACCAAAGTCCATACTTGGTTTTCGTACATGGATCCAATCTTGGATTTCATGGCTTCTTGCCATTTATTGGAATCTGGGCTCATCATCGCCTCATATGTCTCGGGTCATCGGTGTTGTCCACCAACATGACACTCATAACGGAATCATACCAACTGGAGTGGTACGAGTTCTCGTTGACCTCCGAGGCTCTGTAGCAACTTCAACCGAAGTTTCATGATCATCATCATTAGCTTCCTCTCTAATTGGTGCAGGCACCACAGGAACTTCTTCCGGTGCTGCGCTACTCGCAATTTCGAGAGAAGGTTTGACAACCTCGTCGAGTTCTACTTTCCTTCCAGTCACTTCTTTCGAGAGAAATTCCATTCTTGGCAACGAAGATTTTGCCTTCGGATCTATGATAGAAGGTATACCCAATAGTTTCCTTCGGGTATCCTATGAAGACGCATTTTTCCGCTTTGGGTTCAAGCTTGTCCGGCTGTAACTTCTTTACATAGGCTTCGCATCCCCAAACTTTAAGGAACGACAATTTAGGTTTCTTCCCAAACCATAATTCATACGGTGTCGTTTCAACGGATTTAGACGGTGCCCTATTTAAAGTGAATGCGGCTGTTTCTAATGCATAACCCCAAAATGATAGCGAATCTGTAAGTGACATCATAGAACGAACCATATCTAAGAGAGTTCGACACTGACGTTCGGACACACCATTACGCTGTGGTGTTCCCGGCGGTGTCAATTGTGAAAGTATTCCGACTTCTTTAAATGCTCGCCAAACTCGTAACTTAGATATTCACCTCCACGATCGTAACGTAGAAATTTAATCTTCTTGTTACGTTGATTCTCTACCTCACTTTGAAACTCCTTAAACTTCTCGAAAGTTTCGATTTATGTTTCATGAAATAGATATACCCATATCTACTCAAGTCATCCGTGAAAGTAAGAACATAACGATAACCACATGGCGATGCTACACTCATTGGACCACATACATCGGTATGTATGATTTCCAATAAGTCCGTAGCTCGCTCCATCATACTGAAAATGGAGTCTTAGTCATTTTTCCCATCGACATGCTTCAGATCTTTCAAGTGATTCAAAATCAAGTGATTCAAGAAGTCCATCGAATGGAGTTTCTTCATACTTCACTCCAATGTGACCAAGACAGCGATGCCACATATAGGTCAAATTATCGCTTGATTTCAAACGTTTAGCTTCAATATTGTTGATATGTGTATTTCCACTATCGAGATTCAATAAGAATAGACCATCTATCAAAGGTGCATGTGCGTAAAACATATTACTCATATAAATCGAACAACCATTATTCTCTGACTTAAACAAGTAACCGTCTCGCAAATAAACAAGATCCCGATATAATGTTCATGCTCAACGCAGCACTAAATAACAATTATTTAAGTATAAAACTAATCCCGATGGTAGATGAAGAGGTAGCGTGTCACCGCGATCACATCAACCTTTGATCCGCTTCCCACGCCGCATCGTCACCTCGTTCTTCGCTAGCTTCCGCTTATTCTCAGAAAGCCTTTGCTTGAGTTACAAATATGAGCAACCGAACCAAGATTAAATACCTGTGCACTACTACGAGTACTAGTGAGATACACATCAATAACATGTATATCGATATACCTTTCTTCTTGATGTTGCCGTTCTTCGATCCGCCAAGTACTTTGGGAAATTCCGCCCAAAGTGACCTTCTCCCTTGCAAGAAAAGCACTCGATTTCAGGGCTTTGGTCCAGCCTTGGTTTTCTTCGTCGGCGTGGTAACTTTCTTACCACCCTTCTTGAAGTGTCCCTTTTGCTTAGACTTGCCTTTCTTGAGTTTGGTGGTCTTATTGACCATCAACACTTGGTGCTCTTTCTTGATCTCCACTTCTGCAGACTTTAACATAGCAAATGGTTCTGGCAACTCTTTGTTCATGTTCTGCATGTTGTAGTTCATCACAAAGTTCCTGTAACTTGGTGGCAGTGAATGGAGGACGCGGTAAATCCCCAAAGCATTAGGAATCACTATACCCAAGCTTTGAAGTTTGTTTGCGTGCCCAGACATCTTAAGCACATGCTCACTGACGGAGCTGCCCTCTTCCATCTTGCAGTTAAAGAACTTTTCAGAAGCCTCATAGCTTTCAATTGCCGCATGAGTCTCAAAATCAATTTGAGATCCTCGACAATATCATATGGGTCTGACTCTTCAAACCTTTTCTGAAGCTCCGATTCTAAACCATACAAGATAGCACACTGAACTATGGAGTACTGATTCTTCCGAGCGAGGTAAACATTCTTTAATTCATCGGAAGCATCAGCTGCAGGTGGGTCACCCAGCGGTGCATCCAACACATAGGTCAAATTACCAGCTGTGAGGACAATCCTCAAATTGCGGAACCAATCCACGAAGTTGCTTCCATTGTTTTTCAACTTTTCTTTCTCTAGGAACGCATTAAAATTGATGGTAGGGGCTGCCATTGATCTACAACATATTTGCAATAGTTTAGACTAAGTTTATGACAAATTGAATTCAAATTAATTAATGAAATTAAACTAGGTGAACTCCCACTCAAAACAACATCCCTCACATTGTTTTAGTGATCACACGAACCAAATCCACTACATCAACACCGATCATCACGAGAGTTGATATAGTTTCAATGGCGAACAATCGACATGTTCATCATATCTACTATACGATTCATGCTTTACCTTTCGGTAATCCGTGTTCCGAGACCATGTCTGTACATGCTAGGCTCGTCAAGATCAAACCTTAGTTTCTGCATGAGCAAATCTGGCTCACGTTGTATACACTTGCGTAATCTAACACACCCGATCATCACGTGGTGCTTCGAAACAACAAGCTTTAGCAACGGTGCTAACTAAGGGCGAACACTTTATGATTTGAAATTGATGTGCATGAGGGATCATCTTATAATGCTACCGTCGTCTACTAAGCAATACAAGATGCATAAAGGATTAACATCACATGCAATTCATAATATGTGATATGATATGGCCTTTCTTCTTTGTGCTTCCGATCTCCATCTTCAAACACGAACATGATCTCCATCATCACCGCATTGCATCAAGGTCAATGACGCTTCACCATGGTTGTCCCACCGCTTCAACTATTACAACTACTTTGAATAGACATGCGGGTCTTAACATAAATTAAAGACAACCATATGGCTCCCGCCGTTGCCAACTTACAATAAGGAACATTGCATACATCAAATACAATCACAATCATGGCCATATCACATCATCAGACACCCCGCAAAACAAAGTTAGACGCCTACTTTCTTTGCATATTTTACGTGGTTTGGGGCTTTCAATAAGTGTCGTTCTAACTTACGAACAAGAACCACAACATTGATACTAGCATTGTTGATTACCCGTTGTAAATTGGATCTTAACTATGCTAGGAGAAACAGGCACCCGCAAAGCCACTTATGCAATACAAGTTGCATGTCAAGCGTGGAGCAAGTCTCATGAACGATGTCATGTAAGGTTAGCCCGGGCCGCTTCATCCCAACATACCGCAAGATGCAAAGTACACAAAAAGCAATCTACAATAAAAGCATCAACGCCCACAATGACCATTGTGTTCTACTCGTGCAACAGATCTACATATAGACACGGCTCTGATACCACTGTAGGGGTTCGTAGCATGGAAAACAAAAATTTTCTATCGCATACAAACAAACAAGCCAAGATCTATCTACTAGATTGTAGCAACGAGTCGATGGAATAACTTACCCTCGAAGATTCCAAAGTGTTTAACGAGAGCGGATTCTCGGGTGATGTAGTCGCATTTTCCGATCTCAATATCGTGGACGATCCTTCAAGGCCATGCGTCCGGCAGCTTCCGCAATCGGTCACATGTTCGGATTGACGAAGACCTTCCTCTCCCTTGTTCCAAAGAAAATGGAGGTTGTAGCACTCTCCTCGCGATTCCGCAAAGACAACGGCATGGTACCTAAGTAGAGGGAGATCCCGAGGCTTCGCTTAAGCCGAGCGAGTATGGTGGATTATGAGAGAGGCTATTAGTGGCCTACAGATTAGACCCACCCATTAGAAGGCTCTAAATCGCAGGCTAAAGCAATTAGAAGCTCTAAACCAAACGGCTCTAAACCTGAGATTAGAGGTGGAAACTTGTGTGTCTCTAGGAGGAGCCCTGCCCCTCCTTATATAGGTGGAGGGGCCTTGGCGCCAGGGAGGAGGAGTCCTCCCCAACTCGGCCTAGGCTGGGCGCCGCTGGAGGAGTCCAACCTCCTCCGGGTTGGTTCCAACTCCTCTTGCTTGTTTCCCAGCTTCTGCTTCCCAGGTTTCTGTTTTAGCCGCTTGACTTTCAAACTGCAATTTGACTTTCATGTTTTGGAACAGCAAGAACACTTAGTACATGATGCAATCATTCAATGACACACTCATGTACCTCCCCGAGTGCCGGACAATCCGAACCTTCTAGAACATTCCCATGAAAACACCGAATCATTCCCGAACTCAAACGGGACTTTCCTTATATGAATCTTATTCTCCGGACCATTCCGGATCACCTCGTGATATCCGGATCCCATCCAAGACTCAACAACATTCGGTATCTTTCTCATAATACCATAACTACTCAAAACAACGTCGAATCCTTAAGTGTGTCTCCTACGGTTCGTGAATTATGCGACATGATCGAGACACTTCTCCTAACAATAACCAATAGAGGAATCTGAAATTCATATGGCTCCCACATATTTCTACGACTTTATGCGATCGAATGAACCACTTACATACGATACCAATTTCCCTTTGTCTCACGATAGTTTACTTATCCGAGGTTATGATCGTCGGTATCTCCGCATACCTAGTTCAACCTCGTTACCGATAAGTACTTTTCTCGCTCCGTGATATGCGATCCCTTGTGACCAAGTCACATGCTTGCAAGCCAATTGGATGACATTCCACCGAGAGGGCCCAGTATATCTATCCGTCATGTGGATGGACAAATCCCACTCTTGATCCATGTGTTTCAACCAATACTTTCCGAACACTTAATGCCACCTTTATAGCCACCCGCACGGTGTGGTGTTTGATGTCATCAAAGCATCCATCCGTAAAGGTGATATGCATGATCTCATGGTCGAAGGAATTAGGTTACTATGTATCAGAAAGCATATAGCAATTGAACTATTGAAATGACTTGATCTTTATGCTACGCTTATCAATAGGAGTATGTCCACCATATCATTCTCCTAACGATATGATCTTGTTGTTGATAACATCTCAATGTTCATGATATGGAAACCACAATCATTTAATCAACCAACAAGCTAGTGAAGTATAGAGGCTATACTAGGGACTTCAATTTAAGTTTATAATTCACACAAGTATTAATGTTTCCTTGTTAATACTATTATAGCATGAATATAAACATTTATCATAAACACAAAGATATAATAATAACTATATTTATTATTGCCTCTAGGGCATATCTCCAACAGACCCTGCCTGTCTTCGACTTGAGTGATTTCGACTTGTAAGTTTTTCCAGTTGCCTTTTGCTTTATTTTGATTTTGCTTGATTGCTCTTGTCCGATGTTTTATTTTGCAGCCACTCTTCCGACAGCTCCTTCAGCGATGGTGCTCGGGAGATGGTGGCAGAGTCGAAGGTTGCTCCTCCTCCCCCTCCTCAGACGATGGCCACCTCTGAGGGCGCTGCTCCGAACCCTTCTCCGCAGGAGGCTCGGGTGGTTGTCCCTCAGAAGATTGTAGGCGAACATTCAGAGTCGTTGTCTAACCACGTAAGTGTTTTTGTTTTCTGCCACAGGGGGAGCCCCCGAGCCTTTTCGGATGATCTACTGATCATTTTTTCTTCGTGCCTCGGAGGGATCCCCCGAGCATCTTTCGGGTGATCTGCTGATCATGCCTTTTCTTCTTTTTTTTATTTGTACTTGTCTCGGGGGGAGCCCCCGAGTGTTCTTTTCATGTGTGTATTCTGTCTTGCTCGTTCTTTGGGCATAGCCCCCGAGCCTTTCTTTTGACAAGTAGTGTCTTTCGCAGCCTTTTGTGCAACGCGCCAACCAACTGGTGCAGCAGCTCCTGGCGTTGGAGGCCAGCTTCAAACAGCTTCAGGGTACATGGTTGGGCTTTTTGCGTCTTCTTCTATTTCCTTTTCTTCTTTTTGATAAGTGTTCTGCTATTTGCAGAGGACAACAATACCACCCTCCGCGAGCTTGATGCTCTCAAAAAGAGCCTTGGGTGAGCGGAGAAGAAGGCCGAGGATGCCGTTGGTGCGAAGGAGCGCCTCGAGCAGGATCTAGCCAACGTAGTTGTGGCCAAGGAGCGCCTGCAGCAGGAGGCTACGGACTGCAAGGAGCAACTCTCCACTGCTGCGGCCTCGCGCGAGAAAGAGGTAGCCGACAAGCTGATGGCGACTGCCAAGGCTATTTCGGGTGAATGGTTTCGTCTTTTCCTTGTTGTCTTCCATGTCTTTTCTTACATTTCCTTTTATTCACGTTGCCTCCTCCGTTTGTTTAGATGTCGCAGGCGTCGAGTTTGACCACGGTGCTCTGGAGCACGGAAGTGCTCTATATGATGCCACTGCGGCGGTCGAAGACCGCTGCAGTACCGTGGTCGGCTCACTCGCCAAGGCCAAGGAGGTTCTTGGGCGCTTCTACAAGGAGCTCGTCCCCAAGGGCGTCGCCCTCGAGGATGTCGACTCACTGGCAGATGCGCTGTCAGCCGACGCACCTGTAGCGTACAAGCGCAAGCAGAAAGGCATCGGTGCATCCGTCGGGCTGGCGATGGCCCTGGCGTCTAGAGCGGAGCTGGATCTTCATCGGGTCACCTCCCAGATGCCAACGGCTGCTGACGGATCCGAGGTAGCCTTCGCCCTCTATGCTGCCCGCTGTAAACATTATGGGCCGAAGTTGATTGACTTGCTGGCTGAGTACGCGCTGAGGCAGCAAGGGGAGGCCAAGAGTAGGCAGTCCGGTTCCGAGGCTACCCACGATGCGGATTCTTAGGCCTTGTAGTTGTAGGATAGCTTTTGTTTCTTTTGTTGTAATTATGTCTATGAACAATCCTTGTGCCACGCAGTGGCTTTTTGCTGCATATAATGAATCTCTAAGTTCCTTGTCCATTTGTGTGGTTGTTCATATCACTGCCTTCTTTTCCCTTAGGGACCTTCGGGTGATGGTCCCGCTGACACTTCGTCTACGCCGCAGCTGCGGCCATCTTTGGATGGTGCGTCGCAGCTTGCGTTTCTGCGTGATCGCATCCGTAGTCTTGAGAAAGAATTGCTTGGAGTGTGCGGCCATGCCGATGTTTGGAAATCGAAGACGGAGCGAGATGCTGCCAGAGAGGAGTATTTGATGGGGGAGTTGCGTCGTCTGGCCGAATAGCTTCAATGTAAGTTTTTCAAGCTGCTGCTCAGTTATTCAAATGCGGCTGCTGGCCTGTCATCTTACTTTGCCATTGTTGCAGGTGCTAACCTTGTTCCTAAGGAGGAAAAGGAGCGTGTTGCTGTTCGGATCAACTGCTTGACCCAGCAGGGCATGGAGGTCGGCGGTTTTTTTGGATGGACCGCGATCATGCCATGGTCCTTGCGATTGTGCAGGATCGTGTTCACCAGGTGTCACGGGTGCTGCGTCAAGCGAAGACCTCGTTGGCGTCGGTTCTGCACGTGATGTTTCCTTTAGATGAGGTGCCATCAACTCTCTGGGCCTGCTGGCGAGGTTTCGAGATGTGCATCATGTTAGGGAGTTGGTACGACATCAGCTTGTTGCAGGTGTGAAGGCTGCGCTTTCCCTTCTTCGGCTGCATCGTCCTGATGTAGATCTTGCTGCTGTGGCAGCTGGGCCACCTCTTCGGCCGGATGGTGGTATGTGGGATATGCGTCCACATTATGCGGCTGTGAGGCAGTATGCCGAACAAATTGTAGATCTCTTTGAGCAGCGTGCGCAGGTGATTCTCCAGAATAGGTAGGACCTGTAAAAATATAGATGTAAAATTTGTATGTATTCGACTGGGCGTGTTGTGCCCTTTGCTGTAAAGGTTTATTGTTGTTAGCACATGGTGCTTTATTTGTATGTGTTCCCTTTTCGTTATCCTGACGTGGTAAGATACTTAGGTGTACACGCGTTATTCTCAGTCGACGAAATCGTGAGGTGAGGGGAGCCCCCAGGTGTGTTGTAGTATGAAGAAAAATGCGAATAATAGACAAAAAATTTGGGGCGAGACACTTAGCTTTATTCATATCGTAAGGAGGAGGTACATTGTTCGGCTGAGTAGCCTTGGCTGAATAGCCTTATTGAAAGTAAAAAGAGGGAGGTAGCTAAGGGTAGAAGCGTCGCAATTGTGCGACATTCCATGGGTTGGAGTATGTGACTCTAGACTCCACGTGCTTGAGGCGATAGGCGCCACCTGGGATGACTTCAGTGACGATATAGGGTCCTTCCCAGGGCGACTCGAGCTTCTTTGGTCCCTCTTGCTTGAGTCGCAAGAATAGGTCTCCTTCGACGAAGGACCTTGGGTGCAGCCGACGGCTGTGATAGTTGCGGAGGCTTTGTTGATAGACCGCTGATCGAGCCGCGATGATGTCGCGTGCTTCGTCGAGTGTGTCAACGGCGTCTTCAAGTGCGGCCGTCGATTCAGCCTCGTTGTAGGCGACGACCCGTGGGGCCTTGTGGCGTACCTCTGCGGGCAGCACGGCTTCGGCTCCATGCACCATGAAGAAGGGCGTGTAGCCAGTTGAGCTGTTTGGCGTCGTGCGCAAGCTCTAGAGAACGGAGGGTAGCTCTTGTGTCCAGGCTCCTGCGAGTCACTAGAGTGGGCTCATGAGGCGTTTCTTGATGCCGCCACCGACGAGGCCGTTGGCCTTTTCCACCTGCCCGTTTGTTTGCTGGTGCGCCACGGAGGCGTAGGTGATGTTGATTCCGAGGTCTTCGCAGAAGTCCTGGAACTCTTTGGAGATAAAGTTTGACCCATTTTCGGTGATGATGTTGTGTGGCACGCCGAACCTGTAAACAATGGATTCGAAGAACTTGACGGTCGTTTTGCCCTTTTGGTTAGTAACGGGAATAGCCTCGATCCACTTGGTGAATTTGTTGACTACGACCAGGAGGTAGACGTGGCCTCCTTTCGAGGACTTGTGCAGTTTGCCGATCATGTCGAGGCCCCATTGGGCAAAGGGCCAGGCCAGGGGTATGGGCCTGAGCTCCGACCCTGGTGCGTGTGGTTTATCTGCGAACCTCTAGCACCCGTTGCACCTTTGGACGATGTCCTTGGCGTCGTGGATTTCTTGGAGGATGGTTTTGTCGTCGCCGATGGTGACACACCTTTGGAGTACACCCGAAATGTTGCGCTTGTACAGCTCGCCATTGATGATGGTGAAGGCCTTGGACCGGCAAGATATGCGTCGGGCATCTGTCAGGCTATCAGGCAGTTCTCCATCTATCAAGTACCTGAGGTACGGTCATGTCCATGTTTCTTCGACTGCCATGACCTGCATCAGGTTGACCACTGCGACCTCTGTGTCGAGTTTTTCGGGTCCCTCCTGACCATCGGGTAGCACGCCCCCTGAGTGCGCTGCTTCTTCAGGTGATCCCTTTGGGAATTTCCTTTTGATGGATGGAACGCAGATCTGTTCGAGGAACACACCTGGTGGCATCCGCGTGCAGGTGGAGCCGATGTTGGCGAGTCGGTCGGCCTCTTCGTTGCTTTCGCTCCCAACGTGCCGAAGCTCGCAGCCGTCAAAGTCTCCTTCGAGTGCGTTGTAGAGTGCGCGGTACGCAATCATGTTGGCGGCGTGTGTGTCGCACTCATTCATCGTCTGCTGGACGACGAGGTTCGAGTCTTCGTAGATGACCAGGCGCGTCGCGCCGCAGATCTTGGACATCCTCATGCCGTGGATGAGGGCCTCATACTCGGCCTCATTGTTGGAGGCTCGAAATTTCATCCGGAGGACGTACATCATCTTGTCGCCCTGCGGGGAGGTCAGTATGACCCTGGCTCCTGCTCCGGTCTCGCGCTTGGAGCCGTCGAAGTGCATCGTCCATGACTGTGTCATGTCTGGTGTGTCTGGCAGCTGCAGTTCCATCCCATGGACGAGGAAGTCCGGAAGGACCTGAGACTTGATCACGTGGCGCTTCTCGTAGATGATGTCTAGAGGTGACAGCTCGATGCCCCACAGGGCAATACGTCCTGTGGCCTCCGGGTTGTTCAGGATGCTGTTCAGGGGCGCCAAGTTGATGACCATCACCTGATGCTCCTAGAAGTAGTGGCTCAGCCGACGAGCCGTCATGAACATGCCGTAGGCGAGTTTCTGGTAGTGAGGGTACCTTTGCTTTGTCGGCGTCAATACCTCGCTGAGGTAGTAGATTGGGCGTTGGACCCCGTGGGTCTTGCCTTCTTCGTGTCGCTCGACCACAAGTATGGTGCTTACCACCTGGTGTGTGGCTGCTATGTATAGCAGTAAAGGCTCGCGCTCCTTTGGCATGACCAAGATGGGCGAGGTAGAGAGCAGCCACTTCAGATCTTCGAATGCATCGTCCGCCTCGGGCGTCCACTCGAATTTGTCTGCCTTGCGCATCAGCTGATAGAACGGCAGAGCTTTTTCGCCCATGCGGCTGATAACCCTGCTCAATGTCGTGATTCGTCCAGCAAGCTGTTGGACTCCCTTGAGGTTCTTCGGCTTTTCCATGGCCATTATTTCCCGGATTTTCTTCAGGTTCGCCTCGATCCCTCACTGGGAAATGAAGTAGCATAGCAGCTGACCAGATGGGACGCCGAAGGCGCACTTTTCTGGGTTTAGCTTGATCTTGTATCAATCAAGGTTATCGAACGTCTCGCAGAGATCGTCGATGAGCGTCTTGGTCTCCCTTGTTTTGATGACTATGTCGTCGACATAGACTTGGATGTTGCGGCCGATCTGATCCTTCAGGCATGCCTGCATGCATCGTTGGTACGTGGCGCCTGTGTTCTTCAGCCCAAAGGGCATTGTGTTGTAGCAGAACACTCCGAACGGCGTGATGAACATCGTTTTCTCCTGATCCTCGACCTTCAGTCGGATCTGGTTGTAGCCTGAGTAGGCATCAAGGAAGGAGAGTTTCTCGCATCCTGCAGTCAAATCGATGATCTGATCGATCCGAGGGAGAGGGAAGTGATCCTTCGGGCAGTGCTTGTTCAAGGATGTGAAGTCCACGCACATCCGCAGGATGTCCGTGTCCTTTTTAGGGACCATCACGGTGTTGGCGAGCCACTCTCTCTCCTTGATCTCCCTAATGAAGTTTGCATGGAGTAGTCTGTTGACTTCGACTCCGATTGCTTCGGCCCACGGTTCGGACACTCGTCGGATGGAATGTTTGACGGGCTTGGCGTCTGGAAAGACGTTGAGTGCGTGCTCGGCGAATTCCTTGGGAACTCCTGGCATGTCCGCGGGACAACAGGCGAAGATTTCCCAGCGCTCACGGAGGAATTCAACGTGCGCGCTTTCCTATGCGGAGCTGAGGTCGTTGGCGATCAGCGCCGTCTTGGAGGCATCCGTCGGGTGGACTTGCACCTTCTTTGTGTTGACGGTGGAGTCTAAGGACATGTCTGGTGCATTCTGTCTTGCGACTGGGGGTGCCCCGTTGTCCGTCACCTCGTGGAGCCTTACGAGCTCCTCCTGCATGCCGAATGACTGGGAGATTCTGTTGAAGTCCCTGTCGCAGTGGTCCGATCGGGTGAAGCTCCCGTAGACCGTGATGACGCCCCTGGGTCCTGGCATCTTGAGTAGCAGGTACGCATAGTGTGGTACTGCCAGGAATCGTGTGAATGCCACGCGTCCGAGGATGGCATGGTATTGTGATGGCCAGTCCACCACTTCGAACTCGAGTCGCTCGCATCGGAAGTTATCTGGCTTGCCGAAGATGACGTTGAGCCATATCTTTCCTAGGGGGAATACGCCCTTCCCTGGGACGATGTCGTGGAACATTGTATCAGATTGTTCCAGGCTGCACAGCGGGATCCGCATTGCTGCCAAGGTACTGGTGAAGATCAGATTGATGCCACTGCCACCGTCCATGAAGACGCGGCTCATGTCGAACCCTCTGATCTACGCCTCGAGCACCAGGGCAGCATGACCTGGGCGAGGGAACTGTCAAGGGTGATCCGAACGGCTGAACGTGATGCAGGACTCCGATCCGCTGAGGTACTTAGGCATGGCGGGCGGAGCGGTCACGGCCAGATTAATTTGGCGGGTGATTTTCTTTTGCACCCTGTTCGTTGGGCGCCCTTTTTGGATCATCAGCGATCCTTTCGGCGCGGGGTACACGTGCCCACCGTTATTCTACGCGGGTGCGATTGGGTGGTTCGAAGGTCCCGCAGGTGGTGGTGGAGGAGCTCCATGTGCGATCTCACCTGGTGCAAGTGCGTTCTCGTATCCAGGGTTCGGGGCTTGCTGCCTCATCTGAGCCATGCTCTCGCTGAGTTTCTGGAACTCGCGGCAGTCCTTGAGCATGTAGCTTGACTTCTTCTTACCATCCTGCTTGTCTATGTAGAAGTGGATGGTGCATGGACCCGATAGTTTGTCGTATGCTGAGGGTCCGTCGTCATGGCCTCGACGTTGCCATGACTGTGTTGGGCGTCCTCCGTCGCGGAAGTTGCTTCCGCAGTATCCGTCGTTGCTGCGGTTGCCGTTGTTGCGGCGGTCGGCGTAGCCAGCCGCGACCATGTCGGGTCCATCGCGATTGTTGTAGACGTGTGATCTTCTCTTGCTACAGCGCTCACGTCGCCAGCCGTAGTCATCTTCCTCCTCCGAGTGCGCTCGGTGGACGGAGTCCTCGCCATCGGCCCACCTGTTGGCGATGTCCATGAGGTGGTCGAGTGTCTCGGGCTTGACGCGCCCAAGTTCTTCCTTGAAGTCCTGGCGTTTGACGCCGTCCTTGAAGGCGCCGATAGCTCTCTCCTCAGACATGTGCGCCGCGGAGTTCTTGGTGTTGGACCAGCGCAGTATGTACGAGCGAATGGATTCGCCCATTCGTTGGGTGCAGGCCCTCAGCTCCTCGATCGAGGCTGGCCTCTTGCTGGTGCCCTTGAAGTTTCAGACGAAACTGTACGCCAGTTCCTCCCAGCTTTGGATGGATCCCGAGGATAGGCTGCTGAGCCAGATCCGAGCTACGCCTGTCAGCTGCAGCTGAAGGCATTACATGGCGGATTCCTTGTTTCCACCGTGTAGCTTGACGGACGACAGGTGGTCGCTGAGCCACGCCTTGGGGTCCTCTGTGCCGTCGAATTTCGGAGTGTCCGAAGGAAGCTTGAAGTTCCGCGGCATCCGTGTCCGCCGGACGGATCTGCTGAAGCATCGGGCTCCACAGAGTTATCCTTCGTCATCATCCTCCTCGGATTCGGACGAGCATGCGCGCTTGGCACGCGCTTTGTAGATCTAGCGCTGGGTGAGCTCGCTTCGAGCATCGTAATCGCGGCTGCGATGGCGCGAGCTCTTGTACCTTCGAGGAAGGTCATTCCAGATTCCTCTATTGGTTATTGTTCGGAGAAGTGTCTCGATCATGTCCGCATAATTCACGAACCGTAGGGAGACACACTTAAGGATTCGACGTTGTTTGAGTAGTTATGGTATTATGAGAAAGAGACCGAATGTTGTTCGGAGTCTCGGATGGGATCCGGGATATCACGAGGTGATCCGGAATGGTCCGGAGAATAAGATTCATATAAGGAAAGTCCCGTTTCGGAGTTCGGGAATGATTCCGGTGTTTTCATCGGGAATGTTCTAGAAGGTCCTTAATGTCCAAGCACTCGGGGAGGGTACATGAATGTTTCATTGCATATTGGAATGATTGCATCATGTACTAAGTGTTCTCGCTGTTCCAAATAAAGGATTAAATTGAATCCCAAACGAAAAGTCAAGCGGCGGTTTGAAAGTCAAACGGCTAAAACAGGAAACTGTGGGAAACAAGCAAGAGGAGGTTGAAACCGACTTGGGGGAGGAGTCCCTCCTCTCCAAGCCGGCACGCCACCCAAGGCCGACTTGGGGAGGGACTCCCTCCCCTGGGCCGCCCCTCCCACCTATAAAAGGAGGGGCAGGGCCTCCTCCTCTAGACACACAAGTTCCTATCCTCTAAATCTAAACCCTAGCCCTAGACTCCGGTTTAGAGCCGCTTTGGTTTAGAGCTTATAATTGCACTAGCCTTCGGATTAGAGCCTTCTAATTGGTGTGTCTAAACCCTAGACCACTAATAGCTCTCTCATACTCCACCATACTCGCTCCGGCTTAAGGCGAAGCCTCATGGATCTCCCTCTACTTAGGTACCACGCCGTTGTGCTGAGAATCGCGAGGAGAGTGCTACAACCTCCATTTCTTTGGAACAAGGGAGAGGAAGGTCTTCGTCACCGAACGTGACCGATCAAGGAAGCGCTTAACGCAGCCTGGGAAGGATCGTCTACACGATCTTGAGATCGGAAGAGTACGACATCACCCACGAGAATCCGCTCGTTAAACACTTTGGAATCTTCGAGGGTAAGTTATTCCATCGACTCGTTGCTACAATCTAGTAGATAGATCTTGGCTTGTTTGTTTGTATGCGATAGAAATTTTTGTTTTCCATGCTACGAACCCCTACGGGTATCAGTCGTGTCTATATGTAGATCATTGACGAGTAGAACACAATGGTCATTGTGGGCGTTGATGCTTTATTGTCGATTGCTTCTTGTGTACTTTGCATCTTGCGGTATGTTGGGATGAAGCGGCCGGGCTAACCTTACATGACATCGTTCATGAGACTTGCTCCACGCTTGACATGCAACTTGTATTGCATAAGTGGCTTTATGGTGCTGCTTTCTCCTAGCATAGTTAAGATCCAATTTACAACGGGTGATCAACAATGCTAGTATCAATGGTGTGGTTCTTGTTCGTAAGTTAGAACGACACTTATCGAAAGCCCCAAACCACGTAAAATATGCAAAGAAAGTAGAGGCGTCTAACTTTGTTTTGGGGTGTGCTGATGATGTGATATGGCCATTGATTGTGATTATATTTGATGTATGCAATGTTCCTTATTGTAAGTTGGCAACCGGCGGAGCCATATGGTTGTCTTTAATTTATGTTAAGACCCGTGTCTATTCAAAGTAGTTGTAATAGTTGAAGCCGTGGGCGACAACCATGGAGAAGCGTCATTGACCTTGATGCAATGCGTGATGATGGAGATCATGTTCGTGCTTGAAGATGGAGATCGGAAGCACAAAGAAGAAAGGCCATATCATATCACATATTATTGAATTGCATGTGATGTTAATCCTTTATGCATCTTGTATTGCTTAGTAGGCACGGTAGCATTATAAGATGATCCCTCATGCACATGAATTTCAAGTCATAAAGTGTTCACCCTTAGTTAGCACCGTTGCTAAAGCTTGTTGTTTCGAAGCACCACGTGATGATCGGGTGTGTTAGATTCCGCAAGTGTATACAACGTGAGTGAGCAAGCGATTTGCTCATGCGAAACTAAGGTTTGATCTTGACGAGCCTAGCATGTACAGACATGGTCTCGGAACACGGATCACCGAAAGGTAAAGCATGAATCATATAGTAGATATGATGAACATGACGATTGTTCGCCATTGAAACTATATCAACTCTCGTGATGATCGGTGTTGATGTAGTGGATTTGGTTCGTGATCACTAAAACAATGTGAGGGATGTGGTTTTGAGTGGGAGTTCACCTAGTTTAATTTCATTAATTAATTTGAACTCAATTTGTCATAAACTTAGTCTAAACTATTGCAAATATGTTGTAGATCAATGGCAGCCCTACCATCAATTTTAATGCGTTCCTAGAGAAAGAAAAGTTGAAAAACAATGGAAGCAACCCATGGATTGGTTCCGCAATTTGAGGATTGTCCTCACATTTGGTAATTTGACCTATGTCTGGATGCACATTGGGTGACCCACTGCACTGATGCTCCCGATGAAGTAAAGAATGTTTACCTCGCCTGGAAGAATCAGTACTCCATAGTTCAGTGTGCTATCTTGTATGGTTTGGAATCGGAGCTTCAGAAAAGGTTTGAAGAGTCAGACCCATATGATATTGTCGAGGATCTCAAATTGATTTTTGAGACTCATGCGGCAATTGAAAGCTATGAGGCTTCTGAAAAGTTCTTTAACTGCAAGATGGAAGAAGGCAGCTCCGTCAGTGAGCATGTGCTTAAGATGTCTGGGCACGCAAACAAACTTCAAAGCTTGGGTATAGTGATTCCTAATGCTTTGGGGATTTACCGTGTCCTCCAATCACTACCACCAAGTTACAAGAACTTTGTGATGAACTACAACATGCAGAACATGAACAAGACGTTGCCAGAACTCTTTGCCATGTTGAAATCTGCAGAAGTGGAGATCAAGAAAGAGCACCAAGTGTTGTTGGTCAATAAGACCACCAAATTCAAGAAAGGCAAGTCTAAGCGTAAGGACACTTCAAGAAGGGTGGTAAGAAAGTTACCACGCTTGAAGAAGACCAAAGCTGGACCCAAGCCGATCTTGAGTGCTTTTACGCAAGGGAGAAGGTCCTCGAAGCGGAATTGCCCAAAGTACTTGGCGGATCAAGAACGGCAACATCAAGAAGAAAGGTATATCGATATACATGTTATTGATGTGTATCTCACTAGTACTGTAGTAGTGCTCGGTATTTAATCTTGGTTCGGTTGCTCATATTTGTAACTCAAAGCAGTCTTTGCGAATAAACGGAAGCTAGCGAAGAACGAGGTGACGATGCGCGTGGGAAACGGATCAAAGGTTGATGTGATCGCGGTCGGCACGCTACCCCTTCATCTACCATCGGGATTAGTTTTATACTTAAATAATTGTTATTTAGTGCCTGTGTTGAGCATGAACATTATATCGGGATCTTGTTTATTGCAAGATGGTTACTTGTTTAAGTCAGAGAATAATGGTTGTTCGATTTATATGATTAATATGTTTTATGCACATGCACCTTTGATAGATGGTCTATTCTTATTGAATCTCGATAGTGGAAATACACATATCAACAACATTGAGGCTAAACGTTTGAAATCAAGCGATAATTCGACCTATATGTAATCGCTGCGTCTTGGTCACATTGGAGTGAAGCGTATAAAGAAACTCCATTCCGATGGACTTCTTGAATCACTTGATTTTGAATCACTTGAAAGATGCGAAGCATGTCTGATGGGAAAAATGACTAAGACTCCATTTTCTGGTATGATGGAGCGAGCTACGGACTTATTGGAAATCATACATACCGATGTGTGTGGTCCAACGAGTGTAGCATCGCGCGGTGGTTATCGTTATGTTCTTACCTTCACGGATGACTTGAGTAGATATGGGTATATCTATTTCATGAAACATAAGTCCAAAACTTTCGAGAAGTTTAAGGAGTTTCAAAGTGAGGTAGAGAATCAACGTAACAAGAAGATTAAATTTCTACGTTCTGATCGTGGAGGTGAATATCTAAGTTACGAGTTTGGCGAGCATTTAAAGAAATGTGGAATACTTTCACAGTTGACACCGCCGGGAACACCACAGCGTAATGGTGTGTCCGAACGTCGTAATCGAACTCTCTTAGATATGGTTCGTTCTATGATGTCACTTACAGATTTACCGCTATCATTTTGGGGTTATGCATTAGAAACAGCCGCATTCACTTTAAATAGGGCACCGTCTAAATCCGTTGAAATGACACCGTATGAATTATGGTTTGGGAAGAAACCTAAATTGTCGTTCCTTAAAGTTTGGGGATGCGAAGCCTATGTAAAGAAGTTACAGCCGGACAAGCTTGAACCCAAAGCGGAAAAATGCGTCTTCATAGGATACAGAAGGAAACTATTGGGTATACCTTCTATCATAGATCCGAAGGCAAAATCTTCGTTGCCAAGAATGGATCCTTTCTAGAGAAGGAATTTCTCTCGAAAGAAGTGACTGGAAGGAAAGTAGAACTCGACGAGGTTGTCGAACCTTCTCTCGAATTGTGAGTAGCGCAAGACCGGAAGAAGTTCTGTGGTGCTGCACCAATAAGAGAGGAAGCTAATGATGGTGATCATGAAACTTGGTTGAAGTTGCTACTGAGCCTCGAGGTCAACGAGAACTCGTACCACTCCAGTATTGGTATGATCCCGTTATGAGTGTCATGTTGGTGGACAACACCGATGACCCGAGACATATGAGGAAGCGATGATGAGCCCAGATTCCAATAAATGGCAAGAAGCCATGAAATCCGAGATTGGATCCATGTACGAAAACCAAGTATGGACTTTGGTGGACTTACCGGATGGCGGAAGGTCCGAGAACAAATGGATTTTCAAGAAGAAAGCAGATCTTGATGGTAATGTAATGTCTATAAAGCTCGACTTGTCGCAAAAGGGTTTCGACAAATTCAAGGAGTTGACTACGATGAGACTTTCTCACCGATGTGAAGCTAAAGTCTGTGAGGATTATGTTAGCAATCGCTGCATATTATGATTATGAGATATGGCAGATGGATGTCAAAACAGCATTCCTCAATGGAGATATTGATGAAGAGTTGTATATGATGCAACCCAAAGGTTTTGTCGATCCTAAAGATGCTAACAAGGTATGCAAACTTCAACGGTCCATCTATGGATTGAAGCAAGCATCCCGAAGTTGGAATCAACGTTTTGATAAGGTGATCAAAAGTTTTGGTTTTATACAAACTTATGGAGAAGCTTGTATTTACAAGAAAGTGAGTGGGAGCTCTGTAGCATTCTTAATACTATATGTGGATGGCATATTGTTGATTGGGAATAATGTAGACCTTCTTAATAGTGTCAAGGAATATTTGAATAATAGTTTTCAATGAAGGATCTTGGCGAAGCAGCTTACATATTAGGCATAAAGATTTATAGAGATAGATCGAAACGCCAAATATCATTGTCACAGAGTACATATTTGGACAAAGTTCTAAAGAGGTTTGGAATGGAAGAAAGCAAGAAAGGGTTCTTGCCCATGTTGCCCAATACGACCTTGAGTAAAACTCAAAGTCCGACATCGGCAGAACATAGAGAAAGGATGAGTAAGACTCCCTATGTCTCAGCCATAGGATCTCTTATGTATGCCATGCTATGTACTAGACCCAACATTGCATATGTTGTTAGTTTGACCAGCAGATATCAAAGTGATCCAGGTGTGGATCATTGGATAGTGGTCAAAAACATCCTTAAGTACTTGAGAAGAACTAAGGATATGGTTCTTTCTTATGGAGGTGATGAACAAGTCGTTGTTAATGGTTACACCGATGCTAATTGTAACACCGATCCAGGATGATTCTAAATCACAATCTGGATACGTATTTATTTAGAATGGTGCAGCAGTAAGCTGGAGGAGTGCAAAGCAAAGCGTTGTGGCGAGATCTTCAACTGAATCGGAATACATGGCTGCTTCGGAGGCTTCACAAGAAGCGATATGGATGAAAGAGTTCATTACAGAGCTGGGTGTGGTTCCTAGTGCGCTGGACCCAATGTCTATCTACTATGATAACATGGGCGCCATAGCCAATGCGCAAGAACCAAGGTCACACAAGAAGCTGAAGCACATCAAGCTGCGTTTTCACGCTATTCGAGAACATATCCAGGATGGGGATATAAAGATTTGCAAAGTACACACAGATCTGAATGTGGCGGATCCGTTGACTAAACCTCTCCCGAGGGCAAAAATGACCAACACCAAACTGCCATGGGTGTTCGGTATATTACCATGTAATCTAGATTAGATGACTCTAGTGCAAGTGGGAGACTGTTGGAGATATGCCCTAGAGGCAATAATAAATGTAGTTATTATTATATCTTTGTGTTTATGATAAATGTTTACATTCATGCTATAATAGTATTAACAAGGAAACATTGATACTTGTGTGATTTGTAAACTTAATTTGAAGTCCCTAGTATAGCCTCTATACTTCACTAGCTTGTTGGTTGATTAATGATTGTGGTTTCCCTATCATGAACATTGAGATGTTATCAACAACAAGATCATATCGTTAGGAGAATGATATGATGGACATACTCCTATAGATAAGCGTAGCATAAAGATCAAGTCATTTCAATAGTTCAATTGCTATATGCTTTCTGATACATAGTAACCAAATTCCTTCGACCATGAGATCATGCATATCGCCTTTACCGGATGGATGCTTTGATGACATCAAACACCACACCGTAACTGGGTGGCTATAAAGGTGGCATTGAGTGTTCGGAAAGTATTGGTTGAAACACATGGATCAAGAGTGGGATTTGTCCATCCATATGACGGATAGATATACTCTGGGCCCTCTCGGTGGAATGTCATCCAATTAGCTTGCAAGCATGTGACTGGCTCACAAGGGATCACATATCACGGGAACGAGAAAGAGTACTTGTCGAACGAGGTTGAACTAGGTATGCAGAGATACAACGATCATAACCTCGGATAAGTAAACTATCGTGAGACAAAGGGAATTGGTATCGTATGTAAGTGGTTCATTCGATCGCAAAGTAATCGTGAGAAATATGTGGGAGCCATATGAATTTCCGATTCCTCTATTGGTTATTGTTCGGAGAAGTGTCTCGATCATGTCCGCATAATTCACGAACCGTAGGGAGACACACTTAAGGATTCGACGTTGTTTGAGTAGTTATGGTATTATGAGAAAGAGACCGAATGTTGTTGGAGTCTCGGATGGGATCCGGATATCACGAGGTGATCCGGAATGGTCCGGAGAATAATATTCATATAAGGAAAGTCCCGTTGAGAGTTCGAGAATGATTACGGTGTTTTCATCGGGAATGTTCTAGAAGGTTCCGAATGTCCCAGACTCGGAGGGAGGGTACATGAATGTGTCATTGCATATTGGCATGATTGCATCATGTACTAAGTGTTCTCGCTGTTCCAAATAAAGGATTAAATTGAATCCCAAACGAAAAGTCAAACGGCCTTTGAAAGTCAAACGACTAAAACAGAAAGTGGGAAACAAGCAAGAGGAGGTTGAAACGACTTGGGGAGGAGTCCCTCCTCTCCAAGCAGCGCCACCCAAGGCCGACTTGGGAGGGACTCCTCCCTTGGCCGCCCCCACCTATAAAAGGAGGCGGGGCCTCCTCCTGAAGACACAAGTTCCTATCCTCTAAATCTAAACCCTAGCCCTAGACTCCGGTTTAGAGCCGCTTTGGTTTAGAGCTTCTAATTGCACTAGCCTTCGGATTAGAGCCTTCTAATTGGTGTATCTAAACCCTAGACCACTAATAGCTCTCTCATACTCCACCATACTCGCTCCGGCTTAAGGCGAAGCCCTGCGGGATCTCCCCTCTACTTACGGTACCACGCCGTTGTGCTGCCGGAATCGCGAGGAGAGTGCTACAACCTCCGCTGCCTACTAGAACAAGGGAGAGGAAGGTCTTCGTCGAGTACCGAACGTGTGACCGACTACGGAAGCGCTGCCGGAACGCAGCGCCGGAAGGATCGTCTACACGATCTTGAGATCGGGAAGAGTACGACTACATCACCCACGAGAATCCGCTCTCGTTAAACACTTTGGAATCTTCGAGGGTAAGTTATTCCATCGACTCGTTGCTACAATCTAGTAGATAGATCTTGGCTTGTTTGTTTTTATGCGATAGAAATTTTTTGTTTTCCATGCTACGAACCCCTACATCTATCTACTCTAGTCTTGTTCTCCAAGGATCCAAAGGTGTCATGGGCCCTGGCCACCCGAAAGTCTTCATGGGCTGGCGCATGTTCTCATGGGCCTTCCTTGGGATGGACTAGGTATGCTAAGATCGTGTACCCGTAGGGTATAACCATGTCACCCACCATGGCGATGGTACACACATTTATTAGCTTCATTTACAACAAAGCCTGCAGCAGTTAAAGTTCTTTCAAACTTCTCATGCCACTACTTAGGGGCTTGTTTTAGACCATATAAAGACTTCAACAACTTGCACACCTTTCCTTCTTGACCATTTACCACAAAGCCATCTGGCTGATCCATGTAAATTTCCTCATCCAACTCTCCATTAAGGAAAGATGTCTTAACGTCCATTTGATGAACGAGAAGACCATGAGAGGCAGCCAATGAGAGTAATACTCGAATGGTGGTCAATCTTGCAATAGGTGAGTAAGTGTCAAAGAAGTCTTCACCTTATTTTTGAGTATATCCCTTGGCCACAAGCCGTTCCTTGTACTTCTCAATAGTACCATCAGGTCTAAGCTTTTTCTTAAACACCCACTTGCATCCTACAGGTTTACACCCATAAGGGCGATCAGTGATCTCCCATGTTCCATTAGCTAAGATGGAATTCATCTCACTATGGACGACTTCCTTCCAGTAGTCAGCATCAGGAGATGCATATGCTTCTGAAATGGAAGTGCGAGTGTCATCCACAAGGTACACAATGAAATCATCACCAAAAGACTTTGCAGTCCTTTGTCTCTTGCTCCTTTTAGGAATTTCATTATCATCCTCCTTAGGACTTTCAGAGTGTTCAATTGGAATGGTAGGTTCAGAGAATGTAGAAAATTCCTGATTAGATGAACTAGTTATCTCCGGATTTGATGAGTTAGTTTTATCCTTCATTGGAAAGATATCCTCAAAGAAAGTTGCATCAGTCGACTCCATGATTGTTCCGACATGAATGTCAGGCACTTCAGATTTTACTATCAGAAATCTATAACCAATGCTATGAAAAGCATAGCCCACAATCAATGGTTTTTGGTCCAAGCTTGCGCTTCTTGGGGATTGGTACATTAACCTTTGCCAAACAACCCCAAGTACGTAAGTAAGAGAGTTTTAATCTTTTCTTCTCCCATTCTTCGAATGGAGTAATTTCTTTGTTCTTTGTGGGAACTCGGTTTAGGACATGACACGCGGTCAATAGTGTCTCCCCCCACCATTCCTTAGAGAGACCCGATGTATCTAACATGGCGTTAACCAAATCTGTTAGAGTACGGTTCTTTCTTTCGGCTACTCCATTTGACTAGGGTGAGTAGGGAGGCGTCCTCTCATGAATTATGTCATGTTCCGCACAAAATAAATCAAACTCGTTGGAAAAATACTCTTCACCACGATCAGACCTAAGCCTCTTAATCTTTGGATCAAGTTGATTTTCTGCCTCAGCTTTATAGATTTTGAAGAAACTCAAAGCCTCATCTTTTGATTTCAGAAGATACACATGATAATATCTCGTATAGTCATCGATCAAAGTCATGAAATATTTCTTTCCACCTTTTGTCAACACACCATTCATCTCACAAAGATCAGAATGTATGAGCTCTAGTGGTGTTAAATTTCTCACTTCTGCAGTCGTATATGACTTGCGAGGTTGTTTAGCTTGCACGCGGACTTGGCACTTAGATCCCTTAACAGTTGTGAAATTAGAGATTAAATTCATTTTGGCTAGCCGCGTCATACAGCCAAAATTAATATGACAAAGACGAGAGTGTCAGACATTTGATTCAAAATTCGTGTAAATATGATTAACAACTTTATTACAAATGTCTGACAGAGATAAGCGGAACAAGCCTCCGCACTCATAGCCTTTACCAACAAAGGTTCCATACTTCGAAATTACAAATTTATTGGACTCGAATACAATCTTATAGCCATCTCGACACAGAAGAGATCCGCTAACAAGATTTTTATTTATTGAGGGAACATGATGCACGTTCTTCACGCGCACGGTCTTTCCCGGAGTGAACTTCAGATCGACCGTACCAACACCATGAATAGAAGCATGCGAGCCGTTCCTCATTAGCACGGTTTGAGTCCCTCTGACCTGATATGAAGAAACATGAAAATATCAGAACATACATGTACATTAGCGCCCGTGTCAATCCACCAATCAGGAGAATGACATAATTAAAGAACAGTAGGTAATATACCATACCCAACATCTTTCATCTCAACATCGCCCATGACAACATTGGCAGTCTTGCTGCTTCTTCATCTTGGCGCTTGTCAAAGCGGTTGGGACAAGCAGGAGCCCAATGATCAGGATCACCGCACACATGACAAGCACCTTTCCTCTTATCAGTCTTCTTCTTGAAGCTGGTAGACTGTGAGGCCTTGTTCTTTCCATCGAACTTTTCTTTGCCGTCAAACTTGCCTTTGTTATTGAACTTATGAGGCTGGAAGTTTCTTTTCTGTACCAGATTGTCATTAGAACCTCCCTCGGTAACTCGAGCACGTGTGTCTTTTGCTCTTGCCTTCTCTTCCACATCAAGAGTCCCAATGAGATCCGTCATGGAGAACTCTTGTCTCTTGTGCTTCAGAGAAGTAGCAAAATTCCTCCATGACTGGGGAAGTTTGGCAATAATGCCTCCGGCAACAAACTTGTACGGTAACACACAAGTGAAGTGCTCATGCTCCCTGGCAAGTGACTGTATCTCATGAGCCAGCTCCACAATGGGGCGGTCCTCAACCATCTTATAGTCATAGAATTGTTCCATGACATACAGTTCACTGCCAACATCGGAGACTCCAAATTTTCTCTCGAGCGCATCCCACATATCCTTTCCATTGCTAAATGACAGATATGAATCGACAATATTGTCGCCAAGAATGCTGATCAAGGCAGCCTTGAAAGTGGTATCAAGTTTTTGGAACGCCTCTTCCTAAGCGGGATTAAGTTCTCCCTCAAGTGCGCCATAGATGGCGTTATAGCAGCTCATGGTCTGAAACCAAAGCACTGCTCTCGCACGCCATCGTTTGTAATTCACACCTTCGAACACAGGTGGCTTCATAGAAGCAACAAAGCCACTTGGGACAAATTGCACGAAATGAGGTTTTTGGATTGTTGAATAATAGAGCAATTTACCAAGCGAATTATCCATAATAAACGCTAGATAAAACATGATTAGAATAATAGAAAATATACTAATCATGTGAAATAGCGAATACATATTAAGGCATATAACCAAACAAACTGCAAGGCGTAAAACTTTGGATACGATCAGAACAAGATTGAGAAAGAAGATATACACGGCAGTAGCAGAAGAGGAACCGCCGGCGCTGGAACCGTCGTTGGCCATGTCGTCGAGGAAGAGGGTGCTGACGTCAGGGAAGAAGTCCTCGTCTGGAAAGACGTCGCCGCAGTCGCTATCCGTGAGGGAGTCCGTGACGAAGCCAGTAGTCACGCCGATAGCGCTCCCCAAAAACCTTATCGCCCTTCTCCCGTACAGGACTCGAAGCAGCGAGGTCTCGGAGGCCTACTGTCCCGGCTCACAGTGCACGCGACAAGACGAGATGGGGAAGATCTAAGTAGCGCAGTGCTCTGGAACTAGAGGCGCAAAGGATATGTGGCAGTGTATCTAAGAGGAGGCGCGACCTCTCTCTTATATAGACACAGAGGGGTAGACAGACAGACTGCGCAGAAGATGAAACGAACGGACAGAAGTTAAAGCAAACAGGCGGCAGCCCACCGGACAGCCTCCACTCAGTTTGTATTTATTTATCTCGTATTAAAAGTCCACTCGAGCAAAACGTTTCAACTTCTATACGACTGTTCATATACCATTCACGCGTGGCAAAATAAATCTCAGCTCGGCGAGATTCCCGCAACCCGCAACCCGCGGCGCGCACGCGTCGTGACGAGGCGAGGCGAGCGAGGAGGAGGAGCGCGCGTGTGGAACTCTCTCCTTCTCCTTCTCATCATTTTTATCAAGTGGTAGGAGAGCTCACCTTATAAGCTGGTCCAACTTCCACTCAACAAAATATTTGTCCCAGCTCTTGTCTTGCATGAATGGGCCAAATGGGCCTCTAGGATTTCAGGAATTTGTTGGATATAATAGATGGGCTGAGCCTAATTAGTCAAAAATTCCAACAAGTGGATCTCACTTGTCCCACCTCCCCTAGCTGCTTTGTCAAGTCCTTAAAAAAAACAAAAACAAAAATCGTTGATTTTGGTTTTCTTTCAGCCAAAAGACTGAAGTTTTCTCTCAAATTTCATCAGAAACTTTGAAAAAAAGTTATAATTTCTTTGAATTCCAATGTAGTACTCCAATGGAGTACTGAAAAAATTGAAATTATTTGACAGAAATGTAATTGTGTCTACTGAAATTAGTAAAATTCAGTGAATTTCAATTAGAGTTCATTGAAAGTGATTTCATAAAGCTGCCGGCATCCTCCTGAGCAGCACGTACGGTCTGTGTAAACTCGTTTCCAGTAAGGAACGAACGGAGTCCGCCTCGGCCTCGTGTAGTCGCTCGCTCGCGTTGGACACGGAGTCGAACTCGCTCCGTACAATGCAATGCCATATAGAGGACCAGAAACGCATCATCATGTACAATCGAGCCAGTAGTAGCATCTACCCGCGTGCACAGCTGATCAGACGCTTCACGCCGATGATGAAGACCGCCCCTCGCCGCGCGCTGGGCTTCGGCTTCCGGTTCAACCCGTCGGACGTGGAGGCGGTGGCGCTATACCTCCGGGGCCGCATCGTCGGCAAGCCGCTCCCCGACGTGGCGGGGGTCATCCACGAGGCGAACGTGTACGGGTACGAGCCCAAGGAGCTGGCGGCGGAGTACCCTCGGCTTCCCAGGACCCAGAGCCGCTTCTTCTTCGCCACCTGCAAGCGGCAGAAGGCCGGGAACGGGCACCGGATGTCGCGCCTCGCCGGCCCCGGCAGCTGGGTCTCGGACGCCAAGCGGAAGGACGTGAAGAACGGCGCCGGCGAGACGATCGGCACCCACGAGACCCTCAAGTACGTGTACAGGGACAAGAACCGCAAGACGGAGTGGCGGATGGATGAGTACCGCTGCTGCGGCATGGACCACCTGGCCGTCGTCGACGGGGAGGAGCTCATCCTCTGCAGGGTCTACGTCCCGTCCAGTTCCAAGGAGGGCTCCGTCACGCTCCAGGAATCCGCCGCGGGGGATCGTCTTCTTGAAATGCAAGAACCCGCAGGTGCCATGGCCGCGGTGGCCGTGCAGCAGCAACCGCGTCGAGAAGTGCCCGCCACTGCCATGGCCGCGCAGCAGCAGCCGCGTCGACAAGTACCTGCCACTGCCATGGCCCTGCAGCAGCAGCCGCGTCGACAAGTACCCGCCACTGCCATGGCCGTCCAGCAGCAGCCGCGTCGACAAGAACCGGTGGCGCATGTGCTTCCCGCGATCACGCAGCCGCAGGCGATCAGGCTGCCGCTGCGTGCCCTTGATCATCCCTCGGTGCCACGGCAACCTTGTGTGATGAACACGCAGCAAGTGCCCACCAAGAGGCCAGCGCCGCAGGTTGTCGAGCCGCCGCGCCCCAAGCGGATGCGCCCAGCACTGGCGCCTCTGGAGGTGCCACCGGTACCTCGACACAACGTGGCCATGGTGGGATGGAACATGTCAAAGCAACCGTCCTGGTGGCCTGCTCCGGCGATGCCTCAGCGCCAGCCTAGTCCCAGGGCGACATCACGACCACGTCCCCGTAAATCACCTCGCTCGCGGCCGCGGCCGGTCGCACCTCCTCCCCCGCCAGCGGCTGAAGCGCCAACCAACGACGTCATCATGGGCATGGACGACGACGAGTCCTGCTGGAGCTCGTTTGTGGCCGAGCTGGAAAACGGCATTACCCAAGAAGAAGAAGAAGCTGGCCACGCCGCCGATGACGACGGGATCCTGGGTTTCGCAGAGTTGCTAGAGTCGGAGCTCCAAGAGGTGCCAGCTGTGGAGGAAGACGGAGGCAAGATCCAGGATAATGAAGAAGAAGAAGCAGAAGGCCAGCAGCATGCTGCGAGGTCACTAGAAGGCTTGTTGGTGGCTAATGAGAGAGGAGACGAGGTGGTTGCACAAGATGCGATGGATGTGTTCAACAGCATCGACGACGGAACTGGAGACATCGATTACTCCTTACCTCTTTCAGCCTACAATGGGATCCAGTTCTAGCTAATTACACTACCTAGCTAGTGTAGCTAGCTAGGAATTATTAGGATTGTAATGTACTCCTCTGTCCTCTCTCTGTACTACGTATCCAATTTTTTGTGGTACGCACACAGGTTTTGTCAAATACTGCGAGATTGTATGTAAACTCTGTATCCAAACATTTTTGTGGAAATGAATACAGATTGTGTTGAAATGAATCCAGATTGCCTTCCTCAAGGGTTGTAACTATATTATATTAATGTCGAAAAATTGTTCAAGTGGATACAGGTTACTACTAAATGATTTCCTCTTCCCTGCTTGTCACTGTTCTTAACTTGCTAAGCTGATGCACATGTTTACCGTTAATACCTGATTTGTTTCATTCTTACTCCTGGTTAATTTGTGTCCCATAAGTTTTTTTTTTTTGGCACGCCATTTGCCAATTTTCAGTGTTATGAGAAGAAGTTGCTGCATTCATGGATCCAAAGCCAACATGTACAAGGACAAATTAGTTGCAGATCGATCAGCCTGATATCAACTTTATTTAGTACTGCAGTATGCAGTATCTCATCTTTGTTACTGTACAGTGCTTTATCAAGATATACACGTATAGTAATAATTACTGGCAACCTCCTGCACACGTGTACCACGCCTCGTGTATTTACCGTGTTTCCATCTGTCTCTGATCTCTGTGTCGCTGCTTCACATCTCCGCGACAAGCTGTGACTGAGCCAGCGCAAGGTCAAATGAGGAGAAAGAGTGAGCAGGGAGTGTGACCTGCATCTGTTCCGCAGCGTTGCGCAACTGGCTTGTCACAGGCACAACCTGCATTGTTCATCATAAGAAAGATTCGGTTTCAGATCAGCAGCTCCCAGGAGAATGGTACCAAAACAGACAATGGTTCTACACCTTCCAACAACCTACTCGCAAGCAGAAATGATATACTACCTTGTTTGGGTTACTGAAGGAATTTTCATCCATCACATTGCTGGATGTGAGAACAGTAGCATTCGACCCTAGAGTGTTGATGCTAGCCTGAAGCCCGGTCGCAGAGATTGTGAGGCTCACCTGGTCCGAACCAAAGTTCACAATCTGCAGAGGAGCCTTCAACATTAACAAAAGAATCTACCATCCTCCTACAAATACTACGTCGGGATGATGCTTGCCTTCACTCTCAGGAAGCTATTCCCAGAATCCTGCCAGGTGATAGCAGATGCTGCCAGAGAACTAGAGTAGCTGGAACTGATTGTAGCTGGATGAATCATGGCACCGCTAGATTCGCGGAAAAACTTCTGCATCCAGTAACTAGGGGTTCCGTATTGTTGCCAGGAGTTGAAGACAATAGCATCTGGATTCCACCTGATTGTTTGATTCAAACATAATAATTGCTGCGATGTTAATCAATAAGAACTAAGGAAATGAAAAAAAATCTAGAGCCATCAATACTAACGTTTGATCGTTGTCGTTTACAAAGAGTGGTGCATAGCTTGCCATCTGAACAATGTCACTGCAAAGAACCAGCAAGAGGTCAGCTAACCCACTGTACAGATTTATTGGTAGTTGCTAGAAGAATAGAACAAACTCCGTGTCTCCATGAGATCATGATGACTCGAGGAACCAAGAGAATATAAAGTTTTTACTGGAAAACTCAGGTGTGATGACCAAAACGAGTGAACAACCAAGAGCCCAATATAAGGAGAGATCACCTGTTCTTCTCCAGTCCAGTAAGGAAAGCAGCTTCTGCCAGTGAAGCAAGAAGACTTCCTCTACCTGCATCACTTCTCCAAACAGCATACTCACTAACAAAAGCCTGTCCAACATTCATATTGTCAAAACACAGGGATATAACTTACTGTCTATAAGGATGAGAGGATGCGGATATGCAGGAGAAAATTGTTATTTCGTAATCATCAAGAGAACAATTGAGGTGCCCAAGACTTTCCAGGACTACAAGTAGCATCAAAGACTTTAGCAGCAGGTGCCACTTATGTTCTGCAGGTTCCTCGTTGTTCTTGCAATGACCCCATGCGATATTTTTAACGAACACACTAGCTATATTCAAAAGTTGGCATGTCATGACTTCACAGAAACTAGAGCCAGGTTAGATGTGATTCAACTGGAAATGCACAAAGATGCTCGGTTCAGGTATAAGTCTCAATTCCAACAGTTGATTTGTATGGGTATTTCTCATCATCTTCATTCAGAGTCAGAGGTCTGAGCACCAGTGAAGATAAACCAAGTAACACACAAAATATGACTATCGCAAGAACATCCCAAATGAAAGGTCAGAAAGTGTTGAACTATGTGAAATACCAATATGAATGTGTGGTAACAGAGCATTTGGAAGGCCATCAGGCCCATGTCACAAGCATTTCACCACAAAGAAAAAAGATAAAGTAAACCATGAATACTGAGGCATACCTTGGGCCCAGTACGAGAGGTTCTATCAAATGTACCCTTCATGTTAAACAAAGTCTTAGAATCGGTGTAGACCTATAAAAAGCAGCATTCAGAATCTAATTTACCGGTAAGAACAGAGCAGTGGTGATAACCAACTAGAATCTTAACAAGGGAAATGAGTCAAGCCAATTTGTTACGAGTAATTTACATGAAAGTCATACAGATCAGCAGGATGGTCAAGTGGTTTAGATGAACCATCACAGTTTGAAATCATCTGAATGTCTGGATAGGCTACTCTTATAGCATTGTAGAACTTGAGATAATTGCCTGTTCAACAGAATCAAAACACATCATATACCTAGAAGATTATTTCAAATGGTATCTCTTTATACAGTTTAAGTGAAATACCAAATTACCACTGGATCAGGTGGAGGTGGAACTACTTTATGGGTGAATTTAAAAAGGAACATCCTCATTTTTCATTTTAGCAAGTAGTGCTATATATTTAAGTGAAATACCAAACTACACTGGATCAGGTGAAATTTTCAAAAGGAACATTTACCAGACACTAGTTTCCTCCTTTTCTATTTTAGTAAGTAGTGCTATATTTTTTATGCCACTAACTTAATTTTTTCTTTTCGTGAGAACATAAATCACTATCATTTTCCTATGAAATGTTGTTTCAGCTCACTAGTCCAATCGTATTTATTTGTAGATTAAGCTCTAAAATTTTGTAAAGAAAACTTTTTGATTAATTATCTGGAGCACTTTTCTTAATAGGTGTAGCCCGGTTGATTCTTGGCATTTACATGATTTTACACCATTTAGTTTTCATGCACAAGGCATCATGATACTTGGACCTATGTTGTGAAACAGATGGAATAAGAGCAGTAGTTTCTCAAACAGAACAACATAGTAGTGAAAGAAGGAGATCAAGAACACATAGGAAATAATTACCGAGGTAGTATTTTTTCCCACAATCTTCATTTCCAATTGCAACATACTTGACTGGGAACGGTTCAGGATGCCCCATTGCAGCTCTAACAGAGCCCCATGTTGAGTTTGCATCCCCCCTTGCAAATTCTAGACTGTCCAATACATCCTATAGAAAAACAATAATTTCAGGATAATGTACATGAGATTGATAAACATCTAATTAACTCTTGGAAAGACAATGGGTATCACTTGATGTTTTTATTAATACTACAGTACCACGGAAATAAATGATAGAAATGGAAGAAGCTGATCCATGGAGAAGGTTGACCAAATAAGAAGCAATTTGCTCATATTTTGATGCACCATGGCAACACTCAGTTATTATTGCTTGCAAATTTCAGTTCATTCAAGAGTCTAAAGTATCAATCATACAGTTATGTGTCTACCCTGCTAGAAAATGAAGTATAATTTTAACAATACCTTTACAAAAGGGGCAATAGCAGCGGTACTAACTTCATCATTGTGGCTGATTCCTGGTATTCAGAAAAGAGAACTCCGGTGTTTAAGGAGGCCAGCACTGCTAATCATTGATACTATAAAATGTGAAGATATTTACCATTATTGAATACCCAGATTGGAGCAGCGCCCAGGTCTTCAGAAAGCTTTGATATGGATTTGCAAGACAATATATGGTTAGTGTGGGAATATAAAAGAAAAAAGCTGAAATCATGCTCACTAATTGGCTGGTACCTGAAGAAACTCATAATATCCAAGGCCATCGTCAGTCCAGTAATGCCAGACATCTCCAAAGTGTCCAGGCCTCTCTTCCCATGGACCAATAGATTCCCTCCACCTGAATGCGTTTCTCAACCATTCGCCTTCAACAAAGCAACCACCTATAATACATACCAAAGTAAACCATGTTAAAGTAAGGAAAATACTAAATATCAGATGTCTTTAACAACTTAGTTTGGAACGTATCGGATTCATTTAATTGGAATATTACATAGTTAAAGGAATACTTTGTTATATGACAGAAGATATTTAATTAGAATGGTCCAGATATTCAACTGGGAACATATGAAACTTTAGTCAGTTAATGCAACTTGCATATGCTACCGTGATATATTAGTTAACTAAGAGAACAATGAGGTTTGATTCTCTCGTATTTTAGCTGAACATCACACTAGGGATTTTCGCTGATCGGCTCACTGAATTTCTTGGACTGCGGGCAGAATAAGGTTTCAGTTCAGCTAGGTCTCATTAGTTCTGACCTGAATGTAAATATATTCAGGTTAAAGCAATATGAGAAAATATCCTATCCAGCAAACTATCTTGTATAAGTCCAGACATTAGTGTGAAGCCACCAATAAAATGAGCCAACTTAGACAAGACTAGACGGCCATACCAGGAAATCTCAAGAATCGTGGTTTCAGATCCAAAAGCATTGATATCAATTCTTTGCGAAAACCATGTCCCTGCATGCATAGAAAAAAAGGCTAGTTACATACTCAGATAAACTCAAGCACAATAAGCATGATCAGGCACTACAAAGATGTATCAAGAGCATTTCGTTCCTGGCCAACATATAAAGTCTGCAACACAGGTGTCCACTTACAACACAATGCTTCCGCAAAAATTAATGTAACACTCCACAGTTGGTTCTGCTTGGTTTTCATGACCAAATTTCACAAGTGTAGCACTGCAGGATCCACACTTGTGTTTTTGTGAGATAGAGAAATAGAAATGTGCCACCTTATTTGTATAAGAATTGCAGTTGACTTGTCAGACAGGATGCCCTCCACACACACGGACTTCAACATTACCAAGACAAACAGACCAAACAAACGTTAAGACTTAACGGAAAATGACACAATTTCAATATTGGGTCAATATTATGGCTTATATCTAGGCCTATCAAACCTATCATGTTTCTGGTAGCACGGAGTTTTTTGCCAATGCCAGGTGAAGTTTTACTACAATAGATCAGTAGTTCGTGCTCCAATTGATACATAATTCAGTTTTCCAAAGCCTTGGATCTCCGCCTGCTTTCAGTTCTTGTCAATATCAGGAATATAAATATATAATATACCTTGAACGTGTCTGAGGGCATGAGTGATACTTGATCAAACCATACAACTCCCTTCTTGTTAGATGTTATCTGAAGTCTTGAGGTTCTGTTTGTTCCTTTAGCAATCAATTTCTGCTCCACTTTTGTCCAGTTGGAAGTGCCAGCAACTCTGAAACAACAAAATCCTTTAAACTAATGGAAATAATGTCATCCTCCTCCTGCCCAAATATGGAGAAAAATGATACTAACGGTACAGTAACTGAAGCTAGCTTCTGTGACCCATCAGAGCTGGCTAGTGAAACTGTCAATTCTGCGGCTTCTGCTGATTTGACATACATAACAAGATTGTACGTCTTTCCATCTTCTATGTTCTGCAGATGAAATGGTAAGGGTAACTACTAAATTGGATAAGAAAGAGAAGAAAGATTATGGAAACCAAACATGCACTTGATATTTAGCTGCGTTGGATACTAAAGCTTACACTACTAAAAAAATTATACCAAACAAAATGCAAGGGGGTTAACAGATACTGCAGTTGCCTTGCAAGGCAGACAGAAGGAGACATAAAACATTTCTGCATGAGGCTGCACTATAATTTGCATGCTGATTGATATCAAGATATTGTTCATGTGGTACATTGATATAAATATATTTTTCATTAAACCATAATTTGCATGCTGATATAAGGGGATGAGTTATGGTCAACTTAAAATCATATCATACCATGCCCCAGAACCCAGGGTTGTAAATGCCAACGCCGCCAGCTGGGCAGTCATCGCAGAGAACCTCCATCCGAAGAGCAATAATGTTTCGACTGAAACACGATGTGCGATCAGTTGCCACAAATACGGAGGAGTCATCTCCGATTATAGACCAGGGGTCAATATTTGATGGCGTATGGAGTCCTCCAGCTTCAAAACCTGAAGCATTGAGATAATTTTGACGATTTCACTAACATTCTCATATGGGAAATATTTCTGTAGGAAAAAAAAACCTACTGTTTTGTATTCCAGATACATGCTCAAGATCAGCTTCCGTATTTGAAGTTTTGAAGCTAAGTGAATAATTATTATTATGTGTTCAAAGGTATGTGGCAAAACAGAATTGAGGTAAACACGCATGGGGAGAGTTATCAGCTTCAGAGAAAAATTAACGGGAATAACTATATAGTTCTATTCATCATGCTATCCCTATTTTATGTTCCAATGGAGTACAACACATCCCACAATCAACAATAATGAATTTACCTCTATTGCTAACAAGCTCTGCCCATATGCCACCAGCTCCTGCATGGTTGATCTCCTACAACATTAGCCACGGTTAATATGGGAATATAATGGAACATTTACTGCCTGGTTTGATGTGAATCCCAAAAATCCGATGAAACTTGAGTAATCTGAAAATGTACCATGAATAAACATAAACTGGTATTAATCAAACAAACTAGCTTCTCACCTCAAAGAACATCCCAAACAGTGTGTCTGGGATCTTTCGAGCAAGCTGTGATGATGCATCAACCTTGAGGGTGGCCGTCTGCGTCGCCTCTAATTCCGATGCTAGGCATTTGCAGCCCAGGAAGAACAGGAGAAGCAGGCAAGGAAGGAACACTTCTTTGGAACCCATACTCTTCAACTTGTAAACAAGACTAACGTAGTCCGTGTGTCTGTTGAACAAATAACGAAAGGAGATTATAATCATGAGAGGTCGATTGACTTGGCTGGAAATGGATACGCACAAAGTTTTAGAACTTGAAAGTAATACATAGCTATAATATCATTTGAAAACCGAGAGAAATACAAAACAGACAAGAGCAAAATGTGCAAAACAATGACTACAAGCTACCTCATTCGAGTTCAGTTATGAATTATGCAACTAAACGAGCGTCTCAAAACGGAAAATATGAGATGCATTTCAGATGGAATTTATGGCATCAGCCAACAAAAAGCACACGGACACTGACGAACTGTTCTAGTAACAAAAATAGATACCATACCAACCAATTCACTCTCGTCTCCCGAGCATTTCATCGAACAACGTTCCTGCAGACCCAGCCCAACAGCCCAAAAGAGAGAGAAAGAGAGCACAAAATCCGATCCAGAAATTTGTCCACGGAAAAGATCGAGTCTCTTGCCAGTAATTTGCTCACCATGAATCCTCCACTCCGCCCAGCACCAACGACCTCAGGAAGAAGAAGGCCGACGAGGTGATCCTGCCAGTGTACGAGCAGCGGAGGCGCGCGCTTAAGTAGACGAAGCCGCCACGGCGAGGAAGCGGTGGCTTTGAAGGCAAGAGTGGCTCGGGAGATGGCGATCGGACGCCGGAGCCGAGGGGGTGTCCACGGCCAGTTGCTTGCCGGAGTGGGCAGCTTCGGCAGTTGGTTGGTTAGTTGGCTCTTTGCTGCTGGCGCGCGCCCACTGACCGGTGGGACCCGGTTTATCCGTATGACCACATCTTGGCGTTTATCCGTATGACCACATCTTGGCTTGGTTTCCTTCGTTTATCCTATGTCGAAATAATAATAAGGTCCGTTAAAAAAATAAGATGGAAAGGATGCGAAATGGAAATGTATACATAGTAATCATCCCGTTGATTTCTTGCTACGATAAGACAAGAGTGAGTTTTTTTCTGACAATCATAACACAAGGTGAGGTTGTTGTCGAGCACCTGTCAAATTATTGAGTTTCTATTTATTATAGATCACCTAATTTATCAGCCCATGTGTCGACTGGACGATATCATATTCTAATATATTATTACTTCTTTAATTTATTTTTCGATGTTTGGAACACAAGATTTATGCGGAAATCAATCGTGGCTAGTGGGAATTCAGCTGTCATACATGATGTGAAATTTGCTGTTTACATGTCAGCTGGCACTTAATTAACAGTGTGCACCATAACTTGTGCAGGCCTGCACTCGTGCGGTCTCTCATGGACAGAAATGCTCAACTTGGCATTTTGCTGTCGTTGCTTAGCTCTCAACGCAAGAAAGCTCGATCGAGGAGGCTCCATGTGCCTTGTTGTCATGTGTCCAGAGGGATACATGTTCACGACGTACGAGAGGGAAATGTTACAAGTAGGTCCCGACGAGTAAGATGATTGGGATGCATGATATACCTCGCTGCTAGGGTCGCAAGTGGCACCCGTTTTTCAGCCCGCAAAACTGAAATCAAGGCAAAATGAGCTGTAGGAGCTAGCAAAACTAAAGCATGGTTAGTGAAAATGTCTAACCCGTCCCGTTTGCCACCCTACTCGCTGCAACGTGAGGTGCACCGTACCATTCTCTTGTAATTAGGAAATGTTTGCTTTTCTTAATTTACATTATGCATCAAAATAATGAAATATCCATCTCAGCACAACACGAGCATGGCAATACATTGATGATGCACTCAACCAGATTATTTAAAAAAGAGAGGGGAGACTTCAGAATTAATGTTTTGCACTTTGTAGTTGCCAGATTCAACAACTGATGGATAGATAAGCGATTTCCGAATAGCGGTTAACAACAATTCAAAACAATGCATTCAAAAAAAAACAATGCATTCGAAAAAACAAGGGGTCTTCAAGCACTTCTACCATCCACGGCTCGAGAACATGTATCAAAATAATACTCCCTCTATCCTAAGGCTTAAGAGTTAAGGCATATAACTTTTTAAAAAAATCAAGTCATGTAAAGTTTGACCAAACATTTAGAAAAAATATCAAGAACTATTATATTATATAGATACCATATGAAAATATGTTTATGATATATGAAAGGGTATAGATTACGTATTATAAATATTAATATTTTTTTCTAAAAACTTGGTCAAACTTAGTTGGTATGACTTTTGAAAAAAGTTATATGTCTTAAGGCTTGGCACTCAACCAGCGTTTCCAGGTGTTCACTGTCCTATGATAAAAAAAAACAGGTGTCCACTGTACTATGATAAAGAAAAGAGGTGTTCACTGTCTTTTTTTTCTTTTTACAGAAGAGGTGTTCACTGTCCAACTTACCAAGACGGCACTAGCTATACCATCTTCTAGCCTTACCAAACTTCACTAATACCTAATGCATCCCAAACTCCCAAGAGAAAGCATGCCACCTGCACGGGAAATCAGCTAGTTGCCGACGGCCAGATACGCTCGGTAAACACGCACACGTACGCGAGAACAACAAAAGGCTACACGCAAGGAGACCGCTTGAAGAAGAATGTATGAGAGCTTTGGCGAAGTCCATGATTCTCTAATCAAAACAAGGAAGTCTAGTTCGTCCAAGTACTTAGCTAAATCTATCATAGTTTTTGAATGAATTTCTCCATTTAGTGAAAAAAGATTGTCTGTATCACATGTTTTGGTTAATTACCGGGCATACATATATGAAAAGAGTTATGTGGAGTAATTCTCAACATATAGCGGAGCACATCTTAAACGACTGTGATTTCACACCCCTAACAAGTTTGTTTTACTAATTTATTTTTAAACCCTCTTTATTCTAGAGAAATCAAAGCGTCATTTTGCCGGGTTACCAGCTAGTAGTACATGAGTTTGTATTGATTCCAAAAATTCTATGTATTTAATTTCCCGATTTATAAATCACATTTGGATTTGAATTTTGAGATAATCCATAAGTATGCTTAATTTTCTCAGATTCTTCCTACGTGTGCAAAGGGCGCCCATACCATACGCGTAGGTGGCGTGGGCGACGCTTGCAAGCAAAGGCAATATATAATGCGGGCGAGCCTATCGTAGGAGGAAGGCGACGCGCGGCACATGTCGTGCACTCGATCGCATCCTCATGGCTTAAATAACATCGATATATATCGTTCCACTCCGCGAGGCCGCGCCTGCCGGTCGTATTGGCGACGGCGACGACGCTTGCAAGCGAGCCGCAGAAGGCGACGCGCGCATTAATAATGGAGTACATTAATTATCCGAGGCGTCTCGGTCGAGAGCGCGACCACGCGAGAATGCACACGCACGACCGATGCGTGCGCGCGCGGCCGTGTGGGGGTGGGGAGGCCAAAGCTTGCCGGCGTGCTCGATGCCTCTCTTCTTCCTATCGTAGCTGTAGGCTTCCACCACCGGATAATGTTCTTTTTTTAGCAACGATCTAATGGCTAGTTTTACGGTACCTTCTACCGGTCTCATAAGTATCAAAAGTATGATTTACTTTAACGGCTGAGATTAAATGATATAGATTAGGCCCAATAGGCCCAAATTTGAGTTCACCTAAATAATCTGAGAAAAAAACGTTGAAATCAATTCGTGATACAGCTGACTCGCCCCGACAAGACACACCTCATGACCGCCGTCTGGCCGACCTCGCCGCCCGTCATCGCGACCTCGCCGCCCGCTGCGTGATTCCACGCCGCCCGAGCCGGACAGACGCCGCTCGCGAGACCCGCCACATCACCTCCACGCCGACCTCCGCCGCCCGTCACCTCCACGCCGCGACCTCCCGCTAGTCGCCCTCGCCATGACCTCCACGGCTGGCCGAACGCCGCCTCGCGACCTCCATAGAACCAGCCGCTTCCACCCCCATTGCCGCCATCACATCCACGCCACCCGCCGTCCACCTCGGATGGAAGATCCCATCGACCGAGTAGCTCCGCCCAATCTCCGGCGGAAGGTTTGTGTTTCCTCGATCCTTTTGCTTGTGTTTCCTCGATCCTTCTGCCATGATGTACTCTGGTAGCTAGTTTCTTCATTTCCAGTAGACACGATGAAGATGATATGGGCGGTGAGGAAGACCGAGAGGCAGCAGGGGCGGGCACAGAAAATTTGCAATGGGTATTCATAGTCACAAAGAAATCCAATCAAAATTTAAAGGGTGAATTTTTTTCTGTGCGTGTGACTATCTCCGGTTGACTGTCACTGCCATTCTGTGCTTCAACTACTATAAGCTGGAGCTCGCGAGAAGGAAAAATGATTTGAGTTTGCGGTCCAGATTCAGCTTCAACACTTGATTGTTCCGGTTTAGAGGTGGAAGCAAATCTTATTTTTCTTTGAAGCTCTCTACCACAATAACTTCAAATCACCACTACTCTTCTTCATCTCTCGGTTAGTGTTTTCAGTTTCACACCATAAAATTCAGTACTGCTACAACTTAGATCATCGTCGGATCGATGGAGTCACTAATCAAACAATAGATAATCTAATTCAAACTTGGAAGAGCAATTCTTGATTTGCTAGTTCTAAATCGAGAAAATAATAAGTGGGGATTTAGATACCTTTAGAGGATTTGATGTTGTTGCCGGCGCAATCTGCAGCCCAACACCAGGCTGCTGCTGGACCAAGCGATGTAGCTGGATTTACTAGGCTGAATACTACTTTAAATTTTTTTGCCAAAAATAATGGGTATTCAGCTATACCCATGAATACATATAGGCCCGCCAGTGAGAGGCAGTTCCATATCCACAGAGTTGCTGCATCTGTGATGATCTTGCTCCTTTTTGTTGTGCTCCGCTGGGACATCATGGCTTAATTGATAGGGATGCAGGGAAGAGGAACGGGGGGTGCGGCAGGAGCTGAACACCAATGGCAGCGAAACATTCAGGCTTGAGATCCGTCTAAGGAGGGATCGGTGTTGCCTATTGCAAAGTATCTGAATGGGTATGGAACCAAACTTTGTCGGAATGACCTCAAATTTGGCAGAGACTTGTGGATATGGAACTGCCTCTCGGTCTTCCTCATTAGTGATTTTTCATGATGCAACCATAGATTCATGTCAATCGGATGCAACCACAGAGTTGCTGCATCTGTGATGATCTTGCTCCTTTATAATCTTGCATCCGAAATTTTTGCTTCCACGCATTAGTGCTTTTTCTTTCATGATGCAACCATAGATTCATGTCAATCTGATTAGATTCAAGTAGTGCCTCAAAGGATTCAAGTTGTGATATGCAGATGTTTTTCACATACTTACTGAAGAGTACATTCCGAGAGATCATTGCCAAGTTGGGGCCCATTCTAAGTACATACATACTTTCACATTAGGTGAGCTATATTTCTTAAGTTTGCACATGCGCCCACAAATGATATTTACTTAGGTATTAGTGGTTGACAAGAAAGAAAGGACAAACTGATAGAGGGGGTACGCTTGGATGTAGAAATGTAAATGAGAAAGACATACAAAGATATATCATGCAGTTTTCCTTTTCTTTTAACCTATGTTATCTCTATGTTTTCCCGACAGGTTATATGATGTAGACATGATTTACTTGGGGTGGTAACATCAACTTTTTTTTTCGTTGATTGCAGTTCGCATACATGGAGCATGAGGAGCATGATGAGTACCTCCGTGTGGTCAACAAGACCTTCAGAAGTGAGGAGGAAGGATATGAGTTTTATAACGAGTATGCTAAGATCAAAGGGTTTAGTATTAGAAAGGAGGAGGTGAAATATTTGCCAGGCAGCAAAACGCGGTTCAGGCGGCTGTACACATGCTTTAAAGAAGGACACCGTACGTTGGCGAACTTTCAAAGACCTGACCCGAAAAGAACCCCAAAGGCTCTTACTCGTTGCGGATGCAAAGCTCGTTTAGAGATTGAGCTTATTCAGGCTACTGGCGAATGGTTCGTGAAGGATTTTGTGGACAACCATAACCATCAAATCGCTAAGAAAGGTGATGCTGCTTACTTGTATTCGCATCGCCGGATGACAGATGGTCAAAAGGCTGATGTAGTTGGGTATGGGATTGGTGGCCTCCGCACGCATCAGATAATGAATGTTATGGAACATGCGGCAGGTGGTCCTGACAAGGTTGGGTTCATACCCCGAGATTTGTATAACTTTGTGGCGGAGTACAAGAAGAAAAAGATAGAAGGTAGAGATGTTGAATACGTGCTGAACTATATGGCGGCACAGAAAGACAAGGATGCAGACTTTTTTTACAAATATGACACCGACAGTGAAGGCCATCTGACAAACATATTCTGGGCAGATGCACAGTCACGGTTGGACTATGATGCTTTTGGCGGAGTCCTCATATTTGGCAGTACGTACCGTGTGAACCGCTATAATCTGCCATTTGTTCCATTCGTTGGAGTGAACCACCATCGCAGCACGACCGTGTTTGCGTGTTCCCTCTTATCGGATGAGACCACTAGCTCGTATATATGGTTGCTTAAGACATTTCTCTTGGCGATGTGCCAGAAGCAGCCAAGGTCGCTGATCACCGATGGGGACTATGCAATGGCTAGAGCAATCTTTGTTGTAATGCCGGAAGCATTTCATCGGTTGTGCAGCTGGCACATTGAGCAAAACATGTTAAGGCACATTCACAAGGAAAAATTGAAAGACTTCAGGCAATTCATTTACCAGAGGATGGAAGTTGATGAGTTTGAGAGGAGATGGGCCGAGTATAGGAATAACTATGGGTTTACCGAAAAGGACACATGGTTAACCAGAATGTACGAGCTGAGAGGCAAATGGTCGGCGGCGTACACGCAAGGTGGCTATTTCCTGCGAATGAGGAGCAACCAGAGGAGTGAAAGTCTAAATTCTGGGCTTCATAACCATCTAGACAGGATGATGTCACTTGTCGATTTGCTTGAGCACTCTCAGTATTATGTGTCACGTCTCCGGAGGAATGAACGGGAGCTGGATGCCAGAGCTGGGCAGTCAGTGCCTTTCACTAAAATATCCGATGACCCACTTTTGAAAAGCGCTGCCCGTATTTATACTCCAGAAATGTTCAAGATGGTGAAGGAGCAGTTCATTAAATCTATGGGATGGGAGATTGGTAATATGAACCAGGAAGATGTCTCTTTGATCAGGTTTATTGTATCCAGTGAATGGGGACAGCATGATGTGACATGTGTCTTTGCCGAGACAGTTCTACAGAGTGTGAACTGCCATTGTCGGAAGATGGAGCGTGAGGAAATCCCATGTGCACACGTGTTCCGTGTTCTCCAACGCTTGGGCATGCGTGACATACCTCGTTGCTGTGTTGCCGTGAGATGGGCGATGCAAGCTAAAGATGCGTTTGAACCTGAGAGGAATTCCCATAGCCATGTTTGGACTGAACAGATGGATCGCTACCGTGGACTTCGCAACATGGCTAATACATCTTTATATAAAGCTTCATTGAGCATAGAGGAAACAAATAGAGTGATTGATTTTTAAGACCATTTCGATCGAGGAGGCCGAGAATGATGAGAATGATCAGTCCGGCGAGATTGACAACAATAAAGAATCAGGAACATTTGGTCCTTTGCCTGCATATTTTTCAGGATCGCAATAAGCTTTCACCGGCAAAGTCCTGGATCCATTACCGATTAAACCAAGAGGTGCTCCATGTAAGAAGAGGCCTAAGGCATTCTATGAGAAATGGAGTTCCAAAGACAAAGGTATTCAAATTATTATTTGTTTGCTCCTGGAAACAATTTTATCTATACTGTTTTCCCAAACGTATTTCTTGTATAGTATGCATATTATTTATTGTCTCTTTTTGTTCATATACCAGGCGGCGGCTTGTGATTTGAGGAAACATCCAGTTTAGTGTACGATAATCCTATCTTTTATATTCTGGTGAGAAGTTTAACATGTCGAATGATATACCAGTCTTTGATTACCCCGTTTGACATACTACTTGATTTACATCTTGCAGATGTTTGTGACGGCTAATATCATTTCTCCGAGCCGAAGAGTGCCGGAATGAAGATCAAAAGTACGATGGCTGGCTGCCTTGTTGTTTCATTCTGCTATTTCCGAAAGCGATGTACAAATGGATTACTATGGCCATAGGGACCATATCCGTTGCCAGAAATGAGCACATCTCAACCAGTAGAAAACGAAATCCACTCTTAATTTTTTCTTGTTCGAGTTACATACAGTACTACCGTTACCCAGAAAAGTGTACAGTACTTCCTGCACTTAATTTTTTCTTGTTCAAGTTTTTTGCCTTGTAAGTTGTCATGACGTATATGTTTCTCCTTGCAAGAAGACAGCTCTGTGTTTGTTCTCTAATTGTAATGTTTTTTTGTCTCGAGATGGAGGAGATATTGTCATATACGAAGGACTAAGATTGGAGCAAATCAATAGATAATTTCTGGGAATGAATATGTTTCCTAAATATATGGGTGCTTATTATTCCGCGGATCCGTTTGTTCCTATCTCCATGGGTAACTAACTAAGAACGTAAATGAGGGAGCACCCTAGCTGGTCTCATGATCTTTGAGATGGATCCCACGATGGTACACAAATATTGTAGTAAAGAATAGGATGTTACATTAAAATTTTATTTTGTCACGTTTCAAAAAAGTGGCTAAACAAAACAAACACCCAAACTTTGTCGGAATGACCTCAAATTTGGCAGAGACTTGTGTCTTGGCATGGAAAACATTTCTGTCAGGTTTGTTTTTGACCTAATTTTGTCCGGGCCAGTAGAAATTCAAAAATATTCGAAACGGTATAAAACCTTGGCCTCCGACAAACCATCTCCTCCCATAGAGTAGCTTCGGAGTGAAAGCTTACTAAGCAGATGAGCTAGGTGGTGACCATATCCAATGCAAACGTTGTCCGAATGACCTCAAATTTGGCAGAGACTTGTGGCTTGGCATGAAAAACAGTTCTGCCAGGTTTGTTTCCACCTAATGCTAAGATGGTCCAAATAGATAGCCTCACAATAAGCCAGAAGCATCTAGAATGTCTTACAAACCCATATTTGGAAGACAAGGACAAATACTTGGGAGATGAGGTATTTTTTCACAATTATTTTGCCAAAAGTATTCTAAATATACATTACCATGTCATACTAATTTTACTTGTTGTCAATGTAAAGGTTATTGATGCGTTTATAGAGCACTACAAGCTTACAACCCCCAAGGATGTACGGAAGGATGGCAGCGTTTTCGTTGAGAGGGTCATCAACACATTCGCCCTCGAAAACGATGGAAGAACAAACTCTACAGTGAAGCTCCGAATGGGCGGTTCTAGAAGGGGGTTAGACTACATTACTCATGAACTCGTAAGAATTCTATGTTTTCATATTGTACATAATTACTTACTACAGTACGCCATGAGTTACTACTGAAATGCTTAACTATATTGCAACAGATATTTCTACCAATCCATATGAAAGGTAGAGAGCACTGGTTCATGGTGTCGGTGAATACCACAACACAGCATATACAGATTTTGAACTCCATCCAACATGAGATTATGGAAGATGAACATTCTCGCACTTACCTGAGAAACACCGTGAGTTTCTCTATTATACTTCAAATATACTAACTGTTGCAGCTTTTCTTATATTTTATTCCCACGTAACTACGTGCTTCCTACATGCAGCTTTGGGGGATGGAGGCACTAATAGAGTTTGCACTAAAGCATCATGGACATGGTGTATGCACATGGGCGGAGCACCCAGAAAGAAACTTCCATGTGTCATCTTGGCCCATTGAAGTGATTAAATCAGTACCTCAGCAAAGAGATAGGTGCGTGACTGCACCACATATAAATTACTCACCATCTTACAATCTTAGTATGATGATATTAACCACTCAATTTGATTTTTCAGCAACTCATGTGGACTATACTTAATCATGTGCATCCTGAACTGGAACGGGAGATGGTTCAACGAACTATTTGACAAGGTAATTGTAGCTTTTGTTACAAATTTATATACGATTTATGGACAATAACATTAACTTTCTAAATGGCAGTTCTCTGTCGACCAATTTCGACCCAAGTTGGCGGTCACACTGATAAAGTCGCCTCACAATAAGGAGAAGAAAGGACCAAAAAAGGATGAAGACGTCAGCTCGGAAATCTAGTCGTTTATTTTAATAAACTATATTTGCTAAAGTTTGATGGATATTGGATTATTGTAATAAGCAGCACAATTTATACTTTACCTATGGATGATGCATATGGATTTTTCAGTTATACGTGTTGTCATGAATATATTACTTACCGTTCTGCCTGAGTTTGTTACTGGGTGCTTGCTTCACTTCATGTTTTGATGTCTGCTTGAAATATTGCCCCCTCTTATTTTTTTAAGCAATTCCCAGTGCCTTAAGATTCTGGGTGAGCCTGAAACAATGGAAAATCAGACTGGATACACTTCTTTCTAATTCAATAATTGTTGCTAATCATGCTAGCAGAACTAAGAGGCTGGAATGGTGTCTTGCATGTACATACTTGGGAGTTGAGCAACAGAACATTAACAACTTTCAGAGCAATTTACTTTGCAAGATGGAATACATAGCAGTAACTTACTGACTTCAGTAGTTTGCAAACATAGCTGCTGTGACTTACTGACTTGTAGTTTGCACACGGGTCGCCAAGAGAAAAATCAGATCCTCTCTTGATGCTCGGGTGTAACCTCCTTCAGATCGAACAGCTAGTGACCAGCATCAAGAGAACGTCAAACTGTCATTTTGGACTGCAACTCTTCCATCAAGTGAAACTGGTGGCCACCGAATCACCACCTCCTTGCCAGTGCACTCTCAAGGATGTATCGAGAAAGGCGAGCTGCTTCGATCCCTCGTAAATCATGGAGAACCAGCAGCTTGATGCTTGCCGAATGCATTCTATGGTACCGCACTGCCCAACTTTAGGTTGAGCTTGCCAGTGGATTGATCAGTGTCTCCAGACTGAAAATTTGATGAAGTCAATTCCATGCAGTTCATCAGGTACTAGTAACAATTAGCAATATGATGCAAATGAATGCCAAAAGAAGTGCCTCGGGCTTCACCTTGATGTGGAGTGTCTCAACACTCAGGAAAGCATCTGAGAATACTGGGAATCATCTTGGCATCATTACGGACCTCGAAACAAACCTCCAATGCCAGGATTCTCACACTTGGTACCATGGTGCTCAGGCTCACCCTTGTCGTACCCTGTAATTGCAATTGCAATCAAAATCTCGTATATATACTAATTGGAGGCTCCTTTCACACCACCACAATAATCTTAGGAGATGTTCTATTTAGACAGTTCGATTTTGATTTTGTGGTTGTCAATAAACGAGAAAAATAGCTAACCTATGAAAAGCAGTATTCTCGGGTGAGGATATTAATTCAGCTCGGATGAGGATATTTAGACAGTTCATCAGGTGAGGATATTAATTCAACTCGGATGCCTGCCGCTCACCAAATGAAAAGCTAAACTATGTACATAATTACTGTTACGATCAGGAGATGGATGTGGTTAATCTGGACTATTGAATCCATTCACCAAGCAAAGGACTTAACTAAAGGTTGCCAGTACTAATATGTCTTTGTTCTACTGTCTCGTATATTAAAACAAACCTGAAAATATTATGTATGTTTTCAAAATTCTGAAATTAGGACACACACTTAATCTTTTTATTACTTTCCCAGTTTGATAAATAGGTTTTTCTTTTCATCATTTTACCGATAGGAGAATACTGCCGTAATATGCCATCTAGCATGAGGATATTAATTCAGCCCGTAGACATCAATTCAACAGGAAAGAATGGCTATAACGCAATAATTTTAAGTAAATCTAATGCTTCATTTGTTTCTACCGTATTAGAGGGTATCTTTTCAAAATGGCAAATGGACAAGCTCGATCTTTGCAGTCTTGTAGCCTGCAGTAATGGGGCCGCATGAGTTCTTTGACTGAAATTCTGCATCAGGTTCTGTCCTATTTCAGAATTGATTGCTGAAAAGACTATATACTCCATCTAACATCATTATTAATCAAGAAGGCTCCCATCTTTTAAGGGTAATTATCGAACTGCAAGAGCAAGATGATACATCCAGCTTATAATTCCAGCATGAAATGTCCCATGAAACTCTCACCAGCTGAACGTCAGAGAGGGGCGGCCGGGCGGCGGTGGCGACGCAGTGCTGGGTCCATGATGGCGGCTGCATGACCGAGGCATGGTGGCGGCGCGATGGCGGGCGGTGCGAGCCGGAGTTGACCGGAAATTGGCGTGGCGAGCGACCTCTCTGCACACGACACATGATTCACTCAAGGAGATTAGGTTTAGAAAAAAAACTTCCCAACGCCAGGACAATCTTGTCTCTGCTGGGCTCATGGGCCTGAGCCCGTTTAAGGCCTTTTTCGGTTCGGATGGTAAAATGAGGCAGAAGTATGATTAGTACTTGTCATATATCTGGCATAAGTATGATTTGATGTAGTCCATTGGATGGACGAAAATAAAGGGTTGTTATTTATTTGGGGGTACCACAAATCAGCCCGATCTAATTCATAGGAAACCTATGATTTTGCATGATGAGACCACTTGACTTCCAAACATGACCATCTATCGCTATCTATAATGGAAGCGTCCAGATCCCAGTTGTCTCAGAAATTCTTATGTCTAATTCTATAATTCACTACAAGTTCCACATGCCTGAGAACTTGCAAATTCGATCTATAATTTAATTTACTATAATTCTATCAAATACGGAGTACTGAAGTTACTATACATTTTTTTCCGACTAAAGTAGCATATAGCTCCCAACTTCATTTCATAGAAGCTGAAACGATCGGGCCCAGCATTTGCTTCTATGGACGAATTCCGACTCCACCCTGGCTCGGCGGCACTGTTTCTCTCTCGGTTATTTCTTCTGCAGCATCGATCAAAATGAAAGCTTGCCTGAAATCCCAGCAATATTTAGTATTAGGATCCAGAGGGACAACTATTCTAAAAACGAAACCTTATTTGCTAACATTCCATAACGTACAAAGAAAAACAGCTACTACTCGAAATAGGGTTTCACCCGCTTTATAAATAAAAGCCACACCGCCAAACCAATACATAGTGATGAGGATTTTCTCTTACAAGCAGATCAAAGATAAACTATTACAACTAAGAAGCATCTGGCTTGTCACCGAAGACAACAAGTCTAAGGAGACCGGAGCTCCACGACAACGCCTCCAAAAAGGTAACGACGCCACAAGCGTCGCCTTCGCTGAGACTACATGGTTATAGGGTTTTCATATGGCCCTAATGGGGCGAGAGTAGCCACAACAACGTCCCCAAGAGGGTCATGACACCCACAGGCGTCATCATTGTCTGCACCAAAGCTTTGGTCTTTCGCCCCAAAAAAACTCTCGCCATATTCGGCACCTCGGACCACCACCACTCCTCAAGCCAAGCTTCCAAACGCGATCTGGGTGCCGCTGAAGGAAACGTGCCCTAGAGGCAAATAATAAAAGAGTTTACTAAACATATTTTATTAGTTCATAATAGTTTTATATCATGCTATAACTATACCAATAAAAAAATATTAATATAGGTGTGATATATAAACAAACATAAGTCCCTAGTAGCCTCTATTTAACTATTTCATTGGTCAATGGATGGTCAAAGGTTTTCTGACCATGTTGGTGCCTCGGCACCTAATTAACAATGGAGCTATCTCATCGGAGAATGAGATAGTAGACACCGTTTCGCAGATGATTGTTGCAACACGATTATATCACAAAGTTCACAATTACAATTATCAGAAATATAGTGATTTGTTCCTCAGACTATGAGACTTTATTTAATCACTGTCAGCTGAGGATACTTTGATGGCACTTAACGTTACGCTGTGAAAAGATGATCATAAGGGTATCGTTGGGTATCCGGGGGAACAGGTTGAGGCGTATGTGTCAAGAGCAGGATTTGTACATCCGTGTGATGGAAGATACTCTAGACGCATTCGGATAAGTTATATCAAATATGTTGCGCGTGACATGTGACTAGGTCACGGGATATCACTTATCGGTACGAGTTTAAAATAGCATTGTCGGTAATCGAATCCGGCATGGAGATATCGATAATCAAATCTCGAACAATGTAAGTAATGCAAAGACAAAAGAAATATAACAGATATAATTTTAGATGATTCAAGTGTGATAGGGTCACATGTGCATCCCCGGCTACCTCTACGTTCTTCGTTTGCGGAAGCCGTTGGGATGGCCTAAGCCTGGGAGCACTGTTTGTTCGTTGAGAAAATTTTAAGCTCCGTAGCAACGCACGGCTTGGCACAGGACGTCGGAGTTGAGGGGTAGGTGCGCTGCCGATGCTTGGCCAGCCACGCCGGAGTTGGGAGGAGTCCGGTGGAAGGGGAATAAGGGGAGGGGAGGGAGGAGAGGGCTCCGTGCAGCCTCTCGCCACCGTCACTCCCCATCTCACTGCTGTTCCGTCCCGCTACCCACCCGACATCCAGCCACCACCGAAGCCTTTCCTCTCCCCGGCCAGGCGCTCAAGGCCGGCATGGCATGGACACAGTGGTTGAGGCCCAAGGTGAAGGACTGGAAGCCTCCGTCGCTCGACATCTGTTCGAGCGGACACCGCATTAAGCCTGGGAGGAGCACTGTTTCTTCGTTTGGCTGTTTGTCCTCTGCAACTCTATTTTTAAGTCGGTCTGGTCCGGCGGCTTTGCCGGCCGGAGATGGCGGAGGGGAGGCGCCAGAGTAGTTTGTAGGTTAGGTTTGGGCTCTATGCCCGTAGTTTTGGAGCTTGGTTCAGATCTCGGCGGCCCGATCTGGATCTTTGGTCCTCGCTGTCGCTGCTTCTCCTATGGCCGGAGGAGCTCGCGTCGGAGAGGGGCGTCGTCTCCGCTTGAATAAGGCCGTTGTTGGTCTCCCTTTGCTGTGGATCTGCGACCCGGCGCTTCTCCACATATGGCCGGCCGTGGTGGCGAGGAGGTGTGGGGTGCTGGGTGGTGTGCGGTGGTCGTTGCCTCTCCTGGCCTGCCGTGGTGGCGAGGAGGTGAGGTTTCGGCCATGTTTCTCTTCAGCGGAGTGAGGAGGTTCTTCGGCTTCTTCTTCTCGGGGCGTTCTTGGTGTCGTTCGCCTGCTGTCGAGCCATGGAGGCACTCCTCACTGGCGGTGGCTGCCGATGGCGTTCCTGAAGTCGAAGCTGCTTGGGAGCATCTCCGCGGGCTTCGCCGATCCGTAGCCCCGTCGGACCAATAGGCTGAAGGGCAGTCGCTCCCTGCTGCTGGCTCCGTCCTTGGCAAGTTTCCGGCGGTGCTCCGGCTTGCCGCTGTTGTGGGCGTCATCGGTGTTGGGCAGATGCTCCGCTGGACTTGATCGCGTTTCTTGCGGTCTTTTCGGGGTTCTCTTTGTAAAATTGCAGGGCTGCTTTGTAATTTCCTATTTCTTTGGGGTTGCTCCTGTAATTTGTACCTCCACCGTTGATTTCAATGCAGCTTGTCGGGTGCGTTTGCACCCGTATCCGTTCAAAAAAAAAGTCAGTCTGGAATTTCTCGCTGCTTATTCAGAGAAAATAAATGTGATGCTTCGTGTCAGGCTGCCCGAAGCTGTTGTCTCAAGATCATTATCATTTTCGGCTGTACAAACAGAATAGAGGCAACTGGTCAATGCATATGTTGATTCTGGGTATCTTTCAGATTTTTTTTTTTAGCGCAACCGGCAGGAGCTGCGATTCTCCCAGGACGCGCGATGTTCTTGCCGTACCATCCAGGAAGCTTCCCAGCGATCTTGTCGAAAAGAGGCTGGAAGTCAACTTTGCGCAGGCGACGAAAGTGAAGAGGTAGACCTAAATACTTCCCAGGGAAACTTGCCAGCTTTGCAGGAAAAGCAGTGAGCACGTCGTCGAGGTCTATTTCCCCACATTGTACCGGGAAGATCTCCGATTTATCCACATTTGTTACGAGGCCGCTTGCCTTGCCGAAGCAGTCCAGTATGGCTTTAACGGCAGCCAAGTCTTCTTTGTTTGGCGTGACGAAGACTCCAGCGTCATCGGCATACAACGAAATTCTGCATCTAACCGTGCGGGAGCGAATAGGCGTAAGAATTCCGCTGAGGGCAGCCTTTGCAAAGATGCGCTGCAAGGGATCGATGGCCAGGATGAAGAGCATGGGAGAAAGGGGGTCGCCTTGTCTAAGCCCCCTATTGTGCCAAAAGGCCGTGCCAGGGTCCCCATTTAGGAGGACGCGCGAGGAAGAGGAAGCCAGGGTGAGGCAGATCCAGTCACGCCACATGGTACCGAAGCCGATGGTCACAAGACCTCAATAAGGTAAGCCCACCCCACAGAGTCGAAGGCTTTGGAGATGTCCAGTTTGAGGAAAAGGCCCGGGTTTTTTGAGGAGTGTAGCTCTTTGATGAGATTTTGCACGTGCATGAAATTGTCATGAATACTCCTTTTCTTGACGAAAGCACTCTGACAATTGGAGACGATGTCAGGGAGGATAGGGGCCAACCGATTAGCAAGAATCTTGGAGAAAATCTTCGAAAGACTGTGGATGAGGCTAATCGGTCTGTAGTCGCCCACCGTTGTCGCTTCATTTTTCTTAGGAATGAGGATGATGTTGGCCGAGTTGATGAGGTGGACACAGCTTGTACGAAGCTGCGACATATGGATTATTGCGTTGATGACGTCATTCTTGATGATGTCCCAGCAAGATTTGAAGAAGGCTCCAATGAAACCATCGGGCCCGGGCGCTTTTACCGAAGGCAAGGAGAAGACCACGTCCTTGATATCCTGGCGCGTGAAAGGGTCGTTCAAGTCAGAAAGGTCATGCGGAACATAACCTAGACCTTCCCAATCCAGGCAGGCTTGTCTCGCGGCTGGAGAACCAAGGTGGATTCTGAAATGTTGTAAAAGAGCGTCTTCCTTATCATTTTTCAAAATAGCCGTGCCCGAGGCCGTGACGAGGGATTGGATGTAGACTTTTCTCCTCCGTCCATTCGCCCTCACGTGGAAAAGCTTCGTATTGGCATCTCCTAAACGAATCCAGGTGAGCCTTGATCTTTGTCGAATCTTGATTTTTTGGATGGCGAGGAGGCCCAAGTAGGAGGATTTCAGACGTCGGCGCAGCTCCCTTTCCTCATCCGAGAGCAGCCTTGCCTCTTCGGCGAGGTCGATTTGCCAAATGATCTCCTTGGCCAGAGCGATCTGCTTCCTCAACACTCCAACACATTGGCGTTGCCAAATCTTTAGGGCTTTAGCGGTGCGCGAAAGCTTGGTGTGGATTCTTCGGATGGGGTCCAAGTCAAGAACATCCTTGCTCCAAGCTTCCGCAACAGCTTCTTTGAATCCATGCATGCGCAGCCAGAACTCTTCGAATTTGAACGATGGTTTCCTATTAGAGGAGACACAACCTTGCAGGAGTAGCGGGGCGTGGTCCGAACATGCTGATCTGATCGCTTGGAGATGCGCGTCCGGAAAAAGCGTGTCCCATTCGTCCGAGAGGAAAACATGGTCGATCTTCGAGAGGACCGGGTTATTCTGGGCGTTAGACCAGGTGAATCGTCTGCCAACCAAACGCAAATCTTTGAGCTGTAGGAAGTTCCTAGCCTCCCGAAACTTGCGAATTAGACGGCGATTGATGTTGAGGTTATTTTTGTCAGAGGCCTTCGTAATTAAGTTGAAGTCGCCCACCAGGAGCCATTCGCTGCGGATGAAGGGCTTGAGTTCCCGCAGCTCCTGAATAAAAGAGTGTTTCTCCTGAATGCCTTGGGGGCCGTAGACACATGTGAGGGACCAACTGGATCCATCAGCATGCTCAAGATATTTGAGGCCATTCCAAAAACATCGTCGTGATGCTTCTTCAGAAGGCTATCGCTATCTCACACACCCTTTACTTGCCACAGTGCTACTCCCTCCGTTTTAAAATATAAGATGTTTTAGGTTTATGGAGAAAATATATCTAGATTTTTTTTAGTTTGTAGATTCACTTCAAATCTATATACTAAAAATAGTCTAGATACATTTGCTTCTCGAATAGGCTTTCGTCCCGCTTTATAAATAAAGCCACATACGGCCAAACTGATACAAGGTGAAGAGGAGAACCTCTTGTACAAGCAGATCAAAGATAAACAAAAGAGGTACAAGAAAAGGCACGACTTTGACACAAGAACGAGACCTATGAGAGTAGAGCTCCACGACGACGCCCCCAAGAGGGTAACGACGCGCCACGCCGCTGTCGACGAGACCTGCGGTCAAGGATTTTCATCCGGAGCCCTAACACGGAACAGGTACCCACAACGGCGCCCCCAAGAGAGTAACGACGCCCGCAGTTGTCGCCGCCGTTGGCGTCAAGACACGGAGCTTTCGCCCGGAAAAACCTGCACCCACACCCACGTTGGACTGTCCCATGCCACTGCGCCTTGCCTTCGCAACATGATCTGGGAGATGTCATTGCCGAAGCGCCGCCACCACCAGGAACTCCCGATGTCCGCTCCCTGCCACCCACGTGACCAAGGGGCAGGGCCATCACCGCCGCCACGTCGCCCGCCGTAGAGCCACCCGTGCAGTCCACCTTTCGGGGCCGCCGCCCCGGCGTCCACGAACTCGAGAATAGGGGCAATCAACTGCGCACCACCGGACCAACGGATCAGACAAGATAGGCCGACATAGGATGAGGGGAACACAATCATTAGGAGGAGGTGCATCCTCCACCGCCAAAGGCGGTCGCCGACCGGACACAACAGTTAGGGCCTGTCAGGCCCTGCAGGCCCGACTAGCCCCTACCGTCATGCTGCAGCGTGTGGCCAGTCTCCCTCCGACAGGTGCCCACCGGCTCGAGCTCTAGGCAAGGTCCGTACAAACCCAAATCAGGCCCGAAGGTCCCATCTCGGTCCCTAAGAGGCCCAGATCCGTCCCTGCACAATGCCTAGATCTCGACCTGGAGATCACGAGGCTGAGGAAGATGGCCGACCCTACTGGCTCCCGCCGCCAAGACCGCTGCTTGGTTGCAGGCCTCCGCCGCCGAAGAACCACGACGGCACCGTCGCCTGTCGCCCTGCCGCGCCACCCTGGGAGACCCTGCGCCTTCCTCCTAGCGCGCGGGTAGTGAAAGGTCCGCCGCTGCCGGAGCCGCGTGGGCTTTGCCCGGCGACGCACGGGCGACGGGGAGGAGGAGGGACTGTTAGGTTGAGGGTCGCCCAGCTGCCGCATGGGGACAACCGGACGAAGTTGCTGCCACCCGCACATGTCCTGCTCTAAATACATTTGCTTCACAACGCTAAAACATCTTATATTTTAAAACCGAGGAAGTACATGCTTGGGCCTTTGAGGGCTTATGAAAATTCTCATATTTAATTGATTTGGATTTCATGAGTGAACTTATCACTTGCCTTAAAAGCTTTCTTGATGTACAGACCATCGGGGGGTGAAATTCTACCTTAGTCAAAGTCACCAACGGGATAGGTGAGGGACAACTGACGGGCGCCTCTCTGCTCTGTTCGTATCGAGGATGGGAGGTCCTAATCTTCTCCCTAGAATCCACTCTCTCCCTCTTCTGCTTTCTTCCTTTACACCGACCGTGTAAGCTGCTGAATCTGGCTGGTGTGATGCTCTTAGAATGTGCAAGGAGCTCGGTGTGTAACATTTTTGTTTGTGTTATTTATGAAATTCCTACTGTGTCAGTTAGGCATACCTGCTCATCATGAAAAGTTGAAGGGGGATTCAACCTGTAGTTGACAAGATGTTAGGTAGAACTGCAGGATGGGAGGGAGTTGCTGTCACATGCTGAAAGAGTAACTTTGGTTTAAGTTATGTTTTGCCTAGCATATCAAAAATATTTCAGAAATGAAAATCATACACTAGTACATGTACAATTAGACAATCTAAGATTACATCAATTGTTAGGGCCATCACGCCTAGCCTCTAAAGCACTTGGCAAGGCCGTTGGATCAAAGATATTCTGGGAACTCTGGATGTGCAAAGGATATCTCAATATCTTCACCTTGCAGAGATCACTGAAGCCAACTTATCTGGAATAGGTAACTATTTTACGAAATCCGCTTATATAGCCTTCTTTGAAGGCACAACAGTGTCTCCTATCCTGGTTGGCCGTTGTTGGACTGCCGATCGGCTCCAGCGCCATAGCCTCCCCAACCAAGACAAGTGCACATATGTGATCAGGCCGGAGAGGCAATCCCCCACCTACTTAGGGAATGCCCCTTCGCTTGAAAAATCTGGCATGATGTGGCATCTAGGTTCTCCTTGCAAGCCGTGACCCCTCAGCCTGCCAACAAATTTACCATCTGGTTCGGAAACATAGCTGTTTGTGCAAGAGACCACACGGTCAAGGGTGCAAGATCACTGATCATCCTAACCATGTGGCGCATTGGAAACTAAGAAACTATTGCGTCTTCAACAGAGCATCCCTTAATCGTGCTGACTTTGTCAAATCCATTCTTGAGGAAGCCAAGCTCTGGATGCAGGCAGCAGCATGTTTTGAGCCCCCTGTACAGTTTCAGTTTTGCTTTCTCTGTCCATTCTTCTTTTTTTCTTCTCTTTTCTTTTTGCCTTAGGGAGCTTTCCGTTTCGTGTCATCCTGACGCTTTCTTCTAATACGAATGGCACACTATCAGTTCAAAAAAATAATTGACACACTATGGTGTGTGTTTTTCATAGCAAACCATGCTTTATCAGGTCTCTTCAGAAGTTCTAAACACTCTTCTCTTAGCGGTGCTTATTAGTTTATTATTTTAGATCATAACCCCATTCTGGAAATAGCCTTCTGGAGATTAGAAATACTCTTCTTTATGACCCGGTAGTTCCACAGGTGCCTTGTCTCGCGTAGAGAAATGTGTGAAATTGATTTCTAAGCAAGAGTTTCTTTTTCATAGGCGTATGAGCATTTCAATTTTTATAGTTTCTCTTGTATGGCACACAAGAAATATGGTGATGAGATTTAAAAATTATGTATCAGGTGGGTGCTAAGGATCAATGCAGGACCTGCTGACTTTGAGTTGGTCCACTTATTTGTCCAGATGTCAGATAGCTTCATCAGCAATTTGTGTGAAATTTTATTCAGTATTTAACTTTCTCAAATCCCTGTTATTGTATCAGGAGGGGCAACAGACTAATAGCTCCTTCAATACATCATTAGTTTTCTGTGTTTCTACCCCCTCATGCTATTGTATCGGGTTGAAGCTCCTGCAAGCTGATTCCCAGTTAGAGGTTCATTCTTTATATGGTTTTCCTTCCAACTTGAACAGATGTTCAGGTTTGTTTCTCCGTAAGTCATTTTCAGTGTGAGCAGATCAGGTGTTTGTTGATATTACTCTTAAATCACTTTAGTTTTGCTACATGTTAAGAAATGGGAGAGTAATATTCCTTGAGTAATTTTTTGGTATTGCAGTTTTTTAGAAATACTGAGTTCTCTTTCATGTAACTTTCAGTGGTGGAGGGCCAGTCTTAAGTGAGTCCCTCAGGAAGCCAGAGAATGCAACTGGGGGATGGCTGAATGCAGACATCTGCATGTACTTGTTTTTGTAGTGTGCTGACTATGTGTTTTATGCATGTAACGATCCAGTTATGTACTAACAAACTGTGTGGCAAGTATTCTACCGAATGGAGAAGTTAAGGTCGTTGTCAAGTAGTGTGGCATTTTTTTACATGTAATAAAGCAGTGTGGCATTTTTTTTACATCTAATAAAGCAGTGTGGCATTGGCTGTAGTGAGACTTGCTTGAAATACACAATAGCCTGAACCCTAGTTTGCAGATTGGTGCACAAACAGTAAAAATCATAACGCACCAGATTGTGTCCACAATGCACACACACAAATTACAGAGTATACAAAAGCTCAGAAACAATCATATATGGAGGCTAATCGAGTAGCAGACTTTCTATGCTCAAAAACAATCTTATCAAACCTGAAGCTCAGAAACAATCATCCTTAGGTTTCTGAAAGATCTACAGTAACGAGAAAGGACGAATTAACAGAGGAAACAATCTACAGTACGAGCAATTAAGGACGAATTAACAAAGTTTTGGTGCCGAGAAACAATCTGCGGTAACGAGTGACGACGGGCAAATCATCATATCTAATGTGAGCAGTGTGAAATCAGAACTAAACTGGGGGTGTAGCAGAGGCGGCAGTCGGGGTATCTGGGGACGGAGTCGAGGCGGCGGTCGGAGAAGCTGGTGGGGACGGAGTCGAGGCGGCGGTCGGAGAAGCTGGTGGGGACGGAGTCGAGGCCGCGCGCGGTGCATCATCCTCGAGGCGCACTAGTGCATCATCCTCGGCCGCGCGCGGTGCATCATCCTCGAGGCGCACTAGTGCATCATCCTCGGCGCGGCGACGTAGGGCTGCTTCGAGGCGCAGTGTCCGCCTCCTCCGCCTCGCAAGGACCGCGAGCGTCACCACCACCACGGTGGCGGTCACTCCCACGGCGATCCAGCCCCATCTGATGGGGTCGCGGGGCTCCTGAGGTGTGGGCGTCCCAGTAGAAGGTGGAGGCGGAGGTGGTGGAAGAAGTGGGAGCGGAGGCCTTGGGGCCTGCTTGGGAGGTGGGAGTACCGGAGAAGGGCACCGCAGGATTGGGCCGAGCCGCGGTTCTCTGGCGGCGAAGTCCGGCACCTTCGTCAGTCTTGCGTCGGAAGGAAAGATGAAGGAGTCAGGAATTTCGATGTGGTCGACTCGGAAACTGGGAAGCTGAATGTTGTCCACAAAGAACCCCGGCCGTGTCGTCCCGTCGGCGAGCCGAAACAGCCGCGGCGGCCGCGCCGCGAAGACGACCTTCTCCGACGGGGACTCCCAGTAGGAGAAGAACTGATCGGTGAAGGTGGATTGGCCACGCTTCGCCGAATCCGCCGGCTCCCTCTGTAACCATTCCAGAAAGCGTTTGCCCAACGCCTTCGCCCCTTCCTCGAGGCAGTAGTTCTTCAGCTGCTCCCGGAAGTCCTCCCAAATCTCCCTCCCGATCGAACCCCTCGGAAGAGAGAAACCGTGAGACATTGCCTCCCTGCACAAGAACGCGATCATGGAGCCATTTAGAACGCAACCAAAACGCGATCGAGACGGGGCGACGGTGAGAGCGTGGATGAATTGGACGGAGGAAGTGCGGGAGAAAGAGGGAGGATGAGTTACCGCGTGAGGATCCGCTTCGGCGGCGAGGCAAGGTCTTCTTCTACGGGAGTGGATCGGCGGCTCGCCGCTCTCCTGCACTCGCACTCGCTCACCGGAGAGAGGGAGGGAGGGAGAGAGGGAGGGAGGGAGAGAGAGAGAGACGGAGGTGGGAGAGAGAGAAGGGATGGGGTCCGGGCTTATGAAGGGGTTAGAGGTCGCGAGGCGGTTGGATTTCCATCATGTGGCTGAAGCAGTTGCGTTCCCGGGCCCACACATGCCACGCGAGCTGGCTGCCAGCTGCTACCCGGCTGCCCATTTCCCGCTCTTTGCCGCAAACCAATTCTTGCTCTTCTTTTGCATGAAATTCCTCCTCTCTTTTTTACATTTTCTTATGAAACGTTCGTTTTATATTTTTTTAAGTAAGATCACATAAATTGAGCAACAAGCGGCCTCGTTAAAAACCCTCCAGTCCCTTTAGGTATCCTAGTAGGGAAAAAGTGCATAAGAAACCTGTTGCCCCTGAGTTTACAACGTGTTCTTACAATCGAGAGTGATCAAGTCCCGAACGCAGTCCGGGGCTGAATCACGTAAAACATCCGACATACCGGATTTACCTAGCTAGGCTAACACATGAGCAACACCATTTCTCACGCGATCTACCTTAATAATAGAAATGTCGTGGTGGATCTTGAGATGAGAACCTCTCTTGCCTCCAGAATCAAGGCCCAGCATGCAGATTGCTCGTCATCTAAGGAAGAAATAGCTTGAACGGCGCGTAAACAGTCGGACTCCAGAATGGCCGGCCACCGTCGCAGGTAGATGAGGTGGCGAAGGCCTTCAAGGCAGGCAATGTAACACCCTCAGAATCGGACCTATGCAAGTTTGAGCAAAATTCGCCAAACCCGCATAGAAATGATTCAAAGGTGCCCACCAGGCACTTCCGTGCGGGTGGAAAACGAAGTAATAACATTACACAACAGTCCTCGATGGGACCCACAGAACAGATATATATAACAGCGACTCAATGAGTCAAGAGTACAGATATAATGTACAAGATCCAAATCACCTTGAAAACGGTAGGGCGTCCGACTACGGACAAGAAGCAAATGGGGCTAAGAGCCCTGAAGAATAACCAATGGCGTCCATAACCCTGCCTAGGCCAAGCCGGAAGGGTAACCCTGCTAACGACGTCGATCTCAAAACCTGCTTAAACAAAAGGGGTGCCGACAAAGGGCAAAGGAAAAAGAAGGAGCCAAGATCGAGGCCAAGACACGGCGAGGCTAGAATTCGGTCCTCGCCTACATAGGTATGGTGGATCGAAAGGCAAAGCATGCACTAAACAACCTATAGAGACTCCAGACAATCAAGGCGATGAGATGGGTAAGAAAGACCTATTCGGATCCAACTGAAGCTAACACCAAACAAACCCATCTCGGTGTTTCCCCTCGAGACCAAACGAGGAAGTCAACCGAGGAACTCACACAGTTGGCAGTTTTATTTATTCAGTTATCGTTGCAGTAATTACTAGTCAGGTATAGATAATCATCCTGATAAAGTAAGCAGTGGGCACTTTTAGTTAACCATTCCGTGATAGTTGCAACCATTACTAATCAGGTATAGATAGCATGAGATAAACCCAAAACCCAGCAGTTTGTTGGTACTTTTATTCAGTCATTCCGTTGTAGTTGCAATACTTACTAGTCAGGTACAATGGTCGCAAGCGACACTCCAAACAAGCAGTTGTGGGCAGTATTAATTAGCCATTCCGTTATAGTGAAGCTGATTACTAGTCATTATAAGTCAAATTTATAACAATAAACTTTAGTTATGCTTGTCTATGATCGAGATACTGTGCTCCAAGTCGTCCATATCCGCGGACACGGCTTTCAGAAAGTTTTACCCGGCCGGGGTGCACCAATAGCAACACACGCTCGATCAACCTCGGATAAACCAAATCAAAACCCAACGAGGCTTTCACGACTGAACAATCACAGGATTCAGAATATTTCAGGGGACACCCTAAGTAGATTCCAAGAACGGCTAGCCGACTCGAGACGGCCTCAAGGTTTGGGTGGACGGGTAAACGATCGGGAACCCGAAAGTGGCTGGGCTTGTCGACATCAGAACGTGTCCCGATCCTAACAAGACAAAGGTGCTCGCACAATTTAAATACGTAAAGTAGCATGGCATAAGTACAGATCGTAAATAAAACCTCAAACTAGTTTGTGGCCCCAAGAAATAAGACGGAATCAAGCTCGACTCGGGGGGTCCCATATACCTCCGGATATGGATAGCGATAAATCAAGGAACAGTATCAAGTACTCGGGGTCTTACGGGACACAAGTGGCTGCTCGAAACCAAATATTTTCTATCACCCACCGATGCCTCTGCTTATTTCAATTTTAGTTGTTAAACAGAAATTAAAGTGACGATAAGTAAAACTAGAATCATCTCCATCATCAACATGCGGCAACACATCAGCAACTGTGGCACTTGACGACTCGCAGCAACCCTTGAGCAAGCGACTACGACGCGCAAGTCCAACTATCTACCAAACAACAGGTAATAGGATGTGTCCAAGGCAATATAGGGCTGCACGGTATCTCACAGGTATGGAAACTAAAGCATCGCAACACAGATAGCAATAGATCAACAGGAGGGAAGTAAACACTATAAAAGTAAGATAGGTAGAAAGGGGGAGATGCTCGCCTGAAAACATTGTCGAAGGTTCAACCGAAGATCGGGGCGAAGCTCACATCAACTCAACGGCCTTATCCGCGAAGAAGCAAAACACTAGAAGAAACACCGGATGCACTATTTAATACAACGGCAGAAGATCGGCATGATGCAGGTATGATGTATGGCATGGCAAAGTGCGGTGCAATTAGGTCATATTAAGCGAAACCGGGGTCCCGACAATTAATTAGGTGGTTCATGTTGTTTAGCTACCCCGCATTTTAAATGTTGTATTAACATGGCAATTAATAGCACCGAGTTCGCTACACAAATTTAAATGAGGCCAATATGAGGCTAGATTTGCCCGCATATGGGCCCCATATTTAATTATTAGGTGAATCGGCATAAGGCCCCCAAACCACATGATAAGATGCATGCATGAACAATTATTATGCGACAAGTTGTATTTCAATTATAAAATAGGGTTTGCGGGAGAGGGTTCGCACATTAAGGGGCCTCGACGAACTTGGGGTTCCGGGGGTTCGGGGTTCGGGGTCGGTCTCGGGGTCCAGGGTTCGACGGGGCGTTCTCGGGCTCCGGGGTCGTTCTCGGACTCCGGGGTTAGGGTCTCGGATCGGGGTAGATCTTGGCGCGTCCGGGTGCGGAACTTGGGTCGGTGTCGGGGGCGCATCGGTCTCGCCTTGTACGGTGTCGTTCTTGTCGCATGCAGATCTTGTCGCATTCGCGGTCCTCGGGTCACGTTGTGGGTTCGTCGCCTCCTGCGGAGATCCTGGCGTCCGGAAGAGAGCACTTGTCGCGCATGTGGCCTTAGGGTTCGATGACGATGATCTTGTCGCTCCGGGGGGCAGGACTTGGTGCGGCGTCGGGGCGCATCGGGTTCTTCCGGTCGGGGCGTCGGGGCTTTGGTTTTCCGCGATGGCGGCCTTAGCGGTCGGGCTTCAATGTCGATGACGGACTTGACACGGCGTCGATCGTGGACAACCATCTTGGCCAAACCGATGGCGGCTTCGCGAAGCACTTGTCGATGAGGAAGTTCTTGTGGTGTCGTTCTGGGGCCTCGGAGCTAGACGATTACACAGGGAGCTTGCGTCGGGGTGACCTTTGGTGACTTCAAGGGTCGTATGCCACCGGATACATATGCAGTACACGCACTTGGAGGTAGGCACTACACACAGGAGCATCGAGGCTAACCGACATGTTACCAGGTTCATGTCCCTTAGAGACATATCATCGAACACCATCTGTGCTGGCCGGAGCAGCCCGCTCGCGGACGAGCTCTCTCCGCAGACCGATCGAGGTGGTTGACGACGAGGGCGTCGGATGGCGGCGGCTCGACGGAGGGGCCCGCAGAGAGCGGCTGGTGAGGGGTTTACCTTTGGCGGTGGTTGACAGGACCGAGCAGAGGGTCGGGACGCGACGATGCGGCCGACGATACCGTGCGCCGGGGCGAGCCAGGAGCGAGCGAGGGGCGAGCGAGGGCGAGCGGACGACCTTAGGAAGGGCGAGGGCCCATGAGGCGGTTGGGGGCAGGCACCGGTGGCGCGGGGTTGAGCGAGGCGGGCCGGGCGCCGAGGGGAGGCGGAGGCCTGACGGCTCGAGCGGGGCGAGCCGGGCGAGAGGGGTCATGGGTCGGGCGGGCATGGAGGAGGAGGCGAGGCGGACTTGGGGAGAGAGGGAGGAGGCGGGAGGCTCGGTCAGGCGGGAGAAGGGAGAGGATCAGGCGCAGGCGTGGAGTGGGGACAGGTGTGGGACCAGGAGCGGGCGGGGGGAACTGGCCACGGCAGCAGGGGGGTGTGACTGAAGGGGGATGTGGCGCTGGTGCTGGCCGGCTGGTGGGGGCCACGCGGCAGAGAGGTGGAAAGGGAGGCTGCGTGGGGGGGTGAGCTGAGAGGGTGAGAGAGAGAGGAAAAAGGGGAGAGAGGCTGGGGGGTGACGTGGCGGAGGGTGATTGGGTGAGGGAGAGGGAGAGATGAGGTGGCGAGGTCTGATTGGGTGGAGTGAGGTGGCCAGGGGGTGTGGGTAGGATAGTGGGTAGCTTTAGGAATTTAGAAGGTGGACCGATTTAAAAACAGGGGTGGTCGTTCGGGTCTACTCGGCCCGTTCGACTGCCCCACTAAAAATAATTTAACTTTTTATTTAATTTGCGATAACTTTTGCAAGTGGTTTTTAGACAAATAAAAATATCCGGCAGCACCCGGGGTTGGCGTTTGAATGAAGATGGGGCGTTTTAGAAAACAAAACGGGCTTTGCGAAATAGTTTTGGCAAACAATGCATGATGATGACGATGCAATGCACAAATTTAACGCGATTTTCTAGTAGTGGTTTTGCGGGATGCCACAGGCAACGACCTCAGCTTCTTCCGCACTACCACAGGAGGGGAGGCATTTCCATTCGGAGAGGATTGGTCGACCTTGGTGGTCACGGATAATAACGCCGATGCCGGCCTTATTTGGGATTGAGTCCTACCCCGCATCCACATTAGCTTTGATAGCACCAGCAACAGGAGGTGACCAGGCCGCATTGTCGCACGCTTCTCCTCCTCTTTCCCCTATGAAAGACTGTAGATAGTTAACAAGAAAGGGAACGGAGGCGGATACCAAGGCTTTACCATCCCCATGAATAATATTGTTCCGATGATGCCAAGTACGCCACAACAAAAAGATAATTTTTGGTCTCTGATCCTTTGATGCGTTGCCCAAGAGTGTAAAGATCCACTCGTCGCCCTTGTTGAGGTAGGACGCTTCGCATGGCAGGCTCCAATGAGCTCGCAGCTCCGCCCTGAGAGCACGAGCAAGAGTGCAGGTTATGAGCGCATGGTGGGAATCCTCTTCAGCCTGCCCGCAAATCATGCAAGTAGAGTCGACTTTGGGAATATGTCTACTAAGATTAAGGAGCACGCCGAGCGAATCCGAGGCCACCCGCCAAGCGAAAATTCGGAGTTTAGGGGGAACATTTGCTTTCCAAATAAGGTCCCAGATTTTTCTTTCACCCGAAGCTTCCGAGCTGGATTGCCCTCCACTTAATTTTTGAAGTGTCGGTTGAATCCCAATGAGATAAGCCGACCGAACACTAAAATCTCCATTACTCTCTCCGCTCCATGCAACAAAATCATCCACCGCACGACCAGGGAGTTTAATATTAAGGATAGTTGCCGCGTCATGGGGAAAATAGCACTCCCGAACAGCAGTCTCATTCCATGTTCTGGTACCTTGGTCTATCAGTTCAGATACCCACTTCCGCCGAGAGTGCCCCTTCTTACCATCAACCTGTAGGGCACCCTCTCGAGGTAACCAGTTGTCCCTATAGATTTTAACACTAGAACCCGTGCCAATTCTCCAGATTATCTCCCGCTTCGGAAGCTCAAGACCATGGACAATACCCTGCCATGTGCGCCACTGATTTTTTATGAACGCAGTGTCCAGCAGGTTTTCAGAGGGGTAGTACCTTGCCTTGAGTAGCGGGGCATAGAGACTGTCAGGGACTTTAAGGAGGTGCCAGGCTTGTCGTGCAAGAAGCGCCTGATTAAATACTCGAAGGTCCCTAAACCCCGCGCCGCCATGAGCTTTGGGTCGAGCAACTTTGTCCCAGGATAGCCAGTGCATTTTCCGTTTGTTCACCTCGTCACCCCACCAGAAATTGCGAATGATTTGTTCAATCTCCTCAACAAGACCGACTGGAAATATGAAGACACTCATTGCATATGTTGAGATGGACTGTAGGACCGACTTAATGAGGGTATCCTTCACCCCGAACGACATGTATTTTTCAGACTAGCTGCTGGCGTGCTTTGAGAATTTTCCTTTAGTGGATTTAAACTTTCCTTTATTCATCCTTCCTTCCGGCACCGGCAAACCAAGGTATTTCTCTTCAAAGCAATTTGTATCATACTTTAAAATATCTTTGATCTCAGCTTGCACCTCAGACATGCACCTATCCCCATACATGATGGAGCATTTAACGAGACTAACTAGCTGCCCAGTGCCTTGCTCATAACGATCCAAGATGGATTTAATTACAGTAGCTTGCTCCACCGATCCTTCAAAGAACAGAAGGCTGTCGTCCGCGAATAATAGGTGAGAAATACCAGGAGCCCTACGGCAAATATGAAACTCCCTCAAAGAATTTTTCTCAATTTCCTTACGAATAAGATAGGATAAACCATCAGCAATAAATAAGAAAAGATACGGTGAAAGGGGATCACCTTGGGAATACCACGCGACGGGGAGAAGGAGTCCAACATGTGTTCTTTAAAGCGAATCGAGTAGCGTACAGTGGTAACATACGTCATTACCCACCGAATTCATTGACTATGAAAGCCCAACTTCGCTAAAACTCCTTCGAGAAAACCCCAATCAACATGGTCATAGGCCTTGGCCATGTCCAGCTTATAAGCGCAAAAATTCTTTCAAGCTGCAGATCCTGTTTGGATAGAATAAATGCATTCAAAGGCTATCAGAGCATTATCCGTAATAAGACGACCAGGAACAAAAGCGCTCTGAGTTGGTGATATGATGTCCTGGAGAATAGGTCTCAACCTGTTGACCAAACATTTTGAGACCACCTTGAAAATGTAAATTTTGTGATAATAATAATAATTGATGATTTTACAATAAGAGAATACAATGGTTTATATAGGAGAGGTGGGAGAGGAGGTGCAGCGCACCGGCCTAAACCCTAACTTGATATGCAAGTAAATATAATCTAACATCCCCCCGCAGTCTCAACCGTGGGCTCGACAACTTTGAGACTGAAACGAATCTCTGTAAATGGTGTAGTAGCAAGTCCTTTGGTAAAAATATCTGCAAATTGGGCCGTAGAAGGAACATGAAGAACACGCACTTCTCCCAAAGCGACCTTCTCTCGAACAAAATGGATGTCAATCTCGATATGCTTTGTCCGCCGATGTTGAACTGGGTTTCCAGACATGTAAACAGCTGAAATGTTATCACAATATACCACTGTGGCCTGACCAATAGGTCGATGTAACTCAACAAGTAACTAACGCAACCAAACTGTTTCAGCAACTGCATGAGCAACAACACGGTACTCAGCCTCTGCGGACGAGCGAGAAAAATGGTGGCCTTGAAGACCAAGAAATTAAATTATTGCCAAGAAAAACACGGTATCCGAAGTGGATCGACGAGTGTCTGACAACCAGCCCGATGCATCGGAATATGCTGTCAATGATGTGGGTGATGAGTGGTTGATATGCAAACTATGATCTAATGTACCTTTGAGATATCTAAGTATGCGTTTGACATGGTTAAAATGCGGGACTCTTGGATCATGCATGTAAAGACAAGCTTGCTGGACAGCATATGATATTTCTGGACGTGTAATGGTGAGATACTGAAGGGCTCCAGTTAAGCTACGGTATAGAGTTGGATCAGGAAAAATATCACCATCGGAGGAAAATTTAGAAGAAGTATCGACAGGTGTACGGGATGGTTGACAATCTAACATTCCAGCCCTAGTTAGGATATCAACAGAGTACTGACGTTGAGAGAGAAAAAGACCAGAAGAATCACGAGTGACAGCTATACCTAAGAAGTGATGAAGGGAACCTAGATCGGTCATAGAGAATTCAGTTTGTAGGAGAGAAATAATATGAGTGAGAAAAGTGGTGGAGGAGGCAGTGAGAACTATGGGCGTGTTCGAAAACAGTCCAGCTTCCAGCTTCTTGGAAATTCAGTGCGGAGCAGTGCCGAACGCGTGAGATCCGCGGAGCTAAATCCGGGAAGCTGGGCAAGTTTGGTGTGCAAATCGCGGAGCGGCACTTTTGCAAATCCTTGGAACAGTAAATCACGGAGCAGCCCGGAATTACGAAGGTATGCCACCGCATAGTGAAGAAAACTTTTCCGGCTGTCTCTTCTCTATTCTTTTTTCCTTCGCATCCTTATCCAATCGACCAAGCCGACGCCACAAAATCCCCGTCGCTGCGTTCTCACCTCCTGCCAACACCTCGGCCGCCTCGTCATTCTCCTCGGCCGTGGTCACCCCGCTACACCAGACCCACCGTGCATCAACCACGGCGCCACCGCCGCCAGACCGTGTGCCACCATGCCGAGCTCCGGCGACCGGCCTCCCTCCACCTCGACCGAATCTTGAGCTCCATGCCCTCCTCAAGAAGCGGCCAGTCCCGACCTCTTCCTCTAGCATCAGCCCCGCCTCCATCCGTGACCTGAGGCGACTCGGCCTCAGATCTCCACCTCACGCCGCTTGGATTCTCCGACTCGCCGCCAGGATCATCTCTTCATGGCTGCTCCTGTTCCCACCACATCTTGTTCAGACGCTCATACGCTTGATCAGGAAGAAGACTTTTTTTTAGAAGTGGACAGCCGCTTCTATCTTATTTTTTAGAATCCTGACCATTTCTATCGCAGCCAAACGGGCCAAACCTAGTTAATGGGCTCCTAGCTCATTCTGAAAACGAGAAGCTAGACTGAACGTTCTCTACTCCGTCCAAGACGCAGGAGCAGTCCCAAGAAGCTGGATCGAAGGAGTTTTAGGAAGCGGGCGAGTTACCGAACACGCCCTATATCATCAACATAAAGTAGGAGATATGCAATCTGGGTGTTAGAGTGGTAAACAAAAAGAGAGTAGTCAGAACGAGAGGGAATGAATCCTATAGTTTGAATAAAGGTAGAAAACCGTTGAAACCAGGCTCGGGGTGCTTGTTTGAGGCCATAGAGATATTTTTGGAGAAGGCAAACGTGATCAGGAAAAGAAGAATCTTCGAAACCGGAAGGTTGTTGAGAATAGACGACTTCGTTTAAGGAACCATGGAGAAAAGCATTTTTTACATCGAGTTGATGAATGGGCCAGGAAGAGGAAACAGCAAGACTAAGAATGGTTCGAATGGTGCTAGGTTTACCTACTGGAGAGAAAGTTTCGTCGTAATCGACACCGTGTTGTTGAGAGAACCCGCGGCAAACCCAGCGCGCTTTATACCGAGAGAGAGGCATCAGAATGAAATTTTTGACGGAACACCCACTTTCCAGAAACAACATTTGCATTAGGAGGTCGGGGAACAAGTTGCCATGTGTTATTGGATTGGAGTGCTTGAAACTCATCGCGCATGGCAGCGGACCAGTTCGGATCAAGAAGAGCAGATTTGTATGTTTTGGGAAGAGGTGAGCGAGTTGGAGAAGCATGAAGATTGAGGCGTGTTTTAGGAAGTCTAAAACCAGACTTGTCACGTGTGCGCATGGAATGGTCGTTTTTAGGTGCGATAGTGGGAACGACATGTGAAGGAGGAGATGTTGCATCCGGCGCAGCGGAGGAGGAGGACGCAACAGCATGAGGGGTAGAGGATTGGGTAGCTTGATTGTCGGGGGCAGGAGTTGTGGGGCGGCGAGCGGAAACCTGTGTTATGGGTGGTCGAGACACGGGTGTTGATGGGGCTATCGAGGGAGCCGAGTCGGCCGGGGAAGGGTTAGGGACTACCGTGGCAGGAGTGCAGGGAAGGTTAGGAACGAAAAGGTGAGGTTTTATGGAATTGGCTGGGCGAGGGGTGGGTGTGGTGGTAGTAGATGTAGGGGTTCTAGTGGCGAAAGGAAAGGTGTTTTCATCGAAAGTGACATGCCTAGAGATGTGAATGTGACCGGTCACAAGGTCAAAACACCGGTAGCCTTTGTGTTCATCTGAATAACCGAGGAAGACACAAGGAATGGAACGTGGAGAGAGTTTGTTTGAGGAAGTTGCATAGACATTGGGAAATCAAAGGCAACCAAAAACGCGAAGCTCAGTGTAGTTTGAGTGAGAGAGAAAAAGGGAGTAGAAAGGTGTGGTGTTTGGGTTAGTGCTAGATGGTCGAATATTGAGGAGATAGGTTGCGGTTCTAAGAGCTTCAGCCCAAAACGTGGAGGGCATAGATGATTGAATGAGTAGTGTGCGAACTATGTCATTGATGGTGCGGAGTGATCGCTCAGCCTTGCCATTTTGTGGGGAAGTGTAAGGGCAAGAGAAACGAAGGAGAATGCCATGTTGGAGAAAGAAATTACGGTTTGCAAAGTTGTTAAATTCTTTTCCATTGTCACATTGGATAAATTTAATGGGTAAAAAAGTGTGTGTTGACATAGGTTTTAAAGTTGATAAAAAGTGAGTGGACATCAGATTTGTTGCGAAGTGGAAAAGTCCAAACGAAGTGTGTAAAATCATCTAAAATAACTAAGTAGTATTTGAAACGGAGAGACTCAGCTTGGAGAGGTCCATAGATCACAGTGCAAAAGTTCAAAGGGATAAGTACTATGAGAAGTGGAATGCGCAAATGGTAAACGAACATGTTTTCCTTGTTGACAAAACTCACAAACGGAGGAATTATGAACCTCTTTATGACAAGGGATCAAAAAATCACTAAGTAGAGAGGATAAAGTGGCTTTATTCGGATGGCCTAAGCGTTTATGCCATAGATCTACGGAGGCGAGCATGGATGATGGATACGAGGACGGAGGAGCGCCATGAACAGAGTAGAGGTCGCCAGAGCTATCGAGGCGATCTCCGCCTTTGGTCATGAAATCCTTCACACAAGCCAAAAGGGTCAAATTACGAAAACAGAGTTGTCTTTGGTGAAACGATTAATGAGATTAAATTTTTAATGAGGGCTGGTGCAACTAAGACATCTTTAAGTAGGAGTGGTGTGGAAGTGGAAGATGCAAGGTTTGTATGACCGACACATGAAATTGGTATGGAGGAACCATCGCCTAATGTAATGGATGAAAACTGAGATGGTATGCAAGTTGATAGCATAGTATTCGATGAAGACATGTGACTAGAAGCACCAGAATCGAAAATCCAATCGACTGAAAGTTACCTTGAGCAGCAAAATTATTCATGGCTCAGAAACGCAGCTTGGTCCCAGCTTGGAGTAGAGGGAGTTGGTGCAATGCGGAGTCTTGGCAAGGCAGGAGTCGAGTACATGGTGTATGGCGAGTAGTAGCCTCCAGGATTATAAGTGACTGGTGCCGAAGGGACATAAGGACCCATAGAAAAGGGCATCGGCGAGGCATAGGGAGCAGGCAATGGTGCAACATACATGGGCGGTGAAGGAACGGCGTAATGAGCTTGTGCAGGGACCCTTGGTGCAAGGAGGCCAGGTGAGCCTGTATGAGGATGCACGCCGGGCTGCCACGAACCAGTGTAGGCAGGTGCGTGCCAAGAGGAGAGGGCGCGGTCCAGGGCATTGGCCAAGCCTGAACCATGCCAGTCCAAGGGTCCTGAGAAGATCGCCAAGCTGGTGCTGCAGGTGGAGCCGGTGGTGGTGCCGGGGTGTAGGGTTCGCAGCATAGAAAACAAAAATTTTCCTACGATGTGAACTATATACCAAGATCTATATACTAGATACAAACAACGGGCGGATGTATATCCGTAGAGAACATACCCTTGAAGACCGACAAAGCTTAACGAGTTCAACTCGTGGTTGATGTGGACGATCTCTTGCCGATCTCAAGATCGAGAGGAAGTCCTAGCGCCGCAAATCAGCAGCGCATCCGTGCTCGCACACACGTTCGAGGCACCGAGCAACCTCCGCCTCCTCGCTCCAGCGATGCAGCGGAAGCACAACTCTTTCTTGCCGAATAGCCACCGGGAACATGTATCTCGCTAGTCCGAGACCATGGGGGATAAATTCTAGAGGGGGAGAGAGATCCTTCACGAGGAGGTGTGAGAGACAAGTGAGGAGGGGGGCTCCTTTTATAGGAGGAGGGGGGGAACCCCAAGGGGGTGGCCGGCGCATGGGGGCTGCCCCCTTGCCCTCCCCTCTTCATGTGGGTGGACACTCCACTCACAAAACTCCTCTAAATTCCCTCCACTCAAAAGTCCACTCAAAAATCCCATTAAATTTCCACCAAATTTAATGCAAACTCTCATTAAATAAAACTCTTTTATTTTATTCAGAATTTTGTCAATTACTTTAATGACAAACATTCACAAATAACCCCTTGCTAGAATTCTATTTCACATGCACAACCACTTTATGCAATTTCACCAAAACTTTGTTTCGGTATCTAGTGAAATAAATTCCTCGCTTGTTCATTCTTTCGGCATGAAACATTTGCTCCAATTGGATGTCGGTGTCTCTTAAGTGTGTCACCCTACGGTTCGTGAATAATGCGGACATGATCGAGACCCTCTCGGATCAATAATCGAAGCGGATCCGAGACCCATACTGACTCCCACACATTCAACGATGACTTTCTTGTGATCGTCGGAACCTCTTACGCTAGTATCTTAATCCCTTTGTTTCACGATATATTACATGTCCGAGATTCGAGCCTCGGTATCTTCATACATAGTTTGATCTCGTATCGACATGCACTCTTTTCTCGTTCCTGTGATATAACATTCTAGTGATCAAATCACTTGCTTGCAAGCTAATCAATGTGATATCACCGAGAGGGCCCAGAGTATATCTATCCGTCATCGGGATGAACAAATTCCACTCTCGATCTATGAGCCTCAACATAACACTTTATTAGTTCCGAATCCATCTTTATAATCACCTATTACGGTGTGACGTTTGATGTTATCAAGAAACTCTTACGGTGTTAGTGATTGACATGATCTCATGGTCTAAGGATTAGGATCACCGTAAGTTGTTATAGCAATATAAACTCAATGACTTTGATCGTAATGCTATACTTCGGATGAATGTTCATCACATCATTACACTAATGTTGTGATCCCATTATTAACAACATCCAATGTCCATGATCAGGAAACCTTGATCATCTTGTTAATCAACGAGCTAGTTTATGAGAGAGGCATAACTAGGAACTTTACTTTGTTTATTAAACACACATGTATTAATGTTTCCGTCTTAATACAATTATAGCATGCAAAATAAACATCTATAATATACTTGGAATACACATAATAAACACTTTATTATTGCCTCTCAGGGCATATTCCCTTCAGTCTCCCACTTGCACTAGAGACAATAATCTAGTTACATAGTGATAAATCTAACACCCATTGAGTTACGGTGTTGATCATGTTTTGCTCTAGGAGAGTTTTAGTCAACGGATCTGCTACATTGAGATCCGTATGTACTTCTAAATCTTTATATCTCCATCCTTGACATGCTCGTGGATGGAGTGAAACCGGCGCTTAATATGCTTGGAATGCTTGTGAGACCTTGGCTCTTTGGCATTGGCAATGGCACCATTGTTGTCACAATAGATCACCATTGGGTCCAACGCGTTTGCCACCACTCCTAGTTTGGATATGAACTCCTTCATCCAAAATGACAATGGCAAGTCCGTCAGAGACATCATAGATCGAACCATATCTAATAAAGTACGATTACGACGTTCCGACACACCATTTCGCTGTGGTGTTCCGTCAGGTGTGAGTTGTGAAACAATTCCACACTCTTTCATGTGAGTGCTAAACTCGTAACTCAGATACTCACCTCCACGGTCGGACCGTAGAAATTTGATCTTTCTATTACGATGATTTTCCACTTCATTCTGAAATTCCTTGAACTTTTCAAAGGTTTCAGACTTGTGTTTCATCAAGTAGATATAACCGTATCTACTCAAATCATCCGTGAAAGTAACAAAATAACGATATCCACCTCGTGCCGACACACTCATTGGACCACATACATCAGAATGTATGATTTCCAATAAATCTGTCGCCCGTTCCATTGAACCGGAAAACGGCGTTCTAGTCATCTTGCCCATAAGGCATGGCTCACATGTATCAAATGATTCATAATCAAGTGATTCCAAAAGTCCATCCGAATGGAGCTTCTTCATGCGTTTAATGCCAATATGACCTAGACGGCGATTACATATATGCGGATATATCATCATTAAGTTTAATCCTTTTAGCATCAACATTATGAATATGTGTAACATTATCATTGAGATCTAACAGAAATAAACCATTCATCATCGGTGCATGACCATAAAAGATTTCATTCATATAAATGGAACAACCATTGTTCTCAGATTTAAATGAATAACCACTTTGCATCAAACATGATCCAGATACAATGTTCATGCTCGGGCAGCACCGAGATAACATTTATTCAAGTTTATAACTAATCCCGACGGTAAGTGGAGAGGCAGCGTTCCGACGGCGATTACATCAACGTTTGATCCATTGCCGACACGCATCTTGACCTCACCCCTTGGTAGCGGTCGCTTGTTCCGCAGCCCCTGATTCGAGTTACAAATATTAGCAACCGAACCGGTATCAAATACCCGGTGCTATCATGAGCACTAGTCAAGTACACATCGATAACATGTATATCATATATACCTTTGTTTGCCTTGCCGGCCTTCTTGTGCGCCAGATACTTGGGGCGATTGCGCTTCGATGGCTACCCTTACAATAGTAGCACTTCGGAATCGGACTTAGGTCCAACTCGGGTTTCTTTTCAGCGCAACAAAGCTTGCCGCCTTACTTCCTTCCGCTTTTCCTTCTTGTCTTTCTTGAAACCAGTGTTCCTATTGATCATCAACACTTGATGTTCCTTTTGATCTCCACTTCGCAGTTTTAAGCATTGACAGAAGCTCGGGGAGAGACTTCTTCATGCCTTGCATATTATAGTTCATCACGAAGCTCTTATAGCTAGGTGGCAGACTGCAGAACACGATGGATGCCTAAGTCAATGGGGATCGTTATTCCCAAGGACACAAGCTTATCGGCGTAACTTGACATCTTGAGTACATGCTCACTAACGAGCTGCTCTTCCATCATGCAGCTAAAGAACTTTTCAAGCATTGTAGCTCTCTACTGAAGCATGTGTGTCGAAAATCATTTTCAACTCACCCATTGTATCAAATGCATTGCCGCTTTTAGAACGCTTTGAAGTTCGGCTCTAGCCCATACAATATGCCGCAATGAACTAAGTTGTGGTCCTCTGACGAGTCCGATAGACATTCTTCTCCTCGTGGGCATCATCAAAGGGGGGGCCTAACGCGCTTCTAGCACATATTGCTTTTGTGCAGCAGAGGAGAGAATCCTCAAATTCATGGCCCATTCAAGAAAGTTGCTACCGTTCGTTGCTAGTTTCTCTTTCTCCATGAACACATTGAAATTAAAAGGTGGTGCCATCTACAACAGAATTTGTAAAGTTTAGACTAAGTGTATGATAGATCGAGTTCAACTAATCTATATTACGAATGAACTCCCACTCAAAAGCGACATCCCTCGTGTCCTTTTGGTGATTACATGAACCAAATCCACTACACCAAGTCCGATCATCACGTGAGTCGGTATAGCTTCAAAGGCGAGCATCAAATGGGCATCATATCAACTATATGACTCATGCTTAACCTTTCACCGTGTTCGAGGCCATGTCTGTACATGCTAGGCTCGCCAAGTTAGAACCTTAGTATTTGCGTGTGTAACTGCTTTTACACCGAAATATGGTCGTGGATCCAAGAACACCCGATCATCACGTGATGTCTTGGAGCGAAAACATAATCGGTGCATACTAAAGGAAGAACACATTCTTATCTTGATATTTAAATGAGGGATCATCTTATTATGCTAACAAAGCGCTAATCAAGCAATATAAGATGCAACCAAACATCATATGTTTATTAGTGAAATTATATGGTTCCGCAGATGATCTCTATCATGTGCATCGTGGTATGATCACTATCATACCTATATGTGTAAATCCAAGGTCTATGGATTTTACACGCTATGTGTGTTGTAAGAGTATCATCTCATACTTCTACTTGCAACACTACCATATCATAACACTAGCCCAAAGAACAATCTAAACTAGACGCCTCTAATTTATCCATTGCAAGTTTTACGTGGCTTAGGGCTTCGAGATAGAACCGTTCTTACCTACGAACATGAACCACAACGAGGATAATCAAATTGTTGACAACTCGCTTGCAAAATAGATATTGACTATAGTAGGAGAGACAGACACCGCTAGCCACTTATGCAAACTAGTTGCATGTCAAGCGGAACAGGTCTCATGTGCGAGGACATGTAAAGTTTGTCCGCCGCTTCATCCCACTATGACACCAATATCCAAAATCACAACAAAGGAGCAACAACATGATCATCATCGCCCACATACTCATATGTGTACTACCTGTAAAGTATCTACGCATAGATCCGCTCGATACCCGTAGGGTTCGCAAAGATAGAAAACAAAATTTTTCCTACGATGTGAACTATATACCAAGATCTATATACTAGATACAAACAACGGGCGGATGTATATCCGTAGAGAACATACCCTTGAAGACCGACAAAGCTTAACGAGTTCAACTCGTGGTTGATGTGGACGATCTCTTGCCGATCTCAAGATCGAGAGGAAGTCCTAGCGCCGCAAATCAGCAGCGCATCCGTGCTCGCACACACGTTCGAGGCACCGAGCAACCTCCGCCTCGCCTCCAGCGATGCAGCGAAGCACAACTCTTTCTTTCCGAATAGCCACCGGAACATGTATCTCGCTAGTCCGAGACCATGGGGATAAATTCTAGAGGGGAGAGAGATCCTTCACGAGGAGGTGTGAGAGACAAGTGAGGAGGAGGGCTCCTTTATAGGAGGAGGGGGAACCCCAAGGGGTGGCCGGCATGGGGCTGCCCCTTGCCCTCCCCTCTTCATGTGGGTGGACACTCCACTCACAAAACTCCTCTAAATTCCCTCCACTCAAAAGTCCACTCAAAAATCCCATTAAATTTCCACCAAATTTAATGCAAACTCTCATTAAATAAAACTCTTTTATTTTATTCAGAATTTTGTCAATTACTTTAATGACAAACATTCACAAATAACCCCTTGCTAGAATTCTATTTCACATGCACAACCACTTTATGCAATTTCACCCGAAAACCTGTTTCGGTATCTAGTGAAATAAATTCCTGCGCTTGTTCATTCTTTCGGCATGAAACATTTGCTCCAATTGGATGTCGGTGTCTCTTAAGTGTGTCACCCTACGGTTCATGAATAATGCGGACATGATCGAGACCCTCTCGGATCAATAATCGAAGCGGATCCGGAGACCCATCGACTCCCACACATTCAACGATGACTTTCTTGTGATCGTCGGAATCTTTTACGCTAGTATCTTAATCCCTTTGTTTCACGATATATTACATGTCCGAGATTCGATCATCGGTATCTCCATACCTAGTTTGATCTCGCATCGACATGCACTCTTTTCTCGTTCCTATGATATAACATTCTAGTGATCAAATCACTTGCTTGCAAGCTAATCAATGTGATATCACCGAGAGGGCCCAGTATATCTATCCGTCATCGGGATGAACAAATTCCACTCTCGATCTATGAGCCTCAACGTAACACTTTATTAGTTCTGAATCCATCTTTATAATCACCACATTACGGTGTGACGTTTGATGTTATCAAGAAACTCTTACGGTGTTAGTGATTGACATGATCTCATGGTCTAAGGATTAGGATCACTTCGTAAGTTGTTATAGCAATATAAACTCAATGACTTTGATCGTAATGCTATACTTCGGATGAATGTTCATCACATCATTACACTAATGTTGTGATCCCGTTATTAACAACATCCAATGTCCATGATCAGGAAACCTTGATCATCTTGTTAATCAACGAGCTAGTTTATGAGAGAGGCATAACTAGGAACTTTCTGTTTGTTTATTAAACACCATGTATTAACGTTTCCGTATTAATACAATTATAGAATGCAAAATAAACATCTATCATATACTTGGAATACACATAATAAACACTTTATTATTGCCTCTCAGGTCATATTCCCTTCACGGGGCAGGTGGAGGAGTCGGTGCTGTTGGAGGAGGCCGTGGTGCAGGCGGCCGATAGATAGGCCGGGTGCCCCTATAGTTCGGGCTAGGGCGCCAACCTGGTGGTGGAACAGGCGCAAGCGGCGCCGGAGGCGGTGGCGGTGCAGGAGGCCGTGGAGCAGCAGCATAGGCCTGAGGGCGAGACTCTTGAGTGGTCATGGCGTGGTCCGCCCAGGAGAGCATGGAGAGGACTTCTGCAAAGGAAGGAGACGGCCGCATCATGGGGATGAAGGATCGCTTGTCGGCGCGCGATTGAGGCCGAGGAGGATCTTGATGAGCTGTTTGTCCTCAACGGATCACCGAGTTCACGGAGTTCATCGGCGATGGTGCAGGCGTGGCGATACCCCCACGGCAAGTCGCCTTGGCGGTGTTCAAGCTCCGTGTTGGCGTGTTGACACGGGCGTCGGCGTTGTCTGAAAAAAGTCGAGAGGGCTGCCCAAAGGGCGCGGCGCTGGTGGCAGCCCAAAACGAGATTGAAAATCTCGGTGCTTACCATTGGCAGATCCTTTGTATCACAATGAGATCATCCTTGACCCAGCGGGATCCGAGGGAGACGGCGTGATGTTGGGGTCAACGTGGCGCCATGAGGTCGCATGACCCAAGTGCACCTCAAAAGATGCCTCAATGGTAGTAGTTGTGTTTGGGGAGATCTAAAGTGATGGGAATCAATGGAGTAACATCGGAGATTGTATCGGCGAAGTTGATGGTGGTGGCGATAGGCGGGGGCGGATGAGGTGGATGGTTTGGCAGCATGACGGCGGCATGGCGCGCGCCACTCGAAGAACCCGAGGGCGGCGGGAGGCGTGGGAGCCATGCCCTAGAATCTAACCTTAATCTGATACCATGTAAATTTTGTGATAATAATAATAATTGATAATTTTACAATATAAGAATACAATGGTTTATATAGGAGAGGTGGGAGAGGAGGTGCAGCGCACCGGCCTAAACCCTAACTTGATATGCAAGTAAATATAATCTAATAGAAAATAACGTTGCAAAGACTAATCGGACGGAAATCCTTCAACGCCTCCGGGTCATTCTTTTTAGGAATTAGAACTATTGATGTGTCATTAACCTCATCAGGCAGGAGACCAGTGGCAAAGAAGCGCTGCACTGCTTGCACAACCTCGTCTCTCATCAGGTCCCAGTTTCACTGCAGGAAGCGAGCCGGGAAACCATCTGGCCCCGGTGCCTTTAACGGTCCAATTTAAAAAAGGGCATCGCTTATTTCTTTTTCTGTGAAAGGGGCGCACAGCTTCTCATTTATATTTGTATCAACGCAGTGCTCCATGGTGTCAAGGACCAGGGATGGATTAATGTTGTCCTCCTGTGTAAAGATGCTAGAAAAAATCACGCGTCATGTTCTCCATCTCCACTGTATCAGCAGTCCAGGTGCCATCTTCACCCTTTAGCCTTCTTACTTTATTTTTGCGACGTCTCTAGGAAGCACGCCTATGGAAATATTTCGTGTTCCGGTCTCCTTCACGTAACCAAGTGATTCTAGATCGTTGCATCCACATGATCTCTTCCCTATACAGTAGTTCGTCCATCTCCTTTTCAAGGCCAAAACAAGCTTCAATGCTTGCATCATCATTTAACTGGCGCAGGCTCTCAAGCAAGGCCCGCTTCTTTTCTATTTCTTTAGGCACTGAACGGAAGTTTACTTGCCTCCAGTTTTGTAGGTTGTTCATAACTGATCGCAGAGAAGCAGCAACATCTTCCAGGTCACTCCCTGGTAACCGGCGCGACCACACCTCCTCGACAGCTCCCGCGAGAGAAGGCTCACGCTCCCATACAATTTCATATCTTCTGATTGGTTTACTTGTTCTGCAGCCGCTTGCCTCTTCAACTGACAAGAGGATAGGGCAGTGGTCAGATCGGGTAGATACAATATGGTGCAGTCTATGTTTCGGGAAGATAGCGGACCATGCAGGAGAGGCAACAGCTCTATCTAGCCGTACTTTGACATTCCGGTCCCCTTTTTTTTTGTTATCAAAAGTCCATGGAGCTCCAACAAAACCAATATCATGCAAGTCACGGTGAGAGAAAACTTCTCTGAAATCCATCATTAGTCGCTCCGACCTAGCAGTCCGGGAGAAGTATTCCTCCTGCCACATAGCCTCATTAAAGTCGCCAAGCATCAGCCAAGGTTTGTTTGAGCTATTTTTGATTTGCCGAAGCGTTGTCCACATAAGGTGGCGATCGCCCACCTTCGGCTCTCCATAGATAAAGGTACCGCGCCACATGTGATCATAGGGACCTCCACTCACATGCACATCAATATGGTGTTTACTGAAAGACAAAAGATCCACGGTCACGTCCTCTATCCAATATAGTGCCAAACCACCGTCCTTGCCGTCGCCTGGAAGCACCCCTTCATACCAATTCTTTCTTTACTCTTCCAACAAGTAATTTACTGGTATCTTGTACTGGGCCGGTATGTTTTCAAAACGCCTGCGCTGCTCCATGAGGTGGAGCATTTCGATTTGGGGCTTACAAGTCAATTGCTCTAAACTGAAGCACTATTTACAATTTTGCCACAGGAGATTCTAAATAAACTGACATCTGCGTGCCACAGAAATGCTTGGCTAGTAGACCTGTTCAGCCGCTGTTGTGATACATTGTTCAAAACATAAATCTGAGCTCAAGCATACAATTTCTTTTTACAGTAATAGTACAAGTCACTGGAATATCTATCACATGATGATTCCATGCAAGATAGCAATATGATTCTCTTTTTGGTTTGCCCCTTTCTAGGAGTTCGTATTCCTCCGTTACAGATCCTATACAGTAAACTTTATGACAACAGGATTCAGCAAGAAGCGTGCTTGGTAAAGAAAAGAAAATGGGACAACAATGGCAGACTCGGTTTGAGGCTTCCTGTCCTCCCAAACCCATGCAGTGGTAGCTATCTCAGTAGCTTGTTTACAGGTTAATATATTACGGAGTAGATGAATTAAACAGCATCAGACACGCATCTGATAAGTGGATACATTCAGCTCATGCTCCTATCCCTTGTAGGTATGCCATGCAAATCTCCAACCACTGAGTTCCAAGATAATATGCATGGAACTTCTCATACTGCAAGAATTCAGATAGACAGCAGGGGAGGCTGGGTGTGTTGTCCAGAAGCCAGTTCTGATAATGTGGACATCAGGTGAAGGACCACCCCTGAGTACCTCAAATTTCTTGGAATAGAAATCCTTCTAGGAGTCCTGAGATGTCTTCATGTCTGTGAACAGACACTCAAAATTTGGGGGTGGACTATTACCCCAATTCAGTCTTCAGTTATATGATCATACTCCTCGATCTCAGCAGCATCAGAAACAGTTTTTGACAAACAGAAAACTTATCACCAAATGCTGCTTATAGTATGGCTCGAAACATTATCATGACTTTGTCCAATAGACCCTCCACATCCTCTTCTGCAGTCCTTGGCAGGAGTTTGTGATCGGCACACAATGTTATGAACTCAGGTGACTTGTTGTTTAAGTTGATGAAGAACTCAAGATGAATTTTGAGCATTGACAAAAGCAGCTGATGACCTTCTCATTTAACAAGTAATGGCCGAGTTAAACTCGTTTGACACCGTTTCTGACAGAGATGGCCCACTGTCAGGCTGACGTGGCACGAAGTAACACGCTGAGATACACCGATAGACTGCTTACATATTTTGGGTCTTTTTTGCAAAAGTGCACGGGACCCATTTGTCATACCCCTTCCTTCCTCTTCTCTCTGCCAAGTGGACCATGACAGTGAGGTTATCCCTAACCTCCAGCCACCGGCCACGGAGAGGGAAGGGGCAGGCCGCCGCTATCTGGAAAGGCACAGGGTGCCGCCGTCGTGGGGGAAGAAGTGCGAGGGATAGGGCGTCGCCGTCATGGAGGAAGGGGCTCGAGGCGGGGAGAGGAGGGGATCGCCCCCGTCGTGCCGAGCGCTCGGCAGCCACCGCGCTTGCCTCCCTGCGCCCACGCCGGCACCGCGCCGCTTCCGCGCTCGCCGATGTCGCCGCCCTCGCCCGACCAGCTCGCCGGCCGATCCATGGCAGGGAAAGGACGCAACGGTAGGGGAGGGCTCGCCGGCCATCCTCGCGCTCTCGTTGGCCCCGCGTGTTCGCCGGTCTGCTCGTGGGCGGCGTCATCCGGCGACAGCGGTGGAGTAGCCCTCTGGCGACGGCGGTCCAGAGCAGCGGTGGAGGAGAGGAAGACAACCTCCCTCCCCGTCGATTTGGTCAACACGGCTCAGTTAGAAAAAAATATTTTTTAGGGGAAAAGAAAGAATAAAAAAGGAAGAAAAAGAATAAGTAAAAAAAGTGGCACTAAGTTTGGAATTACAATGTTCGGGAGGACTATTTGGCAAAATGCACATGACACGTCAGCTTGACAGGTGGGCCAGCACTGTGAGAATGACGATCAACTGGTGTTAAACGAGGGTTACAGCGAACTGGTAGTTTTTTGCAATAATTAGGCACGAAGTTGGTAGTTTTTGCAGTAAACCTGAATTGTCGTAGTTTTTTGAAGCCCTAGCCTCAATTGTCGTTGCTTTATGCAATTTACTCTTCTCATTTAACAAGTACTGACAAACTCCACTGGGTCTTTTCAATCTCTCTGGATCCATAACTAACTGCTTCGCTATTCCCGTTAGACCGTCAGGAACCCTTAAGAATATGGTGGACATCCTACCAATTATTCATTCTTCATAGCATGTTGACAATTACCTGACTTTTCCATGTGGAGCAATATATGCATGTAACTGGTAACTCTCTCTTACTCCACCAAGCTAGTTGCCACTTGCTAGCATCCAAATACTGTGGCCTCTCAGCCTTCTAAGATAGTTCCCACAATCACAACACTCAATGAACTCTTAAATTTTCCCACTGTAGAAGCTAGCCGGAACTTCAGAAAATGGTTCCTAAAAATGCATTTGCTGGACCAAGATCCATTGGCATGCTTATTATGCTCCTCATCGGGCCTATGTTGATCATTTCACTCATTCTTTTTTTGTGAAACAGGATCTCAAGCAGCTGGCCAAGGATCCAGGGGTAGTGAATTTTATGAACCTCCCTTAAATGCTCACTGATCTCATGAACAGGTCTCCTATGGGAAGTTGGGACATAAGTCCAGTCCATGCACATTAGAATATCTTCTCGTCGTACTTGAATTGGAGGCACTCCTGCACATGGAAAGAGAACTCGCAAATTACACTAAGGTGAAAACACGACACCCTTGTTATTTGTTAATAGAAGTGTTAGCACGCTTCACTGCGTCGATGATAGTCTATGATGATGTGCATGATCTAATATGAATAGTTATAAGTCTGGGACAAACATACGTCAGATCAACTTATTTAACAGTAGAGGGTAAGACCAATAATGGAAGTGTCAATTCCAGTTCATATGTGCTAAATATGTATCAAAAGATTATTGGGCAATGAATGGTTTTCCTAACTGTTTATTTTTCTCACTGGAATTTACTAATATTCAAATTGTCATCTATCAAACATTTTACACTACCTTCCATGTTAAAACAGTGGCTGAGCATTGTGTTTGATGTTTATAAGAGCAAGAAACTAACATGGCATGCTACCATCCACTCAGTAGTTTAAGGAAGAGAAAATTACTCATTGGGACGGGACCCATAGCGATCAGCCAAAACCTTCTGCATGTACTTGATCCCGCGTGAGGCCTTTGTAATTGTTTCCTGCAGACACTGTTCACATGACTTAAGAATGTTTAGCTTTGGAACTATGTTATAATAATTTCTTTATATAGTCAGTCAAATGTATTCAAGAACTCGAGGTATTAACATTTAATAGTTCCGTCGTTAACAACAAGCCCTTGATAATAACATCTTGACTGAAATCAGAGCCATCTCATTGCATCAGAGTTTTTAATCATATTCGTTCAAATTGTCATGACCATTCTTCATTTCATCTACATTTTCAGGAGAAGATAATTTGTGGAGCATACACAGAGAGTACTGCGAAAAACTTTCCTAAATATCATGTGGCGTAGGTGGGCACCAGCGACGATAGCAAGGAAATCCTAAGGAGCTTATAGTTTGGACTTTGGAGGGATACTATATCCCTTCTGCAGACTGTATAACCTTGAGTCCTTGACTAGTTTACTAGCAACCAGCTGCAACATAAGAGTTCAACAGGCTCTATGAGTCACAAATTCCATGACAGGCAAATATGAAATCATATAACCCATATACATCTAGTGGAGTGGAGCGTAACTCAGCAGCTAGGTATCCACTGCTGGTGAAAAATGCTGGTTATTTCCGTACGAATCATTAGGATCACATCATCAAAAATACTGAAATAAAATTCTCTTTGATAATCAATTTCTGCCATTACTCTACATGATAGGACTGTCCAACTAATGTTCACAAATAGTACTCCCTCTGTCCAAGAATAGATGTCTTAGGTTTTTCAAATTTTGGATGAATCTATATACTATATATACTAAATAGTGTCTAGATTCATCCAAATTTTAACAAATTTGAGACATGTATTTCAGGACGGAGGGAGTATTTGGTATTCAGGTGCCAGTTCGAATAGCACACAAGCTCTACCCCATAACCAGATTTTTTTGTTGGAATTCACACAGGTTGAGATGGATCACGGATGTATCCAACAAAGCAGGCTGTGAGCGGTGGCAACATTAAGATCCAAGAGGATGTGCTTTTGTGTTCTTTCATATTTTGGTGATTCTACTGTGACAAAAGAGATAATAAAACAAACTGAAAGTTATATGCAGCTGAGTCAGTAGTAAATATATTTTAGAACAGACTTGATTAGCAGTGAAACATGGTTCATTATTAGCATGATGTCCCTGCCAATTGATGTGCAGATATTGCTGATTATTTTGCTTTCTTAGGTTGTCTAATTGTACATGTACTCTATGCCTTCCATATCTGAAATAAGGTGTCCTCTTGTTCGTTGATATGCTAGACAAACATGACTTAAATCTTGTCAACCTGCAGTTCTACCTAACATCTTGTCAACTATAGGTTGTAAATCTCCCCAAAACACATTGAAACATGTCTAACAAAGCTTTATGCTCTTCATCCTCTTCCAAAACTAGAGGCATCCCTAATGTAACAGTTCTAAGATCAAACGCATTTCGAATTCCATAAACAACACTGAAAAAATAATTTAACACCAAGCTCCCTGAAAGGCACATTCTAAGAGCACCAGACCATACAGATTCAACAGCTTTCATTTAGCATTGGTCAGTGGAAATGAAGAAAGCAGAGGGAGGATTGTATGTACTACCTATCTAGGGAGAAGATGAGGACCTCCCCTCCTTGATATGAATAGAGCAGAGGCGCCCCTCTGCCTGCCGCCCGTGCGTTGTCGCTCGACGAACCTGTTGGTGACTTTGACTAAGGAAGCATTTCCATGGAAACAGATGTGTGAGGCTGCTGCGTGGGTGGGTGGAGGGAGGGGTTGGCGTGGCGGAATGGCGACCGCCATCGCAGCCTCCATGGCCTGGACCCTGGAGCAGTCCTAGGTTTGCGGAAGCATCTCACCGAACGTAGCCGAAGGGCCAAGCGATAGTGAGAAGCCCACGGCACGGCACGGCCAAATCTGGCCAACGGGCCGGCCTGGCACGACCTAGGCGTAAACGGCCGGCACAAGCGGCCCGCGGCCACGTCGGCCGCGTGCCGTGCCGGGCACGCGTGTCCAGCCTGGCGGCCCGGCCCGCCCCACTACGGCCGCCGCTGCACGTTGGCTCAAGGGGCCGTTTTAATCTGTTTTTTTTCGATTTGAGCCCAAAAAATGCTAAAAAATGTTTAAAAAATACAAAAAAATAGTAAAATGACACAAATTTTTATATGGGATAAAAACTGAGCTTTATTGATGTTGCCTCATTAAAAAACCTTACATCCCTAGCAAGAAAAAAGAGTACAACCGCTCGAAAAGAAAAGAAAAATTACATCAACTAATTAGTTCCCTCGAACTGATCTCAGATGAAACTCGACATGCCTGCGCAAGTAACCAAATCCATGTCCCTTGTGCAAGATGAAGAGACGGTCGCATCTTTTGCACCTAACTTGGTGCACTTCGACACCATCTATCATAACAAATTCTTCATCGTAGTCCTGCTCCCAAAGATGGCGTCTTCTTCTTGGTTGATTGGAGTTGGGGGTATCGGTTGGTTGGGATTTGGTTCAGCAGGCATGAGAGTGGTGGTGTGGAGAATGAGAGTGGTGGTGTGGAGAATGAGAGTGGTGGGTTGGTCTATTTAAAGGGAAATATGGAGGAAAAAGTAAGGGAGGGGCAATATGGGGATATAAGATTTACAAATTCCTACCCTTGCCCTTGCCCTTGCCCTGCTCCTTCTCCCAGACAGCTCTCGGCTTTTTACCGAAAGGCGGCATGAAGTCATCATCGTCATCCTCCACTGATGCCTCACCCTTACCCTTCGACGATGCCTCGTCCTTGCCTTTTGATGATGCCTTTTTCTTGGCCTTCTTGGCCTGCTCCTTCTCCCAGGCAGCTCTCGCCTTCTTCTCGAAAGACGGCATGAAGATATCATCTTCGTCCTCGCTCTCTTCTATCCACAACGAAGTTTGATCAATAAACCTCTCTCTCAAAGCTTCACAACCAAATTTCAGCTTGGTCCACCTTGCATTGATCCTGAAAAGTTCTTGTCGTATTTCCTCAGATTTCCTCGATGGCCACCCTTTTGTACATAATGCCTCACCCGGCTCATTGAGAAAAACATCACTACCGATGAGTTCCTCAAATGGAACTTGGATCTTGTCGATTCTAAAATTTCTATCAAAACGCAAAAGGTGTTCAGACATCAGGGGTAAAAAACTACGATCGGATGGAAAACTCGACATGTTGGCATGCTTACTCACCTTAATGGATAGGTGGGTTTTATAGACTCGAAAGGAAAGGGCGGGAAGGAAAGGGCGGGAAGGAAAGAGCAGGAGGGAAAGGGCGGGAAGGAAAGGGAGACAAGTTTGTATGGGGATAAAAATTGGCCTTCATTATTAGCTGCCTCATTAAAACCTTCCATCCCTGGAAAGGGAAAAGAGTACAGCTGGCTCTAAAAAGAAGAGAAAATTACACAAGATAATAAAAAATACAAAGAGATTAAAAAATCCTACAACTAAGTTTCATCTTGGTCTTCAGTCCACCGCATAGCTTCGAACGCGGCTATCAGTTCTGGGTTCTCGGTGGTGTGCTGGGCTCTTCTTCTGGCTAGTTCTCCATCTTTGACAGACACCAGTGTTTTCACCATATTGGGAGTGAGACTAGTTCTTCTATCATCAATTATTCTTCCAGCAAGACTGAAAGCAGACTTTGATGACACAGGCACCGATAGTACATCCCGTGCTAATATGGAAAGCACCGGATATGTTGACCTTTTCTCCTGCCACCACTAAAGTATGTCGAAGTCGTCATCGTCATCATTATTAGTAGCAAGTACTGCACTGTTCAGATACTTTGCTAACTCCCCTCCACCTTGAAGCACGGGAGTTTGTGTGGATGAGCTCGGCGTGGCCATGGAAGTACCAAATATTTTGCCCCACATTTTTTTCTTACCCCTACCGGATGCCGGTACCGCCGGAGGTCTGTGTGCCACAGCTGGGCCATACTTAAGCTCGTACTTAGAATAAACATCCTGCAGCTTGTCCTTGACATCAAGTGAATATTGATCATAGCTAACATTTACGGTAAAACTTAAGAGCGAAAGAACCCCACTAAACCCTTCCATTTTAGCCCTAGGATCCAAAATAAATGCGATAGCATAGAGCAAAGGGATAGTTTGCCAATATTTGAGATATTTTTGTTTTATGTTATAGACGGCTACTAGTAAGGTGGCATCATTTTCATACTATTTCAGGTGTTCGGCAATTTCTAAAATATGATGCACAATCAAATGAGATGTGGGATAATAAACCCCAAATAAAGTGACAGTTGATTCATAAAATGTTGCTAGAAACTTAAAGATTGATTCAGCAACATGCCAAGTAGCTTCAACAAGTAAAGGTTCCCCGTCATTTGGATGAAAATTTGCATTAACAAATGCGGAAAATTGAACTTGGTCACGTAGAACTAACTGAAGCATCAGATATGTAGAGTTCCATCTAACCGGCATGTCTAGATGAAGACCATGGCATGGTACATTAATAACAACACAATAATTTCTATAGTCTCCAAGTCTAGTATTAGAAGCATTCAACCATGATATTGCCAAACGCAATTTATTAATGTGTGGGTCTAGATCATCTAAAGCACTTTTAGCAACAAGATTAATTATATGACAGGCACAACGTTGATGAAGTAGGAATTTTGATGCATATACTTCAAATATAGGAATTAGAGTATTCATTGCAGTAGTATTTGAAGAAGCATTATCCAAAGTTACTGCAAATATTTTGTCGGTAAGACCAAATTCAGTAACAACTTTAAGTATAGCATTAGTAATATTCACACCATTGTGTGATACATCGATTAACTCAAATCCTATTATCCTTTTATTTAATTACCATGATGAGCTAACATAATGAGCAACAACAGTAATATAATCTTGCTTAGCACGACCACTCCAAATATGAGAAGTTATGGAGACTGAAAAAGTTGACGATACTAATTGTTCTTTCATAGCGACACGACCTGCTTTGGCTAGATTTTTCATATCCCTAGTTGTAGTTTGTCTAGAGACTGGTGTAAAACTAGGGGTGTGAGCAGTTCTAATATATTCAACAAAACCAGGAGACTCGCCAAACCCTAATGGTAAATCATTAACGGCAATCAATGTTGCAAGAGCATCTCTTTGACGAGCTGAATCATAGACAAATATACCTCGGGAGGTGCCGTCGGGGTTGAAGTTGATCCTGCTCTGGATCGCCGTGGCCTCTCCATCTGCCCTAGCGTGGGTCTTCGCGTGCCTCGTCATGTGGCCGTTCCCTCCTCCCACCTGCAGAGCAAACTTGCTCAAGCAACCCGGATGCAAGCACCGAGCTCTCATCTTCGTCACACCTTCGGCGTCAATATATTCTTCTTCCTCAAAGTGCTGCCAGATGCTAGAGGTTTTTTCCACCTCTTGCTACCGGTAGAGGTGGAAATTTGGCTAGCAGAAGTGGTGGATGTATTAGGAGAACTTGTGTTTGATGGTGTTGGTTGCTCGAAGGGGGTATATGGATATTGCATGGTGTCGATGTTGTCATTGCCGTGGAAGGGAGAAGTATTGAAGTCGGGAGGAATATTGATATCGACCCCCAAATCTTCGGGATTGAAAAGAAACTGGTTGGGATTAGCCATGTGTTGGTGTAGGATATGAGAGAGGGGTTGGATGGTGTGGAGATTGAGAGGGGTGTGCTTCCCTTTTTATAGCAAAAATTTGATCAAATTCGGACCAAAAAACCCTTCCCAATAACCTAAAACCCTAAAAATACAAAAAAAAGGACCAAACTACCCTCAAACCCTAACCAAACAGTCAAAATGACAAAAAAAACCCGTACCCGCCTCACTGGGCCTCCAGTCGAATCAAAATTTCAACGCCACCACCCCCAAATTTCAAAATCCCGCCGACGCGGCCCCTACCTGCTCGGCGTGGCGGCCCTCGCGTCTGGCGGCAGCCAGTGCCACGCCGCTCGCCGCATGCATGGCAGACGGGCCCGCCACCGTGCGTCTTGAATCTTTGGGCTTTTTGGCGTTACGGCCCGCCTTAAACGCCGATGGCCAGGTTTAAACGCACCGCCCGCTGGCCGTAAATGTGCCCGACACGGCTCACAAAGGGCCATCCATCAACGGGCAAGTCATCGTATTTGACGCTCATTGATACTCGCTTCGTTCACAAATACAAGTGTAAGACATTTTAGCTTTGTAAAATGTATCTAGACGATTTTTGGCGTATAGTTTTACTCTAAATCTCTATGAACTTATACACAAAAAACATCTAGATACATTCAATTCATAAAACTAAAATTTATTATATTTTTAATGGAGGAAGTAGTTCTGATCTAGAAGAGAAAACGATGCAAAACTAGCACGTTCGAACACTCTTGTCAAATGAGTACTCTGTACTATTTTTGCGTGAGTTGACGTATAAACACCACTTTAAAGACCAGCGTAATACAGAAAACACTAATTACTCTGTTTTCTGGCTTAACCTATTTTCTGATAGGTGGGGTTCGCTTTCAGGCCTGGGTGCCAGGACTACGTGGCAAGGGAGGACACTTCACCATGATTTTTTTTTTGCAAGAAGTTTCAATTATTATTTTTGTATCATACACAGGTCCTCCCATTTCCCTAGAAAAAAACATAAAGGAAGACAATTCCCCCACCGCTCGTGGCAGAGGTCGCCGCTGTCCTCCTCATCTCGCTCGGCTTGGAGGCTTCAGCTCCAGCCCCGGCCAGCTCGTCAACGAGCAGCTCGGAGAGTCGGCCGCAAGAAACACTTGCCTTCAGCCATTCACCGCTCCTTGTCTCTCTTCCCCTCGCTCTACTCTCTCGCGGGCCGAAACCTATTGTTGAAAATATAAGCAAATTATCATAATATTTAATCCGAAATAAATAATAATAAATTATGACTATAAGTGCTGGTATTAATCTAATCATGTATACTAGCAGAATAGACGAACAGCAGATCACATCTATTCCAAGAGCTAGTACAAGAGACTGCAATGTAAACCGAACTGGAGCAGATAGACACGACGGTCTTTGGAGGAGGAATCGGGTTTGCGTTCGGTTGGGGTTGAGGTTCGCGTTGACACCAGTGTCGTCGACCATGGCGTCGATGTAGAGGCTGCGATGTCCGGAAGAAGTCCTCGTCGAGAAAGGAGTGGTCGGTCGACGTGATGCCGAGTCGCGCAGACGCGCCTCCCAAAACTGATCGCCTCACCCGCATGTGTTCACGAGGCGGTGGTTAGGAGGCTCATCGTCCCGTCCGGTGGCTGTTTATATATAGCGCCGGTCGGGTAAGACGTGGGGCGTAGCCCCCGTCCGAGTAGTAACATCGCACGTGTATGCCACTCCTCTTCACTCTCTTTTGGAGGTAGTGAAACACTCCACTATATATATTGGTCCAACTCCCTCTAAACTAGCAAGGTGGGACTAAACTTTAGTGCCACCCCTTGCTAGGCATGAATAGGTCATGAGAAATTCAGAATTTGTATTAGGCTATGGGCCAAGGCTCACACCCAAATTCCAACAACCCTAGTTCTAGCCGCCGTCTTGCCTCGCTGTTGTAGGCCCCCCCAACTCTACTGAGCCACACTGGTGATTCGTCTCGCCGGCTTTGCCTTTCCCATAGAAGGAATCGACGTCGCGCATCCATAATCACCTTCGATATCATTGTCTTTCCCCCCGTCGGTCGACGCATGTGTCGTCGTCACTGGCGTCACACGGGTGACCATGTGTTGGCGACGCCACCACCAAAATGCTCCTCATGCTCTTCTGCATCCAACATGCACATCCACATATCCCAGTTCGTCCTTGGCCGGTCAGGGTGCCTCCAGTCGTGCTAACCGTCAACCACCTTTATTCCTTATTATTATTATTTCTGTAAACATTAAAGTTATGACATGTGGGAATCAAGCGTGGAGCATATTTTATTTTGTAAAATTAGAGGGATACACAATTAAAAGATGAAAATTATGAGGTTTCTTTTGTAAAGTTGGAAGGAACCTATGCCATATAGACTTGACGGGTGGGCTCGAACGGTCAAAATCGTGTTTAAACCAAGAAAATTGCACAATCAGTGTTTTCTGTCACACAAACTAGCCCAAAAGTAATGTTTATGTGTCAACTCGCATAAAAGTGATGGTTACTTAACACGAGTGCCCTAAATATGATAGTTTTGCGTTATTTTTTTGATCGAGGACCCCTCTTGTTCCTACTCCCTCCGTTACTAGACGTAAGCATTTTTAGTACTACTACTATTCACTAATATAAGACCTTCTAGATATTTTAGAATAGATAGATTTTCTTAAAAAAAGATTAGATTTATACTAAAATGGGTGAACCTAAACAAGAAAATGTGTCTAGATACATGAATTTCCATCAAAAGCTAGGTCTTACATTAGTGAATGGAGTGAGTTATTCAAATTGTACTACTAAAATGTCTTATATTTCGAAACGGATGGAGTATTTTCTATGAACACAGAGGTGTTCCAACATAAGTGTTCCGGATGATCTAAAAAAGTGATCTAGATTTTTATGCGTGTTCATGGATTTTAAAAACTATTGATGAATTTTAAAATTGTCAACAGATATGAAATGTTCCTGAAATGGAAAAATGTTCAAATTGAAATATTCAGACCTGAAAAATCTTTAGATTTTTAAAAGTTTAACTTAGAGAAATGTTCAACTTAATATTCAAACGTAAAAAATGTTCAGATTCTAAAAATATTCAGATCTTAGAAATTTCAACTTTAAAATTGTTCAAATAAAAAATGTTCAAATTTGAAAAATATTCAGCTTTTTTATAAAAAAAGAAAAAAAGGAAAAAAAGAAAAAAGAAAAAAATAGGAAGATAGAAAAACAGAGAAAACCAAACAAACAGAACCAATAAAACTGCCCGAAAACTTCCGGAAGGTTCCAAAAACTGGAGAAGCAAATGAAGCTGCCACTGTCAATTCACGTCGCTGGTCAGAAACTTCTACTTGTTTAGATTTAGAAGGATATTCAAATGCATCTATAACTTGGAGATACTGGAGTAAAATCCATGATTGATACTATACTATGTATATCCTGGGTGTGTATTGATTTCCTGACAGATTTTGTCAAGATATCAAGATGTGATATTTTTGTAGTACAGCCCAGTGCACTGGTGTATATGCCCTCGTGTACCTAGTGCACCCTATATGTCCACAGTTTTTATTTATGTTTCTTATGTTGTTGGTGTATATATGAGTGGGAGCCGTCCTGCTGATCGTGCGCGGCGTCAATGTGCCCTGGGCTGGGCTCGCGCACAACCTGCTCGGGTAATGGGTCTTCGAGAGATGCACTACTTTGCTACTATCAGCTCATGCTCAGGCTTCACAACTTCCGGTGTAAACAGAGTTCTCTTTCTCTCTCTTTTGAAATAAAAAGATTCAATAGAACAAAGAAAGAAATATTGAGGCAGCTACCAGATCCCTACACTGAAACCTTATCCTCTTTCCCTCCCGTCCCTCCTCCCTTGACTGTTCCCCAGCGGCGGCCGACCCTCCCTTGCGTCCTCTCCGCCAAACTAGCCGGCTGGAGATGGGCAAGGGGAGGCACTGAAACTAGGATTAGCTCTAGCAGTTGGTTTGTGCGGCAGTTTGCCGCTTTTTGGCGTCATGCCGGGAGTTGGAGGCGGGATCCCTGGGCCGGAATTCTCTGCTGGCCGCCGGCGTCCCTGCTCATCGCGGCGCTCCGATGGTCAGAGCCGAGGGCGACGAGTGGTGCTGTTGCTGGTGACTCCATCAATAAATGGCACAGTAGGAGATTTTCTATGGAGCGGAGGCGACATGCTGCGAAGCTTTTCTTTGGCCGCTGTGGTGGCGGAGGAGACGAACAAAGTGGCAACGAGGACGGAGCTGCTCTCACTTTCCTGGCCGGACAAGGAGGTGGGAGGGGGAAGGTCAGAGCGCGACGTCTTCTTCCCCTGGCTCCGCAGGAAGGCGCGCTCTTTGGTGCCCGAGTGGTTCTCCACCCTCTTTGGTCTAGCCGCCGGGGTGGCGGGGGAGAGAGTGAGGGCAGCAGTCCCTCTCTGCGACGGGAGCATGTAGCGGCCTCTGCGGGTCTCGGGGGCTCACAGGCCAGGGCTGATCTCAGGATTTCTATAGTTGAGGCAAGGGGATGGATTGCCATGGTGCTACAACGACGCTGCATCACATGGTCATCGACGACGATCTCTGTTCTGCTTCTTTGGAGGAAGGAGATGGGAATCTCGGAGGCGCATCTTTTCAATAAGCGTTTGGCTGGTGCCTGCCAGGAAGGGCGAGGGTGCTATGTGATACTTTCAAAACGTATCTACTTTTCCGAACATTTTTTTTATTATTTCTTCTCTAAACTTGTGTGATTTGGATACAACTAACACAGACTGACGTTATTTTCAGCAGAATTACCTTGGTGTCTTCTTTTTGTACAGAAAATCAACTATTAGAAAAAATCCCGAAAAATATGCAAAAAAATATATTTTACCAGAAGACCCACGGAGCCAGAAGACGAGACGGAGAAGGGGCCTGTGTCCCACACCCCTGCTAGGCACGGGCCCACCACTGGCCGCGCCTAGGGGGTGCAGCCACCCCAGCCACCCCCTCGGCCTCCCTCTGCGCCTATAAGTTGCCTCTCGACCTAAAAACCGAGGGAGGGATCGATAGTTTTGAAGAGTTCATTTCCGCCGCCACGAAACCAAGATTCGGATCAGAAACTCCGTTACGCACCCGAGCGGAATTTGGATAGGATTATCGCCATCGTCATCACCAACGCATCTCCATCAACCATCTATGTTTACCTCATCCATGAGTGAGTAATCCCCCGTTGTAGGCTTGAGGATGGTAGGGATTAGATGAGTTCTATTATGTAATCGAATAAGATTGTTAGGGCATAGTGCCTAGTATCTCTGTTAGTGCTATTTGACTTTGTTGCAACTTCTTGTGCTTAATGCTTGTCACTAGGGCCCGAGTGCCATGATATTAGATCTGAACTTATTATTGAATCATTATGATAGTATTGTTTGTGATCTTATCTGCAAGTTGTGTACACATATCATTGTTCGGATCCAAAGGCCCCAAAGTGACAATAATTGGGACAACCGGAGGGGATGGCTGTGGTGTGAGGATCACATGTGTTCATGGAGTGTTAATGCTTTACTCCGGTGCTCTATTAAAATGAGCACCTTAATTGCCAGTAGTTTCTAGAGGCCCCGCTGCCACGGGCTGGCTGGACAAAAGATGTTGTGCAAGTTCTTATTGCGAGCACGTATGACTATTTATAGAGCACATGCCTAGGATTGTTTAGTACTTGTATGCTTGTTATTATTTATCTGCAATGCCCTAGATCTTGAAGTTACATGTTTAGACTCGTCCATGCAACGCCCGTCCATCCATCCCGATGACTACCGCACTCGAATCCCACTGTTACCGTTACTATTACTATTGCTCCTATTTCAAATAGCACTAATAGAGATACTAGGCACTATGCCCTAACAAATCTTATTCGATTACATGATAGAACTCATCCAATCCCTACCATCACCAAGCCTACAGCGGGGGATTACTCACTCATGGATGAGGAAAACATGGATGCTTGATGGAGATGCGTTGGTGATGATCCTCTCCAAATTCCCCGTCCCGGCAGGGTGCCAGACCGGAGTTTCTGGATCCGAATCTTGATTTCTGGTGGCGACGGTGGAGCGGAACTCTTTTTAAAAAACTATCAAACCCCCCTCGATATTTAGGTCGAGAGGCAACTTATAGGCGCAGAGGGAGGACGAGGGGGTGCCTAGGGTGGCTACACCCCCTAGGCGCGACCAGTGGTGGTCCCGCGCATGGCAGGGGTGTGGGCCCCCCAGGCCCCTTCTCCGTCTCGTCTTCTGGCTCCGTGGGTCTTCTGGTGAAATATAATTTTTGTCATATTTTCCAGGAATTTTCCTGATAGTTGATTTTCTGCACAAAAACAACACCAAGTTAATTCTGCTGAAAACAGCGTCAGTCCGTGTTAGTTGTATCCAAATCACACAAGTTTAGAGGAGAAACAATAGCAAAAGTGTTTGGGAAAGTAGATACATTTTGGACGTATCAAATCCCCCCAAGCTTAGCTTATTACTTGTCCTCAAGCAATTCAGTTGAAAACTGAGTGCGATAAAAGAACTTTCACGAACACATTTGCTTCATATGATGTATACATTCTCAGCACAGGAGTAGATGCTTAAACCATTCATAATAAGAAGTATGCAACTAAGTCTACGCAATAGTCATTGCAAGCTATGAAGAGAAACCAACTCAATAATAATAAGTAGCATGAAACATAAACATAAGCAACATTGCAATGCTCATAGTAAGGTATGATAGAGTGGTATCTCGCCTGCCCTTTGTTTGTAGAGCACAATATAAATGCCAAGGCACCTCTAAAGTTCAAGTGAAGACTAGAAGTAAAGATATCAGAGATACAAGCATCAAAGTCATGACATAATTAACCAAGTTTTGGAACAAACACAAGAATGACAACTATGCTCTCAAGAAGGTGATCATAGAACAAATGGTGACTCAACAAGGTTGTGAAAAGGTTTTGAAAAGTTTGAAAGGCTTCCAAATGCTGAAAGGAAGGTACTCATTAGCTCTGAGCTCTCATTGCCCCTATCATAGGCATATTCATATGGTTAAGGTTAAAGTGAGGTCCAGTATGAGTTATATGCTTAACAGACCATAACTGGAAATCCCAAGTCCCTTGAGTACGAGGGCCGCTCCGCATGCTACTCAACTTTGGTTACCTGCAAGTTCTTGTCATTGTTCATACATGCATATCATAGAGAACCGCCAACGAGGTACCACTTGCACATGATACAAGAGCTATCCCGTGATCAAAATGACAAGGCAAGTAAACAATGAGCATCTCAACGATCTTTTTATTTACTATATGCATAGCTTTTTATTGAGGATGCTTCATAGACTGCTCATTATGGTTATGCTGCAAGTTTCTACCATGATTAGGCATGACTTAGGCTAGCGGCCCAGGCGTTTCTCTAACACAATGTATAAACTCCATGAACTCACAAGCTCCCCTTTTATTTCACATCGTTACATCCATAAACAAAAGAGCAAAATATCAACTGGATAGGATATCCAAAAAGTGTTGAAAGTGTTCCCCCTGATAGCACGGTTCTGCTGACTCCCAACATATAATTTGCAAGCATATAACTTTCATGGACAAGTCACAATGGTTCAGGATTATTAAGTGCAAGGAATAAAGTGTGCCATCAAGTTCGTGAGAGCTTTACTAATTAAATTTCTCAAAACAGACAAAATTTTTATTTGGAAGAAAACAAGACATATTGAATATGCACTGAAATAGCAAATGATGCTAATAGGTAGATATAGTGGACACAGCTGGCAATATTGGTTTTGGGGAGTTGGAAACACAGGTAGAGCTCATACTCAGTGCAAGTGAAGGCTAGCAATAGAGAGGGAGCGACAAACGAGAGAGCAATAACTGTCATAATCATGCTTGCAACAAAACATGACTAATTATGGCATGAAAGTGATACAAGAACTCTGAGGCAAAATAAATCATCGAGGCTTACTGACTATTGATTAGTCATATGCATGCGTGAGCATGTGCCAAGTCGATTCACATGAACAGTCAGAGGAGGATACCACAATATCGTACCAAAATATGAATAAAACAATGCAAGCAAACATTCATATGACATGTTACAAACTATTAGCAAGATGGAGCTAATCATAGACAAGAAAGAACTACTAATCATCCATAAGTAACACACTCCTTACAATAAACAAACTAAACATGCTCACAATAATGAGTATATGTATAAAAATGAAACAAATAGAGTTTGTTACCAGCCTCTTACCACACCTCGAGTCGTCTTAATCTTCATTATTGCCTTTCACTTGTGTGACTTGAATAATAACATGAAACCAAAATCCACCGAGGACGGCTGAACCCTGCAAAGAACTCACAAAACCAAAGAAGGACAACAATTTTTTTTTGGTGTTTTTGATTTTTTTTCAAACAAGTCAACAAAGCAAAAATAAACCAAACAATGCAAAAAAAATTGGATTTTTCTTTTAAGGCAAACAAAAGCAAAGAAACAAACCAAGAGAAACAACAAAAATATTTTTGGTATTTTTGTGTTTTTGAGAAAGAAGCAACAAAAACCAAAAAAAAAGCGAAACAATGGATATACAAAGAACCGACCAAACATGATATATATATGAGTGTGACGTCGGTATACCTCCCCCCAAGCTTAGGCTTTTGGCCTAAGTGGGGCTCAATCCCATGGTGCCCAAGTAGATGCACCTCCGTAGTATGAGGAGGAGGCTCCCTCGTCCTGGTACGAGCTCTAGGACTCCCTTGTGTAGTGTATAACGGGGTCATATGAGGGCGCTTCCTCCTGATAGTGCCCATGGAAGTTAAGGAAACACAGCTTGTCATCCATCTCCTCCTTGGAGCGTGTGGCATCCCGCAAAACCACTACTAGAAAATCGCGTTGAATTTGTGCATTGCATCGTCATCATCATGCATTGTTTGCTAAAACTATTTTCGCAAGCCCGTTTTGTTTTCTAAAAACGCCCCATCTTTATTCAAACGCCAAACCCCGGGTGCTGCCGGATATTTTATTTGTCTAAAAATCACTTGCAAAAGTTATCGCAAATTAAATAAAAAGTTAAATTATTTTAGCGGGCGATCGAGCAGGCCAACTCGACGACCACCCAGAATAATAATCGGTCCACCCGCCACCCCATCTAAATCCTAATCCCACCTAAAATTCTACCCACACCCCTGGCCACCTCATCCCCTCCAATCAACGCTCGCCACGTCAGCACACCCCAAGCCCCCCACCAATCCCACCCTGCCACATCACCCCCTCCCCCTCTTTCCTCTCTCTCCTCTCAACTAAACCCACCCCACCCACACAACACACACCACACACGCGCCTGCCATCCCCCAGATCCCACCTCCCCTTCCCAGTCCCCACCCCCCCACCCGACCCAGGTCCCACACCTTGGTGGCCCCACGCGCCCCTCTCCCCGGCTTCTTCCTCCTCTGTTTTCTTCCCCGTCGCTCCTTCTTCGCCCCCAACTGCGTGACCTCCGGCCCCGCCTCAGCACGCCCTCCTCCCTCCGCCCGAGCCTTGGCTGTCTCCCCTCCTCCGTCGCCTCTCCCTCTGTCACTGGCTCTGCTCACCCAGCCCGCCTCCAGAACCCCCAGCCCCCTCGCGGCCAGCGCCGCCCGCCACGCGCTCCTCCTCCCACCCGCCTCGGCAGCGGCTCTCCTCCGTCCCTACCGAGCTTCGCCGCGCGGTTGTCCTCCGCTCCTCCCGCGCCCGCCACTGAGCTCCTCCTCACCCCGCATCGCCGTCCGCCTCCTCGGCCCCGGCCCGACCTCGCTGCCCCCTCCCGCCGCTCAAGCCGCGACGCTCGCCGCCGGTCAACCGCCTCCAGCGCGCCGCCTCGCCACCTCCTCCGCCGCCCCCGCGTCGACTCGCCTGAGCCGAGCTCCACCTCGCCACCTCCCTGTCGGCCCCGCACCGCCTCCGCCGGCCGCTTCCCCCACCGTCTGCACCGCGCGCGGATGATCCCGACCGCCGGCTCCCCGGTCTGCCCCGCCACGGCCTCCCGCGTCGCCGGCCACCCTCGCTCCGCCTCCAGCCCGCGTTAGATGCGCCCTGGCCGCGGTGCCCTCGGAGCCCAACCGCCGGCCTCCCGTCCTCTGCTCAGCGCTGCGGCGGCCGTCAACGTCCTTGTCGCTTCGTGCGCCGCCTATGACACGGCAGCGAGCCCGTCCACCAGCAAGCCGGGCCGCCTCCGTCGGCCGCCCCTGTACAACGGCGGGTTACGCTCGAGCGTTGCGGAGGCGTGGCGGTGGGGTGGTGGCTATAAGCTGCGCCAGCCGGCGGTTCCTCCGTTCGTTTGTTAAGATGTCTGTTGTTGCGGTGACCCGATTGATGTGGCTTCACGAGACCCGACGACGAACCAAGTCCGTCAACGGCGAACAAGTTAGAACCCCAAGATCTTCCCCGACACCGAGGACGCATCCACGAAGCGACAAGACCGCCACACGGACGCCGAGACCCCTGAACCCTGAGGCCCCGAACCGAAGGTCGATCTGGAGCGCCAGAACCCGAACCTGCAGAACGCCAAGATCGCCCGAGAACGCCAAGATCTTCACCCCGGAGCACCAAGGTCCCCTTCATGGACGCCAAGGCCCAAACCAAGCCCATCGTAAGCGACCGAAGAAGGATATGCCGATGAGGTCGAAGGACTCTGTACCGCATCGCCTTGGTCTTCGACAAGGATCCGACAAGTTCGCCTACCAAACCCCGGTACCGGACAAGTTCGCCATCGACCTCGAGAACGCCAACACGGATACGACAAGACCTACCTCTGTTACCGAGAACGTTTCCGTCGGACCCTGAACCCCGAGACCGGACCCCGAACCCCCGGACCAAGACCGTCGAGACCCCTAATGTGTGAACCCCTTCCCGAAAACCCTATTTTATAACATAATAACAACTTGATGCATATTTAATCATTCATCTCGCATGCATATCTGTGGTTTGGGGGCCTTATGCCGATTCACCTAATAAGTAAATATGGGGCCCATATGCGGGCAAATCTAGCCTTATATTGGCCTCATTTAAACATGTGTAGCGAACCGGTTCCATCTGTTGCATTGCTAAACAACACCTAAATTGCGGGGGTTCTAAATAACTTGAACCTATTAATTAATTGCCGGGACCCCGGTTCCGCTTAATATGACCTAATTGCATCGCATCTTTGCCATGCCATGCATCATACATGCATCATGTCGATCTTCTGCCGTTGTATTAAATATAGCATCCGGTGTTTCTTCTAGTGTTTTGCTTCTTCGCGGATAAGGCCGTTGAGTTGATGTGAGCTTCGCCCCGATCTTCGGTTGAACCTTCGACAATGTTTTCAGGCGAGCATCTCCCCCTTTCCACCTATCTTACTTTTATAGTATTTACTTCCCTCCTGTTGATCTATTGCTATCTGTGTTGCGATGCTTTAGTTTCCGTACCCGTGATCAACCGTGCAGCCCTATATTGCCTTGGACACATCCTATTACCTGTTGTTTGGTAGATAGTTGGACTTGCGCGTCGTAGTCGCTTGCTCAAGTGCTGTTGCGTGTTGTCAATGCCACAGTTGTTGGAGAATTGCCGCATGTTGATGTTGGAGATGATGCTAGTTTTACTTATCATTCACTTTAATTCCTGTTTAACAACTAAAATTGAAATAAGCAGAGGCATCGGTGGGTGATAGAAAATATTTGGTTTCCGAACGCCCACTTGTGTCCCGTAAGACCCCGAGTACTTGATACCTGTTCCTTGATTTATCGCGCTATCCACATCCGGGAGGTATATGGGACCCCCCTGAGCCAGAGCTTGATTCAGTCTTATTTCTTGGGGCCACAAACTAGTTTGAGGTTTTATTTACGATCCTGTACTTATGCCATGCTACTTTCTGTATTTAAATTGTGCGACAGATAGCACACTGTACTGTTTAGGAAAGCGGAGTGATTACGCGGTATCGACACCCCGAGTTTTCGGGTTCCCAGTCGCTTACAGCCATTGACGCAAACCTTGAGTCCGCCTCGGAGCTTTCTTACTCCGTTGCGGGATCTACTCAATGGGGTGGCCCCCTGAAATATTTCTGAATCCTGTGATTGTTCAGTCGTGAAAGCCTCGTTGGGTTTTGTTTTGGTGTTTCGAGGTTGATCGGCGTGTGTTGCTATTGGTGCACCCGGCGGGTAAAACTTTTGAAAGCCGTGTCGCGGATATGGACGACTTGGAGCACGATATCTCGATCATAGACAAGCATAACTAAAGTTTATTGTTATAAATTTGACTTATAATGACTAGTAATCAGCTTCACTATAACGGAATGGCTAATTAATACTGCCACAACTGCTTGTTTGGAGTGTCGCTGCGACCATTGTACTGACTAGTAAGTATTGCAACTTCTAGCGGAATGGCTGAATAAAAGTACCAACAACTGCTTGGGTTTTATGGGATATCTCATGCTATTCATATCGATTAGTAATTGATGCAACTACAAGCGGAATGGTTAACTAAAAGTGCCTTGTTTTACTTTATCAGGACGATTATCTAAACCTGACTAGTAAAGTGCCGCAACTAAAACTAATTAAATAAAACTCCCAACTGTGTGAGTTCCTCGGTTGACTTCCTCGATTGGTCTCGAGGGGGAAACGCCAGGATGGGTTTGTTTGATGATAGTATCAGGTTGGATCCGAATAGGTCACTCTTACCCCCTCTGATAACCGCCAGTTGTATCGAGTCTCTATAGGTTGTTTAGTGCATGCTGCCGCTGCCGCCCAGTCCACCATACCTTTGTAGGCGAGGACCGCCGAATTCTAGCCTCGCCGTGTACTGGCCTCAGTACTGACGCTCCTCTTTTTCCTTTGCCCTTTGTCGGCACCCCTTTGGTTTAAGCAGGTTGTGAGATCGACGCCGTTAGCAGGGTTACCCTTCCGGCTTGGCCTTGGCAGGGTTATGGACGCCATTGTTATTCTTCAGGGCTCTTAGCCCCATTTGCATCTTGTCCGTAGCTGGACGCTCTATCGCTTTCAAGGTGATTTGGATCTTTGTATATTATATCTGTATTTTTGACTCTTTGAGTCGCTGTTATATATATCTGTTCTGTGGGTCCCATCGAGGACTGTTGTGTAATGTTATTACTTCGTTTTCCACCATACGAAAGTGCCTGGTGGGCACCTTTGAATCGTTTCTATGCGGGTTTGGCGAATTTTGCTCAAACTTGCATAGGTCCGATTCTGAGGGTGTTACAGAGTGGTATCAGAGCTCAGCAGTTGCGATACCCCACAAGTCCAGCCTGTAGGATAACCTAGCTAACGGCCGAAGTAGAAGTGTCAAAACTATTTTTGAAAATCGGTTGGATAGTTCTGGTTAGGTCTGATTTTACTCCTTACCCCTCTGCTATTCTCCTCCTACTCGACGTGTTTTGAATCCGCTCTCTTCTCTCTCTTCGAGTCCAGGAATTCTCGTGGTTGGGTTTCCGTCGTACCTTCAGGGCTTCGCTTTCTTCCTTTTTGTAACGGAGGTGCTACGATCATCAATCTGCAACTTGTCTGTTGTACCCTTCCTCCAATCTTTTGTTCTTGAGCTCCTTAACCATATGTGTTCCTTGCTGGATATCAGTGTCGTTGAAAAACATATGAGAAGGACGAGCTTTGGTGAAGTTGGAGTCGACCTTGAGCATGTGTTGTTCATGCCAATGGAACCATCGCGAAACCTAATCAGTGTGTCTTTCATACGTTTTCTGTTGTATCTTCCGGTGTTTCCCGATGTGATGACATCATCTACGCCAGATCCGATGCAGAGTCCGCATCACTCCTTTGTTCCGAACCTCGTTTGTCGAGATCTTCAGTCTGATTCCGAGAGTTGGTTGCATAATCCGCCTATTCGTGTGCAGAGTAATGGTTTGAGTGCGGGATGGAGTAGCTACCATACCACTACTCTTATCATTCGCTCTTGTACGCCGAATCAGTGGATCCAGCAGTTTTACTCCGTCCACGGAAGTTAGAGGTGGCCTTATCATTTGATACCTCTACCTTCGTCCTTTGTTTTTCCGGAGTGTTCTCTCGACGATCAGGAACAACGACCCTTTGTTGGTGGTGCCGCCGATTTCCAGATGAAGAAGGAACCCTCGTTAGTGGTGTCGCGAGGAACTACACGAAGCGCGAAGGATCAGATCGCCGACCTTCCGTCCGGTACCATGAGGCGGATCTCGAGGGCGAGATCCATTGTTAGTGGTGTCGAATTGTGGCATCCCGCAAAACCACTACTAGAAAATCGCGTTGAATTTGTGCATTGCATCGTCATCATCATGCATTGTTTGCTAAAACTATTTTCGCAAGCCCGTTTTGTTTTCTAAAAACGCCCCATCTTTATTCAAACGCCAAACCCCGGGTGCTGCCGGATATTTTATTTGTCTAAAAACCACTTGCAAAAGTTATCGCAAATTAAATAAAAAGTTAAATTATTTTAGCGGGGGCAGTCGAACGGGCCAACTCGACCCGAACGACCACCCCCAGGAATAATAATCGGTCCACCCTGCCAGCCCCATCTAAATCCTAATCCCACCTAAAATTCTACCCACACCCCTTGCCACCTCATCCCCTCCAATCAACGCTCGCCACGTCAGCACACCCCAAGCCCCCCACCAATCCCACCCTGCCACATCACCCCCTCCCCCTCTTTCCTCTCTCTCCTCTCAACTAAACCCACCCCACCCACACAACACACACCACACTGCCTTTGCCATCCCCAGATCCCTCCCCTTCCAGTCCCCTCCCTCACCCGACCCCACCAGGTCCCACACCCGCAGCTGGCCCCAGCCCCACGCGCCCTCTCCCCTGGCTTCTTCCTCCTCTGTTTTTCTTCCCCCGTCGCTCCCTTCTCTGCCCCCAACTGGCGTGACCTCGGCCCCACGCCGGCACCTCCCTCCTCTGCTCATGAAACCCGCCCGGCCGCGTCTCCCCCCTCCTCGTCGCCTCTCCCTCTGTCCGCACTTGTGCCCCAGCTCACCAGCGCCGCCCTTGTCCCAGACCCCCCACCTCGCGGGCCTTGGCGCCGCTCCGCGCTCACCCGCCGTACCCGCCTCGGCGCGGCTCTCCTCCGTCCCTACCCGAGCTCGCCCGCCGCGGTCGTCCTCCGCGCTCCTCCAGCGCCCACCAGAGCTCCTCCCCTCACCCGCGCTCGCCGTCGCCTCCTCGGCCCGGCCCGACCACGCCGCCCCACGCCCTCGCCGCCGCTCAAGCCCGCGGCCGCCGCCGCCGCCCGGTCCACACCGCCTCCGGCGCGCGCCTCACCGTTTGCACTGCCATGATGATCCCGACCGCCGGCTCCCCGGTCTGCCCCGCCACGGCCTCCCGCGTCGCCGGCCACCCTCGCTCCGCCTCCAGCCCGCGTTAGCTGCGCCCTGGCCGCGGTGCCCTCGGCGTCCAGCCGCCGGCCTCCCGTCCTCTCTGCTCAAGCGCTGCGCGGCCGCGTCGGGTCAACGTCCTTGTCGCTTCGTGCGCCTTCGCCTATGACCTGGCAGCGAGCCCGTCCACCGAGCCAAGCCGGGCCGCCTCCGTCGGCCGCCCCCAGGTACAACAGCGGGTTCTGCTCAGACGTTGCGGAGACGTGGCAGTGGGGTGGTGGCTATAAGCTGCGCCAGCCCGGCGGTTCCTCCGTTTCGTTTGTTAAGATCTTTGGTCTGTTGTGTCACGGTGACCCAGTTGATGTGGCTTCACGAGACCCGACGAACCAAGTCCGTCAACGGCGAACAAGTTAGAACCCCAAGATCTTCCCCGACACCGAGGACGCATCCACGAAGCGACAAGACCGCCACACGGACGCCGAGACCCCTGAACCCTGAGGCCCCGAACCGAAGGTCGATCTGGAGCGCCAGAACCCGAACCTGCAGAACGCCAAGATCGCCCGAGAACGCCAAGATCTTCACCCCGGAGCACCAAGGTCCCCTTCATGGACGCCAAGGCCCAAACCAAGCCCATCGTAAGCGACCGAAGAAGGATATGCCGATGAGGTCGAAGGACTCTGTACCGCATCGCCTTGGTCTTCGACAAGGATCCGACAAGTTCGCCTACCAAACCCGATGCGGACAAGTTCGCCATCGACCTCGAACGCCAACACGGATACGACAAGACCTACCTCTGTTACCGAGAACGTTTCCGTCGGACCCTGAACCCCGAGACCGGACCCCGAACCCCCGGACCAAGACCGTCGAGACCCCTAATGTGTGAACCCCTTCCCGAAAACCCTATTTTATAACATAATAACAACTTGATGCATATTTAATCATTCATCTCGCATGCATATCTGTGGTTTGGGGGCCTTATGCCGATTCACCTAATAAGTAAATATGGGGCCCATATGCGGGCAAATCTAGCCTTATATTGGCCTCATTTAAACATGTGTAGCGAACCGGTTCCATCTGTTGCATTGCTAAACAACACCTAAATTGCGGGGGTTCTAAATAACTTGAACCTATTAATTAATTGCCGGGACCCCGGTTCCGCTTAATATGACCTAATTGCATCGCATCTTTGCCATGCCATGCATCATACATGCATCATGTCGATCTTCTGCCGTTGTATTAAATATAGCATCCGGTGTTTCTTCTAGTGTTTTGCTTCTTCGCGGATAAGGCCGTTGAGTTGATGTGAGCTTACCGATCTTGGTTGAACCTTCGACAATGTTTTCAGCGAGCATCTCCCCTTTCCACCTATCTTACTTTTATAGTATTTACTTCCCTCCTGTTGATCTATTGCTATACGTGTTGCGATGCTTTAGTTTCGTACCGTGATCAACCGTGCAGCCCTATATTGCCTTGGACACATCCTATTACCTGTTGTTTGGTAGATAGTTGGACTTGCGCGTCGTAGTCGCTTGCTCAAGTGCTGTTGCGTGTTGTCAATGCCACAGTTGTTGGAGAATTGCCGCATGTTGATGTTGGAGATGATGCTAGTTTTACTTATCATTCACTTTAATTCCTGTTTAACAACTAAAATTGAAATAAGCAGAGGCATCGGTGGGTGATAGAAAATATTTGGTTTCCGAACGCCCACTTGTGTCCCGTAAGACCCCGAGTACTTGATACATTCCTTGATTTATCGCGCTATCCACATCCGGAGGTATATGGGACCCCCGAGCGAGCTTGATTGGTCTTATTTCTTGGGGCCACAAACTAGTTTGAGGTTTTATTTACGATCCTGTACTTATGCCATGCTACTTTCTGTATTTAATTTGTGCGACAGATAGCACACTGTACTGTTTAGGTCAGCGGAGTGATTACGCGGTATCGACACCCCGAGTTTTCGGGTTCCCAGTCGCTTACAGCCATTGACACAAACCTTGAGTCCGCCTCGGAGCTTGCTTACTCCGTTGCAGGATCTACTCAATGGGGTGGCCCCCTGAAATATTTCTGAATCCTGTGATTGTTCAGTCGTGAAAGCCTCGTTGGGTTTTGATTTGGTTTTTCCGAGGTTGATCGAGCGTGTGTTGCTATTGGTGCACCCGGGTAAAACTTTACGAAAGCCGTGTCCGCGGATATGGACGACTTGGAGCATGATTCTCGATCATAGACAAGCATAACTAAAGTTTATTGTTATAAATTTGACTTATAATGACTAGTAATCAGCTTCACTATAACGGAATGGCTAATTAATACTGCCCACAACTGCTTGTTTGGAGTGTCGCCTGCGACCATTGTACCTGACTAGTAAGTATTGCAACTACAACGGAATGGCTGAATAAAAGTACCAACAACTGCTGGGTTTTATGGGATATCTCATGCTATTCATATCTGATTAGTAATTGATGCAACTACAACGGAATGGTTAACTAAAAGTGCCCACTGTTTACTTTATCAGGACGATTATCTAAACCTGACTAGTAAAGTGCCGCAACTAAAACTAATTAAATAAAACTCCCAACTGTGTGAGTTCCTCGGTTGACTTCCTCGATTGGTCTCGAGGGGGAAACGCCAGGATGGGTTTGTTTGATGATAGTATCAGGTTGGATCCGAATAGGTCACTCTTACCCCCTCTGATAACCGCCAGTTGTATCGAGTCTCTATAGGTTGTTTAGTGCATCTTTGCCTTGATCCACCATACCTTTGTGGCGAGGACCGAATTCTAGCCTCAGTGTCTTGGCCTCGATCGACGCTCCTCTTTTTCCTTTGCCCTTTGTCGGCACCCCTTTGGTTTAAGCAGGTTGTGAGATCGACGCCGTTAGCAGGGTTACCCTTCCGGCTTGGCCTTGGCAGGGTTATGGACGCCATTGTTATTCTTCAGGGCTCTTAGCCCCATTTGCATCTTGTCCGTAGCTGGACGCTCTATCGCTTTCAAGGTGATTTGGATCTTTGTATATTATATCTGTATTTTTGACTCTTTGAGTCGCTGTTATATATATCTGTTCTGTGGGTCCCATCGAGGACTGTTGTGTAATGTTATTACTTCGTTTTCCACCCGCACGAAAGTGCCTGGTGGGCACCTTTGAATCGTTTCTATGCGGGTTTGGCGAATTTTGCTCAAACTTGCATAGGTCCGATTCTGAGGGTGTTACAGAGCGTGACCAAGATCCCTGGGAAATACTGAACAAAGTGGTTTGGGGGAGAGGGATCTCTCTCTTCCCCGTCAATAAACAACATTTTATAAACCAAGTTTTCAAGGGTAGAGCTAGTGGTGACAAAGTGATGCGCCTTCATGGCAGCAAGATCAAGCCTCTCAGGAGCCAAGACTGTATCATTTGGATCAACAGCAATGTCCAAGGCAACAGCAACACGCGTAGCAATAATTCTCCCATAAATGGGTCCCTTAGCAGTTAAGCGACGAGAAATGAGAGAACCAAGATTATACTTGGTTTCATTGTTGAGCGCAGCAGCTAAGAAAGCCAAATGATAGCTGGAAATATTACTAGTGTTCTCCCTACCAAGAACACTAGTGGCAAGATAGTAAGTGAAGTACTAGATGGCTGGAAGCTGAATGTTTCTTATCTTTCCCCGTTGATCTCTACGGCTATCATCATTGGTTATTCCTCGGTAAAGCTCCAAAAATCAGCGGGTTAAGCTGGAATTTTATTTGCTGAACTAGCTGTACCAAGTCCAAGAGCCCCACAAATTTTTTTCAATGTCATATGGTAAGACCCGCCATAAACTTTGAAAGAAACATCTGGATGGAACACACTGTTAGTAAGAGGAAATTTACGGTACCCTGGTACTCCCACTAGTACGAAGGGAGTACCAATTAAATCTGTCCATTTATTAGTAAGGTTAGTTTGGACATTTGATATAAAACTTTCTCAACAATGAAGACCGAGAATTGAGGGCGCACGGCCGCCGCCTGCCGGAACTTCGCCGGAATGTTGTTTCTAACCTGCATGTATGCAAGGTATCACACGTAGTACATGCAGGTATGACGCAGAGAGCAGGACCCTGCCATGCCCACACATGTCCGGCGCTGACGGCTTGATCTCAAATTCCCAATTAAAAGATACCTGGCCTCTCTTGGCCTCCACTACAATCCACAATCAATCTGCTTGCCTCCATAATAAATGAAAACCATGAATTAATCGTCTGGCAGGTTGGAAATCAAGCATTGCCAGTTTTCGGCGGCAACAGCGCGTGGAAACCTCAAGCAGCAAAGTTGCGCACCAGCGACAAAGATGAATCTTCATGATTGTTATGATTTTACACCTTAGGTTATGGTACTTCCTAATGTTTGGCCATGGTACTCCGTTATGTTTGCTCTGGAGTACAAGTATATTTTACCCATTAGATCTGGAGTAATGGACGATCCATATTGATTCCGGGGTACTGTAAAACTCCTCGTTAGTAAAGGAGAAACTCTCCACAAATGTTTTGGTGAGCGTAGCATATTGCACGCTCTTATCCTGCATAAGGCTCGTTAGTCCAGCTCTCCGAATCAAGGTCATAAAATCATCAAGAATCCTAATAGCTCGCAAGAAAGTTTGGAAAGGAAAGGTGGAGGGGTGTGCATCCCCCTCATCTCCCTCGTCACCAAATCACGGAGTAATGATATCCTCATTATATGAGGGCCGAACACTGGTGGATGATCTTGGAAGCCTTGCCCTTCTGGGTGCATAACCTTAAATATTTCACCAAATGTGTGGTGGTCCATGACTTCCCTTTTCTGAAATTTTAGACAAGCATCAAACCAAGTGATTTATAAGTTGATAAACGGCGAGCAACTACTATAGAACTTGCTAGAGGGCTACACATGCATCAAAACAAAGTTTCTAAGCAAAGAACAAGCATGCAAGCTCAAACAACCTTACACCTATAGCAGCAAAATACTCAATATACAATCTACCAATCACAAATCTAATTGGACAAGTGGAGGAGGCACATACCAAGGAGCAATCCCTCCAAATATCAGCACTTAAGATGGGCTGAACAAGGAGATCGAAAATCGCGAGCAAGAACAGCAAGAACTCGAGCTTGAGCAAGTTTTCCGGTGCTTTTCGGGAGAGAGAAAGAAGATGGCTGTGAGGGGGCACCTTGAAGGGGTCCAGGTGGGCCAGACCCCCCAGGCGCGCCTACCATGGGTGTGGTGTCCTGGGGTGGCCCCCTGGGTCACTTCAGGTGTCTCTCAGCCCATTTTTTCAAGGAAAAATTTATTTTGTATTTTCTGGGATTTTTTGGGAAACTTTATTTTTGGCCAATTTTCAGGGTATGAAAATTGATTTTCTCACAGAAACAGTTTTTCAGAAGAAGCAAAAGCAAACAAAAGCCAAACTACAGGAGCTCTAAGAAACTCTAACAAACAAACAACTAACAAAACCAAAGCTAGCAAAATAAAAGCAAAGACTAGGAAAGAGAAAAGTAAAAGAAAGTAAGTAAAACCACGGTGGAAACATTATTTTGTTCATTAAAATCCTTTTGTTAAAAAGGTTGATAAAGTCTTGTTACCAAAAAAATCTTATATGAAACAAAACTTTGCATTCCACAAGGTGATTATGTTACCTCATACTTGATAGGAATGGTCTCAATCATGATAGTTTCAAATTTTTCTTGTGGAATGGGACAATATATTTCTCCAACCTTGATGCTCTCAATATTTTCAATGGAATTCAGGCAATAGCTTTTAGCAACCTTCTTGGAGAAATATATAGTATGCTCTTTGTCATTAATATTAAAAGTTACTTTTCCTTGATTGCAATTGATGACAGCACCTGCAGTATTAAGAAAAGGTCTCCCAAGAATAATAGACATATTATCATCTTCAGGCATTTCAAGCACAACAAAATCAGTTAGAACCATGCAATTATGAGCTACTTGAACAGGAACATCCTCACATATACCAACATGAATAGTAGTTGACTAATCAGCCATTTGTAAAGATATATTAGTTGGTATCAAATTTTCTAGCTGGAGCCTCTTATAGAGAGAAAAAAGCATAACACTAACTCTAGCTCCCAAATCACATAAAGCAGTTCTAACATAATTATTCTTAATAGAGCAAGGAATAGTTGGTATAACTGGATCACCAAGTTTCTTTGGAACCTTACTAGTGAAGGAATAATTAGCAAGCAAAGTAGAAATCTCCTCATTAGGAATCTTCCTTTTATTAGAGACAATATCCTTCATATACTTTGAATAAGGAGGCAATTTAATTGCATCAGTCAAAGGAATTTGCAAAAATAAAGGTTTCATCCACTCACAAAACTTGTTTTAGTGTTCTTCCTCCTTTGACTTGTGTTTCTTACCTGGAAAAGGCATAGGTTTCTGCACCCAAGGTTCTCTCTCTTTACCATGTTTATTAGCAATAAAATCTTCCTTAGTGTACCTAGTGTTCTTAGTGTGCTTCTCAGGTTCTTCCTCACCTTCCTCCTTATCAGGAGACTCATTTTTATCATTACCACACCCAGTTTTATCATCAGAGACAGATATACTATTAGGATCTACAGCAGGTTCAAGTGGTTCCTCAACTACCTTGTGTTTCTTTTTCTTTCTTTTACGAGGACTACCACTATTCTCACTTTGTTGAGAATCCTGCTCAATTCGTTTAGGGTGTCCTTCAGGATATAAAGGATCTTGAGTAGCTATACCACTCCTGGTTCTAATTCCATAAGCATGTTTATCTCCTGAGGCATTAACTAGCATATCCTTTTGTACCTTAGCAAGTTGATCAAGTTGGGTTTGGACCATTTGAAAGTGTTTACAAAGCATTTTAATATCATTATAAGTTCTTTCCACAATATCTTTCAACTCATGGATAACTCTAGAGTTTTCCAATAAATGATTCTGAACTTGTTTATTAAAATGACCTTGTTTTACAATACGAATGTCAAGTTCCTCCAAACATTGATCAGGAGGCTTACCATAAGGAATATCACCTTCATAAAAGTGTTGGAGAGAGTGTACCTCAATAGTAGGTGAGTGGGGAATTGGCTTACATAATTCTTCTATAGGAGGTAGATTCTTCACATCTTCAGCTCAAATCCCTATCTCTCTTAGACACTCTTAGCTTCTTTCATCACTTCATCATTTAAAGCAATAACTCCCCTCTTCTTTGGTGTTGGTGTTGGAACTGGTTCAGGCACAATTGGTTCAGGAGTAATAGGCTCGGGTGTATTTAGCTCAGTTGAAGTCCAATCATCATAATTCTTGCTTATTTTAGCCATTAATTCTTCAGCATCTGTAGGAGTCCTTTTTCTGAAAACACAATCAGCAAAGCTATCTAGGTAGGTCCTAGAATCATCAGTTAGTCCATTATAATAAATACCAAGAAGCTCATTTTTAGGTAATGGACATCCAGGATGTGCATGAATCAAGGCACATAACCTTTTCCATGACTCAGGCAATTTCTCTTCCTATCCTTGTTTAAAATCAAAAAGTCTCTGCAAAGCAGCATGTCTAGCACTGGGAGAAAAATATTTCTGAAAGAAAGAAGCAATCAAGCAATCAGGGCTATCAATGGAACCAGGAGGTAATCTATTAAACCAAGCCCTAGCTTCTCCTTTTAGTGAAAAAGGGAATATCTTAGTAACAAAGTACTTGCGCATCTTAAAATCATTAGAGAATAAAGCACTCATAGTAGAAAGCTCATTCATATGAGCCACATCACTCTCATTTTCAGTCCCACAGAAAGGTTCTTTCTCAACAATATCTAAATAGGACAAATCAAGAGAGAAATCATAATATTTATCTTTAATATCTATGGGAGAGGTGGCAAACTTAGGATCAGAGGACAGTTTAGGCATAATAGTACGTCTAGCAAGGAGACTCTTAATAACACTAGTACCATGTGTGTTTCGGCACTCTTCAACAAAATCATCAGTGAACTCAATGTAACCATCATTAATATCATAACTCTCACTAGACTCAGGTGAGCTAACAGGTGTAACAGTGTCTTCACTAGGAGTTTCAATATTTCCTAGACTAGCCATAGTAGCATCTAGAAAAGGACCTAATGAACCACTCGCATCAAGCACAGTAGAAGTAACATCATGAGTATCAAAAGCAGTTTCAGACTCAGCAGTAGTAGCAGTGTGTGTAGCATGAGTATGTGGTGGTGGTGTAACAAGCTTACTTATAACAGACGGTGAATCAAGAGCAGCAGAGGTGTTTAGGACTGTACCTCTTCTTGTAGTGGATGGTAAAATAGGGAACTTTACATCACGAGACTTCCCCATGATGAAAGGAGTAGCAGTGAACAATAATAGATCCAAGTGAACTTACAAATAAAGCTATGCTCCCCGGCAACTGCGCCAGAAAATAGTCTTGATGACCCACAAGTGTAGGAGATCGCAACAGTCTTCGCGGGTAGTATTACCTAATTTATTGATTCGACACAAGGGGAGCCAAAGAATACTTGCAAGCCTTAACAACTGAGTTGTCAATTCAGCTGCACCTAGAAATAGTTCTTGCTCATAGAAGTTTATCAGTGGCAACAGTTTGGTAGTAGCAACAACAAAGCAACAACAACAGTGAAACAGGAGCAATAGTAACAGTAACGGTAACAGTGGGATTCGAGTGCGGTGGGCATAGGGATGGACGGACGGGCGTTGCATGGACGAGTCTAAACATGTAACTTCAAGATATAGGGCATTGCATATAAATAATAACAAGCATCCAAGTACTAAACAATCCTAGGCATGTGCTCCATAAATAGTCATACATGCTCGTAATGAGAACTTGCACAACATCTTTTGTCCAGCCAGCCCGTGGCAGCGGGGCCTCTAGGGAACTACTGGCAATTAAGGTGATCCTTTTAATAGAGCACCGGAGCAAAGCATTAACACTCCATGAACACATGTGATCCTCACACCACAGCTATCCCCTCCGGTTGTCCCAATTATTGTCACTTTGGGGCCTTTGGATCCGGACAATGATATGTGTACACAACTTGCAGATAAGATCACAAAAAATACTATCATAATGATTCAATAATAAGTTCAGATCTGAGATCATGGCACTCGGGCCCTAGTGACAAGCATTAAGCACAACAAGTTGCAACAAAGTCAAATAGCACTAATAGATATACTAGTCATTATGCCCTAACAAATCTTATTTGATTACATGATAGAACTCATCCAATCCCTACCATCCCCAAGCCTACAGCAGGGGATTACTCACTCATGGATGAGGGAAACATGGATGGTTGATGGCGATGCGTTTGTGATGATGATGGCGATGATCCTCTCCAAATTCCCCGTCCTGACAGGGTGCCAGAATGGAGTTTCTGGATCCGAATCTTGGTTTCTGGTGGCAGCGGCGGAGCGGAACTCTTTCTGGAAAACTATCGAACACCCTCGGTTTTTAGGTCGAGAGGCAACTTATAGGCGTAGAGGGAGGACGAGGGGTGCCTAGGGTGGCTGCACCCCCCTAGGCGCGGCCAGTGGTGGGACCGTTCCTGGCAGGGGTGTGGGCCCCCCAGGCCCCTTCTCCTTCTCATCTTCTGGCTTCGTGGGTCTTCTGGAGAAATATATTTTTTGGCATATTTTCCGGGATTTTTCCTAATAGTTGATTTTCTACACAAAAACAAGACACCAAGGTAATTCTGCTGAAAATAGCGTCAGTCTGTGTTAGTTGTATCCAAATCACACAATTTTAGAGGAGAAACAATAGCAAAAGTGTTCGGGAAAGTAGATACGTTTTGGACGTATCAAGTGTCTAAAGGAGAAAGGTATTAGAGCTGAAGATGTGAAGAATCTACCTCCTATGGAGGAATTTTGTAAGCCAATTCCTCACTCATCCACTATTGAGGTACACTCTCTCCAAAACTTTGATGAAGGTGATATTCCTTATGGTAAGCCTCATGATCAATGTTTAGAGGAACTTGACATTTTTATTGTTAAACAAGGTAATTTTAATAAACAAGTTCAGAATCATTTATTGGAAAACTCTAGAGCTATCCATGCATTGAAAGATATTGTGAAAAGAAGTTCTTATGATATTAAAATGTTTTGTAAACACTCTCAAATGGTCCAAACCCAACTTGATCAACTTGCTAAGGTACAAAATGATATGCTAGTTAATGCCTCAGGAGATAAACATGCTTATGGAATTAGAACCAGGAGTGGTATAGCTACTCAAGATCCTTTATATCCTGAAGGACACCCTAAAATAATTGAGCAGGATTCTCAACAAGGTGAGAATAGTGGTATTCCTCGTAAGAGAAAGAAAAAGAAACACAGGGTAGTTAAGGAACCACTTGAACCTGCTATAGATCCTAATAGTATATCTGTCTCTGATGCTGAAACTGAGAGTGGTAATGATAAAAATGAGTCTCCTGATAAGGAGGAAGGTGAGTAAGAACCTGAGAAGCACACTAAGAACACTAGGTACACTAAGGAAGATTTTATTGCTAATAAACATGGTAAAGAGATAGAACCTTAGGTGCAGAAACCTATGCCTTTTCTAGGTAAGAAACACAAGTCAAAGGAGGAAGAACACTACAACAAGTTTTGTGAGTGGATGAAACCTTTATGTTTGCAAATTCCTTTGACTGATGCTATTAAATTGCCACCTTATTCAAAGTATATGAAGGATATTGTCTATAATAAAAGGAAGATTCCTAATGAGGATATTTATACTTTGCTTGCTAATTATTCCTTCAATGGTAAGGTTCCAAAGAAACTTGGTGATCCAGGTATACCAACTATTCCTTGCTCTATTAAAAATAATTATGTTAGAACTGCTTTATGTGATTTGGGAATCGGAGTTAGTGTTATGCCTTTTTTCTCTCTATAAGAGGCTCCAGCTAGAAAATTTGATACCAACTGATATATCTTTACAAATGGCTGATAAGTCAACTACTATTGCTGTTGGTATATGTGAGGATGTTCCTGTTCAAGTAGCTCGTAATTGCATGGTTCTAACTGATTTTGTTGTACTTGAAATGCCTGAAGATGATAATATGTCTATTATTCTTGGGAGACCCTTTCTTAATACTTTAGGTGATGTCATCAATTGCAATCAAGGAAAAGTAACTTTTAATATTAATGACAAAGAGCATACTGTCTATTTCCCCAAAAAGGTTGCTAAGAGCTATTGCCTGAATTCCATTGAAAATATTGAGAGCATCAAGGTTGGAGAAATATATTGTCCCGTTCCACAAGAAAATTTTGAAACTATTATGATTGAGACCATTGCTATCAAGTATGAGGTAACACAATCACCTTGTGGAATGCAAAGTTTTGTTTCATATAATATTGTTTTGGTAACAAGACTTGATCATCTTGTTAACAAAAGTATTTTAATGAACAAAATAATGTTTCCATTGTGGTTTTACTTACTTTTTTTTTACTTTTTTCTCTTTCCTAGTCTTTGCTTTTCTTTTGCTAGCTTTGGTTTTATTAATTGTTTGTTTGTTAGAGTTTCTTAGAGCTCCTGTAGTTTGGATTTTGTTTGATTTTGCTTCTTCTGAAAAAACTGTTTCTGCGAGAAAATCAATTTTCATACCCTGAAAATTGGCCAAAAATAAATTTCCCGAAAAATCCCAGAAAATTCAAAATAAAATTTTCCTCAAAAAAAGGGCAGAGAGACACCTTAAGTGACCCAGGGGCCACCACACCCATGGTAGGCACGACCTACCTGTGGGCGGCGCCTGGGGGTCTGGCCCACCTGGGCCCCTTCAAGGTGCCCCCTCATAGTCATCCTCTTTCTCTCTCCCGAAAAACACTGGAAAACTTGCTCAAGCTCAAGTTCTTGCTGTTCTTGCTCGCGATTTTCGATCTCCTTGTTCAGCCCATCTTAAGTGCTGATTTTTGGAGGGATTGCTCCTTGGGATGTGCCTCCTCCACTTGTCCAATTAGATTTGTGATTGGTAGATTGTATCTTGAGTATTTTGCTGCTATATGTGTCAGGTTGTTTGAGCTTGCATGCTTGTTCTTTGCTTAGAAACTTTATTTTTATGCATGTGTAGCCCTCTAGCAAGTTCCTATAGTAGTTGCTCATCGTTTATCAACTTAGAAATCACTTGGTTTGATGCTTGTCTAAAATTTCAGAAAAGGTAAGTCATCGACCACCACACATTTGGTGAAATATTTGAGGGTGATGCACCTAGAAGGGCAAGGCTTTCAAGATCATCCACGAGTGTCAGACCCTCATATAATGAGGATCTCATTACTCCACGATTTGGTGACGAGGGAGATGAGGGGGATGCGCACCCCTCCACCTTTCCTTGCCAAACTTTCTTATGGGCTGCTGGGATTCTTGATGCTTTTATGACCTTGGTTCGGAGGGCTGGACTAACGAGCCTTATGCAGGATGTGAGCGTGCAATATGCTACGCTCACCAAAACATTTGTGGAGAGTTTCTCCTTTACTAACAGTGTGTTCCATCCAGATGTTTCTTTCAAAGTTTATGACAGGTCTTACCATATGACATTGAAGAAATTTTGTGGGGCTCTTGGACTTGGTATATCTGGGTCAGCAAAGAAAATACCATCTCAACCCGCTGATTTGTTGGAGCTTTAACGAGGAATAACCAATGATGATAGCCGTAGAGATCAACGGGGAAAGATAAGAAACATTCAGCTTCCAGCCATCAGGTACTTCGCTTACTATCTTGCCACTAGTGTTCTTGGTAGGGAGAGAACACTAGTAATATTTTCAGCTATCATTTGGCTTTCTTAGCTGCCGCGCTCAACAATGAAACCAAGTACAATCTTGGTTCTCTCATTGCTCGTCGCTTAACTGCTAAGGGACCTATTTATGGGGGAATTATTGCTACGCGTGTTGCTGCTGCCTTGGACATTGCTGTTGATCCAAATGATATAGTGTTGGCTCCTGAGAGGCTTGATCTTGCTGCCATGAAGGCGCATCACTTTGTCACCACTAGCTCTACCCTTGAGAACTTGGTTTATAAAATCATATTTATTAACGGGGAAGAGAGAGAGATCCCTCTCCCCCAAACCACTTTGTTCAGTATTTCCCAGGGATCTTGGTCACTGCGGTGACCCAGCATACCACGCATGATGTAGTATACTATAGTCGTTGACATAATACCAATGAAACCCCGTTCACTAGTATTACATCTCTCAGAATGGCACAACAGAAACACAACGGGTCCAATACATGGCTAAAGGTTACAACTCACTCTTTACACAAGATCCAGAGAACACTCTAGGTTAAAGAGAGAGAGAGAGAGAGCGAGAACTTCTTATGGAAAAGAATCAAAGATAAATAACGTAAGAACGACTATACTATTACGTCTAGTATTGTGGCTAAGAGGTCAGCATTGCTGATATTGCAACGCACTACAGAAATATGTTCTTTGGCTAGAGATTATATTTCAATCTCAGTAACTTCGTCGTCACTTGAGTTGATGTATAAGTTGTCTTCCTTGTCTTCATTGAAGAGCTTAAGCTGGGCATGATAAGTCCTGGAGCATAACTTGATGTAGACATCGTCTCAATGGCTTCAGAATCTAGCAAGGGTTAAGAAGATACTTTGAGTACGAGCGTACTCAGCAATTCACTAGAAAAGGAGTGTCTGATGCACTAAAACTACAGCCACAGACCGTGGGTCGTAGGCAATGCAAGTTTTCATAAACATTTCTTCAAAGGTTGCTTTTATTCTGAAAAGCTATGTCCGTCAGCCTTCACGGGTTTACCAGAACCATCATGGGGTTCCTTTCCCGCCGTGTTCGCAGCTCCTTCCCGGAACAGGGAGTAACAAGTTACAGTTCTTACACTCTGCAGAGGTGTGTTACTTTACCCATGAGATATCAACTCTTTGTTGCACAACCGAGCAGCTTATTCCTGTCCACAATTCCATGATGTGGGTCCCAGAAGATGATCCAAGCCAATCTTTGCCCCCTTCGCGACCTCGCATGCCTCCTTGGTGTACACCATGCCCACATAAAGAATTACGGCAATGGTTTGTACAAACCATTAGATGTCAGAACTATCGTGGGACGATGAGGGTTCCCACCCATATGCTGCATATCCTCTATGAATTACCAATTAATATGCACGCTACGAGGATAACAACCACGACTTGCACATCCAGCTTCATGCGAGAGGAAGAAGATACAGCTGACTTCTCCGTTCCATTCCAAATCTCATGGTCAACGCATAATATACGGCGCAAGAATCACCGACGACATTGGTTGTTCTGAACAGTGGTATTCCAACTGTCAGATTTAATAGATTAGCTGATCACCCTGGATCAGTAACCAATAGTTCACATTATTATCGAAAATAGTGTTTTTAGACATTTTTCAAATGCAGGTGATAACAACACTGGATTTGTAAAATACTTTACATAAAATAAACAAAGGACATGAGCAAGTGTGAACTTGCCTTTTGTGATTGCAAGATTATGCACTCACGGTCTTCGAGTCAGTATAAGATCCAAAATCTGAAATCAGCATCATTGGTTCGATAAGGACTAATGTTTAAAGAAGCAATATGCTTTTATGCATAAGTAATGTGATGCACGTTCTAAACGCAAATCCCGGGAATAATGTTGTCCTAGGGTTTGGATTCCGGAAATGGTTACTTTGGAATGTGTGGTCCTTTTAGATAAGTTTCACATTTGTGCTCTTAGTAGAGCTTATGAGTGCGTGTGAGCAACACATATTTATGTAGCAATAAAATATACACTTATGAAGTACTAGTCAAACTTGCTTATATAGGAGTTCTTGTTTGAAGTGGCAAAAAGAATAACCTTCGAAGAAAAGGTTACTCTTCTAAGGTTTAAACAAGCTTTGGGGTTAGTTAGTGGTGGTTGATGTTATTTGTTTGCTCAAATGGTTTGGCTTGAGTTACTTTATAATTTAACTACTTCATACCAAAGTTAACTATAAAACATATAGTAATGTTTATTGTATTATATTTAGATTCTTGGAGACTAAAGTTAACTTTAAAATATAGATAGTTTTGAAAGTATAGTACTTATACATTTGTATCTTGTGTATCTGAAATGTTTTCTTTAAGTTACTTAAGAATGGTTATCCTTTTACTTGGGGTAATGGTTTCTTGATTCTATAATGGAGTAACATCATTTATGTTTTATAGATGAGTGAGTATAGTTTATAATCCAAAACATACTATTACTTAACTACTTATGGATTTATATAATGTTGTGGTAGTTTTTGTAATTTGGTGGTTAACATGGTTTAGAAAAGGTTTGGTGTATTCATAAGTTGCTCTTTAAGGTTTTTATTATAACTGGGAATATTTTTAGAATATGATCTTCATTTGAGGTTGAGGATAATTTACACTGTTCAAAAAATAGGCCGAATCAGCGATTAATAGGCCGATTAATCGCTACTAGGCACCTGACCGTGTCGATTACAATTAATCATTTGTGTTAATCCTTTATCCCGATTAATAGCTTTGACACTCCAATTACTAGGTATGTTCACGATTAACTACTACACTTGGTCAAAAAAGTTGCAAAATTATCAACACATATCGCCCATCCATCCGCTAGCCCGCCCCAATGAAATAGGTTTTTCGAAGCTCCCGCTCGATCCCTGCCTTTAGGAGCTCGATCTCTGCCATCACCAGCCAGTTCCTTGTTGTTGTTGTTGAACAGTTCCTCGTAGTTGCCGATCAGACCTCAAATACAAGAGCTCGAGCGCCTTGAGGATCTTATCCGGGAGCTTGAGGCTGCCTTTAATAGGGTAGGTAGTTTAGGTGCAAGAGGAGTCATATGTGTTTTAGGTGATAATTTTTGTAGGTTGCACCGATTAATAGCCGACCGATTAAATCAGTTAATCGTCCGAATTCCGATTAGTCGCTACTCCCAAGACAACCGAGCAGTTAACGATTACCGATTTCCTTACCATTGATAATTTAATAAAAAGATATTTATAATGTTTTAAACCATTAAAGCTTCATTTTATTAATTTTAAAACTAATACTATTTATTAAACTTAATTTACTCATTTGAGGAATTTTAATAAATTTTATTTATCCTTATATGAATTATTAATGAATTAAATAAGTTTAAATTTGAGTTATTAAAATATTTTAATTTTTATTTAACTCCAAAAGTAAAATAATAGGTTTTTAACATGTAGATATTATTTTTGTGATCTTTTTGGTATATTACATTTATTTTTATGGTTTATAAATAATAAGGTGTGATTTTTATAATTCTTATTACTTTATAGCTACCTAATAAATAATAAATATTTAATTAAATGAAATTATAATACATGATTATAGTTTTAAATTAGAATTCTTATTTTTCTAAGACTTTTGGTATTGTATTTATATTATTAACATTTATCATTATAAAAATATGAATTATCAAAGTTTTATTACTTATAAAACCTTTATTAAATTTATTTAAATAATTATCATAATAATAGTTGATAATAAGTTTAAGTTGTAGATTTTATTTTTCTACAAATTTTCATATATTATACATATTTTTCTGAATTGTAAATCAAAAGTTATTAATTAAACAAGATTTAATCATTTATTAGATTTCTGGAATATTATCAATTGAATTATAACATTTTATTTATTTCTTAACAGAAAATACTTTTTTCACCGCACCCAGAGCTAGCCCCAGTCACTGACTAGTGGGCCATGGTCCACCTCATCCCTTAGATGAAAGAAATGCATTAGTTACCGATTGGTTATCTACCCTAGTCGATGACATATGGGCCATAGGCCATGTCACTTGCCACGCGGGACAAAGACCAGGTCAAACACGTCGACGTGGCTAAAGTGACGCGAGCATGATGTCATGCTGACATCAACCTGGTCTCCACCACCAGAGGATGGTCGCCGGCGGCGAACCACTGTGCTCCGGTGGACAAGGTTGATGCTACTGGATAGAGGGAACCGAGGCGAACCCATTGGTGGTAACACCGCTACTTAATGGTCACCGAAAATACACCGGCGACGAGCTTCTGCGGCGGCCAACAACGATGCTCAACGAAATGGGATACGGTGCGAATCAGCAAACGAAACTAGGATCCAGAGATGCGTAATCTTACCCTTATGACGATGGAGCGGTCGAGGAGGCATGTCGACGGCGAATCGACGGTAATGGCCACGACGGCCGAGGAAAAGGAACGCTTGATTTCACATGCTTCCCGGCGAGCGGGCCTCCATGCTTGGTCCTAGATGGTTCAGTCCACGACGTCTTGTCTAATGGTAGCTATCACGAGGCGAGGGGTGGTCGGAGTTGGCCGGAATGATGAACTCCGACGAGCTAGGTTTTCGGGTGAAGGAAGGAAGTGAGTCTGGGGAGCGAGATTGTGGATGAGGACGAGCAGGGTTGTCGCGGTGGCCTTCCTATCCTCTCCCGGCAACGGCGGCGTTGATCTTGGCGCAACGACGACGATGACGGCATCGGGCGATGGCGAGCTCCGCCAGCGATCTGTCTGTGTGCGTGACGATGACGACGATGGCTGTTTTGCGGATAACCCCCTGACGATCCTTTCATCTCAACCCGCAGTACTTCGCTGCCCCCACTTGTCAGTCACAGATGGAAAAGAACTGGGCTGGTTACTGGGCTGTTGTGGGCTGCACAGGGGCATCAGATAGGTATAGGGGTGTTGGGCCACAGCCAGGTAGTGTTTTTATTTGTTTTATCTTTTTTCTATTTTCTGTTTTCTTATTCAGATTTGAATTGGATTTAGATTTTGAACTTTTCTTTGTAGGATTTATTTGCTGGACAATTTCAATAATACTGAAACATAGTTAGTATTATCTGTGAATTTTTATTATATATAATCTTATTGTATTGCTTTTATTTTCTCAATATATGAACCCCTTTTTAATATTTTGTAAATGATTTTCTTATTATTTTATTTTCCTCCTTTAGTTATGGATTTCTAAATGATATATTCTTATTTGTTTATAAACTTAACTCTAGTTGGCTCATAGTTTGAATATAAACTTTTATATGTGTAATGATCCTATACCATTATTTGATGTATGAAATATAAAAGACATTGATATAGTTATTACTACTCCCATTGATTTGGAAAATGACAATGTATATATTCTATTGTAATAAACAAAGAGGTTTAAGGTTTTGTATTATGCATATCTACCCTAAGGTTTTGGGTCTTTAATATATTTAGACTCCTTTATGGATGTGGTTAAAGATTCAATAGCTAAACATATTGTGTTCTGTTTGGGATATTTGATGACATCACCTTTAGTACTAGAAAGTTATATCTAGAATGTTTTATGGAAAAGAATTGATAAAGATACTCCTAAGCACAGATAATTATGATAATTGGAATAAACATAGATGTGCTTATGGGATATGTTTTATGAAATGTTCCTATCAAGTGATATAGTTATAAGATGGAAAATTCTTAATATGAAATGGATATTATACTTGGTTTTAAGATTTAGAGTTGATTGTTTACCAAGAATTATTATCTTCCATAATTCATAACTCTAGACTTCTTATTAAGGAATTCCTTTCCTAGATATACTACTTCTTCATATCCATCATCATGTGCTAACATGATAAATTTTGCTTCATAAGGATATTTTTTATCCACCTTTTATTCTTCTAATTCCATTTATAATTCTAATGATCTTGACGCAGAAGCTTTCATAATCTTCCTTCATCATCCATTACCAACATTACTCCAGTAGTTGTATATATCAAGATTTACTTCACCTCAAGTGTGAGTATTTCCCAAGAGGAAACTACTACTTCTCTAATCCAATGTTACTCTAGCATTATCTTGATCATACTATCTTGTATCTACTTAACTCCAGTATCCCATACTCCAACCTCACATTATGTTAGTGTGACTTGTCATGGCTAATCTAGGATAATTATCTAGACTAGGGTTTAATCATGTTCTACCCACCAATGTCCCTTATACAGGATATAAGCATATTCAATCTTGGTGACAAAAGGATGATCATTAGAATCCTTTGATCATTATGGCTTAGGTTTCCAGTTGGATAATCAAGGCCATTATCAATACAACCTTGTAATTGTATTGAAATTATCTTCTTAGTATTTCTATTGGATTAAGAGATGTTATTCATTTACTATGACTACTTAATCCAATAGGATTACTCCTTGGGATCAATAGTCAAAATCCATCCTTGTAATCTTCTTTGTTACCATATTGATTTGATTTCCCCCAATCACTCCCACCATATAGATGATACCTAAAACTAGCATTACCATTTACCTCTTCTTTCTTATTTAGTTAGGCCTTAAGTAAATGCAATAATATGGTCAAGAGTTGATAGATTGAGATCTGGTGAATCAATAGTTGATCCTTCAACAATGATGAATAACAGACATGGAAATATAACTCAACAGAGATGATAAGGATTGATATGGAAATAAAGATATAGGGTGAATGATCTAAACTCAATTTCTTTCCTACCCAATCTTATTTCAGAAGTAGGGTTAGATATTACCATGATACTCAGGGTACATGCAGATAGAATTAATATATAGTTGTTAAATTCATATTTGGTGTTATATCCTCTAACTTGGTACTCATGAGTGATTATAATGAATACTATAATATGATCACCTAATGATCAAGTATAATTCACAATGTATTAAGGTTTAATCTTTTAGTACATTTGATCTACCCTTAGATCAAATCTACCTTACCCAAAATAAGGTTTTAACAAAGGTCTTATTGAAACTTATTGCAGCCAACTTGATGATCTACTTCTTATTCCATCAAGTTAAGAGAAGCTTCATTCAATTTTGTAGGGTTCGCAGCATAGAAAACAAAAATTTTCCTACGATGTGAAATATATACCAAGATCTATCTACTAGATACAAACAACGGGCGTATGTATATCCTTAGAGAACATACCCTTGAAGACCGACAAAGCTTAACGAGTTCAACTCGTGGTTGATGTAGACGATCTCTTGCCGATCTCAAGATCGAGAGGAAGTCCTAGCGCCGCAAATCAGCAGCGCATCCGTGCTCGCACACACGTTCGAGGCACCGAGCAACCTCCGCCTCCTCGCTCTAGTGATGCTGCGGAAGCACAACTCTTTCTTGCCGAATAGCCACCGGGAACATGTATCTCGCTAGTCCGAGACCATGGGGGATAAATTCTAGAGGGGAAGAGAGATCCTTCACGAGGAGGTGTGAGAGACAAGTGAGGAGTGGGGCTCCTTTTATAGGAGGAGGGGGGACCCCAAGGGGGTGTCCGGAGCATGGGGCTGCCCCTTGCCCTCCCCTCTTCATGTGGGTGGACACTCCACTCACAAATCTCCTTTAAATTCCCTCCACTCAAAAGTCCACTCAAATTCCCATTAAATTTCCACCAAATTTAATGCAAACTCTCATTAAATAAAACTCTTTTATTTTATTCAGAATTTTGTCAATTACTTTAATGACAAACATTCACAAATAACCCCTTGCTAGAATTCTATTTCACATGCATAACCACTTTATGCAATTTCACCGAAAACCTGTTTCGGTATCTAGTGAAATAAATTCCTGCGCTTGTTCATTCTTTCGGCATGAAACATTTGCTCCAATTGGATGTCGGTGTCTCTTAAGTGTGTCACCCTACGGTTCGTGAATAATGCGGACATGATCGAGACCCCTCTCGGATCAATAATCAGAAGCGGGATCTGGAGACCCATACTGACTCCCACACATTCAACGATGACTTTATTGTGATCGTCGGAACCTTTTACGCTAGTATCTTAATCCCTTTGTTTCACGATATATTACATGTCCGAGATTCGATCATCGGTATCTCCATACCTAGTTTGATCTCGTTACCGACATGCACTCTTTTCTCGTTCCTGTGATATAACATTCTAGTGATCAAATCACTTGCTTGCAAGCTAATCAATGTGATATCACCGAGAGGGCCCAGAGTATATCTATCCGTCATCGGGATGAACAAATTCCACTCTCGATCCATGAGCCTCAACATAACACTTTATTAGTTATGAATCCATCTTTATAATCACCCTGTTACGGTGTGACGTTTGATGTTATCAAGAAACTCTTCCGGTGTTAGTGATTGACATGATCTCATGGTCTAAGGATTAGGATCACTTCGTAAGTTGTTATAGCAATATAAACTCAATGACTTTGATCGTAATGCTATACTTCGGATGAATGTTCATCACACCATTACACTAATGTTGTGATCCCGTTATTAACAACATCCAATGTCCATGATCAGGAAACACACATGTATTAACGTTTCCGTATTAATACAATTATAGCATGCAAAATAAACATCTATCATATACTTGGAATACACATAATAAACACTTTATTATTGCCTCTCAGGTCATATTCCCTTCAGTCTCCCACTTGCACTAGAGACAATAATCTAGTTACATAGTGATAAATCTAACACCCATTGAGTTCTGGTGTTGATCCTGTTTTTCTCTAGGGAGAGTTTTAGTCAACGGATCTTCTACATTGAGATCCGTATGTACTTTACAAATCTTTATATCTCCATCCTTGACATGCTCGCGGATGGAGTGAAACCGGCGCTTAATATGCTTGGAATGCTTGTGAGACCTTGGCTCTTTGGCATTGGCAATGGCACCATTGTTGTCACAATAGATCACCATTGGGTCCAACGCGTTTGCCACCACTCCTAGTTCGGATATGAACTCCTTCATCAAAGCGCTTCTGAGCCGCCAAGCGACAACATATTCGGCCTCCGTTGTTGATCCCGCTACCACAGGTTGTTTGGAGCTCCTCCAACTAACCGCTCCGCCATTCATGAGAAATACGTATCCGGATTGAGACTTAGAGTCATCCGGATCGGTGTCAAAGCTAGCGTCGACATAACACTTAGCGACGATCTCTTCTTCACCTCCGTATATAAGAAACATATCCTTAGTTCTTCGTAAGTACTTAAGGATATTCTTGACCGCTATCCAGTGTTCCGAACCTGGATCCGATTGGTACCTACTAGTCAAACTAATAGCATATGCCACATCCGGTCTTGTACATAGCATTGCGTACATTATAGAGCCTATGGCTGAAGCATAGGGGACTTTGTCCATTATCTCTCTTTCTTCATGAAGCGGACTTTGATTCTTACTCAATGTCTTGCCTTGCAACATAGGTAAGAACCCCTTCTTACTTCCGTACATTTTAAACTTCTTTAAAATCTTATCAAGGTATGTACTTTGTGATAGCCCTATTAGGCGCCTAGATCTATCTCTATAGATCTTTATGCCTAATATATGTATGACGCTCACCTAGGTCCTTCATTGAAAATTTGTTGTTTAGATAACTTTTAACACTGTTTAAAGATCTATATCATTTCGATCAATAATATGTCATCCACATATAATATCGAAATGCCACATTGCTCCCACTCACTTTCTTGTAAATACAAGCTTCTCCATAAGTTTGGACAAATCCAAACTCTTTGATCACCTCATCAAAGTGGAGATTCCAACCGTGATGCTTGCTTCAATCCATAGATGGATCGCTGAAGCTTGCACACCTTGTTAGCATCCTTAGGATCGACAAAACCCTTTGGTTGTATCATATACATCTCTTCTTCAATATTACCATTGAGAAGCGGTTTTGACATCCATCCGCCATATCTCATAATCAAAATATGCAGCAATTGCTAACATAATCCTAATCGACTTTAGCATCGCTACGGAGAGAAAGTCTCATCGTAGTCAACTCCTTGAATTTGTAAAACCCCTTTGCGTCAAGTCGAGCTTTATAGACGGTCACATTACCATCACATCAGTTTTCCTTTTGAAAATCCATTTGTTCTCCATGGCCTTTCGGTGGTGAGGTAATTCCACCAAGTTCCAAACTTGATTTTCATACATGGATTCCATCTCGGATTTCATGGCTTCTAACCATTTGTTGGAATCCGGGCTCATCATCGCTTCTTCATACGTCGCAGGTCATCATTTTCATCAACCATGAAATTCATGACAGGATTTCCGTCAACTCGGAGCTGCAGCGTCTGTTTGACTCCGCGAGGTTGTAGTACTCTCTTTCGGAGTTTCATGATCATTATCATTAGTTCCCTCTTCAACGGTGGAGCCAACTCCGGAACAACTTCCGCTGCGCTACTCGCCATACTTTGAAGAGAAGGTTCCACAACCTCTTGAGTTCTACCTTGACTACTCACACCTTTCGCGAGAAACTCTTTCTCTAGAAAGGATCCATTCTTGGCAACAAAAACCTTGCCCTCGGATCTATGATAGAAGGAATACCCAATAGTTTCTTTAGGGTATCCTATGAAGACGCATTTTTCCGCTTTGGGTTCGAGTTTATCCGGTTGAAGTTTCTTCACATAAACATCGCATCCCCAAACTTTAAGAAATGACAACTTAGGTTTGTTTCCAAACCACAATTCATACGGTGTCTTTTCAACGGATTTAGATGGTGCCTGATTTAAAGTGAATGCAGTAGTTTCTAGTGCATAACCCCAAAATGACAACGGCAAGTCCGTCAGAGACATCATAGATCGAACCATATCTAATAAAGTACGATTACGACGTTCCGACACACCATTTCGCTGTGGTGTTCCAGCAGGTGTGAGTTGTGAAACAATTCCACACTCTTTCATGTGAGTGCTAAACTCGTAACTTAGATACTCACCTCCACGGTCGGACCGTAGAAATTTGATCTTTCTATTACGATGATTTTCCACTTCATTCTGAAATTCCTTGAACTTTTCAAAGGTTTCATACTTGTGTTTCATCAAGTAGATATAACCGTATCTACTCAAATCATCCGTGAAAGTAACAAAATAACGATATCCACCTCGCGCCGACACACTCATTGGACCATATACATCAGAATGTATGATTTCCAATAAATTTGTCGCCCGTTCCATTGAACCGGAAAACGGCGTTCTAGTCATCTTGCCCATAAGGCATGGCTCACATGTATCAAATGATTCATAATCAAGTGATTCCAAAAGTCCATCCGAATGGAGATTCTTCATGCGTTTAACGCCAATATGACCTAGACGGCAGTGCCACATATATGCGGATACATCATCATTAAGTTTAATCCTTTTAGCATCAAAATTATGAATATGTGTAACATTATCATCGAGATCTAATAGAAATAAACCATTCATCATCGATGCATGACCATAAAAGATTTCATTCATATAAATGGAACAACCATTGTTCTCGGATTTAAATGAATAACCACTTCGCATCAAACACGATCCAGATACAATGTTCATGCTCAGTGCAGGCACCAGATAACATTTATTCAAGTTTATAACTAATCCCGACGGTAAGTGGAGAGGCAGCGTTCCGATGGTGATCACATCAACGCTTGATCCATTGCCGACATGCATCTTGACCTCACCCCTTGCTAGCGGTCGCTTGTTCCGCAGCCCCTGATTCGAGTTACAAATATTAGCAACCGGTATCAAATACCCAGGTGCTCTGCGAGCACTAGTCAAGTACACATCAATAACATGTATATCATATATACCTTTGTTTGCCTTGCCGCCTTCTTGTCCGCCAGATACTTGGGGCGATTGCTTCTAGTGGCGGTCCCTTACAATTGTAGCACTCGGAATTAGACTTAGGTCCAACTCGGGGTTTCTTTTCAGGCGCGTCAACAGGCTTGCCGCCCTTACTTCCCTTCCGTTTTCCCTTCTTGTCTTTCTTGAAACCAGTGTTCCTATTGATCATCAACACTTGATGTTCCTTTTTGATCTCCACTTCTGCAGTTTTGAGCATTGACAGAAGCTCGGGGAGAGACTTCTTCATGCCTTGCATATTATAGTTCATCACGAAGCTCTTATAGCTAGGTGATAGAGACTGCAGAACACGATGGATGCCTAAGTCAATGCGAATCGATATTCCCAAGGACACAAGCTTATCGGCGTAACCCGACATCTTGAGTACATGCTCACTAACGGAGCTGTGCTCTTCCATCATGCAGCTAAAGAACTTTTCTGAAGCGTTGTAGCTCTCTACAGCAGCATGTGTGTCGAAAATCATTTTCAACTCACCCATTGTATCAAATGCATTGCCGTTTTCGAAACGCTTTGAAGTTCGGCTCTAGCCCATACAATATATGCAATGAACTAAGTTGTGGTCCTCCGACGAGTCGATAGACATTCTTCTCCTCGTCGGGGCATCATCAAAGGTGGGGGCCTAACGCTTCTAGCACATATTGCTTTTGTGCAGCAGAGAGGAGAATCCTCAAATTCATGGCCCATTCGGTAAAGTTGCTACCGTTTGTTGCTAGTTTCTCTTTCTCCATGAACACATTGAAATTAAAAGCAGGTGGTGCCATCTACAACAGAATTTGTAAAGTTTAAACTAAGTGTATGATAGATTGAGTTCAACTAATCGAATGAACTCCCACTCAAAAACGACATCCCTCGTGCCTTTTTGGTGATTACATGAACCAAATCCACTACACCAAGTCCGATCATCACGTGAGTCGGTATATCTTCAAAGGCGAGCATCAAATGGGCATCATATCAACTATATGACTCATGCTGAACCTTTCGGTCCGTGTTCCGAGACCATGTCTGTACATGCTAGGCTCGCCAAGTTAGAACCTTAGTATTCAAGTGTGTAACTGTTTTACACCTGAAATATGGTCATGGATCCAAGAACACCCGATCATCACGTGATGTCTTGGAGCGACGAAAACATAATCGGTGCATACTAAAGGAAGAACACATTCTTATCTTGATATTTAAATGAGGGATCATCTTATTATGCTAACAAAGCGCTAAACAAGCAATATAAGATGCTATCAAACATCATATGTTTATTAGTGAAATTATATGGTTCCCGCAGATGATCTCTATCATGTGCATCGTGGTATGATCACTATCATACCTATATGTGTAAATCCAATGTCTATGGATTTTACACGCTATGTGTGTTGTAAGAGTATCATCTCATACTTCTACTTACAACACTACCATATCATAACACTAGCCCAAAGAACAATCTAAACTAGACGCCTCTAATTTATCCATTGCAAGTTTTACGTGGCTTAGGGCTTTCGAGATAGAACCGTTCTTACCTACGAACATGAACCACAACGAGGATAATCAAATTGTTGACAACTCGCTTGCAAAATAGATATTGACTATAGTAGGAGAGACAGACACCCGCTAGCCACTTATGCAAACTAGTTGCATGTCAAGCGTGGAACAGGTCTCATGTGCGAGTACATGTAAAGTTTGTCAGGGCCGCTTCATCCCACTATGCCACCAATATCCAAAATTACAATAAAGGAGCAACAACATGATCATCATCGCCCACATACTCATATGTGTACTACCCGTGTAAAGTATCTATGCATAGATCCGACTCTGATACCACTGTAGGGTTTGCAGCATAGAAAACAAAAATTTTCCTACGATGTGAACTATATACCAAGATCTATCTACTAGATACAAACAACAGGCGGATGTATATCCGTAGAGAACATACCCTTGAAGACCGACAAAGCTTAACGAGTTCAACTCGTGGTTGATGTAGACGATCTCTTGCCGATCTCAAGATCGAGAGGAAGTCCTAGCGCCAAATCAGTGGCATCCGTGCTCGCACACACGTTCGAGGCACCGAGCAACCTGCGCCTCCTCGCTCTAGTGATGCTGCGGAAGCACAACTCTTTCTTGCCGAATAGCCACCGGGAACATGTATCTCGCTAGTCCGAGACCATGGGGGATAAATTCTAGAGGGGAAGAGAGATCCTTCACGAGGAGGTGTGAGAGACAAGTGAGGAGTGGGGCTCCTTTTATAGGAGGAGGGGGACCCCAAGGGGTGTCCGAGCATGGGCTGCCCTTGCCCTCCCCTCTTCATGTGGGTGGACACTCCACTCACAAATCTCCTTTAAATTCCCTCCACTCAAAAGTCCACTCAAATTCCCATTAAATTTCCACCAAATTTAATGCAAACTCTCATTAAATAAAACTCTTTTATTTTATTCAGAATTTTGTCAATTACTTTAATGACAAACATTCACAAATAACCTTGCTAGAATTCTATTTCACATGCATAACCACTTTATGCAATTTCACCCAAAACTGTTTGGTATCTAGTGAAATAAATTCTGCGCTTGTTCATTCTTTCGGCATGAAACATTTTATCCAATTGGATGTCGGTGTCTCTTAAGTGTGTCACCCTACGGTTCGTGAATAATGCGGACATGATCGAGACCCTCTCGGATCAATAATCGAAGCGGGATCCGGAGACCCATCGACTCCCACATTCAACGATGACTTTATTGTGATCGTCGGAACCTTTACGCTAGTATCTTAATCCCTTTGTTTCACGATATATTACATGTCCGAGATTCGATCATCGGTATCTCCATACCTAGTTTGATCTCGCATCGACATGCACTCTTTCTCGTTCTGTGATATAACATTCTAGTGATCAAATCACTTGCTTGCAAGCTAATCAATGTGATATCACCGAGAGGGCCCAGAGTATATCTATCCGTCATCGGGATGAACAAATTCCACTCTCGATCCATGAGCCTCAACATAACACTTTATTAGTTATGAATCCATCTTTATAATCACCCTGTTACGGTGTGACGTTTGATGTTATCAAGAAACTCTTCCGGTGTTAGTGATCGACATGATCTCATGGTCTAAGGATTAGTATCACTTCGTAAGTTGTTATAGCAATATAAACTAAATGACTTTGATCATAATGCTATACTTCGGATGAATGTTCATCACACCATTACACTAATGTTGTGATCCCGTTATTAACAACATCCAATGTCCATGATCAGGAAACCTTGATCATCTTGTTAATCAACGAGCTAGTTTATGAGAGAGGCATAACTAGGAACTTTCTGTTTGTTTATTAAACACACATGTATTAACGTTTCCGTATTAATACAATTATAGCATGCAAAATAAACATCTATCATAAACTTGGAATACACATAATAAACACTTTATTATTGCCTCTCAGGGCATATTCCCTTCAAATTTAACCAGTTATGTTTTAGAAGCGCGGAAATTATTCGGATTTTCTATGCATTAATGCAATGCACACATCTGGGTTCAGCTTATTTCTAAGCTCTAATGCTGGGATGTTACAGTCACGCTCCAAGGAGGAGATGGACGACAAGCTGCATTTCCTTAACTTCCATGGGAACTATCAGGAGGAAGCGCCCTCATATGACCCCGTTGTACACTACACAAGGGAGTCCTCGAGTTCGTACCAGGACGAGGGAGCCTCCTCGTCATACTACAGAGGTGCATCTACTTGGGCACCATGGGGTTGAGCCCCACTTAGGCCAAAAGCCTGAGCTTGGGGGGAGGTATACCGACGTCACAGTCATATATATATATCATGTTCGGTCGGTTCTTTGTATATCCATTGTTTCGCTTTCTTTTTAGTTTTTGTTGCTTCTTTCTCAAAAACACAAAAATACCAAAAAGATTTTCGTTGTTTCTCTTATTTTGTTCCTTTGTTTCTTTGGTTTGGTTTGCCTTCAAATAAAAATCCAAACATATTTTGTTTTGTTTGGTTTGTTTTTGCTTTGCTTGTTTTTGCTTTGTTGGCTTGTTTAAAAAAATTGAAAACACCAAAAATATTTGTTGTTCTTCTTTGGTTTTGTGAGTTCTTTGTAGGGTTCAGCCGTCCTCAGTGGATTTTGGTTTCATGTTATTATTCAAGTCACACAAGTGAAGAGCAATAATGAAGATTAAGAAGACTCGAGGTGTGGTAAGAGGCTGGTAACGAACTCTATTTGTTTCATTTTGTACATATACTCATCATTGTGAGCATGTTTAGTCTGTTCATTGTAAGGAGTGTGTTACTGATGGATGCTTAGTAGTTCTTGCTTGTCTATGATTAGCTCCAGCTTGCTAATAGTTTGTAGCATGCCATATGAATGTTTGCTTGCATTGTTTTATTCATATTTTGGTATGATATTGTGGTATCCTTCTCTGGCTGTCCAGGTGAATCAACTTGGCACATGCTCACACATGCATATGATTAATCAATAGTCAGTAATCCTCGATGATTTATTTTGCCTCAGAGTTTTTGTATCACTTTCATGCCATAATTAGTCATGTTTTGTTGCAAGCATGATTATGACAGTTATTGCTCTCTCGTTTGTTGCTCCCTCTTTATTGCTAGCCTTCACTTGCACTGAGTATGATCTATACCTGTGTTTCCAACTCCCCAAAACCAATATTGCCAACTGTGTCCACTATATCTACCTATTAGCATCATTTGTTATTTCAGTGCATATTCAATATGCCTTGTTTTCTTCCAAATAAAATATTTGTCTGTTTTGAGAAATTTAATTAGTAAAGCTCTCACGAACTTGATGGCACACTTTATTCCTTGCACTTAATAATCCTGAACCATTGTGACTTGTCCATGAAAGTTATATGCTTGCAAATTATATGCTGGGAATCAGCAGAACCGTGCTGTCAGGGGGAACGCTTTCAACACTTTTTGGATATCCTATCTAGTTGATACTTTGATCTTTTGTTTACGGATGTCGATAATGTGAAATAAAAGGGGAGCTTGTGAGTTCATGGAGTTTATACATTGTGTTAGGAAAACGCCTAGGCCGCTAGCCTAAGCCATGCCTAATCATGGTGGAAACTTGCAGCATAACCATAATGAGCATTCTATGAAGCATATTCAATAAAAAACTATGCATATAGTAAATAAAAAGATCACTGAGATGCTCATTGTCTGCTTGCCTTGTCATTTTGATCACGGGATATCTCCTGTATCATGTGCAAGGGGTACCCCGTTGGTGGTTCTCTATGATATGCATGTATGAACAATGACAAGAACTTGTAGGTAACCAAAGTTGAGTAGCATGCGGAGCGGCGCTCATACTCAAGGGACTTGAGATTTCCAGTTTATGGTCTGTCAAGCATATAACTCATACTAGACCTCACTTTCACCTTAACCATATGAAGATGCCTATGATAGGGGCAATGAGAGCTCAAAGTAATGAGTACCTTCCTTTCAGCATTTGAAAACCTTTCAAACTTTTCAAAACCTTTTCACAACCTTGTTGAGTCACCATTTATTCTATGAGCACCTTCTTGAGAGCATAGTTGTCATTCTTGTGTTTGTTCCAAAACTTGGTTAATTATGTCATGACTTTGATGCTTGTATCTCTGATATCTTTACTTCTAGTCTTCACTTGAACTTCAGAGGTGCCTTGGCATTTATATTATGCTCTACAAACAAAGGGCAAGCGAGATACTACTCTATCATACCTTACTATGAGCATTGCAATGTTGCTTATGTTTATGTTTCATGCTACTTATTATTATTGAGTTGGTTTCTCTTCACAGCTTGCAATGACTATTGAATAGACTTAGTTGCATACTTCTTATTATGAATGGTTTAAGCATATACTCCTGTGCTGAGAATGTATACATCATATGAAGCAAATGTGTTCGTGAAAGTTCTTTTATCGCACTCAGTTTTCAACTGAATTGCTTGAGGACAAGCAATAAGCTAAGGTTGGGGGGATTTGATACGTCCAAAACATATCTACTTTTCCGAATACTTTTGCTATTGTTTCTCCTCTAAACTTGTGTGATTTGGATACAACTAATACAGACTGTCGCTGTTTTCAGCAGAATTACCTTGATGTCTTATTTTTGTGCAGAAAATCAACTATCAGGAAAATTTCCGGAAAATATGCCAAAAAATATATTTCACCAGAAGACCCACGGAGCCAGAAGACGAGACGGAGAAGGGGCCTAGGGGGCCCACACCCCTGCCAGGCACGGGGCCACCACTTGCCGCGCCTAGGGGGGTGCATCCACCCCAGGCACCCCCTCGGCCTCCCTCTACGCCTATAAGTTGCCTCTCGACCTAAAAACCAAGGGGAGGTTCGATAGTTTTTCAGAAAGAGTTCCGCTTCGCCGCCACCAGAAACCAATATTCGGATCCAGAAACTCCGTTCTGGCACCTTGCCTGGACAGGGAATTTGGAGAGGATCATCGCCATCGTCATCACCAACGCATCTCCATCAACCATCTATGTTTCCCTCATCCATGAGTGAGTAATCCCCCACTGTAGGCTTGAGGATGGTAGGGATTGAATAAGTTATATCATGTAATCGAATAAGATTGTTAGGGCATAGTGCCCAGTATCTCTATTAGTGCTATTTGACTTTGTTGCAACTTGTTGTGCTTAATGCTTGTCACTAGGGCCCGAGTGCCATGATCTCATATATGAACTTATTATTGAATCATTATGATAGTATTGTTTATGATCTTATCTGCAAGTTGTGTACACATATCATTGTCCCGATCCAAAGGCCCCAAAGTGACAATAATTGGGACAACCGGAGGGGATGGCTGTGGTGTGAGGATCACATGTTTCACGGAGTGTTAATGCTTTGCTTCGGTGCTCTATTAAAAGGAGCACCTTAATTGCCAGTAGTTCCCTAGAGGCCCCGCTGCCACAGGCTGGCTGGACATAAGATGTTGTGCAAGTTCTCATTGCGAGCACGTATGACTATTTATGGAGCATATGCCTAGGATTGTTTAGTACTTAGATGCTTGTTATTATTTATCTGCAATGTCCTAGATCTTGAAGTTACATGTTTAGACTCATCCATGCAACGCCCGTCCATCTATCCCTATGCCTACCGCACTCGAATCACACTGTTACCGTTACTGTTACTATTGCTCCCGTTTCACTGTTGTTGTTGCTACTATCAAACTGTTGCTACTGATAATCTTCTGTGAGCAAGAACTATTTCCAGGTGGAGCTGAATTGACAACTCAGTTGTTAAGGCTTGCAAGTATTCTTTGGCTCCCCTTGTGTCGAATCAATAAATTGGGTAATACTACTCGCGAAGACTATTGAGATCCCCTACACTTGTGGGTCATCACTATGCTACCAATCCTTCTCCGGCCTGCCGTGGTGGCGAGGGGAGGAGGTGCGGCGACCAGTGCTTCTCTATCTCGGCCTGGAGGGGTGACCACCACTTTCAGAGTGACATCTCGACGACAGCTATGTCACTAACTACATTAGCTGGAAGGTAGCCGCTCCTCTTGGAATCTGCAACTTCGGCAGCACATTCCAAGCGACGGGGTAAATCTGCCACCGCTATTTTAGGCCTATAGATAGGTCATGCTGCGCTCGACCAAATTGATTGCTCGAGCTTCTTCCTCCCAAGCTAGAGGGTCTTATTCGAATTGAATGCAGGAGAGTCCGATAAGCTTCTTCCTGCGCCAAGTGGTTTCGTCCCTAGCGTCGGTGAGAACACATGCATCTGGAATCAAGGCGGTATCAAAGAACTCGATCACGTTTCACAGGCCAACGCGATTACTTTTAGGGTGCAATCTACAATATCAAAGACTTCTATATACATGGCTGGCTTTGCTGGGTCCTTTCTGTATTTTTGTACCCAACACCTTTTTAATGTAGATTCCTGGTCCTTCGGGGGCCTTTACTATTCAAAAAAATATAACAAAGAAATACGTAGTACTACTATTATATACAACAAGAAAACACAATTACACCCTTATCCAATACATATGCCTGTATATGTTCATCTTTTTTATCTGTTATTATTATGGGAGTGGCCACGGGCAAGATATCAACCTGCCACATCCTTCTTCTTCACTACTTGGTACTTCAAAGCTGTCTTGTCGTCTGTAGCATCGATCGAGATAGTCGAGCCTTCACAGGCTTCTCCATTCACAAGCATGTCCGAAAGAATTGTCGTCACGTGCTTTTGCACCCATCTTTTTATAGGCCTTGCGCCATACACCTACAAGAAGGCATTCAAGGATGGATCATCAAAACATACGAAAAACAAATTTTGACGGTTAAAAAATGGCTACTGGATCTTCATGGCGTGGTGGCCATGAAGAGAAGATCGAAGCTACACTCACCTGGTCGTGTGATTCTGACCAAATGACGTCCAAGGCGGCATCCGTTGCAAAGAGAGAGACACCCTTGTTGGCGACCGTGGCGACCACATTCTTCATCTGGATTTTCACGATCTCTCTCAGTTGGTCGCTCGAAAGCGGCTCAAATATCACAACCTCACTCAATCTATTGATTAGTTCCGGCTTGAAGCATTTCTCGACCTGCATGAACAAGTAACCAGTATTAATTTGACTATCATGCATGGGATGGATGTCCACCAAGGGCAAGGACGTCGCAGGCAGGGGAGAGAGTTTGGGATTCAGCTAGCAGTACCTGTTTCATGAGTAGATCTCTTTCAGCTTTCTTTGTGTTTTCTTCTCCGGTCATTCTTGATGATGTTCGGAGGTGCTCTGCTCCTAGATCGGAGGTCATAATGATGATAGTATTCTTGAAATCTACGACCAATCCTTTGCCATCGGTCAGGGTGCCATCGTCGAGGAGTTGCATAAAAATCTTAAAGACAGAGGCATGTGCTTTATCCACTTGGTCAAAAAGGACAACACTGTATGGGCATCTCTTGACTTTCTCAGTGAGCTGTCCATCTTCTTCGTAGCTTCATACAAGTCAAATACATTAGTGAGATATGAAAACCGAGTGTGCTAAGAAACAAAACATGTAAAAAGTGTAAGAAATTAAAACCTTCGTGGTCCTCCAGTGAGACGCGACATAGCTCCACTCTCGGAATATTCGGACATATCAAAGCGAACCAATGTATTCTCGCTATCAAATATCTTCTCCGCGAGTGCTTTAGCAAGTTGGGTTTTCCCAACGCCAAGTGATCCAAGAAAGAGGAATGAGCTAATGGGTTGGCTAGATTGGGTAAAGCCAACCCTAGAACGGAGCACCGCTTGTGCAACCAAGTTGACAGCTTCATCCTGTCCAACAACTCGCTCATGCAATTTTTCTGCGAGGTGGATCAATTTCTCCTTTTCCTCTTGATCAAGTGTAGTGAGAGGAATTCTGGTCCATCGGCTCACCACCTTCACATGACATAGTATATGAATTGCACATGAGTTCATTATAAATGTAATGGAAATTAATTAAACAAAGAAAAATGCATGAGGACTTACCTGGGCGACATGACGTGGGCCAACAGTTACGCTGTTTAGTGTATTTTCTTCATTTCCCACCTCTATTTGTTTGTCCGCGTGCATCTTTGTTGTGGCGCATGCCTCGTCCATAAGATCAATTGCTTTATCAGGAAATTGGCGACCTAGCAATGATACAAATCAATCAATTATTTTTGATAAAGAAAATAATTATCTTCAACATATATAGTAAACACTACTAGTAGATGATGATGCATACTACTACAACCCATGTGTAATACTACGAAAGTAAAGTAAAGTAAAGTACGTACCTGTAATATAGCGGGCAGCGAGTTGTGCAGCGACAACAAGAGCATCGTCTTGTATTTTAAGGCCATGGTGCTCTTGGTACCGCTGCTTCAGCCCCTTCAGGATGGCAATGGTCGCCTCCACGCTCGGCTCCTCCACGGCAACCTTCTGGAACCGCCTCTCCAGCGCCGCATCCGTCGCGATGTACCTGCAGTACTCCTCGGAGGTGGTGGCGCCCACGCAGCGGATGCGCCCACGGGCCAGCGCCGGCTTGAGGATGTTGGCGGCGTCCAGTGCGCCTCGTCGGTCTCCGGCGCCGACGACCATGTGCATCTCGTCGATGAACAGGATCACCTTGCCTTCCGCCTCCTCCGCCTGCTTGATGGCGTCCTTCAATCGCTGCTCGAACATGCCACGCCATTGCGTCCCGGCGACCATCGCCCCCATGTCCACCTCCAGGATGCGCGCGCCGGCGAGCGCGTCGGGGACGTTCCCTGCCGCGATGCGCTGCGCGAGGCCCTCGACGATGGCGGTCTTGCCGACCCCCGCGGCGCCCACGAGCGCGGCGCAGTTCTTGGTCCGCCGGCAGAGGATGCACACGACGCGGTCGATCTCGTCGTCGCGGCCGATGACCGGGTCGGCATCGCCGGCGTCCAAGGTCCTGACGCTGCTGGCGGCGCCGGTGTCCGCGGGCGTCTCGTATTGGACGGTGATGGTGCGCCTGTCCTGCCGGTCCTCGAGCAACGTCCACGTCGCCCACGACAGAGCAGCGCCAGCCACGGCAGTTACTCCGACGAAGAGCAGACCTTCAGTGGCCGAAGACCACGACATGGCAATAATCTCTCTCGATCGAGTCAAGTCCCGGCCGGCGACCCCAAAAAATTGTTCGATTCGATTTGATCGATGTGTCGGGTCGTACTCCTCGGTACTTGGTCGTGTCGTGTGTGTATATGTATGCACGTAAATTGTTGTACGAGTAGGATTTGTTCTGGATTAGGGCACGTTACCTGAGGCAGCTTTGTGCGACACTCAATCGGAATTATTACTCCAATTGATGGCGAACATAGACGGCTTCGGATTTCCACTCCACTCCGATCCCAACACAACGTGACAAACAAACAAACAACCTGGTAAGCACGCTCTATGGGTCCAGGCCCGTCTTCAGGATTTGGAGACCCCGGTGCGACGTACCAAAACCATAATTTTTATTCGAACTCAATAATCTCAATAAATAGTGAAACTAAATCTTATATTAACAAAACAATTCAAACAATTGAACATGAATGGACAAGTTTCTGCGGTCATACCTTGACATATGAACTTTATTGCCAATCGGGAGTCAGCTAATGGCTGGCAAAGACAAGGGACAAGGTTTAGACGTTTAGTTCAGACAATTAATGAGACTTGGTTGATATCCTGATATGCTGCTTCCCATATATACTAGCCTACTAGGATCCAGTTCAGAAAATCAGACTTCATCAAATTCTGTAGGAAGGAAGCGTGATCACCGCATCAGACATCAGAGATTAGAGGCCTAATAAAAAGACATTAGAGATTAGAGAAGGGTACGTAGTAGGTCGCTCGATCGATCTGCTGCTTCTCAGGGACACGACGATCGATCTTCCAGCAAAGGAGTCAAGGACACTTCAGGATCAAGAACACCGATCGTAGAAGCTGATCAGGGGCAGCCAGCCCGACGCGAGCGAACACTTGTAGCCTGGAGGAACGCGGGCGTCATCGCGTCGATGATCGATCGCGATCAGGAGATTGATCAATCCACTATAGCGGGACGGTTCGCCAAACCAGCGTTAAGCGAGCTGGGCCGCACCATGAAAAAAACGAGTATTGGGTTGTAGAAAATAAGGGGCCTCTAAAAATCGGGGTCCTGTTCCGTCGCTCAGTTCAAACCTGTCCATCGACGGGCTGTATGGGTTCACTCCAGTTTTTTATCGATTTCGTTTTAAGTCCTTTCATAATGGAGTGTATCTTAGCACAATTTTGTAGGAGATATAAATAGCTAAGAGACATCCGCTCCAATACAGTGTATCTTAATTTAATGTTTTTGCTCTCATATATGTATTTGATCTATTAAGACTTTTTATCTATGATTACGTGCAAGAGGTGTATTTTAGCTAAGATACAACAACACCCTCTCTCATCAATAAATATAGTGCCACATCATGATTTTGTCTATGATAACGTGTCAAAAAAGGCCATTGTAAAAGGCCTAATCCCGATTGATAAAGGACATGGCTAGCGCTCGGTCGGCCTGTAAGCTTTACTAATTTTTCCGATCCATATTACTTGTCAACGAAATAGGTATATCTTATATTTAGATATATAGTGCTAGATACATCCATTTTAATGACAAGTAATATGGATAAGAGAGAGAATTAAATTTCTTAAGTTGATGATGGTCTGGTACCATGGTTGTTTTGCAATTTAGCCCTTGCATTTATCTGAAATCAATCTACAATGCATATTTTATTCGTTTATTATCGTTTTGCCCGAGCATCTCTAGCAGTGCCTGTAAAAAAGCCGGAAACCAAACTTTCCCGGTGACGTACGGGCCACATCCAGTTTTTCGCGTAGATCATAGCCTGTATAATACTCCCGACCCGTAAAACTTATTCGGTGGCCTGTTTATCACCCCGTCGAACCACTACATCTAGCGGTCAGAGAGGACGACCCGTGCGGAAACCCTATCCCCTCCGCCACACGCCCTCTCCCTCTCCGCCGCCGCTGGCAAACCCTCCAGCGCCCAAATCCGGCCGCTGCTCGCCGCCCCATTTCCTACGCCGTCGACGCCACCAAACAACCCGCCTCACCGCCATGCGCCTCGAGCAAGCGCCACATCAGCTTGCGTGGCCAGCTCCTCAAGAGGGAGGAAGAGCTCAAGCGTAGACGCAGCATCGGCGCCAAAAAGCGCGTGATGCTCGGGTATGTGTCTTTGCCGCACATGTTGGCCTCCCTCCTCCCCTACGCCCCCGCGTGGTACACCAGAAGTGTCCCATCGAGGGAGGGTTCCTCGTGGCCGCGTCCATCGTCTCCGTCGAGCTCAAGCTCCGAGTATCGGGATTATATGACCTCCGGAGAGAGCGACATATCCGACGAGAGTGATGGCGGGATGATGATCCCGCGCGACTTCATCGCCGCCGCTCAGAGCGGTCGCACCTGCATGCCATTGCCAAGGAGAAGGCGGAGCTCGCGGACACGCTCCGCCTCATCGAGCGCCAGGAGGCAGAGGAGCGCGAGGTGGAATGCCTCCGGCGCGAGGCAGAGAAGGACAAGGTCATCATCCTCGACTGAACGATGGTGCCGTCTCCGCCGTGTTCGTCCACGCATAAGGCTCCATACGAGCCAAATTTTGGTAGCTAGATGCGCGCCTCCGCCTGAAAGTTACTTTTGTGATTGAAATATATAAATTATGTAAAAATCGAACTCAGATGAATCATGCTATTCTTGTCGGTTCTTCTCTAAATTTTGCCACGAAGTCTATGCTGGTTTTTAAATTATTCAGTTTAAGTTTACAGGTTCTAATCAGCACTCGCGTGGTTGCGATCTGAATTCGTCTTATCAGTGCCTAGTATCACCAATTTTACAAACCGTGCTTTATGGGCACTGCTAGAGATGCTCTTAGTCCCTCAACCCTATCCACGATCCCCTCCGCGGCCTCTGCTACCATCCCCAGCTACACCCGACACCGCCACCCGTTCCAGCCGCTAGCAGCGCCGAAGGAGCGTCATGCCCTCTTATCGCCTGCTGGATGTGAGCACGTGTTGAGGATATGCTAAATGGGTATCACCATTGCATGTCTCTAATCTGGATAACCTGGGTGGCCCACAGTTGGTAGCAAGGCCTATGGCCTGCTGGACGGCCTAATTAGATGGATCCAAAAGGGAGCCTCATGTCGGATGAAGGAAGGCTACGGTGGAGTCATCGGTGTACCTGGAGACTTGGAGTCCAAGACACGTTAGACTAATTGTATACCGTGTAGGACTCTATAACCTGTCCGGCTAGGACTTCCCCTGTAACCCTAAGATCTGGCGTCTATATAAGCCTGACCTAGAGGAGCCTTTAGGGCATAACATAACTCATATAGCGCACAACGAACCGATACCTATAACCCGACGTATTGTCATTATAGTGATTTATAGCAGGAATAGGATCCCGCCACCGTTGTGGAATATGAACCTGGGTAAGCCGTGTCACCTCGTACCCGCTAACCTTACGCCTTACCCCACGTATCTAAACACGCTCTGTGAGGACCCCTCCATGGCGTACTCGTCGGCAATACCACGACATTTGGCGCCCACTATGGGGCAAGAGGCGCTTTAGGCTCTACAATGGGCGAGGTCAAAACTCTTCGTGGGAATCGGCGAAACCGTAGCCATTAGTCACATTCTCTTCTCCGACAACTTTCTGATCGTCCCTCCCGACGAGTTCTAGATCCCGGCGAAGACAAACCCCACCCGCTGCTCGATCGTCCCAATCAGGGACATCCACCTCTTCATCGGCGAAACCGACTCAGACACTAGTTCTGTGGAAGCCGGAGGATCGTCAAGGCCCACACGGACCGCCTACGGGCAGGATACATTCGCGGAAGGATCAAATCCGGATCTCTCTTTGGAGTTTGCCAGCTTAGATCAGAAAAATTCAAGGCCCACCCAAACCGCCCCTATGCAGGAAATAATGGTGGAAGATCGCTGCAAATCCGCCGGCTTCGCCCGTGCGTCTAGAAAGCATAGATCGCACTTCATCGACGTGGTGACTATCTTCGATCTAGCGCGATGCTTTCAGAGAGAGGGTGAAAACCCCCGCGATTACCTCGCCAGATGGCTCCGGATACGGGCCGACCTGTACACTACCCCAGTGATGATGCTATCTATCACTTTGTGGAAGGACTAGACCGCGGTACACTTCTCCTGCACACGCTAAGGCGGCAACAGGCTGCAGGTCTCCTCACCTTTGAGAGCATGATTGGCACCGTCAACAGTTACGCTGCCGCTGACGCGGCTTCTTAGGCGGAGCTCGCTGTCATACCCAGGCCCGCACCGCCTCAGCCACAGCCTCCAGCCAACATCCCTGCTGCATCAACATCATCCTCCGTCATCGAGGAAGCCCCCGCACCCTCTGACTCCGTTTTGTATGTGCTCTATGCCGACATCAGTGTAGACTCGAAGGAGATGGATATCAACCTGGAGGATCTCTACTTAGCTATGAAAGATATGGAGGAGGATATCAAGCGTGAGGAGCAGGCCGACAAGGCCGTCACATCCCGAGAGATGTTCATCGCCATTGGGAGCGTGAAAGGATCGTATGAGCACCTAGAGGGGGGTTGAATAGGTGCTACTTCAAATTTTCTTCTTTTTCAAATTAGGGTTTGACAATAAAGGTAAATTCTCTAGATTATGCAACTAAGGTGAATTTACCTATATGTCAAACAAGCACAAACAAGCACAACACTAAGTAAGAACTGTAGGGGTTCATAGCATGGAAAACAAAAAAATTCTACCGCATGCACACAAACAAACCAAAATCTATATACTAGATTGTAGCAACGAGTCGATTAGAGTACTCACCCTTGAAGATTCCAAAGCGGTTAACGAGAGCAGATTCTCATGGGCGATGTAGCCGTACACTTGCCAATCTCAAGATCGTGTAGACGATCCTTCCGGCACTGCGTTTCGATAGCTCTTCCGTAGTCGGTCACACGTTCGGTACTCGATGAAGACCTTCCTCTCCTTTGTTCCAGCAGGCAGCAGAGGTTGTAGTTCACCCCTCACGATTCCGGCAGCATGACGGCGTGGTGTCAGAAGTAGAGGGAAAATCTTGCAGGGCTTCGGCTAAGCCAGAGCAGGTTATGGTGGATCTAGGGTTTCCGGCGATCTAGGTTTATAGGGCTGGATAGGAGGAGGTGGAGTCAGGCGGCTAGGGCGACGGTGATGATCCGACAGCGGCGTGAGGTGGTGGTGCGGCGGAAAGCGGCAGCGGCAATGTCGGCGACGCGGGGGGGGGGGGGGGCTTGGTGGGGGGGGATGGTTGTGATCTCTTGGGGCAGCCCCTCCCCTCTATTTATGAGAGGGAGGGCAGTTTGGGAGAGGGGAGTTTGAATCCTTCCCCAACTTGCTCTTTCTTGTTGGAGGGAAAGAAGGACTCTTTCCTTCTTCCACTAGGAAACCATTGTTCCAGTTTGACTTTTCAAACCTGCCTTTTGACTTGCAATTTGGAGCTTAATTCCTCTCTTGCAAATGCCTAACCAAGTGACCTAGGACATGATCCAATCATTCCACTTAACCATGACACATTCATGAACCATTCCCCTTTCAGCCCGGTGAACCTTCTAGACCCTTCTAGAACCTCTCCGATGAAAACATCGAAATCATTTCCGAACTCCGGAATTGGACTTTCCTTATATGAATCTTATTCTCCGAACCATTTCGGATCTCCTCGTGATATCCTGGATCCCATCCGAGACTCCGAACAACATTCGGTCTCCCTACTTACATTCCATATCTACTAAACAACATCGAATCCTTAAGTGTGTGTCCCTACGGTTCGTGAATTATGCGGACATGACCGAGACACTTCTCCGATCAATAACCAATAGAGCAATCTGGAAATTCATATGGCTCCCACATATTTCTATGATTACTTTGCGATCGAATGAACCACTTACATACGATACCAATTTCCCTTTGTCGCGCGATAGTTTACTTATCCGAGGTTATCTCGGCATACCTAGTTCAACCTCGTTACCGATAAGTAATCTTTTCTCATTCCCGTGATATGTGATCCCTTGTGAGACAGTCACATGCTTGCAATCTAATTGGATGACATTCCACCGAGAGGGCCCAGAGTATATCTATCGGTCATATGGATGGACAGATACCACTCTTGATCCATGTGCCTCAACACATGCTTTACGAACACTCGATGCCACCTTTATAGCCACCCAGTTACAGTGTGGTGTTTGATGTCATCAAAGCATCCTTCCAGTGATGGTGATTAGCATGATATCATGGTCGAAGGAATTAGGTTACTATGTATCAGAAAGCTTATAGCAAACGAACTATTGAAATGACTTGATCTTTATTCTACGCTTATCTATAGGAGCATGTCCATCACACCATTCTCCTAATGATATGATCTTGTTGTTAATAACATCTCAATGTTCATGAACGGGAAACCATGATCATCTATCAACCAACAAGCTAGTATTACAAAGAAGCTTTACCAGGGACTCTAATTTAGTTTACAAGTCACGCAAGTATTAATGTTTCCGGTTAATACTATTATAGCATGAATGTAAACATTTATCATAAACACAAAGATATAATAATAACCACTTTTATTATTGCCTCTAGGGCATATCTCCAACAGTCTCCCACTTGCACTAGAGTCAACTAATCTAGATTACATGGTAATATAACGAACACCCATGGCGGTTTAGTGCTGGTCATGTTTTGCCCTCGGGATAGGTTTAGTCAACGGATCCGCCACATTAAGATCTGTGTGTACTTTGCAAATCTTTATGTCACCATCTTGGACATGCTCTTGAATAGCGTGAAAATGCAGCTTGATATGCTTCAGCTTCTTGTGTGACCTTAGTTCTTGCGCATTGGCTATGGTGCCCATGTTATCACAATAGATATACATTGGGTCCAGCACACTGGGAACCACACCGAGCTCTGTAATAAACTCCTTCATCCATATCGCCTCTTGTGAAGCCTCTGAAGAAGCTATGCATTCCGATTCAGTTGAAGATCTTGCCACAACGCTTTGCTTTGCACTCCTCCAGCTAACTTCTACACCATTCAAAGTAAATATGTATCTAGTTAGAACCATCCAGATCGGTGTTCCAACTAGCATCGGTGTAACCATTAACAACGAGCTGTTCATCACCTCCATAAGAAAGAACCATATCCTTAGTTCTTCTCAAGTACTTAAGGATGTTTTTGACCGCTGTCCAATGATCCACTCCTGGATCACTTTGATATTTGCGAGTCAAACTAACAACATATGCAATGTCGGGTCTAGTACATATCATGGCATACATAAGAGATCCTTTTGCTGAGCCATAGGGAGTCTTACTCATCCTTTCTCTATCTTCTGCCATCGCAGGACTTTGAGTTTTACTCAAGGTGGTATTGGGAAACATGGGCAAGAACCCTTTCTTGCTATCTTCCATTCCAAACCTCTTTAGAACTTTGTCCAAATATGTACTCTGTGACAATGATATTAGGCATCTTGATCTATCTCTATAAATCTTTATTCCTAATATTTAAGCTGCTTCGCCAAGATCTTTCATTGAAAAACTATTATTCAAATAATCCTTGACACTATTAAGAAGGTCTACATCATTCCCAATCAACAATATGTCATCTACATATAGTATTAGGAATGCTACACAGCTCCCACTCACTTTCTTGTAAATACAAGCTTGTCAACACCCGGATTTTTAATCCCAGATGCCTGTTATGCCATACATCGCAATCCCAGGATTACCATTTTTGCGAGACATAACAGAATTGGATACCACAGTACATCATCCATTACAAACCATACATAAGGTATTACACGAATAAGGATCTCATGATCCAGTTCTTAATACAACTCAAGAAGCGGAAATACGTAATAATAAAGGTAGCGTAAGCGAAGATCCATCTTCGGGGTCACAGGCAATGCTGACGATGGGATATGATCCTAGTTGTCGTAACCTTCCCGAGGTCCTTCGTCCTGGTACTCCTCTTCATAGTCTGGCCACATGAATAGCCAGGGACAAAGCCATGAGTACTCTTTAAGTACTCGCAAACTAGTACTAACAAGTGAAGGTTTTTTTTTTGTAGTAGGACACTAAGCTCTAGGGTTGTTTTGCCAAAAAGCCAGATTTACTTCTACTAAGTTTAGAAGCAAGAAAAGCTAGTTGAAATTTTATAACACCTAAGTGGGAACTTGAATTTCATATCACAACTGTGTTGTGGTCAAGTCAAAATCTCAACTCATTTCACAAGTCATTTTGAAAACATCTGATGGGGGAACAGTATGGCCACTCCAACTGTCCATAACTGCGGACGTGGCTATTCGACTAGTTTGACACTCTGCAGAGATTGTACACTTTCACCACAACATTCGATACATCCGTCAGGAACAAATCCTGAATTCACCATACTAAGTATGCAGATAATCAATCCTAACCTTTCAATTACACGCCCTAGTATAGGCACCTCTCTTGTGAGTTTGGCCTCCTAACCATGACCAAATGTCATCTTGAGTACTGCATAGGTGCAAATCTTCACAAGGTAGCCTCAGCTCAGACCATTGCCGTGAGGGAACCCATACTAAGGTATATAAGTTTCTAGTCAAGCCCTACCCAAATTTCGGGTATTGTGGATGTACGGTAAAATTGGAATGGTATCGCATCCAGACAACCATCAGTTTTATAAAGGGCTAAGGCTCATGCCTTAACATTTTCATCATAAAAATCATCTGGTGTTCGAAAACACATGTCAAAACATCTCAGTAGAATGACTCATCATTCTAAGGTTTTCATAACCATTTTCCACCAAGTATTCCCATCTAAAGTTGATCAAGTTTTATGCTTAGCACTAGCATCTACAAGTGGGGGGTGAGTACTAATGAGGGGTGGTAAACAAGTGTAGTTTAACTAGGTTCAATCTCATGCCTTAGGATGACATCAAGATTATCTAGCTTAGGCCAAATTTAATGCTCTTTATGCAACCTTCAATTATCTTTCTAGTATCTACAATTTACTCAAGTAACTCTAAGTAATAGCTTTGATAAAGAAATAAAGTAGAAAGCTTGCAAGTAAAACTAGGATTGGGGTTATCAAGTGGGTATGATCACATATGCTTAAGGCATATAGTTGGTATGGTAACAAGCAAGTATTAGCTGACATAGGTCAACTTGATTAGTAAGGCTTTCTAAAGTAGAGTATCTTGCAAGTGTTAGCTTGCCTTGTGCAGAGCAGTGGTTGAAGTTCTCCTCGGCTTCTTATTCGTAGTATCCTCCTTCCTCCTCATATCCTTGGTCGGTACTAGCGTCTATGAATAAATACGAGGTAAAAAATCACCAAATAATACTTAACTACTTTCAATCATCACCCAAAAGGGTTCTATAGATGATCTAGCATCATCACTAACATTCAAGATTAAAGCACTTGCATTATTTATTTATTTTTAGAAAAGTAATTTCTACTCATTGAAAAACTACTTAAGATTTAATATTCTCCAAACCAAACATGGGATCATGTTGACACATGTCATCACCACATATTTCAGTACATGGGAATGTGATTTAAAGTGGTGTCATAATTTAATAAGGTTTAACCTTTTTATTTTAAATAATTAAAGTGGCTAGAAATGCCTATGTGTCATTCTTTTATTACTTGAACATTATTTCTGTAAGTAAGCCCATATGTTTTTACAGATTTTGAAATGTATGATCAAAGGTGATTTTTGAGAGTTGGAATCAACTCAAAAGCTATTATGGATGAATTTCGAAAAATGTTTGAATGCTGAAAAGCTTCTGACTTGTTATTTTTACCAATGTTGATCTATAGATCCGAATGATTTAAATCCAATGGGATTGGATTAAGCATTTCAATACCTTTCTAAAAAAATTGGTTTCATTCAATTTGGTTCACTGAATCGAGCTGGGTTGATTTTTGAAACTAGGTATAGAATTGAGTTTGAATATAAATAGAAAAAGCTAAATTCAAACGAGTAGGCTGCGCGGGAAAGGTTATTGGGACGGCCCGGTGTCACTTCGCAGCGCCGGGTGCAACTGACAGGGGGGTTCCACAAGTCAGTGGCTCATAACACGCGAAGCGGTACAGGGCGATCTCGGTCGCACGGTCTAAATCTAATCGAACAGCTACATCTCATCGTCCACGTCGGGCAGCGCCGGCGAGACAGAACCCTAACACGGTAGGTGGGGGTCGTGGGAGGCTCACCGGGGTTCAGGAGAGGGTCGGCGATGGGGGCAAATGACGAAGTCAACGACGACGATTCTCCTCACACCGGCAGCTCCTCCTGGGGCGGCTCCAATCGATGGCTTCCTTCTTCTCCAGCAGCGGCGGGCTCCGGTGAAATTCCGGCGATGCGCTGCCCGCCTTGCTCCGGGAGTGAGGTGGGGTGGTTCTGGGTGAGAGGGGAGTGGAATGGTGTAAAAAAATCGAGCGGGGGATGCCTCTATTTATAGTGGCGAGAGGGGACCGACGGGCGCGGGCTGAGCTCGTCGTGGTCAACGGCACAGAGGGTTATCAGCTTGGGCGATGGTAGGGGGCGGTGCTGTGCTCCCTGACGAAGCTCAATGGCGTGGTGGTGAGACGTGGGGCGGTGCTGATCGGTCGGAATGCTTCGACGCTCTGAGCATGTCCGACAGAGGTTTTGATGGCGCACAGTGCGCGTGGTCCGCGCGGCGGCGAACGGGCGTGTCTGCGGGGTTGTTGGGGTGGTGGTGATCACGCGTGCACGTGGCAAAGGCGGCGCGCGGTCTGTGGGCGTGTGTCGAGGGTGGCGCACGGGCGCGCTCTCGGCATGCTCGTAGAGAGGCTTGGCATGGCTTGGGCGTGTGGTCCAGTAGCTGGCATTGCTCGAGGCTGGGACAGGGAGTGGCGGTGGGGTGCTAGCTAGCTCCCAGACAAGGTTGGCGAGGCTAGTGTTGCTCGTAGCTTGCTATCGACCATGGGGTGGCAATGGTGCTCTCAGCCTGCTCACCATTGATGACAATGGCCAGCTTCCAGTGGTGCTAGAGATTAGTTAAGGTTTCTAGATGATCTACTAAGGCTAGTTGTAACCAGAGAGGGAACAAGTTAGGCCCAAAACACTGCTCAACATAGTGTTTTTGATTTTGTTGATTTGAATCTGCAACCTGTTTGATGAAATGGCCGCATGAACTTAAGTTTTGAATTTTGAAAAGATTTTTGGTAGGTGTGCTAGGCATGTGTTGAGGGTTCTGTGGATGCTTGGGTTTTGAAAATTGAGATTGTTTGAGTGGTTTTTGAAATAGTGGGATCTTCCCATATGAAATAGATTCAATTTTAAACTGTCATTAAACTAAGCATTTAAATGTTTTTGGATGATCACAAAGTGGGCCTTGATACCTTGTTATGAGTACTATCAAGGGGTGCAAAGATCCATACACGTTTCTATTAAGTTCTGAAAGTTAGGGATAGCCAAAGTAGGCATGGGAGTTAAATTGGCCAAAGTGACCATTCACTTAATTTGTTTGTTTTGACTTGTTTGTCTTTGGGAAAAGTCTGGGGATTGTTTAGATGATGTTTATTTCACCTAAGAATCATTTTACAAGTAAAGAAACACAGAACCATGGCAATTCAAAAGAATCCAAATTTTAATACATACACATATGAATGCTTTCATATTTTAAATTGGAAAAGTTTTTGTTAACCCTAAATTTGATGATTAGAGTTTGATGATCCAAGTTTAATATTTTTGGGATGTTACAAAGCTTCTCCATAAGTTTGTATAAAACCAAAACTTTTGATTACCTTATCAAAATGTTGATCCTAACTCCGGGATGCTTGCTTCAATCCATAAATGGACCGTTGAAGTTTGATACCTTGTTAGCATCTTTAGGATCAACAAAACCTTTGGGTTGTACCATATACAACTCTTCATCAATGTCGCCATTGAGGAACGCCGTTTTGACATCCATCTGCCATATCTCATAATCATAATATGCAGCGATTGCTAATAAAATTCTCACAGACTTTATCTTCGCTACCAGTGAGAAAGTCTCATCATAGTCAACTCCTTGAATTTGTTGAAACCCTTTTGCGACAAGTCGAGCTTTATAGACAGTAACATTACCATCAACATCTATTTTCTTCTTGAAAATCCATTTGTTCTCGACAACCTTCTGGCCATCCGGTAAGTCCACCAAAGTCCATACTTGGTTTTCATACATGGATCCAATCTCGGATTTCATGGCTTCTTGCCATTTATTGGAATCTGGGCTCATCATCGCTTCCTCATATGTCGCAGGGTCATCGGTGTTGTCCACCAACATGACACTCATAACGGGATCATACCAATCAGGAGTGGTACGAGTTCTTGTTGACCTGCGAGGTTCCGTAGTAACTTCAACCGAAGTTTCATGATCAACATCATTATCTTTTTATCTTATTGATGTAGGCGCCATAGGAACTACTCCTGGTGCTGCGCTACTCTCATGTCCGAGAGAAGGTTCAACAACCTCGTCAAGTTCTACTTTCCTTCCAGTCACTTCTTTCGAGAGAAACTCCTTCTCTAGAAAGGATCCATTCTTGGAAACAAAGATTTTGCCCTCGGATATATGATAGAAGGTATACCCAATAGTTTCCTTCGGGTATCCTATGAAGACACATTTCTTCGCTTTGGTTTCAAGCTTGTCGGGTTGTAACTTCTTTACATAAGCTTCGCAACCCCAAACTTTAAGGAACGACAATTTAGGTTTCTTCCCAAACCACAACTCATACGGTGTCGTTTCAATGGATTTAGATGGTGCCCTATTTAAAGTGAATGCGGCTGTTTCTAATGCATAACCCCAAAACGATAGCGGTAAATCTGTAAGTGACATCATAGAACGAACCATATCTAAGAGAGTTCGATTACGACGTTCAGACACACCATTACGTTGTGGTGTTCCCGACGGTGTCAATTGTGGAAGTATTCCGCATTTCTTCAAATGCTCGCCAAACTCGTAACTTAGATATTCACCTCCACAATCAGATCGTAGAAACTTAATCTTCTTGTTATGTTGATTCTCTGCTTCACTTTGAAATTTCTTAAACTTCTCGAAAGTTTCGAACTTATGTTTCATGAAATAGATATACCCATATCTACTCAAGTCATCCGTGAAAGTAAGAACATAACGATGACCACCGCGCGATGCTACACTCATTGTACCACACACATCGGTATGTATGATTTCCAATAAGTCTGTAGCTCGCTCCATCATAACAGAAAATGGAGTCTTAGTCATTTTACCCATCAGACATGCTTCACATCTTTCAAGTGATTAGAAATCAAGTGATTCAAGAAGTCCATCGGAATGGAGTTTCTTCATACACTTTACTCCAATGTGACCAAGACGACATTGCCACATATAGGTCGAGTTATCGCTCAATTTCAAACGTTTAGCTTCAATGTTATTAATATGTGTATTACTACAATCGAGATTCAACAAGAATAGACCATCTATCAAAGGTGCATGTGCATAAAACATATTACTCATATAAATCGAACAACCATTATTCTCGGACTTGAACAAGTAACCGTCCGCAATAAACATGATCCAGATATAATGTTCATGCTCAACGTAGGCACCAAATAACAATTATTTAAGTATAAAACTAATCCCGATGGTAGATGAAGAGGTAGCGTGCCGACCGCGATCACATCAACCTTTGATCCATTTCCAACACGCATCTTCACCTCGTTCTTCGCTATTTCCGTCTATTCTGCAGCACCTGTTTCGAGTTACAAATATGAGAAACTGAACCAGTATCAAATACCCAGGTGCTACTATGACTATTAGTGAGATACACATCAATAACATGTATATCGGATATACCTTTCTTCTTGATGTTGCCGTTCTTCAAATCCGCCAAGTACTTAGGGAAATTCCGCTTCTAGTGACCTTCTCCCTTGCAGTGAAAGCACTCAGTATCAGGCTTAGGCCTAGCCTTGGTCTTCTTCGCCGACGCGGTAACTTTCTTACCGCCCTTCTTGAAGTTTCCCTTTTTCTTAGACTTGCCTTGCTTCTTGAATTTGGTGGTCTTAGTGACCATCAACACTTGGTGCTCTTTCTTGATCTCTACTTCCGCAGACTTTAACATGGAGAAGAGTTCGGGCAATGACTTGTCCATGTTTTTCATATTGTAGTTCATCAAAAAGTTCTTGTAACTTGGTGGTAGTGATTGGAGGACACGGTGAATCCCCAAAGCGTTAGGAATCACTATACCCAAGCTTTGAAGTTTGCTTGCGTGCCCAGACATCTGAAGCACGTGCTCACTAACGGAGCTACCCTCTTCCATCTTGCAGTTAAAGAACTTTCTAGAAGCCTCATAACTCTCAACTGCCACGTGAGCCTCAAATATCATTTTGAGTTTATGGACAATATCATGTGGGTCATGGTTCTCAAACATTTTCTGAAGCTTCGATTCCAAACCATACAAGATAGCACACTGAACTATGGAGTACTGATTCTTCCGAGTGAGGAAAACATTCTTCACCTCATCGGTAGCATCAGCTGCAGGTGGGTCACCCAGCGGTGCATCCAGCACATAGGTCAAATTACCAACATTGAGGACAATCCACAAGTTGCGGAGCCAATTTGCAAAGTTGCTTCCATTGTTTTTCAACTTTTCTTTCTCTAGGAACGCATTAAAATTGATGGTAGGGGCCGCCATTAATCTACAACATATTTGCAATAGTTTAGACTAAGTTAATGACAAATTGAGTTCTAATTAATAGTTAAATTAATCTAGGTGAACTCCCACTCAAAACAATATCCCTCACATTGTTTTAGTGATCACGAACCAAATCCACCACATCAAAACCGATCATCACGAGAGATGATGTAGCTTCAATGGCGAACAATCAACATGTTCATCATATCTACTATATGACTCATGCTTTACCTTTCGGTGATCCATGTTCCGAGACCATGTTTGTACATGCTAGGCTCGTCAAGATCAAACCTTATCTTCCGCATGAGCAAATCTGGCTTGCTCCCATTATATACACTCGCAGAATCTAACACACCCGATCATCACATGATGCTTCGAAACAACGAGCTTTAGCAATGGTGCCTACTAAGTATGAACACTTTATAACTTGAAATTTTGTGAGAGGGATCATATTATATTGCTACCGTCATGAACTAAGCAATACAAGATGCATAAAAGGATTAACAACACATGCAATTCATAATATGTGATATGATATGGCCTTTCTTCTTGTGCTTCCGATCTCCATCTTAAAGAACGAACATGATCTCCATCATCACCGGCATTGCGTCAAGGTCAATGGCGCCGCTCCATGGTTGTCGTCCACCACCATCAACTATTACAACTACTATGAATAATAGACATGCAGGTCTTAACAAAATTAAAAGACAACCATATGGCTCCCGCTGGTTGTCGACTTACAATAAGGAACATTGAATACATCATATATAATCACAATCATGGCCATATCACATCACAGCACACCCCTGCAAAACAAAGTTAGACGCCTCTAATTTTATTTGCTTGTTTTACGTGGTTTGGGGCTTTCAATAAGTGTCGTTCTAACTTACGAACAAGAACCACAACGTTGATGCTTGAACTATCAAGTGCCCGTTGTAAATTGAATCTTTACTATGATGGGAGAGACAGGCACCCGCAAAGCCACTTATGCAATACAAGTTGCATGCCAAGTATGGATCAAGTATCATGAATGATGTCATGTAAGGTTAGCCCATGCCGCTTCATCCCATCATACCGCAAGATGCCAAGTACACAAAAAGCAATTGATAATAAAAGCACCACCGCCCACAATGACCATTTTGTTCTACTCGTGCAACAGATCTACATATAGACATGGCTCTGATACCACTGTAGGGGTTCGTAGCATGGAAAAAAAAATTTCTACCGCATGCACACAAACAAGCCAAGATCTATCTACTAGATTGTAGCAACGAGTCGATTAGAGTACTCACCCTTGAAGATTCCAAAGCGGTTAACGAGAGCAGATTCTCGTGGGCGATGTAGTCGTACACTTGCCGATCTCAAGATTGCGTAGACGATCCTTCCGGTGCTGCGTTCCGGCAGTGCTTCCGCAGCCGGTCACACGTTCGATACTCGATGAAGACCTTCCTCTCCCTTGTTCCAGCAGGCAGCGGAGGTTGTAGTTCTCCTCTCGCGATTCCGGTAGCACGACGGCGTGGTGTCGGAAGTAGACGGAAATTCCTGCAGGGCTTTGTATGAGCCAGAGAAGGTTATGGTGGATCTAGGGTTTTCAGTGATCTAGGTTTAGAGGGCTGGATAGGAGGAGGTGGAGTCGGCGGCGGCTAGGGTGACGATGACAATCCGTGGCCATGGGGGTGGGGGCTTCGTGGGGAGTTCTGGTTGTGATCTCTTGGGGCAGCCCCTCCCCTCTATTTATGAGAGGGAGGTCAGCTTGGGAGAGGAAAGTTTGAATGCTTCCCCAACTCCCTCTTCTTGTAGGAGGGAAAGAAGGACTCTTTCCTTCTTTCACTAGGAAACCATTGTTCTACTTTGACTTTTCAAACCTGCCTTTTGACTTGCAATTTGGAGCTTAATTCCTCTCTTGCAAATGCCCAACCAAGTGACCTAGGACATGATTCAATCATTCCACTTAACCATGACACATTCATGAACCATTCCCCTTCCGGTCCGTTGAACCTTCTAGACCCTTCTAGAACCTCTCCGATGAAAACATCGAAATCATTCCCGAACTCCAGAATTGGACTTTCCTTATATGAATCTTATTATCCGGACCATTCCGGGTCTCCTCATGATATACCGGATCCCATTCGAGACTCCTACAACATTCGTTCTCCCTACTTACATTCCATATCTACTAAACAACATCGAATCCTTAAGTGTGTCTCCCTACGGTTCGTGAATTATGCGGACATGACGGAGACACTTCTCCGATCAGTAACCAATAGAGGAATCTGGAAATTCATATGGCTCCCACATATTTCTACGATTACTTTGCGGTTGAATGAACCACTTACATACGATACCAATTTCCCTTTGTCTCGCGATAGTTTACTTATCCGAGGTTTGATCGTCGGTATCTCTGCATACCTAGTTCAACCTCGTTACCGATAAGTACTCTTTTCTCGTTCCCATGATAAGTGATCCCTTGTGAGCCATTCACATGCTTGCAAGCTAATTGGATGACATTCCGCTGAGAGGGCCTAGAGTATATCTATCCGTCATATGGATGGACAAATCCCACTCTTGATCCATGTGCCTCAACACATACTTTACAAACACTCAATGCCACCTTTATAGCCACCCAGTTACAGTGTGGTGTTTGATGTCATAAAAGCATCCTTCTGGTGATGGTGATTAGCATGATCTCATGGTCGAAGGAATTAGGTTACTATGTATCAGAAAGCTTATAGCAAACTAACTATTGAAATGACTTGATCTTTATGCTACGCTTATCTATAGGAGCATGTCCATCACACCATTCTCCTAATGATATGATCTTGTTGTTAATAACATCTCAATGTTCATGATCGGGAAACCACGATCATCTATCAACCAACAAGCTAGTATTACAAAGAGGCTTTACCAGGGACTCTAATTTAGTTTACAAATCACACAAGTATTAATGTTTCTGGTTAATACTATTATAGCATGAATGTAAACATTTATCATAAACACAAATATATAATAATAACCACTTCTATTATTGCCTCTAGGGCATATCTACAACAAGAACAAGTAAGTAAAGTGCGGTAAAGGATAGAAGTAACCAAAGTGGTGGACGCGGAGACACAAGGATTTCTTTCCCATAGTTCCTTCCTTTTGAGGGAAAGTACGTCTACGTTTTGATAGGGGGTGGTTACAAACCACCAACGCCACGAGAGTCCTCCCTTGTTCTCCGATGAACCTCACCCTAAAGGGTTCGATTCACCTCTTCCACTATATTGGCAACCTTCGAGGTGGAATCCGGCACCTTTACAACGAGTTCGGGGCACACATCCACAACTTAATTGGAGGCTCCCAAATACAAGCAAGCTGTCAAAACAATCAAAGACAAGCTTGTAAGAACCAAATCAAAGCTAGGGTTTCCAAAGAAACACTAGAGCATGGGGGCCCTCAAATGAATGAGGGGGAAATGAAGATCTCTCTTCGTGAAGCTATAGATCAAGGCCTCCTCCTTCGATTCTCCAAAGATCAATGACTTTGGGTGGTTGGATGAAGATATCTTGTTGATTTGGTGGCTCAAATGGGGATAGTGTTCTTGAGTGGGTCGAGCAGCTGGAGGAAGGGGATAAGGTCCCCTATTATAAGCAGCCCCCTCCACTGAACCGTTTTCTGACCGTTGGAGAAAAGTCAGACCAGAGACTCCGGCCTGCACACCGGAGACTCCGGTCTACACCAGAGATTCCGGTCCATCTTCGGACCAGCCTCCGGACCAGCATACTGACTGACCAAGTCCATCTGCGAGCCAAGTGGGCCGGAGACTCCGGTCCAGCTGCACCGGAGACTCCGGTCTGAGGCTCACACCGGAGACTCCGGACCTTGCTCCGGACCCCTATCAGACTATCCTAGCTAGAGTTCTGTAGCCCCCTTTGGGGATTCCTGCGGAAACTCCGGTCCACACCAAAGACTCCGGTCCATCCAGACCGGAGACTCCGGTCTAGAATTTCCAAAAACATGCCAATCTTGCAGGAATCTTTCCATAGTGTAAGGGTCCTTTTCACTTAGCATTATATCAACCTATAGACAGTAACATACTATAAAATGATCTACTTGTTGTTAACGAACACCAAAAGTTATTATGACAGTAAATGTCCTTTCAATCTCCCCCTTTTTGGTGTTCGATGACAACTAGTGATTTTGCATGTAATAATTTGTATTAAGCTCCCCCTGACTATGTGTATAAGGTAAACAAGTAAATCATGCATGATAGATGGTTCAAAGTTAAATCACATAGTTCTCACATGAGTTACAATAATATAAGTGCACAACCACATAGTCACTCAGAAATGACAAACAGTCTCGCAAGCACATAATAAGGCAAATAACACATGAAGTTCAAATATGGCAAATAAAAGCAAATCCAAGCCCAAGCCCATGCAAAACGATGACAATGTCTTCTCACCCTTTCGCATCGAAACACCGAAAAGGGAAAAGACCTAAGCTAGCGCCCCAACAACTCAATAGTCCTCGTCATCCTCATCCATGTCCTGATCCTCATCACCCTCATCATAGTCATCATCATCATCATCATCAGGATCTGCAGGCCCTTTGCCATGAGGGCGAGAAGAGGAGGTACCCTGGTACCCATATCCAGAGGTGATATCAGAAAAAGTCTTCCAGTACACCAAGCTGTCCTTTTGGGAATTCCATGACCCAAAAGAAAGAGTGTGATCTGACTCAGTGGACTGTTGAGTACCATGCTCATCATTGTACTCACCCTCTCCTTCCTCATCATCCTCTTCTCCCCGAGCCTTAATTTACTTGAGGAGCTTCTCAATGCGCCGTTTGCTTTGGTAGGAGGCATGCTATTGCTTACAGATGTCTACATTCATGCAACACAAAGTCCTCTCCTAGAAAGTGGCCTTCTTGACCTTCTCATGTACATAGTCATGGGTCATTGGAGGCGTGGGTGCATTGGAGGCATTCTTCCTCCTAGCTCTAGGAGGAGAGGAGGCCCTCTCAGCCTCAGTGATATCCTCATCCTCATTTCCATAGGAACGCATAGGAGGAGGCCCCATGCACCCCTTCTGCTGCAGTGATACCATAATGTGCTCGGTGAGGTTGGGATCCAAGACAAGTGGGGAACCATGCTCCTGGTAGTTGATGATCCCATAACAAGTGGTGCATATGGAGGAGACTTCTTGTACAGAATGGAATGAAACATATCCTCAAATATGAAGTCCATCACATCAATAAGATTTGCATCAGCCTCGGGGCCAGCATTGTGAATCTTGTGGGTATGATAGAGGAGGTTGACTAGACCACATCTAATAGCATCATCATTCCCAGCACTTGGTGAGATGGTATGACAGAATATCCTCAACATCATATTGTAGAGGGGATTGAGTCCCTTGGACCCCCTACAACACCCCTGCTTCCATACAAAGGTGCAAGATTCATCTTGTTCTCCCCAAGAGCCGCTGAGTGCATGTGCAACCCAACATGAGTGGATACGCCATGGAAGGTATCGAAGATGACATTAGCAAAGTCATAGAAAGTAGCCGAGCAGCGGGTGGTGCCAGTCATCCAAGTCATGGTCCTATCTTGGTTAGATCCAAACACAAGAGTGGCGTAGAACTGCTACACAAGTGTGATGTTGTAGTCTTCACAGAGCTCCATCAATTTGAATAGGCCTAACTTCTCACAAATCCACAGTGCATCAGAGAAGTAGGAGCTTCTCCTCATCTGCTCAACACTCATAAATTTCTAGGGGGCAAACTGGTGACTTCTTGAGCACACTGTAAACATCCTTCATGAACACAGCCTGCTCCTTCCTCCAAAAGTGTGGATCCTCACTGGTATGTGGTATGTCATAGAAATCGGTCTTCCGCAGCTCATGGTACTCATTCTTTGACATGTGGGCCAAAGACCAAAGATTGTCATATTTTTCCCCCTTGGCACGGTTCTCTTGCTCAGTCCTTTCCTGCCCCCTCCTCGTATATGCTGCATCACGGGCCTGCTGTCTCTGGTTGGAGGGGGAACGATAAACTGACCCTCAGACTCATCATAGCGAGGATAGGCCCTCTTTGACTTGGCCTTGGTGCGAGGAGGACGACTAGAACCACCACCTGTGAATAACAGTGAGGGAGATAGCATGGAGGTAAGCATATATGTCCCAAAGATGCAGCACAAGAGTCTTGGGGCATTACTGAACCTATTTGTAACACCCTCTGAATCGGCCCTAGGCAAGTTTTAGCGAAAACTCGCCAAACCCGCATAGAAACGATTCGAAGGTGCCCACCAGGCACTTTCGTGCGGGTGGAAAAACAAAGTAAGAACATTACACAACAGTCCTCGATGGGACCCACAGAACATATATATATACAACAGCGACTCAAAGAGTCAAGAGTACAAATATGCGGTACAAAGATCCAAATCACCTTGAAAACGATAGAGCGTACGTCTACGGACAAGAAGCAAATGGGGCTAAGAGCCCTGAAGAATAACCAATGGCGTCCATAACCCCGCCTGTGCCAAGCGGAAGGGTAACCCGCTAACGGCGTCGATCTCAAAACCTGCTTCAACAAAAGGGTGCCGACAAAGGGCAAAGGAAAAGAAGGAGCGTCAAGATCGAGGCCAAGACACGGCGAGGCTAGAATTCGGCGGTCCTCGCCTACACAGGTATGGTGGACTGAGTGGCAGCGGCAGCATGCACTAAACAACCTATAGAGACTCGGAACAACTGGCGGTTATCAGAGGGGGTGAGAATGACCTATCCGGCTCCAATCGGAAGCTATCACCAAACAAACCCATCCTGGCGTTTCCCCCTCGTAACCAAACAAGGAGGTCAACCGAGGAACTCACACAGTTGGCAGTTTTACTTATTCAGTTATAGTTGCGGCACTTTACTAGTCAGGTTTAGATAATCGTCCTGATAAAGTAAGCAGTGGGCACTTTTAGTTAACCATTCCGTTATAGTGGCAGTACTTACTAGTCAGGTACAATGATCAATGAGATAACCACAAAACCCAGCAGTTGTTGGTACTTTTTCTTAGCCATTCCGTTGTAGTGAAGCTGATTACTAATCATATCGGAAACAAGTCAATTTAAAACAGTAAACTTTAGTTATAGTTGTCTATGATCAGACACTGTGCTCCAAGTCGTCCATAACCGCGGACACGGCTTCTCGAAAAGATTTAACCCTGCAGGGGTGCACCAAAGTATCCATAGGCACTTCGACCCTTTTGCCGATCGGTTAACATACACCCATCGGTATGTCGGCGGGCCTAAGTCACGACGTTCCTGCACCCAAAGCAAGCAATTGGGGCCACCCCACTAAGTACACCAGCAACGAAGTCGGCCGGTCTCGAGACGGACTCGGGGTTTGCGACAATGGCTGTGAACCAACAGTCCCCAATCGGGATCGTCGACACCGCGAAAACATTCCGCCTAAATAAAGACATGTGCAAGACTGCACAATCGTAAATAAAGCAAAGAAGCATGGCATAAGTACAGGATAGTAATAAAGCCCCAAACTACTTGTGGCCCCCAAGACAATACTTTGAAATCAGGTAATTATCAATGGGGCCCATATCTCCCCACTGTGGTTAGCGCGCCGATCTCGAACAGTGTCAAGAACTCGGGTCCCACGACACAAGTGGGCGGAAACCAAATCTTACCTATCACCCACCGATGCCTCTGCTTAATTCAATTTTAGTTGTTAAACAGAATTTAAAGTGAAACAATAAGTAAACCATGATCATCTCCAACGTCAACATGCGGCAATTCTCCAACAAAGGTGGTCCTTGACGACAAGCAAAACACTTGAGCAAGCGACTACACGCCGGGTCCATCTATCTACCAAACAACAGGTAATAGGATGTGTCCAAGGCTATATATGGCTGCCAGGGATATCACGGGTACGAAACTAGAGCAACGCAACACAGATAGCAATAGATCAACAGGAGGGAAGTAAATACTATAAAAGTAAGATAGGTAGAAAAGGGGAGATGCTCGCCTGAAAACATTGTCGAAGGTTCATCCGAAGATCGGGGCGAAGCTCACATCAACTCAACGGCCTTATCCGCGAAGAAGCAAAACACTAGAAGAAACACCGGATGCAATATTTAATACACGGCAGAAGATCGGCATGATGCATGCATGATGGATGTCATGGCAAGGTGCGATGCAATTAGGTCATATTAAGCGGAACCGGGGTCCCGACAATTAATTATATTGTTCAAGTTATTTAATTACCCCGCATATTAAATGTTGTTTAGCAAGTCCCCAGATGGAACCGGTTCGCTACACATGTTTAAATGAGGCCAATATAAAGCTAGATTTGCCCACATATGGGCCCCATATTTAATTATTAGGTGAATCGGCATAAGGCCCCCAAACCACAGATATGCATGCGAGACCAATTAGATATGCAACAAGTTGTTATTATGTTATGAAATAGGGTTTCGGGAAGGGTTCACACATTGAGGCTCTCGACGATCTTGGGGTTCCGGGGTTCAGGGTTCGACAGGGTCCAGGGTTCGACGGTTCGGTCTCGGCCGGAGCGTTCTCGGACTCCGGGGAGGACTTGGTTTAGTGGCGTTCCTGTCGCATTCGCGGTCTCCGGGTCATGTCGGTCCTGGCGTTCGACGAAGCACTTGTCGCGCGGTCTCGGTGTCGGGTGAAGATCTTGGCGTTCTCGGCGATCTTGGCATGCGACGTCGTCGGCATCGGTTCGGGACGGAGTTCTTGTCGTCGCGACGGTCTTGTCGGGTCCGCGCCATCGGGGCGGTCTTGGTATCCGGGAGGGAGAACTTGGCGTCCGGGCGGAGTACTTGGTTCGGCGTCGGGTTCGGCCTTCGCCTTCGGGAACGGTCTTCAGGGTCTCGACCAACTTGGTGTTTCCGGCATCTCCGAGTCGAGGATCTGGGCATCCGGGTTCTCGGTCTGATGGAGACCTTAGGTACCATCTTGATCCTCAGCGGCGAACCTGGGGCTCGTCACCGGGGTCTTCCGGGGTTCCGTGAGGTAGACCTTGTAGTACCGTGGTTGGTTGCGATATTGACGGGGCGCGATGTCCTTGGCTCCGCATCGGTACGAGTCCGGAAGATCTTGGCGATGTTGGATCGGTCCCTGGGTACGCAGTTCTCCTCTCGGGGACTTGGGGTTCGCGGGGCCGGACTTGAGCGGGACGGCGCGGGCTCGGGGCTTGGTGGAGGCCGACGCGGCGGGGAGAAACCGGGGACGCGGGCTGCGCCGTGGCAGCAGGAGCTCGCCTGAGGGAGGACAGGGGACGGCGACCCTGGCCGGAGGCGAGGCGGACCAGCAGCGTCGAGGAGGAGCTTGGCGGGCGCGGGGAAGCTGGCGCGGTGGAGGCGACGACGCGCCTGGCCGGAGGCGGCGGGATGCTGGCGAGACGGCGGGCGGTCAGCTGCTGGCGGGCAGCCCTGCGGAGGCTGGGCTGGCGAGGCGGCGGCGGGGTCGTCGAGCGCAAGCTCATGGGACGCCAGGAGCTGGCGGCTGGCGGCAAGCGGCTGAGGAGGTCTGGCCTTCGGGCGAGGGGCGCAGAGAGGTGGCGACGGGCCATGGTGCGGCGCTGAGCTTCGCGGAGAGGCGGCGGCGGCGGTTGGACGGAGGCGGCACGCAGGCGCTGGCTGGGCGAGCTGGAGGCGGCGAGGCGGAGAAGGTGGCCGGGTTGGGAAAGCGCTTGAGGTGAGTCTTGGCCGGAGGCGAGAGAGGAGAGCAGCAAGGGGCCATGGACGCGTCTTGAGGAGAGAGGAGGTCAGCGCGGGTGGTGGAAGAGAAACAGTGGTGAGGGGCGGTTCGGGCGTGGGTCCCAGGGGGCAGTGGGGGTGCAGGCGCGTGAGTGGGGGGGGATCGGTTGGGGCAGGGAGTGTGCTGACGTGGGGGAGAGGTGGAGAGAGAGGAGGGGTGAGGCTGGTGGGATTAGGTGGCAGATCTAGATTGGTTAGGGGGGAGGGAGAGGGTGAGGTGGCACTAGGGGATTGGGTGGGGTGATGTGGCCAGGTAGGGGTGGGTAGATTTTTAGGTAGCTCTAGGATTTAGGGTGGGACAGGTTGGACCGTTTTTTTTTAAAATCTGGGGCGGTCGTTCGGGTCGGGTTGGCCCGTTCGACTGCCCCTACTAAAATAAATAAATCTTTTATTTAATTTAATTGGGCCGTTTGCAACCCGATAGCAACAAAACAAAATTATTCCGGAGACCCGGTGTTTGACATTTGAATAGAGATGGGGCGTCTGGAAAACAAATCAGGGTTTGCAAAAATAGTTTTATGCAAACAATGCATGATGATGACGATGCAATGCACAAATTCAACGCGATTTTCTAGTAGTGGTTTTGCGGGATGCCACACTATTTGAGTGACCCCACACTGGATTCTCTGGTCTTGTGGACCGGAGTCTCCGTCCCTAGGGCCGAAATCTCCGGCCGAGAGGCTCGAGCATGACCTGGGAGGCTGCTGGAGGGGGTGAATCTAACAGATCGGGCAATGCAACAAGACTAATGTACCAGTGTGCACACAAACAAGTGATTCCAATGGACAAAAGAACACCAATCCTCAAAAACACATCTAGAGATGAACCCTAGGAGAAAAAGAGGAGGAGAGGTACCAGATCTGTCCATGGGATCGATTCCACCGGTGGGAATGACCCAATGGAGGAGAGGAGGAGTTTGGCCGACGGCACGGCGGATCCCGGGGGCTTCTTGAACTCCGAGGAGAATTTTTGGAGGAGGGGGCAACGAGTTTGAAAGTGGGGAACGGGGGTGGATGAATGAAACTGCTGTTTCAGTTCACCCCGTTCCCCTCCCTTTAAGTGGCAGAAACCATCTAGAGAAGAGACTCCGGCCTACACCGGAGACTCCGGTGCGAGTGCGCCGGAGACTTCGGTCCTCCTCGACCAAAAACTTCAGATTTTGTGTTTAGGGACACATATGAGAGATAGAGTGTTTTAAGACAAGGTATAGGCTTGGGTTAAGATGTCACACTGTGAAGAATCAATAAGATCCATAAAAATCCACAAAAATATTCAAGAAAACTCCAAATATACACGAACCAAGAACCAACTCTTCACTAAGAAGAGGGCGGTGGCCGAGGCCACCATGTAAGATTTTGTGGCATGACACCACGAAGAATTATCCTTGGGTTCATAGCCACTACTCATCAATGAAGCTCATATATCACAAACTGGTATTAAGAGATTTGAATTTCTTAATCTTGGTATGGGGGGAGGGATAGTCCAGTTTATTAGGACTGCACTCCCCTATTTCCATGCCTGCACCTAAACCAAATAAGGGTCAAGACATAGGTGAGTATGCAAGGTGATCAAGTTAAGCTCCTTGAATCTATGATATTTAGTTCATTCCTCAAATAACAAAACCTTGCTTCATCAAGTGGCTTCGTGAAGATGTCGGCAAGTTGGTCTTTGGTTGTCACATATGATAGCTCAATATCACCTCGAGCAACATGATACCTAATGAAGTGATGAAGAATATCAATATGCTTTGTCCTTGTGTGATCCACCGAGTTGTAGGCAATCTTGATAACACTTTCATTGTCACATAGAAGAGGCACTTTGTCACAATGGACACCGTATTCCTTTAAATTTTGCCTCATCCATAGCAATTGAGTGCAAGCACTAGCATCTTCCACATAATCGGCTTCGACGGTGGAGAGAGATATACAATTTTGCTTCTTAGAAGACCAACATACCAAGGACCTACCAAGGAATTGGCAAGCCCTGGATGTTGATTTTATATCATCCTTATCACCAGCCCAATCCGAATCTGTGTATCCACAAAGAGCAAATGTTGACCCTCGAGGATACCAAACACCATAATGTGGGGTATGAACCAAATATCGAAAGATTCTCTTGACCGCCATCAAATGGCTTTCTTTAGGAGCCGCTTGATATCTTGCACACACACCTACACTCAACACAATATTGGGTCTAGATGCACAAAGGTAAAGCAAAGAACCAATCATGGACCGGTATACCTTTTGATCCACATCTTTACCATTTGGATTTTGTTCTAGATGAGCCTTTGTAACCATGGGGGTAGGAGCACCATTTAAATCTTTCATGTTGAATTTTTTGAGCATATCTTGAGTGTACTTGGCTTGATTGAAGAATGTTCCTCCTCTTACTTGCTTGATCTCAAAACCAAGAAATACTCTGAACTCCCCCATCATAGACATCCAGAACCTATTAGTCATAAGCTTTGAGAATTCATCATTAAAACCTTTGTTAGATGAGCCAAAGATAATATCATCAACATATATTTGGCATACAAAAAGCTCCCCATTGACCTTCTTAGTAAAAAGAGTGGGACAATTTTCCCAACCTCAAACCCACGGTCAAACAAGAACTTTCTAAGGTGCTCATACCACGTGCGTGGGGCTTGTTTGAGCCCATAGAGCACCTTATCAAGTTTGTAGACATGGTTTGGGAAGTTGGGATCCTCAAATCCTGGGGGTTGCTTTACATATACCAACTCATTCAATGGACCATTAAGAAATGCACTTTCTACATCCATTTGTTGCAATTTAAAGTTATGATGTGCCGCATAAGCAAGAAGGATACATATGGACTCAAGGCGAGCCACGGGTGCATATGTCTCTCCATAATCAATGCCTTCAATTTGAGAGAACCCTTGAGCAACCAATCTTGCCTTGTTCCTTACTACAATTCCATGCTCATCTTGCTTGTTCTTGAATATCCACTTGGTGCCTATAACATGGCGGCAATCCTTTGACTTCTCAACTAACTTCCATACTTTGTTTATCTCAAAGTTTTTGAGCTCTTTGTGCATTGCTTTCAACCAATCCAAATCTTCAAGAGCTTCTCACACTTTATTTGGTTCAATCATGGAGATGTGTGCTTGATGTTCACTAAACCTCTTCAATTGTGCTCTTTCGGAAATTCCTCTCCTATGATCTCCAACCACATTCTCTAGAGAGTGATCTCTTAATTCCAACATCCTATCCATTCTAGATTCGCGACGAATATGGATCTCCTTGTTGTTTCTTGGGGGGACCTCTTCATCATTTTGGTCCTCGTCTTGACCATTAACTTGACCTTGTTCATCATCGGAATCATTCTCTTCATTAAGAGGCAGAGATTTACCTTGGTCTTGATCAGGCACACTACTAGAATTGAGTTTATCTTGTCTCAAGTCAATTTGTATGGACCTTCCTTGTGTAATTGACTTGGCAGCACTTTACATTCTAGATAATGGTGACTCAAGCTCCTCCTCACTAGAGATGTCACCTTGATCAACATGTTGAGGGTCCACAGCTTGTCTTTGGCTTGGGTCATTGTCCTCCTCGGTGGATGGAGCTTGTTGTTGTTGTTGTTGTTGTTGTTGTTGTGAAGATGAGGGCTCCACTTCAGTAGAGCATAGTTCTTCTCGATCCGCCATAAGGGGTTCCTCAACAGGGTGGATATATTCCACACCCATTCTTCCTATGGCATCCTGAGGCATTTCATCATCTGCATCACAAGCATCAACACACCCCCTTGGGGACCATCATATTCTTCGAAGGTCACACTACAAGATTCTATGACGACTCCTGAGAGCTTATCATAGATTCTACAAGTGTGAGATTCAAGAACATAGCCAACAAAAAATACCCTCTAATGCTTTGGAATCAAATTGGACAAACGAACACCTTTTATGAGATAGAAACACTTACAACCGAACACCCGGAAATAAGATATGTTGGGCTTGTTACTAGTAAGTATTTCATACGGAGTCTTGTTCACTTCTTTGCAGAGGTAGAGCCAGTTTGATGCATGGCAAGCGGTGGAGATGGCTTCGGCCCAAAAGTTGTATGGATATTTAAACTCCGCCAACATGGTCCTTGCCATCTCAATAAGGGTCCGGTTCTTCCTCTCGGCTACACCATTTTGTTGAGGGGTATATGCAGCGGAATATTGGTGTTTTATTCCCTCATCACCAAGAAAATCATTCAAGGTGTAGTTCTTGAACTCGGTGCCATTGTCATTTCTTATTATCAATACGGTGACATTGTATTAACATTGAACCAAGTTGATGAAGTCGATGAAGGTCTTTTGGGTCTCACTTTTCAACTTGAAGAAATATACCCATGAGTATCTTGAATAGTCATCAACAATCACCAAACAATATTTCTTCCCACCAAGACTTGCATGAGATGGAGGACCAAAGAGGTCCACATGAAGGATCTCCAAGATCCTCCTTAACTTGATGCGGTTCTTTGGCTTGTGGGGAGCATCATGCATCTTTCCTTCTACACATGCCCTACAAACACGATCTTTGGCAAATGAAACATTTTCTTTTAGTCCAACAATATAGCCATCCTTGTGGAGACTTTGCAAAGTTCTCATATTGACATGGGCTAGTCAGTGATGCCATAACCAACCCACATCGGCCTTTACGAATAAGAACATCGCACTTGTAGTGGTTTGCCCCGAAAAGTCCACCACATACAAGTCATTTTCGACGTACCCAACAAAAGAGACCTTGAGAGACTTGCTCCACATGAGGACCACAATATCATCATCAATAAATATGGCAAAGCCCATCTTTCCAAGAGCACGGACTGAAAGTAAATTGTAACCAAGGTTCTCAACAAGCATGACGTCCACAAGTGTGATATCGTGGGCAACCACTACCTTGCCAAAACCCATTACCTTAGACTTGGACTTGTCGGCGTATCTCATGGATATTTGATCATCATTTGGCCTTAATTCCTTGACAATAGAAGAGGTTTCGATCATATGACTTGTGCATCCATTATCAAGCACACACTTTGGCCCTCCAGAAGCATATGTCTACAAAAGATCAAGCTAGTTTTTAGGTACCCATTTTTCAATGGGTGCTCTTTTGTTAGCAACAAGGTTCTTGGGGACCCAAATAGACCAAGCAATATAACCATCAAATGGCCCAACATATTGTGCATACACATTACCATAATAATCATGCATTAGAAAATAGTGAGGGTTAGCACTTCCTGCAAAATCATCATGAGACATAGTTTTACCACTTGTGGTCTTACTACCCACAATGGCGTTGTCTTTCTCTTGTGCGGTCTTGGCCTTCTTATTCTTCTTGTTGTTGTTCTTGCCTTTGGAGACAAAACCAATGCCCCTTTATCACCATTTTACCTTTGCTTACTCAAGAGGTCATCAATGGACTTGTTTCCTTTTGGAAAGTTGGCCTTAGCTAGCTCCCCCTTCAACCTAGCATTTTCTTCAAGAATATTCGTGCTACTAGAAGGAATTAAATTACTAAGAGAAGCAATATTGGTCAATTGAGTTTGAAGCTTTTCATGTGACTTTGTGAGTAACAATAGTTCACTTTCCAAGGCCTTGTGAGACTTGTCAAGCATCCTATAGTCCTCGGCAAGTTTTTCATGAACAACACCAAACCCAATCTTGTCCTTTTTAGCCTTTTTATATTTAGTAACCGCATGATCTCTTTCCTTGACGAGTCTATTAACAATTAAGTCATTAGCCCCATCAAGCCCTTCAAGTTTTAGTTCAAGGGACTCTCTAGTCTCTTGTTCTTCTTCTAGATAATTATTTAGGGATTCTACCTCAATCATGTGTTCTCTTCCTAGTTTACATCTTTCATCAATAAGCTCTTGAGGTCCACAAAATGTCTCCTGTGTTCCCCTTGCAAGTTATTCATGAACTCATCAAAAGAAATTATTTCCTTTTTGACCTCAAGAGACATTTCATCATCATTTTCATCATTACTCAAGAGGGAGGGGTGGGATGATGAAGATACTTTCGTTCCTCTTGCCATAAGTCAAGTGACGTTATTGTTGGAGAGGTTCTCATTTGGAGAGGCGAAGAGGGAGAATGTGGGAGTACAAGTAGTGGCAAGAGTAGCCACACCACTTGATGTTTCCTCTTCATCATCTTCGTCCTCTTCATTGTCGGAGTAGTATTCTTCATGAGTGATCAACACAATTTCACCCGACTTCTTGTTGATGGGATTCTTCTTGATGAAGGGTTTCTTGTAAGGAGCTTTGGAAGTTTTCTTCAACACAAGTTTACCCCCATGATATTCTCTCTTCTCATAGAGACAACCCGCCACAAAGTGATAGCGGTCACCACAACTGAAGCAAGTTCTCAATTTAGTGACATTTTCTCTTCTTCCATTTGGGTTGCTTCTTTGTTGCATTTCCATCTTGGCCTTGGCGGGGTTCTTCCAAAAGTTCTTTGCATAGAAGGCCATATATTCGCCACGAGCAATCTTGACATCATTGGGGTGGCTCATGGAGAGGCCTTCATCACTATCATCTTCATCCCCATGATCCACAACTTTGGCCTTCAATGCAAGGTTGACAACATTGCTCATTCCAAGGGCTCGAGCACGGACATCTTTGGCATTCTTGGTGGCAACCTTGAAATAGGCCATCTCTTGCATAACTTCATTGGAGGTCATGAGGTTGTAGTTGTGTCTTCCTTGTAGGATCTTCAAGTCGGTGGGATCAAAGGGCATGAGTGCACTCACATATTTCCTTTTTATCCAAGCATCATCCACATGTGAGGCACCCACATTCCTAAAAGCGGTGGCGGTGGACTTGAGCCTACGATACATGTCTTCATGATCTTCACCTTCCTTCATATAGAAGCCTTTGGCTTCATTGCTTAGTGCATCATACCGATTCCTTCTCATGCTCTCATTCCCAACATACAACTCTTTGAGAGCATCCCAAGCTTCCTTGGCGGTGTTGAGGTGCTCAATGTGTGGGTAATATTTTGTACCCAATCCTTGTTGTATCATGTGCAAGGCTATGGCATTAAGTTGACTATTGACAACTTCTCTTGTTGTCAAGTTGTTGGGATCCCCAATATAGAGTCCTTGTTCAATGATGTTCCATAACTCAATACAAGAGCTGCGCACAAGAGATTTCATTAGAGATTGCCATTGAGCAAAAGTAGATGCATATAGCTTTGGTGGGTCTCCTCCATTGTTTATATGAGGGTGGGGAATTGGAGGGTCGGGAGAGTACCATCCATGAGAGTCATGGTTCTCTCCCTTCCAACCATCCCTTTTTGTGGTGGAATTAGTGTTGTCTTGATTACCCCCACCACCATACCCTCGGGTGATGTTGGGGCATTCACCTTAGGTAATACTGATGGAGGTTCCTCTTGAGGAGAAGGGGATGATGAGCCACCTTTATCTTTAACAAGTTGCTCAAGTATCTTATGCAATTGTTTGATATCGTTGGCCAAGGAGGATCTCAATCTTGTTTCCAAGTTATTGAGATCATCCATGGTCACCGAGTGTAGAGGTCCCAACCTTTAATAAGGTAGAGATCCCTGTTTTTACAATGCTAGTCCCTGGTTCAATAGCTAGCATCCACAGTTAAGATGTAATATCAAGAAACAAAGGTCATAATACAACTTTATAACCAGGAATAAAATAATTCATTACATATTACATAGCTCATTTGGATATCTCATTACAATGCAGCAGAATAACTATATAGCATGGAGCCCTTCGTCTTCAAAGTGCCATAGGCAATCACGTTGGTTGTAGACTTGTAATCCTAATCAACACACTTCACTAACATCAAACAAACCTGCAACATAATAAGTTACAGCCACAAGGGTCAATACATTTGAATTGTATTGGCAAGTGATACTATGGTAGTATAGTGGAGTCTATCATCTATATGCATTTGGCTATGTGGATCTTAGGCTTGCTTTGCTCAAAATAGTTTTTCCTTATCATTTGAAAACACTAAGTTTTTGTTTGTCAAAATCACCCAAGGCATCTCCCAATAGAAATTGGTGATCCTTTAACCCTTGTTCAACCAGAAGTTTTTAACTTAGAAAATTGGGATGAGGAGATTATTGATAGCTTCCATGTCAATTGTCTAATGCCGGGGACAGAGCTAAGTACTTAGATTTTTCACTCTGCAGAGGTGGTGTACTTTCCCCACAAGACTTGATTTTCACCAAGACAGGACCTTTCAGAAGCCTTCCCTTAGACCAAATGGACGCGTTCCAACCTATCACCCACTACCACCAACTATCCAAATGGCTAAGTTATTGCAACCTATATGATCCAGACAGAGCCCATAATGCCATGTGGCTACAGTAGAAGCTTCTTAACATATGGCATCTCAAATCTCTTTGTTCCTAGGTGGCTTTCCACAAGTGAGATACACAAGGTAAACTATAAAAATAGGCCTTGTGTAACCACTCAACACAAACCATTCTTTCCATTCCACCCAGGTGATTCATTCACTTAGTTATTTTATTAAACAAAACACAAGTCCTTGACTTAGAAATATTCTATAACATGAATATGATCCACCCTTGTTTTCTACTAGCTAATCTAAGCATGATGGTAGTAGGAATCTTAACTTAGGAGAATTATACTAAGGTTTCATCTATTGGGATTTCCCATGGCATAGTTTATACTTAGCAAAAATTCCATGCAAGTCCTACTTAGAACTATCACTAATGCATAGTGAAAATAATGGGACAAAAGTATGAAGCACAACTTGCCTTTTTGGTAGAGAATATAAGTTCACTCCTTGATCTTGCAATAGTCACACTCTTCAAATTCCACTACAATTCAATCAAGCAAGGCACAAATTCAATCTACCATTCAAGCATTTCATTACATAGAATAATAAAAACAAAGTAATGCATGCAAGCATGCCAACGATTGTTTTATTTGGAAAAGTGGTTTATATTAGGCTATAAACATTTTAAAACACATATTGGTCATTTATAAAAGTGGCAAAACCATTTGATATTAAGTTTGTGAAAATGGCCATTTGAATCATTCTTGTTTTGCTAGAAATGTTTTAATCAAAGTAATAATTTCTAGTGTTTGACAAATATATTTTTAAACACAAATGTTAGTGTTTTAAGGTCAAATGTTTAATATTAAAACCATTTGCAAAAGGTTTTATCTATAAACCATTTTCAAATCAAAGGATTATTTTATTTTGTTGGAAATGCATTTAAACAAAGTAATAATTTTATAGGGTTCACCAAATATATTTTCAAATCCTAAAACTTTATGTTTAGGGTCAGAGAGTTTAATTCAAACCATTTTCAAAAGGTTTTACTCAAATAGCATTTCAAAACATAAACAATATTTTTATTTAACAAGAAATGCTTTAATTCAAAGATTCATTCTTTAACTTCACAAAATACATTTTTAAATCCATAAGTTGGTTTATATGGTCAGTAGGTTCAAAACAAACGATTTACCAAATATTTTACCTTAGAAATATTTCTAGAAAGTTTTTAAGTTCAAATTATGCCTACACAAGTTTCTGTAAAAACAACCAATTTAACAGAAGAAATTTACTATACAAAGTACATGGTTGGAAAGTACTCTTCTTTCGGACTCCATTGTATAAAATTTGTAAAATTTGGACGTGTGGGTCAAAAGTTATGCAATACAAATTCAAGCAACTAATAGATTCAATTATATTTTTAAAACAAATCCTGAGCCAAGTGTTGTGTTGTGATTGGCCGAAAATGATTCGTGCGGATCGACTGCTGTGGTGCATTGGATTTAAAACAGATCGTGTGGCACATATGAGTTCTTACCCCTTCGTTAAGTCATCTATTTCTACGCATCCGATCTGCGACGGCGACTGGCGGCGGCGCGCTCAGACGAGGATGGTACCGGCGATTCAGGAAGCAAGAGATGATGGAGAGAAGCTCACCAAATTCGCCGTACTTTGCTGATTCTCGTCGTGTCCTTGTTTAACGAAGGGGCGCTCGAGGTTGACACAGATTCCTTGCCGGAGTTCTCTCTGGCGATGGTTGCTCTCTGTTGAAGACGGAGGCGATGTTATGGTGCACGACAGAGCAAGTAAAGGATGCAGTCAGATGCGCAAGATCGTGGTGAGTACACACGTGTGAAGGAGAGGGAGAGGTGCGGTCGGATTTTACCTTTGTTGTTCGTCGAAGAGATGACAGACTATGACAACGCTCAGACGTGGAAGAAGCCGACGTTCTGGGGCGCGCGTGGCCAAGCGGGCAATACTGGGAGGTGCAGAGAACAATGGGGAGCATGCTCGTTTGCTCCAGTGAGCAAGGGGAGGCGTAGGCTAGCCGGAATTGTCGCGGGAAGGTCGTCGGATACAGTGTCTTGCAGTCAGGAATTGGTGCAGCCTGGGGTCGTTCGGGTGCGAGCGAGCGAGGGGAAATGGGGAGAAGAGGGGGGCGCTTAAGATGGCATGGCCGGGGGGCTGATTTATTGGAGCGTTACGTGAATTAAATCGGGCCATCAATGGCCAGAAACGGCAGAGGAGGGTGGCGAAGTCAGCACTTGGGTGAGGAAGAAGGTCTGCCTGGTGGGGTCATTTCGTCAGCGTGAGAGAGAAAGAACAGGTGGGGTCCAGTGGTCAGTGGCGATGTGGGTTCGTTCTCTGGTGCGAATGGTTTTCTGCGGGGGAGAGGGCTAGTTGGGCCAGTGGGCTGGGCTTGCTGGCTGGGTCGTTTCCATTTTTTTTTGTTCTGATTCATTTTTCTTTTTCTATTTTCTTTTTCTGTTTTGATTTGTCTAAATTATTTCAAACCTTGTTTGAATTCAAACCTTTTTCAAATGCTCAGTATATTTCTATACTGTTTTAAATAATTGTTTTAAGTCTATTTTAGAATAATTCCTTTATTCTTTTATGGTTTGTATTTTATTTAAAATAGGCTCTTGCCCTTATTCAAATAATATTTTAAATATAATTTCCATTCTTATTTAAATTCAAATTTTTATCCAAACCTTTTCCAGTAGATTTTATTTATTCAAAAGGGTGTTGAATAATTCATTTTGATTTATTTGAAATGTTTTCATATGATCTATTAATCATTTAAATTGGGTAAATGTCTTCAATTAAATAAAATTTGATTATGATTTTAATACCATATAAATTTTATTTAAGTGTTTCTTTTATTTCATTTAAGTTAATTAAATGACTTTTATTTTACTTGGGTAATTCCATTTATTATTTTCCCAAGATTTAATTTATCATTTCTATCAGAGATTTTGTCTTTATTTAATAGAATGGAATTTGGTTAATGCCATATAATTTTATTTTGAATATTCTTTATCTCTTTATTTCATTTGGATTTGGACTATATTTATTCCATTTGCTTATGGACTTGGCCAATTTTTATTTTGGCTTTTGAATATTCCTTATTTATTTATTTCTTCCTTTGTCTTATAAAATCCATATCTTTTTATTTAAAGAACCAAAATTGGTGATTCCAATTTGTAAATTTTTATTTAATATTTGTTTATCTCTTTAAATCCTTTTAGGATTACTTGTTCACAATTTGGTATGGATTTGAGATAGGAGCTTTGTTAGCTTTGGAAATTATTCCCTTACCTTATTAAATTCATAAGATTTTATCCATGGCTCCAAATTGAATGAATTCAATTTCTATGGTTTTATAATATTTTAATTTATCATTCTTGATCATTTTAAAATGTTTGTTGACCAATTTTTATGTGGATCAAATCCATAGGCTTAGAGTAATCTTGGAAAAGATTTTCTTTCTTTAGGGTTTTAGAATTTTGGTTTAACTTTTCCAAGTGTTTAAATTTCAAAACACATTATTAATGTATGCATTTCTCTTGATTGAAATTTGTTGGATTCCATTTTATTCAAAGTTTGTTCAATATGGGTTTTAATGTCCATTTGGAATAAAAAAGTTTCTTTTCTCCCTAAATTTCAACAATTATTTATTTTGTTTATTTATTTTTCACATTTCAAAATTTGGAAAATTTTGGGATGTGACAGGCTACCACCCTTAAAAGAAATATCGTCCCGAGATTTGGGAAAGCTGGAGGTTACAAGTTGGCTTCAAAGCAACTAGGGTACTACCACCCTTAAAAAGTTTTCTACTAGATTACATCTTGGCTTGCTTGGGATCTTGATGAATCTTCTTTGGGCAGACATCTGCATAGTGTCCTTTGTTTCCACACTTGAAACATGTGACAAGGCTGAGATCCTTCATAAGCTTGCTTGTCTTGTACTTCATATTTTCTAGACAATTTCTTGCATAATGTCCTTGGTTACCACAATTGTAACATGTGACAAGGTTGAGTTCTTCACGTATCTTCTGTGGACAAGTTGATATATAATGGCCTAGCTCTTTGCAGTTGTTGCACCACACTTGGATAATTTCCTTATACTTCTTCTTCTTCTCTGGACATTCATTGGCATAGTGTCCCATCTCTTTGCAATTGCAACATTGCACTTGGCTTTTGTCCTTTTTCTTGGGTTTATCCAAAGCTAGGATTTCTTCTAGTTCATGCTCTTCATATCTCACCTCAAAGGTGAGAAAGTCTCTTGTTTCCTTAATCGTTTCCTTGGATAATACATATGTTTCCTCTTTTGTCCATCACTGTGAGTCATAGTGCATGGAGGTGCAAGCTGAGATTTTCCTCTGTCTTCATCCTTCTTGATAGAAGTTGTTTCCTCATGGGGGTTACCAAACTTTTGTTGCACTCCACCTTGTTTCCTTTGTTGAACTATATAATAGATGGGGCATTGGATAGGGACATGATTATTTCCTTCACATAGGAAACAAGTCACTTGAGATGTGGGGCATTGTTTAGTTGGCTGTTTCTCTTCACAATTAGGGCATTGATCTTCATGATCTTTGGAAGTCTGATCCATGTCTCCAAAAATATTGCAAGCTTGAGTTCCTTCTATAATATCATCCTTGACATCATTGTTGTCACAAACTCCTTGGGAAAGGTTGTCTTTCATGTTGATCATTTGAGTGGTCATCCCTTGCAACAATTGGGATTGGATTTCCAAAAACTTTTGCAGGTTGGGTCTAACTCATTGTTGTTGGCTAAAAACTGAGTTGCCATCTGATTCAACTGGGCTTGGGTTGCTAGAAATTGTTCTCGCATGTGCATCTCTTGGTTGTTGTTGCTACCATTCTTGATGTTGGAGTTTCTTGGGGAAGTCATCTGTTTGGGTTGGACTGGGATTAGAATAGGCAAAAGATTTCTAAGGAAGAAGTCTAATCACACACAACAATTCATACAAGCAATGTGCAAGCAATCACAAACAAACATTCCACTCAAACAACAAAGGTTCAAGCACATTTTAGGCAACAAAATTTTTGCTACACCACATAAGTTGGTGTGTTTAATCTAATCATTAGTATGGTGGTCCAACTATATGGTTCACTTGAGATAATTCCATTATTCTTAGGTGTTTCTTCTTGAATTAGATCATGGTATCCTTGGAGAAATTCTTATATCTTGGTCACAAACTTCAAAGGTGATGATGGTTTCTTCTAAGTTGTGTTTCCCTAGTCTTCAAGTCTTGAATAATATTTCCTGTCTCACTTGTAGTCCTTAGTGATATCCAAGTTGAATTCCTTGGTGAAAATAAAGTTGAAGTTTTTGATGATGTTGAAGTTGAAGTCATTTGAGTTGGTGAAGTCCTTTGCTCATGGTTGAAGTCTTTGCTTCATGGTTGAGGTTTTGTCCAACAAGTTTGAAATATAAGAGATGTAGAATCAAAACCAAAAGGATGAGGAAAGAGTTTACAAGATTGTTTGTAAATAAGTGTCGTGGGAATGACCACGGCAGATGCTGCAATCGGCAGCGAGTAGTAGAACATGGGGCAAGGGAGGCCAGCCATTTGCGCTGCGAGATGAGGGCTGAGACACAAGGGTTTACCCAGGTTCGACCCCCCGGAGGGTAAAGACCTACTCCTGCTAGATTGTATTATGGGGAGAGTACAATGGGGCGAGCTCGTCGACTAGGCAGCGAGTCGCTTGGGTGTATGATGGAACGTACCCTCTATGCGTCCTCTAGGGAGGTTTATATAGACTCACCTCCCTAGGGTTTACAGATCTCAACTGAATCAGTTAAGGTTTCAACGATTCTTTAACCTAATCCGACTGGGCCTATCCATGCTTCTGGGCCTTCAGCTTCCAGTCGCTTGAGTCCACGCCTGATCTTGATCCAGTCGCCGTCCTGCAGGCCCACTCGCTGGCACCTCGGCCAGTAGGAAACGTCCTGCTGGGTATACCCCGGTAGGCATATCGCCATCAGTAGTCCCCAAGGCCGTCGTTGATTGGTCGCAGCGTCAAGGCGGTCGAGTATCTGGTCCAATGACGCCAATCGAATCGGCGGCGGACTCTGAATAAAGGAAAACTAGTTACACTAGTCGCAATAACGGCCCAATCAATCGCTTTCTAACGGGTCGGCGAATACTCAGTCACTGTTATAGTGATCGGGTCAGCGAATCGTCGAGTCGCGTGGAGCGACGAGTCGAATGGATGAAGTTGGACCGTCAATTGGGGTCAAACTAGCTGTTGGGGTAATCTAATGGTAACTTCGGCGTAATTACCACGTAGTAACGGCTCCCGAAATTGGCGGGTAGCAACCGCTATATAAGGAGAATGACAGGCGAAGGGGAAACACTCCTTCGTCCTTCCTCTGATCTCGCCCATCTCCGTTTTCCACTCCGCATCGTGATCCAACCAATCCAGAGAGTCCCGACCTCCGCGAACTTCCAACCAATGGCCCCCTCCACCGAACCATGGGGCAGATCCAAGTGTACCAGGGCGCTACTAGCGTCCTTCGAGGAGGCCGGGATCCTGCGCACCAGCAGATGGCGCATCCCCGCGGCCGGAGAAGAGACTCCGGACCCGCGCGAGGGAGAATTCATCTGCTTCACCAGCCACCTGGGGCGGGGGCTGGGGTTTCCCACTTCCCTCTTCTTCCGGCGTTTCTTCGCCTACTACGGGATCCAGCCGTCGGACCGAGGCCCGCACAGCATCGAGCAGCTCGCCATTTTCGTGGCGTTCTGCGAGTGCTATCTGGGCTGCAGGCCCTACTTCCTCTTGTGGCAAGATCTGTTCCATGGGAGGATCAACCGCGAAGAATCAGACGGCCCGATGCTGGCTGCGGGTGGCCTGACATTCCAGCTGAAGTCGAAGGCATCGTTCTTCGACCTGATGCTGCCCGCCAAGGCGGCAAACGAATGGAAGAAATCCTGGTTCTACGTCACCGAGTCGACTCCAGACGGCGAGGTGGCGCTTCCAAGGTACTCCGTCGACCGGCCCGAACCGCGTCGGCTCCAGGTCGGCATGCTCCCGCTGGATCAACGGATGGTTGTCGACGAAATGTTGCAAACCATCCGCGATCTGAGGAAGAAGGGCCTCTAGACCATTAACCTCTACAACTGCTGTTTCGGGCGGCGGCTCGTGCCCTTGGCCCGACGCGACCATTACATGTATGAGTACACGGGTAAGGACGATCCGACGAAGTCTTCCTTCACCGAATAGCATCTTGACGACTATACTCTGGCCCTGAAGAAAATTACCCAGGCGGTGTATCTGGACGCGAAGGCCGGGGTCGCCCCTTATACTGCAAGGCGCCCAGCTCCGACGGTAAGCCATTATTTCGCCACCACTCGCAGTCGCAGATGATGCATTTGCGGTTGTGCTGACGTTGTCTCATGTTTGTTGTAGTTGTTCCAAGTGGTGGAAGGATGGCTCCCACCCGCAGGCGACAAAAACTCTAGCTCGTCCATGCAGTACGGGAGCGAGTCGCCATCCGCCAAAGGCGACATCGGGAGCGACGATGGTGATGATGACGACGACGACAAAGACGAGCCCATGGAAGACACCATCCCAACAGTTCGCAAGACTCGCGGGCAACACCAGCGCGAGCTCGAAGCGCGTAGAAGCCTTGAGCCTCACGATGATGATGACGACGAGCTTCCCGAGCACACTTCACATCGTGAGGCCACGCAGTCGAAGAAGAATAAGAAGAAGGAGAAGAAGGAGGCGAAGGCTCCGCTGAAGAGGAAGACGAAGCCGGCAAAGTAGACGTCTCTGCCCCGATCCGTGACCAGTTCTGACGCCACCAGCTCGGCTAAGGGAGAGGCGGCGCGCACGACCGTGGAGACAGATGCTGCATCCCCCCTTGACGAGGTGCCTCTAGCGGCGCTTCCACCTCCATTCGCCCCAGTCTCTGGGTTGGGAGCTACTCCGGTCGCAGCAGCTTCGCCTCCCAAGGAAGCTCCCGCAGCCGTCGTCACGGAGGCTCCTGCCGCAGCCTCGTCTTCGAAGAAAACCTCTGTGTCTTGGGCACACGGTGTATTCGAGATGGGCCTCAGTCGGAAGTTGGGGCCCGAGCTGGAAAGGCCTGCCACCATCCGCACCGGTCTGCGGTTCATACCAGTTACCAAGTAAGTCCTGTTCATCCGCTTGTCTTCCGTTCTAGTCGGACAGTCTTATTCATATCATTGTTTCGCAGGACTGGAGTTAAAAAGATCGTCCATCCTTCTGTGGCCAAGGTTCTGCCATTCATCACCGAGGAGGACCCCTCACGGAAGAGGAAAATCGACGAAGTCGCTGCTCCCGCTGACGGTGCCAAAAGGGCGAAAGGCGACGACGTCGTCACGGTCTCTGATGACACGGAGGTTGCTCCGAGCAAACCTCCGACTGCGACGGAGGTGGGCTCGAAGACCAAGGAGGCTGTTGCCTCACCCGAAGTGGTCGAGCCGTCTCCTAGTGGTGCCGCGGCGTCCGCTGCAACTTTCCCTCGCTTCATGGCCAAGGTGGCCGCGGCGAGTGGCGCGTCACAAACGAGCCGGACGCCTGGGGTCACCGAGATGGAGGTCGAGCAGCGTCGCGGCCACACTCTGGTCATGCTTGCGTCTGTGGACGCGCTGCAACTTCACGGCATGCTGGGCGCAGCCATCCAGGTATGTCCAGTCGCCGAGGATCGGGCCACTGAATTTCAGTGGTCGGATTCTTAATGTTTTTGTAGCGTCCAGTATCTGGGTGCCTAGTCGCTGGACTTCAGCGGGTGGGCACTTATGATTTTCAATGTCCAGTCCTCGAGTTCCTAGTCGCTGAATTTCAGCGGGTGGGCACTTAGGATTTTCAGTGTCCAGTCCCCGAGTGCCTAGTCGCTGAATTTCAGCGGGTGGGCACTTAGGATTTTCAGTGTCTAGTCCCCGAGTGCCTAGTCGCTGAATTTCAGCGGGTGGGCATTTAGGATTTTCAGTGTTGTTGACGGTTTATTTTGTGCGCAGGGCCTGCAGCGCGAATCAGCCGATCGGCTTGCAGCGAAGTGTCGCATTGAGAAGGAACTTGTTGCCGTCCAGGAGACGAACAAGGGACTCCAAGCAATTGCGGCCGAGGCGGAGGAGGTCCGCCGGGGCCTTGTCCCGGCGGGTGACCTGACGGCGGCTCAATCTGCTTTGTGTACGGCCGAGAAGCGAATCACTGAACTGGAGCGTGAGCTCAAGGAAGCGAAGGCGGAGGCGAGCTCAGCGGAGGGGCGAGCAAAAGCTGCTGTTACGGATGCCGCTGAAGAGCGGAAGGTGTCTGACGCACTCATTGTTGGGCGGCAGAACGACTTCTCCTCGCTTCAAAGCTTCATCATGGGCCTCTGCCGTCCGCTAATTGGTAAACCTTTCTTCCGCTTTCCTCTGCCTACAACAGCTGCGTTGTGGAGTCGTTGGTGTGCTCACTACCGGTTTCTTTCCACAAGACGGATTATTGATAGCTCGGAGGAGGCACAGTCATACGACGCGCGGCAGTGTGTGACCACTCTGGTCAACTCGGCCGCATTGTCCGCGTCTTGCATTCAAGCATATCTTCAGGAGATATCGCCCATGGAAGTGATTCCCAGCGACCTCGTCGAGGTATGGCATTATCTGGAGAAGGCTCCGTCGGTCGTCGAATTCATGACGCGGTCGGCCTTCCGGCGGAGGGCGGCGACGGCGCTCAGCCTTGGGCTTGCCCATTTCCCGGAGGACTTCGACCTTGATGATGTGACGAGTGGCTACCCCTTGTCGACGGGCTCTGTGGAGATTGCCGAGGTGCTCAAGCTGACGGATCGGGCCGCGGTGTATTCCGATCGCGTTTGGGCGATGGGCGACCTCCTCCCCTATCAGGAGACGACTGTCGCCCCCAACGATCCCGAACCGAAGCATCTGGACTTCAAGCTATTGTTGGAAATGCATTTAAACAAAGTAATAATTTTATAGGGTTCACCAAATATATTTTCAAATCCTAAAACTTGATGTTTAGGGTCAGAGAGTTTAATTCAAACCATTTTCAAAAGGTTCTACTCAAATAGCATTTCAAAACATAAACAATATTTTTATGTAACTAGAAATGCTTTAATTCAAAGATTCATTCTTTAACTTCACAAAAAACAATTTTAAATCCATAACTTGGTTTCTATGGTCAGTAGGTTCAAAACAAACTATTTACCAAAGATTTTACCTTAGAAATATTTCTAGAAAAGTTTTTATGTTCAAATTATGCCTACATAAGTTTCTGTAAAAACAACCAATTTAACAGAAGAAATTTACTAAACAAAGTACATGGTTGGAAATTACTCTTCTTGCTGATTCCATTAATATAAAATTTGTAAAATTTGGACGTGTGGATCAAAAGTTATGCAATTTACAAATTCAAGCAACTCATAGATTCAATTCTGTTTTTAAAACAAATCCTAAGCCACGTGTTATGTTTTGATAGGCCGAAAACGGTTCGTGCGGATCGGCTGCTGTGGTGTGTTGGATTTGAAACAGATCGTGCGGCACAAATGAGTTCTTACGTGTCAACACTCGGATTTTTAATCTCAGATGCCTGTTATGCCATACATCGCAATCCCAGGATTACCATTTTTGCGAGACATAACAGATTTGGATACCACAGTACATTATCCATTACAAACCATACATAAGGTCTTACAAAAATAAGGATCTCATGATCCAGTTCTTAATACAACTCAAGCAGCGGAAATACGTAATAATAACGGTAGCGTAGGCGAAGCTCCATCTTCGGGGTCATAGGCAATGCTGACGATGGGAGATGATCCTAGTTGTCGTAACCTTCCTGGGGTCCATCCTCCTGGTACTCCTCTTCATAGTCTGGCCATGGGAATAGCCAGGGACAAAGCCATGAGTACTCTTTAAGTACTCGCAAACTAATACTAACAAGTGAAGGGGATTTTTGTAGTAGGACACTAAGATCTATGGTTGTTTTGCAAAAAGCCATATTTACATCTACTAAGTTCAGAAGTAAGAAAATCTAGTTGAAATTTTATAACACCTAAGTGGGAACTTGAATTTCATATCACAACTCTGTTGTGGTCAAGTCAAAGTCTCAAGTCATTTCCCAAGTCATTTTGAAAACAACTGACGGGGGAACAGTATGGCCACTCCAACTGTCCATAACCGCGGACGTGGCTACTTGAATAGTTTGACACTCTGCAGATATTGTACACTTTCACCACAACATTCGATACATCCGTCAGGAACAAATCCTGAATTCACCATACTCAGTATGCGGATAATAAATCCTAACCTTTCAATTACACACCCTAGTATAGGCACCTCTCCTGTGAGTTTGGCCTCCCAACCATGAACAACTGTCATCTTGGGTACTGCATATGTGGACAATCTTTACAAGGTAGCCTCAGCTCAGACCTTGGCCGTGAGGGAACCAATACTAAGGTATATAAGCTTCCAGTCAAGCCCTACCCAATTCTCGGGTATTGTGGTTGTACGGTAAAATTGGAATGGTATCGCATCCAGACAACCATCAGTTTTAAAAAGGGCTAAGGCTCATGCCTCAAAATTTTCATCACCATAAATCATCTGGTGTTTGGAAACACATGTCCAAAACATTTCAATAGAATGATCCATCATTCCATGGTTTTCATAACCATTTTTCCACCATGTATTCCCATCTAAGTTGATCAAGTTTTATGCTTAGCACTAGCCTCTACAAGTGGGGGTAAGTACTAAAGAGGGGTGGTAAACTAGTGGAGTTTAACTAAGTTCAATCTCATACCTTAGTATGACATAAACATTATCTAGCTTAGGCCAAATTTTATGTCCTTTATGCAACCTTCAATTATCTTTCTAGTATCTACAATTCACTTAAGTAAACTCTAAGTAATAGCTTTGATAAAGAAATAAAGTATAAAGCTTGTAAATAAAACTAGGATTGGTTTATCAAGTGGTTATGATCATATATGCTTAAGGCATATAGTTGGCATGGTAACAAGCTAGTATTTGCTTGCATAGGTATAGTATCTTGCAAGTGTTAGCTTGCAAAAGTATCAGTATAAGCTTGCTAAGTTAATAGCTTGCAAGTATTGGCTTGCCTTGTGCACAGCAGTGGTTGAAGTTCTCCTAGGCTTCTTCTTCGTAGTATCCTCCTTCCTCCTCGTATCCTTGGTCGGTACTAGCGTCTATGAATAAATACGAGGTACACAATCACCAAACAATACTTAAATACTTTCAATCATCACACAAAAGGGTCCTATAGATGATCTAGCATCATCACTAACATTACAATATTAAAGCTTGGTTTAATTTCTTTTATTTTTAGAAAAGTAATTTCTACTCATTGAAAAACTACTTAAGATTTAATATTCTCCAAACCAAACATGGGATCATGTTGACACATGTCATCACCACATATTTTAGTCCATGGGAATGTGATTTAAAGTGGTGCCACAATTTAATAAGGTTTAACCTTTTATTTTACTTAAATAAAGTGACTAGAAATGCCTATGTGGCATTCTTTTAATACTTGAACATTATTTCTGTAAGTAAACCCAAATGTTTTTATATATTCTGAAAGGTATGATCAAATGTGATTTTTGAGAGTTGGAATCAACTCAAAAGCTATTATGGTTTAAATTTGAAAAATGTTTGAATGCAGAAAAGGTTCTTCCTTGTTATTTTTACCAAGGTTGATCTATAGATTCAAATGATTTGAATCCAACGGTCTTGGTTTAAGCATTTAAATATCTTTCTAACAAAATTGGTTTAATTCAATTTGGTGCACTGAATCGAGCTGGGCTGATTTTTGAAACTAGGTATAGAACTGTGTTTGAATTAAAATGGAAAAAGTTAAATTCAAACGACTGGGCTGCGCGGGAAACGATAATGGGCCGGCCCGGTGTCACTCCGCGGCGCGGGGCTCAACTGACAGGGGGTTTCCACCACTCAATGGCTCTTTAAACGCGAAGCAGTACGTGGTAATCTCATCCGCACGATCTAAGTCTAATCGAACGGCTGCTACTCATCGTCCACGTCGGGTGGCGCCGGGAAGACAAAAACCTAACGCGGAAGGTGGGGGTCGTCGGGGGCTCACCGGGGCTTAGGCGAGGGTCAGCGAGGCGGGCGAATGACGAAGTCGACGACGGCGAACCTCCCGGTACCGGCAGCTTCTCTTGGGGTGTACGAAATCGACGGCGCCCTTCTTCTCCAGAGGCGGCCGGCTCCGGCCAAATTCCGGCGATGCGCTACTCGCCTTGCTCTGGGAACAGGGTGGAACGATCAGTGAGGAGAGGGGAGTGAGATGGTGTGAAGAGTTTGAGCGGGAGAGGCCTCTATTTATAGTCTCAACAACGAGACCGAACGGAATGGGCAGGCGACAGTGGCGACATGGCTACGGGCTGCTAGAGGCATGACAGGTGGTGGCGATCGATCGGTGGTCTCCTGGCGATGCTCTATGGCTTTAATGCACGTGTAGGGGTGGTGGCAATCGGTCTAGAACATGCGATGCTCTGCGGGGCAGAGGCGGCGTTTTCAACGGCGAGCGGTGGCTGTGAGGCATGGAGAGCGAACGGGGATGTCTGGCGGTCTCCTGGGACGGTGGTGATCGTGTATGCACGCGGCGAGGGCGGAGCGCGGTCTGTGGGCGTGTGTCGAGGGTGGCGCTCTAGCGCACGCTCGGCATGGTTGACAGAGGCACGGGCGCGGCTTTCCTGGGTGCTCTGGTCGATGTCTTCGAGGCAGGGCTGGTCGAGAGGGGGCGGTGAGGCATGGGTGATCTCGCAGACAAGGTTGGCACGGCTAGTTCCTCTCCTGGATGCTGTCTATACTGGGGTGGCATGGGTGGCTTCGGCTGTTCACCATTGATGACATTGCCAAGCGTACAGTGGTGCTAGATGTTTACAAATGATCTAGATGATCTACTAAAGCCTAGTTGCAACCAGAGAGGGAACAAGTTAGGCTCAAATCACTGCTCCAAATAGTGTTTGGATTTTATTTGATTTGCATCTACAAGGTGTTTGATGAAATGGCCGCATGAATTCAAGTTTTGAATTTTGAAAAGATTTTTGGTGGGTGTGCTAGGTAGGTGCTGGTGAGTCTGTAGATGCTTGGGTTTTGAAAGTTGAGATTGTTTGAGTGGTTTTTGAAAAAGTGGGATCTTCCCATATGATAAAGATTCAATTTTAAATTGTCATTTAAACTATGCATTTGAATGTTTCTGGATGATCACAAGGTGGGCCTTGATACTTTGTTATGAGTACTATCAAGGGGTGCAAAGATCCAAACAAGTTTCTGTTAAGTTCTGAAAGTTAGAGACAGCCAAAGTAGGCATGGGAGTTAAATTGGTCAAAATGACCATTCCCTTATTTTGTTTGTTTTGATTTATTTGTCTTTGGGAAAAGTGTGGGGATTGTCTAGATGATGTTTATTTCACCTAAGAATCCTTCTACAAGAGAAGAAACACATAAACAAGGCAATTCAAAAGAATTCAAAATGGGATGCATACACACATGCATGCTTTCATATTTTTATTTAGAAAAGATATTGTTAACCCTAATTTTGATGCATAGAGTTTGATGATTCTAGTTTAATATTTTTGGGATGTTACATTACCCCTTCGTTAAGTCATCTGTTTCTACGCGTCCGATCTAAATCGAATGGTCCTGATCTATTCGACCACAAAGTGGCGGCGCTGCGATGGGGAGTGGCGGCGGCGCGCTCAGACGAGGATGGTACCGGCGATTCAGGAAGCAAGAGATGATGGGGAGAAGCTGTTGCCTGCCAAAACTCACCGGCGAGCAGCGACGAGCAACACGAAGAGCCGGGAGGCTCCCAGAACTGCTGGTGGGCCCTGGTCCCTCGGGCAACGGCCCGCAAACTCCGGCACACGTCCTGGCTTGGTTCGAGGGCGTGCCACCTGACCTATACCTGGTCAGGAAGGTGAAGGATTGCTCCGATTGATTTCCTGCATGGTAAACAAGTATACGTAAAATTCGAGCCGTGACCGGCTCCCAGGTTTCCCTGTAAATCGGCTCCTAGAGCCGATTGCCCCATGGTTCTGCATTAGATTTACGATAACATGGGGTTTTGCTTGATCATTACAAGTTAAATCGATCTACGACAGTTTAATGTTTTCACCACGTAACTGGAACGTCCTACACGTAATTGAGCCTGGTATGTACAAAAGATGAAGAATATTAACCCTAGAGGAGGCCTAATAACCAACGTAAAGTCAATTACCGGAACAACTTCTCTAGAACGAATAAGCCACGTCCCTACGTACTACTGGATCATTCAACCCGTTTGTAAGGCCTGACTACGTAGATATCAAACTAAACCTTGGCGAGCAAGGCACAACCATAACAGATCGAATCAGCTAAATAAAGATCAAGCAAGGTGCTACCCTTGCACTTGGGAAAAATGTGCGAAGGTAGCGAGACAACTAGAGGTAGCAAAATCAAACGATTATAACGAAGAACACCGATGCTAACCTCGACAGATCTATGATAATAATGTTACTCGCCATCAACAAGGCTTGATGCGAGTAACACCAACTAACGATATAAGTAAAAATCGCCTAGATCGCAAGATGCAATCTAGGCGACATGACTACCGAAAGAAACCCTCGAAAACAAGGGGTGGCGATCTTGAGATTGTGTTTGTTGTGAACGTGATTGTCCTCGTTTTCTTGATAACCTTAGGTACATATTTATAGTCCGGAGACTCTCTACTTTTGGAATAACTCTACAACTCTATCTTTACCTAAACTGAAACGGAACCTAAACTGAAACGAAACCTACTATGATACAAGATACACGGGCAGTTTAGCCCAATTCTACGTACTAGGCCGATCCAACAACACGTTGAATATACGCATCTTCCAAGCCCATCTTGATCACGGCCCATCTCCTTCGTTGGCCAAAATATGGCGATAACAGAAGCTCACCAGATTCGCCGTGCTTTGCTGATGCTCGTCGTGTCCTTGTTTAACGAAGGGGCGCTCGAGGTTGACACGGATTCCTCGTCGGAGGTTTAACGAAGGTGCCGCGGGAATGACCACGGCAGATGCTGCAATCGGCAGTGAGTAGTAGAACACGGGGCAAGGGCGGCCAGCCATCTGCGGTGCGAGATGAGGGCGGAGACACAAGGATTTACCCAGGTTCGGCCCCCCGGAGGGTAAAGACCTACTCCTGCTAGATTATATTATGGTGAGAGTACAATGGGGCGAGATCGGTGGCTAGTCAGCGAGTCACTTGGGTGTATGATGGAACGTATCCTCTACGCGCCCTCTAGGGAGGTTTATATAGACTCACCCCCTAGGGTTTACAGATCTCATCTGAATCAGTTAAGGTTTCAACGACCGTTTAACCTAATCCGACTGGGCCTATCCACGCTTCTGGGCCTTCAGCTTCCAGTCGCTTGAGTCCATGCCAGGTCTTGATCCATTCGCCGTCCCGCAGGCCCACTCGCCAGCATCTGGGCCAGTCGGAAACGTCCTGCTGGGTATACCCTGGTAGACATATCCCCATCAGTAGTCCCCGAGGCCGTCGTCGATTGGTCGCAGGTGGTGGCTAGCAGTCGTTGTATATGGGTCCAATGCGGATGCCCAGTCGAATCGGCGGCGGACTCCTGACTAAAGGAAAAACTAGTTATTCCAGTCGCACTAACAGCGACCGATCGGGTCGCAGCTCGGCGAACGGGTCGGCGAATATTCAGTCACTGTTGTAGTGATTGGGTCGGCGAATAATCAAGTCGCGCGGAGTGACGAGTCGAGTGGATGAAGTTGGACCGTCAAGTGGGGTCAAAACTAGCTGTTGGGGTAATCCAACGGTAACTTTTGGCGTAATCACCGCGTAGTAACGGCTCCTGAAATTGGCGGGTAACAACCGCTATATAAGGGGAATGACAAGAGAGCGGGGAAACACTCCTTCATCTTTCCTCCGATCTCGCCCATCTTCGTTTCCACTCTGCATCGCGATCCAACCAATCCAGAGAGCCCCGACCTCCACAAATCTTCCAACCAATGGCCCCCTCCACCGAACCATGGGGCAGATCCATGTGCACCAGGGCGCTACTGGCATCCTTCGAGGAGGCCGGGATCCTGCGCGCTGGCAGATGGCGCATCCCCGCGGCCGGAGAGGTGACTCCGGACCCGCGCGAGGGAGAATTCATTTTTTTCACCAGCCACCTGGAGTGGGGGCTGGGGTTTCCCACTTCTCTCTTCTTCCGGCGCTTCTGCGCCTTCTACGGGATCCAGCCGTCGGACCTGGGCCCGCATTGCGTTGAACAACTCGCCATTTTCGTGGTGTCCAGCGAGTGCTATCTGGGCTGCAGGCCCTACTTCCCCCTGTGGCAAGATCTATTCCATGGGAGGATTAGTCGCGAAGAATCAGGCGGCCCGATGCTGGCTGCGGGTGGCCTGACATTTCAGCTGAAGTCGAAGGCGTCATTCTTTGACCTGATGCTGCCTGCCAAGGCGACAAATGAGTGGAAGAAATCCTGGTTCTACGTCACCGAGGCGACTCCAGACGGCGAGCTGGTGCTTCCAAGGTACTCCGCCGACCGACCCGAACCGTGTCGGCTCCAGGTCGGCAAGCTCCCGCTGGACCAGCGGATGGTTGTCGAAGAAATGTTGCAAACCATCCGCGGCCTAAAGAAAAAGGGCCTCCAAACCATCAATCTTTACAATTGCTGGCTCGGGCGGCGGCTCGTGCCTTTGGCCCGCCGGGACCACTATATGTACGAGTACATTGGTAGGGATGACCCGAAGAAATCCTGCCTCGCCGAATGGAAACTCGAAGACTACATCCTGGCCCTAAAGAAGATCACCCAGGCGGCGTACCTAGACGCGAAGGCCGGGGTTGCCCCCTATACCGCAAGGCGCCCAGCTCCAATGGTAAGTCGCCATCTTCGTCATTATTCGCAGTCGCAGATGATGCAGTCGCGGTTATGCTGACGTTGTTTCATTTTTATTGCAGTTGTTCCAAGTGGTGGAAGGATGGCTTCCGCCCGTAGATGACGAGAGCTCGAGCTCATCCGTCCAGGATGGGAGCGAGTCGCCACCCGCCAAAGGTGACATCGGGAGCGACGCGGGTGATGACGATGATGATGACGAAGACGAGCCCGCGGAAGACGCCGCCCCGATGGCTCACACAACTCGCGGACAACATCAGCGTGAGCTCGAGGCGAGTAGGAGCCTCGAACCTCACGATGACGACGACGAGATCACCGAGCACACCTCGCGTCGTGAGTCCACGCCGTCAAAGAAGAAGAAGAAGGAGGTGAAGTCTCCGCCAAGGAGGAAAACGAAGCCGGCGAAGAAGGTGTCTCCGCCCCGTTCTGCGACTAGTTCCGACGCCACCAGCTCGGATAAGGGTGAAGCGGCGCGCACAACAGTAGCACCGGATGCTTCCGCTCCCCTGGATGAGGTACCTCTGGCATCACTTCCACCCCCATTCGCCCCGGTCTCTGGGCTGGGGGATACTCCAGCCACAGCAGCTTCGCCTCCCAGGAAAGCTCCCACAGATGTCATCATGGAGGCTCCTGCCGCGGACTCATCTTCGAAGAGGCCCTCTGTGTCTTGGGAACACGATGTGTTTGAGATGGGTATCAGTCAGAAGTTGGGTCCCGAATTGGAGAAGCTGGCCAGCATCCGCACGGGTCTGCGGTTCATACCAGTCGCCAAGTAAGTCTTGTTCATCTGCTTGTCTTCCGTTGTAATTTGACAGTTTTGCTCATACCGTTGTTTCACAGGACTGGAGTTGAGAAGATCGGCCATCCTTCCGTGGCCAAGGTTCTGCCAGTCGTCATCGAAGAGGACCCCTCGCGGAAGAGGAAGTCTGACGAAGTCGCTGTTCCCGCAGACATCGCTAAGAGGGCGAAAGGCGACGATGTCGTTACGGTCTCCGACGACACGGTAGTTGATCCAATCGATTCTCCGACTACGGCGGAAGTGGCCTTGAATACCAAGGAGGCTGTTTCCTCGCCCGGCATGGCCGAGCCAGCTCCTAGTGTCACTGGGGCATCCGCTGCGACCTTCCCCCGCTTCATGGCAAAAGCGGCCACAATGAGTGGCGCGGCGCCAACGAGCCAGGCGCCTGGGGTCGTCGAGATGGAGGTCGAGTAGCGTCATGGACACACTCCAGTCCTGCTTGCATCTGTGGATGCGCTACAATTCCACGGCATGCTGGGCGCAGCCATCTAGGTATGTCCAGTTCCCGAGGATCGGGCCACTGAATTTCAGTGGTCGGATTCTTTTAGTGTTTTTGTAGCGACCAGTCCCCGAGTGCCTAGTCGCTGAATTTCAGCGGGTGGGCACTTAGGATTTTTGATCTCCAGTCCCTGAGTGTCTAGTCGCTGAATTTCAGCGAGTGGGCACTTATGATTTTTGATCTCCAGTCCCCGAGTGCCTAGTCGCTGAATTTCAGCGGGTGGGCACTTAGGATTTTTGATGTTGTTGACGGTTTAATTTGTGCGCAGGGCCTGCAACGTGAATCGGCCGATCGGCTTGCAACAAAGTGTCACATGGAGAAGGAACTTGTTGCCATCCAGGATACAAACAAGGGGCTGCAAGCCGTTGCGGCCGAGGCGGAGGAAGTCCGCCGGGGCCTTGTACCGGTGGGTGACCTGACGATGGCTCAAACTTCGCTGAGTGCGGCCGAGAAACGGATTACTGACCTAGATCGCGAGCTCAAGGAAGCCAAGGTGGAGGCGAGCTCGGCGGAGGGACGAGCGAAAGCTGCTGTCGCTGCTGCCGCTGAAGAACGGAAGGTGTCGGACGCACTTGTCGTTGGGCTGCAGAACGACTTCTCCTCGCTTCAAAGCTTCATCATGGGCCTCTGCCGTCCGCTAATTGGTAAACCTTTCTTCCTTTTTCCTCTCCTTGTAATAGCTGCATTGTGGAGTCGTTGTTGTACTCACTGCCGACCTATGTCCACATGTCGGATTATTGACAGCTCGGAGGAGGCGTAGTTGTACGACGCGCGACGATGTGTGACCACCCTGGTCGACTCGGCCACGCTGTCCGCGACTTGCATTCGAGCATACCTTCAGGAGATATCGCCCATGGAAGTGATTCCCAGCGACCTCGTCGAAGTATGGCGTTATCTGGAGAAGGCGCCGTCAGTCGTCGAATTCATGATGCGGTCGGCCTTCCGGCTCGGGGCGGCGACGGCTCTCAGCCTTGGGCTTGCCCACTTCCCGGAGGACTACGACCTTGATGATGTGACGAGTGGCTACCCCTGGTCGACGGGCTCTGTGGAGATTGCCGAGGTGCTGAAGCTGACGGACCAGGCCGCGGTGTACTTCGATCGCGTATGGGCGATGGGCGACCTCCTCCCCTATCAGGAGACGACTGTCGCCCCCAATGATCCTGAGCCGAAGCATCGGGACTTCAAGGTCGAGCAGCCATTCCGTGCAGCGATGGCGGGTGAGTTGATGACATACCCGTCGAACTCGTACACGCCCTTCATTCGCAACCGCAGGGGTGGCAGCGAGTCGCCGTCGAAACCTGCGGAGTAGAAACATTGTGCCCTGGGCGTTAGTAACAATTGGCCATTTGACTCAACTTGTATTTTGGAACGACTTTGTTCTGCTGTAATGAAACTTCGTGTTATTTTGTGAATTGTTTCGTGATTTTGAATGATGATTGGACGAGTCCCCGAGCGCGTCCGCCCTTTTTATGGGGTTTACCTCGTTTGTTATGTGTTTGTGATTTTGAATGTTTTGTTAGTTGTTTTGCTTTTGAGGTCGACTCGCCCGAGCTCGGAGAGCCAGTCGCAGGGCGACCCCCGTGGGTGCTCTTTACTTGACCGTTTTCCCTTGCGCGGACGAGGTCGGGTGGCCAAGTCCCCGAGCGTGGTACTTGGTGGTTCTAGTCGCAGCTCCAGGGTAGGTGAGGACTGAGCGCGTTAGAGTAAGCGCGTCACTCCTGCCTTACCCGAAGGATCAGTCGCATGGCGAGTCCTGGGCACGCTCTCATACTGGGAGTTTTTCCCTAGTCGCTCATATTTGACTGGACGTCAGTCCCCGGGCGTGGTACTTGGCCGTTCGAGTCGCTGTGCCGAGGATGCGGATGACCTTGGTTGCTGTGAGAAGCGAGGGCAGTTGTCTTGGCTCGGTAAGCCAGTCGGGCTAGGCGACTCCAATGGGGCTCCAGGTTGGCGTTTTCGTGGACGTTACAAGGCCTGGGGTAACCCAGTGCCCTTGTACCGCACTACTTGGCTGTGTCGGTCGCTTTACCAAAGGTTGACTTCTACGAATAGCTTGACGCTGTTATTACGAGTGCGAGTGGCACAAAACACAGAGAATAGACGCAATTTGCGGTAACCAATCTGTTTTATTTCATGGCAGGTGGAGAGTACATGTATGGGGTTCTAGGAGTAGAATTTCCGTAGGAGGTTTACATTCCACGGTCGCTTGACGTCGAGTTTCCCGTCTCCTCGGACGCCGGTGAGGTAGTAGGTGTCGTTGCCAAGGACTCGCCCGATGGCGAATGGTCCCTCCCAAGGGGGGAGAGCTTGTGCATGCCCTTCTTGTCCTGGATGAGGCGTAGCACCAGGTCGCCTTCCTAGAAGGTGCGAGTCCTTACTCGCCGGCTATGGTAGCGGCGGATCCCTTGCTGGTAGATGGCAGTGCGGGAGCGAGCTAGTCGCGTGCCTCTTCGAGTTGGTCGACTCCATCCTGGCGTGCGTGTTCGTTTGCGGCCTCCGTGTAGTTGACAACCCTGGGCAAGTCGTGCTCTAGGTCGGTGGGCATGACTGCCTCGGTGCCATACACCATGAAGAAGGGGGTGAGCCCTGTCGACCTATTGACGGAGGTGCGGATGCCCCAGATGAAGGAGGGTAACTCCTCGACCCAGCACCCGGCGGTGCGCTCGAGTGGTACTTGGAGTCGTGGCTTCAGGCCATGGAGGATGCTCTGGTTGGCTCGTTCCGCCTGGCCGTTGGACTCCAGGTGAGCGACTAAGGCGAGGTTGAGTCGGATATGATGTTCCTCGAAGAACTTGGCCATGGATCCTTTGGCGAAGTTGGTGCCGTTTTCCGTGATGATGCTGTTTGGGAACCCATAGCGATAGATGAGCTCCCGTAGGAACTTGGTGGCAGTCTTCCCGTCGCATTTCCGGACTGGCTTGGCCTCCACCCATTTTGTGAATTTGCCGACTGTGACCAGGAGGTGGGTGAAGCCAGAGGGGGCCTTCTTGAAAGGGCCTACCATGTCCATACCCCACACGGCAAACGGCCAGGTGATGGGGATTGTCTTGAGCACCGAGCTTGGCACATGTGTCTGGTTGGCGTATTTCTGGCACCCGGCGCACCGCTGGACAATGTCGACATCGTCTGCGTGTGCAGTGGGCCAGTAGAAACAGTGTCGCATAGCCTTTGCGACCAGAGAGCGGGTGCCAGCGTGGTGGCCGCAGTCGCCGGAGTGGATGTCGTGGAGGATTTTGGGTCCTTCAGTGGGTTGGACGCAGCGTTGGAACACGCCGGTCACGCTGCGCTTGTGGAGCTCGCCGTCGATGATGACAAAGGACTTGCAGCGGCGTGCTATCATCCTGGCATCTGTTTCGTCTGCTGGCACGATGCCTCCCTCCAGGTAAGCGATGTACGGCGTAGTCCAGTCCTCTGGCTCGGCAATGAGTGAAACCAGGGCTGCCTCTGGTTGCAGCGGGACTCCGATGTCGATCTCCCTTAGGGGAGAGACGGAAGGCTTGGTGATGGTGTCGAGGAAGACGCCGGCGGGTGGTGCGAGTCGAGCCGAGCCGATACGAGAGAGTGCGCCGGCCTCCTCGTTCTTTCGCCTGTCGATCCACTCGACGGAGTAGCCTGCGAAGTGTCCGCCCAGCTTGTCCACTGCTTGGAGGTATGCCGCCATGGTGGGGGAGACGGCGTCGCAGGTGCCAGTGACTTTCCCAGCGACAAGGTCGGAGTCTCCGTAGCAGCGTAGGCGGTTGATATTCATCTCCTTGGAAGCTCGCATGCCGTGGAGTAGTGCCTCGTACTCGGCCATGTTGTTGGTGCAGGGGGTGAAGTCGAGGCAGAGGACGTATCGTAGCTTGTCGCCCATCGGAGAGGTTAGCATGATCCCTGCTCCTGCACCGTCCGCATTCTTGGAGCCGTCGAAGTGTAAACTCCAGTAGTGGAGGTATGGCAGCTTTTCTGGCTGCTGGGCCTCCTCCCAGTCGGCGATGAAGTCCGCGAGAGCCTACGACTTGATCGCTTTGCGCGGCTCGTACTTGATGTTGTGGACACCGATCTTGACGGCCCACTTGGCGACTCGCCCGGTCGCCTCACGGTTGCGGATGATGTCCTACAACGGTGCTGAGGAGACGACCATTATCGGGTGCTCCTGGAAGTAGTGTGGCAGTCGCTGCTGTGCTCTGAAGACCGCGTATACCAATTTCTGGTATTGCGGGTAGCGCTGGCGCGACTCGCTGAGGACCTCGCTGATATAGTACACTGGTATCTGCACTGGGCGCTCCTTTCCCTCCTCTGGTCGCTCGACGACCATGATGGCGCTGACTACGCGCTCGGAAGCCGCGACGTAGACCGGCATGGGTTCCTTGTCGACGGGGGCGGCGAGTAGCGGTGCTGCGAGTAGCACCTTCTTGAGGTCGCGGAGTGCATCGTCCGCCTCCTTGTCCCACTGGAAGGTGGGGTTCTTGCGCATCAGGCGGTATAGGGGCATCGCCTTTTCGCCCAATCAGGGGATGAAGCGACTGAGAGCCACGACTCGCTCGGCCTGCTTCTGGACGTCGCACAGGCTGGGATTCGCCTCGATCCCGTGCTTGGAGACGACGTATCCCACTAGCTGCCCTGCTGGTACACCGAAGGTGCATTTGCCTGGGTTTAGCTTTATCTTGTATTTCCGCAGGTTGGCGAATGTTTCCGCCAGGTCAGCGAGTAGGTCGCTCTGGCGAGCGGACTTCACTACCACATCATCGATGTAGACGTGGATATTGCGTCCAATTTGGCTCGCAAGGCACTCCTACATACACCGCTGGTAGGTCGCCCCGGCGTTCTTGAGGCCGAAGGTCATGGCAGTGTAGCAGAAGGCTCCGAATGGCGTGATGAATGTCGTCTTCTCTTCGTCCTCAACGGCCATTTTGATCTGGTTGTACCTAGAGTAGGCGTCGAGGAAGCATAGCGACTCTGAGCCCGCGGTGGAATCGATTATTTGGTCAATCCGCGAGAGGACGAATTGTTCCTTCGGGCAGGCGCTGTTTAAGTTTGTGTAATCGATACACATCCTCCAGGTCCCATTTTTCTTCTCGACCAGGACTGGGTTTGCCAGCCACTTGGAGTATTTGATTGGACGTATGAAGCCTGCAGCGAGTAGACGCTGCACCTCCTCGGCGATTGCTCGGCGGCGCTCTTCGTTGAAGGGCCGCAGCGACTGCTTGACAGGTCGCACTTTGGGGTTGGCGTTGAGTTTGTGCTCAACGAGTTCCCTAGGGACACCAGGCATGTCAGAGGGCTTCCATGTGAAGATGTCTCTGTTCTCACGGAGGAACTCGATGAGTGCGCCTTCCTTTGCTGGGCTCATGCCCGTCCCGATCGTCACCGTCTGGCTGGAGTCGCCTGGGACCAGCTCGACGGTGCGGGTATGTGTTGTTGCCTCGAAGGCTGAGGTGTTGCCGCCCTTCGAGTTGGGATTCTTGAGTATGGTGGGGTCGTCGTTGTTGACCCCGCTCGCGTATTTGGCGAGCTCGTCGGCGTGGTTGGCTTCTGCCGCGATAACGGCGTCGGCGAGTTCGGCTCCTTTGGCCTCGCACTCAGCGGCCATGTCGGGGTCGCCGTGGATGGTGATGACGCCACGCGGTCCAGGGAGCTTCATCGTGTTGTACGCATAGTGGGGCACCGCCATGAACTTGGCGAACGCCTGGCGCCCCAAGACGCAGTGGTAGGGGCTGTCGAAGGGCACCAGCTCGAAGACGATCCGCTCGGTGTGGAAGTTTGCCGGTGTGCCGAAGGTGACTGGCAGCGTGACCTTGCTGATCGGGTACGCCTTCCGACCGGGGACGATGCCATGGAACATGGTGTAGGTCGTCTCGACCATCGACTGCGGGAGCCGCAGTCGCCTGAAGGTGTCCAGGTATAGGATGTTGATGGAGGTGCCGCCGTCCATCAATGTCTTGGGGAGCCAGTAGTCTCCCACCTTGGGCTTGACCACTAGGGCGACCCGGCCTGGGTACTCGATTCGTGGCGAGTGGTCCTGGCGGCTCCAAGTGATTGGTTGCTCAGACTAGTTGAGGAACTGGGGGACATCCACCTGGGCCACCGCGTTGACGGCGACGGCGCGGGTGATGACCTTCTTCTCGCGCTTCGTGTTGAATCCTGTGAAGGTGTGGAGCGAGACGGCCACGCTGCCGAATTTTCCGCCGTTTGGCGGGTTGTTGTTGGGGTCTTCCTGCGCTCGCCGTGCCTTCTCGATCTCCTTGAGGGAGTGGCAGTCGGCGGTCGTGTGCGTAGCGGGTTTTCCTTCCCTGCTGTGAAATAAACAAGGTTGGTTAAGAAGGGCCGCGGGGTCGAACCTTGGCTTCACCTTGTAGTTTCCGCCGTCGCGGCGTTGCCCCCTGTCGCGGCGGAAGCTCTTGGGCTCGCGCTGCGCGTATCTAGCGTTGGCGACGAAGTCGACTCGCCCGTCACTGCGGCGCTTGCCGGTGAGGCGAGTGTTGCTGTAGGGTAGATCGGACCATCGTCCGTTGTCGTTGCCGCTCGTGCGGCGTTGTCCTCCCGACTCGTCATCGGTTTCTTGGTTTGGGTCTTCCTCCGCGTATCTTTTGGCGATTTCCAGGAGATCCGGTATGTTGTCGAGTGTGCGGTATGCTCGTTTGAGCTTGGCGAACAGGGGCTCGTAGCGACACGAGGTCTTGAACCAGTGGATTGCGGTGTCTGGGTGGATACCGACCGCGTTGTACCATAGTTCTTGCCACCGTTGGACCCAGCTGCGGGTCGACTCACGAGGTCCCTGGACGCATCGTTCCAGGTCCTCGATGGTGGTGGCGCGGGTGTATGAACCCTCAAAATGCCTGACGAAGGCATCGCGCATATCTTCCCAGGAGTCGATGCTATCCGCGGGGAGAGTGTTGATCCACTGCGTGCACGCCCCCTCCATCATCAGGGGGCGGTAGCGGGCGGCTAGTAGATCGGTGTGGCCGGCGATCCCCATCGCCATGAAGTAGGTATCCAGCCACACATACGAGGGGTCGTACTTCTCTATTTCCTTCGGCGCTTTGAAATTCGCCGGGTATCTTTCGCCTCGAATCATCGGTCCGAAGCACCGGGGCCTGAGTCGGCTTAGCGACCCCCTCGGCTCGCCGTCGTGGCGGTTGGTTAGGGTATGCCGCAGGTCGTCGGGCTGGTGTGCGCGCTAGCTCTGGTTGTTGATGATGTGGGGGCGGGCGTCGACGGTGGCAGCTGGCGGCGAAGTTGGTCGCCGGCGGTCGGTCGCTGGTCGGTGTTGGAGCTGGAGTGGTTCGGGTGGCGGGCAGTTGAGGGTGTTTGCCGCCATGGGGCGGCCACTTGAGGCCACTCTGCTGCCCGATGAACGCGAGTACTCCGACCCTATGAGTCGATGCCTGCGTTTTTTTGCTTGACCGCCTTTGCGAGCAAGGCCTTGGCGTACTGGATATGTAGGGCGCCGTCACCAGTGGTCGCGATGTTGTCGACTGCTGCTCGGCCCGCGACGAGGCTGTTCATCGGGGTGGAGAACAGCGGTAGGCCGTTCGCGTCTCGCTCCTGTGAGGAGACCACAATCCTCGGCTGGTCCCTGGGTGGTGCACGGTTGGGTGGTGGTGGGGCGCCATTGGGTGTCGACCCTGGTGGGGGCCGAGCGCTCCCTCCTGGCGGCGCGTTCTCGTAGATCGCGCGCTCGGCCGCGCGGGCCGGGTCGCTCTCGTCATTGAAGTTCAGGGCGCGCCCCTGGACGGTGGGGTTCAGGCGCGACCTGATTCGGAGCTGGTGGTAGCGCGACAGCTCCTGCGCCGTCACCTGCTCGAGGCAAATTTTTTCGCGTTCGGCTTGTTCCTTGCGAACTGCTTCCGCCAGCTTCAGGCGGAGTTCCTCGACCTCCGTTGCTGACCCATTGGGAGGGATCGGAGTGGAGAATGGATCCTCCGGTGGGTCGGCGCCAGTCGCCATGTAGGTCGCGGCGTGGCGGCCGGTTCCGTCGCGGAGGTCAGCGGAGTGCTCCGACCCGGAGTCGAAGTCGAAGATCCCAAGGATAGAGGGATCCTCGAAGTCTCCGACGTTGGAGACCTGGGTGATGGAGCCCGCGGGCGACGCGACGACAATGGATCCGGCGAGTGACGCCAAGTCGGCGTCGTTGTTGAGGGCCACGCCTTCCGCGGCTGCGGTGGTTTCAGCCATGTCGCTGTGGGCTGAGTTGTACTCGGAGGCGAGGCGGTGGATCATGCGGACCTGACTCTCAGATAGCCGGTCGCGTGGTGGCGACTCGGAGGCGGATGCGAGACGAGTGCTCCGAGACGATGACATCGCTGAGGCCGACGAAGAGGTTGATCGTGCCGACCGGCAGGATCATGCTATGCGTGACGGGTCGCGCCGCCGGGACGTAGCTGCTCGGCAAGATTTGGAGCATCTCGCCGATCGCTATCATGCGGCCGGTCGAGATCGACTCATTGATGGGTAGATTGGATCTCACCGCAGAACACCGGCCAGACCGGCCAGGCCCCACGGTGGGCGCACTGTCGTGGGAATGACCACGGTAGACGCTGCAATCGGCAGCGAGTAGTAGAACATGGGGCAAGGGCGGCCAGCCATGTGAGGTGCGAGATGAGGGCGGAGACACAAGGATTTACCCAGGTTCGGCCCCCCGGAGGGTAAAGACCTACTCCTGCTAGATTGTATTATGGTCAGAGTACAATGGGGCAAGCTCGGCGGCTAGGCAGCGAGTCGCTTGGGTGTATGATGGAACGTATTCTCTACGCGCCCTCTAGGGAGGTTTATATAGACTCACCCCCTAGGGTTTACAGATCTCAACCGAATCAGTTAATGTTTCAGTGACCGTTTAACCTAATCCGACTGGGCCTATCCACGCTTCTGGAAGCTTCCAGTCGCTTGAGTCCACGCCAGGTCTTGATCCAGTCGCCGTCCCGCAGGCCCACTCGCCAGCATCTGGGCCAGTCGAAAACGTCCTGCTGGGTATACCCCGATAGGCATATCCCCATCAGAAGGGGCGCTCGAGGTTGACACGGATTCCTCGCCGGAGTTCTCTCTGGCGATGGTTGCTCTTTGTTGAAGACGGAGGCGACGTTACGGTGCACGCCAGAGCAAGTAAAGGATGCAGTCCGATGCACAAGATCACGGTGAGTACACGCGTGTGAAAGAGAGGGAGAGGCACGGTCGGATTATACCTTGGTTGTTCGTCGGAGAGATGGCAGATTATGGCGGCGCTCAGACATGGAAGAAGCCGACGTTCTGGGGCGCGCGCGGCCAAGTGGGCGATACTGGGAGGTGCAGAGAACGATGGGGAGCACGCTCGTTTGCTCTAGTGAGCAAGGGGGGCGTAGGCTAGCCGGAATCATCGCCGGAAGGTTGTCGAATACAGTGGCTTGCAGTGAGGAATTGGCATAGCCTGGGCGCGTTCGGGTGCGAGCGAGCGAGGGGAAATGGGGAGAAGAGGGGGCACTTAAGATGGCCTGGTCAGGGGGCTGATTTACTGGCACATTTACGTGAATTGAATCGGGTCATCAATGGCCAGAAACAGCAGAGTAGGGTGGCGAGGTCAGCGTGCGGGTGAGGAAGAAGGTCTGCCGGGTGGGGTCATTTCGCCAGCGTGAGAGAGAAAGAACGGGTGGGGTCCGGTGGTCAGTGGCGATGTGGGTTTGTTCTCTGGTGCGAATGGTTTTCTGCGGGGGAGAGGGCTAGTTGGGCCAGTGGGCTGGGCTTGCTGGGTTGGGTCGTTTCCATTTTTTTTTGTTCTCATTCATTTTTCTATTTCTATTTTGATTTTATCCAAATGATTTCAAACCTTGTTTGAATTCAAACCTTTTTCAAATGTTCAGTATATTTCTATACTATTTTAAATAGTTGTTTTAAGTCTATTTTATAATAATTCCTTTATTCTTTTATGGTTTATATTTTATTTAACATAGGCTCTTGCCCTTATTCAAATAAGATTTTAAATATAATTTCCATTCTTATTTAAATTCAGATTTTTATCCAAACCTTTTCTAGTAGATTGTATTTATTCAAAAGGGTGTTGAATAATTCATTTTGATTTATTTGAAATGTTTTCATATGATTTATTAATCATTTAAATTGGGTAAATGTCTTCAATTAAATAAAATTTAATTATGATTTTAATACCATATAAATTTTATTTAAGTGTTTCTTTTATTTCATTTAAGTTAATTAAATGACTTTTATTTTACTTGGGTAATTCCATTTATTATTTTCCCAAGATTTAATTTATCATTTCTATCAGAGATTTTGTCTTTATTTAATAGAATGGGATTTGGTTAATGCCATATAATTTTATTTTGAATATTCTTTATCTCTTTATTTCATTTGTATTTGGACTATATTTATTCCATTTGCTTATGGACTTGGCCAAGTTTTATTTTGGCTTTTGCATATTCCTTATTTATTTATTTCTTCCTTTGTCTTATAAAATCCATATCTTTTTATTTAAAGAACCAAAATTGGTGATTCCAATTTGTAAAATTTTATTTAATATTTGTTTATCTCTTTAAATCCTTTTAGGATTACTTGTTCACAATTTGGTATGGATTTGAGATAGGTGCGTTATTAGCTTTGGAAATTATTCCCTTACCTTATTAAATTCATAAGATTTTATCCATGGCTCCAAATTGAATGAAATCAATTTCTATGGTTATATAATATTTTCATTTATCATTCTTGATCATTTTAAAATGTTTGTTGACCATTTTTTACGTGGATCAAATCCATAGGCTTAGAGTAATCTTGGAAATGATTTTCTTCCTTTAGGGTTTTAGAATTTTGGTTTAACTTTTCCAAGTGTTTAAATTTCAAAACACATTATTGATATATGAATTTCTCTTGATTGAAATTTATTGGATTCCATTTTATTAAAAGTTTGTTCAAGATGGGTTTTAATGTTTCCATTTGGAATAAAAAAGTTTCTTTTCTCCCTAAATTTCAACAATTATTTATTTTATTTATTTATTTTTCACCTTTCAAAATTTGGAAAATTTTGGGATGTGACACCGAGGTAGGCTCACCACCACCTTCCCCATCGTGGCTACCCATGTACTCTAAGGCGGTAAAGCCCGAATAAAGAGCCGAGGCCCTGATACCAATTTAAAGGATCGTATGGGCACTTAGAGGGGGGGGGGTGAATAGGTGCTACTTCAAATTTTCTTCTTTTTCAAATTAGGGTTTGACAAGAAAGGTAAATTCTCTAGATTATGCAACTAAGGTGAATTTACCTATATGTCAAACAAGCACAAACAAGCACAACACTAAGAAAGAACAAGTATGTAAAGTGCGGTAAAGGATAGAAGTAACCAAAGTGGTGGACGCGGAGACACAAGGATTTCTTTCCCATAGTTCCTTCCTTTTGAGGGGAATTACATCTACATTTGGAGAGGGAGTGGTTTCAAACCACCAATGCCACGATAGGCCTCCCTTGTTCTCTGATGAACCTCACCCCAAAGGGTTCGATTCACCTCTTCCACTATATCAACAACCTTCGAGGTGGAAGCCGGCACCTTTAGAACGAGTTTGTGGCACACATACACAACTTAATTGGAGGCTCCCAAATAAAAGCAAGCTAGCAAAACAATCAAATACAAGCTTGTAAGAACCAAATCAAAGATAGGGTTTCCAAAGAAACACTAGAGCATAGGGTCCCTCAAGTGAATGAGGGGAAAATGAAGATCTCTCTTGGTGAAGTTGTAGATCAAGGCCTCCTGCTTCGATTCTCCAAAGATCAATGACTTTGGATGGTTGGATGAAGATATCTTGTTGATTTTGTGGCTCAAATGGGGGTAGTGTTCTTGAGTGGGTCGAGCAGCTGGAGGAAGGGGATAAGGTCCCCTATTTATAAGAAGCCCCCTCCACTGAACCGTTTTCTGACCATTGGAGAAAAGTCAGACCGGAGACTCCGTCCTGCACACCGAAGACTCCGGTCTACTCCGGAGATTCCGGTCCATCTCCGGACCAGCCTCCGGACCAGCATACTGACTGACCAAGCCCATCTGCGAGCCAAGTAAGCCAGAGACTCTGGTCCAGCTGCACCGGAGACTCTGGTCTGAGGCTCACACCGGAGACTCCGTAGTAGTCTCCGGACCTTGCTCTGGACCTGTAACATCCCAAAAATATGAAACTTGGATCATCAAACTCTAATCATCAAAATTTAGGATTAACAAAAACTTTTCTAAATAAAAATATGAAAGCATGAATGTGTGTATGCATTCCAATGTAGATTTATTTGAATTACCTTGCTTGTGTGTTTCTTTGCTTGTAAAAGGATTATTAGGTGAAATAAACATCATCTAAATAATCCCCACACTTTTCCCAAAGACAAATAAATCAAAACAAACAAAATAAGGGAATGGTCACTTTGGCCAATTTAACTCCCATGCCTACTTTGGCTGTCTCTAACTTTCAAAACTTAACTGAAACTTGTTTGGATCTTTACACCCCTTGATAGTACTGATAACAAAGTACCAAGGCCCATCTTGTGATCATCCAAAAACATTTGAATGCATAGTTTAAATGACAGTTCAAAATTGAATCTATATCATATGGGAAGATCCCACTTTTGCAAAAACCACTCAAACAAGCTCAACTTTCAAAACCCAAGCATCCACAGACTCACCAGCACATGCCTAGCACACCCACCAAAAATCTTTTCAAAATTCAAAACTTGAATTCATGCGGCCATTTCATCAAACACCTTGCTGATTCAAATCAAACAAAATCAAAACACTATAGTATGCAGTGTTTTGGGCCTAACTTGTTCCCTCTCTGGTTACACTAGCCTCATTTGATCATCTAGCAACCTTAACTAAGCTCTAGCACCACTGTAAGCTTGACAATGTCATCAATGGTGAACAGCCGAGAACACCCATGTCACCCTAGTGTGGACAGCAGGCTAGAGGAAGAACTAGCCGTGGCAACCTTGTCTGGGAGGTAGCCGATGCCTCACCGCCCCCTCTCGACCAGCCCTGCCTCGCAGACAGAAGCCAGAACCGCCAGGAACGCTGACCCGCGCCACAGAGCATGCGCCGTTCCCATTCAACGAGACCACCTCGAGCCCTTGCCGCCTGCCAACATGCTCCCCATCGTCCCAGGAGACCGCCAGACATGCCCATTTCACCGCCCGTACCCCGTAGCCACCGCTCGCCGTCGAATACGCCGCCTCTGCCGCGCAGAACGTCGAGCGTTCCAGACCGTTTGCCACCTCCCCTACACATGCATTAAAGCCATAGAGCATCGCCAGGAGACCACCGATCGATCGCCACCCTCGGCCATGCCTCTAGCAGCCCATAGCCATGTCGCCACTGTCGCCTGCCCATCCCGTTCGGTCTCGTAGTCAAGACTATAAATAGAGGCCTCCCCCGCTCAAACTCTTCACACCATCTCACTCCCCTCTCCTCACTGATTGTTCCACCCCGTTCTCGTATCAAGGAGAGAAGCGCATCGCCGGAATTTGGCCGGAGCCCGCCGCTGCTGGAGAAGAAGGAAGCCAGCGATTGGAGCCTCCCCAGGAGAAGTTGCCAGTACCAGGAGGTTCGCCGTCGTCGACTTCGTCGTTCGCCCGCCTCGCCAACCCTCGCCTGAGCCCCGGCGAGCCTCCCACGACCCCCACCTGCCGCGTTAGGGTTCTGTCTCGCCGGCGCTGCCCGACATGGACGATGAACCAGAGCCGTTGGATTAGAACTAGATCCAACTAACGAGGTTTGATCTCATCAATGCCCATTGTTATGGACTTGGGTTTTGGAGAAGATGGGGAAGCTGGAGATCGTGGAACGGTTAGCAAACAAGCAACACGGGGACACAAGGTTTACCCAGGTTCAGGCCCCCGGAGGGAAAACCCTACTCCTGCTTGTCTGCTCTTGATTACAGCGGAACCGAAGGTTACAGGGGTGCGCAGATGCAATCTGGCGTGGAGGTGTGTATGCGAAAAGTATGAGGAGAGGATCTAGGTAGTTCCCTCCTAGCCTTTATATAGACTTAGGTAGGTCTCGGGCACAGACCTAGTCGGTTACAGGTTCTAGGGTTTTACCCCTTTGAATTTCCTATCTACTCTAGTCTTGCTCTCCAAGGATCCGAAAGCGTCATGGGCCTTGGCCACCCAAAAATCTTCATGGGCTGGCGTATGATTGCCGTGGGCCTTCCTTGGACTGGACCAGGTATGCTAAGATCATGTACCCGTGGGGTATAACCATGTCAGTAGCCCCCGAGTGTTCAGTCGAATCGTAGATTCGGCTGAGGACTCTTCAATCTTTCGGGTGTAGTTGTTTTTTTTCATCAAAGAATGATTTGAGTGTGTAGGGATTGTTGATGCGTGTGCCTGACTCTCCCGACGGATCAGGGTCAGTTAACTATCTTAGGACAAAACAACACGATCTTCTTCATATTCGAGTCCCTCGACTCGAACCTGGAACATATGCTGGCGTAATTCGACTCAGGCCGTTGAGGACTTACATGAGTGGAATCCCAGTAAATTTTGAATGATGTACCCAAAGCGTTCGTCGGGATTTTTCATCGTGCCTGTTGGCACGGATTCTTACTAGCAGAGCGCAGTCGTGTGCGTTGCCAGGCCATCAAATGATATCTGTAGGTCTTATCTTTGTGTCGCAGACACATCATCCGAATGTTTATCACCGTGGAGGTGTTTCGGGTGGACAAGGAGGATGTTACTCACTTAGCGTTAATTGGGCAGAGTTGCCGAAAAGTTTTTGCATGCTGATCTGGAGGATCGCAGTCGAAGAATTCATAGGGTGCGCGACCAGCGCTCCCTATGGGAGTAGCCCCGGAGTGTCTGTTCGAGTCGTAGACTCGAGAAGAGACTTTAATTCAGTCGTTGTTGACTTTAGGTCCGTAGGACACAAATTTTTCGGATGCTTGAATCCATCCTCCCTATGGGAGTAGCCCCCGAGTCCGTAGTGGAGTCGCAGACTCGACGTAGGACTCGAAGAATTAACATCGATGTGCTACCTTAATCATGCCTCGGGTGCGCGACCAACGCTCCCAATGGGAGTAGCCCCCGAGTCCTTAGTCGAATCGTTGATTTGAGTGAGGAATCGAAGCATGCCACTCGAAGATCTTCTGTATGCGCGACCAACGCTCTAGTTTGGACTATCCCCCGAGTGTCTGGCGGAGTCATAGACTCGGGAAGAGACTCGAGTCTTGTATCATGGAGTTGTAGTCGGCAATCTCGTGGGCGTGCCGCTGACCCGGAAGTACATCGGGTGCGCTACCAGCGCTCCTGATAGGAGTAGCCCCCGAGTGTCTAGTTGAGTCGCAGACTCGAGTGGAGACTCATGCGAGGAGAAGCCACTGACCCGGAAGTGCATTGAGTCAGCGTCTCACGCATAAGGAGCCAAGAATCGATGATGCAGTCGGAGTTGACGTGGCGGAGTCGTGCGGCATTTAGCCGGAAGGAGTCGATGTTGCGGATGAAGTCGACGCGGTTGCTCTGTCGGGTGCGCGGCCAGCGCCGCTTTTGTTGATGATTGATGTGGTCATCCGAGGAATGCTTCGACTCGGGTCTTGGCGTCTGTTGACGTGACTAGCGCTGGTCGACTCCGTTGGAGGACCCGATAGAATAGCTCGGCGCATTTGACATCCTTGTAAGTTGCAGAAAAACATGATGAATTGTGAAGTACTTGTATCTTGTAAAAAATAATTGCCTTTCGGCTTGTATAGCAAGATTCTGGTGTCGATCAAGTCGACACTTTTGCACTGTATGCTAGGCCTTTTCGTAAGCCTGATTACCCTTAGTCTCAGTACCTTTCCGAGGCACTCGCAGTTCAAGGATTCGACGGTCAGGCATAATCAGCTACTCGGGCTGTCGCGTTAGAGGTGCTTGACGAGGTTTAATCTCGTCAATGCCCATTGTTATGGACTTGGGTTTTGGAGAATATGGGGATGCTGGAGATCGTGGAATGGTTAGAAAACAAGCAACACGGGGACACGAGGTTTACCCAGGTTCAGGCCCCCAGAGGGAAAACCCTACTCCTGCTTGTCTGCTCTTGATTACGGCGGAACCGAAGGTTCTGGGTCTTGATTCGATCTGGCGTGGAGGTGTGTATGCGAAAGTATGAGTCGAGAGATCTAGGTCATGCCCTCCTGGCCTTTATATAGACTTAGGCAGGTCCCGGGCATAGACCTAGTTGGTTACAAGTTCTAGGGTTTTACCCCTTTGAATTTCCTATCTACGCTAGTCTTGTTCTCCAAGTATCCGGAGGCGTCATGGGCCTTGGCCACCCGAAAATCTTCATGGGCTGGTGTACATCCGCCGTGGGCCTTCCTTGGGCTGGACCAGGTATGCGCAGATCACGTACCTGTAGGGTATAACCATGTCAGTGCTCGAGTGCGTGGAGCCGATGGCACATTAGGTTACTCGAAGAGGGCGTAGCCCCCGAGTGTTTCGAGTGCGAGTTAAAAAAGAAATCAGCTCTAAGTAAAGGGAAAACTTAGCTTTGTTGGTAGTTGTCGTGGATGGAGTCGACGCGGTAGCGGGTTGGATGCGGACAAGGTCGATGCGGCGAACCACAATCATAGCAGCGATAGGTTTCCGAAGTTGATGGTAGTAGAAAGCTAGGCATCCGAAGTTTGTCGCGGTCGAAGACCGCATCGGGTCGCCACATCCGAAGAATGTATCGGGTCATCGCAGCCGAAAGCCGCATTGGGTCGCCGATGTCGAGGGAGCCCCCGAATCATGGTCGCTGAAGCCGATGCGGCCAGTTGCCGCAATCGAAGATCGCATCGGGTCAATGCATCCGAAGGATGCACGGGTTATCACAGCCGAAAATCGCAATAGGTCGATGGTCGTGAGTCGTATGGCCAAGTGGGCGTAGCACCCGAGCGTGGAGTTGATGTGGTCGAAGCGGCGTCTGAGAGCCGATGCGGCGGACCAAAGTCAACGCGGCAGCGGGTCACCGAGGCCGATGGTGGCAGCAGTTTGCTGCAATCGAAGATCGTAGAAGGTTGATGTAGTTGAGGTGTACAGCAGGTCGTCAGGGTCGAAGACCACAACGGGTCACGCGACGGAGTTCGCGGAGCCCACGAGCATAAGATCTTGACGGAGTAGTCAGGGCAGATATGTGGTCGAGATTGACGGAGTCGTGTGACGGAGCAGAGTGGACGCGGCGGTGAATCTTCGGGTCTCTGTTATCCGGAGTTCACGCGGCGCGGCTAAAACGGGGAGTTGAGCGTACGCCCGGATGCCGACGCTTCCTGTTGGGTCGATTGTACATTGCAATTTGGACAATCAACAAGATAGCTCATCCGATACGATTATTCTCTTCTTTTTTACTTTCGAGACCATGTCGTCAGGTACTCAAATCCGGATCCAATTTAAACTGGTGGCCAAACTTATTGAGAGTCGTCATAGGTCTTGGCTGATTGATGTTTGATCTGCCGCTATCCTTGTTAAGAAATCCAAACCGATCTTGTTTTTGATGTGCACGTAGCAACAGGAAAATCGGAAATTGTTAATTACTTCTCGTCAAGGAGCCGCTGAATAGTATATGCTTCCTGAGGCTTGTTTATTTTTCAAGATCGGTAGATGCATCTAGCTATTCTTCAGATTGCATGCGGTGTTTCCACTGATCGTTCTTGACGGAAACATGCCTTTGTCTAGATGCTCTTCAAACTGACGTTTAGCTGTCCTCATACAAACACGTTTTGTCATCAGGACTCTGTCCATGGTGGATTTCCGTACGTAGAGGTAGCGTCATTGGTGGGACACGAGGTTGCTTCTACTGGAGCTGGCTCCGATGTAGATCTTGACACCGAAGAGATTCCGAGCCAGGTGCGATCTGATCGGTGGCGGCGAGGAATCCCGCTGGGATCTTGATTTCAGGCACAACTTTTCTCCATGGATGGGTCGTAGATCGCAGGTGATGGGACCGTCACGATCGTACAATCAGCGCCCCCATTTCCCACAGACGGTGCCAATTGACGAGGTTTGATCTCATCAATGCCCATTGTTATGGACTTGGGTTTTGGAGAAGATGTGGATGCTGGAGATCATGGAACGGTTAGAAAACAAGCAACACGGGGACACAAGGTTTACCCAGGTTCAGGCCCCCGGAGGGAAAACCCTACTCCTGCTTGTCTGCTCTTGATTACGGCGGAACCGAAGGTTACAGGGGTGCGCAGATGCAATCTGGCGTGGAGGTGTGTATGCGAAAAGTATGAGGAGAGGATCTAGGTCGTGCCCTCCTAGCCTTTATATAGACTTAGGCGGTCTGGCATGACCTAGTCGATTCTGTTTTAGGGTTTTACCCCTTTGAATTTCCTATCTACTCTAGTCTTGCTCTCCAAGGATCCGAAAGCGTCATGGGCCTTGGCCATCCGAATATCTTCATGGGTCGGCGTATGATTGCCGTGGGCCTTCCTTGGACTGGACCAGGTATGCTAAGATCATGTACCCGTGGGGTATAACCATGTCACCAACGCATCACGTTGCCCCGTACCGCTTCGCACCCCCGTTTCACTGACGCGTGGGTACAACAACTTAACCAGCCCATGTAAGAGCTGTGCGTAGCAGGCCGGGCCATTTTCTCTTCCCGCGCAGCCCACTCGTTTGAATTTGGATTTTTCCATTTTCATTCAAACACAGTTTTTTACCTAGTTTCAAAAATCAACCCAGCTCGATTCAGTGAACCAAGTTGAATGAAACCAATTTTGTTAGAAAGATATTGAAATGCTTAATCCAAGCCCGTTGGACTCAAATCATTTGAATCTATAGATCAACCTTGGTAAAAATAACAAGGCAGTCGCTTTTCTGCATTCAAACATTTTTCAAATTTAAACTATAATAGCTTTTGACTTGATTCCAACTCTCAAAAATCACATTTGATCATACCTTTCATAATATATAAAAACATATGGGTTTACTTACAGAAAAAATGTTCAAGTAATAAAAGAATGCCACATAGACATTTCTAGTCACTTTATTTAAATGAAATAAAAGGTTAAATCTTATTAAATTGTGACACCACTTTAAATCACATTCCATGTACTAAAATATGTGGTGATGACATGTGTCAACATGATCCCATGTTTGGTTTGGAGAATATTAAATCTTAAGTAGTTTTTCAATGAGTAGAAATTACTTTTCTAAAAATAAATAAATAAATAAGATAAATGCTTTATTCTTGTGATGTTAGTGATGATGCTAGATCATCTATAGAACCCTTTTGTGTGATGATCGAAAGTAGTTAAGTATTGTTTGGTGATTGTGTACCTCGTATTTATTCATAGACGCTAGTACCGACCAAGGATACGAGGAGGAAGGAGGATACTACGAAGAAGAAGCCGAGGAGAACTTCAACCACTGCTCTGCACAAGGCAAGCTTATACTGATACTGATGCAAGCCTTACTAATCGAGTTGACCTATGCAAGCAAATACTTGCTTGCTACCATGCCAACTATATGCCTTAAGCATATGTGATCATACCCACTTGATAACCCAATCCTAGTTTTACTTGCAAGATTTATACTTTATTTCTTTATCAAAGCTTCTACTTAGAATTTACTTAAGTAAATTGTAGATATTAGAAAGATAATTGAAGGTTACATATAGAGCGTAAAATTTGACCTAAGCTAGATAATCTTGATGTCATCCTAAGGCATGATATTGAACTTAGTTAAACTCCACTAGTTTACCACCCCACATTAGTACTTACCCCCACTTGTAGATGCTAGTGCTCAGCATAAAACTTGATCAACTTTAGATGGGAATACTTGGTGGAAAAATGGTTATGAAAACCTTGGAATGATGGATCATTCTATTGAGATGTTTTGACATGTGTTTTCGAACACTAGATGATTTTGGTGATGAAAATGTTGAGGCATGAGCCTTAGCCCTTTATAAAACTGATGGTTGTCTGGATGCGATACCATTCCAATTTTACCGTACAACCACAATACCCGAAAATTGGGTAGGGCTTGACTGGAAACTTATATACCTTAGTATTGGTTCCCTCACGGCCAAGGTCTGAGCTGAGGATACCTTATGAAGATTGTCCACCTGTGCAGTACCCAAGATAATAGTTGGTCATGGTTGGGAGGCCAAACTCACAGGAGAGGTGCCTATACTAGGGCATGTAATCGAAAGGTTAGGATTTATTATCCGCATACTGAGTATGGTGAATTCAAGGTTTGTTCCTGACGGATGTATCGAATGTTGTGGTGAAAGTGTACAATCTCTGCAGAGTGTTCGCGGTTATGGACAGTTGGAGTGGGCATACTGTTCCCCCGTCAGATGTTTTCAAATTGACTTGTGAAATGGATTGAGAATTTGACTTGACGACAACAGAGTTGTGATATGAAATACAAGTTCCCACTTAGGTGTTATAAAATTTCAACTAGCTTTTCTTGCTTCTGAAATTAGTAGAGGTAAATCTGCCTTTTTGCAAAACAACCATAGAGATTTGTCCTACTATAAAAACCCCCTTCACTTGTTAGTATTAGTTTGCGAGTACTTAAAGAGTACTCATGGCTTTGTCCCTAGCTATTCTTCCCGTGGCCAGACTATGAAGAGGAGTACCAGGAGGATGGACCCTAGGAAGGTTACGACAACTAGGATCATCTCCCATCATCAGCATTGTCTGTGACCCCGAAGATGGAGCTTCGCCTACGCTACCGTTATTATTACGTTAGTCCGTTGCTTGTGTTGTATTAAAAACTGGATCATGAGATCCTTATTTGTGTAAGACCTTATGTATGGTTTGTAATGGATGATGTACTGTGGTATCCAATTCTGTTATGTCTCGCAAAAATGGTAATCCTGGGATTGCGATGTATGGCATAGCAGGCATCTGGGATTAAAAATCTGGGTGTTGACAAGTTGGTATCAGAGCCATCCTGACCATAGGAGACCCTAGTTAGACTGGACGTTTGAATCAAAAACTGACTTTCAAAACCAAAGGAAACAAATATTTACAAAAACTTATTCCCATTCTTATCACCTTGATTCTTTCAAAAAAATCATGTTCCTGAAAAAAAAACTCTTGCAAAATACATAAAATTTGACACACTTGATCACTCTACTAACTTACTCATCCTATATTCTTATAGATGGACGTGAGGTACATCAAATTTTATCAGTTGGGGAATGGAGGAGACCTTATCTTTTAGAGGGATTTGGACCAGCTTTCGGAACTTCTGGAGCGTCCGCACCCCGAGTTCAGCGGAGCTCAGCTCAATGATCAAGGAGGAGAATATCTACAGTGGATAATTGTTGCAAGTCTCTAAGGAAAGATTGAACCTCCCACTGCTGAGGGAATTTAGTTTACCTTAAGAGAGAACAACTGGCTCGATGGACTTGCCAGGGCCATGAAGGAAGCTCTTGCCCGTCTGTGTGGGCAGAGTATCAACCACATCAAGAGTACCCTCTTTGAGTTTTGTCCAAGGCGTGATGCTAATGGATAGCCACTGGAAGTCCCATACCACCACGAGCTGAAGACCCAATTGGACCACCTCAGCTTCATGATGTACGATCGTCCGCAGGAGTTGGACAATTGCCGTGACTACTCCAACCACAAGTCCGCCATCATCAAGACAAAGGATCAGGCCATCGCCATGCTAGCAAAGGATCACAAGTCTCGCCGCCGTCAGCACGACAAGAAGGAGCGCATCATTGCCTGTCTTCGCCACCGTTTCTCGGATTTGGAGGAGACCATCCATGAGAGAGACATGCAGTTCGAGGAAAGGGAGAATGCCGGAGAGGATCTTCGTGGAGACCCCTACTCCTATCTCAGCGATGATGATGATTTTCTGGAGGATCAGGCTATGAACTTCTTCACCGATGAGGAGGATTTCGCCTTCATCAATGACGATGAGGATGATGAGGATGACGACTACACCGACTCTGAGGAGTAGTAGCACTTGAGCACTAGCGTAGTGAGTAGTATTCGGTCCCACTGTATCGTAGTTTCCAGAATGGTTCTTAAAACCATCTGTTTAGCTTTGTTGTGGTGTGTGTTTGTAACGTGTGCTATGAATGAATGGATGAATGAAAAGCAAGTTGCTAGAAAAATCTGAGTCAAACTTTAAAAACTTTTCAAAGTCCTAGAACCTTAGAAATTTCCCTCTTTTCTCATGATCTATCCCAATCTTCAGATGCCACGCGAAGGAAGTGGTTCAGCCCCGGACCCGATGTTGCAGATCCTGCAAATGTTGGTTTCTGACCACGAAGCCGAAAGAGCCGAACGTCAAGCCAACCTAGCCACCCTTCAGCAGATAGCCCAGCTGGCCCACAACAACCAAGGCCAAGGAAATCGAGACAACCATGGATCTAAGCTCAAGAGTTTCCAGAATACCAACCCCCCTGTTTTCACTAAGTTGGAAGAGCCCCTAGATGCCGACGATTGTCTGCAAACCATGGAAAATAACCTGGAAGTAGCAGGAGTGGAAGCCAACAAGAAAGTTCTGTTCACCACCCACTAACTAGCAGGAAATGTAAGAGCATGGTGGAACAGCGTTCGTGCAATGACCGGAGGACAGATGATGACCTAGGAGGAATTCAAGGTCAAGTTCAGCAGAACCCATGTGCCACCGGGTTTGATCAAGAGGATGAGAGATGAGTTCAGAGAATTGAAGCAAGGAAGGATGGCCGTAGTGGAATACCGTGAAAAATTCTTGTCATTAGCTAGGTATGCCTCGGATGAGATCGACACTGAAGCCAAGAAGAAGGAGAGATTCTTGAACGGTCTGCACGATGAGATGTAGACGGTGTTGGTCAATATCCCCTTTGCTGATATTGAAGACCTGGTCAACTCTGCCATCCAGATGGAAGGAAAGATCAACCAAGCCAATGAGAACCGCAAGCGTCGCATGATGCATCAGCCAGGAACCCATCAGACCCCAAAGTATCGCCCTAACCCATCTCCCGGATTTGCCCCAAGAACCAACAGACCCCCGATGAATCGTTCAACCTATCCAAACCGTGGAAATCCTAGGACCGGAGGAAATCACAACAACCCCGGCAACTCTAGCAATTTCAACCGTGCCCCACCCAAGTTCAACAACAACAATCCTACCGCCAACACCAACACTGCCCCGACGACTGTAAGCAATGTTGTTCCTGTTGCAGCAAAGGACAAGTCGCAAGTAACTTGTTATGACTGTGGAAATAAGGGTCACTACTCCAACGAGTGCCCCAACAAGAAGAATGTCGCAGCCCCCAATGCAAATGCCCCAGGTCATCAGCAGCGTCGTGTTCAGCCAGGAAGAAGGTTTGCCCCAGGGAATTCGCTCAACCGCAACGGCCGTCTTTTTCTCATGTATGCTGAAGAAGCTCAGGAAGCGCCAGACGTCGTGCCGGGTATGTTTTCTGTTAATTCAGTACTTTCTAGAGTATTGTTTGATTCTGGTGCATCACACTCATTTTTCACCGAAGAATTTGCATGCACTAGTAAAATCCAACCAACCAAACTGAAGCATGTTATGATCGTTCAAATCCCCGGATCAACCACCAAGGCTAGGAAAATTTGCAAAGCCGTCCCTATCCGAATCCATGGCATAGATTTTTATGCTAACCTGGTAGTACTCGGAACTAAAGGTTTGGAAGTAGTACTAGGAATGGATTGGATGTCCAAACATAAAGGATTGATTGACTATGCCAAGAAAGCCATAACCATGACCAGTACAGTCGGAATATCAGTCGAGCATATATCTGAAACCTTACCTCGTCAATTCAAGTGCAACAAGAGTATAGCCCAACCTACCATTGACCAAGTCCGGATAGTCTGTGAATACCCCGATGTATTTCCAGATGTTTTGCCCGGTATGCCCCCAGATCGGGATATCGAGTTTATCATCAAACTAATCCCCGGAACTGGACCCATAGCCCAGAGACCATATAGTATGAACCCGTCTGAACTAGCAGAACTGAAGAAGCAACTGGATGCCATGCTGGAAATTGGATTGATTCAACCAAGTGCATCACCATGGAGATCACCTATTTTGTTCGTGGACAAGAAAGATGGAGGTAACCGTTTGTGTACGGATTATCGGAAGTTGAATGATGTCACTATCAAGAACAAATACCCATTGACCAAGATAGAAAATTTGTTTGATCAGTTGACCGGTGCCAAAGTGTTTTCTAAGATTGATCTTAGAACTGGCTATCATCAACTCAAAATTCGTGCAGTGGATATTCAAAAGACTGCCTTTACCACCAGATATGGATTATACGAGGATACCGTTATGTCCTTTGGATTAACCAATGGCCCTGCTTATTTCATGAATCTCATGAATATGATTTTTATGGACTTCCTGGATAAGTTTGTCGTTGTTTTCATCGATGACATTCTGATTTATTCCAAATCGGAAGAAGAACATGAGCTACACCTAAGGGCCATTCTTGGAACCCTTAGAGAGCATCAGCTGTATGCCAAGTTTAGCAAATGTGAATTCTGGTTACAGGAGGTAGGATTCCTCGGTCACATTTTATCAGCCGGAGGAATTGCCGTTGACCCTGCAAAAGTGAAAGATGTCGAAGATTGGCAAGCCCCAACCACTCAAACCCAAGTTCGTGCATTTCTCGGATTGGCGGGATACTACCGCAAGTTCGTAGAAGGATTCTCGAGTATCGCCAGACCCATGACCCAATTGCTAAAGAAGGACAAGAAGTTTGAATGAAGCAACAAATGTGAAGAGAGTTTTCAAGAACTCAAGAGGAGATTGATTTTAGCCCCAATCTTAATCATGCCGGATATCACGAAGCCCTTCGACGTGTATTGTCATGCATCCAAGATCGGTCTCGGATGTGTGCTAATGCAAGAAGGCAAAGTTATATCTTATCTATCCCGACAACTGAAACAACATGAGAAAAATTATCCAACCCATGACCTCGAACTCGCAGCCATAGTTCTAGCCCTGAATACATGGAGGCACTACCTGATGGGAAATCGTTCTGAGATTTATTCGGATCACAAGAGCCTGAAGTATATATTCACTCAGAAGGAGTTGAATATGAGGTAGAGAAGATGGATTGAGTTAATCAAAGATTACAATCTGGACATTCACTATCACCCTGGTAAAGTCAACGTGGTAGCATATGCCCTTAGAGGATTGCCATGCCGCTTGAAATCCATGATTTTGAAGGAGCAACCAAGTTTGCACAAAGAGATGGAAGATTTTCGAATGGAATTAGTGAGTGAAGGATTTTTTGCTAGCATAGAACTTCAAACCACTTTGATCAGCCAAATCAAAGAGGCGCAGAAAGGAAATGCTAGTATTGATGGAATCAAGCGTCGTATCGGTACAGACAAAGTACCCGGATTCACCGAAGACGAAGGAGTTCTGTGGTACAAAGGACGCCTTTGTGTACCAGCGGATTCTGAGTTGAAAGAAGTTATTTTGAAGGAAGCTCATGATACTCTTTATTTAACCACCCCGGAGGAACTAAGATGTATCAAGATTTGAAAGAGCAATTTTGGTGGCATAAGATGAAGAGAGAAATCGGAAGCTATATAGCCAAGTGTGATATATGTCAGCGAGTCAAGGCAGGACATCAAAGACCCGCTGGATTGTTGCAACCATTGCAGATTCCGGAATGGAAATGGGATTCCATTGGAATGGACTTTATCACCGGATTGCCTACTTCTAGTCGGGGAAATGACTCTACCTGGGTCATAGTGGACAGATTGTCCAAAGTCGCCCATTTCTTACCCGTCAAGACCACATATCAGAGTTCGAAGCTAGCAGAGTTATACATCGCTAGAATCGTCAGTTTGCATGGAGTCCCCAAGAACATCGTATCGAATAGAGGAACTTAGTTTACCTCGAGATTCTGGAAGAAATTCCAAGAAGGTTTAGGAACCCGCCTAGATTTCATCACCGCTTATCACCATCAGACCGACGGACAAACGGAGCGAGTAAATCAGATACTCGAAGACATGTTGAGATCATGTGTGTTAGAATATGGATCTAAGTGGGAAGACTGTCTGCCGTTCACAGAATTTTCATACAACAACAGTTATCAAGCTAGTTTGCAAATGGCCCCATTTGAATTTAGGTATGGAAGAAAGTGTCGCACCCCTTTGAATTGGTCGGAAGTAGGAGAGAGCCAGATTTTTGGACCCGATATCCTACAAGAAGCATAAGAGAAGGTTCACAAGATTCGTGAGCACCTCAAGATAGCCCAGTCCAGACACAAGAGTTACGCCGACAAGAGACGTCGAGACCTCGCCTTCAACATAGGAGATTTTGTTTATCTGAAAGTGTCACCATTGAAGGGAATGCAGCGTTTCCAACTCAAAGGAAAGTTAGCCCCCAGATATATCGGACCTTTCCAAATTCTGAACCGTTGAGGAGAAGTGTCATATCAATTGCAACTACCCGAAGAGATGTCAGCCGTGCACAATGTGTTCCATATCTCATTACTTCGCAAGTGTCTCGAAGTCCCGGAGAAGACGGAAGTGTTCAAGAATATCGATCATCGGACCATAGAGATCAACGATGACCTGAACTATCCCGAAGTACCCATCCGTATCTTGGAATAAGCTTTCCGAACCACCAGAACCCGAAGCATCAAGTTTCTCAAGATTCAGTTGAGCAACCACATAGAAGAGGAAGCTACATGGGAGCGCGAAGATCACATCAGGACGGATTTTCCCGATCTCTTCAAATTCTAGGTAATCTTTTCGTCCTTTTTCAAATCTCGGGATGAGATTTTGTTTAAGGGGGGAAGGTTTGTAACATCCCAAAAATATTAAACTAGAATCATCAAACTCTAATCTTCAAATTTAGGGTTAACAAAAACTTTTCTAAAATAAAATGAGAAACCATGCATGTGTGTATGTATCCCATTTTGAATTCTTTTGAATTGCCTTGTTTGTGTGTTTCTTTTCTTGTAAAAGGATTCTTAGGTGAAATAAACATCATCTAAACAATCCCCAAACTTTTCCCAAAGACAAATAAATGAAAACAAACAAAATGAGTGAATGGTCATTTTGACAAATTTAACTCCCATGCCTACTTTGGCTGTCTCTAACTTTCAAAACTTAACAGAAACTTGTTTGGATCTTTGCACCCCTTGATATTACTCATAACAAAGTATCAAGGCCCACTTTGTGATCATCCAGAAATATTCAAATGCATAGTTTAAAGGACAATTTAAAATTGAATCTATATCATATGGGAAGATCCCACTTTTTCAAAACCACTCAAACAAGCTCAACTTTCAAAACCCAAGAATCTACAGACTCACCAACACCTACCTAGCACACCCACCAAAAATCTTTTCAAAATTCAAAACTTGAGTTCATGCGGCCATTTCATCAAACACCTTGCAGATGCAAATCAAACAAAATCAAAACACTATTTTGAGCAGTGATTCTGGCCTAACTTGTTCCCTCTCTGGACACCACTAGCCTTAGTAGATCGTCTAACAACCTAAATGTGGCGCCCCGCAAAAACCACTGCTATAAAATCGCATGTCTTGTCTCTGTGCATCATCATAACATCAGCATGCATCTATATGTTTAAAACTATTTTGCTAAAAACCCTATTTTCTGTTTTCTATATTAATCCCCTCGTCTTATTTCAAATCAAACCCTGGTCGTCCGGATATTTTGTTTTGTCTAAAAACTATTTGCAGAAAGTTTTATAAAATAAAATGAATTACAATGTTTATCGGGGGGAGGCCGCTGTCGGCCAGGCCCAAAGGCCCAACTAGCAGCAGCCTACTACCTCTTTGAATCCTGGCCCTTGATCAAACCTGGATCTATCTAGAAACCCTAATGCACACCCAAACCCTAGACCTACCCCAAATCCCACCCAACACTGACACCTCACGCTTGGGCATGCACTGATAACACACGCACCGCCTGGACCCACTCCCATCCCATGCGCCCCTCCCGAACCGCCCTGGCCCACCCCGACACGCTCCTCTCCTTCCTTCGTTCCCCAACCCGACAACCCCCGCATCTCCTCCTCTGCCTCGCCGCGCCGCCGACCTCCTCCTTGTCCGCTTCGCCCCGCCGTCCTCGTCGAGGCCCCCTCGACCCACCCTGCCCGGCAGCCCTACGGGCCCCCGTCTCTGCCGCCCCAATCCCCCACCTACCGCCACCGCGACCTCGCTTCCTCCCGCAATCCCCACCGCCACCGCCAGCGCTCGCGAGCTCCGCCTCTCTACAGGGCCATCGCGTCCTCTTCTTCCTATGGATGCTGCCGCCGGTTGCCGTCTACCTCGTCTAGACCTCCTCCCCATCGCCCATCTCGCCATGTCCCCGCGTGTCGTCGAGCGCCACCCGCCTTCCGCGTCCTCCCTGGGCCTTGTCCTCGAGCACCTGTCGTGGCTTCCTCTCGAACCATCGCCGCCACCAGCGTCTCCGGCGCCCGCGAACCGTGCTCTCCCCGCGCTCCTGAGTCCCGCCTCTGCCCAACCGAGCCCCGCCTGCAGAGCACCGCCGCCGCCACCCGCTTCCTGCGTGACCCCGCCTCGCCCCGGTGGCCGCGTCCTCGAGCGTCGCTGGTCGCCGCGCCCCGTCGTCCCCCACGCCCTCACGCAAGCTCGGCTGGACCGCCTCGTCTCTGCTTCATCCGTGAGGGCCCTTGCCTGCAAACGCCCGAGTTTCTCGATCCAAGTTCATGCGCATATCGTTTTGGTGCCAAACCTTGCTGCTGGTCCTCTCTGGTGCGTGAGCTGATGCGATGTGTGGTGAGCTGGTGTTGGATCGAGTGGTGCTGTGCCACCTGAAGGACACCGCCAAGATTCATACGGATGACAAGATGTTCTCTGTCGAGACCATTCCACAGCTACAAGTGTTGCTCTGCCAAGCCGTTGTCGAAAACCGAGGCAGGAAGCCCCAAGATCTCCATCATGGAACTCGGAGGCGATGTCGCCAATTCGACAAGGTCTCGTTCCTGAAGTCCGAAGACCGATCCCGGCGCACCGAACCCCGTCAAACACCAAGACCCTCGGAATCGCCAAGATCGCCTCATGGATTCCGAAGCCCGTTCCCGTCGAGATCCGAAGACCGATTCCCCCGAACCATCGGAACCAAGATCTTTGACCCCTAATGTGTGACCCCTTTCTGCGCCCCTATTTTTATAAATGAAATACAAACTTGTTGCATATTAAATTGTTCATCTCGCATGCATATCATGTGGGTTGGGGCATTATGCCGATTCACCTTATAATTAAATATGGGATCCATATGCGGACAAATCCAGTCTTATATTGGCCCCATTTAAATTTGTGTGGCGCATCGATGATATAATTTTGCCTTGTTAAGACAACATTTAAATTGCGGGGTATCTAAACAACATGAACCATCTATTTAATTGTCGGGACCCAGTTCCGTTTAATTTTTCCTAATTGCATCGCATCTTTGCCATGCCATACATCATACATGCATCATGCCCGATCTTTTGCCGTAGTAGTAAATAGTGCATCCGGTGTTTCTTCTAGTGTTTTGCTTCTTCACGGATTAGGCCGATGAGTTGATGCGAGTGTCGACCCAATCTTCGGTGAAACTTCGGCAATGTTTTCAGGCGAGCATCTCCCCCCTTTCTACCTATCTTACTTTTATAGTATTTATTCCCTCCTGTTGATCTATTGCTATCTGTGTTGCGTTGCTCTAGTTTTTGTACCCGTGATATCCCTTGCAGCCTTATATTGCCTTGGACACATCCTATTACCTGTTGTTTGGTAGATAGTTGGACTTGCGCGTCGTAGTCGCTTGCTCAAGTGCTGTTGCGTGTCGTCCAGTACCACAGTTGTTTGAGTATTGCCGCATGTTTAATGTTGGAGATGATCATGGCTTTAATTATTGTTTAATAACTAAAATTGAAAGTAGGTAAATGCAGAGGCACAGGTGGGCAATAGATGTTATTTGGTTGTTAACCGTCTACTTGTGTCCCAGAGGACCCGAGTTCTGACAATTGCCCGAGATCGAGCTAACCACAGGTGGGTGTATCACCCCATCGATTAGTACCTGATTTCAAAGTATTGTACCGGGGCCACAATTAGTTTGGGGCTTTATTACTATTCTGTACTTATGCCATGCTTTACTGCTTAATTTAAATTGTGCAATCTTGCACCTGCATTTAGGTAAGCGGAGTGTTTTCAGGTATCGACAAGCCCGATCTCATTTTCGGGTTCCCGTTACAGACCATTGACGAAAACCCCGAGTCCGTCTCGGGACCGCCGACTTCGTTGCGGGTAGCTTAGTGGGGTGGCCCCATGTACTTGCTTTGGTGCGGGAAGCGTCATGACTTAGGCCCGCCGACATACCGATGGGTGTATGTTAACCGATCCGCAAAAGGGTCGAAGTGCGTGTGGATACTTTGGTGCACCCCTGCAGGGTTAAATATTTTCGAAAAGCCGTGTCCGTGGTTATGGACGACTTGGAGCACAGTTCTCGATCATAGACAACTATAACTAAAGTTTACTGCTATAATTTGACTTGTATCCGATATGACTAGTAATCAGCTTCACTGCAGCGGAATGGCTAAATAAAAGTACCAACAAGCTTTGGGTTTAGGATATCTCATGCTAATTGTATCGACTAGTAAGTGTTGCAACTACAACGGAATGGTTAACTAAAAGTGTCCATCGCTTATTATATCGGATGACTATCTATACCGACTAGTAATTGCTGCAACGACAACCGAATAAATAAAACGCCAACCGTGTGAGTTCCTCGGTTGACTTCCTCGTTTGGTCTCGAGGGGAAAGACCGGATGGGTATGTTTGGTAGTATCGTTGGTTCGAATAGGTCTTTCTTACCCCTCTCGATAGCCGCTAATTGTATCGAGTCTCTATAGGTTGTATAGTGCATGCTGCCGCCGCTTGATCCACCATACCTATGTAGGCGAGGACCGAATTCTAGCCTCGCCAATCTTGGCCTCGATCGACCGCTCTCTCTTTTTCCTTGCCCTTTGTCGGCACCCCTTTTGTTTAAGAAGGTTTTGAGATCGACGTCGTTAGCAGGGTTACCCTTCCGGCTTGGCCTGGGCAGGGTTATGGACGCCATTGGTTATTCTTCAGGGCTCTTAGCTCAATTTGCATCTTGTCCGTACTCGGACGCTGTATCGTTTTAAAGGTGATTTGGATCTTTATATTGTATATCTGTATTCTTGACTCTTTGAGTCGTTGTTGTATATATCTGTTCTGTGGGTTCCATCGTGGACTATTGTGTAATGGTATTACTTCGTTTTCCACCCGCACGAAAGTGCCTGGTGGGCACCTTTAAATCATTTCTATGCGGGTTTGGCGGGGAGCGCTAAAACTTGCATAGGGCCGATTCTGAGGGTGTTACACTAAACTAATCTCTAGCACTACTGTAAGCTAGCCATTGTCATCAATCGTGAGCAGGCCGAGTGCACCCTTGCCACCCACATGTCGACAGCGAGCTAGGAGAAGCACCAAGCCTAGCCAACATGTATGGGATCAATCTAGCACCCCACTGCCACTCCCTGTCCCAGCCGCGAGCGATGCCAGCCCCTGGACCACACGCACAGACCATGCCAAGCTCGCCAGCAACCATGCCGAGAGCGCACCCCGTGCGCCACGCTCGACAGACGCCCACAGACCGCGCGCTGCCCTCGCCGCGTGCATATGTGATCACCACCGTCCCAGCAACCCCGCAGACACGCTCGTTCACCGCCGCGCGGACCACGCACGATGTGCGCCATAAAAACTTCCGTCGGGCACGCGCAGAGCACCGTCGTGTTCCGACCGATCAGCACCGCCCCACGCCTCGCCACCACGACGTTGAGCTTCGCCAGGGAGCACAGCACCGCCCCCTACCGTCTCCCACGCCGATAGCCCTCTGTGCCGTCCACCATGATGAGCTCACCTTGCGCCCGTCGGTCCCCTCTCGCCACTATAAATAGAGGCCACCCCCAGCAAAATTGAGCACACCATCTCACTCCCCTCTCCTCACTAATCGTTCCACCCTGTTCCCGGAGCAAGGCGAGCAGAGCATTGCCGGAATTTGGCATGAGTCCGCCGCTGCTGGAGAAGAAGGGAACCAGCTATTGGAGCCGCCCCAGGAGAAGCTGCTGGTACCAGGAGGTTCACCGTTGTCGACTTCGTCGTTCGCCCGCCTCGCCGACCCTCACCTGAGCCCCGGTGAGCCCCCGATGACCCCCACCTGCCGCGTTAGGGTTCTGTCTCGCCGGCGCTGCCCGACGTGGACGATGAACCAGGGCCGTTAGATTAGAACAAGATCCCACGGCTCACATTGCCCCGTACCGCTTCGCACCCCCTCGTCTCACTGACGCGTGGGGACAACAACTTAACCAGCCCGCGTAAGCGCTGTGCTTAGCAGGCCGGCCTAGTATCGTTTCCCATGCAGCCCACTCGTTTGAATTCAAATTTTTCCATTTAAGTTCAAACCTAGTTCTGTACCCATTTTCAAAAATCAACCCAGCTCGATTTAGTAAACCAAATTGAATGAAATCAATTTTGTTAGAAAGGTCTTGAAATGCTGAATCCAAGCCAATTGGATTTAAATCATTTGGATCTGTAGTACTAGGAATGGATTGGATGTCCAAACATAAAGGATTGATTGACTGTGCCAAGAAAGCCATAACCATGACCAGTACAGCCGGAATATCAGTCGAGCATATATCTGAAACCTTACCTCGTCAATTCAAGTGCAACAAGAGTATACCCCAACCTACCATTGACCACGTCCGGATAGTCTGTGAATACCCCGATGTATTTCCAGATGTTTTGCCCGGTATGCCCCCAGATCGGGATATCGAGTTTATCATCGAACTAAGCCCCAGAACAGGACCCATAGCCCAGAGACCATATAGTATGAACCCGTCTGAACTAGCAGAACTAAACAAGCAACTGGATGCCATGTTGGAAATTGGATTGATTCAACCAAGTGCGTCACCATGGAGATCACCTGTCTTATTCGTGGACAGGAAGGATGGACATAACCGTTTGTGTAAGGATTATCGGAAGTTGAATGATGTCACCATCAAGAACAAGTACCCCTTGCCCAAGATAGAAGATTTGTTTGATCAGTTGACCGATGCCAAAGTGTTTTCTAAGATTTATCTTAGGACTGGCTATCATCAACTCAAAATTCGTGCAGAGGATATTCCAAAGACTGCCTTTACCACCCGTTATGGATTATACGAGTATACTGTCATGTCTTTTGGATTAACCAATGCCCCCGATTATTTCATGAATCTCATGAATAAGATTTTTATGGACTTCCTGGATAAGTTTTTTGTTGTTTTCATCGATGACATTCTGATTTATTCTAAATCAGAAGAAGAACATGAGCTACACCTAAGGACCATTCTTGGAACCCTTAGAGAGCATCAGCTGTATGCCAAGTTTAGCAAATGTGAATTCTGGTTACAGGAGGTAGGATTCCTCGGTCACATTGTATCAGCCGGAGGAATTGCCGTTAACCCTGCAAAGGTGAAAGATGTCGAAGATTGGCAAGCCCCAACCACTCAAACCCAAGTTCGTGCATTTCTCGGATTGGCGGGATACTACCGCAAGTTCGTAGAAGGATTCTCGAGTATCGCCAGACCCATGACCCAATTGCTGAAGAAGGACAAGAAGTTTGAATGGAGCGACAAATGTGAGGCGAGTTTTCAAGAACTCAAAAGGAGATTGATTTTAGCCCCAATCTTAATCATGTCGGATATCACGAAGCCCTTCGACATGTATTGTGATGCATCCAAGATCGGTCTCAGATGTGTGCTAATGCAAGAAGGCAAGGATATATCTTATCTATCCTGACAATTGAAAAAACATGAGAAAAATTACCCAACCCATGACCTCGAACTCGCAGCCATAGTTCTAGCCCTGAAGACATGGAGACACTACCTGATGGGAAACCGTTGTGAGATTTATTCGGATCACAAGAGCCTGAAGTATATATTCACTCAGAAGGAGCTAAATATGAGATAGAGAAGATGGATTGAGCTAATCAAGGATTACGATCTGGACATTCACTATCACCCCGGTAAAACCAATGTGGTAGCAGATGCCCTTAGCAGATTGCCGTGCCACTTGAACTCCATGATTTCGAAGGAGCAACCAAGTCTGCACAAAGAGATGGAAGATTTTCGAATGGAATTAGTGAGTGAAGTATTTTTGGCTAGCATAGAACTTCAACCCACTTTGATCAGCCTGATCAAAGAGGCGTAGAAAGGAAATGCTAGTATCAATGGAATCAAGCGTCGTATCGGTACAGGCAAGGTACCCAGATTCACCGAAGAAGAAGGAGTTCTGTGGCACAAAGGACGCCTTTGTGTTCCAGCAGATTCTGAGTTGAAAGAAGTGATTCTGAAGGAAGCTCATGATACTCTTTATTCTATCCACCCCGGAGGAACTAAGATGTATCAATATTTGAAAGAGCAATTTTGGTGGCATAAGATGAAGAGAGAAATCGGAAGCTATATCGCAAAGTGTGATATATGTCAGCGAGTCAAGGAGGGACATCAAAGGCCCGCTGGATTGTTGCAACAATTGTAGATTCCAGAATGAAAATGAGATTCTGTTGGAATGGACTTCATCACCGGATTGCCTACTTCTAGTAGGGGAAATGACTCTATTTGGGTCATAGTGGATAGGTTGTGCAAAGTCGCCCATTTCTTACCCATCAAGACCACATATCAGAGTTCAAAGCTAGCGGAGTTATACATCTCTAGAATAGTCAGTTTGCACGGAGTCTCCAAGAACATCGTATCTGTTCGAGGAACTCAATTTACCTCGAGATTCTAGAAGAAATTCCAAGAAGGTTTAGGAACCCGCCTAGATTTTAGCACCGCATATCACCCCCAGACCGATTGACAGACGGAGCGAGTAAATCAAATACTCGAAGACATGTTGAGTGTGTGTTGGAGTATGGATCTAAGTGGGAAGACTGTCTACCGTTTGTAGAATTTTCATACAACAACAGTTATCAAGCTAGTTTGCAAATGGCCCCATTTGAATTCATGTACGGAAGTAAGTGTCGCACCCCTTTGTACTGGTCGGAAGTAGGAGAGAGTCAGATTTTTGGACCTGACATCCTACGAGAAGCAGAAGAGAACGTTCACAAGATTCGTGAGCATCTCAAGACAGCCCAGTCCAGACAGAAGAGTTACGCCGATAAGAGACGTCGAGACCTCGCCTTCAACATAGGAGATCTTGTATATCTGAAAGTGTCGCCATTAAAAGGAATGCAGCGTTTCCAACTCAACGGAAATTTAGCCCCCAGATATATCGGACCCTTCAAGATTCTGAACCGTCGAGGAGAAGTGTCGTATCAATTGGAACTACCCGAAGAGATGTCAGCCATGCACAATGTGTTCCATATATCATTACTTTGTAAGTGCCTCGAAGTTCCAGAGAAGACGGAAGTGTTCAAGAATATCGATCACCGGACCATAGAGATCAACGATGACCTGACCTATCCTGAAGTACCCATTAGTATTTTGGAAGAAGCTTTCAAAACTACCAGAACCCGAAGCATCAAGTTTCTCAAAATTCAATGGAGCAACCACACGGAAGAGGAAGCTACCTGGGAGCGCGAAGATCACATCAGGACGGAGTTTCCCGATGTCTTCAAATCCTAGGTAATCTTTTTCGTCCTTTCTCAAATCTCGGGACGAGATTTTATTAAAGGGGGGAAGGTTTGTAACATCCCAAAAATATGAAACTTGGATCATCAAACTCTAATCATCAAAATTTAGGATTAACTTTTCTAAATAAAAATATGAAAGCATGCATGTGTGTATGCATTCCAATTTGGATTCTTTTGAATTGCCTTGCTTGTGTGTTTCTTTGCTTGTAAAAGGATTATTAGGTGAAATAAACATCATCTAAACAATCCCCACACTTTTCCCAAAGACAAATAAATCAAAACAAACAAAATAAGGGAATGGTCACTTTGGCCAATTTAACTCCCATGCCTACTTTGTCTGTCTCTAACTTTAAAAACTTAACAGAAACTTGTTTGGATATTTACACCCCTTGATAGTACTCATAACAAAGTACCAAGGCCCACCTTGTGATCATCCAAAAACATTTGAATGCATAGTTTAAATGACAGTTCAAAATTGAATCTATATTATATGGGAAGATCCCACTTTTGCAAAAACCACTCAAACAAGCTCAACTTTCAAAACCCAAGAATCCACAGACTCACCAGCACATGCCTAGCACACCCACCAAAAATCGTTTCAAAATTCAAAACTTGAATTCATGCGGCCATTTCATCAAACACCTTGCTGATTCAAATCAAACAAAATCAAAACTCTATAGTGTGCAGTGTTTTGGGCCTAACTTGTTCCCTCTCTGGTTACACTAGCCTCAGTAGATCATCTAGCAACCTTAACTAAGCTCTAGCACCAATGTAAGCTTGACAATGTCATCAATGGTGAACAACCGAGAACACCCATGTCACCCCAGTGCAGACAGTAGGCTAGAGGAAGAACTAGCCGTGCCAACCTTGTCTGGGAGGTAGCCCATGCCTCACCGCCCCCTCTCGACTAGCCCTGCCTTGCAGACAGCAGCCAGAACCGCCAGTAATGCCACGCCCGTGCTGGTGTCGACCATGCCGACCCGCGCCGTCGAGAACGCGTCGTTCCCATTCAACCAGACCACCTCGAGCCCTCGCCGCCCGCCAACATGCTCCCCACCGTCCTAGGAGACCGCCAGACATGCCCATTTCACCGCCCGTACCCCGTAGCCACCGCTCACCGTCGAAGACGCCGCCTCTGCCGCGCAGAACGTCGAGCGTTCCAGACCGTTTGCCACCGCCCCTACACATGCATTAAAGCCATAGAGCATCACCAGCAGACCACCGATCGATCGCCACCCTCGGCCATGCCTCTAGCAGCCCGTAGCCATGTCTCCACCGTCGCTTGCCCATCGCGTTCGGTCTCGTAGTCGATACTATAAATAGAGGCCTCCCCCGCTCAAACTATTCACACCATCTCACTCCCCTCTCCTCACTGATCGTTCCACCCTGTTCCCGGAGCAAGGCGAGCAGCGCATCGCCGGAATTTGGCCGGAGCCCGCCGCTGCTGGAGAAGAAGGAAGCCAGCGATTGGAGCCGCCCCAGGAGAAGCTGCCGGTACCAGGAGGTTCGCCGTCGTCGACTTCGTCGTTCGCCCACCTCGGGACCCTCGCCTGAGCCCCGGTGAGCCTCCCACGTCCCCCACCTGCCGCGTTAGGGTTCTGTCTCGCCGGCGCTGCTCGACGTGGACGATGAACAAGAGCCGTTGGATTAGAACTAGATCCAACACCCACGTTTCCCCGTACCACTTCGCACCCTCCGTCTCACTGACGCGTAGGGACGGCAACTTAACCAGCCCGCGTAAGAGCTGTGCGTAGCAGGCCGGGCCATTTTCTCTTCCCGCGCAGCCCACTCGTTTGAATTTGGATTTTTCCATGTTCATTCAAACAAAGTTCTGTAACTAGTTTCAAAAATCAACCCAGCTCGATTCAGTGAACCAAATTGAATGAAACCAATTTTGTTAGAAATATATTGAAATGCTTAATCCAAGGCCGTTGGACTCAAATCATTTGAATCTATAGATCAACCTTGGTAAAAATAACAAGGCAGACGCTTTTATACATTCAAACATTTTTCAAATTGAAACTATAATAGCTTTTGAGTTGATTCCAACTCTCAAAAATCACATTTGATCATACCTTTCATAATATATAAAAACATATGGGTTTACTTACAGAAATAATGTTCAAGTAATAAAAGAATGCCACATAGACATTTCTACTCACTTTATTTAAATGAAATAAAAGGTTAAATCTTATTAAATTGTCACACCACTTTAAATCACATTCCCATGTACTGAAATATGTGGTGATGACATGTGTCAACATGATCCCATGTTTGGTTTGGAGAATATTAAATCTTAAGTAGTTTTTCAATGAGTAGAAATTACTTTTCTAAAAATAAATAAATAAGACAAATGCTTTATTCTTGTGATGTTAGTGATGATGCTAGATCATCTATAGAACCCTTGTGTGTGATGATTGAAAGTAGTTAAGTATTGTTTGGTGATTGTGTACCTCGTATTTATTCATAGACGCTAGTACCGACCAAGGATATGAGGAGGAAGGAGGATACTATGAAGAAGAAGCCAAGGAGAACTTCAATCACTTCTCTGCACAAGGCAAGATTATACTGATACTGATGTAGGCCTTACTAATCAAGTTGACCTATGCAAGCAAATACTTGCTTGCTACCATGCCAACTATATGCCTTAAGCATATGTGATCATACCCACTTGATAACCCAATCCTAGTTTTACTTGCAAGCTTTATACTTTATTTCTTTATCAAAGCTTCTACTTAGGATTTACTTGAGTAAATTGTAGATATTAGAAAGATAATTGAAGGTTGCATAAAGAGCATAAAATTTGGCCTAAGCTAGATAATTTTGATGTCATCCTAAGGCATGAGATTGAACTTAGTTAAACTCCACTAGTTTACCACCCCTCATTAGTACTTACCCCCACTTGTAGATGCTAGTGCTCAGCATAAAACTTGATCAACTTTATATGAGAATACTTGGTGGAAAAATGGTTATGAAAACCTTGGAATGATGGATCATTCTATTGAGGTGTTTTGACTTGTGTTTCTGAACACCAGATGATTTTGGTGATGAAAATGTTGAGGCATGAGCCTTAGACCTTTATAAAACTGATGGTTGTCTGGATGCGATACCATTCCAATTTTACCGTACAACCACAATACCCGAAAATTGGGTAGGGCTTGACTGGAAACTTATATACCTTAGTATTGGTTCCCTCACGGCCAAGGTCTGAGCTGAGGCTACCTTGTGAAGATTGTCCACCTGTGCAGTACCCAAGATGACAGTTGGTCATGGTTGGGAGGCCAAACTCACAGGAGAGGTTCCTATACTAGGGCGTGTAATCGAAAGGTTAGGATTGTTTATCCGCATACTGAGTATGGTGAATTCAGAATTTGTTCCTGACGGATGTATCGAATGTTGTGGTGAAAGTGTACTATCTCTGCAGAGTGTCAAACTATCGACTAGCCGCGTCCGCGGTTATGGACAGTTGGAGTGGCCATACTGTTCCCCCGTCAGATGTTTTCAAAATGACTTGTGAAATGGATTGAGAATTTGACTTGACCACAACAGAGTTGTAATATGAAATACAAGTTCCCACTTAGGTGTTATAAAATTTCAACTAGCTTTTCTTGCTTCTGAGTACAAAATGTCTGTGTTGTTATGAAATACAAGTTAGTAGAGGTAAATCTGGCTTTTTGCAAAACAACCATAGAGCTTAGTGTCCTACTACAAAAACCCCCTTCACTTGTTAGTATTAGTTTGCGAGTACTTAAAGAGTACTCATGGCTTTGTCCCTGGCTATTCCCATGGCCAGACTATGAAGAGGAGTACCAGGAGGATGGACCCCAGGAAGGTTACGACAACTAGGATCATCTCCCATCGTTAGCATTGCCTGTGACCCCGAAGATGGAGCTTCGCCTACGCTACCATTATTATTACGTATTTCCTCTGCTTGAGTTGTATTAAGAACTGGATCATGAGATCCTTATTTTTGTAAGACCTTATGTATGTTTTGTAATGGATGATGTACTGTGGTATCCAAATCTGTTATGTCTCGCAAAAATGGTAATCCTGAGATTGCGATGTATGGCATAACAGGCATCTGAGATTAAAAATCCGAGTGTTGACACGTAAGAACTCATATGTGCCGCACGATCTGTTTTAAATCCAACGCACCACAACAGCCGATCTGCACGAACCGTTTTCGGCCAATCAGAACATAACATGTAGCTTAGGATTTGTTTTAAAAATAGAATTGAATCTGTTAGTTGCTTGAATTTGTAAATTGCATAACTTTTGATCCACACGTCCAAATTTTACAAATTTTATATCAATGGAATCAGCAAGAAGAGTACTTTCCAACCATGTACTTTGTTTAGTAAATTTCTTCTGTTAAATTGGTTATTTTTACAGAAACTTGTGTAGGCATAATTTGAACATAAAAACTTTTCTAGAAATATTTCTAAGGTAAAATCTTTGGTAAATAGTTTGTTTTGAACCTACTGACCATAGAAGCAAGGCGTGGCGGCCGGTTCCGTCGTGGAGGTTGGCGGAGTTCTCCGACCCGGAGTTGAAGATCCCAAGGATAGAGGGATCCTCGAAGTCTCCGACATTGGAGACCTGGGTGATGGAGCCCGCGGGTGACGCGGTGACAATGGACCCGGCGAGTGATGCCGGGGTCGTCGAATCAGCGTCGTCGTTGAGGGCCGCGTCTTTCGCGGCCACGGTGGGTTCGGCCACGTTGTTGTGGGCTGAGTCGTACTCGGAGGCGAGGCGGTGGATCGTGCGGACCTGACTCTCCGAGAGCCGGTCGCGAGGCGGTGACTCGCGGATGCGAGCCGAGTCCTCCAAGACGATGACGTCGGTGAGGCCGACGAAGAGGCTGATCGTGCCGACCGACAGGATCATGCTATGCGTGACGGGCTGGGCCGCCGGAACGTAGCTGCTCGGCAAGATCTGGAGCATCTCGCCGATCGCGATCATGCGGCCGGTGGCGATCGTCTCGTTGATGGGCAGATTGGATCTCGCCGCAAAACATCGGCCTAACTGGCCAGGCCCCACGGTGGGTGCCACTGACGTGGGAATGACCACGGCAGATGCTGCAATCGGCAGCGAGTAGTAGAACATGGGCCAAGGGTGGCCAGCCATCTGCGGTGCGAGATGAGGGCTGAGACACAAGGATTTACCTAGGTTCGGCCCCCCAGAGGGTAAAGACCTACTCCTGCTAGATTGTATTATGGGGAGAGTACAATGGTTCGAGCTCGTCGACTAGGCAGCGAGTTGCTTGGGTGTATGATGGAACGTACCCTCTATGCGTCCTCTAGGGAGGTTTATATAGACTCACCTCCCTAGGGTTTACAGATCTCAACCGAATCAGTTAAGGTTTCAACGATTCTTTAACCTAATCCGACTGGGCCTATCTACGCTTCTGGGCCTTCAGCTTCCAGTCGCTTGAGTCCACGCCTGATCTTGATCCAGTCGCCGTCCTGCAGGCCCACTCGCTGGCACCTGGGCCAGTAGGAAACGTCCTGGTGGGTATACCCCGGTAGGCATATCCCCATCGATAAGTTTTGGAACAAATACAACTCCTATTTTTCTATGGGGTTTTGTCCAATCCTAGGGTTACAAATCCTACAGGCAATATAGTGCTCTGATATCATCTGTAGAGGTCCCAACCTTTAATAAGGTAGAGATCCCTGTATTTACAATACTAGTCCCTAGATCAATAGCTAGCATCCACAATTAAGATGTAATATCAAGAAACAAAGTTCATAATACAACTTTATAACCAGGAATAAAATAATTCATTACATCTTACATAGCTCATTTGGCTATCTCATTACAATGCAGCAGAATAACTATATAGAATGGAGTCCTACATCTTCAAAGTGCCACAAGCAATCATGTTGGTTGTAGACTTGTAATCCTAATCAACACACTTCACTAACATCAAACAAACCTGCAACATAATAAGTTACAGCCACAAGGGTCAATACATTTGAATTTTATTGGTAATTGATACTATGGTAGTATAGTGGAGTCTATCATCTATATGAATTTGGCTATGTGGAGCTTAGGCTTGTTTTGCTCAAAATAGATTTTCCTTATCATTTGAAAACACTAAGTTTTTGTTTGTCAAAATCACCCAAGGCATCTCCCAATAGAAATTGGTGATCCTTTAACCCTTGTTCAACCACAAGTTTTTAACTTAGAAAATTGGGATGAGGATATTCTTTATAGCTTCCATGTCTTGATGCTCAAATTTTCCAATGCCGGGGACACGACTAAGTACTTAGATTTTTCACTCTGTAGAGGTGGTGCACTTTCCCCACAAGACTTGATTTTCACCAAGACAGGACCTTTCAGAAGCCTTCCCTTAGACCAAATGGACGTGTTCCAACCTATCACCCACTACCACCAACTGTCCAAATGGCTAAGTTATTGCAACCTATATGATCCAGGCAGAGCCCATAATGCCATGTGGCTGCACTAGAAGCTTCTTAACGTATGGCATCTCAAATCTCTTTGTTCCTGGGTGGCTTTCCACAAGTGAGATACACAAGGTAAACCATAAAAATGGTCCTTGTGTAACCACTCAACACAAACCATTCTTTCCATTCCACCCAGGTGATTCATTCACTTAGTTATTTTATTAAACAAAACACAAGTCCTTGACTTAGAAATATTCTATAGCATGAATATAATCCACCCTTGTTTTCTACTAGCTAAGCTAAGCATGATGGTAGTAGGAATCTTAACTTAGTTGAATTCTACTAAGGTTTCATCTATTGGGATTTCCCATGGCATAGTTTATACTTAGCAAAAATTCCATGCAAGTCCTACTTAGAACTATCACTAATGCATAGTGAAAATAATGGGACAAAAGTATGAAGCACCACTTCCCTTTTTGGTAGAGAATATAAGTTCACTCCTTGATATTGCAATAGTCACACTCTTCAAATTCCACTACAATTCAATCAAGCAAGGCACAAATTCAATCTACCATTCAAGCATTTCATTACATAGAATAATAATAAAAAGTAATGCATGCAAGCATGCCAAAGATTGTTTTATTTGGAAAAGTGGTTTCTATTAGGCTATAAACATTTTAAAACACATATTGGTCATTTATAAAAGTGGCAAAACTATTTGATATTAAGTTTGTGAAAATGTCCATTTGAATCATTCTTGTTTTGCTAGAAATGTTTTAATCAAAGTAATAATTTCTAGTGTTTGACAAATATATTTTTAAACACAAATGTTAGTGTTTTAAGGGCAAATGTTTAATATTAAAACCATTTGGAAAAGGTTTTACCTATAAACCATTTTCAAATCAAAGCATTATTTTATTTTGTTGGAAATGCATTTAAACAAAGTAATAATTTTATAGGGTTCACCAAATATATTTTCAAATCCTAAAACTTGATGTTTAGGGTCAGAGAGTTTAATTCAAACCATTTTCAAAAGGTTTTACTCAAATAGCATTTCAAAACATAAACAATATTTTTATGGAACTAAAAATGCTTTAATTCGAAGATTCATTCTTTAACTTCACAAAAAACAGTTTTAAATCCATAACTTGGTTTCTATGGTCAGTAGGTTCAAAACAAACTATTTACCAAAGATTTTACCTTAGAAATATTTCTAGAAAATTTTTTATGTTCAAATTATGCCTACACAAGTTTCTATAAAAACAACCAATTTAACAGAAGCAGTTTACTAAAAAAGTACATGGTTGGAAAGTACTATTGTTGCTGATTCCATTGATATAAAATTTGTAAAATTTGGACGTGTGGATCAAAAGTTATGCAATTTACAAATTCAAGCAACTAATAGATTCAATTCTGTTTTTAAAACAAATCCTAAGCCACGTGTTATGTTCTGATTGGCCGAAAACGGTTCGTGCGGATCGGCTGCTATGGTGCGTTGGATTTAAAACAGATCGTGCGACACAGATGAGTTCTTACGTGTCAACACTCGAATTTTTAATCCCAGATGCCTGTTATGCCATACATCGCAATCCCAGGATTACCATTTTTGTGAGACATAACATATTTGGATACCATAGTACATCATCCATTACAAACCATACATAAGGTCTTACAAAAATAAGGATCTCATGATCCAGTTCTTAATACAACTCAAGTAGCGGAAATACGTAATAATAACGGTAGCGTAGGCGAAGCTCCATCTTTGGGGTCACAGGCAATGCTGACGATGGGAGATGATCCTAGTTGTCGTAACCTTCCTGGCGTCCATCCACCTAGTACTCCTCTTCATAGTGTGGCCATGGGAATAGCTAGGGACAAAGCCATGAGTACTCTTTAAGTACTCGCAAACTAATACTAACAAGTGAAGGGGATTTTTGTAGTAGGATACTAAGCTCTATGGTTGTTTTGCAAAAAGCCAGATTTACATCTACTAAGTTCAGAAGTAAGAAAAGCTAGTTGAAATCTTTTAACACCTAAGTGGGAACTTGAATTTCATATCACAACTCTGTTGTGGTCAAGTCAAAGTCTCAAGTCATTTCCCAAGTCATTTTGAAAACAGCTGACGGGGGAACAGTATGGCCACTCCAACTGTCCATAACCGTGGACGCGGCTATTCGAATAGTTTGACACTCTGCAGAGATTGTACACTTTCACCAGAACATTCGATACATCCGTCAGGAACAAATCCTGAATTCACCATACTCAGTATCGGATAATAAATCCTAACCTTTCAATTACACACCCTAGTATAGGCACCTCTCCTGTGAGTTTGGCCTCCCAACCATGACCAACTGTCATCTTGGGTACTGCACAGGTGGACAATCTTCACAAGGTAGCCTCAGCTCAGACCTTGGCCATGAGGGAACCAATACTAAGGTATATAAGCTTCCAGTCAAGCCCTACCCAATTCTCGGGTTTTGTGGTTGTACAGTAAAATTGGAATGGTATCGCATCCAGACAACCATCAGTTCTAAAAAGGGCTAAGGCTCATGCCTCAACATTTTCATCACCATAAATCATCTGGTGTTTGGAAACACATGTCCAAAACATTTCAATAGAATGATCCATCATTCCATGGTTTTCATAACCATTTTTCCACCAAGTATCCCCATCTAAGTTGATCAAGTTTTATGCTTAGCACTAGCCTCTACAAGTGGGGGTAAGTACTAAAGAGGGGTGGTAAACTAGTGGAGGTTAACTAAGTTCAATCTCATGCCTTAGGATGACATAAAGATTATCTAGCTTAGGCCAAATTTTATGCTCTTTATGCAACCTTCAATTATCTTTCTAGTATCTACAATTCACTTAAGTAAACTCTAAGTAATAGCTTTGATAAAGAAATAAAGTATAAAGCTTGTAAGTAAAACTAGGATTGGTTTATCAAGTGGTTATGATCATATATGCTTAAGGCATATAGTTGGCATGGTAACAAGCAAGTATTTGCTTGCATAGGTATACTATCTTGCAAGTGTTAGCTTGCACAAGTATCAGTATAAGCTTGATATGTTAATAGCTTGCAAGTATTGGCTTGCCTTGTGCACAACAGTGGTTGAAGTTCTCCTAGGCTTCTTCTTCGTAGTATCCTCCTTCCTCCTCGTATCCTTGGTCGGTACTAGCGTCTATGAATAAATACGAGGTACACAATCAACAAAAAATACTTAAATACTTTCAATCATCACACAAAAGGGTCCTATAGATGATCTAGCATCATCACTAACATTACAAGATTAAAGCTTGGTTTAATTTCTTTTATTTTTAGAAAAGTAATTTCTACTCATTGAAAAACTACTTAAGATTTAATATTCTCCAAACCAAACATGGGATCATGTTGACACATGTCATCACCACATATTTTATTCCATGGGAATGTGATTTAAAGTGGTGTCACAATTTAATAAGTTTTAACCTTTTATTTTACTTAAATAAAGTGACTAGAAATGCCTATGTGGCATTATTTTATTACTTGAACATTATTTCTGTAAGTAAACCCAAATGTTTTTATATATTCTGAAAGGTATGATCAAATGTGATTTTTTGAGAGTTGGAATCAACTCAAAACCTATTATGGTTTAAATTTGAAAAATGTTTGAATGCAGAAAAGGTTCTGCCTTGTTATTTATACCAAGGTTGATCTATAGATTCAAATGATTTGAATCCAATGGTCTTGGAATAAGCATTTCAATATCTTTCTAATAAAATTGGTTTCATTCAATTTGGTGCACTGAATCGAGCTGGGCGAATTTTTGAAACAAGGTACAGAACAATGTTTGAATTAAAATGGAAAAAGTTAAATTCAAACGACTGGGCTGCACGGGAAACGATAATGGGCCGGCCTGGTGTCACTCCGCGGCGCGGGGCTCAACTGACAGGGGGGGTTCCACCAGTCAATGGCTCTTTAAACGCGAAGCGGTACGTGGCAATCTCATCCGCACGATCTAAGTCTAATCGAACGGCTGCTACTCATCGTCCACGTCGGGCGGCGCCGGCGAGACAGAAACCTAACGCGGAAGGTGGGGTCGTCTGGGGCTCACCGGGGCTCAGGCGAGGGTCGGCGAGGCGGGCGAACGACGAAGTCGACGACGGTGAACCTCCTGGTACCGGCAGCTTCTCCTGGGGTGGACAAAATCGACGGCGCCCTTCTTCTCCAGAGGCGGCCGGCTCCGGCCAAATTCTGGCGATGCGCTGCTCGCCTTGCTCCGGGAACGGGGTGGAACGATCAGTGAGGAGAGGGGAGTGAGATGGTGTGAAGAGTTTGAGCGGGAGAGGCCTCTATTTATAGTCTCGACGACGAGACCGGACGGAATGGGCAGGCGACGGTGGCGACATGGCTACGGGCTGCTAGAGGCATGGCAGGTGGTGGAGATCGATCGGTGGTCTCCTGGCGATGCTCTATGGCTTTAATGCGCGTGTAGGGGTGGTGGAAATCGGTCTAGAACATGCGATGCTCTGCGGGGCAGAGGCGGCGTTTTCGACGGCGAGCGGTGGCTGTGAGGCATGGGTCGGCGAACGGGGATGTCTGGCGGTCTCCTGGGACGGTGGTGATCGTGTATGCACGTGGCGAGGGCGGCGCGCGGTCTATGGGCATGTGTCGAGGGTGGCGCTCTGGCGCACACTCGGCATGGTTAACAGAGGCACGGGCGCGGCTTTCCTGGGTGCTCTGGTCGATGTCTTCGAGGCAGGGATGGTCGAGAGGGGACGGTGAGGCATGGGTGATCTCCCAGACAAGGTTGGCATGGCTAGTTCCTCTCCTAGCTTGCTGTCTACACTGGGGTGGCATGGGTGGCTTCGGTTGTTCACCATTGATGACATTGCCAAGCTTACAGTGGTGCTAGATGTTTACAAATGAGCTAGATGATCTACTAAAGCCTAGTTGCAACCAGAGAGGGAACAATTTAGGCTCAAATCACTGCTCCAAATAGTGTTTGGATTTTATTTGATTTGTATCTGCAAGGTGTTTGATGAAATGGCCGCATGAATTCAAGTTTTGAATTTTGAAAAGATTTTTGGTGGGTGTGCTAGGTAGGTGCTGGTGAGTCTTTAGATGCTTGGGTTTTGAAAGTTGAGCTTGTTTGAGTGGTTTTTGAAAAAGTGGGATCTTCCCATATGATAAAGATTCAATTTTAAACTATCATTTAAACTATGCATTTGAATGTTTCTGGATGATCACAAGGTGGGCCTTGATACTTTGTTATGAGTACTATCAAGGGGTGCAAAGATCCAAACAAGTTTACATTAAGTTCGAAAGTTAGAGACAGCCAAAGTAGGCATGGGAGTTAAATTGGTCAAAATGACCATTCCCTTATTTTGTTTGTTTTGATTTATTTGTCTTTGGGAAAAGTGTGGGGATTGTCTAGATGATGTTTATTTCACCTAAGAATCCTTTTACAAGCAAAGAAACACATAAACAAGGCAATTCAAAAGAATTCAAAATGGGATGCATACACACATGCATGCTTTCATATTTTTATTTAGAAAAGTTTTTGTTAACCCTAATTATGATGCATAGAGTTTGATGATTCTAGTTTAATATTTTTGGGATGTTACATTACCCCTTCGTTAAGTCATCTGTTTCTACGCGTCCGATATAAATCGAATGGTCCTGATCTATTCGACCACAAAGTGGCGGCGCTGCGACAACGAGTGGCGGCGGCGCGCTCAGACGAGGATGGTACTGGCGATTCAGGAAGCAAGAGATGATGGGGAGAAGCTCACCAGATTCGCCGTGCTTTGCTGATGCTCGTCGTGTCCTTGTTTGATGAAGGTGCTATGGGAATGACCACGGCAGATGCTGCAATCGGCAGCGAGTAGTAGAACATGGGGCAAGGGCGGCCAGCCATCTGCGGTGCGAGATGAGGGCGGAGACACAAGGATTTACCCAGGTTTGCCCCCCCGGAGGGTAAAGACCTACTCCTGCTAGATTGTATTATGGTGAGAGTACAATGGGGAGAGCTCGATGGCTAGGCAGCGAGTCGCTTGGGTGTATGATGGAACGTATCCTCTACGCGCCCTCTAGGGAGGTTTATATAGACTCACCCCCCTAGGGTTTACAGATCTCAACCGAATCAGTTAAGGTTTCAGCGACTGTTTAACCTAATCCGACTGGGCCTATCCACGCTCAGGGCTTGGCTTCAGCCGCTTGAGTCAACGCCAGTCTTGATCCGATTGCCGTCCTTGAGACCACTCGCCGACATCTCGGGCGATCGGAACGTCTGCTGGGTATACCCCGGTAGGCATATCCCCATCAGTAGTCCCCGAGGCCGTCGTCGACTGGTCGCAGGTGGTCGCTAGCAGTCGCTGTATACGGGTCCAATGCGGACACCCAGTCGAATCAGCGGCGGACTCCTAAATAAAGGAGAAACTAGTTATTCCAGTCGCACTAACGGCGACCGATCGGGTCACAACTCGGCGAACGGGTCGGCGAATATCCAGTCACTGTTGTAGTGATCGGGTCGGCGAATAGTCAAGTCGCGCGGAGTGACGAGTCGAGTGGATGAAGTTGGACCGTCAAGTGGGGTCAAAACTAGCTGTTGGGGTAATCCAACGGTAACTTTTGGCGTAATCACCGTGTAGTAACGGCTCCCGAAATTGGCGGGTAACAACCGCTATATAAGGGGAATGACTGGAGAGCGGGGAAACACTCCTTCATCTTTCCTCCGATCTCGCCCATCTTCGTTTCCACTCCACATCGCGATCCAACCGATACAGAGAGCCCCGACCTCCACAAATCTTCCAACCAATGGCCCCCTCCACCGAACCATGGGGCAGATCCAAGTGCACCAGGGCGCTACTAGCATCCTTCGAGGAGGCCGGGATCCTGCGCGCCGGCAGATGGCGCATCCCCGCGGCCGGAGAGGTGACTCCGGACCCGCGCAGGGGAGAATTCATTTGCTTCACCAGCCACCTGGAGTGGGGGCTAGGGTTTCCCACTTCTCTCTTCTAACCTGCGCTTCTACGAGATTCGGCCGTCGGACTGGGCCCAAGATAGCATCGGCGATCGCCATTTTCGTGGCTTTCTGCGAGTGCTATCTGGGCTACAGGCCCTACTTACCCCTATGGCAAGATCTATTCCATGGCAGGATTAGTCGCGAAGAATCAGGCGGCCCAATGCTGGCTGCCGGTGGCCTGACATTTCAGCTGAAGTCGAAGGCGTCATTCTTCGACCTGATGCTTCCCGCCAAGGAGGCAAACGAGTGGAAGAAATCTTTGTTCTATGTCACCGAGGCGACTCGAGACGACGAGCTGGCGCTTCCAAGGTATTCCGCTGACCGACCCGAACCGCGTCGGCTCCAGGTCGGCAAGCTCCCGCTGGACCAGCGGATGGTTATCGAAGAAATGTTGCAAACCATCCGTGGCCTGAAGAAAAAGGGCCTCCAAACCATCAATCTTTACAACTGCTGGCTCGGGCGGCGGCTCGTGCCTTTGGCCCGCCAGGACCACTATATGTACGAGTACACTGGTAGGGACGACCCGACGAAATCCTCCCTCGCCGAATGGAAACTCGAAGACTACATCCTGGCCCTGAAGAAGATCACCCAGGCGGCGTACCTGGACGCGAAGGCCGGGGTTGCCCCCTGTACCGCAAGGCGCCCTGCTCCGACGGTAAGTCGCCATCTTCGTCATTATTCACAGTCGCGGTTATGCTGACGTTGTTTCATTTTTATTGCAGTTGTTCCAAGTGGTGGAAGGATGGCTTCCGCCCGTAGAGGACGAGAGCTCGAGCTCGTTCGTCCAGGATGGGAGCGAGTCGCCACCCGCCAAAGGCGACGTCGGGAGCGACGCGGGTGATGACGACGACGATGACGAAGACGAGCCCGCGGAAGACGCCGGCCTGATGGCTCACAAAACTCGCGGGCAACATCAGCGTGAGCTCGAGGCGAGTAGGAGCCTCGAACCTCACGGATACGACGACAACGAGCTCCCCGAGCACACCTCGCGTCGTGAGGCCACGCCGTCAAAGAAGAAGAAGAAGAAGAAGAAGAATAAGAAGAAGAAGAATAAGGAGGTGAAGGCTCCGCCAAGGAGGAGAACGAAGCCGGCGAAGCAGGCATCTCCGCCCCGTTCTGCGACTAGTTCCGACGCCACCAGCTCGGCTAAGGGTGAAACGGCGCGCACGACAGTAGCACCGGATGCTTCCGCTCCCCTGGATGAGGTACCTCTGGCATCACTTCCACCCCCATTCGCCCCAGTCTCTGGGTTGGGGGCTACTCCAGCCGCAGCAGCTTCGCCTCCCAGGAATGCTCCCACAGATGTCATCATGGAGGCTCCTGCCGCGGCCTCATCTTCGAAGAGGCCCTCTGTGTCTTGGGCACACGATGTGTTTGAGATGGGCCTCAGTCGGAAGTTGGGTCCCGAACTGGAGAAGCCGGCCAGCATCCGCACGGGTCTGCGGTTCATACCAGTCGCCAAGTAAGTCTTGTTCATCTGCTTGTCTTCCGTTGTAAGTAGACAGTTTTGCTCATACTGTTGTTTCACAGGACTGGAGTTAAGAAGATCGGCCATCCTTCCGCGGCAAGGGTTCAGCCAGTCGTCACCGAAGAGGACCCCTCACGGAAGAGGAAGGCTGACGAAGTCGCTGTTCCCGCAGACAGCGCTAAGAGGGCGAAAGGCGACGATGTCGTCACGGTCTCCGACGACACGATAGTTGCTCCAATCGATCCTCCGACTGCGGCGGAAGTGGCCTTGAAGACCAAGGAGGTTGTTTCCTCGCCCGGCGTGGCCGATCCAGCTCCTAGTGTCACTGGGGCATCCGCTGCGACCTTCCCTCGCTTCATGGCGAAAGCGGCCACAACGAGTGGCGCGGCGCCAACGAGCCAGGCGCCTGGCGTCATCGAGATGGAGGTTGAGCAGTGTCACAGACACACTCCAGTCCTGCTTGCGTTTGTGGACGTGCTACAGCTCCACAGCATGCTGGGCGCAGCCATCCAGGTATGTCCAGTTCCCGAGGATCGGGCCACTGAATTTCAGTGGTCGGATTATTTTAGTGTTTTTGTAGCGACCAGTCCCCGAGTGCCTAGTCGCTGAATTTCAGCGGGTGGGCACTTAGGATTTTTGATCTCCAGTCCCCGAGTGTCTAGTCGCTGAATTTCAGCGAGTGGGCACTTAGGATTTTTGATCTCCAGTCCCCGAGTGCCTAATCGCTGAATTTCAGCAGGTGGGCACTTAGGATTTTTGATGTTGTTGACGGTTTAATTTGTGCGCAGGCCCAGCAGCGCGAATTGGCCGATCGGCTTGCAACAAAGTGTCGCATGGAGAAGGAACTTGTTGCCATCCAGGATACGAACAAGGGGCTGCAAGCCATTGCGGCCGAGGCAGAGGAAGTCCGCCAGGGCCTTGTCCCGGTGGGTGACCTGACGGCGGCTCAAACTTCGCTGAGTGCGGCCGAGAAACGGATTGCCGACCTGGAGCGCGAGCTCAAGGAAGCCAAGACGGAGGCGAGCTCGGTGGAGGGACGAGCAAAGCTATTGTCACTGCTGCCGGTGAAGAACGGAAGGTGTAGGACGCACTTGTCGTTGGGCTGCAGAACGACTTCTCCTCGCTTCAAAGCTTCATCACGGGCCTCTGCCGTCCGCTAATTCGTAAACCTTTCTTCCTTTTTCCTCTGCATGTAATAGCTACATTGTGGAGTCGTTGTTGTACTCACTGCCGACCTTTGTCCATAGGTCGGATTATTGACAGCTCGGAGGAGGCGCAATTGTACGACGCGCAGCGACGTGTGACCACCCTGGTCGACTCGGCCGTGCTGTCCACGACTTGCATTCAAGCATACCTTCAGGAGATATCGCCCACGGAAGTGATTCCCAGCGACCTCGTCGAAGTATGGTGTTATCTGGAGAAGGTGCCATCAGTCGTCGAATTCATGACGCGGTCGGCCTTCCGGCGCGGGGCGGCGACGGCTCTCAGCCTTGGGCTTGCCCACTTCCCGGAGGACTTTGACCTTGATGACGTGACGAGTGGCTACCCCTGGTCGACGGGCTCTGTGGAGATTGCCGAGGTGCTGAAGCTGACGGACCGGGCCGCGGTGTACTCCGATCGCGTATGGGCGATGGGCGACCTCCTCCCCTATCAGGAGATGACTATCTCCCCCAACGATCCTAAGCTGAAGCATCGGGACTTCAAGGTCGAGCAGCTATTCCGTGCAGCGATGGCGGGTGAGTTGATGACGTACCCGTCGAACCCGTACACGCCCTTCATTCGCAACCGCAGGGGTGGCGGCGAGTCGCCGTCGAAACCTGCGGAGTAGAAACATTGTGCCCTGGGGCATTAGTAACAATTGGCCATTGGACTCAACTTGTATTTTGGAACGACTTTGTTCTGCTGTAATGAAACTTCGTGTTATTTTGTGAATTGTTTCGTGATTTTGAATGCTGATTGGACGAGTCCCCGAGCGCGTCCGCCCTTTTTATGGGGTTTAACTCGTTTGTTATGTGTTTGTGTTTGTGATTTTGAATGTTTTGTCAGTTGTTTTGCTATTGAGGTAGACTCGCCCGAGCTCGGAGATACAGTCGCAGGGCGACTCCCGTGGGTCCTCTTTACTTGACCGTTTTCCCTTGCGCGGACGAGGTCGGGTGGCCGAGTCCCCGAGCGTGGTACTTGGTGGTACTAGTCGCAACTCCAAGGTAGGTGAGGAGTGAGAGCGTTAGAGTAAGTGCGTCACTCCTGCCTGATCCGAAGGATCAGTCGCGTGGCGAGTCCTGGGCACGCTCTCATACTTAGCGTTTTTCCCTAGTCGCTCGTGCTTGACTGGTCGTCAGTCCTCGAGCGTGGTACTTGGCCGTTCGAGTCGCTGTGCCGAGGATGCGGAGGACCTTGGTCAGTGGAGGAACGAGGCGATTGTCTTGGCTCATTAAGCCCGCCGAGCTAGGCGACTCCAATGGGGCTCCGGTTGGCGTTTTCATGGACGTTCTGAGTCTCAGGGTAACCCATCGCCTCGGAACGCACTACTTGGCTGTGCCGGTCGCTGTACCAGAGGTTGACTTCTGCGGTTAGCTTGACGCTGTTATTACGAGTGCGAGTGGCACAAGACACGGAGAGTAGACGCAATTTGTGGTAACCAATCTGTTTTATTTCATGGCAGGTGGAGAGTACATGTATGGGGTTCTAGGAGTAGAATTTCCATAGGAGGTTTACATTCCACGGTTGCTTGACGTCGAGTTTCCCGTCTCCTCGGACATCGGTGAGGTAGTAGGCATCGTTGCCAAGGACTCGCCCGATGGCGAATGGTCCCTCCCAAGGGGGGAGAGCTTGTGCATGCCCTTCTTGTCCTGGATGAGGCGTAGCACCAGATCGCCTTCCTGTAAGGTGCGAGTCCTTACTCGCCGGCTATGTTAGCGGCGGAGCCCTTGATGGTAGATGGCGGTGCGGGAGCGAGCTAGGTCGCGTGCCTCGTCGAGTTGGTCGACTCCATCCTGGCGTGCGAGTTCGTTTGTGGCCTCCATGTAGTTGACCACCCTGGGCGAGTCGTGCTCTAGGTCGGTGGGAATGACTGCCTCGGCGCCATACACCATGAAGAAGGGGGTGAACCCTGTCGACCTATTGACGGAGGTGCAGATGCCCCATATGACGGAGGGTAACCTCTCGACCCAGCACCCGGCGGTGCGCTCGAGTGGTACTTGGAGTCGTGGCTTCAGGCCATGGAGGATGCTCTAGTTGGCTCGTTTCGCCTGGCCGTTGTACTTCGGGTGAGCGACTGAGGCGAGGTCGAGTCGGATATGATGTTCCTCGCAGAACTCGGCCATGGCTCCTTTGGCGAAGTTGGTGCCGTTGTCCATGATGATGCTGTTTGGGAACCCATAGAAATAGATGAGCTCTCGTAGGAACTTGGTGGCGATCTTCCCGTCGCATTTCCGGACTGGCTTGGCCTCCACCCATTTTGTGAATTTGTTGACTGCGACCAGGAGGTGGGTGAAGCCAGAGGGGGACTTCTTGGAAGGGCCTACCATGTCCATACCCCACACGGCAAACGGCCAGGTGATGGGGATTGTGTTGAGCACCGAGCTCGGCACGTGTGTCCGGTTGGCGTATTTCTGGCACCGGGCGCACCGCTGGACAATGTCGACAGCGTCTGCGTGTGTGGTGGGCCAGTAGAAACCGTGTCGCATAGCCTTTGCGACCAGAGAGCGGGCGCCGGCGTGGTGTCCGCAGTCGCCGGAATGGATGTCGTGGAGGATTTTGCGTCCTTCAGCGGGTTGGACGCAGCGTTGGAACACGCCAGTCACGCTGCGCTTGTGGAGCTCGCCGTCGATGATGACGAAGGACTTGCAGCGGCGTGCTATCATCCTGGCGTCTGTTTCGTCTGCTGGCAAGGTGCCTCCCTCCAGGTAAGCGATGTACAGCGTAGTCTAGTCCTCTGGCTCGGCGATGAGTGAAACCAGGGCTGCCTCTTGTGGCAGCGGGACTCCATGTCGATCTCCCTTGGGGGAGAGACGGAAGGCTTGGTGATGGTGTCAAGGAAGACGCCGGCGGGTGGTGCGAGTCGAGCCGAGCCGGTACGAGAGAGTGCGCCGGCCTCCTCGTTCTTCCGCCTATCGATCCACTCGACGGAGTAGCCTACAAAGTGTCCGCCCAGCTTGTCCATTGCTTGGCGGTATGCCGCCATGGTGGGCGAGACGGCGTCGCAGGTGCCAATGACTTGCCCAGCGACGAGGTCGGAGTCTCAGTAGCAGCGTAGGCGGTTGACATTCATCTCCTTGGCAGCTCGCATGTCGTGGAGTAGTGCCTCGTACTCGGCCATGTTGTTGGTGCAGGGGGTAAAGTCGAGGCAGAGGACGTATCGTATCTTGTCGCCCTTCGGAGAGGTTAGCACGATCCCTGCTCCTGCACCATCCGCATTCTTGGAGCTGTCGAAGTGTAAACTCCAGTAGTGGAGGAATGGCAGCTTTTCTGGCTGCTGGGCCTCCTCCCAGTCGGCGATGAAGTCCGCGAGAGCCTGCCACTTGATCGCTTTGCGCGGGTCGTACTTGATGTTGTGGACACCAATATCGACGGCCCACTTGGAGACTCACCCGGTCGCCTCACGGTTGTGGATGATGTCCTGCAACGGTGCTGAGGAGATGACCGTTATCGGGTGCTCCTGGAAGTAGTGTGGCAGTCGCCGCTGTACTCTGAAGACCGCGTATACCAATTTCTGGTATTGCGGGTAGCGCTGGCGTGACTCGGTTAGTACCTCACTGATATAGTACACTGGTCGCTGCACTGGGCGCTCCTTTCCCTCCTCTGGTCGCTTGATGACCATGATGGCGCTAACGACGCGCTCGGAAGCCGCGACGTAGACCAGCATGGGTTCCTTGTCGACGGGGGTGGCGAGTAGCGGTGCTGCGAGTAGCACCTTCTTGAGGTCGCGGAGTGCATCGTCCGCCTCCTTGTCCCACTGGAAGGTGGGGTTCTTGCGCATCAGGCGGTATAGGGGCATCGCCTTTTCGCCCAATCGGGGGATGAAGCGACTGAGAGCCGCGACTCGCCCGGCCAGATTCTGGACATCGCGCAGGCACTCGGGCTTGCCGAGTCAAGCGATCGTGTCGATCTTGGTGGGATTCGCCTCGATCCCGCGCTTGGAGATGACGTATCCCAGTAGCTGCCCTGCTGGTACACCGAAGGTGCATTTGCCTGGGTTTAGCTTTATCTTGTATTTACGTAGGTTGGCGAATGTTTCCGCTAGGTCAGCGAGTAGGTCGCTCTGGCGAGCGGACTTCACTACCACGTCGTCGATGTAGACGTGGATATTGCGTCCAATTTGGCTCGCAAGGCACTCCTACATACACCGCTGGTAGGTCGCCCCGGCTTTCTTGTGGCCGAAGGTCATGGCAGTGTAGCAGAAGGCTCCGAATGGCGTGATGAACGTCGTCTTCTCTTCTTCCTCAACAACCATTTTGATCTGGTTGTACCCAGAGTAGGCATCGAGGAAGCATAGCGACTATGAGCCCGCGGTGGAATCGATTATTTGGTCGATCCGCGGGAGGACGAATTGTTCCTTCGGGAAGGCGCTGTTTAAGTTTGCGTAATCGATACACATCCTCCAGGTCCCATTTTTCTTCTCGACCAGGACTGGGTTTGCCAACCACTTGGAGTATTTGATTGGCCGGATGAAGCCTGCAGCGAGTAGATGCTGCACCTCCTCGGCGATTGCTCGGCGGAGCTCTTCGTTGAAGGACCGCAGCGATTGCTTGACAGATCGCACTTTGGGGTCGATGTTGAGTTTGTGCTCAGCGAGTTCCCTAGGGACACCAGGCATGTCAGAGGGCTTCCATGCGAAGATGTCCCTGTTCTCACAGAGGAACTCGATGAGCGCGCCTTCCTATGCTAGGATCATGCCCGTCCCGATCGTCACCGTCTGGCTGGAGTCGCCTGGGACCAGCTCGACGGTGCGGGTATGCGTCGTTGCCTCAAAGGCTGAGGTGTTGTCGCCCTCCGAGTTGGGCTTCTTGAGTATGGTGGGGTCGTCGTTGTTGACCCCGCTCGCGTATTTGGCGAGCTCGTCGGCATGGTTGGCTTCTGCCGTGATGACGTCGTCGGCGAGTTCGGCTCCTTTGGCCTCGCACTCTGCGGCCATGTCGGGGTCGCCGTGGAAGGTGATGACGCCACGCGGTCCAGGGAGCTTCATCGCGTTGTACGCGTAGTGGGGCACCGCCATAAACTTGGCAAACGCCTGGCGCCCCAAGACGCAGTGGTAGGGGATGTCGAAGGGCACCAGCTCGAAGACGATCCGCTCGGTGCGGAAGTTTGCCGGTGTGCCGAAGGTGACTTTCAGCGTGACCTTGCCGATCGGGTACACCTTCCGACTGGGGACGATGCCGTGGAACATGGTGTAGGTCGTCTCGACCATCGACTGCGGGAGCCGCAGTCACCTGAAGGTGTCCAGGTATAGGATGTTGATGGAGCTGCCGCTGTCCATCAATGTCTTGGGGAGCCAGTAGTCTCCCACCTTGGGCTTGACCACCAGGGCGACCCGGCCTGGGTACTCGATTCGTGGCGAGTGGTCCTGGCGGGTCCAAGTGATTGGTTGCTCAGACCAGTTGAGGAACTGGGGGACATCCACCCGGGCCACCGCATTGACGGCGACGGCGTGGGCGATGACCTTCTTCTCGCGCTTCGTGTTGAAGCCTGTGAAGGTGTGGAGCGAGCCGGCCATGCTGCCGAATTTTCCGCCGTTTGGCGGGTTGTTGTCGGGGTCTTCCTGCGCTCGTCGTGCCTTCTAAATATCCTTGAGGGAGTGGCAGTCGGTGTTCGTGTGCATAGCGGGTTTTCCTTCCCTGCTGTGAATTACACAAGGTTGGTTAAGAAGGGCCGCGGGGTCAAACCTTGGCTTCGCCATGTAGTTTCCGCCGTCGCGGCGTTGCCCCCCGTCGCGGCGGAAGCTCTTGGGCTCGCGCTGCGCGTATCCAGCATTGGCGACGAAGTCGACTCGCCCGTCACTGCGGTGCTTGCCGGTGAGGCGATTGTTGCTGTACCGTAGATCGGACCGTCGTCCGTTGTCGTTGCCGCTCGTGCGACGTTGTCCTCCCGACTCGTCATCGGTTTCTTGGTTTGGGTCTTCCTCCGTGTATCTTTTGGCGATCTCCAGGAGATCCGGTATGTTGTCGAGTGTGCGGTATGCTTGTTTGAGCTTGGCGACTAGGGGCTCGTAGCGGCACGAGGTCTTGAAGCAGTGGATTGCGGTGTCTGGGTGGATACCGACCGCGTTGTACCACAGTTCTTGCCACCGTTGGACCCAGCTGCGGGTCGACTCGCGAGGTCCCTGGACGCATCGTTCCAAGTCCTCGATGGTGGTGGCACGGGTGTATGAACCCTCAAAATGCCTGACGAAGGCATCGCGCATCTCTTCCCAGGAGTCGATGCTATCTGCGGGGAGAGTGTTGATCCACTGCCTGCACGCCCACTCCATCATCATGGGCGGTAGCGGGCGGCTAGTAGATCGGTGTGGCAGGCGATCCCCATCGCCATGAGGTAGGTATCCAGCCACACAGAGGGATCATACGAGGGGTCGTACTTCTCTATTTCCTTCGGCGCTTTGAAGTTCGCCGGATATCTTTCGCCTCGGATCATCGGTCTGAAGCACCGGGGCCCGAGTCGGCTTAGCGACCCCCTCGGCTCGCCGACGCGGCGGTTGGTTAGGGTATGCCGCAGGTCGTCGGGCTGGCGTGCGCGCCAGCTCTGGTTGTTGATGATGTGGGTGCGGGCGTCGACGGGCTGACCGTTGGCGGCGACGAAGTTGGTCGCCGACCGGGGGTCGATGGTGGAGAGTGCCGCGTTCACGGGTCGGTGTTGGAGCTGGAGTGGTTCGGGTGGCGGGCAGTTGAGGGTGTTTGCCGTCATGGGGCGGCCGCTTAAGGCTGCTCTGCTGCCCGATGAATGCGAGTACATCCGACCCTGTGAATCGAAGCCTGCGTTTTGTTGCTCGACCGCCTTTGCCACCAAGGCCTTGGTGTACTGGATCTGTAGGGCGCCGTCACTGGTGGCCACGATGTTGTCGACTGCTGCTCGGCCCGCGACGAGGTTGTCCATCGGGGTAGAGAACAGCGGTAGGCCGTTCGCATCTCGCTCCCGTGAGGAGGCCACGATCCTCGGCTGGTCCTGTGTGGTGCACGGTTGGGTGGTGGTGGGGCGCCATTGGCTGTCGACCCTGGTGGGGGCCGAGCGCTCCCTCCTGGCGGCGCGTTCTCGCAGATGACGCGCTCGGCCGCGTGAGCCGGGTCGCTCTCTTCATCGAAGTTCAGGGCGCGCCCCTGGATGGTGGGGTTCAGGCACGACTTGATTCGGAGCTGGTGGTAGCGCGACAGCTCCTGCGCCGTCACCTGCTCGAGGCAAAAATTTTCGCGCTCGGCTTGTTCCTTGCGAACTGCTTCCGCCAGCTTCAGGCGGAGTTCCTCGACCTCCGTTGCTGTCCCATTGGGAGGGATCGGAGTGGAGAATGGATCCTTCGGTGGGTCGGCGCCAGTCGACATGTAGGTCGCGGCGTGGCGGCTGGTTCCGTCGCGGAGGTCCGTGGAGTGCTCCGACCCGGAGTCGAAGTCGAAGATCCCAAGGATAGAGGGATCCTCGAAGTCTCCAACATTGGAGACCTGGGTGATGGAGCCCGCGGGCGATGCGGAGACAATGGATCCGGTGAGTGACGCCAGGGTCGCCGAGTTGGCGTCGTCGTTGAGGGCCGCGTCTTTCGCGGCTGCGGTGGTTTCAGCCACGTCGTTGTGGGCTGAGTTGTACTCGGAGGCGAGGCGGTGGATCGTGCGGACTTGACTCTCAGAGAGCCGGTCGTGTGGTGGCGACTCGGAGGCGGATGCGAGACGAGTCCTCCGAGACGATGACGTCGGTGAGGCCGACGAAGAGGCTGATCGTGCCGACCGACAGGATCATGCTATGCGTGACGGGTCGCGCCGCCGGGGCGTAGCTGCTCGGCAAGATTTGGAGCATCTCGCCGATCGCTATCATGCGGCCGGTGGCGATCGACTCGTTGATAGGTAGATTGGATCTCGCCGCAGAACACCGGCCAGGTCCCACGGTGGGCGCCACTGTCGTGGGAATGACCACGGCAGATGCTGCAATCGGCAGCGAGTAGTAGAACATGGGGCAAGGGAGGCCAACCATGTGTGGTGCGAGATGAGGGCGGAGACACAAGGATTTACCCAGGTTCGGCCCCCTGGAGGGTAAAGACCTACTCCTGCTAGATTGTATTATGGTGAGAGTACAATGGGGCGAGCTCGGCGGCTAGGCAGCGAGTCGCTTGGGTGTATGATGGAACGTATCCTCTACGCGTCCTCTAGGGAGGTTTATACAGACTCACCCCCCTAGGGTTTACAGATCACAACCGAATCAGTTAAGGTTTCAGCGACCGTTTAACCTAATCCGACTGGGCCTATCCACGCTTCTGGGCCTTCAGCTTCCAGTCTCTTGAGTCCACGCCAGGTCTTGATCCAGTCGCTGTCCCGCAGGCCCACTCGCCAGCATCTGGGACAATCGGAAACGTCCTGCTGGGTATACCCCGGTAGGCATATCCCCATCAGAAGGGGCACTCGAGGTTGACACGGATTCCTCGCCGGAGTTCTCTCTGGCGATGGTTTCTCTCTGTTGAAGACGGAGGCGACGTTACGGTGCATGCCAGAGCAAGTAAAGGATGCAGTCAGATGCGCAAGATCGCGGTGAGTACACGCGAGTGAAAGAGAGGGAGAGGCGCGGTCGGATTTTACCTTGGTTGTTCTTCGGAGAGATGGCAGACTATGGCGGCGCTCAGACGTGGAAGAAGCCGACATTCTGGGGCGCGCGCGGCCAAGCGGGCGAGACTGGGAGGTGCAGAGAACGATGGGGAGCACGCTTGTTTTCTCCAGTGAGCAAGGGGGGCGTAGGCTAGCCGGAATCATCGCCGGAAGGTCGTCGAAAACAGTGGCTTGCAGTGAGGAATTGGCATAGCCTGGGGGCGTTCGGGTGCGAGCGAGCGAGGGGAAATGGGGAGAAGAGGGGGCGCTTAAGATGACATGGTCGGGGGGCTGATTTGCTGGCGCATTTACATGAATTGAATCGGTTCATCAATTGCCAGAAACGGCAGAGGAGGGTGGCGAGGTCAGCGCGCGGGTGAGGAAGAAGGTCTGCCGGGTGGGGTCATTTCGCCAGCGTGAGAGAGAAAGAACGGGTGGGGTCCGGTGGTCAGTGGCGATGTGGGTTTGTTCTCTGGTGCAAATGGTTTCTGCGGGGGAGAGGGCTAGTTGGGCCAGTGGGCTGGGCTTGCTGGGTTGGGTCGTTTCCATTTTTTTGTTCTGGTTCATTTTTCTTTTTCAATTTTGAGTTTCTCCAAATGATTTCAAACCTTGTTTGAATTCAAACCTTTTTAAAATGTTCAGTATATTTCTATACTATTTTAAATAGTTGTTTTAAGTCTATTTTAGAATAATTCCTTTATTCTTTTATGGTTTATATTTTATTTAACATAGGCTCTTGCCCTTATTCAAATAAGATTTTAAATATAATTTCCATTCTTATTTAAATTCAAATTTTTATCCAAACCTTTTCTAGTAGATTTTATTTATTCAAAAGGGTGTTGAATAATTAATTTTGATTTATTTGAAATGTTTTCATATGATCTATTAATCATTTAAATTGGGTAAATGTCTTCAATTAAATAAAATTTGATTATGATTTGAATACCATAAAATTTTTATTTAAGTGTTTCTTTTATTTCATTTAAGTTAATTAAATGACTTTTATTTTACTTGGGTAATTCCATTTATTATTTTCCCAAGATTTAATTTATCATTTCTATGAGAGATTTTGTCTTTATTTAATAGAATGGAATTTGGTTAATGCCATATAATTTTATTTTGAATATTATTTATCTCTTTATTTCATTTGTATTTGGACTATATTTATTCCATTTGCTTATGGACTTGGCCAAGTTTTATTTTGGATTTTGAATATTCCTTATTTATTTATTTTTTCCTTTGTCTTATAAAATCCATATCTTTTTATTTAAAGAACCAAAATTGGTGATTCCAATTTGTAAAATTTTATTTAATATTTGTTTATCTCTTTAAATCCTTTTAGGATTAATTGTTCACAATTTGGTATGGATTTGAGATAGGTGCGTTATTAGCTTTGGAAATTATTCCCTTACCTTATTAAATTCATAAGATTTTATCCATGGCTCCAAATTGAATGAAATCAATTTCTATGGTTTTATAATATTTTCATTTATCATTCTTGATCATTTTAAAATGTTTGTTGACCAATGTTTACGTGGATCAAATCCATAGGCTTAGATTAATTTTGGAAATGATTTTCTTCCTTTAGGGTTTTAGAATTTTGGTTTAACTTTTCCAAGTGTTTAAATTTCAAAACACATTATTGATGTATGCATTTCTCTTGATTGAAATTTGTTGGATTCCATTTTATTAAAAGTTTGTTCAAGATTGGTTTTAATGTTTCCATTTGGAATAAAAAAGTTTCTTTTCTCCCTAAATTTCAACAATTATTTATTTTGTTTATTTATTTTTCACATTTCAAAATTTGGAAATTTTGGGATGTAACACCGAGGTAGGCTCACCACCACCTTCCCCATCGTGGCTACCCATGTACTCTAAGGCGGTAAAGCCCGAATAAAGAGTCAAGGCCCTGATACCAATTTAAAGGATCGTATGGGCACCTGGAGGGGGGGTGAATAGGTGCTACTTCAAATTTTCTTCTTTTTCAAATTAGGGTTTGACAAGAAAGGTAAATTCTCTAGATTATGCAACTAAGGTGAATTTACCTATATGTCAAACAAGCACAAACAAGCACAACACTAAGTAAGAACAAGTATGTAAAGTGTGGTAAAGGATAGAAGTAACCAAAGTGGTGGACGCGGAGACACAAGGATTTGTTTCCCATAGTTCCTTCCTTTCGAGGGGAAGTACATCTACATTTGGAGAGGGAGTGGTTTCAAACCACCAATGCCACGTGAACCTCACCCCAAAGGGTTCGATTCACCTCTTCCACTATATCAGCAACCTTCGAGGTGGAAGCCGACACCTTTACAACGAGTTTGGGGCACATATACACAACTTAATTGGAGGCTCCCAAATAAAAGCAAGCTATCAAAACAATCAAAGACAAGCTTGTAATAACCAAATCAAAGCTAGGGTTTCCAAAGAAACACTAGAGCATGGGGGCCCTCAAGTGAGTGAGGGGAAAATGAAGATCTCTCTTGGTGAAGTTGTAGATCAAGGACTCCTTCTTCGATTCTCCAAAGATCAATGAATTTGGATGGTTGGTGAAGATATCTTGTTGATTTGGTGGCTCAAATGGGGGTAGTGTTCTTGAGTGGGTCGAGCAGCTGGAGGAAGGGGATAAGGCCCCCTATTTATAAGCAGCCCCCTCCACTGAACCGTTTTCTGACCGTTGGAGAAAAGTCAGACCGGAGATTCCGGCCTGCACACCGGAGACTCTGGTCTACTCCGGAGATTCCGGTCCATCTTCGGACCAGCCTCCGGACCAGCATACTGACTGAACAAGCCCATCTGCGAGCCAAGTGAGGCAGAGACTCTGGTCCAGCTGCACTGGAGACTCTGGTCTGAGGCTCACACCGGAGACTCCGTAGTAGTCTCCGGACCTTGATCTGGACCTGTAACATCCCAAAAATATGAAACTTGGATCATCAAACTCTAATCAGCAAAATTTAGGATTAACAAAAACTTTTCTAAATAAAAATATGAAAGCATGCATGTGTGTATGCATTCCAATTTGGATATATTTGAATTACCTTGCTTGTGTGTTTCTTTGCTTGTAAAAGGATTATTAGGTGAAATAAACATCACCTAAACAATCCCCACACTTTTCCCAAAGACAAATAAATCAAAACAAACAAAATAAGGGAATGGTCACTTTGGCCAATTTAACTCCCATGCCTACTTTGGCTCTCTAACTTTCAAAACTTAACTGAAACTTATTTGGATCTTTACACCCCTTGATAGTACTGATAACAAAGTACCAAGGCCCACCTTGTGATCATCCAAAAACATTTGAATGCATAGTTTAAATGATAGTTCAAAATTGAATCTATATCATATGGTAAGATCCCACTTTTGCAAAAACCACTCAAACAAGCTCAACTTTCAAAACCCAAGCATCCACAGACTCACCATCACATGCCTAGCACACCCACCAAAAATCTTTTCAAAATTCAAAACTTGAATTCATGCGGCCATTTCATCAAACACCTTGCTGATTCAAATCAAACAAAATCAAAACACTATAGTGTGCAGTGTTTTGGGCCTAACTTGTTCCCTCTCTGGTTACACTAGCCTCATTAGATCATCTAGCCACCTTAACTAAGCTCTAGCACCACTATAAGCTTGACAATGTCATCAATGGTGAACAGCCGAGAACACCCATGTCACCCCAGTGTGGACAGTAGGCTAGAGGAAGAACTAGCCGTGTCAACCTTGTTTGGGAGGTAGCCCATGCCTCACCGCCCCCTCTCGACCAGCCCTGCCTCGCAGACAGCAGCCAGAACCGCCAGGAACGCCGCGCCCGTGTTGCTGTCGACCATGCCGACCCGCGCCATAGAGCACGCGCCGTTCCCTTTCAACCAGACCACCTCGAGCCCTCACCGCCTGCCAAGATGCTCCCCACCGTCCCAGGAGACCGCCAGACATGCCCATTTCACCGCCGGTACCCCGTAGCCACTGCTCGCCGTCGAAGACGCCTCCTCTACCGTGCAGAACGTCGAGCGTTCCAGACCGTTTGCCACCGCCCCTACACATGCATTAAAGCCATCGAGCATCGCCAGGAGACCACTAATCGATCGCCACCCTCGGCCATGCCTCTAGCAGCCTGTAGCCATGTCGCCACTGTCTCCTGCCCATCCCGTTCGGTCTCGTAGTCGAGACTATAAATAGAGGCCTCCGCTCAAAATCTTCACACCATCTCGCTCCCCTCTCCTCACTGATTGTTCCACCCTGTTCCCGGAGCAAGGCGAGCAGCGCATCGCCGGAATTTGGCCGGAGCCCGCCGCTGCTGGATAAGAAGGAAGCCAGCGATTAGAGCCGCCCCAGGAGAAGCTGCCGGTACCAGGAGGTTCGCCCTCGTCGACTTCTTCGTTCGCCCGCCTCGCCAACCCTCGCCTGAGCCCCGGTGAGCCTCCCACGACCCCCACCTGCCATGTTAGGGTTCTGTCTCGCCGGCGCTGCCCGACATGGACGATGAACCAGAGCCATTGGATTAGAACTAGATCCAACTGACGAGGTTTGATCTCATCAATGCCCATTGTTATGGACTTGGGTTTTGGAGAAGATGGGTATGCTGGAGATCGTGGAACGGTTAGCAAATAGGAAACACGGGGACACAAGGTTTACCCAGGTTCAGGCACCCGGAGGGAAAACCCTACTCCTGCTTGTCTGCTCTTGATTACGGCGGAACCGAAGGTTACAGGGGTGCGCAGATGCAATCTGGCGTGGAGGTGTGTATGCGAAAAGTATGTGGAAAGGATCTAGGTCGTGCCCTCCTAGCCTTTATATAGACTTAGGCAGGTCTCGGGCATAGACCTAATCGGTTACAGGTTCTAGGGTTTTACCCCTTTGAATTTCCTATCTACTCTAGTCTTGCTCTCCAAGGATCCGAAAGCGTCATGGGCCTTGCCACCCGAAAATCTTCATGGGCTGGCGTATGATTGCTGTGGGCCTTCCTTGGACTGGACCAGGTATGCTAAGATCATGTACCCGTGGGGTATAACCATGTCAGTAGCCCCCGAGTGTTCAGTTGAATCGTAGATTCGTCTGAGGACTCTTCAATCTTTCGGGTGTAGTTGTTTTTGTTCATCAAAGAATGATTTGAGTGTGTAGGGATTGTTGATGCGTGTGCCTGACTCTCCCGACGGATCAGGGTCAGTTAACTGTCTTAGGACAAAACAACACTATCTTCTTCAGATTCGAGTCCCTCGACTCGACCCCGGAACATATGCTGGCGTAATTCGACTCAGGCCGTTGAGGACTTACAGGAGTGGAATCCCAGTAAATTTTGAATTATGTACCCAACGTGTTCGTCGGGATTTTTCATCGTGCCTGTTGGCACGGATTCTTACTAGCAGAGCGCAGTCGTGTGCGTTGCCTGGCCATCAAATGATATCTGTAGGTCTTATCTTTATGTCGCAGACACAACATCCGAATGTTTATCACCGCGGAGGTGTTTCGGGTGGCCAAGGAGGATGTTAATCACTTAGCGTTTTGGGGCAGAGTTGCCGAAAAGTTTTTGCATGCTGATTCAAAGGATCGCAGTCGAAGAATTCATAGGGTGCGTGACCAGCGCTCCCTATGGGAGTAGCCCCCGAGTGTCTGTTCGAGTCGTAGACTCGAGCAGAGACTTTAATTCAGTCGTTGTTGACTTTAGGTCCATAGGACACAAATTTTTCGGATGCTTGAATCCATCCTCCCTATGGGAGTAGCCCCCGAGTCCGTAGTGGAGTCGCAGACTCGACATAGGACTCGAAGAATTAACATTGATGTGCTACCTTAATCATGCCTCGGGTGCGCGACCAGCACTCCCAATGGGAGTAGCCCCCGAGTCCTTAGTCGAATCGTTTATTCGAGTGAGGAATCAAAGCATGCCACTCGAAGATCTTCTGTGTGCGCGACCAACGCTCTAGTTTGGAGTAGCCCCGAGTGTTGGAGTCATAGACGGAGTGCGAGACTCGTCTATCATGGATCATGGAGTTGTAGTCGGAATTGTATGCCGCTGACCCGGAAGTACATCGGGTGCGTGACCAGCGCTCCTGATAGGATTAGCCCCCGAGTGGAGACTCATGCGAGGAGAAACCACTGACCCGGAAGTGCATCGAGTCAGCGTCTCACGCATAAGGAGCCAAGAATTGATGATGCAGTCGGAGTTAACGTGGCGGAGTCGTGCGGCGTTTAGCCGAAAGGAGTCGATGTTGCTGATGAAGTCGACGCGGTTGCTTTTGTCGGGTGCGCGGGCAGCGCCGCTTTTGTCGATGATTGATGTGGTCATCCGAGGAATGCTGCGACTCGGGTCTTGGCGTCTGTTGACGTGACTGGCGCTGGTCGACTCCGTTGGAGGACCCGATAGAATAGCTCGGCGCATTTGACATCCTTGTAAACTGCAGAAAAACATGAAGAATTGTGAAGTACTTGTATCTTGTAAAAATACTTGCCTTTCGGCTTGTATAGCAAGATTCTGGTGTCGATCGAGTCGACACTTTTGCACTGTATGCTAGGCCTTTTCGTTAGCCTGATTACCTTTAGTCTCAGTACCTTGCCGAGGCACTCGGAGTTCAAGGATTCGACGGTCAGGCAGAATCAGCTACTCGGGCTGTCGCGTTCGAGGTGCTCGAGTGCGTGGAGCCGATGGCACATTAGGTTACTCAAAGAGGGCGTAGCCCCCGAGTGTTTCGAGTGCGAGTTAAAAAAGAAATCAGCTCTAAGTAAAGGGAACACTTAGCTTGGTTGGTAGTTGTCGTGGATGGAGTCGACGCGGTAGCGGGTTGCATGCGGACATGGTCGACGCGGCGAACCACAATCATAGCGGCGACAGGTTTCCGAAGTTGATGGTAGTAGAAAGCTCCGCATCCGAAGTTTGTCGCGGTCGAAGACCGCATCGGGTCGCCACATCCGAAGAATGTATCGGGTCATCGCAGCCGAAAGCCGCATTGGGTCGCCGATGTCGAGGGAGCCCCCGAATCGTGGTCGCTGAAGCCGATGGGGCCAGTTGCCGCAATCGAAGATCGCATCAGGTCACTGCATCCGAAGGATGCAGCGGGTCATCGCAGCCGAAAACCGCAACAGGTCGATGGTCGTGAGTCGTATGGCCAAGTGGGCGTAGCACCCGAGCGTGGAGTTGATGTGGTCGAGGCGGCGTCTGAGAGCCGATGCGGCGGACCGAAGTCAACGCGGCAGCGTGTCGCCGAGGCCGATGGTGGCAGCAGTTTGCTGCAATCGAAGATCGTAGAAGGTTGATGTAGTTAAGGTGTACAGCAGGTCGTCAGGGTCGAAGACCACAACGGGTCATGCGACGGAGTTCGCGGAGCCCACGGGCGTAAGATCTTGACGGAGTAGTCAGGGCAGATATGTGGTCGAGATTGACGGAGTCGTGTGACGGAGCAGAGTCGACGCGGCGGTGAATCTTCGGGTCTCTGTTATCCGGAGTTCACACGGCGCGGCTAAAACGGGGAGTTGAGCGTATGCCCGGATGCCGACGCTTCCTGTTGGGTCGATTGTACATTGCAATTTGGACAATCAACAAGATAGCTCATCCGATACGATTATTCTCTTCTTTTTTACTTTCGAGACCATGTCGTCACGTACTCAAATCCGGATCCAATTTAAACTGGTCGCCAAACTTATTGAGAGTCGGCATTGGTCTTGGCTGATTGATGTTTGATCTGCCGCTATCCTTGTTAAGAAATTCAAACCGATCTTGTTTTTGATGTGCACGTAGCAACAGGAAAAACGGAAATTGTTAATTACTTCTCGCCAAGGAGCCGCTGAATAGTTTATGCTTCCTGAGGCTTGTTTATTTTTCAAGATCGGTAGATGCATCTAGCTATTCTTCAGATTGCATGCGGTGTTTCCACTGATCGTTCCTGACGGAAACATGCCTTTGTCTATATGCTCTTCAAACTGACGTGTAGATGTCCTCATACAAACACGTTTTGTCATCAGGACTCGGTCCACGGTGGATTTCCGTACGTAGAGGTAGCGTCATTGGTGGGACACGAGGTTGCTTCTGCTGGAGCTGGCTTCGATGTAGATCTTGACACCAAAGAGATTCCGATCCAGATGCGATCTGATCGGGGGCGGCGAGGAATCCCGCTAGGATCTTGATTTCAGGCACAGCTTTTCTCCATGGATGGGTCGTAGATCGCAGGTGATGGGACCGTCACGATCGCACAATCAGCGCCCCCAGTTCCCACAGACGGCACCAATTGATGAGGTTTGATCTCATCAATGCCCATTGTTATGGACTTGGGTTTTGGAGAAGATGGGGATGCTGGAGACCGTGGAACGGTTAGCAAACAAGCAACACGGGGACACAAGGTTTACCCAGGTTCAGGCCCCCGGAGGGAAAACCCTACACCTGCTTGTATGCTCTTGATTACGGCGGAACCGAAGGTTACAGGGGTGCGCAGATGCAATCTGGCGTGGAGCTGTGTATGCGAAAAGTATGAGGAGAGGATCTAGGTCGTGTCCTCCTAGCCTTTATATAGACTTAGGCAGGTCTCGGGCACAGACCTAGTCGGTTACAGGTTCTAGGGTTTTACCCCTTTGAATTTCCTATCTACTCTAGTCTTGCTCTCCAAGGATCCGAAAGCGTCATCGGCCTTGGCCACCCGAAAATCTTCATGGGCCGGCGTATGATTGCCGTGGGCCTTCCTTGTACTGGACCAGGTATGCTAAGATCATGTACCCGTGGGGTATAACCATGTCACCAACGCACCACGTTGCCCCGTACCGCTTCGCACCCCCCGTCTCACTGACGCGTGGGGACAGCAACTTAACCAGCCCGCGTAAGAGCTGTGCGTAGCAGGCCGGCCCATTTTCTCTTTCCCACGCAGCCCACTCGTTTGAATTTGGATTTTTTCATTTTCATTCAAACACAGTTTTGTACCTAGTTTCAAAAATCAACCCAGCTTGATTCAGTCAACCAAATTGAATGAAACCAATTTTGTTAGAAAGATATTGAAATGCTTAATCCAAGCCCATTGGACTCAAATCATTTGAATCTATAGATCAAACTTGATAAAAATAACAAGGCAGACGCTTTTCTGCATTCAAACATTTTTCAAATTTAAATTATAATAGCTTTTGAGTTGATTCCAAATCTCAAAAATCACATTTGATCATACCTTTCATAATATATAAAAACATATGGGTTTACTTACAGAGACAATGTTCAAATAATAAAAGAATGCCACATAGACATTTCTAGTCACTTTATTTAAATGAAATAAAAGGTTAAATCTTATTAAATTGTGACACCACTTTAAATCACATTCCCATGTACTGAAATATGTGGTGATGACATGTGTCAACATGATCCCATGTTTGGTTTGGAGAATATTAAATCTTAAGTAGTTTTTCAATGAGTAGAAATTACTTTTCTAAAAATAAATAAATAAGACCAATTATTTATTCTTGTGATGTTAGTGATGATGCTAGATCATCTATTGAACCCTTTTGTGTGATGATTGAAAGTAGTTAAGTATTGTTTGGTGATTGTGTACCTCGTATTTATTCATAGACGCTAGTACCGAACAAGGATACGAGGAGGAAGGAGGATACTACGAAGAAGAAGCCGAGGAGAACTTCAACCACTGCTCTGCACAAGGCAAGCATATACTGATACTGATACTGATGCAAGCCTTACTAATCAAGTTGACCTATGCAAGCAAATACTTTCTTGCTACCATGCCAACTATATGCCTTAAGCATATGTGATCATACCCACTTGATAACCCAATCCTAGTTTTACTTGCAAGCTTTATACTTTATTTCTTTATCAAAGCTTCTACTTAGAATTTACTTAAGTAAATTGTAGATATTAGAAAGATAATTGCAGGTTACATAAAGAGCGTAAAATTTGGCCTAAGATAGATAATCTTGATGTCATCCTAAGGCATGAGATTGAACTTAGTTAAACTCCACTAGTTTACCACCCCACATTAGTACTTACCCCCACTTGTAGATGCTAGTGCTCAGCATAAAACTTGTTCAACTTTAGATGGGAATACTTGGTGGAAAAATGGTTATGAAAACCTTGGAATGATGGATCATTCTATTGAGATGTTTTGACATGTGTTTCCGAACACTAGATGATTTTGGTGATGAAAATGTTGAGGAATGAGCCTTAGACCTTTATAAAACTGATGGTTGTCTGGATGCGATACCATTCCAATTTTACCGTACAACCACAATACCCGAAAATTGGGTAGGGCTTGACTGGAAACTTATATACCTTAGTATTGGTTCCCTCACGGCCAAGGTCTGAGCTGAGGCTACCTTATGAACATTGTCCACCTGTGCAGTACCCAAGATAATAGTTGGTCATGGTTGGGAGGCCAAACTCATAGGAGAGGTGCCTATACTAGGGCATGTAATCGGAAGGTTAGGATTGATTATCCGCATACTGAGTATGGTGAATTCAATATTTGTTCCTGACGGATGTATCGAATGTTGGGGTGAAAGTATACAATCTCTGCAGAGTGTCCGCGGTTATGGACAGTTGGAGTGGGCATACTGTTCCCCCGTCAGATGTTTTCAAAATGACTTGTGAAATGGATTGAGAATTTAACTTGACCACAACAGAGTTGTGATATGAAATACAAGTTCCCACTTAGGTGTTATAAAATTTCAACTAGCTTTTCTTGCTTCTGAACTTAGTAGAGGTAAATCTGCCTTTTTGCAAAACAACCATAGAGATTAGTGTCCTACTACAAAAACCCCCTTCACTTGTTAGTATTAGTTTGCGAGTACTTAAAGAGTACTCATGGCTTTGTCCCTAGCTATTCTTCCCGTGGCCAGACTATGAAGAGGAGTACCAGGAGGATGGACCCTAGGAAGGTTACGACAACTAGGATCATCTCCCATCCTCAGCATTGGCTGTGACCCCGAAGATGGAGCTTCGCCTACGCTACCGTTATTATTACGTTAGTCCGCTGCTTGAGTTGTATTAAAAACTGGATCATGAGATCCTTATTTGTGTAAGACCTTATGTATGGTTTGTAATGGATGATGTACTGTGGTATCCAATTCTGTTATGTCTCGCAAAAATGGTAATCCTGGGATTGCGATGTATGGCATAGTAGACATCTGGGATTAAAAATCTGGGTGTTGACAAGTTGGTATCAGAGCCATCCTGACCATAGGAGACCCTAGTTAGACTGGACGTCTGAATCAAAAAATGACTTTCAAAACCAAAGGAAACAAATATTTACAAAAACTTATTCCCATTCTTATCACCTTGATTCTTTCATAAAAATTCATGTTCCTGAAAAAAAAAACTCTTGCAAAATACATAAAATTTGACACACTTGATCACTCTACTAACTTACTCATCCTATATTCTTATAGATGGACATGAGGTACATCAAATTTTATCAGTTGGGGAATGGAGGAGACCTTATCTTTTAGAGGGATTTGGACCAGCTTTCGGAACTTCTGGAGCGTCCGCACCCCGAGTTCTTCGGAGCTCAGCTCAATGATCAAGGAGGAGAATATCTGCAGTGGCTAATTGTTGCAAGTCTCTAAGGAAAGATTGAACCTCCCACTGCTGAGGGAATTCAGTTTACCTTAAGAGAGAACAACTGGCTCGATGGACTTGCCAGGGCCATGCAGGAAGCTCTTGCCCGTCTGTGTGGGCAGAGTATCAACCACATCAAGAGTACCCGCTTTGAGTTTTGTCCAAAGCGTGATGCTAATGGATAGCCACTGGAAGTCCCATACCACCACGAGATGAAGACCCAATTGGACCACCTCAGCTTCATGATGTACGATCGTCCGCAGGAGTAGGACAATTGCCGTGACTACTCCAACCACAAGTCCGCCATCATCAAGACGAAGGATCAGACCATCGCCATGCTAGCAAAGGATCATAAGTCTCACCGCCGTCAGCTCGACAAGAAGGAGCGCATCATTGCCTGTCTTCGCCACCGTTTCTCGGATTTGGAGGAGACCATCCATGAGAGAGACATGCAGTTGGAGGAAAGGGAGAATGCCGGAGAGGATCTTCGTGGAGACCCCTATTCCTATCTCAGCGATGATGATGATTTTCTGGAGGATCAGGCTATGAACTTCTTTACCGATGAGGAGGATTTCGCCTTCATCAATGACGATGAGGATGATGAGGATGAAGACTACACCAACTCCGAGGAGTAGTAGCACTTGAGCACTAGCGTAGTGAGTAGTATTCGGTCCCACTGTATCGTAGTTTCCAGAATGGTTCTTAAAACCATCTGTTTACCTTTGTTGTGGTGTGTGTTTGTAACGTGTGCTATGAATGAATGGATGAATGAAAATCAAGTTGCTTCTGAGTCAAACTTTAAAAACTTTTCAAAGTCCCAAAACCTTAGAAATTTCCCTCTTTTCTCATGATCTATCCCAATCTTCAGATGCCACGCGAAGGAAGTGGTTCATCCCCGAACCCGATGTTGCAGATCCTGCAAATGTTGGTTTCTGACCACGAAGCCGAAAGAGCCGAACGTCAAGCCAACCTAGCCACCCTTTAGCAGATAGCCCAGTTGGCCCACAACAAACAAGGCCAAGGAAATCAGGACAACCATGGATCTAAGCTCAAGAATTTCCAGAATACCAACCCGCCTGTTTTCACTAAGTTGGAAGAGCCCCTAGATGCCGACGATTGGCTGCAAACCATGGAAAATAACCTGGAAGTAGCAGGAGTGGAAGCCAACAAGAAAGTTTATTTCACCACCCACTAACTAGCAGGAAATGTAAGAGCATGGTGGAACAGCGTTCGTGCAATGACCGGAGGACAGATGATGACCTGGGAGGAATTCAAGGTCAAGTTCAGCAGAACCCATGTGCCACCGGGTTTGATCAAGAGGATGAGAGATGAGTTCAGAGAACTGAAGCAAGAAAGGATGACCGTAGTGGAATACCGTGAAAAATTCTTATCATTAGATAGGTATGCCTCGGGTGAGATCGACACTGAAGCCAAGAAGAAGGAGAGATTCTTGAACGGTCTGCACGATGAGATGCAGACGGTGTTGGTCAATATCCCCTTTGCTGATATTGAAGCCCTGGTCAACTCTGCCATCCAGATGGAAGGAAAGATCAACCAAGCCAATGAGAACCGCAAGCGTCGCATGATGCATCAGCCAGGAACCCATCAGACCCCAAAGTATCGCCCTAACCCATCTCCCGGATTTGCCCCAAGAACCAACAGACCCCCGATGAATCGTTCGACCTATCCCAACCGTGGAAATCCTAGGACCAGAGGAAATCACAACAACCCCGGCAACTCTAGCAATTTCAACCGTGCCCCACCCAAGTTCAACAACAACAATCCTACCGCCAACACCAACACTGCCCCGAGGACTGTAAGCAATGTTGTTCCTGTTGCAGCAAAGGACAAGTCGCAAGTAACTTGTTATGACTGTGGAAATAAGGGTCACTACTCCAACGAGTGCCCCAACAAGAAGAATGCTGCAGCCCCCAATGCAAATGCCCCAGGTCATCAGCAGCGTCGTGTTCAGCCAGGAAGAAGGTTTGCCCCAGGGAATTCGCTCAACCGCAACGGCCGTCTTTTTCTCATGTATGCTGAAGAAGCTCAGGAAGCGCCAGACGTCGTGCCGGGTATGTTTTCTGTTAATTCAGTACTTGCTAGAGTGTTGTTTGATTCTGGTGCATCCCACTCATTTTTCACCGAAGAATTTGCATGCACTAGTAAAATCCAACCAACCAAACTGAAGCATGTTATGATCGTTCAAATCCCCGGATCAACCACCAAGGCTAGGAAAATTTGCAAAGTCGTCCCTATCCGAATCCATGGCATAGATTTTTATGCTAACCTGGTAGTACTCGGAACTAAAGGTTTGGAAGTAGTACTAGGAATGGATTGGATGTCCAAACATAAAGGATTGATTGACTGTGCCAAGAAAGCCATAACCATGACCAAGACAAATCGAATATCAGTCGAGCATATATCTGAAACCTTACCTCGTCAATTCAAGTGCAACAAGAGTATAGCCCAACCTACCATTGACCAAGTCCGGATAGTCTGTGAATACCCCGATGTATTTCCAGATGTTTTTGCCGGTATGCCCCCAGATCGGGATATAGAGTTTATCATCGAACTAATCCCTGGAACTGGACCCAGAGACCAGAGACCATATAGTATGAACCCGTCTGAACTAGCAGAACTGAAGAAGCAACTGGATGCCATGCTGGAAATTGGATTGATTCAACCAAGTGCATCACCATGGAGATCACCTATTTTGTTCGTGGACGAGAAAGATGGAGGTAACCGTTTGTGTACAGATTATCGGAAGTTGAATGATGTCACTATAAAGAACAAATACCCATTGACCAAGATAGAAAATGTGTTTGATCAGTTGACCGGTGCCAAAGTGTTTTCTAAGATTGATCTTAGAACTGGCTATCATCAACTCAAAATTCGTGCAGTGGATATTCAAAAGACTGCCTTTACCACTAGATATGGATTATACGAGGATACCGTTATGTCCTTCGGATTAACCAATGGCCCTGCTTATTTCATGAATCTCATGAATAAGATTTTTATGGACTTCCTGGATAAGTTTGTCGTTGTTTTCATCGATGACATTCTGATTTTTTCCAAATCGTAAGAAGAACATGAGCTACACCTAAGGACCATTCTTGGAACCCTTAGAGAGCATCAGCTGTATGCCAAGTTTAGCAAATGTGAATTCTGGTTACAGGAGGTAGGATTCCTCGGTCACATTGTATCAGCCGGAGGAATTGCCGTTGACCCTGCAAAAGTGAAATATGTCGAAGATTGGCAAGCCCCAACCACTCAAACCCAAGTTCGCGCATTTATCGGATTGGCGGGATACTACCGCAAGTTCGTAGAAGGATTCTCGAGTATCGCCAGACCCATGACCCAATTGCTAAAGAAGGACAAGAAGTTTGAATGAACCAACAAATGTGAAGCGAGTTTTCAAGAACTCAAGAGGAGATTGATTTTAGCCCCAATCTTAATCATGCCGGATATCACGAAGCCCTTCGACGTGTATTGTGATGCCTCCAAGATCGGTCTCGGATGTGTGCTAATGCAAGAAGGCAAAGTTATATCTTATCTATCCCAACAACTGAAACAACATGAGAAAAATTACCCAACCCATGACCTCGAACTCGCAACCGTAGTTCTAGCCCTGAAGACATGGAGGCACTACCTGATGGGAAATCGTTGTGAGATTTATTCGGATCACAAGAGCCTGAAGTATATATTCACTCAGAAGGAGTTGAATATGAGGTAGAGAATATGGATTGAGTTAATCAAAGATTACGATCTGGACATTCACTATCACCCTGGTAAAGTCAACGTGGTAGCAGATGCCCTTAGAAGATTGTCGTGCCGCTTGAACTCCATGATTTTGAAGGAGCAACCAAGTTTGCACAAAGAGATGGAAGATTTTCGAATGGAATTAGTGAGTGAAGGATTTTTTGCTAGCATAGAACTTCAAACCACTTTGATTAGCCAAATCAAAGAGGCGCAGAAAGGAAATGCTAGTATTGATGGAATCAAGCGTCGTATCCGTACAGACAAAGTACCCGGATTCACCGAAGACGAAGGAGTTCTGTGGTACAAAGGACGCCTTTGTGTACCAGCAGATTCTGAGTTGAAAGAAGTTACTTTGAAGGAAGCTCATGATACTCTTTATTTAACCACCCCGGAGGAACTAAGATGTATCAAGATTTGAAAGAGAAATTTTGGTGGCATAAGATGAAGAGAGAAATCGGAAGCTATATCGCCAAGTGTGATATATGTCAGCGAGTCAAGGCAGGACATCAAAGACCCGCTGGATTGTTGCAACCATTGCAGATTCCGGAATGGAAATGGGATTCCATTGGAATGGACTTTATCACCGGATTGCCTACTTCTAGTCGGGGAAATGACTCTACCTGTGTCATAGTGGACAGATTGTCCAAAGTCGCCCATTTCTTACCCGTCAAGACCACATATCAGAGTTCGAAGCTAGCAGAGTTATACATCGCTAGAATCGTCAGTTTGCATGGAGTCCCCAAGAACATCGTATCGAATCGAGGAACTCAGTTTACCTCGACATTCTGGAAGAAATTCCAAGAAGGTTTAGGAACCCGCCTAGATTTCAGCACCGCTTATCACCATCAGACCGATGGACAAACGGAGCGAGTAAATCAAATACTCGAAGACATGCTGAGAGCATGTGTGTTAGAATATGGATCTAAGTGGGAAGACTGTCTGCCGTTCACAGAATTTTCATACAACAACAGTTATCAAGCTAGTTTGCAAATGGCCCCATTTGAATTTAAGTATGGAAGAAAGTGTCGCACCCCTTTGAATTGGTCGGAAGTAGGAGAGATTCAGATTTTTGGACCCGATATCCTACGAGAAGCAGAAGAGAAGGTTCACAAGATTCGTGAGCACCTCAAGATAGCCCAGTCCAGACAGAAGAGTTACGCCGACAAGAGACGTCGAGACCTCGCCTTCAACATAGGAGATTTTGTTTATCTGAAAGTGTCGCCATTGAAGGGAATGCAGCGTTTCCAAATCAAAGGAAAGTTAGCCCCCAGATATATCGGACCTTTCCAAATTCTGAACCGTTGAGGAGAAGTGTCGTATAAATTGCAACTACCAAAAGAGATGTCAGCCGTGCACAATGTGTTCCATATCTCATTACTTCGCAAGTGTCTCGAAGTCCCGGAGAAGACAGAAGTGTTCAAGAATATCGATCATCGGACCATAGAGATCAACGATGACCTGAACTATCCCGAAGTACCCATCCGTATCTTGGAATAAGCTTTCCGAACCGCCAGAACCCGAAGCATCAAGTTTCTCAAGATTCAGTGGAGCAACCACACAGAAGAGGAAGCTACCTGGGAGCGCGAAGATCACATCAGGACGAATTTTCCCGATCTCTTCAAATTCTAGGTAATCTTTTCGTCCTTTTTCAAATCTCGGGACGAGATTTTGTTTAAGGGGGGAAGGTTTGTAACATCCCAAAAATATTAAACTAGAATCATCAAACTCTAATCTTCAAATTTAGGGTTAACAAAAACTTTTCTAAAATAAAATGAGAAAGCATGCATGTGTGTATGTATCCCATTTTGAATTCTTTTGAATTGCCTTGTTTGTGTGTTTCTTTGCTTGTAAAAGGATTCTTAGGTGAAATAAACATCATCTAAACAATCCCCAAACTTTTCCCAAAGACAAATAAATGAAAACAAACAAAATGAGTGAATGGTCATTTTGACCAATTTAACTCCCATGCCTACTTTGGCTGTCTCTAACTTTCAAAACTTAACAGAAACTTGTTTGGATCTTTGCACCCCTTGATAGTACTCATAACAAAGTATCAAGGCCCACTTTGTGATCATCCAGAAATATTCAAATGCATAGTTTAAAGGACAGTTTAAAATTGAATCTATATCATATGGGAAGATCCCACTTTTTCAAAACCACTCAAACAAGCTCAACTTTCAAAACCCAAGCATCTACAGACTCACCAACACCTACCTATCACACCCACCAAAAATCTTTTCAAAATTCAAAACTTGAGTTCATGCGGCCATTTCATCAAACACCTTGCAGATGCAAATCAAACAAAATCAAAACACTATTTTGACCAGTGATTCTGGCCTAAATTGTTCCCTCTCTGGACACCACTAGCCTTAGTAGATCATCTAACAACCTAAACTAATCTCTAGCACTACTGTAAGCTAGCCATTGTCATCAATCGTGAGCAGGCCGAGTGCACCCTTGCCACCCACATGTCGACAGCGTGCTAGGAGAAGCACCAAGCCTAGCCAACATGTATGGGATCAAGCTAGCACCCCACCGCCACTCCCTGTCCCAGCCGCGAGCGATGCCAGCCCCTGGACCACACGCACAGACCATGCCAAGCTCGCCAGCAACCATGCCGAGAGCGCACCCCGTGCGCCACGCTCGACAGACGCCCACAGACCGCGCGCTGCCCTCGCCGCGTGCATATGTGATCACCACCGTCCCAGCAACCCCGCAGACAAGCTCGTTCACCGCCGCGCGGACCACGCACGCTGTGCGCCATAAAAACTTCCGTCGGGCACGCGTAGAGCATCGTCGTGTTCCGACCGATCAGCACCGCCCCACGCCTCGCCACCACGACGTTGAGCTTCGCCAGGGAGCACAGCACCACCCCCTACCGTCTCCCACGCCGATAGCCCTCTGTGCCGTCGACCACGACGAGCTCACCTTGCGCCCGTCGATCCCCTCTCGCCACTATAAATAGAGGCCACCCCCAGCCAAATTGAGAACACCATCTCACTCCCCTCTCCTCGCTGATCGTTCCACCCTGTTCCCGGAGCAAGGCGAGCAGCGCATTGCCGGAATTTGGCCGGAGTCCGCCGCTGCTGGAGAAGAAGGGAGCCAGCGATTGGAGCCACCCCATGAGAAGCTTCTGGTACCAGGAGGTTCACCGTTGTCGACTTCGTCGTTCACCCGCCTCGCCGACCCTCACCTGAGCCCCGGTGAGCCCCCGATGACCCCCACCTGCCTCGTTAGGGTTCTGTCTCGCTGGCGCTGCCCGACATGGACGATGAACCAGGGTCGTTAGATTAGAACAAGATCCCACGGCTCACATTGCCCTGTACCGCTTCGCACCCCCTCGTATCACTAACGCGTGAGGACAGCAACTTAACCAGCCCGCGTAAGCGCTGTGCTTAGCAGGCCGGCCCAGTATCGTTTCCCATGCAGCCCAATCGTTTGAATTCAACTTTTTCCATTTAAGTTCAAACCTAGTTCTGTACCCATTTTCAAAAATCAACCCAGCTCGATTCAGTAAACCAAATTGAATGAAATCAATTTTGTTAGAAAGGTCTTGAAATGCTGAATCCAAGCCAATTGGATTTAAATCATTTGGATCTGTAGTACTAGGAATGGATTGGATGTCCAAACATAAAGGATTGATTGACTGTGCCAAGAAAGCCATAACCATGACCAATACAGCCGGAATATCAGTCGAGCATATATCTGAAACCTTACCTCGTCAATTCAAGTGCAACAAGAGTATAGCCCAACCTACCATTGACCAAGTCCGGATAGTCTGTGAATACCCCGATGTATTTCCAGATGTTTTGCCCGGTATGCCCCCAGATCGGATATCGAGTTTATCATCGAACTAATCCCCGGAACAGGACCCATAGCCCAGAGACCATATAGTATGAACCCGTCTGAACTAGCAGAACTAAAGAAGCAACTGGATGCCATGTTGGAAATTGGATTGATTCAACCAAGTGCGTCACCATGGAGATCACCTGTCTTATTCGTGGACAGGAAGGATGGACATAACCGTTTGTGTAAGGATTATCGGAAGTTGAATGATGTCACCATCAAGAACAAGTACCCCTTGCCCAAGATAGAAGATTTGTTTGATCAGTTGACCGATGCCAAAGTGTTTTCTAAGATTTATCTTAGGACTGGCTATCATCAACTCAAAATTCGTGCAGAGGATATTCCAAAGACTGCCTTTACCACCCGTTATGGATTATACGAGTATACTGTCATGTCTTTTGGATTAACCAATGCCCCCGCTTATTTCATGAATCACATGAATAAGATTTTTATGGACTTCCTGGATAAGTTTTTCGTTGTTTTCATCGATGACATTCTGATTTATTCTAAATCAGAAGAAGAACATGAGCTACACCTAAGGAACATTCTTGGAACCCTTAGAGAGCATCAGCTGTATGCCAAGTTTAGCAAATGTGAATTCTGGTTACAGGAGGTAGGATTCCTCGGTCACATTGTATCAGCCGGAGGAATTGCCGTTGACCCTACAAAGGTGAAAGATGTCGAAGATTGGCAAGCCCCAACCACTCAAACCCATGTTCGTGCATTTCTCGGATTGGCGGGATACTACCGCAAGTTCGTAGAAGGATTCTCGAGTATCGCCAGACCCATGACCCAATTGCTGAAGAAGGACAAGAAGTTTGAATGGAACGACAAATGTGAGGCGAGTTTTAAAGAACTCAAAAGGAGATTGATTTTAGCCCCAATCTTAATCATGTCGGATATCACGAAGCCCTTCGACATGTATTGTGATGCATCCAAGATCGGTCTCGGATGTGTGCTAATGCAAGAAGGCAAGGTTATATCTTATCTATCCTGACAATTGAAACAACATGAGAAAAATTACCCAACCCATGACCTCGAACTCGCAGCCGTAGTTCTAGCCCTGAAGACATGGAGGCACTACCTGATGGGAAACCGTTGTGAGATTTATTCGAATCACAAGAGCCTGAAGTATATATTCACTCAGAAGGAGCTAAATATGAGACAGAGAAGATGGATTGAGCTAATCAAGGATTACGATCTGGACATTCACTATCACCCCGGTAAAACCAATGTGGTAGCAGATGCCCTTAGCAGATTGCCGTGCCACTTGAACTCCATGATTTTGAAGGAGCAACCAAGTCTGCACAAAGAGATGGAAGATTTCTGAATGGAATTAGTGAGTGAAGGATTTTTGGCTAGCATAGAACTTCAACCCACTTTGATCAGCCTGATCAAAGAGGCGCAGAAAGGAAATGCTAGTATCAATGGAATCAAGCGTCGTATCGGTACAGGCAAGGTACCCAGATTCACCGAAGAAGAAGGAGTTCTGTGGCACAAAGGACGCCTTTGTGTTCCAGCAGATTCTGAGTTGAAAGAAGTGATTCTGAAGGAAGCTCATGATACTCTTTATTATATCCACCCCGGAGGAACTAAGATGTATCATGATTTGAAAGAGAAATTTTGGTGGCATAAGATGAATAGAGAAATCGGAAGCTATATCGCAAAGTGTGATATATGTCAGCGAGTCAAGGCGGGACATCAAAGGCCCGCTGGATTGTTGCAACCATTGTAGATTCCGGAATGAAAATGAGATTCTGTTGGAATGGACTTCATCACCGGATTGCCTACTTCTAGTAGGGGAAATGACTCTATTTGGGTCATAGTGGACAGGTTGTCCAAAGTCGCCCATTTCTTACCCATCAAGACCACATATCAGAGTTCAAAGCTAGCGGAGTTATACATCTTTAGAATAGTCAGTTTGCACGGAGTCCCCAAGAACATCGTATCTGATCGAGGAACTCAATTTACCTCGAGATTCTAGAAGAAATTCCAAGAAGGTTTAGGAACCCGCCTAGATTTCAGCACCGCATATCACCCCCAGACCGATGGACAGACGGAGCGAGTAAATCAAATACTCGAAGACATGTTGAGTGTGTGTTGGAGTATGGATCTAAGTGGGAAGACTGTCTACCGTTTGTAGAATTTTCATACAACAACAGTTACCAAGCTAGTTTGCAAATGGCCCCATTTGAATTCATGTACGGAAGGAAGTGTCGCACCCCTTTGAACTGGTCGGAAGTAGGAGAGAGTCAGATTTTCGGACCTGACATCCTACGAGAAGCAGAAGAGAAGGTTCACAAGATTCGTGAGCATCTCAAGACAGCCCAGTCCAGACAGAAGAGTTACGCCGATAAGAGACGTCGAGATCTCTCCTTCAACATAGGAGATTTTGTATATCTGAAAGTGTCGCCATTAAAAGGAATGCAGCGTTTCCAACTCAACGGAAAGTTAGCCCCCAGATATATCGGACCCTTCAAGATTCTGAACCGTCGAGGAGAAGTGTCGTATCAATTGGAACTACCCGAAGAGATGTCAGCCATGCACAATGTGTTCCATATCTCATTACTTTGTAAGCGCCTCGAAGTTCCAGAGAAGACCGAAGTGTTCAAGAATATCGATCACCGGACCATAGAGATCAACGATGACCTGACCTATCCTGAAGTACCCATCAGTATTTTGGAAGAAGCTTTCAGAACTACCAGAACCCGAAGCATCAAGTTTCTCAAAATTCAATGGAGCAACCACACGGAAGAGGAAGCTACCTGGGAGCGCGAAGATCACATCAGGACGGAGTTTCCCGATGTCTTCAAATCCTAGGTAATCTTTTTCGTCCTTTCTCAAATCTCGGGACGAGATTTTATTAAAGGGGGGAAGGTTTGTGACATCCCAAAAATATGAAACTTGGATCATCAAACTCTAATCATCAAAATTTAGGATTAACTTTTCTAAATAAAAATATGAAAGCATGCATGTGTGTATGCATTCCAATTTGGATTCTTTTGAATTGCCTTGCTTGTGTGTTTCTTTGCTTGTAAAAGGATTATTAGGTGAAATAAACATTATCTAAACAATCCCCACACTTTTCCCAAAGACAAATAAATCAAAACAAACAAAATAAGGGAATGGTCACTTTGGCCAATTTATCTCCCATGCCTACTTTGTATGTCTCTAACTTTAAAAACTTAACAGAAACTTGTTTGGATATTTACACCCTTTGATAGTACTCATAACAAAGTACCAACGCCCACCTTGTGATCATCCAAAAACATTTGAATGCATAGTTTAAATGACAGTTCAAAATTGAATCTATATTATATGGGAAGATCCCACTTTTGCAAAAACCACTCAAATAATCTCAACTTTCAAAACCCAAGAATCCACAGACTCACCAGCACATGCCTAGCACACCCACCAAAAATCGTTTCAAAATTCAAAACTTGAATTCATGCGGCCATTTCATCCAACACCTTGCTGATTCAAATCAAACAAAATCAAAACACTATAGTGTGCAGTGTTTTGGGCCTAACTTGTTCCCTCTCTGGTTACACTAGCCTCAGTAGATCATCTAGCAACCTTAACTAAGCTCTAGCACCAATGTAAGCTTGACAATGTCATCAATGGTGAACAGCCGAGAACACCCATGTCACCCCAGTGCGGACAGCAGGGTAGAGGAAGAACTAGCTGTGCCAACCTTGTCTGGGAGGTAGCCCATGCCTCACCACCCCCTCTCGACCAGCCCTGCCTTGTAGACAGCAGCCAGAACCGCCAGGAATGCCGCGTCCGTGCCGGTGTCGACCATGCCGACCCGCGCTGTCGAGCACGCGCCGTTCCCATTCAACCAGACCACCTCGAGCCCTCGCCGCCCGCCAACATGCTCCCCACCGTCCCAGGAGACCGCCAGACATGCCCATTTCACCGCCCGTACCCCGTAGCCACCTATCGCCATCGAAGACGCCGCCTCTGCCGCGCAGAACGTCGAGCGTTCCAGACCGTTTTCCACCGCCCCTACACATGCATTAAAGCCATAGAGCATCACCAGTAGACCACCGATCGATCGCCACCCTCGGCCATGCCTCTAGCAGCCCGTAGCCATGTCGCCACCGTCGCTTGCCCATCGCGTTCGGTCTCGTAGTCGATACTATAAATAGAGGCCTCCCCCTCTCAAACTCTTCACACCATCTCACTCCCCTCTCCTCACTGATCGTTCCACCCTGTTCCCGGAGCTAGGTGAGCAGCGCATCGCTGGAATTTGGCCGGAGCCCGCCGCTGCTGGAGAAGAAGGAAGCCAGCGATTGGAGCCGCCCCAGGAGAAGCTGCCGGTACCAGGAGGTTCGCCATCGTCGACTTCGTCTTTCGCCCGCCTCGGGACCCTCGCCTGAGCCCCGGTGAGCCTCCCACGACCCCCACCTGCCGCGTTAGGGTTCTGTCTCGCCGGCGCTGCCCGACGTGGACGATGAACTAGAGTCGTTGGATTAGAACTAGATCCAACACACCACGTTTCCCCATACCGCTTCTGACCCTCCGTCTCACAGACGCGTAGGGACGGCAACTTAACCAGCCCGCGTAAGATCTGTGCGTAGCAGGCCGGGCCATTTTCTCTTCCCGCGCAGCCCACTCGTTTGAATTTGGATTTTTCCATGTTCATTCAAACAAAGTTCTGTACCTAGTTTCAAAAATCAACCCAGCTCGATTCAGTGAACCAAATTGAATGAAACGAATTTTGTAAGAAAGATATTGAAATGCTTAATCCAAGCCCGTTGGACTCAAATCATTTGAATCTATAGATCAACCTTGGTAAAAATAACAAGGCAGACGCTTTTATGCATTCAAACATTTTTCAAATTGAAACTATAATAGCTTTTGAGTTGATTCCAACTCTCAAAAATCACATTTGATCATACCTTTCATAATATATAAAAACATATGGGTTTACTTAAAGAAATAATGTTCAAGTAATAAAAGAATGCCACATAGACATTTCTACACACATTATTTAAATGAAATAAAAGGTTAAATCATATTAAATTGTCACACCACTTTAAATCACATTCCCATGTACTGAAATATGTGGTGATGACATGTGTCAACATGATCCCATGTTTGGTTTGGAGAATATTAAATCTTAAGTAGTTTTTCAATGAGTAGAAATTACTTTTCTAAAAATAAATAAATAAGACAAATGCTTTATTCTTGTGATGTTAGTGATGATGCTAGATCATCTATAGAAACCTTGTGTGTGATGATTGAAAGTAGTTAAGTATTGTTTGGTGATTGTGTACCTCGTATTTATTCATAGACGCTAGTACCGACCAAGGATAGGAGGAGGAAGGAGGATACTACGAAGAAGCCAAGGAGAACTTCAATCACTTCTCTGCACAAGGCAAGATTATACTGATACTGATGTAGGCCTTACTAATCAAGTTGACCTATGCAAGCAAATACTTGCTTGCTACCATGCCAACTATATGCCTTAAGTATATGTGATCATACCCACTTGATAACCCAATCCTAGTTTTACTTGCAAGCTTTATACTTTATTTCTTTATCAAAGCTTCTACTTAGAATTTACTTGAGTAAATTGTAGATATTAGAAAGATAATTGAAGGTTGCATAAAGAGCATAAAATTTGGCCTAAGCTAGATAATTTTGATGTCATCCTAAGGCATGAGATTGAACTTAGTTAAACTCCACTAGTTTACCATCCCTCATTAGTACTTACCCCCACTTGTAGATGCTAGTGCTCAGCATAAAACTTGATCAATTTTAGATGGGAATACTTGGTGGAAAAATGGTTATGAAAACCTTGGAATGATGGATCATTCTATTGAGGTGTTTTGACTTGTGTTTCCGAACACTAGATGATTTTGGTGATGAAAATGTTGAGGCATGAGCCTTAGACCTTTATAAAACTGATGGTTGTCTGGATGCGATACCATTCCAATTTTACCGTACAACCACAATACCCGAAAATTGGGCAGGGCTTGACTGGAAACTTATATACCTTAGTATTGGTTCCCTCACGGCCAAGGTCTGAGCTGAGGCTACCTTGTGAAGATTGTCCACCTGTGCAGTACCCAAGATGACAGTTGGTCATGGTTGGGAGGCCAAACTCACAAGAGAGGTTCCTATACTAGGGCGTGTAATCGAAAGGTTAGGATTGGTTATCCGCATACTGAGTATGGTGAATTCAGAATTTGTTCCTGACGGATGTATCGAATGTTGTGGTGAAAGTGTACTATCTCTGCAGAGTGTCAAACTATTCGACTAGCCGCGTCCGCGGTTATGGACAGTTGGAGTGACCATATTGTTCCCCCGTCAGATGTTTTCAAAATGACTTGTGAAATGGATTGAGAATTTGACTTGACCACAACAGAGTTGTAATATGAAATACAAGTTCCCACTTAGGTGTTATAAAATTTCAACTAGCTTTTCTTGCTTCTGAGTACAAAATGTCTGTGTTGTTATGAAATACAAGTTAGTAGAGGTAAATATGGCTTTTTGCAAAACAACCATAGAGCTTAGTGTCCTACTACAAAAACCCCCCTTCACTTTTTAGTATTAGTTTGCGAGTACTTAAAGAGTACTCATGGCTTTGTCCCTGGCTATTCCTGTGGACAGACTATGAAGAGGAGTACCAGGAGGATGGACCCCAGGAAGGTTACGACAACTAGGATCATCTCCCATCGTCAGCATTGCCTGTGACCCCGAAGATGGAGCTTCGCCTACGCTACCGTTATTATTACGTTATTACGCTACTTGAGTTGTATTAAAAACTAGATCATGAGATCCTTATTTGTGTAAGACCTTATGTATGGTTTGTAATGGATGATGTACTGTGGTATCCAATTCTGTTATGTCTCGCAAAAATGGTAATCCTGGGATTGCGATGTATGGCATAACAGGCATCTGGGATTAAAAATCCGGGTGTTGACAGGACCCCCTATCAGACTGTCCTAGCCAGAGTTCTGTAGCCCCCTCTGGGGATTCATGCGGAAACTACGGTCCACACCGAAGACTCCGGTCCAGCCAGACTAGAGACTTCGGTCTGGAATTTCCAGAACCATGCCTATCTTGCAGGAATATTTCCATAGTGTAAGGGTCCTTTTCACTTAGCATTATATCAACCAGTAGACAGTAACATACTATAAAATGATCTGCTTGTTTTTAACGAACACCAAAAGTGATTATGATAGTAAATGTCCTTTCAGAGCATGATGGAAGAAGATCAACCTAGGCAAGCTCTGCCTAAGCCACTGGACAAGGGGAAGGGACCAGCCGATACTACCGACAATGATCGCGCAAAGGCCATGACTCCTCTGCCTAACCTAGCGCAACAGCTGCAGGAACTCAACACTGGCCCGAGCAACGCCAACACCACAAATCCTCTGCCACTAGCATCTACATCTGTGGCCGCCCAAGTCACTCTAGCTGATAGAGTGATGTACGGAAATCTGCTCATCGAGCCTATGACTATGGCCCATATACAGAACGTAGTCCAGCTTGATGAGAAGCACCAGCAGCTACTGGAGGAAGTGCACGCCATCACGGAGCAAGGTGCAAAACTAGATCCAGATCTGGCCAAGGCCCAGAAGTCAATCGAAGCAGCTAGAGCCATGGAAGCCGAGTATAAGACTTTGCTCAAATAGAAGAAGGCTAGGAAAGATCCGGCTCACGTTGTCAATGACCCTGGCATACGGCGCAACTTAGGATGGGCTCCTTGGAAGATGCCACATGCCAAGCCATACATTGACAGTGAAGGCAGGCAGGTCATGCCCACACCTATCCTCAACTTGGCCGTCGCCAAGACCCTACTGGAGCAAGATAGATCGGGTCTATGACCTTGTATCCAAGGCTATCAAACAGCAGGAAAATGCCACCTCTCAAAGGCTTGAGTCTGATCCAACATATTGCCAATCTAGCAATCCTAAGCCGCCCAGACGGGTTCCATCATATTGAGATTTCCTCACGATGTCGGGTCCCAGACGGGTTCGTCAGAACAAAGACGGAGGGACGCGCGCAATAGGAAGGACGCTATCCCCATATCCTCCGACCACGGAGGCAAGGCTCATCGTCATTGCCTGTCTCCACCGACCTGATCCCCCAGATGGCGCGTGGTAGCGCTTCATTGGGAAACCCCAAGAGCAAGGTGTGATGAGCATAGCAGCAAGTCTTCCCTCAGTAAGAAATCAAGTTTATCGAAACAGTAGGAGGAAGGAAACAACTCTAAGATGTTGCTAGCAACTTGGAGACCTGCACAATACAAACTCAAGACTTTACCCCAACAAACAATGAGGTTGTCAATCTCACCGGTTGCTGTAATAAAGGATTAACTGTATGGTGTGGAAGGTAATAGTGGTTTGCAGAAAGTAAACAGTAACAGTGGAAGATGTATCAATGGTAAAGATTGTACTGGGGTACATAGTTCACTAGAGGTGTTCTTCTTAAGATAAACAAACATGGCATGCTAGGTAAAAAAATTACAGCGGGGCAATTGACAGGACTGAGCAAGGCATAACAATGCAATACTAGACATTCATCATCCTATGAGATTCGATTGGGCAATACAACAAGATACATAGACCGCCATCCAACTGCATCTATGACTAGAAATCCACCTTCAGGTTATCATCCGAACCCCCTCCAGTATTAAGTTGCAAGCAATAGATAACTGCTTTAAGTAAAGTGTGTAAGGTAAACAATCCACTTGTTCCATGAACAAGAGACCATTGTTTTATCCCTAGTAGCAACAACACATCTACAACCTTAGAGATTTCTGTCACTTCCCTTAGATTAAATAGAGGCATGAACCCACTATCGAGCATAAGTACCCCCTCTTGGAGTCACATCTACTTGGCCAAGATAGCTACTATAAACGGAGAGCATGCAAGATCACAAACAACACAGACATGATAGAATCAATAAGACAAAACCATTAATCAGTCTGACATAGTAATCTCAATATCCATCGGATCCCCGCAAACACAACATGCATGAGTACAAAAAGATGATCTTGATCATGAACAAGGCTCACAAGATCTGAACATGGTATCACAAAGGAGGAGATACAACCAAATAGATACTACATGGACCCGTAGTCCAAGTTGGAACTACTCACACTTCATACCGGAGGCTGGCATGATGAAGAAGAAAGCCTCCAAGATGATCTCCCCTCTGGCAGGGTGTCGGGAAGAGCTTCAGATCCCCCTGATCTAGGGACGATGGTGGCGGCGGCTACAGACTGTTTCGTGGAATATTGATCGGGTACTTAGGGTTTCTGCATCAGGGGGTCTTTATAGGCGAAGAGGCGAGTCAGGGGCAGCCAGGGTGGTCACACACCCTCCCAGGCACAGGCTAACCCTAGCCGCGTGGCTAGGGGGTGTGGCCCCCTGGTGGCTCCCCTCTGTCTCGTATTCTGGCTCCGTGTTCCCCACGGTAAAATATTGACTTTGGCTTTTGTCCCGTCCAATTCCGAGAATATTGATTTTCCGCCTTTCTGGAACCAAAAACAGAAGAAAACAGGAAACTGGCACTGTGGCAACTTGTTAATAGGTTAGTCCCAGAAAACATATAAAAACACCTCAAAGTGTAGACAAAGCAAAGCAAAGTAGATACTAAACAAGCATGGAACATCAAAAATTATAGATACGTTTCCGACGTATCACGCATCCCCAAGCTTAACTCCTGCTCGTCCTCGAGTAGGTAAGTGATAAAAAGAATAATTTTTGAGGTGACATGCTCCATCAAAATCAAGATCAGACCATTTGCAAGCATTGAAGGATAGGATCAAAGAACTCTAAATATGAGCATGAAAGATGGAGTTCTAACGGTAAGACAAAGTAACTATGCATGCAACATGAAAGGTTACAAACAAATATCATGAATAACATGCATTTAAAAACGTTTGTTTGTTTCACATACAGAAAACATGGCATAGTGGCATTCAGCATGTCCCTCATGGAGTAGCAAATAGATGCATAGGACACCTTCAAAGTTCATAAGAGTGACTAGATAAAAATAGCACAAGAACAAGTAATATCAACAATATGCATCAATAAATTAGTTTTGGGACAATTCACATAGAACTAATAATGGCAACTATGATCTCTTAACTAGTGCCTAAGGGTAGAAGGTGGAGACTCAATATAATATAATAGTGGAAGAAAGGCCCTTCGTAAGGGAAGAAGGGATTTCAAGGTTCAAAAAGAGCTTCCAAAAATTATGGTACTTGATAGCTTTCAGATCTCATTGCCCCTATCATAAGCATCTTGAAGTGATTAAGGTTAAAGTGAACAAACTATGGAGTATATGCTTAACAAAGTATAAGTTGGCAATCTCATGTCCCTTGAATGCGAGGGCCGCACCTCATGCTACTCAACTTTATTCACCTGTAAGTTCTTGTCATACCGCCAACGGGGTACCCCTTGCACATGATACATGTCGTGGTGTTGTCAACACGTACGCCATAGGGGTATCCCAACGGTGAGTTTAGAGACGTGGGGTAAGACGGAGAGCGTCCGGGTCGGCTTGACACAGTTTACCCAGGTTAAAATCTCAGGATGATGGCGAGATCCTACTCCTGCTATAAATCACTATAATGGCAATACGCCGAGTTACAAGATTGGGGGGTTCGCTGTGTGCGAGTAGTTCTATGCACTTGTCTATGAGATTTTTTTCTGCCCTAAAGGCTCCCGTAGGCCGGCTTATAAGGACGCCAGGTCCTAGGATTACAAGGAGAGTCCCAGCCGGATACGGTTATAGGGTCCTAGACTAAAACTAACTAGTCTTCGTGTCCTCCAAGGCTCTGGATTCCATCTAAGGCGGTGGCACGTCGCCTTCCATCTCTTGGCTGGACTTCCGGCTTCCTATCAGCAATTGGGCCACCCGGTTATGCCATAGGCCTAACCAACTGTGGGCCACCTGGGCTTTTCGGTATGAGCTATGTCGTAGGTATACCCATTTGGTATATCCACAACAGTAGCCCCCGGAGTTCTTCAAGATCCTCGCGTTACTCCGTCTAGCTTTGAGCGTAAGTATCATGTCGTCTTCAATTTGTAGGCGTGCTTCGCGAAGAATCTTGGAGAGCTCCCATATCATATTCTCATCTGACTAAGCCTAGCCAGAGAGTTGCTGTTGTGCTTCTGCGAACGAATCCAAGGAGGAGAATTCTAACGAATTGTCAGAGATTCTTCCAAGCTCTAGGAACGTCTTCAATATCATCTGAAGGGAATATACCCTAAGAGGCAATAATAAAGTGTTTATTAAGTGTATTCCAAGTATATGATAGATGTTTATTTTGCATGCTATAATTGTATTAATACGGAAACGTTAATACATGTGTGTTTAATAAAGAAACAGAAAGTTCCTAGTTATGCCTCTCTCATAAACTAGCTCGTTGATTAACAAGATGATCAAGGTTTCCTGATCATGGACATTGGATGTTGTTAATAACGGGATCACAACATTAGTGTAATGGTGTGATGAACATTCATCCGAAGTATAGCATTACGATCAAAGTCATTGAGTTTATATTGCTATAACAACTTAAGAAGTGATCCTAATCCTTAGACCATGAGATCATGTCAATCACTAACACCGGAAGAGTTTCTTGATAACATCAAATGTCACACCGTAACAGGGTGATTATAAAGATGGATTCAGAACTAATAAAGTGTTATGTTGAGGCTCATGGATCGAGAGTGGAATTTGTTCATCCCGATGACGGATAGATATACTCTGGGCCCTCTCGGTGATATCACATTGATTAGCTTGCAAGCAAGTGATTTGATCACTAGAATGTTATATCACAGGAACGAGAAAAGAGTGCATGTCGGTAACGAGATCAAACTAGGTATGGAGATACCGATGATCGAATCTCGGACATGTAATATATCGTGAAACAAAGGGATTAAGATACTAGCGTAAAAGGTTCCGACGATCACAAGAAAGTCATGGTTGAATGTGTGGGAGTCAGTATGGGTCTCCAGATCCCGCTTCTGATTATTGATCCGAGAGGGGTCTCGATCATGTCCGCATTATTCACGAACCGTAGGGTGACACACTTAAGAGACACCGACATCCAATTGGAGCAAACGTTTCATGCCGAAAGAATGAACAAGCGCAGGAATTTATTTCACTAGATACCGAAACAGGTTTTCGGGTGAAATTGCATAAAGTGGTTATGCATGTGAAATAGAATTCTAGCAAGGGGTTATTTGTGAATGTTTGTCATTAAAGTAATTGACAAAATTCTGAATAAATAAAAGAGTTTTATTTAATGAGAGTTTGCATTAAATTTGGTGGAAATTTAATGGGAATTTGAGTGGACTTTTGAGTGGAGGGAATTTAAAGGGTATTTTGTGAGTGGAGTGTCCACCCACATGAATGAAGGAGGGGAGGGGGCAGTCCCCATGGCCGGCGGCCACCCCCTTGGGTGCCCCCCTCCTCCTATAAAAGGAGCCCCCCTCCTCACTTGTCTCTCACACCTCCTCGTGAAGGATCTCTCTCCCCCTCTAGAATTTATCCCCCATGGTCTCGGACTAGCGAGATACATGTTACCGGTGGCTATTCGGCAAGAAAGAGTTGTGCTTCCGCTGCATCGCTGGAGCGAGGAGGCGGAGGTTGCTCGGTGCCTCGAACGTGTGCGAGCACGGATGCGCTTGTTGATTTGCGTGCTAGGACTTCCTCTCGATCTTGAGATCGGCAAGAGATCGTCTACATCAACCACGAGTTGAACTCGTTAAGCTTTGTCGGTCTTCAAGGGTATGTTATCTACGGATATACCGCCGTTGTTTGTATCTAGTAGATAGATCTTGGTATATAGTTCACATCATAGGAAATTTTTGTTTTCTATGCTGCGAACCCTACAAAGGGTATCAAAGCCGGATCTATGCGTAGATACTTTACACGGTAGTACACATATGAGTATGTGGGCGATGATGATCATGTTGTTGCTCCTTTGTTGTAATTTTGGATATTGGTGGCATAGTGGGATGAAGGCCGGACAAACTTTACATGTCCTCGCACATGATACCTGTTCCACGCTTGACATGCAACTAGTTTGCATAAGTGGCTAGCGGGTGTCTGTCTCTCCTACTATAGTCAATATCTATTTTGCAAGCGAGTTGTCAACAATTTGATTATCCTCGTGGTTCATGTTCGTAGGTAAGAACGGTTCTATCTCGAAAGCCCTAAGCCACGTAAAACTTGCAATGGATAAATTAGAGGCGTCTAGTTTAGATTGTTGCTGGGCTAGTGTTATGATATGGTAGTGTTGTAAGTAGAAGTATGAGATGATACTCTTACAACACATAGCGTGTAAAATCCATAGACCTTGGATTTACACATATAGGTATGATAGTGATCATACCACGATGCACATGATAGAGATCATCTGCGGGAACCATATAATTTCACTAATAAACATATGATGTTTGATAGCATCTTATATTGCTTGTTTAGCGCTTTGTTAGCATAATAAGATGATCCCTCATTTAAATATCAAGATAAGAATGTGTTCTTCCTTTATTATGCACCGATTATGTTTTCGTCGCTCCAAGACATCACGTGATGATCGGGTGTTCTTGGATCCACGACCATAGTTCGGGTGTAAAACAGTTACACACGCGAATACTAAGGTTCTAACTTGGCAAGCCTAGCATGTACAGACATGGCCTCGGAACACGGACCGAAAGGTTAAGCATGAGTCATATAGTTGATATGATGCCCATTTGATGCTCGCCTTTGAAGCTATACCGACTCACGTGATGACCAGACTTAGTATAGTGGATTTGGTTCATGTAATCACCAAAAAGGCACAAGGGATGTCGTTTTTGAGTGGGAGTTCATTCGTAATATAGAATAGTTGAACTCAATATATCATACACTTAGTCTAAACTTTACAAATTCTGTTGTAGATGGCACCACCTGCTTTTAATTTCAATGTGTTCATGGAGAAAGAGAAACTAGCAACGAACGGTAGCAACTTTACCGAATGGGCCATGAATTTGAGGATTCTCCTCTCTGCTGCACAAAAGCAATATGTGCTAGAAGCGCCGTTAGGCCCCCCACCTTTTGATGATGCCCCTGACGAGGAGAAGAATGTCTATCAGACTCGTCAGGAGGACCACAACTTAGTTCATTGCGGCATATTGTATGGGATAGAGCCGGAACTTCGAAAGCGTTTCGAAAACGGCAATGCATTTGATACAATGGGTGAGTTCAAAATGATTTTCGACACACATGCTGCTGTAAAGAGCTACAACGCTTCAGAAAAGTTCTTTAGCTGCATGATGGAAGAGCACAGCTCCGTTAGTGAGCATGTACTCAAGATGTCGGGTTACGCCGATAAGCTTTTGTCCTTGGGAATATCGATTCCCATTGACCTAGGCATCCATCGTGTTCTGCAGTCTCTGCCACCTAGCTATAAGAGCTTCGTGATGAACTATAATATGCAAGGCATGAAGAAGTCTCTCCCGAGCTCACAATGCTTAAAAGCTAAGTGGAGATCAAAAGGAACATCAAGTGTTGATGATCGGTAGGAACACTGGTTTCAAGAAAGAAAAGAAGGAAAATGGAAGGGAAGTAAGGGCGGCAAGCTGCGCTGAAAAGAAACCCGAGTTGGACCTAAGTCCGATTCCGAGTGCTACTATTGTAAGGGATGGCCCATGGAAGCGCAATCGCCCCAAGTATCTGCGACAAGAAGGCCGGCAAGGCAAACAAAGGTATATATGATATACATGTTATTGATGTGTACTTGACTAGTGCTCGCAGTAGCACCTGGGTATTTGATACCGGTTCAGTTGCTAATATTTGTAACTCGAATCAGGGGCTGTGGAACAAGCGACCGCTAGCAAGGGGTGAGGTCAAGATGCGTGTCGGCAATGGATCAAGCGTTGATGTGATCACCGTCGGAACGCTGCCTCTCCACTTACCGTCGGGATTAGTTATAAACTTGAATAAATGTTATCTGGTGCCTGCACTGAGCATGAACATTGTATCTGGATCGTGTTTGATGCGAAGTGGTTATTCATTTAAATCCGAGAACAATGGTTGTTCCATTTATATGAATGAAATCTTTTATGGTCATGCACCGATGATGAATGGTTTATTTCTATTAGATATCAATGATAATGTTACACATATTCATAATGTTGATGCTAAAAGGATTAAACTTAATGATGATATATCCGCATATATGTGGCACTGCCGTCTAGGTCATATTGGCGTTAAACGCATGAAGAAGCTCCATTCGGATGGACTTTTGGAATCACTTGATTATGAATCATTTGATACATGTGAGCCATGCCTTATGGGCAAGATGACTAGAACGCCGTTTTCCGGTTCAATGGAACGGGCGACAAATTTATTGGAAATCATACATTCTGATGTATGTGGTCCAATGAGTGTGTCGGCGCGAGGTGGATATCGTTATTTTGTTACTTTCACGGATGATTTGATTAGATACAGTTATATCTACTTGATGAAACACAAGTCTGAAACCTTTGAAAAGTTCAAGGAGTTTCAGAATGAAGTGGAAAATCATCGTAATAGAAAGATCAAATTTCTATGGTCCGACCGTGGAGGTGAGTATCTAAGTTACGAGTTTAGCACACACATGAAAGAGTGTGGAATTGTTTCACAACTCACACTTGCCGGAACACCACAGCGAAATGGTGTGTCGGAACGTCGTAATCGTACTTTATTAGATATGGTTCGATCTATGATGTCTCTGACGGACTTGCCGTTGTCATTTTGGGGTTATGCACTAGAAACTGCTGCATTCACTTTAAATCGAGCACCATCTAAATCCGTTGAAAAGACACCGTATGAATTGTGGTTTGGAAACAAACCTAAGCTGTCATTTCTTAAAGTTTGGGGATGCGATGTTTATGTGAAGAAACTTCAACCGGATAAACTCGAACCCAAAGCGGAAAAATGCGTCTTCATAGGATACCCTAAAGAAACTATTGGGTATTCCTTCTATCATAGATCTGAGGGCAAGGTTTTTGTTGCCAAGAATGGATCCTTTCTAGAGAAAGAGTTTCTCGCGAAAGGTGTGAGTAGTCGGAAGGTAGAACTCGAAGAGTTTGTGGAAACTTCTCTTCAAAGTATGGCGAGTAGCGCAGCGCCAGAAGTTGTTCCGGAGTTGGCTCCACCTGTTGAAGAGGGAACTAATGATAATGATCATGAAACTCTGAAAGAGAGTACTACCGAACCTCGCAGGTCAAACAGGACGCGTGCAGCTCCCGAGCTGTACGGAAATCCTGTCATGAATTTCATGGTTGATGAATATGATGACCCTGTGACGTATGAAGAAGCGATGATGAGCCCGGATTCCAACAAATGGTTAGAAGCCATGAAATCCGAGATGGAATCCATGTATGAAAATCAAGTTTGGAACTTGGTGGAATTACCTCACGACCGAAAGGCCGTGGAGAACAAATGGATTTTCAAAAGGAAAACTGATGCTGATGGTAATGTGACCGTCTATAAAGCTCGATTTGTCGCAAAGGGGTTTCGACAAATTCAAGGAGTTGACTACGATGAGACTTTCTCTCCCGTAGCGATGCTAAAGTCAGTTAGGATTATGTTAGCAATTGCTGCATATTTCGATTATGAGATATGGCAGATGGATGTCAAAACCGCGTTTCTCAATGGTAATATTGAAGAAGAGTTGTATATGATACAACCAGAGGGTTTTGTCGATCCTAAGGATGCTAACAAGGTGTGCAAGCTTCAGCGATCCATCTATGGATTGAAGCAAGCATCACGAAGTTGGAATCTCCGCTTTGATGAGGTGATGAAAGAGTTTGGATTTGTCCAAACTTATGGAGAAGCTTGTATTTACAAGAAAGTGAGTGGGAGCAATGTGGCATTTCTGATATTATATGTGGATGACATATTATTGATCGGAAATGATATAGATCTTTTAAACAGTGTTAAAAGTTATCTAAACAGCAAATTTTCAATGAAGGATCTAGGTGAAGCGTCATACATATTAGGCATAAAGATCTATAGAGATAGATCTAGGCGCCTAATAGGGCTATCGCAAAGTACATACCTTGATAAGATTTTAAAGAAGTTTAAAATGGACGGAAGTAAGAAGGGGTTCTTACCTATGTTGCAAGGCAAGACATTGAGTAAGACTCAAAGTCCGGCTTCGGCGGAAGAAAGAGAGATAATGGACAAAGTCCCCTATGCTTCAGCCATAGGCTCTATAATGTACGCCATGCTATGTACAAGACCGGATGTGGAACATGATATTAGTTTGACTAGTAGGTACCAATCGGATCCAGGTTCGGAACACTGGATAGCGGTCAAGAATATCCTTAAGTACTTACGAAGAACTAAGGATATGTTTCTTGTATACGGAGGTGAAGAAGAGCTCGTCGCTAAGTGTTATGTTGACGCTAGCTTTGACACCGATCTTGGATGACTCTAAGTCTCAATCCGGATACGTATTTCTCATGAATGGCGGAGCGGTTAGTTGGAGGATCTCCAAACAACCTGTGGTAGCGGGATCAACAACGGAGGCCGAATATGTGCTGCTTCGGAAGCGGCTCAGGAAGCAGTTTGGATGAAGGAGTTCATATCCGAACTAGGAGTGGTGGCAAATGCGTTGGACCCAATGGTGATCTATTGTGACAACAATGGTGCCATTGCCAATGCCAAAGAGCCAAGGTCTCACAAGCATTCCAAGCATATTAAGCGCCGGTTTCACTCCATCCGCGAGCATGTCAAGGATGGAGATATAAAGATTTGTAAAGTACATACGGATCTCAATGTAGCAGATCCGTTGACTAAAACTCTCCCTAGAGCAAAACATGATCAACACCAGAACTCAATGGGTGTTAGATTTATCACTATGTAACTAGATTATTGTCTCTAGTGCAAGTGGGAGACTGAGGGAATATGCCCTGAGAGGCAATAATAAAGTGTTTATTATGTGTATTCCAAGTATATGATAGATGTTTATTTTGCATGCTATAATTGTATTTATACGGAAACGTTAATTCATGTGTGTTTAATAAACAAACAGAAAGTTCCTAGTTATGCCTCTCTCATAAACTAGCTCGTTGATTAACAAGATGATCAAGGTTTTCGATCATGGACATTGCATGTTGTTAATAACGGGATCACAACATTAGTGTAATGGTGTGATGAACATTCATCCAAGTATAGCATTACGATCAAAGTCATTGAGTTTATATTGCTATAACAACTTACGAAGTGATCCTAATCCTTAGACCATGAGATCATGTCAATCACTAACACCGGAAGAGTTTCTTGATAACATCAAACGTCACACCGTAAGGGTGATTATAAAGATGGATTGAACTAATAAAGTGTTATGTTCAGGCTCATGGAGCGAGAGTGGAATTTTTCATCCCGATGACGGATAGATATACTGCAGGCCCTCTCGGTGATATCACATTGATTAGCTTGCAAGCAAGTGATTTGATCACTAGAATGTTATATCATAGGAGCGAAAAGAGTGCATGTCGAACGAGATCAAACTAGGTATGGAGATACCGATGATCGAATCTCGTACATGTAATATATCGTGAAAAAGGGATTAAGATACTAGCGTAAAAGGTTCCAGCGATCACAAGAAAGTCATGGTTGAATGTGTGGAGTCAAGATGGGTCTCCAGATCCCGCTTCTGATTATTGATTCGAGAGGGGTCTCGATCATGTCCGCATTATTCACGAACCGTAGGGTGACACACTTAAGAGACACCGACATCCAATTGGAGCAAATGTTTCATGCCGAAAGAATGAACAAGCGCAGGAATTTATTTCACTAGATACCGAAACAGGTTTTCGGGTGAAATTGCATAAAGTGGTTATGCATGTGAAATAGAATTCTAGCAAGGGGTTATTTGTGAATGTTTGTCATTAAAGTAATTGACAAAATTCTGAATAAAATAAAAGAGTTTTATTTAATGAGAGTTTGCATTAAATTTGGTGGAAATTTAATGGGAATTTGAGTGGACTTTTGAGTGGAGGGAATTTAAAGGGAATTTTGTGAGTGGAGTGTCCACCCACATGAATGAAGGAGGGTAGGGCAGCCCCCATGGCCGGCGGCCACCCCCTTGGGTGCCCCCCTCCTCCTATAAAAGGATCCCCCTCCTCACTTGTCTCTCACACCTCCTCGTGAAGGATCTCTCTCCCCCTCTAGAATATATCCCCCATGGTCTCGGACTAGCGAGATACATGTTCCCGGTGGCTATTCGGCAAGAAAGAGTTGTGCTTCCGCTGCATCGCTGGAGCGAGGAGGCGGAGGTTGCTCGGTGCCTCGAACGTGTGTGTGAGCACGGATGCGCTGCTGATTTGCGGCGCTAGGACTTCCTCTCGATCTTGAGATCGGCAAGAGATCGTCTACATCAACCACGAGTTGAACTCGTTAAGCTTTGTCGGTCTTCAAGGGTATGTTCTCTACGGATATACATCCGCCCGTTGTTTGTATCTAGTAGATAGATCTTGGTATATAATTCACATCGTAGGAAATTTTTTGTTTTCTATGCTGCAAACCCTACATCATCATCCATGCAGGACGATATGTAAGTCGGAAAGAATCATGGCTACCGGGCCACGGTCGTAAAGGCTGCCAAATTGCCGACTTAAAGCCTGCAAAGTCATGGACATAGGAGCTTGCCGAATTAAGGTCTTAGAGCCTCTCATATCACAGACGTTTAGGCCACCGAGCCGTGTAACCTAGGAAACTTCCGTGAATGCAAAGTTGATGTCGAGCCCCCGGGTTTCGCTAGCCGTATTTTTCACCATCTTAAAAGTTTCTTGACATAACCATATGTATCCCCCGAGCATTGAGTCGGCTTCCTCGAAGGTGGCTTGATGCTCAAAAGAATATGCATAATTGTACATCAAACGATTGTAGCCCCCGAGTGTGGCATCCCGCAAAACCACTACTAGAAAATCGCGTTGTTTTTGTGCATTGCATTGTCATCATCATGCATTGTTTGTTTGAAACTATTTTCGAAACTCCTAGTTTTGTTTTCTAAGTAGCCCCCGTCTTATTTCAAATTAAAACATCGGTCTGTTCCGGTCTTTTACCTGTCTAAAACTTTTTACAAAAGTTATTTTTAAATAAAAGAAAAACCCTAGACTAAAATATCTAACCAGCCCACCCGAATTCCTAGAACTACCAAGTCCTAATCTACCCACCACTCACAGCTCGCCACCTCACCCTCTCCCCCAATCTCTACCCACCTTGCCACCTCATCGATCCCAGACTTTTCCCCCCCTCTCTCTCTTTCTCACCTAGCCCAACCTACCCTCTCTCCCTTGCACCCTGGGCCCCACCCGCGCCTGGCCCCAGTCCCACCTACCCCTCTCTCTGCCTCACCGCCAACCGGGCCCCACCCCGGCCCTACTCTCCACTCAACCTCCCACCCCACTCAGCCACCCTCTCACTATCCCCCGGGCCCCACGCCCCTGGGTCCCACCTCCCACACCCTGGGCCCGCGCCCCACGCTCCCCTCCCCACCTACCCCCGTCCTCCCGGCCGACACCACGCCCCCAACCTTCTCCCTCCCCGCGCCTCCCTCTCCTCTCGGCCAGCCACCGGCCTCCCTCCTCCGCCGCTGCGCCTCTCCCGCTCCACCGCCGCCCGCCTGCCCTCTCTTCTCCCTCCTCCGCATCGCCAACCGCCTCGGCCTCTCCTGCAGCCGCGCTGGGCCCTCGCCAGAACACGCGACCACGCCAGGCCTCGCCGCCTCGCCCCCGCCCCCGCGACCTCCCCTCCTCCTGCAACCGCTCGAGCCCGGCGCGCCGCCCTCCTCCTTCGCCTCCTCTGCCCCGCGCTCATCCACCCGCCACCGCCGCCGCCCGCTCGAGTTCCCCGCCGCCTCGGTGCCTCACCGCCGGCGCCACCGAGCCTCCTCCGCTCCGCCCGCCGGCCGCCTGGGCCCATCGGCCTCGCCCACCTCCGGTCGTTACCCTTCGTCGAGCTCGTCGCCACCGGCTCCCCCTCTGCAGGCCGCCATCGCCAGGGCCTCCGCCTCGACGCCCTTCCTCACCTCCCCGCCGCCGTTCCCCCTCGAGCTCGCCGGCCGTCGCTGCCCTCCGGTCGCCGCCTCCTGCCTCACCAACAACGCATCTCCTCCCCGGCCACCGTTGGGCCCCCGCCCGCTTCGCGCCCTGCCTCTGCAACATCTCACCACCAGGCCCCGCCTCACGCCTGCAGTGACCTGCGGCTGCGCGCCCCGCTGCCAAGCCCGGCCTCCTCCGGCCCTGTCCCTGGTGGGCCCTAGGCCGCGCGAGCCCGCCCTGTCCGCCACCTCCCCGCAGTCCCTCCTTTTCATCGCGCATCGTCGCCGTCCGTTCAAGACTCTGCCTTGGTTCCACATATTTTTGAGATCATGTGTAATTCCAAGTTAGGGCGCTCGCTTTTGGCGCATCTTCTTGTCTCGTTGACCGATGCCAACTCTCGCCAGGGCATATGTGCTACCACGGCCACATCCTTACACGTCTTCTCGTCGGTGATCTATTCATGTCTCGCCAGAATGTCCGTATCGTCGCCCTGATGGCCGTTTGACGTCGAGTTCTACTTCTGGTTCCACCAAGATCTACCGAAGACTTTCGGAGACATGAACCCCGAAGATTGTCGCCACGGACGCCAAGACCGAACCGAACCTTGGTGCCGATCCCAAGTTCGCCACCGGCAAATAAGGTGGTACCTCAAGGCCTTCGTCACGGGACGCCGAGAACCCGAAGAACGACCTCACCGAACCCGGCGCCACTCGAGACCGACAACGACAACGGTCACAGGAACCCCAAGATCTCCTTCCCGGAATGCGACGCCTCGATCCTGCGGATCCGAAGACCACATGTGCGACAAGTACTCTTCTCCCGGAACGCCAAGACCAACCCGACACGAGGACACGACAAGATCTGCGCGACGACGAGATCGACATCGACCAGGGCGAGTCCGATGCGCCCCCGACACCGAATCAAGTCCTTCTTCCTAGAACGCCAAGCTCTTCACCTTGCGTCCAACCCGAGACGATCTCGCCGAACCCCAGATCCGGACCCTGAGACCGAACCCCGAACCCCCGGACCAAGATCGCCGAACCCTAATGCGTGAACCCCTTCCCGAAACCCTATTTTATAATATTTTACAACTTGTCGCATATTAATTGTTCATGCATGCATACTTGTCTGTGGTTTGGGGGCCTTATGCCGAATCACCTTATAATTAAATATGGGGCCCATATGCGGGCAAATCTAGTCTCATATTGGCCTCATTTAAATTTGTGTAGCGAACCGGTAACTCATCTTGCCTTGTTAATACAACATTTAAATTGCGGGGTAGCTAAACAACTGGAACCATATATTTAAAATGTCGGGACCCCGGTTCCACTTAATATTGCCCAATTGCACCGCATTTCTGCCATGTCATACATCATACATGCATCATGCCCGATCTTTTGCCGTAGTATTAAATAGTGCATCCGGTGTTTATTCTAGTGTTTTGCTTCTTCGCGGATAAGGCCGTTGAGTTGATGCGAGTATCGACCCGATCTTCGGATGAAACTTCGACAATGTTTTCAGGCCAGCATCTCCCTCTTTCTACCTATCTTACTTTTATAGTATTTATTTCCCTCCTATTGATCTATTGCTATCTGTGTTGCGATGCTCTAGTTTTCGTACCCGTGATATCCCTTGCAGCCTTATATTGCCTTGGACACATCCTATTACCTGTTGTTTGGTAGATAGTTGGACTTGCGCGTCGTAGTCGCTTGCTCTACTGCTGTTGCGTGTCGTCAAGTACCACAGTTGTTGGAGTATTGCCAGGTGTTTATTGTTGGAGTTGATCATAACTTTAATTACTGTTTAACAACTAAAATTGAAGTAAGTAAGCAGAGGCACAGGTGGGAAATAGATGTTATTTGGTTGTTAACCGTCCACTTGTGTCCCGTAGGACCCCGAGTGTTTGATACCTGTTCCTTGATTTATCGCGCTATCCACATCCGGGAGGATTATGGGACCCCCCTGAGCCAGAGCTTGATTCATTCTTATTTCTTGGGGCCACAAACTAGTTTGAGGTTTTATTTACTATCTTGTACTGATGCCATGCTACTGCTTTATTTACGATTGTGCGAGGAGCACACTGTACTGTTTAGGATCGTGGCACGATTCCGCGGTGTCGACAAGCCCAGTTTTGGGTTCCCAGTCGTTCACAGCCGTCCCCACAACCTTGAGTCCGTCTCGGAGCCGGCCGGCTTCGTTGCGGGTCTACTTTAAGGGGTGGCCCCCTGAAATATTTCTGAATCCTGTGATTGCTTTGTCGTGAAGGCCTCGTTGGGTTTTGATTTGGTTTTTCCGAGGTTGATCGAGTGTGTGTTGCTATTTGTGCACCCCGGCCGGGTAAAACTTTCTGAAAGCCGTGTCCGCGGTTATGGACGACTTGGAGCACAGTATCTCGATCATAGACAACTATAACTAAAGTAGTGCTATAAATTTGACTTTATAATGACTAGTAATCTGCTTCACTATAATGGAATGGCTAATTAAAACTGCCAACAATTGCTTGCTTGGGTTGTCGCTTGCGACCATTGTAACTGACTAGTAAGTATTGCAACTATAACGAAATGGCTAAATAAAAGTACCAACAACTGCTGGGTTTCGGGATATCTCATGCTAATTGTATCTGACTAGTAAGTGTTGCAACTACCACGGAATGGTTAACTAAAACGGCCCACTGCTTATTTTACCATGATGATTATCTACACCTGACTAGTAATTGCTGCAACGATAACTGAATAAATAAAACTGCCAACTGTGTGAGTTTCTCGGTTGACTTCCTCGTTTGTTCTCGAGGGGGAAATACCAGGATGGGTATGTTTGGTGGTAGTATCAGGTTGGTTCCGAATAGCTCTTTCTTATCCCTCTCTGATAGCCGTCAGTTGTATCGAGTCTCTATAGGTTGTTTAGTGCATGCTGCGCTGCCGCTCCAGTCCACCATACCTATGTAGGCGAGGACCGCCGAATTCTAGCCTCGCCGTGTACTGGCCTCAGTACTGACGCTCCTCCTTTTCCTTTGCCCTTTGTCGGCACCCCTTTTGTTTAAGCAGGTTTTGAGATCGACGTCGTTAGCAGGGTTACCCTTCCGGCTTGGCCTGGGCAGGGTTATGGACGCCATTGGTTATTCTTCAGGGCTCTTAGCCCCATTTGCATCTTGTCCGTAGCTGGACGCTCTATCGTTTCAAGGTGATTTGGATCTTTGTATATTATATCTGTAATCTTGACTTATGAAGTCGTGTTGTATATATATATCTGTTCTGTGGGTCCCATCGAGGACTGTTGTGTAATGTTATTACTTCGTTTTCCACCCGCACGCAAGTGCCTGGTGGGCACCTTTGAATCGTTTCTATGCGGGTTTGGCGGGTTTCGCTAAAACTTGCATAGGTCCGATTCTGAGGGTGTTACACCGAGCGCCAAGTCGTAGTTTCAAAAGAAAATCGTCTTGGTCCTCTCAAAGTGGCTTTAGAAAAAATGTCAATAGTGTAGCCCCCGAGCGCTAAGTCGGAAATTAATTTCGTCTTGGTGCTCCAGAGAGAACTTCACAAAAATTCAATATCAGCGTAGCCCCCGAGCGTCAAGATGGAATTCACTTGAATTTTCCGTCTTGATGCTCAAAGAGAAATTTCACCATATCTTGGAGATCATCGTACTGTAGCCCCCGAGGTTTGTTCCGGCTTGGACGAAAGGCTGGACAAAGCTCTTAAGTTAGAGAAGTCAAGCCCCTGAGCGTCGATCTAACTTCCTCAAAGGCGGCTCAAGTCTTGGTTTGCAGCCCCCAAGGTGTCAAGTCTAGTGAAAATCTGGCTCAAAACACTTTAATTCGAGAAACACGGCAATGTCCAAGTGTGATGTACCTGAAACATAAACATAAAAATATAAATGTATTAAATTATTCCTTTAATTGTGTCCAACAAACAAATGTAAGGCGGAACAATCATGGCCTTTAAACAAATGCATTAAAGCTGAAACAATGCAGCAGTTGAACATATAAAACTGTTCAGAAGGAAAAAACTCGACTAATTTAAACAGTTTATATAAAATTTTGTTTAAACAAGTGCTTATCAATTATTCTGGTTTTTATGTTTGATCTTTCGTGAGACGGAAGACTCGCAGCACAGAACCATGTCCTTGGGTGATGATGCCTAATGGCACCGTCCAGAACCCAAGGCCAAAACGCCGGCTTTGAGTGCCGAGAAGTCACTACTCCAGAATCCACATAAAAACAACAGAAAACGTGTATCCAGGAAACTTAAGCTAACGCCTGAAGGCGATTTTTTTTTGCATGGTACTGGGACCTTTAAACGGGAATCCAGTAAAGTTTATACTCACGAGCGGAAGACAAATCATGAAAAAAGTATGACCAAAACAAAAATGGTAAAATACTCAGGATATGAGTGAACCAATCTTAATCTTATGATCATAATAAACAATTAAAATAATGAATAAACAGAAACTTAGCTGTTTGAGCGAAGTCGACGTTGTTCGCAATAAAGACGAATCTAGCCTGGACGAAGCCGGAAAATCCACGGTATATCCAAGTCGGCTTCCTAGCTAGCTAGCGGCGTAAGCCGGCGGGATAGACGGCTTTTCCGATACTAGTCACGGTGCTGGAGTAGTCCAAATCAGTCATGGGCCGACGTCGTCAATCAATGTTGGTACGTTGGTGATGTTTAAAGCTAAATATTTGATGTTACTTCTTTTTTCGAGATCTGGTCCATACAAGTCTGCTAATACGTGATAGCTGAGCACTAGTCTTGGTAATAGTTTGGTCTCACCAGATGTAGCAAATGATGATATTGCTAATTTTCGCTAGAGACTCAAAACAGACAACCGATCCAGTAAATTTGTGCTTGCTTATACGCAGTACATGCTTGATCAGATCGATCAGGGCCTAGCCTAGTAAGCGCTACGAGACCGAAGGCATCGCTCGCCTTGGCCTATGAAGCCGCCAAATACCGGAAAACCGACCGCGCCCCAGCTTGGACGTACGGATCAGCTCTAGTACAGATACAACAACTGCTACTAGGCTTGATGATTTTTAATCAACTGCATCGCGTCGCTGTAGCGCGCGTTGAACATGTTGATATAGATTTTTGCGACGCCGTCAACTCAATCACACGCCCGAGAGGAGAGAAAATAAATCCTCTACAGACTCTCAAGAGCAATGACGAAGTCGGCGCGTCGGCGGTGATGCCATTTGGCCATCGTCGAAGACGGCGAAGGATCCTGCCCGGATCCATGCTGTAAGTGCCTCTTGTCCCACGGTGGGTGCCAACTGTCGCGTTATTGTCGACACGTACGCCATAGGGATATCCCAACGGCGAGTTTAGAGATGTGGGGTAAGACGGAGAGCGTCCGGATCGTCTTGACACAGTTTACCCAGGTTCATATATCACGACGATGGCGAGATCCTACTCCTGCTACAAATCACTATAATGGCAATACCTGAGTTACAGGATTGGGGGGTCCGCTGTGTGCGAGTAGTGCTATGCACTTGTATATGAGATTGTTCTCTGCCCTAAAGGCTCCCGTAGTCCGTCTTATAAGGACGCCGGGACCTATGGTTACAAGGAGAGTCCCAGCCGGATACGGTTACGGAGTTCTAGACTAACACTAACTAGTCTTCGTGTTCTCTAAGGCTCCGTCTTCCATCTAATGCGGTGGAACGTCGCCTTCCATCTCCTGGCTGGACCTCCGGCTTCCTATCAGCAGCTGGGCCGCCCGGTTATGCCATAGGCCTAACCACCAACTGTGGGCCACCAGGGCTTGCCGGTATGAGACTATGCCGTAGGTATACCCATTTGGCATATCCACAACAATACAGAAGCTATCCCATAATCAAAATGACAAAGCAAGCAGACAATGAGCATCTCAGCAATCTTTTTATTTACCATGGGAATATGATGCTTTTTTCTCTCTTTCCGCTTTTCAATATGTCTCTCTTTTTATAAGAAGAAAGCTTCATAGATGTCATTATGGTGATGCTACAAGTTTCCCCCATGATTAGGCATGGCTTAGGCTAGCGGCCCAGACGTTTCTCTAACACACATACATAACTCCATAAACTTACAATCTCCCCTTTCATTTCACACCGGCGACATCCATAGACAAAAGAGCATGATATCAACTGTGTACAAAGTACAAGTGCAATGTTGAAAGCATTCCTCGTGACAAAACGGTTCTGCTAATTCCAACGTATAAGTGCAATCATATACAACATAGATGACACAATGGTTCAAGTTTATTAGGGGCGAGAAAAATAAAGTGTTCTGTCAAGTTTGTGAGATCTTTAATCACTAAGTTTTCACATAACAAAATACTTTCTAATTGAAAGATAGATGAAAACAAGAATATACTTGGAATGGTGTAACACACCATGCATAGGAATTTATAGTGTAAACTTTGGAATAACTTGGTTTGTTTGGAGTTGGATGCATGAGTAAAGCTTACTCATACAAGTGGAGGCTAGCAAAAGACTGGGAGTGACCAACTAAGAGAGCAATAATGGACATAATCATGCAGAGCGACAAAATATTACTAATCAAAGCATAAAGTGGTACTACAAGTCAAGGACTAAATGATCATAGAGGCTATTGACTTGTTCATAGTCATAACATGGTGTGAGCATGTGCCAAGTCAACCCAAACAAAACATCAAAGGAGAATACCACAATACCATGCTTTTGTATGCTAAAACAACGCATGATTCCTTCAAGGCACACTAAGCAATCCCAATTGTTTGGAACAAATCATGCTACAACAATAGTAACTAAGCGTAAGGTCAAACAACACCTAGCATGACATGCTAAAGTCTAAGTCACAGTCAAAGCAAGCTCCTCTTGTTTTATTCAAGCAAGAACTTTCTACTTCTCTCCAACACCAATCAACTTATTTGAAACACCACAACGAGAACGGGGGTCCAAACTACTTTATTCAATCAAACTAAGCAAACTAAACGAAAACTAAGACGCTCCAAGAGCAACACAACAGTGCATGAAACAATAAAAATGAAGTGTCTAGAAATACCTGAGATTTTTATTGATGAAGAAGGGGATGCCTTGGACATCCCCAAGGTTTGATGCTTGTACCACTTGAATATTTCTTGGGGTGACACGGGGTGGAATCCCCAAGCTTCATCTTTTTTCCATTCTTCATCTCATTACATCATTCTTTCTCTACACCTGAAATTTTTCCTTCACACAATCTTCATTAGCAACATTAGTGTATTCAAAAGATAATAGACCTTTGGGTTTAGCTTAAGAACAGCAAAATTTTCACTAAAAACACAATCTACTATAGCAATTCCCTCAAAAATCTCAATTTCCCAAAAAGAACCCAAAAAGGAATCAATAAGAAGCAAATGCAAATAATGGCAGAAATCTGTCAAAACAGACCAGCAGGTAGAAACCGATTTTTTCGAAGACCTTATGTTGCTCAAATAAAAAAGTGTTGAACTAAAGAAAGTCAGCTAACATACTGGGGGATTTATTCATAAAATATCAGCTTAATACGACTCACGTAGATTCCTCACGAATTTTTAGGGTGGAGCACAAAAATATATTTCGGGACAGCAACTCCCCAAATCTCACTTCCCTCTCATTAGAGGTCATTCTTGGCACAAAAAGCAAATAAAAGGATAATGAGAGGTCATTACTGAAGTAATAACTTCCAAGACTCAAGAAAACTTTTCGGTTATGTCCCAATAAGTACTTTTCTTTAACGCCTTTAAGTTAGGGACAAGAAGCAAGAATCAAGTATTTTCAAATGAAGAAGCATTAACATCAAACCTTACTTTCAAATGAGGAGCAAAAATCAACTTCACTATCCTCATAGGGAATTGTTCAATACCTTTCTTGAATGTAAATTGATATTTAATAGTTCCTTCTTTCATATCAATGATGGCACCAATAGTTCTAACAAAAGGTCTTCCCAAAGTAATAGGACAAGAAGCATTTTATTCAACATCCAAAACATAGAAATCAACAGGGACATACGCATTGTTAACCATAATAAGAACATCATTAACACTCCGCATGATTTTCTTATTAGCATTATCATTAAGTGGGACATCCAAATAACAATCTTCCAAAGGTGGCAAATCAAGCATTTCATAAATCTTTCTAGGCATAATAGAGACACTAGAACCAAGGTCACTTGAAGCTTTGAGATCAAAGTCATTCACTTTCATATTAATAATGGGTTCCCAACTATCTTCTACTTTCCTAGGAATACAGGCTTTGTGTTTTAACTTCTCTTCCTTAATTTTAATAAGAGCATCAGTAATGTGTTTGGTGAAAGCTACATTCATATCACTAGCATCAGGACTTCTAGCAAGCTTTTGTAGGAACATAATCACTTCAGAAATATTGCAACCGTCAAGATCAAAATCAAACTTAGCATCACTAGTAGTAGACTCATTGTGTTTAGGCATTATGGTAGGAGGAATAGGGACTTCTTGTGGTTTAGTGGCATCCATATTGGTGGTGGTGGTAGTGCACACACTATTGTTTCTAGCAATTTTGGCCTCTCTTTCCCACTTAGCATGTAGTTGGGATAATAATACTACATTTTCATCAATAGTAACTTGTATGGCATGTAGCAGCAAAGGTACTTTCCAAAGTTTCAGGTTTAGCAGCCATTTTATTAATCAAAGAGGAATGTGCTTCAGACAAAGAGGAAATATTTTTCTTAGCACTCAAATTGTTTGACTGTAAACTAGGAATTTCTCTATTCAAATTCTCAAGCTGATGACTAATATTTTTCAAGATAGCAGATTGTTCTTCCATAGTTTTAGTGAATATCTTGTTTTTCTCATATTGCATTTGCATAAATTTTTTTTTGGATCTTTCAACTTCTAAAATCCTATCTTCACTAGGCATTCCAGATCTACCATGATAAGTATTGCCATTATTAGGAGGATAAGGCCTATAATTATTACCATAAGTAGTGTTGCCAAAATTATTATTCCTAATGATGTTCACATCAACTTGCTCTTGTTGAGCAACTAAAGAGGATAAGGGAACATTATTTGGATCTATATGAGCTTTCCCATTAACAAGCATAGCCATGATAACATCAATCTTATCACTCAAAGAGGAGGTTTCTTCAACAGAATTTACCTTCTTACCATGTGGAGCTCTCTCAGTGTGCCATTCAGAATAATTAACCATCATATTATCAAGGAGTTTTGTTGCAGCACCCAAGGTGATGGTCATAAAGGTACCTCCAGCAGCTGAATCCAACAGGTTTCTTGAAGATAAGTTCAAACCTGCATAAAAAGTCTGGATAATCATCCAAGCAGTAAGTCCATGAGTGGGACAATTCTTAACCAAAGATTTCATTCTTTCCCAAGCTTGAGCAACATGTTCATTATCAAGTTGTTTAAATTTCATTATTTCACTTTTCATAGATATAATCTTAGTAGGAGGATGATATTTTCCAATAAAAGCAACTTTGCACTTAACCCAAGAATCAATACTATTTCTAGGCAAGGATAGCAACCATTCCTTAGCTTTTCCTCTCAAGGAGAAAGGAAACAACTTGAGCTTAATAATATCTCCATCTATATCCTTATATTTTTGCATCTCACAAAGTTCAACAAAGTTATTAGGGGGGCAGCAGCATCATCAGACCTAGCACCAGAAAATTGCTCTCTCACCACAAGATTCAACAAAGCAGGCTTAATTTCATAAAAAGGTAGCATTAGGAGCAGGTGGAGCAATAGGAATACTTACGAAATCATTGTTGTTTGTGCTAGTGAAGTCACACAACTTGGTGTTCTCAGCAGAGTTCATTTTGGCCAAAGTGGAGCAAGCCAATAGCAGCATCAACTAGAGCAGGAACTAATTTTTTTTATTTTTGATAGGAGAAGGCAAACCAAACTAAACTATTTGTTTGAGTTTTTGATAAAAATATGCTAACAAAACCAAGAAAAATAAACTAAGCAAAACAAAAACAAATTAAAGTGAAAGGTTGTGAAGGACTCCCCTTGTGAAGACGTCCTTAGCCTCCCCGGCAACGGCGCCAGAAAACTTGTTGATGGCGCGTGGTAGCGCTTCATTGGGAAACCCCGAGAGCAAGGTGTAATGTGCACAGCAGCAAGTCTTCCCTCAGTAAGAAACCAAGGTCATCGAACCAGTAGGAGGAAGGAAACGAATCAAAGGTGTTGCTAGCAACTTGGAGACCTGCACAACAGAAACTCAAGACTTTGCCCCAACGAACAGTGAGGTTGTCAATCTCACCAGTTGCTGTAACAAAGGATTAACCATATGGTGTGGAAGGTAATAGTGGTTTGCAGAAAGTAAACAATAACAGTGGAAGATGTATCAATGGTAAAGATTGGACCGGGGTCCATAGTTCACTAGAGGTGTTATCCTTAAGATAAACAAACATAGCATGATGGGTAAACAAATTATAGCGGGGAAATTGACAGGACTAAGCAAGGCATAACAATGCAATACTATACATTCATGATCCTATGAGATTTAGTTGGGCAAGACAACAAGATACATAGACCGCCATCCAACTGCATCTATGACTAGAAATCCACCTTCAGGTTATCATCCGAACCCCCTCCAGTATTAAGTCGCAAGAACCAGATAACTGCTTTAAGAAAAGTGTGTAAGATAAACAGTCCACTTGTTCCATGAACAAGAGACCGTTGTTTTGTCCCTAGTGGCAACATCACATCTACAAACTTAGAGATTTCTGTCACTTCCCTTAGATTAAATAGATGCATGAACCCACTATCGAGCATAAGTACCCCCTCTTGGAGTCACTAGCATTTACTTGGCAAAGATAGCTACTAGAAATGGAGAGCATGCAAGATCACAAACAACACAGACATGATAGAATCAATAAGACAAAACCATTAACAAATCTGACATAGTAATCTCAATATCCATCGGATCCCTTCAAACACAACATGCATGATTACAAATAGATGATCTTGATCACGAACGGAGCTCACAAGATCAAAACATGGTAGCACAAAGGAGGAGATACAACCATCTAGCTACTACATGGACCCGTAGTCCAAGGTGGAACTACTCACACTTCATACCGGAGGCTGGCATAATGAAGAAGAAGGCCTCCAGGATGATCTCCCCTTCGGCAGGGTGCCGAGAGGAGCTTCAGATCCCCCCTATCTAGGGACGATGGTGGCGGTGGCTATAGACGGTTTTGTGGAATATTGATCGGGTACTTAGGGTTTCTCCATCGGGGGGTCCTTTTAGGTGAAGAGGTGAGGCAGGGGCGGCCACGGTGGTCACACCCCCAGGAACGGCTAACCCTAGCCCGCGCCGCCAGGGGGTGTGGCCCCCTGGTGGCTCCCCTCCGTCTCGTATTCTGGCTCCGTATTCCCCACGGTAAAATATTGACTTTGGCTTTTATCCCGTCCAATGCCAAGAATATTGATTTTCCGCCTTTATGGAACCAAAAACAGAAGAAAACAGGCAACTGGCACTATGGCAACTTGTTAATAGGTTAGTACCAGAAAACATATAAAAACACCTCAAAGTGTAGACAAAGCAAAGCAAAGTAGATACTAAACAAGCATGGAACATCAAAATTTATAGATACGTTTCCGATGTATCACCCCCCGACATCACGACGACCCAAGAGCTCACCATCGTACGAGCATGCCTCCACCTAGACGCCCTTAGGGCGGCATTGTCATTCGCGACAACGTGGAGTAGCCCCGTTATGGCTGGGAGTGCAATGGCAATCAAGGACATAAGAGAAGATCACAACATGACCCTCTGCGTCCGACAAGAAACTGCGACAGACGTGAGGAGTCACAGGAGGGTAACAGCAAGAAGGATAACCCACCGCCACCTCCGCCTCCGTCACCACCTAGTAGCCACCATGGCGGAGGAGGGCTGCGTCTCTAACGCAACCCCTCCCCTGACGGCAATAAGAAAAAGGCAAGCCCGGAGCCATATGACGCACGTTCACGCTTGGACAAGATTCATGAAGCCCGGGAAGGACAGTACCTGGGACCATGTTGCTTTGGACCTATGATACGGACCGCAACTTACCCCAAGGGTTTCCAGAAAAACAATACGATCAAGCCTTATGACAGCACCGCCAAGCCTGCTACATGGTTGCAGGATTACGACAACGTGGTAGAGATTGCCGGGGAAACCCCAACGTTGCCGTCAAGTACCTCCCACTTATGTTGACAGGCACGACCCTCCAATGGATCGACGACCTGCCGGAGAAGTCCGTATGGAATTGGTTGGACATGGAAGAAGCGTTCACCTAGAACTTTGAGGGTACGTACAAATGACCCTGCACAGTTGGCGACCTACATCGATGCGTACAAGAGAAAGACAAGACATCTCGGGCCTACCTATCCCGCTGGATGGATATGAAAAATTCATGCGCAGAAGTACACGATCAGACCGCTATGGCCCCCTAAATTGATGGCTTGTAAAATGGTACATTTCTCCGACATAAGTTGAAGCGCCTGGAGGACAATCACAGGCTACATCTCAATCCGATGATCTCATTGGCTAGTGAGTTTGTGGCTGCCGATGGTGATGCTTGCGGCTCTTTGCCAGCAATCTCCATTCCAACCACTTCGAGAAGAAGGCCCCTGTCTACCACACGTTCCTTGGTACCCCAATAGTTCGGGCACAGAAAACCTTGCTGATGATACTGATGGCCACCCTACCCCAGTTCCACAATACCTCCGCTAGTCGGAAGTTCCAATCACTTGGGACAGGAAGGATCACCTAGACCTTGTTCCAACAGAAAACCAATATGCCATGTCATCAGCCCTCTAATTGATGGCAACGAGTTCACCAAATGCATGGTGGACAGTGGAAGCAACATCAATATCTTGTACCTGAATACACTAAACAAGATGAAGTTGACAAAGACCAACCTAAGGTGGACCAGCACTGTATTCCATGGCATAGTTCCTGGTCAGGAGGCTTGCTATCTTGGGTGCATCACGCTCCCTGTCGCTTTTGGCGATGATAACAATTACCGCCAAGAACGCATGACCTTTGAAGTGGTCCCCTTCAAGAGCGTGTACCGCGTCATATTCGGACGCGTCATCTTCTGCTCCTTCATGGTCAAGCCATGCTTCGTCTACAACAAGCTCAAGATACCCGGACCAAATGATGTCATCACCGTATCCGGAAGCTTTTCAAAGGCAAGGGACTGAGAGATTGGAGAAGCAGCCTTTGCAGAAGTTGTCCTCTACAACGAAGAATTCAAGGAAGTCCAGAGCAAGGTCAATGCCTCAGAGATGCCGACATCAAAGAAGCAGATTTCTGACTCCGATCCCGCCTTCAAGGCCCCCATCAAAACCAAGTCGGTGGAACTTGTGGTAGGTGATGCCTCCAAGGTCACCGCCATTGGGACAAACCTGGACCCTAAATAGGAAAGCGTGCTCGTCGAGTTCCTCCGCGAGAATAGGGACATCTTTGCCTGGCAACCTGCCGATATGAAAGTTGTACCTAGGGAACTTGCCGAGCACAGCTTGAATATTGATCAAAAATGCAAACCAGTGAAACAACCTCTACAACGCTTCGGAGAAGAGAAGAGATGCGCCATAGGAAAAGATTTAGCTAGGTTACTTAAGGCTAGTTTTATCCGAGAAGTCCTTCACACCAGATGGGTGGCCAATCTTATACTTGTCCCCAAAAAGGGAACCAAAGAATTAAGAATGTGTGTTTATTACACCGGCTTCCGGCTTGAAAAAGTGTGTCCGAAGGATCCGTTTGCTTTGCCTCGCATTGACCAAGTCATTGACTCGATAGATGGCTCGGAACTTCTGTGTTTTCTAGATGCATACTCGGGATACCACCAGATAAAGATGAAGAAGTCAGACTAATTGGCCACTTTGTTCACCACACCTTACATCATGTTTTGCTATGTCACAATGCCCTTTGGGCTAAAAAAATGCAGGTGCTACGTACCAGCGGACTATGCAGCATTGCCTACACGAGAAAATTGGTCGGAACGTTCACGCCTACATGGACAATATCGCGGTGATGTATAAAAAAATCAGATGACTTAATCTCCGACTTAAAGGAAACCCTTTGATAATCTCCAAAAATACAACATGATGCTTAACCCAAAGAAGTGCCTCTTCGGGGTTTCACCTGGAAAATTGTTGGGCTTCATCGTTTCCTAGCGTGGAATCGAGGTCAACCCGAAGAAGATCAAAGCCATCCTAAACATTAACCGTACGACATGCCTGAAGGACATCCAACGTCTCACAGGCTGCGTTGTAGCGGTAAGCAGGTTCGTCAGCTGACTTGGAGAGAAGGCTCTGCCTCTATACAAGTTGTTGAAGAAGGCAGACAAATTCGTATGGACGGATGAAGCAGATGCTACACTTAAGGAGATAAAAATGATACTTTTTTTGGGAACTGTACTCGTAGAACCCGGGCCAATGGATCCTATGTTAATCTACATGGCGGCCACCAACCGGGTTATCAGCATCGTCGTCGTGGTAGAGTGGAAGGAACCAATGCATGAGTACGGAGTGCGACGACCATTTTACTATGTAAGCGAGGTCTTGATGAAGTCCAAGCAGCAGTACCCGCACTACCAAAAGCTAGATTATGGAGTGTTCCTTGCTTCTCGGAAGCTAAGGCACTACTTCCAGGAGCACCCTATCACAGTAGTGATCAAGGATTCAATGTCTGACATCATCAACAATAGCGACACTACGGGATGTGTCGTGAAGTAAGGCATTGAGCTTGCCTCCTTTGAGATCACCTACAAGAGACGCGACGCTATCAAGTCATAAGTCTTGGAGGATTTTATTGCAGATTGGACGGAGATACCAGATGCTACCCCTGTACCAGAGCCAGAATATTGGGTGATGCACTTTGACGGATCAAAGCTACTCAACGGCTCGGGGGCTGGTGTGCTACTGCAGTCACCAACAGGGGAAGAACCACACTAAGTTTTGCAGATCCACTTTGAGGCTACAAATAACATGGCGGAATATGAAGAACTCATTTACGGACTTCGCGTAGCCAAGGATATTGGCATCAAACACATAGTTTGACGTGGAGATTCCGACTTGCTTGCCCAGTTGGTGGTTGGCACCTAGAATGCGCGGAACCCTATGATGACGGCATATCGAGACGAAGTGGACGAGATAGCCAAGTGCTTCGAAGGCTACAAAGTCAAGTATGTCAAAAGGGAAGAAAATGAGGCGGCTGATATGTTGTCAAAGCTTGGATCGGGGCGCAAATCAATTCTTCCTAGCTTTTTTGGAGCATCTACGGACCCCATCCCTGAAGGGAGTGGACCCTGAGAACCAAGATAGAGTAGACTCATTTGTTCATACAGTAACAAAAGTCCCTCTGGGTTGGACAAAACTGTTCATGGAATATCTCGTACACGGAACTTTGCCCATCAACGAGGTTGAAAGTTTGCAAATAGAACATCGAGCAAAGGGCTATACCATAATCAATGGGAAGCTCTACAAAAGAAGTACCACTGGTGTATACCTAAAGTGTGTCTCCTAGCAAGAAGGTATTGAAATCCTTCGTGAGATCCATCTCGGAGATTGCGGGCATCACGTCGCTCCTCGATCATTGGTCTCCAAAGCCTTCCGGCAAGGATTCTACTGGCTGACTGTGGCATCCCGCAAAACCACTACTAGAAAATCGCGTTGAATTTGTGCATTGCATCGTCATCATCATGCATTGTTTGCCAAAACTACGTTTGCAAAGCCCGTGTTGATTTCTAAAACGGCCCCTCTTGTTTCAACATCGAAAACCGGGTCGCCGGAATATTTTGTTTTGATTAAAATTGTTTGCAAACGGTCCGTGTAATTAAATAAAACCTTTAATTAATTTTTAGCGGGGCAGTCGAACGGGCCGATTTAGCCCGAACGACCGCCCCAGAAATCATATCGGTCCACCCCAACCTGCCCCTCTAATTCCTAAGCCTACCTAAAATCCTACCCACCCTCTGTGGCCACATCACCACAGCCATTCCGTCGTGCCACCTCAACCTGCCCTCTCCCTCACCCAATCAACCAGCGCCACATAACCACTCCACTCCCCTCCTCTCTCTCTCCACCTCTTCCCCCTGCCAGCACACACCGCACCACCCACGCACGCAACGCCGGCCCCAGATTCCACCCCCAGCACACACGCGGGCACCAACCCCTCTCAACCTCCTCGCCTCGACTGGGCCTCCCAGGACCCACCACCCCACCGACGCTCCTGTTTCTCTTCTCTCCTTTCTCCCGTGGCTCGCGCAAGAGCCTCGCACCGCCACCGCTCCTCCCCTTCTCCCTTGCAGCCGCAGCCACCGCCTCGAGCTCCCTCTCCAACCTCGCCTCGCTGCTGCCGTCAGCTGAGCCCAGACCGCCATGAGCCGCATCCGCCTGACTCGACCCGGGCGGCGGCGCCACCCTCAGACGTCCTCGCCACTCTCGCCGGAGCTGCCGCCAACCCTCGCCCGTCCCTTTGAGGCCTCGCGCCCTCGCCGTCGCCTTCCCCGCCTCTGCGCGTCCTTCGCCGCGGCGTCGGCCCGCCGTGACCTCCCGTCCCGGTCTTCTCCGCCGCGGACGCATCCGCCGCTGGCGCGAGCCGGCAGCGCCTCCTCCCAGTCGCGCCGCCCCGGGATCCCAGCGCCGCCTCGCGTTGCCCCGCCCGCTGCGAGCACCGCCGGCAGCGCAGCCGCCCGCTGCCTCCACCTCCGCGCCCCTAAGCGACGACCGCGAAGCCTGCCGCCCGGTGCCTCCTCCTCCGCCGCGGCGAGCTCCATCGACGCCCCCCCTGCAAGCTCCTAGACGCCGCCGCCCCTTCCAGCTCGACGCCGACGAGCCCCGCGAGCCTGCGCCGGCCTGCGCCTGGCCCACCTCGCCGCCCGAGCATCGGCCGCCCGCCGTCCTGAGCCGCCCGTCTGCCGCCGCTCACCTCCGTCGCCTGCATCGGTCCCGCGCCGCCATCCGTCCCCGTCACCGCTGCCAGGTGGGCCACCTATGTGCTATTGTGGAAACGCGTCAAGATTTGCCGTCGCGGATCCGTAGATCGCCTCCTCGGTTTTTGGACCCTAAGACCGTCAACGTGGGACAACGGGATCGATGAATCGATACAAGCTCTACTTCACGGTACGATAAGTTTGTCACACGGACGCGAACCCAGTTGCGACAAGTGCTTCCTCCCCCGATCCAAGATCGTCGAGAACCGGAACGCCAAGCTCTCCGCCGTGGAGCAACAAGACCGACTACCTGACCCGACGTTTGCAGATGCGCCAAGATCTACCCCCGGACACCGAGAATCTCCCTCGGACGCCAAGATCTTCTCCACGGAACATCGGGATTCCCCCGGACTACAAGACCGCCTCGAAGGCGCGGACCCGACAAGAGCGTCGCAACGACAAGAACGACGGCAACCAAGACGGTACCGATGCCCCGACGCCAGGCCAAGTACTCCTTCATGGAACGCCGAGACCCCCGAACCCGGAGACGTTCCCGTACCCGAAGGCCGTCAAGATCGCCACCAAACGCGAAGTCCTTCTCCCCGGAACTCAGAACTGCCCCGTTATCCGAGCACGACCCCGGAGTCCGAGAGCGACCTCACCGAACCCTGGACCTAGAGATCGAACCCTGGACCTCGACCCCGAACCCCGGACCCCGGAACCCCGAGTTCGTCGAACCCTAACAAGATCGTCGAGCTCTCTCTAATGTGTGAACCCCTTCCTGCAAACCCTATTTTATAACATAATAACCAACTTGTTGCACATTAAATTGTCATCTCGCATGCATATCATTGGTTTGGGGGCCTTATGCCGATTCACCTCATAATTAAATATGGGGCCCATATGCGGCCAAATCTAGTCTCATATTGGCCTCATTTAACCATGTGTAGCGAACCGGTTCCATGTGTTGCATTGCTAAACAACATATAATTGCGGGGGTTTAAATAACTAGAACCATTTAAGTAATTGTCGGGACCCCGGTTCCGCCTAATCTGACCTAATTGCATCGCTTTTGCCATGTCATCCATCATACATGCATCATGCCGATCTTCGCCGTTGTATTAAATATTGCATCCGTTGTTTGCTATAGTGTTTTGCTTCTTAGCGGATAAGGCCGTTGAGTTGATGTGAGCTTACCGATCTTGGTTGAACCTTTCGACAATGTTTTCGCGAGCATCTCCCTTTCTACCTATCTTACTTTTATAGTATTTACTTCCCTCTGTTGATCTATTGCTATCTGTGTTGCGATGCTTTAGTTTCCGTACCTGTGATATACCGTGCAGCCCTATATTGCCTTGGACACATCCTATTACCTGTTGTTTGGTAGATAGTTGGACTTGCGCGTCGTAGTTGCTTGCTCAAGTGCTGATGTGTGTCGCCATATGCCACAGTTGTTGATGTATTGCCGCATGTTGATGTTGGAGATGATTCTAGTTTTACTTATCGTCACTTTACTTTCTGTTTAACAACTAAAATTGAATAAGCAGAGGCATCGGTGGGTGATAGATAATATTTGGTTTCCGAACGCCCACTTGTGTCCCGTAAGACCCCGAGTACTTGATACCTGTTCCTTGATTTGCGCGCTATCCACATCCGGGAGGTATATGGGACCCCTGAGCGAGCTTGATTCATTCTTATTTCTTGGGGCCACAAACTAGTTTGAGGTTTTATTTACGATCTGTACTTATGCCATGTTTCTTTGCTTTATTTACGATTGTGCGAGGTACCTTTGTCTGTTAGGAGGCGGAGTGATTCTGTATCGACACCCGAGTTTTCGGGTTCCCATCGCTTATGACCATTGGCGCTAACCTTGAGGCCGTCTCGAAGCTAGCTTACTTCGTTGCGGGTTCTACTCAAAGGGGTGGCCCCCTGAAATATTTATGAATCCTGTGATTGTTCAGTCGTGAAAGCCTCGTTGGGTTTTGATTTGGTTTTTCCGAGGTTGATCGAGCGTGTGTTGCTATTGGTGCACCCCGGCCGGGTAAAACTTTCTGAAAGCCGTGTCCGCGGATATGGACGACTTGGAGCACAGTATCTCGATCATAGACAAGCATAACTAAAGTTTACTGCTATAAATTTGACTTATAATGACTAGTAATCAGCTTCACTATAACGGAATGGCTAATTAATACTGCCCACCATTGCTTGTTTGGTTGTCGCTTGCGACAAATGTATCTGACTAGTAAGTATTGCAACTACAACAAATTGGCTGAATAAAAGTACCAACAACTGCTGGGTTTTTGGGTTTATCTCATGCTATCTGAATCTGATTAGTAAGTACTGCCACTATAACGGAATGGTTAACTAAAAGTGCCCACTGTTTACTTTATCAGGATGATTATCTGAACCTGACTAGTAAAGTGTCGCAACCATAACTGAATAAGTAAAACTGCCAACTGTGTGAGTTCCTCGGTTGACTTCCTCGATTGGTATCGAGGGGGAAACGCCAGGATGGGTTTGTTTGATGTTAGTATCAGGTTGGATCCGCCTAGGTCTTTCTCACCCCTCTCTGATAACCGCCGGTTGTATCGAGTCTCTATAGGTTGTTTAGTGCATGCTGCCGCTGCCGCTTCAGTCCACCATACCTATGTAGGCGAGGACCGCCGAATTCTAGCCTCGCCGTGTACTGGCCTCAGTACTGACGCTCCTTCTTTGTTTTCTGTTTTGCCCTTCGTCGGCACCCCTTTTGTTAAGCAGGTTTTGAGATCGACGTCGTTAGCAGGGTTACCCTTCCGGCTTGGCCTGGGCAGGGTTATGGACGCCATTGGTTATTCTTCAGGGCTCTTAGCCCCATTTGCATCTTGTCCGTAGCTGGACGCTATATCGTTTCAAGGTGATTTGGATCTTTGTATATTATATCTGTATTCTTGACTCTCTGAGTCGCTGTTATATATATCTGTTCTGTGGGTCCCATCGAGGACTGTTGTGTAATGTTATTACTTCGTTTTCCACCCGCACGAAAGTGCCTGGTGGGCACCTTTGAATCGTTTCTATGCGGGTTTGGTGAATTTTGCCCAAACTTGCATAGGTCCGATTCTGAGGGTGTTACAGAGTGGTATCAGAGCTCAGCAGTTGCGATACCCCACAAGTCCAGCCTGTAGGATAACCTAGCTAACGGCCGAAGTAGAGTGTCAAAACTATTTTTGCAAAATCGGTTGGATAGTTCTGATTAGGTCTGATTTTACTCCTTACCCCTCTGCTGTTCCCCTCTTACCCCTACGTGTTTTGAGTCCGCTCTCGTCTCTTTCTTCGAGTCCAGGAATTCTCGTGGTTGGGTCTCCGTCGTACCTTTAGGGTTTCACTTCCTTCTTCAATAACGGTGTTGCTACATCCGGTCTTCATGCTATCCGAGGAATCCTCCGTCTGTGGTGCCGTCCTTTGTTCTTTGTTTGTGCCTTCCGGAGTTTTCCGTCGCGACGACATCATCTACGCCAGATCCGATGCAGAGTCTGCATCACCCCCTTTGTTTCCGAACCTCGCTTGTCGAGATCTTCAGTCTAATTTCCGAGAAGGGTTGCACGCTTTTCCACTGATTGTGCGAAGTAATAGTTTGGGTGCGTGATGGATTGGCCCCCATGCCGACTACCCTTTCTATTCGCTTTTGCACATTGAAGTGGAAGAGAATGCATCGGTTCCCTCTTTCCATCGAAGTTAGAGGTGGCTTTAATTGTTGATACCTCCACCTTCGACCTTTTGTTCCCGGAGTGCTCTCGCGACGATCAGGAGCAACGACCCATTGTTGGTGGTGTCGCAGATTTCAAGATGGAGGATGAATCATTGTTAGTGGTGTCGCGAGGATCTACACGAGGAGATGCAGATCGCCGACCTTCCTTCCGGTACCATGAGGCGGATCTCGAGGCGAGATCCATTGTTAGTGGTGTCGAATTGGCATCCCAAAACCACTACTAGAAAATCGCGTTGAATTTGTGCATTGCATCGTCATCATCATGCATTGTTTGCCAAAACTACGTTTGCAAAGCCCGTGTTGATTTTTAAACGGCCCCTCTTGTTTCAACATCGAAAACCGGTCGCAGGAATATTTTGTTTTGATTAAAATTGTTTGCAAACGGTCCGTGTAATTAAATAAAACCTTTAATTAATTTTTAGCGGGGCAGTCGAACGGGCCGATTTAGCCCGAACGACCGCCCCAGAAATCAAATCGGTCCACCCCAACCTGCCCCTCTAATTCCTAAGCCTACCCAAAATCCTACCCACCCTCTGTGGCCACATCACCACAGCCATTCCGTCGTGCCACCTCAACCTGCCCTCTCCCTCACCCAATCAACCAGCGCCACATAACCACTCCACTCCCCCCCTCCCTCTCTCCACCTCTTCCCCCTGCCAGCACACACCGCACCACCCACGCACGCAACGCCGGCCCCAGATTCCCCCCCCAGCACACCCGCGGGCACCAACCCCTCTCAACCTCCCCGCCTCGACCCTGGGCCTCCCGGAGGACCACCACCCCACCGACGCGCTCCTGTTTCTCTTCTCCCTCCCTTCTCTCCCGTGGCTCATGGCGCGGCCAAGAACCTCCTGCACCCGCCACCGCTCCTCCCTTCTCCCTTGCAGCCGCCACCGCCTCAGCTCCCTCTCCAGCCTCGCCCTGCTCTCGCCGACCTGGCGGAGCCGCACCGCCATGAGCCGCATCCGCCCGGCTTCGACCCCGGCGCACGTCCTCGCCACCGCCCTCGCCGGAGCCGCGTCTCGCCGCCAACCCTCGCCCGTCCCCGCCTGAGGCCTCCCCGCGCCCTCGCCGTCGCCTTCCCCCGCCTCTGCGCGCGGCCGTCCTTCGCCGGCGTCGGCCCGCCGCCGCGTGACCCTCCCCGGTCCCCAGGTCTTCTCCGCCGCCGCGGACGCATCCGCCGCCGCGAGCCCGGCAGCGCCTCCTCCCAGTCGGCCGCCGTCCCGGGATCCCAGCGCCGCCTCGCGTTACGCCCGCCCGCTGCGAGCACCGCCCGGCGGCCGCCCGCTGCCTCCACCTCCGCGTCCCCCTGGCCGGCGACGCGAAGCCACGCGCGGTGCCTCTCCTCCTCCGCGGCGAGCTCCATCGACGCCCTCACCCAAGCTCCTGCGCCGCCGCCCCTTCGGCTCGGCGAGCCCCGCGAGCTTCGCCCGCTGCGCTGGCCCACCTCGCCGCCCGAGCATCGGCGCCGCCCGCCGTCTGAGCCGCCGCTCACCTCCGTCGCTTTGCCGGTCCGCGCCGCCATCCGTCCCGTCACGCTGCCGGTGGGCCACCTATGTGCTATTGTGGAAGCAGCGTCAAGATTTGCCGTCGCGGATCCGTAGATCGCCTCCTCGGTTTTGGACCCTAAGACCGTCAGCGTGGGACAACGGGATCGATGAATCGATACAAGCTCTACTTCACGATGCGATAAGTTTGTCACGCAGACGCGAACCCGATTGCGACAAGTGCTTCCTCCCCGATCCAAGATCGTCGAGAACCGAGCATAAGCTCTCCGCCGTGGAGCAACAAGACCGACTACGACCCGGCGTTTGCGGATGCGCCAAGATCTACCCGGACACGAGAATCTCCCTCGGACGCCAAGATCTTCTCCACGGAACATCGGGATTCCCCGGACTACAAGACCGCCTCGAAGCGCGGACCCGACAAAGGCGTCGCAGCGACAAAACGACGGCAACCAAGGCGGTACCCGATGCCCCGGGCCAAGTACTCCTTCATGGAGCCGAGACCCCGAACCCGGAGGCGTTCCCGTGCGAAGGCCGTCAAGATCGCCACCAAGCGAAGTCCTTCTCCCGGAACTCAGAACTGCCCGTTATCCGAGCACGACCCGGTCGAGGCGACCTCACCGAACCACGGACCTAGAGATCGAACCACGGACCTCGACCCGAACCGGACCGGAACCCCGAGTTCGTCGAACCCTAACAAGATCGTCGAGCTCTCTCTAATGTGTGAACCCCTTCCTGCAAACCCTATTTTATAACATAATAACCAACTTGTTGCACATTAAATTGTCATCTCGCATGCATATCATTGGTTTGGGGGCCTTATGCCGATTCACCTCATAATTAAATATGGGGCCCATATGCGGCCAAATCTAGTCTCATATTGGCCTCATTTAACCATGTGTAGCGAACCGGTTCCATGTGTTGCATTGCTAAACAACATATAATTGCGGGGGTTTAAATAACTAGAACCATTTAAGTAATTGTCGGGACCCCGGTTCCGCCTAATCTGACCTAATTGCATCGCACCTTTGCCATGTCATCCATCATACATGCATCATGCCGATCTTCTGCCGTTGTATTAAATATTGCATCCGTTGTTTGCTATAGTGTTTTGCTTCTTCGCGGATAAGGCCGTTGAGTTGATGTGAGCTTCGCCCCGATCTTCGGTTGAACCTTTCGACAATGTTTTCAGGCGAGCATCTCCCCCTTTCTACCTATCTTACTTTTATAGTATTTACTTCCCTCCTGTTGATCTATTGCTATCTGTGTTGCGATGCTTTAGTTTCCGTACCTGTGATATACCGTGCAGCCCTATATTGCCTTGGACACATCCTATTACCTGTTGTTTGGTAGATAGTTGGACTTGCGCGTCGTAGTTGCTTGCTCAAGTGCTGATGTGTGTCGCCATATGCCACAGTTGTTGATGTATTGCCGCATGTTGATGTTGGAGATGATTCTAGTTTTACTTATCGTCACTTTACTTTCTGTTTAACAACTAAAATTGAATAAGCAGAGGCATCGGTGGGTGATAGATAATATTTGGTTTCGAGCGCCCACTTGTGTCCGTAAGACCCCGAGTACTTGATACTGTTCCTTGATTTGCGCTATCCACATCCGGAGGTATATGGGACCCCGAGCGAGCTTGATTCATTCTTATTTCTTGGGGCCACAAACTAGTTTGAGGTTTTTTACGATCCTGTACTTATGCCATGTTTTCTTGCTTTATTTACGATTGTGCAGTCTTTGCTTTGTCTTTGTTTAGGAGGCGGAGTGATTACGCGTATCGACACCCGAGTTTCGGGTTCCCGATCGCTTCTGACCATTGGCGCTAACCTTGAGGCCGTCTCGAAGCTAGCTTACCGTTGCGGGTTCTACTCAAAGGGTGGCCCTGAAATATTTATGAATCTGTGATTGTTCGATCGTGAAAGCCTCGTTGGGTTTTGATTTGGTTTTCGAGGTTGATCGGCGTGTGTTGCTATTGGTGCACCGGCGGGTAAAACTTTCGAAAGCCGTGTCCGGATATGGACGACTTGGAGCTGATATCTCGATCATAGACAAGCATAACTAAAGTTTCTTGCTATAAATTTGACTTATAATGACTAGTAATCAGCTTCACTATAACGGAATGGCTAATTAATACTGCCCACCATTGCTTGTTTGGTTGTAAACTGCGACAAATGTATCGACTAGTAAGTATTGCAACTACAACAAATTGGCTGAATAAAAGTACCAACAAGCTTTGGGTTTTGGGTTTATCTCATGCTATCTGAATCGATTAGTAAATCGCCACTATAACGGAATGGTTAACTAAAAGTGCCCACTGTTTACTTTATCAGGATGATTATCTGAACCTGACTAGTAAAGTGTCGCAACCATAACTGAATAAGTAAAACTGCCAACTGTGTGAGTTCCTCGGTTGACTTCCTCGATTGGTATCGAGGGGAAACGCCAGGATGGGTTTGTTTGATGTTAGTATCAGGTTGGATCCGCCTAGGTCTTTCTCACCCCTCTCTGATAACCGCCGGTTGTATCGAGTCTCTATAGGTTGTTTAGTGCATGCTGCCGCTGCCGCTTCAGTCCACCATACCTATGTAGGCGAGGACCGCCGAATTCTAGCCTCGCCGTGTACTGGCCTCAGTACTGACGCTCCTTCTTTGTTTTCTGTTTTGCCCTTCGTCGGCACCCCTTTTGTTAAGCAGGTTTTGAGATCGACGTCGTTAGCAGGGTTACCCTTCCGGCTTGGCACAGGGTTATGGGCGCCATTGGTTATTCTTGAGGGCTCTTAGCCCCATTTGCATCTTGTCCGTAGTGGACGCTATATCGTTCAAGGTGATTTGGATCTTTGTATATTATATCGTATTCTTGACTCTACGAGTCATTATATATATCGGTTCTGTGGGTCCCATCGAGGACTGTTGTGTAATGTTATTACTTCGTTTTCCACCCGCACGAAAGTGCCTGGTGGGCACCTTTGAATCGTTTCTATGCGGGTTTGGTGAATTTTGCCCAAACTTGCATAGGTTCGATTTTGAGGGTGTTACACTGACCGCAAAGGCGGACGCTAACAAGTTGGTCGAGACATGCATGGGATGCCAGTATTATGCCTGACAACCACATGTACCAGCTCAAGAATTGCGAACCATACCAATAACTTGGTCGTTTGCAGTATGGGGGCTTGACATGGTTGGTCCATTACAGACGGCACCTTGTGGGTTTAGGCATCTGCTAGTAGCAGTTGATAAATTCACAAAATGGATAGAAGCTAAACCCATTATAAAGATTGATGGGGCAACTGCCCTAAGGTTTGTCCGAGATCTAGTGGTGAGATTTGGTCTCCCACATAGCATTATCACCGACAATGGCAGCAACTTGTCGCTCAGATAAGTGGAAGCTTATTGTTGGGAGAAGGGCACCTGACTTGATTTGGCATCTGTATCACATCCACAATCCAATGGGAAAGTTGAGCGGGCCAATGGATTAATTTTGCAGGGAATAAAGCCACGTCTAGAAGCACTGCTACATAGAGCAGCTGGAGCCTGGGCGGAGGAACTGCCATCTGTCTTTTGGAGTCTACGAACTACTCCCAATAGATCCACCGACTCCACCCCTTGTTTCATGGTATAAGGAGAAGAAGCAATTCTACCCTCCGACATCCTCCATGATTCACCAAGAGTTGCCGCCTACGACGAGGATGACACTGAAGAATCCAGGCGCCTAGATATATACCTTCCCGAGGAAGAGCGTGTATTGGCATGTCAAAGACCCACCATCTACCGGCAGAAGCTACGCAGCTACCATAGTCTCCGTGTTCGGCATCACTCATTTAAAGAGGGGGACCTGGTTCTCTGACTTAAGCAGAAGAAGGCACACAAACTATCCCTGCCATGGGAAGGACCGTTCATCATAATCAAGGCGCTACTCAATGGTTCCTATTACCTCATTGATAATCGTGAACTAGAGGATAAGCCAAATGAGGATCATAAGCGTAAGCGACATGACACGGATGATGACTACCCGGAGCTTGATCGGCCATGGAACATAGAACAGCTACGTCCTTTATACACTTATCATATTTACTATCTATTGTGTATCTCTTATATGATCAATGAAATAAAGCTCTTTGGTTCACTCATATGATCGAGTCTTAAACCTCCTTTAGTGTTCATTTTTGTATCATATAAAACCTTTATGCGCAAGCTTTGCTTTTGTACCTTCGAAAATTCCACCTACGGGCATTAGCTTAAGATTTCTGGTCTACACGTTCTTTGTTGTTTTTATGTGGATTCTAGAGTAGTGACTTTTGGCACTCAAAGTCGGCGATTCTGTGTTTAGGTTTTTGATGGTGCCATTGTGTATCATCACCTGAACGCATAGTTCCGACTAAGGGACTTCCGACTCATGAAAAGTCAAGCATAAAAACCATAGTATTGGAAAAGCCAGCACTTGCTTAAAAATATATACATGCTGGAATTAGTTCTTAAGGAGCAGGAAGCTTATAGCCATAGTTTTCCGCCTTAAGATAACACCATAGTTTTTCCGCATACATACAACATCCAGAGGTAATAAATATTACATATTGTTTTCACTCCTCTGGTGCAGGATACTTTGAGGTGACGTCATCAGCCGCAGGAGAGCCAGCACTCCTCTGAAGTTGCCGGCAAGAACCATGCATCCTTTGGCGGAGGAGGATTATTTGTCAAACCAATAGGAGCCGCATTTCCGACCAAAATGTTTGAGTACATGAGTTCAACACAATAAGACCAAAGTACCTGGTTTATAGAAGTACAAGACGGAGAATGCTTACCCAAGATGCTATCCTCAGCTTGCTTTAGAGTTTCCACCATGGAGTACCGTACCTTCGGAGGGTCTTGTAAGCCTCAATGTTTAGAGTATTTTACTCGTCAGCAGCTTTGTTCTACTCCTTGAGGGTTGCAATTTCCTCCTTAAGGCGGTTGATCTCCGTGTTTATAGATTCTTGCATGACAGCTAATGCATCTTATTGCATCTTCAGGGAGTCAGCCCTCTCCTGCTTCAGGATCTTGTTTTCTCTATCCAGCTCTTGTATGTTCTTGGATTGCTCAACAATGTCCTTGGCCTTGGCGATAGCATCTTCAAATCGGAGAAATGATAGAGCACAATGAGTAGTCGGAAGTTAACGGCACAAGAACAAGTTGAGCGTGAAACTGAAAAGAAAAAAGATGACATGGTTATACCCCGCGGGTACACGACATTAGCATACCTGGTCCAGCCCAAGGAAGGCCCACTAGAATATACGCGGCTTGTGGAGACTTTTGGATGGCCCAAGCCCATGGCGTCTTCGGATCCTTGGAGAGCAAGACTAGAATAGATAGAATATTCAATGGGGCAAACCCTAAACTTGTAACCGACTCGATCTGTGCCTGGGACCTACCTACCTCTATATAAAGGCTAGGAGGGCACGACGAGGAGGGTACCTCTCAACTCACCGCATACACACCTCCATGCCAGATTGCATCTATGCACCCCTGTAACTTTTGGTTCCGCCGTAATCAAGAGCAGACAAGAAGGAGTAGGGTTTTCCCTCCGGGGGCCTGAACCTAGGTAAATCTCGTGTCCCCTAGTTGCTTGTATGTTAACAGTTCCGCGATCTCTAGCACCCCCATCTTCTCCAAAACCCAAGCTCATAACAATGAGCATTGACGCGATTAAACCTCGTCAATTGGCGCCGTCTGTGGGAATCAGGGGCGCTGATTGTGCGATCGCGATGGTCCCGACCAAAGCGATCTACAACTCCTCGGCGATGGAGATCCATCTCCTCTTCGGCGCTTTCGACTTCACCGCCCACTCACCATCCACCATGAAGGATTTTGAGCCCGTAGGCGATGGGCTCGAGTTTCTGTTCAGGTGCTTCTGCTTCCAGGTGGGACAAACATGCACTCTCCGCCTCCCAGAGCGGGTGCCACTGCCATCAATCAGGCCCGCCTTGTGGGCCCCGCATCCTAGCATGCTACGCACATCAACGCTGACAGATGAGTCATATGACAACAGCTGCTGCAACTCAGATCATGCGGCCCCCCGTCGGATGAAGGAACCTATGGTTCTGGATCCGAAAGCTGCGGAAGCAGTGATCCAATCCGCAGACGCTACCAATGCGCCGTGGTCATCCGAAGCGACGTGGAGCAACAACCACCACGTTCGGGTGCCCACGTACCGCCACCCAACCCAGAGGGTGAAAACGGAGGAAATAGGAGACAACCATCCCTCCCACCCAACGAGGACGACGCTGCCGCCTACAATCAGAACAACATCAACGAGGATGGATGGCGCCAGGCACGCGAATCCATCGCGGGCAACAAGATCCTACCCGTGAAATATTCATGTGACCTGCTGATGCCATACCACCTTCTCCTCATCGACAAACACAATAGGCAGCTGTAGCTGCAGGAGGAGCTCGACAAACAGAAGCAAGCAGCTTCGGAGTCTAGCGCATGGCGAGCTGCGCTCTCTGCCGCTAGTGGCTCCAGCTCGCACGGCAACAATGCCAACAAGCATCGCTCTCGCACAGAGCACATGGATCCCGCTGCACGTCGCGAGGTCACCCGAACCCTCAACATGTCCTTCATGGAGATGGACGTCAACGACAACGTCATCCCGAAGACGCCGCGAGCTGCGATCATGGCAGCCACCACATATCTCGCGTCCCATCCACCTCTGGTGGGGGACCCGAAGAGAGGTATGCACAAGTCCACACTAGCCGGACTTGAACTCGTTGGAGCTGCGCTCCACGAAAAAGCTCCTACGGAGCCAAAGAAGAAGGCTACGGTCAGATTCAACCATATCCCCACACACTCATTGGACGAGGAGGAAGACGAGCACGATCTACCTCGACGATGCAAGAACCCAAGACGTCACAGCCATGACTACGATGCTCGAAACGACCTTGCCCAGCGCAAGGTCGAAAAGGCACGTGCCAAGTTTGCATGCTCAGACGAATCCGAAGAGGACGATGATGGAGAACTCTGCGGAGCTCAATGCTTCAGTAGATCTATTCGCCGAACGCGGATGCCGAGAAATTTCAAGCTTCCTTTGGACACTTCGAAGTTCGACGGGACGCAGGACCCGAAAGCCTGGCTCAGCGACCACCTGTCGTCCGTCAAGATGCATGGCGGAAACAAGAACACCGCCCTACAATGCCTTCAGCTGCAGCTGACAGGCGCAGCCCAGATCTGGTTCAGCAGCATGTCCTCGGGTTCCATCCGAATATAGGAGGAACTGGTGTACAGTTTCATCCGAAACTTTAAGGGCACCAGCAAGAGACCTGCCTCGATCGAGGAGCTGTGGGCCTGCACTCAACGAACGGGAGAATCCATTCTCTCGTACATACTACGCTGGTCTAACATCAAGAACTCCACGGCACACACTTCCGAGGAGAGAACGATCGACGCCTTCAAGAATGGCGTCAAACGCCCGGACTTCAAGGAAGAATTCGGGCGCGTCAAGCCCAAGACACTCGACCACCTCATGGACATCACCAACATGTGGGCAGACGGAGAGGATTCCGTCCACCGAGCACATTCGGATGAGGAACATGACTACATCCGCAGACGCGAGTGCCGTAGCAAGCGAAGATCGCGTGTCTACGATGACTGCAACGGACCAGACATGGTTGCGGCTGGCTACACTGAACACCGCAATGAAAACAACCGCAACAGCGGCAGATACCGTGGAAGCAACTTCCGCGATGGAGGACGCCCAACGCAAACGTGGCAGCGCCACGGCCGCGACGACGAACCCTCGGCATACGATAAGTAGTCGGGCCCATGCACCATCCTCTTCTACATCGACAAGCAGGATGGAAAAAAGAAGGCCAGCCACATGCTCAAGGACTGCTGCGAGTTCCAAAAACTCAGCGAGGGTTTCACCCAGATGCGACGGCAGATCCTAAACCCCGGGTTCGGACCCGCACCTGTACCAGGCGACATCGCCCACGGAGCTCCTCCACCACCACCCGTGGGACCTTCGAATCAAGAAATCGCACCCGTGCAAAACAACGGCGTAAACGGGTACCCCGCGCCAAAAGGGTCCCTGATGATCCAAAAAGGGCGCCCAACAAACAGGGCGCAAAATAAGATCACCCACCAAGTCAGCCTGGCTGCAACCGCTCCACCCGTCATCCCTGAGTACCTCAGCGGTTCGGAGTCCTGCATCACATTCAGTCATTCGGATCACCCCCGTCAGAGCCCTCGCCTAGGTCATGCTGCCCTGATGCTTGAGGCGCAGATCATAGGGTTTGAGATGAGTCGCGTCTTCATGGACGGCGGCAACGGCATCAACCTGATGTTCCCTAGAACCCTAGCAGCAATGCGGCTCCGCTGGGCAGCCTGGAATAATCCAACACAATGTTCCACGACATAGTCCCAAGGAAGGGCATATTTCCCCTGGGAAAGATATGGCTCGATGTCATCTTCGGCAACCTAAAAACTTACGGTGTGAGCAGCTCGAGTTCGAAGTAATGGACTAGCCATCACAACACCATTCCATCTTCGGGCGCGTGGCATTCACAAGGTTCCTGGCAGTACCACACTATGCGTACCTGCTACTCAAGATGCCAGGGCCTAGGGGCGTCATCACGGTCCAGGGAAGCTCCACCCGATCTGACCACTGCGACAGAGAATTCAACATAATCTCCTAGTCGTTCGGCATGCAGGAGGAGCTCACAAGACTTCAAGAGGTGACAGACAACGAGGCACTCCTAGTCTCCAGGAAAAACGCACCCGATATGTTGTTTGACTCAACAGTCAACATGAAAAAGGTGCAAGTCCACCCGACGGACGCCTCCAAGACGACGCTGATCACCAATGACCTCAGCCCCGCATAGGAAAGCGTGCTCGTCGAATTCCTCCATGAGCGCTGGGAAATCTTCGCCTGGTGTCCTGCGGACATGCCAGGAGTTCCCAGAGAATTCGCTAAGCATGCACTCAATGTGTTTCCAGACACCAAGCCCGTCAAACAGTCCATCCGACGATTTTCCGAGCCACGGGCCGAAGCCGTGAGTCGAAGTCAATAGACTCCTCGACGCTGACTTCATCCGGGAGATCAAGGAAAGCGAGTGGCTAGCCAACACTATACCGGTCCCTAAAAAGGACACGGACATCCTGCGGATGTGCGTGGACTTCACGTCGCTCAACAAACATTGCCCAAATGATCAGTTCCCTCTACCTCGGATCGATCAGATCATCGATTCGACTGCAGGATGTGAGAAACTCTCCTTCCTTGACGCCTACTCAGGCTACAATCAGATTCGACTGAAGGTCGAAGTTCAGGAGAAAATGGCGTTCATCACGCCATTTGGAGTATTCTTCTACAACACAATGCCCTTCGGGCTGAAGAACGCAGGTGCCATGTACCAGCGGTGCATGCAGGCGTGCCTGAAGATCCAGACCGGCCGCAACATATGGGTCTATGTCGACGACATAGTCATCAAGACAAAGGAGGCCAAGACATTGATCGACGATCTCCGCGAGACGTTCGACAACCTCGACCACTACAAGATCAAGTTGAACCCAGAAAAGTGCGCCTTTGGCATCCCATCTGGCCAACTACTTGGCTACTTCATCTGCCAGCGAGGGATCGAGGCGAACCCGAAAAAAATCTGGGCCATACTGTCCATGGAAAAGCCGAAGAACCTCAAAGGTGTCCAGCAGCTAGCTGGGCGCATCGCGGCGCTGAGCAGATTCATCAGCCGCATGGGTGAGAAGGCCCTGCCTTTCTACCAGCTGCTACGCAAAGCAGACAAATTCGAGTGGACACCTGAAGCAGACGACGCATTCGAATATCTGAAACGACTGCTCTCCACCTCGCTAGTCCTGGTCACCCCAAAGGAACACGATCCTCTACTGCTATACATAGCAGCCACGCATCAGGTGGTAAGTACCGTACTCGTGGTCGAACGACCCAAAGATGGAAAGACCCATGGGGTCCAACCCCCATCTACTACCTCAGCGAGGTATTGATGCCAACAAAACAGAGGTACCCTCACTACCAGAAACTCGCCTACGGCGTGTTCATGACGGCTCGTCGATTGAGCCACTACTTCCAGGAGCATCAGGTGATGGTCGTTAACGAGGCGCCATTATCCAGCATCATGAACAACCTCGAAGCTACAGGACGCATAGACCTATGGGGCATTGAGCTATCCCCCTGGACATAATCTACGAGAAGCGCCATGCGATAAAATCTTAGGTCCTCCCTGACTTCCTCGTCCACTGGATGGAGCTCCAGCTACCGGATACCCCAGACATGACACAGTCATGGATGATTCACTTTGACGGCTCCAAACGCGAGGCTGGAGCAGGATCTGGCGTCATACCGATGTCCCCGCAGGGTGATAAGATGAATACGAGGCCCTCATCCATGGCATGAGGATGGTCAAGATCTGTGGCGCAACGCACCTAGTCATCTAAGGAGACTCGAACCTCGTCGTCCAGCAGACGATGAACGAGTTCGACGCACACACCGCTAACATGATCGCGTACCGTGTGCTCTACAACTCACTCGAAGGATACTTTGACGGCTGCGAGATTCGGCACGTTGGAAGGGAAAGCAACGAAGAAGCTGATAGACTTGACAACATCGTGTCCACCTGCGCACGGGTGCCACCAGGCGTGTTCCTCGAGCAAATCTGTGTCCCCTCCATCAAACAGAAATTCCCCAAGGGATGACCCAAAGAAGCAGAGCACTCGGGGGCTGCGCTACCCGAAGGACAGGAAGGACCCGAAAATCTCGACACGGAGGTCGCGTTGGTCAACCTGATGTAGGTCATGGCAATCGAAGAAACATGGACGCAACCCTACCTTCGGTACCTGATAAATAGAGAACTTCCTGATGACCCGACAGATGCCCGACACATATCTCGCCGGTCCAAGGCCTTCACCATCATCAATGGCGAGCTGTATAAGCGCGGCATTTCGGGTTTACCCCAAAGGTGCATCACCATCGGTGATGGAAAAACCATCCTCCAAGACATCCATGAGGGCATCTGTGGCCATCACGCGGGCAGCCGCGCCCTCGTCGCCAAAGCTCTACGAGCTGGATTCTACTGGCCAACGACCATGAACGATGCCAAGGACATCGTCCAAAGGTGCAACGGCGGCCAGAGGTTTGCGGATAAACCACACGCACCAGGATCGGAGCTCAGTCCCATACCCCTGGCCTGGCCCTTCGCCCAATGGGGCCTCGACATGATCGGCAAACTGCCCAAATCTTCGAAAGGAGGCCACGTCTACCTCCTGGTCGCAGTCGACAAGTTCACCAAGTGGATCGAAGCAATGCCCTTCACCAACCAAAAGGGCAAAACGGCCATCAAATTCTTCGAGTCCATAGTCTACAGGTTTGGCATGCCGCACAACATCATCACGAACAACGGGTCGAACTTCATATCTAAAGAATTCCAGGACTTCTGCGAAGGCCTTGGGATCAACATATCATATGCCTCTTTGGCGCACCCGCAAACCAACGGGCAGGTCGAAAAGGTCAATGGCCTCATAGGCGGCGACATCAAGAAACGTCTACTCAGCCCACTCGAACGGATTGCGGGACCCTGGGCAGAAGAGCTACCCTCCGTCCTCTGGAGCTTGCGCACAACGCCAAACAGCTCAACTGGCTACACGCCATTCTTCATGGTACACAGATCCGAGGCCGTGTTACCTGCGGAAGTACGCCATAAGGCCCCATGGGTCGTCACCTACAGCGAAGCCGAATCAACGGCAGCACTCGAAGAAGCCGTCGACACACTCGACGAGGCATGCGACATCGCCGCGGCTCGCTCAGCGGTCTACCAACAGAGCCTCTACAACTATTACAGCCGTCGGCTGCGCCCAAGGACCTTCGTCAAAGGAGACCTTGTCCTATGACTCGGAGTGGCCGAAAAAGCTCGAGTCACCCTGGGAAGGACCCTACATCATCACCAAAGTCATCCCAGGTGGCGCCTACCGCCTCAAGGACGTCAACTCAGGATTCGCATACTCCAACCCATGGAACGTCGCACAATTGCGACGCTTCTACCCCTAGCTATCCCTCTTTACTTTCAATAAGGCTACTCAGCCGAACAATGTACCTCATCGTTACAATATGAATAAAATCTAAGTGTCTCGCCCGAAAATTTATCCTTTTTATTATATTACTTTCTGTTACAACACACTCGGGGGCTCTGCCTCACCTCACGACTTCGTCGACTGGGTACAACGCATGTAAACCTGAGTAGATGACCATGTCAGGCTAACGAAAATGGCATGCATACAACCAAGCACCACATGCTAATACATGTAACCTTTGCAACAAAGGGCACAACAATCCCACTAGAAATATATACAAGTTTTACATCTATCCTTTTTACAGGGCCTACCTATTCTGAAGGATCACATGTGCCTGATGCTCAAAAATATCTACAATCTCTTCGGCATACTACCTAACAGCCGCGTAATGTGGGCGCATGTCCCATAGGCCACCATCTGGTCAAGGGGGCGGCCCAGCCGGCACAACCGCAACATCAACATCAGGGCGATGGAGCCGAACAAGGGAAAGGGCGGCCTTCACCCTCGCAACCAGCTGGTGCCGCACCAACTCCCTGACATGACCCACGTCTTGAAACTTCGCCAGCAAACCCCATAGATTCGAAGGCGCCTTATCAAGGGGGAACATGATGTACATAATTGACGCCAGAGAAGTCTTCACCTTCCTTAGAACCCGTGACACTTGATCAGCACGATCCAGCACAGTTGCAGGGACAGTGGCCTGGTCGTGGTCCATCGAAAAAAGCCTCCGGCTTCCATATCCTGTTGGGTTAGGCAATTGATCCGAACTGCAATGCGCTCCTTATCCTCCTTCGGAACAAGGTTGGCACCTGCCGAAAAATACAGAGTAAGATGACATGCAAGCAAGGAGCATCCGAAAACAAGCAGCAGCTCAAGAAAACTTACCCTATAGCTGCTCGGCCAACTGCCGCAGCTCCCCCATCAGATACTCCTCCCTGGCGGTAGCTCGCTCCGCCTTCGAATTCCACACATCCGCATGGCCTCGGACGCCAAATATCTCCTTCTCAAAACTGCGGACTCGGTCACAAAGAAAAACAAGCTGCAACGCATCATACGAAGATGGTCGTGGCTGAGGAGCAGTCGGAGTATTCATGGGAGCCTCAACCGAAGGTACCTAAAGGAAAGCAAGCACGAATATGAACAACACATGTCTTGGGCAACAGCTCGAAGCATCATTTATATACATCAAAAGCCACTGCGTGGCACAACGAGAAATTGTTCATCACCAAAAGCATATGTTACAAAAGAAGGTAAACTATCCTAGAGTTACAACGACGAAGTCTAAGCAGCCGCATCCAGAGTGGCCTCGGAGCCAGAGTGCATGTCCCTGGCTTCTCCCTGCTGCCTCTCCGCATAGTCCGCTAGTAGGTCGATAAACTTCGGACCATACCACTTACAACGAGAAGTGAAGAGAGAAAAGGCTACCTCGGAGCCGTCAGGAGCTGTTGGCATCTGGGAGGTGACCTGGTGAAGATCCAACTCCACTCCGGACGCCATGGCCATGGCCATCCCCATGGAAGCATCGATTCCCTTCTGCTTACGCTTGTAGGCCGCAGGGGCATCCTCCGGCGGCGCATCCGCTAGAAAATCAACATCCTAAAGGGCAGCGCCCTTGGGCATGATCTCCTTGTAGAAGTGCTGGAGAACTTCCTTGGCCTTGGCAAGGGAGCCAGCAGCAGTGTCGCAGTGATCTTCGACCGCTGCGGTGGCATCATCTAAAGCACTCCCGTTCTCCAAGACATTGCGGTTAAACGCAATTCCCGAAGCATCTGACGCACAAGAAGAACAAGAAGGAACCAAATAAGGACATGGCAAAAAGCGCAGCCGAAAAATCCAAGAAAACGGCTACATGCAAGACACATACTGGAGAAGGCCTTGGCCGCAGCCATCAGCTTCTCGGCCACCTCCTTCTCGCACGCAGCCGCAATAGTTGTGAGCCGCTCTTCGTGATCTGAAGCTTCCTGCTGCAGGTGCTCCTTGGCCGCGGCGGCGTCAGCCAACTCCTGCTGCAGGCGCTCCTTTGCCTCCATGGTATCTACAACCTGCTTCTCTGCACGACCAAGGCTCTTCTCAAGAGCATCCAGCCGGCGAAGGGCCACGTTATTCTCATCTAGCAAGTGTCAAAGACGCACATGAGCAACACAAGATACATTCAAGCAACGAGTAACAACGATAAGAGAGAGAAAGACACGTACCTCAGAGCTGAATCATGCTGGCCTCCAGCGACAGATGCTGCTGGATAAGTAGGTTTGCACTATGCACAAAGGGCTGCGGAAAGAAGCAAAAGAAAACAATCAAGAAAGAATCAAGAAAAGGGCTCGAGGGCTGTGCCCCACAACGAGCACAACGTCAAGCAAAAACAACCTGACAAAGACTCAGGGGCTCCCCCAGGACAAAAGGGAAAAATAACTCACATGCTTAGACGGAGACTCCGAAGGTCCCGGTGCAGTCTTCTGGGAGACGATTACTCGAGCCTCCTGCGGAGAGGGCTTTGGAGCATCGCCTCCAGAGGTGGCCACCGTCTGAGAGGGAGGGGCCATCAGTTTTGACTCCCCTACGGCCTCCTGAGTGGCCTCATTAAAAGAGCCCTCAGAGGAGTGGCTGCAAGGAAAACACCAATCAAAAACAAGAAGACAAGAAAACAAGAACGAATAGAATCCCAAGGTACTTACGAGTTGATATTGCTCAAGTCAAATACGGACAGCGCCCTCTTCTCTTTCTTCTCTTCCTTCTTCCTCTTGGTCGGCGACTGCAGCGCTATAGCCCGCACGGGCATGGCCGGGATAGGTGAGGAAGAAACGCCGTCATCTTCGCTATGGCGCACAAGACGGGTACCTAGGAATCAGCAGAGTCGAGGCATCCGAATACTCGCTCGAACTCCGTGCCCGCTTACGGGTCTGCCCCTTGCTCGCCTCGGGAGCTTCCTTCAGTTGGCGACTGCACCGGCGGAAGCTCGGACTCGGAGTCCACAACCTCGTAGTCCGGCGCAAGCGGAAAATTTTCGGGCAGTGGAGGCACCATGCCAGCCACCTTGAGCTCCTACACAATGAAGACATCAAAGATCAGTACAAGCAATTATAAACAAAAGCACTCGAAAAGGCACAGCGCGCACGTCGCAAATCTACACCTGCGGAACTGGTCTTGCGGCACTGAAGGGGGACGTCAACGACTTCCCTGGAAGATCCTCATTGGACTTGTACTTCAGCAATGGCCAAAGAACTCTGTCGAGGTCCCCCCATGGAGAGCTCCTCAGCCGAAACTCTCATCGGGTCATGGCAGCCAGAGTAAAGTAACATCAGATGCGCCCTCGCCTGGAGTGGCTGCACCCAATGTTTGAGGAAGGTGCGGATGATGTACACACCGTTCACCTCCTTCTCCGCAACCATCTGGAGGGATTCCACCCAACGGTAGAGCTCCTCTACCTCCTCCACCTCGCCCTCCAGGACATAGTTCTTCCAGGATCTCTTCGGCAAGATCTCCTGAGTAGAGTCGAAGTGGGCAAGGACGAAGTTTTGCCCGTCCACTGTGGAGTTGCGGTTTTAAAACCACTTCCTCCTCCAGTATTCGACGAACTCAAACATTGAAAAGGAGAAGAAGAGAACAGAAGATCGAAGGGAAATAACACAGCCGACGAGCGGGTAGACCCTGCCGGTGCTAGACCGCCTCTTCACGGAATAGAGCTTCCAAAAGAGGCCAAAGTGCGGCTCGATACCGAGCCAGCACTCACAAAAAGTAACAAAGCAAGCGATGTGGATAAGAGAATTGGGCGAAAGATGGTGGAGTTGGATGCCGTAGAAGAACAAATGTCCACGAAGAAAATCGTGGACTAGGAAAGAAAGACCGCGAAGAATGAAGGCAACAAACATCACCCGAAACCCTACGGGTGGACGGGGAATTACCTCATCACCGGGGATTTTGACGGCCTCCTTATCCTGCGAGATCAAACCCGCATCACGCAGCTTGCAGGTCGCCCTCGCGCGTCTCCGTACACCACCACCCACCATCGGTGATACGAGCGGCGATGGTGCTTTTCTTGCTGCCGGCAGCAGCACTTGTGCCCTCTCCGGTGGAGGACTTCTTTGACTTCATCATCGTGGTGCGTCGACGACGACGGTGTGCGCGCAAGAATGAGGAAGGGAACGATCGAAGAACGTCCAGTGCGTGCAAGGATGAGCTCGCGAAAATGGAGGCAGTGAAAGCAAATGGCTAAGGGTGAAAACAAACTACTATTTCCCCACAATTATAAAGACGAAGACGATGAACATAGAACGTTCATCTAGAAGCCCTAACGTCAGGATCAGATCCAACCGTCCATGTGTCAACATAGTAGTGAACCGTCGCCCGCACGCCGTCCACTATGCACGGAAACCAAGGAGACGCCATAATTCTCGCCACGTCGCGCACAACTAGTCAACTCCAAGTCAGAAAGTGGGACCCACGTTCGTCCAGTCACGTCACCTTTGGCGCCACAGACGGTTGAGGTCACCGATCGTCAGCACTGACATCATCAAAACCACGATGGTAACGGTTAGAACTCTTCGGCTGACAGCTAAAAGTACTCACTCGAATCTATGATTCAAGCAACTACTCGGGGGCTACTCCTATCAAGAGTGTTGGTTGCGCACCCAAGGAATGACTAAGGTAGCACACCAATATTGATTCTTCGAGTCCTACATCGAGCCTACGACTCCACTACGGACTCGGGGGCTACTCCCATAGGGAGGATTGATTCAAGCACCCGGAAAATTTGTGTCCTACGGACCTGAAGTTAAAAACGGCTGAACTAAAGTCTCTGCTCGAGTCTACGACTCGAACAGACACTCGGGGGCTACTCCCATAGGGAGCGCTGGTCGCGCACCCTATGAATTCTTCGACTGCGATCCTTCGGATCACAAATGCAAAACTTTCTAGCAACTTTGCCCCAACCAACGCTAAGTGAGTAACAATCTCCTTGGCCACCCAAAATACCTCTATGGTGATAAAGTTTCAGATGTTGTGTCTGCGACACAAAGATAATACCTACAGATACCGTCTGATGGCCTGGTAACGCACCTGACTGTGCTGTGCTAGTAAAAATCCGTGCCAACATGCGCGATGAAAATCCCGACGGACGCGTTGGATACATCATTCGAAAACTACTGGGATTCAACTTCTGTAAGACCTCAACAGCCTGAGTCGAATTACACCAGCATCTGTTCCAGGTTTGAGTCTAGGGACTCGAGTCTGAAGAAGATCGTGTTGTTTTGTCCTAAGACAGTTAACTGACCCTGATCCGTCAGGAGAGTTAGGCACGCACATCAGCAATCCCTACACACTAAAGTCATTCTTTTCTCTGATAAACAGAAATAACTTTACCCGAAAGATTGAAGAGTCCTCAGCCGAATCTACGATTCGACTGAACACTCGGGAGCTACTGACATGGTTATACCCCGCGGGTATACGACATTAGCATACCTGGTCCATCCCAAGGAAGGCCCACAAGAATATATAAGGCCTATGGAGACTTTCGGGTGGCCCAAACCCATGGCGTCTTCGGATCCTTGGAGAGCAAGACTAGAATAGATAGAATATTCAAAGGGGCAAACCCTAAACTTGTAACTGACTCGATCTATGCCTGGGACCTTCCTACCTCTATATAAAGGCTAGGAAGGCACGACGAGGAGGGTACCTCTCAACTCACCGCATACACATCTCCACGCCAGATTGCATCTGCGCACCCCTGTAACTTTCGGTTCCGTCATAATCAAGAGCAGACAAACATGATTAGGGTTTTCCCTCCGGGGGCTTGAACCTGGGTAAATCTCGTGTCCCCTGGTTGCTTGTCTGTTAACTGTTCCGCGATCTCCAGCACCCCCATCTTCTCCAAAACCCAAGCTCATAACAATAAGCATTGACGAGATTAAACCTCGTCAATAGACTCTTGCCCTTGGCGATCTGTCCCTTCAAGAAGAAGGATTTACCCTTTTTAGCTTCGAGGTCCGCAAGCATCTTGTGGAACTTTTCATTGGCAGCAGTCCTCAGAGTATTCTCATTCTGCAAAATAGAGCAAAGTTGCTTAGTCTACTTGGAGCATCTAGCCGTATAAATATCCGCCTAGAAGCTTGGGGCCTATAGTACGAGTTTTATACTCAAAACTATGCTTAGTATTTATTTAAGCATCTAGTCGGAACTAATTCTGTTTCAACTAGATGCTTGAGGGCTACAGTATCAAAATTTACAAACACTACGTATGCTACTCTAAAAGTATCTAGTCGGAATAATTCATTCAAACTACATACTTGGGGGATACAGTGCAAAGTTTCTAGCTTAGTCACTCTTAGAGCATCCAGACCCAAAGACCTATGGTTTTTCGTCTAAATTCTCGGGGGCTACAGTGGGATACTATATATTAAATGCAAAAGGCATGCAAAACTTACAAGTGCGATGATCTTGAGGTTGCTGGCGCTCTCAGAAAAAAACTTGCTAAAGGCAAGTGTGTTTACACGGACAATCTCCGCCTGTTTGAGCAGCTCCTCAAGGACGCACATAGGAGAAGTCGGTGCAGCACCAGGAGCCAGATTTGAGCTACTCGTTGTGAGCACCGAATGGACAATCTTGGGAAGCTCAGTGGGCGTCTTGGGTGCAACGGCTCCGCCTTCGACAGAAGTTCCGCCTTCCATCATTCCCTTACCGCTACCAGTGGCATCCTTAGCCTAAGCTTCAGCCACTTTGGAAGACGTGCTCTCCTATGTCACCTGTTCGCCGGCAACGTGGAGCTCTGTGGTAGCATCTGAGACCTCCTAAGAAGGAGTTGGGTCCACTTCCATGGCGGAAGGTTCAGATGTTACCTTTGCCGGAGATACAGCGGGTGCGGCAGAAGGCTGGACGCTGGGAGTAGGAGGGGTGATGGAGGGAGACGCCCGGACAAACATTTCTTTCATGTTTTTAGAAGCCCCTGATGTTTTGGAGGTCTTATTCAAACTAACACTGGCTTTCTTCCTAAAACGTGCAAAAGTATAAGTATAGGAATGAGATGAGCAAAAGACGATGTCAGATAATAAGAAGCTTACACAATGGTTGGTGCCTTGTTCAACGGGATAAAGTAATTCTTATTTTCTTCGCCTCTAGGGAGGCGGTGGATCTCTTGGAGGCTCCACCCTCCATCTTATTTTTCTTGCCTCCATCGACAACGTCAGAGGTGGAGCTCTTCCGCTTTCGCGCCAACGGGACCTCGTCGTCAGACACGACAGTGACTTCCTTCATCTTGGGGTCATAGACTTGGGAAGCCATGCTACCTTCTTCCAAGATCCCTAGATGTTATGTGAATCCTAAGTGTTAGATACAAGGGTATGTGCAAGACGGAAGAACTGGAGTACATGTCATACACAGAAAATAAACGAGTACCTCTGGGAACTTGCCGCCCTCAAACATGTCGTAGGTGATGGTGAAGCCACGCTTTCGATCCTTCACCTTTACTATGTCTTTGAGGCGAAGCTTGACGGAGTCACTAGAGAAGTTGTCCTCGGAGATTCGGAGGCTATCTTTCCTATCCTTGGTGTACTGGTGCATAAGCTTCGCGCGGTGCTGCAGAGACTGGATCCGCCTGACGAACCAGCACATGGCTAGGTCCAAGCCGGTCAGACCCGTATCTATGAACCAGTCAATCTGCCTTACAACACGAGAGGCTTCATCGTCATAAGGGAGGAGGGCTTGTGATCTTCATGTCAGGGATTCAGTGGGGGCCCCATCGACAAAATCCGGGTACGATGTTTCTCGGCCAGCCAGAGGGATACCTTGGCCGTAGAAATACATCCTCTGCCAGTTTTTGCAGGACTCGTGTCCTACGATGTCAGGAACCGCCAGCCAGGCCAGATCTTGAAGCTATTTGTTCCGCAGTTTCTGAGCTCCTCCTTGATCGCTCCGGCTTCCCTCTTCACGGTGAAGAAGTAAATGAATAGATCTAACCTAGGTCTAATTCCTAGCTAACCCTCGCACAGCGCCGCGTAGTTGCTAAGCGCGAGGATGCTGTTCGGGGAAATATTTTGAGGTTGAACCCGGAAGTGGCTAAGGACTTCTATTAAGAAGTCGGAGTTTGGGAGGGAGATGTCGCACACTAACTGAGCCTTGAGGTATACCTTTTCTCCGTCTTGGGGAGAAGGAACGACCTCGCCGGCCGGCACCGCCCGCCAGAACAGGCTCTCTATCGCAGGGAGGTACCCTTCACCGAGCATCTCCCTCATATCGCTCTAGGAGATGTTTGAACCTCGCCATTCTCCTTTGTGTGAGTCTGTTTCCTCCTCCAACGGCTCCAGCCTCGCTGGAATTTGTTCGCCGCCGGTGGATTTGACCACCGCACTGCGCGGCACCACCATGCCCTCCGGTGGGACGTAAACAAAGCCATATGGCCTGGCCGTAGCCTCGCCAGACGTCGCCATCGATGGCGCGCTGCTGCTGCTCACCATTGGGGTGGATGGAAGGTGACTAGAGATTGGAAAAAGGTTAGGGTTTTCTCTGTGTGCGCGAGGATCTCGAGGAGAGATTTGACTGGAGGAAGACGATGACACGAGGAATAATGAGGTGAAAAGATAAATGTCACCGCAATTATAATATATAGTACTCGGCGTCAAGATTCGTGCAAGTTGATCCAACGGTTGATGCATGGACAGCGTGTGCGCGAGCGTGCGTGGAAATTTTGCCACGTTTCCACCGTAACCGCCAACGTTTTGTATCCTTCACGCGGGAAAAACGGCTATGATTACGTTCTCTGCATATGTGAGTTACGAGGCATTGTTGACCTATGGTTTATGACACCCTACTAACACAGGCAGGTGAGAAGTCCCATCTGAAGATTCCGGCATGGACGGATCTTGTCCGGCTACGAGAAGAGTTTGGTGGAAAGCTCAGTGATTCTCCGACTTATGTATCGAAGACGGAGAGCATCACATGGTTCTTGGGAGGACTACAAGATATTGCTTGATGATTTGCCGACATTCATCTAGATAGAGCATTCAACTTGAAAAGGCAAGACGACGCAAGATCTCGGAGTTCTCCGGGGGCTACTGTTGAGGATATGCTAAATGGTATCACCATTGCATGTCTCTAATCCGGATAACCCGGGTGGCCCACAGTTGGTAGCAAGGCCTATGGCCTGCTGGACGGCCCAGTTAGATGGATCCATAAGGGAGACTCATGCCGAATGAAGGAAGGCTATGATGGAGTCATCGGCGTACCGGGGGGGCTTTGAGTGCAAGACACGTTAGACTAGTTGTATACTATGTAGGACTCTGTAACCTGTCCGGCTATATGACTTTCCCTGTAACCCTAGGATCTAGCGTAGCCGGACCTAGAGGAGTCTTTAGGAAATAACTTAACTCATATCACGCACAGCGAACCGATCCCTGTAACCCGATGTATTGCTGTTATAGTGATTAATAGCAGGAGTAGGATTCCGCTACCGTTATGGAATCTGAACCTGGGTAAGCTATGTCACCTCGTACCCGCCAACCTTTCGCCTTACCCCACGTCTCTAAACACGCTCTGTGAGGACCCTTCCATGACGTACTCGTCGGCAATACCACGACAGCAGGAAGGCATCAGAGTTGGTGCTGGACCCTACCTCCGATCCATCACCGACAGTAGCACCGTTCCGAGACGCTGCCAAGGTTTCTTGGTCCCCTACGAGATCCAAGCATCCCCTCCCAAACTCTCTGTTGCGCGCTGGACCTGCTCCCGCCTGCCGCCTCTGCGTGTTGGTGCTCCTGCTCCCACGACGGCCACGATATGACCTCCGACAATGGGGTAACTGCCCAGTCTCCACTCCCTGCAATCCTTGGCGCCATGCCACCCTGTTCCTCCCAAACGCCGCTAGCGGGGATGGTGGCCATGAAAGCAGATATCAGACCTAGACGAAGAGCTCTTATCAATTATATATTTCTCAATAAACAAGCAGATTTAATCCATAGTATATCTGAAGGAGTTCAGACACATCCTCTGATATTTTGGGCACTGGATGTTCTACAGAAGAGGACATATCCAATGTTGAAGATCATGATGATTGATAAGTTATGTAGATTTCCTTGACAAGCTTGACGTTTTGCTAGCTGAGAGAAGGTGGGTGAAGCACTAGATGATGCCGAGCAAATTCCTGCAGACGCAAGGTGTACACAAACTCTTACTACAATCGAAATTTTGATTTTTAGAGATGTTGTCTCTGATAATTGCCAAAAGATGGCACATCAGCTTGTTTAAGCTGCTTGGCATAATCAGAGGAACTAAGGCTGTTACTCGGTGCACATAATCAAAGGCTTCAATTCCTTCAAGAAAACATCAAAGGCTTCAATGCAGTTTGCAAACTATACATCCGTTAAGCATTTCATATGGTGGGCTGTAGCCTTGCTCAACATGTTTTTTCAGTTCAAGCTCAGGTGCTCAGTGACTACGTAGAAGTCTTTGGTGACGATCCATGTTACGCTTCAAAGTTGGTTAAATGAGCTACCGAGCAGGTCTGTCAACAAGATATGTTTGACTGTTTGTGCATGTGCTAGAGGCTTCAGAGCAGCTTCAGAAATATGTTATCACTTGGCCATTATATTTGCCCATTGGCTAAATATTTTGTTGCTAATTTGTCACTTCAATCAGATCTCTCTATGGATAGTTCAGATAATCGTTGATCCACTTTTACAAGTTACATGAATGGATATTTCCTACTTGGTACTTTCGCTCATTTGTTTGGTACTCAGCATGGTCTCGATGCGGTGGTACTAGCTTGATGTTGGTCTCAATCAATCCCTTTAATCAATTAGTCTGCTATAGATAATGCTACTAGAGTTAATTCGTGTGATCTGTAGCAACTACTCCAGAATTTTGCCCTTTCCGAGTACTTCGGTGTGTAAAGTGAACCATGTCATGTCCCGTAGTTAAACACAATACTACTAAGTAATGGCGGGAGTAGTATGCAACATGTTCTGTTACTAGATGTGGCAAGGAAATTAAGGTGATTGTGATAACATTTACCGAATAAGGTTTGCAATTAGTGATTAACATGACGACGTAGCAGTGCACATGCGTCTGAAAAAAACATCAGCTATGGTATGAATTTGCACCATTCATATTATATTATTATGGTTCAAAGAAAACGTACTTAAGCTTATTTGCATGTATACCAAGACAACAGTAGGTATGGGCAAGGGAAACATGATATTGATGTTCTTCTAAACAATAAAAGATATTCGATGTTTTTCAACGGAATCAGACCATCAAATACTCATGCAGAAGAGAACAAAATTTTCAATCAAAATTTATGTTTTCTATTTTTGTTCAGTAGCAACGCACGGGTATTCAGCTAGTTCTCTTAAGTCTCGGTCGATCAACCTTATCCTGTTTAGGTGGGTAATCCCTCCTCACTTTCCTTTTTTAGTGGTTTGGGCTTTGACTTTTTACGGGCAATTAAAAGCCCAATAACAAGCTAAAAAACAACTTACAAGCTTAGTTACAAATTATATATAGAAAAATCTAATAAATAATTATGTAGAAATTTCAGATTACTCACATAGGTGCAATTGCATACACGTATGCATATGTGCAATTGCATACTTAGTGCAATTACATGTATGGATACACTTGCATACATACATGCAATTACACGTATAGGTCTAATTGCACACTCACGTTCAATTGCATATATAAGTCTGTCGCAATTATACATCATGATTTTTTTAATTATACACATATATGCAATTGCATGTCTATGTGTGCACGTAGAGTTACAGATGAATAATGTGACATAAACGCATGTGTTATTATATAATATATTGTTTGGTTGGCGAAAACAATAAAACGTACGACTGCACATGGATATGTGACTGCCGTGCACCCCAGCAAAAACTACACAAAAAGAGACTAAAAAGTTTCTCCAAGTTTTGCCCGCAAAGTAATTAATTTGCACCGTTTCACCTTGCTGTCTTGCCCACAAATCACACCCAAAGATAAAATAAGAACAAGACATGCCAACACAAAATCAAGTGGACATACAAACAGGCTGGCCCAATAGAAAAAATCCAAAAACAAAACAAGCAAAACAACACATGAAAAATCAATTGCAGGCTCCAATCACCGATCGAGAGCTAACTTAAATCTCGATGAACCAAGAGTTAGCAAAACGGATTGATAAAAGGACCTGTTGTAGATGTCAAGGCGTGTTCATTCCTACATGTTGTCCATTAGCCTTTTCTTTGGTTTATTGGGCTAGCCCGTATAATATGTTGTACTTCCTGTTCTAAAACACTTGGGACATGATGAGGTATTTAAATGCCGATAGTGAGCTCTCATGGTTGTGTATTGGTGATTTTAACGAGGTTCTCCTAAGATAAGAACAAATGGGTCTGAATGACACAGGAATGACTCAGATCAACTTGTTCAGAGAGGTACTGGATGCGTGTCAACTAGGGGACCTAGGCTACATTGTCCTGGACTGGAGTGGACTCAGCTAGCCTCTCTTCAATCCATCCATCCCTCTTCCTCAATTCTTGTGTAAAGATAAATAGGCAAGCGACGGAGCTTGCGCGATGGTCGGCGACCTCCATGGCCACGGCCCTCCCCTGTTTCGCGCCTCTCGGTGACCCCTGCTAGCCATGCGCACTAGCGTGCCCCGCCACCGGACCTGCTAGACAGAGGGATCCTCACCCGTCTCCGCTTTGCCGCTCGCCCAGGTCGCAAGCCTCGGCCTTCGTGAATGGACACCCGCTCCGGTGCTCATGGAGGACGTCGTAGAGGCTGTGGCTGGTGCTCGTGGAGGACGAGTGAGCGCTCCGGGGCGTGCATCGTGTTATATGTTGATCCAACTTCTACAAAATAAAGACCAACTTCTGACAAGTGGAACGAGGCCCGCCGGGGGATTGGGCCGAGAGGATGGTGCCAAGTCAGTTCGTACTCCTATTCCTCCTCATTTTAAATTGTTAGTTTCACAATGTCCTACTACTGATGAAGAGTTTGAGTACATGTCAAAGGTGCCATATTCTAGTGATGTTGGTTCTTTGATGTATTCCATGGTTTGTTCTCGTCTTGATTTATCATATGCTATGAGTTTGATAAGTAGATACCTGGCTAATCCTGGTAAAGAACATTGGAAAGCTGTTCAGTGGGTTTTCAGGTATCTTCTTGGCACTTCCAATGCTTGCTTGAAGTTTGACAGGACTCGTGAGGGACTCGTTGGCTATGCGGATTCAGATTTTGCTACTGATTTGGATAAGAGAAGATCCCTCATAGGTTATATGTTTAATGTCGGTGGTTGTGCTATTAGCTGGAAGGCTATGTTGCAGGTTGTTGTTCCACAATCCACTACTGAAGCTAAATACATGTCTATTGCTGAATCTTGCAAAGAATTAATTTGGTTGAAAGGTTTGTTTGCTGAGATTTGTGGAGATAATTCTTACATTACATTGTTTTGTGATAGTCAAAGTGCCATATACCTTATAAAAGATCTGATGTTTCATGAGAGAACTGAGCACATTGATATCAAGTACCATTTTGTTAGAGAAATTGTTTCTCAAGGTAAACTAAAGGTATGCAAGATCAGCACTCATGATAATCCTGCTGATATGATGACTAAACATGTTCCTGTTGCTAAGTTTGAGCTTTGCTCGAACTTAGTTGGTTTAACTGACTAGCCCAAGTGGCTATTGGCGCTAAAATTATTTGCTTTGTGTTGTTTAGGGAGATGATTGTTGTTGATGCTACAAAAGGAATTTGTATCAAGGTGGAGTTTGTTATATGTTGATCCAAATTCTACAAAGTAAAGGCCAACTTCTAACGAGCGGAGTGAGGCCTGGACCCCCACAGTATGGATCATTTGAAGAACTAGGTTTCCACCGCTATATAAACCTCTTGTAAGATGTCGGCTGAGATAAGTTGCATCTGAGAAAATCCCCGGCGTTTGTAAACACTTCCCGATATAGTCAAGTTTTGCTGGCTGGCGCCCGTGGTTTTTCCTCTCTTTGTTGGAGAGGTTTTTCCATGTTAAATCTGTGTCCCCTTGCTGCAATCTCTTTATCGTTCTTTGTTATTTGCTTGTCGCTATTATAAAAAGTGGTATCAGAGCCCCATGTTACAATCTAGGGTTTGCGACATGTCTTCATTAAAGATTTATCTACCGCAACTGGATAATAGTATAGGGAAAGATGAAAACTATGGTGTAGTCAGATGGGTCGTCATCCAAGGCTAAGGCTTTGTAGGTTCGTGGCCGGAATGAGTAGAGGAATAACAACTATGGCAACAGAGATAAGAGCAAGGACGGCAGAGGTCATTCAAAGTCCAAGGAAAAGGACAAGTTCTGCAGGTATTATAAGGAATCTAATCACGTTATTGATGATTGTTGGAAGCTACAGATGACGAGGGTTCGACTCGTCAATGCCCATTGTTACGGACTTGGATTTTGGATAATATGGGGATGCTGGAAGTCGCGAGATAGTTAACAGGCAAGCAACATGGGGACACGAGGTTTATCCAGGTTCAGGCCCCCGGAGGGAAAACCCTACTCCTGCTTATCTGTTCTTGATTACGGCAGAACCAAAGGTTACAGGGGGTGCGCAGATGCGATCTGGTGTGAGGTGTGTGCATGAGGTGAGCTGGTCCTTCTCGTCGTGCCCTCCTGGCCCTTATATAGATAGGCCAGGTCCCGGGGATAGGTCGAGTCATTTACAGATTAGGGTTGAACCCTTTGAAATTCTATCTATAACTAGACTTGTCCTCCAAGGAGCCGAACTCGTCATGGGCTTGGGCCACCCGAAATCTTCCTGGGATGCAGTTCTTCACGTGGTCCTTCCTTGGGCTGGACCGGGTATACCAACGTCACACACTCGTAGGGTATATCCATGTCAGTAGCCCCCGAGTGTTCAGTCGAATCATAGATTTGACTAGAGACTCTATAATATTTTGGGTGCTACTCACACAAATTTGTCTTTAGGATAAAACATGTTAGTTCATAGGGATTATTGATGTGTCTGCCTGACTCACCTGATGGATCAGGGCTAGTTAACTGTTATAGGACAAAACAACACGATCTTTATCAGGCTCGAGTCCTCGGACTCGAATCCGGAACAAATGCTGGTGTAATTCGACTGAGGCCCTTGAGGTCTTATACGAGTCGAATCCCAGTGTTTTTTAAGTGATGTACCCAACGCGTCCATCGGGATCTTCATCGCGCCTGTTGACACGGGAGTTTACTGGCAGAGCGCAGTCTGGTGCGTTACCAGGCCATCAGACAATAACTGTAGGGCTTATCTTTGCGTCGCAGACACAACATCCGAAGTTTTATCACCGTGGAGGTGTTTCGGGTGACCAAGGAGACTGCTTCTCACTTAGCGTTAATTTGGGCAAAGTTGCCAAAAATATTTTTGTCGAACTTGATCTGAAGGATCTCACTCGAATAGTTCATAGGGTGCGCAACCAGCGCTCCCTATGGGAGTATCCCCTGAGTGTCTATTCGAGTCATAGATTCGAGCAGAGACTTTAGTTTAGTCATTCGCGTTTTCTCCAGTTATCTATCCGAAGGACGCATTTTTTCGAATGCGCGACTAGTGCTCCCTATGGGAGTAGCCCCCGAGTCCGTAGTGGAGTCGCAGACTTGACGTGGGACTCGAAGATCTTTTTTAGGCGATGTTACTGTTGTGATCTCTCAGGTGTGTGATCAATGCTCCTGATAGGAGTAGCTCCCGAGTAGTTGGTTGAGTCGTAGACTCGAGTAAGTACTTTATGCTCAGTCGATATATTCGAGCCGTTGCTAGCTTCACTTTGATGATGTCATTGTTGACAATCGGTGAGCTCAACCATCTGCGATAGCAGAGACGATGCGACAGGACGATCATGGGTCCTACCACCTGACTTGAATTTGACTAGTCACGCGTAACATGGCGAAAGTTACGACGTCTCCTTGATTTCCATGCGTAGTGGACGGCGTGCTGGCGACGGTTCAGTTTGGTGCTGATACGTGGACGGTGAGATCTGGGGCACGCGTTAGGGCTTCCGCATCGACAGTGCTGCTTCATCGTCCTCGCCCCTTTTATACCGTGGGGAAAACAGAGAAATTTTACCCCTTCACCATTTTCCTTTGCTTTTTCACCATTGCCACCATTTCTTGAGCTCGTGCTCTCATCGCGCACTGGACATCATCCATGTATTTCTCTCGGCTTTTATTTGTTCGCATCGCCGCATTCGCCGCTCCGCAATGGGCAAGCCTAGGAAAGCTTCATCCGCTACAGCGGGTTGAAGCGCCGCCGGCGCCGGGAAGAAAGTCACCGCTCCGAGCTGCACCACCGACGGCGAGTGGCGGCGCATGGAGATGTGCGAGTCGTACTTGTGCAAATTGCGCGAGGCCAACTTGATCTCCAAGGAGAAGGACGACGCCATCCTACCGGGCCAAGAGGTAATCCCACGCCCACCCGAAGGGTTTCGGGTTATTTTATATGCCTTTGTCATCCGCGGTCTTTCTTTTCCCTCCCACAAATTTCTTTGCGGGCTTCTTTTTCTTTAAGAGATTCAGTTGCATCATCTGTCTCCCAATTCTCTTCTCCACATCGCCTTCTTTATTACCCTTTGCGAGTGTTGGCTTGGTATCGAGCCGCACTTTGGCCTCTCCCAGAGACTCTACTCCGTGAAGAGGCAATCTGGCACCGGTGGTGTTTATCCACTGGGAGGCTGCAAAATTTCTATCCGCTCCTTTGTATAGTTCTTTTCTTTCTACCTTTGCGAGTCCGTCCAACAGTGGCAGAGGAAGTGGTTCTACGTCTGCGACATCAAGCTGGATGGTCGGCACTATAGGCTTTCCCCCTTCGACTCCACCCAGAAGATCACCCGAAAGCGTTCGTGGTCGAACAAAATTTTGGAGGGTGAGTCTAAGGAAGTGGAGAAGCTCTACCAGCTGGTGGCAGGCAAAGAGGTCAACGGTGTGGACATCATCCGCACCTTCCTCAAAAGTCGGGTGCAGCCGCTCCAAGCGAGGGCACACCCGATGTTCCTGTATGCTGGCCCCAACGATCCAACAAGGGTACTGCCGGAGGAGATGTCTTTGGCGGACCTTGATAGGGCGCTTCGGCCGTGTCAACACCCGTATTTTTAATCCCGGATGCCTGTTATGCCATACATCGCAATCCTAGGATTACCATTTTTGCGAGACATAACAGATTGGATATCACAGTACATCATCCATTACAAACCATACATAAGGTCTTACACAAATAAGGATCTCATGATGCAGTCTTAATACAATTTAAGCAGCGGAATATGTAATAATAACGATAGCGTGGTCACATGCAATGCTGACGATGGGAGATGATCCTACTTGTCATAGCCTTCCTGCTATCCTTCTTCCTGATACTCCTCTTCATAGTCTGGCCATGGGAATAGCCAGGGACAAAGCCATGAGTACTCTTTAAGTACTCGTAAACTAATACTAATAAGTGAAGTGGTTTTGAGTAGGATACTAAGCTCTAGGTTTTTTTTTGAAAAAAGCCAGATTTACCTCTACTAGGTTCAGAAGCAAAGAAAGCTAGTTGAAAGTTTTATAACACCTAAGTGGGAACTTGAATTTCATGTCACAACTCTATTGTGGTCAAGTCAAAGTCATAAATCATTTCATAAGTCATTTTGGAAACATCTGATGACGGAACAGTATGGCCACTCCAACTGTCCATAACCGCGGACGCGGCTATTCGAATAGTTTGACACTCTGCAGAGGTGGTACACTTTCACCACAACATTCGATACATCCATCAGGAACAATCCTGAATTCACCATACTCAGTATGCGGATAATCAATCCTAACCTTTCAATTACACGCCCTAGTATAGACACCTCTCATGTGAGTTTGGCATCCCAACCATGACCAACTGTCATCTTGAGAACTGCACAGGTGGACAATCTTCACAAGGTAGCCTCATCTCAGACCTTGTCTGCAAGGGGACCCATACTAAGGTATATAAATTTCTAGTCAAACCCTACCCAATTTTCGGGTATTGTGGTTGTACGGTAAAATTGGAATGGTATTGCATCCAGACAACCATCAGTTTTATAAAGGGATAAGGCTCATGCCTTAACATTTTCATCATCAAAATCATCTAGTGTCAAGAACACATGGCAAAACATTTCAATAGAATGACTCATCATTCTAAGGTTTTCATAACCATTTTCACCAAGTATTCCCATCTAAAGTTGATCAAGTTTTATGCTTAGCACTAGCATCCAGAAGTGGGGGTAAACACTAATGAGGGGCGGCAAACAAGTGTCAATGATCTAAGTTCAATCTCTTGCCTCAGGATGACATCAATATTATCTAACTTAGGCCAAGTTTTATGCTCTTTATGCTACCTTTAAAAATATTTATAATATCTACAAGTCACTAAGTAAACTCTAAGAGAAAGCTTTGATAAAGAAATAAAATACTAAGCTTGCAAGTAAAATTAGGATGGTGTGTCATCAAGGTGTAATCTTGCTAGGTCAACTTATATAGTAAGGCTTGCAAAGTCAATAGCTTTCCTTGTGCAGAGCAGTGGTTGAAGTTTTCCTCGGCTTCTTCCTCGTAGTATCCTCCTTCCTCCTCGTATCCTTGGTCGGTACTATCGTCTATAAATAAATACGAGGTACACAATCACCACACAATTCTTAACTACTCTATTTAGCACACAAAGGGTCACACTAGATGATCTAGCATCATCACTATTATCACGAAGATTAAAGCACTTGTCTTATTTATTTTATTTTAGAAAAGTAATTTCTACTCATTGAAAAACTACTTAAGATTTAATATTCTCCAACTCAAATATGGGATCATGTTGACACATGTAATCACCACACATTTCAGTACTTGGGAATGTGATTTAAAGTGGTTTCACAATTTAATAAGGTTTAACCTTTTTATTTTAATTAAATAAAATGACTAGAATGGCCGATGAGGCATTATTTTATTACTTGATCATTATTTCTGCAAGTAAACCTATATATTTTTATATATTCTGAAAGGTATGGTTAAATCTGATTTTTGAGAGTTGGAATCAACTCAAAAGCTTTCATGGTTGAATTTTGAAAAAAATTGAATGCAGAAAAGCTTCTGCCTTGTTATTTTTACCATGGGTGATCTACAACTATAATTGGTTTGAATCCAACAGTCTTGGATTAAGCATTCCAGTACCTTACTAACAAAATTGGTTTCATGCATTTTGGTTTAGTGAATCGAGCTGGGTTGATTTTTGAATCTAGGTACAAAACTGATTTTGAAACTAAATTAATAAACATAAGTTTGAATTGCTGGGTCGCGCGAGAGGTTTAACTGGGCTGGCCCACTACGCACAGCGCGTGCGGGCTGGTTAAGTGAACGACCCCACTCGTCAGTGAGACAGCGAGTGGCGAAGGGGTACATGGCGATCTAGGTCGTGCGATCTAGTTTTGATCCTACGGCGGTGGTTCATCGTCCACGCCTGAACAGGACGCAACGAGGTTGAACCCTAGCGCAGATAGTGGGGGTCAGTGCGGGCTCACCGGGGCTCCGGCGATGGTCGGCGATGGGGGCGAACGACAAAGTCAACGACGATCCTCCTGGTACCGGTAGCTCCTCCTGGGGCGGCTCCAATCGACGGCACCTCTCCTCCTCTACAGCGGCAAACTCCGGTGAAATTCCAGCCACCTGGTGCTCTCCTTGCTCCGGGGTGAGTGGGTGTTGTTAGTGAGAGGTGGGGAGTGAGATTGTGTGCTCAAAACGAACGGGGATGGCCTCCTTTTATAGTGCCTGAAGGGGACCGACGGGCGCGGGTGGAGCTCGTCGTGGTCGTCGTCACAGTGGGCTAATGGCATAGGCGACGTTAGGGGGCGGTGCTGTGCTCCCTGGTGAAGCTCAACGGCTTGATGGCGCGGCGTGGGGCGTTGAGGAACGGTCGGAACGTCGCGGCGCTCTAGGCGGGTCCGACGGCAAGTTTAATGGCGCACAACGTCCATGGTCCGCGCGGCGGCGAACGGGGTTGTCTAGCAGGTTTCTGGGGTGCTGGCGATCACTCATGCAAGCGGCGAGGGCGGTGCGCGGTCTGTGGGATCGTGTCGGTGATGGCGCGCTCTTGGCACGCACGCAGAGAAACTGGGCACGAGCTTGTCGTGTGGTCCAATGGCTAGCAATGCTCGAGCGTTGGACATGGGGTGGCGGTGGACGGTGGTTAGTGCTCCAGATAAGGTTGGCGAGGCTAGAGCTTCTCCTAGCTCGCTGGCGACATGGGGGTGGCAAGGGTGCTCTCGGCATGGTCACCATTGATGGCTATGCATGCTCACAGTGATGCTAAGGCTAGTTAGATTAGTTTGATCATCTACTGAGAGTGTAGAGTAAGCTAGAGAGGGGACAAGGTTGGACAAAATTACTGCTACTAATAGTGTTTGATGTTTGTTTGTTTGCTGATTACAAGGTATTTAATGAAATGGCCAAAAGAAGTTCAAATTTGAATTTTGGATTCAAACTTGGTGGGTTTGCTAGGTACATACTAGGGAGTCTTGGGTTAGTTGGATTGGTCAAGGGGCACTAGTTTGGTTGGGTTTTGAAAATGTGTGATCTTCACATATGTTATAGATTCAATTTTCAATTGTCATTTGAATCAAGTTGGCAAATGTTTCTGTAAGTTTGAAAGGTGGGCTTTGATTCACTTTTACTTGGTCTTGCAAGGGGTGAAAAGAATTGGAAAGGTTTTTGTTTGAAATCTTGGACTAGAAACACTCAAAGTGGCCTAGTGAGCAAGATTGGCAAAAATGACCATTTGTCTTTATTTGATTTGTTTTTTTATTTTCTCTTGATTTGTTTCTGCTTGGAAATGTAGATGATGTTGTATTCATATTTAAACCATTCCTTGCTATTTAGGTTAATCACACAAGTCCATTCATGCATTCATACAATCATCTCATACACACATGCATTCATTTGGTTCTTATTTAATCAAAGTTTTTGTTAACCCTAATTTTAGTGATTAGAATTTGATAATCATGATCAAGATTATTTGGGATTTTACAAACCTTCCCTCCTTAAACAAAATCTCGTCCCGAGATTTGAAAAAGAAGAAAAAATATTACCTAGGATTTAAAGAGATCGGGAAACTCCGTCCTGATGTGATCTTCGCGTTCCCATGTAGCTTCTTATTTAGTGTGGTTGCTCCACTGGATCTTGAGAAATATGATGCTTCGGGTCCTGGTGGTTCTGAAAGCTTCCTCCAAAATACGGATGGGTACTTCAGGATACGTCAGGTCATCGTTGATCTCTATTGTGCGGTGATCAATGTTCTTGAAAACTTCGGTCTTCTCCGGAACTTCAAGGCATTTGCAAAGTAACGATATATGGAAAACATTGTGCACTGCTGACATCTCCTCTGGCAGTTCCAATTGATACGATACTTCTCCTTGATGATTCAGAATCTTGAAGGGTCTGATATATCTGGGGGCTAACTTTCCTTTGAGCTGGAAACGCTACATTCCCTTCAAAGGCGACACTTTGAGATACACAAAATCTCCGATATTGAAAGAAAGGTCTCGACGTCTCTTGTCGGCATAACTCTTCTGTCTTGACTGGGCGGTCTTGAGGTGCTCACAAATCTTGTGAAATTTCTCTTCTGCTTCTCTTAGGATGTCGGGTCTGAAGATCTGACTCTCTCCTACTTCCGAACAATTCAAAGGGGTAGGACACTTCCTTCCATACATGAACTCAAATGGGGCCATTTGCAAACTAGCTTGATAACTGTTGTTGTATGAAAATTCTGCAAACGGCAGGCAGTCTTCCTATTTAGATCCATACTCTAGCACACATTCTCTCAACATATCTTCGAGTATTTGATTTACTCGCTCCGTTTGTCCATCTATCTGAGGATGATACGCTGTGCTGAAATCCAATCTTGTTCCTAGTCCTTCTTGGACTTTCTTCCAAAATCTCGAGGTAAACTGAGTTCCTCGATCTGATACAATGTTCTTGGGGACTCCGTGCAAACTGACGATTCTAGCGATGTATAACTCTTCTAGCTTCGAACTCTGGTAGGTGGTCTTGACTGGTAATAAATGGGCTACCTTGGACAATCTGTCAACTATGACCCAAATAGAGTCATTTCCCCTACTAGAAGTAGGCAATCTGGTGATCAAGTCCATTCCAACTGAATCTCATTTCCATTCCGGAATCTGTAATGGTTGCAACAGTCCTGCGGGTCTTTGATGTCCCGCCTTGACTCTCTGACAAATGTCACACTTGGCTATATAGCTTCCGATTTCTCTCTTCATGTTATGCCACCAAAATTGTAACTTCATATCCTGATACATCTTTGTTCCTCCAGGGTGGATATAATAAAGAGTATCATGGGCCTCTTTCAAAATATCCTGCTTCAATTCTAAGTCTGTTGGTACACAGAGACGTCCTTTGTACCATAGAACTGCTTCTTCATCCTTGGTAAATCCGGGTACTTGCCTGTACCGATGTGACGTTTGATTCCGTCGATACTAGCATTTCCTTTATGCGCCTCCTTGATCTGACTGATCAAAGTGGGTTGAAGTTTTATGCTAGCCAAAAATCCTTCACTTACTAATTCCATTCTGAAATCTTCCATCTCTTTGTGCAAACTTGGTTGCTCCTTCGGAATCATGGAGTTCAAGCGACACGACAATCTGCTAAGTGCACCTGCTACCACATTGGCTTTACCAGGGTGATAGTGGATGTCCAGATCATAGTCCTTGATTAGATCAATCCATCTTCTTTGCCTCATGTTTAGCTCCTTCTGAGTGAATATATACTTAAGGCTCTTGTGATCCGAATAAATCTCACAACGGTTTCCCATAAGATAATGCCTCCATGTCTTCAGGGCTAGAATTACGGCTGCTAGTTCAAGGTCATGGGTTGGATAATTCTGTTCATGCTGCTTCAGTTGCCGGGATAGATAAGATATAACTTTTCCTTCTTGCATCAACACACATCCGAGACCGATCTTGGATGCGTCACAATATACATCAAAGGGTTTCATAATATCCAACATGATCAAGATTGGGGATGAAATCAATCTCCTCTTGAGTTCTTGAAAACTCGCTTCACATTTGTCTGTCCATTCAAACTTCTTTTCCTTCTTCAGCAATTGGGTCATGGGTCTAGCGATACTCGAGAATCCTTCTACGAACTTGCGGTAGTATCCCGCTAATCCGAGAAATGCACGAACTTGGGTTTGAGTGGTTGGGGCTTGCCAATCTTCAACATCCTTCACCTTTGTAGGGTCAACGGCAATTCCTTCGGCTGATACGATATGTCCGAGGAATCCTACCTCATGTAACCAGAATTCACATTTGCTAAACTTGGCATACAGCTGATGCTCTCTAAGGGTTCCAAGGATGGTCCTTAGGTGTAGCTCATGTTCTTCTTCTGATTTGGAATAAATCAGAATGTCATCGATGAAAACAACAACAAACTTATCAAGGAATTCCATAAAAATCTTATTCATGAGGTTCATGAAATAAGCGGGGGCATTGGTTAATCCAAAATACATGATACGTTGGAAACGTATCTATAATTTTTTATGCTCCATGCTTGTTTAGTATTTACTTTGCTTTACTTGTCTACACTTTGAGGTGCGTTTTACATGTTTTCTGGTACTAACCTATTAACAAGTTGCAATAGTGTCAGATGCCTGTTTTCTGCTGTTTTTGGTTTTAGAAAAGTTAGTAAAGAAATATTCTCGTAATTGTACGGGACAAACGCCAAAGTCAATAACTTTTCGTGGGGAAAAAGAAGTCCAGAGGGGAGACAGAGAAGCGGGCCAGGGAGGCGAAACCCCCCTAGGTGCGGGTGGGCCCTACCCCGCGCCTGGGTAGGGTTTGCCTGCCCTAGTAGCCTCCCGGACTCACTCCTTCGCCTATAAGAAGCCCCCGATACAGAAACTCTCGGTGCCCGATCAGAAATCCACGAAACCGACTGTAGCCGCCGCCACCATCATCCCTAGATAGGGGGGATCTGAAGTTCTTCCCGGCACCCTGCCGGAGGGGAGATCATCCTGGAGGCCTTCTCTCCGGTATGATTCGTGAGTAGTTCCACCTTGGACTATGGGTCCATGTAGTAGCTAGATGGTTGTATCTCCTCCTTTGTGCTTTCATGTATAGATCTTGTGAGCTCCGTTCATGATCAAGATCTAATCTATTTGTAATCATGCATGTTGTGTTTGCGGGGATCCGATGGATATTGAGATTATTATGTTGGTTTGATTAATGGTTTTATCTTTATGATTCTATCATGTTTGTGTTGTTTGTGATCTTGCATGCTCTCTGTTGCTAGTGGTTATCTTGGCCAAGTATTTGCTAGTGACTCCAAGAGGGAGTATTTATGCTCGATAGTGGGTTCATGCCTCTAGTTTCCAAGGGAAGTGACAGAAATCTCTTCGGTTGTATATGTGTTGTTGCTACTAGGGAGAAAACAATGGTCTCTTGTTCATGGAACATGTGGACTGTTTACCTTACACACTTTGCTTAAAGCAGTTGTCTGTTGCTTGCAACTTAATACTGGAGGGGGTTCGGATGATAACCTAAAGGTGGACTTCTAGTCATAGATGCGGTTGGATTAAGGTCTATGTATAATGTTGTATTGCCCAATCAACTTCATAGGATCTTTCTAGCTAGTAATTGCATTATTATTCCTTGCTCAGTTCCTGTCAATTGCCCCGATGTAATTTGTTTACCCTTCATGCCATGTTTTTTATCTAAGGAGAGAACCTCTAGTGAACTATGGACCCCGGTCCAATATTTACCATTCATACATCCTCCACTATTACTTGTTTACTTGCTTCAAACCATTACCTTCCACACCATACGTTTAATCATTTGTTACAGCAAACCGATGAGCTTGATAACCTCACTGATTCATTGGGGCAAAGTCTTGAGTTTGTGTTGTGCAGGTCTCCACGTTGCCAGCAACACATGTGTGACGTTTCCTTCCTCCTTCTAGTTCGATAACCTCGGTCTCTACTGAGGGAAACTTTCTTCTGTGCTCCATCACACCTTGCTCTTGGGGTTCCAACGAAGTGATCCACATCAACACATGGTGCACGCATCAAATATTTCTGGCGCCGTTGCCGGGGAGGCCAAAGACGTCTTCACTAGGGGAGTCCTTCACTTCCTTTCTCTTTACTGTGTTTTTAGTTTGCTTTGTTTTGTTTGCCTCTTTTCAAAAAACCCAAAAAAATAGTCTAGTTTGGTTTGCTTGCTTTATTCAAAAACACAAAAAAAAATTTAGTTCCTGCTCTAGTTGCTGGTCTGTTGTTTCCTTGCTTGGTCATGCTTTATATCAATGGATGGTTTCTTTGAAACTAGTTCTTATTGGCAAGGTGGGTTCACGGAAGAACAAACATATTATTATAAGGAACACCGTTTGTCACAAAAAGGGAAACACTTATGGGAACAAATTGATAAGTTGAATACTATTGCTAGAAAGGTGTGCTCCACTTATAATGTTACTTATTGCTTTGATAAAGCTTGCTGATGCAGGAGGTATAAACACCTACCCTTTCAATGTGAGTATAGTGATAATGTTACCATATCTTCTTATGTTAAAGGAAATTATGACTTTTATGATGTGGAACAAATTGAAGAATTTATTGCCTTCAAGGGTGCATTTGAACTTGCCAGTTTGCTTGAAAATACTGATGATGCACCTTATGAATATGAGGTTTATGAGATACTTAAATTTTGCTTTGATAATTACAAGGAAGCAAATGGCTATATCCTTGAATATTTTAATAGATGCTTTCCACACATGGAAGAGACTAATGCTTTGCAGGAGCCTATGGAAGAAGAAATTGCTGAAACTGAAAGCTCATTAGATGAAAAAGAGGAGGAGAGTGATGAACAAAGGGAGGAAGAATGGATCTACCCATGTCTACATTCTAATGAGAGTAACTCCTTACCTCTTACATAATTTATTGTCCTCCATTCTTACCAAAGGAGGATGAATGTTCTGTTCCTGTGGATCCTTTTGAAATATCTACTTTGGATAAAACCTATGAAGGTTTTAATCCCACTATTTTTGAGCTTCATAGAAATTATGTGTTTGTAGCTCATGAAAAGCCTTCTTTATGTGATAGTTATATTGTTGAGTTTATTCATGATGCTACTGAAAATTATTATGAGAGAGGAAAGTATGGTTGTAGAATTTTTCATGGTACTGAAACACCTCTCTATGTGCTAAAAGTTTTGAAGTTACTCTTGTTTCATCTTCCTATGCCTGTCACTTTGTTCTTTGTGAATTTATTTTCATACAAGATTCCTATGCATAGGAAGTGGGTTAGACTCAAATGTGTTTTGATTTGCTTCTTGATGCTCTCTTTGACTTTAATTCATATTTCTTATGTGAGCATCTTCTCAAACTATCAAGCCTAACTTAAAAGCGTTAAAGAAAAGTACTTGTTGGGAGATAACCCAAGAGTTTACTTGAGTCTTGGAAGTTATTACTACTGTAATTACCTCTCCTTATCCTTTTTGTTTGCCTTTTGTGCCAAGAATGACCTCTAATGAGAGGGAACTAAGATTTGGGGAATTGCTGTTCCGAAACAGATTTCTGTCCTCCAACAAAAACAATCGTGAGGAGGCTCTGTAACTCGGATTGAGCTCAAAATTTACGAATAAATCCCCCAGTATGTTGGCTAACTTTCTTTAGTGCAACACGTTTTGATTTGAGCAACATAAGATGTTCGAAAAAATTAGTTTCTACCTGCTGGTCTGTTTTGACAGATTTCTGCCATTATTTGCATTTGCTTCTTATTGATTCCTTTTTGATCTCTCTTCAGGTAAATTTAGTTTATTTAGAGGATTTACTACAGTATATTGTGTTTTTAGTGAAAATCCTTGCTGTTCCAAAGCTTTGCCAGTGGTCTAATATCTTTTGAATAAGCTAATGTTGCTAATGAAGATTGTCTAAAGTTTTGTATGAAGGAAAAAATTTAGAGAGAGAATGATGCAATGAGATGAAGAATGGACAAAAGCTCAAGTTTGGGGATGCCACCATGGTGTCACCCCAAGAAATATCCAAGAGGTACAAGCGTCAAAGCTTGGGGATGCCCAAGGCATCCCCTTCTTCATCAATAAAAAGCTCAGGTCTGTCTAGACACTTCACTTTTATTATTTTATGCACAGTTGTGTTGTTCTTGGAGCGTCTTAGTTTTCATTTGCTTTTCTTAGTTTTTTTAGTTTGCTTTAGTAGTTTGGAACCCCGCTCTCGCTGTGTTGTTTTGCAAATAAGTTTTCTTGGTGTTTGGAAAGGAGTAGTAAGTTCTTGCTTGAAGTGCAAGAGGAGCTTGCATTGACTGTGACTCAGACTTTAGCATGACATGCTAGGTGTTGTTTTTGCATTATGATTAGTAATTATTGCTGTAGCATGTCTTGTTCCAAACAATTTGGATTTCTTAGTGTGCCTTGAAGAAATTATGCGTTGTTTTAGCATGCAAAAGCATAGTATTGTGGTATTCTCCTTTGATGTTTTGCTTGGGTTGACTTGGCACATGCTCACACCATGTTATGACTGTGAAAAGTCACCATTAGCCTCTATGATCATTTATTCCTTGACTTGTTGTACCACTCTTTGCTTTGATTAGTTTGCTTTGTTGCATTGCATAATTATGGCCATTATTGCTCTCTTAGTTGGTTGCTCCCAGTCTTTTGCTAGCCTCCACTTGTATGAGTAAGTTCTACTCATGCTTCCAACTCCCAAGAAACTAAGTTATTCCAAAGTGTCCACTATAAACTCCTATGCATGGTGTGTTACACCATTCCAAGTATATTCTTGTTTTCAACTATCTTCCAATTAAAAACTATTTTGTTATGTGAAAACTTAGTGATTAAAGCCCTCACGAACTTGATGGAACACTTTATTCTTTGCCCCTAATAAAGTTGAACCATTGAGGCAACTTTGTTGTATATGCTTGCACTTATAAGTTGGGATTAGCAGAACCGTGCTGTCACGGGGAACGTTTTCAGCATTGCACTTGTACCTTTGGTACTTCGTTGATATCATGCTCTTTTGTCTATGGATGTTACCGGTGTGAAATGAAGTGGGAACTTGTAAGTCCATGAGGTTTGTATTCTATGTTAGATAAACACCTGGGACGCTAGCCTAAGCCATGCATAATCATCGTGGAAACTTGCAGCATCACCATAGTGAGATATCTATGAAGCATCCTCAATAAAAAGCTATGCATATGGTAAATAAAAATATTGCTAAGATGCTCATTGTCTGCTTTCCTTGTCATTTTGGTTATGGGAAAGCTCCTGTACCATGTGAAAGGGGTATCCCGTTGGAGGTTCTCAATTATATGCAAATACTTACAGTGACAAGAACTTGCATGGGCCCTAAGTTGAGTATCCATGAGGTGTAGCCCTCATAGTCAAGGGACTTGATATTGCCAATTTATACTTTGTTAAGCATATACTCCAGCTTTGCCACTTTAACCTTAACCACTTCAAGATGCTTATGATAGGGGCAATGAGGGCTAAAAGCTAATAAGTACCATAATTTTTGGAAGCTCTTTTTGAAACTTGTAATCCCTGCTTCCTTTACAAAAAGGCCTTTCTTCCACCATTATTTGAGTCTCCACCTTCTACCTTTAGGAACCATTAAGAGAGCATAGTTGTCATTCGGTGTGCAGTGTTCCAAAGATTATTAATTAATACATATTGTGTTATTACTTGTTCTTGTGCTATTTGTTTCTAGTCACCCTTGTAAACTTTGCAGGTGTCCTATGCATTATATTGCTACTCTATGAGGGACAAGATGATTGCCACTATGCTATGTTTTCTGCATGTGAAACAAACAAACGTTTTCCAATGCATATTATTCATGATCTTTGTTTGTAGCTTGCCATGTTGCATGCATAGTTACTATGTCCTATTGTTAGAACTCCATATTTCATGCACATGTTTAGAGTTGTTTGATCCCAGCTTTCAATGTTTGCAAATGGTTGGATCTTTATTGTGAGGGTGCATGTTCACCTCAAAAATTATTCTGTTTATCACTTACCTACTCGAGGACGAGCAGGAGTTAAGCTTGGGGATGCTAATACGTTGGAAACGTATCTATAATTTTTGATGCTCCATGCTTGTTTAGTATATACTTTGATTTACTTGTCTAAACTTTGAGGTGCTTTTTACATGTTTTCTGGTACTAACCTATTAACAAGTTGCAACAGTGCTAGATGCCTGTTTTCTGCTGTTTTTGGTTTCAGAAAAGTTAGTAAAGAAATATTCTCGGAATTGGACTAGACAAACGCCAAAGTCAATAACTTTCCGTGGGGAACAAGAAGTCCAGAGGGGAGACGGAGAAGCGGTCCAGGGAGGCCAAACCCCCCTAGGCGCGGGTGGGCCCTACCCCGCGCCTGGGTAGGGTTTGCCTGCCCTGGTCGCCTCCCAGACTCACCCCTTCGCCTATAAGAAGCCCCCGATACATAAACTCTCGATGCCCGATCAGAAATCCACGAAACCGTCTGTAGCCGCCGCCACCATCATCCCTAGATAGGGGGGATCTGAAGTTCTTCCCGGCACCCTGCCGGAGGGGATCATCCTGGAGGCCTTCTCTCCGATATGATTCGTGAGTAGTTCCACCTTGGACTATGGGTCCATGTAGTATCTAGATGGTTGTATCTCCTCCTTTGTGCTTTTATGTATAGATCTTGTGAGCTCCGTTCATGATCAAGATCTAATCTATTTGTAATCATGCATGTTGTGTTTGCAGGGATCCGATGGATATTGAGATTATTATGTTGGTTTGATTAATGGTTTTATCTTTATGATTCTATCATGTTTGTGTTGTTTGTGATCTTGCATGCTCTCTGTTTCTAGTGGTTATCTTGGCCAAGTAGTTGCTAGTGACTCCAAGAGGGAGTATTTATGCTCGATGGTGGGTTCATGCCTCTAGTTTCCAAGGGAAGTGACAGAAATCTCTTCAGTTGTATATGTGTTGTTGCTACTAGGGAGAAAACAACGGTCTCTTGTTCATAGAACATGTGGACTGTTTACCTTACACACTTTGCTTAAAGCAGTTGTCTGTTGCTTGCAACTTAATACTGGAGGGGGTTCGGATGATAACCTAAAGTGGGACTTCTATTCATAGATGCAGTTGGATTAAGGTCTATGTATAATGTTGTATTGCCCAATCAAATTCATAGGATCTCTCTAGCTAGTAATTGCATTATTATTCCTTGCTCAGTTCCTGTCAATTGCCCCGCTGTAATTTGTTTACCCTTCATGCCATGTTGTTTATCTAAGGAGAGAACCTCTAGTGAACTATGGACCCCGATCCAATATTTACCATTCATACATCCTCCACTATTACTTGTTTACTTGCTGCAAACCATTACCTTCCACACCATACGTTTAATCATTTGTTACAACAAACCGGTGAGCTTGTCAACCTCACTGATTCATTGGGGCAAAGTCTTGAGTTTGTGTTGTGCAGGTATCCACGTTGCCAGCAACACATGTGTGACGTTTCCTTCCTCCTTCTAGTTCGATAACCTCGGTCTCTACTGAGGGAAACTTTCTATTGTGCTCCATCACACCTTGCTCTTGGGGTTCCAACGAAGTGCTCCACATCAACACTTGGTGCACACATCAAGACATGATAGTATACTCATATAATCCATATCTGGTTGTAAAGGCAGTCTTTGGAATATCCTCTGCACGAATCTTGAGCTAATGATAGCTAGTTCTAAGATCAATCTTAGAAAACACTTTGGCACCAGTCAACTGGTCAAACATGTCTTCTATCTTGGGAAATGGGTACTTGTTCTTGATGTTGACATCATTCAACTTTCGATAGTCCGTACATAAACGGTTACCTCCATCTTTCTTGTCCACAAACAAGACAGGTGATCTCCATGGCGATGCGCTTGGTTGGATCAATCCTATTTCCAGCATGGCATCCAATTGCTTCTTCAGTTCCACTAGTTCAGACGGGTTCATACTATATGGTCTCTGGGCTAAAGGTCTGGTTCCAGGGATTAGTTCAATGATAAACTCGATATCCCGATCTAGGGGCATACCGAGCAAAACATCTAGAAATACATCGGGGTATTCACATACTATCCGGACTTGGTCAATGGTTGGCTGGGCTATACTCTTGTTGCACTTGAATTGATGGGGCAAGGTTTCAGATATATTCTCGACTAATATTCCGGTTGTACTGTTCGTTGTTATGGCTTTCTTGGCACAGTCAATTAATATTTATGTTTGGACATACAATCCATTCCAAGTACTACTTCCAAACCTTTAGTTCCGAGTACTATTAGATTAGCATAAAAATCTATGCCATGGATTCGGATAGGTACGGCTTTGCAAATTGGTCTAGCTTTGGTGGTTGAACCAGGTATTTGAACTATCATAACATGCTTCAATTTGGTGGGTTGAATATTACTAGTGCATGCAAATTCTTCAGTAACAAATGATTTTGATGCTCCAGAATCAAACAACACTCTGGCAAGTACTGAGTTAACAGAAAACATACCCAACACGACATCTAGCGCTTCTTGTGCTTCTTCAGCATGCATGAGAAAGAGACGGCCGTTGTGGTTGAGCGAGTTCCCTGGGGAAAATCTCCTTCTGGGCTGAACACAACGCTGCTGCTGAGCTGGGGCATTTGTGTTGGGGGCTGCGGCAATCTTCTTGGGACACTCATTGGAGTAGTGACCCTTGGTTCCACATTCATAACAAGTCACTTGCGACTTGTCCTTTGCTGCAACAGACACATCATTGCTTCCAGTCCTTGGGGCAGTGTTGGTGTTGGTGGAGACATTGTTGTTGTTGAACTTAGTGGTGCACGGTTGAAATTGCTGGGGTTGGCGGGGTTGTTGTGATTTTCTTCGGGCCTTGGGTTTCCACGGTTGGGATAGGTCGAACGGTTCATTGGGGGTCTGTTGGTTCTTGGGGAAAATCCTGGAGATGGGTTGGGGCGATACTTCGGTGTATGGTGGGTTCCTAGTTGATTCATCATGCGACTCTTGCGGTTCTCATTGGCTTGGTTGATCTTTCCTTCCATCTGAATGGCAGAGTCAACTAAGGCTTCAATATCAGCAAATGGGATATTGACCAACACTGTCTGCATCTCATTTTGCAGACCATTAAGGAATCTCTCCTTCTTCTTGGCTTCAGTATCTATCTCATTCGATGCATACCTACCCAATGACAAAAAATGTCACGATATTCCACTACGACCATCCTCCCTTGCTTCAGTTCCCTGAATTCATCTCTCATCCTCTTGATTAAACCCGGTGGCACATGGGTTCTACTAAACTTGACTTTGAACTCTTCCCAAGTCATCATCTGACCTCCTATCATCGCGCGAACGCTGTTCCACCATGCTCTTGCATCTCCGTCCAGGTAGTGGGTAGCAAACAACACTTTATCGTTAGCTTCTACTCCTACAACTTCCAGATTTTTCTCCATGGTTTGCAACCAATCATCGGCATCGAGGGGCTCTTCTGACTTAGTGAAAATGGGTGGATTGGTGTTCTGGAAATTCTTGAGTTTAGATCCATGGTTGTCCTGATTTCCATGGCCTTGATTGTTTTTGGCCATCTGAGCTATCTGTTGAAGGGTGGCTAAGTTGGCTTGACGTTCGGCTCTCTCGGCTTCGCGGTCAAAAACCAACATTTGCAAGATTTGCAACATCAGGTCCGGGGATGAAGTGCTTCCTCCGTGAGGCATCTTAAGATTTAGATAGATCATGAGAAAAGATGGAAATTTCTAAGGTTCAGGGTTTTGAAAAGTTCTTTAAAGTTTGACTTAGATTTTTCTAGCAACTTGCTTTTCATTCATTCATTCATTCACAGCACACGATACTAACACACACCACAACAAAGGAAAACAAATGGTTTTAAGAACCATTATGTGAAACTATGATATAGTGGGACCGAATACAACTCACTAACGCTAGTGCTCAAGTGCTACTACTCCTCGGAGTCAGGGTCCTCATCATCATAGATGAAGGCGAAGTCATCCTCATCGGTGAAGAAGTCCATGGCCTGATCCTCCAGAAAGTCATCATCATCACTGAGATAGGAGTAGGGGTCTCCACGAAGGTCTTCCCCTGCATTCTCCCTCTCCTCCAACTGCATATCTCTCTCGTGGATGGTCTCCTCCAAACCCGTGATCCGGTGGCGAAGACGGGCAATGATGCGCTCCTTCTTATCGAGCTGACGGCGACAAGACTGGCGATCCTTCACTAGAATGGCAATGGTCTGATCCTTCTTGGCAGCGATGGCGTACTTGTGGTTGGCGTAGGAGCGGGCGTTGTCCAACTCCTTCTGACGGTCATACATCATAAAGCTGAGGTGGTCCAATTGACTCTTCAGCTCGTGGTGGTATGGGGCCTCTAGTGGCTGTCCCATAACATCACGCCTTGGGTAGAACTCAAAGCGGGTACCCTTGATTTGATTGATACTCTGCCCACACAAACGGGCAAGAGCTTCCTGTATGGCCCTAGCAAGTCCATCGAGCCAGTTGTTCTCTCTCAAGGTTAACTGAATTCCCTCTGATGTGGGGGATTCAATCTTTCCTCGGAGACTTGCAACAACTAGCCACTGCAAATCCTCTCCTTCCTGATCGTTGAGCTAAGCTCCGAAGAACTCAGGGTGCGGACACTCCAACATCTCTGAAAGCTGGTCCAATTCACGCTCAAAGATGAGGTCTCCTTCATTCCCCAACTGATAAAACTTGTTGTACTTCACATCCATCTATAAGAATATAGGATGAGTAAGTTAGTAGAGTGATCAAGTGTGTCAAATTTTATGTAATTTTGCAAGAATTTTTGAGGAACATGAATTTTCATGAAAAAGTCTAAGTGATAAGAATGAGAATAAGTTTTCATAAATAATCACTTCCTTGGTTTTGAAACTAAGTTTTTGATTCAAGCGTCCATTATAAACTAGGGTCTCCTATGGTCAGGATGGCTCTGATACCAACTTGTCAACACCCGAATTTTTAATCCCAGATGCCTATTATGCCATACATCGCAATCCCAGGATTACCATTTTTGCGAGACATAACATATTGGATATCACAGTACATCATCCATTACAAACCATACATAAGGTCTTACACAAATAATGATCTCATGATCCAGTCTTAATACAATTCAAGCAGCGGAATACGTAATAATAAGGATAGCATGGGCGAAGCTCCATCTACATGGTCACAGGCAATGCTGACAATGGGAGATTATCCTAGTTGTCGTAACCTTCCTGCTGTCCTTCTTCCTAATACTCCTCTGCATAGTCTGGCCACGGGTATAGCCAGGGATAAAGCCATGAGTACTCTTTAAGTACTCGCAAACTAATACTAATAAGTGAAGTGGTTTTGAGTAGGATACTAAGCTCTAGGTTTTTTTGCAAAAAGCTAGATTTACCTCTACTAGGTTCATAAGCAAAGAAAGCTAGTTGAAAGTTTTATAACACCTAAGTGGGAACTTGAATTTCATGTGACAACTCTGTTGTGGTCAAGTCAAAGTCATAAATCATTCATAAGTCATTTTGGAAACATCTGATGACAGAACAGTATGGCCACTCCAACTGTCCATAACGCGGACGCGGCTATTCGAATAGTTTGACACTCTGCAGAGGTGGTACACTTTCACCACAACATTCGATACATCTGCCAGGAACAATCCTGAATTCGCCATACTTAGTATGCGGATAATCAATCCTAACCTTTCAATTACACGCCCTAGTATAGGCACCTCTCCTGTGAGTTTGGCCTCCCAACCATGACCAACTATCATCTTGGGAACTGCACAGGTGGACAATCTTCACAAGGTAGCCTCAGCATAGACCTTGGCCGCAAGGGGACCCATACTAAGGTATATAAATTTCCAGTCAAGCCCTACCCAATTTTCGGGTATTATGGTTGTACGTTAAAATTGGAATGGTATCGCATCCAGACAACCATCAGTTTTATAAAGGGCTAAGGCTCATGCCTTAACATTTTCATCATCAAAATCATCTGGTGTTCAAGAACACGTGGAAAAACATTTCAATAGAATGACTCATCATTCTAAGGTTTTCATAACCATTTTCACCAGGTATTCCCATCTAAAGTTGATCAAGTTTTATGCTTAGCACTAGCATCTACAAGTGGGGGTAAACACTAATGAGGGGCGGTAAAAAAGTGTCAATGATCTAAGTTCAATCTCATGCCGCAGGATGACATCAAGATTATCTAACTTAGGCCAAGTTTTATGCTCTTTATGCTACCTTTAAAAATCTTTCTAATATCTATAATTCACTAAGTGAACTCTAAGAGAAATCTTTGATAAAGAAATAAAATACTAAGTTTGCAAGTAAACCTAGGATGGTATGTCATCAATGTGTAAGCTTGCTAGGTCAACTTATATAGTAAGGCTTGCAAAGTCAATAGATTGCCTTGTGCAGAGCAGTGGTTGAAGTTTTCCTCGGCTTCTTCCTCATAGTATTCTCCTTCCTCCTCGTATCCTTGGTCGGTACTATTGTCTATAAATAAATACGAGGTACACAATCACCACACAATTCTTAACTACTCTATTTATCACACAAAGGGTCACACTAGATGATCTAGCATCATCACTATTATCACAAAGATTAAAGCACTTGTCTTATTTATTTAATTTTAGAAAAGTAATTTCTACTCATTGAAAAACTACTTAAGATTTAATATTCTCCAACTCAAATATGGGATCATGTTGACACATGTCATCACCACACATTTCAGTACTTGGGAATGTGATTTAAAGTGGTGTCACAATTTAATAAGGTTTAACCTTTTTATTTTAATTAAATAAAATGACTAGAATGGACCATGAGGCATTCTTTTATTACTTGATCATTATTTCTGCAAGTAAACCTATATATTTTTATATATTATGAAAGGTATGGTTAAATGTGATTTTTGAGAGTTGGAATAAACTCAAAAGCTTTAATGGTTGAATTTTGAAAAATGTTTGAATGTAGAAAATCTTCTGCCTTGTTATTTTTACCATGGGTGATCTATAACTCCAAATGGTTTGAATCCAACGGGCTTGGATTAAGCATTCCTGTACCTTTCTAACAAAATTGGTTTCATGTATTTTGGTTTAGTGCATCGAGCTGGGTTGATTTTTGAATCTAGGTATATAACTGATTTTCAAACTAAATGAATAAACCTAAGTTTGAATTGCTGGGTCACGCGGGAGGTTTAACTGGGCTGGTCCACTACGTATAGGGCGCGTGGCCTGGGTAAGTGAATGACCCCACTCGTTAGTGAGACAGCAAGTGGCAAAGGGGTACGGGGCGATCTAGGCTGTGCGATCTAGTTCTAATCCTATGGCTGTGGTTCATCGTCCACGCCTGAACAGGACGCGACGAGGTTGAACCCTAGCGCAGCCAGTGGGGGTCAGTGGTAGCTCACTGGGGCTCCGCCGGTGGGGGCGAACGACGAAGTCGACGATGGTGATCCTGTTGCCTGCCAAAACTCACCGGCGAGCAGCGACGAGCAACACGAAGAGCCGGGAGGCTCCTGAATCTGGTGGGCCTGGTCCTCGGGCGGCCCGCAAAACTCCGGCACACGTCCTGGCTTGGTTCGAGGGCGTGCCACCTGACCTATACCTGGTCAGGAAGGTGAAGGATTGCTCCTATTGATTTCCTGCATGGTAAACAAGTATACGTAAAATTCGAGCCGTGACCGGCTCCCAGGTTTCCCTGTAAATCGGCTCCTGGAGCCGATTGCCCCATGGTTCTCAGACAGATTTACGATAACATGGGGTTTTGCTTGATCACTACAAGTTAAATCGATCTACGACGGTTTAATGTTTTCACCACGAATCGGAACGCGTCCTACACGTAATTGAGCCTGGTATGTACAAAAGATGAAGAATATTAACCCTAGAGGAGGCCTAATAACCAACGTAAAGTCAATTACCGGAACAACTTCTCTAGAACGAATAAACCACGTCCCTACGTACTACTGGATCGTTCAACCCGTTTGTAAGGCCTGGCTACGTGGATATCAAACTAAACCTTGGCGAGCAAGGCACAACCATAACAGATCGAATCAACTAAATAAAGATCAAGCAAGGTGCTACCCTTGCACTTGGGAAAAAGGTGCAAAGGTAGCGAGACAACTAGAGGTAGCAAAACCAAATGATTATAACGAAGAACACCGATGCTAACCTCAACAGATCTATGATAATAATGTTACTCGCCATCAACAAGGCTTTAGTACGAGTAACACCAAATAACGCATAAGTAAAAGTACTGCCTAGATCGCAAGATGCGATCTAGGCAGCATGACACTTACCCGAAAGAAACCCTAGAAACAAGGGGTGGCGATGCGCCGAGATTGTGTTTGTTGTGAATGTGATTGTCCTCCTTTTTTCGATAACCTTAGGTACATATTTATAGTCCGGAGACTCTCTACTTTTGGAATAACTCTACAACTTTATCTTTACCTAAACTGAAACGGAACCTAAACTGAAACGAAACCTACTATGATACAAGATACACGGGCAATTTAGCCCAAACCCACGTACTAGGCCGATCCAACAACACGTTGAATATACACATCTTCCAAGCCCATCTTGATCACGGCCCATCTCCTTCGTTCGCCAAAATATGGTGATAACACATGCCCCCCTGGTTTTGGCAATGATAATTCCAAAACCACTCTGTGTTTTTTTTTCTTCTCCCCCTTTTTTTGTATCGGGCGTTGATGTATCGCGTGGCAGAATGTAATCGCCACGCTACCCTTCATCATGATGCCTGTCTTCTCAACTCCTCCGATTGCATGATTTGACGATTTTGGCAAGACAATCTGGGAAACCGCTATGGCATTGAACCGTCTCCACTATTCCCTTATTTAAATTAAATGAGCAGTTCGCAGTCCCCATCTTCCTCCAGTAGCCAGAAAACCCTTCTTCCTCCGCCGAAAAAACCCTCTTTCTCGCCATGGCCTCCTCTGCTTCCTCTGGTCTGTCCTCCCATGCCTCCAACAGCATCGATCGAGCCGACGCTGTAACACCCCACGGCGGCGTCTGATACTTCGCCCCCATGATGGTGGGACGAAAGGATCGATTTCGTCTGGTCGGAGGACGATCGCCCCGATCGACGGCGAAGAGGCCTACAGTTCCTCGTTGACGGGAACCGGAGGCGAAGAGCGACTGGTCGTGGGACGGCGTCGAGTCCTCCGACGAGGAGGAAGAATCGGAGGAAGACACCTCCTCCGACGAGTACCCGCCGACGAAGCGCTTCCGCGCCGGGTCCAGCGAAGACACCGAAGATGACGACGAAGAGGAGGAGGTCCCCGCTGGTTTCTTCAAGAAGAAGAATGAAGACGACGCAGCGAAGCGAAGACAGCGAAGAGGACGGCGGCGACGATCTCGCCCTTTAGATTAGGAATCAGTAGCAGCAACAGTAGTAGTAGGCTCCCTTTTGTAATCAGTCGTCCTTTGTAAGCAATCATCTTTTGAATGAATGAAAATCTATTCCCTGAAGATTGCCTTGTTCGCCCCTGATCTTGCCGATAGCCACGATAGGTCGATGTCCTAAAAGTCGATGACACTGTATCGGCTTTCAACATACTGCACGCATACAGTCAAACAAGTCAAACCGCAAAGAGCCGATGACTACCCATCGGCTTCTCCCAAAAAACGTTGACAGGGTCAAAACTTGGTCGCATCTTTAGGCACATTAAAACGGCCACTTCTTGGTTTCAAACGGTGACCTGCGACCTTTCTCAAAACGGGCGACCCAGATCTCCAATTGCCCATCGGAATATGTGCCCTGAACCAACAACTAGTGACAAGCAAGGATGAAGATGACGATAACGCCCTCCACGCCTTCGAAGCATTTCTTCAGTAGCTTGTATGTGCGAACTGGCACCTGTTTGTAACATGTGTGAACCTCTAGAGTCGATGACCGTGCATCGGCTATATATTTTTTTTTATTCGGCCGATTTTCAGCATCGGCCCCCACATTTTTACTGTCCATCGTCTCACGTGCTTTTACTTAGCCGATTTCATGTATCGGCCCTCGATTCTTGTCCAACATCCCACATGCTTGGGAACTATTTCTTGAGATGTTGACCGTTGACCGCCAATGGCCATTTCACGCCGTCCAGCTCCTCAAGCATGTACGCGTTTCCTCTTAAAACTTGGTTGACCCTGTACGGCCCGTGCCAATTTGGAGACCATTTACCATATGTTGCATCCTTAGTCCCCAAGGGCAACACAACTTCCCATACCAGATCACCAACGTGGAACTCCTTTGGCTTCACTTTCTTGTTGTATGCACGAGCTACTTTGGCCTTGTTCTCTTTGATTTTCTCCAGTGACCACAGCCTGCGCTCGGTTAAATCCTCCACACTGTCACTCATCAGGGTTGCGTATTCTTCAGTCGTTAGATCGTCCTGAAAAGTGACGCGTCTCGATCCAGCCGTAATTTCCCAGGGTAGGACGGCTTCTTGTCCATATACTAGATGGTATGGCGAGGCTTTTATCGCTCCATGGCATGACATGCGATAAGCCCATAACGCCTCTGACAAAACCTCGTGCCAACGCCTAGGGTGCTCATCGACTTTTCTCTTGATCAGTTTGATGAGGCTCTGGTTGGATGCTTCAGCCTGCCCATTTGCTTGAGCATAGTATGGAGATGATCTAATCAGCTTGATCCCCGTGTCCTCACAGAACTTTCTAAACTCCTGAGAAATAAAGACCGAACCTCCATCGGTCGTGATAGTTTGGGGAATCCCGAATCTATGGATGACATGTTCTTTCACAAAATTGATAACATCCTTCGAGTTCTTGACTTCATCGGGACAGCCTCCACCCATTTAGTGAAGTAGTCGGATGGCCAAAATCCACATGTGGCCTTTGCTTGATGGAGGATTGATTTTGCCGATCATGTCCATGCCCCAACCTCGAATGGCCAAGGCTTGATGATGGGGTTCATTCTTGTGGGTACCATCTGAATTTTCCCAAATTTGGCATGCTTGACACCCTTTGTAGTACTTGAAACAGTCCTCAAGCATGGTGGGCCAATAAAACCACGATCGCTGATCAACCATTTCATCTTATGAGCTGATTGGTGAGTTCCACAGCGCCTTGTACCTCGTGTAGGAGCCGATTGGCCTCGGCTGTCCCGAGCATTTGAGCAATAGCCCTTCGAGTCTGTAAACATGTCATCCCCAATAAGCACGTACTTCATGGCCTTGTATCTTATCCGTTTAGGTGCCCCCCGAGCCGAATCCTTCAAGTAATTGAAGATATCGGCTCTCCAGTCGTCCGCTTCCAGGAACTGTACCTGAACGTCGGCTCCTTCTACAACGTCCTTGTAGCCTGAAGCCATCTGCGCAAGATCGTTTGCCTCGGTATTCTGCGATCGTGGGATCCAAGTGAAGTTTATGTACCGGAATTGCGCCATCAGCTCGCGGCAGTGCAGCCATAATGGGAAGAGGGACTCGCTCTCGCACTTGTAGTCCTCCGTGAGCTGGGAAATCACCAACTTGGAGTCTCCAAAAATTTCCACTGCTTCTGCTCCGGCTTCGAGGAGTAACTCCATTCCCTTGCGTATCGCCTCGTACTCGGCTACATTGTTGGTGCGAGAGGTAGACAATCTGATGGAGAAGGAAAATGTTGCCCCCCGGGGCGACACGAGTAAAATGCCGATGCCGCAGCCATCGTCACAAACTGATCCGTCGAAAAACATAGCCCACGCTCTTATGGACAGTGCTGCTATGTTAGTGTTGATCCTTTCAGCGATAAGATCGGCCTTTGTCCTTAACGCTTTGCGGGTTGATACCGGATGTCAAACTCGATAATGCAAACATCCATTTGCCCGGGCCTTTTAACATAGGAGCCGACGGCATGTGCTTTATGACGTCCGATTTGCATATGATGATGATCTCTGATAGCAAAATGTGGCGCAGCTTGGTGCGGTGAAAACAGCAGAGGCACAACTTATCGATATCGAGGTACCTTGTCTCTGCCCAGCATCCTACGCTTATGTAAAAGACGACTCGCTCCAGCCCATCATAAACTTGCACCACTACGAGGCGATGGGCGTGTCGCCATCGACAAGTAAATGTAGAACGGCCTGTCAGGCTGCGGTGGAACTAACACTGGCGGCTTTGTCAGATATTCTTTGATCTCGTCGAAGGCTCGTTGTTGTTCTGCCCCCCAGCGGAATTCCTCGTCAGATTTGATTTTTACTAGTCCCATGAATGGCTCTATTCTTCCTGACAGATTGGAGATGAATCTTCTGACGAAGTTGATCTTGCCGATGAGAGACTGCAGTTCTTTCTTTGTAGTGGGTGGCTTCATTGTTCGCACTGCCTCCTGACTTTTCAGGCCGATCTCAACTCCGCTTTCATGGACCAAAAAACCCAAGAACTGACAGGCCGTCACCCCGAAGGCACACTTCTTTAGATTCATCCGTAGGCCGAATTTTCTTGTTCGGTCCAGGACGCGTCGTAGATCGTCTAAGTGTCCTTGTGCTGAAGCAGACTTGACCACCACGTCATCGATGTAGATTTCCACCAGCTTGCCGATCAGATCATGAAAAATATAATTCATGGCTCTTTGGTACGTGGCGCCGGCATTCTTCAGTCCAAACGTCATGACTACATACTCGAACAACCCCACCGAACCTGGGACTCTGAACGCAGTCTTGTGTATGTCTTCTGGAGCCATGAAGATCTGGTTGTAACCGGCATTGCCGTCCATGAAGCTCAAAATCTTATGACCAGCTGCTGCATTGATTAATGTTTCTGCCACCGGCATCGGATACTCATCCTTTGGGGTAGCTCTGTTGAGATCCCGAAAATCTATGGCCACACGCCAACGGCCATCCTTCTTCTCTACAGGTACGATACTAGAAATCCACTCAGCATACCTGCATGGCCTGATTAACTTGGCTGTCAACATTTTCTCGACCTCTTTCTTGACTTCTTCCAGAATTTCGGCCTTCATTTGTCGTGCTCGCTGCTGAAATGGCCGAAATCCTTTTTTGAGCGGGAGTCGATGCTCAATGATGCTCCTGTCTAACCGAGCATCTCGTAGTCCTGTAAGCGATGCGGATATTGTTTCAAGGGGCTATCGCCGGGCCCCAGATTCGGATCTAACTTTGGCGATAAATGTTGGTCGTGGCTTATCCCGGGACCAACGTCGATCTCTTCTAGCTCATCGGATGTAAACCCATACCCCAGCTTTCCGTCACCTGTTAAATCGACGCTAAACACAGGGCAAGCGGTAGGTGAGGATAACAAAAATAATTTGGGCCGATTGCTTGAATCGGTCCCCTTTTTGCTTGCATTAGTCAAGGACGGTTTACACCTTATTGTTTCTGATGGCGAGCATCTCTGCGACTACATGAGCTGCTTGTCGTACGATCGCTGCTTTTTATTTTTTGTGGCCGATCGCAGGGATCGGCCCTGCCACGGATGATCGTGGGCTTTTCTACTCTGTAAGGCCAGTGGATAAGACCAGCCTCACCCCGTTTTTTGTAGCTTCAATGCGCTCACAGCCGTCTAGATTGATTCCAGAGATCGGCTCTTGGTCTTCTGCTTCCCAGACGTTCATGCCAGCTATGGAAATCTCGATAGAATCATCTGCATGGATGACCTCCACTTCATATCCGTCCCACTGTATTAGGCATTGGTGCATCGTGGATGGAATGCAGCAATTAGCGTGAATCCAGTCTCTACCTATCAAGACAGCGTAGGTACTTTTGCTGTCCACAACGAAAAATGACGTGGGTACGGTTTTCCTGCCCACTGTCAAGTCCACGTTCAGTACGCCTTGCGTTCCCGAAGACTGACCATTGAAGTCGCTTAACGTGACATTGGTTTTGATCAGATCTGCAGTGGAGCGTCCCAAACTTCGTAGCATGGAGTATGGCATGATATTGACTGCCGCTCCGGTGTCCACCAACATCTTGCTGACAGGTTGCCCATTGATGTAACCCAGAGTACAGGCTTTCGGATGTTTATAACCCTTCTCACGTGGCTTCTCAAAGATAACGGCCGTGGACCGCGGTCAAACTTTGGTAGCTCATTGGTTCTTGGCGCAGAATTACGGAAGTACGAACACCATGTTTGTGCCGATGTACTGCATCGGCTTTTAATGGTTTGGGGCACCATTCTTTCCTTGTCGGGCGGTCTTCCGTTTCCAGGGTCTGCCTAATTTTGACGGCCAGATCGGGCCGTGCTTTCTTTAAGCGTGGAATCTGCGCTTGACTTCCTCCAAATTCTGCCGCTGCACTCTACGCTTTTGGGTGTGCCTGAGTCCGTCGGGACACCACCTTGGACGGTGATATCTGTCTTCGTGTTTGTCATTCTTTGGCTTCTCGAGGTCTTTTGGAGCCGGACTCCTATGCTTGGCTCAGGGTGGAAGAGGCCCTAGACGTTCGAACACTGACACTGGCCTCGCGTCCTCCTTCTGCTGACCGCATTCCGGGCAGTTGTCGACTGTAGGCAATCGGCTCATTCCTGCGTCCCAGCAATACTTGAAGAAATGACAATCCCAGTGCTTGTCTGCGCCCTCCTTTTCTTTAGACGGTCCCTTAGCTAGGTGCTCATATCTTTCGTCGTCTCTGTCGCGCCGGCGACGTTGGTCATACTGGCGCTCATACTTGTTAAGGAGATGCGTGGAATGTGGCTTCTGATATCGCACTCTCCTCACTTGTTCCTCTGTTAAGTACCGCCTGTCATTGTGGGCGGTCGCGTGGACTAGCCTCCTCTCTTTCTTTTCCCGAGGCGGACACCTCCCTCCTTATGCGTGTCATGGTGGTACCCAGACCGCCATATTAACACGAGCGAAAAATCCAGTTTGACGCCTCATGGGCTTCGAAGTTCTACCATGTTGACGGGAAATGGGTTCGTGTCCACTTTCATGGCGAACTGCCCAAGGATCGACGGCCTTGTTCTATCGCCATTTGGATTTGGCGGCGGCTCTTTGCACTCATTGGTGGTGTGGGTGAGCGAATGATGCCACTTGCGTATGGTCTCCGTTCATTTCTGAGTAGGGATTTTGTGGCCTTGGGTAACCTCGGTGCTTCTCCTTGACAAATCGAATATCTGCTCGGCTTTGCTCACATCAGTCGAACCCTTTTGCGAGCCCTTCTTTGTTTCACCCATTTGCGAGGCTCTGAGATCGCCCCGAGCCCATTCAGCTACGGCCACCTCCTGGTCCTGTGTAGGATCTTCTTCTTCTGCATCGACCAGGCCTATCGGACATTTGAATTTGTCTTGGTACAACTCAGGGTGGCGCTGTTCATACATCGTCAGTTTCTGGGCTATGTGCGCCAATGAGTTGTACTCCACTTGGAAAGCCAGATCCTTGATGGGTGCTGAGAGACCCAAAACTGCCAGTTCGACCGCTTCCTTCTCAGTTAAACGAGCCGAGTAACATCGGTTCTTGACGGTCCTGAAGCGCTGGATGTATTCGCCACCGTCTCCCGCTTCACAGACCGCGCCAGTGCGCAATGCCAGCCTCGGTATCCTCCGAATGGTACCGGATGTGGAACTGCTCTTCCGTTGCTTCGGTATGAATTGAATCGGTGGCGAGGTGTACCACCCAAAGGCTGGTCTGTCGGAGATTGCGCAAAAAATCTTACGCGATCCGATCCGATGTCAAATCATGCCTAGTTGTGCTGTATCGGCTTATGCTCGATCGAGCTTGACCCTTATGACCAATGAACCTTGAGAACTCGGGGAGCTTATACTTGGGTCGCAGCGGAATCAGATCAAACTTCGTTGGGTACGGCTTTGAATAGCCGATTGTCCTTCTCTTGACGGTTTAACTGGTCCCTCAGATGGTACCGATTTGCTCCTTTGTTTGAGCTGTAGGGGCTAGATTCTCATGACTTGTTCGATGGCATACTTGGCTAGCCACGCTTTGTCGGCCCATCCATCGGACATATCGCTCGAACCACGCCCTCAAGATCCCGCCAGAACTCCTGCATGAAACTCCTGCGGTTGCAATCTGTTTGGTGCGTGTCAGGTTATTGCAGTCCGGCACGTAGGCGCATATATACCCGTGTGGGATTTCCTTCGGTGGCTCAAACAGGAATTGGCAATCGCCTGGGTCGCCTCCAGCCTTGTAGACGACATAAGCCGCTGCTCCTGGCGGCTCTGGAGCTGCAAGTGTGAATGGCAGCTGTGGCCTGGTCTGGAGTGGTCTTTCTCCCTGGTGAGTCCCCAGAGTAGGCCCCGACGGAGAGTACTGATGTTTCATAATCTCCTGAACTACGCGAACCGCGATCCGCTCGAAAGCGTTCACCAGGCTCTCAGAATGGCGGTGCAGAGAATGAGCCACCATGTAGTTGACTTCACGTCAGAGAGCTCAGTGCGCTCCTCCAAGGAATGCAGTTCTACCTCATCGAGGGCACCCTCGGGGGAGAGCCCCCTCCACTTGATGCCATGCTTACGGGTCCTCTCAAAAGAGCTGATGAGGTCTTCCTCGAAGAGAGCCTTGATCTCGTCATACTTGGCCTTGTGCCCGGGGTAGATCGTCGAAGTGATCGGTCTGCATTCTCCATCGCAGCGTCGGATGTTGATGTAGCCGTTGTTGCAGGTCCCACCGGGCGTGCCAGCATGTGTTGCCTGCCAAAACTCACCGGCGAGCAGCGACGAGCAACACAAAGAGCCGGGAGGCTCCAGGAACCTGGTGGGCCCGGTCCTCGGGCGACGGCCCGCAAAACTCCGGACACGCCCTGGCTTGGTTCGAGGTGCCACCTGACCTATACCTGGTCGAAGGTGAAGGATTGCTCGATTGATTTCTGCATGGTAAACAAGTATCGTAAAATTCGAGTGACCGGCTCCCGAGTTTCCAGTAAATCGGCTCGGAGCCGATTGCCCCATGGTTCTATTAGATTTACGATAACATGGGGTTTTGCTTGATCACTACAAGTTAAATCGATCTCTGACGGTTTAATGTTTTCACCACGTAATCGAACGTCCTACACGTAATTGATCCTGGTATGTACAAAAGATGAAGAATATTAACCCTAGAGGAGGCCTAATAACCAACGTAAAGTCAATTACCGGAACAACTTCTCTAGAACGAATAAACCACGTCCCTACGTACTACTGGATCGTTCAACCCGTTTGTAAGGCCTGGCTACGTGGATATCAAACTAAACCTTGGCGAGCAAGGCACAACCATAACAGATCGAATCAACTAAATAAAGATCATAAGGTGCTACCCTTGCACTTGGGAAAAGGTGCAAAGGTAGAGACAACTAGAGGTAGCAAAACCAAACGATTATAACGAAGAACACCGATGCTAACCTCAACAGATCTATGATAATAATGTTACTCGCCATCAACAAGGCTTCAAGACGAGTAACACCAAATAACGATAAGTAGTAAAAATCGCCTAGATCGCAAGATGCGATCTAGGCAGATGACACTTACCCGAAAGAAACCCTAGAAACAAGGGGTTGGCGATGCCGAGATTGTGTTTGTTGTGAACGTGATTGTCCTCCTTTTTTCGATAACCTTAGGTACATATTTATAGTCCGGAGACTCTCTACTTTTGGAATAACTCTACAACTCTATCTTTACCTAAACTGAAACGGAACCTAAACTGAAACGAAACCTACTATGATACAAGATACACGGGCAATTTAGCCCAAACCCACGTACTAGGCCGATCCAACAACACGTTGAATATACACATCTTCCAAGCCCATCTTGATCACGGCCCATCTCCTTCGTTCGCCAAAATATGGTGATAACAGATCCTCCTGGTACCGGCAGGTCCTTGTGCGGCTCCAATCGACGGCGCCTCTCCTCCTCTGCAGCGATGAACTGCGGTGAAATTCCGGCCACCTGGTGCTCGCCTTGCTCCGGGGGTGAGTGGGTTTTGTCAGTGAGAGGTGGGGAGTGATATGGTGTGCTCTAATCGAATGGGGCTGGCCTCCTTTTATAGTGCCTGAAGGGGACCGACGGGCGCGGGTGGAGCTCGTCGTAGTCGTCGTCATAGTGGGCTAATGGCATGGGCGACAGTAGGGGGCGGTGCTGTGCTCCCTGGCGAAGCTCAACGTCTTGATGGCGCGGCGTGGGGCGGTGAGGAATGGTCGGAATGTCATGGCGCTCTGGGCGGGTCTGACGGCAAGTTTAATGGCGCACAACATCCATGGTCCACGCGGTGGCGAACGGGGTTGTCTGGCGGGTTGCTAGGGTGCTGGCGATCACTCACCCAAGCGGCAAGGGCGGTGCGTGGTCTGTGGGCTCGTGTCGCTGATGGCGCACTGGCGCGCTCTCGGCACGCACGCAGATAAACTAGGCGCTAGATTGTTGTGTGGTCTAGTGGCTGGCAAGGCTTGAGCGTTGGACCGAGGGTGGCGGTGGACGGTGGTTAGTTCTCCAGACAAGTTTGGTGAGGCTAGAGCTTCTCCTAGCTCGCTAGCGACATGGGGTGGCAAGAGTGCTCTCGGCATGGTCACCATTGATGGCTATGCATGCTCACAGTGATGCTAAGGCTAGTTAGATTAGTTTGATAATCTACTGAGACTGTAGAGTGAGCTAGAGAGGGGACAAGGTTGGCCAAAATTACTGCTACAATAGTGTTTTATGTTTGTTTGTTTGCTGATTACAAGGTGCTTGATGAAATGTCCGAAATAAATTCAAATTTGAATTTTGGATTCAAACTTGGTGGGTTCGCTAGGTACATACTAGGGAGTCTTGGGTTAGTTGGATTGGTCAAGGGGCACTGGTTTGGTTGGGTTTTGAAAATGTGTGATATTCACATATGTTATAAATTCAATTTTTAATTATCATTTGAATCAAGTTGCCAAATGTTTCTGTAAGTTTGAAAGGTGGGATTTGATTCACTTTTACTTGGTCTTGCAAGGGGTGAAAAGAATTGGAAAGGTTTCTGTTTGAAATCTTGGACTAGAAACACTCAAAATGGTCTAGTGAGCAAGATAGGCAAAAATGACCATTTGTCTTTATTTGATTTGTTTTTTATTTTAGCTTGATTTGTTTCTTCTTGGAAATGTCTTATATGATGTTGTATTCATCTTTAAACCATTCCTTCCTATTTAGGTTAATCACACATTTCCATTCATGCATTCATACAATCATCTCATACACACATGCATTCATTTGGTTTTATTTAATCAAAGTTTTTGTTAACCCTTGTTTTAGTGATTAGAATTTGATAATCATGATCAATATGTTTGGGATGTTACAGGATGTTGCTGAAGCACAAAGCCAACGAGGACCTCCCGGGGAAGTCCTTGACTGCCCCTTTCAGCATCAAGAAAACATTTCCCCATGTGAAACCTGCAGTTGCACATAACGCTTTTCAAATGCTCGTTGTTTGTTATGAATACTTATCTCCTCTCTTCTTTTGTCTTCAATTTGCAGGGCCACAAGGTAGCGGGTATGATGCCCCCTCTACCTGAGAAGTACACGGATGCGCCAGACAACAAGGAGACGGAATCTGACTCCGAGCTCCCCCCGGCGCAGTCTCCTTCCCTGGAAACCCCCAAGTCGAGCGAAGGGTGACATGGTTATACCCTACGGGTACACTACTTTAGCATACCTATTCCAACCCAAGGAAGTCCCTCGGCGAATATGCACCAGCCCATGAAGATTTTCGGGTGGACAAGGCCTGTGGCACCTTCGGATCCTTGGAGAGCAAGACTAGAGTAGATAGAAAATTCAAAGGGGTAAACCCTAAAACCTGTAACCGACTCGATCTGTGCCTGCGACCTGCCTATCTCTATATAAAGGCCACGAGGGCACGACGAGGAGGCTCTCTTACAATCTCTCTCACACCACCGCATACACACCTCCACGCCAGATTACATCTGCGCACCCCTGTACTTTTCGATTCCGCCGTAATCAAGAGCAGACAAGCAGGAGTAGGGTTTTCTCTCCGAGAGCCTGAACCTGGGTAAACCTCATGTCACCGTGTTGCTTGTTTGCTAACCGTTCCGCGATCTCTAGCATCCCCATCTTCTCCAAAACCCAAGTCCATAACAATGGGCATTGACGAGATTAAACCTCGTCAATTGGCGCCGTCTGTGGGAATTGGGGGCGCTGATTGTGCGATCGTGACGGTCCCAACCAAAGCGATCTAAAACTCCACGGCAACGGAGAGTCATCTCCTCTTCGGCGCCTTCGACTTCACCTCCCACTCGCCAGCCACCCTGAAGGACTTCGAACCCGTTGGCAACGGACTCGAGATCCTGTTAGGGAGCTTCTGCTTCCAGGTGGGGCAGACCGGCACTCTCCGCCTCCCAGAGCGGGTGCCCCTGCCATCGATCAGGCCTGCTTCGTGGGCTCCACACCCCGTGCTACGCACATCACCATCGACAGACGAGTCCTATGACAGCAGCAGCTGCAACTCAGATCTGTGCGATCCACCATCGGATGAAGGGACCTACGGTTCCGGATCCGAAAGCTGTGGTAGAAGCAATCCGATCTATGAGCGCTACCAGTGCGCCGTAGTCATCCAGAGTGACGTGGATTAGGAACACAATCCGCCACCCAACCCGCAGGGTAGAAACTGTGGGAACAGAAGAAGTCAATCCCCCCACCCAACGGGAACGACACTGATTGGGTCATCCACCTCAGTGAGGAAGGATGGGCTCAAGAACGCGAAGCCTTAGCAGGCAACAAGATCCTGCCCGCAGATGCCTCACGGGACCTGCTGATGGCATACCACATGATGCTAATCGAGGAGCACAAGAAGCAGGTGAAGATGCAAGAGGTGCTTGACAAGCGCAAGCAAGCAGCCTCGGAGTCCAGTGCGCAGCGAGCTGCGCTCTCCTCCATGGGCATCGGCTCCATATCGCACGGTAACCATGGCAAAAAACACCATTCTCGCACAGAGAACATGGATCCCAAGGCACGTCGCGAGGTGACTCGGGCCCTCAACGCGTCCTTCATGGAGATGGACGCCGACGACAACGTCATCCCGAAGACACCGCAAGCTGCAATCATGGTGGCCACTACGTACCTCGCGCCCCATCCACCTCCGGAAGGGGACCCGAAAAGGGCCATGCATAAGTCTGCGCTTACCGGACTCGGACTCGTTGGAGCTGCGCTCCACGGAGAATCTCCTGCGGAGCCAAAGAAGAAGGCCGCGGTCAGGTTCAACCGCAGCCCCACGCCCTCATCCGAAGATGAAGAGCACGACCTTCCTCGAAGGCACAAGAGCCCGCGCCGTCGCAGCCGCGATTACGACGCTCGAAGCGAGCTAACCCAGCACAAAATCGACAAAGCATGCGCCAAGTGCGTATGCTCGTCTGAATCCGAGGAGGATGATGATGAAGGAGAACTCTGCGGAGCCCGATGCTTCAGCAGATCTGTCTGGCGGACACGGATGCCGCGAAACTTCAAGCTTCCTTCGGACACTCCGAAGTTTGATGGCACACAGGACTCCAAGGCGTGGCTCAGCGACCACTTGTCGTCCGTCAAGCTACACGGTGGAAACAAGGAAACCGCCATGCAATGCCTTCACCGCAATGAGCGACCAACCGGATCTGGCTTAGCCGCTTATCCTCAGGATCCATCCGAAGCTGGGAGGAGCTGGCGTACAGTTTCGTCCAAAACTTCAAGGGCACCAGCAAGAGGCCTGCCTCGATCGAGGAGCTGCGGGCCTGCACCCAACGAACGGGCGAATCCATTCGCTCGTACATACTGTGCTGGTACAACACCAAGAACTCCGCGGCGCACATCTCTGAGGAGAGAGCTATTGACGCCTTCAAGGACAGCGTCAAACGCCAGGACTTCAAAGAAGAACTTGGGCGCGTCAAGCCCAAGACACTAGACCACCTCATGGACATCGCCAACAGGTGGGCCGATGGCGAGGACTCCGTCCACCGAGCGCACTCGGAGGAGGAAGACAACTACGGCCGGCGACATGAACGCCGTAGCAAGAGAAGATCGTGCGTCTACGACGATCGCGATGGACCCGACATGGTCGCGGCTGGCTACGCCGACCGCCGCAGCGATGGCAACCGCATCAACGGCGGATACCGTGGAAGCAACTTCCGCGACGGAGGACGCCCAACGCAGTCATGGCAACGCCGTGGCCGTGACGACGGACCCTCAGCATACGACAAACTGTCGGGTCCATGCACCATCCACTTCTACATCGACAAGAAGGATGGTAAGAAGAAGGCAAGCCACATGCTCAAGGACTGCCGCGAGTTCCAGAAACTCAGCGAGAGCATGGCCCAGATAAGACAGCAAGCCCCGAACCCTGGATACGGGAACGCACCTGCACCAGGTGAGATCGCACATGGAGCTCCTCCACCACCACCTGCGGGACCTTCGAACCACCCAATCGCACCCGCGCAGAATAATGGTGGGCACGGGTACCCTGCACCGAAAGGATCGCTGATGATCCAAAAATGGCGCCCAACAAACAGGGTGCAGAAGAAAATCACCTGTCAGATCAATCTGGCCGTGACCGCTCCACCCGCCATCCCTGAGTACCTCAGCGGATCGAAATCCTGCATCACGTTCAGCAGTTCGGATCACCCTTGCCAGGTCCCTCACCCAGGTCATGCTGCCCTGGTGCTCGAGGCGCAGATCGGCGGGTTCGACATGAGCCGCGTCTTCATGGACGGCGGCAGCGGCATCAGTCTGATCTTCTCTAGCACCTTGGCAGCAATGCGGATCCCGCTGTGCAGCCTGGAATAATCTGATACAACGTTCCACGGCATCGTCCTAGGGAAGGGTGTATTCCCCCTGGGAAAGATATGGCTCGACGTCATCTTCGGCAAGCCGGATAACTTTCGATGCAAGTGACTCGAGTTCGAAGTGGTGGACTGGCCATCACAATACCATGCCATCTTCGGGCGCGTGGCATTCGCGCGATTCCTGGCGGTACCGCACTACGCGTACCTGCTACTCAAGATGCCAGGACCTAGGTGCGTCATCATGGTCCACGGGAGCTTCACCCGATCGGACCACTGCGACAGGGACTTCAACAGAATATCCCAGTCCTTCGGCATGCAGGAGGAGCTCGTAAGGCTCCGCGAGGTGACGAACAACGGGGCACCCCCAGTCGCAAGACAGAACACACCAGATATGTCCTTCGACTCCACCGTCAACACAAAGAAGGTACAGGTCCATCTGACATATGCCTCCAAGACGGCGCTGATCGCCAACGACCTCAGCCCCGCATAGGAAGGCGCGCTCGTCGAATTACTCCAGGAGCGCTAGGAAATCTTCGCCTGGTGTCCTGCGGACATTCCAGGAGTTCCCAGGGAATTCGCCGAGCACGCACTCAATGTCTTTCTAGACGCCAAGCCCGTCAAACAGTCCATCTAACGAATGTCCGAACCACGGTCCGAAGCAATTGGAGTCGAAGTCAATAGACTACTCGACGCAAACTTCATCAGGGAGATCAAGGAGAGCGAGTGGCTCGCCAACACTGTGATGGTCCCCAAAAAGGACACAGACATCCTGCGGATGTGCGTGGACTTCACATCCCTGAACAAGCACTACCCGAAGGATCACTTCCCTCTCCCTCGGATTGATCAGATCATCGATTCGACTGCAGGATGCAAAAAACTCTCCTTCCTCGACGCCTACTCAGGCTACAACCAGATTCTACTAAAGCTCGAAGATGAGGAGAAAACGGCGTTCGTCACACCGTTCGGAGTGTTTTGCTACAACACAATGCCCTTTGGGCTAAAGAACGCAGGCGCCACATACCAACGGTGCATGCAGGCATGCCTGAAGGACCAGATCGGCCGCAACATACAAGTCTATGTCGACGACATAGTCATCAAAACAAGGGAGGCCAAGACGCTCATCGAGACGTTCGATAACCTCGATCGATACAAGATCAAGTTAAACCCAGAAAAATGCGCCTTCGGCGTCCCATCTGGTCAGTTGCTAGGCTACTTCATCTCCCAGCGAGGGATCGAGGCGAACCCGAAGAAAATCCGGGCCATAATGGCCATGGAGAAGCCGAAGAACCTCAAGGGCGTCCAACAGATTGCCAGGCAAATCGCGGCATTAAGCAGGTTCATCAACCGCATGGGTGAAAAAGCCCCGCCGTTCTATCAGCTGCCGCGCAAGGCAGACAAATTCGAGTGGACGCCCGAGGCGGACGACGCATTCGAAGATCTAAAGCGGCTGCTCTCTACCTCGCCCGTCTTGGTCACGCCAAAGGAGCGCGAGCCTTTACTGTTGTACATAGAAGCCACACACCAGGTGGTAAGCACCGTACTGGTGGTCGAGCGACCCGAAGAAGGCAAGACACAAGGGGTCCAATTCCCAATCTACTACCTCAGTGAGGTATTGATGCCAAAAAACAAAGGTACCCTCACTACCAGAAACTCGCCTACGGCGTGTTCATGACGGATCGTCGGCTGAGCCACTACTTCCAGGAGTACCAGGTGATGGTTGTCAATGAGGCACCGCTAAACAACATCCTGAACAACCCAGAGGCCACATGACGTGTAGCCCTGTGGGGCATCGAGCTGTCACCTCTAGACATCGTCTACAAGAAACGCCATGCGATCAAGTCTCAGGTCCTTCTGGACTTCCTCGTCCACTGGATGGAACTGCAGCTACCAGATACGCCAGACATGACACAGTAATGGACGATGCACTTCAATGGATCCAAGCGCGAAGCCGGAGCAAGAGCCGGGGTCATACTGACCTCCCCGCAGGGTGACAAGATGAATTACATCCTCCGTATGAAATTTCGAGCTTCCAACAACGAGGCCGAATACGAAGCCCTCATCCACTGCATGAGAATGGCCAAGATCTGCGGCGCAACGCGCCTGGTCATCTACGGAGACTCGAACCTCATCGCCAAGCAGACGATGAACGAGTGCGACGCACACGCCGCCAACATGATCGCGTACCGCGCACTCTACAACGCACTCGGAGGAGACTTCGACGGTTTCGAGCTTCGGCACGTTGGGAGAGAAAGCAACGAAGAGGCCGATAGACTCGCCAACATCGGCTCCACCTGTGCACGGGTGCCACCAGGTGTGTTCCTCGAACAGATCTGCATGCCATCCATCACACGGAAATTCCCAAAGGGATCACCCGAAGAGGCAGAGCACTCGGGAGCTGCGCTACCCGAAGGACATGAAGGACCAGAAAAGCTCGACACAAAGGTCGCAGTGGTCAACCTGATGCAGGTCATGCCAGTGGAAGAAACATGGACACAACCATACCTCCGATATCTGATAGATGGGCAGCTGCCTGACAGCCCGACAGATGCCCGGCGCATATCTCGCTGGTCCAAGGCCTTCACCATCATCAATGGCGAGCTATACAAGCGCAGCATTTTAGGTGTACTCCAAAGGTGCCTCACCATCGGAGATGCCAAAACCATCCTCCAAGACATCCACGAGGGCATCTGCGGCCATCATGCGGGCAGCCGCGCCCTTGTCGCCAAAGCTCTACGAGTTGGATTCTACTGGCCAATGGCCATGGACGACGCCAAGGACATCATCCGAAGATGCAACGGGTGGCAAAGGTTCGCAGATAAACCGCACGCACCCGGATCAGAGCTCAGGCCCATACCTTTGGCCTGGCCCTTCGCCCAATGGGGCCTCGACATGATCGGCAAACTGCCAAGGTCCTCAAAAGGAGGTCACGTCTACCTCCTGGTCGCAGTCGACAAATTCACCAAGTGGATTGAGGCCATGCCCATCACTAACCAAAAGGGAAAAACTGCCGTCAAGTTCTTTGAATCCATTGTATACAGTTTCGGCGTGCCGCATAGCGTCATCACCGACAATGGGTCGAACTTCATCTCCAAAGAATTCCAGGACTTCTGCGAAGACCTCGGAATCAACATCACATATGCCTCTGTGGCGCACCCGCAAACAAACGGACAGGTTGAAAAGGCCAACGGCCTCTTCGGTGCTGGCATCAAGAAGCACCTAATGAGCCTACTCGAGCGACTCGCAGGAGCTTGGACGCAAGAGCTGCCATCGGTCCTGTGGAGCCTACGCACAATGCCAAATAGCTCAACCGGATACACGCCTTTCTTCATGGTGCACGGAGCCGAAGCCGTGCTACCAGCAGAGGTACGCCACAAGGCCCCACGGGTCGTCGCTTACAGCAAAGACGAATCGACAGCCGCACTCGAAGACGCCGTCGACACACTCGACGAGGCGCGTGATATAGCAGCTGCTCGATCAGCGGTGTACCAATAGAGTCTCCATAACTACCACAGCCGACGGCTACGCCCAAGGTCCTTCGTCGAAAGAGACCTAGTCTTGCGACTCAAGCAAGAGCGACCGAAGAAATTCGAGTCACCATGGGAGGGATCCTACAACGCCTCAAGCACATGGAGTCTGGAGTCACATACTCCAACCCATGGAACGTCGCACAACTGCGACGCTTCTACCCCTAGATACCTCCTCTTTTAATTACAATAAGGCTATTCAGCCAAGGCTACTCGGCCGAACAATGTACCTCCTCCTTACTTTAGGGTTCGGAGCATAGAAAACAAAAAATTTCCTACGATGGGAACATCTATGTACCAAGATCTATCTACTAGATACAAGCAACGGGTGGATATACATCCATAGAATACATACCCTCGAAGACCGAATAGCATTAACGAGGTTGTACTCGTGGATGATGTGAGACGCTTGCCGATCTCAAGATCGTGATGAAGTCCATCTGGTCCAGCCGGTCCAGCACGATCAAGTCCAGCACCTCAAAGCAGTGGTGCATCCGTGATCGCACACACGTACGGGTACCCCGACAACCTCCGCCTCGCTCTGAAGCAGCGGAAGCAACAAATCCTTCGAGAAAAGCCACCGGGAACATGTATCTCGATCCGAGGCCATGGGGAAATTCTAAAGGGGAGAGATCCTTCATGAGGAGGTGTGCTTTGAGAGGAGGAGAGGGGGCTTTATAGGGAGAGGGGGCACCCAAGGGGCATGGCGCCCAGCCATGGGGGATGCCCCCACCTCTTCCACATTCATGTGGGTGGAGCTCCCACTCAAAATGAAAAGCCTCCACTCCCATTAAAAAGCCTCCACTCAAAAATCCACTCACATGCATTAAATTTCCACCAAATTTAGTGCAAGCTCTCATTTAAATTAAAGTCTTTTATTTATTTATTCAGAATTTTGTTAATTACTTTAATTAACAAACATTCACATATAAGCCCTTGCTAGTATTTAATTTCACATGCAGAAACCCGTTTCGGTATCTAGTGAAATAAATTCCTGTGCTTGTTATTCTTTTCGGCATGAAACTTTTGCTCTAAATTGATGTTGGTGTCTCTTAAGTGTGTCACCCTACGGTTCGCGAATAATGTGGACATGATCGAGACCCCTCTCAGATCAATAATCGAGCGGATCCGAGACCCATCTCGACTCCCACACATTCAACGATGACTTTCTTGTGATCGTCGGAACCTTTTACGCTAGTATCTTAATCCCTTTGTTTCGCGATATATTACATGTCCGAGATTCGATCATCGGTATCTCCATACCTAGTTTGATCTCGCATCGACATGCACTCTTTTCTCGTTCCCGTGATATAACATTCTAGTGATCAAATCACTTTCTTGCAAGCTAACCAATGTGATATCACCGAGAGGGCCCAGAGTATATCTATCCGTCATCGGGATGAAAAAATTCCACTCTCGATCCATGGGCCTCAATATAACACTTTATTAGTTCTGAATCCATCTTTATAATCACCCTGTTACGGTGTGACGTTTGATGTTATCAAGAAACTCTTCCGGTGTTAGTGATTGAAATGATCTCATGGTCTAAGGATTAGGATCACTTCGTAAGTTGTTATAGCAATATAAACTCAATGACTTTGATCGTAATGCTATACTTCGGATGAATGTTCATCACACAGGTGTGATGATGTTATGACCTCGTTATTAACAACATCCAATGTCCATGATCAGGAAACCTATGATCATCTTGTTAATCAACGAGCTAGTTTATAAGAGAGGCATAACTAGTAACTTCCTTTTTGTTTATTAAACACACATGTATTAACGTTTCCGTATTAATACAATTATACCATGTAAAATAAACATTTATCATAAACAAGGAATACGATAATAACCACTTTATTATTGCTTCTCGGGCATATTCCCTTCAGTCTCCCACTTGCACTAGAGACAATAATCTAGTTTGAAAACTTTGCGTATTGAACACCTATGGCTTTCTGGTGTTCCATATACGCAACTGCAAGTGGTTAACATAATCTACGGATCTGATGCTTTCAGGTCCGTGTGTATTTTCATGTCTTTGCGTCTTCACGCATCACTCATTCTCCAATGAGATGGCATTGTATAAATTTGGTCTTTTGTTGAGACCTTTAGTTCCTTGGGGTTAAAACATGTCGATAATATTGTCGTACAATATATCTTTAGTGTTAGCCCGTTGCGAACCACACCTTAGTTTGATAACAAACTACTTTACACAAATTCCCTCCTTTGCTGCTACTATAGCAGTCATATACTTAGCCTTTTGTTGTAGTATTCGTCACAATGTCTTAACTTTGTAATTCATCCAAATCCATCATGGAAACTTTATTTCCATTTCATTGTGCCACCCATAGTTTAAATTGAGATAAACTTAATTTTTATCTTGTGACAAACCTAGTATCAATGTAACGCTTTACAATGAACTATTTGTAATTGTTTGTCACCTCTACACAAATATATTCTTAGTTCTTCCAAAAGATCATAAGAATATACTCACTATCGTCCAATGACCATTTAATGATTCATTTTGGTATATGCTCATAACACTTAGAGCATAGGACATATCTGGATGTGTACATATCATGGTATGATTGATCAAAACATCCTTGTGATTTCACTCATCAAGTGTCAAAGCACCTGAATCTTGTTTCACTTATCAAGTGTCGATACACTTGAATCTTGATTCAATTCCTTTCCATGCGAAAAGAACTGCTTCTTGTCGTTTCTATATTGAACTCCTTCAATATCTCATATATGTACGTTTGGCATAACCATATTAGCGTCACAGTCTATCCACTATAGACATTCATGCTAAATATTCGGGTTTTGCCTAAGTCTTTCATCAAAATGAAATTCTTAACCTTTGTCAATAAAATATACATCATTTCTAATCAACAAGATGTCCTCCACATAATGTATTAGAAATATGTCTCAGCGCTCCCACTTAATTTGTTGCAAATGCAAGCATCTTCATTGTCTCCAGATGAAAACTCCTTTTTCATCACGGTGAAGATTCCAACTCCGCGATGCTTACTTCAACCATTGAAGTTTGCATACCCTTTTAGCATCCTTTGAATTTAACAAAACCCTTTGGAACGTGTCATGTACACGTCCTAGGTAACCATTCTATTAGAAGAACTTTGTTTTGTTTATTCATCTACCATATAACAAATTATATGTAGTGGTTGCTACTTTAATCCGTCCAGACTAAATATCGCTATGAAAGATCAAATCTTGTCATAGTCAACTCCTTGAACATTGTCGTAAAATACTTTACGACATGTTGACTATTTCATAGATGTGAAACATCCATGTCTGTTTCTTTATAGATCCAAATACGACCGATAGGTTTTTATACCTTTCCGGAGGGTCTTCCAAGTTCAAATTTCTCGTGTATGGAACTATCACGGATTTTATGGCTTCAAGCCATTTGACGGAGTCAGGGCCCATCATCGCTTCTTTGCATATAGTCGGTTCATCATTGTCAAACAATAATGATTTACTCTCAAATCTTAATCATTTGATTGTTTATCCGACCTTCTTGGTTCAATAAGAACTTAGATCTCCGTGACCACAACCTTTGAGGCACATAAGCTATGAGCATTATGGCAGCCTCCGGAACGATTTCCGGCGCTGCGCAACTCAGCACATTTAGCTAAGGTTCGTTAACCTTATCAAAGTTCTATTGTCCTCCCACTTAACTTTTGCGAAAAATTCCTTTTTCAAGAAACTTCACATTTCAAGCGACAAACCCTTTTGTCCTCGGTGTTATGGAGGAATAACCAATTGTTATTCGAAATAACCTACAAAGACATGCTCATCCGACTTCGGTTGTAAACATCTTACTTATGTTTAGCATACCAAAATTTAAGAAATGACAACTTGGGTTTTACCCCAAACCATAACTCATATGGTGTCATTTCAACGGATCAAGATGGAGATCTTTTCAGTGTAAAAGCGGAAGTCTCTAAAGCTTTAATCTTTTAAAACATAATGGTAGTTTTATCAATAACACCTTTAATCCAACCATGTCAAACAAGGTTTCATTACAAATCTCAAACACTCCATATTCCTATGGTGTTTTGGTATATGTAAATCTAGGTGTTTTGCTAAACTTGCAACTCAAATAAATCCCTTTATGATAAAATCATAATTCATTTATTTTCTTGTTACACTTGTAACTCAAACAAATCCCTTATGATAAAATCATAAACCATTTATTTTCTTGTTACAATGATTTTCCACTTCATCTTGAAAGTCTTTGAAACGTTTTTCAAATATTTCATACTTCTTTCTCATTAAGTGAATATTAACTCAAATTTCCGGAGAAAGCATATGAAGTTGAAACCCATCGCTTATGACTACACATAATGGACTACATACATCGATATGTATAAATTCCAATAATTTAGTCGTTCGTTCTTCTTTGGCCTTTGAACGAAGTTTTAATTATCACGTGGAAAGTCTCACAAGCGTCACTTGATCAAATCAAAGACTCCAAAAATCCATGAATATGGAGATTCTTCATGTTTTCTTTCCAATATAATTTAAACAGCGATGTCACTTCGTAAGTGATCTTTTAATCATTTGTCTTGCGACATTTTAGCATTAGGTTTTATGGATGTGATTTCTCCAACTAGATTTGTAAATCATCCATCTTATATGGAATATGGTAATTATTTGAACAACCTTTGTTCTCATAATACCTGATTCAAATAACAATTATTAAAACAAATCTTGAAGTCAAGCTTTGATGTCAACGAGAAATACAAACAACGGTTTGTTTGTTTTCGATGAACATCATCACATATTCTCTTGCTAGTTACTTAGGCCATTGTGGTTCATGAATTGCGTTGTTTCGTATGAAATTTCATACCAACCAATTCGGTATCCAATACCCAAGAACCACATTGTTTAACAAGCAAAGAATACAACCATAACATGTACATCATATATATACCTAAATTGGATATTTCCAATCTTTTCTTTTCTGCCAAGTTTATTTTATAGATTCTCTTTCAGCATTTCCTTTTCCTTTTTAAAAGAATCTACCAACATCAAAAGTAGTGCCATATACATGACACATAGTCCAAAGCGTGTATATTCAAATATTAATACCTTTGGACTTGCACTTTGAAGTAGATCACCATCATCAAAATGATCGGTATTCTTTCAAAATCCATTCTTTAGTAATATTTTAGTGTAGTAAACACTTTACATACGTCTTCTATTCATCCTTATCATGACGACTTTCATGATCAAGCTACTGTAGCTTATAAGGACGAATCTTGAGTATAATGTTACTTTCCAAAACCCTTTTGGATGATTAGGATGTCTATCATCTCCAGCCTTTGCAAATTCTCATCCAATATGAGAACATATATTATACTCTATCATATTGCAACCAAAACATTGTTTCATATATCGTTATATCTGCCACACTTGATGGTTTCTAAAACAATTCTTTCAGCTCCTAGATAAACTTGATATTAAAACAATCAAGAATCATGGAGGCAAACATGATACTTAAGATACTAACACTGGAATTGTTACTCTCGATTTAATACTACGTATTAAATTTCACGGAGTAAATAGAGTTTGCTGAAAGTTTGCAATAGGACTTTAAACTTTAGATTGACACTCAACACAATATGATACCAGTTCATAAAGTATATATCCAGAATTCTATAGTTCTATTATCTCAATTATAACTAAGCATAAGGTGGTGAACGAATGCCAATGACTACAACAAATTATGCAAATTCACTTTGATTTAATTTATGATAAATTGAGTTCTACTAATCCAAATTAGAAATGAACTCCCACTCAAAAACGACATCCCTCGTGTCTTTTTGGTGATTACATGAACCAAATCCACTACACCAAGTCCGATCATCACGTGAGTCGGTGTAGCTTCAAAGTCGAGCATCCATATGGTCATCATATCAAAAACATATGACTCATGCTTAACCTTTCGGTCCGTGTTCCGAGGCCATGTCTGTAGATGCTAGGCTCGCCAAGTAAGAACCTTAGTATTCGCATGTGTAACTGTCTTACACCCGAGATATGCTCGTGGATTCAAGTACACCCGATCATCACGTGATGTCTTGAAGCGACGAAACATTGTCGGTGCATACTTAAGGAAGAACACATTCTTATCTTTATATCTAAATGAGGGATCATCTTATTATGCTAATAAAACGCCAAACAAACAATATAAGATGCAATCAAAACATCACATGTTTATTAGTGAAATGATATGGTTCCCGCATATGATCTCCATCATGTGCACCGTGGTATGATCTCTATCATACCTTTATGTGTAAGGCCAAGGTCTATGGAACTTACACACTATGTGTGTTGTAAGAGTATCATCTCATACTTCTACTTACAACATCACCATATCATATCACTAGCCCAGCAACAATCTAAACTAGACGCCTCTAATTTATCCATTGCAAGTTTTACGTGGCTTAGGGCTTTCGAAGATAGAACCGTTTTTGCCTACGAACATGAACCACAACGAGGATAACCAAATTATTGGCAACTCGTTGCAAATTAGATATTGACTATAGTAGGGGAGACAGACACCCGCTAGCCACTTATGCAAAACTAGTTGCATGTCAAGCGTGGAACATGTCTCATGTGCGAGGACATGTAAAGTTTGTCCGGGCCGCTTCATCCCACTATGCCACCAATATCCAAAGTACAACTAAGAAGCAATAAAATGATCATCATCGCCCACATACTCATATGTGTACAACCCGTGCAAAGTATCTACGCATAGATCCGGCTCTGATACCACTGTAGGGTTCGCAGCATAGAAAACAAAAAATTTCCTACGATGGGAACATCTATGTACCAAGATCTATCTACTAGATACAAGCAACTGGTGGATATACATCCATAGAATACATACCCTCGAAGACCGAATAGCATTAACGAGGTTGTACTCGTGGATGATGTAGACGAACGCTTGCCGATCTCAAGATCGTGATGAAGTCCATCTGGTCCAGCACGATCAAGTCCAGCACCTCAAAGCAGTGGTGCATCCGTGATCGCACACACGTACGGGTACCCCGACAACCTCCGTGCCCTCGCTCTAGCGAAGCAGCGGAAGCAACAAATCCTTCCAGAAAAAGCCACCGGAAACATGTATCTCGCTGATCCGAGACCATGGGCAAATTCTAAAGGGGGGAGAGAAATCCTTCGCGAGGAGGTGTGGTTTGAGAGGAGGAGAGTGGGGCCTTTTATAGGGGAGAGGGGGGCACCCAAGGGGCATGGCGCCCAGCCATGGGGGCTTCCCCCACCTCTTCCACATTCATGTGGGTGGAGCTCCCACTCAAAATGAAAAGCCTCCACTCCCATTAAAAAGCCTCCACTCAAAAATCCACTCACATGCATTAAATTTCCACCAAATTTAATGCAAGCTCTCATTTAAATAAAACTCTTTTATTTATTTATTCAGAATTTTGTTAATTATTTTAATTAACAAACATTCACATATAACCCCTTGCTAGTATTTAATTTCACATGCAGAAACACTTTTTGCTATTTCACCCGAAAACCCGTTTCGGTATCTAGTGAAATAAATTCATGTGCTTGTTATTCTTTTCGGCATGAAACTTTTGCTCTAAATGGATGTCGGTGTCTCTTAAGTGTGTCACCCTACGGTTCGCGAATATTGTGGACATGATCGAGACCCCTCTCAGATCAATAATCAGAAGCGGGGTCTGGAGACCCATACTGACTCCCACACATTCAACGATGACTTTCTTGTGATCGTCGGAACCTTTTACGCTAGTATCTTAATCCCTTTGTTTCGCGATATATTACATGTCCGAGATTCGATCATCGGTATCTCCATACCTAGTTTGATCTCGTTACTGACATGCACTCTTTTCTCATTCCCGTGATATAACATTCTAGTGATCAAATCACTTGCTTGCAAGCTAACCAATGTGATATCACCGAGAGGGCCTAGAGTATATCTATCCGTCATCGGGATGAACAAATTCCACTCTCGATCCATGGGCCTCAACATAACACTTTATTAGTTCTGAATCCATCTTTATAATCACCCTGTTACGGTGTGACGTTTGATGTTATCAATAAACTCTTCTGGTGTTAGTGATTGACATGATCTCATGGTCTAAGGATTAGGATCACTTCGTAAGTTGTTATAGCAATATAAACTCAATGACTTTGATCGTAATGCTATACTTCGGATGAATGTTCATGACACCATTACACTAATGTTGTGACCTCGTTATTAACAACATCCAATGTCCATGATCAGGAAACCTATGATCATCTTGTTAATCAACGAGCTAGTTTATAAGAGAGGCATAACTAGGAACTTCCTTTTTGTTTATTAAACACACATGTATTAACATTTCCGTATTAATATAATTTTAGCATGTAAAATAAACATTTATCATAAACAAGGAATACGATAATAACCACTTTATTATTGCTTCTCGGGCATATTCCCTTCACTTACGATATGAATAAAGCTAAGTGTCTCGCCCCAAAATTTTCACCTATCTCCTGCATTTTACTCCATGTTACAACACACTCGGGGGCTCCCCTCACCTCACGACTTCGTCGACTAAGGATAACGCGTGTACACCTGAGTAGCTGACCATGTCAGGCTAACGAAAAGGACACGTATACAAACAAAGCACCACGTGCTACACAACAATAAACCTTTACAATAAAGGGCACAACACGCCCAGTCGAATATATACAAATTTTACATCTATCTCTTTTACAAGTCCTACCTATTCTGAAGAATAACCTGCGCACGCTGCTTAAACAGATCTACAATTTGTTGGCATGTTGCCTTACAACCGCATAATGTGGACGCATATCCCACTCACCAATTTCTGGCCGAAGAGGCGGCCCATCCGCTACAACAGACAGATCTACATCGGGACGATGTAACCGCACAAGGGAAAGCACGGCCTTCACCCCCACGACAAGATGATGCCGCACCAGTTCCCTAACGTGATGCACATTTCGAAACTTTGCCAGCAGACCCTAGAGGGTCGATGGCGCCTCATCCAGCGGAAACATCACGTGCAGAACCGACGCCAGCGAAGCCTTTGCCTGACGCAGCACCCGCGACACCTGGTGAACACGATCCTGCACAGTCGCAAGGACCATGGCACAATCACGGTCCATCCAAAATAACCCGCTGGCCTCCATGTCCTGCTGGGTCAGGCAGTTGATCCGAATAGCAACGCGCTCCTTTTCCTCCTTCGGAGCAAGGTTAGCACCTACAATACTTGCAAAAAGTAAGATGAAAGGCCAACAGGCGCATCCGAAACAATGAACAGCAGCTCGAGAAGCTCACATTGCAGTTGCTCGGACAAACGACGCAACTCCATCATCAAATACTCCTCATTGGCAGCGCCTCGCTCTGCCTTCGATTTCCAAACATCGGCGTGGCCACGTACTCCAAGCAACTCTTCCTCAAGACTATGGATGCGGTCTCGAAGAAACACAAGCTGCGACGCACCATCCAAGGATGGCCGCAGCTGTGGTGCAGACGAAGTGTCAACGGGATCATCACCCGAAGGCCTCTAGAGTAAAAGAAGACAAGGATATGAACAAGCAGACGAATGAACACAAAACTCGGAAATTCATTATGTACAGCAAAAATCCACTGCATGGCGTAAGGATTGTTCATAGATATAATTACAACAAAGGAAACAAAAGCTATCCTACAACTACAAGGCCTAAGAAGCCGCATCCTGGGTAGCCTCGGAGCCGGACTGCCTACTCTTGGCCTCCCCCTGCTGCCTCAGCGCGTACTCAGCCACCAAGTCAATCAACTTCCGCCCATAACGTTTACAGCAGGCAGCGAAGAGGGTGAAGGCTACCTTGGATCCGTCAGCAGCCGTTGGCATCCGGGAGGTGACCTGATGAAGATCCAGCTCCGCTCCAGAGGCCAGGGCCATCGCCAGCCCGATGGATGCACCAATGCCTTTCTGCTTGCGCTTGTACGCCGCGGGTGCTTCGGATGATAGTGCATCCACCAAGGCATCGACATCTTCGAGGGCGACGCCCTTGGCGCCGAGCTCCTTATAGAAGCGCCCAAGAAACTCCTTGGCCTTGGCAAGCGAGCCGACCATGGTACCGCAGCGGTCTTCGACCACCGCAGTGGCATCATCCAGAGCACTTCCGTGCTCCAGGGCAGCGCGGTCAAACTCGATACCCGCGGCATCTAAAGAGAGAAAAGGGGCAATGTGAATAAAAAGCACAGCAAGAAAAGACAAGGAAGCCAAAAAGAGAAACACGAATACCACTCACCCGAAATGGCCTTGGCAGCCGCCATCAGCTTGGCGGCTACCTCTTTCTCGCGCGAGGCCGTAGCGGTGGCGAGTTGCTCCTCGTGGTTCGTCGCCTCCTGCTGAAGGCGCTCCTTGGCCGCAGTTGTGTTGGCTAGCTCCTGCTCGAGGCGCTCCTTCGCACCAACGGCGTCCTCGGCTTTCTTCTCCGCTCTCCCAAGGCTCTTTTTGAGAGCATCAAGCTCACGGAGGATGGTATTGTTGTCCTCTGCAATCAGCAGAACACTTATCAAATCGCAGAAAAGGAAACATAAGAGGCAGCACAAAGATCAAATTGTGAACGGACCTTGAAGCTGTTTGAAGCTGGCCTCCAATGTCAGGTGATGCTGCACCAGCTGGTTGGCGCATTGCACAAAAGGCTGCAAAAGGCACTACCCGTCAAAAGAATGGCTCGGGGGATACTCCCAAAGAACGAGCAAAACAAGTTAAACATACGAAAAACGCTCGGGGGCTCCCCCCGAAACTCAAAGAAAAACGATCAGCAGATCATCCTACAAATCCTCGGGGCTTCCCCCGAGACAAGAAGCAAAAACAAAAGTGATCAGCAGATCACCCGAAAACGCCCGGGGGCTCCCCCGCGGTAAGAGCAAAGAAACTTACGTGATTAGACGGCAAATCCGAAGGACCAGCCGAAGTCTTCTGGGGGACAACCACCCGAGCCTCCTGCGGAGAAGGGTTCGGAGAAGAACCCTCAGAGGTGACCACCGTCTGAGGAGGAGGAGGAACAACTTTCGATTCCGCCACCATCTCCCGAGCACCATCGCTGAAGGAGCCGTCGGAAGAATGGCTGCAAAGGAAAACATCATACAAGAGAAATCAAGCAAAATCAAAAGAAAGCAAAAGGCAACTGGAAAACTTACGAGTCGAAATCGCTCAAGTTAAAGACAGGCGGGGTCCTCCTTCCCTTCTTCTCTTCCTTCTTCCGCATCGTCAGCGGGTGCGGAGCTACAGCCCGCACGGTGTAGCATCCCAATTGTCTAACAACTGTAATGCTACTTGGGTTAGTAATAAAATGGCCACTTCCCTCATATAATTGTTGCATCATCATCATATCATGTTCATGTCATCATGCCACCTTGCATTTGAGCATCATACAAAACCCTTGTGTTTTGGTTCTTATCTCATGTGCATCCTTAATTGTATTTGCCTCTTGATATTGTATTTGGTTCTTGATATATTGTTAAATGCCCAAGTTGAGCTGGGGGCATATCTTTTATTAAACTCCACACCTTTTCTTCACCACCTTATAATTCCACCATCCAATTAATATGAGCTGGCATTTATTTGAGTTTACCTAGCTCATGTGGGTTGGGTGGATCCAATACTTGTCCCTTTTTGCTTGGCCTTATTCCACCTTTTGGGAATGCATGGAATAATGCCACGTGATTTTATGTTGTTTTCACAATATGAATACATGGCATTTATTATTTGCATGGGCCATGCAAGAACCACCTCATATCTCTCCCTCTGTTTTGTTTTCTACAAGCCTTGGATCCATGTGAAGGTTCCCTAATTTTACAAATGATTTCATCTAAATTGCAAAAACCCCATATCTTCATAATCTTGTAAAATGCCCCACTTGGCTCATTCATAAATTATGTATGTATGCATCAATCATCTCCACTTCTTTTGTCCCCCTTTTCTATCCTTGGCCTTCCCAATTCTCTGTTCAAAATTATCTGCTAGGTTCAAAAAGTTTTGAAATAAAAAGATTGTTTGTATTTGAAACATACAAAGCAAACAAAAATAAAAGAAAAAGAGATTGTGAGAGGAGCAGCAGCCTACAGGCCTTACCAGCTGCAGCCCAGAACCCCCTTTCTCCTCCCCGGCCCAAGACTCCCCGACGCCTCTGTGCCTCTTCTCCGTTCGCTTCCTCCTCTCACGAAGAGCAGACAGAGGTGAGCAGTCGCCCCGCGTCATCCGCGTCACCATCCACCACCTGCCCCTCTTCTTATCCCCAAGCCACGGAGTCCCCTTTCCCCCAGGAACCCTAGCTCCTCCCTCTATGTGTCGCCGCCACTCCTTTTCCCCTGTCCTTCTTCCTCCCGCGAGCAGCGGCAAGCAGAGCAACGCCGCTCTGTCGCCGTGGTCGCCGGTGGGCACCGCTGAAGCCGGGGGTCGCACGCCTCATCCGCGCTGTTGTTGGGGTCCCTCGAAAGGAGCTGTCCGTCCTAGGATCCTATGCTTCCTCTTCTTCCTGACCAAGCGCAGAACAACGCCGCCGTCGCCGACATCACCTCCGGCCACTCCCCTCCTCGACTCCTCTTGGAATCGGTCTAGGTGAGCACCCCTTTCCGCCCTACCCCTCCTTGTACCTTCCCCTTCGCCTGTGTCGCGCCCGGAAGCCTCGCCGCGCTCTGTCGCGCCCTGCACGCGTCGCGCCACGCCGCGCTCACCGTCTGTGGCTTGAACGCGATCGACAGCAGTGACAGCAGCAGCCATTTTTCCGCCTCTGATCTTAGTCGTGCCCCGCGCGCTGCAGTCCTCCTTTGCAAAATCCCCAAACATGAAAGTTGTAGCCCTACATTTCCTCTACGTTTTTCGTTTTGACATCATCTTTAAATTCGATCTGTAGCCATCGCCTTTGTCCTCGCAAGATCATCTAAAACCCTCTGCGTCTGACGATGAAGTTCAGTCTTTTGCCCTCGGGTCGGCCTCTGTTCGTCGTAGATTCCCGGCGCGTAGAGTCCTCCGTTGGTGACGCTCCAAACACGAAAGATGTAGCTCTAACTAATCTCTACATTTTATGTTTTTGTGGTTTCCCTAATTCGCAACAGTTTTCTCGGCATCGTCGACCGAAGTAAGGGTCAGCTAGCAGTTTTCGCCCTGCTCGTTTCGCTGGTTTGAATCGGAGCACACTGCGTTTTGCACATAGGTCCTCTGCTTTTTGGTAGCTCAACCCGCGATCCCCGCCGTGCACACGTGTCAGCGCCGCGTCGACCGCTCGCGCGCGGTGGCCCTTCTCGCCTCAGGCCCACATGTCAATGACGGAGGGTAGAAAGTCCCTGAGTGAGAAAAGTCGCCCGAGTTTTCTGAAATCAAATAAAATTCAGGAAATGTTTAAATCTAATTAAATTCATATCTTTTGAAATAACTCGAATTTGTAAAAACTTTCAAAATGAAAAGTAAATGTTTTCCAAATATGAATTCAACCATGTTTTCGAATTTGACCAAGTTTGACTCTATCTAGTCAAACCTTTGACTTTGACCCTAATTAATAATTTTGACTTTTAATAAATTTAAATTCATAATTCCAAATAATACAAATAATATATGTGTTTGAATCAGAAAAATGTGAGGAATTCAAATATGCCATTCAAAATATTATTTGGACACTTTAAATTCCAAGTTGAATATAATTACAAAAAATGCCCTTTTCCTTATTTATTTAATAACTTTTGTTTTATAACTCCGAATTTAACAAATGATATGTCTAAAATGATCAGCTCGACGAGACCTTTCTGTTTATGCTATCCATGACTTCAATTGCAACATGCATCATATAAATATATAGTATACAGCAACTAATATGACAATAAAATGTGACCAAAACCCAATAAAAATGTTATTTCTTGTATTCTAAACCTCACCCATGCCATGCTATATTATTTCCATGCAACTTGTGCATCATTCATCATGGAATGATTGTTTGCTTGACGCATTTTATTCCTATGCTTGTGCACTTTATTTATGTTGGCCCTTGTTTGTTTGGTTCTTGTTCGAATAGACACTAAGCAGGGGGTATATCAAGAGAACCAGAAGCACTACCCAGATCCGTCTCTCGCTTCAACTGAGTTGCCAGGAAAGCACTACCACATGCTTGCATACATACAGTACCTACTGCCTCTATCTTATTCTTGCATCATTGAGTCGCGATTGCATTAAACTGAATCCCAAGTATTGCATAGCCTTTACTTTTAAACCCCACCAAGCTTGTTCCTCCATCCCATGAGCCTTTACTACATGAGTTGTTTGAGCCATGCGAGTCGTAGAACAGCATGTGTAGGGTATGTGAGAGTCTGATGGATAACGAGGTACCTAAACAACTTAATCTGAGTAGTAATGGGATAACTAATGAAAGTGGCACCGGTGGGCAATATCTGCTATTTGGTTTTTCCTGCTCACTTGTTTCCCGTAGGACCCCGAGTACTTGATTCTTGTTCCTTGTTTATTCGCGCTATCCACATCCGGGAGGCTTATGGGACCCCCTGAGCCAGAGCTTGATTCAGTCTTATTTCTTGGGGCCACAAACTAGTTTGAGGTTTTATTTACTATCCTGTACTTATGCCATGCTACTGTTTATTTACGATTGTGCGAGGAGCACACTGCATCTTGTTAGGAATTGTGACCCGTTTACGCGGTATCGACAAGCCCAGTTTTGGGTTCCCAGTCGCTTACAGCCGGCCCCACAAACCTCGGGTCCGTCTCGAAGTCAGCTAACTTCGTTGCGGGTGTACTCCAAGGGGTGGCCCCCTGAAATATTTCGGAATCCTGTGATTGCTTTGTCGTGAAGGCCTCGTTGGGTTTTGATTTGGTTTCTCCAAGGTTGATCGAGTGTGTGTTGCTATTTGTGCACCCCTGCAGGGTAAAACTTTCTGAAAGCCGTGTCCGCGGTTATGGACGACTTGGAGCACAGTTTCTCGATCATAGACAAGAATAACTAAAGTACCGCTTTTAATTTGACTAAGTAATTGACTAGTAAAGAGCGCAACACTCATGGAATGGTTAATAAAATTGCCAACGGATGGGGGGGTTGTTCGTCTGCTTCCTCGTTGGTAAGCGAGGAGGAGGATGGATCTGTGGATATTACTGTCATAACTGTTGTCATTAATTCACGGACATCCGTCTATCTTTGGTTAGGCGGATGGTTAGCGTTTATCTATAGAACTGTTAGGGTTTATCTTTCGCTGCAATTGCGTCACCCCAGGTTGTGTCCCCTTTAGAGGCATAAGGACTTGCTGAGTACCCTTAGGGTCTCACACGATAAATTATTGGTTCGGATGAGCGGTACACTCGCGGACGGATCTTTGGGTGGAAGAGGCTGATGATGTGGGCAACGATCGTTTGGTGTAGAGATTCTGGGAACGGGGATCCGTGAGGTCTGTGGGCGGGATGTGCTTATTTCTGGGCATCTTATGCCGATTTGCTTCTTATCCGTACTCGGACCTTGTTTGCCGCTTCCGCCTGATACTCTGATGTGTGATGTATGAGGAAATATCCTAAAATATTATACCTATCTAGGTCATTTGAATCTTGCCGTATGGCGTTGCTATATTTTCCTTTCTTTTTAGATGGTATGGCTCTGATGTACTATTGTATGGTGGCTTGCATACATACTCATTTGTGTATGTAGTTGATCCCTTCGCCTGCCGATTACGCCGCCCGTACTTGTCCCGATGACTGGAAGTGGTTGGGACGGCCAAAAGGTCTACCCGTGAGTGGCTTTTGGGCCCCACCGTACTATTTCGACCACTTCCGCTCATCTAGGCTTGTATCTAGGAGCGTAATTCACCGAGGTAGTTACAATTGGTATCAGAGCCATTCCGCCCTTCAGGGTCTCAGCCAAATGGTCGTTGTCAGTTTAGCAAATATTTTTGGTAGTTATGTATACTAGGGAAAAACAAAACGTGAGAGTAGGACTGCTTCCATTTTTCTTCTTACCCACCCAACCACCCTTTTCTTGTAAGGAAGTGTAACGTATTCAATCCTCTTCTTAAAAGTTCAAACTAGGATTCACGTGTTCTGGGTTTCCGTAGTACCATAGGTTGTGTGTGTGTGTGTAATTCCTTGTCTATCTGTTGCATCCAAGTTGTTATCTAATCAGCCTTTGGTTATCAACTGTTGGTACATTCCATACCGACAGGCTTTTGCAAACCGACGCGATCTATCTGATTCATTGTATACCGCCGCGATCTGTCTTATTCTTTGTTATCCGACGTTATCTTGTTTGGGGTGTTCGTTTCCGTAGTTACCAATCTTTAGGTTCAACGTGAGAAGAAGGGGTTAGGATATGTGTTCAACTTATTCATGTGCGGAGTAATGATTTGAGTGCGGGATGGAGTCGCGACCATACCACTACTCTTATCATTCGCTTTAGTATATTGAATTGGTAGAGTCACTAATCTTGATTCGTTAAGTAATTTTGCGCATCTATTGGTATTTTAATGCCGAAATTTGTGGAAAAAATTTCTTTGATATATTTGTGTACCACACTCCTTTTCAGTCGTGTGCGATATGCTTAATATCTTCGAGGTGCTTTGAACTTTGTTGATATTTTAATATCATCTTAGTAAATTGTATCCTTTAAGCTTGGTTAATTCCATCTTGGTACTATTTTGGATCATTATTATTCTCCATTATAGTACTGACTTGTGTTTTATATCAATCACAGGATGGCTCCACCACGCCGTTCTGATGAGGACATACCACTGGGCGGGATCATGTTGTCAAACATCGCCAATGCCTTGGCAGCAATGCAGCAGAACCAACAGCGCTTTGAGGAAAGTGTTCGGAGGAATGAGTTTGCTCCACTACCTCCACCTCCCAAGCGAGGAGACATCAAAAGCTTCCTGAAATTCAACCCTCGCCAATTCGATGTTTCTGATCGACCACTGGATGCGGATGATTGGTTGCGTGAGATGTCAAGGCTACTCGAGACTGTTGATGTTCCTGAGCAAGAGTGGGTAAAGTGTGCTACTCACCTTCTGAAGGGGGATGCAGCCCTCTGGTGGGAGAATTACCTGAAGGCAAACTGTGCTGGTTTTCAGCCTACTTGGGAACGGTTCACTGGAGCGTTCAAAGAGCAGTATCTGTCAGAAATTGTCATGGAAAGGATGAAGGAAGCTTTTCTCAACCTTAAGCAGGGAAATGATAATGTCAACACCTACATCAGGAACTTCATGAATCTTTCTCGTTATGGTGGTGATGAGATCTCCGATGACAAGAAGAAGCAAAAGAGGTTCAGGCAAGGGCTCAATGCATCGATTAAATATGCAATCACACATGCAAGGCTGGCATCTTTCACGGAACTTCTGACTCTGCAGGAGGAAGCAAGTAGGCAAGTGTTTGAGGAGTCAAAGAAACACAACCGTGATGCACCAAGCTCTTCAGCTATGTCAGCTCCTTCTAAGCGGCGTGTCTGGGTTCCTAACACCCCACCGTCGCTCCCGGTTCCACCAAGACCTGCAAGCTACGCGTCAAGGCCACCAAACTTCATCACTGCTGCTCCCAGGGGCTACAACCACCACTACCCTGGAGCGCCTGGCGGAGTCCCTGGATACGTTGCTCCACGTCCACCTGGTGCCTATTTCACGTGTGGAGACCCTGGGCATCTGCTGGGCTGTCATTGAAAAACAAAGCTCTTCCTCCACCCCCGCCAAGATCTGCAGCAAGCTCTCCTTTGGTTCGTGCACCACCACCTCGGGCTCTCAACATCAACACTAAGCCCGGGTCTACTGTTGCTCGTGCCAACTGTGTCAACGCCGCTCAAGCTGAGCATGCACCTGGAGTTGTGATGGGTATGCTTCCCGTTAACTCAGTCCCTGCACGAGTTTTGTTTGATTCTGGTGCATCGCATTCTTTTGTTTCGCATAAGTTTGCACAAGAGCATGACCTGGATAGGGTTCCTTTATCACGTCGTCTGGTGGTGCTATCTCCTGGTTCAAACATGAGGGCTGCTCATATCAGCCATGGCAATCAAATTGAGATTGGTGGCTCTTCGTTCTCGGCGTCCTTAATTCTTCTGGGCAATTCTGACATTGATGTCATCTTGTGCATGGATTGGTTGACAGCAAATGCAGCTGTGATTGATTGTGCTGAACGCTCAGTTTCTCTGAAGATCCCTGAAGGTCATATAGTCTTTTCTCCAAGTTTGACTCCTGCTATTCAGCTTTTCTCTTTGGCGGCTCTGAATGATGATGCTATGGAAGCTATTCAGAGTGTTCCGGTGGTCTGTGAGTTCCCAGATGTTTTTCCTGAAGAGTTGTCGGGTATGCCTCCGGATCGTGAGGTTGAGTTTGTAATTGAGCTTGAACCTAGAATGACTCCTATCTCCAAGCGGCCTTATAAAATGGGTCATGCTGAGTTGGCTGAACTCAAACGTCAACTTGATGAACAAGAGAAGTTGGGTTTCATTCAACACAGTACTTCTTCTTGGGGTAGCCCAACAATCTTTGTGAAGAAGCGGGACAGGACTGATAGACTTTGTGTTGACTATCGGGCTCTCAATGCTAAAACCATCAAGAACAAATATCCCCTCCCGCGGATGAATGATCTCTTCAATCAGCTAGCTGGAGCTGTGGTGTTCTCTAAGCTGGACTTGAGAAGTGGTTATCACCAAATCAAGATTCGCAAGGAAGATGTGCCCAAAACAGCTTTCACCACCCGCTATGGCCTGTATGAGTACACGGTCATGTCTTTCGGTCTCACCAACGCACCTGCTACCTTCTCGAGGCTGATGAACTTGGTTTTCATGGAGTACCTTGATAAGTTCGTTGTGGTATATCTGGATGACATCCTAGTCTATTCAAAGTCAAAGGAAGAACATGAAGAACACCTTCGGTGTGTCCTAAACAAGCTTCGTGAGAACCGCTTGTATGCAAAGTTCTCAAAGTGTGAGTTTTGGCTGCCTCAAGTAACCTATCTTGGTCACGTTATCTCTGCCAAGGGCATTGCAGTCAACCGGGAAACTGTGAAGACAATTGTTGAATGGCTTCCTCCTGTAAATGTCAAAGAAGTGCGGAGTTTTCTTGGTTTGGCTAGTTATTGCCGTCGCTTCATTCAGAACTTCTCGAAGATAGCGAAGCCTCTTACCGATCTCCTCAAGAAAGGCAAGAAATACCTTTGGACTCCTGCATGTCAAGCAAGCTTTGAGACACTCAAAGATAAGCTCACTTCCACACCAGTCTTGGTTCCTCCGGATACATCCAAGCCTTTCCAAATATTCTGTGACGCCTCTTTGCAAGGATTGGGTGCGGTCCTTATGCAAGAAAAGCAAGTGGTTGCTTATGCCTCTCGACAATTGAAGACACATGAGCTCAACTATCCCACACATGACCTCGAGCTCGCAGCAGTTGTCTTTGCTTTGAAACTGTGGAGGCACTACTTGCTTGGCAACCATTGTGAGATCTTTTCTGACCACAAGAGTTTGAAGTATATCTTCACTCAGCCTGATCTCAACCTTCGGCAGAGGAGATGGATTGAAGCAATCAATGATTTTGATTTGGCCATCAACTACACTCCGGGCAAAGCTAATGTCATGGCCGATGCTCTCAGCCGCAAAGCTTATGTCAACAACCTCATGATGGAAGAACAACAGCCTCTCTTGTGCGAGGAATTCCGTCAGCTCAACCTGGAAGTTGTGGAACAAGGGCACCTCCTGAACCTTCTGGCTACTCCTCTCTTGGAAGAAAAGATTCGCTCTCGTCAGCTTGGTGATCCGCACACCAAAAAGATCATCTCTAAACTTGAGCTTCCGAAGTATGAGTCCTTCCACGTCGATGATCAAGGCACGCTTTTATTTGAACACCGGATGTTTGTTCCGAACTACCCGGGTTTGAGAGAGCAAGTTCTCAAGGAGGCGCACGATTCATTCTATCTATCCACCCTGGCAGCACAAAGATGTACATGGACTTGAAAACACAATATTGGTGGCCGGGTCTGAAACGATATTGTGCCAAGTATGTCTCGGAGTGTGATGTTTGCCGCAGAGTGAAAGCTGTCCATCAGAAACCTTTTGGTCTTCTACAGCCATTGAAACCCCCGGAATGGAAATGGGAGAAAGTAGAGATGGACTTCATCACTGGTTTTCCAAGGTCGCAGAAGGGTAACAATGCACTCTTTGTTGTCATCGACAGGCTCTCTAAAGTGGCTCATTTCTTCTGGAATTCAGTTGGCTGAGCTCTATATCAACAGAATTGTCTCTCTGTATGGGGTTCCGCTTGAGATCAGTTCAGACCGTGGGAGCATCTTCACTTCCAAGTTCTAGGAAAGTTTCCAAAATGCTTTGGGAACAAAGTTGAACTTTAGCACTGCTTACCACCCTCAGTCGCAAGGACAAGTTGAAAGGATCAATCAGATTCTGGAGGATATGCTTCGTGCTTGCGTCATCTCTTTTGGCATGAAGTGGGAGGAATGTCTTCCTTATGCTGAATTCTCTTACAACAACGGCTTCGGAAGAGTCGAATATGGCACCATTTGAGGCTCTCTATGGCATAAGTCAGAACTCCGATTGGTTGGTCAGGTGCAGGAGAAAGAATATGGTTTGGCCCTGACATTGTAACTCAAGCGGAGGAGAAGGTGCATATCATTCTTGAGAACCTGAAGATTGCTCAAAGTCGTCAGAAGAGCAATTATGACAGGAAGCACTCAGACATGGTGTATGCCCCTGGTGATCTCGTTTACCTTCGTGTCACTCCCATGAGAGGCACACACCGCTTTGGTATCAAAGGAAAGCTGGCTCCTAGATACATCGGTCCTTTCAAAATTCGTGGTAGAAGAGGAGAAGTTGCTTATGCTCTTGAGCTCCCGGAGAAACTCAAAGTCCATGATGTTTTCCACATCTCTCAACTCAAGAAGTGTTTCAAAGATCCCAGCAGGACCGTGGATCATGAGCTAATCGATCTCCAAGAAGACCTCTCTTATCAAGAACACCCCACAAAAATCCTTGAGACCGCAGAAAGAAGGACTCGCAACAAGTCCATCAAGTTCTGCAAGGTGCAGTGGTCACACCATTCTGTTGATGAAGCCACTTGGGAGCGTGAAGATGAACTCCGTGCCAACTATCCTACCCTCTTTGTGTCTTCTTCTTCTTCCTAGAATCTCGGGGCGAGATTCCTGTTTAGTGGGGGAGAGTTGTAGCATCCCAATTGTCTAACAACTGTAATGCTACTTGGGTTAGTAATAAAATGGCCACTTCCCTCATATAATTGTTGCATCATCATCATATCATGTTCATGTCATCATGCCACCTTGCATTTGAGCATCATACAAAACCCTTGTGTTTTGGTTCTTATCTCATGTGCATCCTTAATTGTATTTGCCTCTTGATATTGTATTTGGTTCTTGATATATTGTTAAATGCCCAAGTTGAGCTGGGGGCATATCTTTTATTAAACTCCACACCTTTTCTTCACCACCTTATAATTCCACCATCCAATTAATATGAGCTGGCATTTATTTGAGTTTACCTAGCTCATGTGGGTTGGGTGGATCCAATACTTGTCCCTTTTTGCTTGGCCTTATTCCACCTTTTGGGAATGCATGGAATAATGCCACGTGATTTTATGTTGTTTTCACAATATGAATATATGGCATTTATTATTTGCATGGGCCATGCAAGAACCACCTCATATCTCTCCCTCTGTTTTGTTTTCTACAAGCCTTGGATCCATGTGAAGGTTCCCTAATTTTACAAATGATTTCATCTAAATTGCAAAAACCCCATATCTTCATAATCTTGTAAAATGCCCCACTTGGCTCATTCATAAATTATGTATGTATGCATCAATCATCTCCACTTCTTTTGTCCCCCTTTTCTATCCTTGGCCTTCCCAATTCTCTGTTCAAAATTATCTGCTAGGTTCAAAAAGTTTTGAAATAAAAAGATTGTTTGTATTTGAAACATACAAAGCAAACAAAAATAAAAGAAAAAGAGATTGTGAGAGGAGCAGCAGCAGCCTACCTGGGCCTTACCAGCCGCAGCAGCCCAAGTGCAACAGCAGCCCAGGAACCCCCCTTCTCTCCTCCCCCTGGCCCAGTACCCCTTCGCTCCCGACGCCGTCGCCCTGTGCCTCTTCTCCGTTCGCTTCCTCCTCTCTGAAGAACAGCAGACGGAGCAGGTACCCGTCGCGTCGCCGTCATCCGCGTCACCATCCACCACCTGCCCCTCTTCTTATCCCCAAGCCTGAGTCCCTTTCCCTGGGAACCCTAGCTCCTCCCTCTCTGTGTCGCTGCCACTCCTTTTCCCCTGTCCTTCTTCCTCCCGCGAGCAGTGGCAAGCAGAGCAACGCCGCTCTGTCGTCGTGGTCGCCGGTGGCACCACAGCCGGGTTACATGCGCCTCGTCTGTTGTTGTTGGGGTCCCTCGAGAGGAGTTGTCCGTCCCAGGAGCCTCTGCTTCCTCTTCTTCCTGATCAAGCGCAGAACAACGCCGCCGTCGCCGACATCACCTCCGGCCACTCCCCTCCTCGACTCCTCTTGGAATCGGTCTAGGTGAGCACCCCTTTCCGCCCTACCCCTCCTTGTGCCTTCCCCTTCGCCTGTGTCGCGCCCGGAAGCCTCGTCGCTGCGCCTGCCACGCTTGTCAGCCACGCCGCGCTCACCGTCTGTGGCTTGAACGCGATCGACAGCAGTGACAGCAGCAGCCGTTTTTCCGCCTCTGATCTTAGTCATGCCCCGCGCGCTGCAGTCCTCCTTTGCAAAATCCCCAAACATGAAAGTTGTAGCCCTACCTTTCCTCTACGTTTTTCGTTTTGACATCATCTTTAAATTCGATCTGTAGCCATCGCCTTTGTCCTTGCAAGATCAGCTAAAACCCTCTGCGTCTGACGATGAAGTTCAGTCTTTTGCCCTCGGGTCAGCCTCTGTTCGTCGTAGATTCCCGGCGCGTAGAGTCCTCCGTTGGTGATGCTCCAAACACGAAAGATGTAGCTCTAACTAATCTCTACATTTTATGTTTTTGTGGTTTCCCTAATTCGCAACAGTTTGCTCGACATCGTCGACCGAAGTAAGGGTCAGCTAGCAGTTTCGCGCGCTCGTTCAGTTCGTCGAGTTAATCGGAGCACACAGCAGTTTGCACATAGGTCCTCTGCTTTTTGGTAGCTCAACCCGCGGTCCCTCCCTCTCACCCTTTTTGTAAAAAGGCTCCCGCACTTTTGCCTCCATCAACACGCGATCCCCGCCGTGCACACGTGTCAGCGTCGCGTCGGCCGCTCACGCACGGTGGCCCTTCTCGCCCTCTGGCCCACATGTCAATGACGGAGGGTAGAACGTCCCCGAGTGAGAAAAGTCGCCCGAGTTTTCTGAAATCAAATAAAATTCAGTAAATGTTTAAATCTAATTAAATTCATATCTTTTGAAATGACTCGAATTTGTAAAAACTTTCAAAATGAAAAGTAAATGTTTTCCAAATATGAATTCAACCATGTTTTCGAATTTGACCAAGTTTGACTCTATCTAGTCAAACCTTTGACTTTGACCCTAATTAATAATTTTGACTTTTAATAAATTTAAATTCATAATTCCAAATAATACAAATAATATATGTTTTTGAATCAGAAAAATGTGAGGAATTCAAATATTCCATTCAAAATATTATTTGGACACTTTAAATTCCAAGTTGAATATAATTACAAAAAATGCCCCTTTCCTTATTTATTTAATAACTTTTGTTTTATAACTCCGAATTTAACAAATGATATGTCTAAAATGATCAGCTCGACGAGACCTTTCTGTTTATGCTATCCATGACTTCAATTGCAGCATGCATCATATAAATAGATAGTATACAGCAACTAATATGACAATAAAATGTGACCAAAACCCAATAAAAATGTTATTTCTTGTATTCTACACCTCACCCGTGCCATGCTACATTATTGCCATGCAACTTGTGCATCATTCATCATGGCATGATTGTTTGCTTGACGCATTTTATTCCTATGCTTGTGCACTTTATTTATGTTGGCCCTTGTTTGTTTGGTTCTTCTTCGAATAGACCTTTGGCGGGGATATATCAAGAGAACCGAAGCTACCTGATCCGTCTCTCGCTTCAACTGAGTTGCCAGGCAAGCACTACCACATGCTTGCATACATAGACTCTGCCTCTATCTTATTCTTGTATCATTGAGTCGCGATTGCATTAAACTGAATCCCAAGTATTGCATAGCCTTTACTTTTAAACCCCACCAAGCTTGTTCCTCCATCCCATGAGCCTTTACTACAGGAGTTGTTTGAGCCATGCGAGTCATAGAACAGCATGTGTAGGGTATGTGAGAGTCTGATGGATAACGAGGTACCTAAACAACTTAATCTGAGTAGTAATGGGATAACTAATGAAAGTGGCACCGGTGGGCAATATCTGCTATTTGGTTTTTCCTGCTCACTTGTGTCCCCTAGGACCCCGAGTACTTGATTCTTGTTCCTTGTTTATTCACGCTATCCACATCCGGGAGGCTTATGGGACCCCCCTGAGCCAGAGCTTGATTCAGTCTTATTTCTTGGGGCCACAAACTAGTTTGAGGTTTTATTTACTATCCTGTACTTATGCCATGCTACTGTTTATTTATGATTGTGCGAGGAGCACACTGTACTGTTTAGGAATTGTGACACGTTTACGCGGTATCGACAAGCCTAGTTTTGGGTTCCCAGTCGCTTACAGCCGGCCCCACAAACCTCGGGTCCATCTCGAAGTCAGCTAACTTTGTTGCGGGTGTACTCCAAGGGGTGGCCCCCTGAAATATTTCGGAATCCTGTGATTGCTTTGTCGTGAAGGCCTCGTTGGGTTTTGATTTGGTTTTTCCGAGGTTGATCGAGTGTGTGTTGCTATTTTTGCACCCCTGCAGGGTAAAACTTTCTGAAAGCCGTGTCTGCGGTTATGGACGACTTGGAGCACAGTTTCTCGATCATAGACAAGCATAACTAAAGTACCGCTTTTAATTTGACTAAGTAATTGACTAGTAAATAGCGCAACACTCATGGAATGGTTAATAAAATTGCCAACAGATGGGGGGGTTGTTCGTCCGCTTCCTCGTTGGTAAGCGAAGAGGAGGATGGATCTGTGGATATTACTGTCATAACTGTTGTCATTAATTCACGGACATCCGTCTATCTTTGGTTAGGCGGATGGTTAGCATTTATCTATAAAACTGTTAGGGTTTATCTTTCGCTGCAATTGCGTCACCCCAGGTTGTGTCCCCTTTAGAGGCATAAAGACTTGCTGAGTACCCTTAGGGTCTCACACGATAAATTATTGGTTCAGATGAACAGGTACACTCGCAGGACGGATACTGGGTGGAAGAGGCTGATGATGTGGGCAACGATTGTTTGGTGTAGAGATTCCGGGAACGGGGATCCGTGAGGTCTGTGGGCGGGATGTGCTTATTTCTGGGCATCTTATGCCGATTTGCTTCTTATCCGTACTCGGACCTTGTTTGCCGCTTCCGCCTGATACTCTGATGTGTGATGTATGAGGAAATATCCTAAAATATTATACCTATCTAGGTCATTTGAATCTTGTCGTATGGCGTTGCTATATTTTCCTTTCTTTTTAGATGGTATGGCTCTGATGTATTATTGTATGGTGGCTTGCATACATACTCATTTGTGTATGTAGTTGATCCCTTCGCCTGCCGATTACGCCGCCCGTACTTGTCCCGATGACTGGAAGTGGTTGGGACGGCCGAAAGGTCTACCCGTGAGTGGCTTTTGGGCCCCACCATACTATTTCGACCACTTCCGCTCATCCAGGCTTGTATCTAGGAGCGTAATTCACCGAGGTAGTTACACACGGGAACGGCAGGAATAGGAGAGGAAGAGCCCCCATGACCATCACTGTGATGCTCAAGGCACAGCGGGTCCCTAGGCGTTGGCAGAGTCGAAGCATCCGATGTTTCACTCGAGCTCCACGTCCGCTTTTGAGTGTGCTCCTCGCTTGACTCGATGGCTTCTTCGACCAGCGACCGTGCCAACGGAAGCTCAGACACGGAGTCCACTACCTCATAGTCCGGTGCATCCGGGAACAATTCGGGCAGCGGAGGCGACATGCCTGGCACCTTGAATTCCTACGTAAGAAGGAAACAAATTTTTAGCACAAAAAAATGTACAAGGAAAACACAGTCGAAAGACAGCGCTACCCGTATGCTACAGATCTACACATGCAAAACCGGACGAGAAGCAGAGAACGGAGGAGTCATCGACTTCCCCGGGATATCCTCTCCATCCTTGAATTTCAGCAGCGGGCGAAGAATCCCGTCGAGATCCCCCTTGGAGAACTCCTCAGCCGAAACCCTAGTCGGATCGCGGCGACCAGAATAAAGAAACATCGGGTGCGCCCTAGCCTGGAGCGGCTGCACCCGACGTCTGAGAAAGGTACGAATGATATCCAGACCGTTCACCTCCTTATCCGGAATCAGCTGAAGATCCTCCACTCGACGATAGAGCCCCTCTATCTCCGCCACATCACCATCCAAGATCTCGTTCTTCCAGGACCTCTTCGGCTCGATTTTCTGGGAGGGATCTAAAGGAGCAAGGCCAAATTCCTGTCCGGTCACTGTGGAGTCGCGGATGTAAAACCATCGCCTCCGCCAGTACTGGACAGATTTGGACATAGAAAAGGAGAAGAAAAGGAGGTTGGATTTGAGGGAAATGATGCAGCCCCCAATGGGGTAAACACCATCAGAGCTAGATTGCCTCTTCATGGAATAGAGTTTCCGGAAGAGACCAAAGTGTGGCTCGATACCGAGCCAGCACTCGCAAAATATGATGAAACAGGCGACATGAAGAAGAGAGTTTGGCGAAAGATGATGAAGCTTGTAACACCCCGGTTCTGAAAAGACCGTGGCCTCTATGTGACATACCAATCCTTGGATCGGTTCATTGGCCCACAATAGAGTAAGATAGATAATCATAGCAAATAACAGTGTATCATGATCTACAAAGATTCAGAGTACCATTATTACAATGAAAGCTTAGCATAAAGCTAGCTCAAATTATTCAGGTAGCAACATAAACATGTAAAACCTCCAATCTTCAAATTGCCCACAAGTGAACAAGTGCCGAGTGGAATACCGTGGCCTATAACGATCAATCAGAATCGGAATAACCTGCAACATGAAACATAGCAGCCCCGAAGGGTCAATACATGGAATCTATGGCAAGTAGATCTAGTAAAGGAGACAATAGTACTAACATCTACATGCATTTTTGGCAAGTGGAGCTGTGTCTGGCTTGCATTTGCAAATACATTCGTCCTACTTTCATAAACAGTTTTCGATTTTCTTTGAAAAGATCCCAATTAAGTTACCTAACAATGTTAAAGCAATTATGAAATTAGAATGAGCGAGAAACATGTCATGGAATCAATATCTAGCAACTCAGATGTCCATAACCGGGGACACGGCTAATCGATTAGATTATACACTCTGCAGAGGTTAGTACACTTTACCCATGTGACTTGGCCAGCCCAGCTCGTACCATCACTCTCATTTTGGGTGATGATAGGGAGAAGACCAAGAAGAGACTGTTCGGGAAGTAGCTCCTCAATCCCGACGCGCACCGGTCCAACCTACCAAAATTCTACATGTCTGGATACGCGGGTTCGAGTTACCACAACCTACTAAGTCCAACCAACCGCCCATTCCATTATTGGCACATGGTTGTACACGTAAGCTACACAATAAAGAAGCCAAACATTCTCTCTTGATACCTGGGTGCCTTTCCGCAATGAAACCACCAAAATTTATCAATACCATCACACCCAGGGAGTTCATTAATTAAGTTGTTTTAGTTTTCACAAACAAATACTTTGAGAAAACAAGTATCAATGATGTAACCCAGCCCTCGTTCAACAAGGCATGGCTAAGCACATCTACCAACGGTGGTTCATCTACAAGGAGGGTCCTACCACATAATAGGACATAGCATAGCGATAGTATCATCCTACACATGCATCTACAAAATACACGACAATGCATTGAAAATAGTAGGACGATATCATGAACAAAGTAGCATCTACTTGCCTTGGTTGTAGCAGTCGGGAGCACAATCCTCACACGAGCAAGCGTTGCACTCAGCACAATCTACACGACACAATTGCATTCATAAACAAACAATCCACAACATATGCAACAAATATGATGCATGAATGCAAGAACGGCAAGTGAATTGGCGCTACAGCTGCACCACAACATCCTATACCATAATACTACTGATTGCATGCATGGAAAAATAGATTTGGCGCTAGGAAAACTAATAGACAAGAGTAATGCTCCAAACTAGAGCTAGAACTTAAATAATTCACTACCGGTAGTATCGCTGATTACATAATTCACTACCGGTAAAATCTTGGAAAAATTCTACCGCATAGGCATCGCTGATTAGAAACAGTACCAATTGGAATTACCCGAAAAGGAATTATAAAACTCCCCGAGTAATTAAAACACTTCAGAAAGCCATTAGACAAATACTGCAGAAGTTTTTACTATAATCCCATCTTTTTAATTCACGATGAGATTCTCCTCGTTCACACGAGTTCAGGGACATATCACACGTGATTTTTGGAGCTACGGATCTTTTTCTACGAATTTACTACTCCGAAAGGGCCACTAACTAGTTTGATTAAACTGTACTAATCCTGACAGTAAAAGTCTAAACCAAAGTTACAGCGAGATTCTACACGACTCACTGAACTCGCACATATTTTATTTGCAATTTTTGGCCAAGCGGTTGAATTTCTACGCAATTTACAAGATTCTACCGAAATCTGCCAACTAAAGGGATTAACGAAATTGACCCAATCGCGTATGCTTGATTTGGTCAACTCGTCTGCTGAATGGCGTTGGCGTCTGACTAGTCAATGCCTGGGATGCTGACCAGTCAACGAACAATCTAAGCCGCTGATCTGAGATCTGACGGTGGCTTCTGTCTTACCGGAAACGGATGGCGAAACGGACTCCGGAAGGTGCGGCGAGTTCCGGACGGCGGTTTCGATCGGTTCCGGCGACGAGATCCTTCCTGCACGGATACACAAGGTCAACTACGGGTCCGAGAAAACAATCGCGCGCAAGGCAGCGTGTACGTGCGTGTGTCCGTACGTGCGTGTATGTGCATGCATGGATGCGTGCGTGTGCACGCGCGCACGCGGAACGTGGCAGTGGCGACGGCGGCGTGGCTGCTGGCGGCGGCGGCGTGGCGAGCGGCGGCGGCGCTGCGGCGGCGGCGCGGAGCGGCGCGGTGGCGGCGAGATGAGGCGGCTTACCTCGAGGCGGCGGCGGCGGGGAGGCGGGGTCGGCGAGGTGGCGGCGCGGTCTCGAAAGGCGCGCGGCAGGAGGCGGCGATCGCGTGGGAGGCGGGCAGAGGCGGCGGGATCGGGCACGGAAAACGAGGCAGGTGGGGGTCCCTCTTTAAATAGTACCCTGCGCGAATTCTACTCAGAATCGGTCCAGAAATTGACTCCGATTCGGAAATCGGTCGAGATTTTCGGACTGTTTTTCGGCGGTTTACTAAAATGTCCGAGTCTTTTGCATACGAACTCCGATTGGAGCGATTCTCGCGCCTACGGGTTCGTATCGTCGAGGGGACCAACCTTCAGTCGAAATTTGAGCAAAAACTCGAACCTACAGGGGTGGTTGTTGCAAGTCCCTCTAAAGCCTCCCGTAGGAACCTCGTAGCAAACTAGAATATGGTTTTGCAAATGGCGTTTCGCCGAACCTTTCTACTCGACGGTTTTGCATGGAAAGCATGATGTAATTATATGAATGATATGCAAGACCAAATCTAAAATTTGGGATGTGACAAGACTAACCCCCTTAAGATGAATCTCGTCCTCGAGATTCGGTGCAGCTAGCAAATAGGTGTGGGTAGTCCTCTCGGATGTCATCTTCACGCTCCCAAGTGGCTTCCTCTTCGGTGTGGTGACTCCACTGCACCTTTCAAAACTTGATTGTCTTGGTACGGGTAGTCCTTTCTGCTGTCTCCAGAATCTTGACCGGTTTCTCCTCATAGGTCAAATCATTCTCCAGCTGAACCTCCTCTAGCGGTACGGTGTCTCTCAATGGTGTATCCACCATCTCCGGATGGCACTTCTTCAGTTGGGACACGTGGAACACGTTGTGAACAACGGACAGAGCTTCTGGCAACTCCAACTGATAAGCAACTTCTCCTTTGCGTGCTAAGACCCGATACGGTCCAATGAATCGAGGTGCCAGCTTACCCTTAATTCCAAATCTCTTGATTCCACGAAGCGGCGATACTCTGAGGTATGCTCTATCACCTATCTCATACAATACTTCCTTGCGTTTGGCGTCAGCGTAACTCTTCTGCCTTGATTGTGCTACCTTCAGCCTATCCCTAATCAAGGCGACCTTCTCCTCAGCATCCTTGATCAAATCAGGTCCAAACAGCTGACGTTCTCCTACTCCATCCCATAGCAATGGTGTTCGGCACCGTTTCCCATATAGCACATTGAACGGTGACGTCTTGATGCTTGTCTGATAGCTGTTGTTGTAGGAAAACTCCGCATACGGCAAATTCTCATCCCAACTAGAACCATGAGCCAAAGCGCAAGCTCTCAGCATGTCTTCCAAAATCTGATTCACCCTCTCGGTCTGTCCATCAGTCTGTGGGTGAAACGCTGTGCTAAACTCCAATCTAGTCCAAGTGACTCGTGTAGCTGGCGCCAGAAGTGTGAGGTAAATTGGGTTCCTCTATCAGATACGATACTCTTAGGAACTCCGTGTAGGCACACAATCCTGTCCATGTAAATCTTGGCCAACTTTGCACTCGTATAGGTCGTCTTTACCGGTATAAAGTGGGCTACCTTGGTCAAATGATCGACCACTACCCAAATAGAGTCATATCCTGACCTGGTCCTGGGCAGTCCTGTGATAAAATCCATCCCCACTCTATCCCACTTCCAATCTGGCACGGGCAATGGCTGTAGCAATCCTGCTGGCTTTTGGTGTTCTGCCTTCACTCGGCTACATACATCACATAGGGCAATATGCTTGGCGATATCTCCCTTCATGTTGTTCCACCAAAATCTGCTCTTCAAATCCATATACATCTTTGTGTTGCCCAGATGTATGGAGTATGGCGAGTTATGAGCTTCCTGCAGAATCAACTCCCTTATCTCCGGGTCGCTGGGCACACACAAACGATCTCCATACCATAAGGTACCATGTTCATCCTCACGAATATCCTTCTCCCGGTTATCCTTCATCTTTTCCTTTATCTCATCTATTTCCTTGTCCCCCACTTGAGCCTTTTTAATTATGTCCTGTAGCGTTGGTTGGACTTCCATTGTTGCCAAGTATCCCTCAGACACTACTTCCAGTCTAAGGTCCTTGAATTGCTTGCACAAATTCTCAGGCAATTCACCAATTGTCAATCCATTGGCATAAACCTTCCGGCTCAGAGCATCTTCTACTACGTTGGCCTTTCCTGGGTGATATTGTAGATTCATATCATAGTCTTTGATAAGTTCCAACCATCTCCTTTGTCTCGTGTTCAGTTCCTTCTGTGTAAATATGTACTTCAGGCTCTTGTGGTCGGTGTACACATCACAGTGTTTTCCCATTAAGTAATGCCTCCATACCTTGAGCGCATGAACCACTGACGCTAACTCCAAGTCGTGTGTGGGGTAATTCCGCTCATGGTACTTGAGTTGTCGCGAGGCATATGACACTACTCTCCCATCTTGCATCAGCACACTCCCAAGTCCCTGTCGAGAAGCATCACAGTACACATGGAAATCCTTCTGAAGATCTGGTAAACATAGAATAGGCGCGGTCACTAGTCGACGCTTCAGCTCCTGAAAGCTGGCTTCACATACGTCTGACCATTCAAACTTCCTCTCCTTCTTCAGAAGTTCAGTCATCGGCTTAGCAATCTTGGAAAAGTTTTGAATAAACCTCCTGTAATATCCAGCAAGTCCCAAAAAGCTTCGAATCTCTCCTGCATTCTTGGGCGCTTCCCACTCCGTTACTGCAGTCACTTTGTTTGGATCAACAGCAATTCCTTCTCCCGACACTACGTGTCCAAGAAACCCAACGGTGTTAAGCCATAATTCACACTTGCTGAATTTGGCATACCTTTGTGTTCCTCACTTCTCCATAATCATCCTCAGATGTTTCTCATGCTCAGCATCATCCTTGGAATATATCAGTATGTCATCAATAAATACCACCACAAACTTGTCCAAGTACTCCATAAATACCTTGTTCATCATGGTCATGAAGTATGCCGGGGCATTCGTTATTCCAAAAGACATAACTGTATACTCATATAAACCATACCTAGTGGTGAAGGCGGTTTTCGGTACATCCTCTTCTCGGATTTTCAATTGGAAATAGCCTGGTCGTAGATCAATCTTGCTGAACACCTTTGCTCCTTCCAGTTGATCAAACAAGTCATTTATGTTTGGCAGAGGGTACTTGTTCTTGATGGTTACTTCATTCAGCGAGCGATAGTCTACCACTAATCTCTTGGTGCTGTCTTTCTTCTCCACAAACAGAACAGGTGCTCCCCATGACGACGCACTAGGCTGAATGAATCCCTTTTCCAGCTGCTCCTTCAACTGTTTCTTCAATTCCTTCAGCTCATCCACGTCCATCTTATATGGTTTCTTTGCTATAGGTCCTGTTCCCGGCATTAGGTCGATAAGAAACTCCACATCCCTGTCAGGTGGCATCCCTGGCAGCTCTTCCGGAAACACGTCGGGGTAATCCCTAATCACTGGCACAGTATCCATGCTAACCCCCTTAAGAGAATTCAACTTACACCTTCTCGGTCGTGCAGCCGACTTGAATCTAATCCTCTTACCATCCAGGGTTTTGAGTGAAACAGCTCACTGTGCACAATCTATGTGTCCCCCATGCATAGACATCCAATCCATACCCAGAATGACATCTAATCCCTGTGAATCCAACACTACCAAATGTGCAATGAAGTTGTGTGTTCCAATCCTCACAGTTAAATCGCGGCATCCCGCGCTAGCTATCATATCTCCTCCAGGTGAACTCACTCTAATAGACCTTTTCATAGACTCGGTAGGTAACTTATACTTATCCACAAATGCCCTTGATATGAATGAATGCGATGCACCAGTATCGAAAAGTATAAGTGCAGGGTAAGTGTTGATTGGGAACTTAACAATCACAAGGTCAGGCTCATCTGGAATCTCCTCCACATTCATGTGGTTCACTGTGGCCTTCTCGCCGTTGGTTGGCTTCAGTCCTTTCCTCTCCGGATAGTTGTCAGCATAGTGTCCCTTCTGCTTGCACTTGAAGCACGTCACCTCACTCAGATCCTTCTTCACGAAGTTGCGATCACGGTTGCGGTCATGTCCACCGTGTCCTCCAGAGTGGTGAGAGTGTCCTCCCTTGTGGTTGTGGTGGCCGCTCCTGTGGTTGTCATGACGATGTCCATCGCGGCGGTCATGGCTCCCATGGTCACTTCCTCCATGCTTGGAGTATCCATCATATGAAGTGCGAGTCTTGTGGTGTGAACCAGAGTGATGAGTATTGATCTTTCTCTTGCGGTTCTCCACTTGCTTGTGCTTCCCTTCCAAGATCCTGGCCTTGTCCATAAGCTCCTGGAAAGTGGGGCAGTAGACCACAAGTAGCTGTACTGAAAGCTCATCACTGAGGCCATCCAGGAATCTCTACCTCCTTTTGGCATCAGTGTCAACATCCTCAGGTGCATAACGGGACAGGTTGTTGAACTCCTCAATGTACTCGGCCACGGTGCGATTGGTTTGGCGCAAGTTGCGGAACTCCTTCCTCTTCAGGCTCAGAACTCCTGAAGACACGTGGTTGGTCCTAAAACCTTCCTCAAACATAGCCCAAGTCACGGTGTCCAGCGGGTGGGTGATCTGAAATGTGTCCCACCAAGAAGCGGCTGGTCCCTCCAGTAGGTGAGCGGCAAACCTCACCTTCTCAGCATCAGTGCATCCGACAGTTACTAGATCCTTGTTGACTGAACGCAACCAGTCGAGAGCAACCATTGGTTCCGTTGCAGTAGAGAACTTAGCTGGCCTTAGCCTCAGAAACCTGGTGAGAGCATCTCCCTGAGGCTGATTGTTTCCATTGTTGTTGTTCTGATTCGCCATGAACTGAGTCATCACTTGGGTCAGCTGTGCCTGAGCTGCCAGGAGCTGCTCCATCTCAGTGGGTTGGCGACGGGGAGGCATCTGCGGTTCAGCATAGGTAAGTTTAGAAAGAATCAACTACGACAATAGGATTCTACCCATGCATATGATCAAACAACAACAAACAATAGCAGACAATCACAAGCAAGCAACACATCAACAAACAAGTGATTCAGCAACATCCCAGGTGTTATCCTAGCAGTATACAACTACTGAAATAGTTTTGCAAGAGTTGGCAATGGTTAACTAAACAGTTGATCAACTAAACAACCAAAACAGCAATCTGCCAGAACAGTTCAGCAGCTTTCACGAATTTTTCCGCCTGACTTAAACTCGTCAGAAAAATTAGTAAATTTTTGTGCATATGGCACAGAGAGTTTCGCATCAGCCCAATTTTTTTCAGATTTTTCCGAGTTACCAGAAAAATACGAAAAATCGCGCAGTACTGCTGTATCAGCAGAAAAACTGCAGCGAAAAACACACAGATGATAACCAAATTGCCATAACTCTTTCATTAAAATTCGCACAAATAAATCATGGGATATTAGAGTACACAAATAAGAAACTAAAAACTTTTAAACTAACACGAACTAAGCTTCATATCGATCGAGACTAATCCTAACGAGTTTGCCTAACGTGGACTAATTGGTGGACTTCTATCTACTTCTTGAAGAGATTGAGGTAGGTCCTTGCGGTCATGCGTTGGCGCTTCGGCTCGCGGTACAACCATGGCGACGGAGTGTACACCTCTCCTGAACCATCACTTGAGACTTCATACTCCACCTCCTCTGGATCCTCCTCTTCTTCTTCATCCTCAGCTGCAACTGCAACAGCTTCATCTCTTCCACCATCATCGTCACCATCATCATCATCCTCGTCCTCATCATCATCATCATCGTCTCCACTGTCATCATCATCCCCATTGTTGCCATCATCTCCATTGTCATCATCAGAGGGTGGATTCAGCTGTGCTTGGAGAGCGGTAATCTGGGCTGTCATAGCTTCAATGGTTTGGTCCCTTTCCTGGACGGTCCCTTGCAATTGTTGTATGTTCTGGGCGTTCTCCTGCACAGTACCATGAAGATGTGCTATGGTTTCATCTCTGGCTATCAGGGCAGTCTCCAGAACTCCCACAGCTTCATGCAAAGTGTCTATCTCCTGTCCTTGGACCACCATTCCATTGCTAGTAAAGTCTGCAATCTCCTTTAACATCCTCACCTTCTCTGCTAGAGCTCCATTCTCTCTCTCCATGTCCTCTATGTGCCTCCGACGGGGCGGCATGTTGTTCCTGTCGCCCGGGGTAATCACAATGTTCCCATCTTCATCACGCCTTCCATAGTCACGGTAGGGTGAATCCGCGGGCAGTAGGTGTCGGACATAGTGGCACTGGCGAGACAGGGCTTCATCTACGGCCAAGTTGATTCCAAGTCCCCAGTTGCAGTATATCTTGGTGTAGACCAAGTGCGCGGGGTTTGGCAAGGCGGCATCTCTGAATATGAAGGTAGTGATCTCCCATGCATCCTCTCCATATCCATAGGTGTATAGCCTTCTTCCCTTGAACATAGGCAGTGGCAATCCCAATGACTGAGAGAGCTGAGCTAACTGCCTTGCAAAGGGCCTTGGTGACTCCATGGTGACATACTCAGTCCTGACATCTCCCATCTATCAAGTAAAAGAGGAAAGTGTGAGAATAGCATATGGTAAGAATTTACGAGGGTGAAAGGCATAAGAGGAAGGACAGAGTTAATATAGGCTTAATAATTCTATGGCTTTCTAATCCAATCCTAGGTCACGATCCTACAGTCGACACACGGGCTCTGATACCATCATGTAACACCCCGGTTCTGAAAAGTCCGTGGCCTCTATGTGACATGCCAATCCCTGGATCGGTTCATTGGCCCATAATAGAGTAAGATAGATAATCATAGCAAATAACCGTGTATCATGATCTATAAAGATCCAGAGTACCATTATTACAATGAAAGCTTAGCATAAAGCTAGCTCAAATTATTCAGGTAGCAACATAAACATGTAAAACCTCCAATCTTCAAATTGCCCACAAGTGAACAAGTGCCGAGTGGAATACCATGGCCTATAACGATCAATCAGAATCGGAATAACCTGCAACATGAAACGTATCAGCCCCGAAGGGTCAATACATGGAATGTATGGCAAGTAGAGCTAGTAAAGGAGACAATAGTACTAACATCTACATGCATTTTTGGCAAGTGGAGCTGTGTCTGGCTTGCATTTGCAAATACATTTGTCCTACTTTCATAAACAGTTTTCGATTTTCTTTGAAAAGATCCCAATTAAGTTACCCAACAATGTTAAAGCAATTATGAAATTAGAATGAGCGAGAAACATGTCATGGAATCAATATCTAGCAACTCAGATGTCCATAACCGGGGACACGGCTAATCGATTAGATTATACACTCTGCAGAGGTTAGTACACTTTACCCATGTGACTTGGGTAGACCAGCTCGTACCATCACTCTCATTTTGGGTGATGATAGGTAGAAGACCAAGAAGAGACTGTTCGGGAAGTAGCTCCTCAATCCCGACGCGCACCGGTCCAACCTATCAAAATTCTACATCTCTGGTTACGCGAGTTCGAGTTACCACAACCTACTAAGTCCAACCAACCGCCCATTCCATTATTGGCACATGGTTGTACACGTAAGCTACACAATAAAGAAGCCAAACATTCTCTCTTGATACCTAGGTGCCTTTCCGCAATGAAACCACCAAAATTTATCAATACCATCACACCCAGGGAGTTCATTAATTAAGTTGTTTTAGTTTTCACAAACCAATACTTTGAGAAAACAAGTATCAATGATGTAACCCAGCCCTCGTTCAACAAGGCATGGCTAAGCACATCTACCAACGGTGGTTCATCTACAAGGAGGGTCCTACCACATAATAGGACATAGCATAGCGATAGTATCATCCTACACATGCATCTACAAAATACACGACAATGCATTAAAAATAGTAGGACGATATCATGAACAAAGTAGCATCTACTTGCCTTGGTTGTAGCGGTCGGGAGCACAATCCTCACACGAGCAAGCGTTGCACTCAGCACAATCTACACGACACAATTGCATTCATAAACAAACAATCCACAACATATGCAACAAATATGATGCATGAATGCAAGAACGGCAAGTGAATTGGCGCTACAGCTGCACCACAATATCCTATACCATAATACTACTGATTGCATGCATGGAAAAATAGATTTGGCGCTAGGAAAACTAATAGACAAGAGTAATGCTCCAAACTAGAGCTAGAACTTAAATAATTCACTACCGATAGTATACTGTTTGTAAAATCTTGGAAAAATTCTACCGCATAGGCATCGCTGATTAGAAACAGTACCAATTGGAATTACCCGAAAAGGAATTATAAAACTCCCCGAGTAATTAAAACACTGCAGAAATCCATTAGACAAATACTGCAGAAGTTCTTACTGTAAGCCCATATTTTTAATTCACGATGAGATTCCCCTCGTTCATACGAGTTCAGGGACATATCACACGCGATTTTTGGAGCTATGGATCTTTTTCTACGAATTTACTACTTCGAAAGGGCCACTAACTAGTTTGATTAAACTGTACTAATCCTGACAGTAAAAGTCTGAACCAAAGGTACAGCGAGATTCTACACGACTCACTGAACTCTCACATATTTTATTTGCAATTTTTGGCCAAGCGGTTGAATTTCTATGCAATTTACAAGATTCTACCGAAATCTGCCAACTAAAGGGATTAACGAAATTGACCGAGTCAACTGTGTCTGTTTGACTGGTCAACTCGTCTGCTGACTGGGCGCTGACTGGGCGTCTGACTAGTCAACGCCTGGGATGCTGACCAGTCAACGAACGATCTAAGCCGCTGATCTGAGATCTGACGGTGGCCGCTGTCTTACCGGAAACGGATGGCGAAACGGACTCCGGAAGGTGCGGCGAGTTCCGGATGGTGGTGTCGATCGGTTCCGGCGACGAGATCCTTCCTGCGCGGATACACAAAGTCAATTACGGATCCGAGAAAACAATCGCGCGCAAGGCAGCGCGTACGTGTGTGTGTCCGTACGTGCGTGTATGTGCATGCATGCGTGCGTGTCTTGAGGCGGCGGAGTGGTAGCGGCGATGGCGGCGGCGGCTGTGGATCTCAGCGGCGAGGCAGCGGCAGGAGGCGGGCGGCGATCGCGTGGGAGGCGGGCACGGAAAACGAGGCAGGTGGGGGTCCCTCTTTAAATAGTACCCTGCGCGAATTCTACTCAGAATCGGTCCAGAAATTGACTCCGATTCGGAAATCGGTCCAGATTTTCGGACCGCTTTCCGGCGGTTTACTAAAACATCCGAGTCTTTTGCATACGAACTCCGATTGGAGCGATTCTCGCGCCTACGGGTTCGTATCGTCGAGGGGAACAACCTTCAGTCGAAGTTTGAGCAAAAACTCGAACCTACAGGGGTGGTTGTTGCAAGTCCCTCTAAAGCCTCCCGCAGGAACCTCGTAGCAAACTAGAATAGGGTTTTGCAAATGGCGTTTCGCCGAACCTTTCTACTCGACGGTTTTGCATGGAAAGCATGATGCAATGATATGAATGATATGCAAGACCAAATCTAAAATTTGGGATGTGACAAAGCTGGACGCCGTAAATAAAAAGCAATCCACGGAGAAAATCGTGGATTGGGAAGGAAAGGCCCCGAAGGACAAAGGCGACGAACATAACCCGAAACCCAGGGGGAGGACGGGGAATTACCTCGTCGCTAGGAAGTTTGATGGCCTCCCTATCCTGCGGGATTAGGCCCCGCTCATGGAGCTTGCGGAGGTCACCCTCACGCGTCTCCGATCGCCGCCACCCACCGTCGGTGACGCGGGCGGCGGTGGAACCTTTTTTGCCGCCGCCGGCCGCACTGGTGCCAACTACAATGGAGGACTTCTTGGGCTTCCCCATTGCAGTGCGGCGGCGACAACGACAAGCACGTAGAAACAAGGAAGGAAAGGCTCGGGGAAATTCCAGCGCGCGGTGAGAAAAGCTCAAAGAAGATGGGAGCAGTGAAATAGGAATGGCTGCGGTGAAAAAAAATTCACCTTTCCCCAATGATTATAAGGACGAGGACGATGCACGACGACCGTCCATCGGGAAGACCTAGAGCCAACATCAAGATCTGGCCGTCCACGTGTCAGCACAGCAGCGAACCGTCGCGCATACGCCGTCCACTACACACGGAAATCGAGGCAACGCCGTAATTATCCCCACGCCGCGTGTGACCAGTCAACTCAAAGTCAGAAGGTGGGACCCATGTTCGTCCAGTCAAGTCATCTCTGGCTCCGCAGACGCTTGAGGTCACTGATCGTCAACACTGACATCATCAAAAGCTATACTAGCAACGGTTACAATTCTTCGCCTACACAGCTAAGAGTACTCACTCGAATCTACGATTCGATTAACTACTCGGGGGCTACTCCTATTAAGAGCGCTGGCCGCGCACCTGAAAAATAATCAAAATACTATACCATGAAAATATTCTTCGAGTCCTACGTCGAGTCTGCGACTCCACTACAGACTCAGGGGCTACTCCCATAGGGAGGATGGATTCAAGCATCCGAAAAATTTGTGTCCTATGGACCGGAAGCCAAACAACAGCTGAATTAAAGTCCCTGCTCGAGTCTGCGGCTCGAACAGACACTGGGGGTACTCCCATACAGAGCGCTGGTCGCGCACCCTATGAATCTTCGACTGCGATCCTGCGGATCAGTATGCAAAAACTTTTTCGGCAACTCTGCCCCAATTAACGCTAAGTGAGCAAAGTTCTCCTTGGCCACCCGAAACACCTCCGCGGTGATAAAAAATCGGATGTTGCGTCTACGACGCAAAGATAAGACCTACAGATACCATCTGATGGCCTGGTAACGCACACGACTACGCTCTGCTAGTAAAAATCCGTGCCAGCAGGCACGATGAAAAATCCCGACGGACGCGTTGGGTACATCATTTAAAATCCACTGGAATTCCACTCCTGTAAGTTCTCCGCGGCCTGAGTCGAATTACGCCAGCATATGTTCCAGGTTTGAGTTGAGGGACTCAAATCTGAAGAAGATCATGTTGTTTTGTCCTAAGACAGTTAACTGACCCTGATCCATCGGGAGAGTCAGGCACAAGTATCAACAATCCCTACACACTCGAATTATCCGCACCCGAAGGATTGAAGAGTCCTCAGCCGAATCTACGATTCGACTGAACACTCGGGGGCTACTGACATGGTTATACCCTACGGGTACACTACTTTAGCATACCTGGTCCAGCCAAAGGAAGGCCCACGGAGAATATGCACCAGCTCATGAAGATTTTCGGGTGGACAAGGCCCGTGGCACCTTCGGATCCTTGGAGAGCAAGACTAGAGTAGATAGAAAATTCAAAGGGGTAAACCCTAAAACCTGTAACCGACTCGATCTGTGCCTGGGACCTGCCTATCTCTATATAAACGCCAGGAGGACACGACGAGGAGGCTCTCTTACAATTTCTCGCACACCACCGCATACACACCTCCACGCCAGATAACATCTGCGCACCCCTGTACTTTTCGGTTCTGCCATAATCAAGAGCAGACAAGCAGGAGTAGGGTTTTCCCTCCGGGGGCCTGAACCTGGGTAAACCTCGTGTCCCCATGTTGCTTGTTTGCTAACCGTTCCGCGATCTCCAGCATCCCCATCTTCTCCAAAACCCAAGTCCATAACAATAGGCATTGACGAGATTAAACCTCGTCAAAGGGCGGACCCCAAAGAGGTCCCAGAGCAAGATATTGGATGGGGCGACGTCGCCAACACCAAAGGGTCCCTCCTTCCTCGAGCACCACAATAGGGATGAGGGTTATACCTCCACCCCCATTGCTGCTATGCCTATTCGGGTGATGTCCCCGCAACCACCGGCCAAGAAGAAGAAGAAGAAGAAGGAGGAGAATAAGAATGATGATCTTGTCTTCAATTTGTCAGACATACCATCATAATTTACTCTGACTGAGTCTTGTTAGTCTTTTTGATATGCTAAGTCTTAATTTGTTGTTGATTTGGTTCTTCATAAGTGCTAGCAATCACTCGGAGGAGTCCCTCGATGAGGAACCCAAAGAAATGATCGCGGAATCGAAGCCTGCATCTTCGTTTCCCAAGATGGTGGCCAACTCCGACAATGATCATTCGATCTCCCTGAGGGAAGGGGCTCGTGCACTCGTAGCTCGGAAGATTCAATCAAAACCTTTAGAGTCCATAGCTGATCACGTAAGTGTCTTTCTTCTTTTGCGTGGGGGGAGCCCTCGAGCCCTTTTATTCATCAAGCTTGTTGTTTTCTTCGCAGCCCATTGTGCGTGATGCCAACCGCCTAATCAAGCAGCACCTTTCGTTGGAAGGCAAACTCAATCAGATCCGAGGTGCGTAGATTTCTTTTTGCTTGGTTTTGAATCCTCCCAAGTTTTCCTTGTATTCATCCTTTGCTGCCTCATGTTGTAGATGAGAACAACAATGCTCTCTGCAAGCTGAACACACTCAAAAAGAGTCTCGGCAAAGCGGAGAAATAGGCAAAGGATGCTGCAGAGGCCCTCCAGCGTCAGCAAAAGGAGGATGAAGACCGTGAGCAGAAGATCGCGGACATCGCGGCAACCCAGAAAAAGCCATGGTTGTTGCCAAGGCTGTATCCGGTAGGTCATCTTGCAATTCTTTCGAGTGTCCAATGCTTCGATTATGATTCCTTCCTCCTCATCTGATGGATTTGCCATTTTCTTTGCAGATGCTTCAGGTGTTATGTTCGATCGTGAAGCCTTAGAGCACGATGGTCCTCTAGTGGATGCTGTTGTAGCGATTGAAGATCGCTGCACCTCGTCCGTGGAGTCGCTCGATAAGGCCAAGAAGGTTCTTGCTTGTTTCTATAAGAAGATCAACCCCAAGGGAATTGCCCTCGAGGACGTCGACTCCCTTGCGGAGGCTTTGGCGGATGATGCTCTTGCAGTCACGTCCAGGATGCCGACAGCGGCGAATGGCTCTGAGGTAGCGTTTTCCACCTTCGACTCCCATTGCAAGCATTTTGGTCCTAAGCTGATAGATCTTCTGGCTGACTTCTCATTGGAGCAACAACGAGTGGCCAAGAGTAGGTAGTGTGGATCCGAAGCTGCTCCGGGTGCTGGCGCTTAGGCCCTTTCTGCTTTGTAGCTTGCCTAGTTTTAGCTTCTCTCTTTTGCATATGTAATGTCTTTTGGATGAATAAGTGTCACCCTGCCACGTAGTGGCCTTATTTGTATATATCAATGCAGCTTTTGACTATTTGTCAAATGTTTGTGATTTTGATGTTTGCATGTGCACCCTTAGGGTCCTTCGGGTGCGGTTCGGGTGGTTACACCTTCTCTTGCGCCTGGTACTCGCCCGTCGTTGAGCGAGTCGTCGTAGTTGCCGTTTTTGTGTGACCATGTCCAAAGATTGGAGAAGGACATCCTCGGCATCTCTGGTCACGCCGATGTGTGGAAGTCCAAGGCCGAGCGAGCCATTTCCAGAGAAGAGTTTCTTCTTGAAGAATTTTGGCAGATGGGCGAGCAACTCTAATGTAAGCCCTTCTAAACCGTTGCCTCCTTGAGTGTGCCAATTTTGATGTTAGCTCACCCGTTGCATTGTGTAGTTGTGAATCTTCTTACAAAGGAAGAGAAGGAGTACCTGGAGATTCGAATGTATTGCTTGACGCAACAAGAGCTGGAAGCTGGCGGTTTTTTCTGGATGGATCGCGATCGTGCCATCGTCATTGCGACGGTGCAAGATTGCGTCCATCAAGTACTTTGAGTGCTGAAGCGAGCGAGGGCGTCACCTGCGGCGATTTAGGCCACCATGTTCCCTCTAGATTCTGCACCTTCTAGATTCTTAGGCTTGCTTAGGAAGTTTCGTGATGCAGGTCATGTGAGGGACCTGATGCGCCATCAGCTGGTATCAGGCGTGAAGGCAGCCCTATCTCTTGTTCGACTGCATCACCGTGATGTCAATCTTGTGGAGATAGCGGTCGGGCCACCCCCACCTCCAGATGGCATGGCATGGGACATGCGTCTGCATTATGCGGCGGTAGCGTAGTATGCCTAAGAAATTATAGATGTGTTTGAGGAGCGAATAAACGTTCTTCTCCAGCATAGTCAAGTCTTGTAAACAAAAACAAGATAATGTAAAGCCTATATTTGTTCGAGTGGGCTTGTAATGCCGTTGTAAATTTTGTAGGTATTGGCACGTAGTGTGTTGTATGATTATAGAGTATGCATGTCCTTTTTTGTTAGCCTGACGTGGTCAGCTACTCAGGTTATATGCGTTGTTGTCAATCAAAGAAATTCTAAGGTGAGGCGCAGCCCCCAAGCGTGTTTAGAAATAAATAATATAAGGGAAAACGATTTTGGGCCAAGGAACTTAGCTTTTATTCATCGTAAGCGAGCAGGTACATTGTTTGGCTGAATAGCCTTATTGAAAGTAAAAGGGTAACTAGGGGTAGAAGCGCCGCAGTCGTGCGACGTTCCAAGGGTTGGAGTATTCGACTCCTGATTCGACGTCCATGAGATGGTAGGCGCCACCTGAGATTACTTCAGTGACGATTTAGGGTCCTTCCCAGGGTGACTCGAGCTTCTTGTGCCCTTCTTGCTTGAGTCGCAGGACGAGGTCTCCTTCGACAAAGTACCTTGGACGCAGCCGATGGCTGAGGTAGTTGTGGAGGCTCTGCTGATACACCGCTGAGCGAGCCGCGACGATATCGCATGCCTCATCTAGCGTGTCGACGGTGTCTTCGAGTGCGGCTGATGATTCAGCTTTGCTGTAGGCGACGAATCGTGGGGCCTTGTAACGTACCTCAGCAGGTAGCATAGCTTCGGCTCCGTGCACCATGAAGAAGGGTGTGTAGCCAGTGGAGCTGTTAGGCGTTGTGCGCAGGCTCCAGAGAAGAGATGGTAGCTCGTCTGCCCAGGCTGACGCAAGCCTTTCGAGTGGGCGTAGAAGACGCTTCTTGATGTCGTTGCCGATGAGGCCGTTGGCCTTTTTGACCTGTCCATTGGTCTGTGGATGTGCCACAGAGTTGTATGACAAGTTGATTCTAAGCGCAAAAGCCTCGGAACTCCTTCGAGATGAAGTTCGAGCGTCCATTATGATGTTATGGGGTACTCCGTACCTGTAGACAATGGACTCAAAAACTTAACAGCGGTTTTGCCGCTTTGGTTGGTGATAGGCATGGCCTTGATCCACTTTGAGAATTTGTCGACTGCTACCAGGAGGAAGACGTGGCCTCCTGGTGAGGACTTTGGTAGTTTGCCGATCATGTCGAGGCCCCACTGGGCAAACGACCATGCCACTAGAATAGTCCGTAGCTCCGATCATGGCCTGTGTGGCTTGTCCGCGTACCTCTGACAGGCATTACATCTCTGGACTATTTCCTTGGCATCGTTCATTGCGGTTGGCCAGTAGAAGCCAGCTCGTAGAGCTTTGGCGACCAGGGCGCGGCTGCCTGCATGATGGCCGCAGATACCCTCATGGATGTCTAGGAGGATGATTTTGCCGTCTTCGATGGTGACGCATCGTTGGAGCACATCCTAAATGTTGTGCTTGTACAATTCGCCATTGATGATGGTGAAGGCCTTTGATCGGCAAGATATGCTTCGGGCATATGTCGGGTCATCACGTAGCTGCTTGTTTATGAGGTATTGGAGGTATGGTTGGGTCCATGTTTCCTCGACCACCATGACCTGCATAAGGCTTACCAGCTCAACCTTCGTGTCGAGCTTTTCGGGTCCTTCTTGTCCTTCGGGTGGCGCAGCCCCCGAGTACTCTGCGGCTTCGGCTGAGCCCTTTGGGAATTTCTGCTTGATGGAGGGTACGCAGATTTGTTCGAGGAACACTCTTGGTGGTACCCGAGCGCAGGTGGAGCCGATGTTGGCAAGCTTGCCGGCCTCTTCGTTGCTTTCCATGCCAACATGCCGAAGTTCGCAGCCGTCAAAGTCCCCTTCGAGTGAGTTGTAGAGTGCATGGTATGCGATCATGTTGGCGCTATGGGCGTCGCACTCATTCATCGTCTGCTGGACGACGAGGTTTGAGTCGCCGTAGATGATGAGGCATGTTGTGTCACACACCTTGTCCATCCTCATGTCGTGTATGAGTGCCTCGTATTTGGCCTCGTTGTTGGATGCACGGAATTTCATCCGAAGGACATACTTCATCTTGTCTCCTTGAGGGGACGTCAGTATGACACCAACCCCTACTCTAGCCTCGCACTTGGAGCCGTCAAAGTGCATCGTCCAGGACTGCGACATGTCCGGAGTATCCGGCAGCTGGAGCTCCATCTAGTGGACGAGGAAGACAGGGAGGACCTGGGACTTGATGGCGGTGCACTGCTCCTAGGTTATGTATGGAGGAGACAACTAGATGCCCCACAGTGCTACACGCCCGGTGGCTTTTGGGTTGTTCAAGATGTTCGACAATGGGGCGTCGTTGACCACCATGATCTGGTGCTCCTGGAAGTAGTGGCTCAACCGACGCGCCGTCATGAATACGCCGTAGGCGAGCTTCTGGTAATGGGGGTACCTCTGCTTTGTCCGGTTCAGTACCTCGCTGAGGTAGTAGATTGGGTACTAGACCCCGTGGGTCTTGCCATCTTCGGGTCGTTCGACCACGAGCGCGGTGCTGACCACCTGATGCGTCGCTACTATGTATACAAGCAAAGGCTCCCTTTCCTTTGGCGTCACCAGGATGAGTGATGTGGAGAGCAAGCATTTGAGTCCTCAAATGCGCCGTCTGCTTCGACCGTCCACTCGAATTTTTCAGCCTTACGTAGCAGCTGATAGAAAGGGAGAGCCTTCTCGCCCATGCGGCTGATGAACCTGTTGAACGCCGCGATTCGTCCAGCGAGCTGCTGGACCCCTTTGAGGTTCTTGGGCTTCTCCATGTCTAGTATAGCCCTGATTTTCTTTGGGTTTGTACCTGAGTAATTGGCCAGACGGAACGCCGAAAGCCCACTTTTCTGGTTTCAGTTTGATCTTGTAGCGATCAAGGTTATCAAACGTCTCACGGAGATTGTCGATGAGCGTCCTGGCCTCCTTGGTCTTGATCACTATGTCGTCGACATAGACATGGACGTTGCGAACGATCTGGTCTTTCAGACATGTCTGCAAGCATCTCTGGTAAGTGGCGCCTACGTTCTTCAGCCCGAAGGGCATTATGTTATAGAAGAACACCCCGAATAGTGTGATGAACGCCGTTTTCTCCTGATCTTCAGCCAAATTTGGTTGTAGCCTAAATAGGCATCAAGGAAGGAGAGTTTTTCACATCATGCGGTGGAGTCGATGATTTGATCGATCCGTGGGAGATGAAAGTGGTCCTTGGGACAATGCTTGTTAAGCGATATGAAGTCCACGCACATCCATGGGATGTCCGTGTCCTTCTTGGGGACCAGCACGGGGTTGGCCAGCCATTCGCTTTCCTTGATCTCCCGGATGAAGTTAGCATCGAGGAATCTGTTGATTCGATACCAACGGCTTTGGCTCTTGGCTCGTACAGTCGATGCATCGACTGCTTGACTGGCTTCGCATCTGGAGATACATTGACTACATGCTCGGCGAATTCCCTAGGAACTCCTGGCATGTCCACAGGACACCAGGCGAAAATTTCCCAGCGCTCATGGAGGAATTCGACGAGCGCGCTTTCCTATGCGGGACTCAGGTCATTGGAGATCAACGCCGTCTTAGAGGCGTCTGTCGGGTGAACCTACACCTTCTTTGTGTTGACTGTGGAGTCCAATGACATATCAGGTGCATTTTTCTTGGTGACTGGGGGTGCCCCGTTGTCTGTCACCTCCTTGAGCCTTGTGAGCTCCTCCTGCATGCCAAACGACTGGGATATTCCGTTAAAGTCTCTATCGCAGATGTCTGACCTGGTGAAGCTTCCTGGGATGGTGATGACGCCCCTGGGTCCTGGCATCTTCAGTAGAAGGTACGTGTAGTGCGGTACTGCCAGGAATCTTGTGAATGCCACACGCCCAAGGATGGCATGGTACTGTGATGGCCAGTCTACCACTTCAAACTCCATCCGCTCACGCATAAAGTTCTCGGGATTTCTAAAGATGACGTCAAGCCATATCTTGCCAAAGGGGTATATGCGCTTCCCTGGGACGATGTCGTGGAACGTCGTGTCCGATGTCTCTAGGCTGCATAGCGGGATACGCATGGTTGCGGGTGTGCTAGCGAACATCAGGTTGATGCCGCTGCCGATGTCCATGAAGACACGGCTCATATCGAATCCTCCGATTTGGGCCTCGAGCACCAGGGAAAAGTGACCTGGGCGAGGTATCTGACGCGAGTGATCCAAACGGTCGAACATGATGCAGGACTCCGAGTCGTTGAGGTACTCAGGTATGGCTGGTGGGGAGGTTACGACCAGGTTGACTTGGCGGGTGATCTTCTTCTGAACCCTGTTGGTTGGGCGCCCCTTCTGTATCATGATGGACCCTATCGGTAGCGGGTATCCGTCTACACCATTGTTCTACGCTGGCGTAGCCGCAGGTTGCGAGGGTCCTCCAGGTGGTGGTGGTGGTGGTGGAGCTCCGTGAGCTACGGCCCATGGGGCCGGTGTGAATGCTGGGTTCACTACTTGGCGTCACATCTGGGTGAGGCCCTCACTGAGCTTCTGGAACTCCCGGCAGTCCTTGACCATGTGGTTGGCCTTCTTCTTACCATCTTGTTTGTTGATGTAGAAGTGGATGGTGCAGGGATCGGATAGCTTGTCGTATGCCGAAGGCTCGTCGTAGCGGTTGCGATGTTACCATGTTTGTGTGGGCCGTCCACCGTCGCGGTAGTTGCCGCTGCGGTTTCCACTATTGCGGTTGCCATCTTCGTGGCGATTGGCGTAGCCAGCCGCAACCATGTCGTCTTCCACGCGATCGTCGTAGACACGCAATCTTCTCTTGCTGCGGTGATCGCGCCTGCGACCGAAGTCATATTCGTCATCCGAATGTGTTCGGTTGACGGAATATTCGCCATCTGCCCAGCGGATGGCGATGTCCATGAGGTGATCAAGGGTTTTGGGCTTGACGTGCCCGAGCTCCTCCTTGAATTCGTGGCGCTTGACGCCGTCCTTGAAGGCGTCGATTGCCCTCTCCTCAGAGATGTTTGCGGGGAGTTCTTGATGATAGACCAACATAATATGGACGAGCGGATGGACTCGTTTGTCTTTTGAGTGCCGGCCCGAAACTCTTCGATTGAGGCTGGCCTCTTTCTGGTGCCCTTGAAGTTGTGGATGAAACTGTACGCTAGTTCTTCCTAGCTTTGTATGGAGCCGGAGGGGAGGCTGCTGAGCCAGGCCCTGGCTACGCATGTCAACTGCAGTTGAAGGCACTATAGGGCGGTGTTTTTGTTCCCGCCGTGGATCTTGACTAACAACAGATGATTGTCGAGTCAGGTTTTCGGCTCCTGCGTGCCATCGAACTTTGTCTTGTCCGAAGGGAACTTGAAGTTCCTCGGCATCCGCGATTACCGAATGGATATGCTAAAGCATCTGGCTCCGCACAGTTCTTCGTCGTTCTCCTCGAACTCAGTTGAGCACGCGCTCTTAGCACTTGATTTGTCTATCTTGTGTTGTGTGAGCTCGCTACGAGCATCGTAGTTGCTGCTGCGGTGCCGTGGGCTCCAACGACATCGAGGCAGGCCATGCTCCTCTTCCTCGGATGAGGGCGTGTGGCTTCGAGTGAAATTGACCGCGGCCTTTTCTTTGTCTCCGCGGGAGTTTCATCGTGGAGCGCAGCTCCAACGAGTCCGAGGCCTGCTAGTGCAGACTTGTTGACTGTGTTCTTCGGGTCTCCCACTGGTGGCCGGTTAGACGCGAGATAGGTGGTGGCCTCCATGATCGCAGCCTGTGGCATTTTCAGCATGATGTTGCCTTGCGAGTCCATCGTCATGAAGGACGTGTCGAGTGCCTTGGTGACCTCGCATCGTGCAGCGGAGTCGAGAGCGGTATTTGTTGGCGTTGTTCCCATGTGAAGAGGAGCTGCCAGCTGAGAGCACAGCTCGCCGCATGCTCGACTTGTTGGCTGCTCGCTTGTGTTTTTCGAGCTTATCATGCAGCTTGACCTATCGATTGTTCTCATCGATCAGGAGCCAGTGATAGGCCATCAGCAAGTCACGGGAGGCGTCCACAGGTAGGATGTGATTGCCATGCACGGCTTCGCATGCGATCTCCTAGCCCTCTTTGTTGAGGTGGATCTCGTTTTGGGGGCGATTGATGCCCTCAGTGCCTCGAGCTCTCATATTAGGCGGGTTCGCCCTATTTCCCGTGTTCGCAACCTGAGGGTTGGGAGGGGGATTGGGAGGTGGGTTGGGAGTTTCGTCCAGCGATGGATCGGCTCCATTGTTGACATCGCCACCATGGATGACGATGCACAGATAGTGCTCACGGAGAGGGTCGCTGCTCCCACAACTCTCAAATCCGGAACCGTAGGTTCCTTCATCCGAAGGGGGATCACACAGATCGGAGTTGCAGCTGCTGCTGTCATCCGAATCGCCCGTCAGCTTTGACGTATGCAGGGCGTCGATGGGTGGGACCCATGAAGCGGGCCTAATTGATGGAAGTGGCAACTGCTCTAGGAGGCGGAGGGTGTCAGTCTGCCCCACCTGGAAGCAGAAGCTCCCAAACAGCATCTCGATTCCATCGCCTACAGACTCGAAATATTTGCGGGTGGCCGGTGAGTGGGAAGTGAAGTCGAAAGCGCCAAAGAGGAGGTGATTCTCCGTCACCGAGGAATCGTAGATCGCTCCGGATGGGACCGTCACGACCGCACGATAAGCTTCCCCACTTCCCACAGACGGCGCCAATTGACGAGGGTTCGACACGTCAATGCCCATTGTTATGGAATTGGGTTTTGGAGAAGATGGGGATGTTGCAAGTCGCGAGATGTTTAATAGGCAAGAAACACGGGGTGACGAGGTTTACCTAGGTTCAGGCCCCCGAAGGGAAAACCCTACTCCTGCTTGAATGTTCTTGATTACGACGGAACCGAAGGTTACATGGGGTGCGTATGAGGTGAGCTGGTCCTTGTCACCGTGCCCTCCTGGCCCTTATAAAGATAGGCCATGTCCCGAGGATAAGTTGAGTCGGTTACAGATTAGGTTTGAACCCTTTGAAATTCTATCTACAACTAGACTTGTCCTCCAAGGAGCCGAACTCGCCATGGGCTTGGGCCACCTGAATTCTTCCTGGGCTATAGGTCTTCACGTGGGCCTTCCTTGGGCTGGACCGGATATAGCAATGTTACGCACCCATAGGGTATATCCATGTCAACAAATTAAGGATAAAAGGAATAGAACTTACCAACCAAAAGATAAGTCTGAAGGTACTGGTAAGGATTATATTGTTTCTGGTGAGAGTTCTGATGATTTAACGTTTAGCCATTTTGTTGATTGTTCTTCTCGTGATGATGAATGGATACTTGATACTGCATGTTTGTTTCATATTTGTTGTAACAAAGATTGTTTCAGTTCATATGAGTCTATGCATACTGGAGAGTTTGTGCATGTGGGGAATGATAACCCTTTCCAATATTGTTGGCGTTGGATCTATTAAGATTAGGATACATGATGGAGTGACATGTACATTGACTGGGGTGAAGCACATACCATGCATGGCTAGAAATCTGATCTCTCTTAGTACCATGTATGTTGACGGATACAAGTATGCTGGTGGGCATAGAGTTCTGAAGGTACCAAAAGGTTCTCTTATTCACATGATATGTCATATGAATTCTGCTAAATTATATGTTCTCAGAGGTAGCACTTTTCTTGGTATTGTTGCTGCTGTTACTTCTAATGATTCTTATAAAACTAATATGTGGCATATGAGTCTTGGGCAGACGAGTGAACATGTCATGGACTAATTGGTAAAGAGAGATCTGATTGATGGTTGCAACTTGGGTAAGTTTGAGTTCTGTGAGCACTGCATTTTTGGTAAGCATAAAAGAGTTAAATTCAATGCTTACGATTCATACCACCAAAAGCATATTAGATTATGTGCATGCTGATGTATGGGGACCTTCTCGTAAGACTTTTATTGGTGGTGCTAATTACATTCTTAGTATTATTGATGACTACTCAAGAAAATAGTGGCCATATTTTCTAAAACATAAAGCTGATATTTTTGATGCTTTTAAGAAGTTGAAAGTAATGGTGGAAAAGCAAACTGAAAGGAAGGTAAAAGTACTATATACTAATAATGGTATGAAATTCTATTCTAATGAGTTTGAAGAGTTCTGCAGTAACGATGGTATGATCAGGCACCACACCATCCCTTATACCCCTCAACAAAATGACATGGCTCAGCGCATGAACAGAACGATCATCTCGAGGGCTCGTTGTATGTCGTCTAATGTAGGTATGAACAGGCGTTTCTGAGCTAAAGCATCCAACACAACGTGCTATCTCATCAAAAACTCACCTTCTATTCCACTTAAACAGAAAACTCCCATTTCGGGTATGCCTGCTGATTATTCACAGCTGAGATTTTTTGGTTGCACTGCACATGCTCATGTTGATAATGGAAATTTAGAGCCTAGAGATCTTAAGTGCATATTCCTTGGTTATTGTTCTAGAGTTAAAGCATACAAATTATAGAATCCAGAAACTAAAAAGGTTCTGTTGAGTAGAAATGTTGTTTTCAATGAATCTAATATGTATCATGACAACTTGCCATCAGATCCCTCTCCTGTTGGTGTTGGAGAGGAGAGAGTTAGTGTGCAGGTGGAGCACCCGCAGAAAACTGTTGATAATGATGTTGTCGTTGAAGATACACATGAGGAAAACATTGATGATACTGTTGTTCAACACTCACATATTGTTTGGTAGTAGCCACATGAGTCCATTTGTAACACCCTCAGAATCGGCCCTATGCAAGTTTCAGCGCTTCCCGCCAAACCCGCATAGAAACGATTCAAAGGTGCCCACCAGGCACTTGCGTGCGGGTAGAAAACAAAGTAATAACATTACACAACAGTCCTCGATGGGACCCACAGAACAGATATATATACAACTCGACTCCATGAGTCAAGAATAGAATATCTGAGAACAAAGATCCAAATCACCTTGAAAGCGATAGGCGTCGGTACGGACAAGATGCAAATGGGGCTAAGAGCCACGAAGAATAACCAATGGCGTCCATAACCCTGCCCGGCCAAGCGGAAGGGTAACCACGCTAACGGCGATCTCAAAACCTGCTTAAACAAAAGGGGTGCCGACAAAGGGCAAAGGAAAAGAGAGAGCGGTCAAGATCGAGGCCAAGACAGCGAGGCTAGAATTCGGCGGTCCTCGCCTACATAGGTATGCTGGACTGAAGCGGCAGCGCAGCATGCACTAAACACCCTATAGAGACTCGATATAACTGTCAGCTATCAGAGAGGGATAAGAAAGACCTATTCGGAACCAACCTGATACTACCACCAAACATACCCAGCCTGGTATTTCCCCCTCGAGACCAAACGAGGAAGTCAACCGAGGAACTCACACCGTTCGCAGTTTTAATTATTCAGTTATCGTTGCAGCAATTACTAGTCAGGTATAGATAGTCATCCTGATATAATAAGCAGTGGGCAATTTTAGTTAACCATTCCGTTGTAATTGCGACACTTACTAGTCAAATACAATTAGCATGAGATAACCCAAAACCCAGCAGTTGTTGGCACTTTTATTTAGCCATTCTGTTATAATTGCAATACTTACTAGTCAGATACAATGGTCGCAAGCGACAACCCAAACAAGCAATTGTTGGCAATTTTATTTAGCCATTCCATTATAGTGAAGCTGATTACTAGTCATTATAAAGTCAAATTTATAGCACTACTTTAGTTATAGTTGTCTATGATTGAGATACTGTGCTCCAAGTCGTCCATAACCACGGACACGGCTTTCAGAAAGTTTTACCTCGAGGTGCACAAATAGCAACACACTCGATCAACCTCGGAAAAACCAAATCAAAACCCAACGAGGCCTTCACGACAAAGCAATCACAAGATTCAGAAATATTTCAGGCCACCCCATTAAGTATACCATAGCAAGTTAGTGACTTGAGACGGACTCAAGGTTTGTGGGGCCATTGTAAACATCGGGAACCCGAAAGTGTGGTGGGCTTGTCGATACAGCAAAACGGGTCACGATCCTAAACAGTACAGGTGCTTCTCGCACAATCGTAAATAAAGCAGTAAAGCATGGCATAAGTACAGGATAGTAAATAAAACCTAAAACTAGTTTGTGGCCCCAAGAAATAAGAATGAATCAAGCTCTGGCTCAGGGGGGGTCCCATAATCCTCCCGGATGTGGATAGCGCGAATACTCAAGGAACAGGTATAGTGTACTCGGGGTCCTACGGGACACAAGTGGACGGTTAACAACCAAATAACATCTATTTCCCACCTATGCCTCTGCATTTACCTACTTCAATTTTAGTTGTTAAACAGTAATTAAAGTCTTGATCATCTCCAACAAAAAACACACGGCAATACTCCAACAACTATGGTACTTGACGACATGCAACAACACTTGAGCAAGCGACTACGACGCGCAGGTCCAACTATCTACCAAACAACAGGTAATAGGAGGTGTCCAAGGCAATAAAAGGCTGCAAGGGATATCACGGGTACGAAAGCTAGAGCATCGCAACACAGATAGCAATAGATCAACAGGAGGGAATAAATACTATAAAAGTAAGATAGGTATAAAGGGGGAGGTGCTCGCCTGATAAACATTGCCGAAGGTTCAACCGAAGATCGGGTCGACACTCGCATCAACTCAATGGCCTAGTCCGTGAAGAAGCAAAACACTAGCAGAAAACACCGGATGCACTATTTAATACTACGGTAGAAAATCGGGCATGATGCATGTATGATGTATGACATGGCAAATGTGCAATGCAATTAGATCATATTAAGCGGAACCCGGGGTCCCGACAATTATCTATATGGTTCTAGTTATTTAGATACTCGCCATTTAATTGTTGTCTTAACAAGGCAAAATATATCACCGGTTCGCTACACAAATTTAAATGAGGCCAATATAAGACTAGATTTGCCCGCATATGGGCCCCATATTTAATTATGAGGTGAATCGGCATAATGCCCCCAAACCACAGACAAGTATGCATGCATGAACAATTTAATATGCAACAAGTAATATTAGAATTTATAAAATAGGGCTCAGAAAGGAGTCACACATGGGCTCGGGAGATCTTGGGGTTCCGAGGGTTCGGGGTTCGGTCGCAGGGTCCGGATCTGGGGTTCGGTAACGGCGGGATCGGTCTTCGAAGGTCGGATACAAGATGAAGAGCTTGGCGTTCCGGAAAGAAGGACTTGGTGTGGCGTCGGGGGCGCATTGGACTCGCCCTGGTCGGTGTCGATCTTGTCGCATCCGCGGTCGTCGGGTCGTGTCGTCGGTCTTGTCGTTTCACGGCGGAGATCTTGGTGTCCCGGGTCTCGGCGTCTTCAGATCCGGGAGGAAGAACTTGGCGTGTTGGGTTCGGTCTTCGAATCCATGTAGTAGACCTTGTCCGTTCCATGTCGACGACCTTGGGGTCCCGGTGTCTTCGGGTTCCGGGTAGGAGGCTTTGACGTCCCTGAAGGAGTTCATGGTGTCCCAAGATCGGTCTTCGGGTACCGCGAAGGAGATCTTGGGGTTTCGAGGCTTCGATTGTTGATGGCGAACTTGGATTCCAAAATCGGTATTCTTTGGGTTTCTCCTCGATCATCGGTTGTGGCGCCGGTTGACACGAACAGAAGTAGATCTTGGAAAAAGGGATCAATGCATACATGGGCCTCATGGTCTTCGGATAGTCACGGTGATTCTTCTGATTGAATTAGCAGAGGTAGCCCACCTCACCACCCTGCTACCACATCCAGGCACACGAGAAATGGCATCGAAGCTAGGCAGAAGACGGCTCTGGTACTGGTCTTTCCTGCGGAAAAACATGGTCACACTTGGGACAACGGAGGCTAGTAGCCGGTACTCCTCGAGGACGCACGGTCAGGTCAACCAGAGGGAAGGAGGAGGCCGGTGACTCAGAGATCGAGGCGACCGGTGACAGTTCTGGCAGACGGAGAAGAGGAGGCCGGAGCTCGAGCAGATCCGGCGAGGTTGAGGACACGAGCGCCGTCTGGCAGGAGGGCGTCTGGCGAAGAGGAGGCAAGGTGCGTCCATGGCGGTGGTGGTGGGAGCAGAGACCGGGGCCCTGCGGCTGGAGGAGGAGGGGGACATGGCAGTCGGTGGCGCGATAGGGGCAGTGGCGGAGAGGATCTAGCGGGAGGCGCGGCACTGGGGCGCATAGAGGGTGGCGGCGGAGGTCGGGGTACCGCGGGAGAGGAGGGCGGCGAGTGCGGGGAGGTGGGGATCGAGGAGGGACGGGATGGACGGCAAGTGGGAGACGGGGCAGGGAGGTAGGGCCAGGGGCGGGCCGCGTCATGGTGGTGGGGCCGCGCGGGGTTAGAGGCGAGCAGCAGGGGAGGTGGCCGGCGGCGGGAGCGCCAGGGACTGGCGGCGGCGGGGACGGGCGATGACGAGAGGTGCTCGTGAGGTCCCATGCCGGTGGGCAAACCCACCAGGTGGCATGGGTGCTGTAGAGGCACCGGAGGGGAGGAAGAAGGGGGCAGGGTCGAGACCAGACGGCGGCGGCTGGCTCGCGCGAGTGGAGAAGAGGGAGGCGAGGGTGTCGTGGGGTCGGGGGCGGTCACGCGAGGTGGGAGTGGGACAGGGGAGACGTCGCGGGATTGGTGGCGGTTGTGGGGCTGCAGGGTGGGGCCAGGGAGAGAGGCAGGAGGTGGGTGCGGCTGGGTGTGTGCGTGTAGGCAGGGGCTGGCCAGGTGGCGGGATGTGAGTGGGTGGGGGATTGGCCAAGGGTGATGTGGCGTGCACCGATTGGTGCAGGTGAGGTGGAGGGGGCCTGGGTAGATTAGGTTGGGTAGGATTAGGAATTAGATATTTTTGACTAGGGTTTCTTTTATACATTTATTTCAAAGAACTTTTGTAAATCATTTAGTCAAAACAAAATATCTGGACAACCGAAGTTTGATTTGAATTAAGACAGCGGTGTTGGCAAAAACAAAAATAGACCTTTGTAAAAATAGTTTTTATCAAACAGATGCATGATGATGTCATGGTGATGCGCATAATAAAAATAATAGCGATTTTCTAGTAGTGGTTTTGCGGGATGCCACAATTCGACACCACTAACAATGGATCTTGCCCTCGAGATCCGCCTCATGGTATCGGGAAGAAGGGCGGCGATCTGAATCTTATCGCATCGTGTAGATCCTCGCGACACCACTAACAAGAGGTCGTTGTCCGTTATCGTCGAGGGAACACTCCGGGAACAAAAGGTCGAAGGTAGAGGTATCAACAAATAAAGCCACCTCTAGCTTCCGTGGACGGAGTAAAATTGCTGGATCCACTGATTCGATGTACAAAAGCGAATGATAAGAGTAGTCGGATGGTGATCAGTCCATCGCGCACCCAAACCATTACTCTGCACACGAATAGGCGGATTATGCAACCAACTCTGGGAATTAGACTGAAGATCTCGACAAACGAGGTTCAGGAACAAAGGAGTGATGCAGACTCTACATCGGATCTGGCGTAGATGATGTCGTCGCGTCGGAAAACACCGGAAGGCACGAGAAGGATCAAAGAGAAGTCCACCAGATGAAGGATTCCTCGGATAGCATGAAGACCAGATGTAGAAGCATCGTTACCCAAAGAGGAAGCGAAACCCTGAAGGTACGATGAAAACCCACGAGAAATCCTGGACTCGAAGAGAGAGAAGAGAGCGGATTCAAAACACGCAGAGGTGAGAGGAGAGCAGCAGAGGGGTAAGGAGTAAAATCAGACCTAATCAGAACTATCCAACCGATTTTTCAAAATAGTTTTGACACTCTACTTCGGCCGTTAGCTAGGTTATCCTACAGGCTGGACTAGTGGGGTATCGTAACTGCTGGGCTCTGATACCACTTTGTAACACCCTCAGAATCGGCCCTATGCAAGTTTCAGCGCTTCCCGCCAAACCCGCATAGAAACGATTCAAAGGTGCCCACCAGGCACTTGCGTGCGGGTGGAAAACGAAGTAATAACATTACACAACAACCCTCGATGGGACCCACAGAACAGATATATATACAACTCGACTCCATGAGTCAAGAATACGAATATAGAACAAAGATCCAAATCACCTTGAAAGCGATAGGCGTCCAGCTACGGACAAGATGCAAATGGGGCTAAGAGCCACGAAGAATAACCAATGGCGTCCATAACCTGCCCGCCAAGCCGGAAGGGTAACCACCTAACGATGTCGATCTCAAAACCTGCTTAAACAAAGGGTGCCGACAAAGGCAAAGGAAAAAGAGAGAGCGGTCGAGGCCGATTACAGCGAGGCTAGAATTCGGCGGTCCTCGCCTACATAGGTATGGTGGACTAAAGCGGCAGCGCATCATGCACTAAACACCCTATAGAGACTCGATATAACTGTCGGCTATCAGAGAGGGATAAGAAAGACCTATTCGGAACCAACCTGATACTACCACCAAACATACCCAGCCTGGTATTTCCCCCTCGAGACCAAACGAGGAAGTCAACCGAGGAACTCACACCGTTGGCAGTTTTATTTATTTCGTTATCGTTGCAGCAATTACTAGTCAGGTATAGATAGTCATCCTGATATAATAAGCAGTGGGCAATTTTAGTTAACCATTCCGTTGTAGTTGCGACACTTACTAGTCAAATACAATTAGCATGAGATAACCCAAAACCCAGCAGTTGTTGGCACTTTTATTTAGCCATTCCGTTATAATTGCAATACTTACTAGTCAGATACAATGATCGCAAGCGACAACCCAAACAAGCAATTGTTGGCAATTTTATTTAGCCATTCCATTATAGTGAAGCTGATTACTAGTCATTATAAAGTCAAATTTATAGCACTACTTTAGTTATAGTTGTCTATGATCGAGATACTGTGCTCCAAGTCGTCCATAACCGCGGACACGGCTTTGAAAGTTTTACCCTGCGAGGTGCACAAATAGCAACACACTCGATCAACCTCGGAAAAACCAAATCAAAACCCAACGAGGCCTTCACGACAAAGCAATCACAAGATTCAGAAATATTTGAGGCCACCCATTAAGTATACCATAGCGAAGTTAGTGACTTGAGACGGACTCAAGGTTTGTGGGGCATTGTACGCATCGGGAACCGAAAGTGTGATGGGCTTATCGATACCACGCACGGGTCACGGTCCTAAGCGACAGTGCTCCTCGCACAATCGTAAATAAAGCGGTAAAGCATGACATAAGTGCAGGATAGTAAATAAAACCTCAAACTAGTTTGTGGCCCCAAGAAATAAGAATGAATCAAGCTCGCTCGGGGGTCCCATAATCCTCCGGATGTGGATAGCCGAATACTCAAACAGTATCAAGTACTCGGGGTCCCACAGGACACAAGTGGAATGATTAACAACCAAATAACATCTATTGCCCACCTGTGCCTCTGCATTTACCTACTTCAATTTTAGTTGTTAAACAGTAATTAAAGTCTTGATCATCTCCAACAACAAACACACGGCAATACTCCAACAACTGTGGTACTTGACGACACGCAACAGCACTTGAGCAAGCGACTACGATGCGCGGGTCCAACTATCTACCAAACAACAGGTAATAGGAGGTGTCCAAGGCAATATAAGGCTGCAAGGGATATCACGGGTACGAAAACTAGAGCATCGCAACACAGATAGCAATAGATCAACAGGAGGGAATAAATACTATAAAAGTAAGATAGGTAGAAAGGGGGAGGTGCTCGCCTAATAAACATTGCCGAAGGTTCAACCGAAGATCGGGTCGACACTCTCATCAACTCAACGGCCTAGTCCGTGAAGAAGCAAAACACTAGCAGAAAACACCGGATGCACTATTTAATACTACGGTAGAAAATCGGGCATGATGCATGTATGATGTATGACATGGCAAAGGTGCAATGCAATTAGATCATATTAAGCGGAACCCGGGGTCCCGACAATTATCTATATGGTTCTAGTTGTTTAGATACTCGCCATTTAATTGTTGTCTTAACAAGGCAAAATATATCACCGGTTCGCTACACAAATTTAAATGAGGCCAATATAAGACTAGATTTGCCCGCATATGGGCCCCATATTTAATTATGAGGTGAATCGGCATAATGCCCCCAAACCACAGACAAGTATGCATGCATGAACAATTTAATATGCAACAAGTAATATTAGAATTTATAAAATAGGGCTCAGAAAGGAGTCACACATGGGCTCGGGAGATCTTGGGGTTCCGAGGGTTCGGGGTTCGGTCTCAGGGTCCGGATCTGGGGTTCGGTGACGGCGGGATCGGTCTTCGAAGGTCGGATACAAGATGAAGAGCTTGGCATTCCGGAAAGAAGGACTTGGTGTGGCGTCGGGGGCGCATCGGACTCGCCCTGGTCGGTGTCGATCTTGTCGCATCCGCGGTCGTCGGATCGTGTCGTCGGTCTTGTCGTTTCACGGCGGAGATCTTGGTTTCCCGGGTCTCGGCGTCTTCGGATCCGGGAGGAAGAACTTGGCGTGTCGATTTCGGTCTTCGAATCCATGTAGTAGACCTTGTCAGTTCCATGTCGACGACCTTGGGGTCTCGGTGTCTTCGGGTTCCGGGTAGGAGGCTTTGACGTCCCTGAAGGAGTTCATGGCGTCCCAAGATCGGTCTTCGGGTACCGCGAAGGAGAGCTTGGGGTTTCGAGGCTTCGATTGTCGATGGCGAACTTGGATTCCAAAATCGGTATTCTTTGGGTTTCTCCTCGATCATCGGTTGTGGCGCCGGTTGACGCGAACAGAAGTAGATCTTGGAAAAAGGGATCAATGCATACATGGGCCTCATGGTCTTCGGATAGTCACGGTGATTCTTCTGATTGAATTAGCAGACGTAGCCCACCTCACCACACTGCTACCACATCCAGGCACACGAGAAATGGCATCGAAGCTAGGCAGAAGACGGCTCTGGTACTGGTCTTTCCTGCGGTAAAACATGGTCACACTTGGGACAACGGAGGCTAGTAGCCGGTACTCCTCGAGGACGCACGGTCAGGTCAACCAGAGGCAAGGAGGACGCCGGTCGGAGCTACAGAGATCAGAGGCGGCGACCGGTGACGGTTCCTGGGCTTGATGGAGAAGAGGAGGCCAGAGCTCGAGCAGATCCGGCGAGGTGGAGGACACGAGCGCCGTCTGGCAGGAGGGCGTCTGGCGAAGAGGAGGCAAGGTGCGTCCATGGCGGTGGTGGTGGGAGCAGAGGACGAGGCCCTGCGGCTGGAGGAGGAGGGGGACATGGCAGTCGGTGGCGCGATAGGGGCAGTGGCGGAGAGGATCTAGCGGGAGGCGCGGCACTGGGGCGCATAGAGGGTGGAGGCGGAGGTCGGGGTACCGCGGGAGAGGAGGGCGGCGAGTGCGGGGAGGTGGGGATCGAGGAGGGACGGGATGGACGGCAAGTGGGAGACGGGGCAGGGAGGTAGGGCCAGGGGCGGGCCGCGTCATGGTGGTGGGGCATGAGGTTAGAGGCAGCGGCAGGAGGTGGCTGGCGGAGCGCCAGGACTGGCGGCGGGGAATGGCGATGAGAGGTGCTCAGGCAGGGTCCCATGCAGGGCGGTGGGCAAGCCCACCAGGCGGCAATGGCCAGTGCTGTAGAGGCGCCGGAGGGGAGGAAGAAGGGGCGGTCGAGACAGACGGCGCTGGCTCATGAGTGGAGTAGAGGGAGGCGAGGGTGTCGTGGGGTCGGGGGCGGTCACGCGAGGTGGGAGTGGGACAGGGGAGACGTCGCGGGGTTTGTGGCGGTTGTGGGGCTGCAGGGTGGGGCCAGGGAGAGAGGCAGGAGGTGGGTGCGGCTGGGTGTGTGCGTGTAGGCATGGGCTGGCCAGGTGGCGGGATGTGAGTGGGTGAGGGATTGGCCAAGGGTGATGTGGCGTGCACCGATTGGTGCAGGTGAGGTGGAGGGGGGCTGGGTAGATTAGGTTGGGTAGGATTAGGAATTAGATATTTTTGACTAGGGTTTCTTTTATACATTTATTTTAAAGAACTTTTGTAAATCATTTAGTCAAAACAAAATATCTGGACAACCGAAGTTTGATTTGAATTAAGACGGCGGTGTTGGCAAAAACGAAAATAGACCTTTGTAAAAATAGTTTTTATCAAACAGATGCATGATGATGTCATGGTGATGCGCATAATAAAAATATTAGCGATTTTCTAGTAGTGGTTTTGCGGGATGCCACACCATTGTTGCTGATAGATGATGACTGCAAGTGCACAACTTGTTTCTAGCTAGTTTCAAAGTTAAGATGTCAATCCCAAAGTGATCAAAAATGTAAGTGTTTATGGGTGAAGTCTCTGTCACATCTAAAGTTGTCACAGGTCTAAGTGAATTGACTACAAGCATTGAAATTAGAATAGAGTTTGGATTAAAGGAATGTATTTAAATAAAACTAAAATGTAAACTTCAGAAATAAAAAGCATAAAAGTAAAGAACGATTTGTTTGTTGTTTTCTGTAGATGACAAAGTAGGCATGGGGAGATTTAGTTCATGATGATAGTGAATGTGCTAGGTGGATGAGTAATAAGTGTAACAATTATAATCTTATAAATATGTGTGTAGGCGGGCAACCCATAATTAGCCGGAACTCCTCTTGGTAGATTTCATCCCAACTTCAATAATCCTACTAGCCTGTTACCACAACCATGATCAGTCACTAGACGATTAAGATCCTTCAGGTTGCTTAGCAATTAATCTCCTTGGATCACATTAATGCAATAAGCTTGGTGGCTCCTCGTGATCCTCGAGTCAAACTAGTTTCCCATTGATATCCCCGTGTCACTCAGGGGTCGCCGATCTGCTAGCGAACAAGATTCTATCTATGTAGAACAAAGCATCATGTTTTTTGGGCCCTTAATTGGACAACAGGCATTAAGCATCCCACAGATAGTCAAGCACACATAATATAGTAATTAAAATCAAGAACAAACTTAATGGAAATTATATAGGCACATCACATCTCACTAATCCCTTACATCTCCCACACCCAAGGGAACTTAATCACACATGATAGAAGAAAGCATCATTGATATAATTAAATAAAGAGAGTTCTTCTTGATGTTACCGTGGATATCCACAATAAGAATAGAATTAAATGCAACACAATTCAAGATGGGAAGAACAATCTCAAACCCTAATCTTGAAAGGTGGATCTCTCTCTCTCTCTCTCTCTCTCAAGTACAAGTATGGCTATGGAGGTGTGGTGGCTAGGAGATCAAAGATCGTGGAGCAAGATGAAGAACGCCTTCCCCTTCTTCTCCGTATCTCTTCTTTCTCCCTTCTGGATGGGATGGTGATACGTCGTAAACGTATCTATAATTTTTTATGCTCCATGCTTGTTTAGTATCAACTTTGCTTTGCTTTATCTACACTTTGAGGTATTTTTATACATTTTCCGGGACTAACCTATTAACAAGATGCCGCAGCGCTAGTTGCCTGTTTTCTGCTGTTTTTGGTTTCAGAAAATCTAGTAACGAAATATTCTCGGAATTGGACGGGACAAAAGCCAAAGTCAATATTTCACCGAGGAGAACACGGTGCCTAGAGGAGAGGCGGAGGGGAGCCACAGGACCGCCACACCCTAGGGCCATGCGGGCCCACCCTAGGGCGCGCCGCCCTATGGTGTGGGTGCCCTGGACGCCCTCCTGCCTCGCCTCTTCGCCTATAAAATCCCCCGATGCCAAAACCCTAAGTACCTGATCAGATCTCCATGAAACAGTCCATAGCCGCCGGCACCTTTGTCCCTAGATCGGGGGGATCTGAAGCTCTTCCACGCACCGTGCCAGAGGGGAGAGATCCTCCTGGAGGCTTTCTTCATCACCACGCCAGCCTCCGTTATAATGCGTGAGTAGTTCACTTTTGGACTATGGGTCCATACAGTATCTAGATGGTTGTTCCTCCTCCTTTGTGCTATCATGTTTAGATCTTGTGAGCTCCGTTCATGATCAAGATCATCTATTTGTAATCATGCATGTTGAGTTTGCGGGGATCAGATGGATATTGAGATACTATGTCAGATTGATTATTGATTCGATCATGTCTTATTGATTATTGATTCTATCATGTATGTGTTGTTTGAGATGTTGCATGCTCTCCGTTTCTAGTAGCTATCTTGGCCAAGTAGATGATAGTGACTCCAAGAGGGAGTATTTATGCTCGATAGTGGGTTCATGCCTCTATTGAATCTGGGGAAGTGACAGAAATCTCTAAGGTTATAGATGTGTTGTTGCTACTAGGGATAAAACAACAATCTTTTGTTCATGGAACAATTGTATTGTTTACTTTACACACATTGCTTAATGCAATTATCCGTTGCTTGCAACTTAATACCGGAGGGGGTTCGGATGATAACCTGAAGGTGGGTTATTAGTCATAGATACAGTTGGATGGCGGTCTATGTATCTTGTTGTAATGCCCAATCAAATCTCATAGGAATCATGAATGTCTAGTATTTGCATTGTTATGCCTTGCCCAGTTTCTGTCAATTGCCCCACTGTAATTTGTTCACCTAGCATGTTATGTTATTTATCTTAAGGAGAACACCTCTAGTGAACTATGGACCCCAATCCAATCTTTACCATTGTTACATCATCTACTGTTATGGTTTACTTTCTGCAAGCAATCATTACCTTTCACACTATACGTTTAATCCTTTGTTTTCAACAAACCAGCGAGATTGACAACCTCACTGTAAGTTGGGGCAAAGTCTTGAGTTTGTGTTGTGCAGGATTCCAAGTTGCTAGCAACACCTTGGAGTTGTTTTCTTGATCCTACTGGTTCGATAACCTTGGTTTAATAACTGAGGGAAAAATTTCCGCTGTGCTCATCATACCTTCCTCTTGGGGTCTCCCAACGAAGCTTTACAACTGAGCTGCGTCAAGATATTTTCTGGCGTCATTGTCGGGGAGTTTAATGACAGATTCACAAGGGGAGTCCTTCACAACCATTTTATTTACTTTGTTTTTGTTTTTCTTAGATCCTTTTGCTTTGCTTTGTTTTGCTTGCTTCTTTTTATAAAAATTCCAAAAAAAAATAGTTTCATTTGGTTTGTTTTTTCTTATAAAAAACACAAAAAAATTAGTTCCTACTTTAGTTGCTACCATGTCTAGTGTTGTTCCATTCACTGTGTCACCTATGGAAATGATCTTTACTTTCAAACAAGAAAGTGAAGAGAGTTTCAAAGAAGCCTGGTCTAGAATTTCTGATTCATATGGAAAAACTGAGCCTAAAATGACTCTAGGCTTGGTTCTTAGCAGTTTCTACCATGGTCTTGCTCTTTGTTATATATATGCTTTGTATGCTATAGAAGGAAGAGATTTTTTCCAATGTAATGAGGATGAAGCTTTGGATGCCATAAAGAAGTTGATTACAATTTATAATTTGCCTAGCAAGTCTGATTCTTCCTTTATAAACATCTATGCTAGGTTGAACACTCTTGAGACCAATACAGCTAGTTTGAAAGATTGCTATAACATCCTTAGAGAGCACCATGATTATGTTCCAATAAATTCTGAGCCTTCAAGATGGTTCACTACAATAAAAGTTGTTATAAACAATGAAACTTTTGATGCTCGTTGTGGTATCATGTCTGAATTTTGTCTTATGCCTAAAGATATCTATGAGTCTTTGAATCGTTGGGGTCTTTCTGAAGGAGGAGAAGAAATATCTCTTACCAATAATGCAACTATATTACCCATTGGAATAGCTGAAGGAGTGTTTACAAAGATCTTAGGAAAAGTGGTGTCTACTGATTATATTGTTATTGAATGTGTAGGAAAATGAAAAATTACACTTGGAAGATCCCTACTATAACTCCTTGGAGCAATAATAGATGTGGGAAAAAGGCATTATGCATTTTTCTTATCCAACAAGCAATCATACATTCCCTAATAATAAGAGTAAAGGTAATAAAGGTAGGGACAAGAAATATGTCAATGCTTCTTCATTTGAAAATACTTGATTCTTGCTTCTTGTGCCTAACTTAAAGGTGTTAAAGAAAAGTACTTCTTGGGAGATAACCCAATAGTTTTCTTGAGTCTTGAAAGTTATTACCTCTGTAATAACCTCTCATTATCCTTTTTGTTTGATTTTTGTGCCCAAAATAACCTCTAATGAGAGAGAAGTAAGATTTGGGGAAGTTGATGTTCCGAAACAGATTTTTGTGCTTCATTGTACAAATTCGTGAAAAATCTGTGTATGTAGGATTGAGCTGTAATTTTCTGAGTAAATCCCCCAGGTTGTTATATAACTTTATTTAGTTCAATACTTTTCGATTTGAGCAACAAAAGGTCTTCGAAAAAATTGATTTTTACCTGCTGGTATGTTTTGATAGATTTCTGCCATTATTTGGATTTGCCTCTTTATCGATTTATTTTTGGGTTCTCTTTGGTAAATTGAGATTTTTGAAGGAATTGATACAGTAGATTGTGTTTTTAATGAAAGTTTTTCTATTTTGAAACTAAACCCAAAGGTTTATTCTTTTGAATGCACTAATGTTGCTAATGAAGATTGTGTGAAGTTTTGTATGAAGGAAATTTTCAAGTGAAGGGGAAGAATGATGTAATGAGATGAAGAATGTACAAAATCTCAAGCATGGGGATGCCACCCCATGTCACCCCAAGAAATATTCAATAGGTACAAGCATCAAATCTTGGGGATGCCCAAGGCATCCCCTTCTTCATCAATAAAAATCTCAGGTCTCTTTCTAGACACTTCGTTTTTATTGTTTCATGCAGTGTTGTGTTGTTCTTGGAGCGTCTTAGTTTTATTTTTTGGTTTTCGTTTGCTTACTTTGCTTGAATAAGGTAGTTGGACCCCCGCCTTCACTGTGATGTTTCAAATAAGTTGATTGGTGTTGGAAAGGAGTATAAAATTTCATGCTTATAGTGGTACAAAAGGGAGCTTGTTTTGACTGTGGCTTAGAATTTATCATGTTAGGATAGATGTTGATTTGACCTTATGCTTAGTGATTATTGCTGTATCATGACTTGTTCCAAACAATTGATATTGCTTAATGTTCCTTGCAAGAATCATGCGTTGTTTTAGCATACAAAAGCATAGTATTGTGGTATTCTCCTTGGATGCTTTGTTTGGGTTGACTTGGAACATGCTTACACCATGTTAAGACTATGAACTAGTCACCTTAGCCTCTATGATCATTTAGTTTTTGACTTTTGGTACCACTTTATGCTTTGATTGATAATTTTTTGTCGCTTTGCATGATTATGGCCATTATTGCTCTCTTAGTTGGTCGCTCCCAGTCTTTTGCTAGCCTCCACTTGTATTGAGTAAGATCTACTCATGCATCCAACTCCCTAGAAACCAAATTATTCCAAAGAGTCCACTATAAATTCCTATGCATGGTGTGTTACACCATTCCAAGTATATTCTTGTTTTATCTATCTTCCAAAGTAAACTTGTTATGTGAAAATTAGTGATTAATGCTCTCACAAACTTGATGGCACACTTTATTTTTTCTTGCCCCTAATAAACTTGAACCATTGTGTCATCTATGTTGTATATGCTTGCACTTATAAGTTGGAAATTAGCAGAACCGTGCTGTCACAGGGAATGCTTTCAACACCTGTAAATATCTATCCAGTTGATATCATGCTCTTTTGTTTATGGATGTCGGCTATGTGAAATAAAAGGGGAGCTTGTGAGTTTATGGAGTTATGTATGTGTGTTAGATAAACGCCTGGGCCGCTAGCCTAAGACATGCCTAATCATGGTGGAAACTTCCAGCATCACCATAGTAAGCAATCTATGAAGCATTCTTCTTATAAAAAAAGAGAGATAGAAAAAAAGAGAAGAGAAAAAGAAAAAAAGAGGAAAGAAGAGAAAAAAGCACCATTTTCCATGGTAAATAAGAAGATTGCTGAGATTATCATTGTCTGTTGCCTTGTCATTTTGATATGGGATAGCTCATGTGTCATGGGGAAAGGGGTACCCCGTTGGCGGTTCTCTATGATACACATATACTTACAATGACAAGAACTTACCGGTAACTAAAGTTGAGTAGCATGAGGAACGACCCTCGTACTCAAGGGACATGAGATTGCCAACTTATACTTTGTCAAGCATATACTCCATACTTTGTTCACTTTAACCTTAATCACTTCAAGATGCTTATGATAGGGGCAATGAGAGCTGAAAGCTAACAAGTACCATAATTTTTGGAAGATCTTTATGAAACTTGAAATCCCTGCTTTCCTTTATGAAGTGCCTTTCTTCCTACTTTTATATTGAGTCTACACCTTCTATCTTTATGCACCAACTAGGAGAGCTTGGTTGTCATTCTTAGTTCTATGTGCATTGTCCCAAAACTTATCGATTGATTCATAATGTTGATATTGCTTGTTCTTGAACTATTTGTATCTAGTCACCCTTATGAACTTTGAAGGTGTCCTATGCATTTATGTTTTGCTACTTGATGACCCATAAGTATAGGGGATCGCAACAGTCTTCGCGGGGAGTATTACCCAATTTATTGATTCGACACAAGGGGAGCCAAAGAATACTTGCAAGCCTTAATAACTGAGTTGTCAGTTCAGCTGCACCTGGAAATAGTTCTTGCTCACAGAAGTTTATCAGTAGCAACGGTAAAGCAACAGTAGCAGTGGAACAGTAGCAATAGTAACAGTAACAGTAATAGTAGGATTCGAGTGCGGTAGACGGAGGGATGGATGGAAGGGCATTGCATGGACGAGTCTAAACATGTAACTTCAAGATCTAGGACATTGCAGATAAATAATAACAAGCATCCAAGTACTAAACAATCCTAGGAATGTGCACCATATATAGTCATATGTGCTCGCAATGAGAACTTGCGCAACATCTTCTGTCCAGCCAGCCCGTGGCAGCGGGGCCTCTAGGGAACTACTGGCAATTAAGGTGCTCCTTTTAATAGAGCACCGGAGCAAAGCATTAACACTCCGTGAACACACGTGATCCTCACACCACAGCCATCCCCTCCGGTTGTCCCAGTTATTGTCACTTTGGGGCCTTTGGATCTGGACAATGATATGTGTACACAACTTACAGATAAGATCACAAACAATACTATCATAATGATTCAATAATAAGTTCAGATCTGAGATCATGGCACTTGGGCCCTAGTGACAAGCATTAAGTACAACAAGTTGCAACAAAGTCAAATAGCTCTAATAGATATACTAGGCACTATGCCCTAACAGATCTTATTTGATTACATGATAGAACTCATCCAAGCCCTACCATCCCCAAGCCTACAGTGGGGGATTACTCACTCATGGATGAGGGAAACATCGGTGGTTGATGGAGATGCGTTGGTGATGACGATAGCGATGATCCTCTCCAAATTCCCCGTCCCGGCAGGGTGCCAGAACAGATTTTCTGGATCCGAATCTTGGTTTCTGGTGGCGGCGGCGGAGTGGAACTATTTCTGGAAAACTATCGAACCCCCAACGGTTTTTAGGTCGAAAGGAAACTTATAGGTGCAGAGGGAGGCCAACGGGTGCCTGGGGTGGCTGCACCCCCCAAGCGCGACCAGTGGTGGGCCCGCGCCTAGCATGGGTGTGCCCCCACAGGCTCCTTCTCCGTCTCATCTTCTGTCTCCGTGGATATTCTGCTGAAATATAATTTTTGGCATATTTTCCGGGATTTTTCCTGATAGTTCATGTTCTGCACAAAAACAAGACACCAAGGTAATTCTGCTGAAAACAACGTCCTGTGTTAGTTGTATCCAAATCACACAAGTTTAGAGAAGAAACAATAGCAAAGTGTTCGATATAATAGATATGTTTTGGACGTATCAACTCCCCCCAAGCTTAGCTTATTGCTTGTCCTCAAGCAATTCAGTTGAAAACTGAGTGCGATAAAAGAACTTTCACGAACACTTTGCTTCATATGATGTAAATATTCTCAGCACAGGAGTAGATGCTTAGACAACTCATAATAAAGAGTATATAACTAAGTCTACTCAATAGTCATTGCAATCTATGAAGAGAAACCAACTCAATAATAATAAGTAGCATGAAACATAAACATAAACAACATTGCAATGATCATAGTAAGGTATGATAGAGTTGTATCTCGCTTGCCTTTGTTTGGAGAGAACAATATAAATGCCAAGGCACCTCCGAAGTTCAAGTGAAGACTAGATATAAAGATATCGGAGATACAAGCATAAAAGTCATGGCATAATTAACCAAGTTTTGGAACAAACACAAGAATGACAACTATGCTCTCAAGAAGGTGCTCATAGAATAAGTGGTGACTCAACAAGGGAGTGAAAACTGTTTTGAAAAGTTTGAAAGGCTTCCTAATGCTGAAAGGAAGGTACTCATTAGCTTTGAGCTCTCATTGCCCCTATCATAGGCATCTTAATGTGGTTAAGGTGAAAGTTAGGTCCACTCTGAATCATATGCTTGACAGACCATAAACTAGAAATCCCAAGTCCCTTGAGTACGAGGGTCGCTCCGCATGCTACTAAACTTTGGTTACCTGAAAGTTCTTGTCATTGTAAATGCATGCATATCATAGAGAACCGCCAACGGGGTACCCCTTGCACATGGTACAGGATCTTTCCCATAACCAAAATGACAAGGGAAGCAGACAATGAGCATCTCAGCAATCTTTTTATTTATCGTATGCATAGCTTTTTATTGAGGATGCTTCATAGATGCTCATTATGGTGATGCTGCAAGTTTCCACCATGATTAGGCATGGCTTAGGTTAGCGGCCCAGGCGTTTCTCTAACACAATGTATAAACTCCATGAACTCACAAGCTCCCCTTTTATTTCACATCGTCAACATCCGTAAACAAAAGAGCAAAGTATCAACTTGATAGGATACCCAAAAGGTGTTGAAAGCGTTCCCCATGACAGCACGGTTTTGCTGACTTCCAGCATATAATTAGGAAGCATATAACTTTCATGGACTAGTCACAATGGTTCAAGATTATTAAGCACAAGGAATAAAGTGTGCCATCAAGTTCGTGAGAGCTTTACTAACTAACTTTCTCAAAATAGACAAACATTTTATTTTAGAAGAAAACACGGCATATGGAATATGCACTGAAATAGCAAGTGATGCTAATAGGTAGGTATGGTGGACACAGCTGACAATATTGGTTTTGGGGAGTTGGAAGCACAGGTAGAGCACATACTCAGTGCAAGTGAAGGCTAGCAATAGAGAGGGAGTGACAAACAAGAGAGCAGTAGCTGTCATAATCATGCTTGCAATAAAACAGGACTAATTATGGCATGAAAGTGATACAAGAACTCTGAGGCAAACTAAATCATCGAGGCTTACAGACTATTGATTAGTCATATGCATGCGTGAGCATGTGCCAAGTCAATTCACATGAACATTCAGAGGAGGATACCACAATGTCATACCAAAATATGAATAAAACAATGCAAGCAAATGTTCATATGACATTCCACAAACTATTAGCAAGCTGGAGCTAATCATAGACAAGCAAGAACTACTAAGCATCCATAATGACATACACCTTACACAAACAGGCTAAGAATGCTCACAATGATGAGTATATATACAAAAATGAAACAAATAGAGTTCGGTACCAGCCTCTTACAACACCTCAAGTTGTCTTAATCTTCATTATTGCCTTTCACTTGTGTGAATTGAATAATAACATGAAACCAAAATCCACTAAGGACGGCTGAACCCTGCAAAGAACTCACAAAACCAGAGAAGAACAACAAATATTTTTGGTGTTTTCGATTTTTCAAACAAGCCAACAAAACAAAAACAAGCAAAGCAAAATAAAACCAAAAACAAAAACTAAGACGCTCCAAGAACAACACAACTGTGCATGAAACAATAAAAACGAAGTGTCTAGAAAGACCTGATTTTTATTGATGAAGAAGGGGATGCCTTGGGCACCCCCAAGCTTTGACGCTTGTACCTCTTGAATATTTCTTGGGGTGACACGGGGTGGCTCCCCCCAAGCTTGAGCTTTTGTCCATTCTTCATCTCATTACATAATCCTCTCTCTACACCTGAATTTTTTTCCTTCATACAAAACTTCACACAATCTTCATTAGCAACATTAGTGTATTCAAAAGATAATAGACCTTTGCGGTTTATTTTTAAAACATAAAAACTTTCACTAAAAACACAAGTTACTGTATCAACTCCTTAAAAAAGCTCAATTCCCCAACAAGAACCCGAAAAGGAATCAATAAGAAGCAAATGCAAATAATGGCAGAAATCTGTCAAAACAGACCAACAGGTAGAAACCGATTTTTTCGAAGACCTTCTGTTTCTCAAATCAAAAAGTGTTGAACTAACGAAAGTTATCTAACGTACTAGGGGATTTATTCGTAAATTTTCAGCTCAATTCGAATTACAGATACTCCTCAAGAATTTTTATGGTGGAGGACAGAAATCTGTTTTGGGACGGCAACTCCCCAAATCTTGCTTCCCCCTCATTAGAGGTCATTCTTGGCACAAAAATCAAACAAAAAGGATAAGGAGAGGTCATTACTGAAGTAATAACTTCCAAGACTCAAGGAAACTCTTTGGTTATCTCCCAACAAGTACTTTTCTTTAACGCCTTTAAGTTAGGCATGACGAAGAGCAAAGATTGGAAAGGAGAAAAATAAAAGTGAGCAAGTATAACCACTGTGAAAACATTGTTTTGTTCATTAAAATCCTTTTGTTAACAAGGTTGATCAAGTCTTGTTACCAAAACAATCTGATATGAAACAAAACTTTGCATTCCACAAGGTGATTATGTTACCTCATACTTGATAGCAATGGTCCCAATCATAATAGTTTCAAAATTTTCTTGTGGAATGGGACAATATATTTATCCAACCTTGATGCTCTCAATATTTTCAATGGAATTCAGGCAATATCTCTTAGCAACCTTCTTGGGGAAATAGATAGTATGCTCTTTGTCATTAATATTGAATGTTACTTTTCCTTGATTACAATTAATGACAGCACCTGCATTATTAAGAAAAGGTCTCTCAAGAATAATAGACATATTATCATCTTCAGGCATTTCAAGCACAACAAAATCAGTCAAAACCAAGCAATTATGAGCCACTTTAACAGGAACATCCTCACATATACCAACAAGAATAGTAGTTGACTTATCAGCCATTTGCAATGATATATCAGTTGTATCAACTTTTCTAGCTAGAGTCTCTTGTAGAGAGAAAAATGCATAACACTAACTCCAGTCCCAAATCACATAAAGCAGTTCTAACATAATTAATCTTAATAGAGCAAGAAATAGTTGGTATACCTGGATCACCAAGTTTCTTTGGAACCTTACCATTGAAGGAGTAATTAGCAAGCAAAGTAGAAATCTCCTCATTAGGAATCTTCCTTTTATTAGAGACAATATCCTTCATATACTTTGAATAAGGAGGCAATTTAATAGCATTAGTCAAAGGAATTTGCAAGAATAAAGGTTTCATCCACTCACAAAACTTGTTGTAGTGTTCTTCCTCCTTTGACTTCTGTTTCTTACCTGGAAAACGCATAGGTTTTTGCACCCAAGGTTCTCTCTCTTTACCATGTTTATTATCAATAAAATCTTCCTTTCTGTACCTAGTGTTCTTAGTGTGATTCTCAGGTTCTTCCTCAACTTCCTCCTTATTAGGAGACTCATTTTTATCATTACCACTCTCAGTTTCAGCATCAGAGACCGATATATTATTAGGATCTACAGCAGGTTCAAGTGGTTCCTCAACTATTTTATGTTTCTTTTTTTTCTCTTACGAGGACTACCACTATCTTCACCTTGTTGGGAATCCTGATCAATTATTTTAAGGTGTCCTTAAGGATATAAAGGGTCTTGAGTAGCTATACCACTCCTAGTTCTAATTCCATAAGCATGTTTATCTCCTGAAGCATTAACTAGCATATCCTTTTGCACCTTAGTAAGTTGATCAAATTGAGTTTGAACCATTTGAAAGAGTTTACAAAGCATTTTAATATCATTGGAAGTTCTTTCCACAATATCTTTCAACTCATGGATAGCTCTAGAGTTTTCCAATAAATGATTTTGAACTTGTTTATTAAAATTACCTTGTTTAACAATAAATGTGTCAAGTTCCTCTAAACATCGATCAGGAGGCTTACCATAAGGAATATCACCTTCATTAAATTGGAGAGAGTGTACCTCAATAGTGGATGAGTGGGGAATTGTCTTACATAATTCTTCTATAGGAGGTAGATTCTTCATATCTTCAACTCTAATACCTTTCTCCTTTAGACACTTCTTAGCTTCCTTCATCACTTCATCATTTAATTCAATAACTCCCCTATTCTTTGTTGTTGGTGTTGGAACTGGTTCAGGAACATCTGGTTCAGGAGTAATAGGCTCAGGTGCATTCAGCTCAGTTGAAGTCCAATCATTTTAATTCTTGCTTATTTTAGCCATTAATTCTTTAGCATCTGTAGGAGTTATTTTCCTGAAAACACAATCAGCAAAGCTATCTAGGTAGGTCCTAGAATCATCAGTTAGTCCATTATAATAAATATCAATAAGCTCGTTCTTAGGTAATGGACATCCAGGATGTGCATGAATCAAGGCACAGAACCTTGTCCATGACTCAGGCAATTTCTCTTCTTCTCCCTGTTTAAAATAAAAAAGTCTCTGCAAAACAGCATGTCTAGCACTGGGAGGAAAATATTTCTGGAATAAAGAAGCAATCAAGCAATCAGGGCTATCAATGGAACTAGGAGGTAATCTATTAAACCAAGCCCTAGCTTCTCCTTTTAGTGAAAAATGGAAGATCTTAGTAATAAAGTACTTGCGCATCTTAAAATCATCAGAGAACAAAGCACTCATAGTAGAAAGCTCATTCATATGAGCCACATCACTCTCATTTTCAGTCCCACAAAAAGGTTCTTTCTCAATAATATCTAAATAAGATAAAGCAAGAGAGAAATCATAATCTTTATCTTTAATATCTATGGGATAGGTGGCAAACTTAGGATCAGAGGACAATTTAGGCATAATAGTGCGTCTAGCAAGGAGACTCTTAATAGAACTAGTACCATGTGTGTTTCGGCACTCTTCAACAAAATCATCAGTGAACTCAATGTAACCATCATTAATATCATAACTCTCACTAGACTCAGGTGAGCTAACAGGTGTAACAGTGACTTCACTAGGAGTTTCGGTATTTCCTAGACTAGCCATAGTAGCATCTAGAAAAGGACCTAATGAACCACTTAAAGGGAATATGCCCGAGAGGCAATAATAAAGTGGTTATTATCGTATTCCTTATTTATGATAAATGTTTATTTTGCATGCTATAATTGTATTAATACGGAAACGTTAATACATGTGTGTTTAATAAACAAAAAGGAAGTTCCTAGTTATGCCTCTCTCATAAACTAGCTCGTTGATTAACAAGATGATCAAGGTTTCCTGATCATGGACATTGGATGTTTTTAATAACAAGGTCACAACATTAGTGTAATGATGTGATGAACATTCATCCGAAGTATAGCATTACGATCAAAGTCATTGAGTTTATATTGCTATAACAACTTACGAAGTGATCCTAATTCTTAGACCATGATATCATGTCAATCACTAACACCGGAAGAGTTTCTTGATAGCATCAAACGTCACACCGTAACAGGGTGATTATAAAGATGGGTTCAGAACTACTAAAGTGTTACGTTGAGGCCCATGGATCGAGAGTGGAATTTGTTCATCCCGATGACATATAGATATGCTCTGGGCCCTCGGTGATATCACATTGATTAGCTTGCAAGCAAGTGATTTGAGCACTAGAATGTTATATCACGGGAACAAGAAAAGAGTGCATGTCAGTAACGAGATCAAACTAGGTATGGAGATACCGATGATCGAATCTCGGACATGTAATATATCGCAAAAAAAAAGGGATTAAGATACTAGCGTAAAAGGTTCTCGCGATCACAAGAAAGTCATCGCTGAATGTGTGGGAGTCAGTTTTGGTCTCCATATCCCTCTTCTGATTATTGATCCGAGAGGGGTCTCGATCATGTCCGCATTATTCGCAAACCGTAGGGTGACACACTTAAGAGACACCTACATCCATTTGGAGCAAAAGTTTCATGCCGGAAACAATAACAAGCGTAGGAATTTATTTCACTAGATACTGAAACGGGTTTTCGGGTAAATTGCAGAAAGTGTTTTTGCATGTGAAATGAAATACTAGCAAGGGTTATATGAGAATGTTTTTCAAGAAAGTAATTGACAAAATTCTGAATAAATAAAAGGAGTTTTATTTAATGAGAGTTTGCATTAAATTTGGTGGAAATTTAATAGGAATTTGAGTGGGTTTTTTAGTGGAGGAAATTCAAAGGCATTTGTGTGAGTGGAGTGTCCACCCACATGAATGAAAGGAGGGGAGGGGCAGCCCCATGGCTGGGCGCATGGCCCCTTGGGTGCCCCCCTCTCCCTATAAGAGGATCCCCCTTCCTCTCTCTCACTCAGACCTCCTCATGAATGTGGCATCCCGCCAAAACCACTACTAGAAAATCGCGTTGTTTTTGTGCATTGCATCATCATGACCGCATGCTCATGTCATCATGCCACATTGCATTTGAGCATCGTCATCATCTTGCATTTGCTTGCATAAAACTATTTTCGGAAAACCTAGTTTTGTTTTCTAAACGCCCCGCCTTTGTTCAACACGCAAACCCGGGTCGCCGGAATATTTTGTTTGTCTGCTATCGGTTTGCAAACGGTGCATTTAAAATTAAATAAATTTTTCATTATTTTTGTGGGGGCAGTCGAACGGGCCGATTCGACCTGAACGACCACCCCCAGTCCAAACAATCGGTCCGCCTAAAATCCCTAGTCTACCCAACCTAGTCTACCCACCCCTCCAGCCACCTCACCCCACCCAATCTCCTCTCGCCACCTCATCTCTTCCCTCCCCCTATCCTATCAAACCATGCCACCTCACCCCCAACTCTCTCTCCCTCCTCTCTCACCCTGCCACCCAACACCCCACACGCACGCACCAACCCACACAACCCCAGCTCCTGCCGTCTCGGGCCCGCACCCCCGGCCCCACCCTGGCGCGCCCCACCTCCCTCCTCCTCCCCGCTCCTTCTTCCCCACCGACAACCACCTCCCGCGCCGCTCCCTCCCCGGCAGCCTCCCCAGCGCCGCCCCTCCCCTCTGGCCACCTTCCATCGCCAAGTCGCGCCTCTTCCGGTCCTCCTCCGCCCCGCCATCGCCCTCACCGCCTGCTCCTCCTCGCCAAGACGCTCCGCGCGCCTGGGCCAAGGCCCCTGCCTCCCTCCGTCGCCTTCCCTTCCGCTCCCCACCCGCGTCCACACGCCTCCTGCAGCTCGCCCAAGCAAGGCCGCCCGCTCCATCGCCCAACCCCTGGCCAGACCCTCAAGGCTGCCGTCGTCCCACTGCCTGCCGTCTGCCTGCCACCAGCCTGGCCCACCTCCGGCCTCCTCCTCAGCAACCGGCTCGCCCCAACTGCTGCCTCCGCCGCTCTTCCGTTGGCTCCCGGACTTCGCCAGCGTGCTTCGGCCACCCCGCTTAGCCCGTCCCGCCCCAGCAGCTCGCCGGCTCGCCTCCTCGCCGCCAAGTTCGCTGCCGCCTGCCCCGAGCCTGCCGTCGACCGCCGACCTCCTCCTTGGGCCCTCGCTGCCGGGCCATGGACGCTGCTCAACCCCTGCTCGTCAACGATCTTTGCTCATTCATTGTACTACTCAGAACCCGGCATGTTGGAGTTGAGATGTTGTGGAGATACAGGTGTGCCCTTGAGTTAGATTGATGCCAACCGAAGAGTACGGAATTCCCTGAAGGTTGTCGACTCCAGTATTCCTCAAGATCTTCCGTCCCGAAGCCACCGGTGCAAGTTCTACTTCGTGAAACCAAGCACGACGCCAACAACGAAGTCGCCGAACCCCAAATAAACCTCAAGATCGCCATCTACACCGAGAGCCCACGGTACCTGGAGGACGACATCAAACCGAAGCGCCAAGTCGCCGAGACCCCGTCCCCGAAGGCCTCCGACAGGGAACCGACCAGATCTGCATCACGGACGCACCACGGACACGGAGAAACCCTCGGACGCCAAGATCTTCTCCACGGAACACCGGGAACTCCCCCTGAACGCCAAGGTCGTCGGCACGGATACGACATGAACTTACCTCGGACGCCAAGGTCTAACCCTCGGACCCCGAAGACCGCGATGATGTTGAACCAAGATCCCCATCGGACAAGATCGTCACCAAGACCGGCCCTGTTGAGATCCGAAGACCGATCCCGGAGTCCGAACCTCAATCCCGTCGAACCCTGAACCCTGTCGAACCCCGAACCCCCGGAACCCCAAGTTCGTCGAGACCCCCTAATGTGTGAACCCCTTCCCGAAACCCTATTTTATAACATAATACAACTTGTCGCATATTAAATGTTCATGCATGCATATTGTCGTGTGGTTTGGGGGCCTTATGCCGATTCACTTTATAATTAAATATGGGGCCCATATGCGGGCAAATCTAGTCTCATATCGGCCTCATTTAAACTTGTGTAGCGAACCGGTGATATATTCTGTCTTGTTAAACAACATTTAAATTGCGGGGCATCTAAACAACTAGAACCATGTATTTAATTGTCGGGACCCCGGTTCCGCTTAATATGATCTAATTGCATCGCACCTTGCCATGTCATGCATCATACCTGCATCATGACCGATCTTCTGCCGTTGTATTAAATAGTGCATCCGGTGTTCCTTCTAGTGTTTTGGTTTTTCGCGGATAAGGCCGTTGAGTTGATGTGAGCTTCGCCCGATCTTCGTATGAACCCTTCGGCAATGTTTTCCAGGCGAGCATCTCCCCCCTTTCTACCTATCTTACTTTTATAGTATTTATTCCCTCTTGTTGATCTATTGCTATCCGTGTCGCGTTTCTCTAGTTTTCGTACCCGTGATATCCTTTGCAGCCTTATATTGCCTTGGACACCTCCTATTAACTGTTGTGTGGTAGTTAGTTGGGCCTGCGCGTCGTAGTCGCTTGCTCAAGTGCTGTTGTGTGTTGTCAAGTGCCACAGTTGTTGGAGTAATGCCGCATGTTGATGTTGGAGATGATCATGGCTTTACTTTTTGTTCACTTTAATTACTGTTTAACAACTAAAATTGAAGTAAGTAAGCAGAGGCATCGGTGGGTGATAGATAATGTTGGTTTCCGACCGCCAACTTGTGTCCCGTAGGACCCCGAGTTCTTGACACCTGTTCCGAGATCGAGCGCGCTAACCACAGGTGGGGAGATATGGGCCCCCCATTGATTATTACCTGATTTCAAAGTATTGTACTGGGGGCCACAAACTAGTTTGAGGTTTTATTTACTATCCTGTACTTATGCCATGCTTTACTGCTTTATTTACGATTGTGCGAGGAGCACACTGTACTGTTTAGGATCGGGACACGTTTTCGCGGTGTCGACAGTCCCAGTTTTGGGATTTGCTGTCGTTCACAGCCGTCTACCCAAACCCTAAGTCCGTCTCGGAGACCGGCCGACTTCGTTGCGGGTAGACTTAGTGGGGTGGCCCCCCGTGCTTGCTTTGGGTCTGGGAACGTCATGACTTAGGCCCCGCCGACATACCGATGGGTGTATGTTAACTGATCTGGCAAAAAGGGTCGAAGTGCTTGTGGATACTTTGGTGCACCCCTGCAGGGTTAAATCTTTTCGAGAAGCCGTGTCCGCGGTTATGGACGACTTGGAGCACAGTGCTTGATCATAGACAACTATAACTAAAGTTTATTGTTATAAATTGACTTGTATCCGATATGACTAGTAATCAGCTTCACTACCACGGAATGGCTAAGTAAAAGTACCAACAACTGCTGGGTTTTGGGGTTATCTCATGCTAATGGTATCTGACTAGTAAGTGTCACAACTATCACGGAATGGTTATCTAAAAGTGCCCACTGCTTACTTAATCAGGATGATTATCTAAACCTGACTAGTAATTGCTGCAACGATAACCGAATAAATAAAACTGCCAACGGTGTGAGTTCCTCGGTTGACTTCCTCGTTTGGTCTCGAGGGGGAATACCAGGAAGGGATTGTTTGGTGTTAGTATCAGTCTGGTTCCGAATAGGTCTTTCTTACCCCTCTCTGATAGTCGCCAGTTGTATCGAGTCTCTATAGGTTGTTTAGTGCATGCTGCCGCTGCCGCTTCAGTCCACCATACCTATGTAGGCGAGGACCGCCGAATTCTAGTCTCGCCGTGTACTGGCCTCAGTACTGACGCTCCTTCTTTTTCCTTTGCCCTTTGTCGGCACCCCTTTTGTTTAAGCAGGTTTTGAGATCGACGTCGTCATGAGGTTACCCTTCCGCTTGGCGGGCAGGGTTATGGACGCCATTGGTTATTCTTCAGGGCTCTTAGCCCCATTTGCATCTTGTCCGTAGTCGGACGCTCCATCGTTTTCGAGGTGATTTGGATCTTTGTACCGTATATTTGTATTCTTGACTCATGGAGTCCTGTTGTATATATATCTATTCTGTGGGTCCCATCGAGGGCTGTTGTGTAATGTTATTACTTCGTTTTCCACCCGCACGCAAGTGCCTGGTGGGCACCTTCGAATCGTTTCTATGCGGGTTTGGCGGGTTTTCGCTAAAACTTGCATAGGGCCGATTCTGAGGGTGTTACAGAGTGGTATCAGAGCCCAGCAGTTGCGATACCCCACAAGTCCAGCCTGTAGGATAACCTAGCTAACGGCCGAAGTAGATTGTCAAAACTATTTTTTAAAATCGGTTGGATAGTTCTGATTAGGTCTGATTTTACTCCTTAACCCTCTGTTGTTCTCCTTTTACCTCTACGTGTTTTGAATCCGCTCTCCTCTTCCTCTTCGAGTCCAGGTTTTCTCGTGGTTGGGTTCCGTCGTACCTTCGGGGTTTCGCTTCCTTCTTTGATAACGGTGTTCTACCATCCGGTGTTCATGCTGCCTGAGTGATCCTTTATCTGTGGTACCATTCTTTGTTCCTTGTTTGTGCCTTCCGGTGTTTCCCGACGCGACGACATCCTCTACGCCAGATCCGATGAGAGTCTGCATCACTCCTTTGTTTCCGAACCTCGCTTGTCGAGATCTTCAGTCTGAATCCTGAGGGTTGGTTGCATAATCTATCTGTTCGTGTACAGAGTAATGCTTCGAGTGCGGGATGGAGTCGCGACCATACCACTACTCTTATCATTTGCTTTGTATATTGAATGGTGGATCGATGCAATTCTTACTCTGTCCATGAAAGTTGGAGGTGGCCTTACCTTTAACTTCGTCCGTTGTTTATCCGGAGTGTTCTCTTGACGAACGGGATCAACGACGTCTTGTTGGTGGTGTCGCCGATTTCAAGACGAAGAAAGCATCATTGTTAGTGGTGTCGCGAAGATCTACACGAAGCGAGAAGATGCAGATCACCGACCTTCCTTCAGGTACCATGAGGCAGATCTCGAGGGCGAGATCCATTGTTAGTGGTGTCGAATTGTGGCATCCCGCCAAAACCACTACTAGAAAATCGCGTTGTTTTTGTGCATTGCATCATCATGACCGCATGCTCATGTCATCATGCCACATTGCATTTGAGCATCGTCATCATCTTGCATTTGCTTGCATAAAACTATTTTCGGAAAACCTAGTTTTGTTTTCTAAACGCCCCGCCTTTGTTCAACACGCAAACCCGGGTCGCCGGAATATTTTGTTTGTCTGCTATCGGTTTGCAAACGGTGCATTTAAAATTAAATAAATTTTTCATTATTTTTGTGGGGGCAGTCGAACGGGCCGATTCGACCTGAACGACCACCCCCAGTCCAAACAATCGGTCCGCCTAAAATCCCTAGTCTACCCAACCTAGTCTACCCACCCCTCCAGCCACCTCACCCCACCCAATCTCCTCTCGCCACCTCATCTCTTCCCTCCCCCTATCCTATCAAACCATGCCACCTCACCCCCAACTCTCTCTCCCTCCTCTCTCACCCTGCCACCCAACACCCCACACACACGCACCAACCCACACAACCCCAGCTCCTGCCGTCTGGCCTGCACCCCGGCCCCACCTGGCGCCCCACCTCCCTCCTCCTCCCCGCTCCTTCTCCCCCACCGACAACCACCTCCCGCGCCGCTCCCTCCCCGGCAGCCTCCCCAGCGCCGCCCCTCCCCTCTGGCCACCTTCCACCGCCAAGCCGCGCCTCCTCCGGTCCTCCTCCTCACCGCATTGCCGCTCACCGCCACCGCGCTCCCCTCCAGACGCCTCATGGCGCCTCGCCACGCCAAGGCCCTCCCGACCTCCCCTCACCGTCTCCTTCCCTTCCCGCTCCCCCACTGTGGCATCCCGCAAAACCACTACTAGAAAATCGCGTTGAATTTGTGCATTGCATCGTCATCGTCGCATGTTGTTTGTCAAAAACTATTTTGCAAACCCCGATTCGTTTTCCAAACGCCCCTCTTTATTTTCAAACATCAAAACCGGGACCCCGAAATATTTTGGTTTGCCGAAATCGGTTTGCAAAAACTTTGTTTGAATTAAATAAAATATTTAATTTGTTTAAGTAGGGGCAGTCGAACGGGCCAAAGCGACCCGAACGACCGCCCCAGATTTTACAATCGGTCCAACCTGCCTACCCCATCTATTCCTAAACTCACCCACTAGTCTACCCAACCCACCCTGGCCACCTCACCCTAGCCTATCAGAGCGCGACACCTCACCTCTCTCCAAACCCCTACCTATCACCCAGTGACACGTGGCCAACCTCTCCCTCTAAACCAACCCCCCAGACCCACCAAACCCACTCCCTAACCACCGCACGCACCCTGTCCAACCACCCTCTCTCTCCCTAGCTGGCAACACACGCGCACACACATAGCACACACGCGCCCAAGCGGGACCCACCCCGCGGGCCCCGCCCCAACCCTCTCACAGCTCACCGCACACGCACTACCGCGCAGCCGCCTAGCACACCCCAGCGCGGACTCCACCTGCAGGCCCACGCGTCCCACCGACCCCCACCTCCTCTCCCACCTCCCTCGTCCGCCCCTTCTTCCTCCTCCCGTCCGGCCAGCGAGCGCCAGCGCCTCCCCCGCTCCCCCAGGCAACCGCCCAGCCGCCCTCGCTCCTCCGCTCCCTCCGGCTCGCCGCCGGCCCCCCAAGCACCATCCCGCCGGCCGCGGCTCGAGCCCGCATCCCCGCGAGCCTGCGCCGCCCCCCCGTCTTCGTCCTCGCCGCCCCGGCCGTCCTCCCCGCGTCCGTGCGCCGCCTCCCGCGTCCTCCTCCAGCGACACGCGACCCGCAGCCGCCGTGCCCGCCACCGCCGTCCGCGCCTCAAAGACTCGCCCGGCGACCCTCTCCGCCGTCGCGTTCCCCTCGACGCCTGACCACCACAGACGCGCCAAAGACGTCGCCTTCCCGCCTCTGCGGCGTCCTTCGCGCCGGCCACAGTGGCCCTCCCGACGCCTGAGCGTCCGCTCGCCGCCCGGCCAGATCCCGGACCGACCCCTCTGCGTGCGTCGACCTCGTCGACCACCCCGGCGCCGCCCAGCGCCTCGTCCCGCAAGCGCCGCCGCCGCCGTTCCCGGGCCCACGTCGGCCGCCCCGAGCCCTCCCCGCTGTCGTGCCCATCTCCGCCCGCCGAGCCGTTCGACGTCAGACGCGTGTGTGTTCCATGTCTGTGTTGGGAGGTGCTAAGGAAAGTCCCAGTACCAGATGGTCTGAGACCGAAATAAAGACGATGTTTCCAAAAATCGCAACCTCGACGACAAGTATCTCCTCGGAACCGCCAAGTTCTCCATCCCGGCAACCGAAGACGCGGTACCCCAAGTTCGCCTTCCCCGATTCGAAGCCCTATGCCCCGAGGACGCCACGATCCGAGTGCGCCGACATGCATCCAGGGACGCCAAGTCGCCAAGACCTACCTCACGGAGAGCCGAACCCCGGACCCCGAGGAACCATGAACTCCGCTGCAGAACAACGAGTCCTTCGGAGGGAGACCAACAAGATCTACCCCGGGCGCCAAGACCGCCGACAACGGAACCGTGACACCCCAAGGCCTTCCCCAGATCCGATGCCAAGGACCACGGTGGCGACATGTCCACCACACGGAACATCGAGAACTTCCCCGGAAAGACAAGATCTCCACACCGACGCAGAACGCCAAGTACTTCACCCCGAAGCCAAGACCGCCTCGATGGCGCGGGCCCGACAAGACCCTCGCAACGGCAAGACCGACCCCGTGGAACCGGCAAGACCTTCGCGATGACTGAGAACGGCACCGACACAAGTTCTGCACCCCGACATCGAGACCCCGGGTGCGTCAAGACCGATAAGATCTACCCCGATCCGAGACCCTAACCCCGGAGGCCGAGAACGAACCGTCGAACCCTGGACCCCGACCCCGAACCCCGGAACCCTAACAAGATCGTCGAGACCCCTAATGTGTGAACCCCTTCCCGATACCCTATTTCTTAACATAACAACTGTTGCATATTAATCATTCATCTCGCATGCATATTTGTGTGGTTTGGGGGCCTTTTGCCGATTCACCTAATAATTAAACATGGGGCCCATATGCGAGCAAATTTAGCCTTATATTGGCCTCATTTAAACTTGTGTAGCGAACCCGGTGCTATCTTCTACCATGATAAACAACATTTAAAATTGCGGGGTATCTAAACAACTTGAACCACTTGATTAAATTGTCGGGACCCCGGTTCCGCTTAATCTTGACCTAATTGCATCGCACCTTTGCCATGTCATCCATCATACATGCATCATGCCGATCTTCTGCCGTTGTATTAAATGTTGCATCCGGTGTTTATTCTAGTGTTTTGCTTCTTCGCGGATAAGGCCGTTGAGTTGATGTGAGCTTCGCCCCGATCTTCGGATGAACCTTTCGACAATGTTTTCAGGCGAGCATCTCCCTCTTTCTACCTATCTTACTTTTATAGTATTTATTCCCTCCTGTTGTTCTATTGCTATCTGTGTTGCGATGCTTTAGTTTTCGTACCCGTGATATTCCCTTGCAACCCTATATTGCCTTGGCCACACCCTATTACCTGTTGTTTGGTAGATAGTTGGACTTGCGCGTCGTAGTTGCTTGCTCAAGTGCTGATGTGTGTCGTCAAATGCCACAGTTGTTGATGTATTGCCGCATGTTGATGTTGGAGATGATTCTAGTTTTACTTATCGTCACTTTACTTTCTGTTTAACAACTAAAATTGAATAAGCAGAGGCATCGGTGGGTGATAGATAATATTTGGTTTCCGAACGCCCACTTGTGTCCCGTAAGACCCCGAGTACTTGATACCTGTTCCTTGATTTGCGCGCTATCCACATCCGGGAGGTATATGGGACCCCCCTGAGCCAGAGCTTGATTCATTCTTATTTCTTGGGGCCACAAACTAGTTTGAGGTTTTATTTACGATCTGTACTTATGCCATGCTTTATCGCTTTATTTACGATTGTGCAGGTCTCGCTTAATCGCATCGCTTGAAGCGGAGTGTTTACTGTGTCGACAAGCCCGTTTGGGGTTCCTCGCACAGCCCACCGACGCAGACCTTGAGGCCGTCTCGAGCTTGTCTACTCCTATGGATTCTACTTAAGGGGTGGCCCCAAATATTTCTGAATCCTGTGATTGTTCAGTCGTGAAAGCCTCGTTGGGTTTTGATTTGGTTTTTCCGAGGTTGATCGCGTGTGTGTTGCTATTGGTGCACCCCGGCCGGGTAAAACTTTCTGAAAGCCGTGTCCGCGGATATGGACGACTTGGAGCACAGTATCTCGATCATAGACAAGCATAACTAAAGTTTACTGCTCTAAATTTGACTTATAATGACTAGTAATCAGCTTCACTACAACGGAATGGCTAATTAATACTGCCCACAATTGCTTGTTTGGTTGTCGCTTGCGACAAAGGAATCTGACTAGTAAGTATTGCAACTACAACGAATTGGCTGAATAAAAGTACCAACAACTGCTGGGTTTTATGGGATATCTCATGCTATTCATATCTGATTAGTAATTGATGCAACGATAACGGAATGGTTAATTAAAAGTGCCCACTGTTTACTTTATCAGGACGATTATCTATACCTGACTAGTAAAGTGCCGCAACTATAACTGAATAAATAAAACTGCCAACTGTGTGAGTTCCTCGGTTGACTTCCTCGTTTGGTCTCGAGGGGGGAAACACCAGGATGGGTTTGTTTGGTGATAGCTTCAGGTTGGATCCGGTTAGGTCATTCTCATCCCTCTCTGATATCCGCCAGTTGTATCGAGTCTCTATAGGTTGTTTAGTGCATGCTGCCGCTTGATCCACCATACCTATGTAGGCGAGGACCGCGAATTCTAGCCTCGCTGTAATCGGCCTCGATCGACGCCTTTTCTTTGTTTTCTGCTTTGCCTTTGTCGGCACCCCTTTGTTTAAGCAGGTTTTGAGATCGACGCCGTTAGCGAGGTTACCTTCCGCTTGGCTCGGGCAGGGTTATGGACGCCATTGGTTATTCTTCGTGGCTCTTAGCCCCATTTGCTTCTTGTCCGTAGTCGGACGCTCTACCGCTTTCAAGGTGATTTGGATCTTTGTATATTATATCTGTATTCTTGACTCGTTGAGTCGCTGCTGTACATATCTGTTCTGTGGGTCCCATCGAGGACTGTTGTGTAATGTTATTACTTCGTTTTCCACCCGCACGAAAGTGCCTGGTGGCACCTTTGAATCGCTTTCTATGCGGTTTGGTGAATTTTGCCTGAACTTGCATAGGTCCGATTCTCGAGGGTGTTACAGAGTGGTATCGAGCTCAGCGGTATGATACCCCACAAGTCCAAACAGAGGATAACCTAGCTAACGGCCGAAGTAGAGTGTCAAAGTTATTTTGCAAAATCGGTTGGATAGTTCTGACTAGGTCTGATTTTACTCCTTACCCCTCTGCTATTCCTCTCTTACCTCTACGTGTTTTGGGTCTGCTCTCTTCTCTCTCTTCGAGTCCAGGAATTCTCGTGGTTGGGTTTCCGTCGTACCTTTAGGGCTTCGCTTTCTTCCTTCTGTAACGGAGGTGCTGCGGTCATCAATATGCAACTTGTCTGTTGAACCTTCATCCGATCTTTTGTTCTTGAGCTCCTTATCCCTATGTGTTTCCTTGCTGGGTATCAGTGTCGTTGAAAAACATATGAGAAGGACGAGCTTTGGTGAAGTTGGAGTCGACCGTGAGCATGTGTTGTTCATGCCAATGGAACCACCGCGAAACCTAATCAGTGTGTCTTTCATACGATTTCTGCTGGCAACACTCCCTTGTTTCCGAACCTCGCTATGAAGATCTTCAGTCTAAATTCCGAGAGTTGGATGCTTAATCCGCTTATTCGTGTGCAGAGTAATGGTTTGAGTGTGGGATGGAGTAGCTACCCTACCACTGCTCTTATCATTCGCTCTTGTACGTCGAATCAGTGGATCCAGCAATTTTACTCCGTCCACGGAAGTTAGGGGTGGCTTTATTTGTTGATACCTCTACCTTCGACCTTTTTGTTCCCGGAGTGCTCTCTCGGTGATCAAGAACAACGACCCTTTGTTGGTGGTGTCGCCGATTTCAAGATGGAGGATGAACCCTCGTTAGTGGTGTCGAGAAGATCTACACGAAGTGAGAAGACGCAGAGCGCCGCCCTTCCTTCCGGTACCATGAGGCGGATCTCGAGGGCGAGATCCATTGTTAGTGGTGTCGAATTGTGGCATCCCGCAAAACCACTACTAGAAAATCGCGTTGAATTTGTGCATTGCATCGTCATCGTCGCATGTTGTTTGTCAAAAACTATTTTGCAAACCCCGATTCGTTTTCCAAACGCCCCTCTTTATTTTCAAACATCAAAACCGGGACCCCGAAATATTTTGGTTTGCCGAAATCGGTTTGCAAAAACTTTGTTTGAATTAAATAAAATATTTAATTTGTTTAAGTAGGGGCAGTCGAACGGGCCAAAGCGACCCGAACGACCGCCCCAGATTTTACAATCGGTCCAACCTGCCTACCCCATCTATTCCTAAACTCACCCACTAGTCTACCCAACCCACCCTGGCCACCTCACCCTAGCCTATCAGAGCGCGACACCTCACCTCTCTCCAAACCCCTACCTATCACCCAGTGACACGTGGCCAACCTCTCCCTCTAAACCAACCCCCCAGACCCACCAAACCCACTCCCTAACCACCGCACGCACCCTGTCCAACCACCCTCTCTCTCCCTAGCTGGCGGCAACACGCAAGACACACATAGCACACACGCGCCCAAGCGGGACCCACCCCGCGGGCCCCGCCCCAACCCTCTCACAGCTCACCGCACACGCACTACCGCGCAGCCGCCTAGCACACCCCAGCGCGGACTCCACCTGCAGGCCCACGCGTCCCACCGACCCCCACCTCCTCTCCCACCTCCCTCGTCCGCCCCTTCTTCCTCCTCCCCTCCGGCCCGGCTGGCGCCTCCCGCTCCCCAGGCAACCGCCCAGCCGCCCTCGCTCCTCCGCTCCCTCCGGCTCGCCGCCGGCCCCCCAAGCACCATCCCGCCGGCCGCGGCTCGAGCCCGCATCCCCGCGAGCCTGCGCCCCACGTCTTCGCTCGCCGCCCGGCCGTCCTCCGCGTCCGTCGCCGCCTCCCGCTCGCCGCGTCCTCCTCATGAGCACGCGACCCCGCAGCGCCGTGCCCGCCTGTCACCGCGCCGTCCGCGGCCCGAGCACCCTCGCCGGCGACCCCCTCTCCGCCTTCGTCGCGTTCCCCTCGACGCCCGACCCCCACCACCAGACCGCGCCGCCCGGCCGTCGCCTTCCCGCCTCTGTGGCGGCCGCCATGGCGTCGGCCGCCGCGTAGCCCTCCCGGCGCCTGCCGTCCGCTTTGCCAGATCGCGCGGACCCCTGCACTGCGTCCGTCGACCTCGTCGTCGACCACCCCGCTGGCCGCTTCGCGCCTCGTCGGAAGCAGCCGCGCCGCCGTTCGGGCCCACGTCGGCCGCCAAACCCTCCTCATTGTGCCCATCTCCGCGCCCGTCGAGCGTGCAGGGGCCCATGCGCGTGTGTGTTCCATGTCTGTGTTGGGAGGTGCTAAGGAAAGTCCCGATGCAGATGGTGCGAGACCGAAATAAAGACGATGTTTCCAAAATCGCAACCTCGGCGACAAGTATCTCCTCGGAACCGCCAAGTTCTCCATCCGGCAATCAAGACGCGGTACCCCAAGTTCGCCTTCCCGATTGAAGCCCTATGCCCGGGCGCCACGATCCGAGTGCGTGACATGCATCCAGGGCGCCAAGTCGCCAAGACCTACCTCACGGAGAACCGGACCCCGAGGAACCATGAACTCCTGCGAACAACGAGTCGCCGGAGGAGACCAACAAGATCTACCGGGCGCCAAGACGCCGACAACGGAACCGTGACACCCCAAGGCCTTCCCGGATCCGATGCCAAGGACCACGGTGGCGACATGTCCACCACGGAACATCGAGAACTTCCCGGAAGACAAGATCTCCACACCGGCGAGCGCCAAGTACTTCACCCCGAAGCCAAGACCGCCTCGATGGCGCGGGCCCGACAAGACCCTCGCAACGGCAAGACCGACCCCGTGGAACCGGCAAGACCTTCGCGATGACTGAGAACGGCACCGACACAAGTTCTGCACCCCGACATCGAGACCCCGGGTGCGTCAAGACCGATAAGATCTACCCCGATCCGAGACCCTAACCCCGGAGGCCGAGAACGAACCGTCGAACCCTGGACCCCGACCCCGAACCCCGGAACCCTAACAAGATCGTCGAGACCCCTAATGTGTGAACCCCTTCCCGATACCCTATTTCTTAACATAACAACTGTTGCATATTAATCATTCATCTCGCATGCATATTTGTGTGGTTTGGGGGCCTTTTGCCGATTCACCTAATAATTAAACATGGGGCCCATATGCGAGCAAATTTAGCCTTATATTGGCCTCATTTAAACTTGTGTAGCGAACCCGGTGCTATCTTCTACCATGATAAACAACATTTAAAATTGCGGGGTATCTAAACAACTTGAACCACTTGATTAAATTGTCGGGACCCCGGTTCCGCTTAATCTTGACCTAATTGCATCGCACCTTTGCCATGTCATCCATCATACATGCATCATGCCGATCTTCTGCCGTTGTATTAAATGTTGCATCCGGTGTTTATTCTAGTGTTTTGCTTCTTCGCGGATAAGGCCGTTGAGTTGATGTGAGCTTCGCCCCGATCTTCGGATGAACCTTTCGACAATGTTTTCAGGCGAGCATCTCCCTCTTTCTACCTATCTTACTTTTATAGTATTTATTCCCTCCTGTTGTTCTATTGCTATCTGTGTTGCGATGCTTTAGTTTTCGTACCCGTGATATTCCCTTGCAACCCTATATTGCCTTGGCCACACCCTATTACATTGTTTGGTAGATAGTTGGACTTAAGCGTCGTAGTTGCTTGCTCAAGTCTTGATGTGTGTCGTCAAATGCCACAGTTGTTGTTGATGTATTGCCGCATGTTGATGTTGGAGATGATTCTAGTTTTACTTATCGTCACTTTACTTTCTGTTTAACAACTAAAATTGAATAAGCGAGAGGCATCGGTGGGTGATAGATAATATTTGGTTTCAACGCCCACTTGTGTCCCGTAAGACCCAGTACTTGATACATGTTCTTGATTTTATGCGCTATCCACATCCGGAGGTATATGGGACCCCCGAGCGAGCTTGATTCATTCTTATTTCTTGGGGCCACAAACTAGTTTGAGGTTTTATTTACGATCCTGTACTTATGCCATGCTTTATCGCTTTATTTACGATTGTGCGAGGTACGCACATCGCATCGCTTGGAAGCGGAGTGTTTACGCGGTGTCGACAAGCCCGCTTTGGGGTTCCCCGCTCACAGCCACCGACGCAGACCTTGAGGCCGTCTCGAGCTTGTCTACTCCGTTATGGATTCTACTTAAGGGTGGCCCCAAATATTTCTGAATCCTGTGATTGTTCAATCGTGAAAGCCTCGTTGGGTTTTGATTTGGTTTTTCCGAGGTTGATCGGCGTGTTGCTATTGGTGCACCGGCCGGTAAAACTTTCGAAAGCCGTGTCCATGGATATGGACGACTTGGAGCACGATCTCGATCATAGACAAGCATAACTAAAGTTTACTGCTCTAAATTTGACTTATAATGACTAGTAATCAGCTTCACTACAACGGAATGGCTAATTAATACTGCCCACAATTGCTTGTTTGGTTGTCGCTTGCGACAAAGGAATCTGACTAGTAAGTATTGCAACTACAACGAATTGGCTGAATAAAAGTACCAACAACTGCTGGGTTTTATGGGATATCTCATGCTATTCATATCTGATTAGTAATTGATGCAACGATAACGGAATGGTTAATTAAAAGTGCCCACTGTTTACTTTATCAGGACGATTATCTATACCTGACTAGTAAAGTGCCGCAACTATAACTGAATAAATAAAACTGCCAACTGTGTGAGTTCCTCGGTTGACTTCCTCGTTTGGTCTCGAGGGGGAAACACCAGGATGGGTTTGTTTGGTGATAGCTTCAGGTTGGATCCGGTTAGGTCATTCTTACCCCTCTCTGATAACCGCCAGTTGTATCGAGTCTCTATAGGTTGTTTAGTGCATCTTTGCCGCTTCAGTCCACCATACCTATGTAGGCGAGGACCGCCGAATTCTAGCCTCGCCGTGTACTGGCCTCAGTACTGACGCTCTTTCTTTGTTTTCTGCTTTGCCCTTTGTCGGCACCCCTTTTGTTTAAGCAGGTTTTGAGATCGACGCCGTTAGCAGGGTTACCCTTCCGGCTTGGCACAGGGGTTATGGACGCCATTGGTTATTCTTCGGGCTCTTAGCCCCATTTGCTTCTTGTCCGTAGTGACGCTCTACCGCTTTCAAGGTGATTTGGATCTTTGTATATTATATTCGTATTCTTGACTCTTTGAGTCATGTTATATATATCTGCTCTGTGGGTCCCATCGAGGACTGTTGTGTAATGTTATTACTGCTTTTCCACCATGCGAAAGTGCTGGTGGGCACCTTTGAATCGCTTCTATGCGGTTTGGTGAATTTTGCTGAACTTGCATAGGTCCGATTCGAGGGTGTTACACCCACCTCGCCCACCCGCCTCCTCGGCTCGCCCTTGCGCGCCCCGCTCCATCGCCCAACCCGGGCCTCGGGCCCTCATGCTGCCGTCCCCACTGCTCCGGCCGCCACCAGCCTGGCCCACCTCCGGCCTCCTCCTCAGCAACTGCTCACCGACTGCGCTGCCGCCTCCGGCCGTCCTTCGCTGGGTCCGCTCCGCTGGCCAGGGCCCGCGTGCTCAAGCCACCTGGCCAGCCCCGCCCCATAGCAGCTCGTCGGCCTTGCCCCTCCTCTGCCGCCAAGTTCGTCGTCGCCCCGGCCCCGAGCCTGCCCGTCGACCGCCGACCTCCTCCTTGGGACCCGCTGCACGGCTATGGACGCCGCAACCCCATTGCTGTCAACGATCTTGCTCACTGTTGTACTACTCAGAACCCGGCATGTTGGAGTTGAGATGTTGTGGAGATACAGGTGTGCCCTTGAGTTAGATTGATGCCAACCGAAGAGTACGGAATTCCCTGAAGGTTGTCAACTCCAGTATTCCTCAAGATCTTCCGTCCCGAAGCCACCGGTGCAAGTTCTACTTCGTGAAACCAAGCACGACGCCAACAACGAAGTCGCCGAACCCCAAATAAACCTCAAGATCGCCATCTACACCGAGAGCCCGCGGTACCTGGAGGACGACATCAAACCGAAGCGCCAAGTCGCCAAGACCCCGTCCCCGAAGGCCTCCGACAGGGAATCGACCAGATCTGCATCACGGACGCACCACGGACGTGGAGAAACACTCGGACGCCAAGATCTTCTCCACGGAACACCGGGAACTCCCCCTGAACGCCAAGGTCGTCGGCACGGATACGACATGAACTTCCCTCGGACGCTAAGGTCTAACCCTCGGACCCGAAGACCGCGATGATGTTGAACCAAGATCCCCATCGGACAAGATCGTCACCAAGACCGGCCCTATTGAGATCCGAAGACCGATCCCGGAGTCCGAACCTCAATCCTGTCGAACCCTGAACCCTGTCGAACCCCGAACCCCCGGAACCCCAAGTTCGTCGAGACCCCCTAATGTGTGAACCCCTTCCCGAAACCCTATTTTATAACATAATACAACTTGTCGCATATTAAATGTTCATGCATGCATATTGTCGTGTGGTTTGGGGGCCTTATGCCGATTCACTTTATAATTAAATATGGGGCCCATATGCGGGCAAATCTAGTCTCATATCGGCCTCATTTAAACTTGTGTAGCGAACCGGTGATATATTCTTTCTTGTTAAACAACATTTAAATTGCGGGGCATCTAAACAACTAGAACCATGTATTTAATTGTCAGGACCCCGGTTCCGCTTAATATGATCTAATTGCATCGCACCTTGCCATGTCATGCATCATACCTGCATCATGCCCGATCTTCTGCCGTTGTATTAAATAGTGCATCCGGTGTTCCTTCTAGTGTTTTGGTTTTTCGCGGATAAGGCCGTTGAGTTGATGTGAGCTTCGCCCGATCTTCGTATGAACCCTTCGGCAATGTTTTCCAGGCGAGCATCTCCCCCCTTTCTACCTATCTTACTTTTATAGTATTTATTCCCTCTTGTTGATCTATTGCTATCCGTGTCGCGTTGCTCTAGTTTTCGTACCCGTGATATCCTTTGCAGCCTTATATTGCCTTGGACACCTCCTATTAACTGTTGTGTGGTAGTTAGTTGGGCCTGCGCGTCGTAGTCGCTTGCTCAAGTGCTGTTGTGTGTTGTCAAGTGCCACAGTTGTTGGAGTAATGCCGCATGTTGATGTTGGAGATGATCATGGCTTTACTTTTCGTTCACTTTAATTACTGTTTAACAACTAAAATTGAAGTAAGTAAGCAGAGGCATCGGGTGATAGATAATGTTGGTTTCGATCGCCACTTGTGTCTGTAGGGACCCGAGTTCTTGACACCTGTCCGAGATCGAGCGCTAACCACGGTGGGGAGATATGGGCCCCCATTGATTATTACCTGATTTCAAAGTATTGTCTGGGGCCACAAACTAGTTTGAGGTTTTATTTACTATCCTGTACTTATGCCATGCTTTATCGCTTTATTTACGATTGTGCGAGAGCACACTGCTTGTTAGGATCGGGACACGTTTTCGCGATGTCGGCAGTCGATTTTGGGATTTGTCGTTCACAGCCGTCTACCCAAACCCTAAGTCCGTCTCGAGACCGACCGTTGCTTGGGTAGACTTAGTGGGTGTCCCCTGCTTGCTTTGGGTGCGGGAACGTCATGACTTAGGCCCCGACATACCGATGGGTGTATGTTAACCGATCCGCAAAAGGGTCAAGTGCTTGTGGATACTTTGGTGCACCGCAGGTTAAATCTTTTCGAGAAGCCGTGTCCGCGGTTATGGACGACTTGGAGCACAGTGCTTGATCATAGACAACTATAACTAAAGTTTATTGTTATAAATTGACTTGTATCCGATATGACTAGTAATCAGCTTCACTACCACGGAATGGCTAAGTAAAAGTACCAACAACTGCTGGGTTTTGGGGTTATCTCATGCTAATGGTATCTGACTAGTAAGTGTCACAACTATCACGGAATGGTTATCTAAAAGTGCCCACTGCTTACTTAATCAGGATGATTATCTAAACCTGACTAGTAATTGCTGCAACGATAACCGAATAAATAAAACTGCCAACGGTGTGAGTTCCTCGGTTGACTTCCTCGTTTGGTCTCGAGGGGGAATACCAGGAAGGATTGTTTGGTGTTAGTATCGACCGTTCGAATAGGTCTTTCATACCCTCTCCGATAGTGGCGGTTGTATCGAGTCTCTATAGGTTGTTTAGTGCATGCCGCTGATCCACCATACCTATGTAGGCGAGGACCGCGAATTCTAGTCTCGCCGTGCATCGGCCTCGATCGACGTTCCTTCTTTTTCCTTTTCCCTTTGTCGGCACCCCTTTTGTTTAAGCAGGTTTTGAGATCGACGTCGTTCGCAGGGTTACCCTTCCGGCTTGGCCTGGGCAGGGTTATGGACGCCATTGGTTATTCTTCAGGGCTCTTAGCCCCATTTGCATCTTGTCCGTAGTCGGACGCTCCATCGTTTTCGAGGTGATTTGGATCTTTGTACCGTATATTTGTATTCTTGACTCATGGAGTCCTGTTGTATATATATCTGTTCTGTGGGTCCCATCGAGGGCTGTTGTGTAATGTTATTACTTCGTTTTCCACCCGCACGCAAGTGCCTGGTGGGCACCTTCGAATCGTTTCTATGCAGGTTTGGCGGGTTTTCGCTAAAACTTGCATAGGGCCGATTCTGAGGGTGTTACAATGAAGGATCTCTCTCCCCCTCTAGTATTTATCCACCATGGTCTCGGACTAGCGAGATACATGTTCCAGGTGGCTTTTGGGCAAGAAAGAGTTGTGCTTCCGCTGCATCGCTGGAGCGAGGAGGCGGAGGTTGATCGGCAGATCGAACGTGTGTGCGAGCACGGATGCGCCGCTAAGTTGCGGTGCTAAGGACTTCCTCTCGATCTTGGGATCGGCAAGAGATCGTCTACATCAACCACGAGTTTGGACTCATTAAGCTTTGTCAGTCTTCAAGGGTATGTTCTCTACGGATATACATTTTCCTGTTGTTTGTATCTAGTAGATAGATCTTGGTACATAGTTGTTCCCATCGTAGGAAAATTTTGTTTTCTATGTTGCGAACCCTACAGTGGTATCAGAGCCGGATCTATGCGTAGATGCTTTGCACGGATAGTACACATACGAGTATGTGGGCGATGATGATCATTTTGTTGCTGCTTAGTTGTACTTTGGATATTGGTGGCATAGTGGGATGAAGCGGCCCGGACAAACTTTACATGTCCTCGCACATGAGACATGTTCCATGCTTGACATGCAACTAGTTTTGCATAAGTGCCTAGCGGGTGTCTGTCTCTCCTACTATAGTCGATATCTAATTTTCAACGAGTTGTCAACAATTTGGTTATCCTCATTGTGGTTCATGTTCGTAGGTAAGAACGGTTATATCTTCAAAAATCCTAAGCCACGTAAAACTTGCAATGGATAAATTAGAGGCGTCTAGTTTAGATTGTTGTTGGGTTAGTGTCATGATATGGTGATGTTGTAAGTAGAACTATAAGTCGATACTCTTACAACACACATAACGTGTAAGTTCCATATACCTTGGCCTTACACATCGAGGTATGATGGCGATCATACCATGATGCACATGATGGAGATCAAGTGCAATGTCACATCCCAAAATTTTGCAAATTTTGAAATGTGAAAAAAAACTTAAACAAAATGAAAAAAAACTAAGTCTTGGAAATTCAGAGGGAACAAAAACTTTTTGACTATTTAATATAACTCCTTCAAACCAAAAGTTAAATAAAACAATTTTGGTTGTGAAGTTGTATGCATGTTTTCAAAACCTCAAAATCATGAAGCATGCATGGTTGCATTTTAAAACTAAGAGAAATAACTTACTTCTCAAAGTTGAATTGGCCACTTAACCACATGAGACTTTGGATATATTCCGTATTTAAAATATACAAAAGAACTCCTAAGTGAGCTAAAAAGATAAAGGGCAAAATTATAAAACCATAGAAATTAGTTTGACTCTATTTGAAGCTCCAGATAAAATGATATGAAATTTATAAAATATAGGAAGATAAGTAAATTCAAGTTAAGGCAAAGACTAAGAACGAAATAAAAGCATTCTTAAATGAGTGATTATGATAAATAATAAAATTATAAAGTTAAGGAAATTGATTTAAACCTTTTTGGAGCTCTAAATCAAAAGATATGAAATAAATAAGAATTGAGAAAATATACTTTATAGGCCTACGTGCCATGCTCAATTTTTTTAAAATGAATTATAATTTATAAAAAAAAAATTATTCCAAATATTCTAATTAGAGTAAACTATCAACTTATATTTTATATAAGATTTTCTGAAAAGTTTGGTATAAATTTAAATCAAATTGAAGAGACAAATTGGAAACTAGAAAATAAACCAGAAATAGAAAAGAAGAAAACGTTGAAGGAAAAAAAAGAGAAACAACACCAGCCCAAGGCCCAATCAGCCCTCCATCTCACTCTATTTTTTTTCTTCCATTTATTTTGTTGTTGGGCCGGTTTAGCCAAGCCCATCTAACCTTAGGATCAATCTTCTTCCTCCTAAACAGAGAGCAAGTACATGGCGTCTGTACGTTACCGATAACCATGTCACCTCTTCTCCTCCTCATTCAAGGCGTTTAAGACTCCAAAATGAATCGTCATCAACACGAAAAACATTTAGAATCAAGTGGAGGTTCCGTTCAGGAAAGTAATTTCGCATTTAGTTGAGTTAATACACCAAACCAAAACGGTGCTTCGAATGCCACCCGTCGGCATACGTACCCCGATCTCCCTCTATAGACCATCTTAGCAAAAACCAAAGTGAGCACCATATTCCTCTCCTCCTCCTCCATTATTTTCTTCTCAAACTTTCTCGAGAGGAGCTCTGTAGAACACACACGGTCGATGCCAAATTCATCCCCAAAATTTGAGTTCATCGTCAGATCTTATCTTCTACGGTGAGTCCCTCGTCAATTCCTTCTACCAGAGGACTAATCTTGATATTGCCTACCTCCAGGACATGATTGTTCATCCTATGGTTGCAGTTCGCCGCGCCGCCGACGTCGCACGTTGCTCCAGCCGTGGATTGTCGTCACCATTGGAGACGAACGAGCTCTAAATCACGTCCAGTAGCATCGCCTCGACGTCCTCTACACCGTCCACATTTTATTCAACTCCGGATACTTTCCTAGCAACGGGAACGGCAACGCCAAGCCCGTGTCCGCTATTCCGGTGAACTTTCCGGTGAGTTATTCCGATAAGCTCTTCTAGTCCGTACGATCTTCATCTAACGATTGAAATCAGATCACTTAAACGAAGGGGTACCAGCCTATTAGAATCAGCCACTTGTCAATTCCTTTTCTATTTTCGTTCATATTGGGCAGATTTACTTATGAACTTGCAAAAATCATATCTTTAGTTCTGTTTATCTAAATTTAGCAAATAATATGTCTATGGATTCACAAAAACGAGTAGAACACAGTGGAGCCATAATTCGGTATTTTTGAGTCTGTTAAAATCACGTTTTATACAGAACCATTTGTGGAGTATTTTGAGTATAAAAAATTGTTGTGTAAATTATTTTTAAGTGAATCCTTTTGCAAATGGTTGTAAATTAAACCCTATGTATAGTAAGACCAAAATATAATTTTATTCTAGTATAAATAAGAACATGGCAATTATTTAGTGAGAATGACATTTCCAAGTGTTAGAAAATATTGCTAATTCCTACGATTGCACAAATGGTTGCATTTGTAATCTTGAAAATATAAAATGTTCAGAAATCACTTAGTAATGTTTAGAACCTTGTTATAAAAATTTGTACAATAAAAATTGCCATCTTGCATGTTTGCATACTTTGCATGATTTTTGTGTTGCCATTAGTGTTGATCTTGTGTATGTTTTGCCTTGGTTGTTTTGCTTGATAGATTGTGTTGATTGTCAAGTGTGTTATTTCGAAGAGTGTACCAACACCACCAACTACTAAGGCAAGTGACACTATCATTCAAAGACCTACTATTTTCATTATACTTAGTGGATTTTGAATCATGCATGAAAAGAATTTCTATACTTATGCTATGCTAAATCCTAATAGGATACCATATACATTCCTTAGTGAAAACAATGTAGTTGATACATGCTTAGCCATGCTATATTTTGAAAAGAGATACATGTTGAGATTTTATGAGATTGAGAAAAGACTTATGTTTTATATAATAAAACAAGGACTCAATGAACCACCTGGGTGGACAAGGATACTTTGAGTTTTGGAGAAGGTGGCAACAAAAGGAACCATGCTATGGCAATCTCTTTGTGTTGTGCTCCAAAGGAAAACCACCCAGGAAACTTAGAGATTGAACATGTTTCTCGTACAGTGGCTTCCGTGTACAGCCACATGCTAAATGGGCTCTGGCTTAGTCAACTACATAGTGGAAGTCCCATGCATTGGCATCTTCAGGTTAACTAGATTTGTGTAAGGGAGCAACCCTACATTTGTGCCTGGTAGACAAGCTAGCATTTTGTATTGGGAGGACTCCTATGGAAAGACTTTGTCACATTCTCGATCTGCCAGTACTCCATTTTGGTGAGTACTTATCCAGCGGCCACTGGTGGCGTCAAGACGAGATTGTGTCATGTGGGTAAAGTGTACAACTTCTGCACAAGATCAAATTCTAAGTACTTAGCCGTGTCCCCGGTTATGGACAATACTGAGCAACTAAGGCCTGAAGCTATGGAAGATCTCGACACTCTAATTTCTAAAAGAAAACTTTTAAAACTTGATGCACTTGGGGTTACCAAGGAGCTCAAGAGATTTTGACAAAACTTGATGCACTTGGGGTTACCAAGGTGCTCAAGAGATTTTGACAAGGACTTGAACACTTGAGTTTTTACCTAGGTGTTCAAGAGATTTTTGAAAGGAGATTTGACAAAGGACCAAAACCATTTTGAAAAGATAGGATAAAATATTGCTTTATGCAAATGAGCCTAAAACTCTACTTAGCCAAATTTGCATGTAATGATAGGATCCACTTATATTATACTTAGTAGTGAAACTTGCCAATACAATTCAAATGTATTGACCCTTGTGGCTGTAACTTGTAATGTTGCAGGTTTGATTGTTTTTAGTGAAGATTGTTTGATTAGGATTACAAAGTCTACAACCAACATCTGCCTGTGGCACTTTGAAGATGAAGGACCCCATGACTATAGTTATTCCGCTGCAATGTAAAGTAATAGCCAAATGAGCTATGTATGATGTAATAAAATTATGTTATTCCTGGTTATAAAGTTATGTTATGACCTTTGTTTCTTGATATTACATCTTAACTGTGGATGCTAGCTATTGATCCAGGGACTAGCATTGTAAACACAGGGGACACCACCTTATCTTGTTTAAAGGTTGGGACACTCCCGCTACAGATGGTATTAGAGCATTGTGTTTCCTGTAGGATTGTAACCCTAGGATTGGACAAAATCCCTTAGAAAAATAAGAGTTATATTTGTTCCAAAACTTATTTACAAAAAAAATCTTGTAAACTCTTTCCTCAACCATTTTGGTTTTGACTCTACATCTCTTCTATTTCAAACTTGATGGACAAAGCCTGCCCCATGGCCAAAGACTTCAGCATGTGCAAAATATTTCATCAACTCTAATGACTTCAACATCTTCAACTCTAATGACTTCAACATCTTCAACATTTTAACCAAGGACTTCAACCTTTAGATATCACTAAGGACTACAAGTGAAAAACCAAGAGACATTAGATTGCCTACCAAAGACATTGATATCAAGCTAGAGTATGGATCATATTGACCTATGAAGTATGATTATACTAAGTTATTATTTTCAAGAAAAACTTGTTGTTTCCTTCAACTCATGAGTTAAACTCATAATTTATTAGGTGGTTTGTTGCTTGTGGATTGTTTGATTGCTTGATTGTTTGATTGAGATTAGTTGTTTTTGAGTTGTGTGTTAGAACTTCTTAAAAACCTGTCCACCAATACTTATCCCTATCAAACCAACAGATGCCTCCCCGTCGTGCCAACCCCAACCAAAACAACATCACCCCTGAGATGCAGCAGATGATGGCAGCTCAGACACAGTTGATGCAACAGATGACCACATATATACAGAATTTGAATAACAACAACAATCAGAATAATCCTCCAGCACTAGACATGCTCACCAAATTTCTGAAACTTAGGCCTGCAAGGTTCTCTGGAACAACTGATCCAATGGAAGCTGATGATTGGTTACGTTCAGTAAACAAAGACTTAGTGACTGTTGGTTGCACCGATGAAGAAAAAGTAAGGTTTGCAGCATTTCTGCTTGAAGGACCAGCAACAACATGGTGGGACAACTTTCAAATCACCACTCCCCTTGAAGATGTGACTTGGGCTATTTTTGAAGATGGATTCAGAACCACTCACATCTCACCTGGAGTAATGTACTTGAAGAAAAAGGAGTTTCACAATCTGAAACAACGTCACCTCAGTGTGGCTGAGTATATTGAAGAATTCAACAATCTGGCACGCTATGCACCGGATGAAGTTGATACACATGCTAAGAGAAAGGATAAATTTCTTGAAGGACTTAATGATGAGTTGAACCTGCAGCTAGCTGTTTCCTATGTCCCAACTTATCAATCACTCTGTGACAAAGCCACAATATTGGAAAACAAGATGAATCAAGTTGAGAACAGAAAGAGGAAACATAAACTCAAGAACTATTCAGGATCATCAAAGAAGAAGCATTCATACAGAAAGAGCAATGAAGATTCTGAACCACATCAGTATCACCACAACAACAATGAAAGTGAGAATAATGGAAATGATACTGACAATGGAGATGACCTTGGTCAGAACCAACATAACACTTTCAGGAAGAAAGATATTAGCCAGTTGCAGTGCTATAATTGTAAGGAACTTGGACACTATGCATCAGACTGTCCTGAGAAGAAAAAGAAAAAGGATGCTAGAAGAGCCAATGGAAATGACTCCAATGTGACCCAGAAAGTACATGTGAACCACATTGACAAGGATGGAAACTTTGAAGAGATAGAAGAAGTGGATGTCAGAAACTAGTTAACTCAGAAGAGTCAAATAAGGATTCCTTGTATGGATATTAAGTGTTGAACTCATAGTCAAGTGAACCATCAATGTAATCATATGAGACCTTATTTTAAGGGTGATAGTACCCTAGTTGTCTTCAAACCAACTTGTAACCCTAGCCTTCCCAAATCTCGGGACGAGATTTCTTTTAAGGGTGGTAGTCTGTCACATCCCAAAATTTTGCAAATTTTGAAATGTGAAAAAAAAACTTAAACAAAATGGAAAAAAAACTAAGTCTTGGAAATTCAGAGGGAACAAAAACTTTTTGACTATTTAATATAACTCCTTCAAACCAAAAGTTAAATAAAACAATTTTGGTTGTGAAGTTGTATGCATGTTTTCAAAACCTCGAAATCATGAAGCATGCATGGTTGCATTTTAAAACTAAGAGAAATAACTTACTTCTCAAAGTTGAATTGGCCACTTAACCACATGAGACTTTGGATATATTCCATATTTAAAATATACAAAAGAACTCCTAAGTGAGCTAAAAAGATAAAGGGCAAAATTATAAAACCATAGAAATTAGTTTGACTCTATTTGAAGCTCCAGATAAAATGATATGAAATTTATAAAATATAGGAAGATAAGTAAAGTCAAGTTAAGGCAAAGACTAAGAACGAAATAAAAGAATTCTTAAATGAGTGATTATGATAAATAATAAAATTATAAAGTTAAGAAAATTGATTTGAACCTTTTTGGAGCTCTAAATCAAAAGATATGAAATAAATAAGAATTGAGAAAATATACTGTATAGGCCTACGTGCCATGCTCAATTTTTTTAAAATGAATTATACTTTATAAAAAAAAATATTCCAAATATTCTAATTAGAGTAAACTATCAACTTATATTTTATATAAGATTTTCTAAAAATTTTGGTATAAATTTAAATCAAATTGAAGAGACAAATTGGAAACTAGAAAATAAACCAGAAATAGAAAAGAAGAAAACGTTGAAAAAAAGAGAAACAACACCAGCCCAAGGCCCAATCAGCCCTCCATCTCACTCTATTTTTTTTTCTTCCATTTATTTTGTTGTTGGGCCGTTTTAGCCAAGCCCATCTAACCTTACCCAACAGGATCAATCTTCTTCCTCCTCGACAGAGAGCAGGTACATGGCGGCTGTACGTTACCGAGAACCATGTCACCTCTTCTCCCCCTCATTCAAGGCGTTTAAGACTCCAAAATGAATCGTCATCAACACGAAAAACGTTTAGAATCAAGTGGAGGTTCCGTTCAGGAAAGTAATTTCGCATTTAATTGATTTAATACACCAAGTCAAAACGGTGCTCCGAATGCCACCCGTCGGCATACGTACCCCGATCTCCCTCTATAGACCATCTTAGCAAAAACCGAAGTGAGCACCATATTCCTCTCCTCCTCCTCCATTATTTTCGTTCTCAAACTTTCTCGAGAGGAGCTCTGTAGAACACACATGGTCGATGCCAAATTCATCCCCAAAATTTGAGTTCATCGTCAGATCTTGTCTTCTACGGTGAGTCCCTCGTCGATTCCTTCTACCAGAGGACTAATCTTGATATTGCCTACCTCCAGGACATGATTGTTCATCCTATGGTTGCAGTTCGCCGCGCCGCCGACGTCGCACGTTGCTCCAGCCGTGGATTGTCGTCACCATTGGAGACGAACGAGCTCTAAATCACGTCCAGTAGCATCGCCTCGACGTCCTCTACACCGTCCATATTTTATTCAACTCCGGATACTTGCCTAGCAACGGGAACGACAATGCCAAGCCCGTGTCCGCTATTCCGGTGAGTTATTCCGATAAGCTCTTCTAGTCCGTCCGATCATCATCTAACGATTGAAATCAGATCACTTAAACAAAGGGGTACCAGCCTATTAGAATCATCCACTTGTCAATTCCTTTTCTATTTTCGTTCATATTGGGCAGATTTACTTATGAACTTGCAAAAATCATATCTTTAGTTCTGTTTATCCAAATTTAGAAAATAGTATGTCTATGGATTCACAAAAACGAGTAGAACAGAGTGGAGCCATAATTCGGTATTTTTGAGTCTGTTAAAATCACGTTTTATACAGAACCATTTGTGGAGTATTTTGAGTATAAAAAATTGTTGTGTAAATTATTTTTAAGTGAATCCTTTTGCAAATGGTTGTAAATTAAACCCTATTTATAGTAAGACCAAAATATAATTTTATTCTAGTATAAATAAGAACATGGCAATTATTTAGTGAGAATGATATTTCCAAGTGTTAGAAAATATTGCTAATTGCTACGATTGCACAAATGGTTGCATTTGTAATCTTGAAAATATAAAATGTTCAGAAATCACTTAGTAATGTTCAGAACCTTGTTATAAAAATTTGTACAATAAAAATTGCATCTTGCATGTTTGCATACTTTGCATGATTTTTGTGTTGCCATTAGTGTGATCTTGTGTATGTTTTGTCTTGGTTGTTTTGCTTGATAGATTGTGTTGATTGTCAAGTGTGTTATTTCGAAGAGTGTACCAACACCACCAACTACTAAGGCAAGTGACACTATCATTTAAAGACCTACTCTTTTCATTATACTTAGTGGATTTTGAATCATGCATGAAAAGAATTTCTATACTTATGCTATGCTAAATCCTAATAGGATACCCTATACATTCCTTAGTGAAAACAATGTAGTTGATACATGCTTAGCCATGCTATATTTTGAAAAGAGATACATGTTGAGATTTTATGAGATTGAGAAAAGACTTATGTTTTATATAATAAAATAAGGACTCAATGAACCACCTGGGTGGACAAGGATACTTTGAGTTTTGGAGAAGGTGGCAACAAAAGGAACCATGCTATGGCAATCTCTTTGTGTTGTGCTCCAAAGGAAAACCATCCAGGAAACTTAGAGATTGAACATGTTTCTCGTACAGTGGCTTCCGTGTACAGCCACATGCTAAATGGGCTCTGGCTTAGTCAACTACATAGTGGAAGTCCCATGCATTGGCATCTTGAGTTAACTAGATTTGTGTAAGGAGCAACCCTACATTTGTGCCAGTAGACAAGCTAGCATTTTGTATTGGGAGGACTCCTATGGAAAGACTTTGTCACATTCTCGATCTGCCGGTACTCCATTTTGGTGAGTACTTATCCAGCGGCCACTGGTGGCGTCAAGACGAGATTGTGTCATGTGGGTAAAGTGTACAACTTCTGCAGAATATCAAATTCTAAGTACTTAGTCGTGTTCCCGGTTATGGACAATACTGAGCAAATAAGGCCTGAAGCTATGGAAGATCTCGACACTCTAATTTCTAAAAGAAAACTTTTAAAACGTGATGCACTCGGGGTTACCAAGGAGCTCAAGAGATTTTGACAAAACTTGATGCACTTGGGGTTACCAAGGTGCTCAAGAGATTTTGACAAGGACTTGAACACTTGAGTTTTTACCAAGGAGTTCAAGAGATTTTTGAAAGGAGATTTGACAAAGGACCAAAACCATTTTGAAAAGATAGGATAAAATATTGCTTTATGCAAATGAGCCTAAAACTCTACTTAGCCAAATTTGCATGTAATGATAGGATCCACTTATATTATACTTAGTAGTGAAACTTGCCAATACAATTCAAATGTATTGACCCTTGTGGCTGTAACTTGTAATGTTGCAGGTTTGATTGTTTTTAGTGAAGATTGTTTGATTAGGATTACAAAGTCTACAACCAACATCTGCATGTGGCACTTTGAAGATGAAGGACCCCATGACTATAGTTATTCCGCTGCAATGTAAAGTAATAGCCAAATGAGCTATGTATGATGTAATAAAATTATGTTATTCCTGGTTATAAAGTTATGTTATGACCTTTGTTTCTTGATATTACATCTTAACTGTGGATGCTAGCTATTAATCCAGGGACTAGCATTGTAAACATAGGGGACACCACCTTATCTTGTTTAAAGGTTGGGACACTCCCGCTACATGCAAGAACCATATCATTTCACTTATTAACATGTGATGTTTGTTGCATCTTGTATTGCTAGTTTGGCATTTTATTAGCATAATAAGATGATCCCTCATTTAGATATCAAGATAAAAATTTGTTCTCCCTTAAGTATGCACTGATTATGTTTTGTCGCTCCAAGACATCACATGATGATCGGGTGTTCTTGGATCCATGATCATATTTCGGGTGTAAGACAGTTACACACGCGAATACTAAGGTTCTTACTTGGCGAGCCTAGCATGTACAGACATGGCCTCAGAACACGGACCGAAAGGTTAAGCATGAGTCATATGGAAGATATGATGCCCATTTGATGCTCGCCTTTGAAGCTACATTGACTCATGTGATGATCGGACTTGGTGTAGTGGATTTGGTTCATGTAATCACCAAAAAGACATGAGGGATGTCGTTTTTGAGTGGGAGTTCATTTCTAATTTGGATTAGTAGAACTCAATTTATCATAAATTAAATCAATGTGATTTTGCATAATTTGTTGTAGTCATTGGCATTCGTTCACCACTTTATGCTTAGTTGTAATTGAGATAATAGAACTATAGAATTATGGATATTTACTTTACGGAATGGTATCGTATTGTGTTGAGTGTCAATCTAAAGTTTAAAGTCATATTGCAAACTTTCAGCAAACTACGTTTACTCTATAAAATTTAATAATTGGTATTAAATCGAGAGTAACAATTCCAGTTTTACTATCTTAAGTATTGTGTTTGCCTCCATGATTCTTTATTTAAATATCGAGATTATCTAGGAGCTGAAAGAATTGTTTTAGAAACCATCATGTCTGGCAGATATAATGATATCTGAAACAATGTTTTGGTTGCAATATGATAGAGTATAATGTATATTCTCATTTTGGATGAGAATTTTTCAAGGTTGGAGATGCTAGACATCCTAATCATCCAAAAGGGTTTTGGAAAGTAATGTTATACACACGATTCGCCTTTATAAGATACATTAGCTTGATCATGAAAGTCTTCATGATAAGGATGAATATAAGATGTATGTAAAGTGTTTACTACACCTAAAGATTACTAAAGAATGGATTTTGAAAGAATGCCGGCCATTTTATGATGGTGATCTACTTCAAAGTGCAAGTCCAAAGGTATTATTATTTGAATATACATGCTTTGGACTATGTGTCTTGTATATGGCGCCACTGTTGATGTTGATAGATTCTTTTAAAAAGGAAAAGGAAATGCTGAAAGAGAATCTATAAAATATATTTGGCAGAAAACAAAAGATTAGAAATATCCAATTTAGGTATATGGATGATATACATGTTATGGTTGTATTATTTGCTTGTAAAACAATGTGGTTCTTAGGTATTGGATACCGAATTGGTTGGTATGAAATTTCATACAGAACAACGCAATTCATGAACCACAATGGCCTAAGAAACTAGCAAGAGAATATGTGATGATGTTCATCGAAAACAAACAATCCGTTGTTTGTATTTCTCGTTGACATCGAAGCTTGCCTTCAAGATTTGTTTTAATAATAGTTATTTAAATCAGGTATTATGAGAACAAAGATTGTTCAAATAATTACCGTATTCCATATAATATGTATGATTTACAAATCTAGTTGGAGAAATCACATCCATAAAAACTAATGCTAAAATGTTGCAAGACAAATGATTGAAAGATCACTTACGAAGTGACATCGCCGTTTAAATTATATTGGAAAGAAAACATGAAGAATATCCATATTCATGGATTTTTGGAGTCTTTGATTTGATCAAGTGACGCTTGTGAGACTTTCCTCGGGATACTTAAAACTTCGTTCAAAGTCCAAAGAAGAACGAACAACTAAAATATTGAAATTTATACATATCGATGTATGTAGTCCATTATGTATAGTCGTAAGCGATGGATTTCAACTTCATATGCTTTCTCCGGAAATTTGAGTGAATGTTCACTTAATGAGAAAGAAGTATGAAATATTTGAAAACGTTCAAAGACTTTAAGATGAAGTGGAAAACCATTGTAATAAGAAAATAAATGGTTTATGATTTTATCATAAGGGATTTATTTGAGTTGTAAGTGTAACAAGAAAATAAATAATTTATGATTTTATCATAAAGGGATTTATTTGAGTTACAAGTTTAGCGAAACACCTAGATTTGCATCTCCCGAAACACCATTGTAATATGAAATGTTTGAGATTTGTAATGAAACTTTGTGTGACATGGTTGGATCAAAGGTGTTATTTATAAAACTGCCATTATATTTTAAAAGATTAAACCTTTAGAGACTACCGCTTTTACACTGAAAAGAGCTCCATCTTGATCCGTTGAAATTACACCATATGAGTTATGATTTGGGGTAAAACCCAAGTTTTCCTTTCTTAAATTTTGGTATGCTAAGCATAAGTAAGATGTTTACAACCAAAGTCATATGAGCATGTCTTTGTAGGTTATTTCGAATAACAATTGGTTATTCCTCCATAACACTAAGGACAAAAGGGTTTGTCGCTTGAAACGTGAAGTTTCTTGAAGAAGGAATTTTTCATAAAAGTTAAGTGGGAGGACAATAGAACTTTGATAAAGTTAACGAACCTTAGCTAAATGTGCTGAGTTGCGTAGCACTAGATATTATTCTGGAGGCATCCATAATGCTCATAGCTTATGTACCTCAAAGGTTGTGGTCACAGAGATCTAAAGTTCTTATTGAACCATGTAGGTCAGATAAACAATAAAATGCTAAGATTTGGGAGTAAATCATTATTGTTTGACAATGATGAACCGACTATATGCAAAGAAGCGATGATGGGCCCTGACTCCATCAAATGGCTTGAAGCCATAAAATCCGTGATAGTTCCATATACGAGAAATCAAGTTTTGAACTTGGAAGACCCTCCGGAAAGGTGTAAAAACCTATCGGCCGTATTTGGATATATAAAGAAACGGACATGGATGTTTCACATCTATGAAATAGTCGACATGTCGATAAAGTTTTTACGACAATGTTCAAGGAGTTTACTATGACAAGATTTGATCTTTCATGGCGATATTTAGTCTGGACGGATTAAAGTAGCAACCACTACATATAATTTGGTATATGGTAGATGAATAAACAAAACAAAATTCTTCTAATAGAATGGTTACCTAGAACGTGTACAAGACACGGTCCAAAGGGTTTTGTTAAATTCAAAGGATGCTAAAAGGGCATGCAAACTTCAATGGTTGAAGTAAGAATCGCGGAGTTGGAATCTTCACCGTGATGAAAAAGGATTTTCCATCTGGAGACGATGAAGATGCTTGCATTTGCAAGAAATTAAGTAGGAGCGCTGCGACATATTACGAATACATTATGTGGAGGACATCTTGTTGATTGGAAATAATGTATCATTTTTGGACAAAGGTTAAGAATTTCATTTCGATGAAAGACTTAGGCAAAACCCAAATATTTAGCATAAACGTCTACATGGATAGACTGTGATGCTAATATGGTTATGCCAAACGTACATATATGAGATATTGAAGGAGTTCAATATAGAAATGACAAGAAAAGGTTCTTGTCGCATGAAAAGTAATTAAAACAAGATTCAAGTGTATCGACACTTGATAAGTGAAACAAGATTCAAGTGCTTTGACACTTGATGAGTGAAATCACAAGGATGTTTTGATCAATCATACCATGATATGTACACATCCAGATATGTCTTATGCTCTAAGTGTTATGAGAATATACCAGAATGAATCATAAAATGATTGGACGATAGTGAGGATATTCTTATGATCTTTTGGAAGAACTAAGAATATATTTGTGTGGAGGTGACAAACAATTACAAATAGTTCATTATAAAGCGTTACATTGATACTAGTTTTGTCACAAGATACAAATTAAGTTTATCTCAATTTAAACTATGGGTGGCACAATGTAATGGAAAGGAGATTCCATGATGGATTTGGATGAATTCCAAAGTTAAGACATTATGACAGATACTACAACAAAAGGCTAAGTATATGACTGCTATAGTAGCAGCAAAGAAGGGAATTTGTGTCAAGTAGTTTGTTATCAAACTAAGGTGTGGTTCGCAACGGGCTAACACTAAAGATATATTGTACGACAATAGTATCGACATGATTTAACCCAAGGAACTAAAGGTCTCACCAAAAGAAAAAATTTATACAATGCCATCTCATTGGAGAATGAGGGATGCGTGAAGACGCAAAGACATGCAAATACACACGGACCTGAAAGTGTCACATCCGTAGATTATGTTAACCACTTGAAATCACGTATATGGAACACCAGAAAGCCATAGGTGTTCAATACACAAAGTTTCTAAACTAGATTATTGTCTCTAGTGCAAGTGGGAGACTAAAGGGAATATGCCCGATAGGCAATAATAAATTGGTTATTACCGTATTCCTTATTTATGATAAATGTTTATTTTACATGCTATAATTGTATTAATATGGAAACATTAATACATGTGTGTTTAATAAACAAAAAAGAAGTTCCTAGTTATGACTCTCTCATAAACTAGCTCGTTGATTAACAAGATGATCAAGGTTTTCTGATCATGGACATTGGATGTTGTTAATAACAAGGTCACAACATTAGTGTAATGATGTGATGAACATTCATCCTACGTATAGAATTACGATCAAATTCATTGAGTTTATATTGCTATAACAACTTACGAAGTGATCCTAATTCTTAGACCATGAGATCATGTCAATCACTAACACCGGAAGAGTTTCTTGATAACATCAAACGTCACACCGTAACAGGGTGATTATAAAGATGGGTTCAGAACTACTAAAGTGTTATGTTGAGGCCCATGGATCGAGAGTGGAATTTGTTCATCTCGATGACGGATAGATATTCTCTGGGCCCTCTCGGTGATATCACATTGATTAGCTTGCAAGCAAGTGATTTGATCACTAGAATGTTATATCACGGGAACGAGAAAAGAGTGCATGTCAGTAACGAGATCAAACTAGGTATGGAGATACCGATGATCGAATCTCGGACATGTAATATATCGCGAAACAAAGGGATTAAGATACTAGTGTAAAAGGTTCTCGCGATCACAAGAAAGTCATCGCTGAATGTGTGGGAGTCAGTATGGGTCTCCAGATCCCACTTCTGATTATTGATCCGAGAGGGGTCTTGATCATGCCCGCATTATTCGTGAACCGTAGGGTGACACACTTAAGAGACATCGACATCCATTTGGAGCAAAAGTTTCATGCCGGAAAGAATAACAAGCACAGGAATTTATTTCACTAGATACCCAAACGGGTTTTCGGGTGAAATTGCAGAAGTGTTTTTGCATGTGAAATGAAATACTAGCAAGGGTTATATGAGAATGTTTGTCGTTAAAGTAATTGACAAAATTCTGAATAAATAAAAGGAGTTTTATTTAATGAGAGTTTGCATTAAAGTTGGTGGAAATTTAATGGGAATTTGAGTGGGTTTTTGAGTGGAGGAAATTGAAAGGCATTTGTGTGAGTGGAGTGTCCACCCACATGAATGAAAGGAGGGGAGGGGCAGCCCCATGGCTGGGCGCATGGCCCCTTGGGTGCCCCCTCTCCCTATAAAAGTAGCCCCTCCCTCTCTCTCTCACTCATGCCTCCTCGTGAAGGATCTCTATCCCCCTCTAGTATTTATCCCACATGGTCTCGGACTAGCGAGATACATGTTCCCGGTGGATTTTCGGCAAGAAAGAGTTTTGCTTCCGCTGCATCGTTGGAGCGAGGAAGCGGAGGTTGCTCGGCGCCTCGAACGTGTGTGCGAGCACGGATGCACCGCTAAGTTAATGTGCTAAGGACTTCCTCTCGATCTTGGGAACGGCAAGAGATCGTCTATGTCAACCACGAGTTTGGACTCGTTAAGATTTGTCGGTCTTCAAGGGTATGTTCTCTACGGATATACATCCACACGTTGTTTGTATCTAGTAGATAGATCTTGGTACATAGTTGTTCCCATCGTAGGAATTTTTCTGTTTTCTATGTTGCAAACCCTACACCACTCGCATCAAGCACAGTAGAAGTAACATCGTGAGTATCAAAGGCAGTTTAGACTCAGCAATAGTAGCAGTGTGTGTATCATGTGTATGTGGTGGTGGTTTGACAAGCTTACTTATAACATACGGTGAATAAACAGCAACAGAGGTGTTTAGGACTGTACCTCTTCTTGTAGTGGATGGTAAAATAGGGAACTTTCCATCACGAGACTTCCCCATGATGAAAGGGGTAGCAGTAAACAATAATAGATCCAAGTGAACTTACAAATAAAGCTATGCCCCCTAGCAACAGCGCTAGAAAATAGTCTTGATGACCCACAAGTATAGGGGATTGCAACAGTCTTCGCGGGTAGTATTACCCAATTTATTGATTCGACACAAGGGGAGCCAAAGAATACTTGCAAGCCTTAACAACTGAGTTGTCAGTCTTCGCGGGTAGTATTGTCACTTTGGGGCCTTTGGATCTGGACAATGATATGTGTACACAACTTGCAGATAAGATCACAAACAATACTATCATAATGATTCAATAATAAGTTCAGATCTGAGATCATGGCACTCGGGCCCTAGTGACAAGCATTAAGCACAACAATTTGCAACAAAGTAAAATAGAACTAATAGAGATACTAGGCACTATGCCCTAACAGATCTTATTCTATTACATGATAGAACTCATCCAATCCCTACCATCCCCAAGCCTACAGCGGGGGATTACTCACTCATGGATGAGGGAAACATCGGTGGTTGATGGAGATGCATTGGTGATGAAGATGGCGATTATCCTCTCCAAATTCCCCGTCCCGGCAGGGTGCCAGAACGAAGTTTCTGGATCCGAATCTTGGTTTGTGGTGGCGGCGGCGGAGTGGAACTCTTTCTGGAAAACTATCTAACCCCAGCGGTTTTTAGGTCGAAAGGCAACTTATAGGCGCAGAGGGAGGCCGAGGGGGTTCCTGGGGTGGCTGCACCCCCCAGGCGCGACCAGTGGTGGGCTCGCACCTAGCATGGGTGTGGGCCCCCCAGGCTCCTTCTCTGTCTCGTCTTCTGGCTCCGTGGATCTTCTGGTGAAATATAATTTTTGGCATATTTTTCGGGATTTTTCCTGATAGTTCATTTTGTGCACAAAAACAAGACACCAAGGTAATTCTGCTGAAATAGCGTCTGTAAGATCCCTCCTTTGTAAAGGAAAGGATCCCTGTTATTGCAATGCTAGTCCCTGGATCAATGCTAGCATCCACAGTTTAAGATGAAGTACACAGAAACAAAGGTCATTATTGCATATCATTCCAGAGACAACATAGTCTTTTACAACTCCATGGCCACATGCCTAATACAAGAGTTCAAATATATAATAAGATAAACAAGTCTTCATCTTCATGTGCCACAGGCAAGCATGTTGAGTGTAGACTCATGACTCCTAATCATCATCAGAATATCCTGCAACATCACAAGTTACAGCCATAGTGGGTCAATACATTGGAATAGTATTGGCAAGTGATACCTTAGTAGAATATTGGTGGACTAGATACTATATGCATTTTAGGTAAGTGTAGCTTAGGCTTGCTTTTCACAAAATAGGTTTTGCCTATCAGTTGAAAACACTAAGTTTTTCTTTGTCAAAAACTTTCTCAAGGAACCTCCAATAGACATTGGGTCCTTCACCCTTGTTAAACCACAAGTTCTTTACTTAGAAATTGGGCTGAGGAGATTCTTGATAGCTTCCATGTCTTGATGCTCAAGTTGTCCAATACCAAGGACATGGCTAAGTACTTAGATTCTTCCATCTACAGAGGGTGTGCACTTTCCCCACAAGACTTGATTTTCACCAAGACAAGACCTTTTAGAAGCCTTCCCTTAGATCAAATGGACACGTTCCAACCTATCATCCCACTACCACCAACTGTCCAAATGGCTAAGTTATTGCAACCAATGTGATCCAGGCAGAGCCCATATTGCCAAGTGGCTCCACTAGAAGCTTCTTAAAACTTGGCCTCTCAAATCCCTTTGTTCCTGGGTGGATTTCCACAAGTGATATACACAAGGTAAACCATAGAAATGTGCCTTGTGTAACCACTCAACATAAACCATTCCTTCCATTCCACCCAGGTTTTTCATTCACTTAGTTGTTTTATTAAGCAAAAACATAGTCCAAAGACTTAGAAATATTTATTCATAGCATGAATATAACCACCCTTGGTTGTTACTAGCTAGGCTAAGCATGGCATTGATAAGACTTAGAAATATTTCTAGCAATTCTACAACTACTAGGATTTTCCCAAGCATAGCATATAGATCAAAATATCCATGCAAGACTAGCAAAATATTTCTAATGCATATTTGAAAACATAGGAATAAATTCATGAAGCACCACTTGCCTTGGTAGTTTGGAGAGTAGCTACAATCCTCACAATCACAATCACTATTTGCACCAAAATCTACACATAAAATGATAGCACCAAATCACATACAAAATAAATACAAGCAAAAATATATGGATGCATGCAATATGATATGTGATGATTTTTCTATACTCAACAAGACAAGTGCACAGTACTGATTCATAAACAAGTTCAAAACTTGCCAAACAACCTTTATTTGAACATTAAAACATTTCCCAAATATTTGTTATACATAAAATAGGCCTACACATGTTTCTGTAAAATAACCATTTTAACATAAACAAAACATTTAACACATTGCATATATGGAAAGGGATTTCTCTCCTGATTCCATTGATATAAAATTTGTCAAATTTGGACGTGGGAATCAAAAGTTATGAATTAAACAAGTTTAAACATCTAATAGATCTAAATTCAGATTTTAAATCAAAGAACTGGCCACGCGACAGCGTCTGATTGGCTGCTACCGCTTCGTGCCGGATCGCGTCTGCGAACCGTTGGATCTAACTAAAACGTGTGGCATAGATCTAAACTTACCCCTTCGGCTATGATCTATCGCATCCACTGGATCTAAATCTAATGGCCCTAAGCATCTGACCATCAAGTGGCGGCGCTAGCGGCAGTGATGACGGCTTTCGATCGATGGCCGGCGAACTAGGTCACCCGGGGAGGTGGGAGGATGCTCACCAGAATCGCCGTGACGAGGAGAAGCTCGACGTATGCTTGGTTGGCGAAGGGGCGCTCGGAGTTGTCGCGGATTGCTCGTCGGAGTAGTCCCTGGCGACGATGGCTTCTGTTCGTCGACGTTGGCGATGCTCTGGACCACGCTAAGACGAGAGAAAGGTGTCGTTAGATGCGCATGACACTAGGGATCTCACGCGTATCAAACACAGGGAGAGGGGAGGCTGGGACTTATGGGAAAAGGTCGCCGGAGTTCGAGCAGAGGGCGACGGAGCTCAGTCGTTGATGTTGCCGAGGCTACGGACCATCTTGCGCAAACAAAGCTTGTCGAGTGCGCACGGAGATGTAGAACAAGCCATCATGAACCATAGGCGGTGCTCACCGGAATTTGACGACGAACTCGTCGGAGCAGCGGGCGTCCAGAGAGAAATTCGTGCAGCCTGGTGGCTCCGGCGAGGTGTGGTTTGGGGGAAAAGGAGGAGGGGAGCATGGTGTTTAAGTAGGCGAGATGGGGGCGTGAATCACTCAGGAATTTAACGGGAATTGACGCCGCGAATTAAACAGGAAACGCTCGGCGTAATTTGGGGATGAACCAGTCGCTGGGTGGAGACGACGATAGTCGTGTGGGTCGTGGTTGTCAGCGAGAGATAAGGAGTGGTGGTGGGTCCAGACGGTCAGCGACTCAGTGGGTGCGGGTGCGAGTGAAAGAAAATGATTCACGGGTGAGGGGTTGTTGGGCTAGCTGGGTCGAGGGGGCTGGGTTGGGCCAGATTGGCTTGCTGCTTATTTTTTTCCTCTTTATTCCTTTTCTTTTTCTGTTTGGTTTTCTAGAATTGGTTTTCAAACTAAATTTCCATTCAGTTTGAATTCAAACCTTCTCTAGATTTTTGTACAGTGTACTTTGCACTCAAATATGTGTCAAACACTTCTGTTTACAAACACATACTTGGGTCATTTGGAAAATAAAATAAAACCAAGACTTTATGAGATATAATAATAGGCATAAACTTGGTTTTATTTCATACTTTGTTTTGAAACTTTGTTCAAGCTTTTGAAATCACTTAAGTTTGAACTCAAAACATTACTGAATGAATATTAGTACCATTCTCATTAGCAAGTAGCACAAAGGCTAGAGTATTCATACATAAAATAATGAGCAATATATGCTCCTGTTTTTGAAATGATTTTGAAATGAAACCCTAAATGATCATGGATGCATGGATGATATGCATGAGTTTTGAAACATGATTTTAGGGATGTTACAAATCTAACCCCCTTAAGGTGAATCTCGCCCTCGAGATTCGGGTTGGCTAGCAAATAGGTGAGGGTGGTATTTCCGAAGATCATCTTCTCTTTCCCATGTTGCTTCTTCTTCGGAATGATGGTTCCATTGAACTTTGCAGAATTTGATAGTCTTAGTCCGAGTAACTCTTTCTGCAGTCTCAAGAATCTTGATTGGTTTCTCTTCATAAGTGAGATCACTTTCCAATTGGACCTCTTCCAAAGGTATAGTATCCTTCAAAGAAGTCTCTTCCATTTCCGGATGGCATTTCTTAAGCTGACTCACATGAAACACATTATGAACAACAGACAGTGACTCTGGCAATTCAATCTCATAAGCTACTTCTCCTTTACGACTCAGAATTTTGAATGTTCCAACATATCTTGGGGCCAATTTACCTTTGACACCAAACCTCTTTACTCCACCAAGTGGTGACACTCTAAGATAAGCTCTATCACCCACTTCATAGGGGACTTCTCTACGTTTAGGATTTGCGTAGCTCTTCTGTCGGTATTGTGCTATCTTTAATCTGTCCTTAACCAGCTTGATTTTCTCTTCAGCCTCTTTGATTAGTTCTGGTCCGAACAAACTTCTTTCTCCCACACCATTCCATACTAATGGGGTGGTACACTTTCTCCCATAAAGAAACTCAAATGGTGCCATCTCAATACTGGCTTGATAGTTGTTATTATAAGAGAATTCTGCATAAGGCAGGCTTTCATCCCAACTGGCTCCATAGTCTAGGGCACATGCCCTCAACATATCTTCAAGAATCTGATTAGTCCTTTCTGTCTGTCCATTAGTCTGAGGATGAAAAGTAGTGCTGAATTCCAACCTCGTTCCCAAGGACTCATGTAGTTGCCTCCAAAAATGAGAAGTGAATTGTGTTCCCCTATCAGACACAATACTCTTGGGTACTCCATGTAGACATACAATTCTACTCATATAGATTTTGGCTAACTTATCACTTGTATAGGTTGTCTTCACGGGTATGAAATGAGCCACTTTAGTTAGGCGATCCACTACTACCCAAATAGAATCATATCCTGACCGGTTCCTTGGCAATCCGGTGATGAAATTGTCACATCCCGAAATTCTCCTAATTTTTTTGGAATGTGAAATAAATAAATAAGATTGATTGATTGTTTGACTTTGTTGAAAATTCTCAAAGAGAAGAAACTTTTTGAATAGAAATTCCTCTCAACCATGAATTCAAAATCTTATATTCTTTTGTTAAGACCTAAGTAGCCATATAGGCAAAAGGGCATGGATTGATTATGGATTGTAGAATTGGTGTGCAAGATTTCAAAATGAAAATCATGAAGCATTCATAAGCATTTCATCCATGCAAAGTTCTCATAAACTGAATCCAAATCCTGGTATATAAATCCTATAGTTGATTCGCCCAAATGTTCCAAAAGGAAATTAAATTGACTTTATAAAACCCATTGTTGCTAAGACAACGATTATTGCTAAATTATAGCCTAAAAATATCCAATTAATATTACAAAATTTTAGAAACAAAATTGAGCTCATTTGGAGCTAGTATGAAAAAGTTATGAAACAAATACAAACACATAAAGATATAAATAAAATGAAATATACAAGGATTTATAAACCCACTACTTCAAAACTAGTAAAAATATTACAAATTTAATCCTATAATAATCTATTCGATTTTAGAAAAATTTAGAAACAAGAATCATGTCATTTGGAGTTCGTATGCAAAAGATATAAGGAAAACAAGTAAATAGAAAAAGAAAAAGAAAAAAAGAAAAAAAAAACTGAACGGGCCGGCCCACTCGGTCCGACCGACCGAGCCAGCCAGCAGGCCACGCTGTGGGACGGTCGATTGCTCAAAAAACGTGCAAAAATCATTTTGTTAGATATATCTCTACTCAAACTCTTATAACTTTTATCTACAACTCGAATTGACTTCCGTTTGTTTCTACTTGTTCCCTACTCAAGGCCTATCTCTACGTCTCAAATCTCCATATAAACTCGTGGAGGCATAGCTGTACGAGTTTCTCCTCGAAATCCCGAATCTACATCGGCGAATCTTGTTTCGCTTTTTAACCCATCTAGACTTCGTCTTTGCTTTCGGTCAAAACACGAAAGTTGTAGGGATCGTCGAAATCTTTCAATCCCGACAAACCTCACCTCTTTTCATCCACCACAGCCGGAGAATTTCGTATCGCAATATTTCAGATCTTACGGTGTAAATCCAAGATGTACTCGCGCTCGTTTCTCCAAATCCAAATTCCTTTGGTGAGAAGGTAGGAATTATGATTCCCCACAACTTTCATGTTCTGAGTTTTTCGATTTGACCTACGGATTTGTCTCTCTAATACAGATCTATTTCTTATCTATTCTGAGCCAAAATCGGGTCAATCTCTTCTTCTAGCCACCGGATCCTATCCAGACGGTCGAGATTCAATCAAACCGATGCGTGCCATGTCGTCATCCCGGTCATCTTCGTCATCAACGCCACGCGTCAACGTAAGGTCAACATCTAGTCCCAAGGCATGCAAAGTCAACCTGTCCAGTCAGCGGAATATTCCCTGGAATATTCCGTTCGGATTTAAAATTGCATATTATAGATCTAACTTGTAAAATTCATTAGAAATTCATACCATGTCCAAAAATTGCGTATAATATATCAAATTGAAGATAATTTCACGTAGAATCATCTTATAGGAATAGATCCAACTTTTACTGTACGTGGTTACTGCAGTAATTTTATTAGTTTTAATGGTATTTTAGGTTAATAAATTCATAATAAATTATCTGTAACTCCGAAAAATATGAACAATATATCAAATTGAAGCTACTGTAATGCACTTTAATAATATCTGGTCGGATATAGCCTTTGCCGATTATTTAACCTGTAGCAATTTGATTAGTTTTAGTGGCTTTATAAATCATTAAATTCATAGTAAATCAATTGCTTGTCACAAAAATATAAATGATATACTGATGGAAAGCTGGTTCCATGTAGATCATCAATATGCAATTAGTCCAGCATTTTACTGTAAGGTTTTTCCATGAAGATTTAAATAGTTTAATGGCCTATTTAGAGTAATAAATTCATAAGAAAATAAATACTATTCAGAAAATTACAAATAATATGTCCCTGAAATCACAATTCCGTGGAGATTACAGATATAATTTTAGTTTGATTTTTAGACAACAGAAACTATATGAATCATTTAAAACCATTAAACACTATTTAAATCATACAAAAAGATCTATAACTCCGATTAGGGTGAATCCAAGTGCTAAGGTTTTGTATTGACAATATCTATACAGAGAAATTGCATGATGAATTATTTGGTACTGTTAAAACAGAAATTCATACAGGAATATTTAAACCCATTGAAATAGTGTTTTAATCATAAGAAAATTTCTATAACTCCTTTTAAGGTGATTCAAATTACTTGTCTCTAAATTGCATTACCTATCCAGTAGCATCTAGTTCACAATTTAATATGACATAAACATATTTAGTTCAATTAAAGTGGTATACACCATATTAAATCGATATAACTTTAGTAATAAAAGCTTTAGTGCATTAAATGACTTTCCACATGCATCATGTAATCTAACTATGTTCGAACACTAAATGCAACCATTGTGACTCATTAAATCATCATGCATGCATTTGTTCATCATTGTTTTCTTGTAATGTTGCCTGTTGTATGTTTGCAATGTTTTGAATGGTGTTTGTTGTGTTTGCTTCAAACGCTAGATTGCGAGAGTGCAGCGTGTGCGATTGCAACTACTATGATTGCAAGTATTGTGGTTATGACGAGTGCAACCATTATATATATGAGGATTGTGAGGATTATCTAATCGACTACATCTACAACAAAGGCAAGTGGTGCTATCTTGGTCATAAATGTCCTCTTGTTTTCCTATGCATTGTAGATGTTTTGTAGAATTGCATATGTAGGAATTGATGTGTATATGCTATGCTATGACCCATACTATTCCTAGTATTCCTTGTTTATGAGCCATCGTATTGGTAGATTGCTTAGCTATGCTATCTAGGCGAGGAAGGAATCACATCATGGAAATTTATATGTTTTGAAAAGATTATGTTTTGCTAAATGACAAACCAACATGTTTTAATGAACCACACAGGCGGAATGGCATTGATTGGGTCATCGAGTGTGGATTTTGGTGGGGAATGCCGCCCGAGACAACGAGAAAGGATTGGTTTCTTTGTTTGGAAGCTTTTGTGCAACCATGTGCCAATAATGAAATGGGCGGTTGGTTGAACTCGATGGTCAGGTAACTAACTCGAACCAGCGTATCGAGAGATGTAGATATTGTAGGTTGGACCGGTCTTGCGTCGGGATTGGGAGCTACTTCGACGGTTCCTTCTTGGACTTCTCCCTATCATCACCCAATATGAGAGTGGTGGTACGAGCTGGGCTGGCCAAGTCACATGGGTAAAGTGTACTAACCCCTGCAGGGTGTATAAACTAATCGATTAGCCGTGTCCCCGGTTATGGACAATTTGAGCGACCTGATACTGATGCTATGATATTTCTCACTCATCCTTATTTCTTAATTACTAAAACTTGATGGATGAACATGGGTTTAGGAGCATCTGAGCTGAACTGTCTTGTATCTACATGGGTTTATCTTGGTATGTCCTTAGAAGATTGTTTGAAGAAAGAAAAGTATTTTGAAAGTGGGGGAAAAGTTGTATTGCTTTATGCAAATAAGCCTGAACTCCACTTGGCCAAATAAGCATGTAGTTGATAGATCTGTTGTTAACCACTTTAGCCTACTTGCCATACATTCAATGTATTGACCATTCGTTCGCAACGCGTTTCATGTTGCAGGTTATATCAATATCTGAGTGATCGTTCATAGGTCGCGAGACTCCACTCAACAATTGTTACTTTGTGGCACATTTGAAGGATGGAGATCTACCTTGTATTCGTTTTCCATTGTACTTGAATAAATAATGTAAATTCTGGATCATATTCGTTGTATTTATGATGCAGTTATATTTGGTATCATTTTGTCTTTGTGTGCCGTTGAACCGATCCAGGATTGGCACTATACACATGAACTCAACCTTATCGAGGCGGTGTTACAAGTTGGTATCGAGCTGTGTGTTATTGTAGGATCGTGACCTTAGAAATGGATTAGCGAAAAGACCTCTATTAGGACAACTATCATATTTTCTACTTATTAGATGTTCTTATATTCCTTGTATATCTTTTCTATAACCTCTTCTTGTTCAAAATTTTTAGTTGTCCATTATTATGATACCTATATGAGAGTTGGCTTACAAGTAAAGAACAAATAACATGACATAAATGAACATCTCATCAAGTTTGGTTAGGTCTGGACCACCACATTTTATCTCTTTAGGAGATCATTGCTATCGTGTTAGCATATTGTTCTTACCAACTTATGTGGTATGACAATATAGGTTGTTTGCTTGGTTGTATAGAGCTATTTTGTGTGATTCTTTGATTAGGATCAGTTAGTTTTGAACTCTAATGTTTCTGAAATTGTGATGAGGTTTTTAAAATTAGTTTAATGGTGTGAATTGATTGAAATTCGTGAGATTACTGCTGCAGTTTTCTGCCTTACCTGTTGTACATGCGATTTTTCATATATTATTGGTAACTCAGAAAAATCTAAAAAAATAGGATCTGGAGCGTAATTATCTGTAGTACGTGCACAAAAATTGGCTAAAATTCCTAACGAGTTTAAGTCGGTCAGAAAAATTCGTTAAACCTGCTGTACCGTTTTGACAGATTTAGTTTATTGCTTATATGTTACTCTATTTTACCCTAGTATTGTTCCCAATGCTTTCAAACTATTTTTTTTGGTTATATACTGCTATATTTAGACCCCTGTAATGTTATTATACAAGTGTTTTCTTGTGTGTTAATTCCTTAGGATTGTTTGCTTGTTTGTGACATTGATTGCTTCATATAGTTATGGGTAGGATTATTTTCTTAGTCGTTTCTTTCCTATAGAATCTATTCTTCCCTATCTTGAACCCTTGGAGATATAATGATGTGTTAAGCGGAAGGTTTGACAACACAATGCATTTAGGAAAGAGAATGTTTCACCTAATGGAAAAAAAGATGTGGAAGTATGAAGCGTTGAAATGATGTCATGTAGTAGATTACCCAACTTTGAAGTTGAAGTATCGATAGCTTAGTTTTAGTAGTAGCTTTGTTGATTGAATACATGGGAGTATACATAGAGCATTAGTTCGTGCCCATGGAAACATTCTTCAAGGCAAGTGAGAATGCCCGAGTGATAGAAAAACGTGATTCACCTATCCTCATACAGGGTAATGATTTGGGTGCAGGATGGATTGATCACCATTCCTACTACTCTTATTATTCGCTCTTGTACTGCTGGCTTTGCGAATCTTGAGTGCCCTTTTCAATCTTAGCAGAGAGTCGGCGTTGAGCCTAAACCCTAGAATGGTATATTGTTACACCCTTCTAAAAGCATCCATTGCTAAGCATAGGATGTACGGTAAGGATGAATCCCAACCGTGAATTATGGGCACCGTGAAGTAAATGTCCCCTAATTAACCACCATGAGAGTTCTACTAGTTCAAGTAGTGTTTTTTTGGAAACTATCAATCATGGAATTAGAATGTGCAATGAAAACCAATTGAGCCAAGTGAATCCTTGAGAAGTGACCTAGTCAGATTTCTTTTAAGGGTGGTAGCATCCTAATGGATCCCAAACCTTTCTTTCTTTCTAGCCTTCCCAAATCTCGGGACGAGATTTCTTTTAAGGGTGGTAGTCTGTCACATCCCAAAATTCTCCTAATTTTTTTGGAATGTGAAATAAATAAATAAATAAGATTGATTGATTGTTTGACTTTGTTGAAAATTCTCAAAGATAAGAAACTTTTTGAATAGAAATTCCTCTCAACCATGAATTCAAAATCTTATATTCTTTTGTTAAGACCTAAGTAGCCATATAGGCAAAAGGGCATGGATTGATTATGGATTGTAGAATTGGTGTGCAAGATTTCAAAATGAAAATCATGAAGCATTCATAAGCATTTCATCCATGCAAAGTTCTCATAAACTGAATCCAAATCCTGGTATATAAATCCTATAGTTGATTCGCCCAAATGTTCCAAAAGGAAATTAAATTGACTTTATAAAACCCATTGTTGCTAAGACAACGATTATTGCTAAATTATAGCCTAAAAATATCCAATTAATATTACAAAATTTTAGAAACAAAATTGAGCTCATTTGGAGCTAGTATGAAAAAGTTATGAAACAAATACAAACACATAAAGATATAAATAAAATGAAATATACAAGGATTTATAAACCCACTACTTCAAAACTAGTAAAAGATTACAAATTTAATCCTATAATAATCTATTCGATTTTAGAAAATTTAGAAACAAGAATCATTATCGTTTGGAGTTCAGTATGCAAAAGATATAAGGAAAACAAGTAAATAGAAAAAGAAAAGAAAAAAAGAAAAAAAAACTGAGCAGGCCACTCGGTCCGACGGACCGAAACCAGCCAGCAGGCCATGGCTGTGGGGCTGCTCCAAAACGTGCAAAATCTGTTTTGTTAGATATATCTCTCTACTCAAACTCTTGTAACTTTTATCTACAACTCGAATTGACTTCCGTTTGTTTCTACTTGTTCCCTACTCCAAGGCCTATCTCTACAACGTCTCAAATCTCCATATAAACTCGTGGAGGCATAGCTGTACGAGTTTCTCTCTCGAAATCCCGAATCTACATCGGCCGAATCTTGTTTCGCTTTTAACCCATCTAGACTTCGTCTTTTGCTTTCGGTCAAAACACGAAAGTTGTAGGATCGTCGAAATCTTTCAATCCCGAAACCTCACCTCTTTGCATCCACCACAGCCGGAGAATTTCGTATCGCAATATTTCAGATCTTACGGTGTAAATCCAAGATGTACTCGCGCTCGTTTCTCCAAATCCAAATTCCTTTGGTGAGAAGGTAGGAATTATGATTTCCCACAACTTTCATGTTCTGAGTTTTTCGATTTGACCTACGGATTTGTCTCTCTAATACAGATCTATTTCTTATCTATTCGGCCAAAATCGAATTGATCTCTTGTTCTAATGCGGATCCTATCCAGACGGTCGAGATTCAATCAAACCGATGCGTGTCGTCATCCGGTCATCTTCGTCATCAACGCCACGTCAACGTAAGGTCAACATCTAGTCCCAGTCGGCATAAAGTCAACCTGTCCAGTCGGTGAATATTCCCGAATATTCCGTTCGGATTAAAATTGCATATTATAGATCTAACTTGTAAAATTCATTAGAAATTCATACCATGTCCAAAAATTGCGTATAATATATCAAATTGAAGATAATTTCACGTAGAATCATCTTATTGGAATAGATCCAACTTTTACTGTACGTGGTTACTGCAGTAATTTAATTAGTTTTAATGGTATTTTAGGTTAATAAATTCATAATAAATTATCTGTAACTCGAAAAATATGAACAATATATCAAATTGAAGCTACTGTAATGCACTTTAATAATATCTGGTCGGATATAGCCTTTGCCGATTATTTAACCTGTAGCAATTTGATTAGTTTTAGTGGCTTTATAAATCATTAAATTCATAGTAAATCAATTGCTTGTCACAAAAATATAAATGATATACTGATGGAAAGCTGGTTCCATGTAGATCATCAATATGCAATTAGTCCAGCATTTTACTGTAAGGTTTTTCCATGAAGATTTAAATAGTTTAATGGCCTATTTAGAGTAATAAATTCATAAGAAAATAAATACTATTCAGAAAATTACAAATAATATGTCCCTGAAATCACAATTCCGTGGAGATTACAGATATAATTTTAGTTTGATTTTTAGACAACAGAAACTATATGAATCATTTAAAACCATTAAACACTATTTAAATCATACAAAAAGATCTATAACTCCGATTAGGGTGAATCCAAGTGCTAAGGTTTTGTATTGACAATATCTATACAGAGAAATTGCATGATGAATTATTTGGTACTGTTAAAACAGAAATTCATACAGGAATATTTAAACCCATTGAAATAGTGTTTTAATCATAAGAAAATTTCTATAACTCCTTTTTAAGGTTATTCAAAGGTCCATTGTCTCTAAATTGCATTACCTATCCAGTAGCATCTAGTTCACAATTTAATATGACATAAACATATTTAGTTCAATTAAAGTGGTATACACCATATTAAATCGATATAACTTTAGTAATAAAAGCTTTAGTGCATTAAATGACTTTCCACATGCATCATGTAATCTAACTATGTTGAACACTAAATGCAACCATTGTGACTCATTAAATCATCATGCATGCATTTGTTCATCATTGTTTTCTTGTAATGTTGCCTTTGTTGTATGTTTGCAATGTTTTGAATGGTGTTTGTTGTGTTTGCTTCAACGCTAGATTGCGAGGACTGCAACGTGTGCGATTGCAACTACTATGATTGCAAGTATTGTGGTTATGACGAGTGCAACCATTATATATATGAGGATTGTGAGGATTAACTAATAGACTACATCTACAACAAAGGCAAGTGGTGCTATCTTGGTCATAAATGTCCCTCTGTTTTCCTATGCATTGTAGATGTTTTGTAGAATTGCATATGTAGGAATTGATGTGTATATGCTATGCTATGACCCATACTATTCCTAGTATTCCTTGTTTATGAGCCATATTGGTAGATTGCTTAGCTATGCTATCTAGACGAGGAAGGGAATCACATCATGGAAATTTATATGTTTTGAAAAGATTATGTTTTGCTAAATGACAAACCAACATGTTTTAATGAACCACCTGGGCGGAATGGCATTGATTGGGTCATCGAGTGTGGATTTTGGTGGGGAATGCCGCCCAGGACACTGAGAAAGGATTGGTTTCTTTGTTTGGAAGCTTTCGTGTGCAACCATGTGCCAATAATGAAATGGGCGGTTGGTTGAACTCAGTAGGTTGTGGTAACTCGAACCCGCGTATCCAGAGATGTAGATATTGTAGGTTGGACCGGTGCGCGTCGGGATTGGGGAGCTACTTCCCGAACGGTTCCTTCTTGGACTTCTCCCTATCATCACCCAATATGAGAGTGGTGGTACGAGCTGGGCTGGCCAAGTCACATGGGTAAAGTGTACTAACCCCTGCAGGGTGTATAAACTAATCGATTAGCCGTGTCCCCGGTTATGGACAATTTGAGCGACCTGATACTGATGCTATGATATTTCTCACTCATCCTTATTTCTTAATTACTAAAACTTGATGGATGAACATGGGTTTAGGAGCATACGAAAGCTGTCTTGTATCTACATGGGTTTATCTTTGGTATGTCCTTAGAAGATTGTTTTGAAGAAAGAAAAGTATTTTGAAAGTAGGGAAAAGTTGTATTGCTTTATGCAAATAAGCCTGAACTCCACTTGGCCAAATAAGCATGTAGTTGATAGATCATTTGTTAACCACTTTAGCCTACTTGCCATACATTCAATGTATTGACCATTATTATTCGTGCAACGTTTCATGTTGCAGGTTATATCGTATCGAGTGATCGTTCATAGGTCGCGAGACTCCACTCAACAATTGTTACTTTGTGGCACATTTGAAGGATGGAGATCTACCTTGTATTCGTTTTCCGCTGTGTACTTGAATAAATAATGTAAATTCTGGATCATATTCGTTGTATTTATGATGCACAGTTATATTTGGTATCATTTTGTACTGTGTGTGCCAGTGAACCGATCCAGGGATTGGCACTATACACATGAACTCAACCTTATCAGGCGAGGGTGTTACAGAAATCCATGACAATCTTGTCCCACTTCCAATCAGGAATAGGTAGTGGTTGTAACAATCCTGCTGGTTTCTGATGTTCCGCTTTCACTCTACTACATACATCACACAAAGCAATATGTTCGGCGATGTCCTTCTTGAGATTATTCCACCAAAATCTTTCCTTCATTTCCATGTACATTTTGGTGTTACCCGGATGAATAGAATATGGTGAGTTATGTGCTTCTTGTAAAATCAGTTTCCAAAGCTCCGGATCTTGTGGAACACAGATACGTTTTCCATGCCATAAAGTACCATGTTCGTCTTCATGGAATCCTTTGGCTTTTCCCTTGCCAATCTTTTCCTTAATCTCTTCAATTTCCTTATTTGCCTTTTGGGCTTCTTTGATCTTGTCCAACAAAGTGGGTTGAACATCCAAAGACATGAGATGTCCCTCAGGCACAATCTCCAATCTGAGATATCTAAATTAGGCACACAGATCATTTGGAAATTCTCCCTTAGTAAGGCCATTCACAAAAACCTTACGGCTTAGAGCATCCGCTACAACATTTGCTTTACCAGGGTGGTATTGCAAACTCAAGTCATAGTCCTTGATGAGTTCTAGCCATCTTCTCTGTCTCATGTTAATTTCCTTCTGAGTGAAGATATACTTCAAACTCTTGTGATCTGTGAACACTTCACACCGCTTTCCCAAAAGATAGTGACTCCATGTTTTGAGTGCATGGACAACAGAGGCTAACTCTAAATCATGAGTAGGGTAGTTTACTTCATGAGTTTTGAGTTGTCTCGAGGCATAAGCCACAACTTCCCCTTCTTGCATAAGTACTGCACCTAATCCATGATGAGATGCATCACAATATACTTGGAAATCTTTCTCCAAATCTGGCAAACATAAGACCGGTGCGTTCACTAGTCTCTTCTTCAATTCTTGAAAGCTGAGTTCACAACCTTCTGACCAAGCAAATTTCTTGTCTTTCTTTAGCAATTCTTTCATAGGTTTTGCCACCTTGGAGAAATTCTCAATGAACCTTCTGTAGTAACCTGCTAAGCCAAGGAAACTACGAACCTCTTTCACTGACTTGGGAGATTCCCATTCAGTTACAGCTGAAACTTTAGCAGGATCAACTGCTACACCATCTCCTGACACCACGTGTCCAAGAAAACCAACTTCATTTAGCCAAAATTCACACTTGCTGAATTTGGCATACAACTTATGCTCTCTAAGCTTCTCAAGTATCAAACGCAAATGTCCTTCATGCTCTTCTTTGCTCTTGGAGTATATCAGAATGTCATCGATGAAAACGACAACAAACTTATCAAGGAATTCCATGAACACCTTGTTCATCATATTCATGAAGTACGCTGGTGCATTGGTCAAACCAAATGGCATCACGGTATACTCATACAACCCATACCTTGTGGTGAAAGCTGTCTTAGGTATGTCTTGTTCCCTTATCTTAAGATGAAAATAACCCGACCGGAGATCAATCTTTGAGAACACACAAACTCCTTCTAGCTGATTAAACAAGTCATTGATTCTAGCCAAAGGGTATTTGTTCTTGATAGTCACCTCATTGAGTGAACGGTAATCTATGCATAACCTTTGACTTCTGTCTTTCTTTTCCACAAACAAAACTGGTGCTCCCCAAGATGAAGAACTTGGTTGGATAAATCCTTTCTGCAACTATTCTCCAAGTTGTTTCTTGAGTTCCTTCAACTCATCAACTGACATCTTGTATGGTGTTTTTGCTATTGGTCCAGATCCTGCTAGCAAATCAATAAGAAATTCCACATCTCTATCTGGTGGCATTCCCGGCAATTCTTCCGGAAACACATCCGGATATTCACTCACAATTGGCACACTGTCTATGCTAACCCCCTTAAGAGAATGAAGCTTACTCCTTTTTGCTTCAAAGTTGGTCTTGAATCTGATCCTTTTGTTTTCTGGAGTTGTGAGTGAGACAGTATGGTTTGCACAATCTATCACTCCCTTTTGCTTAGTCATCCAGTCCATTCCCAAAATAACATCCAATCCTTGGGAATTTAGGATTATCAGGTTAACAGGAAACTTATACTTCCCAAACTCTATGACTAGATCATGACATCCTGAATTCACTATCATTTCTCCACCAAGAGAACTTACTTTTATAGGACATCCAATAGTTTCTACCGGTAGTTCATTTCTTTCAACAAATGCTCTTGATATGAATGAATGAGATGCACCAGTATCAAAGAGAACAAATGCTAGAACAGAATTGAGTTTGAGCTTACCAGCAACAGCATCAGGCTCCTCATAAATTTCCTCCACATTGATGTGGTTCACTTGTCCCTTCTGAAAAGGGTTGGGCTTGTTGGGTCCTTCAACTTTCTTTTCTAGGCATTCATTTGCATAATGCCCCATCTTCTTGCACTTGAAACATTCAACCTGACTAAGATCTTTCTTGACAGGCTGGCTTCCACTGCCACTTCCACATCCACTGTGGTGGCTCTTATATCCACCTTTGTGATTCTTGTACTTATCATTGTCATGACTGCGGTTGTCCTTGTTTTCATGATAACGGTTGTGGTTGTGGTGCTTGTTGAATTTCCCATGCTTGTGGGATCCAGAACTCCCACTGTCATCATAATGGGAACGCTTGTGAGACGATCCCGAGATGTGCTTGTCAGAGTGCTTTCTCTTCCTGCTTTCAACTTGTTTCATCTTGCTCTCCAAAATAGTAGCCTTGTCACAAAGAGACTGGTATGTGGGAACATAGGCCACAGCTAACTGCAGGTTCAGTTCATCATTCAACCCTTCAAGGAACTTTTCCTTCCTCTTAGCATCAGTGTCAACTTCATCCGGTGCGTATCGCACCAGATTGTTGAACTCCTCAATATATTCAGCCACGCTGCAGTGGCGCTGCTTCAGGTTATGGAACTCTTTCTTCTTCAAACTCATCACTCCGGATGAGATGTGAGCAGTACGGAAACCATCTTCAAAGATAGCCCATGTCACATCCTCAATGGGAGTGGTGATCTGGAAGTTATCCCACCAAGTGGCTGCTGGTCCTTCCAGCAAGTGAGCTGCAAATCTGACTTTCTCTTCATCAGTACATCCAACAGTTATCAAGTCCTTGTTCACCGAGTGTAGCCAACCATTGGCCACCATAGGATCAGTAGTTCCTGAGAACTTTGCTGGCCTCAGTCTCAAGAACCTGGTAAGCATGTCAAAACTCGGTGGGCTGTTCTGATTATTGTTGTTGTTATTGTTGTTATTGTTGTTGTTGTTGTTGTTCTGATTCTGGATGAACATAGTCATCATTTGCATCAGCTGAGTCTGAGCTGTCATCATTTGCTGCATCTTAGGGGTGATGTTGTTGTTGTTGGGGTTGGGATTGGCACGTCGGGGAGGCATCTGTGGTTTGTTCAATAGAGATAAGAATGAGATACCCATAGATGCTAACATGCACAATACATCACATAAACAATCACCGAACATGCATCATAATAATAGTTCAACAACATAGACAACAAGTTTGCAAAGTAAACACACCAATAGCAAGCCATCCACATGTTGTATGGTCATTGCGACTCAATAATCAAAGACATGATAAATAAAGGTAAATGAGTAGTCATCACTACTCCTCGGCATCAACCTCCTCCTCAACAAATGTAAGACCTGCATTCTCCATAGCGGTCTTGTATTCCTCGACATTGGTGGTCAAGGTCTCTACTTTGGCTTTGAGAGCCCTCTTCTGTGAACGAAGCCTCTCAATCACAGTCTGCTGATGCTCGAGCTCGAAGTCCTTGGCCTCCAGTTCTGCAGTCATGTCTCGAATCCTCTTGTTCCTATCTTGGACTCGCTTCTCTTGACTCTTGAACTTTATGTCCTGACTCTCAAACTTGGCCTCCATCTCTTTGATTATCTCATCTTGCTCCGCGAAGAGCTTGTCCTTCTCACGAAGCTGCACCTGGAGTTCGTCATTGCTGAGCATGACGTTGGTCCTATCAGTGTCTATGTGCCTAAGAAGAACCTCTAAGTCCTGGAGGTATAGACGAATCGGCTCTGCCATCTCTCTCGAAGTATCCTCAAATTCAATGGCCTCACCATCATCATCACGTCTACCAAAGGTGTGGAATTGAGTACCTCTAACCTCTCGAGAGTGTCTCCCTAGTAAACGTCCTATCAAATCTTGCATGACTACCTCAAGGCCTCTCTCCTTGTCATCATGCATGAGCTTGAAGATGATGGCCTCCGTGGCTGGCTCAGTCTGGCATCCTGGCTGATTGACCTTGAAGCCCCAAAGTTCTTTCCTCTCAAACTTGGTGAGGGGAAGCATCATGATAGTAGGAGAGGGAGATTGAGCAGGCTAGTGAGCTCAATAATACGAGGGCCAAAATGAGTTCCCTTGAACTCTTCAGCCGTGCGGATAGTAACATTAGGCATCTATTTATAAGATAGAAAAAGTTAGGATCAATACAATTTAAGACAATTCACAAGACAAGGCATCACATGCATAACATTGGCAAGCAACACTCAAATCATAACTTACATAATACAAGCAACCTAGTTTCACTATAACTTAGTCAAAACTTTGGAAATGTAATGATGAGTGTGGTGGTCCAACTAATAAGTCTCAATTCATCTTTCACTTTCTAATCTAAAGGATAACAATGCATCCTTCTATCAAAAGAGATGAGAAAAGAAGATTAGAAAAGTTTACTAGAAGAATAAGACAAGTGTGGAAGTTGTTGAAATTTTTTCCTTAGTGGTTTCCAATCCTAGGGTCATAATCCTACAGGCAACACAGTTCTCTGATACCATCTGTAAGATCCCTCCTTTGTAAAGGAAAGGATCCCTGTGATTGCAATGCTAGTCCCAGGATTAATGCTAGCATCCACAGTTTAAGATGAAGTACACAGAAACAAAGGTCATTATTACATATCATTCCAGAGACAACATAGTCTTTTACAACTCCATGGCCACATGCCTAATACAAGAGTTCAAATATATAATAAGATAAACAAGTCTTCATCTTCATGTGCCACAGGCAAGCATGTTGAGTGTAGACTCATGACTCCTAATCATCATCAGAATATCCTGCAACATCACAAGTTACAGCCATAGTGGGTCAATACATTGGAATAGTATTGGCAAGTGATACCTTAGTAGAATATTGGTGGACCAGATACTATATGCATTTTGGCTAAGTGTAGCTTAGGCTTGCTTTGCACAAAATAGGTTTTGCCTATCAGTTGAAAACACTAACTTTTTCTTTGTCAAAAACTTTCCCAAGGAACCTCCAATAGACATTGGGGTCCTTCACCCTTGTTCAACCACAAGTTTTTTACTTAGAAATTGGGATGAGGAGATTCTTGATAGCTTCCATGTCTTGATGCTCAAGTTGTCCAATACCAGGGACATGACTAAGTACTTAGATTCTTCCATCTACAGAGGGTGTGCACTTTCCCCACAAGACTTGATTTTCACCAAGACAGGACCTTTCAGAAGCCTTCCCTTAGATCAAATGGACACGTTCCAACCTATCATCCCACTACCACCAACTGTCCAAATGGCTAAGTTATTGCAACCAATGTGATCCAGGCAGAGCCCATATTGCCAAGTGGCTCCACTAGAAGCTTCTTAAAACTTGGCCTCTCAAATCCCTTTGTTCCTGGGTGGCTTTCCACAAGTGATATACACAAGGTAAACCATAGAAATGGGCCTTGTGTAACCACTCAACATAAACCATTCCTTCCATTCCACCCAGGTTTTTCATTCACTTAGTTGTTTTATTAAGCAAAAACATAGTCCAAAGACTTAGAAATATTTATTCATAGCATGAATATAACCACCCTTGGTTGTTACTAGCTAGGCTAAGCATGGCATTGATAAGACTTAGAAATATTTCTAGCAATTCTACAACTACTAGGATTTTCCCAAGCATAGCATATAGATCAAAATATCCATGCAAGACTAGCAAAATATTTCTAATGCATATTTGAAAACATAGGAATAAATTCATGAAGCACCACTTGCCTTGGTAGTTTGGAGAGTAGCTACAATCCTCACAATCACAATCACTATTTGCACCAAAATCTACACATAAAATGATAGCACCAAATCACATACAAAATAAATACAAGCAAAAATATATGGATGCATGCAATATGATATGTGATGATTTTTCTATACTCAACAAGACAAGTGCACAGTACTGATTCATAAACAAGTTCAAAACTTGCCAAACAACCTTTATTTGAACATTAAAATATTTCCCAAATATTTGTTATACATAAAATAGGCCTACACATGTTTCTGTAAAAATAACCATTTTAACAGAAACAAAACATTGAACACATTGCTTATATGGAAAGGGCTTTCTCTCCTGATTCCATTGATATAAAATTTGTCAAATTTGGATGTGGGAATCAAAAGTTATGAATTAAACAAGTTTAAACATCTAATATATCTAAATTTAGATTTTAAATCAAAGAACTGGCCACGCGGCAGCGTCTGATTGGCTGGTACCGCTTCACGCCGGATCGCGTCTGTGAACCATTGGATCTAACTAAAACGTGCGGCACAGATCTAAACTTACCCCTTCTTCTATGATCTATCGCATCCACTGGATCTAAATCTAATGGCCCTAAGCATCTGACCATCAAGTGGCGGCGACAGGCGGCGGCGCGCTCAGTCAGTGGCGGAGCCGGCGAACTAGGTCGCCCGGGGAGGCGGGAGGATGCTCACCAGAATCGCCGTGACGAGGAGAAGCTCGACGTATGCTTGGTTGGCGAAGGGGCGCTCGGAGTTGTCGCGGATTGATCGTCGGAGTAGTCCACCGGCGGTGGCTTCGACCGTCGGCGTTGGCGGCCTTCTGGTCGCTAAGACGAGAGAAAGGTGCCGTTAGATGCGCAGGACACTGGGGATCTCACGCGTATCAAACAGAGGGAGAGGGGATGCTGGGACTTACGGGAAAAGGTCGCCGGAGTTCGAGCAGAGGGCGGCGGAGCTCAGTAGTTGACGTTGCCGAGGCTACAGACCATGCGCGAGCAAACGGAAAGCATCAGTAGGTGCTGTTGGAGATATGCCCTAGAGGCAATAATAAATGTAGTTATTATTATATCTTTGTGTTTATGATAAATGTGTACATTCATGCTATAATAGTATTAACAAGGAAACATTAATACTTGTGTGATTTGTAAACTTAATTTGAAGTCCCTAGTATAGCCTCTATACTTCACTAGCTTGTTGGTTGATTAATGATTATGGTTTCCCTATCATGAACATTTAGATGTTATCAACAACAAGATCATATCGTTAGGAGAATGATATGGTGGACATACTCCTATAGATAAGCGTAGCATAAAGATCAAGTCATTTCAATAGTTCAATTGCTATATGCTTTCTGATACATAGTAACCTAATTCCTTGACCATGAGATCATGCATATCACCTTTACGGATGGATGCTTTGATGAAATCAAACACCACACCGTGGCGGGTGGCTATAAAGGTGGCATTGAGTGTTGGAAAGTATTGGTTGAAACACATGGATCAAGAATGGGATTTGTCCATCCATATGACGGATAGATATACTGGGCCCTCTCGGTGGAATGTCATCCAATTAGCTTGCAAGCATGTGACTGGCTCACAAGGGATCACATATCACGGAACGAGAAAAGAGTACTTGTCGATGTGAGATTGAACTAGGTATGCAGAGATACCGACGATCATAACCTCGGATAAGTAAACTATCGTGAGACAAAGGGAAATTGGTATCGTATGTAAGTGGTTCATTCGATCGCAAAGTAATCGTAGAAATATGTGGGAGCCATATGAATTTCCAGATTCCTCTATTGGTTATTGTTCGGAGAAGTGTCTCGATCATGTCCGCATAATTCACGAACCGTAGGGAGACACACTTAAGGATTCGACGTTGTTTTGAGTAGTTATGGTATTATGAGAAAGAGACCGAATGTTGTTCGGAGTCTCGGATGGGATCCAGGATATCACGAGGTGATACGGAATGGTCCGGAGAATAAGATTCATATAAGGAAAGTCCCATTTCGGAGTTCGGAAATGATTCCGGTGTTTTCATCGGGAATGTTCTAGAAGGTTCCGGAATGTGTCTAAACCCTAGACCACTAATAGTTATCTCTCATACTCCACCATACTCGCTCCGACTTAAGGCGAAGCCCTGCGGGATCTCCCCTCTACTTCCGGTACCACGCCGTTGTCTTCTTGCGAATCGCGAGAGTGCTACAACCTCCGTTTCTTTGGAACAAGGGAGAGGAAGGTCTTCGTCGAGTCCGAACGTGTGACCGGCTGGAAGCGCTGCCGAGCTTGGCCGGAAGGATCTTCTACACGATCTTGAGATCGGGAAGAGTACGACTACATCACCCACGAGAATCCGCTCTCGTTAAACACTTTGGAATCTTCGAGGGTAAGTTATTCCATCGACTCGTTGCTACAATCTAGTAGATAGATCTTGGCTTGTTTGTTTGTATGCGATAGAAGTTTTTTGTTTTCCATGGTACGAACCCCTACAGTGGTATCAGATCCGTGTCTATATGTAGATCTATTGCACGAGTAGAACACAATGGTCATTGTGGGCGTTGATGCTTTTATTGTCGATTGCTTCTTGTGTACTTTTCATCTTGCGGTATGTTGGGATGAAGAGGCCCGGGCTAACCTTACATGACATCGTTCATGAGACTTGCTCCACGCTTGACATGCAACTTGTATTGCATAAGTGGCTTTGCGGGTGCCTGTTTCTCCTAGCATAGTTAAGATCCAATTTACAACGGGTGATCAACAATGCTAGTATCAATGTTGTGGTTCTTGTTCGTAAGTTAGAACGACACTTATTGAAAGCCCCAAACCACGTAAAATATGCAAAGAAAGTAGAGGCGTCTAACTTTGTTTTGCGGTGTCTGATGATGTGATATGGCCATGATTGTGATTATATTTGATGTATGCAATGTTCCTTATTGTAAGTTGGCAACCGGCTGGAGCCATATGGTTGTCTTTAATTTATGTTAAGACCCGCGTGTCTATTCAAAGTAGTTGTAATAGTTGAAGCCGGTGGACGACAACCATGGAGAAGCGTCATTGACCTTGATGCAATGCCGGTGATGATGGAGATCATGTTCGTGCTTAAAGATGGAGATCGGAAGCACAAAGCAGAAAGGCCATATCATATCACATATTATTGAATTGCATGTGATGTTAATCCTTTATGCATCTTGTATTGCTTAGTAGAGGACGGTAGCATTATAAGATGATCCCTGATGCACATCAATTTCAAATCATAAAGTTTTCACCCTTAGTTAGCACCATTGCTAAAGCTTGTTGTTTCGAAGCACCACATGATGATCGGGTGTGTTAGATTCTGCAAGTGTATACAACGTGAGCAAGCCAGATTTGCTCATGCGGAAACTAAGGTTTGATCTTGACGAGCCTAGCATGTACAGACATGGTCTCGGAACACGGATCACCGAAAGGTAAAGCATGAATCATATAGTAGATATGATGAACATCACGATTGTTCGCCATTGAAACTATATCAACTCTCGTGATGATCGGTGTTGATGTAGTGGATTTGGTTCGTGGGATCACTAAAACAATGTGAGGGATGTTGTTTTGAGTGGGAGTTCACCTAGTTTAATTTCATTAATTAATCTGAACTCAATTTGTCATAAACTTAGTCTAAACTATTGCAAATATGTTGTAGATCAATGACAGCCCCTACCATCAATTTTAATGTGTTCCTAGAGAAAGAAAAGTTGAAAAACAATGGAAGCAACTTCGCGGATTGGTTCCGCAATTTGAGGATTGTCCTCACAACTGGTAATTTGACCTATGTCTTTGGATGCACATTGGGTGACCCACTGCGGTGATGCTCCCGATGAAGTAAAGAATGCTTACCGCTCGGAAGAATCGTACTCCATAGTTCGTGTGCTATCTTGTATGGTTTAGAATCGGAGCTTGAGAAAAGGTTTGAGAATTCAGACCCATATGATATTGTCGAGGATCTCAAATTGATTTTTGAGACTCATGCGGCAATTGAAAGCTATGAGGCTTCGAAAAGTTCTTTAAGCGCAAGATGGAAGAGGGCAGCTCGTCGGTGAGCATGTGCTTAAGATGTGCGGGCACGCAAACAAACTTCAAAGCTTGGGTATAGTGATTCCTAATGCTTTGGGGATTTACCGTGTCCTCCAATCACTACCACCAAGTTACAAGAACTTTGTGATGAACTACAACATGAGAACATGAACAAAGAGTTGCAGGAACTGTTTGCTATGTTAAAGTCTGCGAAGTGGAGATCAAGAAAGAGCACCAAGTGTTGTTGGTCAATAAGACCACCAAATTCAAGAAAGGCAAGTCTAAGCGAAGGGACACTTCAAGAAGGGTGGTAAGAAAGTTACCATGCCGTGAAGAAGACCAAGGCTGGACCCAAGCGATCTTGAGTGCTTTTCTTGCAAGGAGAAGGTCCTTTGGGCGGAATTGCCCAAAGTACTTGGAGGATCTGAAGAACGACAACATCAAGAAGAAAGGTATATCTGATATACATGTTATTGATGTGTATCTCACTAGTACTCGTAGTGGTGCCTGGGTATTTGATCTTGGTTGGTTGCTCATATTTGTAACTTTCGAAGCAGTCTTGCGAGAATAAATGGAAGCTAGCGAAGAACGAGGTGACGATGCGCGTGGGAAACGGATCAAAGGTTGATGTGATCGCGGTCGGCATGCTACCCCTTCATCTACCATCGGGATTAGTTTTATACTTAAATAATTGTTATTTAGTGCCTGTGTTGAGCATGAACATTATATCGGGATCTTGTTTATTGCGAGACGGTTACTTGTTTAAGTCAGAGAATAATGGTTGTTCGATTTATATGAGTAATATGTTTTATGCACATGCACCTTTGATAGATGGTCTATTCTTATTGAATCTCGATAGTGGAAATACACATATTAACAACATTGAGGCTAAACGTTTGAAATCAAGTGATAATTCGACCTATATGTGGCACTGTCGTCTTGGTCACATTGGATTGAAGCGTATGAAGAAACTCCATTCCGATGGACTTCTTGAATCACTTGATTTTGAATCACTTGAAAGATGCGAAGCATGTCTGATGGGAAAAATGACTAAGACTCCATTTTCTGGTATGATGGAGCGAGCTACGGACTTATTGCAAATCGTACATACCGATGTGTGTGGTCCAATGAGTGTAGCATCACGCGGTGGTTATCGTTATGTTCTTACCTTCACGGATGACTTGAGTAGATATGGGTATATCTATTTCATGAAACATAAATCCGAAACTTTTGAGAAGTTTAAGGAGTTTCAAAGTGAGGTAGAGAATCAACGTAACAAGAAGATTAAATTTCTATGTTCTGATCGTGGAGGTGAATATCTAAGTTACGAGTTTGGCGAGCATTTGAAGAAATGCGGAATACTTTCACAGTTGACACCGCCGGGAACACCACAGCGTAATGGTGTGTCCGAACGTCGTAATCGAACTCTCTTAGATATGGTTCGTTCTATGATGTCACTTACAGATTTACCACTATCATTTTGGGGTTATGCATTAGAAAGCGCATTCACTTTAAATAGGGCACCGTCTAAATCCGTTGAAACGACACCGTATGAATTATGGTTTGGGAAGAAACCTAGATTGTCGTTCCTTAAAGTTTGGGGATGCGAAGCCTATGTAAAGAAGTTACAGCCGGACAAGCTTGAACCCAAAGCGGAAAAATGCGTCTTCATAGGATACCCGAAGGAAACTATTGGGTATACCTTCTCTCATAGATCCGAAGGCAAAATCTTCGTTGCCAAGAATGGATCCTTTCTAGAGAAGGAATTTCCCTCGAAAGAAGTGACTGGAAGGAAAGTAGAACTCGACGAGGTTGTCGAACCTTCTCTCGAAATTGCAGTAGCGCAGACGGAAGAAGTTCTGTGGTGCACTGCACAATAAGAGGAAGCTAATGATGGTGATCATGAAACTTGGTTGAAGTTGCTATAGAGCCTCGAGGTCAACGAGAACTCGTACCACTCCAGTTGGTATGATCCGTTATGAGTGTCATGTTGGTGGACAACACCGATGACCCCGAGACATATGAGGAAGCGATGATGAGCCCAGATTCCAATAAATGGCAAGAAGCCATGAAATCCGAGATTGGATCCATGTACGAAAACCAAGTATGGACTTTGGTGGACTGCCGGATGGCCGGAAGGCTGTCGAGAACAAATGGATTTTCAAGAAGAAAATAGATACTGATGGTAATGTTACTGTCTATAAAGCTCGACTTGTCGCAAAAGGGTTTCGACAAATTCAAGGAGTTGACTACGATGAGACTCTCTCACCGATGTGAAGCTAAAGTCTGAGGATTATGTTAGCAATCGCTGCATATTATGATTATGAGATATGGCGGATGGATGTCAAACAGCATTCCTCAATGGAGATATTGATGAAGAGTTGTATATGATGCAACCCAAAGGTTTTGTCGATCCTAAAGATGCTAACAGGGTATGCAAACTTCAACGGTCCATCTATGGATTGAAGCAAGCATCCTGAAGTTGGAATCAACGTTTTGATAAGGTGATCAAAAGTTTTGGTTTTATACAAACTTATGGAGAAGCTTGTATTTACAAGAAAGTGAGTGGAGCTCTGTAGCATTCTTAATACTATATTTGGATGACATATTGTTGATTGGGAATGATGTAGACCTTCTTAATAGTGTCAAGGAATATTTGAATAATAGTTTTCAATGAAGGATCTTGGCGAAGCAGCTTACATATTAGGCATAAAGATTTATAGAGATAGATCGAACGCCAAATATCATTGTCACGGAGTACATATTTGGACAGAGTTCTAAAGAGGTTTGGAATGGAAGAAAGCAAGAAAGGGTTCTTGCCCATGTTGCTATATCGACCTTGAGTAAAACTCAAAGTCCGACATCGGCAGAAGATAGAGAAAGGATGAGTAAGACTCCTATGCCTCGACCATAGGATCTCTAATGTATGCCATGCTATGTACTAGACCCGACATTGCATATCTTGTTAGTTTAACTAGCAGATATCAAAGTGATCCAGAGTGGATCATTGGACATGATCAAAAACATCCTTAAGTACTTGAGAAGAACTAAGGATATGGTTCTTTCTTATGGAGGTGATGAACAACTCGTTGTTAATGGTTACACCGATGCTAGTTGGAACACCGATCCGGATGATTCTAAATCACAATGGATACGTATTTATTTTGAATGGTGCAGATTAGCTGGAGGAGTGCAAAGCAAAGCGTTGTGGCGAGATCTTCAAGCGAATCGGAATACATGGCTGCTTCGGAGGCTTCACAAGAAGCGATATGGATGAAAGAGTTCATTACTGCTGGGTGTGGTTCCTAGTGCTTGGACCCAATGTCTATCTCTGTGATAACATGGGCGCCATAGCCAATGCGCAAGAACCAAGGTCACACAAGAAGTGAAGCACATCAAGCTGCATTTTCACGCTATTCGAGAACATATCCGGGATGGGGATATAAAGATTTGCAAAGTACACACAGATCTGAATGTGGCGGATCCGTTGACTAAACCTCTCCAGGGCAAAACATGACCAACACCAAATTGCCATGGGTGTTGGTATATTACCATGTAATCTAGATTAGATGACTCTAGTGCAAGTGGGAGACTGTTGGAGATATGCCCTAGAGGCAATAATAAATGTAGTTATTATTATATCTTTGTGTTTATGATAAATGTTTACATTCATGCTATAATAGTATTAACAAGGAAACATTAATACTTGTGTGATTTGTAAACTTAATTTGAAGTCCCTAGTATAGCCTCTATACTTCACTAGCTTGTTGGTTGATTAATGATTGTGGTTTCCCTATCATGAACATTGAGATATTATCAACAACAAGATCATATCGTTAGGAGAATGATATGGTGGACATACTCCTATAGATAAGCGTAGCATAAAGATCAAGTCATTTCAATAGTTCAATTGCTATATGCTTTCTGATACATAGTAACCTAATTCCTTCGACCATGAGATCATGCATATCACCTTTACGGATGGATGCTTTGATGACATCAAACACCACACCGTGAATCGGGTGGCTATAAAGGTGGCATTGAGTGTTTGGAAAGTATTGGTTGAAACACATGGATCAAGAATGGGATTTGTCCATCCATATGACGGATAGATATACTCTGGGCCCTCTCGGTGGAATGTCATCCAATTAGCTTGCAAGCATGTGACTGGCTCACAAGGGATCACATATCACGAACGAGAAAAGTACTTGTCAAGATGTAGATTGAACTAGGTATGCGAGATACCAGCGATCATAACCTCGGATAAGTAAACTATCGTGAGACAAAGGGAAATTGGTATCGTATGTAAGTGGTTCATTCGATCAAAGTAATCGTAGAAATATGTAGCCATATGAATTTCCAGATTCCTATGTTGGTTATTGTTAGGAGAAGTGTCTCGATCATGTCCGCATAATTCACGAACCGTAGGGAGACACACTTAAGGATTCGACGTTGTTTTGAGTAGTTATGGTATTATGAGAAAGAGCGAATGTTGTTGAGTCTCGGATGGGATCCGGGATATCACGAGGTGATCCGGAATGGTCGGAGAATAAGATTCATATAAGGAAAGTCCGTTTGGAGTTCGGAAATGATTAGGTGTTTTCATCGGGAATGTTCTAGAAGGTTCGGAATGTCCGGCACTCCGGGGAAGGGTACATGAATGTGTCATTACATATTGGAATGATTGCATCATGTACTAAGTGTTCTCGCTGTTCCAAATAAAGGATTAAATTGAATCCTAAAACTGAAAAGTCAAATGGCCAGTTTGAAAGTCAAACGGCTAAAACAGGAAACTGTGGGAAACAAGCAAGAGGAGGTTGAAACCGACTTGGAGAGGAGTCCCTCCTCTCCAAGCCGGCGCGCCACCCAAGGCCGACTTGGGGAGGGACTCCCTCCCCTTGGCTGCCCCTCCCACCTATAAAAGGAGGGGCCGGGCCTCCTCCTCTAGACACACAAGTTCCTATCCTCTAATCTAAATCCTAGCCCTAAACTCCGGTTTAGAGCCGCTTTGGTTTAGAGCTTCTAATTGCACTAGCCTTCGGATTAGAGCCTTCTAATTGGTGTGTCTAAACCCTAGACCACTAATAGTTCTCTCTCATACTCCACCATACTCGCTTAAGCAAAAGCCTGCAGGATCTCCCTCTACTTAGGTACCACGCGTTGTCTTTGAATTGCGAGAGAGTGCTACAACCTCCATTTCTTTGGAACAAGGAGAGGAAGGTCTTCGTCAATACGAACGTGTGATTGCGGAAGCGCTTTGAACGCAGCTGGGAAGGATCGTCTACACGATCTTGAGATTGGGAAGAGTACGACTACATCACCCACGAGAATCCGCTCTCGTTAAACACTTTGGAATCTTCGAGGGTAAGTTATTCCATCGACTCGTTGCTACAATCTAGTAGATAGATCTTGGCTTGTTTGTTTGTATGCGATAGAAATTTTTTGTTTTCCATGCTACGAACCCCTACACGTGCGCACAGAGATGTAGAACAAGCCAGCATGAACCATAGGCAGAGGGGAGTTCGGTGCTCACCGGAATTTGACGACGAACTCGTCGGAGCAGCGGGCGTCCAGAGAGAAATTCGTGCAGCCTGGTGGCTCCGGCGAGGTGTGGTTTGGGGGAAAAGGAGGAGGGGAGCATGGTGTTTAAATAGGCGAGATGGGGGCGTGAATCACTCATGCATTTAACGGGAGTTGACGCCGCGAATTAAACAGGAAACGCTCGGCGTAATTTGGGGATGAACCAGTCGCTGGGTGGAGACGACGATAGTCGTGTGGGCCGTGGTTGTCAGCGAGAGATAAGGAGTGGGGGTGGGTCCAGACGGTCGTGACTCGGTGGAGTCGGTGCGAGTGAAATAAAGCGATTCAGGGAGGGTTCTTTGGGCTAAATGGGTCGAGTGGGCTGGGTTGGGCCAGATTGGCTTGCTGCTTATTTTTTTCCTCTTTATTCCTTTTCTTTTTCTGTTTGGTTTTCTAGAATTGGTTTTCAAACTCCATTTCCATTTAGTTTGAATTCAAACCTTCTCTAGATTTTTGTACAGTGTACTTTGCACTCAAATATGTGTCAAACACTTCTGTTTACAAACACATACTTGGGTCATTTGGAAAATAAAATAAAACCAAGACTTTATGAGATATAATAATAGGCATAAACTTGATTTTATTTCATACTTTGTTTATAAATTTTGTTCAAGCTTTTGAAATCACTTAAGTTTGAACTCAAAACATTACTGAATGAATATTAGTACCATTCTCATTAGCAAGTAGCACAAAGGCTAGAGTATTCATACATAAAATAATGAGCAATATATGCTCCTGTTTTTTAAATGATTTTAAAATGAAACCCTAAATGATCATGGATGCATGGATGATATGCATGAGTTTTGAAACATGATTTTAGGGATGTTACACCGTCAGTCCGTGTTAGTTGTATCCAAATCACACAAGTTTAGAGGATAAACAATAGCAAAGTGTTCGAGAAAGTAGATACGTTTTGGACGTATCACTACTTCATGAGGGACAAGCTAAATACCACTATGCTATGTTTTATATATGTGAAACAAACAAACGTCTTTCAATGCATTGTTATTCATGATCTTTGTTTGTATCCTTTCATGTTGTAGCATAGTTACTTTGTCTTATTGTTAGAACTTCATCTTTCATGCTCATGTTTAGAGTACTTTGATCCCAGCTTTCAATGCTTGCAAATGGTTTTATCAAGATTGTGATGGTGCATGTCACCTCAAAAATTATTCTTTTTATCACTTACCTACTCGAGGACGAGCAGGAGTAAAGCTTGGGGATGCTTGATACGTCGTAAACATATCTATAATTTTTGATGTTACATGCTTGTTTAATATCAACTTTGCTTTGCTTTGTCTACACTTTGAGGTATTTTTATACATTTTCCGAGACTAACCTATTAACAAGATGCCGCAGTGTTAGTTGCCTATTTTCTGTTGTTTTTGGTTTTAGAAAATCTAGTAAGTAAATATTTTCGGAATTGGACGGGACAAAAGCCAAAGTCAATATTTTACCGAGGAGAACACATAGTCTAGAGGAGAGATGGAGGTGCGCCACAGGGCTGCCACACCCTTGGGCCACGCGGGCCCACCCTAGGGCGTGCCGCTCTATGGTGTGGGCACCCTGGCCGCCCTCCTGCCTCGCCACTTCGCCTATAAAATCCCCCAGATGCCAAACCCTAAGTACCCGATCAGATCTCCACGAAACAGTCCGTAGTCACTGCCACCATCGTCCCTAGATCAGGGGGATCTGAAGCTCTTCCTCGCACCCTACAGGAGGGGAGAGATCATCCCGGAGGCCTTCTTCATCACCATGCCAGCCTCCGGTATGATGCGTGAGTAGTTCACCCTTAGACTATGGGTCCATACAGTAGCTATATGGTTGTTCCTCCTCCTTTGTGCTATCATGTTTAGATCTTGTGAGCTCCATTCATGATCAAGATCATCTATTTGTAATCATGCATTTTGTGTTTGCGGGAATCCGATGGATATATAGATACTATGTCAGATTGATTATTGATTCTATCATGTCTGTGTTGTTTGAGATCTTGCATGCTCTCCGTTTCTAGTAGCTATCTTGTCCAAGTAGATGATAGTGACTCCAAGAGGGAGTATTTATGCTCGATAGTGGGTTCATGCCTCTATTGAATCTGGGGAAGTGACAGAAATCTCTAAGGTTATAGATGTGTTGTTGCTACTAGGGAGAAAACAACAATCTTTTGTTCATGGAACAATTGTATTGTTTACTTTACACACATTGCTTAATGCAATTATCCGTTGCTTGCAACTTAATACTGGAGGGTGTTCGGATGTTAACCTGAAGGTGGATTATTAGTCATAGATGCAGTTGGATGGTGGTCTATGTATCTTGTTGTAATGCCCAATCAAATCTCATAGGAATCATGAATGTCTAGTATTTGCATTGGTATGCCTTGCTCAGTTCCTGTCAATTGCCCCGCTATAATTTGTTCACCCAGCATATTATGTTATTTATCTTAAGGACAACACCTCTAGTGAGCTGTGAACCCCAGTCCAATCTTTACCATTGTTACATCATCTACTGCTACCGTTTACCTTCTGCAAGCAATCATTACCTTCCACACTATACGTTTAATCCTTTGTTTTCAGTAAACCAGTGAGATTGACAACCTCACTGTAAGTTGGGGCAAAGTCTTAAGTTTGTGTTGTGCAGGATGCCAAGCTGCTAGCAACACCTTGGAGTTGTTTCCTTGCTCCTTCTGGTTTGATAACCTTGGTTTCATAACTGAGGAAAATTTGCCGCTGTGCTCATCATACCTTCCTCTTGGGGTCTCCCAACGAAGCTCTACAACTGAGCTGCATCAGATGGCGGCTGGCGTGTTCTGTTTTTGTCCCCAGAATCTTCACGAAAGTTGTCCCTTTTAACAAGACGAAGCTGATGGCAACTATACGATGGGAACTATACGGCCAGAAAAATATTCCCACCGTATAGTTGCTCATTAAAGCTACTGTATGCTCCCCTTGATTGCTTCCAAAACGAGACTTGTTTGTTTTCGTCTAAATATTGTGTTTTTGTTGTTAAACCCCTCTATTGATATTCAGAACCTGAAACACACAATAAAAACCCAAGTTTTCTTTGCTACCGAAGTATTAGTGTTACGTAAAGCTAGAAAATCATCAAATCCAAACGAAAACCATCGATAGAAACCAAAAAAATGTGTTGAATATCACAGCTATCAACTCCCTGAAGCTTTGGATGTTGGTCTCCCTCGAGTGACAAGGAAATAAGAAAGGATAGCGTAGATTCGAGACTTAAATAAAAGAACTTACAAGCTTGAATTGGTGTCAAATTCTTTTCTTCATAATTCCTGCAATCTTAAACATGATCATACAAGTATTCACAAGATTGCACTGAGTCCACTTCCTAACCATGTATATCTTGCTATCAAATAAATCATATGCCTGAGCAAGTGTCAAAAGTTTAGCTAGGAAAGTGAAACAAATCCTTTTGGTTTCCCTCATAATGAGATATGAAAACTTTTTGCTCTTGTTCCTTTAATCAATTAAGAGTACTCAAGTTGGCACCAACAACAATTAATTTAAGAACAACTCATATACTCCCACGTCAAAATTTCAAGACTCTCAAAGCACCTTTTTCCTTTCCTTGTTTTTCAAAAAGTTCAGCTCCTTCATAGAGAAATCATGCCACTGTTTTTAACATGTTAATTGGGACTATGTTGTGCACTCGTGACATGTCAATAGATAGCTGTTGAGCAATAGTGGGTCAGAGGAGTACTATAACTTCACTTGGAACATAAAACCACGAGGAGAATAAAATTTTACCCGTCATAGCATTGCAGTTACAGATGTTTACATAACTCATTAGCCGAAATCAAGTGGTTTCCCACATTTAGATTGTTCATTGGCTAGCGGAGTTAATAGTTCTCCATGGAGTACGACAGTGTTGTAATGACACGCATAAAGCAATATACTACTATAATTATTAGAAAAAGCAGTGACATAATCTCTACTACTACGAAGCATCCATTTTATCGGACAATTTCATTCAAGGGTGCTATCGAGTCTATTTATATTAAAAGTTGCAGAAGAGGTGATGAAAGGAATGTGATACCTCCTCATGCTTGCTTCGTTCTCGTACTTGAGTCGAATCCCCTCTATATTTCCCTATTGCCAGGTCACCTGAAATTGAGCAATCTCCGAGAAAAACAAAGAAACAAATTTGCAATAAAAGTTACAAGTAATTTTTTGTGTTTTTAATTAAGAATGCAAACTGAAATTAAACATGATATTCTTGGAAAAGAAAATAAATCAAAAGAAGAAATAAAAATATGAATGCAAAGTTTGGAGGTTTTCAAACCTCCCTCAAGCTTAGGTTGTTGCCATGCTTAGTTGTTGCCGTCGTTCGGCAGTGGGTACGGATGCTACTGATAGTAGTCAGGGAAGTTGGTAATCAAGTGGCTAAAGTTGTGAGTTAAGGCACTCACATCTTCACTCACTCCATGCAGAGTCTGATCGATCTCCCCAACGCGTTGGTTGAGCTGTAGAAAATCTTGATAGGGGACATTGTTGAACCCCTGCTGCTGTTGTTGCTGATTGGGCCATGGGTCCCAAGGTCCCTCTTGCTGCTGTTGATGTCCCTCCCAAGCAGGTTTGTATTCCTGCTCCTGCTCATCCTGCTGCTCACCTTCTTCCTATTCATCGGAGTCAGGATAGAGTGCTGCCATGATCTCAGTCACTTGGTCCTTGGTGACGATCCAGTTGTTCCTCCCCTGAACCGCGAAGGCTTGCAGGAAAGGCAATGGCACCTCATCATCATGCGCAACATCAAGATAACCAAATTGATAGACTCGGAGCCTCCTGTTAGCTCGGTAAACACCGAGGAAGCCACAAGCGGTTATATACTTGACATTCATACGTATGGAGCCATCAACAGGTTGCATAATAGGCATCTGAATTCCACGGGTTTGGAATAGGTGGGTTACCAATACACCGATGTGAAAATCACCTTTCTTTTTGTTGCGCTGGTGGCGGAGGTGCTGGAGGAATAGAGCTGCAGGAGTGGGACTCTGCAGTGCATCGGGGAAGAGTGCCTTGGTGATCATGGCCATGTCTGCATTGTCCATAGAGCCGTTGTCTCCTCTTCCTAACAAAGTGTTAGTAAGAAACATAGTGAAGTAGCGGATGGTTGGGTTCTGAATGGTGGACATTTTCTTCTGGTAGAAGTCCCTACCACCATTAACATAAATAACCTCCCAAGCTTCTCCACTTGTGACACTATACAAGTTTGTAATAGTTGATTCCCCTTCTTGAGGGAATCCAAATGCCTCACAAAATTGTTGACAAGTGATTTTATATGGCCGCTGGTAAATGGTGAAACTCATCGTGCATGCATTACCTTTCTCCTTGTAGTCGTCGTAGAAGGAGGCAAGGAACTCATGGGTGAGCTCGACATAGGTGTAGTGGCTTGCATAGGCGAGGTTAGATAGCCCCACACTCGCACACCCACTCAAACGAACAAAATCCACGAAGAATCAAGAGTTCTAGGGTGGTTTTGAGATGTTTGGAGAGAGAGTTTGAGAGAAATAATGAGGAGACAAGGAACCTAGCCTGCCCCGATCTGATTAAGTGGCCGGCGAAAACTATACGGCGGGAGCTATATGGCCGGGTTAGGTAGCTCCCGTCGTATAGTTGCGGCGACAGCGAGGATTAGGGTTTCCCCACGCCAGATCACAACTATACGGCCAGACAAAAATGTCCCGTTGTATAGTTGGTTGTCAAACCTTCTGTATCTGAGACCTCTATTTTGAAAATTTTGTCGATAACTATACGGTCACAACTATACGACTAGAATAAATATTCCCACCATATAGTTGGTCGTTACAACTCCTGGAACATTCTTTTTCATCCAAATTTTCAGAGATGCACTTTTTAATCTGAACAATATGATTAAGCTAGTTTCTACATATAAAACTTAAACTTTATTTTCTACACTAAATCTATGCTTATTCAGTCGATATTTTTACTACTTTTTGACAGCTGCATCTTTATGGGCGCGCTTCCGCAAGAATGTTTGTGAAAAAGTTGTAGGAATGCGATGCGGCTCAGCTGACTATAGAGCCTCGTTTGGAAACCCCAAGAGCAAGGTGTGATGAACACAACAACAAGTTTTCCCTCAGGTATGAAACCAAGGTTATCGAACCAGTAAGAGCAAGGAAACAACTCCAAGGTGTTGCTAACAACTTGGAACCTGCACAACACAAACTCAATACTTTGCCCCAACTTATAGTGAGGTTGTCAATCTCACTGGTTTGCTGAAAACAAATGATTAAACGTATAGTATGGAAGATAGTGATTGCTTGCAGAAATTAAACAGTAACAGTAGATAATGTATCAGTGATAAAGATTGGACCGGAGTCCATAGTTCACTAGAGGTGTTCTCCTTACGATAGATAACATGTTGGGTGAATAAATTATAGCGGGGCAATTGACAGATTGAGAAAGCATAACAATGCATATACTAGACATCTTGATTCCTACGAGATTTGATTGGGCATTACAACAAAATACATAGACCGTAATCCAACTACATATATGACTAATAATCCACCTTCAGGTTATCATCCGAACCCCTTCCAGTATTAAGTTGCAAGCAATAGATAATTGCATTAAGCAATGTGTGTAAAGTAAACAATATGATTGTTCCATGAACAAAGGATTGTTGTTTTCTCCCTAGTAGCAACAAAACATCTACAACCTTAGAGATTTTTGTCACTTCTCCAGATTACTAGAGGCATGAACCTACTATCGAGCATAAATACTCCCTCTTGGAATTGCAAGCATCTACTTGGCCAAGATAGCTACTAACAACAGAGAGCATGCAAGATCACAAATAACATAGACATGATAGAATCAATAATCAATCTGACATAGTATCTCAATATCCATCGGATCCCCACAAACACAACATGTATGATTACAAATAGATGATCTTGATTATGAACGGATCTCACAAGATCTAAACATGGTAGCACAAAGGAGGAGAAACAACCATCTAGCTACTGTATGGACCCATAGTCCCAGGGTGAACTACTCATGCATCACTCCGGAGGCTGGCATGGTGATGAAGAAGGCCTCCGGGATGATCTCTCCCCTCCGGCAGGGTACCGGGAAGAGCTTCATATCCCCCTGATCTAGGGACGATGGTGGTGGCGGCTACGGACTGTTTCATGGAGCTATGATCGGGTACTTAGGATTTCTGCATTGGGGTGACTTTATAGGCAAAGGGGCAAGGTCGGTGGGCGCCCGAGGGGCTCACACCAGGTGGCGGCGCGCACCTGGGCCACGCGTCCCTAGGGTGTGGCCACCTCATGGCCCCCCTTCGGCTGCCCTTCTGAATCCGTATTCGCTCTGGTAAAATATTGACTTTGGCTTTTGTCCCGTCCAATTCCGAGAATATTTCCTTACTAGCTTTTCTTAAACCAAAAACAGCAAAAAACAGGCAACTGGCACTGCGGCATCTTGTTAATAGGTTAGTCCCAGAAAATGTATAAAAATACCTCAAAGTGTAGACAAAACATAACAAAGTTGATACTAAAAAAGCATGGAGCATAAAAAATTATAGATATGTTTACGACGTATCAAGCATCCCCAAGCTTAACTCATGCTCGTCCTCGAGAGGTGACATGCACCATCACAATCTTGATCAAACCATTTGTAAAGCATTGATAGCTGGGATCAAAGTACTCTAAACATGAGCATGAAATATGTAGTTCTAACAATAAGACATAGCAACTATGTTGTAACATGAAAAGGTATAAACAAAGATCATGAATAACAATGCATTGAAAGACGTTTGTCTGTTTCACATATAGAAAACATAGAAAGAGTGGTATTCAGCTTTTCCTTCATGGAGTAGCAAAACATAAATGCATAGGACACCTTCAAAGTTCATAAGGGTGACTAGATACAAATAGTTCAAGAACAAGCAATATCAACATTATGAATCAATCAATAAGTTTTGGGAAAATGCACATAAAACTAAGAATGACAACTATGCTCTCTTATTTCGTGCATAAAGATAGAAGATGGAGACTCAACATAAAAATAAGAAGAAAGTCCCTTCACAGGGAAGTAGGGATTTCAACTTTCATAAAGAGCTTCAAAAAATTATGGTACTTATTAGCTTTCAGCTCTCATTGCCCCTATCATAAGCATCTTGAAGTGATTAAGGTTAAAGTGAAACAAATATGGAGTATATGCTTGACAAATCAAAAGTTGGCAATCCCATGTCCCTTGAGTACGAGGGTGAAGGGAATATGCCCTGAGAGGCAATAATAAAATGTTTATTATGTGTATTCCAAGTATATGATAGATATTTATTTTGCATGATATAATTGTATTAATACGGAAACATTAATACATGTGTGTTTAATAAAAAAAACAGAAAGTTCCTAGTTATGCCTCTCTCATAAACTAGTTCATTGATTAACAAGATGATCATAGTTTCCTGATCATAGACATTGGATGTTGTTAATAACGAGATCACAACATTAGTGTAATGGTGTGATGAACATTCATCCGAAGTATATCATTACGATCAAACTCATTGAGTTTATATTGCTATAACAACTTAAGAAGTGATCCTAATCCTTAGACCATGAGATCATGTCAGTCACTAACACCGTAAGAGTTTCTTGATAACATCAAACGTCACACCGTAACTGGGTGATTATAAAGATGAATTCAAAACTAATAAAGTGTTATGTTGAGAATCATGGATCAAGAGTGGAATTTTTTCATCCCGATGACAGATAGATATACTCTGGGCCCTCTCGGTGATATCACATTGGTTAGCTTGCAAGCAAGTGATTTGATCACTAGAATGGTATATCACGGGAACGAGAAAAGAGTGCATGTCAGTAAAGAGATCAAACTAGGTATGGAGATACCGATGATCGAATCTCGGACATGTAACATATCGTGAAACAAAGGGATTAAGATACAAGCATAAAAGGTTCCGACGATCACAAGAAAAGTCATCGTTGAATGTGTGGGAGTCGGTATGGATCTCCAGGTCCCGCTACTGATTATTGATCGGAGAAGGGTCTCGATCATGTACGCATTATTCGTGAACCATAGGGTGACACACTTAAGGGACACTGACATCCAGTTGGAGCAAATGTTTCATGCCGAAAGAATAAACAAGCACATGAATTTATTTCACTAGATACCGAAACAGGTTTTCGGGTGAAATTGCATAAAGAGGTTATGCATGTGAAATGGAATTCTGGCAAGGGGTTATTTGTGAATGTTTGTCATTAAAGTAATTGACAGAATTCTGAATAAAATAAAAGAGTTTTATTTAATGATAGTTTGCATTAAATTTGGTGGAAATTTAATGGGAATTTGAGTGGGTTTTTGAGTGGAGAAAATTGAAGGGCCATTTTGTGAGTGGAGTGTCCACCCACATGAATGAGGGAGAGGTGGGGGAACCCTCCATGGCCGGCGGCCATGCCCCCTTGGGCTGCCCCCTCCCCTATATAAGGAGCCCCTCCTCTCACTTCTCACTCACACCTCCTCGTGAAGGATCTCTCTCCCCCTCTAGAATTTATCCCCCATGGTATTGGACTAGCGAGATACATGTTCCCGGTGGCTATTCGGCAAGAAAGGGTTGTGCTTCCGCTACATCGCTGGAGCGAGGAGGCGGAGGTTGCTCGGTGTCTTGTACGTGCGTGCGAGCACGGATGCGCTGCTGCTTTGCGACGCTAGGACTTCCTCTCGATCTTGAGATCGGCAAGAGATCGTCTACATCAACCACGAGTTGAAATCGTTAAGCTTTGTCGGTCTTCAAGGGTATGTTCTCTACGGATATACATCCGCCCGTTGTTTGTATCTAGTAGATAGATATTGGTACATAGTTCCCATCGTAGGAAATTTTTTGTTTTCTATGCTAAGAACCCTTCAGTGGTATCAGATCCGGATCTATGCGTAGATGCTTTACACGGGTAGTACACATATGAGTATGTGGGCGATGATGATCATGTTGTTGCTCCTTAGTTGTAATTTTGGATATTGGTGGCATAGTGGATGAAGCGACCCGGACAAACTTTACATGTCCTCGCACATGAGACCTGTTCCATGCTTGACATGCAGCTAGTTTGCATAAGTGTCTAGCGGGTGTCTGTCTCTCCTACTATAGTCAATATCTATTTTGCAACGAGTTGTCAACAATTTGGTTATCCTCGTTGTGGTTCATGTTCGTAGGTAAGAACGGTTCTATCACGAAATCCCTAAGCCACGTAAAACTTGCAATGGATAAATTAGAGGCGTCTAGTTTAGATTGTTGCTGGGCTAGTGTTATGATATGGTGATGTTGTAAGTAGAAGTATGAGATGATACTCTTACAACATACATAGCATGTAATCTCCATAGACCTTGCATTTACAAATATAGGTATGATAGTGATCATACCACGATGCACATGATAGAGATCATATGCGGGAACCATATCATTTCACTAATAAACATGTGATGTTTGATTGCATCTTATATTGCTTGTTTAGCGCTTTGTTAGCATAATAAGATGATCCCTCATTTAAATATCAAGATAAGAATGTGTTCTTCCTTTATTATGCACCGATTATGTTTTCGTCGCTCCAAGACATCACGTGATGATCGGGTGTTCTTGGATCCACGACCATATATCGGGTGTAAAACAGTTACACACGCGAATACTAAGGTTCTAACTTGGCGAGCCTAGCATGTACAGACATGGCCTCGGAACACGGACCAAAAGGTTAAGCATGAGTCATATAGTAGATATGATGCCCATTTGATGCTCGCCTTTGAAGCTACACCGACTCATGTGATGATCGGACTTGGTGTAGTGGATTTGGTTCATGTAATCACCAAAAAGGCACGAGGGATGTCGTTTTTGAGTGGGAGTTCATTCGTAATATGGATTAGTTGAACTCATTCTATCATAAACTTAGTCTAAACTTTACAAATTCTGTTGTAGATGGCACCACCTGATTTTAATTTCAATGTGTTCATGGAGAAAGAGAAACTTGCAACGAACGGTATCAACTTTACCGAATGGGCCATGAATTTGAGGATTCTCCTCTCTGCTGCACAAAAGCAATATGTGCTAGAAGCGCCGCTAGGCCCCCCACCCCTTGAGGATGCCCCTGACGAGGAGAAGAATGTCTATCAGACTCGTCAGGAGGACCACAACTTAGTTCATTGCGGCATATTGTATGGGCTAGAGCCGGAACTTCGAAAGCGTTTCGAAAACGGCAATGCATTTGATACAATGGGTGAGTTGAAAATGATTTTCGACACACATGCTGCTGTAGAGAGCTACAATGCTTCAGAAAAGTTCTTTAGCTGCATGATGGAAGAGCACAGTTCCATTAGTGAGCATGTACTCAAGATGTCAGGTTACGCCGATAAGCTTGTGTCCTTGGGAATAACGATTCCCATTGACTTAGGCATCCATTGTGTTCTGCAGTCTCTGCCACCTAGCTATAAGAGCTTCATGATGAACTATAATATGCAAGGCATGAAGAAGTCTCTCCCCGAGCTTCTGTCAATGCTTGAAACTGCAGAAGTGGAGATCAAAAAGGAACATCAAGTGTTGATGATCAATAGGAACACTGGTTTCAAGAAAGACAAGAAGGTAAAACAGAAGGGAAGTAAGGGTGGAAAGCCGGTTGACGTGCCTGAAAAGAAACCCCGAGTTGGACCTAAGTCTGATACCGAGTGCTACTATTGTAAGGGGATCCCTTTGAAGCTTAATCGCCCCAAGTATTTGGCAGACAACAAGGCCGGCAAGGCAAACAAAGGTATATATGATATACATGTTATTGATATGTACTTGACTATTGCTCGCAGTAGCACCTGGGTATTTGATACCGGTTCAGTTGCTAATATTTGTAACTCGAATTAGGGGCTGCAGAACAAGCGACCGCTAGCAAGGGGTGAGGTCAAGATGCGTGTCGGCAATGGATCAAGCGTTGAGGTGATCGTCGTCGGAACGCTACCTCTCCACTTGCCGTCGGGGTTAGTAATAAACTTGAAGAATTGTTATCTGGTGCCAGCACTTAGCATGAACATTGTATCTAGATCGTGTTTAATGTGAAGTGGTTATTCATTTAAATCCGAGAACAATGGTTGTTCCATTTATATGAATGAAATATTTTATGGTCATGCACCGATGATGAGTGGTTTATTTCTATTGGATCTCGATAATAATGTTACACATATTCATAATGTTGATGCTAAAAGGATTAAACTAAATGATAATATATCCGCATATGTGTGGCACTGCCGTCTAGGTCATATTGGCGTTAAACGCATGAACAAGCTCCACTCGGATGGACTTTTGGAATCACTTGATTTTGAATCATTTGATACATGTGAGCCATGCCTTATGGGCAAGATGACTAGAACGCCGTTTTCCGGTTCAATGGAACGGGCGACAGATTTATTGGAAATCATAAATTCTGATGTATGTGGTCCAATGAGTGTGTCGGCACGAGGTGGATATCGTTATTTTGTTACTTTCATGGATGATTTGAGTAGATACGGTTATATCTACTTGATGAAACACAAGTCTGAAACCTTTGAAAAGTTCAAGGAATTTCAGAATGAAGTGGAAAATCATCGTAATAGAAAGATCAAATTTCTACGGTCCGACCGTGGAGGTGAGTATCTAAGTTACGAGTTTAGCACTCACATAAAAGAGTGTGGAATTGTTTCACAACTCACACCTTCCGGAACACCATAGAGAAATGGTGTGTCGGAACATCGTAACCGTACTTTATTAGATATGGTTCGATCTATGATGTCTCTGACGGACTTGCCGTTGTCATTTTGGGGTTATGCACTAGAAACTGTTGCATTCACTTTAAATCAGGCACCATCTAAATCCGTTGAAAAGACACCGTATGAATTGTGGTTTGGAAACAAACCTAAGATGTCATTTCTTAAAGTTTGGGGATGCGATGTTTATGTGAAGAAACTTCAACCAGATAAACTCGAACCCAAAGCGGAAAAATGTGTCTTCATAGGATACCCTAAGGAAACTATTGGGTATTCCTTGTATCACAAATCCGAGGGCAAGGTTTTTGTATACGGAGGATAACTAAGGATATGTTTCTTGTATACGGAGGTGAAGAAGAGCTCGTCGCTAAGTGTTATGTCGACGCTAGCTTTGACACCGATCCGGACGACTCTAAGTCTCAATCCGGATACGTTTTTCTCATGAATGGCAGAGCGGTTAGTTGGAGGAGCTCCAAACAACCTGTGGTGGCGTATCAACAACGGAGGCCGAATATGTTGCTGCTTCAGAAGCGTCTCAGGAAGCGGTTTGGATGAAGGAGTTCATATCCGAACTAGGTGTGGTTGCAAACGCGTTGGACCCAATGGTGATCTATTGTGACAACAATGGTGCCATTGCCAATGCCAAAGAGCCAAGGTCTCACAAGCATTCCAAGCATATTAAGCGCCGGTTTCACTCCATCCGCGAGCATGTCAAGGATGGAGATATAAAGATTCGTAAAGTACATACGGATCTCAATGTAGCAGATCCGTTGACTAAAACTCTCCCTAGAGCAAAACATGATCTACACCAGAACTCCATGGGTGTTAGATTCATCACTATGTAACTAGATTATTGTGTCTAGTGCAAGTGGGAGACTGAAGGGAATATGCCCTGAGAGGCAATAATAAAATGTTTATTATGTGTATTCCAAGTATATGATAGATGTTTATTTTGCATGCTATAATTGTATTAATACGGAAATGTTAATACATGTGTGTTTAATAAACAAACAGAAAGTTCCTAGTTATGCCTCTCTCATAAACTAGTTCGTTGATTAACAAGATGATCATAGTTTCCTGATCATAGACATTGGATGTTGTTAATAACGAGATCACAACATTAGTGTAATGGTGTGATGAAAATTCATCTGAAGTATAGCATTACGATCAAATTCATTGAGTTTATATTTCTATAACAACTTACGAAGTGATCCTAATCCTTAGACCATGAGATCATGTCAATCACTAACACCGGAAGAGTTTCTTGATAACATCAAACGTCACACCGTAACTGGGTGATTATAAAGATGGATTCAGAACTAATAAAGTGTTTTGTTGAGAATCATGGATCAAGAGTGGAATTTGTTCATCCCGATGACGGATAGATATACTCTGGGCCCTCTCGGTGATATGACATTGGTTAGCTTGCAAGCAAGTGATTTGATCACTAGAATGTTATATCACGATAACGAGAAAAGAGTGCATGTCTGTAACGAGATCAAACTAGGTATGGAGATACCGATGATCGAATCTCGGACATGTAGCATATCGTGAAACAAAGGGATTAAGATACAACCGTAAAAGGTTCCGACGATCACAGGAAAAGTCATCGTTGAATGTGTGGGAGTCAGTATGGATCTCCAATTCCCGCTACTGATTATTGATCGGAGAAGGGTCTCGATCATGTCCGCATTATTTGTGAACTGTAGGGTGACACACTTAAGGGACACTGACATCCAGTTGGAGCAAATGTTTCATGCCGAAAGAATAAACAAGCGCAGGAATTTATTTCACTAGATACCGAAAAGGTTTTCGGGTGAAATTGCATAAAGAGGTTATGCATGTGAAATGGAATTATAGCAAGGGGTTATTTGTGAATGTTTGTCATTAAAGTAATTGACAAAATTCTGAATAAAATAAAAGAGTTTTATTTAATGAGAGTTTGCATTAAATTTGGTGGAAATTTAATGGGAATTTGAGTGGGTTTTTGAGTGGAGAAAATTGAAGGGGCATTTTGTGAGTGGAGTGTCCACCCACATGAATGAGGGAGAGGTGGGGGCACCCTCCATGGCCGGCGGCCATGTCCCCTTGGGCTGCCCCCCTCGCCTATATAAGGAGCCCCTCCTCTCACTTCTCACTCACACCTCCTCGTGAAGGATCTCTCTCCCCCTCTAGAATTTATCCCCCATGGTTTTGGACTAGCGAGATACATGTTCTCGGTGGCTATTCAGCAAGAAAGGGTTGTGCTTCCACTGCATCGCTGGAGCGAGGAGGCGGAGGTTGCTCGGTGTCTTGTACGTGTGTGCGAGCAGGAATGCGCTGCTGCTTTGCGGCGCTAGGACTTCCTCTCGATCTTGTGATCGGCAAGAGATCGTCTACATCAACCACGAGTTGAACTCGTTAAGCTTTGTCGGGCTTCAAGGGTATGTTCTCTATGGATATACATCCGCCTGTTGTTTGTATCTAGTAGATAGATCTTGGTACATAGTTCCCATCGTAGGAAAATTTTTGATTTCTATGCTGCGAACCCTTCAGAGGGTTGTTCCTCATGCTACTCCACTTTAGTCATAAGCAAGTTCTTTTCATTGTAAGTATATGTGTATCATACAGAACTGCCAACGGGGTACCCCTTGCCCCATGACACAAGAGTTATCCCATATCAAAATGACAAGTTAACAAATAGTGAGCATCTCAACGATCCTTTTATTTACCATGAGCATGATGCATATTTTTTTCTCTTCTCTTTTTTTCTATATATTTTTTCCTGGGGATGCTTCATAGATTGCTCACTATGGTGATGCTGCAAATTTCTACCATGATTAGGAATGGATTAGGCTAGCCGCCCAGGCGTTTCTCTAACACATATACAATACTTCATGGATTTACAAGCTCCCCTTTTATTTCACACCGCCGACATCCATAAACAAAAGATCATGATATCAACTGGGTAATATGTACAGGTGTTGAAAGCGTTCTCCATGACAGCATGGTTATGCTAATTCCCAACTTATAAGTGCAAGCATATACAACATAGATGACACAATGGTTCAAGTTTATTAGGTGCAAGAAATAAAGTGTGCCATCAAGTTTGCGAGAGATTTAATCACTAATTTTCACATAACAAGTTTAATTTGGAAGATAGATAAAACATGAATATACTTGGAATGGTGTAACACACCATGCATAGGAATTTATAGTGTACTCTTTGGAATAACTTGGTTTCTTGGGAATTGGATGCATGAGTAGAGCTTACTCAGTACAAGTAGAGGCTAGCAAAAGACTGGGAGCGATCAACTAAGAGAGCAATTATGGCCATAATCATGCAGAACGACAAAACATTATCAACCAAAGCATAAAGTGGTACCACAAGTCAAAAACTAAATGATCATAGAGGCTAAGGTGACTGGTTCATAGTCATAACATGGTGGAAGCATGTGCCAAGTCAACCCAAACAAAGAATCAAAGGAGAATACCACAGTATTATGCTTTTGTATGCTAAAACAATGCATGATTCTTTCAAGGCACATTAAGCAATCTCAATTGTTTGGAACAAGTCATTCTACAGCAATAATCACTAAGCATAAGGTCAAAGCAACATCTAGCATGACATGATAAAGTCTAGGACAGAGTCAAAACGATGCTCCTATTGTACCACTTAAGCATGAAACTTTCTACTCCTTTCCAACACCAATCAACTTATTTGAAACAACACATGAAACTAGGGGTCCAACTAATTTATTCAAGCAAACCAAACAAAACAAAACCAAAAATGAAAACTAAGACGCTCCAAGAACAACACAACAATGCATGAAATAATAAAAATGAAGTGTCTAGAAAGAGACCTGAGATTTTTATTGATGAAGAAGGGGATGCCTTGGGCATCCCCAATATTTGACGCTTGTACCTTCTGAATATTTCTTGGGGTGACACGACGTGGCATCCCCAAGATTGAGATTTTTCCATTCTTCATCTCATTATATCATTCTTCCCCTACACTTGAAAATTTCCTTCATAAAAAACTTCACACAATCTTCATTAGCAACATTAGTGCATTCAAGATAATAAGCCTTTGGGTTTAGTTTCAACACAAATAAAACTTTCATTAGAACACAAGCAACTGTAGCAATTCCTTTAAAAAGCTCAAGTGATCAAAGAGAACTAAAAAAGAAACCAATTAAGAGGCAAATGCAAATAATGGCAGAAATCTGTCAAAACAGACCAACAGGTAGAAAACGATTTTTTCGAAGACCTTCTATTGCTCAAATAAAAAAAATTCATCTATCGAAAGTTAGATAACAACCTAGGGCATAAGCTAAGAAAATTACAGCTCAATCCGACATACAGGTATTTTTCCCGAATTTTTACAGTGAAGCACAAAAATCTATTTCGGGAAAGCAACTTTCCCAAATCTTACTTCTCTCTCATTAGAGGTTATTCTTGGCACAAAAACCACACAAAAAGGATAAGGAGAGGTTATTATAGACGTAATAACTTACAAGACTCAACAAAATAAAAACCTAACGAAATTTGGTTATCTCCCAATTAGTACTTTTATTTAACGCCTTTAAGTTAGGCATAGGAAGCAAGAATCAAATATTTTCAAATGAAGGAGCATTAACATAAAATTTTGCTTTAACAGGATAAGAAAACGGTATCTTATCTCTCTTCTTAGGGAAGTTTTATAAACCTTTCTTGAGTGGGAATTGATATTTAATGGTGCCTTCCTTTATATCAATAATGGCACCAACAGTTCTAAGAAAAGGTCTTCCCAAAATAATAGGACAAGAAGCATTGCAATCAACATCCAAAACATAGAAATCAACAGGGACAAAGGCATTGTTAACCATAATAAGAACATCCTTAATACTCCCCATAAGTTTCTTTTTAGCATTATCATCAAGTTGGACATCTAAATAGCAATCTTCCAAAGATGGAAAATCAAGCATTTCATAAATCTTTCTAGGCATAATAAAGACACTAGAACCAAGGTCACATAAAGCTTTGAGATCAAAATCATTCACTCTCATATTAATGATGGGTTCCCAACCATCTTCTAATTTCCTAGGAATAGAAGCTTTATGTTTCAATTTTTCTTCTTTAATTTTAATGAGAGCATCTGTAATGTGTTTTATAAAATCCATATTCATAGCACTAGCATTAGGACTTCTATCAAGCTTTTGTAGGAACATAATTACTTCAGAAATATTGCAACCATCAAGATCAAAATCAAACTTAGCATCATAGGTAGTAGAACCATTGTTTCCCATATTTCGAATTTTTTTAGCATTCTTATTAGGTGTAGGAGTGGGGACTTCTTGTGGTTTGCTAGCATCAAAATTGGTAGTGGTAATAGTACAAATACTATTATTTCTACCAATTCCATCTTCTCTTTCCCACTTAGCATGCAATTTAGCTAACGGTCTAACATTTTCATCAATTATAACTTGTATGGCATGTGTAGCAGTAAAGGTATTTTCCATGGTTTCAGGTTTAGCAGCCATTTTATTAATCAAAGAGGATTGTGCCTCAGACAAAGATGAAATATTTTTATCAAAATTCAAAATCTTTTCCTCCACGATTTTATTGAAAGTAGTTTGTTTACTAATAAAGTCTTTAAGCATGAATTCAAGTTCAGAGGGATCACTTCTATTGTTGTTGTAGGAATTTCCATAAGCATTACCATTATTGGGAGGATATGGCCTATAATTATTATTACCAAAATTATTCCTATAGGAATTGTTGCTGAAATTGTTATTTCTAACGAAGTTCACATCAACTTGATCTTCTTGAGCAACCAAAGAGGCTAAAGGAACATTATTTGGATCAATATGAGCTTTTCCATTAACAAGCATAGACATAATAACATCAATTTTGTCACTCAAAGAGGAGGTTTCTTCAATAGAGTTTACCTTCTTACCTTGTGGAGCTCTCTCAGTGTGCCATTCAGAATAGTTAACCATCATATTATCAAGGATCTTTGTTGCAGCACCCAAAGTAATGGCCATAAAGGTACCTCCAGCAGCAGAATCCAACATATTTCTTGAAGAAAAATTCAGTCCTGCATAAAAGGTTTGGGTAATCATCCAAGCAGTCGGTCCATGAGTGGGAAGATTCTTTACCAAAGATTTCATTCTTCCCCAATCTTGAGCACCATTTTCGTTATCAAGTTGTTTAAATTTCATTATTTCACTTCTCATAGATATAATCTTAGCAGGAGGATAGTATTTTCCAATAAAAGCATCTTTGCATTTAATCCAAGAACCAATACTATTTCTAGGCAAGGATAGCAACCATTCTCTAGCTTTTCCTCTCAAAGAGAAAGGAAACAATTTAATTTTAATAATATCTCGATCTACATCCTTATATTTTTGCATCTCACAAAGTTCAACAAAGTTATTAAGGTGAGCAGCAGCATCATCAGACCTAGCACTAGAAAATTGCTCTTTCATAACAAGATTCAACAAAGCAGGTTTAATTTCATAAAAAGTGGCATCAGGAGCAGGTGGAGCAATAGGTGTGCAAAGGAAATCATTGTTCTTTGTACTAGTGAAGTCACATAACTTGGTGTTTTCATGAGTGTTCATTTTTGCAAAGTTGAAGCAAGCCAACAATAGTAGCAACTAAAGCAGGAACTAATTTTTGTGTGTGTTTTTTATAAGAAAAGGCAAACCAAACAAAACTAATTTTTTTGTATTTTTGATAGAAAGAAACAAGCAAACCAAAGCAAAAGAAACTAAGCAAAACAAAAACAAAGTAAAGCGATTGGTTGTCCACTTGTGATGCTATACAAGTTTGTAACAGTTGATTCCCCTTATTGAGGGAATCCAAATGCCTCACAACATTGTTGAGAAGTGATTTTATATGGCCATTGGTAAATGGTGAAACTCATCGTGCATGCATTACCTTTCTCCTTGTATTCGTCATAGAAGGAGGCGAGGAACTCATGGGTGAGCTCGACATAGGTGTAGTGGCTTGCATAGGTGAGGTTAGATAGCCCCACACTCGCACACCCACTCAAACAAACAAAATCCATGAAGAATCAAGAGTTCTAGGGTGGTTTTGAGATGTTTGGAGAGAGAGTTTGAGAGAAATAATGAGGAGAGGAGGAACCCTAGCCTGCCTTGAGCTGATTAAGTGGCCAGGGAAAACTATACGGCAGGAGCTATATGGCCGGGTTAGGTAGCTCCCGTAGTATAGTTGCGGCAAGAGCGAGGATTAGGGTTTCCCCACGCCAGATCACAACTATACGGGCGCAACTATATGGCCGGAAAAAATGTCCCGTTTTATAGTTGGTTGTCAAACCTTCTGTATCTGAGACCTCTATTTTGAAAATTTTGTCGATAACTATACGGTCGCAACTATACGGCTGGAATAAATATTCCCACCGTATAGTTGGTCGTTACAACTCCTGGAACATGCTTTTTCACCCAAATTTTTAGAGATGCACTTTTTAATATGAACAATATTATTAAGCTAGTTTCTACATATAAAACTTATGTAGGGTTTCGTAGCATGGAAAACAAAAAATTTCTACCGCATACAAACAAACAAGCCAAGATCTATCTACTAGATTGTAGCAACGAGTTGATGGAATAACTCACCCTCAAAGATTCCAAAGTGTTTAACGAGAGTGGATTCTCATGGGTGATGTAGTCATACTCTTTCCGATCTCAAGATCGCGTAGACGATCCTTCCCAAGGCTGCATGGCGCTTCCTGATCGGTCACACGTTCGGTACTCGACGAAGACCTTCCTCTCCCTTGTTCCAGCGGGCAGCGGAGGTTGTAGCACTCTCCTCGTGATTCCGGCAGCACAACGGCGTGGTACCGGAAGTAGAGGGGAGATCTCGCAGGGCTTCGCCTTAATCCAGAGCAAGTATGGTGGACTATGAGAGTGAGCCTCGGCGATCTAGAGTTTAGACGCACCAAGGAGGAGCAAGGCCGGCGGCTAGGGTTTATCTAGGCGGCGGCGGCTTGCCCTAGGCGGCGGCAGCAGGAGGTGGCGGCGCCGGGCTAGGGTTTGCGGGTGGAGGTATTGTGTGCTAGGAGGGGCAGCCCTGCCCCTCCTTATATAGTTGGAGGGGGCGCGCCAGGGGAGGGGATTCCCTCCCCAACTCGGTTTCCCAAGTGGGCCGGTGGTGGAGGGGAGGAACTCCTCCCCAAGTAGGTTTCCTACTTCCCCTCCACCTTCCAAAATAGCCGTTTGACTTTTCCAATTGGCGTTTGACTTTTCAAACTAGGATTTGATTAAACCCTTTATTTTGTTCAGCGATGACACCTAGTACATGATGCAATCATTCTAACTTGATATGACACATTCATGTACCCTTCCCCTCCAGAGTGCCGGACATTCCAGAACCTTCTAGAACATTCCTGATGAAAACACCGGAACCATTCTCCAACCCCGAAACAGGACTTTCCTTATATGAATCTTATTCTCCGGACCATTCCGGATCTCCTCGTGATATCCCGGATCCCATCCGAGACTCCGAACAACATTCAGTCTCTTACTCATCATTCCATAACTACTCAAACAACGTCGAATCCTTAAGTGTGTCTCCCTACGGTTCGTGAATTATGCGGACATGATCGAGACACTTCTCCGAACAATAACCAATAGAGGAATCTGGAAATTCATATGTCTCCCACATATTTCTATGATTACTTTGCGATCGAATGAACCACTTACATACGATACCAATTTCCCTTTGTCTCACGATAGTTTACTTATCCGAGGTTATGATCGTCAGTATCTCTGCATACCTAGTTCAACCTCGTTACTGATAAGTACTCTTTTCTCGTTCCCGTGATATGTGATCCCTTATGAGCCAGGCACATGCTTGCAATCTGATTGTATGACATTTCACCGAGAGGGCCCAGAGTATATCTATCCGTCATATGGATGGACAAATCTCACTCTTGATCCATGTGTCTCAACCAATACTTTTCGAACACTCAATGCCACCTTTATAGCCACCCAGTTACGGTGTGGTGTTTGATGTTGTTAGACCCCTCCTTTATAAAGGAAGGATCCCTATGATTGCAATGCTAGTCCCTGGATAAATGCTAGCATCCACAGTTTAAGATGAAGTACACAGATACAAAAGTCATTTATTACATTCATTCCAGAGATAAAACATAGTCTTTTACAACTCAGGGCCAAAGGCCTAATACAAGAGTTTAAGGAATAAGTAAATAAACATAAGTATTCATCTTCATGTGCCACAGACAAGCATGTTGAGTGTAGACTCATGACTCCTACTCATCATCGGAGTAACCTGCAACATCACAAGTTACAGCCACAGAGGGTCAATACTTTGGAATAGTATTGGCAAGTGATACCTTAGTATATTTTAGGTGGACTATATTACTATATGCATTTTGGCTAAGTGTAGCTTGGCTTGCTTTGCTTGAAATCAGGTTTTACCTATTAGTTGAAATATCTAAGTTTTTCTTTGTCAAAAAATTCCCAAGAAACCACCAATAGACATTGGGGTCCTTCACCCTTGTTCACCCACAAATTTTACTTAGAAGTTGGAGTGATGAGATTCTTGTAGCTTCCATGTCTTGATGCTCAAATTGTCCATTGCCTTGGACTAGGCTAAGTACTTAAGTTTTCCATCTGCAGAGGTTGTGCACTTTCCCCACCAGACTTGGTTTCCCAAGACAGGACCTTTCAGAAGCCTTTCCTTAGTCAAATGGACGTGTTCCATCCTATCATCCCAACTACCACCAACTGTCCAAATGACTAAGTTCTAGCAACCTATATGATCAAGGCAGAGCCCATATTGCCAAGTGGTTGCACTGTAAGCTTTCTCAACACTTGGCCTCCAAATCCCTTTGTGCATGGGTGGCTTACCACAAGTGAGATACACAACCCAAGTCCATGGCCTTGTGTAACCACTCAACATAACCCAATCTTTCCATTCCACCCAGGAGGTTCATTTGACTTAGTTGTTTTTATTAGGAAAGCATAAGTCTCATGACTTAGAAATATTTTCACCATAGTAAGTGTAGGTTTTTCCCAACCCTTGTTTGCTAAATAGCTAGGCTAAGCATAGTAAGATAACTTAACTTAGGAAAATTCCTTAACAATTCTACAATTCTACACTACATGGGATTTCCCAACTTAGCATTAGGCAAAATAACATGCAAGACTTAGCAAAATAACTAATGCTAGTACAAAACATAGGATAGAAATATTCATGAAAATATCACTTGCCTTGGTAATGGGGAGAGTAGCACTCTTCACAATCACAATCACTAGCCAAATCTACACAAAATTATAGCATACAATTACACACAGTTTTATACAATCAAAAATAATATGAATGCATGTATGCAAGAATTTACTAAGTGGTGATTTTTGAAATGCTACCAAGCATGTGCATGATACTGAAACATAACAGGACACAAAATTTGTCAAAACAAACTTATTTAACATTAAAACCAATTACCAAAACAAATCTATACTCAAAATACCTTTAAACATGATTCCACAAATAAAGTCATTTTAATGGTTACTATTTGTTAAACAAATTGGATATTCAGAAAGGTTTTGTTTCACTGAATCCAACGGTATAAAATTTGTAAAATTCTAATGTGGCATTCAAAAGTTATAGCAGTTTGAAGTTTGGATCTAAATCAGGTTTTAAATTCTGTTTTTGAATTTAACCTAGCCACGCGTCGCAACCTCACTGGTGCATACCGGTTCGCGCGGATCGAGCTCTGCGGACCGCACGATTTAAATGAGATCTGGCGGCTCAAACACACGCGTACCCCTTCGTCCTATTTCTATTCTACGCCACAGGATCTAGATCCAACGCTCTCAAACACTCTGACCACACTCTGGCGGCGCTAGCTACCGACAGCGGCAATGAAGTCGACTACGGTGGCGCCGGCGTTCTAGATCGTCCGCGAGAGAGAGAAGGGTCATACCAGGTTCGCCGGAGGCTGCTGAAGCTCGACGTAGTCTTGGTTTGCGGAGGGGCGCTCTGAAATGGGCTCTGGATCTCGTCGGAGTTGTGTCTGGCGTCGGGTGGAGGTTGTCGGAGTAGTTGCCGAGGTTCCGCGCCGCCCTAACACGAACCAGCGGGTTTAGGAGATGTGTAGGACAATTGCGAACACGCTCGGGTGAAGGAGAAAGCAAGGGGGTGCACGAAACTTACTGAGATTGGTCGCCGGAGTTGGGGTGGTCGTCAGGTGCTTGCGGCGTCGAGTGGATACGCGAGGGGCAAGACGGATGATCTGATGTGGTTAGGAGGTGCGCAGGATGATTACGAAGTGTCTCGAACAAACCAGAGGGAAAGGGGCGCACGGGGATCACCTGAATCGACCGCCGGAGTTAGCTCTGTCTATGGCGGTCTCGAGTGAGTCGTGGGCAGCCTGGTGGCGTGAATGTAGAATTGGCTGGGGGAAAATGACTGCGAGGAGGTGGGGATCTTATAGCCGGTGCCTCGACAGGAAACGCCCAAGTTTTAATGCCCAATTAAGCCGCGCCATTACCGGCAGTGACTGCAGCTGCGACGTGGTCGCGGGCGTGGTTTGTGGAAGACGATGATAGCATGGACAGGGCCCGCTCGTCAGCGAAAGGTGCGAGGTGGAGGTGGGGTATGGTCGTCAGCGACAGAACGCGTGAGCTCGCGCGTGAGAAAAGAAAAGGGAACTCCCGGGTGGGCTAGTTGGGCTCGATCCTCTGCTGGGCCAGAAACCTAGCGCTCGGCCCTTTTCCTTTGTTTAGTCCTTTTTCTTTTCTAATTCGATTTTCTGATTGGATTTTCAAATGGTTTCAAATACAATTTGAATTCAAATTCTCCTGAGGTTTTGCAGGGGTGAATTGTTCTCACAATAGGTCAAAACTCGTGGGGCTACCTTGCAATGGCTTGGTCAAACTTGGATTTCAAACAAGAGAGGCTTTGCATCTGTTTTGAAAATGTTTGGAAAAGGGATTTTGAATTTCTTTCTAAATTTGAAACTTTGGTTAACCCTCCTCTCCTAAACTTTCCAACAATGGGGCAAGCAAACAAGTTCCTAAACATTCAAGTTTCAAATGGTGTAGGTCTTTTGAATTAAATCTGTCCACATAAAATCATAACATCAAAAGCTTCTGTTTTTCTGAAATGATTTTGAGAAAATCTCTAAATGATGATGAATGCAAGGATGATATGCATGAGTTTTGGAATATGAATTTAGGGATGTTATAGATGTCATCAAAGTATCCTTCCGGTGAAGGTGATATGCATGATCTCATGGTCCAATGAATTAGGTTACTATGTATCAGAAAGCATATAGCAATTGAACTATTAAAATGACTTGATCTTTATGCTACGCTTATCTATAGGAGTATGTCCACCATATCATTCTCCTAACAATATGATCTTGTTGTTAATAACATCTCAATGTTCATGATAGGGAAACCACAATCATTTATTAACCAACAAGCTAGTATTATAAAGAGGCTTTACTAGGGACTCTATTTTAGTTTACAAATCACACAAGTATTAATGTTTCCTTGTTAATACTATTATAGCATGAATGTAAACATTTATCATAAACACAAAGATATAATAATAACTACATTTATTATTGCCTCTAGGGCATATCTCCAACAGTCTCCCACTTGCACTAGAGTCATCTAATCTAGATTACATGGTAATATACCGAACACCCATGGCAGTTAGGTGTTGGTCATGTTTTTTCCCTCGGGAGAGGTTTAGTCAACGGATCCGCCACATTTAGATCTGTGTGTACTTTGAAAATCTTTATGTCCCCATCTTGGACATGTTCCCGAATAGCGTGAAAACGTAGCTTGATGTGCTTCAGCTTCTTGTGTGGCCTTGGTTCTTGCGCATTGGCTATGGCGCCCATGTTATCACAGTAGATAGACATTGGGTCCACAAGACTAGGAACCACACCCAGCTCGTAATGAACTCTTTCATCCATATCGCTTCTTGTGAAGCCTCCAAGCATCCATGTATTCCGATTCTTGAAGATCTCGCCACAACGCTTTGCTTTGCACTCCTCAGCTAACTCATCGCACCATTCAAAGTAAATACGTATCCAGATTGTGATTTAGAATCATCCGGATCGGTGTTCCAACTAGCATCGGTGTAACCATTAACAACGAGCTGTTCATCACCTCCATAAGAAAGAACCATATCCTTAGTTCTTCTCAAGTACTTAAGGATGTTTTTGACCGCTGTCCAATGATCCACTCCTGGATCACTTTGATATCTGCTAGTTAAACTAACAGGATATGCAATGTCGGGTCTAGTACATAGCATGGCATACATTAGAGATCCTATGGCTGAGGCATAGGGAGTCTTACTCATCCTTTCTCTATCTTCTGCCATTGTAGGACTTTGAGTTTTACATAAGATCGTATTGGGCAACATGGGCAAGAACCCTTTCTTGCTATCTTCCATTCCAAACCTATTTATAACTTTGTACAAATATGTACTTTGTGACAATGATATTAGGCGTCTCGATCTATCTCTATAAATCTTTATGCCTAATATGTAAGCTTCTTCGCCAAGATCTTTCATTGAAAAACTATTATTCAAATATTCCTTGACACTATTAAGAAGGTCTACATCATTCCCAATCAACAATATGTCATCTACATATAGTATTAAGAATGCTACAGAGCTCCCACTCACTTCCTTGTAAATACAAGCTTCCCCATAAGTTTGTATAAAACCAAAACTTTTGATCACCTTATCAAAACATTGATTCCAACTTCGGGATGCTTGCTTCAATCCATAGATGGACCGTTGAAGTTTGCATACCTTGTTAGCATCTTTAGAATCGACAAAACCTTTGGGTTGCATCGTATACAACTCTTCATCAATGTCTCCATTGAGGAACGCTGTTTTGACATCCATCTGCCATATCTCATAATCATAATATGCAGCGATTGCTAACATAATCCTCACAGACTTTAGCTTTTCTACCGGTGAGAAAGTCTCATCGTAGTCAACTCCTTGAATTTGTCAAAACCCTTTTGCGACAAGTCAAGCTTTATAGATGAACATTACCATCAAGATCTGCTTTCTTCTTGAAAATCCATTTGTTCTCGATGACCTTCCTACCATCCGAAGTCCACCAAAGTCCATACTTGGTTTTCGTACATGGATCCAATCTCGATTTCTGGCTTCTTGCCATTTATTGGAATCTGGGCTCATCATCGCTTCCTCATATGTCGCAGGTCATCGGTGTTGTCCACCAACATGACACTCATAACGGGATCATACCAATCAGGGTGGTACGAGTTCTCGTTGACTGCATGAGGCTCAGAGCAACTACAACCAAAGTTTCATGATCATCATCATTAGCTTCCTCTTATTGGTGCAGCACCACAGAACTTCTTCCGGTTTGCGCTACTCGCAAGTTCGAGAGAAGGTTCGACAACCTCGTCGAGTTCTACTTTCCTTCCAAATACTTCTTTCGAGAGAAATTCCTTCTAGAAAGGATCCATTCTTGGCAATGAAGATTTTGCCCTCGGATCTATGATAGAAGGTATACCCAATAGTTTCCTTCGGGTATCCTATGAAGACGCATTTTTCCGCTTTGGGTTCAAGCTTGTCCGGCTGTAACTTCTTTACATAGGCTTCGCAACCCCAAACTTTAAGGAACGAAAATTTAGGTTTCTTCCCAAACCATAATTCATACGGTGTTGTTTCAACGGATTTAGATGGTGCCCTATTTAAAGTGAATGCGGCTGTTTCTAATGCATAACCCCAAAATGATAGCGGTAAATCTATAAGTGACATCATAGAACGAACCATATCTAAGAGAGTTCGATTGCGACGTTCGGACACACCATTATGCTGTGGTGTTCCCGACGGTGTCAATTGTGAAAGTATTCCGCATTTCTTCAAATGCTCGCCAAACTCTTAACTTAGATATTCACCTCCACGATCAGAACGTAGAAATTTAATCTTCTTGTTACGTTGATTCTCTACCTCACTTTGAAACTCCTTAAACTTCTCGAAAGTTTCGTACTTATGTTTCATGAAATAGATATACCCATATCTACTCAAGTCATCCGTAAAGGTAAGAACATAACGATAACCACCGCGCGATGCTACACTCATTGGACCACACACATCGGTATGTATGATTTCCAATAAGTCCGTAGCTCGCTCCATCATACCAGAAAATGGAGTCTTAGTCATTTTACCCATCAGACATGCTTCGCATCTTTCAAGTGATTCGAAATCAAGTGATTCAAGAAGTCCATCGGAATGGAGTTTCTTCATACGCTTCACTCCAATGTGACCAAGACAACAGTGCCACATATAGGTCGAGTTATCGCTCGATTTTAAACGTTTAGCCTCAATGTTATTAATATGTGTATTTCCACTATCGAGATTCAATAAGAATAGACCATCTATCAAAGGTGCATGTGCATAAAACATATTACTCATATAAATCGAACAACCATTATTCTCTGACTTAAACAAGTAACCGTCTCGCAATAAACAAGATCCTGATATAATGTTCATGCTCAACACAGGTACAAAATAACAATTATTTAAGCATAAAACTAATCCCGATGGTAGATGAAGAGGTAGCGTGCCGACCGCGATCACATCAACCTTTGATCCGTTTCCAACGCGCATCGTCACCTCGTTCTTCGCTAGCTTCCGTTTATTCTGCAGCACCTATTTCGAGTTACAAATATGAGCAACCGAACCAAGATCAAATACCTGCACTACTACGAGTACTAGTGAGATACACATCAATAACATGTATATCGGATATACCTTTCTTATTGATGTTGCCGTTCTTCAAATCCGCCAAGTACTTTGGGCAATTCCGCCCAAAGGACCTTCTCCCTTGCAAGAAAAGCACCCAAGATCGTGCTTAGGTCCAGCCTTGGTCTTCTTCGGTTGCGGTAACTTTCTTACCACCCTTCTTGAAGTGTCCCTTTTGCTTAGACTTTCCTTTCTTGAATTTGGTGGTCTTATTGACCATCAACACTTGGTGCTCTTTCTTGATCTCCACTTCTGCAGATTTCAACATGGCGAAGAGTTCTCGCAACTTCTTGTTCATGTTTTGCATATTGTAGTTCATCACAAAGTTCTTGTAACTTGGTGGTAGTGATTGGAGGACACGATAAATCCCCAAAGCATTAGGAATCACTATACCCAAGCTTTGAAGTTTGTTTGTGTGCCCAGACATCTTAAGCACATGCTCACTAACGGAGCTGCCCTCTTCCATCTTGCAGTTAAAGAACTTTTCAGAAGCCTCATAGCTCTCAATTGCCGTGTGAGTCTCAAAGATAAATTTGAGATCACGGACAATATCATGTGGGTCTGAATTCTCAAACCTTTTCTGAAGCTCTGATTCTAAACCATACAAGATAGCACACTGAACTGTGGAGTACTGAGTCTTCCGAGCGAGGTAAACATTCTTTACTTCATCGGTAGCAGCTGCAGTGGGTCACCCAATGTGCATCCAAAGACATAGGTCAAATTACCAGCTGTGAGGACAATCCTCAAATTGCGGGACCAATCCGCGAAGTTGCTTCCATTGTTTTTCAACTTTTCTTTCTCTAGGAATGCATTAAAATTGATGGTAGGGGCCGCCATTGATCTACAACATATTTGCAATAGTTTAGACTAAGTTTATGACAAATTGAGTTCTAATTAATAGTTAAATTAATCTAGGTGAACTCCCACTCAAAACAATATCCCTCACATTGTTTTAGTGATCACACGAACCAAATACACCACATCAACACCGATCATCACGAGAGTTGATGTAGCTTTCATGGCGAACAATCGACATGTTCATCATATCTACTATATGATTCATGCTTTACCTTTCGGTGATCCGTGTTCAGAGACCATGTCTGTACATGCTAGGCTCGTCAAGATCAAACCTTAGCTTCCGCATGAGCAAATATGGCTTGCTCACGTTGTAGACACTTGCGGAATCTAACACACCCGATCATCACGTGGTGCTTCGAAACAACAAGCTTTAGCAACAGTGCTTACTAAGGGTGAACACTTTAGAACTTGAAATTTATGTGCATGAGAGATCATCTTATAATGCTACCGTTGTTAACTAAGCAATACAAGATGCATAAAGGATTAACATCACATGCAATTCATAATATGTGATATGATATGGCCTTTCTTCTTTGTGCTTCCAATCTCCATCTTCAAGCACAAACATGATCTCCATCATCACCGACATTGCATCAAGGTCAATGACGCTGCTCCATGGTTGCCGTCCACCGGCTTCAACTATTACAACTACTTTGAATAGACACGCGGGTCTTAACAGAATTTAAAGACAACCATATGGCTCCTGCCGGTTGCCAACTTACAATAAGGAACATTGCATACATCAAATAGAATCACAATCATGGCCATATCACATCACAACACACCCCTGCAAAACAAAGTTAGACACCTCTACTTTCTTTGCATGTTTTACGTGGTTTGGGGCTTTCAATAAGTGTCGTTCTAACTTATGAACAAGAACCACAACATTGATACTAGTATTGTCAATCACCCGTTGTAAATTGGATCTTAACTATGTTGGGAGAAACAGGCACCTGCAAAGCCACTTATGCAATACAAGTTGGATGTCAAGCGTGGAGCAAGTCTCATGAACGATATCATGTAAGGTTAGCCCGGGCCGCTTCATCCCACCATCCCGCAAGATGCAAAGTACACAAGAAGCGATCGACAACAAAAGGATCAACGCCCACAATGACCATTGTGTTCTACTCGTGCAACAGATCTACATATAGACACGGCTCTGATACCACTGTAGGGTTTCGTAGCATGGAAAACAAAAAAAATCTACCGCATACAAACAAACAAGCCAAGATATATCTACTAGATTGTTGCAACGAGTCGATGGAATAACTCACCCTCGAAGATTCCAAAGTGTTTAACGAGAGCGGATTCTCGTGGGTGATGTAGTCGTACTCTTTCCGATTTCAAGATCGCGTAGAAGATCCTTCCGGCGCTGCGTTCCGGCAGAGCTTCCGCAGTCGGTCACACGTTCGGTACTCGACGAATACCTTCCTCTCCCTTGTTCCAGCAGGCAGCGGAGGTTGTAGCACTCTCCTCGCGATTCCGGCAGCACAACGGCGTGGTACCGGAAGTAGAGGGGAGATCTCGCAGGGCTTCGCCTTAAGCCGGAGCGAGTATGGTGGACTATGAGAGAGAGCCTCGGCGATCTAGGGTTTAGACGCACCAAGGAGGAGCAAGGCCGGCGGCTAGGGTTTATCTAGGCGGCGGCAGCGGCTTGCCCTAGGCGGCGGCAGCAGGAGCTGGCGGCGCCGGGCTAGGGTTTGCGGGTGGAGCTATTGTGTGCTAGGAGGGGCAGCCCTGCCCCTCCTTATATAGGTGGAGGGGGCGCGCCAGGGGAGGGGAGTCCCTCCCCAACTCGGTTTCCCAAGTGGGCCGGCGGTGGAGGGGAGGAACTCCTCCCCAAGTAGGTTTCCTACTTCCCCTCCACCTTCCAAAATAGTCGTTTGACTTTTTAAATTGGCGTTTGACTTTTCAAACTAGAATTTGATTAAACCCTTTATTTTGTTCAGCGATGACACCTAGTACATGATGCAATCATTCCAACTTGATATGACACATTCATGTACCCTTCCCCTCCGGAGTGCCAGACATTCCGGAACCTTCTAGAACATTCCTGATGAAAACACCGGAACCATTCTCCAACCCCAAAACAGGACTTTCTTTATATGAATCTTATTCTCCGGACCATTCCGGATCTCCTCGTGATATCCTGGATCCCATCCGAGACTCCGAACAACATTCGGTCTCTTACTCATCATTCCATAACTACTCAAACAACGTCGAATCCTTAAGTGTGTCTCCCTACGGTTCGTGAATTATGTGGACATGATCGAGACACTTCTCCGAACAATAACCAATAGAGGAATCTGGAAATTCATATGGTGTAACACCCTCAGAATCGGCCCTATGCAAGTTTCAGCGATTCCCGCCAAACCCGCATAGAAACGATTCGAATGTGCCCACCAGGCACTTTCGTGCGGGTGGAAAACGAAGTAATACCATTACACAATAGTCCACGATGGAACCCACAGAACAGATATATACAACAGCGACTCAAAGAGTCAGGAATACGGATATGCAATACAAAGATCCAAATCACCTTGAAGATGATGCAGCGTCCGACTACGGACAAGATGCAAATGGGGCTAAGAGCCCTGAAGAATAACCAATGGCGTCCATAACCCTGCCCAGGCCAAGCCGGAAGGGTAACCCTGCTAACGACGTCGATCTCAAAACCTGCTTAAACAAAATGGGTGTCGACAAAGGGCAAAGGAAAAAGAGAGAGCGGTCAAGATCGAGGCAAGACACGGCGAGGCTAGAATTGGTCCTCACCTACATAGGTATGGTGGATCAAGCGGCAAAGACAAAGATGCACTAAACAACCTATAGAGACTCAATATAACTGGCGACTATCAGATAGAGATAAGAAAGACCTATTCGGATCCAACCTTTAACTATCACCAAGCATACCCATCCTGGAATTTTCCCCTCGATACCAAACGAGGAAGTCAACCGAGGAACTCACACAGTTGGCAGTTTTATTCGTTCCGTTATAGTTGCGGCAATTACTAGTCAGGTATAGATAGTCATCCTGATATAATAAGCAGTGGGCACTTTTGGTTAACCATTCTGTTGTAGTTGCGACACTTACTAGTCAGATACAATTAGCATGAGATATCCCAAACCCAGCAGTTGTTGGTACTTTTATTTAGCCATTCCGTTGCAGTGAAGCTGATTACTAGTCATATCGGATACAAGTCAAATTATAGCAGTAAACTTTAGTTATTGTTGTCTATGATCGAGACCTGTGCTCCAACTCAGGGTTTGCGTCAATGGCTGTAAACGACTGGGAACCCGAAACTCTCGGGCTTGTCGATACCGCGAAAACACTCCGCTTACCTAAACAGTACAGGTGCAGTACTTCGCACAATTTAAATAAAGCAGTAAAGCATGGCATAAGTACAGAATAGTAATAAAGCCCCAAACTAATTGTGGCCCCCAGTACAGTACTTGTAATCAGGTACTAAATCGATGGGGGTGCCCATACACCCCACCTGTGGTTAGCACGCTCGATCTCGGAACAGGTGTCAAGAACTCGGGGTCCTACGGGACACAAGTGGACGGTTAACAACCAAATAACATCTATTGCCCACCTGTGCCTCTGCATTTACCTACTCCAATTTTAGCTATTAAACAATAATTAAAGCCATGATCATCGTCAACCTTAAACATACGGCAATACTCCAACAACTGTGGTACTTGGCAACACGCAACAGCACTTGAGCAAGCGACTACGACGCGCAAGTCCAACTATCTACCAATCAACAGGTAGTAGGATGTGTCCAAGGCAATATAAGGCTGCAAGGGATATCACGGGTACGAAAACTAGAGCATCGCAACACAGATAGCAATAGATCAACAGGAGGGAATAAATACTATAAAAGTAAGATAGGTAGAAAGGGGGGAGGTGCTCGCCTGAAAAACATTACCGAAGGTTCATCCGAAGGTCGGGTCGACACTCGCATCAACTCATCGGCCTAGTCCGTGAAGAAGCAAAACACTAGAAGAAACATCGGTTGCAATATTTAATACTACGACAGAAGATCCGGCATGCTTTTGATATGATGCAAATGCGGTGCAATTAGGCAATATTAAGCGAAACCGGGGTCCCGACAATTAATTATTAAGTTCATGTTGTTTAGATACCCCGCATTTTAAATGTGGTATTAACATGGCAAAACATAGCATCGGTTCGCTACACAGATTTAAATGGAGACAAACTAAGACTAGAATAGCCCGCATATGGTCTCCATATTTAATTATATGGTGAATCGGCATAAGGCCCCCAAACCACATGACAATATGTATGCAAGCATGGCAATTTTATATGCAACAAGTATGTGTCATATTATAAAATAGGTGCTCAGAAAAAGGGGTCACACATCTCGGATCGACGAACTTGGGGTTCCGAGGTTCGACGGGTTTGAGGATCTCCGGTACGGTCTTTGGGGTTCGACCATCGGATCCGTGACGAAGCACTTGTCGTTCCGGAAAGGAGAGCTTGGCGGTCTTCAGGTCTGGACTTCACCTCTAGGAAGGGGTCTCGGCACCGATTTCGTCGAGGCGTCTTGATGGTGCTTCGATTACTCTCAAATCCAGGGCGAAGATCTTGTCGAGGTTCTCGGTCCAAGTGCTTCACATCTTGTACCGATGACCCTGTGTGGTAGAACAGGTACTCGTGGATAGAGGCTGATCTTGGAAGATGAAGATACATGACATGGCAACATTCAACGCTGAACTGAGGATACGAACGATATGGGAGTGCTGCTAGGAAAACTCATGCGGGCAAATCATGTGTCTCGCTACAGGAACAAAAGGAGAAAACATTACGAGAAGCTCGCAAGCAACGGTAAGAGCTTGACAGGGTTATGCTCGGGAACCTCCATCGCGTGTATCTGGACACATAGGAACAGGGATGAGGTGGAGCACCGGAAGGTCGCAGCCGGAGATGAAGCAGAACAACATCCGAGCATGGGGCTCACGGCAGAGGACCTGGAAGATGTTTGCGTTGGTTTGCAGTAGGGAGGGACTCGTGCGATGGCAGGAGGACGAGGGCGATGTAGCTGATGACGAAGGCGTGCTCGCTGGTGGCAAGGTGACGCGGGAGATGGGGGATTTCGGTCGCGCTCTGGGAGGTGGAGGCGGTCACGCAGACCTGGGAGGCGAGCTCGACCGGCGGTGGCGCAGCTCAGGGCCGAGGAGGCCGGGGGTCATAGGGGCGTGGAGGGGAACCCGGACAGCGACCAGGCTGCGGCCGAAGATCGGATCGAGAGGAACAGCTCGCGGGGTTTGCCCGAGGAGGAGGGAGAGGCCGCGGGGCTCGCTGGCGATTGGCAGCGCCGGCGAAGGGATCAGCAGAGGCGGCGACAGGGTTGGGGAAAGAGGAAGTGTTGAGTGCGGGGGTTGCGGGCGAGAGGAAAATCGGGGATGGGAGCAGGGTGCCGCAGGTCGAGGAGTGGGTGGGCCAGCGCTGGTGGCATGGGGTTATGTTACATGACCGTGTGGTGTGTGTGGTAGGATCCTGGTATGTGTGTGTAGCTGGCAGGGTGGACCGGGGTGGTGCGATTAGGTGTGTGTGCGTGGGTTGGTGCGAGTGTGCTTGTCTGTCAACCAGGTAGGGGTTTGTGCGGTGGTTGGCGGCGGCGGGGTGGAGGGATAGGGTTGGGCAGGGGTGTTGGGTTGATTAGGGTTAGGGTTTCTATGGTTTGGGGTTGCAGGTGGGTTGTCCGGTTGGGCCTCTGGGCCTGACCGGATGGACTGCCTTCCCCCAAAAAAATGGTTTATTTATTTGTTTTTAATTTAATAAAAGATTTTATAAATAGTTTGAGACAAATAAGGATATCCGAAAACATCGGGGTTTTATATTTGAAATAAGAAGGGGCTATTTGTAGAAAACAAAATTAGGGCTTTTAGAAAATATTTTTCGGTGAACAGATGCATGCATACATGAGGATGCCTAAATACAATATGGCATGATGACATGAGCGTGCCGCCATGATGATGCACAAATACCAGCGATTTTCTAGTAGTGGTTTTGCGGGGCGCCACAATTCGACACCACTAACAATGGATCTCGCCCTCGAGATTCGCCTCATGGTACCGGGAAGAAGGGCGGCGATCTGAATCTTCTCGCATCGTGTAGATCCTCGCAACACCACTAACAAGAGGTCGTTTTCCGTGATCGTCGAGGGAACACTCCGGGAACAAAAGGTCGAAGGTAGAGGTATCAACAAATAAAGCCACCTCTAGCTTCGATGGAAACAGGGAACCGATGCATTCTCTTCCACTTCAATGTACACAAGCAAATAGAGTGAGTAGTCGGCATGGGGGCCAATCCATCACGCACCCAAACTATTACTCTGCACAATCAGTAGAAAAGCGTGCAACCATTCTCGGAATCAGACTGAAGATCTCGACAATCGAGGTTCAGGAACAAAGGAGTGATGCAGACTCTGCATCGGATCTAGCGTAGATGATGTCGTCGCGTCGGAAAACACCGGAAGGCACGAGAAGGAACAAAGAGAAGTCCACTGTAACACCCTCAGAATCGGACCTATGCAAGTTTGTGCAAAATTCGCCAAACCCGCATAGAAACGATTCAAAGGTGCCCACCAGGCACTTCCGTGCGGGTGGAAAACGAAGTAATAACATTACACAACAGTCCTCGATGGGACCCACGTAATGTATATATATGTAACAATGACTCAAAGAGTCAAGAATACGTATATAATGTACAAAGATCCAAATCACCTTGAATGATAGGCGTCCGACTACGGACAAGAGGCAAATGGGGCTAAGAGCCTGAAGAATAACCAATGGCGTCCATAACCCTGCCTGTGCCAAGCGGAAGGGTAACCCCTTGGCGTCGATCTCAAAACCTGCTTAAACAAAGGGTGCCGACAAAGGGCAAAGGAAAAGAGGCGTCAAGATCGAGGCGAAGACAGCGAAGTCTAGAATTCAAGGTCCTCGCCACAAAGGTATGGTGGATCAAGCGGCAGCGGCAGCATGCACTAAACAACCTATAGAGACTCGATACAACTGGCGGCAATCAGAGAGGGGGAAGAAAGGCCTATTCGGAACCAACCTGATACTATCATCAAACAAACCCATCCTGGCGTTTCCCCCTCGATACCAAACGAGGAAGTCAACCGAACTCACACGGTTGGCGCTTTACTTATTCGATTATCGTTAAGAAGGTTACTAGTCGGTTTAGATAATCATCACGATAAAGTAAGCGGTGGGCACTTTTAGTTAACCATTCCGTTGTAGTTGCAAAGACTTACTAATAATACAGATAGCATGAGATAAACCCAAAACCCAGATTTGTTGGTACTTTTATTCAGCCATTCCGTTGAAGTTGCAAAACTTACTAGTCAGTACAATGGTATAGCGACACTCCAAACAAGCAGTTGTGGGCTATTAATTAGCCATTCCATTATAGTGAAGCTGATTACTAGTCATTATAAAGTCAAATTTATAGCAATAAACTTTAGTTATGCTTGTCTGGTCGAGATATCAGGCTCCAAGTCGTCCATATCCGGACACGGCTTTGAAAGTTTTACCCGACGGGTGCACCAATAGCAACACACGCCGATCAACCTCGGAAAACCAAATCAAAACCCAACGAGGCCTTCACGATCGAACAATCACAGATTCAGAAATATTTCAGGGCCACCCTTGGAGTCTACCATAGCAAGTAAGCTAGCTCCGAGACGGTCTCAAGGTTTGGGTGGACGGCTGTGAGCGACTGGGAACCCGAAAGTGTGGCTGGGCTTGTCGACACCGCGTAAACATGTCCCGATCCTAAACAGTACTGGTGCTATCTGTCGCACAATTTAAATACATAAGTAGCATGGCATAAGTACAGGATCGTAAATAAAACCTCAAACTAGTTTGTGGCCCCAAGAAATAAGACTGAATCAAGCTCTGGCTCAGGGGGGTCCCATATACCTCCCGGATGTGGATAGCGCGATAAAACAAGGAACATGTATCAAGTACTCGGGGTCCTACGGGACACAAGTGGGCGTTCGGAAACCAAATATTCTCTATCACCCACCGATGCCTCTGCTTACTTCCATTTTAGTTGTTAAACAAGAATTAAAATGAACGGTAAGTAAAGCTAAGATCATCTCCAACATCAACATGCGGCAATACATCAACAACTGTGGCACTGGACGACACGCAACAGCACTTGAGCAAGCGACTACGGCGCGCAAGTCCAACTATCTACCAAACAACAGGTAATAGGATGTGTCCAAGGCAATATAAGGCTGCGAGGGATACCACGGGTACGAAAACTAGAGCAACGCAACACAGATAGCAATAGATCAACAGGAGGGAATAAATACTATAAAGTAAGATAGGTAGAAAGGGGGAGATGCTCGCCTGAAAACATTGCCGAAGGTTCAACCGAAGATCGGGGCGAAGCTCACATCAACTCAACGGCCTTATCCGCGAAAAAGCAAAACACTAGAATAAACACCGGATGCAATATTTAATACACGGCAGAAGATCGGCATGATGCATGTATGATGTATGACATGGCAAAGGTGCGATGCGATTAGGTCATATTAAGCGGAACCAGGGGTCCCGACAAATGATTATATGGTTCGAGTTGTTCATCTACCCCGCAAATTAAATGTGGTTTTACAAGGCAGAATATATTACCGGTTCTCTACACAAGTTTAAATGAGGCCAATATAAGGCTAGATTTGCCCGCATATGGGCCCCATATATAATTATTAGGTGAATCAGCATAAGGCCCCCAACCCATATGACATGCATGCATGAACAATTATTATGCACCAAGTTGTTATTATATTATAAAATAGGGTTCTCGGATAAGAGGTTCACACATTGAGGGGTCTCGACGATCTTGGGGTTCCGGGGTTCGGGGTCGGTCTCAGGGTCCAGATCTGGGGTTCAGGGTTCGACGGAACATTCTCGGTAACGGGGTAGATCTTGGCGCATCCGTGTCTTCGGTTCATGTTGTCGGTCTTGTCGTTACGAAGATCTTGGCGTTCCGGGAGGGAGGACGTGGTCCGGCGTCGGACCGGATTCGCCTCGGTCGGTGCCGTTCTTGTCGCTATGACGATCTTGTCGGGTTCGCGGGTCGGGTCGGACTTGGCGTCCGGGGTGCAGAACTTGGTGTCCGGGCGGAGTACTTGTCGCACCGGGGCGCGGTGTCCCGTGACGAAGGTCTTGAGGTACTACCGTACTTGCCGGTGGCGAACTTGGGTTCGGCGACAGGGCTCGGGGTGTGGCGTCGATGGTTCCTCAGGAGACTCGGTACATGGCGGAGTTCTCGGGTTCGGCGAGATCGGCCTTCGGGGTATCCACCACCGGGTTCGGTCTTCGCGGGTCTTGGTGTCCGAAAAGGCGCGCTTGGAGTTCCGTCTTTGGTGGTCGGGGTAGTAGCTCAAGGCGTTCATGAATGGTTCCCTTCGGTCATCGGTTCGGGAATTTGTGCGTATAGGAGGACGATCTTGGCGAATCGACGGCGCAACTCCCGAATGGGACGAGCCGGCGAGAGGTGGGCCAAGGGCGGCTTGCGCTGGAGGCGGCGGGTCCGTGAGCTTGGCGGGCGGAGATGCGGGGGCACGCCAACGGGCGCGACGGGCCGCGGCGGGGGCGGGCGCGAGGCGGGCGAAGCTTGAGGTGGCGGCGTTGGGGCAGCGAGGCGGAGACCTGCGAAGCGGGGAAGCTTGGCGGGCGCCGTGGCGTGGTGGTCCGCGGCGGGGCCTGCGGAGGCGAGCCTGGCGCCAAGGGAGTGGAGGTTACGAGGCGGCGCGGCCGGGTGGGCGAGCAGGCGGGCGGCGGCCTCCGGTGAGTGGCGGCTGCCGCTGGCGGCCGCGCGGAGGGATAGCGGGTGGAGAGGCGGTTGGGCGGCTCGAGTGCTGCGGCCGTCAGTGGCGGCGGCGGAGCACGGGAGAACGGGAGGCGCTTGGAGGAAGGATGGCAGCAGAGGCGTGCGAGGCGGGGGAGGGGCAGTGGGGGAGCGCAGACGGGAGGCAGTGGAGAGCGGAGGGCCTGGGGCCTGGGAGGAAGAGGAGAGGGCGGCGGGGCAGGGACGCGTGCGCGGTGGGGAAGGAGGAAGAAGAAGCCGCAGGCGCTGGGAGGTGGGGAGGTGGGGCCGGTCAGAGGCGTGGGTGGGAGCGGGCAAGGCCTGGCCTGCAGCGTGTGTGAGTGGCTCTGTGTGTTTGGTGGGTGGGAGGGTGAGAGAGAGGGTCTAGGTGGAGGGCTAGGATTGGGTGGGGGGAGAGGGTAGCTGAGGTGGCGAGAGGTTATTGGCCAGGGTGAGGTGGAGGCTGGGTATGGGTAGGTTAGCTGGGTAGCTATAGGATTTAGAGGTTGGACCGATTTTAAAATCCTGGGGGTGGTCGTTCGGGTCGATCTGGCCCGTTCGACTGCCCCCACTAAAAATAATATAATTTTTATTTGTTTTATTAACACCGTTTGCAAACCGATAGCATTCAAACAAAAATAATCCGGAGACCGGGCTTTGCATTTGAATTAAGATGGGGCGTTTGGAAAACAAATCGGGCTTTGCGGAAAATAGTTTTATGCGAACAGATGCAAGACGATGACTATGCTCAAATGCAATGCGGCATGATGACATGAGCATGTGGTCATGATGATGCAATGCACAAATTCAACGCGATTTTCTAGTAGTGGTTTTGCGGGATGCCACAATTCGACACCACTAACAATGGATCTCGCCCTCGAGATCCGCCTCATGGTACCGGAAAGGAGGTCGGTGATCCGCATCTTCTCGCTTCGTGTAGATCCTCGCGACACCACTAACAAGAGGTCGTAGCCCGTGATCGTCGAGGAACACTCCGGGAACAAAAAGGTCGAAGGTAGAGGTATCAACAAACAAAGCCACCTCTAGCTCCGATGGAAAGGGGAACCGATGCATTCTCAACCACTTCAATGTACAAAAGCGAATAGAAGGGGTAGTCGGCATGGGGGCCAATCCATCACGCACCCAAACTATTACTCTGCACAATCGGTAGAAAAGAGCGCAACCATTCTCGGAATTAGACTGAAGATCTCGACAAGCGAGGTTCGGAAACAAAGGAGTGATGCAGACTCTGCATCGGATCTGGCGTAGATGATGTCGTCGCGTCGGAAAACACCGGAAGGCACAAACAAGGAACAAAGAATGGTACCACCGTAGACGGATTCCTCAGGCAGCTTGAACACCGGATGATAGATCACCGTTATCAGAGGAGGAAGCGAAAACCCTGAAGGTACGACGGAAACCCAACCACGAGAATTCCTGGACTCGAAGAAAGAGAAGAGGGCGGATTCAAAACACGTCGAGATAAGAGGAGAATAGCAGAGGGGTAAGAAGTAAAATCAGACCTAATCAGAACTATCCAACCGATTTTCAAAAATAGTTTTGACACTCTACTTGAGTTAGCTAGGTTATCCTACAGGCTGGACTTGTGGGGTATCGCAACTGCTGAGCTCTGATACCACTCTGTAACACCCTCAGAATCGGACCTATGCAAGTTTGTGCAAAATTCGCCAAACCCGCATAGAAACGATTCAAAGGTGCCCACCAGGCACTTCCGTGCGGGTGGAAAACGAAGTAATAACATTACACAACAGTCCTCGATGGGACCCACAGAACAGGTATATATGTAACAGCGACTCAAAGAGTCAAGAATACAGATATAATGTACAAAGATCCAAATCACCTTGAAATGATAGAGCGTCCGACTACGGACAAGAGGCAAATGGGGCTAAGAGCCCGGAAGAATAACCAATGGCGTCCATAACCCTGCCCAGGCCAAGCCGGAAGGGTAACCCTGCTAACGGCGTCGATCTCAAAACCTGCTTAAACAAAAGGGGTGCCGACAAAGGGCAAAGGAAAAAGAGGAGCGTCGATTGAGGCCAAGACAGCGAGTCTAGAATTCGGCGGTCCTCGCCTACAAAGGTATGGTGGACTGAAGCGGCAGCGGCAGCATGCACTAAACAACCTATAGAGACTCGATACAACTGGCGGCAATCAGAGAGGGGGAAGAAAGGCCTATTCGGAACCAACCTGATACTATCATCAAACAAACCCATCCTGGCGTTCCCCCCTCGATACCAAACGAGGAAGTCAACCGAGGAACTCACACAGTTGACAGTTTTACTTATTCAGTTATCGTTGCAGCAGTTACTAGTCAGGTTTAGATAATCATCCTGATAAAGTAAGCAGTGGGCACTTTTAGTTAACCATTCCGTTGTAGTTGCAGCACTTACTAATCAGATACAGATAGCATGAGATAAACCCAAAACCCAGCAGTTGTTGGTAATTTTATTCAGCCATTCCGTTGTAGTTGCAAAACTTACTAGTCAGGTACAATGGTCGCAAGCGACACTCCAAACAAGCAGTTGTGGGCAGTATTAATTAGCCATTCCATTATAGTGAAGCTGATTACTAGTCATTATAAAGTCAAATTTATAGCAATAAACTTTAGTTATGCTTGTCTATGGTCGAGATACTGTGCTCCAAGTCGTCCATATCCGCGGACACGGCTTTCAGAAAGTTTTACCCGGCGGGTGCACCAATAGCAACACACGCCGATCAACCTCGGAAAAACCAAATCAAAACCCAACGAGGCTTTCACGACCGAACAATCACAGGATTCAGAAATATTTCAGGGGCCACCCCTTGAGTCTACCATAGCAAGTAAGCAAGCTCGAGACGGACTCAAGGTTTGGGTGGACGGTCAGGAGCGATCGGGAACCCAAAACTGGGCTTGTCGACACAGCGAACGTGTCCCGATCCTAAATAAAGACAAAGGTGCTATCTGTCGCACAATTTAAATACATAAGTAGCATGTCATAAGTACAGGATCGTAAATAAAACCTCAAACTAGTTTGTGGCCCCAAGAAATAAGACTGAATCAAGCTCTGGCTCAGGGGGGTCCCATATACCTCCCGGATGTGGATAGCGCGATAAAACAAGGAACAGGTATCAAGTACTCGGGGTCCTACGGGACACAAGTGGGCATTCGAAAACCAAATATTCTCTATCACCCACCGATGCCTCTGCTTACTTCCATTTTAGTTGTTAAACAGGAATTAAAATGAACGGTAAGTAAAGCTAAGATCATCTCCAACATCAACATGCGGCAATACATCAACAACTGTGGCACTGGACGACACGCAACAACACTTGAGCAAGCGACTACGGCGCGCAAGTCCAACTATCTACCAAACAACAGGTAATAGGATGTGTCCAAGGCAATATAAGGCTGCGAGGGATACCACGGGTACGAAAACTAGAGCAACGCAACACAGATAGCAATAGATCAACAGGAGGGAATAAATACTATAAAGTAAGATAGGTAGAAAGGGGGAGATGCTACTGAAAACATTGCCGAAGGTTCAACCAAGATCGGTGAAGCTCACATCAACTCAACGGCCTTATCCGCGAAAAAGCAAAACACTAGAATAAACACCGGATGCAATATTTAATACACGGCAGAAGATCGGCATGATGCATGTATGATGTATGACATGGCAAAGGTGCGATGCGATTAGGTCATATTAAGCGGAACCAGGGGTACCGACAAATGATTATATGGTTCGAGTTGTTCATCTACCCCGCAAATTAAATGTGGTTTTACAAGGCAGAATATATTACCGGTTCTCTACACAAGTTTAAATGAGGCCAATATAAGGCTAGATTTGCCCGCATATGGGCCCCATATATAATTATTAGGTGAATCGGCATAAGGCCCCCAACCCATATGACATGGATGCATGAACAATTATTATGCACCAAGTTGTTATTATATTATAAAATAGGGTTCTCGGATAAGAGGTTCACACATTGAGGGGTCTCGACGATCTTGGGGTTCCGGGGTTCGGGGTCGGTCTCAGGGTCCAGATCTGGGGTTCAGGGTTCGACGGAACATTCTCGGTAACGGGGTAGATCTTGGCGCATCCGTGTCTTCGGTTCATGTTGTCGGTCTTGTCGTTACGAAGATCTTGGCGTTCCGGGAGGGAGGACGTGGTCCGGCGTCGGGACAGCGGATTCGCCCTGGGTCGGTGCCGTTCTTGTCGTTGCGACGATCTTGTCGGGTTCGCGGGTCGGGTCGGACTTGGCGTCCGGGGTGCAGAACTTGGTGTCCGGGCGGAGTACTTGTCGCACCGGGGCGCGGTGTCCCGTGACGAAGGTCTTGAGGTACTACCGTACTTGCCGGTGGCGAACTTGGGTTCGGCGACAGGGCTCGGGGTGTGGCGTCGATGGTTCCCTGTAGGAGACTCCCGGGTACCGCGGCGGAGTTCTCGGGTTCGGCGAGATCGGCCTTCGGGGTATCCACCACCGGGTTCGGTCTTCGCGGGTCTTGGTGTCCGAAAAGGCGCGCTTGGAGTTCCGTCTTTGGTGGTCGGGGTAGTAGCTCAAGGCGTTCATGAATGGTTCCCTTCGGTCATCGGTTCGGGAATTTGTGCGTCTAGGAGGACGATCTTGGCGAATCGACGGTGCAACTCCCGAATGGGACGAGCCCGAGGCGAGGTGGGCCCGCGCGGCGGCGGCTTGCGCTGCGGAGGCGGCCGGGTCCGGTGAGCTTGGCGGGCGGAGATGCGGCACGCCAACGGCGCGACGGCGCGGCTAGGGGCTAAGGCGGCGAGGCGAGGGCGAAGTGGCGGCGTTAGGCCCGGCGAGCGAGACTGCGAAGCGGAAGCTTGGCAGGCGCCGGTGGCGGTGGTGGTCCTGGCGGGGCCTGCGGTGGCGAGGCGCCTGGCGCCATGGGAGCGAGGTTACCGAGGCAAGGCGCGCGAGGGGCGGAGCAGGCGGGCGGCGGCCTCCGGTGAGTGTGAGCGGCTGGCGGCCCGGCGCGAGGATAGCGGTGGAGAGGCGGTTGGCGGGCTCGAGGTCTTGGCGCTGTGGCTGGCGGCCGGAGCACGGGAGAACGGGAGGCATGCCATGAGGAGAAGGGATGGCCAGAGCGTGAGGCGGTGGCGCGAGGAGGCAGGGGCGGTGGGGAGGCGAGGGCGAGGGCGGTGGCGGAGGGAGCGCCGGGCGGGCGAGCCTGGAGGAAGAGGAGAGGCGTCAGGGCAGGGCGCGTCTTGTGGGAAGGAGGAAGAAGAAGCCAGGCTTGCTGGGAGGTGGGGCGGGTGGGGCAGTGCGCGGGTGGGTGGGGAGCCGCTGGCGCCGCGCCTGTGCGTGGTGTGAGTGGCTCTGTGTGTTTGGTGGGTGGGGAGGGTGAGAGAGAGAGGGTCTAGGTGGAGGGCTAGGATTGGGTGGGGGGAGAGGGTAGCTGAGGTGGCGAGAGGTTATTGGCCAGGGTGAGGTGGAGGCTGGGTGTGGGTAGGTTAGCTGGGTAGCTATAGGATTTAGAGGTTGGACCGATTTTAAAATCCTGGGGGTGGTCGTTCGGGTCGATCTGGCCCGTTCGACTGCCCCCACTAAAAATAATATAATTTTTATTTGTTTTATTAACACCGTTTGCAAACCGATAGCATTCAAACAAAAATAATCCGGAGACCGGGCTTTGCATTTGAATTAAGATGGGGCGTTTGGAAAACAAATCGGGCTTTGCGGAAAATAGTTTTATGCGAACAGATGCAAGACGATGACTATGCTCAAATGCAATGCGGCATGATGACATGAGCATGTGGTCATGATGATGCAATGCACAAATTCAACTCGATTTTCTAGTAGTGGTTTTGCGGGATGCCACATCCACCAGACGAAGGGTTCCTCGGATAGCATGAAGACCAGATGTAGCAACACAGTTACCAAAGGAGGAAGCGAAACCCTGAAGGTACGATGGAACCCAACCACGAGAAATCCTGGACTCGAAGAGAGAGAAGAGAGCGGATTCAAAACACGCAGAGGTGAGAGGAGAGCAGCAGAGGGGTAAGGAGTAAAATCAGACCTAATCAGAACTATCCAACCGATTTTTCAAAAATAGTTTTGACACTCTACTTCGGCCGTTAGCTAGGTTATCCTACAGGCTGGACTTGTGGGGTATCGCAACTGCTAAGCTCTGATACCACTCTGTAACACCCTCAGAATCGGCCCTATGCAAGTTTCAGCGATTCCCGCCAAACCCGCATAGAAACGATTTGAAGGTGCCCACCAGGCACTTTCGTGCGGGTGGAAAACGAAGTAATACCATTACACAATAGTCCACAATGGAACCCACAGAACAGATATATACAACATCGACTCAAAGAGTCAGGAATACGAATATACAATACAAAGATCCAAATCACCTTGAAGATGATGCAGCGTCCGACTACGGACAAGATGCAAATGGGGCTAAGAGCCCTGAAGAATAACCAATGGCGTCCATAACCCTGCCAGGCCAAGCCGGAAGGGTAACCCTGCTAACGACGTCGATCTCAAAACCTGCTTAAACAAAAGGGGTGCCGACAAAGGGCAAAGGAAAAAGAGAGAGCGGTCGATCTTGAGGCCAAGACAGCGAGGCTAGAATTCGGTGGTCCTCGCCTACATAGGTATGGTGGACTGAAGCGGCAGCGCAGCATGCACTAAACAACCTATAGAGACTCAATATAACTGGCAACTATCAGATAGATATAAGAAAGACCTATTCGGATCCAACCTTTAACTATCACCAAGCATACCCATCCTAGAATTTTCCCCTCGATACCAAACGAGGAAGTCAACCGAGGAACTCACACAGTTGGCAGTTTTATTCGTTCCGTTATAGTTGCGGCAATTACTAGTCAGGTATAGATAGTCATCCTGATATAATAAGCAGTGGGCACTTTTGGTTAACCATTCTGTTGTAGTTGCGACACTTACTAGTCAGATACAATTAGCATGAGATATCCCAAACCCAGCAGTTGTTGGTACTTTTATTTAGCCATTCTGTTGCAGTGAAGCTGATTACTAGTCATATCGGATACAAGTCAAATTATAGCAGTAAACTTTAGTTATAGTTGTCTATGATCGAGACCTGTGCTCCAAGTCGTCCATAACCGCGGACACGGCTTCTCGAAAAGATTTAACCCTGCAGGGGTGCACCAAAGTTTCCACACGCACCTACACCCTTGTTGTCGGATCAGGTAGGTACAAGATCACAAAACATACACCCAACGGTATGTCGACGGGGTTTCGGACACGACGTTTCCCAGACCCAAAGCAAGCACGGGGGGGCACCCCACTAAGCTACCCGCAACGAAGTCGGCCGGTCTCCGAGACGGACTCAGGATTTGCGTCAATGGTCAGAACGATCGGGAACCGAAACTCTCGGGCTTGTCGATACCATGAAAACACTCGCTTACCTAAACAAGACAGGTGCGATGCAGCACAATTTAAATAAAGCAGTAAAGCATGGCATAAGTACAGAATAGTAATAAAGCCCCAAACTAATTGTGGCCCCGAGTACAGTACTTGGAATCAGGTACTAAATCAATGGGGGTGCCCATACACCCCACCTGTGGTTAGCGCGCTCGATCTCGAAACAGGTGTCAAGAACTCGGGGTCCTACGGGACACAAGTGGACGATTAACAACCAAATAACATCTATTGCCCACCTGTGCCTCTGCATTTACCTACTCCAATTTTAGTTATTAAACAATAATTAAAGCCATGATCATCTTCAACCTTAAACATACGGCAATACTCCAACAACTGTGGTACTTGGCAACACGCAACAGCACTGGAGCAAGCGACTACGACGCGCAAGTCCAACTATCTACCAATCAACAGGTAGTAGGATGTGTCCAAGGCAATATAAGGCTGCAAGGGATATCACGGGTACGAAAACTAGAGCATTGCAACACAGATAGCAATAGATCAACAGGAGGGAATAAATACTATAAAAGTAAGATAGGTAGAAAGGGGGAGGTGCTCGCCTGAAAAACATTGCCGAAGGTTCATCCGAAGGTCGGGTCGACACTCGCATCAACTCATCGGCCTAGTCCGTGAAGAAGCAAAACACTAGAAGAAACATCGGTTGCAATATTTAATACTACGACAGAAGATCCGGCATGCTTTTGATATGATGCAAATGCGGTGCAATTAGGCAATATTAAGCGAAACCGGGGTCCCGACAATTAATTATTAAGTTCATGTTGTTTAGATACCCCGCATTTTAAATGTGGTATTAACATGGCAAAACATAGCATCGGTTCGCTACACAGATTTAAATGGAGACAAACTAAGACTAGAATAGCCCGCATATGGTCTCCATATTTAATTATATGGTGAATCGGCATAAGGCCCCCAAACCACATGACAATATGTATGCAAGCATGGCAATTTTATATGCAACAAGTATGTGTAATATTATAAAATAGGTGCTCAGAAAAAGGGGTCACACATCTCGGATTGACGAACTTGGGGTTCCGAGGTTCGACGGGTTTGAGGATCTCCGGTACGGTCTTTGGGGTTCGACCATCGGATCCGTGACGAAGCACTTGTCGTTCCGGAAAGGAGAGCTTGGCGGTCTTCAGGTCTGGACTTCACCTCTAGGAAGGGGTCTCGGCACCGATTTCGTCGAGGCGTCTTGATGGTGCTTCGATTACTCTCAAATCCAGGGCGAAGATCTTGTCGAGGTTCTCGGTCCAAGTGCTTCACATCTTGTACCGATGACCCTGTGTGGTAGAACAGGTACTCGTGTATAGAGGCTGATCTTGGCAGATGAAGATACATGACATGGCAACATTCAACGCTGAACTGCGGATACGAACGATATGGGAGTGCTGCTAGGAAAACTCATGCGGGCAAATCATGTGTCTCGCTACAGGAACAAAAGGAGAAAACATTACGAGAAGCTCGCAAGCAACGGTAAGAGCTTGACAGGGTTATGCTCGGGAACCTCCATCGCGTGTATCTGGACACATAGGAACAGGGATGAGGTGGAGCACCGGAAGGTCGCAGCCGGAGATGAAGCAGAACAACATCCGAGCATGGGGCTCACGGCAGAGGACCTGGAAGATGTTTGCGTTGGTTTGCAGTAGGGAGGGACTCGTGCGATGGCAGGAGGACGAGGGCGATGTAGCTGATGACGAAGGCGTGCTCGCTGGTGGCAAGGTGACGCGGGAGATGGGGGATTTCGGTCGCGCTCTGGGAGGTGGAGGCGTCACGCAGACTGGGAGGCTCGACCGGTGGCGCAGCTCGAGGCCGAGGCCGGGGTCATAGGGGCGTGGAGGGGAACCCGGACGGCGACCAGGCTGCGGCCGAAGCTCGGATCGAGAGGAACAGCTCGCGGGGTTTTCCCGAGGAGGAGGGAGAGGCCGCGGGGCTCGCTGGCGATTGGCAGCGCCGGCGAAGGGATCAGCAGAGGCGGCGGCAGGGTTGGGGAAAGAGGGAGTGTCGAGTGCGGGGGTTGCGGGCGAGAGGAAAATCGGGGATGGGAGCAGGGTGCCGCAGGTCGAGGAGTGGGTGGGCCAGCGCTGGTGGCATGGGGTTATGTTACGTGACCGTGTGGTGTGTGTGGTAGGATCCTGGTATGTGTGTGTAGCTGGCAGGGTGGACCGGGGTGGGGCGATTAGGTGTGTGTGCGTGGGTTGGTGCGAGTGTGCGTGTATGTCGACCAGGTAGGGGTTTGTGCGGTGGTTGGCGGCGGCGGGGTGGAGGGATAGGGTTGGGCAGGGGTGTTGGGTAGATTAGGGTTAGGGTTTCTAGGGTTTGGGGTTGCAGGTGGGTTGTCCGGTTGGGCCTCTGGGCCTGACCGGATGGACTGCCTTCCCCCAAAAAAATGGTTTATTTATTTGTTTTTAATTTAATAAAAGATTTTATAAATAGTTTGAGACAAATAAGGATATCCAAAAACATCGGGGTTTTATATTTGAAATAAGAAGGGGCTATTTGTAGAAAACAAAATTAGGGCTTTTAGAAAATAGTTTTCGGTGAACAGATGCAAGCATACATGAGGATGCCTAAATACAATATGGCATGATGACATGAGCGTGCCGCCATGATGATGCACAAATACCAGCGATTTTCTAGTAGTGGTTTTGCAGGGCGCCACATATGGCTCCCACATATTTCTACGATTACTTTGCGATCGAATGAACCACTTACATACGATACCAATTTCCCTTTGTCTCATGATAGTTTACTTATCTGAGGTTATGATCACGGTATCTCTACATACCTAGTTCAACCTCGTTACTGATAAGTACTCTTTTCTCGTTCCCGTGATATGTGATCCCTTGTGAGCCAGTCACATGCTTGCAAGCTAATTGGATGACATTTCACCGAGAGGGCCCAAAGTATATCTATCCATCATATGGATGGACAAATCCCACTCTTGATCCATGTGTCTCAACCAATACTGTCCGAACACTCAATGCCACCTTTATAGCCACCCAGTTATGGTGTGGTGTTTGATGTCATCAAAGTATCCTTGCGGTGAAGGTGATATGCATGATCTCATGGTCGAAGGAATTAGGTTACTATGTATCAGAAAGCATATAGCAATTGAACTATTAAAATGACTTGATCTTTATGCTACGCTTATCTATAGGAGTATGTCCACCATATCATTCTCCTAACGATATGATCTTGTTGTTAATAACATCTCAATGTTCATGATAGGGAAACCACAATTATTTATTAACCAACAAGCTAGTATTATAAAGAGGCTTTACTAGGGACTCTATTTTAGTTTACAAATCACACAAGTTAATGTTTCCTTGTTAATACTATTATAGCATGAATGTAAACATTTATCATAAACATAAAGATATAATAATAACTACATTTATTATTGCCTCTAGGGCATATCTCCAACAACTTAAACTTTATTTTCTACACTAAATCTATGCTTATTCAGTCGATATTTTTACTACTTTTTGACAGCTGCATCTTTATGGGTGCGCTTCCGCAAGAATGTTTGTGAAAAATTTGTAGGAATGCGATTGATGCGGCTCAGTTGACTATAGAGCCTCGTTGGGAAACCCCAAGAACAAGGTGTGATGAACACAGCAGCAAGTTTTCCCTCAGTTATAAAACAAGGTTATCGAACCAGTAGGAGCAAGGAAACAACTCCAAGGTGTTGCTAACAACTTGGAACCTGCAGAACACAAACTAAATACTTTGCCCCAACTTACAATGAGGTTGTCAATCTCACTTGTTTGCTGAAAACAAAGGATTAAACGTATAGTGTCGAAGATAGTGATTTCTTGCAGAAAGTAAACTATAACAGTAGATAATGTATCAATTATAAAGATTGGACCGGGGTCCATAGTTCACTAAAGGTGTTCTCCTTAAGATATATAGAATGTTGGGTGAACAAATTGCAGCGGGGCAATTGACAGACTGAGAAAGCATAACAATGCATATACTAGACATCTTGACTCCTATGAGATTGATTGGGCATTATAACAAAATACATAGACCGTAATCCAACTACATCTATGACTAATAATCCACCTTCAGGTTATCATCCGAACCCCTTCCAATATTAAGTTGCAAGCAACATATAATTGCATTAAGCAATGTGTGTAAAGTAAACAATACGATTGTTCCATGAACAAAGTATTGTTGTTTTCTCCCTAGTAGCAACAATACATCTACAACCTTAGAGATTTCTATCACTTCCCCAGATTACTAGAGGCATAAACCTACTATCGAGCATAAATACTCCCCCTTGGAGTTGCAAGCATCTACTTGGCCAAGATAGCTACTAACAACGGAGAGCATGCAAGATCACAAATAACATAGACATGATAGAATCAATAATCAATCTAACATAGTATCTCAATATCCATCAGATCCCTGCAAACACAACATGTATGATTACAAATAGATGATCTTGAACATGAACGGAGCTCACAAGATCTAAATATGGTAGCACAAAGGAGGAGAAACAACCATCTATCTACTGTATGGAGCCATAGTCCAAGGGTGAACTACTCACGCATCACTTCGGAGGCTAGCATGGTGATGAAGAAGGCCTCCGGGATGATCTCTCCCCTCCGGCAGGGTGCCGGGAAGAGCTTCAGATCTCCCCGATCTAAGGACGATGGTGGCGGCGGCTATGTACTCTTTCGTGAAGATTTGATCGGGTACTTAGGGTTTCTGCATAGGGGTGACTTTATAGGAAAAGGGGCAAGGTCGATGGGCACCCGAGGGGCCCACACCAGATGGCAGTGCGCCCCCCTAGGCCGCACAGACCTAGGGTGTGGCCACCTCGTGTCCCCCTTCGGCTGCCCTTCTGACTCTGTCTTTGTTCCGGTAAAATATTGACTTTGGATTTTGTCCCGTCCAATTCCGAGAATATTTCCTTACTAGATTTTCTAAAACCAAAAACAACAGAAAACAGGCAACTGGCACTGTGGCATCTTGTTAATAGGTTAGTCCTAGAAAATGTATAAAAATACCTCAAAGTGTAGACAAAACATAACAAAGTTGATACTAAACAAGCATGGAGCATCAAAAATTATAGATACGTTTACGACGTATCAACGATGAACTTTTTATTATTTAAATCTATTTTATTGATATGATGGGTTGACTCCCATTAAGCATTTTATTAAGAAAGGTTGAATATTTCAACCCTTTTTCTTTCCTCGAATTCTTACCTTGGGTTGCCCTCTATCAAAGGCACTTACCATATGAACTCGTTTTTCCGGTGGAACATACCTTTCGTCTGCTTCTAGTTTCTTTGAAAAATACCAGATGATTTCAACATCATAAACATTAAAGATTATTTTCCCTTCAGCACAATCAGCTGACGCTCATGTAGTACTAAGGAAAGGTCTTCCAAGTATTATAGATAATTTTTCATCCGCCGGCATTTCAAGAATAATAAATTCAGTGGGAATAACATGCTCATCTATTCTAAGTAGAACATCCTCAATCGTACCAACAGGTTTTTCAGTGGATTTGTCGGCCATCTATAAAGTGATAGAAGTGGGGGAATATTCCCCTAATCCTAACCTTTTATAGAGGGAATATGGCATTACACTAACTCCTGCACCTAAATCACATAAGGCATTATGAATATCAGTTTTGCCTATTGAACATGAAATAGTTGGTATTCCAGGATCTCTTGATTTAGACAATAGCTTCCCATTAGTGGAGTAACTAGTTGATGGCTGTGAAATATAGCCATCCACGTCCGCATTTAAACTAGATATTATTCATATATTTGATCAAATATGTCTCTAAAACCTGCCATTAATGCCTAATGATCAAAGGGGTATGCAATCCTTTCTTGCTATTTTTCTCTGCGCATATAATGACGTATTATGATGGGAATCACTACATAAATGCCAAAGATACGAGATTTCCAACACGCCAAAGAAACCAGGAGCCATGCAGATATTACTGCAAGCTTAACGACCAAATATACGGGCCGACGCCGTATAGTTGTCGCCGTATAGTTTGCACCGACTTCATTAGGTCAAACAGAACAACTTTCATGCCCCTATAAAAAGAGGCTTCGGGCGACGGGAAACAGAGCTTCTTTTCGACATATCTCCCTACCACCAGAAGTGTAAGGTTCCCAACCTTTAATAAGGTAGAGATCCCTGTGTTTACAATGCTAGTCCCTGGATCAATAGCTAGCATCCACAGTTAAGATGTAATATCAAGAAACAAAGGTCATAATACAACTTTATAACCAGGAATAAAATAATTCATTACATCTTACATAGCTCATTTGGCTATCACATTACAATGCAGCAGAATATCTATAAAGCATGGAGTCCTTCATCTTCAAGGTGCCACAGGCAATCATGTTGGTTGTATACTTGTAATCCTATTCAACACACTTTACTAACTTCAAACAAACCTGCAACATAATAAGTTGCAGCCACAAGGGTCAATACATTTGAATTGTTTTGGCAAGTTTCACTACTATGTAGAAATAAGTGGATCCTATCAATACATGCATATTTGGCTAAGTAGGGTTTAGGCTCATTTGCAGAAAGCAATATAGTTTTGTCCTATCTTTTCAAAATAGTTTTGGTCTTTTGTCAAATCTTTCTGAACTCCTTGGAAAACTCCAAGTGCTTCAAATCCCTTGTTGTCACCATCAAGTTTTACTTTGAGAAATTGGAATGTCGAGATCTTCCATAGCTTCAGGCCTTAGTTGCTCAGAATTGTCCATAACCGGGAACACGGCTAAGTACTTAGAATTTGATCTTCTGCAAAAGTTGTACACTTTACCCACATGACACAATCTCGTCTTGACGCCACCAGTGGCCGCTGGATAAGTACTCACCAAATGGAGTACCGGCAGATCGAGAATGTGACAAAGTCTTTCAATAGAAGTCCTCCCAATACACAATGCTATCTTGTCAACCAGGCACCAATGTAGGGATAAATTTCCCATACACAATTCTAGTTAACCTGAAGATGCCAATGCATGGGTCTTCCACTATGTAGTTGACTAAGCCAGAGCCCATTTAGCATGTGGTTGTACATGGAAGCCACTGTACGAGAAACATGTTCAATCTCTAAGTCCCTAGGTGGTTTTCTTCTAGTGCACATACAAAAAGATATCCATATAAACATGGTTCCCTTTGTTGCCACCTTGTCCAAAACTTGTGTATCCTCTTTCCACCCAGGTGGTTCATTGAGTACTTGTTTTATTATATAAAACATATATTTTTCCAACACTTCATATAATCATATCATGTATCCCATCCCAAATATATAGCAGGGCTAAGCATACTACAACTACAATGTTTTCACTAATGGATATATAAGGATATCCTAATAGGATATAGCATAGCACAGAAATATAATAGTCTTATCATGCATGTTACAAAATCCACTAAGTGTAATGAAAATAGTAGGACATGGATAATAGTGTCACTTGCCTTTTTAGTAGAGAATGATGGTTCACTTCTTGATCTTGCAAATATCACACTCTTCTAACTTCACTACAATTCAATCAAGCAAACACAAATTCAACTAACATTCAAACCATTTCCCACACATAAAATAACAAAAAAAAGGTCATGCATGCAAGCAAGCAAAAGATAGTTTTATTTGGAAAAGTGGTTTCTACTAGGCTCTAAACATTTTAAAGCTCAAAGTGGTCATTTACTAAAGTGGTAAAACTATTTGCAAAAGGTTTTGTCTCATAAACCAAATTTTATGCTAAGGTGATATTTTATGTTGTTGAAAATATCTTTTTAGCAAAGCAATAACTTTATATGGTTCATCAAATATGTTCTTAATCTCAAAACTTGGTGTTTTAGGGTCAGAAGATTTGAATCAAATCATTTCCCAAAGGTTTCACTCAAAGATCATTTCTAAACCATAAACAATATTTTTATTTGACTAGAAATGAGCTAATTCAAATATTTATACCTTAACTTCACAAAATATATTTTTAAATCCATAAGTTGGTTCCTATGGTCAGTAGGTTCAAAACAATCCATTTTTGCAAAGATTTCACATTAAAAATATATCTAGAACAATTTTTATATTTAAATTATGCCTACACATGTTTCTGCAATTTCAACCAATTTTACAGAAGCAAAACATTAAACAAAGTGCATGGTTGCAAAGTGTTTGCTCTGCTGAATCCATTGATATAAAATTTGCAAAATTTGGACGTGTAGAACTAAAGTTATGAATTTTACAAGTTTGCATAACCAATAGATTCTAATTTCTATTTTAAATCAAAACTCTGTCCACGTGGCTTGATTCTATTGGACGGTACCGCTTCACACGGATCAAGCAATATTGTCCGTTAGATCTAATGGGAATCGCACGGCACACAACACACGATACCCTTTTGTTAAGTTGATCTACCATAGCCGCCAGATCGAGATCTAACGGTGCACGGCAGCTCGACCAGGAACGGGCGGCGCTGGCGCGGCGGCGAACGGCAGAGCGCTCAGGCGGTGGCGCTAGTGATGATTCAGGAAGAGAGGGAGGGAGTGAAGGTGCTTACAGTGATCGCGGTGACGCTATGATGCTCAAGGTGCGGTCACCTCGTCGAGGGGCACTCTGGTTCGAGGGGGATTTCTCGCCGGAGTCGGTGGCGGCATCGGGCTCGCTCAGTTGTCGACGGGGGCGAGGCTACAGATCACCCAAAGGAGAGAGAGAGGTGCCGTTAGACGCGTACTGTCATAGGGATCATGGGAGCATCAACAGGAGGTGCTGGGGCAGTCTGTACTCACCGGGGTACTTGCCGGAGCGAATGGCAGACGCGGCGATTTGGAGCACGCGCGAGCGAGCTAGTGGTACTGGTAGATGCGCCTGATGATGGGGAGCAGGCTTGCGTGCAATGGGAGGCGAGGGGCGGCTGGTCGGCGCCGGAATTTGCTGGTGAAGCTCGCCGGAGTAGTGGGGTTCGATCTCACGATTCGCTCAGCCTGGGGGCAGAGAGGGAGAGGTAAGTGAGGGGAATGGAAGAGGAGAGCGTGACGTTTAAAGGCGCGTGATCGCCTGGGAGATTTACTCGCGGGGTTATGCCAATTCAATGGCATTCATCGCCGGCAGAAACGGCGAGGGGGACGTGGTCGCGGGTGAGAACGATGATCTGCTGGCGTGGGGCCGCGCTGTCTGCGAGAGAGAGAGAGAGAGAGAGAGAGAGAGAGAGAGAGAGAGAGAGAGAGAGAGAGAGGCGTGGGGTCTTGTTGTCAGCGACTCAGCGGGTGCGCGCGTGGGTGGAAATCTTTTCGTGAGTGGAGAGAGCTGGTGGGCTGCGAGTGGGCTTGCTGGGCCTGTTGGCTGGGTTGGGTTTGATTCATTTTTTTATACAGAATGTTTTTCCTTTTCTGTTTTGAATTTCTTGATTTGATTTTCATTCAAACAATTCAAACTCTAATTCAATTCAAACCACCACCAAACTTTGTGTTGATTTTAATTCTGTTTAACAACATAATCCAAAGTCCAAAATAAAATAATTCTTTTATTCTTTTAGGATCTATTATTAATTAAATAAATAGACCTTAGTATTTATTTCAAATAGGATTTAATTTATTTTAAAACTCTATTTGAAATCTAAATAATACCAAAACCTTTTCAGTAGGTTTTATTTGAAAAACAAAACACTTATTTAAAATACTTTAACAAGTTTTAGTGTTTATTTAAAATGGAAAAACCTTTACTTAAATAAAATTGGATATTAATACATCCTTATTATTTTATTTAAATAATCCTTTACTATTTTTATCAAACAAAATATTTCATTTTAAAAACTTGGCCAAGATTTAATTTGGCTCTTTTAAAAATAGTCCTTTTTCATTATTTCTACATTTGCTTATAAAACCATTTCTTTTTGTTTAAAGATCCAAAAATGATAATTCCAACTATTATAACTTTATTTATTATTTGTTTATCTTTTTAAATCCCTTTAGGATTTTATTTGATCAAAATAGGTTTTGATGTTTCCATTTGGAATCAAAAAGTTTCTTCTCACCCTATATTTCAACAATTATTTATTTTGTTTATTTATTTTTCACATTTTAAAATTTGGAAAATTTTGGGATGTGACAAGAAGCCGCCACACCGAAGGAATATATCTAGATCTAAACCTCTAAACCCTTCTCCACCACCATAGCCATCTTCCACCACTTGTAATAGTAGATCTCATCTACAATTGGAGACATTGTAATACTATTTGCTATCAACCTTATGATCTCTATTATAATGTTTATGATTGTTGATTTCATCTCTATGTGTGAGTAATTCTCCTTGGCCTAAGAGCTTCGGCCTAGCCATGTAGCATGTGTGCATGTTATTTATCATAGATGGGATCATGTATTAGTTTGTATGACATGATGATTGTAGTACCCTCTCTTGCCTCAATCTAAGGACTTGTCAGGTACCCAAGACCTCGAGGATTGATCTAGGTAAAGGGAGTGTGAGTAATGACTGATCTTCAGGATAGGAACCCAAGTGACAGAAATGGTAGTATGACTATATGTGAGGAATTTACTTGGGATTAACGGTGACATCATGATGCTTATCATAAGTTATCTTTCTTCTATAGATTAGATTAGTAGGTTATTGCTATAAACGATTGCGGAGGCGATAACAATTATGGATGCACTGTCCGCATATAATTATCTTGATCTAACAATTATATGCATACTGTATTATTATCTATTATTCCCATTAGATGTTTTATACAACTATTGGTGAAAACCAAAGACCCTAGGCCCTCTCTTTCTCTAACAACAACAACAACAACAAGATCGCAAACTCTTGGTCCGGTGAAAAGTCAATAGGAATTCTAAAACTCTCGAAGATTCATTTAAGTAATCTCACTTTGCTTTCTACTTCCAGAGGATTCGATAAACATAGGTCTACTAGGGAAAAAGAGCTAATCTACATTTGTAATCCGGATCGAAGGTATCACTAGTCACCATGGCAATGGTTTAAGTTATCTCTTTCTTTCTTTCTACTCCCTCCCTCTACAAATGCAAGTCGCGGAAGAGTTTTCAGACAGCGATAAAAAAAAATGCAAAAGTACAAAATTTCCCTGATCAATTTGAAGTTTGATTCACATCGGCATCACAAATCGCCTAGCTCCCGTCATGACGCAGCACCTCGCCCGCGCGTCGCCGCCCAGCACCTCGCTCGCGCGTCTCTCCCGGCACCTCGCCTGCGTGTCTAGCAGCAGATCGCCGGCCGAAACAACAGATCTCATCTGTTGTGGCTCGCCGGCCATCAAGGGAAGAAGGAGCTACAATATCACCATCTGACGGGGGGAGCAGGAGCAGCATCTGACAGGGGGAAGCAGACGCAGCAACTCACCGGCCGCCTACCACAATAGTGGCAGGGTACCTCGCCGGCAAGGTCAAAGTCGCCCAACAAGGCCCAAGCCTGCCGCATCAGCTGCAGAGCACCTCGCCAGCAAGGTCCTAGTCATCCAACAAGGTCCAAGCCTGCCACGGCAGTGTCAGCACACCTCGCTGGCAAGGTCCAAGTCATCCAGCAAGGTCCAAGCCTGCTGCAGCAGCGGCAGTGCACCTCGCCGGCAGGGCACCACCTCCCTTCTTCCCCCCTGTCACTGGCAAGGTCCTGTTCTAGGCTCGGTGCTCCTCGGCCAGTGTCTTCGGCTCCTTATCCTCGACCAGCGAGAGCACCTCCAGGCTTGGTGCTCGTCGCCAACTTCTCCTCCTCGTTGGATCCTTCTACTCGGGTCCCCAGCAATAGCATATCACCAAACCATGGTTGTCCCCGATCTAAACTTTAGTCCACCCAAAGAAGGCATCATACCTGAAGAAGAAGACCAAAATGAAGGTATAAACCCAATTAGGATCACGCTGCTAATTTTCAGTTATTGCAAGCACAAGTACTCTTTTATGGCATAGCTATGTAATGCTATTGAGCTACTCTGCCAATTCAGAGTACGAACCAATTAGACCTTATTTGACAGAAAGAGCATATTATTCAGTGAACTTGCTTATAAACTCATTCTTATGGAAGTAACACTCTACCAAAGAGAAGTGAAGATGAAATTCTTAAGATTCTTTAGAGGTGCATCATGGAGATCAAGAATTAGACTAGATGCTAGCTCAGCTTATAATGAAATTTAGCAACCAAGTTTCCTACTGAAGAGTACATGTTGTAAAAACAAAGATTGGCATATACAGCAACAATAACAAAGCAAATTCACTTTAAGAAGCAATTCATGTCAGTTGTCCATGTCACTTCAAGTAAATCTGCAGTTTCAGTCTACACACTGTATTTTTTCGTGACGACAGAAAAAATGCAAGTACTGAATATTAACACCAACACTAAATATGGACAATTTCAGTCTACACACTGTATTTTTTTCACTCCAAGAAGTACTGACTCTTTGCTTAAAAGGAGTACTCAAACACACTGTATTTTTTTCCACCATCAAGCACCAGAAGAACATTTACTCCATCAAGCATCATGTGCAGAACTTAGGAGAATGTGCAGAAGTTGTGTCGGCACAAGGAAAAGAACTGCAAGTAGCGCCTCATATTATGGTTCAGTTTTAACTGGGTAAATTATGTGGAGCACACAACCATCAATTAAGAGCACAATCTCTGATGGACTAAAATCATAGGTCAACCTCCAAACGCATCCAGGGCAGATAGACCAACAAAACAAAGTGGACAATGAAAACGCATCAGTTTTCAGCTTCCACTAGCAAGAACTCGAGACTAAACACACAAGAATTTCTTCTGAGTTGCAACCAAACAAAATAAGCTAAACTCAAACCATCTCTAAAGGTGATCTAAAACCAAAAACATACATTGCTAGCAACATCAAAGAATCATAGAAAAGTACATCCTTTTGCACACAGTGGACGAGTTCTCCACTCTTTGAAAAACTGAAATTTTGACAAGTTCTTCACTCTCTGCCAGCAACATCAAAGCACCACAGAAACTTAATTGAATCATTGTGCAAATTAACCTACAGTCTACACATTCATACAAACTAAATTTTTGAGAGAAGTGGCAATTGATAAGCATTCAAACAAACTGATGTGTGCAACCATATTCATTCACTCACATATTCAAGCATGCCTCCATCTAACAAGATAATCATCGCATGCCTCTGATCTAACCATCGCATGCAGTAGGGATCCACTCAATAAAATATTCACACATGCCTCTGATCTAACCAGACAAGAAGAAGGAATTAGACACTCACATATTGTCGTTCTTCTTCAAAGGACGGACCACAGGGGACCCCAGAGCTGTAGCACCAAAGGAGCCAGCTCGATGAAGTTGAGGCATGGAGTGGTGGGCGTCCACCCAGGATGCACGCAGAGATTAGACCGCTCCCTGGATGTTGGAGGCAAAAGACTGAGCCGCCGACGGACTCGGCTCCTGCCAGGCTCCTTGAAGACTGGCTCGATCCGAAGGCAGGAACATGATATGCTCGAGAGGATTAACGGAGGAGCAGGTCTCACCAGCTTGGAGGCGTTCCGGTGGGACTCAAATTGCTGGTCGCAGGAGGCCTTGGAGTTTACGGCGATGATGACGGAGTGTGAGAGCGAGGAGACAGAGGTCGGCGGCCACAGAGCAGTCTCCCTCCTCCAGGACGGTGGCTCTGTTTTCCCGCTGCTCTGGCGCCATTCATAGATCCGCTCAAAATGCCCCCTTTGCCGATGCACACAGGTCCTAGGTGCGGTCACTGTGCTCCACCTGGTAACCAGGATGAAGGGCCCCGGAGCGGCGCTGGTCTAGGAGTGGAAGGCGGAGGAGAGAACCCCTGCTAGCGGCGAGGAGAAGGGAGTCGTCGGCGCTCAAATCTGGGTCAGCGTCGGGGAGAGAGGACTAGGAAGACCGTTCTGTGGAGTGTGGCCGGTCACGACGCGAGCGCAGTTTCGGAAAACCGGAAATTTCCTTAACGGACAGAACGTCTGCGTGAATTCGTCCTAGTGCTAGTATCATACTCGCTCCGTTTTAAGGCTTAAGGCGTCCTCGTTTTGCATTTTTTTTCTTTGACCAAGAATTACTCTAAATACGTAAAGAGTTTTGGTATAAAACTAGTATCATTAGAAAGTATTTTTCAATACGAATCCAACGGTACTAATTATGTATAATATAATCAAGATTTTGTTGCTAAATTATTTTGGTCAAATTTTACTTTGAAAAACGTGTGCGCCTTAAGCCCTGAAACGGAGGTAGTAAGATGTATCATGCATGTCAACTTGACAAAAATCTGATGTGGCGCCATAATTAATGAAGAGAGAGGTGGTTAGTGTATCATAGGTAGATACTGTATCATAGCACGTAAAGCTAGAAATCATAATGGCAAATAAATCTTGTACACACATTTTACATAGAGATTCTACAAATCAATAAATATACTACTATGATACTACTATATGATATAATGCACTAGAGACATGGTATCATATACTAGTATCATATGCATGATACTACCACTAGGACCAGCCTTATAAAAGTGGACGGAGGGAGTATTAAGAATATTACGGAAAAATTTAGAATATGTAGTCACTTTTATTGCATCCGTAAATAGAATTTCTAGATGAAGATCACTTAATGCCTTTTTAAAAGAGTGATAGATTAACTCATCTAGTGTTTTCTTTTTGTGATCTGAATATGGAAGTTTCTTAATCTTATCTTTTACCTTTTATGGAGGATGAGGCTCTTTAGTTACTTTTTGTTGTTTCTTATCACTTTTTTTATTTTTTATTACAACTACTTCATCTTCTTTGCTGGTATATTTTTCTTCTCTTAGATCAACAGTCTCTGCGTCAGAGTCATAACTGTCATCATGTGCATCATTTTTCTCCTCCAAGGTTTGGTTTTGTGTTTCTTGAGAAGTTTCATCCTAAGGATCCATCAGTGTATCATCTTTTTGACTTGCTTTGAGCAAGGCTTTTTCCCTTCGATCTTTTTCAGCTTCATATTCTGGTGGTCTGAATGGTTCTTTAACAACTGCACCTCTTCTTGTAACAACATTAGTAGAGACAGGAATATTTATATCATCTTGAAGAAAAATTTGATAACTAGATGTTATTTGTTCACATTGGGTTTCAATCATACTAAGGTACTTGTGAAATAATTTTATTTCTTGGCCAATCTCCTCATAATTTTCTGTAAGTTCGGCCAAAATCTTCTTGTGTCTTTGAAATTGCTTATGCAAGTTATTGTAAGATTTGGCCTATCGATGTTTCAATTCTTGAAAAACTTTTCTAGTTTCATACTCTTTAGTTAAAACTTATAACAAACCTACTTTGTTTTCTTTGATAAGTCCAGAAGGTATACCTATTTCTTTCATGGTTTTGCATACTTTAGGCATAAGATCAGGATTTATACGAAGTATTCCCTTTTCCGGCTTAGTGCCAACATCAGGATCATATACATAATCATTCTTAGCCCTAGTAGATGTCAATTCCAAACATGCTTTAACAGTTAAAGTATTTATCGATCCTCCTGCTGATAAATCTAGCAACTCTCTACATTGGGTATTAAGACTATGGTAAAATAAGTGGCAAACAGTTGACACAGAATAGCCATGATTAGGAATACTATTGATCATTTCAAAAAATCTATCCCAGGCTTGTGGGTATTTTTCTCCCACTTTCTGACTGAAGTTTCCTATATTCTTTCTAATTTCTGTTACCTTTGTAAAAGGATTAAACCAGTTTATGAATTTAACAATGCAGTTTTCCCAACATTTAATGTAATGACGAAGGAGAGAATATAACCAGTCTAGAGCCTTACCTTTGCGAGACCAACAGAATAATTTTAGACGAGAGAAATCTCTAGGCAAATCTTCTGCATCACATCATCAAACTCTCTGAGATGTCTTCATGGGTCTTCATCTCCCCTTCCACTGAAAGCTTTTTCCTGCAAAATTTAGTAATTTCACCATCAAATCAATATTCTCTAACTCTAGGATTAGAAAATTCTATTGGTTATTTAAGAAAAGCAGTATTTGGGGCACTGTATTCTCTGAGAGTCTTCTCAGGTTTCTTGGGAGTTGTCCTATGAATGGACATGATTTCCATGAAGTCACTTAGGTTTTCAACTTCAACTTTATTCGATCTCAATTTATTTTAAACAATTTCCTTATGCATTTGAGCATGTACGTGATCAAGATAATCTGGTAGATAAGCCCTACCAGAGCGTGTAGACCCTTTGTCTCCTAGGGAGACCATCTTGTAATAGTAACACCTAAAATTTTAAGAGACAAAACACTTAGCGCTTAGCTCCCCGGCAATGGTGCCGGAAAATAGCTTGATGACTGCAAGTGCACAGATCGTTTGTAGCTAGTTTCGAAGTTAAGATATTGATCCCACAGGGAGCCCAAAGGTAAGTGTTTATGGGTGAAGTCTCTGTCACACACAAAGTTGTCACATGTCTTCAAGTGAATTGACTGTAAGCATTGAAATAAGAATAGAGTTTGGATTAAAGGAATGTATTTAAATAAAACTAAAATGTAAACTTCAAAAATAAAAAGCATAAAAGTAAAGAACGATTTGTTTGTTGTTTTCTGCAGATGACAAAGTAGGCGTGGGGAGATTTAGTTCATGATTATAGTGAATATGCCAGGTGGATGAGTAATAAGTGTAACAATTATAATCTTATAAATATGTGTGTAGGCGAGCAACCCATAATTAGCCGGAACTCCTATTGGTAGATTTCATCCCAACTTCAATAATCCTACTAGCCTGTTACCACAACCATGGTCAGTCACTAGACGATTAAGATCCTTCAGGTTGCTTAGAAATTAATCTCCTTGGATCACACTAATGCAATAAGATCGATGGCTCCTCGTGATCCTCGAGTTAAACTAGTTTCCCATTTATATCCCCGTGTCACTCGGGGGGTCGCCGATCTGCTAACGAACAAGATTCTATCTATATAGAACAAAGAATCATGTTTTCTAGGCCCTTAATTGGACAACAGGCATTAAGCATCCCACAGATAGTCAAGCGCACATAATATAGTAATCAAAATCAACCATAAACTTAATGGAAATTGTATAGGCACATCACATCTCACCAATCCCTTACATCTTCCACGCCTAAGGGAACTTACTCACACATGAGAGAAGAAAGCATCATTGATATAATTAAATAAAGGGAGTTCTTCTTGATATTACTGTGGAGATCCACAATAAGAATAGAAATAAATCCAACACAATTCAAGATAGGAAGAACAATCTCAAAACCTAATCTTTCAAGGTGGATATCTCTCTATCTCAAGTACAAGTAATGGCTATGGAGGTGTGGTGGCTAGGAGATCGAAGATCGTGGAGCGAGATGAAGAGCGTCTTCCCCTTCTTCTTCGGATCTCTTCTTTCTCCCTTCCGGATGGGATGGCAGCTCTTGTTTTCTGTTTTTGTCCCCAACCTCTTCATGAAAGTTGTCCCTTTTAACAAGATGAAGTCGATGGCAACTATATGGTGGGAACTATACGTATGGAAAAATATTCCCTCCATATAGTTGCTTGTTAAAGCTACTGTATGCTCCCCTTGATTGCTTCCAAAATGATACTTGCTTGTTTTCGTCTAAATATTGTGTTTTTTTGTTGTTAAACCCCTCTGTTGTTATTCAGAACCTGAAACACACATTAAAAACCTAAGTTTTCTTTGCTACCGAAGTATTAGCGTTAGGTAAAGCTAGAAAACCATCAAATCCAAATGAAAACCATCGATAGAAACAATCAAAAATGTGTCGAATCTCACAGCTATCAATAGATCGAGGCATAACTGTGGTCCTCGTCCTTGTTTAATTGAAGAATGTAATATTGTTCATGATGCTTTGAGTTGTGCTGAACAGATGGAGAATGATTCTGAGCCTGCTACACATACTGAAGTCGTTGCATCCATTGACCGCGAGAAGTGGATTTCTGCTATGCAAGAAGATATGCAATCACTTGATAAAAATGGCACATGAGATGTTATGTGCTTTCCCAAACAAAAGAAGGCGGTGATACATCGGAAACGTATCTATAATTTTTGATGTTTCATGCTCGTTTAGTATCTACATTGCTTTTCTTTGTCCACACTTTGAGGTGCTTTTCATATGTTTTCTGGTACTAACCTATTAACAAGTTTCCATAGTGCCAGTAGTCTGTTTTCTTCTGTTTTTGGTTCCAGAAAGGCAGAAAATCAATATTCAGCCGAAATATGAGACAGAGGAGATTCACCAGGGGGCCACACCCCCTGGCCGTGCGGGTGGGCCCACCCCGCGCCTGGGGGGTGTAGCCGCCCTGGTGGCCCCCTGCCTCGCCTCTTCGCCTATAAGAAGCTCCCAATTCCTAAACCCTAAGCACCCGATCAATATTCCACGAAACTGTCTGTAGCCTCCGCCACCATCGTCCCTAGATCGGGGTGATCTGAAGCTCTTCCCGGCACCCTGCCAGAGGGGAGATCATCCCGGAGGCCTTCTTCTTCATCATGCCAACCTCCGGTATGAAGCGTGAGTAGTTCCACCTTGGACTACGGGTACATGTAGTAGCTAGATGGTTGTATCTCCTCCTTGTGCTTTCATGTCTAGATCTTGTGAGATCCGTTCATGATCAAGATCTCATCTATTTGTAATCATGCATGTTGTGTTTGTGGGGATCTGATGGATATTGAGATTACTATGTTAGATTGATTAATGGTTTTGTCTTATTGATTCTATCATGTCTGTGTTATGTGTGATCTTGCATGCTCTCCGTTGTTAGTAGCTATCTTGGCGAAGTAGTTGCTAGTGACCAAGAGGGGGTATTTATGCTCGATAGTGGGTTCATGCCTCTACTTAATCAAGGGAAGTGACATAAATCTCTACGGTTGTAGATGTGATGTTGCCACTAGGGAGAAAACAACGGTCTCTTGTTCATGGAACAAGTGGATTGTTTACCTTACACACTTTGATTAAAGCAGTTGTCTGTTTCTTGCAAATTAATACTAGAGGGGGTTCAGATGATAACCCAAAGGTGGACTTCTAGTCATATATGCAGTTGTATGGCGGTCTATGTATCTTGTTGTATTGCCCAATCGAGTCTCATATGATCTTTATGTCAAGTATTGCATTGTTATGCCTTACTCAGTCTTGTCAATTGTCCTGCTGTAATTTGTTTACCTAGCATGCCATGTTTGTTTATCTAAGGAGAACACCTCTAGTGAAATATGGACCCCGGTCCAATCTTTACCATTGATTCATCTTCCACTGTTACTGTTTACTTGCTGCAAACCATCATCACCTTCCACACCATACCATTAATCCTTTGTTACAACAATCGGTGATATTGACAACCTCACTATTAGTTGGGGAAAAGTCTTAAGTTTGTGTTGTGCAGGTTTCCACGTTGCTTGCAACACCTTTGATACGTTTCATTCCTCCCACTGGTTCGATAACCTCAGTTTCTTACTGAGAGAAGACTTGTTGTTGTGCTGCATCACACCTTGCTCTTGGGGTTTCCCGATGAAGCGCTCTTAGGTGCCATCAGGCGGTCCGCTGCAAGTGGATCTTCAAGAAAAAGGAAGGTTTGACTCCTAAAGAACCTTTATGGGGCAAGGTTAGTAGCAAAATGGGTTAGCGAGATTCCAAGTATTGATTATAAAGATGTATTATCCCCAGTTGTAAATCATAGTTCCATTTGCACTTTCTTTAGTATTGTGGCTATGCATGATCTTGAGCTTGAGCAGTTAGATGTCAAGACTACTTTTATGCACGGAGAGCTTGAGGGGGAAATATACATGGACCAACCAGAAGGGTTCATAATGCCTGGTAAAGAGGATTATGTTTGATTCGTTTATGATATCACTTGGTTTTGAGAGGTCTCAATATGATAGTTGTGTTTACATTAAGTTTGTTGATGGATCACCTATATACTTGCTGTTATATGTTGATGATATGTTAATTGCTGCCAAGAGCATGAAAGAAATCACTACTTTGAAGGCACACCTAAGTAGTGAGTTTGAGATGAAGGATCTTGGAGCTGCTAAGAAGGTCTTAGGTATGGAGATTATCCGAGATAGAAAAATTGGTTTGTTATTTCTTAGTCAGCAAAGTTACATTAAGAAATTTCTTCATAGTTTTAATATGGATGGTGCCAAGTCTTAGTACTTATATTGCTCCTCATTTTAAATTGTCAATTTCACAATGTTCTACTACTAATGAAGAGTTTGAGTACATGTCAGATGTGTCATATTCTAGTGCTATTGGTTCTTTGATGTATGTCATGATTTGTCCTAGTCCTAATTTATCATATGTTATGAGTTTGATAAATAGATACATGGCTAATCCTGGTAAAGAACATTGGAAGGTTGTTCAATAGGTTTTCAGGCATCTTCTTAGCACTTCCAATGCTTGTTTGAAGTTTGGAAGGACCACGATGGACTCGTTGGCTATGTGGATTCATATTTTGCTGCCTATTTGGATAAGAGAATATCCCTCACATGTTATGTGTTTAATGTTGATGGTTGCACTTTAGCTAGAAGGCTACGTTGTAGGATGTTGTTGCACAATCCACTACTAAAGCTGAATGCATGGCTATTACTAAAATTTACAAAAAATCAATTTGGTTGAAAGGTTTGTTTGCTGAGCTTTGTAGAGATAACTCTTGCATTACATTGTTTTGTGATAGTCAAAGTGTCATATACCTTACAAAAGATCAGATGTTTCAAGAACTGAGCACATTGATGTCAAGTATAATTTTGTTGGAGACATTTTTGCTCAAGGTAAACTAAAGGTATGCAAGATCATCACTCATGATAATCCTGTTGATATGACGACTAAACTTGTTCATGTTGCTTTGCTCAAACTTAGTTGATTTAATTGATTAGTCCAAATGGCTATTGGCACTGAAAGTATTTTCTTTGTGTTGTTTAGGAAGATGATTGACGTTGATGCTATAAGAAGGAATTTGTCTTATGGTGAAGTTCGTTATATATTAATCCAAATTCTACAAAGTAAATACCAACTTCTTATGAGCGATCGAGCCTCCCCCCCTCCCCCCGCGCGGTTTGAACCTTGAAGACCTAGGTTTCCACCGCTATATAAACCTCTTGTAAGTCGCCGACTGGGATAAATTGTATCTGAGAAAATCTCCGGCATTTGTAAACATTCCCTGATATAGTAAAGTTTTTTAGGAGCCGATATAGTAAAGTTTCTATGGCCGGCGTCCGTAGTTTTTTCCTCTTTTGTTGGAAAAAAAATTCAGCGTTAAATCCATATCTCATTGCTACAGTTTCTTTTTCATTTTTCATTATTTGCTTGTGGACTATAAAGCTGCAAGGTCCAACGACCTACAACCGTAGGCACTATTGCTCAACATATGACGTTGTGCACGTATGCGCTAAGTATAATTAGTGTATTTTATAAGAGTATAAGTGCCGAGAAAGTAATTGATAGATTTGGGTAAGCTAGCTGTGTAGAGACCGCAGGCGCCATCAACTCATCGTAGCTAGTTTTTTACTTTAGCAAATTCATCTTAATTCTTAGCTAGCTAGATTCGTCGTTGTCAGGTGAGAGTAAGGATGACAATTTTAACCATGGGTATGGTATGACACACTTTTATACCCATGGTTAATACGTATATCCTACCTTAAGTCACGGATATGTGCATGGGTATAGACTTGTACCCATAGGTATATCTATATTCTGCCCATTTAAAATGACATGTCAAACTTACTTATAGAGTTTCAACCTATACGGTCGAGAAGCCTAGAAATGAGTATGAGATTGCGGTTTCTAAACGTTGATATTTTTATGTACTCATATACTATTAGTAAGTAGATATTATTGTATTTTCTCAAATATGTTATTGATAAAAGTAAAATTTTGAATAACTTGTATATTATTGAATCTACCCATCAGGTACCCAATGGGTACAGGTACCTGCCGAGTATGGGTATGAGTAAAGTTTTATACCCACGAGTACGGATATGGATAAGCTTTTGTACCCATTGACTACACAGGTATGGTATGGTATTGCTCTACCCTGCCCATACCCTACTCATTGCCATCCTTAGGTGAGAGATGCACGGAAGGTGCTATTGGACACCCTTAGCGGCGTTGGTGCGACACACCGCACGCACGCTCGGTGATACGTCGTAAACGTATGTATAATTTTTTATGCTCCATACTTGTTTTATATCATTGCCTTATGTTTTGTCTATACTTTGAGGTATTTTTATACACTTTCTGGAACTAATCTATTGACAAGATGCCATAGTGCCAGTTGCTTGTTTTCTGCTGTTTTTGGTTTCAGAAAGGCTAAAAAATAAATATTCTCAGAATTCGACGGGACAAAAGCCAAAGTTACTATTTTCCCGGAGCAATACGGAAACGCGAAGTAGAGACAGAGTAGGGCACTAGGGTGGACACACCCTAGGGTGGCATGGGTCAACCCTGGCCTCGCCACCAGGGGTGTGGCCCTTTGGACCTCCACCAACCTTGCCCTTTCGCCTACTTATACGTCTCCTCGATATGTAAACCCTAACGCGGGCGGAAATGCACGAAAAAGTCCCACAACGCAGCCGCCACCAAAGGGGAGATTTGGGGGACAGAAGTCTCTGTTCTGGCACCCTGCCGGGACGGGGAAGTGCCCCCGGATCCATCTCCAACGATCACCACCATCTCCATCACCGTTCCTGATTTCCATGATGAGGAGGGAGTAGTTCTTCCTCGAGGCTAAGGGATCTACCGGTAGCTATGTGTTCATCTCTCTATATGCATGATCATATTGTGATCATGAGCTTTGTAATCAAGTAGATCTACTTTGTTACTCAAGTGCTTTAATATATCTTCGGCTCTCCCCATGTGTATGAAAGTGACAGCGTGCACGCCGTGGTGGCACTTAGGCTAGAGTCTACATAAATACTCAAGGGCTTTAATAGATCTCCGACTCTCCCCACGTGTGTGAAAGTGACAGCGTGCATGCCGTGGTGGCACTTAGGCTAGAGTTTATAAATACTTATCATGAGTATATTTTGAGTTGGTTGTCTTTATGAAATTGTGGTGTTTGTTGAAACCATCTAGCACTCAAGGTGACAGTGTGGGTTATCTACATGGGGAAGGCGGACTTTGAGGTGTGCTTTTGTAACCCTACCATGGATTAGAGTGTCCAACCGGAGAGTAGTCCAGGGTAGTATCATGAAGATAATATATTTATTGAGAGTGTTCACTAGTGAAAGTATGATCCCTAGACCTTGTTTCTAAGCATTGAAACACTGTTTGCATCTAGATATGTTACATGTTTGCTTGCTTCCGTCTATTTGCCTTTAGTCTTTTACTCCCCGTCAGAAGCTCTTTTCTGGCACTGTTACCACTTATAATCATTCATACCACTTGTATTTCACTATCTCTTTGTCGAACTAGTGCACCTATACACCTGACAAGTGTATTGGGTGTGTTGGGGACACAAGAGACTTCTTGTATCTTGATTGCAGGGTTGCTTGAGAGGTATACCTTTGACCACTTCTTCCCTGAGTTCGATAATCCTTGGGTAATCCAATTAAGGTAAACTTGTTGTTGTCCTACAAACCTCTGCACTTGGAGGCCCAACAACTGTCTACAAGAATAGAAGTGCGTAGACATCAAGCTCTTTTCTGGCGCCGTTGCCGGGGAGGTAAGGTAAAAGGTACTCACATCCTAGTGTGAATGCTCGAAGTTATTTCCTTTATATTCTGCATTTTTTCTTTTGTCTATTGTTTTCACTAGTTAGGCTTAATGGAAAACAACAACAAAATTAGAGAGCTTTATAGTATTTATCTTGAGTTAGGACATGAAGTGTTTGAAGAGAAAATTAAAAAACCTATGGAGCTTTATTTGCATGGTAATAGCAATGTTATTAGTATGAATTCTTTGAACACCATTATTGCTAATGCTATGGAAACTTCTAAGCTTGGGTAATCTAGTTTTTATGAAAATGATCTTTTTAGTTCCCCAGCTTTGGAAGATAGCTATTCTATTGCTTATGATGATACCAAACCTCCAATATATGATGATTACAATGATGAATATGATATTTTCAGTCCACCTTCTATTGTGGAGAAAATTAATTATGATTATAATATGCCTCCTATATTTGATGATTATGGTGATGAGAATAACAATGATAGCTATTTTGTTGAATTTACTCCCACTACAATTAATAAGAATGATTATGCTTATGTGGAGAGTAATAATTATTTTATGCATGTGGCTCATGATAAGAATGTTTTATGTGATAGTTATATTGTTAATTTTATTAATGTTGCTACTGAAAGTTATTATGAGAGAGGGAAAACTAGTTTTATGTATCTCAACAATATTAAGTTTCCCTTTTTTATGTTGAAAATCTTGAAGTTGCACTTGTTTTGCTTTCCTATGCTTGTTGCTTTGTGTTTTCATGACTTGTTTCTTTACAAGATTCCTATGCATAGGAAGTGGGTTACACTTAAATATGTTTTGAATTTGCTTCTTGATGCTCTCTTTTACTTCAATTCATATTTCTTATGTGAGCATCTTCTCAAACTATCAAGCCTAACTTAAAGGCGTTAAAGAAAAGTACTTCTTGAAAGATAACCCAATAGTTTTATTGAGTCTTGAAAGTGTAATAACCTCTCCTTATCCTTTATATTTGATTTTTGTGCCAAGAATAACCTCTAATGAGAGAGAAGTAAGATTTTGGGAAGTTGCTGTCCTGAAACAGACTTTTGTGATTCACTGTAAATATTCGTGAAAATCTCGGTAAGTCTGATTGGGATGTAATTTTCTGAATAAATCCCCGAGGTTGTTAGCTAACTTTTATTATTTCATCACTTTTTTATTTGAGCAACATAAAGTCTTTGAAAAAATCGGTTTTTACCTGTTGGTCTGTTTTGACAGATTTCTGCCATTATTTGTATTTGCCTCTTATCGGTTTCTTTTTGAGTTCTCCTTGATCACTTGAGATTTTAAAAGGAATTGCTACAGTATCCTATGTTTTTAATGAAAGTTTTTCTGTTTCTAAACTAAACCCAAAGTTTTATTATCCTTTGAATGCACCAATGTTGCTAATGAAAATTGTGTGAAGTTTTGTATGAAGGAAAATTTTCAGGTGTAAGGAAAGAATGATGTAATGAGATGAAGAGTGGACAAAAGCTCAAGCTTGGGGATGCCACCCCGTGTCACCCCAAGAAATATTCAAGAGGTACAAGTGTCAAAGCTTGGGGATGCCCAAGGCATCCTGTGGCATCCCACAAAACCACTACTAGAAAATCGCGTTGTTTTTGTGCATTGCATCGTCATCGTCATGCTTTGTTCGCCAAAACTATTTCGCAAAGCCCGTTTTGTTTTCTAACACGCCCCATCTTTAATTCAAATGCAAAACCCCGGGCCGCCGGATTGTTTTTGTTTGACTAATATCGGTTTGCAAACGGTGTATTAAAACAAATAAAAATTATATTAATTTTAGCGGGTCAGTCGAACGGGCCGTTTTAGCCCGAACGACCACCCCAGAAAAACCAGATCGGTCCAACTAGAAATCCTAAAGCTACCCAGAACGCTACCCAACCTACCCCTCCACCTCACCCTGCCCAATCCCTGCACGCCACCTCAGCACACCCCTTCCCCCTAGCCAACCAGGAGCCGCCACTTGGCTCAACCCTCTCTCCCTTTTCCCCCCACTCTCTCTCCTGCACCCACACAAACACAGCAGCACCAGAGCCACCAGCCCCTGCCGCTGGGCCCCATCGCTCGCCCCTCAAGACGACACACCCCGCCCTGGCCCCGCTCACGACCCCAACCGCTCACCGCACGCGCTCGCCTCCCTCACGCGTGCGTCCCCGCTCTCCTCTCCCTTTTCCTCTCGCCTCCCGGCAGCCCACCGGGCTGCGCCCATCCCTCCAAAGCCCCACCCCATGCGCCTCGCCCACCTCCGGTCCACCGCCGCTCCATCGCCCGGCCGCATCCCGTGACCCCCGCAGCACCCCTGCCCCTCGCCGTTCTCCACCGCCCGGTCCGGAAGCTCGCCAACCGCCCCATCTCGAGCCGCTGCCGCCTCCCGCGTCTCCGCCTCGGCCGCCCTCGCAGCTTCGCTCGCGCCCGCCGTCGGACCCGCACCCCTCTCCGCCGGCGCCCGCGTCCCCAGTAGGGCGCCCGCCGCGCCGCCCCGCTCGTCGACCTCGCCGCCGCTTTTCCTGCAAGCTTCCCTCCGTCGGCGCCGCGGACCCCGCCGGGCCTCCTCCGTTCCGAGCCGCGAGCCTTCTCCCGTCCGCGCCTCCAGCTCCGGCCCCGCCCCTGCAAGCTTCCGCGCTAGCCCCAGGCCTCCACCTCGCCGTCGTGGCCTACGGCGAGCCCTGCCTCGCCGTGCCGCCCGGTTCGCGCCGCCTCTCGCTACGGTTGCCGGCGTTCCCCGGGTGCGAGCCTGCTGCAAGACCCACTCCGGTGCGAGCATCTCCCCCGGGGCAAGCTGCAAGTGTGTTCAGTGGCTGCGCGAGCTGCTGCCTCGAGTGTGCTGCTGCTTGTGCTGATGTGAAAATGGTGTGGAGACGACAAGTTCGACGCCGATAATCGGACCCCGCAAACCCCGAGTTCCCTCTCGCCAAGATCTTCATCGGGACTGGAGTTTCCCCGGACACCAAGGACTGCCGACGATCCGACCAAGACCCGAAGGCCTCCGACAGGGAACCGACAAGATCATCGCGGAGTCCCAAGGACTACTTCGTTGGTTGCCGAACGCCAAGGTCGCCCCGGCACGCCAAGTTCTCCCTCTCGGATCCGAGGACGCCGAGACCCGAGACACCAAGATCTCCGCCGTGGGACGATAGGCCCTCGCCACTGCAAGCTCGACCCCGTGGAATCCGACGAGATCTGCATGCGACAAGAACGACACCGGACCAAGTCCTGCTTCCGGAACGCCAAGATCTACCTCTTTAATCCGAGAACGTCCCGAGGCCGAACCCGAATCTCGGACCCCGAGACCGAACCCCGGAACCCTAACAAGATCGTCGAGAACCCTAAATGTGTGAACCCTTCCCGAACCCCTATTTTATAACATGATATAACCTGTTGCTTATTGATTTGTCCATGCATGCATCCTCGTCTGTGGTTTGGGGGCCTTATGCCGATTCACCTAATAATTAAATATGGGGCCCATATGCGGACAAATCTAACCTTATATTGGCCTCATTTAAACATGTGTAGCGAACCGGTTCCATCTGTTGTCTTGCTAAACAACATTTAATTTGCGGGGTAATTAAATAACTTGAACCATTCAATTAATTGTCGGTACCCCGGTTCCGCTTAATATTGACCTAATTGCATCGCACCTTTGCCATGTTATCCATCATGCATGCATCATGCCGATCTTCTGCCGTTGTATTAAATATTGCATCCGGTGTTTATTCTAGTGTTTTGCTTCTTCGCGGATAAGGCCGTTGAGTTGATGTGAGCTTCGCCCCGATCTTCGGTTGAACCCTTCGACAATGTTTTCAGGCGAGCATCTCCCTCTTTCTACCTATCTTACTTTTATAGTATTTACTTCCCTCCTGTTGATCTTTGCTATCTGTGTTGTGATGCTCTAGTTTCGTACCCGTGATATCCCTTGCAGCCATATATAGCCCTGGACACATCCTATTACCTGTTGTTTGGTAGATAGTGGGCCCGCGTGTCGTAGTCGCTTGCTCAAGTGTTTATGTGTCGACCAGTACCACGATTGTTGGAGGAGCTGCCGCATGTTGACGTTGGAGATGATCATGTCTTTAATTATTGTTTCACTTTAATTTCTGTTTAACAACTAAAATTGAATTAAGCAGAGGCATCGGTGGGTGATAGGTAAGATTTGGTTTCCGACCGCCCACTTGTGTCCCGTAGGACCCGAGTTCTTGACACCTGTTCCGAGATCGAGCGCGCTAACCACAGGTGGGGAGATATGGGCCCCCCATTGATTATTACCTGATTTCAAAGTATTGTACTGGGGGCCACAAGTAGTTTGGGGCTTTATTACTATCCTGTACTTATGCCATGCTTTACTGCTTTATTTACGACAGCGAGGTACGCACATCGCATTATTTTGAAGCGGAATGTTTTGGTATCAGACGATCCCCGATTGGGGACCCGCTGCTATTGACCATTGTCGCAAACCCCGAGTCCGTCTCGAGACCGGCCGACTTCGCTATGTGTACTTAGTGGGTGGCCCCGATTGCTTGCTTTAGTCCGGGAACGTCGTGACTTAGGCCCCGCCGACATACCGATGGGTGTATGTTAACCGATCCGCAAAAGGGTCAAGTGCTGTGGATACTTTGGTGCACCCTGCAGGTTTAATCTTTTCGAGAAGCCGTGTCCGCGGTTATGGACGACTTGGAGCACAGTGCTTGATCATAGACAACTATAACTAAAGTTTATTGTTTTAAATTGACTTGTATCCGATATGATTAGTAATCAGCTTCACTACAACGGAATGGCTAGATAAAAGTACCAACAACTGCTGGGTTTTGGGTTATCTTATGCTAATTGTATCTGACTAGTAAGTGCTTCAACTATAACGGAATGGTTAACTAAAAGTGCCCACTGTTTACTTTATCAGGACGATTATTCAAACCTGACTAGTAAAGTGCCACAACTATAACTGAATAATTAAAACTGCCAACTGTGTGAGTTCCTCGGTTGACTTCCTCGTTTGGTCTCGAGGGGGAAACACCAGGATGGGTTTGTTTGTTGATAGCTTCAGGTTGGGTCCGTTAGGTCATTCTTATCCCTCTCGATATCCGCCATTGTATCGAGTCTCTATAGGTTGTTTAGTGCTTCTGCCACGCCGCTCATCCACCATACCTATGTAGGCGAGGACCGCTGAATTCTAGCCGCTGCGTAATCGCCTCGATCGACGCTCCTTCTTTTTCCTTTGCCCTTTGTCGGCACCCCTTTTGTTTAAGCAGGTTTTGAGATCGACGCCGTTAGCAGGGTTACCCTTCCGGCTTGGCCTGGGCAGGGTTATGGACGCCATTGGTTATTCTTCAGGGCTCTTAGCTCCATTTGCATCTTGTCCGTAGTCGGACGCCCCATCGTTTTCAAGGTGATTTGGATCTTTGTACCGTATATTCGTATTCTTGACTCCTTGAGTCGCTGCTGTATATATATCTGTTCTGTGGTTCCATCGAGGACTGTTGTGTAATGTTATTACTTTGCTTTCCACCCGCACAAAAGTGCCTGGTGGGCACCTTCGAATCGTTTCTATGCGGGTTTGGCGAGTTTCGCTAAAACTTGCATAGGGCCGATTCTGAGGGTGTTACAGAGTGGTATCAGAGCTCAGCAGTTGCGATACCCCACAAGTCCAGCCTGTAGGATAACCTAGCTAACGGCCGTAGCAGAGTGTCAAAACTATTTTGCAAAATCGGTTGGATAGATCTGGTTAGGTCTGCTTTTACTCCTTACCCCTCTGCTATTCCCCTCTTATCTCGACGTGTTTTGAATCTGCTCTCTTACCTTTTCTTTGAGTCCAGGATTTCTCGCGGTTGGGTTTCCGTCGTACCTTCAGGGTTTCGCTTCCTTCTCTGATAACGGTGTTCTGCCATCTGGTGTTCAAGCTGCCTGATGAATCCGTCTACAGTGATACCATCCTTTGTTCCTTGTTTGTGCCTTCCGGTGTTTTCCGACGCGACGACATCCTCTACGCCAGATCCGATGCAGAGTCTGCATCACTCCGTTGTTCCGAACCTCGCTTGTCGAGATCTTCAGTCTGATTCCGAGGGTTGGTTGCATAATCTGTCTATTCGTGTACATAGTAATGCTTTGAGTGCGGGATGGAGTCGCGACCATACCACTACTCTTATCATTCGCTTATGTACATTGAATGGTGGATCGATGCAACTCTACTCCTTCCATGGAAGTTAGAGGTGACCTTACCCTTAACTTCGTCCGTTGTCTATCCGGAGTGCTCGCTCGACGACCGGGAACAACGACCCTTTGTTGGTGGTGTCGCCGTTTCGGGATGAAGAAGGAACCATCGTTAGTGGTGTCGCGAAGATCTACACGAAGCGCGAAGGATCATATCGCCGACCTTCCTTCCGGTACCATGAGGCGGATCTCGAGGGCGAGACCCCTTGTTAGTGGTGTCGAATTGTGGCATCCCGCAAAACCACTACTAGAAAATCGCGTTGTTTTTGTGCATTGCATCGTCATCGTCATGCTTTGTTCGCCAAAACTATTTCGCAAAGCCCGTTTTGTTTTCTAACACGCCCCATCTTTAATTCAAATGCAAAACCCCGGGCCGCCGGATTGTTTTTGTTTGACTAATATCGGTTTGCAAACGGTGTATTAAAACAAATAAAAATTATATTAATTTTAGCGGGGCAGTCGAACGGGCCGTTTTAGCCCGAACGACCACCCCAGAAAAACCAGATCGGTCCAACTAGAAATCCTAAAGCTACCCAGAACGCTACCCAACCTACCCCTCCACCTCACCCTGCCCAATCCCTGCACGCCACCTCAGCACACCCCTTCCCCCTAGCCAACCAGGAGCCGCCACTTGGCTCAACCCTCTCTCCCTTTTCCCCCCACTCTCTCTCCTGCACCCACACAAACACACACGCCACAAGACCTGTGCCACCCAGGCGCCCTGCACAGGCCCCATCGCCTGCCCGCCCGCACGACACACCCCTGGCCTCACACGACCCTAACCTCACCGCACGCTCGCCTCCCTCACGCTGCGTCCCCCGCCTCCCTCTCCTCCCCTTTCCCTCTCGCCTCCGTGACCGGCGGCCGCCCATCCTCCAAAGACACCGCCCCACCCTGCCTCGCCGCCCACCTCCGGTCCACCGCCCATCGCCCGGCCGCATCCGTGACCCCGCAACACCCTGCTCGCCGTTTCCACCCCGCCGGTCCGGAAGCTCGCCAACCGCCCCATCTCAGGCCGCTGCCGCCTCCGCTTCCGCCTCCAGCCCTTGCGGCTCGCCCGTCGGACTCGCTTTCCTCGCGGCCGCGTCAGCAGGGAGCCCGCCCGCCCGCTTCGTCGACCTCGCCGCTTTCTCGAAGCTTCCTCCGTCGGCGCCATGACCCCGCCGGCCTCCTCCGTTCGAGCCGCGAGCCTTCTCCCGTCGCGGCCTCCGGCCCGCCCTGCAAGCTTCGCGCTAGCCCTGGCCTCCACTCGCTGTCGTGGCCTCACGGCGAGCCACCTCGCCGTGCCCGGTTCGCCGCCCGGCCGTCCTCGCTGGCGGTTCCCCTTCCTCTCCCGGCCGTTGACGCGACCCGAGACCTCCGCCCTCTCTTGCTAGCTCGTTGCCGGGCGTTCCCGGTGCGAGCTCGCCAAGACCCACTCCGGTGCGAGCATCTCCCGGCAAGCTGCAAGTGTGTTCGGTGGCTGAGCTGCTGCCTCGAGTGTCTTCTGCTTGCTGATGTGAAAATGGTGTGGAGACGACAAGTTCGACGCCGATAATCGGACCCCGCAAACCCCGAGTTCCCTCTCGCCAAGATCTTCATCGGGACCGGAGTTTCCCCGGACACCAAGGACTGCCGACGATCCGACCAAGACCCGAAGGCCTCCGACAGGGAACCGACAAGATCATCGCGGAGCCCCAAGGACTACTTCGTTGGTTGCCGAACGCCAAGGTCGCCCCGGCACGCCAAGTTCTCCCTCTCGGATCCGAGGACGCCGAGACCCGAGACACCAAGATCTCCGCCGTGGGACGATAGGCCCTCGCCACTGCAAGCTCGACCCCGTGGAATCCGACGAGATCTGCATGCGACAAGAACGACACCGGACCAAGTCCTGCTTCCGGAACGCCAAGATCTACCTCTTTAATCCGAGAACGTCCCGCCGAGGCCGAACCCGCCGAATCCTGGACCCCTGAGACCGAACCCCGGAACCCTAACAAGATCGTCGAGAACCCTAAATGTGTGAACCCTTCCCGAACCCCTATTTTATAACATGATATAACCTGTTGCTTATTGATTTGTCCATGCATGCATCCTCGTCTGTGGTTTGGGGGCCTTATGCCGATTCACCTAATAATTAAATATGGGGCCCATATGCGGACAAATCTAACCTTATATTGGCCTCATTTAAACATGTGTAGCGAACCGGTTCCATCTGTTGTCTTGCTAAACAACATTTAATTTGCGGGGTAATTAAATAACTTGAACCATTCAATTAATTGTCGGTACCCCGGTTCCGCTTAATATTGACCTAATTGCATCGCACCTTTGCCATGTTATCCATCATGCATGCATCATGCCGATCTTCTGCCGTTGTATTAAATATTGCATCCGGTGTTTATTCTAGTGTTTTGCTTCTTCGGATAAGGCCGTTGAATTGATGTGAGCTCGCCCGATCTTGGTTGAACCCTTCGACAATGTTTTCAAAGTAGCATCTCCTCTTTCTACCTATCTTTTTATATTATTTACTTCCTCCTGTTGATCTTTGCTATCTGTGTTGCGATGCTCTAGTTTCGTACCCGTGATATCCCTTGCAGCCATATATAGCCCTGGACACATCCTATTACCTGTTGTTTGGTAGATAGTGAGCCCGCGTGTCGTAGTCGCTTGCTCAAGTGTTTATGTGTCGACCAGTACCACGATTGTTGGAGGAGTTGCCGCATGTTGACATTGGAGATGATCATGTCTTTAATTATTGTTTCACTTTAATTTCTGTTTAACAACTAAAATTGAATTAAGCAGGCATCGTGGGTGATAGGTAAGATTTGGTTTCGATCGCCACTTGTGTCCCGTAGGACCCGAGTTCTTGACACTGTTCGAGATCGAGCGCTAACCTGTGTGGGGAGATATGGGCCCCATTGATTATTACCGATTTCAAAGTATTGTCTTGGGGGCCACAAGTAGTTTGGGGCTTTATTACTATCCTGTACTTATGCCATGCTTTATCGCTTTATTTACGATTGCGAGGTGCACACGCATCGCTTTTGAAGCGGAATGTTTTGCAGATCGACAATCCCCGATTGGGGACCTTGCCGTTCTGACCATTGTCAAACCCCGAGTCCGTCTCGAGACCGCCGACTTCGCTATGGGTGTACTTAGGGGTGGCCCCGATGCTTGCTTTTGTGCGGGAACGTCGTGACTTAGGCCCGCCGACATACCGATGGGTGTATGTTAACGATCCGCAAAAGGGTCAAGTGCTGTGGATACTTTGGTGCACCCTCAGGTTTAATCTTTCGAGAAGCCGTGTCCGCGGTTATGGACGACTTGGAGCACGATTTGATCATAGACAACTATAACTAAAGTTTATTGTTTTAAATTGACTTGTATCCGATATGATTAGTAATCGCCTTCACTACAACGGAATGGCTAGATAAAAGTACCAACAAGCGCCGGGTTTTGGGTTATCTTATGCTAATTGTATCGACTAGTAAGTGCTTCAACTATAACGGAATGGTTAACTAAAAGTGCCCATCGTTTACTTTATCGTGACGATTATTCAAACTCGACTAGTAAAGTGCCACAACTATAATCGAATAATTAAAACGCCAACCGTGGTGAGTTCCTCGGTTGACTTCCTCGTTTGGTCTCGAGGGGAAACACCAGATGGGTTTGTTTGTTGATAGCTTCAGTTGGGTCCGTTAGGTCATTCTTATCCCTCTCGATATCCGCCATTGTATCGAGTCTCTATAGGTTGTTTAGTGCTTCTTTGCCGCCGCTTGATCCACCATACCTATGTAGGCGAGGACCGCGAATTCTAGCCTCGCGTGTCTTGGCCTCGATCGACGCCTTCTTTTTCCTTTGCCCTTTGTCGGCACCCCTTTGTTTAAGGTGTTTTGAGATCGACGCCGTTAGCGAGGTTACCCTTCCTGGCAGGCAGGGTTATGGACGCCATTGGTTATTCTTCAGGGCTCTTAGCTCCATTTGCATCTTGTCCGTAGTCGGACGCCCCATCGTTTTCAAGGTGATTTGGATCTTTGTACCGTATATTCGTATTCTTGACTCCTTGAGTCGCTGCTGTATATATATCTGTTCTGTGGTTCCATCGAGGACTGTTGTATAATGTTATTACTTTGCTTTCCACCCGCACGAAAGTGCCTGGTGGGCACCTTCGAATCGTTTCTATGCGGGTTTGCGAGTTTCGCTAAAACTTGCATAGGGCCGATTCTGAGGGTGTTACACATCCCCTTCTTCATCAATAAAAATCTCAGGTCTTTCTAGGCACTTCGTTTTTATTGTTTCATGCATAGTTGTGTTGTTCTTAGAGCGTCTTTGTTTTTGTTTTTAGTTTTCTTTTGCTTGGTTTGCTACAATAAGTTGGTTGGATCCTATTGGGGATATGCTATATGGGTATCCTTATAGCATGTCTCTTATCCGACTAACCCGGGTGGCCCATAGTCGGTAGCATGGCCTATGGCCTGCTGGGCGGCCCAGTTAGGTGGATCCAGAAGGGAGGCCCATGCCGGATAAAGGAAGGCTACGGTAGAGTCACCAGTGTACCCGGAGCCTTGGAGTGCAAGATACACAAGACTAGTAATAGACGGTGTAGGAGTCTGTGACCTGTCCGACTAGGACTTTTCCCTGTAACCCTAGGACCTGGTGACTATATAAGTCGGGCCTATGGGAGCCTTTAGGGCACGTTCATAGACAATCTCAGACAACCTCACACAGCGAACCTATCTCTGTAACTCGGCATATTGCCATTATAGTGATTTATAGCAGGAGTAGGATTCCGCCACCGTCGTGGGATCTGAACCTGGGTAAGCTGTGTTACCTCGTACCCGTCAACCGTCCGCCTTACCCCATGTCTCTAAACACGCACTGTGAGGACCCCTCCATGGCGTACTCATCGGCAATACCACGACAGTTGGCGCCCACCATGGGGCAAGAGGCGCTTCAGGCTCTTCAGCGGGCGAGAACCAAAATCTTCGCGGGAATCGGCGAAACTGTAGCCATCGGTCACGTTCTCTTCTCCGGCAACGTTACGATCATCCCTCCCGACGAGTTCTGGATCCCGGCGAAGACGAACCCTACGCGGTGTTCGATCGTTCCTATCGGAGACATCCACCTCTTCATCGGCGAAACCGACTCGGGCACTAGTTCCCTGGGAGTCAGAGGAGCATCAAGACCCGCACGTACCGCCCATGGGAAGGATACGTTCGTGGAAGGATCGATGTCGGATCTCTCTTCAGAGTTTGCCGGCAAAGAACGGAAAGCATCAAGACCCGCACGGACCGCCTATGGGCAGGATATGTTCGCGGAAGGATCGATGTCGGATCTCTCTTCAGAGTTTGCCGACAAAGATCGGAAAGCATCAAGACCCGCACGGACCGCCTACGTGTTGGAGATATGCCCTAGATGCAATAATAAATGTAGTTATTATTATATCTTTGTGTTTATGATAAATGTTTACATTCATGCTATAATAGTATTAACAAGGAAACATTATTACTTGTGTGATTTGTAAACTAAAATAGAGTCCCTAGTAAAGCCTCTTTATAATACTAGCTTGTTGGTTAATAAATGATTGTGGTTTCCCTATCATGAACATTGAGATATTATTAAAAACAAGATCATATCGTTAGGAGAATGATATGGTGGACATACTCCTATAGATAAGCGTAGCATAAGATCAAGTCATTTTAATAGTTCAATTGCTATATGCTTTCTGATACATAGTAACCTAATTCCTTCAACCATGAGATCATGCATATCACCTTCACTGGAAGGATGCTTTGATGACATCAAACACCACACCATAACTGGGTGGCTATAAAGGTGGCATTGAGTGTTAGGAAAGTATTGATTGAGACACATGGATAAAGAGTGGGATTTGTCCATCCATATGACGGATATATATACTCTGGGCCCTCTCGGTGAAATGTCATCCAATTAGCTTGCAAGCATGTGACTGGCTCACAAGGGATCACATATCACGGGAACGAGAAAAGAGTACTTATCAGTAACGAGGTTGAACTAGGTATGTAGAGATATCGACGATCATAACCTCGGATAAGTAAACTATCATGAGACAAAGGGAAATTGGTATCGTATGTAAGTGGTTCATTCGATCGCAAAGTAATCATAGAAATATGTCGGAGCCATATGAATTTCCAGATTCTTCTATGGTTATTGTTCGGAGAAGTGTCTCGATCATGTCCGCATAATTCACGAACCGTAGGGAGACACACTTAAGGATTCGACGTTGTTTGAGTAGTTATGGAATGATGTGTAAGAGACCGAATGTTGTTCGGAGTCTCGGATGGGATCCAGGATATCACGAGGAGATCCAGAATGGTTCGGAGAATAAAATTCATATAAGGAAAGTCCTGTTTTCAGGGTTGGAGAATGGTTCCGGTGTTTTCATCGGGAATGTTCTAGAAGGTTCCGAAATGTCCGGCACTCCGGAGGGGAAGGGTACATGAATGTGTCATATCAAGTTGGAATGATTGCATCATGTACTAGGTGTCATCGCTGAACAAAATAAAGGGTTTAATCAAATCCTAGTTTGAAAAGTCAAACGCCAATTTGAAATGTCAAACGGCTATTTTGGAAGGTGGAGGGGAAGTAGGAAACCTACTTGGGGAGGAGTTCCTCCCCTCCACCGCCGGCCCACTTGGGAAACCAAGTTGGGGAGGGACTCCCCTCCCCTAGCACGCCCCTCCACCTATATAAGGAGGGGCAGGGCTTCCCCTCCTAGTACACAAGATCTCCACCCAAAACCCTAGCTCCTAGCCGCCGCCGCCCTCCATAGCCGCCGCCGGCCTAGGGCAACTCGCCGCCGCCTAGGTCTAACCCTAGCTGCCGGCCTTGCCCCCTCCTTGGTGTGTCTAAACCCTAGATCACCGAGATCTCTCTAATAGTCCACCATACTCGCTCCGGCTTAAGGCGAAGCCCTGCGAGATCTCCCCTCTACTTCCGGTACCACGCCGTTGTAGTGCCGGAATCGCGAGGAGAGTGCTACAACCTCCGCTGCCTGCTGGAACAAGGGAGAGGAAGGTCTTCGTCGAGTACAACGCATGTGACCGATTATGGGAGCGCCATTGAACGCCTTGTGGGAAGGATCGTCTACCCGATCTTGAGATCGGAAAGAGTACGACTACATCACCCACGAGAATCCGCTCTCGTTAAACACTTTGGAATCTTCGAGGGTGAGTTATTCCATCGACTCGTTGCTACAATCTAGTAGATAGATCTTGGCTTGTTTGTTTGTATGCGGTAGAAATTTTTTGTTTTCCATGCTACGAAACCCTACAGTGGTATCAGAGCCGTGTCTATATGTAGATCTGTTGCACGAGTAGAACACAATGGTCATTGTGGGCGTTGATGCTTTTGTTGTTGATTGCTTCTTGTGTACTTTGCATCTTGCGGGATGGTGGGATGAAGCGGCCCGGGCTAACCTTACATGACATCGTTCATGAGACTTGATCCACGCTTGACATGCAACTTGTATTGCATAAGTGGCTTTGCGGGTGCCTATTTCTCCCAACATAGTTAAGATCCAATTTACAACGGGTGATTGACAATACTAGTATCAATGTTGTGGTTCTTGTTCGTAAGTTAGAACAACACTTATTGAAAGCCCCAAACCACGTAAAACATGCAAAGAAAGTAGAGGCGTCTAACTTTGTTTTTGGGTGTCTTGTGATGTGATATGGCCATGATTGTGATAATATTTGATGTATGCAATGTTCCTTATTGTAAGTTGGCAACCGGCAGGAGCCATATGGTTGTTTTTAATTTTGTTAAGACCCGCGTGTCTATTCAAAGTAGTTGTAATAGTTGAAGCCGGTGGACGACAACCATGGAGAAGCGTCATTGACCTTGATGCAATGCCGGTGATGATGGACATCATGTTCGTGCTTGAAGATGTAGATCGGAAGCACAAAGAAGAAAGGCCATATCATATCACATATTATGAATTGCATGTGATGTTAATCCTTTATGCATCTTGTATTGCTTAGTTTACAATGGTAGCATTATAAGATGATCCCTCATGCACATGAATTTCAAGTCATAAAGTGTTCACCCTTAGTTAGCACCGTTGCTAAAGCTTGTTGTTTCGAAGCACCACGTGATGATCGGGTGTGTTAGATTCCGCAAGTGTATACAACCTGAGCAAGCCAGATTTGCTCATGTGGAAACTAAGGTTTGATCTTGACGAGCCTAGCATGTACAGACATGGTCTCGGAACACGGATCACCGAAAGGTAAAGCATGAATCATATAGTAGATATGATGAACATGTCGATTGTTCGCCATTGAAACTAATCAACTCTCGTGATGATCGGTGTTTGATGTGGTGGATTTGGTTCGTGTGATCACTAAAACAATGTGAGGGATATTGTTTTTAGTGGGAGTTCACCTAGATTAATTTAACTATTAATTAGAACTCAATTTGTCATAAACTTAGTCTAAACTATTGCAAATATGTTGTAGATCAATGGCGGCCCCTACAATCAATTTTAATACGTTCATAGAGAAAGAAAAGTTGAAAAACAATGGAAGCAACTTCGCGGATTGGTTCCGCAATTTGAGGATTGTCCCCACAGCTGGTAATTTGACCTATGTGCTGGATGCACCGCTGGGTGACCCACCTGCAGCTACTTCTACCGATGAAGTGAAGAATGTTTACCTCGCTCGGAAGACTCAGTACTCCACAGTTTAGTGTGCTATCTTGTATGGTTTAGAATCGGAGCTTCAGAAAAGGTTTGAGAATTCAGACCCACATGATATTGTCCGTGATCTCAAATTGATCTTTGAGACTCACGCGGCAATTGAGAGCTATGAGGCTTCTGAAAAGTTCTTTAACTGCAAGATGGAAGAGGGCAGCTCGATGAGCATGTGCTTAAGATGTCTGGGCACGCAAACAAACTTCAAAGCTTGGGTATAGTGATTCCTAATGCTTTGGGGATTTATCGTGTCCTCCAATCACTACCACCAAGTTATAAGAACTTTGTGATGAACTACAATATGCAAAACATGAACAAGCAGTTGCCAGAACTCTTCGCCATGTTGAAATCTGGAGAAGTGGAGATCAAGAAAGAGCACCAAGTGTTGATGGTCAATAAGACCACCAAATTCAAGAAAGGAAAGTCTAAGCAAAAGGGACACTTCAAGAAGGGTGGTAATAAAGTTACCACGCCGACGAAGAAGACCAAGGCTGGACCTAAGCCTGATACTGAGTGCTTTTACTGCAAGGGAGAAGGTCACTGGAAGCGGAATTTCCCAAAGTACTTGGCGGATTTGAAGAACGGCAACATCAAGAAGAAAGGTATATCCGATATACATGTTATTGATGTGTATCTCACTAGTACTCGTAGTAGTGCCTGGGTATTTGATACTGGTTCGGTTGCTCATATTTGTAACTCGAAACAGGTGCTGCAGAATAAATGGAAGCTAGCGAAGAACGAGGTGACAATGCGCGTGGGAAACGGATCAAAGGTTGATGTGATCGCGGTCGGAGACGCTACCCCTTCATATACCATCGAGATTAGTTTTATACTTAAATAATTGTTATTTGGTGCCTGCGTTAAGCATGAACATTATATCGGGATCTTGTTTATTGCGAGACGGTTACTTTTTTAAGTCCGAGAATAATGGTTGTTCGATTTATATGAGTAATATGTTTTATGCGCATGCACCTTTGATAGATGGTCTATTCTTATTGAATCTCGATAGTGTAAATACACATATTAATAACATTGAGGCTAAACGTTTGAAATCGAGCGATAACTTGACCTATATGTGGCACTGTCGTCTTGGTCACATTGGAGTGAAGCGTATGAAGAAACTCCATTCCGATGGACTTCTTGAATCACTTGATTTCGAATCACTTGAAAGATGCGAAGCATGTCTGATGGGTAAAATGACTAAGACTCCATTTTCTGGTATGATGGAGCGAGCTACGGACTTATTGGAAATCATACATCCCGATGTGTGTGGTCCAATGAGTGTAGCATCGCGCGGTGGTTATCGTTATGTTCTTACCTTCACAGATGACTTGAGTAGATATGGGTATATCTATTTCATGAAACATAAGTCCGAAACTTTCGAGAAGTTTAAGGAATTTCAAAGTGAGGTAGAGAATCAACGTAACAAGAAGATTAAATTTCTACGTTCTGGTCGTGGAGGTGAATATCTAAGTTACGAGTTTGGCGAGCATTTGAAGAAATGCGGAATACTTTCACAATTGACACCGCCGGGAACAGCATAGCGTAATGGTGTGTCCGAACATCGTAATCGAACTCTCTTAGATATGGTTCGTGCTATGATGTCACTTACAGATTTACCGCTATCATTTTGGGGTTATGCATTAGAAACAGCCGCATTCACTTTAAATAGGGCACCATCTAAATCCGTTGAAATGACACCGTATGAATTATGGTATGGGAAGAAACCTAAATTGTCGTTCCTTAAAGTTTGGGGTTGCGAAGCCTATGTAAAGAAGTTACATCCGGACAAGCTTGAACCCAAAGCGGAAAAATGCGTCTTCATAGGATACCCGAAGGAAACTATTGGGTATACCTTCTATCATAGATCCAAAGGCAAAATATTCGTTGCTAAGAATGGATCCTTTCTAGAGAAGGAATTTCTCTCGAAAGAAGTGACTGGAAGGAAAGTAGAACTCGATGAGGTTGTCGAACCTTCTCTCGAACTTGCGAGTAGCGCAGCACCGGAAGAAGTTCTTGTGGTGCCTGCACCAATAAGAGAGGAAGCTAATGATGATGATCATGAAACTTCGGTTGTAGTTGCTACAGAGCCTCGCAGGTCAACGAGAACTCGTACCACTCCTGATTGGTATGAACCTGTTATGAGTATCATGTTGGTGGACAACACCGATGACCCTGCGACATATGAGGAAGCGATGATGAGCCCAAATTCCAATAAATGGAAAGAAGCCATGAAATCCGAGATTGTATCCATGTATGAAAACCAAGTAGACTTTGGTGGACTTACCGGATGGCCGGAAGGCTGTCGAGAACAAATGGATTTTCAAGAAGAAAACAGATGCTGATGGTAATGTTACTGTCTATAAAGCTCGACTTGACGCAAAAGGGTTTTGACAAATTCAAGGAGTTGACTACGATGAGACTTTCTCACCGGTAGCGAAGCTAAAGTCTGTGAGGATTATGTTAGCAATCGCTGCATATTATGATTATGAGATATGGCAGATGGATGTCAAAACAACATTCCTCAATGGAGACATTGATGAAGAGTTGTATATGATGCAACCCAAAGGTTTTGTCGATCCTAAAGATGCTAACAAGGTATGCAAACTTCAACGCTCCATCTATGGATTGAAGCAAGCATCCCGAAGTTAAAGTCCATGAGGATTATGTTAGCAATCGCTGCACATTATGATTATGAGATATGGCAGATGGATGTCAAAACAGCGTTCCTCAATGGAGACATTGATGAAGAGTTTTATATGATGTAACCCAAAGGTTTTGTCGATCCTAAAGAGGCTAACAAGGTAAGCAAACTTCAACGGTCCATATATGGACTGTAGCAAGCATCCCGAAGTTGGAATCAACGTTTTGATAAGGTGATCAAAAGTTTTGGTTTTATACAAACTTATGGAGAAGCTTGTATTTACAAGAAAGTGAGTGCGAGCTCTGTAGCATTCTTAATACTACATGTAGATGACATATTGTTGATTGGGAATGATGTAGACCTTCTTAATAGTGTCAAGGAATATTTGAATAATAGTTTTTCAATGAAGGATCTTGGCGAAGCAGCTTACATATTAGGCATAAAGATTTATAGAGATAGATCGAGACGCCTAATATCATTGTCACAAAGTACATATTTGGACAAAGTTCTAAAGAGGTTTGGAATGGAAGATAGCAAGAAAGGGTTCTTGCCCATGTTGCCCAATACGACCTTGAGTAAAACTCAAAGTCCGACAACGGCAGAAGATAGAGAAAGGATGAGTAAGACTCCCTATGCCTCAGCCATAGGATCTCTAATGTATGCCATGCTATGTACTAGACCCGACATTGCATATGATGTTAGTTTAACTAGCAGATATCAAAGTGATCCAGGAGTGGATCATTGGACAGCGGTCAAAAACATCCTCAAGTACTTGAGAAGAACTAAGGATATGGTTCTTTCTTATGGAGGTGATGAACAGCTCGTTATTAATGGTTACACCGATGCTAGTTGGAACAACGATCCGGATGATTCTAAATCACAATCTGCATACGTATTTACTTTGAATGGTGCATCAGTTAGCTGGAGGAGTGCAAAGCAAAGCGTTGTGGCGAGATCTTCAACTGAATCGGAATACATGGCTGCTTCGGAGGCTTCACAAGAAGCGATATGGATGAAAGAGTTCATTACAGAGCTGGGTGTGGTTCCTAGTGCGCTGGACCCAATGTCTATCTACTGTGATAACATGGGTGCCATAGCCAATGCGCAAGAACCAAGGTCACACAAGAAGCTGAAGCACATCAAGCTACATTTTCACGCTATTCGAGAACATGTCCAAGATGGGGACATAAAGATTTGCAAAGTACACACAGATCTTAATGTGGCGGATCCGTTGACTAAACCTCTCCCGAGGGCAAAACATGACCAGCACCAAACTGCCATGGGTGTTCGGTATATTACCATGTAATCTAGATTAGATGACTCTAGTGCAAGTGGGAGACTGTTGGAGATATGCCCTAGAGGCAATAATAAATGTAGTTATTATTATATCTTTGTGTTTATGATAAATGTTTACATTCATTCTATAATAGTATTAACAAGGAAACATTAATACTTGTGTGATTTGTAAACTAAAATAGAGTCCCTAGTAAAGCCTCTTTATAATACTAGCTTGTTGGTTAATAAATGATTGTGGTTTCCCTATCATGAACATTGAGATGTTATTAACAACAAGATCATATCGTTAGGATAATGATATGGTGGACATACTCCTATAGATAAGCGTAGCATAAGATCAAGTCATTTTAATAGTTCAATTGCTATATGCTTTCTAATACATAGTAACCTAATTCCTTCGACCATGAGATCATGCATATCACCTTCACCGGAAGGATGCTTTGATGACATCAAACACCACACCGTAACTGGGTGGCTATAAAGGTGGCATTGAGTGTTTAGAAAGTATTGGTTGAGACACATGGATCAAGAGTGGGATTTGTCCATCCATATGACGGATAGATATACTCTGGGCCCTCTCGGTGAAATGTCATCCAATTAGCTTGCAAGCATGTGACTGGCTCACAAGGGATCACATATCATGGGAACGAGAAAAGATTACTTATCAGTAACGAGGTTGAACTAGGTATGCAGAGATACCGATTTATCATAACCTCGGATAAGTAAACTATCGTGAGACAAAGGGAAATTGGTATCGTATGTAAGTGGTTCATTCGATCGCAAAGTAATCGTAGAAATATGTGGGAGCCATATGAATTTCCAGATTCCTCTATTGGTTATTGTTCGGAGAAGTGTCTCGATCATGTCCGCATAATTCACGAACCGTAGGGAGACACACTTAAGGATTTGACGTTGTTTGAGTAGTTATGGAATGATGAATAAGAGACCGAATGTTGTTTGGAGTCTCGGATGGGATCCGGGATATCACGATGAGATCCGGAATGGTCCGGAGAATAAGATTCATATAAGGAAAGTCATGTTTTCAGGGTTGGAGAATGGTTCTGGTGTTTTCATTGGGAATGTTCTAGAAGGTTCCGGAATGTCCGGCACTCCGAAGGGGAAGGGTACATGAATGTATCATATCAAGTTGGAATGATTGCATCATGTACTAGGTGTCATCGCTGAACAAAATAAAGGGTTTAATCAAATCCTAGTTTGAAAAGTCAAACGCCAATTTGAAAAGTCAAATGGCTATTTTGGAATGATTGCATCATGTACTAGGTGTCATCGCTGAACAAAATAAAGGGTTTAATTAAATCCTAGTTTGAAAAGTCAAACGCCAATTTGAAAAGTCAAATGGCTATTTTGGAAGGTGGAGGCGAAGTAGGAAACCTACTTGGGGAGGAGTTCCTCCCCTCCACCGCCGGCCCACTTGGGAAACCGAGTTGGGGAGGGACTCCCCTCCCCTGGCGCGCCCCCTCCACCTATATAAGGAGGGGCAAGGCTGCCCCTCCTAGTACACAAGATCTCCACCCAAAACCCTAGCTCCTAGCCGCCGTCGCCCTCCATAGCCGCCGCCGGCCTAGGGAAACTCGCCGTCGCCGCCTAGGTCTAACCCTAGCCGCCGGCCTTGCCCCCTCCTTGGTGTGTATAAACCCTAGATCACCGAGAGCTCTCTCATAGTCCACCATACTCACTCCGGCTTAAGGAGAAGCCCTGCGAGATCTCCCCTCTACTTCCGGTACCACGCCGTTGTGCTGCCGGAATCGCGAGGAGAGTGCTACAACCTCCGCCCTCTTTGGAACAAGGGAGAGGAAGGTCTTGCCGAGTACCGAACGTGTCACCGATCAGGGAGCGCCACGAACGCAGCGCCGTAAGGATCGTCACGCCGAGATCGGAAGAGTGACTACATCACCCACGAGAATCCGCTCTCGTTAAACACTTTGGAATCTTCGAGGGTGAGTTATTCCATCGAATCGTTGCTACAATCTAGTAGATAGATCTTGGCTTGTTTGTTTGTATGCGGTAGAAATTTTTTGTTTTCCATGCTACGAAACCCTACACTACGGGCAGGATACGTTCACAGAAGGATCAATGTCGGATCTCTCTTCGGAGTTTGCCGACAAAGATCGGAAAAATTCAAGGCCCACCCAAACCGCCCCTGTGCAGGATATAAAGGTGGAAGATCACTGCAAATCCGCAGGCTTAGTCCGTGCGTCTGGACAGCAGAGATCCAAGTTCGTCGGTTACCATCTTTGGTCTAGCGCCCTGCGTTCAGAGAGAAGGCGAAAACCCCCGCGATTACCTGGACAGGTGGCTCCGTATATGAGCCGACCTAGCCCACTACCCCGATGCTAACGCTCTGTATCACTTCGTGGAAGGACTGGACCATGGCACGCTTCTCTGACATTCTTTAAGACGGCAGCATGCAACACGACGCCTTACCCTCGAAGAGATGGTGAACACCGTCAACAGCTACGTGGAAGCTGACGCGGCAGCCCAGATGGAGCTCGCGCTCAGAGACGGAGAACCTCCGGCTCAGCAGCCACCGCCACCGCCTCCTGCCGTCATCGTCGTAGCAGCACCACCACCTCCAGTCATCATAGAGCCCGTTGCACCTCCACCACTCGTCATCGAGGAAGTCCTAGAACCCTCCGACTCTGTCATTAACGCGATTTATGCTGACTTTAGTGCAGATTCAGAGGAGATAGACCTCAGTCCAGAAGAGCTAGACTCCGCTATGCAGGAGATGGAGGAGGAGTACTCGCGCGACGAGCAGGCCAACAATGCCGTCACGTCTCGAGGGGTGTTCGTCACCATTGGGATGGCGATGGATGAAGATCAACCCGGACAAGCTCCGCCTACGGCGCTGGAAAAGGGGAAGGGGCCACTTATTGCTGCTGACGATGATCACGAAAAATTCATGCCTCCTCCGCCCAACCCAAAGGCAAAGCAGCAGGAACCCGCAGACCCCGAGCAACAACAACACCGCAAACTTGCCGCCTCCAGCATCCACGTCTACAGCAGCCCAAGTTACTCCAGCTGATAGAGTGATGTACGACAATCTCCTCGTCGACCCACTGACCGTTGCTCATATCCGGAACGTGACCCAGCTTGATGAGAAGCGCCAGCAGCTGCTGGAGGAGGCGCAAGCCATCGCGGAGCAAGGCTCTAAGCTAGATCGAGATCTGGTCAATGCGCAGAAGTCCATAGAAAAAGCTAGAGAAATGGAGGCCGAGTACAAGACTCTGCTATAGCAACAGAAGGCTAAGAAAGCTCTAGCTCGCGTCATCAACGATCCTGGTGTACGGCGTAACCTAGGGTGGGCTCCCTCTAAGCCGGCACAGGCCAAGCCATACATTGACAGTGAAGGCAAGCAGGTGATGCCCACCCCACTCCTTAACCTCGCCGTCGCCAAGACCCTTCTGGAGCAGGATAGATCGCCTGAAGCAGTGGAACAGGTCTACGACCTAGTGGCCAAGGCGGTGAAGGAGCAGGAAAAGGCCACCTCTCAGAGGCTTGAGTCTAACCCAACGCTCTGCCAGTCTATCCAGTACAAACCGCCAAGGGACAGATCTCCTCTTGATGTCGAGTCCCAGACGGGTTCATCAGAATGAAGACGGAGGGATGCACGCAACAGGAAGGATGCTATCCCAATATCCTCTGACCACGGAGAAAAGGCCCGACCTCGTCGCCCATCGCCACCGCCCCGATCTCCCCGACATCGCGAAGATTACAAAGCTCACCATCATACGGATATGCCCCCACCAAATCAGTGTGGCATCGTCATCCGCGACAACGCGAAGCAGACCCATCATGAGGGAGAACGCAACCAAGGACATAAGAGTAGGTCGCGCCATGACCCTCCACGTCCGACAAGCAACCGTGACAGACGTGAGGTGTCGCAGGAGGGTAACAGCAAGAAGGCTAACCCACCGCCACCTCCGCCTCCGTCACCACCAAGCAGTCACCATGGCGGAGGAGGCCCGCGTCATTCACGCAGCCCATCCCCTGTTGACAAGAAGAAGAACCCGGAGCCATACGATGCGCGTTCACGGATCGATAAGATCCACGAGGCCCGGGAAGGACCATACCTAGGACCACGTTGCTTTGGACCTGCAATACGGTCCGCAACTTACCCCAAAGGTTTCCGGATTGACAAGACCATCAAGCCCTATGACGGCATCGCCAAGCCAGCCACATGGTTGCAGGACTACGGCAACACGGTGGAGATTGCCGGAGGCAACCCCAACGTCGCCGTCAAGTACCTCCCATTAATGTTGGCAGGTACGGCCCGTCAATGGATCGACGACTTGCCGGAGAAATCTATCTACAACTGGTTGGACATGCAAGAAGCGTTCACCAAGAACTTTGAGGGTACGTACAAGCGTCCCTGCACTGTGGGCGATCTACAGTGGTGCATGCAAGAAAAAGACGAGGCATCTCGCGCCTACCTCTCCCGCTGGCTGGACATGAAGAATTCCTACGTAGGAGTGCACGCTCAGACCGCCATGGCCGCCTTCATCGATGGGTTGGAAAGGGGCACGTTGCTCCTACATAAACTGAAGCGCTTGTAGGGAAATCACCAGCTTGACTTGAACCAGATGATTCAGTTGGCTAGTGAGTTCGCAGCTGCCGACGACGATGCTCGTGGCTCCTTGCCGGCAACGGTCATTCCAACTCAAGCTCGGAGGAACAGCAGTACAAAGCGGAAGACCGCCCCAGAAGAAAAGCAATCTACCGACATGGTCGCTATGACTTTTGCAGGACGAGGAGAGGGCGGACAACGTGGCCGAGGAAGGGGAGCTGGTCGTGGACAGCAACAAGGAAGTGAGACCACCTCAGCGCCGCTCCGCGTTCCCCAAACCTACGAGGAGTACCGCGATATGCCATGCCTCGTACACCTCGACGTCAACGGCAAGCCACCCATACCAATCGACACTGCAAGTTCTTCAACGACCTCAAGGAAGACCCGGAGTCCGGCTACAAGCGAAGTCGGAAGAATAGACCGCGCAGCAAGGGCAAGGGGAAGAAGAAGGAGGAGGAGTCCAAGGATTCAAGTGACATGGACGAGGACGTTGACCCCAAGCACGCCGCCAAGAGCGACGACAAAGGCAAGAACCCCTTCGCGAAGAAGGCCCCAGTCTACCACACTTTCCTTGGCACCCCCATCGTCCGACAACAGAAAACCTCTCTGAGGATCCTGATGGCAACTCTCCCCCCAGTCCCCCAGTACCTACGCTGGTCGGAGGTTCCAATAACTTGGGACATGACGGACCACCCAGACCTTATACCCACGGAGAACCAGTACGCCATGGTCATCAACCCCTTGATTGACTGTAGAGGTCCCAACCTTTAATAAGGTAGAGATCCCTGTGTTTACAATGCTAGTCCTTGTATCAATAGCTAGCATCCACAGTTAAGATGTAATATCAAGAAACAAAGGTCATAATATAACTTTATAACCAGGAATAACATAATTTTATTACATCTCACATAGCTCTTTGGCTATTTCATTACATTGCAGCAGAATATCTAAAAGCATGGGGTCCTTTAGCTTCAAAGTGCCACAGGCAAACATGCTGGTTGTAGACTTGTAATCCTAATCAATCAACTTCACTAATATCAAAAAAACCTGCAACATAACAAGTTACATCCACAAGGGTCAATACATTTGAATTGTATTGGCAAGTTTCACTACTATGTTGAATATAAGTGGATCCTATCATTACATGCATATTTGGCTAAGTAGGGTTTTAGGCTCATTTGCAGAAAGCAATAATTTATCCTAATTTTTCAAAATGGTTTTGTTCCTTTTGTCAAATCTTTCTGAACTCCTTGGTAAACCCCCAAGTGTGTTTGTCAAAATTCTTGAGCTCCTTGGTACACCCCAAGTATTTCAAGTTTTTATCAAAATCTCTTGAGCTCCTTGGTACACCCCAAGTACTTCAAGTTTTTATCAAAATCTCTTGAGCTCCTTGGTACACCCCAAGTGCTTCAAGTCCTTTGTTGTCACTTTAAAGTTTTGCTTTTAGAAATTGGAATGTCGAGATTTCCCATAGCTTCAAGCTTTAGTTGCTCAGTATTGTCCATAACCGGGGACACGGCTAAGTACTTAGAATTTTTATCTTCTGCAGAAGTTGTAAACTTTACCTACATGACACAATCTCATCTTGTTGCCACCAGTGGCCGCTGGATAAGTACCCACCAATATGGAGTACTGGCAGATTGAGAATGTGACGAAGTCTTTCCAGAGGGTCCTCCCATACACCATTGCTAGCTTGTCTTCAGGAACCAATGTAGGGTTCCTAGTTCCCTCATTTCCAGTAATCCTAAAGACAATGCATGGGTCCTCCGAATAAAGTTGACTAAGCCAGAGCCATATAGCATGTGGCTGTACACGAAAGCCACTGTTGGAGAAACATGTTCAATCTCTAAGTCCCTGGGTGGTTTTCTTTTGGTGCAAAACACAAAGAGGTTGCCATCGACATGGTTCCTTTTGTTGCCACCTTGTCCAAAAACTTGAGTATCCTTGTCCACCCAGGTGGTTCATTGAGTACTTGTTTTATTATATAAAACATAAGTCCTTTTCTCAACTTCATAAAAATCTCAACATGTATCTCTTCTCAAAATATGTAGCATGGCTAAGCATTTTACAACTACATTGTTTTCACTAAGGAATATATAAGGGTATCCTATTAGGATTTAGCATAGCATAGAGTATAGAAATTCTTTTCATGCATGTTTCAAAATCCACTAAGTATAATGAAAATAGTAGGACTTTAGATGATAGTGTCACTTGCCTTTTTGGTAGGGAATGTTGGTTCACTTCTTGATCTTTCTAGTTTCACACTTTTCTAACTTCACTACAAATCAATCAAGCAAACATAATATCAACTAGCATTCCAACCAAAATCAATCAAACAAATTAACACACTCATAAAATAATAGGATCTAAGTCATGCATGCAAGCATGCAAAAGATAGTTTTATTTGTAAAGGTGGTTTCTACTAGGCTCTAAACATTGTAAGGTTCAAGGTGGTCATTTTCCAAAGTGGCAAAGTCATTTGCAAAAAGGTTTTATCCATAAACCATTTTTTAAATCCAATCATTATTTTATGTGGTGGAAAATGGTTTTTAGCAATGCAACAATTTTGTGTTGTACACCAAATAAATTGTTAGTTCACAAAACTTGGTGTTTAGGGTCAGTAGCTTTGAATCAACGCGGGTTTGAAGACGACGAACAGTGGTGTGGGGTACTGTCGTCAGTGGGGGAGAGAGAGGGGAAGAGGGTCCACCAGTTAGTCGTTCTGCGGGTGTGTGTTTAGGTGGAAAACGTTTCGCCGAAAGGGGGGAGGAAGCTGGGCTGAGGTTGGGCTTCCTGGGCCTGCTTAGTTGGGTTGAGTCTGGTTCTTATTTTTTTTCTTTCTAATTGTTTTATCTTTTTCCAATTCGATTTTCTGTTTTGAATTTCAATTAAACAAATCAAACAACAATTCAATTCAAAATTCCTCCAAACTTTGCATTGAGTTTTGGTTCTGTTTTAACAACAATATTTCAAGTCCCAAAATAAAATAATATTTTTATTTTAGGGTCCATTTATAATTAAATAAAATGGATATTAGTTATTAAATCAAATGGGTTTTAATTTATTGAAAACTCCATTTGAAGTCTAAATACTTTCAAAACCAAAACAGTAGGTTTTATTTGAAAATAAAGAATACTTGGAAAACTTGTTTAAATTAAATAAAAAAGTTTTGATGTTTTAATTAAAATAGTAAAACCTTTATTTTTAAATAACTTGGATATTAAATCCATATTATTTTATTTAAATAAACCTTTACTATTTTTATCAAATAGAAATATTTTATTTCAAAGGCTTGGCCAAGTTTTAATTTGGCTTATAAAATAATCCTTATTTATATTTCTTCCTTTTCATTTGAAAACTAAATCTTTTTATTAAAAGATTCAAAAATGGTAATTTCAAATATTTTTAACTTTATTGTTTATTTATCTTTTTAAATCCCTTTAGGATTTTATTTGATCAAATAGGTTTGAAGGTTTCCAATCAAAAAGTTTCTTCTCACCCTGAAAATCAACAAAGTTTTATTTTATTCATTTATTTTTCACATAACAAGATTTGGAAAATCTTGGGATGTGACATTGACGGTGTGGAGTTCACCAAGTGTATGGTGGATAGTGGAAGCAGCATCAACATCATGTACCTGGATACACTGCAAAAGATGAACTTGACGGAGGCAAACCTAAGGCGAACCAACACCATCTTCCACGGCGTAGTTCCTGGTCGGGAGGCTCGGTCCCTTGGGTGCATTACACTTCAGGTTGCCTTTGGCGATGTTAATAATTACCGTCAAGAGCTCATGACCTTCGAGGTGGTCCCCTTCAAGAGCGTGTACCACGTCATATTCGGCCGCGACATATTCCACACGTTCATGGCCAAGCCATGCATCGTCTACAACAAGCTCAAGATACCCGGACCAAACGGCATCATCACTGTATCCGGAAGCTTTACCAAGGCAAGGGTCTACAAGATCAACGAAGCAGCCGTTGTAGAAGCTGTCCTCTACAGCGAAGAATTCAAAGAGATCCAGATCAAGGTCGATGACTCGGAGATGCCCGCGTCGAAGAAGAAGATCTCCGACTCCGCTCCTGCGTTCAAGGCCGCCATCGAGACCAAGCTGGTGGAACTTGTGGTAGGCGATGCCTCCAAGGTCACCGCCATTGGGACGAACCTGGATCCCAAATAGGAAAGCGCGCTCGTCAAGTTCCTCCGTGAGAACAGGGACATCTTTGCCTGGCAACCTGCCGACATGAAAGGTGTACCTAGGGAACTTGCCGAGCACAGCTTAAACATTGATCCAAAATGCAAACCAGTGAAACAACCTCTACGATGCTTTGGAGATGATAAGAGACACGCCATTGGCAAAGAGATAGCTAGGTTAATCAAGGCTAGATTTATCCGAGAAGTCCTTCACACCCAATGGGTGGCCAATCCTGTGCTTGTCCCCAAAAAGGGAACCAATGAATTAAGAATGTGCGTTGATTACACCAGCTTGAACAAAGCATGTCCCAAAGATCCGTTTGCTTTGCCTCGCATTGACCAAGTCATTGACTCGACGGCTGGCTCGGAACTTTTGTGTTTTCTCGATGCATACTCAGGATACCACCAGATCAAGATGAGGAAGTCAGAACAATTGGCCACTTCGTTCACTACCCCATACGGCACGTTTTGCTATGTCACGATGCCCATTGGGATGAAAAACGCAGGCGCTACCTACCAGCGGACAATGCAACGTTGCCTTCACGACCAAATTGGTCGGAACGTTCACGCCTACATGGATGATATCGCGGTGATGTCTAAAAAGTCAAATGACTTAATCTCCGACTTAAAAAAAACCTTTAATAATCTCCGGAAATACAACATGATGCTTAACCCTAAGAAGTGCGTCTTCGGGGTTCCAGCCGGCAAATTGTTGGGCTTCATCGTTTCCCAGCGTGGAATCGAAGTCAACCCGGAGAAAATCAAGGCCATCTTAAACATAAACCGTCTGACATGCCTAAAGGACATTCAACAACTAACAGGCTGTGTTGCAGCAGTTAGTTAGTTCGTCAGCCGACTTGGAGAGAAGGCTCTGTCGCTATACAAGTTGCTGAAGAAGGCGGACAAATTCACGTGGACGGACGAAGCAGATGCAACATTGAAGCAGCTCAAGGAGATTCTTTCCTTAGCGCCCATCCTTGCAGCACCCGAGCCTGGAGAGCCCCTGTTAATTTACATGGCGGCAACCAACCGGGTTATCAGCATCATTGTCGTGGTAGAGCGGAAGGAACCAGGCTATGAGCACGGAGTTCAACGACCAGTTTACTATGTGAGAGAGGTCTTGACGGAGTCTAAGCAGCGTTACCCTCACTACCAAAAGATAGCTTATGGAGTATTCCTTGCTTCTCGGAAGCTGAGGCATTACTTTCAGGAGCACCCAATAACAGTGGTGAGCAAGACTCCACTGTCCGACATAATCAATAACAGCGACGCTACAGGAAGGGTCGCGAAGTGGGGCATTGAACTTGCCGCCTTCGAGATCACCTACAAAAGACGCGACGCTATCAAGTCGCAAGCTTTGGCGGATTTTGTTGCAGATTGGACGAAGATGCCAGATGCTACTCCGTTGCCAGAACCAGAGTAGTGGGCGATGCACTTTGACGGATCAAAGCTTCTCAACGGCTCGGGCTGGTGTGTATTTCACATCACCAACAGACAAGCTACACTACGCTCGCAGATCCACTTCGAGGCTACAAATAACATGGCGGAGTATGAAGCACTCATTGACGGATTACGTGTAGCCAAGGATATTGGCATCAAGCGCATAGTTTGCTGTGGAGATTCCGTCTTGGTTGCCCCAGTGGTCGCACCGGAATGCGAACCCTATGATGGCGGCATATCGAGACGAAGTGGACGAGATAGCCAAGAGCTTCTTGGGCTACGAAGTCAAGTATGTGCCTAGGGAGCAAAACGAGGCGGCCGATCTGCTATCTAAGCTAGGATCAGGGTGCAAGCGAATTCCGCCAGGAGTTTTCCTAGAGCACCTGCGCACACCATCCGTGAAGGGAGCCGACATCGACAACCCGGATAGAGCTGACTCTTTCATCAACATGGTGACTAAGGTCCCTCCGGCTTGGACAAACCCGTTCATGGAATATCTCGAACACGGAATTTTGCCTGACGATGAAGTCGAAAGATGGCAAATAGTACGACGAGCAAATGGTTATACCATAATCAATGGGCAACTCTACAAAAGGAGCACTACTGGTGTATACCTAAAATGTGTTTCCCAGCTAGAAGGCATGGAAATCCTACGCAAAATCCATCTCGGAGATTGCGAGCACCACGCCACTCCTCGATCGTTGGTCGCGAAAGCATTCCAACAAGGATTCTACTGGTTGACCGCAAAGGCGGACGCCGACAAGCTAGTTGAGACATGCATGGGATGCCAGTATTATGGCCGACAACCACATGTTCCTGCTGAAGAACTGTGAACAATACCAATAACTTGGCCATTTGCAGTCTGGGGGCTAGACATGGTGGGACCGTTACAGACGACACCTTGTGGGTTTACGCATTTGCTTGTAGCAGTTGATAAATTCACTAAATGGATAGAAGCTAAACCCATTAGAAAGCTTGATGGGGCAACTGCCCTTAGGTTCGTCCGAGATCTAGTGGTGAGATTTGGTCTCCCACATAGCATTATCACCGACAATGGCATCAATTTATCACTCGGAGAAGTGGAGGCATATTGCTGGGAGAAAGGCATCCGACTTGACCTTGCATCTGTGGCACACCCACAATCCAACGGTCAGGTTGAGCGAGCCAATGGATTAATTCTGCAGGGAATCAAGCCACGTCTCGAGGCACCGCTACATAAAGCAGCTGGAGCCTGGGCGGAAGAATTGCCATCTGTGCTGTGGAGTTTACAAACTACACCCAACAGATCTACCGGATACACCCCTTACTTCATGGTATATGGAGCAGAAGCCATCCCGCCCTCCGACATCCTTCATGATGCACCACGAGTTGCCGCCTACGACGAGGATGATGCTGAAGAATCCAAATGCCTAGATGTGGACCTTCTCGAGGAGGAGCGCATTTTGGCATGCCAAAGATCCGCAATCTACCAGCAGAAGCTACGCAGCTACCATAGTCGCCGCGTTCGGCATCGCTCATTTAAAGAGGGGGATTTGGTGCTCCGATTTAAGTAGAATAAGTGACACAAATTGTCCCCGCCATGGGAAGGACCGTTCATCATAAGCAAGGCGCTGCTCAATGGGTCTTACTACCTTGTTGACAATCATGAACTAAAGGACAGACCCAACGAGGATCATAAGCGTGTTTACATGACCCGATGATGACTACCCGAGCTTGATCGGCCATGGAACATAGCACGCACGCCCTTTTACACTTAGCATTCTTTATCTAATTGTGTACCTCTTATATGATCAATGAAATAAAGCTCTTTGGTTCACTCATATTTCTGAGTCTTTTACCTCCTTTAGTGTTCATTTTTGGATCATGTAAAACCTTTATGCACAAGTTTTGCATTTGCACTTGTGAAAATTCCGTCTACGAGCGTTAGCTTAAGTTTTCTGGTCTACACGTTCTTTGTCATTTTTATGTGGATTCTGGAGTAGTGAATTTTGGCACTTATTGTCGGTGATTTTGTGCTCAGGTTATTGACGGTGCCATTGGGCATCATCACCTAAGTGCATGGTTCCGACAACGAGTCTTCCGACTCACGAAAGGTCAAGCATAAGAACCAAAGTAATGGATAAGCCAGCACTTGCTTAAAAATATATACATGTTGAGAACTAAGTTCTTAAGTGGCAGGAAATAACAACCATTGTTTTCCGCCTTAAGTTACATCATCAAGTTTTTTCTGCGCATACACCAAAGGCAAAACAAATATTACATAGTGTTTTTCACTCTTTGGGCGCAGGAGACTTGGAAGCAGCATCGTCCCCAGCCGGAGAATCACCCTCAACGTCGGTGCTATGATAAGACTCTGAAGAATCTTGGTTGGCATTGTCGATGGTATTCATGGGCACGAAGACATCGATGTCCACCAACTTGGCAACTCTGGTGTCATAACCCACGAGTGATGACAAGATGGCTTCGTGGTCAATCTCTTTGCCGTCATCATCAACGTCGGGGATACCAGATGTCACCGTGTCGATGTCGGCATCTTCGTAGTGTGCCTTCACCATTGAGAGCGCCATCCTTGCGCCAGCCCGTGCACATGAAGCTTTCCAGCTCGTAACACGCTCGGGGGCTCAGCGCAGAATCTCCGAGTACTTCGTTATAGAGTCCGAGGCTTTGATGTATATCTGGAGAGGCTTGGCAATCTCCTTGGCTTGGGTGATGGCGGTGTTGATAAATTTGCTGGCAAGAACCATGCATTCCTTGTCCAAGGAGGCGAGCGGGTTAAACCCATAGGAGCTGAAAATTCCGACAATGAGCGCATGAGTTCAATAAACTCTAAGTATCCAGACTACAGAAATACAAGGAGGAGGAAAATTACTGAAGATGCTGGCCTTGGCCTGCCAAAGGGTGTCTGCCAAGGATTCCTTCTCTTGTTGGAGGAGCTTAAACGCCTCGCTGTGGCATTGGTTTTGCTCATCAGCAGCTTGCTTCTGATCTTTTAAGATCGCACACTCCTCCTTCAAGCGATTGATTTCCGTGGAGGCGGAATCCTGCAGGGCTTTCATGGAATCCTCGTGCATCTTCAGCATCTCTTCCCTCTCCTTCTTAAGGATTCTGTTCTCGCTGTCCAGTTGCTGGATGTGCTTGGACTGCTCGACAATATCCTTGGCATTGGCGACATGTTCTGCAAAGTCGGAGAAAACAAAGTACACAGTGAGTACTCAGAGAATGAAGGCATAAAACCAAGACGGAATGCAAAAAAAAGAAAACAGACTCTTGTTTTTTATGATCTGTTCCTTCAAGATGGCAGTTTTACCCTTTTCGGCTTTAAGATCTGCACGCATCTTCTGGTACTTTTCATTGGCTATGCCCCTCCGAGCATTCTCGTTCTGTGGAACAAAGGAAAAAAGTTAAACCGTTGTTTAGTCTACTTGGAGCATCTAGTCGGAATCTTTCCACTTAGACGCTCGGGGGCTACAGCGAGAGTTTTTAACTTAGAAATATGCTTAGCTTTTCTTTAAGCATCTAGTCGGAGATAATTCAGTTCTCGATTAGAAGCTTGGGGGCTACAGTATAAAGTTTTAACTCGGAAAATGCTTAGCTTTTCTTTAAGCATCTAGTCGGAACTGATTCAGTTACAACTAGAAGCTTGGGGGCTACAGTATTGAAAATTATAAACACTGCGTATGCTACTCTTAAAGCATCTAGTCCGAATAGTTTCTTCCATCTAAATGCTTGGGGGGATACAGTGAGAGTTCTTTCTAACTTAGTCACTTTTAGAGCATATAGATGCAAAACCCATGGTTTTCCGTCTACATCCTCGGGGGCTACAGTGGGATACTCATATGAAATGCAAAAGGTAATCTTGAGGTTTGTAGTGCTTTCGGCTAGCAGCTTGCCAAAGGAAATGCTATTTCCTTGCAAGATATCCGCTTGTCGGAGAAGCTCCTCAATACCGTACGTCGGAGACGACGGCACTCCTCCAGGAACCAGAGTTGTGTTACTCGGCTTGAGCGCCGGGTAAACTATCTTCGGGAACTCGAAGGGCTTCTGGGGAGCAGGGGCGCCGCCTTCGGCAGAGGTACCAGTTCCCACTACCGCCTTGCCGCTACCGATGGCATCCTTAGCCGGCGCTTCAGCCATTTGTAGAGTAGTGCTCTCCTGCGTCACCTATTCGCCGACAACAGCGAGTTCGGTAGAGGCGCCAGAATCCACTTCCATGGCGGAAGGGCCTGATGCCTCCTGGACTTGAGAACTTATCGGGGAAGAGGAAGGCTTGACGGCAGGAGTATCAGGGGCGATGGCGGGGGAGGAGTCGCGATGCAGCATATCCTTGATATTTCTAGAAGCCCCCAAAGTCTTGGAGGTCTTCTTGAGGCTGGTTGTGGATTTCTTCACAAACGCAAAGTGCATAAGTACGTAAACAAAATGCAGACAGACAATGTCGAAGAATGAGAAGCTTACACTAGGGGTGCTTTGGCAAAATCCGGTGGTTTTTCTTTTCCGCCTCCGTATGGCGGTAGTCTTCTTGGAGGCTCCACCCTCCGTCTTCTTCTTCTTGCCTCCGTCGGCAACGTCAGAGGTGGAGCTCTTCCGCTTTCGCGCCAACGGGACATCATCGTCGGACACGACCGTGACTTCCTTCATCTTTGGATCGTAGATTTGGGTAGCCAAGTTGTCCTCATCTAGATCGCTAAGCTGTTAAGTAAGAAACCACCGTGTTAGATGAGATGGTAATGGCAAGACGGAGAAACTGGAGCATATGTCATAAAATACATATCTACCTTTGGGCACTTGCCGTCTACGAACATGTCGTAGGTGATGGTGAAGCCACGCTTCTTGTCCTTCACCTTGACGATGTCCTTCAGGCGGAGCTTGACGGAGTCACTCGAGAAGTTATCCACGGAGATCCGGATGGTATCCCTTCGATCACTGGTATACTCGTGCATGAACTTCACGCGGTGCTGCAGAGGTTGGATTCGCCTGATGAACCAGCACATGGCCAGGTCCAAGCCGGTCAAACCCGTCTCTACGAACCATTCGATCCGCCTTATTGCACGAGAAGCGTCGAGGCCGGAGGGAAGGGAGGCATGGGACCTCCATGTGGAAACTTCAGCGGCGGCTCCATCTGCGAAGTCCGGGTATGTTACTTCTCGGCCCGCCAAAGGAATGTCGGGGCCGTAGAAGTACGTCTGCTGCCAGTTTTTGTAGGACTCGTGTCCGACGATGTCGGGGAACCGCCGGCCAGGTCGAATCTTGAAGCTTATGGTGCCGCAGTTCCTAAGCTCCTCCCTGCTATGTCCGGCTTCACGTTTGACGGTGAAGAATTACACAAACAAGTCTAACCTAGGCCTAATCCCTAGGTAACCCTCACAAAGTGCCGCGAAGTTGCTAAGCACTAATATTCTATTGGGGGAGAGGTTATGGGGTTGGACCTTGTAGTGGTTCAAGACGAAGAGGAAGAAGTGGGAGATGGGCAGGGAAACGCCGCGTACTAGCTGTGCCTTGAGGTACACCTTTTCTCCGGCTTGGGGAGAAGGTGTCACCTCACCAGCCGGCGCCGCCCACTAGGCGAGCCCCTCCGTCGCGGGGAGGTAGCCTTCAGTGACCATCTCTTGGATGTCGCGGTCGGTGATGTCCGAGCCACGCCAGTCACCCTTCTGCGAGTCTGGCTCTTCTTCCAGTGGCTCCAGTGCCGCCAGATTATGGTCGCCGCCGGTGGTTTCAATCACCGCTGATGCGGGGATGACCAGGCCCTCTAGGGGCACGACGACGGAGCTCGCCGGCTTCACCGCGGCTTCGCTCGACGCCGCCATCGATGGGGATGAGATGCTACTGGCCATGGAGTGTTGGAAGGATGCGACTGACGCAAAGGGAGTCTAGGGTTTTCGAGGTTTCTCGCAGAGAGCTCGAGGAGGCGTGCAGCTGGAGGAAGAAGACGATGACGCGAGAGGAATGAGGTAAAAAGTGGAAAGTGTCCCACAGTTACTATTTATCATGCTCCGCGTCAAGATTCGTGCAGCTAATCGGACGGTTGCCGCGTAGACGACGTGTTCGTGAACGTGTGCGGTAATTTCGCCACGTCTCCAACCGCCGCCGCCAACGGTTCGTATCACTCGCGCGGGAAAATTGGATATGATTGTGTTCTCTGCATGTGTGAGTTACAAGGCGTCGCTGACCTAAGCCTACGTCGTCCTAGCTGACACGGGTAGATGAGCCGTCGCATCGAAGATTCCGGCATGGACGGATTTAATCCGACTGCGTAAGAATACGATGGAAGATTCAACATTTCTCTGGCTTACCATTCGAACACGGAGAAAACCTTGCAGGGTTCTTTGGTAGGACTACAAGATGTTGCTTGACGATCTGCCGACATCCATCTAGATGGAGCATTCCACGTGAAGAGGCAAGACGGCGCAAGATCTCGGAGTTCTCCAGGGGCTACTGTTGGGGATATGCTATATGGGTATCCTTATAGCATGTCTCTTATCCGACTATCCCGGGTGGCCCATAGTCAGTAGCATGGCCTATGGCCTGCTGGGCGGCCCAGTTAGGTGGATCCAGAAGGGAGGCCCATGCCAGATAAAGGAAGGCTACGGTGGAGTCACCAGCGTACCCGGAGCCTTGGAGTGCAAGATACACAAGACTAGTAATAGACGGTGTAGGACTCTGTGACCTGTCCGGCTAGGACTTTTCCCTGTAACCCTAGGACCTGGTGACTATATAAGTCGGGCCTATGGGAGCCTTTAGGGCACGTTCATAGACAATCTCAGACAACCTCGCACAATGAACCTATCTATGTAACTCGGCGTATTGCCATTATAGTGATTTATAGCAGGAGTAGGATTCCGCCACCATCGTGGGATCTGAACCTGGGTAAGCTGTGTTACCTCGTACCCGTCAACCATCCGCCTTACCCCACGTCTCTAAACACGCACTGTGAGGACCCCTCTATGGCGTACTCGTTTAGGAGAGAGACACACTCCATTTTCATTGCCTAGAACACTCTAGTTTTCATTCTTATTGTTCTATGAGTGTTCACTTTTGTTAGCACTGTGTTTAGCCTTAGTTTTCTTGTGCTTTCAGCTTAGAACTTTTTAGTTCTTCTTTCTGGATTTGTGAGACATGCTCACTGATCTTTATTGATTATTATCTTTGTGAGTTGTTTCAAATAAGTTGATTGGTGTTGGAAAAGGGTAGGAAGCTTCATGCTTATAGTGGTACAAAAGGGAGCTTGTTTTGACTATGGTTTAGACTTTACCATGTCATGCTACATGTTGTTTTGACCATATGCTTAGTGATTATTGTTGTAGCATGACTTGTTCCAAACAATTGAGATTTCTTAATGTGCCTTGAAAGAATCATGCATTGTTTTAGCATACAAAAGCATAGTATTGTGGTTTTCTCCTTTGATGCTTTGTTTGGGTTGACTTGGCACATGCTCACACCATGTTATGACTATGAACCAGTAACCTTAGACTCTATGATCATTTAGTTTTTGACTTGTGGTACCACTTTATGCTTTGATTAGTAATGTTTTGTCGCTCTGCATGATTATGGCTATTATTGCTCTCTTAGTTGGTCGCTCCCAGTCTTTTGCTAGCCTCCACTTGTATTGAGTAAGCTCTACTCATGCATCCAACTCCCAATAAACCAAGTTATTCCAAAGTGTCCACTATAAATTCCTATGCATGGTGTGTTACACCATTCCAAGTATATTCTTGTTTTATCTATCTTCCAAATTAAACTTGTTATGTGAAAATTAGTGATTAAAGCTCTCACAAACTTGATGGCACACTTTATTTCTTGCCCCTAATAAACTTGAACCATTGTGTCATATATGTTCTATATGCTTGCACTGATAAGTTGGGAATTAGCGGAACCGTGTTGTCACGAGGAACGCTTTCAACACCTGTAAATATCTACCTAGTTGATATCATGCTCTTTTGTTTATGGATGTCGTCGGTGTGAAATAAAAGGGGAGCTTGTAAGTACATGGAGTTATGTATGTGTGTTAGAGAAACACCTGGGCCGCTAGCCTAAGCCATGCCTAATCATGGTGGAAACTTGTAGCATCACCATAGTGAGCAATCTATGAAGTATTCTTCTTATAAAAAAAGGATAAATAGAAAAAAGAGAAGAGAAAAAGAAAAAAAAAAGAGGAAAGAAGAGAAAAAAGCACCATTTTTCCATGGTAAATAAGAAGATTGCTGAGATGCTCATTGTCTGATTGCCTTGTCATTTTGATATGGGATAGCTCCTGTATCATGGGGCAAGGGGTACCCCATTGGCGGTTCTCTATGATACACATGTACTTACTATGACAAGAACTTACCGGTAACTAAAGTTGAGTAGCATGAGGAGCGTCCCTCGTACTCAAGGGACATGAGATTGCCAACTTATACTTTGTCAAGCATATACTCCATATTTTGTTCACTTTAACCTTAATCACTTCAAGATGCTTATGATAGGGGCAATGAGAGCTGAAAGCTAACAAGTACCATAATTTTTGCAAGCTCTTTATGAAACTTGAAACCCCTGCTTCCCTATGAAGGGCCTTTATTCCAATTTTATATTGAGTCTCCACCTTCTATTCTTAGGCACCAATTAAGAGAGCATAGTTGCCATTCTTAGTTCTATGTGCATTTTCCCAAAACTTATTGATTGATTCATATTGTTGATATTGCTTGTTCTTGAACTATTTGTATCTAGTCACCCTTACGAACTTTGAAGGTGTCCTATGCATTTATGTTTTGCTACTCCATGAGGGACAAGCTGAATGCCACTATGCTATGTTTTCTATATGTGAAACAAAAAAACGTCTTTCAATGCATTATTATTCATGATCTTTGTTTGTATCCTTTCATATTGCAACATAGTTGCTTTGTACTATTGTTAGAAATACATCTTTCATGCTCATGTTTAGAGTACTTTGATCCTAGCTATCAATGCATTGCAAATAGTTTGATCAAGATTGTGATGGTGCATGTCACCTCAAAAATTATTCTTTTTATCACTTACCTACTCGAGGACGAGCAGGAGTTAAGCTTGGGGATGCTTGATACGTCATAAACGTATCTATAATTTTTTATGCTCCATGCTTGTTTTATATCATTTGTCTTATGTTTTGTCTACATTTTGAGGTATTTTTACACAATTTTTGGAACTAACCTATTGACAAGATGCCACAATGCCAGTTGCTTGTTTTCTGCTGTTTTTGGTTTCAGAAAAGCTAAAAAATGAATATTTTTTCTCGGAATTCGACGGGACAAAAGCCAAAGTACTATTTTTCCCGGATCAATACGGAAACGTGAAGCAGAGACGGAGTAGGGCACCAGGTGTAGGGTTCGCAGCATAGAAAACAAAAAAATTCCTATGAAGGGAACAACTATGTACCAAGATCTATCTACTAGATACAAGCAACGGGCGGATATACATGTGTAGAGAACATACCCTTGAAGACCGACAAAGCTTAACGAGGTTGAAATCATTGTTGATGTAGACGAACTCTTGCCGATCTTAATATCGAGAGGAAGTCCTAGCGCCACAAATCAGCGGCGCATCCATGCTCGGACACACGTCCGAGGCACCGAGCAACCTCCGCCTCCTCGCTCCAGCGATGCAGCGGAATCACAACTCTTTCTTGCTGAAAAGCCACCGGGAACATGTCTCTCACTAGTCCGAGACCATGGGGAATAAATACTAGAGGGGGAGAGAGATCCTTCACGAGGAGGTGTGATTGAGAATTGAGGAGGGGGGATCCTTTTATAGGAGGAGGGGGAACCCCAAGGGGGTGGCCGGCGCATGGGGGCTGCCCCCTTGCCCTCCGTCCATTCATGTGGGTGGAAGCTCCACTCACAAAATGTCCCTTCAATTTTCTCCACTAAAATTCCCATTAAATTTCCACAAAATTTAATGCAAACTATCATTAAATAAAACTCCTTTTATTTATTTAGAATTTTGTCAATTAATTTAATGACAAACATTCACATATAACCCCTTGCTAGTATTTCATTTCACATGCAGAAACACTTTCTACAATTTCACCCGAAACCAGTTACGGTATCTAGTGAAATAAATTACTGCGCTTTGTTATTCTTTTCAGCATGAAACTATTTTCTCCAAATGGTGTCGGTGTCTCTTAAGTGTGTCACCCTACGGTTCGCATATAATGCGGACATGATCGATACCCCTCTCAGATCATTAATCAGAAGCGAGGCCTGGAGATCCATACTGACTCCCACACATTCAACAATGACTTTCTTGTGATCGTGAGAACCTTTTACACTAGTATCTTAATCCCTTTGTCTCGCGATATATTACATGTCCGAGATTCGATCATCGGTATCTCCATACCTAATTTGATCTCGTTACTGACATGTACTCTTTTCTTGTTCCCATGATATAACATTCTAGTGATCAAATCACTTGCTTGCAAGCTAATCAATGTGATATCCCCGAGAGGGCCCAGAGCATATCTATCTGTCATCGGGATGAACAAATTACACTCTCGATCCATGGGCCTCAACATAACACTTTAGTAGTACTGAACCCATCTTTATAATCACCTTATTACGGTGTGATGTTTGATGTTATCAAGATACTCTTCTAGTGTTAGTGATTGACATGATCTCATGGTCTAAGGATTAGGATTACATCGTATGATGTTATCGCAATATAAACTCAATGACTTTGGTTGTAATGCTATACTTCGGATGAATGTTCATCACACCATTCCAATAATGTTGTGACCTTGTTATTAACAACATCCAATGTCCATGATCAGGAAACCTTGATCATCTTGTTAATCAACGATCTATCCGTCATCGGGATGAACAAATTCCACTCTCGATCCATGGGCCTCAACATAACACTTTAGTAGTACTGGACCCATCTTTATAATCACCCTGTTACGGTGTGACGTTTGATGTTATCAATATACTCTTCTAGTGTTAGTGATTGACATGATCTCATGGTCTAAGGATTAGGATTACTTCGTATGATGTTATAGCAATATAAACTCAATGACTTTGATTGTAATGCTATAGTTCGGATGAATGTTCATCACACCATTCCAATAATGTTGTGACCTTGTTATTAACAACATCCAATGTCCATGATCAGGAAACCTTGATCATCTTGTTAATCAATGAGCTAGTTTATAAGAGAGGCATAACTAGGAACTTTCTATTTGTTTATTAAACACACATGTATTAACGTTTCCGTATTAATACAATTATAGCATGCAAAATAAACATCCATCGTATACTTGTAATATACATAATAACCACTTTATTATTGCCTCGCATGGCATATTCCCTTCAGTCTCCCACTTGCACTAGAGACAATAATCTAGTTACATAGTGATAAATCTAACACCCGTGGAGTTCTGGTGTTGATCATATTTTGCTCTAGGGAGAGTTTTAGTCAACGGATCTGCTACATTGAGATTGTGTGTACTTTACAAATATTTATATCTCCATCCTTGACATGCTCGCGGATGGAGTGAAATTGACGCTTAATATGCTTGGAATTCTTGTGAGACCTTGGTTCTTTGGCATTGGCTATGGCACCATTGTTGTCACAATATATCACCATTAGGTCCAACGCACTTGTAACCACACCTAGTTCGGTTATGAACTCCTTCATCCAAACTGCTTCCTGAGCCGCTTCCGAAGCAGCAACATATTCGGCCTCCGTTGTTGATCCCGCCACCACGGGTTGTTTGGAACTCCTCCAACTAAATACTCAACCATTCATGAGAAATACGTATCCGGATTGAGACTTAGTCATCTGGATCGGTGTCAAAGCTAGCGTCGACATAACATTTAGCAACGAGCTCTTCTTCACCTCCGTACACAAGAAACATATCCTTAGTTCTTCGCAAGTACTTAAGGATATTCTTGACCGCTATCCAGTGTTACGATCCTGGATCAGATTGGTACCTATGATTCAAACTAATAGCATGTGCCACATCCGGTCTTGTACATAGCATGGCGTACATTATAGAGCCTATGGCTGAAGCATATGGGACTTTGTCCATTATCTCTGTTTCTTCCATTGTAGCCGGACTTTGAGTCTTACTCAATGTCTTTCCTTGCAACATAGGTAAGAACCCCTTCTTACTTCCGTCCATTTTAAATTTCTTTAAAATCTTATCAAGGTATTTACTTTGCGATAGCCCTATTAGGCGCCTAGATCTATCCCTATAGATCTTTATGCCTAATATGTATGATGCTTCACCTAGGTCATTCATTGAAAATTTGTTGTTTAGATAACTTCTAACACTGTTTAAAAGATCTATATCATTTCTGATCAATAATATGTCATCCACAAATAATATCAGAAATGCCACATTGCTCCCACTCACTTTCTTGTAAATACAAGCCTCTCCATAAGTTTGGACAAATCCAAACTCTTTGATCACCTCATCAAAGCGGAGATTCCAACTCCGGGATGCTTGCTTCAGTCCATAGATGGATCGATGAAGCTTGCATACCTTGTCAGCATCCTTAGGATCGACAAAACCCTTTGGTTGTATCATATACAACTCTTCTTCAATGTTGTCATTGAGGAAGTTTTGACATCCATCTGCCATATCTCATAGTCAAAATATGCAGCAATTGCTAACATAATCCTAACTGACTTTAGCATCGCTACGGGAGAGAATGTCTCATCGTAGTTAACTCCTTGAATTTTTCGAAACCCCTTTGCGACAAGTCAAGCTTCATAGACGGTTACATTACCATCAACATCAGTTTTCCTTTTGAAAATCCATTTATTCTCCATGGCCTTTCGGTCGTGAGGTAAGTCCACCAAGGTCCAAACCTGGTTTTCGTACATGGATTCCATCTCGGATTTCATTGCTTCTAACCATTTGTTGGAATCCGGGCTCATCATCGCTTCTTCATACGCCGCAGGGTCATCAATTTCATCGACCATGAAATTCATAACAAGATTTCCGTATAGCTCGGGAGCTGCACGTGTCCTGCTAGACCTGTGAGGTTCGGTAGTATTTTCTTTCGGAGCTTCATGATCGTTATCATTAGTTCCCTCCCCATTTGGTGAAGCGAACTCCGGAACGACTTCCGACGCTGTGATACTCGCCATATTATGAAGAGAAGGTTCTACAACCTCTTCGAGTTCTACCTTGCGACTACACACACCTTTCGCGAGAAACTCTTTATCTAGAATGGATCCATTCTTGCCCTCAGATCTGTGATAGAAGGAATACCCAATAGTTTCCTTAGGGTATCCTATGAAGACGCATTTTTTTGCTTTGGGTTCAAGTTTATCCGGTTGAAGTTTCTTCACATAAAAATCGCATCCCCAAACTTTAACAAATGACAGCTTAGGTTTGTTTCCAAACCACAATTCATACGGTGTCTTTTCAACAGATTTAGATGGTGCCCAATTTAAAGTGAATGCAGCAATTTCTAGTGCATAACCCCAAAATGACAGTGGCAAGTCCGTCAGAGACATCATAGATCGAACCATATCTAGTAAAATACGATTACGACGTTTCGACACACCATTTTGCTGTGGTGTTCCGGCAGGTGTGAGTTGTGAAACTATTCCACACTCTTTCATGTGAGTGCTAAACTGGTAACTTAGATACTCACCTCCATAAACAGACCATAGAAATTTGATCTTTCTATTATGATGATTTTCCACTTCACTTTGAAACTCCTTGAATTTCTCAAAGGTTTCAGACTTGCGTTTCATCAAGTAGATATAACCGTATCTACTCAAATCATCCGTGAAAGTAACAAAATAACGATATCCACCTCGCGCCGACACACTCATTGGACCACACACATCAAAATGTATGATTTCCAATAAATCTGTCGCCCGTTCCATTGAACCGGAAAACAGCGTTCTAGTCATCTTGCCCATAAGGCATGGCTAACATGTATCAAATGATTCGAAATCAAGTGATTCCAAAAGTCCATATGAATGGAGCTTCTTCATGTGTTTAACGCCAATATGACCTAGACGACAGTGCCACATATATGTGGATATATCATCATAAAGTTTAATCCTTTTAGCATCAACATTATGAATATGTGTAACACTATTATCGAGATCCAATAGAAATAAACCATTCATCATCGGTGCATGACCATAAAAGATTTCATTCATATAAATCAAACAACCATTATTCTCGGATTTAAATGAATAACCACTGCGCATCAAACATGATCTGGATACAATGTTCATGCTCAGTGCTGGCACCATATAACAATTATTCAAGTTTATAAATAATCCCGATGGTAAGTGGAGAGGCAGCGTTCCGACGACGATCACATCAACGCTTGATCCATTGCAGACACGCATCTTGACCTCACCCCTTGCTAGCGGTCGCTTGTTCCCCAGCCCCTGATTCGAGTTACAAATATTAGCAACTGAACTGGTATCAAATACCCAGGTGCCACTGCGAGTACTATTCAAGTACACATCAATAACATGTATATCATATATACCTTTATTTGCCTTGTCGGCCTTCTTATCTACCAAATACTTGGGGCAGTTGCGCTTCCATTGGCCAGTCCCCTATCAATAATAGCACTCGGTATCAGACTTAGAGCCAACTCGGGGTTTATTTTCAGGCACTACAAACGGCTTGCCGCCCTTCTTTCCCTTCTGTTTACCCTTCTTGTATTTCTTGAAACCAGTGGTCTTATTGATCATCAACACTTGATGTTCTTTCTTGATCTCCACTTCTGCAGTTTTAAGCATTGACAGAAGCTCGGGGAGAGACTTATTCATGCCTTGTATGTTATAGTTCATCACGAAGCTCTTATAGCTAGGTGACAGAGACTGGAGAACACGATGGATTCCTAAGTCAATGGGAATCATTATTCCCAAGGACACAAGCTTATCGGTGTAACCCGACATCTTGAGTACGTGCTCACTTACAGAGTTGTTCTCTTCCATCATGCAACTAAAGAACTTTTTTGAAGCATTATAACTCTCTATAGCAGCATGGGCATTGAAAATCATTTTCAACTCACCCATTGTATCAAAAGCATTTCCATTTTCAAAACGCTTTCGAAGTTCTGGCTCTAGCCCATACAATATGCCGCAATGAACTAAGTTGTGGTACTCCTGACGAGTCTGATAGACATTCTTTTCCTTGTCAGGGGCATCATCAAGTGGTGGGGGGCCTAGCGGCGCTTCTAGCACATATTGCTTTTGTGCAGCAGTGAGGAGAATCCTCAAATTCATAGCCCAGTCGGTAAAGTTTCTACCGTTCGTTGAAAGTTTTTCTTTCTCCATGAACACATTGAAATTAAAAGCAGGTGGTGCCATCTACAACAGAATTTGTAGAGTTTAGACTAAGTTTATGATAGATTGAGTTCAACTAATCCAAATTAAGAATGAACTCCCACTCAAAAACAACATCCCTCATGCCTTTTTGGTGATTACATAAACCAAATCCACTACATCAAGTCCGATCATCACGTGGGTCGGTGTAGCTTTAAAGGCGAGCATCAAATGGGCATCATATCTTTCATATGACTTATGCGTAACCTTTCGGTTCGTGTTCTGAGGCCATGTCTATACATGCTAGGCTCGACAAGTAAGAACCTTAGTATTCGTGTGTGTAAACTGTCTTACACCCGAAATATGATCGTGGATCCAAGAAAACCCAATCATCATGTGATGTCTTGGAACGACGAAACATAATCGGTGCATACTTAAGGGAGAACACATTTTTATCTTGATATCTAAATGAGGGATAATCTTATTATGCTGGTAAAACGCCAAACAAGCAATATAAGATGCAACAAACATACCATGTTAATAAGTGAAATGATATGGTTCTTGCACTTGATCTCCATCATGTGCATCATGGTATGATCCTTATCATTCCTTTAATGTAAGGCCCAAGGTCTATGAAACTTACACGTTATGTGTGTTGTAAGAGTATCGACTTATAATTTCACTTACTACATCACCATATCATGACACTAGCCCAGCAACAATATAAACTAGACGCCTCTAATTTATCCATTGCAAGTTTTGCGTGGCTTAGGGCTTTCGAAGATAGAACCGTTCTTACCTACGAACATGAACCACAATGAGGATAACAAAATTGTTGACAACTCGTTGCAAATTAGATATCGACTATAGTAGGAGAGACAGACACCCGCTAGCCACTTATGCAAAACTAGTTGCATGTCAAGCGTGGAACAAGTCTCATGTGCGAGGACATGTAAAGTTTGTCCGGGCCGCTTCATCCCACTATGCCACCAATATCCAAAGTACAACTAAGAATCAATAACATGATCATCATCGCACACATATACATATGTGTACTACCTGTGCAAAGCATCTACGAATAGATCCGGCTCTGATACCACTATAGAGTTCACAACATAGAAAACAAAAAAATTCCTACAATGGCAACAACTATGTACCAAGATCTATCTACTAGATTCAAGCAACAGGCGGATATACATCCGTAGAGAACATACCCTTGAAGACCGACAAAGCATAACGAGGTTGAACTCGTGGTTGATGTACACGAACTCTTGCCGATCTCAAGATCGAGAGGAAGTCCTAGCGCCGAAAATTAGCGGCGCATCCGTGCTCGCACACACGTCTGAGGCACCGAGAAACCTCCGCCTTCTCGATCCAGCAATGTAGTGAAAGCACAACTCTTTCTTGCCGAAAAGCCATCGGGAACATGTATCTCGCTAGTCCGAGACCGTGGGGAATAAATACTAGAGGGGGAGAGAGATCCTTCACGAGGAGGTGTGAGTGAGAAGTGAGGAGGGGGCTCCTTTTATAGGAGCAGGGGGAACCCCAAGGGGGTGGACGGAGCATGGGAGCTGCCCCCTTTCCCTCCCTCCATTCATGTGGGTGGAATCTCCACTCACAAAATGCCCCTTCAATTTTGTCCACTCAAATTCCCATTAAATTTCCACCAAATTTAATGCAAACTCTCATTAAAAAAACTCCTTTTATTTATTCAGAATTTTGTCAATTACTTTAATGACAAACATTCACATATAACCACTTGATAGTATTTCATTTCACATGTAGAAATACTTTCTGCAATTTCACCCGAAACCAGTTTTGGTATCTAGTGAAATAAATTCCTGCGCTTTGTTATTCTTTTCAGCATGAAACTATTTGCTCCAAATGGTGTCGGTGTCTCTTAAGTGTGTCACCCTATGATTCGCGAATAATTTGGACATGATCGAGACCCCTCTCAGATCAATAATAAGAAGCGGGACCTGGAGATCCATACTGACTCCCTCACATTCAACGATGACTTTCTTGTGATCGTGAGAACCTTTTACGCTAGTATATTAATCCCTTTGTCTTGCGATATATTACATGTCCAAGATTCGATCATCGCTATCTACATACCTAGTTTGATCTCGTTACTGACATGTACTCTTTTCTTTTTCCCGTGATATAAGATTCTAGTGATCAAATCACTTGCTTGCAAGCTAATCAATGCGATATCACCGAGAGGGCCCAGAGCATATCTATCCATCATCGGGATGAAAAAATTCCACTCTCAATCCATGGGCCTCAACATAACACTTTAATAGTACTGAACCCATCTTTATAATCACCTTGTTACGGTGTGACGTTTGATATTATCAAGATATTCTTCTAGTGTTAGTGATTGACATGATCTCATGGTCTAAGGATTAGGATTACTTCGTATGATGTTATAGCAATATAAACTCAATGACTTTGATCGTAATGCTATACTTCGTATAAATGTTCATCACACCATTCCAATAATGTTGTGACCGCGTTATTAACAACATCCAATGTCCACGATCAGGAAACCTTGATCATCTTGTTAATAATCGAGCTAGTTTATAAGAGAGGCATAACTTGGAACTTTCTGTTTGTTTATTAAACACACGTGTATTAACTTTTCGTATTAATACAATTATAGCATGCAAAATAAACGTCCATCATATACTTGGAATATACATAATAACCACTTTATTATTGCCTCTCAGGGCATATTCCCTTCACCAGGTTGGGCACACCCTAGGGTGGCGCGGGCCCACCCTAGCCGCGCCACCAGGGGTGTGGCCCCCTTGGCCCTCCACCGACCTTGCCCTTTTGCCTACTTATACGTCTCCCTGAGACATAAACCCTAAATCAGGCGGAAATCCATGAAAAAGTCCCACAACGTCGCCGCCACCGAAGGGGAGATTCGGAGGACAGAAGTCTCTGTTCCGGCACCCTGCCGGGACGGGGAAGTGCCCCCGGATCCATCTCCACCGATCTCCACCACCATCTCCATCACCGTTGTTGATTACCATGATGAGGAGGGAGTAGTTCTTCCTCGAGGCTAAGGGATCTACCGGTAGCTATGTGTTCATCTCTCTCTCTATGCATGATCATATTGTAATCATGAGCTTTGTAATCAAGTAGATCTACTTTGCTACTCAAGTGATTTAATAGATCTCTGGCTCTCCCCACGTGTATGAAAGTGACAGCGTGCACCTCGTGGTGGCACTTAGGCTAGATTCTACATAAATACTCAAGTGCTTCAATAGATCTCAGGTTCTCCCCACATGTGTGAAGGTGACAGCGTGCACGCTGTGGTGGCACTTAGGCTAGAGTTTATAAATACTTATCATGAGTATATTTTGAGTTGGTTGTCTTTATGAAATTGTGGTGTTTGTTGGAACCATCTAGCGCTCAAGCTGACAGTGTGGGGTTATCTAGATGGGGAAGGCAGACTTTGAGGTGTGCTTTTGTAGCCCTACAATGGATTAGAGTGTCCGACCGGAGAGTAGTTCAGGGTAGTATCATGAAGAGAATATATTTATTGAGAGTGTTCACTAGTGAAAGTATGATCCCTAGGCCTTGTTTCTAAGCATTGAAACACAATTTGCATCTAGATCTGTTACATGTTTGCTTGCTTCCATCTTTTTGCCTTTAGTCTTTTACTCCCCGCCAGAAGCTCTTTTCTGGCACTCTTACCACTTATAATCATCCATACCACTTGTATTTCACTATCTCTTCACCGAACTAGTGCACCTATACACCTGATAAGTGTATTGGGTGTGTTGGGGACACAAGAGACTTCTTGTATCTTGATTGCAGGGTTGCTTGAGAGTTATACCTTTGACCACTTCCTCCCTGAGTTCGATAAACCTTGGGTAACCCACTTAAGGGAAACTTGCTGCTGTTCTACAAACATCTGCACTTGGAGGCCCAACAACTGTCTACAAGAATAGAAGTGCATAGAAAACACTCTGTATCGTGGGTCGTAGCCCATCAAGGTTGTCTTCTTCCTCCATACACCAGTGCCATCGATGTTTCCCGCCGGCGGCGGGCACTCCTAGCCATAACCATAAGTCCGACCGCTGAGCGTACCAACCCGCCCGAAACCCTAAGTACCTTTCCTTGCCTTCATCGGCGACGCCGCGGCCAGCCACGTTGTCCCCGTCTCCGGCGAGGACCTGGCCTCCGTCGGTGATGTCATGGCTAGCTGCGTCGTCTCCATTGTCTACGAGGTCATGACCGGCCATACATCCCTCTAAACCCCCCAAAACTACACCCTACCCCTAAGTCCGGCCGACGACGAGTACCCCTAGCTCTAACCTTAAGTCTGGCCGCCACGATTATCCACCCACCCAAAAGCCTAAGTACCTTTCCTCATCTCCGCCGGCGATGCCGCGGCCAGCTGCGTCGTCCCGTCTCCGGTGAGGCCGGTTGCATCCTCAACTCCTTTGGGTGCCGTCGTCTTCCTCGTTGCCGGTAACCACCTAGCCCCGGACTGCCACTAATAGGCCCGATGATACGTCGGAAACGTATCTATAATTTTTGATGTTCCATGCTTGTTTTATATCTACTTTGCTTTGCTTTGTCTACACTTTGAGGTATTTTTATATCTTTTTGGAACTAACCTATTAACAAGTTGCCATAGTGCCAGTTGCTTGTTTTCTTCTGTTTTTGGTTCCAGAAAGGCAGAAAATCAATATTCTCGAAATTTGACGGGACAAAAGCCAAAGTCAATATTTTACCGTGGGCGTCACAAAGTCTAGAGGGGAGACGGAGAGGCGAGCCAAGGCCACCACACCCCCCTAGGCGCGGGTGGGCCCTACCAGGGGCTTGGGTAGGGTGTGGGCCCTCCGGCCGCCTCGCCTCCTGCGCCTATAAGAACCCCCGATGAGAAAACCCTAAGTCGTCAATCATACTTCCAGAAAAACCTCTGTAGCGCCGCCACCACCGAAAGGGAGATTCGGGGATAGAAAGTCTCTGTTCCGGCACCCTGCCGGGACGGGGAAGTGCCCCCGGAGCCATCTCCATCGATCTCCACCACCATCTCCATCACCGTTGCTAATTCCCATGATGAGGAGGGAGTAGTTCTCCTTCGAGGCTAAGGGCTCTATCGGTAGCTATGTGTTCATCTCTCTCTATGCATGGCCATATTGTGATCATGAGCTTTGTAATCAAGTATATCTACCTTGCTACTCAAGTGCTTTAATAGATCTCTGCTCTCCCCATGTGTGTGAAAGTGAAAGCGTGCATGCCATGGTGGCACTTAGGTTTGAGTCTACATAAATACTCTTTATGCTTTAATAGATCTATGCTTTTCCCCACGTGTGTGAAAGTGACAGCCTGCATACCGTGTGTGGCACTTTGGCTAGATTGAATATTTGTTATGAGTTATATTTGGAGTTGGATGTCTTTATGAAATTGTGGTGTTTGTTGGAACCATCTAGCGCTCAAGGTGACAGTGTGGGGTTATCTAGATTGGGGAAGGCGGACTTTGAGGTGTGCTGTTATAGCCCTAACATGGATTAGAGTGTCCAACCGGGGAGTATTTAAGAGTAGTATCATTAAGAGAAGATATTTATATGAGAGAGTGTTCACTAGTGAAAGTATGATCCCTAGGCATTGTTTCTAAACATTGAAACACCGTTCACAACTAGATATGTTGCATGTTTGCTTGCTTTAGTCTTTACAACACCGTCAAGCTCCATCAAAATATTTTCTGGCACCATCAGAAGCTATTTTCTGGCACCGTTACCACCTGTATTTCACTATCTCTTCGCCGAACTATTGCACCTATACACCTGACAAGTGTATTGGGTGTGTTGGGGACACAAGAGACTTCTTGTGTCTTGATTGCAGGATTGCTTGAGAGGGAATACCTTTGACCACTTCCTCCCTGAGTTCGATAAACCTTGGGTAATCCACTTAAGGGAAACTTGTTGTTGTTCTACAAACCTCTGCACTTGGAGGTCCAACAACTGTCTACAAGAATAGAAGTGCGTAGACATCAAGCTCTTTTCTGGCGCCATTGCCAGGGAGGAAAGGTAAAAGGAACTCACACACGTTACCCCACGGCAACAGCAAGCCAGAAAGCTCTTTTCTGGCGCCGTTGCTGGGGAGGTAAGGTAAAAGGTACTCACATCCTCTTGGTGTGTGAGTGCTCGAAGTTATTTCCTTTAGATTATGCAATTTTGGTTTTCACTAGTTAGGATTAATGGAAAACAACAACAAAATTAGAGAGCTCTATAGTATTTATCTTGAGTTAGGACATGAAGTGTTTGAAGAGAAAATTAAAATACCTATGGAACTTTATTTGCATGCTAATAGCAATGTTATTTGTATGAATTATTTGGACACCATTATTGCTAATGCTATGGAAACGTATAAGCTTGGGGAATATAGTTTTAATGAAAATGATCTTTTTAGTCCCCCCGGCTTTGGAAGATAGCTATTCTATTGCTTATGATGATACCAAACCTCCAATATATGATCATTACAATGATGAATATGATATTTTCAGTCCACCTACTATTGAGTAGAAAGTTTATTGTGATTACAATATGCCTCCTATATTTGATGATTATGGTGATGAGAATGATAATGATAGCTATTTTGTTGAATTTGCTCCCACTACAATTAATAAGAATGACTATTCTTATGAGGAGAGTAATAATTATTTTATGCATGTGGCTCATGATAATAATGCTTTATATGATAGTTATATTGTTAATTTTATTCATGATGCTACTGAAAGTTATTATGAGAGAGGGAAACATGGTTTTATGCATCTCAATAATATTAAGTTTCCCCTCTTTATGTTGAAAGTCTTGAAGTTGCACTTGTTTTGCTTTCCTATGCTTGGTGCTTTGTGCTTTCATGACTTGTTTCTTTACAAGATTCCTATGCATAGGAAGTGGGTTAGACTTAAATGTGTTTTAAATTTGCTTCTTGATGCTCTCTTTTACTTCAATTCATATTTCTTATGTGAGCATGTTCTCAAGCTATCAAGCCTAACTTAAAGGCATTAAAGAAAAGTACTTGTTGGGAGATAACCCAAGAGTTTTCTTGAGTCTTGGAATTTATTACTTCAGTAATGACCTCTCCTTATCCTTTTTGGTTGCTTTTTGTGCCAATAATGACCTCTAACGAGAGGGAAGTAAGATTTGGGGAGTTGCTGTCCCGAAACAGATTTCTGTCCTCCACCAGAAAAATTCGTGAGGCGTCTCTGTAAGTCGGATTGAGCTGAAAATTTAAGAATAAATCCCCCATTATGTTAGATAACTTTTGTTAGATCAACACGTTTTGATTTGAGCAACATAAGATTTTCGAAAAAATCATTTTCTACCTACTGGTCTGTTTTGACAGATTTCTGCCATTATTTGCATTTGTTTCTTATTGATTCATTTTTGGGTTCTTTTTGGGAAATTGAGATTTTTTAAGGAGTTGATACAGTAGCTTGTGTCTTTAGTGAAATTTTTTCTATTTTTAAACTAAACCCAAAGGTCTATTATCTATTGAATACACTAATGTTGCTAATGAAGATTGTGTGAAGTTTTGTATGAAGGAAAAATTTTAGGTGTAGAGAGAGAATGATGCAATGAGATGAAGAATGGACAAAAGCTCAAGATTGGGGATTCCACCCCGGTGTCACCCCAAGAAATATTTAAGAGGTACAAGCGTCAAAGCTTGGGGATGCCCAAGGCATCCCCTTCTTCATCAATAAAAATCCCAGGTCTTTCTAGATACTTCGTTTTTATTGTTTCATGCATTGTTGTGTTGTTCTTGGAGCATCTTATTTTTCATTTTTGATTTTCATTTTCTTAGTTTGCTTGAGTAAGTTTGTTACTTACACCACACTTCTTTTGGAGAGAGACACACTCTGTTTTCATTTCCTAGAACACTCTAGTTTTCACTCTTATTGTTTTGTGAGTGTTCACTTTTGCTAGCACTGTGTTCAGCCTTAGTTTTCTTGTGCTTTCAGCTTAGAACTTTTTAGTTCTTATTTGTGGATTTGTGAGACAAGCTTACTGATCTTTATTGATTATTATCTTTGTGAGTTGTTTCAAATAAGTTGTTTGGTGTTGGAAAGGAGTCATAATTTCTTGCTTGAAAGTGCAAGAGGAGCTTGCATTGACTGTGACTTAGACTTTAGCATGACATGCTAGGTGTTGTTTTTACTTATGCTTAGTGATTATTGTTTTAGCATGTCTTGTTCTAAACAATTGGTATTGCTTAGTGTGCCTTGAAGAAATTATGCGTTGTTTTAGCATGCAAAAGCATAGTATTATGGTATTCTCCTTTGATGCTTTGTTTGGGTTGACTTGGCACATGCTCACACAATGTTATGACTATGAACAAGTCACCATAGCCTATATGATCATTTAGTCCTTGACTTGTAGTACCACTCTATGCTTTGTTTAGTAAAGTTTTGTTGCTCTCCATGATTATGGCCATTATTGCTCTCTTAGTTGGTTGCTCCCAGTCTTTTGCTAGCCTCCACTTGTATGAGTAAGCTCTACTCATGCTTCCATCTCCCAAGAAACCAAGTTATTCCAAAGTGTCCACTATAAATTCCTATGCATGGTGTGTTACACCATTCCAAGTATATTCTTGTTTTCAGCTATCTTCCAATTAAAAAGTGTTTTGTTATGTGAAAACTTAGTGATTAAAGCCCTCACAAACTTGATGGCACACTTTATAATCTTTGCCCCTAATAAACTTGAATCATTGTGTCATCTATGTTGCATATTCTTTCACTTATACGTTGGAATTAGCAGAACCGTGCTGTCACGGGGAAAGTTTTCAACATTGCACTTGTACTTTGTACTCAGTTGATATCATGCTCTTCTGTATATGGATGTCACCGGTGTGAAATAAAGAGGGAACTTGTAAGTCCATGGAGTATGTATTTTGTGTTAGAGAAACGCCTAGGCCGCTAGCCTAAACCATGCCTAATCTTGGTGGAAACTTGCAGCATCACCATAGTGATCTATCTATGAAGCATCCTCAATAAAAAGCTATGCATATAGTAAATAAAAAGATCACTGAGATGCTCATTGTCTGCTTTCCTTGTCATTTTGGTTATGGGATAGCTCATGTACCATGTGCAAGGGGTACCCCGTTGGCGGTTCTATATGATACGCATGTACTTACAATGACAAGAACTTACAGGTGACTGAAGTTGAGTAGCATGAGGTGTGTCCCTCGTATTCAAGGGACTTGAGATTGCCAACTTATACTTTGTCAAGCATATACTCCATAGTTTCTTCACTTTAACCTTAACCACTTCAAGATGCTTATGATAGGGGCAATGAGGGCTGAAAGCTAACAATTACCATAATTTTTGGAAGATCTTTTTGAAACTTGAAATCCCTGCTTCCTTTATAAAAGGCCTTTCTTCCACCATTATTTGAGTCTCCACCTTCTACCTTTAGGCACCATTAAGAGAGCATAGTTGTCATTCTGTGTGTAGTGTTCCAAAGCTTATTGATTGATGCATATTGTGATATTACTTGTTCTTATGCTATTTGTTTCTAGTCACCCTTGTGAACTTTGAAGGTGTCCTATGCATCTATTTGCTACTCCATGAGGGACAAGCAGAATGCCACTATGCCATGTTTTCTGTATGTGAAACAAACAAACGTTTTTCAATGCATGTTATTCATGATCTTTGTTTGTAGCCTTTCATGTTGCATGCATAGTGCGGTGACCCAGCATACCACCGTATGTGTAGTACACTATAGTCATTGACATGACATTTACAGAACACCATTCCGTAAATATCACATCCCTTAGAGTGGTACAATAGAAACATTGCAGGTCCATATTACAAACATACACACATTATTATTATTAACAATTAAATGACTAAAAATTTATTTCTTAATTGATTTAGATAGGTTGGATTATTATGAATCCAAAAAACATTTATTTGAATTTTTTAATTTTTATTTTATTTTTTTAGAATTTAATTGAGTTTAAGGGTATTTTGGTATTTTCTTAATTATTAAAACTTTCTTTAGGTTGTTGGGCTGGCTTTGTTAGGCTTATTGGGTCGATTTATCCCAAGTGATCAAGACCAAAAAGGCTCCCCGAAGAGGCTGGCCCTCTCATCCCACTCTCCCTGTCCTTCTCTCTCGTCCTCATCTTTTCTTCTTCCTTGACCCCGTGGTCGCCGATACCACCGTCGGGCGATTCACACCATCGTGGTCCTCTCCGTCCGCCACCGTGGTGCATGGCGTAGTTGTTGACCCCGCTTATTCATCTAGTCCATTTCGATTTGGATTTGGGGCTCTCCTATGGCCAGGCCGGCTTTGTCCTGAACCCTAGGGTTTGGGGTGGTGCTGGTGATGCCGCCATTGCTGCTCTAGTGGTGTTGTGGGTGTTCCTATGTGGTTGTGGTGGTGCTGCTCGCCCTCAAGCGCTGCTATGGTCGCCGCCTCGGCTCGGTGCGGGTTGCAGCGCCCCTTGGGTGCTCCTCGTGCCGTCGCGCTCGTCGACCCCTCTGATTCCTCTTCTCGACCACAACAAGAACCTCTAATAAGCTTGTTTTCTCTTCTCACTCGTGCTCTCTATACTATGCCTCCCTATCATGTGTGTTTATAGTGGCTACCCCTAATTAGGGTTCATGTCCTGATTAGGGTTCATCCCTCTGTTGTGGTTATATATAATGAATTGATATTAGTAGTAATGGTAATTAAGGATGGTGAATGGTTGTTTGATGTGGATTACTGTTTATAATTGGGCTTTGGTGATGCTAGTGGCTTACCATACTAATTCCAGTGAGTAATTTGCTTTGTGTTATGTATGTAGTAGAGTGAAAGCGGAACATGAGAAACCAGCAGGATTAGTATAACCACTACCTATTCCTGATTGGAAGTGGGACAAGATTGGCATGGATTTCATCACCGGGTTGCCAAGGACCAGGTCAGGATATGATTCTATTTGGGTAGTAGTGGATCGCCTAACTAAAGTGGCTCATTTCTTACCCGTGAAGACAACCTATACAAGTGCTAAGTTAGCCAAGATCTATATGAGTAGGATTGTATGTCTACATGGAGTACCCAAGAGTATTGTGTCTGATAGGGGAACTCAATTCAGTTCTAATTTTTGGAGGCAACTACATGAGTCATTGGGAACGAGATTGGAATTCAGCACTGCTTTTCATCCTCAGACTGATGGACAAACAGAAAGGACCTACCAGATACTTGAAGATATATTAAGGGCATGTGCCCTAGACAATGGAGCAAGTTGGGATGAAAGTCTGCCTTACGCAGAATTCTCTTACAATAACAACTATCAAGCCTGTATTGAGATGGCACCGTTTGAATTTCTCTATGGAAGAAAGTGTACCACCCCATTCTTACAATAACAGCTATCAAGACCAAGCAAGTATAATGAGACGGCATGGTTTTATGCCCAAAAATATGAAGGTATCACTTTGGAAAAGTCCAGAAAGATTTGGAATTCAAATGCTTTTTAATTTATTTGAAAAGGATTCCTGAAAATCCATTTAGAAAAAGAAAAAGAGTTAGAAATCAGAACTGGGCCTGGCGCCACGTTTTTGGCCCAACAGACAAAGCATCCCACCCGGGCCACTCCTCTCTCTGCCTTTCCCCACCCCCACAGAACCTACCCCCTCGCTGACCATTGGGCCCCACAGCCACGTCATCTCATCGTCCCTAAATCACGCCTACGACCAGCGCCACCGTGGCTGTTTCCTCCCCGACGCAAATGCACATAATCCCATTGATGCAGTGCGTGATTCTCGCCCCTGCTCCAGCTATTTAACCCCCACCCCTCTGCGACCATTTCCCCTCACTCAGCACCCCCACTCCGCCACCAGGCTGCCCACAATCTCACTTGCACCGCCGCAGTACCGAGCCACTCCGGTGTGCGATTTCGGTAAGCATCGTCCGCCCCCTGTCTCTGATTCATGCAAGCGTGATCAGTGTGTCCTTGCGCATCTTCGCATGACTTTCTTTTTCTGTGTATCGTCCTAGAGCGTCGTCATCGTCCACCTCTTGAAGCAACCGAAGCTCAGCACAACTCCGGTGACCCCTCCTGGTAGTTCCCGACCACCCCTTCCTCTCTTCTGGATACTCACTTGTTCGCCAGGCTTGTGCGCATCTAACAGCATCTCTGGTTTGTCTTAGCACGCACCAGAACCTCGCCCCCGACGACGCCAGAGCTTGCCCAACGAAAGGCTTCACTCCGACAATCAATAGCAGCTGAATCCAAGCGCCCCTGTCCCTCCCTCGACCACCTTGAGCTTCACTGCAGTCCCGCGAACACGGTAAGCACCTCCACTCCTCCCCGCATGACCTAAATCGCCAACAACGTCTCTGACAGAGCCGCCGCCACTGGCGCCGCCAGACTTTGGTCGCTTGGTCCATAGCCGTTAGATCCAGATCCAACGAGTACGATAGATCACTTAACGAAACATTTTCTTTAGATCTGAGCCGCACCATGTCACTTAAATCCTACGGCCCGCATCGATCGATCTATGCGAACCGGTATCAGCCAATCAGAACACGCCACGTGGCTAGGGTTTAGATTTAAAAACATAATTTAAATCTATTAGTGATTCAAACTTGTAAAATTCATAACTTTTGATCCCCACGTTCAAATTTTGCAAATTTTATATCATTGGAATCAGGAGAGAAAATCCTATCTTTTTATACAATGTGTTTAATGTTTTTCCTCTGTAAAAATGGTTGTTTTTGCATAAACTTGTGTAGGCTTATTTTGGATATAGAAATGATTTGAAAAATGTTTTAAAAATCAAATAAAGTATATTTTGAGTACCATGGACTTGTCTATGTTTTAATACTGTTTACTTGTCTTGTTTGGTGTAGAAAAGTCATCACATGGCATTTGCATGCATTCATATATTTTTGTTTATATATTTTGATATGTGATTTTGGTGCCATTATTTTATGTGTAGATTTTGGTGCAAATAGTGATTGCGATTGTGAAGATTGTTGCTACTCCCCAAACTACCAAGGCAAGTGGTGCTTCATGATTTTATTCCTATAGTTTTCACCTATGCATTAAAATATTTTGTATAGGACTTTTTATGAATATTTTGATATGTATCTATATGCTATGCTTGGGAAATCCTAATAGTTGTAGAATTGTTAGAAATTTCTCTAAGTTAAGATGCTTACCATTGCCATGCTTAGACTAGCTAGTAGCAACCAAGGGTGTTCATATATTCATGCTATGTGAAAATATTGCTAAGTCTATGACTTGTGTTTTTGCTTAATAAAACAACTAAGTGAATGAAACACCTGGGTGGAATGGAAAGAATGGTTTGTGTTTAGTGGTTACACAAGGCCCATTTCTATGGTTTACCTTGTGTATCTCACTTGTGGAAAGCCACCCATGAACAAAGGGATTTGAGATGCCATATGTTAAGAAGCTTCTAGTGCAACCACATGGCATTATGGGCTCTGCCTGGATCATATAGGTTGCAATAACTTAGCCATTTAGACAGTTGGTGGTAGTGGGATGATAGGTTTGGAGCGTGTCCATTTGGTCTAAGGGAAGGCTTCTGAAAGGTCCTGTCTTGGTGAAAATCAAGTCTTGTGGGGAAAGTGCACAACCTATGCAAATGGAAGAATCTAAGTACTTAGCCATGTCCCTGCTATTGGAAAACTTGAGCATCAAGACATGGAAGCTATCAAGAATCTCCTCATCCCAATTTCTAAGTTAAAACTTGTGTTTGAACAAGGGTGAAGGATCACCAATTTCTATTGGTGATTCCTTGGGAAAATTTTGTCAAAGAAAAACTTAGTGTTTTCAACTGATAGGTAAAACCTATTTTGAGCAAAGGAAGCCTAAGCTACACTTAGCCAAAATGCATATAGTATCTAGATTGCTAATATTCTACTAAGGTATCACTTGCCAATACTATTCCAATGTATTGACCCACTGTGGCTGTAACTTGTGATGTTGCAGGTTATTCTGATGATGATTAGGGGTTATGAGTCTACACTCAACATGCTTGCCTGTGGCACATGAAGATGAAGACTTATTTATCTTATTATATATTTGAACTCCTGTATTAGGCCTGTGGCCATGGAGTTGTAAAAGACTATGTTTGTCTCTGGAATGATATGTAATAATGACCTTTGTTTCTATGTACTTCATCTTAAACTGTGGATGCTAGCATTGATCCAGGGACTAGCATTGCAATCACAGGGATCCTTACCTTTATAAAGGGAGGGATCTTACAGATGGTATCAGAGCACTGTGTTGCCTGTAGGATTATGACCCTAGGAATGGATTAGAAACCAATAAGGAAAAAATTTCAAACCACACTTAGTCTTTTTCTTCTCGTAAGCTTTTCTAATCTTCTTTCTCATCTCTATTTGTAGATGAACTCCATCAACGAAGCTGTAAGTAAGGGACCACTCATGACCATGACCCTAGAGTGTGAGACTGAATTTCCAAAGGCCCTCAAGAACCTTATGGTTACCATGGGGATACATGGTGCAGTTGTGTACAAAGGTTTCCCTGTGATGGATGAAGGAGAAGAGTATTGGTGGGTGCAACTTCACTTGTACAAAAACAAGGAAGACAACCACAAAGACTCAGGATTCTGCATGGTCACCAACTCAGTGATGCACACCACATTCTTTGATTCTGCAAGGGATGCAGCTTGGAAGGCCATCAAAGAGCTTGGTGAAAGACTCAAGTGCAGAATGCTCAACACCCAAAATGACCTTAGAGAAGAAAATAAACATACCCAAGAGTTGGAAACTACCAACCAACAACTAAGGGAAGACATCATAGACTTGATTTTGGAATCTTGTGAACAAGATAGGCAGATGGCTACTAAGGATGCTTTGATAGCCATTTTGTCTAGTGAGTGAGAGTTGTAATGTACTTCGTTAGTTGGACCACCACACTTATCATTTCCTTTCCAATTTTTTTGTCTAAGTTATGTTGAACCTTGGATGCTTGTAATGAATTTATGTATGCCATGACTTGTGTGTTTGATTTCCAAAAATATGCTTGTGATGCTTGTCTTATGATTTTATCTATCTATGTTAATTCTAACATTTTCTATCTTATAAAATAGATGCCTAATGTTACTATCAGCACGGCTGAAGAGTTCAAGTGAACTCGTTTCGGCACTCGTCTTATTGAGCTCACTAGTGTGCTCAATCTTCCGCTTCCTAGCATCATGATGCTTCCCCTCACCAAGTTTGAGAGGAAGGACCTTTGGGGCTTCAAGGTTACTCAGCCAAGACGCCAGACTGAGCCAGCCACGGAGGCCATCACTTTCAAGCTCATGCATGATGACAAGGAGAGAGGCCTAGAGGTAGTCATGCAGGATTTACTTGGGCGTTTGCTAGGAAGACACTCTCGGGAGATTAGAGGTACTCACTTCCACGCCTTCGGTAGACGCGGTGAGGATGGTGAGGCCATTGACTTCGAGGATGCTGCTAGAGAGACGGCATAGCCGATTCGTCTGTACCTCCAGGACCTAGAGGTTCTTCTTAGGCACCTAGATACTGATAGGACCAACGTCATGCTTAGCAATGACGAACTCAGTGTGACCGTGAGAAGGACAAGCTCTTCGCGGAGCAAGATGAGATAGTCAAGGAAATGGAGGCCAAGTTTGAGAGTCAGGATAGAAAGTTCAAGAGTCAAGAGAAAAGAGTCCAAGATAGAAACAAGAGGATTTGAGAGATGATTGCAGAACTAGAGGCCAAGGACTTCGAGCTCGAGCATCAGCAGGTTGTGATTGAGAGACTTCGTTCATAGAAGAGGGCTCTCAAAGCCAAGGTAGAGGCCTTGACTACCAATGTCTAGGAGTACAAGACCGCTATGGAGAATGCAGGTCTTACACTTGTCGATGAGGAGGTTGATGCAGAGGAGTAGAGATGGCTACTCATTTATCTTATATTTATCATGCTTTTGATTATTGAGTCACAATGACCATCCAACATGTGGATGGCTTGCTATTGGCGTGTTTGTTTTTCGAACTTGTTGCTTATGTTATTGAACTTATATTATTTTTTATGCTTGTTTGGTGATTAGTTATGTGTTGTATTGTGCATGTTAAGCATCTATGGGTATCTCATTCTTATCCTTATGAAAACCATAGATGCCTCCTCGATGTGCCAACCCCAACCCGAACAACAACAATGTCACCCCAGAGATGCAACAACTGATGACAGCACAGACACATATGATGCAGATGATGACCACCTTCATACAGAATCAGAACAACAACAACAACAACAACAACAACAATAACAATAACAACAACAACAAAAACAAAAACAACAACAACAATCAGAACAATCCACCAGGTTTTGACATGCTCGCCAGATTCCTAAGACTGAGGCCAGCAAAGTTCTCAGGAACTACTGATCCCATGGTGGCCAATGATTGGCTACGCTCAGTGAACAAGGATTTGGTAACTGTTGGCTGTACTGATGAAGAGAAAGTCAGGTTTGCAGCACACTTGTTGGAAGGACCAGCAGCTACTTGGTGGGATAACTTCCAGATCACCACTCCTATTGAGGATGTGACATGGGATATCTTTGAAGATGGTGTCCGTACAGCTCATATCTCATCCGGAGTGATGAGTTTGAAGAAGAAGGAATTTCATAACTTGAAGCAGCGCCACCGCAGCGTGGCTGAATATATTGAGGAGTTCAACAATCTGGCGCGTTATGCACCGGATGAAGTTTACACTAATGCTAAGAGGAAAGAAAAGTTCCTCAAAGGATTGAACGATGAACTGAACCTGCAGCTATCTGTGGCCTACGTCCCCACTTATCAGTCTCTTTGTGACAAGGCTGCCATCTTGGAGAGCAAGATGAAACAGGTTGAAAGCAGGAAGAGGAAACACTCTGACAAGCACAGCTCGGGATCATCTCACAAACATTCCCATTATGATGACAATGGGAGTTCTGGATCCCACAAGCATGGAAAGTACAACAGCCACCACAACCACAACCGTCATCATGACAACAAGCATCACCGTAGTCATGACAATGACAAGTACAAAAATCACAAGAGTGGACACAAGAGCCACCACAATGGAAGTGGTAGTGGAAGCCAGCCTGTCAAGAAGGATCTTAATCAGGTTGAATGTTTCAAGTGCAAAAAGATAGGGCATTATGCAAATGAGTGCCCAGAAAAGAAAGTTGAAGGACCCAACAAGCCCAACCCTTTCCAGAAGGGACAAGTGAACCACATCAATGTGGAAGAAATTTATGAGGAGTCCGATGTTGTGGCTGGTAAGTTCAAACTCAATTCTATTCTAGCACTTGTTCTTTTTGATACTGGTGCATCACATTCATTCATATCAAAAGAATTTGTTGATAGAAATGGGTTTCCAACTGAAAACATTGGGTGTACAATAAAAGTAAGTTCTCCCGGTGGAGATATGATAGTAAGTCTTGGATGCCGTGATCTAGTGATAGAGTTTGGAAAACATAAGTTTCCAGTGAGTCTGATAATCCTAGATTCCCAAGAACTGGATGTAATTTTGGGAATGGATTGGATGACCAAGTATGAAGGAGTACTATATTGTGCCAATCGAACTGTTGCACTCACAACCCCGGAAAAGAAACGGATAAGATTCAAGTCTAACTTTGAATCAAAAGGAAGTAAGTTAAATTCTCTTAAGGGGGTTAGCATAGACAATGTGCCAATTGTGAGTGAATATCCGGATGTATTTCTGGAAGAATTGCCGGGAATGCCACCAGATAGAGATGTGGAATTTCTGATTGATTTGCTGCCAGGATCAGGACCAATAGCAAAGAGACCATACAAGATGTCAGTTGATGAGTTGAAAGAACTCAAGAAACAACTTGGAGAACAGTTGCAGAAAGGATTTATTCAACCAAGTTCTTCATCCTGGGGAGCACCAGTTCTGTTTGTAGAAAAGAAAGATAGAAGTCAAAGGTTATGTATAGATTATCGCTCACTCAATGAGGTGACTATCAAGAACAAATACCCGTTGCCAAGAATCAATGACTTGTTTGATCAGCTAGAAGGAGCCTGTGTGTTCTCAAAGATTGATCTCCGATCAGGTTATTTCCAGCTCAAGATAAGAGAACAAGACATACCTAAGACAGATTTCACCACTAGGTATGGATTGTATGAGTAAACCGTGATGCCATTTGGTTTGACCAATGCACCAGCATACTTTATGAATATGATGAACAAGGTGTTCATGGAGTTCCTTGACAATTTTGTTGTTGTTTTCATCGATGACATTTTGATCTACTACAAGAGCAAAGAAGAGCATGGGGGACATTTGCGTTTGATACTTGAGAAGCTTAGAGAGCATAAGATGTATGCCAAATTCAGCAAGTGTGAATTTTGGTTGAATGAAGTTGGATTTCTTGGACACGTTGTGTCAGGAGATGGTGTAGCAGTTTATCCCACAAAAGTGTCAGCTGTAACTGAGTGGGAATCTCCTAAGTCAGTGAAAGAAGTTCGTAGTTTCCTTGGCTTGGCAGGATACTACAGAAGGTTCATTGATAATTTCTCCAAGGTAGCTAAGCCAATGACAGAGTTACTAAAGAAAGACAAGAAATTCGCTTGGTCTGAAGGATGTGAACTCAGTTTCCAAGAATTAAAGAAGAGACTAGTGACAGCACCAGTCTTATGCCTGCCAGATTTGGAGAAAGATTTCCAAGTGTATTGTGATGCATCTCATCATGGATTAGGTGCATTGCTAATGCAAGAAGCGAAAGTTGTGGCTTATGCCTCGATACAACTCAAAACTCATGAGGTAAACTACCCAACTCATGATTTAGAGTTAGCCTTTGTTGTCCATGCACTCAAAACACGGAGACATTATCTTTTGGGAAAGCGATGTGAAGTGTTCACAGATCACAAAAGTTTGAAGTATATCTTCACCTAGAAAGAAATTAACATGAGACAAAGAAGATGTCTAGAACTCATCAAGGACTATGACTTGAGTTTGCAATACCACCCCGGTAAAGCAAATGTTGTAGCGGATGCTCTAAGCCGTAAGGTTTTTGTGAATGGCCTTACAAAAGGAGAGTTGCCAGTGGATCTGTGTGCCCAATTTAGAGATCTCAGATTGGAGATTGTGCCTGAAGGACATCTCATGTCATTGGATGTTCAACCCACTTTGTTGGACAAAATCAAAGAAGCCCAAAAGACAGACAAGGAAATTGAAGAGATCAAGGAAAATATTGGAAAAGGAAAAGCCAAAGGATTCCATGAAGACGAACAGGGTACTTTATGGTATGGAAAACGTATATGTGTTCCACAAGATCCGGAGCTACGGAAACTGATTTTACAGGAGGCACACAACTCACCATATTCTATTCATCCGGGTAACACCAAAATGTACATGGATATGAAGGAAATATTTTGGTGGAATAATCTCAAGAAGGACATCGCCGAACATATTGCTTTGTGTGATGTATGTAGTAGAGTGAAAGCGGAACATCAGAAACCAGCAGGATTACTACAACCACTACCTATTCCTGATTGGAAGTGGGACAAGATTGGCATGGATTTCATCACCGGGTTGCCAAGGACCAGGTCAGGATATGATTCTATTTGGTTAGTAGTGGATCGCCTAACTAAAGTGGCTCATTTCATACCCGTGAAGACAACCTATACAAGTGCTAAGTTAGCCAAGATCTACATGAGTAGGATTGTATGTCTGCATGGAGTACCCAAGAGTATTGTGTCTGATAGGGGAACTCAATTCACTTCTCATTTTTGGAGGCAACTACATGAGTCATTGGGAACGAGATTGGAATTCAGCACTGCTTTTCATCCTCAGACTGATGGACAAACAGAAAGGACCAACCAGATACTTGAAGATATGTTAAGGGCATGTGCCCTAGACTATGGAGCAAGTTGGGATGAAAGTCTGCCTTACGCAGAATTCTCTTACAATGACAGCTACCAAGCCAGTATTGAGATGGCACCGTTTGAATTTCTCTATGGGAGAAAGTGTACCACCCCATTGTTATGGAATGGTGTGGGAGAAAGAAATTTGTTCGGACCAGAACTAATCAAAGATGCTAAAGAGAAAGTCAAGCTAGTTAAGGACAAAGTGAAGATAGCATAGTCCCGACAAAAGAGCTACGCAGATCCTAAGCGTAGAGAAGTCACCTATGAAGTGGGTGATAGAGCTTATCTTAGAGTGTCACCACTTCGTGGAGTGAAGAGATTTGGAGTCAAAGGAAAATTGGCCCCAAGATATGTTGGACCATTCAAGATTCTGAGTCGTAAAGGAGAAGTAGCTTATGAGATTGAATTGCCAGAGTCATTGTCAGCTGTTCACAATGTGTTTCATGTGAGTCAGCTAAAGAAATGCCATCCAGAAATGGAAGAGACTTCTTTGAAGGATACTATACCTTTGGAGGAAGTTCAATTGGAAAATGATCTTACTTATGAGGAAAAACCTATCAAAATTCTTGAGACTGCAGAAAGAGTTACTCGGACTAAGACTATCAAATTCTGCAAAGTTCAATGGAACCACCATTCCGAAGAAGAAGCAACTTGGGAAAGAGAAGATGATCTTCAGAAAGACCACCCTCACCTATTTGCTAGCCAATCCGAATCTCGAGGGCGAGATTCACCTAAAGGGGGTTAGATTTGTAACATCCCTAAAATCATGTTTTCAAATCTTTGCATATCATCCATTCATGCATATTCATTTAGGGTTCAATTTCAAACTCATTTGAAAGAAACAGAAACTTTGAGTGCTATTATTTTATGTAGACAAGCATTATTCAGAATGCCACTCTCAAGTGAGAGAATATTTGTTTTAAACCAAGTTTTGTTGGCTCATAAGCTAGTTTGGTTGAGTTTCAAATCTTGAATAAAATTTCCAAAACAAATATGGTTTTAAACCATTTTCAAATCCTTATCAAATCATGTGCTAAGGCACTGTTTATTTTGAATTTTCAAAAAGACCAAGCAATTATAATGAGACAGCATGGTTTTATGCCCAAAAATATGAAGGTTTCACTTTGGAAAAGTCCAGAAAGATTTGGAATTCAAATGCTTTTGAATTTGTTTGAAAAGGATTCCTGAAAATCCATTTAGAAAAAGAAAAAGAGTTAGAAATGAGAACTGGGCCTGGCGCCACGTTTTCGGCCCAACAGACAAAGCAGCCCACCCGGGCCAATCCTCTCTCTACCTTTCCCCACCCGCGCAGAACTTACCCCCTCGCTGACCACTGGGCCCCGCAGCCACGTCATCTCATCGTCCCCAAATCACGCCTGCGACCAGCGCCGCCGCGGCCATTTCCTTCCCGACGCAAATGCACTTAAATCCCATTGATGCAGTGCGTGATTCTCGCCCCTGCTCTGGCTATTTAACCCCCACCCCTCTGCGACCATTTCCCCTCACTTAGCACCCCCCACTCCGCCACCAGGCTGCCCACAATCTCACTTGCATCGCCGCAGTACCGAGCCACTCCGGCGTGCGATTCCGGTAAGCATCGTCCGCCCCCTGTCTCTGATTCATGCAAGCATGATCAGTGTGTCCTTGCACATCTTCTCATGCCTTTATTTTGCTCTGTATCGTCCTAGAGCATCGTCATCGTCCACCTCTGGAAGCAACCGAAGCTCAGCACAACTCCGGCGACCCCTCCTGGTAGTTCCCGACCACCCCTTCCTCTCTTCTGGATACTCACTTGTTTGCTAGGCTTGTGTGCATCTAACGACATCTCTGGTTTGTCTTAGCGCACACCAGAACCTCGCCCCCGACGACGCCAGAGCTTGCCCGACGACAGGCTTCACTCCGACGAGCAATAGCAGCCGAATCCGAGCGCCCCTGTCCCTCCCTCGACCACCTTGAGCTTCACTGCAGTCCCGCAAACACGGTAAGCACCTCAACTCCTCCCCGCGTGACCTAAATCGCCGGCAACGTCTCTGACAGATCCGCCGCCGCCACTCGCCGCCGCTGGCGCCGCCAGACTTTGGTCGCTTGGTCCATAGCTGTTAGATCCAGATCCAACGAGTACGATAGATCACTTAACGAAACGTTTTCTTTAGATCTGAGCCGCACCGTGTCACTTAAATCCTACGGCCCGCATCGATCGATCCGTGTGAACCAGTATCAGCCAATCAGAACACGCCGCGTGGCTAGGGTTTCGATTTTTAAAACAGAATTTAAATCTATTAGTGATTCAAACTTGTAAAATTCATAACTTTTGATCCCCACGTTCAAATTTTGCAAATTTTATATCATTGGAATCAGGAGAGAAAATCCTATCTGTTTATGCAATGTGTTTAATGTTACCTCTATAAAAATGGTTATTTTTGCAGAAACTTGTGTAGGCTTATTTTTGATATAGAAATGATTTGAAAAATGTTTTAAAAATCAAATAAAGTTGTAGAGGTCCCAACCTTCAAAAAGGTAGAGATCCCTGTGTTTACAATTCTAGTCCCTGGATCAATAGCTAGCATCCACAGTTAAGATGTAATATCAGGAAACAAAGGTCATAATATAACTTTATAACCAGGAATAACATAATTTTATTACATTTTACATAGCTCTTTGGCTATTACATTACATTGTAGCAGAAAATCTATAAGCATGGGGTCCTTCATCTTCAAAGTGCCACAGGCAAACATGTTGGTTGTAGACTTGTAATCCTAATCAATCAACTTCACTAATATCAAACAAACCTGCAACATAACAAGTTACAGCCACAAGGGTCAATACATTTGAATTGTATTGGCAAGTTTCACTACTATGTTGAATATAAGTGGATCCTATCATTACATGCATATTTGGCTAAGTAGGGTTTTAGGCTCATTTGCAGAAAGCAATAATTTATCCTATCTTTTCAAAACAGTTTTGATCTTTTGTCAAATCTTTCTGAACTCCTTGGTAAAACCCCAAGTGTTTCAAAGTCTTTGTCAAAATCTCTTGAGCTCCTTGGTACACCCCAAGTACTTCAGGTTTTCATCAAAATCTCTTGAGCCCCTTGGTAAATCCCCAAGTGCTTCAAGTTTTTATCAAAGTCTCTTGAGCTCCTTGGTAGATCCCCAAGTTCTTCAAGTTTTTATCAAAGTCTCTTGAGCTCCTTGGTAAATCCCCAAGTGCTTCAAGTCTTTTGTTGTCTCATTAAAGTTTTTCTTTTAGAAATTGGAATGTCGAGATTTCCCATAGCTTCAAGCTTTAGTTGCTCATTATTGTCCATAACCGGGGACACGGCTAAGTACATAGATTTTTATCTTCTGCAGAAGTTGTACACTTTACCCACATGACACAATCTCATCTTGTTGCCACCAGTGGCCGCTGGATAAGTACTCACCAAGATGGAGTACTGGCAGATTGAGAATGTGACGAAGTCTTTCCAGAGGGTCCTCCCATACACCATTGCTACCTTGTCTTCAGGCACCAATGTAGGGTTCCTAGTTCCCTCATTTCTAGTAAACCCGAAGACAATGCATGGGTCTTCCCAATGTAGTTGACCAAGCCAGAGCCATATAGCATGTGGTTGTACACGAAAGCCACTGATAGAGAAACATGTTCAATCTCTAAGTACCTGGGTGGTTTTCTTTTGGTGCACAACACAAAGAGATTGCCATCGACATGGTTCCTTTTGTTGTCACCTTGTCCAAAAATTGAGTATCCTTGTCCACCCAGGTGGTTCATTGAGTACTTGTTTTATTATATAAAACATAAGTCCTTTTCTCAACTTCATAAAAATCTCAACATGTATCTCTTCTCAAAATATGTAGCATGGCTAAGCATTTTACAACTACATTGTTTTCACTAAGGAATATATAAGGGTATCCTATTAGGATTTAGCACAGCATAAGTATAGAAATTCTTTTCATGCATGTTTCAAAATCCACTAAGTATAATGAAAATAGTAGGACTTTAGATGATAGTGTCACTTGCCTTTTTGGTAGGGAATGTTGGTTCACTTCTTGATCTTGCTAATCTCACACTCTTCTAACTTCACTACAAGTCAATCAAGCAAACACAAATTCAGCTAGCATTACAACCAATATTCAAACAATTCAACACACATAAAATAATAGAAACTAAGTCATGCATGCAAGCATGCAAAAGATAGTTTTATTTGCCAAGGTGGTTTCTACTAGGCTCTACACATTGTAAAGTCCAAAGTGGTCATTTTATAAAGTGGCAAAGTCATTTGCAAAAGGGTTTTCTCTATAAACCATTTTTAAATCCAATCATTATTTTATGTGGTGGAAAATGTTTTTATCAAAGCAACAATTTTATGTTGTTCACCAAATAAGTTGTTAATTCTCAAAACTTGGTGTTTAGGGTCGGTAGGTTTTATTCAAATCATTTTCCCAAAGTTTTTACTCCAAAATCATTTTCATAACAAAATCAATATTTTTATTTGACTAAAAATAGGCTAATTCAAGTTTTTATTCCTAATCTTCACAAAATCCATTTTTAAAACCATGGGTTGGTTCCTAGGGTCAGTAGGTTCACAACAAACCAATTTGCAAAGATTTCATCCTCAAAATCATTTTGGAATAATTTTTATAACCTAAACAAGCATACAAATGTTTCTGCAAAAACAAACATTTTTCCATAAGCTTTTTACTAAACAAACTGCATGGTTGGCTAGGGCTTGTTCCACTGATTCCATTGATATAAAGTTTGTAATTTTTGGACGTGTGGATCAAAAGTTACAAGGTTTACAAATTTGCAAATCAATCTGATTTCAAACTCTGTTTTAAAACAACTAGTGCCACGCGGCGTGTTCTCATTGGGCGGTACCGGTTCGCGCGGATTGCGCTCTGTGGTTCGTTGGATCTAATCAGATCGCACGGCGCTGGTTGCGTACCCCTTCAGCGTTAAGTGATATAATCGCAGCCGTAGGATCTAAATCGCACGATGCACAACGCGCTAGCCATAGACGGGCGGCGTTGGTGGCGGCAGGCGGCGGCGGCGTGTCTGGCCACGGCGGAGACGGTGGTAGGGGAAGTGAGGAAGAGGTTGACGAGGCTTACCAGACTCGTAGAGGCTTGCTGAAGCTCGAGGTGGTACTGGCTGGTGAAGGGGCGCACTGGAGTGGAAGTAATTGCTCGCCGGAGACGATGGCGGCGTCAGGCGGTTCTGGTGGTCGTCGGGGACGATGTTGCAGATCACCCTAAGACGAACAGGTGGTACGGTTAGAAGCGTGCTGTTCTGGGGAAGATGGGAGCATCATCGAGGAGTGCTGGGGCGGTCGATACTTACCAGGGGAGGTCGCCGGAGAAGGAAGCAGATGCGGCGGCGCTCAGAGGTTGTCAAAGCCGACGTTCTGGGGCGCCCGCGAGTGAACGGACAGCACAGGGAGAATCGGCAGGGGCTGGGGGTCACGGCCGTGTGCTCAACGAGGCTAGGGGCGACAGGGTTCGGCCGGAATCGCTCGGTGAGACTCGCCGGAGCAGCGGTGGTGCAAATTCGATTCAGGGCAGCCTGGTGGCTTTGGTCGAGTGGGTTCTGAGGGGAAAGGAAGAGGAGTTGCTGGCGATTAAGAGTGCGTGGTCGCAGGGAGGATTCATTGTGCCATTTACGCGTATTGATTCGAGCAATCAACGACAGGAAACGGCGAGGAGGATTCAGCGCGGGTTTGAAGACGATGAACAGTGGTGTGGGGTCCTGTCGATGGGGAGAGAGAGGAAGAGGGCCATCGTCAAGATCCGCGGTGGATCTTCCGTGAAAACGTTTGGCGTGGGGAGTAGCATGGCTGATCTTGGCTTTGGCCAGACGAGTTGAGGTCATTGTCGATTCTATTTTTTTCTTTCTAATTGCTTTATCTTTTTCTATTTCTGTTTTCTGTTTTGAAATTCAATCAAACAAATCAAAATTTCAAATCAAACAAACTTCCACCAAACTTTGTATTGTGTTTGGTTCTGTTTAACCACACAAATCCAAGTCCCAAAAATAAAATAATATTTTTATTTTAGGGTCCATTAATAATTAAATAAATAGACCTTTGTTATTAAATCAAATAGGATTTGATTTATTATTTAAAATCTCCATTTGAAATCCAATTAATACCAAAAACACTTCACTAGGTTTTATTTGAGAATATAAAATACTTGGAAATCTTATTTAAAATAAATTAATAAGTTTTGATGTTTAATTAAAATAGTAAAACCTTTATTTTTAATAAACTTGGATATTAAATCCTTATTATTTTATTTAATTAAACCTTTACTATTTTTATCAAATAGAAATATTTTATTTCAAAGGCTTGGCCAAGTTTTAATTTGGCTCTATAAAATAATCCTTATTTAAATTTCTACCTTTTCATTTGAAAACCAAATCTTTTTATTAAAAGATCCAAAATAGTAATTCCAAATTTTTTAGCTTTATTGTTTATTTACCTTTTTAAATCCCTTTAGGATTTTATTTGATCCAAATAGGTTTTGAAAGTTTCCAATTGGATTCAAAGAGTTTCTTCTCACCTTGAAAATCAACAAAGTTTTATTTTATTCATTTATTTTTCACATTACAAGATTTGGAAAATCTTGGGATGTGACAAAAGCCTATTTTGAGTATCATGGACTTGTTTATGTTTTAGTACTGTTTACTTGTCTTTTTTGGTGTAGAAAAATCATCACATGGCATTTGCATGCATTCATATATTTTTGTTTGTATATTTTGATATGTGATTTTGGTGCCATTATTTTATGTGTAGATTTTTGTGCAAATAGTGATTGTGATTGTGAAAATTGTTGCTACTTCCCAAACTACCAAGTCAAGTGGTGCTTCATGATTTTATTCCTATAGTTTTCACCTATGCATTAGAAATATTTTGTAAAGGACTTTGCATGAATATTTTGATATGTATCTATATGCTATGCTTGGGAAATCCTAATAGTTGTAGAATTGTTAGAAATTTCTCTAAGTTAAGATGCTTACCATTGCCATGCTTAGCCTAGCTAGTAGCAACCAAGGGTGGTAATATATTCATGCTATGTGAAAATATTGCTAAGTCTATGACTTGTGTTTTTGCTTAATAAAACACCTGGGTGGAATGGAAATAATGGTTTGTGTTGAGTGGTTACACAAGGCCCATTTCTATGGTTTACCTTGTGTATCTAACTTGTGGAAAGCCACCCAGGAACAAAGTGATTTGAGATGCCATATGTTAAGAAGCTTCGAGTGCAACCACATGGCATTATGGGCTCTGCCTGGATCATATAGGTTTCAATAACTTAGCCATTTCGATAGTTGGTGGTAGTGGGATGATAGGTTTGGAGCGCGTCCATTTGGTCTAAGGGAAGACTTCTGAAATGTCCTGTCTTGGTGAAAATCAAGTCTTGTGGGGAAAGTGCACAACCTCTGCAAATGGAAGAATCTAAGTACTTATCCATGTCCCTGGTATTGGACAACTTGAGCATCAAGACATGGAAGCTATCAAGAATCTCCTCATCCCAATTTCTAAGTTAAAACTTGTGGTTGAACAAGGGTGAAGGATCACCAATTTCTATTGGTGATTCCTTGGGAAAATTTTGTCAAAGAAAAACTTAGTGTTTTCAACTGATAGGTAAAACCTATTTTGAGCAAAGCAAGCCTAATCTACACTTAGCCAAAATGCATATAGTATCTAGATTGCTAATATTCTACTAAGGTATCACTTGCCAATACTATTCCAATGTATTGACCCACTGTGGCTGTAACTTGTGATGTTGCAGGCTATTCTGATGATGATTAGGGGTTATGAGTCTACACTCAACATGCTTGCATGTGGAACATGAAGATGAAGACTTATTTATCTTATTATATATTTGAACTCTTGTATTAGGCATGTGGCCATGGAGTTGTAAAAGACTATGTTTGTCTCTGGAATGATATGTAATAATGACCTTTGTTTCTGTGTACTTCAGCTTAAACTTTGGATGCTAGCATTGATCCAGGGACTAGCATTGCAATCACAGGGATCCTTTCCTTTATAAAGGGAGGGATCTTACATGCAGATTGAGGTTAATTAGTTTCTTATAGTGGTCTTCGATATACATAAACTTGGAAGTGATTCCTGGTGATTTATACCAGGAAAATGATGATTATTTTTTTGTCAGTTTATATATGAAAGCTAGATACTTAATCTGCTTAGTTTAGAATCTGCTCTTGTGACACCATCTTGAAATGGCACACAAGTCTAGGTTATACTACTTGGCTTGATTTTGTTAATGCTTAAGATTGGATTAATGCCAAAGATAAGTTGGAAGCTTCTTTCTTTAAAAATCAGTGCCTATGATGTTGGTCTGAGGATTAGGAACTTGGTTCCTATCTTGTTGTTCTTCATAGATATGTTCTGGTAGTGATACCAGTTACTTATTATGGAATCCCTTTGATAAAATGATTGGTGTGCTAATTGTTTTGCATGGATCCATAGGATTTATGGATTCTGGGGTGCTACTCTTTTAAGAGATGTGCCAAGAATTCATAATCTTGACTATGATTATATTGGATTAAAAGATTTGGAATTTATATCCAGGATCAGTGATGTTGGTCTGAGATCCTGGTTTTACTTGTATGGTTTTCTTATGAATATGACTTTAGTATTCAAAATCCTCTATGATGGATTCACCCCACTTGGGTGCTTTCTTAGAGGTTTAATATAAGACAACACATGGATTCTTATCTAACTTAGATAGACAGATCATGTGATGGTTTTATACTACTCACCACAACAGTTGAGTTGTTGGTGTTGTAACTGGTTGATCTTGTGACTTGAGCTTGCTAGTTGTGTTGCTGGCCTGATCTGGTTCTTCTCATGATGTTGCTCCTACTACTTCTAGCTCCTGGAAGCTTGTCCTTGATCTTGCTATTCACCTTCCGGTTCCTGTTAGCTTGGCCTTGTCCTTGCTATCCACTTGATCCACCCCCTCCTTATGTCACCATCTTGGTGAGTATTGGGATGATCTGGTGTGTGGTTGGTTTGGTTTGGTTTGGTTTGTTGTGGCTAGACTGCTGATGCTTGATGTGTATGTGCAAGGAAGTGGTGTTGTGGTGCTTGCCCACAATTGTGTTGAGCTCTTTTGCTTGTGTAGACAGTTGTGGCTGTGTTGACAGCACATACCATGCATTTAGGTGTGTGACCTGCTTGTGTGCCTGCTGCACCTTGTGGATATGCTCAGGGAGATGATCTACCTTCTTATCTGATTACCATTTATCTGCCTGGTGAAACTTGCCCCTCTTACTGATTGAAAACATTTGACTTGTGGCTTATTAATTATGAAAGATTTAATTCTTTCATATTGGTGAAACTTGCCCCTAAAGATTTACTCAATGATGTAAAGTGGAATAGTGCATCACACTGTTCACTACTGAGAGTAAAAATATCTTAACCTTTATTTTCTTTCTTTTTGTTTGTTCTTTGTTTTGCAGGTACAAGACTTGAGGATTCAAGATTAGAATAGGTGTACTTTTAGATAGAATAGTTCCGTTGTAATCTTTACTTTATCCCTTTGTAAGAAATATTGTAATAATCCTCAATATGTAAATATTCCTCCTTTTATAATTTACTATTGTAAAGATTCTTGATTAACTTCATAAGTTACATTTTGTAACTTATTCATTGAATAAACATATGGAATAAATATTCATTTTCTTGATTGTGTTATATTATTTAAGGGTTGAGTTACTAAACATTATTTCTTGATTAAATAAGATTACTCAAACATAATTCTAATCTTTTTAAAAATATAAATCCAAATCTCAAGTTTGAATTCAAATTCCTTTCCCCAAAACACACTAATCAATAAAGATCATGTCAAAGTTTATAACTATCATTCTTCAAGGCTATTCCTAAACTTAAAGAGTGAAAGAGACTTTGATCACTTTAAGTTTTATTTGGCAAAAAATTTACCCACATTTTTTAACAGATGAATGCATGCAATTGCACAGATTCCTAAATCTACCCTTCGTTGGTTCCTAAATGCTGGGATGTTACAGACTTCCGCCCTTAAATTAAACTTCGTCCCAAAGTTTGTTGAAGTGTACCTGAACAGTTCTGGATAGGTTTTTCTTAAATCATCTTTATAATACTAGCTTCTTTATAATACTAGCTTGTTGGTTAATAAATGATTGTGGTTTCCCTATCATGAACATTGAGATGTTATTAACAACAAGATCATATCGTTAGGAGAATGATATGGTGGACATACTCCTATAGATAAGCGTAGCATAAAGATCAAGTCATTTTAATAGTTCAATTGCTATATGCTTTCTGATACATAGTAACCTAATTCCTTCGACCATGAGATCATGCATATCACCTTTACCGGATGGATGCTTTGATGACATCAAACACCACACCGTAACTGGGTGGCTATAAAGGTGGCATTGAGTATTCGGAAAGTATTGGTTGAGACACACGGAAAGTTCTCGTTGACCTGCGAGGCTCTGTAGCAACTTCAACCGAAGTTTCATGATCATCATCATTAGCTTCCTCTCTAATTGGTGCAGGCACCACAGGAACTTCTTCCGGTGCTGCGCTACTCGCAATTTCGAGAGAAGGTTCGACAACCTCGTCGAGTTCTACTTTCCTTCCAGTCACTTCTTTCGAGAGAAATTCCTTCTCTAGAAAGGATCCATTCTTGGCAACAAAGATTTTGCCTTCGGATCTATGATAGAAGGTATACCCAATAGTTTCCTTTGGGTATCCTATGAAGAAGCATTTTTTCGCTTTGGGTTCAAGCTTGTCCGGCTGTAACTTCTTTACATAGGCTTCGCAACCCCAAACTTTAAGGAACGACAATCTAGGTTTCTTCCCAAACCATAATTCATACGGTGTCGTTTCAACGGATTTAGACGGTGCCCTATTTAAAGTGAATGCGGCTGTTTCTAATGCATAACCCCAAAATGATAGCGGTAAATCTGTAAGTGACATCATAGAACGAACCATATCTAAGAGAGTTCGATTACGACGTTCGGACACACCATTACGCTGTGGTGTTCCCGTGTCAATATGTGAAAGATTCGCATTTCTTCAAATGCTCGCCAAACTCGTAACTTAGATATTCACCTCCACGATCAGAACGTAGAAATTTAATCTTCTTGTTACGTTGATTCTCTACCTCACTTTGAAATTCCTTAAACTTCTCGAAAGTTTCGGACTTATGTTTCATGAAATAGATATACCCATATCTACTCAAGTCATCCGTGAAGGTAAGAACATAACGATAACCACCGCGCGATGCTACACTCATTGGACAACATACATCGGTATGTATGATTTCCAATAAGTCCGTAGCTCGCTCCATCATACCAGAAAATGGAGTCTTAGTCATTTTACCCATCAGACATACTTCGCATCTATCAAGTGATTCGAAATCAAGTGATTCAAGAAGTCCATCGGAATGGAGTTTCTTCATATGCTTCACTCCAATGTGACTAAGACGACAGTGCCACATATAGGTCGAGTTATCGCTTGATTTCAACCGTTTAGCCTCAATGTTATTAATATGTGTATTTCCACTATCGAGATTCAATAAGAATAGACCATCTATCAAAGGTGCATGTGCATAAAACATATTACTCATATAAATCGAACAACCATTATTCTCGTACTTAAACAAGTAACCGTCTCGCAATAAAAAAGATCCCGATATAATGTTCATGCTCTACGTAGGCGCCAAATAACAATTATTTAAGTATAAAACTAATCCCGATGGTAGATGAAGGGGTAGCGTGCCGACCGCGATCACATCAACCTTTGATCCGTTTCCCACGCTAGTTGTTTGAACTTGCTTGTAACCCTAGCCTCTCCAAATCTCGGGACAAGATTTATTTTAAGGGTGGTAGCCTGTCACATCCCAAGATTTTCCAAATCTTATAATGTGAAAATAAATGAATAAAATAAAACTTTGTTTAAATTTTAGAGCTAGAAGAAACTCTTTAAATTCAAAATGAAACTTCAAACCCATTTAAACTAAATAAAATCCTAAAGGGATTCATAAAGATGAACATTTAAATAAAGGAAATTAAAATGTTTTGAAACTACTATTTTGGATCCTTCAATAATAGATTTGGTTTTCAAAATAAAAAGTGGATTTATAAATAAAGATTATTTTTGTAAAGCCAAATTAAACCTTGATCAAACTTTGGGGAATTAAAATTTTTAGTTTGAATAAAAACAACAAAGGTTTATTTAAAATAAAATAATAAGGAATTAATATCCAAACTTTATTTAAATAAAAGGTGTTACCAATTTAATTGAAACAACAAAACTTGTTAAATAGTTTAAAATAAGTTTTCCAAATAGTTGTTATTCACAAACAAACATACTAAAGTGTTTGGCTTTATATTGGATTACAAAATAAATATTTCAATAAATTAGGTCTTATTGGAATTAATAATGAAAGTCTATTACATTTAATTAATGATGGACCCTAAAATAAAATGTTATCTTGTTTAAATAAGTTTCCAAATATTCCTTGTTTCCTAAATAAAACCTACTGAATTGGTTTTGAAAATATTTGGGTTTTAAATGAAGATTTTATTAAAACAAACCCTATTTTTAAATAATTAAAAGATTCATTTTATTTAAATTAAAGAATGGACCTTAAAAAGAATAAAATTATTATTTTATTTTGGATTTTGGACTCATGATAATAAACAGAACTATTTTCAATATCACAAAGTTGGATGTTATTTGAATCGTTTAAACATTGTTTGACTTGTTTGAATGATTGAATAATTGATTGGAAATTCAAAACAGAAATCAGAAAAAGAAAAGGAAAAAGTTACAGAATAAAAAAATGGAGTTTGGCCAACCCAGTCCAGGCAGCCCAACAAGCCCAGGAAACAGCCCAGCCCCTCACCCCGCGAGAAAACGATTCGCACCCTGTCCCTGAACCACACTGAGTATGACCGGTGGACCTCCCTCTCTTTTCATTTCCCACTGACTGATGGACCCCACCGTCCCTGTTCTTCTCTCACACCCGCGCGACCCCTTCTTCCTCCCTCGACCACCGTTACCTGCTGTGATTCCGCGCGATCAATTCGCCATAACACCGCGCCTTTACCTCGCTTTAATCATGCTCGATAAAACGCCAGCGCCTCCTCCTCCTTTCCCCCCAGACCACTCCTCCTCTCTGCCCCTAGGCTGTCGCCAATCTCGTCTGCACCACCTCCATCTCCGACGAACTTATTCCCCAATTCCGACGACACGACACCACCCCGAGCCTCCCCGAGCACACTAGCAGACTCCCCACTCCCAGACAATCCTCCCAGTGCTTTTAGTTCGACCGCGGGCGCCCAGAACACCGCCCTCGACAAACTCCGAGCACCGCCGCGTCTGTCTCCAACTCCGGCGCGTTCCCCAGGTGAAATCCGACCGCCCCTCTACTTATCGATCACGCGAGCATCTTCGCCTTGGTTTTACGCACCTGACCATACTTCTGTCTTGCCTCCGCGTGACCTACAGCCTCGCCTTCGTCTTCGTCTGAGCGCCACCGACGGCTAGGTCAACTCCGACGAGCTCCTCTGGTAATCCCTGACCGCCCCCTCCTCTCTAGTTGACACTATCGTACTCCTCTTCCTCGTACGTGTCTAACGCTCCCTCTGTTATGCACCGGCGTGCCTTGTAGCCTCGTTCCCGACAACAACCGAAAGGCGACGGAAGGTGAACTCCGGCGAGCGATTAGTACCGCCCCAGTGCGCCCCTCGCCTCCTCGAAACCACGTCGAGCTTCACCACGACCCTGCGATCACGGTGAACATCCTCCCCTCTCTTCTAGCCTCCTGTTTCACCAGCACCGCCACTGCCTGACCGTCGCCGCCGCTAGCCACCGTCAGCGCCGCCCACTTTAGGTCAAATTCGCCAGTACCGTTCGATCCTGATTTAGCGGCCACGATTAGATCACTTATCGTCGAAGGGGTATGTCCTCTGGGCCACTCGATCTAACTAGAAACAATGCCCCACAGCCGCGATCCAACCGAAACGGTATGGACCAATGGGAACACGACGCGTGGCCAGGTTTAAAACTAAAAACAGATTTGAATCTGATTTAATTGCAAACTTCAAACCCTTGTAACTTTCAAACCACACGTCCAAAAATTGCAAATTTTATGTCGTTGGATTCAGGAGAGCAAGCCCTAGCCAACTGTGGAATTAGTTTAGCAAATAGTATCTGTTAGCTTGTTTGAATTTGCAGAAACAATTGTGTGCTTATTTATGTTAGAAAAATTGTTTAAAATTGATTTTAAGATTAAAACCTTTTCAAAATGGATTTATGTGACCATACTGACCCTAGGAACCAACCCTTGGTGTTAAAAATGATTTTGGTAAAATATAGGTTGAATTATTTAACTTAGCCATTTTCTAGCCAAATAAACTCATTGATTTTATTATGGAAATATTTTTGCAAGGAAAACTTTGGGAAAATGTTTTGGACCAAACTTACTGACCCAAAACACCAAGCCTTGCCAAGGGCAACTCACTTGGTGAAAAACATAAAGTTTTGCTTTGATAAGAATAATTTTCACCACATAAAATGACGAATGAATTTTAAAATGGTCTTGAGATAAAAACCATTTGCAAATGACTTTGCCATTTTGGTAAATGACCAATTTGGACCTTACAAAGTTTAGAAACCTAGTGGAGACCATCCTTGCAATAGAACCATCCTTTGCATACTTATGCATGACTTAGTTTCCTTCTTGTCTTGTGTGTGATTTTGTTTGAGTAAATGTGGTTTGGAATGTTAGTTGATTTGGTGTTTGCTTGATTGACTTGTAGTGAAATTAGCAAAGTGTGATACTAGCAATATCAAGGAGTAAACCCTCATTCCCTACCAAAAAGGCAAGTTACACTATCATACAAATGCCCTACTATTTTCATTATACTTAGTAAATTATGAAAACATGCATGAAAAAGATTTCTTTATACTTATGCTATGCTATATCCTAATAGGATTCACTATACCCTCCTTAGTGAAAATATTGAAGTTGTACATGCTTAGCCATGCTATATTTTGAAAAGAGATACATGTTGATATTTTTACAAAGGTTGAGAAAAGAACTTATGTTTTACATAATAAAACAAGGACTCAATGAACCACCTAGGTGGTGGACACTTTAAGTTTTGGGAAAGTGGCAACAAAAGGAACCATGTCTATGGGAATTCACTTGGTGTTGTGCTCCAAAAGAAAACCACCTAGTAAACTTAGAGATTGAACATGTTTCTCCAATTGTGGCTTTCGTGTACAACCACATGCTATTATGGCTCTGGCTTAGTCAACTACATTAGGAAGACCCATACATTGTCTTTAGTTACCGGACATGGGGATCTGGAATGCTTCATGGGGGCTGAAGGCAAGCTAGCAATGATGTATGGGAGGACCTTTTGGAAAGACTTCGTCACACTCTCAGTCTGCCGGTACTCCATCTTGGTGAGCACTAATCCAGAGAGCCCTTGGTGGCAACAAGATGGGGTTGTGTCATGTGGGTAAAGTGTACTCCTTCTGCAGAAGTTAATAAAATCTAAGTACTTAGCCGTGTCCCCGGTTATGGACAATACTGAGCAACTAAAGTTTGAACTATGGGAGATATCGACATTCCAACTTCTAAAATAAAAACTTGATGCACTTGGGGGTACCAAGGAATTCAAAGAGATTTTGTTAAGCTTGTTGCACTTGGGGTTACCAAGGTGCTCAAGAGCATGATGTACTTGGGGTTACCAAGGAACTCATGTGTTTTGATAAAACTTGTTGCACTTGGGGTTACCAAGTGGCTCAAGAGATTTTGACAAGGACTTGAACACTTGAGTTTCTACCAAGGAGTTCAAGGGATTCTTGGAAAGAGATTTGACAAAGAACTTAAAACCCTTCTTGAAAAGATAGGATAAAATAATGCTTTATGCAAATAAGCCTTAAACTCTACTTAGCCAAATATGCATATAATGATAGGATCCACTCTTATTATACATAAAAGTGAAGCTTGCCAATACAATTCAAAATGTATTGACCCTCGTGGCTGTAACTTGTAATGTTGCAGGTTGATTGTTTTTAAATGAAGATTGTTTGATTGACTAGGACTACAAAGTCTACAACCAACATCTGCCTGTGGCACTTTGAAGATGAAGGACCCATGACTATAGTTATTCCGCTGCAATGTAATGTAAAAGCCAAATGAGCTATGTATGATGTAATAGAATTATGTTATTCCTGGTTATAAAATTTTAATATGACCCTTGTATCTTGATATTACATCTTACTGTGGATGCTAGCTATTGATCCAGGGACTAGCATTGTAAAACACAGGAGGAATCTACCTTATTAAGGGTTGGGACCTCTACAGATGGTGTCAGAGCATAGTGTTGCCTGTAGGATTTGTAAACCCTAGGATTGGACAAAACCCTTAGAAAAATAGGAGTTATATTTTGATCCAAAACTTATTTACAAAAAACACTTGTAAGCTCTTTCCTTAACCATTTTGGTTTCAACTCTACACCTCTTCTACTTCAACTTGATGGAAAAACCTACCCCATGACCAAGGACTACACCATGTGCAAAGGATGACTTCAACATCTTCAACTCTAATGACTTCAACATCTTCAGCCTCTCCACCAAGGACTTCCAACTTGGATATCACTAAGGACAACAAGTGAAACAAGGAAAATTTTACTCAAGATCTAGAGACTGAGGGAATGCAAAATAAGAAGGAGCCATCAACAACTTTGAAGTATTATGACCAAAATTTTTCTCAAGAAAACCATGATCTCAAGTAAGAAGAATCATGAAGGAAAGAAAGATCACAAGTGAACCATATAGATAGACCACCATATTTTAGCTAAGTCAAAAACACATCAACTTATGTGGTGTAACAAAAATATTTTGTTGCCTAAGAATGTGCTTGAACCTTGTTTGAGTGAAAAGTTTGGGTTTGTGATTGCATGCACGTTGCTTGTGTGATGTGTGTGATTAGAATCTAGTCCTTAGAAATATCTTGCCTATTCTAATCTTCCTTCAACCCAAACAGATGACCACTCCAAAGGACTCCAAGGTTGATGACACCAACACCAACCAAGCTGACAGCATGAGAGAGCTCATAGCAACCCAACATCAGTTGAACCAACTGACAGCTCAGTTCCTAGCCAACAATAGTGATAAAGATCCAGCACTGCAAAAGTTTTTGGAGGAACAATCCCAACTGATGCTTAAGGTGACTAATCAAATGATTAGCATGGAAGAAAGCTATCCTAGAAGAGTGTATGATAACAAGGATGACAAGAATGTTGTTCTATATGGAGCCCCAGCTTGCATTATTTGTGGAGATAAGGATCATACTTCCACGGAGCATGAAGGACAATGCCCCAATTGCGAAGAAGACCATCCTGTTGGACAATGCCCCACCTCTCAAGATACTTGCTACCTTTGTGAAGGAAGTGATCATACTCCTGACCAATGTCCCATCTATGCCATGGTAGAACAAAGGAAACAAGAAGTATCCAAGTCTACCAAAGGAAAAGGACCACTCATACCTCCAAACAAGACAACCCAATTCAAAGGATCAAAGAAAATCAAGAAGCCCAAGCAAGACATGAGCCTTGCACAATGTCGTAAATGTAAGGAAATGGGACACTACTCCAGTGGATGCCCAGAGAACAAGAAGAATAAAGAAATTGACCAAGTGTGGTGCAACAACTGCAAAGAACCAGGCCACTATGTAGCAACTTGCCCACAAGAGCCACGTAAAGAACCCAATCCGCGAAGTTGCTTCCATTGTTTTTCAACTTTTCTTTCTCTAGGAACGCATTAAAATTGATGGTAGGGGCTGCCATTGATCTACAACATATTTGCAATAGTTTAGACTAAGTTTATGACAAATTGAGTTCAAATTAATAATAAAGTTAATCTAGGTGAACTCCCACTCAAAACAACATCCCTCACATTGTTTTAGTGATCACACGAACCAAATCCACTACATCAACACCGACCATCACGAGAGTTGATATAGTTTCAATGGCGAACAATCGTCATGTTCATCATATCTACTATATGATTCATGCTTTACCTTTCGATGATCCGTGTTCCGAGACCATGTCTGTACATGATAGGCTCGTCAAGATCAAACCTTAGTTTCCGCATGAGCAAATATGGCTTGCTCACGTTGTATACACTTGCGGAATCTAACACACCCGATCATCACGTGGTGCTTCGAAACAACAAGCTTTAGCAACGGTGCTAACTAAGGGTGAACACTTTATGACTTGAAATTCATGTGCATGAGGGATCATATTATAATGCTACCGTCGTCTACTAAGCAATACAAGATGCATAAAGGATTAACATCACATGCAATTCATAATATGTGATATGATATGGCCTTTCTTCTTTGTGCTTCCGATCTCCATCTTCTAGCACGAACATGATCTCCATCATCACCGGCATTGCATCAAGGTCAATGACGCCTCTCCATGGTTGTCGTCCACCGGCTTCAACTATTACAACTACTTTGAATAGACACGCGGGTCTTAACATAAATTAAAGACAACCATATGGCTCCTGCCGGTTGCCAACTTACAATAAGGAACATTGCATACATCAAATATAATCACAATCATGGCCATATCACATCACTGCACACCCCTGCAAAACAAAGTTAGACGCCTCTACTTTCTTTGCATGTTTTACGTGGTTTGGGGCTTTCAATAAGTGTCGTTCTAACTTACAAACATGAACCACAACATTGATACTAGTATTGTTAATCACCCGTTGTAAATTGGATCTTAACTATGCTAGGAGAAACAGGCACCCGCAAAGCCACTTATGCAATACAAGTTGCATGTCAAGCGTGGAGCAAGTCTCATGAATGATGTCATGTAAGGTTACCCCGGGCCGCTTCATCCCAACATACCGCAAGATGCAAAGTACACAAGAAGCAATCGACAACAAAAGCATCAACGCCCACAATGACCATTGTGTTCTACTCGGGCAACAGATCTACATATAGACATGGCTCTGATACCACTGTAGGGTTTCGTAGCATGGAAAACAAAAAATTTCTATCGCATACAAACAAACAAGCCAAGATCTATATACTAGATTGTAGCAACGAGTCGATGGAATAACTTACCCTCGAAGATTCCAAACTGTTTAACGAGAGCGGATTCTCGTGGGTGATGTAGTCGTACTCTTCCTGATCTCAAGATCGCGTAGACGATCCTTCCGGCGCTGCGTTCCGGCAGCGCTCCCGATCGATCACTGCGTTCGGTACTGCGAAGACCTTCCTCTCCCTTGTTCCAAAGAAAGCAGAGGTTGTAGCACTCTCCTCGCGATTCCGGCAACTGGCGTGGTACGGAAGGAGAGGAGATCTCGCAGGCTTCGCCTTAAGCGAGTATGGTGGAGTATGAGAGAGCTCTCGGCGATCTAGGGTTTAGACACACCAAGGAGGAGGTGCTAGAGGCGGCTAGGGTTCCGGACCCCAAGTCGTGACTAGGGCAAAACCCTAGGGGGCGGCGGCTATGGTGGTAGGCGCCAAGCTAGGGTTTGAGGAGAGGTACTTGTGTCTGCTAGGAGGGAGCCCTGCCCCTCCTTATATAGGTGGAATTAATATCCAAACTGACCCTAGGTGGAATGTCATCCAATTAGCTTGCAAGCTTGGGTGGTGCGCCGGCTTGGAGAGTCCCTCCCCAACTCGGCTTGGGTGGTGCGCCGGCTTGGGGAGGAGGACTCCCTCCCCAACTCGGTTTCACCTCCTCCTCCTCTTTTCCACTTTCCAAATTTAGCCGTTTGACTTTTCAATTTAGCTATTTGACTTTTCAAACTAGGATTCGATTAATCCTTTATTTGGAACAGCGACGACACTTAGTACATGATGCAATCATACCAACTTGATACAACACATTCATGTACCCTTCCCCTCTGGAGTGCCGGACATTCCGGAACCTTCTAGAACATTCCCGATGAAAACACCGGAATCATTCCCCAACTCCGAAACAGGACTTTCCTTATATGAATCTTATTCTCCGGACCATTCCGGATCTCCTCGTGATATCCCGGATCCCATCCGAGACTCCGAACAACATTCGGTCTCTTTCGCATTCATTCCATAACTACTCAAACAATGTCGAATCCTTAAGTGTGTCTCCCTACGGTTCGTGAATTATGCAGACATGATCAAGACACTTCTCTAAACAATAACCAATAGAGGAATCTGTAAATTCATATGGCTCCCACATATTTCTACGATTACTTTGAGATCGAATGAACCACTTACATACGATACCAATTTCCCTTTGTCTCACGATAGTTTACTTATCCGAGGTTATGATCGTCGGTATCTCTGCATACCTAGTTCAACCTCGTTACCGATAAGTACTCTTTTCTCGTTCCCGTGATATGTGATCCCTTGTGAGCCAGTCACATGCTTGCAAGCTAATTGGATGACATTCCACCGAGAGGGCCCAGAGTATATCTATCCGTCATATGGATGGACAAATCCCACTCTTGATCCATGTGTCTCAACCAATACTTTCCGAACACTCAATGCCACCTTTATAGCCACCCAGTTACGGTGTGGTGATTGATGTCATCAAAGCATCCATCCGATAAAGGCGATATGCATGATCTCATGGTCGAAGGAATTAGGTTACTATGTATCAGAAAGCATATAGCAATTGAACTATTGAAATGACTTGATCTTTATGCTACGCTTATCTATAGGAGTATGTCCATCATATCATTCTCCTAACGATATGATCTTGTTGTTGATAACATCTCAATGTTCATGATAGGGAAACCACAATCATTTATTCAACCAACAAGCTAGTGATGTATAGAGGCTATACTAGGGACTTCAAATTAAGTTTACAAATCACACAAGTATCAATGTTTCCTTGTTAATACTATTATAGCATGAATGTAAACATTTATCATAAACACAAAGATATAATAATAACTACATTTATTATTGCCTCTAGGGCATATCTCCAACAGAGGGCTCTCTCATCGTCCACCATACTCGCTCCGGCTTAAGGCGAAGCCCTGCGAGATCTCCCCTCTACTTCCGGTACCACGCCGTTGTGCTACCGGAATCGCGAGGAGAGTGCTACAACCTCCGCTGCCTGCTGGAACAAGGGTGAGGAAGGTCTTCGTCAAGTAACGAACGTGTGACCGACTACGGGAGCGCTGCCGGAACGCAGCGCCAGAAGGATAGTCTACACGATCTTGAGATCGGAAAGAGTACGACTACATCACCCACGAGAATCCCTCTCGTTAAACACTTTGGAATCTTCAAGGGTGAGTTATTCCATCGACTCGTTGTTACAATCTAGTAGATAGATCTTGGCTTGTTTGTTTGTATGCGATAGAAAATTTTTGTTTTCCATGCTACGAAACCCTACAGTGGTATCAGAGCCGTGTCTATATGTAGATCTGTTGCACGAGTAGAACACAATGGTCATTGTGAGCGTTGATGCTTTTATTGTCGATTGCTTCTTGTGTACTTTGCATCTTGCGGGATGTTGGGATGAAGCGGCCCGGGCTAACCTTACATGACATCGTTCATGAGACTTGCTCCACGCTTGACATGCAACTTGTATTGCATAAGTGGCTTTGCGGGTGCCTGTTTCTCCTAGCATAGTTAAGATCCAATTAACAACGGGTGATTAACAATACTAGTATCAATGTTGTGGTTCATGTTCGTAAGTTGGAACGACACTTATTGAAAGCCCCAAACCACGTAAAACATGCAAAGAAAGTAGAGGCGTCTAACTTTGTTTTGCAGGGGTGTGCAGTGATGTGATATGGCCATGATTGTGATTATATTTGATGTATGCAATGTTCCTTATTGTAAGTTGGCAACCGGCAGGAGCCATATGGTTGTCTTTAATTTATGTTAAGACCCACGTGTCTATTCAAAGTAGTTGTAATAGCTGAAGCCAGTGGACGACAACCATGAAGAAGCGTCATTGACCTTGATGCAATGCCGGTGATGATGGAGATCATGTTCGTGCTTGAAGATGGAGATTGGAAGCACAAAGAAGAAAAGGCCATATCATATCACATATTATAAATTGCATGTGATGTTAATCCTTTATGCATCTTGTATTGCTTAGTAGACGACGGTAGCATTATAAGATGATCCCTCATGCACATGAATTTCAAGTCATAAAGTGTTCACCCTTATTTAGCACCGTTGCTAAAGCTTATTGTTTCGAAGCACCACGTGATGATCGGGTGTGTTAGATTCCGCAAGTGTATACAACGTGAGCAAGCCCGATTTGCTCATGCGGAAACTAAGGTTTGATCTTGACGAGCCTAGCATGTACAGACATGGTCTCGGAACACGGATCACCGAAAGGTAAAGCATGAATCATATAGTAGTTATGATGAACATGTCGATTGTTCGCCATTGAAACTATATCAACTCTCATGATGATCGGTGTTGATGTGGTGGATTTGGTTCGTGTGATCACTAAAACAATGTGAGGGATATTGTTTTGAGTGGGAGTTCACCTAGATTAATTTTATTATTAATTTGAACTCAATTTGTCATAAACTTATTCTAAACTATTGCAAATATGTTGTAGATCAATGGAAGCCCCTACCATCAATTTTAATGCGTTCCTAGAGAAAGAAAAGTTGAAAAACAATGGAAGCAACTTCGCGGATTGGTTCCGCAATTTGAGGATTGTCCTCACAGCTGGTAATTTGACCTATGTGCTGGATGCACCGCTGGGTGACCCACCTACAGCTGATGCTGCCGATGAAGTAAAGAATGTTTACCTCACTCGGAAGACTCAGTACTCCACAGTTCAGTGTGCTATCTTGTATGGTTTAGAATCGGAGCTTCAGAAAAGGTTTGAGAATTCAGACCCATATGATATTGTCGAGGATCTCAAATTGATCTTTGAGACTCATGCGACAATTGAAAGTTATGAGGCTTCTGAAAAGTTCTTTAACTACAAGATGGAAGAGGGCAGCTCCGTCAGTGAGCATGTTCTTAAGATGTCTGGGCACGCAAATAAACTTCAAAGCTTGGGTATAGTGATTCCTAATGCTTTGGGGATTTATCGTGTCCTCCAATCACTACCACCAAGTTACAAGAACTTTGTGATGAACTACAACATGCAAAACATGAACAAGACGTTGCCAGAACTCTTTGCCATGTTGAAATCTGCAGAAGTGGAGATCAAGAAAGAGCACCAAGTGTTGTTGGTCAATAAGACCACCAAATTCAAGAAAGGAAAGTCTAAGCAGAAGGGACACTTCAAGAAGGGTGGTAAGAAAGTTACCACGCCAACGAAGAAGACCAAGGCTGGACCTAAGCCTGATACTGAGTGCTTTTACTGCAAGGGAGAAGGTCACTGGAAGCGGAATTGCCCAAAGTACTTGGCGGATTTGAAGAACGGCAACATCAAGAAGAAAGGTATATCCGATATACATGTTAGTGATGTGTATCTCACTAGTACTCGTAGTAGTGCCTGGGTATTTGATACTGGTTCTGTCAACACCCGGATTTTTCAATCCTAGATGCCTGTTATGCCATACATCGCAATCCCAGGATTACCATTTTTGCGAGACATAACAGAATTGGATACCATAGTACTTCATCCATTACAAACGATACATAAGTTCTTACACAAATAGGGATCTCATGATCCAGTTCTTAATACAACATCAAGCAGCGGAATACGTAATAATAACGGTAGCATAGGCGAAACTCCATCTGCAGGGTCACAGGCAATGCTGACGATGGGAGATGATCCTAGTTGTCGTAACCTTCCTGGGGTCCATCCTCCAGGTACTCCTCTTCATTGTCTGTCCATGGGAATAGCCAGGGACAAAGCCATGAGTACTCTTTAAGTACTCGCAAACTAATATTAACAAGTAAAGGGGGTTTTTGGATAATAGGACACTAGGCTCTAGGGTTGTTTTGCAAAAGCCAGATTTATCTCTACTAGGTTCTGAAGCTAATCATAATTGTATAAATCCTAAGTGGGAACTTGTATTTCCGGTCACAACTCTGTTGTGGTCAAGTCAAAGTCTCAAGTCGTTTCACAAGTCATTTTGAAAAGTCTGACGGGGGAACAGTATGGCCACTCCAACTGTCCATAATCATGACGCCATTATTCGAATAGTTTGACACTCTGCAGAGATTGTACACTTTCATCACAACATTCGATACATCCGTCAGGAACAAATCCTGAATTCACCATACTCAGTATGCGGATAATCAATCTTAACCTTTCAATTACACTCCCTAGTATAAGCACCTCTCCTGTGAGTTTGGCCTCCCAACCATGACCACTGTCATCTTGGGTACTGCACAGGTGGACAATCTTCACAAGGTAGCCTCAGCTCAGACCTTGGCGTGAGGGAACTAATACTAAGGTATATAAGTTTCAACAAGCACTACCCAATATTCGGGTATTGTGGTTTATGCAAAATTGGAATGGTATCGCATCCAGACAACCATCAGTTTTATAAAGGGCTAAGGCTCATGCCTCAACATTTTTATCACCAGAATCATCAAGTGTTTGGAAACACATGTCCAAAACATTTCAATAGAATGATCCATCATTCCAAAGTTTTCATAACCATTTTTCCACCAAGTATTCCCATCTAAAGTTGATCAAGTTTTATGCTTAGCACTAGCATCTACAGGTGGGGGTAGTACTAATGGGGGATGGTAACTAGTGGAGTTTCAACTAAGTCCAACATTATATCTTAGGCTGATATCAAGGTTTCTAGCTTAGGCCAAATTTTATGCTCTTTATGCAACCTTCAGCACAACTGTCTAGTATCTACCAAACTCTTAGGTAGACTCCAAGTAAGCTTTGATAAAGAAATAAAGTAAGAAGCTTGCCATAAAACTAGGATTGGTTTAGCAAGTGGGTATGGTCACATATGCTTAAGGCATAAAGTAATCATCTCACAAGTATGGGTTTGTGGCATCAGTAAGGTATCTTGCAAGTGTTAGCTTGCACATTTACTAGTAGTATTAGGTTTGCCTTGTGCAGAGCAGTGGTTGAAGTTCTCCTCGGCTTCCTCTTCGTAGTATCCTCCTTCCTCCTCGTATCCTTGGTCGGTACTAGCGTCTATGAATAAATACGAGGTACACAATCACCAAACAATACTTAACTACTTGCAGTCATCACACACAAGGGTCCTATAGATGATCTAGCATCATCTCTAACATTACAAGGTTAAAGCTTGGTTTAAATCCTTTTTATTTTTAGAAAAGTAACTTCTACTCATTGAAGAACTACTTAAGATTTAATATTCTCCAAACCAAATATGGATCATGTTGACACATGTCATCACCACATATTGTAGTCCATGGGAATGTGATTTAAAGTGGTGTCACAATTTAATAAGGTTTTACCCTTTTATTTTAATTAATTTAAGTGGCTAGAAATGCTTATGAAGCATTCTTTTATTACTTGAACATTATTTCTGCAAGTAAACCTATATATATTTTTATATATTTTGAAAGGTATGGTTAAATGTGATTTTTGAGAGTTGGAATCAACTCAAAAGCTTTTATGGTTTAAATTTGAAAAATGTTTGAATGCAGAAAAGATTCTGCCTTGTTATTTTTGCTATGGGTGACCTACAGATCCAAATGACTTGAATCCAACGGGCTTGGATTAAGCATTCACAGAACTTTCCAACAAAATTGGTTTCATCCAATTTAGTGCACTGAATCGATCTGGGTTGATTTTTGAAGTTGGGTACAGAAGTGTGTTTGAATTTAAAAAGAAAAGGTTTAATTTGAATTGCTGGGCTGCGCGGGAAATTCTAACGGGCCGGCCTGCTAAGCGCAGTGCTCCCGCGGGCTGCTTAAGTGGGTGTCCCCACTCGTCAGTGACACGGGGCTGGGCGAAGCGGTATGGGGCAACGTGGATCGTTCGATCTAGTTCTAATCTAACGGCTGAGGGTCATCGTCGATGCGAGACAGCTCCGGCGAGAACGAAACCTAGCGCGGCCAGTGAGGGGTGCTGGGGGCTCACCGGGGTATGGGCGAGGGTCGGCGAGGCGGGCGAACGACGAAGTCGACAACGGCGGTCCTCCTGGTATCGGTGGCTTCTCCTGGGGCGGCTCCAATCGCTGGCTCCCTTCTTCTCTGGCAGCGGCAGGCTCCAGTGAAATTCCGGCGAGGTGGTGCTTGGATTGCTCTGGGAATGGTGTGGCACGGTCACTGAGGAGAGGGGAGTGAGATGGTGTGAAGAAATTTTGCGGGGGTGGCCTCTATTTATAGTCGAGCGAGGGGACCGTCGGGGCGCAAGGTGAGCTCGTCGGGGGCGACGTTACAGGCAGCTAATGGCATGGGCAAGGGTAGGGGACGGTGTTGTGTCTCCTGGCGATGCTCAACGACATGGTCGCGAGGCATGGGGCAGTGTGGTTTGGTCTGGAACGGGCGGTGCTCTACGCGGCAGAGGCGGCGTCTTCGACGGCGGGCGGTGGCTGTATGGCGCGGGGTGGTAAACGGGGATGTCTGGCGGTCTCCTGGGTCGGTGGTGATCGTGTGCGGCGCGTGAGGGCGCTGGTCGCTGGTGGCGCTCTGGCGCCTTCCGGTCAATGCAGGCGTGTCTTGTGCGCGTGGTCCAGGGCTTGGCAACGCTCGTGGCTAGGACAGGCAGTGGAGGTGGACGGTGGGCTGCCTCCCAGACATGCTGGCTAGGCTTGCTGCTGCTCCTAGCTTGCTGTCTGCTATGGGGTGGCAAGAGGGTACTCGGCTATTCACCATTGATGGCAATGGCAAGCTCACAGTGGTTCTAGTGCCTGGATAATCTTCTTAGATGATCTACTAGATTGTGTGTGAGCTAACTAGGGAACAAGTTAGGCTCAAAACACTGCACACTATAGTGTTTGATGTTTTGTTTGATTCGTGTCTGCAACCTGTTTGATGAAATGGCCGCATGAAATCAAGTTTTGAATTTTGAAATGATTTTTGGTGGGTTTGCTAGATTGGTTCTGGTGAGCCTGCAGATGCTTGGGTTTTGAAAGTTGAGCTTGTTTGAGTGGGTTTTGAAAAAGTGGGATCTTCCCATATGAAGAAGATTCAATTTTGAATTATCATTTAAACTATGCATTTAAAAGTTTCTGGATGATCACAAAGTGGGCCCTGATACCTTGTTATGAGTACATTCAAGGGGTGCAAAGATCCAGAAAAGTTTCTGTTAGGTTTTAAAAGTTTGAGACAGCCAAAGTAGGCATGGGAGTTAAATTGGTCAAAATGACCATTCACTTAATATATTTGTCTTGATTTACTTGTCTTTAGGAAAAGTGTGGGAAATGTTTTAGATGATGTTTATTTCACCTAAGAAACATTTTACAAGCAATGGATCACACAAACAAGGTGGTTTTTAAAGAAATTCAAAATCCATGCATACACATATACATGCATTCATGAATTTACTTAGAAAAGTTTTTGTTAACCCTAATCTTGATGATTAGTGTTTGTTGATCTAAGTTTGGTATTTTTGAGATGTTACAGGTTCGGTTGCTCATATTTGTAACTCGAAACAGGTGCTGCAGAATAAACGGAAGCAAGCGAAGAACGAGGTGACGATGCACGTAGGAAACGGATCAAAGGTTGATGTGATCGCGGTCGGCACGCTACCTCTTCATCTACCATCGGGATTAGTTTTATACTTGAATAATTGTTAGTTGGTGCCTGCTTTAAGCATGAACATTATATCGGGATATTGTTTATTGCGAGACATTTACTTGTTTAAGTCCGAGAATAATGGTTGTTCGATTTATATGAGTAATATGTTTTATGCACATGCACCTTTGATAGATGGTCTATTCTTATTGAATCTCGATAGTGGAAATACACATATTAATAACATTGAGGCTAAATGTTTGAAATCGAGCGATAACTCGACCTATATGTGGCACTGTCGTCTTGGTCACATTGGAGTGAAGCGTATGAAGAAACTCCATTCTGATGGACTTCTTGAATCACTTGATTTCGAATCACTTGAAAGATGCGAAGCATGTCTGATGGGTAAAATGACTAAGACTCCATTCTCTGGTATGATGGAGCGAGCTACGAACTTATTGGCAATCATACATACCGATGTGTGTGGTCCAATGAGTGTAGCATCGCGCGGTGGTTATCGTTATGTTCTTACCTTCACGGATGATTTGAGTAGATATGGGTATATCTATTTCATGAAACATAAGTCCGAAACTTTCGAGAAGTTTAAGGAATTTCAAAGTGAGGTAGAGAATCAACGTAACAAGAAGATTAAATTTCTACGTTCTGATCGTGGAGGTGAATATCTAAGTTACGAGTTTGGCGAGCATTTGAAGAAATGCGGAATACTTTCACAATTGACACCGCCGAGAACACCACAGCGTAATGGTGTGTCCGAACGTCGTAATCGAACTCTCTTAGATATGGTTCGTTCTATGATGTCACTTACAGATTTACCGCTATCATTTTGGGGTTATGCATTAGAAACAGCCGCATTCACTTTAAATAGGGCACCATCTAAATCCGTTGAAATGACACCGTATGAATTATGGTTTGGGAAGAAACCTAGATTGTCGTTCCTTAAAGTTTGGGTGTGCGAAGCCTATGTAAAGAAGTTGCAACTGGACAAGCTTGAACCCAAAGCGGAAAAATGCGTCTTCATAGGATACCCGAATGAAACTATTGGGTATACCTTCTATCATAGATCCGAAGGCAAAATCTTCGTTGCCAAGAATGGATCCTTTCTAGAGAAGGAATTTCTCTCAAAAGAAGTGACTGGAAGGAAAGTAGAACTCGACGAGGTTGTCGAACCTTCTCTCGAAATTGCGAGTAGCGCAGCACCGAAAGAAGTTCCTGTGGTGCCTGCACCAATAAGAGAGGAAGCTAATGATGATGATCATGAAACTTCGGTTGAAGTTGCTGCAGAGCCTCGCAGGTCAACGAGAACTTGTACCACTCCAGATTGGTATGATCCTGTTATGAGTGTCATGTTGGTGGACAACACCGATGACCCTGAGACATATGAGGAAGCGATGATGAGCCCAGATTCCAATAAATGTCAAGAAGCCATGAAATCTGAGATTGGATCCATGTACGAAAACCAAGTGTGGACTTTGGTGGACTTACCGGATGGACGGAAGGCTGTCGAGAACAAATGGATTTTCAAGAAGAAAACAGATGCTGATGGTAATGTTACTGTCTATAAAGCTCGACTTGTCGCAAAGGGGTTTCGACAAATTAAAGGAGTTGACTATGATGAGACTTTCTCACCAGTAGCGAAGCTAAAGTCTGTGAGGATTATGTTAGCAATCACTGCATATTATGATTATGAGATATGGCAGATGGATGTCAAAACAGTATTCCTCAATGGAGACATTGATGAAGAGTTGTATATGATGCAACCCAAAGGTTTTGTCGATCCTAAAGATGCTAACAAGGTATGCAAACTTCAACGGTCCATCTATGGATTGAAGCAAGCATCCCGAAGTTGGAATCAACGTTTTGATAAGGTGATCAAAAGTTTTGGTTTTATACAAACTTATGGAGAAGCTTGTATTTACAAGAAAGTGAGTGGGAGCTCTGTAGCATTCTTAATACTATATGTAGATGACATATTATTGATTGGGAATGATGTAGACCTTCTTAATAGTGTCAAGGAATATTTGAATAATAGTTTTTCAATGAAAGATCTTGGCGAAGCAGCTTACATATTAGGCATAAAGATTTATAGAGATAGATCGAGACGCCTAATATCATTGTCACAAAGTACATATTTGGACAAAGTTATAAATAGGTTTGGAATGGAAGATAGAAGAAAGGGTTCTTTCCCATGTTGCCCAATACGATCTTATGTAAAACTCAAAGTCCTACAACGGCAGAAGATAGAGAAAGGATGAGTAAGACTCCCTATGCCTCAGCCATAGGATCTCTAATGTATGCCATGCTATGTACTAGACCCGACATTGCATATGATGTTAGTTTAACTAGCAGATATCAAAGTGATCCAGGAGTGGATCATTGGACAGCGGTCAAAAACATCCTTAAGAACTTGAGAAGAACTAAGGATATGGTTCTTTCTTATGGAGGTGATGAACAGCTTGTTGTTAATGGGTACACCAATGCTAGTTGGAACACCGATCCGGATGATTCTAAATCACAATCTGGATACGTATTTATTTTGAATGGTGCAGCAGTTAGCTGGAGGAGTGCAAAGCAAAGCGTTGTGGCAAGATCTTCAACTGAATCAGAATACATGGCTGCTTCGGAGGCTTCAGAAGAAGCGATATGGATGAAAGAGTTCATTATAGAGCTGGGTGTGGTTCCTAGTGTGCTGGACCCAATGTCTATCTACTGTGATAACATGGGCGCCATTGCCAAAGCGCAAGAACCAAGGTCACACAAGAAGCTGAAGCATATCAATCTACGTTTTCACGCTATTCGAGAACATGTCCAAGATGGGGACATAAAGATTTGCAAAGTACACACAGATCTGAATGTGGCGGATCTGTTGACTAAACCTCTCCCAAGGGAAAAACATGACCAACACCAAACTGCCACGGGTGTTCGTTATATTACCATGTAATCTAGATTAGATGACTCTAGTGCAAGTGGGACACTGTTGGAGATATGCCCTAGAGGCAATAATAAATATGGTTATTATTATATATTTGTGTTTATGATAAATGTTTACATTCATGCTATAATAGTATTAACAAGGAAACATTAATACTTGTGTGATTTGTAAACTTAACATGAAGTCCCTAGTAAAGCCTCTTTATAATACTAGCTTGTTGGTTAATAAATGATTGTGGTTTCCCTATCATGAACATTGAGATGTTATTAACAACAAGATCATATCGTTAGGAGAATGATATGGTGGACATACTCCTATAGATAAGCGTAGCATAAAGATCAAGTCATTTTAATAGTTCAATTGCTATATGCTTTCTGATACATAGTAACCTAATTCCTTCGACCATGAGATCATGCATATCACCTTTACCGGATGGATGCTTTGATGACATCAAACACCACACCGTGGCGGGTGGCTATAAAGGTGGCATTGAGTATTCGGAAAGTATTGGTTGAGACACATGGATCAAGAGTGGGATTTGTCCATCCATATGACGGATAGATATACTCTGGGCCCTCTCGGTGAAGTGTCATCCAATTAGCTTGCAAGCATGTGACTGGCTCACAAGGGATCACATATCACGGGAACGAGAAAAGAGTACTTATCAGTAACGAGGTTGAACTAAGTATGCAGAGATACCGACGATCATAACCTCGGATAAGTAAACTATCGTGAGACAAAGGGAAATTGGTATCGTATGTAAGTGGTTCATTAGATCACAAAGTAATCATAGAAATATGTGGGAGCCATATGAATATCCAGATTCCTCTATTGGTTATTGTTCGGAGAAGTGTCTCGATCATGTACGCATAATTCACGAACCGTAGGGAGACACACTTAAGGATTCGACGTTATTTGAGTAGTTATGGAATGATGAGAAAGAGACCGGATGTTGTTCGGAGTCTCGAATGGGTTTCGGGATATCACGAGGAGATCCGGAATGGTCCGGAGAATATGATTCATATAAGGAAAGTCCTGTTTCGGAGTTGGAGAATGATTCAGGTGTTTTCATCGGGAATGTTCTAGAAGGTTCCGGAATGTCCGACACTCCGGAGGGGAAGGGTACATGAATGTGTTATATCAAGTTGGTATGATTGCATTATGTACTAGGTGTCATCGCTGAACAAAATAGAGGGTTTATTCAAATCCTAGTTTGAAAAAGTCAAACGGCAATTTGAAAGTCAAACGGCTATTTTTGGGAAGTGGAGAAGGAGGTGGAAACCGAGTTGGGGAGGAGTTCCTCCCCTCCACCACCGGCCCACCTCCAAGCCGAGTTGGGGAGGGACTCCCCTCCCCTTGGTCGGCCCCTCCACCTATATAAGGAGGGGCAGGGCTCCCCTCCTAGACACACAACTCCTCCACCTCTAAACCCTAGCCGCCGGCGCCGCCACCTCCAGCTGCCGCCGCCGCCCTAGGGCAACCCGCCGCCGCCTAGGTCAAACCCTAGCCGCCGGCCTAGCCCCCTCCTCAGCGTGTCTAAACCCTAGATCGTCGAGGGCTCTCTCATCGTCCACCATACTCGCTCCGGCTTAAGGCGAAGCCCTGCGAGATCTCCCCTCTACTTCCGGTACCACGCCGTTGTGCTGCCGGAATCGCGAGGAGAGTGCTACAACCTCCATTTTCTTTGGAACAAGGAGAGGAAGGTCTTCGTCAAATCCGAACGTGTGACCGTCTGCGGAGCTCTGTAGGAGCCTTACGCCGGAAGGATCGTCTACGATCTTGAGATCGGAAGAATGCGACTACATCACCCACGAGAATCCGCTCTCGTTAAACACTTTGGAATCTTCGAGGGTGAGTTATTCCATCGACTCGTTGTTACAATCTAGTAGATAGATCTTGGCTTGTTTGTTTGTATGCGATAGAAAATTTTTGTTTTCCATGCTACGAAACCCTATAGTTCCCATTGTACCTTGCAGTACTTGATTGCCCTATTCCTCAACCTTTTCCAGTTTTCTTCCAAAATTTTACAAGGGTTTTCAACATAGGTCAGGTTTGCTTGTAATTCTATCTCTTGATGTGTGATTGCATCATCAGGAACTTTAAGACATTTCCGGAGTTGTGACACATGGAAAACATTATGAACTTGAGCCTATCTTGCGGGTAACTCTAAAGCATAAGCTATAGTCCTGTTCTGACTCAGTATTTTGAATGGACCAATATATCTTGGACTCAATTTTCCTTTAACTCCAAATATTTTTACTCCTTTCATTGGGCTTACCTTCAGATATACCATGTCTCCCACTTCAGGATGCCATGATCTTTGACTTTGATCAGCATAACTTTTATGCCTACTTTGAGCTATTTTCAATCTGTCCTTGATTATATCAATGATATATTGTATTTCTTTGATATAGTCCGGCACAAATTCTTTGCTATATCCAGGCTCATACCAACATATTGGTGATCTACACTTCCGTCCATACAATACTTGATATGGAGCTGCCTTCGGACTACTATGATAGCTATTATTGTAAGAAAATTCTGCCAACGGTAGATGTTCTTCCCACGAACCTCGAAAATCTAATGCACAAGCCCTTAGCATGTCTTCCAGTATTTGATTGGTTCTTTCCGTTTGACCCCCTGTCTCCGGATGATAAGCTGTGCTAAAATCTAACTTTGAACCAAGTGCTTCATGTAGTTGCTTCCAAAATGCCGAAGTGAACACTAATCCCCTATCAATTACGATCTTCCTGGGCACTCCGTGGTTACTTACTATCTCTTTGATGTAAACTTCCACTAACTTCTCGGCATTATCCTTCTGATTTACCGAAATAAAATGTGCACTTTTAGTGAGTCTATCAATAATTACCCATATCATATCCTTCCGTTTAGGTGTCATGGGCAATCCTTTGATGAAGTCCATACCAATTTCCTCCCATTCCCATTCGGGAATTTCCAAAGGTTGCAATGGTCCTGCTGGATTTTGATGTTCAGCCTTCACCCTTTGGCAAGTATGGCATTCTGATACATATTTTGCAATGTCACTTTTCATGTTATTCCACCAGAATAATTCTTTCAGATCCATGTACATCTTAGTACTTCCTGGATGTATAGAATATGGTGTTTCATGTGCTTCTCGGAGTATGACATCACGAATCTCAGTCACATCTAGAACACAAAGACGATCTTGAAACCACAAAGACTCATAATCTCCTAGGAGAAAAAATGATGTTTGCCCTTGAGATATCATCCGAATTTCTTCAGCAATGAAAGGATCTTCTGCTTGATGTCTAAAAATTTCGTTCTTAAGATCACTATCCTATTCTGCAACTACCTGCATAGTAGCTAATCCTCCAAATGTTGTTGTTCTAATAAATTGAAGCTGTAATCTTTCCAAGTCCATCTATAACTCTTTTGGTAGCTCCCGATTGCTAGGCTGAATATCTACACTTTTACAACTTAAAGCATGTGCAACAACATTTGTTTTTCCCGGAGTATAGTTGATTGTTAAATCATAATATTTGATTAGTTACAACCAATGCTTTTGTCTCATATTCAATTCCTTTTGGGTGAAGAAATATTTGAGACTTTTATGGTTAGTTTATAACTCACATATGGCTCCATAAAGAAAATGCCTCCATCCCTTCAGAGCAAAGACTACTGCTGCTAACTCTAAATCATGAGTTGGATAATTGACTTCATGTGGTTTCAGTTTTCTTGATCCATAAGCAATCACTTTCCGATCTTGCATTAACACACAACCCAAACCTTCTTTAGATGCATCACAGTATATTGTAAAGTCTTTCCCTGTTTCTGGAACTGCTAGGATTGGAGCGGTAGTTAATCTGGTTTTTAACTCCTAAAAACTTGCTTCACACTTTTCATCCCAATTGAATGGGGTATTCTTCCTTAAAAATTTGGTCATTGGTCCAGCTATTTTGGAGAAACCTTCAATGAATCTCCGATAATAACCAACCATCCCCAAGAAACCTCGAATTTGTTTCACATTGGTTGGTGCAGTCCATTCTAGTACTGATTGAATTTTGGATGGATTTACAACAATTCCATCTTTACTGATCACATGACCGAGGAATTCTACCTCATCTAACCAGAATTCACAATTAGTGAACTTAGCATAAAGTTTATGTTCTCTTAGGTTTTGCAATGCTATTCTCAAATGATCTGCATGCTCTTCCTTATCCTTGGAATATATCAGAATATCATCAATGAAGACTATGAAAAACTTATCCAAATATGTCATGAAGATTTTGTTCATCAGGTTCATGAATATTGTTGGTGCATTGGTCAAACCAAATGGTACTACCAGATACTCATGGTGTCCATACCTTGAGACGAATGCGGTCTTTGGAACATCTTATGTTTGATTTTGATCCTATGGTATCTAGATCTTAGATCGATCTTAGAAAATACTCCAGCTACTTTCACTTGATCAAATAGATCTTGAATTCTTGGTAAAGGATACTTATTCTTTATGGTAACATTGTTCAGATTTATGTAGTCCCCACACATCCTTCTTCCACCATCCCTTTTATCCACAAAGATCACTGGTGTTCCCCATGGGGATACACTTTCCTGAATAAATCCTTTTCTGGCTAACTCATGAATTTTCTCTTTGAGTTCTTTTAATTCTTTTGGACCCATCTTGTATGGTGCTTGAGCTATTGGTGTTGTTCCCGAAATTAGATCAATAGTGAACTCTATCTCCTGATCTGGTGGCATTCCTGGTAGCTCTACTGGAAAAACATCTTGAAACTCATTTACTACAGGAATATCTTCCAACTTGACCTCCTTCATTGAGTTTAACTGAAGATCCACCATGATATGACTGTGCTTATCTTCTTGATAAACTATCCTTGCTCCACTTGGAGTTTTGATTGAGATAGTTTTATCCTCACAATTTATCTAAGCCCCATGTTTAGTCATCTAGTCCATCCCTGGCACTACTGCAATTCCCTTCAAAGGAATCACATAAAGGTCCGCAAAGTATGTACAACCACAGATCGAAATAACCTGATCTTGTTTAATGTGGTGTACAATCACATTTCCCCCTGCCGTAACTATGGTCATAGGGTTTTCTAATGTTGCCCTCTAATCCCGAATTTATCACAGAATTCTTCAGAAATGAATGAAGTAGTTGCACCAGTATCAAATAGAACTTTGCTGGGATTGGTAAGGATATTGAGCGTACATATCACTTCATGCTCCGAGTTATCCACCTATTCTAGGGTTGCACAATTCAGCTTCCTGGTAGGTCTGTTCCTCTTGCCATTGTTGTTCTTGACATTATTTCCTCCTTTATTTGGCTACCCATAGCCTCCACTAGCTTTTCTTCCATTTCTAACCAGCCAACCTCCTTGTGGTTTGCTCGGACAGTCGGGCTTGATATGACCCTTCTGGCCACAACCGTAACAGATAACTACTGGTTTTTTGCATTCTCTCTGGAAATGCCTTGGAATTCCACAATTGTTACAGATAACATTCCTCTTGGGATTGGACTGATTTCCACCACTGCCCTTGTTATTGTTATTGTTTCTATAGGCTTTGTTCCGAGGTTTGAACTCCATTTTGGGTTTAGGTTTACTTGCATGAATCCTCTTAGTTTCCTTCTTGGCTCTCTTCCTCCTATCCTCTTGGACATTCTTGTAGTCATCTTCGAAAGTGATAGCTGCATCCAGCAACTGCTGATAGGTTTGCTTATTAGCCAGCCTTAACTGCATCCTCACAAATGGATTTAACCCACGCAGGAAACGCTTCTTCCTCTTTTCTTCAGTATTGACTTCTTTCTCAGCATAACGAGACAGTTGGCTAAACTCCCTAATATACTTCATAACACTAGTATATCCTTGCTGAAGCTCCTCAAATTCTCTCCGCTTCAACTCCATAACACTCTCTCGAACATGATATTCACGGAATCTCTGTTTGAACTCTTCCCAAGTATACTCCCTTCATGGATGTTGCATGGCTAACTGATTTTCCCACCATGATGCTACAGGTCCTGTCAGAAGATGAGTTGCATACCTAAGTTTCTCCTCATCATTACAACCTACAGTCTTTAGCTTTCTTTCTGTATCTGCTAGCCAATCTTCTGCATCCATTGGTTCTGGGGATGATGCAAAAGGTAACGGCCTTGCATTCTGGAAGTCAGAAATACTCACTCCTCCACCTTCAGGTGCTCTCTGATTCCCAGCTCGTCCCATCAACTCTTCCATGAACTTGTTTTGGTTTTCTTGCATCATTGCATACACTACATAAAGTTCTGCTCCATTAACGGCCTCATTAGTGGTGGTGGTGGTAATGTTCCCTGATTTCCTACATCTGCATCGACCTTCTCCTTGGCCTCATGTTCCATTCACTGCTGCTCAGATTCGGTTTCTACACCCGTGTCCATGACCCCCTAGTCCTGCAACATAAAGCGAATACTCATAATTACATCATGCACATGTGCTCTAAGCTCGACTTTATGCACAGAACTAGTCACACAATGAAAATCCAAATAAAACCCAAATATGCATTTCACTTATTATACACTACAACATTGATGTCTACGCACTTCTATTCTTGTAGACAGTTGTTGGGCCTCCAAGTGCAGAGGTTTGTAGAATATCATCAAGTTTCCCTTAAGTGGATTACCCAAGGTTTATCGAACTCAGGGAGGAAGTGGTCAAAGGTATTCCCTCTCAAGCAATCCTGCAATCAAGATACAAGAAGTCTCTTGTGTCCCCAACACACCCAATACACTTGTCAGGTGTATAGGTGCACTAGATCTGCGAAGAGATAGTGAAATACAAGTGGTAACGATGCTGGAAAATAGCTTCTGACTTGTTGACGTGGGATAACGGTGCCAGAAAAGAGCTTATGGCGTGGAGGAACAGACTAAAGGCAAACTGAAGGAAGCAAGCAACATGCAACAGATCTAGTAGCAAACGGTGTTTTAATGTTTAGAAACAAGGCCTAGGGATCATACTTTCACTAGTGAACACTCTCTCATATAGATATCCTCTCTTCATGATACTATGCTTAACTACTCTTCGGTTGGATACTCGAATCCACGGTAGGGCCTTCCCCAATCTAGATAACCCCACACTGTCACCTTGAGCGCTAGATGGTTCCAACAAACACCACAATTTCATAGAGACATCCAACTCCAAATATAACTCATAGCAAATATTCAATCTATCCAAAGTGCCACACACGGTATGCACGCTGTCACTTTCACACACGTGGGGAAAAGTATAGATCTATTAAAGCACAAAGAGTATTTATGTAGACTCAAACCTAAGTGCCACCATGGCGTGCACGCTGTCACTTTCACACACATGGGGAGAGTAGAGATCTAATGAAGCACTTGAGTAGCAAGGTAGATCTACTTGATTACAAAGCTCATGACCACAAGATCATGCATAGAGAGAGAGATGAACACATAGCTATCGGTAGAGCCCTTATCCCTGAGGAAGAACTACTCCCTCCTCATCATGGGAATCAACAATGGTGATGAAGATAGCGATGGAGATCGATGGAGATGGCTCCGGGGGCACTTACCATCTCGGCAAGGTGCCAAAATAGAGACTTTCTGTCCCCCGAATCTCCCCTTCGGTGGCAGTGGTGCTACAGAGGTTTTCGTCGATTTATTCTGGATGCCCTAGGGTTTTTGGGTCGAAGGATTCTTATAGGCGCAGGAATCAAGGTCGGTGGGGGTCCACGGGGCCCACACCCCCTCTGGGCGCCTCTAGGGCTTGCCCGCGCCTAGGGTGGTGCAGCCACCCTGTGGCCCCCCTCCGGCTCTGCTTCGTGGTTCCGTGTTGCTCCGGGAAAAATAATGACTTTGGATTTTGTCCCGTCCAATTCCGAGAATATTGATTTTCTGCCTTTATAGAACCAAAAACAGAAGAAAACTGGCAACTAGCACTATGGAAACTTGTTAATAGGTTAGTTCCAGAAAAGATATAAAAACACCTCAAATAAAGACAAAGCAAAGCAAAGTAGATACAAAACAAGCATGGAGCATCAAAAATTATAGATACGTTTCCGATGTATCAAGCATCCCCAAGCTTAACTCATGCTCGTCCTCGAGTATGTAAGTGATAAAAAGAATACTTTTTGAGGTGACATGTGTCACATCCCAAAATTTTCCAAATTTTGAAATGTGAAAAATAAATAAATAAAATAAATAATTGTTGAAATTTAGGGTGAAAAGAAACTTTTTGATTCCAAGTGGAAACATCAAAATCCATCTTGAACAAACTTTGAATAAAATTTTAATCCAACTAAAATTCAAATCAACTGAAATGCATTCTTCATAAATTCATCTTGAAATTTAAACACTTAGAAAATGAACCAAAACTCTAAAACCCTAAAGGAAGAAATCATTTCCAACATACCTCAAAGACTATGGATTTGATCCATATAAAAATTCGTAAACAAACATTTATAAATGATCAATAATGATAAATCAAAATATAATAAAACCATAGGAATTGATTTCATTCAATTTGGAGCCACAGATAAAATCTTATGAAGTTAGTAAGATAAAGAAATTAAATTTCAAAGCTAATAAAGTTCCTATCTGAAATCCATACCAAATTGTGATCAAATTAATCCTAAAGAGATATAAAAGGATAAACAAATATTAAATAAGATTTTACAAATTGGAATCACCAAGTTTGGATCTTTAAATAAAAAGATATGGATTTTACAAGATAAAGAAAGAAATAATAAATAAGGAGTATTTAAAAGCCAAATTAAAACTTGGCCTAATCCATAAGAAAATGGAATAAATATAATCCAAATCCAAATAAAATAAAGGGATAAAGAATATTCAAATAAAATAATATGTCATAAACCAAATTCTATTCTATTTTGAATAAAGACAAAATCCCTAATGGAAATGATTAATTAAATCATGGGAAAATAATAATTGGAATTTACCCAAATGGAATAAAAGTTATTTAATTAACTTAAATGGAATCAAAGAAATCATCTAAATGAAATTTATGGAATTAAAAACCATATTGGATTTTATTGGAATAAAAAGAATTGCCCAATTGAAAATGATTAATAAAACATATGGAAATACTTTAAATACTTCAAAATGAATTATTTGACACCCTATTAAATAAATAAAACCTACTGAAAAGGTTTAGTCAAAATTAGAATTCAAATAAAGAATTTGAAAATATATTTAATCATATTTGAATAAAGGCAAATGCTTATTTTAATAAATAATAAAACCATAAGAAGAATAAAAGAATTATTCCTAAAATGGTATTTAAAATACATGTTTAAACATTGTGGTAATATACTGAACATTTGAAAAAGGTTTGAATTCAAACAAGATTTGAAATCATTTAAACAAAATCAAAAGAGAAAAAGAAAAATAAAATAGAGAAAAAAATAGGAAAGAAACCAGCCCAGCTAACCTAGCCTAGTCCAGCCCAGCAGCAGCGCACCCCCTCCTCCCCGCGGAAAACGTTTCACACTCACTAACGCACCCGCGAACTCACTGACGGTTGGACCCCACCACTCCTCTCTCTCTCTCTCTCTCTCTCTCTCTCTCTCTCTCTCTCTCTCTCTCTCTCTCGCTGCCGCCAGGCCCCACTGCCACGCGAGCGTCTTCTTCCTCACCACCGCAGCCCGCGCCCCCCACTCTGGCCATTACAGCCGTTTGAATGCCGGTGTTAATACGTGTTAATGACGCCATGAAACCGCCCCCTGGCCATGCACACTTAATCGCCCACGCCTCCTCTATCTTTCCCCCCAGATCTCACCCCACGAACGCCACCAGGCCGCTCCGATTTCGCCCGAGACCTCTCTCTGCTTCGACGAGCTTTGCAAGCAATTCCGGTGAACCCAGCCACCGCCTTGCCTCCCAGACTCCTCGAGCTCACTTCCCAGCCTCCGGTGCACCTCCCAGTACCGCTCGTTTAGTCGCGCATGCTCTGTAGCCTCGGAAACTTCTTCACCAGAGCAGCACCGCCGTCTTCCTCGACTCCGGCGAGTTCCCCAGGTAGCATCTAACCTCCCCACTTCTTCTCCTTCACATGCGCGTACTCACCACAACTCGGTGCATCTAACTGTGCTCCCCTTTTTCTCTGGCGTGCCCGGTAACCTTGTCACCGTCTTCAACAGAGCATGCCCGAACCAGTGAGGATCTCTGGCGAGCAATCCACGACGTCCCCGGGCGCCCCTTCGCCAATGAAGACCACCTTGATCTTCAGCACTTCGCGGTGACCTCGGCGAGCTCCTCCCCTATCTCTTTTACTTCCTGTATCGCCGGATCCGCCACTCGCCGCCGCTAGCGCCGCCCGTTTTAGGTTATTCGATTTAGGCCATTGGATTTTGATCGGATGCATACGATAGAACCTAACCCAAAGAGGTATGCGCTGATCTGATCCGTGCGATCCACTTTATATCCAACCCACTGTGTAGGCCGATCCGTGCGAAGTGGTATGGATGAATCAGAACATTCCACGTGGCCTGGAGTTTGTTTTAAAACCAGAAACTTTTCTATTAGATGTGTAAATTTGTAAATTGCATAACTTTAAATCTACATGTCCAAATTTTGCAAATTTTATATCAATGGAATCAGAAAAACAATTACTTTCCAACCATGCACTTTTTTTAGTGAATTGCTTCTGCAAAATTGGTTGTTTTGCAGAAACTTGTATAGGCATATTTTGAATATAAAAATTATTCTAGAAATGTTTTTAGGGTGAAATCTTTTGTAAATAGATTGTTTTGAACCTACTTAACATAGAAACCAACTTATGGATTTAAAAATGTATTTTGTGAAGTTAAAGAATAAATCTTTGAATAAGAACATTTCTAGTTAAATAAAAATATTGTTTATGTGTTAAAAATGCTTTTTGAGTAAACCTTTGGAAAATGATTTGATTTAAACTCTCTGACCCTAAACACCAAGTTTTGAGATTAAAAAATATATTTGATGAACCCTATAAAATTATTACTTTGCTAAAAGGCATTTCCATCAACATAAAATATTGCTTTGGTATAAAAATGGTTTATAGGTGAAACCTTTTTGCAAATGATTTTAATATTAAACACTTGACCATAAAACACTAACTTTTGTGTTTAAAAATGTATTTGTAAAACACTAGAAATTATTACTTTGATTAAATCATTTCTAACAAAACAAAAATGATTTAAATGGCCATTTTCACTAACTTGATATCCAATGGTTTTACCACTTTTTTAAATGACCAATAGATGTTTTAGAATGTTTATAAACTATTAGAAACCACTTTTTCAAATAAAACAATCTTTGGCATGCTTGCATGCATTGCTTTGTTTTTATTATTCTATGTGATGAATTGCTTGAATGGTAGATTGAATTGTGCCTTGATTGAATTGTAGTGAAATTTGAAGAGTGAGATTATTGCAAGATCAAGGAGTGAACTTATATTCTCTACCAAAAAGGCAAGTGGTGCTTCATACTTTTGTCCCATTATTTTCACTATGCATTAGTGTTATTTCTAAGTAGGACTTGCATGGAATTTTTGCTAAGTATAAACTATGTCATGGGAAATCCTAGTAGATGAAACCTTAGTAGAATTTTCCTAAGTTAAGATTCCTACTACTATCATGCTTAGCTTAGCAAGTAGAAAACAAGGGTGGATTATATTCATGCTATGGAATATTTCTAAGTCAAGGACTTGTGTTTTGTTTAATAAAAAAACTAAGTGAATGAATCACCTGGGTGGAATGGTATTTCTTGGTGGTTTTTGGTTGAGTGGTTACACCCCATTTCTATGGTTTACCTTTGTATCTCACTTGTGGAATGCCACCCAGGAACAAAGAGATTTGAGATGTCAAATGTTGAGAAGCTTCAAGTGCAGCCACTTGGCATTATGGGCTCTGCCTGGATCATATAGGTTGCAATAACTTAGCCAAATGGACAGTTGGTGGTAGGGGATTATAGGTTGGAACGCGTCCATTCTGGTCTAAGGGAAGGCTTCTGAAAGATCTTGTCTTGATGCATGTCGAGTCTTGTGGGGAAAGTGCACCACCTCTACAGAGTGTAAAATCTAAGTACTTAGTCGTGTCCCCGGTAATGGACAATTTGAGCATCAAGACATGGAAGCTATCAAGAATCTCCTCATCCCAATTTCTAAGTTAAAAACTTGTGGTTGAACAAGGGTTTAAGGATCACCAATTTCTATTTGGAGATGCCTTGGGTGATTTTTGATAAACAAAAACTTAGTGTTTTCAAATGATAAGGAAAATCTATTTTGAGAAAAGCAAGCCTAAGCTCCACTTAGCCAAATGCATATAGATGATAGATACCACTATTCTACCATAGTATCACTTGCCAATACAATTCAAATGTATTGACCCTTGTGGTTGTAACTTATTATGTTGCAGGTTTGTTTGATATTAGTGAAGTGTGTTGATTAGGATTACAAGTCTACAACCAACATGATTGCTTGTGGCACTTTGAAGATGAAGGACTGCATGCTATAGTTATTTCTGCTGCATTGTAATGAGATAGCCAAATGAGCTATGTAAGATGTAATGAATTATTTTATTCCTGGTTATAAAGTTGTATTATGACCTTTGTTTCTTGATATTACATCTTAAATGTGGATGGTAGCTATTTACCCAGGGACTAGCATTGTGAACACAGGGATCTCTACCTTATTAAATGTTGGGACCTCTACAGAATGCACCATCAAAACCAAGATCAAACTATTTGCAAGCATTGAAAGCTGGGATCAAAGAACTCTAAACATGTGCATGAAAGATGGAGTTCTAACAATAGGACATAATAACTATGCATGCAACATGAAAGGCTACAAACAAAGATCATGAATAACATGCATTGAAAAACGTTTGTTTGTTTCACATACAGAAAACATAGCATAGTGGCAATCAGCTGAAGGGAATATGCCCGAGAGGCAATAATAAAGTGGTTATTATCGTATTCCTTATTTATGATAAATGTTTATTTTGCATGGTATAATTTTATTAATATGGAAACGTTAATACATGTGTGTTTAATAAACAAAAAGGAAGTTCCTAGTTATTCCTCTCTTATAAACTAGCTCGTTGATTAACAAGATGATCAAGGTTTCCTGATCATGGACATTGGATGTTGTTAATAATGAGGTCACGACATTAGTGTAATGATGTGATGAACATTCATCTGAAGTATAGAATTATGATCAAAGTCATTGAGTTTATATTTCTATAACAACTTACGAAGTGATCCTAATCCTTAGACCATGAGATCATGTCAATCACTAACACCGGAAGAGTTTCTTGATGACATCAAACGTCACACCATAACTGGGTGATTATAAAGATGGCTTCAGAACTACTAAAGTGTTATGTTGAGGCTCATGGATCGAGAGTGGAATTTTTTCATCCCGATGACAGATAGATATGCTCTGGGCCCTCTCGATGATATCACATTGATTAGCTTCCAAGCAAGTGATTTGATCACTAGAATGTTATATCACGGGAACGAGAAAAGAGTGCATGTCGGTAATGAGATCAAACTAGGTATGGAGATACCGATGATCGAATCTCGGACATGTAATATATCGTGAAACAAAGGGATTAAGATACTAGCGTAAAAGGTTTCGACGATCACAGGAAAGTCATCGTTGAATGTGTGGGAGTCAGTATGGATCTCCAGGTCCCGCTTCTGATTATTGATCGGAGAAGGGTCTCGATCATGTCCGCATTATTCGTGAACCGTAGGGTGACACACTTAAGGGACACTGACATCCAATTGGAGCAAAAGTTTCATGCCGAAAAGAATAACAAGCGCAGGAATTTATTTCCCTAGACACCGAAACTGTTTTGGTTGAAATTGCTGAAACTGGTTCGACATGTGAAATTGAATACTAGCAAGGGGTTTTATGTGAATGTTTGTTAATTAAAGTAATTAAAAAAATTCTAAATAAATAAATAAAAGAGTTTTATTTAAATGAGAGCTTGCATTAAATTTGGTGGAAATTTAATGCATGTGAGTGGAATTTTTGAGTGGAGGCTCTTTTATGGGAGTGGAGGCTTTTCATTTTGAGTGGGAGCTCCACCCACATGAATGTGGAAGAGGTGGGGGCAGTCACCATGGCTGGCGCCATGCCCCTTGGGGTTCCTCCCTCTCATCCTCTCAAAGCACACCTCCTCGCGAAGGATCTCTCTCTCCCCTTTAGAATTCCCCCATGGTCTCGGATCAGCGAGATACATGTTCCCGGTGGCTTTTTATGGAAGGATTTGTTGCTTCCGCTGCTTTGCTGGAGTGAGGGCGCGGAGGTTCTCGGGGTACTGGGACGTGTGTGCGATCACGGATGCACCACTGCTTTGCGGTGCCGGACATGATGGTGCTGGACCGGCTGGACCAGATGGACTTCATCACGACCTTGAGATCGGCAAGCGTTCGACTACATCATCCACGAGTACAACCTTGTTAACTCTATACGGTCTTCGAGGGTATGTATTCTATGGATGTATATCCACCCGTTGTTTGTATCTAGTAGATAGATCTTGGTGCTTTGTTCCCATCGTAGGAAAAATTTTGTTTTCTATGTTGCGAACCCTTCAGTGGTATCAGAGCCGGATCTATGCGTAGATGCTTTGCACGGGTAGTACACATATGAGTATGTGGGCAATGATGATCATTTTATTGCTTCTTAGTTGTACTTTGGATATTGGTGGCATAGTGGGATGAAGCAGCACGGACAAACTTTACATGTCCTTGCACATGAGACATGTTCCATGCTTGACATGCAACTAGTTTTGCATAAGTGGCTAGAAGGTGTCTGTCTCTCCTACTATAGTCAATATGTAATTTGCAACGAGTTGTCAACAATTTGGTTATCCTCGTTGTGGTTCATGTTCGTAGGTAAGAACGGTTCTATCTTCGAAAGCCCTAAGCCACGTAAAACTTGCAATGGATAAATTAGAGGCGTCTAGTTTGGATTGTTGCTGGGCTAATGTTATGATATGGTGATGTTGTAAGTAGAAGTATGAGATGATACTCTTACAACACACATAACGTGTAAGTTCCATAGACCTTGGCCTTACACATAGAGGTATGATAGTGATCATACCATGGTGCACATGATGGAGATCATATGCCGGAACCATATCATTTCACTTACAAACATGTGATGTTTGATTGCATCTTATATTGCTTATTTGGCGTTTTATTAGCATAATAAGATGATCCCTCATTTAGATATCAAGATAAAAATGTTTTCTTCCTTAAGTATGCACCGGCAATGTTTCGTCGCTTCAAGACATCACGTGATGATCGGGTGTACTTGAATCCACGAGCATATCTCGGGTGTAAGACAGTTACACACACGAATACTAAGGTTCTTACTTGGAAAGCCTAGCATGTACAGACATGGTCTCGGAACACGGACCGAAAGGTTAAGCATGAGTCATATGCTAGATATGATGCCCATTTGATGCTCGCCTTTGAAGCTACACCGGCTCACGTGATGATCAGACTTGGTGTAGTGGATTTGGTTCATGTAATCACCAAAAAGACATGAGGGATGTCGTTTTTGAGTGGGAGTTCATTCTAATTTGGATTAGTAGAACTCAATTTATCATAAATTAAATCAAAGTGAATTTGCATAATTTGTTGTAGTCATTGGCATTCGTTCACCACTTTATGCTTAGTTGTAATTGAGATAATAGAACTATAAAATTCTGGATATTTACTTTACGAACTGGTATCGTATTGTGTTGAGTGTCAATCTAAAGTTTAAATTCCTATTGCAAACTTTCAACAAACTCTGTTTACTCCGTGATATTTAATAATTGGTATTAAATCGAGAGTAACAATTCCAGTGTTAGTATCTTAAGTATCATGTTTGCCTCCATGATTCCTGATTTTTTTAATATCAAGTATATCTAGGAGCTGAAAGAATTTTTTTAGAGACCATCATGTGTGACAGATATAACGATATCTGAAACAATGTTTTTGTTGCAATATGATAGAGTATAATGTATATTCTCATATTGGATGAGAATTTACAAAGGTTGGAGATGCTAGACATCCTAATCATCCAAAAGGGTTTTGGAAAGTAACGTTATACTCACGATTCGTCTTTATAAGCTACATTAGCTTGATCATGAAAGTCGTCATGATAAGGATGAATAGAAGATGTATGTAAAGTGTTTACTACACTAAAATATTACTAAATAATGGATTTTGAAAGAATGCCGATCATTTTGATGATGGTGATCTACTTCAAAGTGCAAGTCCAAAGGTATTATTATCTGAATATACACGCTTTGGACTATGTGTCATGTATATGGAGCCATTTTTTATGTTGATAGATTCTTTTAAAAGGAAAAGGAAATGCTGAAAGAGAATCTATAAAATATATTTGGTAGAAAAGAAAAGATTGGATATATCCAATTTAGGTATATGGATGATATACATGTTATGGTTGTATTCTTTGCTTGTTAGACAATGTGGTTCTTGGGTACTGGATACCGAATTGGTTGGTATGAAATTTCATACGAAACGACGCAATTAATGAACCACAATGGCCTAAGTACCTAGCAAGAGAATATGTGATGATGTTCATCGAAAACAAACAAACCGTTGTTTGTATTTCTCATTGACATCAAAGCTTGACTTCAAGATTTGTTTTAATAATTGTTATTTAAATCAGGTATTATGAGAACAAAGGTTGTTCAAATAATTACCGTATTCCATATAAGATGGATGATTTACAAATATAGTTGGAGAAATCACATCCATAAAACCTAATGCTGAAATGTCGCAAGACAAATGATTGAAAGATCACTTACAAAGTGACATCGCCGTTTAAATTATATTGGAAAGAAAACATGAAGAATCTCCATATTCATGGATTTTTTGATTCTTTGATTTGATCAAGTGATGCTTGTGAGACTTTCCCCGGGATAATTAAAACTTCGTTCAAAGGCCAAAGAAGAACGAACGACTAAAATATTGGAATTTATACATATCGATGTATGTAGTTCATTATGTATAGTCGTAAGCGATGGACTTCAACTTCATATGCTTTCTTCGGAAATTTGAGTGAATATTCACTTAATAATAAAGAAGTATGAAATATTTGAAAATGTTTCAAAGACTTTCAAGATGAAGTGGAAAATCATTGTAACAAGAAAATAAATGATTTATGATTTTATCATAAAGGGATTTATTTGAGTTACAAGTGTAACAAGAAAATAAATGAATTATGATTTTATCATAAAGGGACTTATTTGAGTTGCAAGTTTAGCAAAACACCTAGATTTACGTCTCCCGAAACACCATGGTAATATGGAGTGTTTGAGATTTGTAATAAAACCTTGTTTGACATGGTTAGATCAAAGGTGTTACTTATAAAACTGCCATTATGTTTTAAAAGATTAAAGCTTTAGAGACTACCGCTTTTACACTAAAAAGAGCTCCATATTGATCCGTTGAAATGACACCATATGAGTTATGGTTTGGGGTAAAACCCAAGTTGTCATTTCTTAAAATTTGGTATGCTAAACATAAGTAAGATGTTTACAACCGAAGTCGGATGAGCATGTCTTTGTAGGTTATTTCGAATAACAATTGGTTATTCCTCCATAACACCAAGGACAAAAGGGTTTGTCGCTTGAAACATGAAGTTCCTTGAAAAAGGAATTTTTCGCAAAAGTTAAGTGGGAGGACAATAGAACTTTGATAAGGTTAACGAACCTTAGCTAAATGTGCTGAGTTGCGCAGCGCCGGAAATCGTTCCGGAGGCTGCTGTAAGAGGTCCCAACGTTTAATAAGGTAGAGATCCCTGTGTTTACAATGCTAGTCCCTGGATCAATAGCTAGCATCCATAGTTAAGATGTAATATCAAGAAACAAAGGTCATAATGTAACTTTATAACCAGGAATAACATAATTTTATTACATCTTACATAGCTCATTTGGCTATTACATTACATTGCAGCAGAAAAATTTATAAGCATGGGTCCTTCATCTTCAAAGTTCCACAGGCAGACATGTTGGTTGTAGACTTTGTAATCCTAATCAATCAACTTCACTAATACCAATCAAACCTGCAACATAACAAGTTGCAGCCACAAGGGTCAATACATTTGAATTGTATTGGCAAGTTTCACTACTATGTTGATTATAAGTGGATCCTATCATTACATGCTTATTTGGCTAAGTAGGGTTTTAGGCTCATTTGCAGAAAGCAATAATTTATCCTATCTTTTCAAAACAGTTTTCATCTTTTGTCAAATCTTTCTGAACTCCTTGGTAAAACCCCAAGTGTTTGAAGTCTTTGTTAAAAATCTCTTGAGCTCCTTGGTAAATCCCCAAGTGCTTCAAGTTTTTATGAAAATCTCTTGAGCTCCTTGGTAAATCCCTAAGTGCTTCAAGTTTTTATCCAAATCTCTTGAGCTCCTTGGTACCCCCAAGTGATGCAAGTCTTTTGTTATCACTTTAAAGTTTTTCTTTTAGAAATTGGAATGTCGAGATTTCCCATAGCTTCAAGCTTTAATTGCTCAGTATTGTCCATAACCGGGGACACGGCTAAGTACTTAGATTTTATTATCTTCTGCAGAAGTTGTACACTTTACCCACATGACACAATCTCATCTTGTTGCCACCAGTGGCCGCTGGATAGGTACTCACCAAGATGGAGTACTGGCAGATTGAGAATGTGACGAAGTCTTTCCAGAGGGTCCTCCCATACACCATTGCTAGCTTGTCTTCAGACACCCATGTAGGGTTTCGAGTTCCCTCATTTTCAGTGACCTGAAGACAATGCATGGGTCTTCCCAATGTAGTTGACCAAGCCAGAGCCATATGTAGCATGTGGTTGTACACGAAAGCCACAATTGGAGAAACATGTTCAATCTCTAAGTTCCTGGGTGGTTTTCTTTTGGTGCACAACACAAAGAGATTGCCATAGACATGGTTCCTTTTGTTGTCACCTTATCCAAAACCCAAAGTATCCTTGTCCACCCAGGTGGTTCATTGAGTACTTGTTTTATTATATAAATCACAAGTCTTTTCTCATCTTTATAAAATCTCAACATGTATCTCTTCTCAAAATATGTAGCATGGCTAAGCATTTTACAACTACATTGTCTTCACTAAGGAATATATAAGGGGAATCCTATTAGGATTTAGCATATCATAAGTATAGAAATTCTTTTCATGCATGTTTCAAAATCCACTAAGTATAATGAAAATAGTAGGACTTTAGATGATAGTGTCACTTGCCTTTTTGGTAGGGAATGTTGGTTCACTTCTTGATCTTGCTAGTTTCACACTTTTCTAACTTCACTACAAATCAATCAAGCAAACACAATATCAACTAGCATTCCAACTAATAATCAATCAAACAAATTAACACACATAAAATAATAGAAACTAAGTCATGCATGCAAGCATGCAAAAGATAGTTTTATTTGCAAAGGTGGTTTATACTAGGCTCTACACATTGCAAGGTTCAAAGTGGTCATTTTCTAAAGTGGCAAAGTCATTTGCAAAAGGGTTTTACCTATAAACCATTTTTAAAATTCAATCATTATTTCATGTGGTGGAAAATGTTTTTATCAAAGCAACAATTTTATATTGTTCACCAAATAAGTTGTTGACTCACAAAGCTTGGTGTTTTGGGTCAGTAGGTTTGAATCAAAACATTTTCCAAAGGTTTTTCACAAAAAACATTTCCATAACAAAATCAACATTTTTATTTGACTAGAAATAGGCTAATCCAAGTTTTTATTCCTAATCTACACAAAATCCATTTTTAAAACCATGGGTTGGTTCCTAGGGTCAGTAGGTTCACAACAAACCAATTTGCAAAGATTTCAACCTCAAAAACATTTTAGAATAATTTTTATCACCTAATCAAGCATACAAATGTTTCTGCAAAAACAAACATTTTACCAGAGGCTTTTTACTAAACAAATTGCATGGTTAGCTAGGGCTGGTTCCACTGATTCCATTGATATAAAGTTTGCAAATTTTGGACGTGTGGATCAAAAGTTACAAGGGTTTCAAGTTTGCATCTAAATCTGATTTCAAAATTATGTTTTAAATCGTCTCGTGCCACGCGGCGTGATGCTACTGGTCGATACCAATTCGGGTGGATCGAGTGATGCTGGTCGTAGGATTAAAATAACAACGCACGGCACAGATAGATCGATACCCCTTCGGCTAAGAATCTATCGCGTGCGTACGATTAAGATCCAACGGCGCACGGCACGCTTGCCATCTAGTGGTGGCACTGGCGGTGGCAGACGGCGGCGCATGCTCAGACGGTGGGCTAGCGGCGGTTCTAGGAAGCAAGGAGGGAAGGGGAGGTGCTCACCGGGTTCAGGAGGTCACGGTGAAGCTCGAGGTGGTGTTGGTCTGGCGAGGCGACCGAGCGAGAGTAATCGTCACGGAGTCGCCGTCGCGCCGATCGTTTCGCTCGTGGTCGGGGTCGACGCTACAGATCACGAGGGGGCAAACAGAGAGCATGGTTAGATGCGCAAGGTCAAGGCGATGACGCGTGCGTGAAGGAAAGGGCTCGGGGTGGTCGGTTCTTACCAGGAAACATCGTCGGAGATAGTAGCAGACGCGGCGGCGCTCAGTCGAGGTGGTTGCCGACGTTCTGGGGCGCCCGCGGTTGAACGGATGGCACAGAGAGAAGCGTCAGAGGCTGGGGAGTAAGCTCGTGTGGTTGGGGAGGTGAGGGGCGGCAGTGGTTCGCCGGAATTTACTGGAGATGCTCGTCGGAGCAGTGGCGGTGCTGCTTCGATTCAGGGCAGCCTGGTGGCGCTCGTGCAACGGGGTTTGAGGGGAAAGGAGGAGAAGGCGCAGGCGTTTAATACCGCGGGGTCGCAGGGGGAGTAATGGCTGTTAACAGCGCGAATTGATCGCCGGAGTAAAGGACAGGAAACGGCGAGGAGGAATCAGCGTGGCTTGAAGACGATGAACAGGAGAGGTGGGACCTTGCTGTCAGCGGGGAAGTGAGAGGGAAAGAGGGTCCACTCGTCAGTCGCTTTGCGCGTGTGTGTTTAGGTAGAAAGCAGCTGCGTGGGGAAAGAAGCTGGCTGAGTTGGGCTTCTGGGGCCGTGGGTCAGGTTTGTTTTCATTTTTTTCTTTCTGAATGCTTTTTCTTTTTCTAATTCTACTTTCTGTTTTGAAATTCAAACAACCAATCAATCATTCAAATCAAATCAAACATTCACCACACTTGTATTGGGTTTTGGTTCTATTTATCAACAACACTCCATGTCCCAAAATAATAAAATATTTTTATTTTAGGGTCCATTTATAACTAAATAAAATGGACATTAGTTATTAAATTAAATGGGTTTTAATTTATTTAAAATCTCCATTTGAAATCCAAATATTTTCAAAACCAAATCAGTAGGTTTTATTTGAAAATAAAGAGTACTTGGAAAACTGGTTTAAATGAAATAAATAAGTTTTGATGTTTAATTAAAATAATGAAACTTTTATTTTAATAAACTTGGATATTAAATCCTTATTATTTTATTTTAAATAAACCTTTACTATTTTTATCAAATAGAAATATTTTATTTCAAAGGCTTGGCCAAGTTTTAATTTGGCTCTTTAAAACAATATTTTTTATAATCCTATCCTTTGCTTTTGAAAACCAAATCTTTTTATTAAAAGATCCAAAATAGTAATTCCAAATATTTAAATTTTTCTTTATTAATTGTTTAACTTTATAAATCCTTTTAGGATTTATTTGATAAAAATAGGTTTGAAGGTTTCCAATTGGAATCAAAAAGTTTCTTCTCACCCTGAAATTCAACAAAGTTTTATTTTATTCATTTATTTTTCACATTACAAGATTTGGAAAATCTTGGGATGTGACAGGCTACCACCCTTAAAATAAATCTCGTCCCGAGATTTGGGAAGGCTAGGGTTACAAGTAGGCTCAAAAGCATCTAGGGTACTACCACCCTTAAAATATTTTCAAACTAAATTACATATTGGCTTGCTTGGGATCTTGGGGAAACTTCTCTGGGCAAACATCTTCATGGTGTCCTTTGTTTCCACACTTGACACATGTGTCAAGACTGAGATCCTTCATAGGCTTGTTTATCTTGTTCTTCATCTTTTCTGGACAGTTGCTTGCATAATGTCCTGGGTTTTTGCAATTGAAACATATGATAACTTTGAGTTCTTCACGTGTCTCTTGTGGACAAGTTGTTGCATAATGGCCTAGCCCTTTGCAGTTGTTGCACCATACTTGGCCAATCTCTTTATACTTTTGCTTCTCTGGACATTCACTGGAATAGTGTCCCATTTCTTTACAATGATGACATTGCACATGGCTTTTGTCCTTCTTTTTCTTTTTGGGCTTCTCTAAAGCTAGGAGTGCATCTAGTTCATGTTGTTCATATGTTATATGGTAGGTAGGAATGTCTACATGTTTCTTGGACCTTCTATTGCTCTTTGGAAAATTCATATGCCTCTTCTTTGGTCCTTTGAATTGGGTTGTATTGCATGGAGGTATAAGTGGAGCTTTTCCTTTATCCTCATTCTTCTTGGTAGACTTAGATCCTTCTTGATAGTTTGCAATTATTTGTTGCACTCCACCTTGTTTCCTTTGTTCAATATGGAATAGATGGGGCATTGGATATGTAAGAGGTCTCAACCTAATAAGGTAGATTCCTCCTGTGTTTACAATGCTAGTCCCTGGATCAATAGCTAGCATCCACAGTTAAGATGTAATATCAAGATACAAAGGTCATAACATAAATTTATAACCAGGAATAACATAAGTTTATTACATCAAACATAGCTCATTTGGCTATTACATTACATTGCAGCGGAATATCTATAGTCATGGGTCCTTCATCTTCAAAGTGCCACAGGCAGATGTTGGTTGTAGACTTTGTAGTCCTAGTTAATCAAACAATCTTCATTTAAAAACAATCAACCTGCAACATTACAAGTTACAGCCACATGGGTCAATACATTTTGAATTGTATTGGCAAGCTTCACTTCCATGTATAATAAGAGTGGATCCTATCATTATATGCATATTTGGCTAAGTAGAGTTTAGGGCTTATTTGTATAAAGCAATATTTTATCCTATCTTTTCAAAAAGGGTTTTAAGTCCTTTGTCAAATCTCTTTTCCAAGAATCCCTTGAACTCCTTGGTAGAAACTCAAGTGTTCAAGTCCTTGTCAAAATCTCTTGAGCCATTTGGTAACCCCAAGTGCAACAAGCTTTAAAATCTCATGAGTTCCTTGGTAATCCCCAAGTACAACATGCTTTAACAAAATCTCTTTGAATTCCTTGGTAGACACACAAGGGCATCAAGTTTTTATTTTAGAAGTTAGAATGTCGAGATCTCCCATAGTTCAAACTTTAGTTGCTCAGTATTGTCCATAACCGGGGACACGGCTAAGTACTTAGATTTTATTGACTTCTGCAGAAGGAGTACACTTTACCCACATGACACAATCCCATCTTGTTGCCACCAGTGGCCTACTGGATTAGTGCTCACCAATATGGAGTACCGGCAGACTGAGAGTGTGACGAAGTCTTTCCAAAAGGTCCTCCCATACATCATTGCTAGCTTGTCTTCAGCTCCCATGAATCATTCCAGATCCCCATGTCCGTTAACTAAAGACAATGTATGGGTCTTCCTAATGTAGTTGACTAAGCCAGAGCCATAATAGCATGTGGTTGCACACAAAAGCCACAATTGGAGAAACATGTTCAATCTCTAAGTTTCCTAGGTGGTTTTCTTTTGGAGCACAACACAAAGTGATTCCCATAGACATGGTCCCTTTTGTTGCCACCTTCTCCAAAACTTAAAGTACCCACCACCTAGGTGGTTCATTGAGTCCTTGTTTTATTAAGTAAAACATAAGTCCTTTTCTCAACCTTTGTAAAAATCTCAACATGTATCTCTTTTCAAAATGAAGCATGGCTAAGAATGTACAACTTACAATATTTTCACTAAGGAGTGTATAGGGAATCCTATTAGGATTTAGCATAGCATAAGTACAAAATTGTTTTCATGCATGTTTTTCATAATCCACTAAGTATAATGAAAATAATAGGACATTTGTTTGATAGTGTAACTTGCCTTTTTGGTAGGGAATGGTGGTTCACTCCTTGACCTTGCTAGTCTCACACTTTGCTAAATTTACTACAAGTCAATCAAAAAAGCATAGTATCAAGTAGCATTCCAAACCAATATTCAAACAACATTTCACACACACAAAGCAATGGATTCTAAGTCATGCATAAGTATGCAAATGATGGTTCTATTGCAAGAATGGTATCCACTAGGTTTATAAACTTTGTAAGGTCCACATTGGCCATTTACCAAAATGGCAAAGTCATTTGCAAAAGGCTTTAGTCCATAAACCATTTTTAAAATCTAACCATCATTTCATGTGGTGAAAAATATTTTTATCAAAGTAAAATTTTATGTTTTTCACCAAATGGGTTGTCATTTGCAAGGCTTGGTGTTTTGGGTCAGTAGGTTTGTTTCAAAACATTTTCCCAAAGTTTTCCTTGCAAAATCATTTCCATAATAAACCTAATAATTTTATTTGGCTTGAAATTGGCTAAGTCAATTAATTCAACCCAAATTTTACCAAAATCATTTTTAGCACCAAAGGTTGGTTCCTAAGGTCAATAAGGTCACAACAATTCATTTTGCAAAGGTTTTACTCTAAAAATCATTTTTTAAACAATTGTTATACTCTAAACAATCACACAAAAGAATCTACGAAAACAAGCAACCTAACATATACTATTTGCTAAACTAATTTCACAGTCGGCTAGGGCTTGCTCTCCTGAATCCAACGACATAAAATTTGCAATTTTTGGACGTGTGGTTTGAAAGTTATAAGGGTTTGAAAATCACACCTAAATCAGATTTCAAACTTCTGTTTTCAAATAGACTGGCCACGCGTCGCTTCGTGATTGGCCGATACGTCGTCTGGATCGCGTGCTGCAGGCCGTAGGATCTCATTTAGATCGAGCGGCACAGAGGCAAACGATACCCCTTCGCTTATGTTCTATTACAGCCTTACGATCTAGATCTAACGGACGAAATCAATCAACCATCAATCGCGAGCTGGCGGTGGACGGCGGCGACGGCCAGACGAGGTGCTCGCGGTGGTTCTAGGAAGCAAGGAAGACGGAGGGGGTGCTCACCGAGATCGCAGGAGGCTGGGGAAGCTCAACGTGTGGTCGACGAAGCAGGGGGCGCACGGGAACGGTGGCGATTGCTCGCCGGAGACTTCGTCGGCGTCGGGTGGCTCTGTCCGCGGTCGAAGGCGACGCTGTAGATCACGCGGAGGCAAGACAGGAGCATGGTAAGGTGCGTAAGACCAAGGAGAAGATGCTCGCGTGATCGAGAAGCAGAGGGGCGGTCGGATTTCACCTGGGGAACGCGCCGGAGTTGGAGGCAGACGCGGCGGTGCTCGGAGTTTGTCGAGGACGGTGTTCTAGGGCGCCCGTGGTCGAACGAAGAGCATGTGGAAGCGCCCGGGAGTGGGGAAGCTGTGAGTGTGCTCAGGGAGGCTCGGGGTGGTGTGTGCTGGCCGGAATCGGAGATAGGAGCTCGTCGGATCAGCGGCGGTGCAGGAGTGATTGGCGACAGCCTAGGGGCAGAGAGAGGGAGTGGTCTGGGGGAAAAGGAGGAGGAGACGCTGGGTTTTAACGCATGGTCAAGGCGATTAATGGTGGCGCATTAAGGCGATTGAATCATGAGAATCAAGGCTGCAACGGCCGGCGAGGGGGAAAAGGCGTGGTTCGCGGGTGGGGAAGAAGGGGGCGCGGTGTGGGGTCCTCTGGTCAGTGAGAAAGGAAGAAGGAGAGGGGTCCACATGTCATCGTCTGCGCGGGTCAGATAGTTGGTTCGAATCGTCATGGAGGAGAGAACTGGGCTAAGTGGGCTGTTGGGCTGGCTCAGTTGGGCCTGTCCTTTTCCATATTTTTTTCCTGCCTTTTTGTTTTATTCTTTTCTATTTCTATTTTCTGATTTGATATTCAAACAATTGATTCAACCAACAATGCAAACCATTCAAACAATTCAAACATGTAATGAGTTTTTGGTTTTGTTTAGTAGCATAAACCAACTTCCAAAATAAAATAATATTTTAAATCTTTTTAGGTTCCATTTATTAATTAAATAAAATGGACCATGGTATATTAATAAAATAGGGTTTGGTTTATTTAGTAAAATCTCCATTTTGAATCTAACTATTTTCAAAACCAAATCAGTAGGTTTTATTTGGAATTAAAGAATACTTGGAAACTTGTTTAAAATAGAATAACATTTTATTTTAGGGTCCATTATTAATTAAATATAATAGATTTTCATTATTAAATCAAATAGGGTTTGTTTTATTGAGATATTTATTTTGAAATCTAAAATAAAGCCAAAACACTTTAGTAGATTTTATTTGTGAATATCAAATACTTAGAAAACTTATTTTAAATAATTTAATCAACTTTGATGTTTCAATTAAATTGGTAAAACCTTTTATTTAAATAAAGTTTGGATAATAATTCCTTATCAATTTATTTAAATCATCTTTTGCTATTTTTATTCAAAACAAAACATTTATTTCTAATTATTGGTCAGAGTTTAATTTGGCTATATAAAATAATCCTCATTTATGAATCCACCTTTTCTTTTGAAAACCAAATCCTTTATTTAAGAGATTCCAAAACAGTAATTTAAAACATTTTTAATTTCCTTTAATAAATGTTTAACTTTATGAATCCCTTTTAGGTTTTATTTTAATTCAAATGGGTTTGAAGTTCCAATTGAATTCAAAAAGTTTCTTCTGGTTCTGAAAATCAACAAAGTTTTATTTTATTCATTTATTTTCACATTAAAAGATTTGGAAAAATCTTGGGATGTGACAGGATAGGAACATGGTTATTTCCTTCACATAAGTAACAAGTAGCTTGAGCTGTGGGACATTGGCCAACTGGATGTTTCTCTTCACAATTGGGGCATTGATCTCCATGCTCCTTAGTAGTGTGATCCTTGTCTCCACAAATATTGCAAGCTTTGGTTCCTTTTAGAATAACATCCTTGTCTTTAGAAAAGTTGCTCTCCATGTTGAGCATTTGGTCTGTTACCTTATGCAACATTTGGGCTTGGTTCTCCAAAAATCCTTGTAGGGTTGGATCTTCCCCACTGGTGTTGGCTATGAACTGAGCTGTCATTTGGTTCAACTGGTTTTGGGTTGCTATGAGTTCCTCCATGTTGTCCTCTTGGTTGGTGTTGGTGTCATCAACCTTGATGTTGGAGTTTCTTGGAGTAGTCATCTGTTTGGGTTGAATGGAGATTAGAATAGGCAAAAGATTTTCTAAGGAAATATTTCCAATCACACACATCACAATTCACACAAGCAATGTGCGAGCAATTTCAAACAAATATTCCACTCAAACAACAAGTTCAAGCATATCTTTAGGCAACAAAAATATTTTTGTTACACCACATAAGTTGGTGTGTTTGACTTAACTAAAATATGGTAGTCCATCTATATGGTTCACTTGTGATCTTTACATCCTTCTTGGTTGATTCTTCTTTGCATGAGATCATGGTTTCCTTGAGAAAACTTTTGGTCACAAAAACTTCAAGTGAAGCGAACTCCTTCTAATTTTGCATTTCCTTAGTCTCCATATCTTGAGCAAGATTTCCTTGTCTCACTTGTAGTCCTTAGTGGTATCCAAGGTTGAGGTCCTTGGTGAATATGCTGAAGATGTTGAAGTCATTAGAGTTGAAGAAGTTGAAGTCATTAGAGTTGATGAAGTCCTTTACACATGGTGTAGTCTCTGGCCATGGGGTAGGTTTTTCCATCAAGTTTGAAATAGAAGATATATAGAATCAAAATCAAAATGATTGAGGAAAGAGTTTACAAGATTGTTTGTAAATAAGTTTTGGAACAAATTCAACTCCTATTTTTCTAAGGGTTTTTGTCCAATCCTAGGTTTACAAATCCTACAGGCAACACAATGCTCTGATACCATCTGTAAGAAGTCCCAACCTTTAATAAGGTAGAGATCCATGTGTTTACAATGCTAGTCCCTGGATCAATAGCTAGCATCCACAGTTAAGATGTAATATCAAGAAACAAAGGTCATAATGTAACTTTATAACCAGGAATAACATAATTTTATTACATCTTACATAGCTCATTTGGCTATTACATAACATTGCAGCAGAAAAATTTATAAGCATGGGTCCTTCTTCTTCAAAGTTCCACAGGCAGACATGTTGGTTGTAGACTTTGTAATCCTAATCAATCAACTTCACTAATACCAATCAAACCTGCAACATAACAAGTTGCAGCCACAAGGGTCAATACATTTGAATTGTATTGGCAAGTTTCACTACTATGTTGTGAAGGGTTCGCAGCATAGAAAACAAAAAAATTCCTACGATGTGAACTATATACCAAGATCTATCTACTAGATACAAACAACGGGTGGATGTATATCCGTAGAGAACATACCCTTGAAGACCGACAAAGCTTCACGAGTTCAACTCGTGGTTGATGTAGACGATCTCTTGCCGATCTCAAGATCGAGAGGAAGTCCTAGCGCCGCAAATCAGCAGCGCATCCGTGCTCGCACACACGTTCGAGGCACTGAGCAACCTCCGCCTCCTCGCTCCAGCGATGCAGCGGAAGCACAACTCTTTCTTGCCGAATAGCCACCGGTAACATGTATCTCGCTAGTCCGAGACCATGGGGGATAAATTCTAGAGGGGGAGAGAGATCCTTCACGAGGAGGTGTGTGAGACAAGTGAGGAGGGGGGATCCTTTTATAGGAGGAGGGGGAACCCCAAGGGGTGGCCAAGCATGGGGCTGCCCCTTTCCCTCCCTCTTCATGTGGGTGGACACTCCACTCACAAATCTCCTTTAAATTCCCTCCACTCAAAAGTCCACTCAAATTCCCATTAAATTTCCACCAAATTTAATGCAAACTCTCATTAAATAAAACTCTTTTATTTTATTCAGAATTTTGTCAATTACTTTAATGACAAACATTCACAATAACCCCTTGCTAGAATTCTATTTCACATGCATAACCACTTTATGCAATTTCACCCAAAACCTGTTTAGGTGTGATCTAGTGAAATAAATTCGCGCTTGTTCATTCTTTCGGCATGAAACATTTGCTCCAATTGGATGTCGGTGTCTCTTAAGTGTGTCACCCTACGGTTCGTGAATAATGCGGACATGATCGAGACCCTCTCGATCAATAATCGAAGCGGATCCGAGACCCATACGACTCCCACACATTCAACGATGACTTTCTTGTGATCGTCGGAACCTTTTACGCTAGTATCTTAATCCCTTTGTTTCACGATATATTACATGTCCGAGATTCGATCATCGGTATCTCCATACCTAGTTTGATCTCGCATCGACATGCACTCTTTTCTCGTTCGTGATATAACATTCTAGTGATCAAATCACTTGCTTGCAAGCTAATCAATGTGATATCACCGAGAGGGCCCAGTATATCTATCCGTCATCGGATGAACAAATTACACTCTCGATCCATGAGCCTCAACATAACACTTTATTAGTTCCGAATCCATCTTTATAATCACCTGTTACGGTGTGACGCTTTGATGTTATCAAGAAACTCTTCGGTGTTAGTGATTGACATGATCTCATGGTCTAAGGATTAGGATCACTTCGTAAGTTGTTATAGCAATATAAACTCAATGACTTTGATCGTAATGCTATACTGATGAATGTTCACCACACCATTACACTAATGTTGTGATCCCGTTATTAACAACATCCAATGTCCATGATCGTGAAACCTTGATCATCTTGTTAATCAACGAGCTAGTTTATGAGAGAGGCATAACTAGGAACTTTCGCTTTGTTTATTAAACACACATGTATTAACGCTTTCAGATTAATACAATTATAGCATGCAAAATAAACATCTATAATATACTTGGAATACACATAATAAACACTTTATTATTGCCTCTCGGGGCATATTCCTTGATCTCCCACTTGCACTAGAGACAATAATCTAGTTACATAGTGATAAATCTAACACCCATTGAGTTCGTGTTGATCATGTTTTGCTCTAGGGAGAGTTTTAGTCAACGGATATGCTACATTGAGATCCATATGTACTTTACAAATCTTTATATCTCCATCCTTGACATGCTCATGGATGGAGTGAAACCGCGCTTAATATGCTTGGAATGCTTGTGAGACCTTGGCTCTTTGGCATTGGCAATGGCACCATTGTTGTCACAATAGATCACCATTGGGTCCAACGCGTTTGCCACCACTCCTAGTTCGGATATGAACTCCTTCATCCAAATCGCTTCCCGAGCCGCTCGGCAAAGCAACATATTCGCCTCCGTTGTTGATCCTGCTACCACAGGTTGTTTGAGCTCCTCCAACTAACCGCTCCGCCATTCATGAGAAATACGTATCCGGATTGAGACTTAGAGTCATCCGGATCGGTGTCAAAGATAGCCAACATAACACTTAGCATTTAGCTCCACCTTCAGATACAAGAAACATATCCTTAGTTCTTCGTAAGTACTTAAGGATATTCTTGACCGCTATCCAAAGGTTCAACTCGGATCCGATTGGTACCTACTAGTCAAACTAATAGCATGTGCCACATCCGTCTTGTACATAGCATGGCGTATTATAGAGCATATGGTTGAAGCATAAGGGACTTTGTCCATTATCTCTTTCTTCCGTCAAGCCGGACTTTGAGTCTTACTCAATGTCTTGCCTTGCAACATAGGTAAGAACCCTTCTTACTTCCGCCCATTTTAAACTTCTTTAAAATCTTATCAAGGTATGTACTTTGTGATAGCCCTATTAGGCGCCTAGATCTATCTCTATAGATCTTTATGCCTAATATGTATGACGCTTCACCTAGGTCCTTCATTGAAAATTTGCTGTTTAGATAACTTTTAACACTGTTTAAAAGATCTATATCATTTCCGATCAATAATATGTCATCCACATATAATATCAGAAATGCCACATTGCTCCCACTCACTTTCTTGTAAATACAAGCTTCTCCATAAGTTTGGACAAATCCAAAATCTTTGATCACCTCATCAAAGCGGAGATTCCAACTTCGTGATGCTTGCTTCAATCCATAGATGGATCGCTGAAGCTTGCACACCTTGTTAGCATCCTTAGGGTCGACAAAACCCTTTGGTTGTATCATATACAACTCTTCTTCAATATTACCATTGAGAAACGCGGTTTTGACATCCATCTGCCATATCTCATAATCAAAATATGTAGCAATTGCTAACATAATCCTAACTGACTTTAGCATCGCTACGGGAGAGAAAGTCTCATCGTAGTCAACTCCTTGAATTTGTCGAAACCCCTTTGCGACAAGTCGAGCTTTATAGACGGTCACATTACCATCAGCATCAGTTTTCCTTTTGAAAATCCATTTGTTCTCCACGGCCTTTCGGTCGTGAGGTAATTCCACCAAGTTCCAAACTTGATTTTCATACATGGATTCCATCTCGGATTTCATGGCTTCTAACCATTTGTTGGAATCCGGGCTCATCATTGCTTCTTCATACGTCGCAGGGTCATCATTTTCATCAACCATGAAATTCATGACAGATTTCCTGACAGCTCGGGAGTCGACGCGTCTGCTTGACTGCGAGGTTCGGTAGTACTCTTTTGGAGTTTCATGATCATTATCATTAGTTCCCTCTTCAACAGGTGGAGCCAACTCCGAACAACTTCCGGCCAAGGCTACTCGCCATACTTTGAAGAGAAGTTTCCACAACCTCTTGAGTTCTACCTTCCGACTACTCACACCTTTCGCGAGAAACTCTTTCTAGAAAGGATCCATTCTTGGCAACAAAAACCTTGCCCTCGGATCTGATAGAAGGAATACCCAATAGTTTCTTTAGGGTATCCTATGAAGACGCATTTTTCAGCTTTGGGTTCGAGTTTATCCGTTGAAGTTTCTTCACATAAACATCGCATCCCCAAACTTTAAGAAATGACAGCTTAGGTTTGTTTCAAACCACAATTCATACGGTGTCTTTTCAACGGATTTAGATGGTGCCCATTTAAAGTGAATGCAGCAGCTTAGTGCATAACCCCAAAATGACAACGGCAAGTCCGTCGAGAGACATCATAGATCGAACCATATCTAATAAAGTACGATTACGACGTTCCGACACACCATTTCATTGTGGTGTTCGGCAGTGTGAGTTGTGAAACAATTCCACACTCTTTCATGTGAGTGCTAAACTCGTAACTTAGATACTCACCTCCATGGCTCGTAGAAATTTGATCTTTCTATTACGATGATTTTCCACTTCATTCGAAATTCCTTGAACTTTTCAAAGGTTTCAGACTTGTGTTTCATGAAGTATATATAACCGTATCTACTCAAATCATCCGTGAAAGTAACAAAATAACGATATCCACCTCGGCGACACACTCATTGGACCACATACATCGAATGTATGATTTCCAATAAATCATGCCTGTTCCATTGAACCGGAAACGGCGTTCTAGTCATCTTGCCCATAAGGCATGGCTCACATGTATCAAATGATTCATAATCAAGTGATTCCAAAAGTCCATCCGAATGGAGCTTCTTCATGCGTTTAACACCAATATGACCTGACGGCGATTACATATATGCGGATATATCATCATTAAGTTTAATCTTTTAAGCAGCAACATGATTAATATGTGTAACATTATCATCGAGATCTAATAGAAATAAATCATTCATCATCGGTGCATGACCATAAAAGATTTCATTCATATAAATGGAACAACCATTGTTCTCGATTTAAATGAATAACCACTTGCATCAAACACGATCCAGATACAATGTTCATGCTCGGTCAGGCACCGATAACATTTATTCAAGTTTATAACTAATCCCGACGGTAAGTGGAGGCAGCGTTCGACGGCGATCACATCAACACTTGATCCATTGCCGACGCATCTTGACCTCACCCCTTGCTAGCGGTCGCTTGTTCATGACCACGATTCGAGTTACAAATATTAGCAAGTGAACCGGTATCAAATACCTGGTGCTCTGCGAGCACTAGTCAAGTACACATCAATAACATGTATATCATATATACCTTTTTGCCTTGCGGCCTTCTTGTCCGCCAGATACTTGGGGCGATTCGCTTCGATGGCGGTTCCTTACAATAGTAGCTTTTCGAGAATCAGACTTAGGTCCAACTGGGGTTTCTTTTCGGTAGCACAGCTTGCCGCCTTACTTCCTTCCGCTTTCCTTGTCTTTCTTGAAACCAGTGTTCCTATTGATCATCAACACTTGATGTTCCTTTTTGATCTCCACTTCTGCAGTTTTAAGCATTGATAGAAGCTCGGGGAGAGACTTCTTCATGCCTTGCATATTATAGTTCATCACGAAGCTCTTATAGCTAGGTGTCAAAGACTGCAGAACACGATGGATGCCTAAGTCAATGGGAATCGATATTCCCAAGGACACAAGCTTATCGGCGTAACCCGACATCTTGAGTACATGCTCACTAACGGAGCTGTGCTCTTCCATCATGCAGCTAAAGAACTTTTCTGAAGCGTTGTAGCTCTCTACAGCAGCATGTGTGTCGAAAATCATTTTCAACTCACCCATTGTATCAAATGCATTGCCGTTTTCGAAACGCTTTCGAAGTTCTGGCTCTAGCCCATACAATATGCCGCAATGAACTAAGTTGTGGTCCTCCTGACGAGTCTGATAGACATTCTTCTCCTCGTCAGGGGCATCATCAAAAGGTGGGGGTCCTAATGGCGCTTCTAGCACATATTGCTTTTGTGCAGCAGAGAGGAGAATCCTCAAATTCATGGCCCATTCGGTAAAGTTGCTACCGTTCGTTGCTAGTTTCTCTTTCTCCATGAACACATTGAAATTAAAAGTAGGTGGTGCCATCTACAACAGAATTTGTAAAGTTTAGACTAAGTGTATGATAGATTGAGTTCAACTAATCTATATTACGAATGAACTCCCACTCAAAAACGACATCCCTCGTGCCTTTTTGGTGATTACATGAACCAAATCCACTACACCAAGTCCGATCATCACGTGAGTCGGTATAGCTTCAAAGGCGAGCATCAAATGGGCATCATATCAACTATATGACTCATGCTTAACCTTTCGGTCCGTGTTCCGACGCCATGTCTGTACATTCTAGGCTCGCCAAGTTAGAACCTTAGTATTCGCGTGTGTAACTGTTTTACACCCGAAATATGGTCGTGGATCCAAGAACACCCGATCATCACGTGATGTCTTGGAGCGACGAAAACATAATCGGTGCATACTAAAGGAAGAACACATTCTTATCTTGATATTTAAATGAGGGATCATATAAGATGCTATCAAACATCATATGTTTATTAGTGAAATTATATGGTTCCCGCAGATGATCTCTATCATGTGCATCGTGGTATGATCACTATCATACCTATATGTGTAAATCCAAGGTCTATGGATTTTACACGCTATGTGTGTTGTAAGAGTATCATCTCATACTTCTACTTACAACACTACCATATCATAACACTAGCCCAGCAACAATCTAAACTAGACGCCTCTAATTTATCCATTGCAAGTTTTACGTGGCTTAGGGCTTTCGAGATAGAACCGTTCTTACCTACGAACATGAACCACAACAAGGATAATAAAATTGTTGACAACTCGCTTGCAAAATAGATATTGACTATAGTAGGAGAGACAGACACCCGCTAGCCACTTATGCAAACTAGTTGCATGTCAAGCGTGGAACAGGTCTCATGTGCGAGGACATGTAAAGTTTGTCCGGGCCGCTTCATCCCACTATGCCACCAATATCCAAAATTACAACAAAGGAGCAACAACATGATCAACATCGCCCACATACTTATATGTGTACTACCCGTGTAAAGTATCAACGCATAGATCCGGCTCTGATACCACTGAAGGGTTCGCAACATAGAAAACAAAAAATTTCCTACGATGTGAACTATATACCAAGATCTATCTACTAGATACAAACAACGGGCGGATGTATATCCATAGAGAACATACCCTTGAAGACCGACAAAGCTTAACGAGTTCAACTCGTGGTTGATGTAGACGATCTCTTGCCGATCTCAAGATCGAGAGGAAGTCCTAGCGCCGCAAATCAGCAGCGCATCCGTGCTCGCACACACGTTCGAGGCACCGAGCAACCTCCGCCTCCTCGCTCGGCGATGCAGCGAAGCACAACTCTTGCTTGCCGAATAGCCACCGGGAACATGTATCTCGCTATTCCGAGACCATGGGGGATAAATTCTAGAGGGGGAGAGAGATCCTTCACGAGGAGGTGTGTGAGACAAGTGAGGAGGGGGGCTCCTTTTATAGGAGGAGCGGGGGAACCCCAAGGGGGTGGCAGCGCATGGGGGCTTCCCCTTGCCCTCCCTCTTCATGTGGGTGGACACTCCACTCACAAATCTCCTTTAAATTCCCTCCACTCAAAAGTCCTCAAATTCCCATTAAATTTCCACCAAATTTAATGCAAACTCTCATTAAATAAAACTCTTTTATTTTATTCAGAAATTTGTCAATTACTTTAATGACAAACATTCACAAATAACCCTTGCTAGAATTCTATTTCACATGCATAACCACTTTATGCAATTTCACCCAAAAACTGTTTGGTATCTAGTGAAATAAATTATGCGCTTGTTCATTCTTTTCGGCATGAAACATTTGCTCCAATTGGATGTCGGTGTCTCTTAAGTGTGTCACCCTACGGTTCGTGAATAATGCGGACATGATCGAGACCCTCTCGGATCAATAATCGAAGCGGGATCCGAGACCCATCTTGACTCCCACACATTCAACGATGACTTTCTTGTGATCGCTTAACCTTTTACGCCAAGATCTTAATCCCTTTGTTTCATGATATATTACATGTCCGAGATTCGATCATCGGTATCTCCATACCTAGTTTGATCTCGTTACCGACATGCACTCTTTTCTCGTTCCTGTGATATAACATTCTAGTGATCAAATCACTTGCTTGCAAGCTAATCAATGTGATATCACCGAGAGGGCCCAGAGTATATCTATCCGTCATCGGGATGAACAAATTACACTCTCGATCCATGAGCCTCAACATAACACTTTATTAGTTCTGAATCCATCTTTATAATCAACCTACATTACGGTGACGCGTTTGATGTTATCAAGAAACTCTTCCGGTGTTAGTGATTAACATGATCTCATGGTCTAAGGATTAGGATCACTTCGTAAGTTGTTATAGCAATATAAACTCAATGACTTTGATCGTAATGCTATACTTCGGATGAATGTTCATCACACCATTACACTAATGTTGTGATCCCGTTATTAACAACATCCAATGTCCATGATCAGGAAACCTTGATCATCTTGTTAATCAACGAGCTAGTTTATGAGAGAGGCATAACTAGGAACTTTCTGTTTGTTTATTAAACACACATGTATTAACGTTTCTGTATTAATACAATTATAGCATGTAAAATAAACATCTATCATATACTTGGAATACACATAATAAACACTTTATTATTGCCTCTGAGGGCATATTCCCTTCATGTTGATTATAAGTGGATCCTATCATTACATGCTTATTTGGCTAAGTAGGGTTTTAGGCTCATTTGCAGAAAGCAATAATTTATCCTATCTTTTCAAAACATTTTCATATTTTGTCAAATCTTTCTGAACTCCTTGGTAAAACCCCAAGTGTTTCAAGTCTTTGTTAAAAATCTCTTGAGCTCCTTGGTAAATCCCCAAGTGCTTCAAGTTTTTATCAAAATCTCTTGAGCTCCTTGGTAAATCCCCAAGTGCTTCAAGTTTTTATCCAAATCTCTTGAGCTCCTTGGTACCCCCAAGTGCTGCAAGTCTTTTGTTATCACTTTAAAGTTTTTCTTTTAGAAATTGGAATGTCGAGATTTCCCATAGCTTCAAGCTTTAGTTGCTCAGTATTGTCCATAACCGGGGACACGGCTAAGTACTTAGATTTTATTATCTTCTGGAGAAGTTGTACACTTTACCCACATGACACAATCTCATCTTGTTGCCACCAGTGGCCGCTGGATAGGTACTCACCAAGATGGAGTACTGGCAGATTGAGAATGTGACGAAGTCTTTCCAGAGGGTCCTCCCATACACCATTGCTAGCTTGTCTTCAGACACCCATGTAGGGTTTCGAGTTCCCTCATTTTCAGTGACCTGAAGACAATGCATGGGTCTTCCCAATGTAGTTGACCAAGCCAGAGCCATATGTAGCATGTGGCTGTACACGAAAGCCACAATTGGAGAAACATGTTCAATCTCTAAGTTCCTGGGTGGTTTTCTTTTGGTGCACAACACAAAGAGATTTCCATAGACATGGTTCCTTTTGTTGTCACCTTATCCAAAACCCAAAGTATCCTTGTCCACCCAGGTGGTTCATTGAGTACTTGTTTTATTATATAAATCACAAGTCTTTTCTCATCTTTATAAAATCTCAACATGTATCTCTTCTCAAAATATGTAGCATGGCTAAGCATTTTACAACTACATTGTCTTCACTAAGGAATATATAAGGGGAATCCTATTAGGATTTAGCATAGCATAAGTATAGAAATTCTTTTCATGCATGTTTCAAAATCCACTAAGTATAATGAAAATAGTAGGACTTTAGATGATAGTGTCACTTGCCTTTTTGGTAGGGAATGTTGGTTCACTTCTTGATCTTGCTAGTTTCACACTTTTCTAACTTCACTACAAATCAATCAAGCAAACACTATATTAACTAGCATTCCAACCAATAATCAATCAAACAAATTAACACACATAAAATAATAGAAACCAAGTCATGCATGCAAGCATGCAAAAGATAGTTTTATTTGCAAAGGTGGTTTCTACTAGGCTCTACACATTGCAAGGTTCAAAGTGGTCATTTTATAAAGTGGCAAAGTCATTTGCAAAAGGGTTTTACCTATAAACCATTTTTAAAATCCAATCATTATTTCATGTGGTGGAAAATGTTTTTATCAAAGCAACAATTTTATATTGTTCACCAAATAAGTTTTTGACTCACAAAGCTTGGTGTTTTGGGTCAGTAGGTTTGAATCAAAACATTTTCCAAAGGTTTTTCTCAAAAAACATTTCCATAACAAAATCAACATTTTTATTTGACTAGAAATAGGCTAATCCAAGTTTTTATTCCTAATCTACACAAAATCCATTTTTAAAACCATGGGTTAGTTCCTAGGGTCAGTAGGTTCACAACAAACCAATTTGCAAAGATTTCAACCTCAAAAACATTTTAGAATAATTTTTATCACCTAATCAAGCATACAAATGTTTCTGCAAAAACAAACATTTTACCAGAGGCTTTTTACTAAACAAATTGCATGGTTGTCTAGGGCTGGTTCCACTGATTCCATTGATATAAAGTTTGCAAATTTTGGACATGTGTATCAAAAGTTACAAGGGTTTCAAGTTTGCATCTAAATCTGATTTCAAAATTCTGTTTTAAATCGTCTGGTGCCACGCGGCGTGATGCTACTGGTCGATACCGATTCGGGTGGATCGAGTGATGCTGGCCGTAGGATTAAACTAACAACGCATGGCACAGATAGATCGATACCCCTTCGGCTAAGAATCTATCGCGTGCGTACGATTAAGATCCAACGGCGCGCAGCACGCTTGCCATCTAGTGGCGGCGCTGGCGGTGGCAAACGGCGGCGCACGCTCAGACGGTAGGCTAGCGGCGGTTCTAGGAAGCAAGGAGGGAAGGGGAGGTGCTCACCGGGTTCTTGAGGCCACGGTGAAGCTCGAGGTGGTGTTGGTCTGGCGAGGGGCGCACTGGAGCGAGAGTAATCGTTCCCCGGAGTCGTCGTCGGCGTCAGATGGTTCTGTTCGTGGTCGGGGTCGACGCTACAGATCACGAGGGGGCAAATAGAGAGCATGGTTATATGCGCAAGGTCAAGGCGATGACGCGTGCGTGAAGGAAAGGGCTCGGGGTGGTCGGTTCTTACCAGGAAACATCGCCGGAGATAGTAGCAGACGCGGCGGCGCTCAGTCGAGGTGGTTGCCGATGTTCTGGGGCGCCCGCGGTTGAACGGATGGCATAGAGAGAAGCGTCAGAGGCTGGGGATTAAGCTCGTGTGGTTGGGGAGGTGAGGGGCGGCAGTGGTTCGCCGGAATTTACTGGAGATGCTCGTCGGAGCAGTGGCGGTGCTGCTTCGATTCAGGGCAGCCTGGTGGCGCTCGTGCAACGGGGTTTGAGGGGAAAGGAGGAGAAGGCGCAGGCGTTTAATACCGCGGGGTCGCAGGGGGAGTAATGGCCGTTAACAGCGCGAATTGATCGCCGGAGTAAAGGACAGGAAACGGCGAGGAGGAATCAGCGCGGCTTGAAGACGATGAACAGGAGAGGTGGGACCTTGCTGTCAGCGGGGAAGTGAGAGGGAAAGAGGGTCCACTCGTCAGTCGCTTTGCGCGTGTGTGTTTAGGTAGAAAACGCTTCGCGCGTGGGGGAAAGAAGCTGGGCTGGAGTTGGGCTTCCTGGGCCAGGTGGGTTGGGTCAGGTTTGTTTTCATTTTTTTCTTTCTGAATGCTTTTTCTTTTTCCAATTCTATTTTCTGTTTTGAAATTCAAACAACCAATCAAGCATTCAAATCAATTCAAACATTCACCACACTTGTATTGGGTTTTGGTTCTGTTTATCAACAACACTCCATGTCCCAAAATAATAAAATATTTTTTTAGGGTCCATTTATAACTAAATAAAATGGACATTAGTTATTAAATTAAACGGGTTTTAATTTATTTAAAATCTCCATTTGAAATCCAAATATTTTCAAAACCAAATCAGTAGGTTTTATTTGAAAATAAAGAGTACTTGGAAAACTGGTTTAAATTAAATAAATAAGTTTTGATGTTTAATTAAAATAATGAAACTTTTATTTTAATAAACTTGGATATTAAATCCTTATTATTTTATTTTAAATAAACCTTTACTATTTTTATCAAATAGAAATATTTTATTTCAAAGGCTTGGCCAAGTTTTAATTTGGCTCTTTAAAACAATATTTTTTTTATAATCCTATCCTTTGCTTTTGAAAACCAAATCTTTTTATTAAAAGATCCAAAATAGTAATTCCAAATATTTAAATTTTTCTTTATTAATTGTTTAACTTTATAAATCCTTTTAGGATTTATTTGATCAAAATAGGTTTGAAGGTTTCCAATTGGAATCAAAAAGTTTCTTCTCACCCTGAAATTCAACAAAGTTTTAATTTATTCATTTATTTTTCACATTACAAGATTTGGAAAATCTTGGGATGTGACAGCTGCCATATTGCTCATAGCTTATGTGCCTCAAAGGTTGTGGTCACGGATATCTAAGTTCTTGTTGAACCAAGTCAGCCAGATAAACAATCAAATACTGAAATTTGAGAGTAAATCATTATTGTTTGACAATGATGAACCGACTACATGCAAAGAAGCGACGATGGGCCCTGACTCTGTCAAATGGCTTGAAGCCATAAAATCCGTGATAGTTCCATACACGAGAAATCAAGTTTTGAACTTGGAAGGCCCTCCGGAAAGGTGTAAGAAACCTATCAGTCGTATTTGGATCATTAAATAAACAGACATGGATGTTTCACATCTATGAAATAGTCGACATGTCATAAAGTATTTTATGACAATGTTCAAGGAGTTGACTATGACAAGATTGGATCTTTCATAACGATATTTAGTCTGGATGGATTAAAGTAGCAATCACTACATATAATTTGGTATATGGTAGATGAATAAACAAAACAAAGTTCTTCTAATAGAATGGTTACCTAGGACATGTACATGACATGATCCAAAGGGTTTTGTTAATTCAAAGGATGCTAAAATGGCATGCAAACTTAAATGGTTGAAGTAAGCATCGCGGAGTTGGAATCTTCACCGTGATGAAAAGGAGTTTTCATCAGGAGACGATGAAGATGCTTGCATTTGCAAGAAATTAAGTGGGAGCGTTGAGACATATTTATAATACATTATGTGGAGGACATCTTGTTGATTGGAAATGATGTATATTTTATTGACAAATGTTAAGAATTTCATTTTGATGAAAGACTTAGGAAAAACCCGAATATTTAGCATGAATGTCTATAGTGGATAGACTATGACGCTAATATGGTTATGCCAAACGTACATATATGAGATATTGAAGGAGTTCAATATAGAAACGACAAGAAACGGTTCTTATCGCATGGAAAAGAATTGAATCAAGATTCAAGTGTATCGACACTTGATAAGTGAAACAAGATTCAAGTGCTTTGACAGTTGATGAGTGAAACCACAAGAATGATTTGATCAATCATACCATGATATGTACACATCCAGATATGTCCTATGCTCTAAGTGGTATGAGCATATACCAGAATGAATCATAAAATGATCATTGGACGATAGTAAGGATATTATTATGATCTTTAGAAAGAACTAAGAATATATTTGTGTAGAGGTGACAAACAAATAGTTCATTGTAAAGCATTACATTGATACTAGTTTTGTCACCAGATACAAATTAAGTTTATCTCAATTTAAACTATGGGTGGCACAATGTAATAGAAAGGAGATTCCATGATGGATTTGGATGTATTCCAAAGTTAAAACATTGTGGTGAATACTACAACAATAAGGCTAAGTATATGATTGCTATAGTAGCAGCAAAGGAGGGCATTTGTGTCAAGTAGTTTGTTATAAAACTAAGGTGTGGTTCGCAATGGGCTGACACTAAAGATATATTGTATGACAATTGTATCGACATGATTTAACCCCAAGGAACTAAAGGTCTCACCAAAAGAACAAATTTATACAATGTCATCTCATTGGAGAATGAGTGATGCGTGAAGACTCAAAGACATGCAAATACATACGGACCTGAAAGTGTCAGATCCGTAGATTATGTTAACCACTTGCAGTTGCGTATATGGAACACCAGAAAGCCATAGGTGTTCAATACGCAAAGTTTTCAAACTAGATTATTGTCTCTAGTGCAAGTGGGAGACTGAAGGGAATATGACCAAGAGGCAATAATAAAGTGGTTATTATCGTATTCCTTATTTATGATAAATGTTTATTTTGTATGGTATAATTGTATTAATACGGAAACATTAATACATGAACAAAAAGGAAGTTCCTAGTTATGCCTCTCTTATAAACTAGCTCGTTGATTAACAAGATGATCAAGGTTTCCTGATCATGGACATTGGGTATTGTTAATAATGAGGTCACAACATTAGTGTAATGATGTGATGAACATTCATCCGAAGTATAGCATTATGATCAAAGTCATTGAGTTTATATTGCTATAACAACTTACGAAGTGATCCTAATCCTTAGGCCATGATATCATGTCAATCACTAACACCGGAAGAGTTTCTTGATGACATCAAACATCACACCATAACTGGGTGATTATAAATATGGCTTCATAACTACTAAAGTGTTATGTTGAGGCTCATGGATCGAGAGTGGAGTTTGTTCATCCCAATGATGGATAGATATGCTCTGGGCCCTCTCGGTGATATCACATTGATTAGCTTGCAAGCAAGTGATTTGATCACTAGAATGTTATATCACGGGAACAAGAAAAGAGTGCATGCCGGTAACGAGATCAAACTAGGTATGGAGATACCGATGATCGAATCTCGGACATGTAATATATCGTGAAACAAAGGGATTAAGATACTAGCATAAAAGGTTCTGACGATCACAGGAAAGTCATCGTTGAATGTATGGGGGTCAGTATGGATCTCCAGGTCCCGCTTCTGATTATTGATCGGAGAAGGGTCTCGATCATTTCCGCATTATTCGCGAACCATAGGGCGACACACTTAAGGGACACTGACATCCAATTGGATCAAAAGTTTCATGCCGGAAAGAATAACAAGCGCAGGAATTTATTTCACTAGACACCGAAACTATTTCGGTTGAAATTGCCGAAACTGGTTCTACATGTGAAATTGAATACTAGCAAGGGGTTTTATGTGATTTTTTGTTAATTAAAGTAATTAACAAAATTCTGAATAAATAAATAAAAGAGTTTTATTTAAATGAGAGCTTGCATTAAATTTGGTGGAAATTTAATGCATGTGAGTGGATTTTTGATTGGAGGCTCTTTCATGGGAGTGGAGGCTTTTCATTTTGAGTGGGAGCTCCACCCACATGAATGTGGAAGAGGTGGGGCAGCCACCATGGCTGGCGCCATGCCCCTTGGGGTGCCCCCCTCTCCCTATAAAGGGCCCCCCTCTCCTCCTCTCAAAGCACACCTCCTCGCGAAGGATCTCTCTCCCCCCTTTAGAATTCCCCCATGGTCTCGGATCAGCGAGATACATGTTCCCGGTGGATTTTTATGGAAGGATTTGTTGCTTCCGCTGCTTCGCTGGACCGAGGGCGCAGAGGTTGTCGGGGTACCCGGACGTGTGTGCAATCACGGATGCACCACTACTTTGTGGTGCTGGACGTGATGGTGCTGGACTGGTTGGACCAGATGGACTTCATCACGATCTTGAGATCGGCAAGCGTTCGACTACATCATCCACGAGTACAACCTCGTTAATGCTATACGGTCTTCGAGGGTATGTATTCTATGGATGTATATCCACCCATTACTTTTATCTAGTAGATAGATCTTGGTGCTTTGTTCCCATCGTAGGAATTTTTTGTTTTCTATGCTGCGAACCCTTCATCAGCTTGTCCCTCATAGAGTAGCAAATAGATGCATAGGACACCTTCAAAGTTCATAAGGGTGACTAGAAACAATTAGCACAATAACAAGTAATATCACAATATGCATCAATCAATAAGCTTTGGAACACTGCACACAGAATGACAACTATGCTCTCTTAATGGTGCCTAAAGGTTGAAGGTGGAGACTCAAATAATGGTGGAAGAAAGGCCTTTATAAAGGAAGCAGGGACTTCAAGTTTCAAAAAGAGCTTCCAAAAATTATGGTACTTGTTAGCTTTCAGCCCTCATTGCCCCTATCATAAGAATCTTGAAGTGATTAAGGTTAAAGTGACAAAGATGGAGTATATGCTTGACGAAGTATAAGTTGGCAATCTCAAGTCCCTTGAATACGAGGGACACACCTCATGCTACTCAACTTTAGTCACCTGTAAGTTCTTGTCATTGTAAGTATTTGCATATCATTGAGAACCGCCAATGGGGTACCCCTTGCACATGGTACAGGAGTTATCCCATAACCAAAATGACAAGGCAAGCAGACAATGAGCATCTCAGCAATCTTCTTATTTACCATGGGAATATGGTGTTTTTTCTCTCTTTCCTCTTTTCTCAATGTGTCTCTCTTTTTTTATAAGAAGAATGCTTCATAGATGTCACTATGGTGATGCTGCAAGTTTCCACCATAATTAGGCATGGCTTAGGCTAGCGGCCCACGCGTTTCTCTAACACAAAATACAAACTCCATGGACTTACAAGTTCCTTTTTATTTCACACCGGTGACATCCATTGACAAAATAACATGATATCAACTCAGTACAAAGTACAAGTGCAATGTTGAAAACGTTCCCCGTGATAGCACGGTTCTGCTAATTCCAACGTATAAGTGCAAGCGTATACAACATAGAAGACACAATGGTTCAAGTTTATTAGGGGCAAAGAATATAAAGTGTGCCATCAAGTTTGTGAGGGCTTTAATCACTAAGTTTTTACATAACAAAATAGTTTTTAATTGGAAGATAGCTGAAAACAAGAATATACTTGGAATGGTGTAACACACCATGCATAGGAGTTTATAGTGGACACTTTGGAATAACTTGGTTTCTTGGGAGTTGGAAGCATGAGTATAACTTACTCGTACAAGTGGAGGCTAGCAAAAGACTGGGAGCAACCAACTAAGAGAGCATAATGGCCATAATCATGCAGAGCAACAAAGCATTACTAATCAAAGCATAGAGTGGTACTACAAGTCAAGGACTAAATGATCATAGAGGCTATGGTGACTTGTTCATAGTCATAACATGGTGTGCGCATGTGCCAAGTCAACCCAAACAAAGCATCAAAGGAGAATACCACAATAATATGCTTTTGTATGCTAAAAACGCATAATTTCTTTAAGGCACACTAAGCAATCCCAATTTTTTGGAACAAGACATGCTACAGCAATAATCATTAAGCATAAGGTCAAAACAACGCCTAGCATGTCATGCTAAAGTCTAAGTCACAGTCAATGCAAGCTCCTCTTGCACTTACAAGCAAGAACTTACTACTCCTTTCCAACACCAATCAACCTATTTGAAACAACTCACAAAGATAATAATCAATAAAGACCAGTGAGCTTGTCTCACAAATCCACAAAAAATAACCAAAAAGTTCTAAGCTGAAAGCACAAGAAAACTAAGGCTAAAACAGTGCTAGCAAAAGAGAACACTCACAAAACAATAAGAGTGAAAACTAGAGTGTTCTAGGCAATGAAAACAGAGTGTGTCTATCTTCAAAATAAGTGTGGTGTAACCAACAGACTTACTCAAGCAAACTAAGCAAACGAAAACCAAAAACGAAAACTAAGATGCTCTAAGAACAACCCAACAATGCATGAAACAATAAAAACGAAGTGTCTAGAAAGACCTGAGATTTTTATTGATGAAGAAGGGGATGCCTTGGGCATCCCCAAGCTTTGACGCTTGCACCTCTTGAATATTTATTGGGGTGACACGGGGTGGCATCCCCAAGCTTTATCTTTTGTCCATTCTTCATCTCATTACATCATTCTTTCTCTACACCTGCAAATTTTCCTTCATACAAAACTTCACACAATCTTCATTAGCAACATTAGTGTATTCAAAAGATATTAGACCTCTGGCAAAGCTTTGGAACAGCAAAACTTTTCACTAAAAACACATTCTACTTTAGCAACTCCTTCAAAAAGCTCAATTTCCCAAAAAGAACCCAAAAAGGAATCAATAAGAAGCAAATGCAAATAATGGCAGAAATCTGTCAAACAGACAAGCAGGTAGAAACCGATTTTTTCGAACATCTTCTGTTGCTCAAATCAAAAAGTGTGGAACTAAATAAAGTTAGCTAACATACTGCGGGATTTATTCGTAAAGTTTCAGCTCAATCTGAGTTATAGACACTCCTCACAAATTTTTATGGTGGATAACATAAATCTGTTTCGGGAACAACTCCCCAAATCTTACTTCCCTCTCATTAGAGGTCATTCTTGGCACAAAAGGAAACAAAAAGGATAAGGAGAGGTCATTAATGAAGTACTAATTTCCAAGACTCAAGGAAACTCTTGGGTTATGTTCCAACAAGTACTTTTCTTTAACACCTTTAAGTTAGACTTGATAGTTTGAGAAGATGCTCACATAAGAAATATGAATTGATTTAAAAGAGAGCACCAAGAAGCAAATTCAAAGAACATTTAAGTCTAACCCACTTCCTATGCATAGGAATCTTGTAAAGAAACAAGTCATGAAAGCACAAAGCAACAAGCATAGGAAAGCAAAACAAAAGCAACTTCAAAACTTTCAACATAAAGAGGGGAAACTTGATATTTTTGAGATACTTAAAACCAAGTTTCCCTCTCTCATAATAACTTTCAGTAGCATCATGAATAAAGTTAACAATATAACTATTAACTTTATAACTATCACATAAAACATTCTTATCATGAGCCACATGCATAAAATGATTATTACTCTCCTCATAAGAATAGCCATTCTTATTAATTGTAGTGGGAGCAAATTCAACAAAATAGCTATCATTGTTATTCTCATCACCATAATAATCAAATATAGGAGGCATATTGTAATCACAATAAATTTTCTCCTCAATAGTAGGTGGACTGAAAATATCATATTCATCATTGTAATCATCATATATTGGAGGTATAGTATCATCATAAGCAATAGAATAACTATCTTCCAAAGTTGGGAGACTAAAAAGATCATTTTCATCCAAACTAGCTTCCCCAAGTTTAAACGTTTCCATAGCATTAGCAACAATGGTGTCCAAAGAATTCATAATAATAACATTGCTATTAGCATGCAAATAAAGTTCCATAGGTTTTTTAATTTTCTCTTCAAACACTTCATGTCCTAACTCAAGATAAACACTATAGAGCTCTCTAATTTTTTTTGTTTTCCATTAAGCCTAACTAGTGAAAACAAGAAACAAAAAGACAAAATTGCAGAATATAAAGGAAATAACTTCGAGCACTCACACCAGAGGATGTGAGCACATTTTACCTTACCTCCCCAGCAACGGCGCCAGAAAAGAGCTTGATGTCTACGCACTTCTATTCTTGTAGAAAGTTGTTGGGCCTCCAAGTGCAGAGGTTTATAGAACAGCAGCAAGTTTCCCTTAAGTGGATTACCCAAGGTTTATCAAACTCAGGGAGGAAGTGATCAAAGGTATCCCCTCTCAAGCAATCCTGCAATCAAGATACAAGAAGTCTCTTATGTCCCCAACACACCCAATACACTTGTCAGGTGTATAGGTGCACTAGTTCGGAGAAGAGATAGTGAAATACAAGTGGTAACGGTGCTAGAAAATAGCTTCTGACTTGTTGTTGACGTGGGGTAACTGTCACATCCCAAGGTTTTCCAAATCTTGTAATGTGAAAATAAATGAATAAAATAAAACTTTGTTTAATTTTCAGAGCTAGAAGAAACTTTTTGAATTCAATTGGAACTTCAAACCCATTTGAATTAAATAAAATCCTAAAGTGATTCATAAAGATAAACATTTAATAAAGGAAATTAAAAATGTTTTGGAATTACTATTATTGGATCCTTTAGTAAAAGATTTGGTTTTCAAAAGAAAAGGTGGATTTATAAATAAGGATTATTTTGTAAGACAAATTAAACCTTGACAAAACTTTGGGAATTAAAACTTTTAGTTTGAATAAAAACAACAAAGGTTTATTTAAAATAAAATAATAAGGAATTAATATCCAAACTTTATTTAAATAAAAGGTTATACCAATTTAATTGAAACATCAAAACTTGTTAAATTGTTTAAAATAAGTTTTTCCAAATAGTTGATATTCACAAATAAAACCTACTAAAGTGTTTGGCTTTATATTAGATTTCAAAATAAATATCTCAATAAAATAAATCCTATTTGATTTAATAATGGAAGTCTATTATATTTAATTAATAGTGGACTCTAAAATAAAATGTTATTTTGTTTTAAAAATAAGTTTCCAAATATTCTTTATTTTCAAATACAACCCACTATTTTGATTTTGGAAAATATATGGATTTAAAATTGAGTTTGAAATAAATCAAATCCTAATTTGATAATTAGCAATGGACATTTATTTAATTAATAATGGACTTTATTATTTAAAAAAATTATGGATTTTAGATTTTGGTTCATGTTACTAAACAGAACTAATATTAATATTACAAAGTTTGAGTATTGTTTGAATTAATTTGAACCTTGTTTGATTGTTTGAAATTCAAAACAGGAAATAAATTAAAGAAAAAGGAATCAGACAGAAAAAAATAGAGCAGCCCAACCATCTAGCCCAACTCAGCCCAGGAAGCCCACCAACCAGCCCAGCTCCTCATTCCGCAGGAAAACATTTCACACCTCGCATCCAACCCGCACAGAGACCGACAGTGGGCCTCCTCCTCGTTTTCTTTCCCCACTGACAGGTAGACCCACCTCCACTGTTCTTCCTCCCCAACCACGCGACTCCTTCTTCCTCCCTCGACCATCGTTACCTGCTGTGATTCCGCGCGATCAATTCGCCATAACGCCGCGCCTTTACCTCGATTTAACCATGCTCGATAAAACGCCAACGCCTCCTCCTCCTTTTCCCCCAGACCACTCCTCCTCTCTGCCCTTAGGCTGTCGCCAATCTCGTCTGCACCACCGCCGTCTCCGACGAACTTATTCCCCGATTCCGGCGACACGACACCACCCCGAGCCACCCCGAGCACACTAGCAGACTCCCCACTCCCAGACAATCCTCCCAAGGTTGCTTCGACCGGCGCGGGCAGAACACCGCCCTCGACAAACTCCGAGCACCGCCGCGTCTGTCTCTAACTCCGGCGCGTTCCCCAGGTGAAATCTGACCGCCCCTCTACTTATCGATCACGCGAGCATCCTCGCCTTGGTTTTACGCACCTGACCATACTCCTGTCTTGCCTCCGCGTGACCTACAGCCTCGCCCTCAACCACGGCCACGCGCAACCGACGCCAGCTGGAACTCCGGCGAGCAATCCACTTCGCCCCCGTACGCCCCTCGACGAGATACTGACACGTTGAGCTTCCCCAGGCGTCTACGAGCACGGTGAGCCAACCCACTCCTCCTCTAGCTCCCTTTATCACCGAAACCGTCGCGAGCAGAGCCACGCCGCCGCGCAGCCGCCGTTAGCGCCGCCCGTTCCTGGCAAGCACCTGGTAGCCATAGGATCTTAATCGCATGGCCACGATAGATTGACTGAACGAAGGGGTACGCGTTGATCTGAGCCGCACCTGCCCTTTTTAATCCTGCGGTCCACGTTGTCAATCCGGACGAACCGGTACCGTCCAACCAGAGTGTGTCGCGTGTCACCTATTCCGTTTAAAACAGATTTTTGAATCAGAATTATTTGCAACCTTCAAACCCTTGTAACTTTCAAACCACACGTCCAAAAATTACAAATTTTATATCAATGGATTCAGGAGAACAAGCCCTAGCCAACCATGGCCTTAGTTTCAAAAATAGTATCTGTTAGATTGTTTGAAATTGCTGATCCTTTTGTATGCTTGTTTAGAGTAGGAAAATTGTTTAAAATTGATTTTGGGATTAAATCTTTTACAAAATGGATTTGTGTGACCTTACTGACCCTAGGAAACAACCCTTGGTGTTAAAAATGGTTTTGGTAAAATTTAGGTTGGATTACTTGACTTAGTCATTTTCTAACCAAATAAAAAGAATGGTTTTTATGGAAATGACTATGGGAAGAAAACTTTAAAGAAAATGATTTTGATCAAACCCACTAGTCCCAAACCACCAAGTCCTAAGAATTAGCAGCCTTTGGTGAAGACTTAAAAGTTATGGACTTGATAAAACTAAAGTTTCCCCACATAAAATGATGATTGGGTTGGAAATGGTTTAAAGATAAATCACATGTGCAAAATGACTTTGCCATCTTGGTAAATGACCAATTTGGAACTTACAAAGTTTAGAAAACTAGTAGAGACCATCCTTACCATAGAACCAACCATTGCATACTCATGCATGACTTAGAGTCCATTACTTGTGAGTGTAGAATGTTGTTTGAATATTGGTTTGGAATGTTAGTTGATTTGGTGTTTGCTTGATTGACTTGTAGTGAAAATTAGCAAAGTGTGAGACTATCAAGATCAAGGAGTAAACCCTCATTCCCTGCCAAAAAGGCAAGTTACACTATCATTCAAATGACCTACTATTTTCATTATACTTAGTGGATTCTGAAAATTTGCATGAAAAGATATTTTATACTTATGCTATGATAAATCCTAATAGGATTCCCAATACACTCCTTAGTGAAAATATTGAAGTTGTACATGCTTAGCCATGCTGTGTTTTGAAAAGAGATACATGTTGAGATTTTACAAAGGTTGAGAAAAGACTTATGTTTTACATAATAAAACAAGGACTCAATGAACCACCTAGGTGGTGGATACTTTAAGTTTTGGAGAAGGTGGCAACAAAAGAAACCATGTCTATGGAAATCACTTTGTGTTGTGCTCCAAAACAAAACCACCTAGGAAACTTAGAGATTGAACATGTTTCTCCAATTGTCGCTTTCGTGTGCAACCACATGCTATTATGGCTCTGGCTTAGTCAACTACATTAGGAAGACCCATACATTGTCTTTAGTTACCGGACATGGGGATCTGGAATGCTTCATGGGGGCTGAAGGCAAGCTAGCAATGATGTATGGGAGTACCTTTTGGAAAGACTTAGTCGCCACACTCTCGACTGCAGGTACTCCATCTTGGTGAGCACTAACCCAAAGAGCCACTGGTGGCAACAAGATGGGATTGTGTCATGTGGGTAAAGTGTACTCCTTCTGCAGAAGTTAATAAAATCTAAGTACTTAGCCGTGTCCCCGGTTATGGACAATACTGAGCAACTAAAGTTTGAACTATGGGAGATCTCGACATTCTAATTTCTAATATAAAAACTTGATGCACTTGGGGGTACCAAGGAATTCAAAGAAATTTGTTAAGCTTGTTGCACTTGGGAAGTTACCAAGGTGCTCAAGAGCTTGATGTACTTGGGGTTACCAAGTAGCTCAAGATATTTTGACAAGGACTTGAACACTTGAGTTTCTACCAATGAGTTCAAGGGATTCTTGGAAAAGAGATTTGATAAAGGACTTAAAACCCTTTTTGAAAAGATAGGATAAAATATTGCTTTATGCAAACAAGCCTTGAACTCTACTTAGCCAAATATGCATATAATGATAGGATCCACTCTTATATACGTAGAAGTGAAGCTTGCCAATACAATTCAAATGTATTGACCCTTGTGGCTGTAACTTGTAATGTTGCAGGTTGATTGTTTTAAAATGAAGATTGTTTGATTGACTAGGACTACAAAATCTACAACCAACATCTGCCTGTGGCACTTCGAAGATGAAGGACCCATGACTATCAACTCTAAGAGTCGGGTAGGGTGATCAGTCCATCCCGGATCCAACTATCAACTCTATACATGGGTAGGAGAATCAGGCAACTCAACTCTCGAGATTCAGACTGAAGATCTCCTTAGGTGGTATCCGGAACAAAGGGATGATGCCAGCAGGAATCGTATGAAAGACACAATGATTAGGTTCTGCGATGGTTCCATTGGCATGAACAACACATGCTCAAGGTATACTCCAATTTCACCAATGCTCGTCCTTCTCATATGTTTTTCAACGACACGGATATCCGGCAAGGAACACATATGGATACAGATCTCAAGAACAAAAGATCAGATGAAGGGCACAATAGTCCCGCCGCAGATTGATGATCGTAGCACCTCCGTTACAAAAGGGAGAAAGCGAAACCCTAAAGGTACGACGGAAACCCAACCACGAGAAATCCTGGACTCGAAGAAAAGATAAGAGAGTAGGTGCAAAACACGTCGAGGTAAGAGGAGAACAGCAGAGGGGTAAGGAATAAAATCAGACCTAATCAGAACTATCCAACCGATTTTCGAAAATAGTTTTGACACTCTACTTCGGCCGTTAGCTAGGTTATCCTACAGGCTGGACTTGTGGGGTATCGAATCGCTGAGCTCGATACCACTCAGAACACCCTCAGATCGGACCTATGCAAGTTTGGGCAAAATTCACCAAACCCGCATAGAAACGATTCAAAGGTGCCACCAGCACTTTAAATGCGGTGGAAAAGCGAAGTAATAACATTACACAACAGTCCTCGATGGGACCCACAAAAGATATATATATAGCGACTCGAGAGAGCCAAGAATACGGAGATAATATACAAAGATCCAAATCACCTTGAAAGCGATAGAGCGTCCACTACGGACAAGATGCAAATGGGGCTAAGAGCCACGAAGAATAACCAATGGCGTCCATAACCCCGCCTGTGCCAAGCCGGAAGGGTAACCCCGCTAACGACGTCGATCTCAAACCGCTTAACAAAAGGGTGCCGACAAAGGGCAAACAGAAAACAAAGAAGGAGCGTCCAAGATCGAGGCCAAGACACGGCGAGGCTAGAATTCGCGGTCCTCGCCTACATAGGTATGGTGGATCAAGGCGGCAAAGCATGCACTAAACAACCTATAGAGACTCGATACAATGGCGGTTATCGAGAGGGGTGAGAATGACCTATCCGGATCCAACTCGAAGCTAACACCAAACAAACCCATCTGGTGTTTCCCCTCGAGACCAAACGAGGAAGTCATCCGAGGAACTCACACGGCGCAGTTTTAATTATTCGTTATAGTTGTGGTACTTTACTAGTCGGTTTAGATAATCGTCACGATAAAATAAACATGGGCACTTTTAGTTAGTCATTACGTTATAGTGGCAGACTTACTAGTCGACACAGATAGCATGAGATAAACCCAAAACCCAGCAGTTGTTGGTACTTTTATTCAGCCATTTCGCTAGAAGTTGCAATACTTACTAGTCGTACAATTGTCGCAAGTTACCAAACAAGCAATTGTGGCGTATTAATTAGCCATTCCATTATAGTGAAGCTGATTACTAGTCATTATAAGTCAAATTTATAACAATAAACTTTAGTTATGCTTGTCTATGATCGAGATATCATGTCCAAGTCGTCCATATCCGCGGACACGGCTTTCAGAAAGTTTTTACCCGGCCGGGGTGCACCAATAGCAACACACACTCGATCAACCTCGGAAAAACCAAATCAAAACCCAACGAGGCTTTCACGACTGAACAATCACAAGATTCAGAAATATTTCAGGGGGCCACCCCTTAGAGTAGAATCCGCAACGGAGTAAGCAAGCTCCGAGACGGCCTCAAGGTTATGGGGACGGCTGTGAACGACTGGGAACCCGAAAGTGTGGCTGGGCTTGTCGACACCGCGGAAACGGGCCATTATTTCCTAAACAGTACAGTGTGCACCTCGCACAATCGTAAATAAAGCGGTAAACATGGCATAAGTACAGGATAGTAAGAACACCTCAAACTAGTTTGTGGCCCCAAGAAATAAGACGGAATCAAGCTCTGGCCCAGGGGGTCCCATATACCTCCCGGATGTGGATAGCGCGATAAATCAAGGAACAGGTATCAAGTACTCGGGGTCTTACGGGACACAAGTGGGCGTTCGGAAACCAAATATTATCTATCACCCACCGATGCCTCTGCTTATTCAATTTTAGTTGTTAAGCAGAAAGTAAAGTGACAATAAGTAAAACTAGAATTCATCTCCAACATCAACATGCGGCAATGCATCAGCAACTGTGGCATATGACGACACACATCAGCACTTGAGCAAGCCACTACGACGCGCAAGTCCATCTATCTACCAAGCAACAGGTAATAGGGTGTATCCAAGGCAATATAGGCTGCAAGGGATTTCACAGGTACGGGAACTAAAGCATCGCAACACAGATAGCAATAGATCAACAGGAAGGAAGTAAATACTATAAAAGTAAGATAGGTAGAAAGGGGGAGATGCTCGCCTGAAAACATTGTCGAAGGTTCATCCGAAGATCGGGGCGAAGCTCACATCAACTCAACGGTCTTATCCGCGAAGAAGCAAAACACTAGAATAAACCGGATGCAATATTTAATACAACGGCAGAAGATCGGCATGATGCATGCATGATGGATGGCCTGGCCAAGGTGCGATGTAATTAGGTCATATTAAGCGGAACCGGGGTCCCGACAATTAATTATATGGTTCAAGTTGTTTAAACCCCCGCATATTCAATGTTGTGTTAACAAGACATGATAAGATACCGGTTCGATACACAAGTTTAAATGAGGCCGATATGAGACTAGATTTGCCCACATATGGGCTCCATATTTAATTATTAGGTGAATCGGCATAAGGCCCCCAAACCAATGCTATGCATGCGGGAATGACAATTTAATGTGCAACAAATTGATATGTTATAAAATAGGGTTCGGGAAAAAGGGTTCACACATTGAGGGGTCTCGACGGACTTGGGGTTTCCGGGGTTCGGGGTTCGGTCTCGGGGTCCAGGGTTCGACGGGTTTGGCCTCGGCGGGACGTTCTCGGATTAAAGAGGTAGATCTTGGCGTTCCGGAAGCAGGACTTGGTCCGGTGTCGTTCTTGTTGTTCGGGATGAAGCACTTGTCGCGCCGGGATCTCGGACTCGCCCTGGTTGCTGTCGCTCTTGTCGTCGTGCAGATCTTGTCGTTGCGAGGGTCTCGTCGGGGTTCTCGGCTTCGGGCGCCGGGATCGGTCTCGGCCTCCAAACGGTAGATCTTGGCGGTCTGCGGGTTCGGCGCCGACGGTCGTTGGCGAACTTGGGGAACAAGCGGCCTTCTAATTCCATGTCGACGCACTCGGGCAACGGTCTTCGAAACGAGGGATGCGATCTTGGGGGACCGCGTCCTTGGTGGTCGGTGACGATCTTGAATTGCCGCGAGGCAATGTTCGCCGAGGAGGATCTTGGGATACAGGATCTTATTATCGGAAGATGGCAACATCAGAGCCTTCCCAGACCATGAGTCCTTGCAAACAACCCAAGCATCGAAAAAGCAGCCTCTACACCTATCGAAGTCGCCGGCAGAACCTCCCCTTTGCAGAACAACTCTACAGGTTCTGAAGAGCCGACGTGCAACAGGTAGACGGCGGCCACAACCACGCGCGGGCTCGAGCGGAAGACGCGGGGCAGGCGGACGGAGACCAGGGAGGAGGTGACGACGCGGCCGGCCGAAAGACGACGACGGCGGCCAGCTCGGCGGGCTCGCAAGGGATGCGGCCGCGGGCTTGACGCAGGACGGGCGCGAGGCCGGGGAAGCTTCCGGGGCGAGGGAGACGCACGACTGCGACCGGAGTGAGCCGAGCGGACGGCAGCAGCGGCGAGGAAGGCGGAGACGGGGCCGACGGAGGCGCATGGCGGCTGCCGGCGACGAGGCAGAGAGCGGAGGGGGCCGAGCGGCGGAGGAGGGAGCGGCCGGAGCAGGGGTCGCGGAAGGAGGACGGCGTGGCTCCGGCGAGGCGCTGAGAGGGAAGGGCGCGGCGCGGGGATGGGGTCGGGCCGGCCATGGCGGTTGCGTGAGCGCTTGGAGGAAGAGGCGCAGAGGGCTGCAGCGGCGGCGCTGGGGCCGGAGGGGCGAGGCGGGCGAAGCGTGGCTGGCGAGCGCGGGCGGGCGCGGTGAGCTGGGCGGGAAGACTCACTGGCGGCGGGCGTGAGCTGCTGGGCGTGAAGGGCGGCGGTGAAGGGCGGCGTGGGAGCGGGCTCGGGGAAGGGAGGCGAGAGAGGGTGGCGCAGGGGAAGGTCGGCGGGCGGTGGCGGCCACGGAGGAGGAGGCAAGGGATGTTCGCTGGGGAAGAAGGGAGGCTGGGCGTGAGGTAGAAGACGACAGGAGCGCAGTCTGGGACGGGTGGGGCCCAGGGGTCCACGTGGTGGGTCCCAAAGGGGCAGCGTGTCGCATGCGGTGCGTGCGTGTGTGAGCTGGGAGGGTTGCATGTGTGGCTGGGTGAGGGGGCATCTGGGGAGGGTTTTGGTGAGGGAGAGGTTGAGTGGAGGAAGGGGTAGGCCATGTGGCAGCTAGGGAGTGGTGGTGGTTTTGGGGAGGGTGAGGTGGCGCAGCGGGATAGGCCGGGGTGAGGTGGCCAGGGGGTGGGTAGGGTAGAATTTAGTGGAAAAGAGATTTAGAGAGGGCTGGTTCAACTTGGACCGATTTAAAATCTGGGGCGGTCGTTCGGGTCGGGTTGGCCCGTTCGACTGCCCCTACTAAAAACAATTAAATTTTTATTTGATTTAAACGGGCCGCGTGCAAACCGATAGCGGCCAAAACAAAATATTCCGGGGACCGGGTTTTGGAGTTTGAACAAGATGGGGCGCTTGGAAAACAAATCGGAGTTTGCGAAAATAGTTTTATGCAAACTATGCATGATAATGACGATGCAATGCACAAATTCAACGCGATTTTCTAGTAGTGGTTTTGCGGGATGCCACATCTACCTTATCAGGTTGGGACCTCTACAGATGGTATCAGAGCATTGTGTTGCCTGTAGGATTTGTAAACCCTAGAATTGGACAAAACCCTTAGAAAAATAGGAGTTATATTTTGATCCAAAACTTATTTACAAAAACACTTGTAACCTCTTCCCTTAACCATTTTGGTTTCAACTCTACACCTCTTCTACTTCAACTTGATGGAAAAACCTACCCATGGACAAGGACTACACCATGTGCAAAGGATGACTTCAACTTCTTCAACTCTAATGACTTCAACATCTTCAGCCTCTTTACCAAGGACTTCCAACTTGGATATCACTAAGGATCACAAGTGAAACAAGGAAAATCTTACTCAAGATCTAGAGACTGAGGGAATGCAAAATAAGAAGGATCCATCAACAACTTTGAAGTATTGTGACCAAGAGTTTTCTCAAGGAACCATGATCTCAAGTAAGAAGAATCATGAAGGAAGGAAAGATCACAAGTGAACCATATAGATGGACCACCATATTTTAGCTAAGTCAAAAACACACCAACTTATGTGGTGTAACAAAAATATTTTGTTGCCTAAGTATGTGCTTGAACCTTGTTTGAGTGAAAAGTTTGGTTTGTGATTGCATGCACGTTGCTTGTGTGAAGTGTGATGTGTGAGATTAGAAATATCTGGCCTATTCTAATCTTCCTTCAACCCAAACAGATGACTACTCCAAAGGACTCCAAGGTTGATGACACCAACACCAACCAAGCTGACAGCATTTGAGAGCTCATAGCAACCCAACATCAGTTGAACCAACTGACAGCTCAGTTCCTAGCCAACAATAGTGATAAAGATCCAGCACTGCAAAAGTTTTTGGAGGAACAATCCCAACTGATGCTTAAGGTGACTAATCAAATGATTAGCATGGAAGAAAGCTATCCTAGAAGAGTGTATGATAACAAGGACGACAAGAATGTTATTCTAGATGGAGCCCCAGCCTGCATTATTTGTGGAGACCAGGATCATACTTCCACGGAGCATGAAGGACAATGCCCCAATTGTGAAGAAGACCATCCTGTTGGACAATGCCCCACCTCTCAAGCCACTTGCTACCTTTGTGAAGGAAGTGATCATACTCCTGACCAATGTCCCATCTATGCCATGGTAGAACAAAGGAAACAATAAGGATCCAAGTCTACCAAAGGAAAAGGACCACTCATACCTCCAAACAAGACAACCCAATTCAAAGGATCAAAGAAAACCAAGAAACCCAAGCAAGACATGAGCCTTGCACAATGTCGTAAATGTAAGGAAATGGGACACTACTCCAGTGGATGCCCAGAGAACAAGAAGAATAAAGATATTGACCAAGTGTGGTGCAACAACTGCAAAGAACCAGGCCACTATGTAGCAACTTGCCCACAAGAGCCACGTAGAGAACTCAAGGACATTCATTGCTTCAACTGCAAGAACCCAGGACACTATGCAAGCAACTATCCAGAAAGAATGAAGAACAAGTTTAACAAGCCTATGGAGAAGCTCAATCTTGGCCCATGAGTCAAGTATGGAAACCAAGGACACATGCAAGTGTTTGCTATGACAAATTTTCTCCAGGATTCCAAGAAGGACAATATGTAATTTTTGTTTGAAATATTTTAAGGGTGGTAGTACCCTACTTGTTTGAACTTGCTTGTAAACCCTAACCTTCCCAAATCTCGGGACGAGATTTATTTTAAGGGTGGTAGCCTGTCACATCCCAAGGTTTTCCAAATCTTGTAATGTGAAAATAAATGAATAAAATAAAACTTTGTTTAATTTTCAGAGCCAGAAGAAACTTTTTGAATTCAATTGGAACTTCAAACCCATTTGAATTAAATAAAATCCTAAAGGGATTCATAAAGATAAACATTTAATAAAGGAAATTAAAAATGTTTTGGAATTACTATTATTGGATCCTTTAGTAAAAGATTTGGTTTTCAAAAGAAAAGGTGGATTTATAAATAAGGATTATTTTGTAAAGCCAAATTAAACCTTGACCAAACTTTGGGAATTAAAACTTTTAGTTTGAATAAAAACAACAAAGGTTTATTTAAAATAAAATAATAAGGAATTAATATCCAAACTTTATTTAAATAAAAGGTTATACCAATTTAATTGAAACATCAAAACTTGTTAAATTGTTTAAAATAAGTTTTTCCAAATAGTTGATATTCACAAATAAAACCTACTAAAGTGTTTGGCTTTATATTAGATTTCGAAATAAATATCTCAATAAAATAAATCCTATTTGATTTAATAATGGAAGTCTATTATATTTAATTAATAGTGGACTCTAAAATAAAATCTTATTTTGTTTTAAAAATAAGTTTCCAAATATTCTTTATTTTCAAATACAACCCACTATTTTGATTTTGGAAAATATATGGATTTAAAATTGAGTTTGAAATAAATCAAATCCTAATTTGATAATTAGCAATGGACATTTATTTAATTAATAATGGACTTTATTATTTAAAAAAATTATGGATTTTAGATTTTGGTTCATGTTACTAAACAGAACTAATATCAATATTACAAAGTTTGAGTATTGTTTGAATTAATTTGAACCTTGTTTGATTGTTTGAAATTCAAAACAGGAAATAAATTAAAGAAAAAGGAATCAGACAGAAAAAAATAGAGCAGCCCAACCATCTAGCCCAACTCAGCCCAGGAAGCCCACCAACCAGCCCAGCTCCTCATTCCGCAGGAAAACATTTCACACCTCGCATCCAACCCGCACAGAGACCGACAGTGGGCCTCCTCCTCGTTTTCTTTCCCCACTGACAGGTAGACCCACCTCCACTATTCTTCCTCCCCAACCACGCGACTCCTTCTTCCTCCCTCGACCACCGTTACCTGCTGTGATTCCGCGCGATCAATTCGCCATAACGCCGCGCCTTTACCTCGCTTTAACCATGCTCGATAAAACGCCAACGCCTCCTCCTCCTTTTCCCCCAGACCACTCCTCCTCTCTGCCCTTAGGCTGTCGCCAATCTCGTCTGCACCACCGCCGTCTCCGACGAACTTATTCCCCGATTCCGGCGACACGACACCACCCCGAGCCACTAGCAGACTCCCACTCCCTGACAATCCTCCCAATCCTCCCGGTGCTTTTCGATCATGGCGCGCCCTTGCCCTCGACAAACTCCGAGCACCGCCGCGTCTGTCTCCAACTCCGGCGCGTTCCCCAGGTGAAATCTGACCGCCCCTCTACTTATCGATCACGCGAGCATCTTCGCCTTGGTTTTACGCACCTGACCATACTCCTGTCTTGCCTCCGCGTGACCTACAGCCTCGCCCTCGACCACGGCCACGCGCAACCGACGCCAGCTGGAACTCCGGCGAGCAATCCACTTCGCCCCCGTACGCCCCTCGACGAGATACTGACACGTTGAGCTTCCCCAGGCGTCTACAAGCACGGTGAGCCAACCCACTCCTCCTCTAGCTCCCTGTATCACCGAAACCGTCGCGATCAGAGCCACGCCGCCGCGCAGCCGCCGTTAGCGCCGCCCGTTCCTGGCAAGCACCTGGTAGCCGTAGGATCTAAATCGCAAGGCCACGATATATTGACTGAACGAAGGGGTACGCGTTGATCTGAGCCGCACCTGCCCTTTTTAATCCTGCGGTCCACGTTGTCGATCCGGCCGAACCGGTACCGTCCAACCAGAGTGTGCCGCGTGTCACCTATTCCGTTTAAAACAGATTTTTGAATCAGAATTATTTGCAAACTTCAAACCCTTGTAACTTTCAAACCACACGTCCAAAAATTACAAATTTTATATCAATGGATTCAGGAGAACAAGCCCTAGCCAACCATGGCCTTAGTTTCAAAAATAGTATCTATTAGCTTGTTTGAAATTGCAGATCCTTTTGTATGCTTGTTTAGAGTAGGAAAATTGTTTAAAATTGATTTTGGGATTAAATCTTTTACAAAATGGATTTGTGTGACCTTACTGACCCTAGGAACCAACCCTTGGTGTTAAAAATGGTTTTGGTAAAATTTAGGTTGGATTACTTGACTTAGTCATTTTCTAACCAAATAAAAAGAATGGTTTTTATGGAAATGACTATGGGAAGAAAACTTTAAAGAAAATGATTTTGATCAAACCCACTAGTCCCAAACCACCAAGTCCTAAGAATTAGCAACCTTTGGTGAAGACTTAAAAGTTATGGACTTGATAAAACTAAAGTTTCCCCACATAAAATGATGATTGGGTTGGAAATGGTTTAAAGATAAATCACATGTGCAAAATGACTTTGCCATCTTGGTAAATGACCAATTTGGAACTTACAAAGTTTAGAAACCTAGTAGAGACCATCCTTACCATAGAACCAACCATTGCATACTCATGCATGACTTAGAGTCCATTACTTGTGAGTGTAGAATGTTGTTTGAATATTGGTTTGGAATGTTAGTTGATTTGGTGTTTGCTTGATTGACTTGTAGTGAAAATTAGCAAAGTGTGAGACTAGCAAGATCAAGGAGTAAACCCTCATTCCCTACCAAAAAGGCAAGTTACACTATCATTCAAATGACCTACTTTTTTCATTATACTTAGTGGATTCTGAAAATTTGCATGAAAAGATATTTTATACTTATGCTATGATAAATCCTAATAGGATTCCCAATACACTCCTTAGTGAAAATATTGAAGTTGTACATGCTTAGCCATGCTGTGTTTTGAAAAGAGATACATGTTGAGATTTTACGAAGGTTGAGAAAAGACTTATGTTTTACATAATAAAACAAGGACTCAATGAACCACCTAGGTGGTGGATACTTTAAGTTTTGGAGAAGGTGGCAACAAAAGAAACCATGTCTATGGAAATCACTTTGTGTTGTGCTCCAAAACAAACCCACCTAGGAAACTTAGAGATTGAACATGTTTCTCCAATTGTGGCTTTCGTGTGCAACCACATGCTATTATGGCTCTGGCTTAGTCAACTACATTAGGAAGACCCATACATTGTCTTTAGTTACCGGACATGGGGATCTGGAATGCTTCATGGGGGCTGAAGGCAATCTAGCAATGATGTATGGGAGGACCTTTTGGAAAGACTTCGTCACACTCTCGATCTGGGTACTCCATCTTGGTGAGCACTAACCCAAGAGGGCCACTGGTGGCAACAAGATGGGATTGTGTCATGTGGGTAAAGTGTACTCCTTCTGCAGAAGTTAATAAAATCTAAGTACTTAGCCGTGTCCCCGGTTATGGACAATACTGAGCAACTAAAGTTTGAACTATGGGAGATCTCGACATTCTAATTTCTAATATAAAAACTTGATGCACTTGGGGGTACCAAGGAATTCAAAGAAATTTGTTAAGCTTGTTGCACTTGGGGAGTTACCAAGGTGCTCAAGAGCTTGATGTACTTGGGGTTACCAAGTAGCTCAAGAGATTTTGACAAGGACTTGAACACTTGAGTTTCTACCAAGGAGTTCAAGGGATTCTTGGAAAAGAGATTTGATAAAGGACTTAAAACCCTTTTTGAAAAGATAGGATAAAATATTGCTTTATGCAAACAAGCCTTGAACTCTACTTAGCCAAATATGCATATAATGATAGGATCCACTCTTATATACGTAGAAGTGAAGCTTGCCAATACAATTCAAATGTATTGACCCTTGTGGCTGTAACTTGTAATGTTGCAGGTTGATTGTTTTAAAATGAAGATTGTTTGATTGACTAGGACTACAAAATCTACAACCAACATCTGCCTGTGGCACTTCGAAGATGAAGGACCCATGACTATAGTTATTCCGCTGCAATGTATTATAATAGCCAAATGAGCTATGTTTGATGTAATAAACTTATGTTACTCCTGGTTGTAAATTTATAATATGACCTTTGTATCTTGATATTACATCTTAACTGTGGATGCTAGCTATTGATCAAGGGACTAGCATTGTAAAACACAGGAGGACTCTACCTTATCAGGTTGGGACCTCTACAGTAACGGTGCCAGAAAAGAGCTGATGGCGTGGAGGAACAGACTAAAGGCAAACTGAAGGAAGCAAGCAACATGCAACAGATCTAGTAGCAAACGGTGTTTCAATGTTTAGAAACAAGTCCTAGGGATCATACTTTCACTAGTTAACACTCTCTCATATAGATATCCTCTCTTCATGATAGTACTCTTAACTACTCTCCGGTTGGATACTCTAATCCACGGTAGGGCCTTCCCCAATCTAGATAACCCCACACTGTCACCTTGAGCACTAGATGGTTCCAACAAACACCACAATTTCATAGAGACATCCAACTCCAAATATAACTCAGAAAAATATTCAATCTAGCCAAAGTGCCACACACGGTATGCACGCTGTCACTTTCACACACGTGGGGAAAAGCATAGATTTATTAAAGCACAAAGAGTATTTATGTAGACTCAAACCTAAGTGCCACCATGGCGTGCACGCTGTCACTTTCACACACATGGGGAGAGTAGAGATCTAATGAAGCACTTGAGTAGCAAGGTAGATCTACTTGATTACAAAGCTCATGACCACAAGATCATGCATAGAGAGAGAGAGAGAGATGAACACATAGCTACCGGTAGAGCCCTTAGCCCTGAGGAAGAACTACTCCCTACTCATCATGGGAACCAGCAATGGTGATGAAGATGGCGATGGAGATCGATGGAGATGGCTCCGGGGGCACTTCCCCATCCCGGAAAGGTGCCGAAACAAAGACTTTCTGTCCCCCGAATCTCCCCTTCGGTGGCGGGGCGCTATAGAGGTTTTCATCGATTTCTTCTGGATGCCCTAGGGTTTTTGGGTTGGAGGCTTCTTATAGGCGTAGGAATCAAGGTCGGTGGGGGTCCAGGGGGCCCACACCCCCTGTGGGCGCCTCTAGGGCTTGCCCGCGCCTAGGGGGGTGCAGCCACCCTGTGGCCCCCCTCCGGCCCTGCTTCGTGGTTCCGTGTTGCTCTGGGAAAAATAATGACTTTGGCTTTTGTCCCGTCCAATTCCAAGAATATTGATTTTCTGCCTTTCTGGAACCAAAAACAGAAGAAAACAGGCAACTGGCACTGTGGCAACTTGTTAATAGGTTAGTTCCAGAAAAGATATAAAAACACCTCAAAGTATAGACAAAGCAAAGCAAAGTAGATACAAAACAAGCATGGAGCATCAAAAATTATAGATACGTTTCCGACGTATCAAACATCTTAATAATACAAAGTCATTACAACATATACCATATAGGTATAATCACAACACTACCTTATTTATCTAGCTACATCATTTTCTTAGATTACAATACATGGTACCCGATACTTTCTAAATAGCCGCCTGCTTATAGTAACTACTATGCTCATCATACATGCCTGATGTCTAACCATGATGACGTGACGTTCATCGCACAGTTTGTGGAACAAATGGCCTTCTAGAAGGAACATACTCGGTATCTGAAGTGTCAGAACTTGAGTCATTACTCCACCTGAGCGCATTGACTTCCTCCAGCTCAGCTGAAAAGTCTTCAGAAACATGTTCAACATTATCACCCACTTGCATTCTCTGAGCTTCATACCTCGAGTCATCAACAGAATACGTAGATTCTGCTGCTCCCCAGGTGCTCTGTTGGGCAATATAGTTAAACACCGGATAATGTATATTCCCTGGGTTTTGAGAAGGTGTTGATGATTCAAACACTCTCTCCTCAGGATCTTCTTCTTCATCCTGATTATCTATGAATACGGTATTTCTACTACTGTTACTAGGGTTAATTCTTGCACCCATCCAACTAGATTGTCCAACATTTCTGTCAGAACTATCTATGGACATCTGGTGCCCCTGGGATCCTTCGGATGATCCCATTCTCCAACCATCAGAATTATCCATAGGAAGTTCTGAATCAGAACCCTCCTCTGAACCTTGTGGCACTGCATACCTCATATCTAAAGTAGGATCATATATAGGTTCAGGACTCGGTGAATAAGGATATGGTATAGAAGATTCAGGATCTATAGGTATATCCTTAAAGATAGGTTCTGTACTACTACTTGCTGCCTTCTCCAACTGGAATGCTAACTGCTTCCTCCTTTCTGGATCAGTTAGATACTCTAACATGTCATTTTTATCTTCGACAATAACTTGATGTGTCTTATAAAAAGACGCAACAAGTGTTCGGTTTCTATCCATAAACTTGGAAGCTAACTTAGGATGCTTCTTAACCAAAGTAAGATGATCCGGTATAGGCTCCGAGTCTATAGAATCATGAGGGATCACAGAAAATGTGCTACCTTCTAACTCCTTGGCTTTATGCTCCCGGATATTAGCTATCGCCTCCACAAAAGCAACATGATATGCTGCTAAGTGACTCCTACCTTCACATATAGGTAGATCATGATATAATCCAAGCTCCTCTGGGAGTTGGATACTCACACGATACCTGGATAACATCCGACCATCATACTAGGTTATGGTATCTGGAATTCTAGTTGGACAACTAAAATTTCTTAAGAGTTGACGAGGTTGGTCCGTGAATGATCCTTGGTAATCATCGAGAGTTTCCTCTTTCCTTACCAAAGTCTGTTTTGGAAAATTTGGTGCCATAACTTTGTATGTCAAAAAATATTTTTTTATTAGTAAGAAATAATATATTGCATCATAACAAAGAATTATCGCACTAAAACATATAACGGAATATTCTCATTCGAATACCCATTATATTTCTTTTAGAGAATTCTTTATCGTTGCTACACACTCCTACAGGTAATACCCTTTACTAGGTTTCCAGCCTAAATTCAAAGCAATTTGCTCTGATACCAACTGCGGTGACCCAGCATACCACTGCATGTGTAGTACACTATAGTTGTTGACATGACATTTACAGAACACCATTCCGTAAATATCACATCCATCAGAGTGGTACAACAGAAACATTGCGGGTCCATATTACAAACATACACACATTATTATTATTATTACAATACCAGAAGTTCAAGACTTTGAAAAGATTCATCTTACAAACCAAAATATAAAGTGTTTCAGCGGAATTTAAAAATAACAACTCCAACTAAGAGTTGATCTCAACAGCTTATTCTATAGGGTTCATGCTGCTCGGCTCCGTTGGTTACTACTAACTAGAGCACTAGTTTGACTCGTTGCCATCTACTCCATAGCGGATTTCATAATCCGCTCCTTCAACACCTCCTGATAGGTCAGGCTCCTCGTAAAACACATCTTCTTGACATTCGGCTGCATACATAGGCGTGTCTTCGGGATCTTCAGAGTCTAAGCAAGGGATCAAAGGAAAGGGTGAGTAACAGTGTTACCCAGCAAGTTCATTATATGCAAGGTGGGAAGTTTGATGCTCTATCTACCACCTTGGACTGTAAGTCCTTGGCACTATGCAGTTTTTGTAAATCTTTCTTCAAAGATTGATTTTATTATGAAAATCTATGACCATCATCCTTCACAGGTTGACCATAACTTTCATGGAGTTCCTTTCCTGCCATGTTCGTAGCTCCTTCCCAGAACAGGGAGTAACAAGTTACAGTTCTTACACTCTACAGAGGTGCGTTACTTTACCCATGAGAGATCAACTCCTTGTTGCACAACCGGGCGTACTTTCCCGTCCACAATTCCTTTATGTGGGGCCCAGTAGGTGATCCAAGCCAATCATTGCCCCCTTCGCGACCTCGCATGCCTCCTTGGTGTATACCATGCCCACACATTGAATTACGACAATGGTTTGTACAGACCGTTAGATGCTAGAACTATCGTGGGACGATGAGGGTTCCCACCCATATGCTGCATACCCTCTACGAATTACCAATTAATATGCATGCTACAAGTGATAACAGCCACGACCTGCACATTCAGATACATGCAAGAGTAAGAAGATACAGCTGACTTCTCTGTCCCATTCCAAATCTCATGGTTAACGCATAATATACAACGCTAGAATCACTGATGTCATGGGTTATTAAGTCCCTAATTGATCATCATTGTTGCAAATATAAACCTAAGTTCTATTGCTCCATTATATCATCAGTTAGGATGATACCTAAGATTTATTTATTTGAGAAAATAATATTTTCTTTTTCTGGAATATAGATGATAACACACAATTTGCAAATACTTTGATAAAGACTCTTCAAAGGACATGAGCAGGTGAATAACTTGCCTTGTGATTGCAAGGTAGTGAAGTCAGATTCTTGCACTGGACCTTGAACTTCTATGTCTACAAAACATCATTATTGCCCGGTAAGGACAATATTTAAAGAGGCAAAATGATTATGCAAAGTAATGTAATGCATTATTTATTTTTGTGTGTTCTACCCATTATTTTAGTTACAAAAATTCCTTTAAGTAGTAAAGGATTTAGAAATATTAATTTATTAATATTTATTGAATATTGTATTTTTTTTATTTTATTTTGTTTGCTTTTTATTTATTTAATAATTCTTTTAAGAATTATCATTTAAATACAAGAATTCCTTGTTATGATATTAAACATTTATTTAGTATTTTTCTAAAATACTACAATATTAACATATAATAAAAATGATTTTTATTTATTTTTATCTTCTTTCTTTAATTTTATAAAATTCCATAAGGAATACATATATTATAAAATTCTTGATTAAAAATTATATGACTAAAAAATTATTTCTTAATTGATTTAGATAGGTTGGATTATTATGAATCCAAAAATATTTTATTTGAATTTTTTTTAGAATTTATTTGAGATTTAAGGGTATTTTGGTATTTTCTTAATTATTAAAACTTTATTTAGGTTGTTGGGCTGGATTTGTTGGGCTTATTGGGCCGATTTAGCCCAAGTGATCAAGACCAAAAAGGCTCCCTGAAGGGGATGGCCCTCTCAGCCCACTCTCCATGTCCTTCTCTCTCATCCTCATCTTTTCTTCTTCCTCGACCCCGTGGTCGCCGATACCACCGCCGGGCGATTCTCTCCGGCTGTCGTCGTGGTGCATGGCGTGGTTGCTGACCCCGCTCCTTCATCTAGTCCATTTTGATTTGAATATGGGGCTCTCCTGTGGCCAAGCCAGCTCCTTCCTGAACCCTAGGGTTTGGGGTGGTGCTGGTGATGCCGCCATTGCTGCTCAAGTGGTGCTGTGGGTGTTCCTATGTGGTTGTGGTGGTGTTGCTCGCCCTCAATCGTTGTTGTGGTCGCTGCCTCGGCTCGGTGCGGGTTGCATGTGGCATCCCGCAAAACCACTACTAGAAAATCGCGTTGTTTTTGTGCATTGCATCATCATGACGGCATGCTCATGTCATCATGCCACATTGCATTTGAGCATCGTCATCATCTTGCATTTGCTTGCATAAAACTATTTGCGGAAAAACCTGTTCTTGTTTTCTAAACGCCCCGTCTATGTTCCAAACGCAAAACCCGGGGCTCCGGATTATTTTGTTTTGTCTGCTATCGGTTTGCAAAAGTCTGTTTGAAACAAATAAAATATTTAATTATTTTTAGTGGGGCAGTCGAACGGGTCGATTCGACCCAGTCGACCACCCCCGGTATTAATCGGTCCACCTAAACCAGCCCCCTCTAATTCCTAAAACTACCCAAACCTATCCTACCCACCAACCGCAGCTCGCCACCTCACCCTCTCCCCCAATTCCTACCCACCCCGCCACCTCATCAATCCTCCTCTTTCCCCCCTCTCTCTCACACTCACTCCTACCCCCTCACCTACCCCATGGTTCCACACCAGACCCCACCTGTCGGCCTCCCACCCCTGGCCCCGCAGCCCCCCTCCCCACCCTCTCTCCAGCCGACCCCACCCTGGACCCGGTCCACCTCTCCCCCAGCCGACCCCACGCCCTGGGTCCCACCCGACAGCCCCTGCCCCGCAACCCCGCTCTCTCTCCTTCTCCTCTCTCCTCCCTCCCCGCTCGCTCCCGTGCGCCGCCCCGAGCCTCCTCCCTCCTTCGGCCGCCGGCGTGCCCCCTCTTCACCGCCGACCGCCGCCTCCCGGCCGCAGCCCCTCCATCGGCCCCGCCGAGCCTGCCACCACCTCGCCGGCTCGCTCCACGCCGGGCGAGCCAGCCTCCCGCCGCCCGCTGCCTCCCCACCTACCTCCACCTCTCCGCCTGACCGCGCCTCACCTCCGCCCACCCCGCCTCCGCCGCGGCCCGCTCGCCTCCGTCGGCCTCGCCTCGCCGCCGCTGCCGCCCGCCTCGCCGCCGCCGCCCGACCTCCCCATCGCCTCCGACCAGCGTGTCTCGCCGAGCCGCCCTGCTCGCCGTCACCCTCCCTCCGCGAAGCCTTCGCCACCAGCGCCGCTGGCCCCTCCGCTCCGCCTTCCTTCGCCGCTGGTCTCGCCTCGTCGCCGAAGGCACCAAGAAGGGCCCTGTCACCCGCGGGGCCCGTCGCTGCCGGCGAGCCCGCCCGAGACCGTCCTCCTCCGGCCCGAGTTTCCTCCTGCTCAAGCACGTCCCCGTCCCCGTCCCCGTGCCGTCGACGTGACCCTGCGTCGCCTCTGTCAAGTACCGCGCATCCTCTACGAGCTCCTGTGAACATTCGTAGGGAGACAACACAAGATCAACACCGACCCGGCCAAGCCCGATGAAACAACGGCACCGTACCCGAGTCCGATGACCGAGGCCCCGAAGGCATCTCCTTCTTGGAACGTGAAGGCAATGCCGCTCGAGTACGCCTTCCCGGACCCGATGACACGAAGCTCCCCTTTCCGGACCCCTCGAAACGCCAAGTTCGCCTCATGAACCCGAAGACGCCAAGGTCGCCGACGCAGCACGCCAAGTACATGCCAAGTACTTCACCCCGGATGAGACAAGTACTACTTCCCGGTACGCGGACCGACAAGATCTTCACGACGACAAGATCGACACCGACCAGGGCAAGTCCGATGCGCCCCCGACGCCACACCGAGTCCTTCTTCCCGGAACGCCAAGCTCTTCATCTTGTATCCGACCTTCGAAGACCGATTCGTCGAACCCTGAACCCTATCGAACCCCGAACCCCCCGGAACCCCAAGTTCGTCGAGACCCCCTAATGTGTGACCCTTACCCGAGAACCCTATTTTATAAATTGCCAACTAGATTGATGCATATTTAATTGTCATACTTGCATGCATATTTGTGTGGTTTGGGGGCCTTATGCCGATTCACCTCATAATTAAAAATGGGGCCCATATGCGGGCAAATCCATTCTCATATCGGCCTCATTTAAACTTGTGTAGCGAACCGGTGATATATTCTGCCTTGTTAAACAACATTTAAATTGCGGGTTAGCTAAACAACATGAACCACCTAAATATTGTTGGGACCCCGGTTCCGCTTAATATGACCTAATTGCATCACATCTTTGCCATGCCATACATCATACATGCATCATGCCCGGTCTTCTGCCGTAATCTTAAACATTGCATCCGGTGTTTATTCTAGTGTTTTTCTTCTTCGCGGATAAGGCCGTTGAGTTGATGTGAGCTTCGCCCCGATCTTCGGATGAACCTTCGACAATGTTTTCAGGCGAGCATCTCCCCCTTTCTACCTATCTTACTTTTATAGTATTTATTCCCTCATGTTGATCTCTTGCTATCTGTGTTGCGATGCTCTAGTTTTTGTACCCGTGATATCCCTTGCAGCCTTATATTGCCCTGGACACCTTCTATTACCTGTTGTTTGGTAGATAGTTGGACTTGCGCGTCGTAGTCGCTTGCTCAAGTGCTGTTGCGTGTCGTCAAGTGCCACAGTTGTTGGAGTATTGCCGTATGTTTGATGTTTGAGATGATCATGGCTTTACTTATTGTTCACTTTATTTACTGTTTAACAACTAAAATTGAAGTAAGTAAGCAGAGGCACAGGTGGGCAATAGATGTTATTTGGTTGTTAACCGTCCACTTGTGTCCCTTAGGACCCCGAGTGCTTGATACATGTTCCTTGATTTATCGCGCTATCCACATCCGGGAGGATTATGGAACCCCCCTGAGCCAGAGCTTGATTCATTCTTATTTCTTGGGGCCACAAACTAGTTTGAGGTTTTATTTACTATCCTGTACTTATGCCATGCTTTACTGCTTTATTTAAATTGTGCGATGGATAGCACCTGTACTGTTTAGGATCGTGGCACGATTCCGCGGTATCGACAAGCCCAGTTTTGGGTTCCCAGTCGTTCTGACCGTCCCCACAACCTTGAGTCCGTCTCGAGCCGGCGGCTTATTGGTCTACTTTAAGGGGTGGCCCCCTGAAATATTTCTGAATCATGTGATTGCTTTGTCGTGAAGGCCTCGTTGGGTTTTGATTTGGTTTTTCCGAGGTTGATCGAGTGTGTGTTGCTATTTGTGCACCCCGGCCGGGTAAAACTTTCTGAAAGCCGTGTCCGCGGTTATGGACGACTTGGAGCATAGTATCTCGATCATAGACAACTATAAGTTAAGTAGTGCTATAAATTTGACTTTATAATGACTAGTAATCAGCTTCACTATAATGGAATGGCTAAATAATACTGCCAACAATTGCTTGTTTGGGGTCGCTTGCGACCATTGTACCTGACTAGTAAGTATTGCAACTACAACGGAATGGCTAAATAAAAGTACCAACAACTGTTGGGTTTTGGGTTATCTCATGCTAATTGTATCTGACTAGTAAGTGTTGCAACTACAACGGAATGGTTAACTAAAAGTGCCCACTGCTTATTTTATCAGGATGACTATCAATACTTGACTAGTAATTGCTGCAACGATAACCGAATAAATAAAACTGCCAACTGTGTGCGTTCCTCGGTTGACTTCCTCGTTTGGTCTCGAGGGGAGACATCAGGATGGGTTTGCTTGATGGTAGTATCAGGTTGGTTCCTAATAGGTCTTTCTTACCCCTCTCTGATAGCCGCCAGTTGTATCATAGGTTGTTTGGTGCATGCTGCCGCTGCCGCTTCAGTCCACCATACCTGTGTAGGCGAGGACCGCTGAATTCTAGTCTCGCCGTGTACTGGCCTCAGTACTGACGCTCCTCTTTTTCCTTTGCCCCTTGTCGGCACCCCTTTTGTTTAAGCAGGTTTTGAGATCGACGTCGTTAGCAGGGTTACCCTTCTGGATTGGCCTGGGCAGGGTTATGGACGCCATTGGTTATTCTTCAGGGCTCTTAGCCCCATTTGCATCTTGTCCGTAATCGGACGCTGACTCGTCTTCAAGGTGATTTGGATCTTTGTATTGTATATCTGTATTTTTGACTCATGGAGTCGTGTTGTATATATATCTGTTCTGTGGGTCCCATCGAGGACTGTTGTGTAATGTTATTACTTCGTTTTCCACCCGCACGAAAGTGCCTGGTGGGCACCTTTGAATCTTTTCTGTGCGGGTTTGGCGGGAATCGCTGAAACTTGCATAGGGCCGATTCTGAGGGTGTTACAGAGTGGTATCAGAGCTCAGCAGTTGCGATACCCCACAAGTCCAGCCTGTAGGATAACCTAGCTAACGGCCGAAGTAGAGTGTCAAAACTATTTTTGCAAAATCGGTTGGATAGTTCCGGTTAGGTCTTTTACTCCTTACCCTCGCTATTCTCCTCTTATCTCTACGCGTTTTGAATCCGCTCTCTTCTCTTTCTTCGAGTCCAGGAATTCTCGTGGTTGGGTTTCCGTCGTACCTTCAGGGTTTCGCTTCCTCCTCTGATAACGGTGTTCTACCATCCGGTGTTCATGCTGCCTGAGGAATTCGTCTACTGTGGTACCATTCTTTGTTCCTTGCTTGTGCCTTTCGGTACTATCTGACGCGACGACATCATCTACGCCAGATCCGATGCAGAGTCTGCGTCACTCCTTGTTCTGAACCTCGTTTGTCGAGATCTTCAGTCTGAATTCCGAGAGTTGGTTGCATAATCCGCCTATTCGTGTGCAGAGTAATGGTTTGAGTGCGGGATGGAGTAGCTACCATACCACTACTCTTATCATTCGCCCTTGTACATTGAATTGGTGAATTAATGTGATTTCACTCATTCCACGGAAGATTAGAAGTGGCCTTTATCTTTTGATACCTCTACCCCCGTCCTTTGTTTCTCCGGAGTGTTCTCTCAATGGACGTGAGACCCGACCATTGTTGGTGGTGTCGCCAATTTCAAGATGAAGAAGGAACCCTCGTTAGTGGTGTCGCGAGGATCTACACGATGCGAGAAGATTCAGATCGCCGATCTTCCTTCCGGTACCATGAGGCGGATCTCGAGGGCGAGATCCATTGTTAGTGGTGTCGAATTGTGGCATCCCGCAAAACCACTACTAGAAAATCGCGTTGTTTTTGTGCATTGCATCATCATGACCGCATGCTCATGTCATCATGCCACATTGCATTTGAGCATCGTCATCATCTTGCATTTGCTTGCATAAAACTATTTGCGAAAAAACCTGTTCTTGTTTTCTAAACGCCCCGTCTATGTTCCAAACGCAAAACCCGGGGCTCCGGATTATTTTGTTTTGTTTGCTATCGGTTTGCAAAAGTCTGTTTGAAACAAATAAAATATTTAATTATTTTTAGTGGGGCAGTCGAACGGGTCGATTCGACCCAGTCGACCACCCCCGGTATTAATCGGTCCACCTAAACCAGCCCCCTCTAATTCCTAAAACTACCCAAACCTATCCTACCCACCAACCGCTCGCCACCTCACCCTCTCCCCCAATTCCTACCCACCCCGCCACCTCATCAATCTTCCTCTTCCCCCCCTCTCTCTTTTTCTCACACTCCCCACTCCTACCCCCCCTCACTTACCCCGCGGGCCCACCCCAGACCCCACCTGTCGGCCACCCACCCCTGGCCCCACTCCCACCTCTCTCCAAATGACCCCACCCTGGACCCGGTCCACCTCTCCCCCAGCCGACCCCACGCCCTGGGCCCCACCCGACAGCCCCTGCCCCGCAACCCCGCTCTCTCTCCTTCTCCTCTCTCCTCCCTCCCCGCTCGCTCCCGTGCGCCGCCTGAGCCTCCTCCTCCTTGGCCACGGCCTTCCCTCTTCACCCGCCTCGCCGCCTCGGCCGCCCACTCCATCGGCCCCGCCGAGCTCGCGGCCACCACCTCCGGGCTCCGCTCCTCCTGGCCCAAGGCATGCCAGCCTCCCGCCAGACGTCTCCCCACCTACCTCCACCCGCCAAGGCCGCCGTGACCCGCGCCCTCACCTCCGCCTCCACCCCGCCTCGCCTGCTCGCCGCTGCCGCTCGCCGCCGCCTGGCGCTGCTCGGCCGCCGCCGCCCGACCTCCCCATCGCCTCGCCCACGTCTCGCCGGAGCCGCCTGGATCGCTGTCGCCCCTCCGGCGAGCTCCCTTCGCCACCAGTGCCGTCCCTCCGCTCGCTTCCTTCGCCCCCGCCGCCTCGGGCGAAGGCACCACAAGAAGGTTCGGCCCCGCCTCACGCTGTCCGATGCCGGCAGCGAGCCCGCCGCCCGAGACCGTCCTTCTCCGGCCCGAGTTTCCTCCTGCTCAAGCACGTCCCCGTCCCCGTCCCCGTGCCGTCGACGTGACCCTGCGTCGCCTCTGTCAAGTACCGCTCATCCTCTACGAGCTCCTGTGAACATTCGTAGGGAGACAACACAAGATCAACACCGACCCGGCCAAGCCCGATGAAACAACGGCACTGTACCCGAGTCCGATGACCGAGGCCCCGAAGGCATCTCCTTCTTGGAACGTGAAGGCAATGCCGCTCGAGTACGCCTTCCCGGACCCGATGACACGAAGCTCCCCTTTCCGGACCCCTCGAAACGCCAAGTTCGCCTCATGAACCCGAAGACGCCAAGGTCGCCGACGCAGCACGCCAAGTACATGCCAAGTACTTCACCCCGGATGAGACAAGTACTACTTCCCGGTACGCGGACCGACAAGATCTTCGCGACGACAAGATCGACACCGACCAGGGCGAGTCCGATGCGCCCCCGACGCCACACCGAGTCCTTCTTCCCGGAACGCCAAGCTCTTCATCTCGTATCCGACCTTCGAAGACCGATCCGTCGAACCCTGAACCCTGTCGAACCCCGAACCCCCCGGAACCCCAAGTTCGTCGAGACCCCCTAATGTGTGACCCTTACCCGAGAACCCTATTTTATAAATTGCCAACTAGATAAATTGATGCATATTTAATTGTCATAATTGCATGCATATTTGTGTGGTTTGGGGGCCTTATGCCGATTCACCTCATAATTAAAAATGGGGCCCATATGCGGGCAAATCCAGTCTCATATCGGCCTCATTTAAACTTGTGTAGCGAACCGGTGATATATTCTGCCTTGTTAAACAACATTTAAATTGCGGGTTAGCTAAACAACATGAACCACCTAAATATTGTCGGGACCCCGGTTCCGCTTAATATGACCTAATTGCATCGCATCTTTCCCATGCCATACATCATACATGCATCATGCCCGGTCTTCTGCCGTAATCTTAAACATTGCATCCGGTGTTTATTCTAGTGTTTTGCTTCTTCGCGGATAAGGCCGTTGAGTTGATGTGAGCTTCGCCCCGATCTTCGGATGAACCTTCGACAATGTTTTCAGGCGAGCATATCCCCCTTTCTACCTATCTTACTTTTATAGTATTTATGCCCTCCTGTTGATCTCTTGCTATATGTGTTGCGATGCTCTAGTTTTTGTACCCATGATATCCCTTGCAGCCTTATATTGCCCTGGACACCTCCTATTACCTGTTGTTTGGTAGATAGTTGGACTTGCGCGTCGTAGTCGCTTGCTCAAGTGTTGTTGCGTGTCGTCAAGTGCCACAGTTGTTGGAGTATTGCCGTATGTTTGATGTTGGAGATGATCATGGCTTTACTTATCGTTCACTTTATTTACTGTTTAACAACTAAAATTGAAGTAAGTAAGCAGAGGCACAGGTGGGAAATAGATGTTATTTGGTTGTTAACGTCCACTTGTGTCCCGTAGGACCCCGAGTGCTTGATACCTGTTCCTTGATTTATCGCGCTATCCACATCCGGGAGGATTATGGGACCCCCCTGAGCCAGAGCTTGATTCATTCTTATTTCTTAGGGCCACAAACTAGTTTGAGGTTTTATTTACTATCCTGTACTTATGCCATGCTTTACTGCTTTATTTAAATTGTGCGATAGCACTGTATCGCTTAGGATCGTGGCACGATTCCGGTATCGACAAGCCCAGCTTTTGGGTTCCCGATCGTTCTGACCGTCCCCACAACCTTGAGTCCGTCTCGAGCCGGCCGTTGCTATGGTCTACTTTAAGGGTGGCCTCAAATATTTCTGAATCGTGATTGCTTTGTCGTGAAGGCCTTGTTGGGTTTTGATTTGGTTTTTCCGAGGTTGATCGAGTGTGTGTTGCTATTTGTGCACCCGGCGGTAAAACTTTCGAAAGTGTCGCATGGTTATGGACGACTTGGAGCACAGTATCTCGATCATAGACAACTATAACTAAAGTAGTGTTATAAATTTGACTTTATAATGACTAGTAATCAGCTTCACTATAATGGAATGGCTAAATAATACTGCCAACAATTGCTTGTTTGGGGTCGCTTGCGACCATTGTACCTGACTAGTAAGTATTGCAACTACAACGGAATGGCTAAATAAAAGTACCAACAACTGTTGGGTTTTGGGTTATCTCATGCTAATTGTATCTGACTAGTAAGTGTTGCAACTACAACGGAATGGTTAACTAAAAGTGCCCACTTCTTATTTTATCAGGATGACTATCAATACTTGACTAGTAATTGCTGCAACGATAACCGAATAAATAAAACTGCCAACTGTGTGCGTTCCTCGGTTGACTTCCTCGTTTGGTCTCGAGGGGAGACATCAGGATGGGTTTGCTTGATGGTAGTATCAGGTTGGTTCCGAATAGGTCTTTCTTACCCCTCTTTGATAGCCGCCAGTTGTATCATAGGTTGTTTGGTGCATGCTGTCGCTGCCGCTTCAGTCCACCATACCTGTGTAGGCGAGGACCGCCGAATTCTAGTCTCGCCGTGTACTGGCCTCGATCGACGCCTCTTTTCCTTTGCCCTTGTCGGCACCCTTTTGTTTAAGCAGTTTTGAGATCGACGTCGTTAGCGGGTTACCCTTCCGCTTGGCCTGCAGGGTTATGGACGCCATTGGTTATTCTTCGGGGCTCTTAGCCCCATTTGCATCTTGTCCGTAGTCGGACGACTCGCCTTCAAGGTGATTTGGATCTTTGTATTGTATATCTGTATTTTGACTCATGGAGTCTTGTTGTATATATATATCTCTACGTGGGTCCCATCGAGGACTGTTGTGTAATGTTATTACTTCGTTTTCCACCCGCACGAAAGTGCCTGGTGGGCACCTTTGAATCGTTTCTATGCGGGTTTGGCGGGAATCGCTGAAACTTGCATAGGGTCGATTCTGAGGGTGTTACATTGCAGCACCCCTTGGGTGCTCCCCGTGCCGCCGCGCTCGTCGACCCCTCTGATTCCTCTTCTCGACCACAGCAAGAACCTCCAGTAAGTTTGCTTTCTCTTACCACTCGTGCTCTCTGTACTCTGCCTCCCTATCATGTTTGTTTCTAGTGGCTACCCCTAATTAGGGTTCATGTCCTGATTAGGGTTCATCCCTCTGTTGTGGTTATATATAATGAATTGATATTAGTAGTAATGGTAATTAATGATGGTGAATGGTTGTTTGATGTGGATTACTGTTTATAATTGGGATTTGGTGATGCTAGTGGCTTACCATACTAACTCCAGTGGGTAATTTGATATGGTTCAAATGATAGTGCTACTATGGAATCATTACTTGTGTATCCTAGTGATTTGGAAGTTCACTACTGTCATGATTTGGTTATTGACAGTGATTTTGTGAGTGATTTATTCATTGTATCTATAATTGTTGGCTTATGGATTCATATGCAGATTGAGGTTAATTAGTTTCTTATAGTGATGTTCTGTATACATAAACTTGGAAGTGATTCCTCGTGATTTATACCAGGAAAATGATGATTAGTTGTTTGTCAGTTTATATATGAAAGCTAGATACTTAATCTGCTTAGTTTAGAATCTGCTCTTGTGACACCATCTTGAAATGGCACACAAGTCTAGGTTCTACTACTTGGCTTGATTCTGTTAATGCTTAAGATTGAATTAATGCCAAAGATAAGTTGGAAGCTTCTTTCTTTAAACATCAGTGCCTATGATGTTGGTCTAAGTCTTAGGAACTATGTTCCTATCTTATTGTTCTTCATAGATATGTTATGGTAGTGATACCAGTTACTTATTATGGAATCCCTTTGATAAAATGATTGGTGTGCTAATGGTTTTGCATGGATCCATAGGATTTATGGATTCTGGGGTGCTACTCTTTTAAGAGATGTGCCCAGAATTCATAATCTTGACTATGATTATATTGGATTAAAAGATTTGTACTTTATATCCAGGATGAGTGATGTTGGTCTGAGATCCTGGTTTTACTTGTATGGTTTTCTTATGAATATGACTTTAGTATTCAAAATCCTCTATGATGGATTCACCCCACTTGGGTGCTTTCTGAGAGGTTTAATATAAGACAACACATGGATTCTTATCTAACTTAGATAGACCAATCATGTGATGGTTTTATACTACTCACCACAACAGTTGAGTTGTTGGTGTTGTAACTGGTTGATCTTGTGACTTGATCTTGCTGGCTGTGTTGCTGGCCTGATCTGGTTCTTCTCCTGATGCTGCTCCTACAACTTCCAGCTCTTGGAAGATTGTCCTTGATCTTGCTATTCACCTTCTGGTTCCTGTTAGCTTGGCCTTGTCCTTGCTATCCACCTGATCCACCCCCTCCTTATGTCACCATCTTGGTGAGTATTGGGATGATCTGGTGTGTGGTTGGTTTGGTTTGGTTTGTTGTGGCTAGACTGCTGATGCTTGATGTGTATGTGCAAGGAAATGGTGTTGTGGTGCTTGACCACGGCTGTGTTGAGCTCTTTTGCTTGTGTAGACAGCTTTGGCTATATTGAAGCACGCAACATGCATTTAGGTGTGTGAGCTGCTTGTGTGCCTGCTGCACCTTGTGGATATGCTCAGGGAGATGATCTACCTTTTTATCTGATTACCATTTATCTGCCTGGTGAAACTTGACCCTCTTACTGATTTAAATCATTTGACTTGTGGCTTATTAATTATGAAAGATTTAGTTCTTTCATATTGGTGAAACTTGCCCCTAAAGATTTACTCAATGATGTAAAGTGGAACAGTGCACCACATTGTTCACTACTTAGAGTAAAAATATCGTAACCTTTATTTTCTTTCTTTTTGTTTGTTCTTTATTTTGTAGGTACAAGACTTGAGGATTCAAGATTAGAATAGGTGTACTTTTAGATAGAATAGTTCCTTTGTAATCTTTTTTTTTGTAATCTTTACTTTATCCCTTTGTAAGAAATATTGTAATAATCCTTAATATGTAAATATTCCTCCTTTTATAATTTACTATTGTAAAGATTCTTGATTAACTTCATAAGTTACATTTTGTAACTTATTCACTGAATAAATATATGGAATAAATATTCATTTTCTTAATTGTGTTATATTATTTAAGGGTTGAGTTACTAAACATTATTTCTTGATTAAATAAGATTACTCAAACATAATTCTAATCTTTTTTAAAATATAAATCCAAATCTCAAGTTTGAATTCAAATTCCTTTCCCCAAAACACACTAATCAATAAAGATCATGTCAAAGTTTATAATGATCATTCTTCAAGGCTATTCCTAAACTTAAAGAGTGAAAGAGACTTTGATCACTTTAAGTTTTTATTTGGCAAAAAATTTACCCACATTTTTTAACAGATGAATGCATGCAATTGCACAGGTTCCTAAATCTACCCTTTATTGGTTCCTAAATGCTGGGATGTTACACATAGTTACTTTGTCTTACTGTTAGAACTCCATCTTTCATGCTCATGTTTAGAGTTCTTTGATCCCAACTTTCAATGCTTTACAATGGTTTGATCAAGCTTGTGATGGTGCATGTCACCTCAAAAATTATTCTTTTTATCACTTACCTACTCGAGGACAAGCAAGAGTTAAGCTTGGGGATGCTTGATACGTCAGAAACGTATCTATAATTTTTATGCTCCATGCTTGTTTTATATCTACTTTTCTTTGCTTTGTCTACACTTTGAGGTGTTTTTATATATTTTCTGGAACTAACCTATTAACAAGTTGTCACAGTGCCAGTTGCCTGTTTTCTTCTGTTTTTGGTTCTAGAAAGGCAGCAAATCAATATTCTCGGAATTGGACGGTACAAAAGCCAAAGTCAATATTTTACCGTGGGCCTCACGAAGTCCAGAGGGGAGATAGAGAGGCGAGTCAGGGCCACAACACCCTCCTAGGCGCGGGTGGGCCCTACTCCGCGCCTGGGTAGGGTGTGGGCCCTTCGGCCGCCTCCCAGCCTTGCCTCTTGCGCCTATAAGAAGGCCCCGATGAGAAAACCCTAAGTCGTCAATCATACTTCCAGAAAAACCTCCATAGCGCCGCCGCCACTAAAAGGGAGATTCGGGGGACAGAAAGGCTCTGTTCCGGCATCCTGCCGGGACGAGGAAGTGCCCCCGGAGCCATCTCCATCGATCTCCACCACCATCTCCATCACCGTTGTTGATTCCCATGATGAGGAGGGAGTAGTTCTCCTTCGAGGCTAAGGGCTCTACCGGTAGCTATGTGTTCATCTCTCTCTCTCTATGCATGGTCATATTGTGATCATGAGCTTTGTAATCAAGTAGATCTACCTTGCTACTCAAGTGCTTTAATAGATCTCTGCTCTTCCCATGTGTGTGAAAGTGACAACGTGCACGCCATGGTGGCACTTAGATTTGAGTCTACATAAATACTCTTTGTGCTTTAATAGATCTATGCTTTTTCCCACATGTGTGAAAGTGACAGCGTGCATACCGTGTGTGACACTTTGACTAGATTGAATATTTGTTATGAGTTATATTTGGAGTTGGATGTCTTTATGAAATTGTGGTGTTTATTGGAACCATCTAGCGCTCAAGGTGATAGTGTGGGGTTATCTAGATTGGGGAAGGCGTACTTTGAGATGTGTTGTTATAGCCCTACCGTGGATTAGAGTGTCCAACCGGTAGTAGTTAAGAGTAGTATCATTAAGAGAAGATATTTATATAAGAGAGTGTTCACTAGTAAAAGTATGATCACTAGGCATTGTTTCTAAACATTAAAACATCGTTCACAACTAGATCTGTTGCATGTTTGCTTGCTTTAGTCTTTACCTCACCGTCAAGCTCCATCAAAGTATTTTCTGGCACCACAAAAGCTATTTTCTGGCACCGTTACCACTTGTATTTCACTATCTCTTCACCGAACTAGTGCACCTATACACATGACAAATGTATTGGGTGTGTTAGGGACACAAGAGACTTTTTGTATCTTGATTGCAGGATTGCTTGAGAGAGAATACCTTTGACTACTTCATCCCTGAGTTCGATCAACCTTGGATAATCCACTTAAAGAAACCTTATTGCTCTTCTACAAACCTCTGCACTTGGAGCTCAACATCACCCGACCCATGAAAAAACACAACACTGAGGGGGGGAGGGGAGATGCACGACGCTACGTACTCGTGCCACGTTAGGCGGCAATTAGCATTTCGCGAGATGCACAACTGCTATTCTAAAGATGAAGACCAATGTTGAACAAATGCGGGCGTCAAGTAAATGCCAGCGCTGCTTAGCGGGCGGCCGCGGCGGCCCACTTAATTTTTGCGGGCACTCTACTGTCCCCAAGCGCAGTTTCTCCATCGGCCCACACACATTTACGGCCTCGAGTCAGTCTTCTTTAACCAAGAACGAACCAAATCGGGCTCGACCCAAATAGGCCTGAATAGCTTCCCCATTTCCAGGCTTTCCTCCACCTTCTTCTTCCCCTTCTCTTTCTTGCTCCAGGGTAAAGGAAAACAAGAGGCGAGCTCCGTCTGCGAAGGGAAGGAAGGAGATAGCAGGGGCGCCAGCGTAACCTAGCCATGGACGCTTCAGGTGTCAACAACGAGATGCTTCAGGCGCTCTTTGAGGTAACTGCCACCTACTACTAACCCTAAACCCTAGGCCTACACCGTTGTCGGGGTAAACAGAGGAACCCCCTGTTCTTGATTCTTACTGCTAGTGCCCGTCGGCCTATCAGGGTCTTGGGGAGGTTGTCGTGCAGCGTTTCTGTTATGTTTGTTGCCGTAATTTTGTGCGATGTAATCGTCGAGAGAAAATAGGTGATCTGGCGCTCCCTTCACCCCGGTGTGCTCTATTTTGCGCCTAGATTTGGTACAGCTCTGTTGGAGATGTGAAATTTGCGCCGAATTTTTTCTCATTGTTAAGCAGATCATCTGCGTAATGTAATTTCTTATAAAGAAAAAAAAAATTAAACCAAGAGGAATAAGTCATCCTGAATTAGGGGTTTAGGGTATGTTTGGTTGTTGCCAGAACATACCTTACCAAATTTTGGCTATGACCAAAGCTTTTGGCCATGTTTGGATGGTTACCAATTTTTTGGCATGCCAATGGCCCACTACTAGCTCTAGTTCAATTTTTTAGCCAAACTTAGCCAATTCATGGGCGCACAAACCTTAGCCAAAATTTTGGCTAGCCAATTATTTGGTGGGGGAATCTTAGGCTCAAACCAAACAGCCCCTTAGATATGTGCTGCAGTTCAGAATTGAGTTTGAAATATACATTACAGATTCTAGGTCCGCTTATGGGTTTGTTCTCATGGCTCCAAAGTGATTTCTTGTTCTCATGGCTCCAAAGCTGGTCCAGCTGCTCAAAAGGTCCCAATTCCATTGTAGAACTGGGACAGTAGAGTTTGACCAATTCCTTGTCTCTAGGAGCTACTCCAAACCCTGACTCTAAACTTAACCGTCTGGAATCTTTCTCGTTTCACGCATCACGTAACTGTTCAGTACAATTAATTATTTCTATATTCTTTGTAGGGCTAGAAATACTTTACTTTGAGGGTTTCAGGCACCTAGTACTAATATATATGATTCACTAGGTAGTCCTGAATACCAAGTACATGATTATACAATGGGGCTATCTTGCTGCTTTGCGGAAATTCATAATACTTGCTGTCCTGTCCTGTCCTATCTTGAGCTATGTTGCTTTGGGAGCTCATGATGCTTAATTCCAAGTGATTCACAACCCGAACGTCTGATGGTTATCCGTTATCAGATGTAAACTTGTGTAACTTTGCCGTGTGAAACAGTTGCATTTTAAGTTTCAAACTTTGATGTTGCATTGGACTTTGCATGATAAAAAATTGTGAAAAAAGGTGACAGATTTTTTTTACTTCCCAAAAGTGACAGATTTAACTTGGGCTAATACAAAACACTCATATATAAGCTGCTATCCTTATGTAGAAAAGAAAGCCGACACATGCAACTTGCTGTCATATCTGGCAAGCTTCACTTCCTCGTCAATCATCTGCATGAAATTTATTTGGTTAGAAATAGCATCAAAGTACACATGTTACACTGGCAACCCAACTTAAGATTAAAAATAGTGGATCGCGTGGTGGTCGAATCTGAAGCAAACCATTACAGTCTGGCAAGTATTTTCGTCTAGCGTGCTGCAGGGACCCTCATCACGAATTTCTTATACTGAAAATGGGCAAGTTGACTCGCTTCTGTTATATGCTCATTAAATTGTGTTACATTACTTATATCTCGCTGTCTTTTGAATTAGAATCCTTACATCGTCTATATATCATTTGCAGCTAAGATTTGTGCATTTAGCTTCTCTTTCAAAATCTCTTATTCGAGCAGGCTGCTATGATGATGCTTCAGAAGCAATCTCATAACATTTGCTTTCTCTGCAGGAGGAGAAGAAGAAGGCCATGGCGAATCAGATCATAGCGAAGCTGACGGACGTTTGCTGGGACAAATGCATCACCGGAAGCATTGGGAGAAGCTTCAGCAAAAGTGAAGTGTCTTGCCTGTCCAACTGCGCAAAATGCTTGGCGGAAGTTAAGATGCACACAATACAACGATTACAGCAGTGACCATAGCAAGAACCAGAATGTCTTACGCTGCGTTAGAATTTGGAATCTACTAGAGCTGATGATGCAAACCAGAACTATCTATGCTTGGTTTTATTCTGTCTTTTGCTGCTGAACTATCTTTAGTGAAATGACCGCCATAAATTGGCAGATGGCGATATAATATTACTACTGCTACTATGCCTTCTGCTACGGCAAGGTTATATTTGAGCAAAATGTGTTATTGAGGTGAAATGAGCTGGGCCTGCTGTTTCAGTGTAGCATCAGCTTGATGATCCGTTCATACGAACGGAGTATGTAATATACACAGCTCAGTTCCTCTTCAGTCGTAACATGTAAAGGTCGACTAAAGGTGCTTTCAAATAAGAAAAAAAAAGACAGAAATTGTTTGTGTAGCATCAGCAAGATGATTCAGTTCATATGAACGGAGGGAGCATCTCTAACAGCTGCCCTATAATAGGGTACCACATTTTGGTTATAAGGCGAGATATAGGGCACGAAAACGGCCGCTGCTTTACCAGGTGCTGCATTGCATCACGGCTGCCACAGAAGATACCCTATTTTAGGATTACAAATTTACACCATTCGAATTTAAACTTGAGACAACGATTTATATGGTGAATTGTAATTCGACCTAAACTTCGACTTTGACAATCTAATCGTCCCAATCAAAGTCGTCGTCGGAGTCGAATTCGTTCCAAAAGTCAGAATCTAACTTCGACAAGGAACCTGACGGAACGGCGATAGTGTGGAGGGTGGCGCAACACGCAACCGTGGAGTAGACACCTTCCTCTTTCTTCTTCCTTGCCGCATAGAAGTCTAGCTCCGCTTGAACAAACTCGGGGTGATCGTGACGGAGCCTTACCATGTTCATCTCATTGATCTAGCCGGCCTGCTGCTGCTGCATCACGGCGTGGGGACGCTGCCGACACGAGTTGCGCCAGGGTGCTGGAATATAAGATTTTGCATGGAGCATTTTGCCTAGATGGTTATCTACAATTCACTACAAGTCCACCCAATCATCAAATCTCAAAGTTAATATAGTACTTTCTCCGAACCATATTACTTGTCGTTAAAATAGATGTATCTAGTAATAAAACATGTCTAGCTACATCTATTTTCATGATAATTAATATGGATCAGGGAGAGTAATAAATATGTAAAATAAAAAATACTGGAATATAGCAACATGTAATATTTATTTTTTTGGAAAACAATATATATTATTATCACAATGATACCAATTACACCCCGTCTCTGCAACAATGCATGCCCTAGCGGCCCTACGGATGCACACAGCTCATAAAAAAGAAAGAAAAAATATAAAAAAGAAAAGCCGCGCTACAGAAAACTAATCCTCAAAGCAACGACACTGACATCATCAGAACATCACCCGTAGTCCTCCACTCCAATAACAACACCTTCAAAAAGGAAACAGTGCCCAAACGTTGTCGTTGTCCGATCAAAGATCATAGGTTTTCACCCTGGAGAAAGTCCTTGCTCACAAAACAATGCCTTCAACAAAATCATTGCCATGCACAACTAGTTAAGGCCAGACCTTGGATTTTCACCCTGCAAGATAAGACTGGAAAGTCCCCCTGTGTTGTCTTCCCACACCAACAGTGTCGTGGGAATGACCACGGCAGACGCTGCAATCGGCGGCGAGTAGTAGAACGAAGGACAAGGGCGGCCAGCCATCTGCGGTGCGAGATGAGGGCGGAGACACGGGGTTTTACCCAGGTTTGGCCCCCCGGAGGGTAAAGACCTACTCCTGCTAGATTGTATTATGATGGAAGTACAAAGGGGCGAGCTCGGCTGGCGGAAGTCGCTTGGGTGGATGATGGAACGTATCCTCTACACGCCCTGTAGGGAGGTTTATATAGACTCACCCCCCTAGGGTTTACATATCTCAACCGATTCAGTTAAGGCTTCGGCACTCGTTTAACCTAATCCGACTGGGCCTATCTATTCTCCTGGGCCTTCAGCTTCCAGTCGCTTGGATCCACGCCAGGCCTTGATCCAGTCGTCGTCCTGCAGGCCCACTCGCAAGTTCCTGGTCCAGTCGGAAACGTCCTGCTGGGTATACCCCGGTAGGCATATCCCCATCAGTAGTCCCCGAGGCCGTCGTCGATTGGGCGCAGGTGTTCGTTGGCAGTCGGAGTATACGGGTCCAATGCGGACACCCAGTCGAATCGGTGGCGGGCTCCTGAATAAAGGAAAACACTAATTACTCCGGTCGCAATGACAGTGGTTAATCGGGTCGCAGCTCAGCGAACGAGTCGGCGAAATATCTGGTCACTGTTGTAGTGACTGGATCGGCGAGTCGAATGGACGAAGTTGGACCATCAGACGCAGTCAAAACTAGCCGTTGGGGTATTCCAACGGTAACTTTAGCGTAATCACCGCGTGGTAACGGCTCCCTGATTTGGCGGGTAACAACCGCCATATAAAGGAAATGGTAGGCGATCGGGGAACCATTCCTTCGTCATTTCCTCCGACTCCGCCCATCTCTGTTTTCCTCCGCATCGCGATCCAACCGATCCAAAATCCCACGACCTCCACAAACCTTTCTGCCAATGGCCCCCTCCACCGAACCATGGGGCAGGTCCAAGTGCACAAGAGCGCTACTGGCATCCTTCGAGGAGGCCGGGATCCTGCGCGCCGGCAGGTGGCGCATCCCCGCGGCCGGAGAGGTGACTCCGGATCCGCGCGAGGGAGAATTTGTTTGCTTCACCAGCCATCTGGAACGGGGGCTGGGGTTCCCCACGTCTCTCTTCTTCCGGCGCTTCTGCATGTTCTACGGGATCCAGCCGTCGGACCTGGGCCCACACAACATCGAGCATCTCGCCATTTTCGTGGCGTTCTGCGAGTGCTACCTGGGCTGCAGGCCATACTACCCCCTGTGGCAAGATCTGTTCCACGGGAGGATCGGTCGCGAACAAGCAGGCGGCCCAATGCTTGCTGCGGGTGGCCTGACGTTTCAGTTGAAGTCGAAGGCCTCCTTATTTGATCTGATGCTACCTGCCAAGGCGGCGAGCGAGTGGAAGAAGTCCCGGTTTTACGTCACTGAGGCGACCCCAAACGGCGAGGTGGCGATCCCAAGGTACTCCGCCGACCGTCCCGAACCGCGCCGACTCCAAGTCGGCAAGCTCCCAGTAGACCAGCGGATGGTCGTGGATGAGATGCTTCAAACCATCTGCGGCCTGAAGAAGAAGGGTCTTCAGACCATCAATTTATACAACTGTTGGCTTGGGTGGCGACTCATTCCTCTGGCCCGCCGTGACCATTACATGTACGAGTACACGGGCCGGGAAGACTCGACGAAATCCTGCCTCGCCGAGTGGAAACTCGAGGACTACGTCCCGACGTTGAAGAAGATCACCCAGGCAGCGTACCTGGACGCGAAGGCTGGGGTTGCCCCCTACACCGCGAAGCATCCAGCCCCGATGGTAAGTCACTTTCTACCATTCGCAGTTGATGCTGTCGCGGTTATACTGATATTGTCTCATGCCTACTGCAGTTATTTCAAGTGGTGGAAGGGTGGCTTTCGCCCACGAACGACGAGAACTCGAGCTCATCCGTCCAGGACAGGGGCGAATCGCCTCCTGCCAAGGGCGGAGTCGAGAGCGACAAGAGCGATGATGACGATGAGTCCGAGGAAGAGGCCGCCCCACTGGTTCGCAAAACTCGCGGGAAGCGTCAGCGCGAACTCGAGGCGAGTAGAAGCCTTGAACGCCATGACGATGATGACGAAGAGCTTCTCGAGCACACCTCGCGTCGCGAGGCCAACTCCGTCGAAAAAGAAGAAGAAGAAGGAAGTGAAGGCCCCTCCGAAGAGGAAGACGAAGCCGGCAAAACAGGCATCTCCGCCTCGTTCGACGAGTAGTTCTAACGCCACCAACCTGGCCAGGGATGAAGTGCCGCAGACGACGGCGGCACCAGATGCCACTGCCGCCCTGAGTGAGGTACCTCTGGCCTCGCTTCCCCCCCCCCCCCATTCTCCCCAGTCTCTAGGTCGGGGGCTGCTCCAGCCGCGGCAGCTTCGCCTCCCAGGAGAGCTCCTGCCGAAATCGTTTCGGAGGCTCCTATTGCGGCCTTGTCAACGAAGAGGATGTCCGTGTCTTGGGCGCATGATGTTCTGGAGATGGGACTCAGTCGGAAACTGGTCCCCGAACTGGAGAAGCCGGCTAGCATCCGCACGGGGTTGCGGTTTATACTAGTCGCCAAGTGATTTTTGTTCACCTGCCTTGCTTTTCGTTGTACTCGGACCACTTTTCTCATGTAATCAATTTGCAGGACTGGAATTAAAAAGATAGGCCACCCGTTCGTGGCCAAAGTGCCGCCAGTCGTCGCCGAGGAGGACCCCTCTCGGAATCGGAAGGCTGATGAGGTCGCTGCCCCCACAGACAGTGCCAAGAAGGCCAAGGGCGACGATGTCGTCACGGTGTCTGACGACACGACGATTGCTCCGAGTGATCCTGCGACGGAGGCGGCCTTGACGATCAAGGAGTGTGCTTCCTCGCCTGGGGTGGCCGAGACGGCCTCTTGGTGCCGGCGCATCCATCTCGACCTTCCCCCGCTTCATGGCCAGAGCGGCTACGGCGAGTGGTACCACGCCACCGAGCCGCATACCTGGGGTCGCCGAAACGGAGATCGAGTAGCATCGCGGGCACACTCCGACTCTTCTCGCATCCTTGGATGCGCTACAGCTCCATGGCATGCTTGGCGCAGCCATCCAGGTATGTCCAGTCCCCGAGGATCGGGCCACTGAATTGCAGTGGTCAGATTCTTCTGGTGTTTTGCTTTTATTTCTCGCGCCCAGTCCCCGAGTGCGCAATCGCTGAATTTCAGCGGGTGGGCACTTAGTATTTTTGATCTCCAGTCCCCGAGTGTCCAGTCGCTGAATTTTAGCGGGTGGGCACTTAGGATTTTTGATCTCCAGTCCCCGAGTGTCCAGTCGCTGAATTTCAGCGGATGGGCACTTAGGATTCCGTTTTTGTTAACTGTTTGACTTTTGCACAGGGTTTGCAGCGTGAATCAGCCGACCGGCTCGCTGCGAAGTGTCGCGCGGAGAAGGAATTTGTTGTCGTCCAAGAGGCGAACAAGGCACTCCAGGCGACTGCTGCGAAGGCAGAGGAGGTCCGCCAGGGCCTTGTCCCGGCGAATGAACTGACGGCGGCTCAATCTGCGTTGAGTTCGGCTGAGAAGCGAATCGCCGACCTTGAGCGCGAGCTTAAGGAAGCGAATGAGGAGGCGAGTTTGGCGGATGGGCAAGCCAAGGCTGCTGTTACGGCCACCGCTAAAGAGAGTAAGGTCTCTGACGCCCTCGTTGCTGGGCTAGAAGACGACTACTCCTCTCTTTAAAGCTTCATCACGGGTCTCTGCCGTCCTTTGATTGGTAAGTGTGCCTGCCTCTGCCTGTAGTAGCTGCATTGCATGATCTTTGTTGTACTCACTGCCACCCTCTGTCCACAGGTCGGATCATCGACAGCTCGGAAGAGGCGCAGCCGTACGACGCGCGGTAGTGTGTGGCCACTCTGGTCGACTCGGCCACGTTGTCCGTGGCTTGCATTCGGGCGTATCTTCAGGAGATGTCGCCCACGGAAGTGATTCCCAGCGACCTCTTCAAAGTGTGGCGGTATCTGGAGAAGGCGTCGTCAGTCGTCGAGTTCATGACGTGGTCGGCATTCCGGCGCGGGGCGGCGACAACACTTAGCCTTGGGCTCGCCCACTTCCCGGAGGATTTCGATCTGGACGACGTGACGAGTGGGTACCCATCGTCGATGGGCTCGGTGGAGATTGCCGAGGTGCTGAAGCTGACGGACCGTGCCGCGGTATACTCCGATCGTGTCTGGGAGATGGGTGACCTCCTTCCTTATCAGGAGACGATCGTCGCGCCCAACGACCCCGAGCCGCCGCACCGGGACTTCAAGATCGAGCAACCCTTCCGTGCAGTGATGGCGGGTGAGTTGACGACGTACCCATCGAACCTGTACACTCCCTTCATTCGCAACCGCAAGGATGGCGGCGAGTCGACATCGAAGCCTGCGGAATAAAACATTGTGCCCTGGGGCTTTAGTAGCAGTTCGGTCATTGGGCGCAAGTTGTATTTTGTAACAACTTTGGTCTGCTATAATGGGATTTCGCGTTATTTTGTGAATTGTCTTGCGATTGTGATTGATGATTGAACGAGTCCCCAAGCGCGTCCGCCCTTTTTATGGGGTTTACCTCGTTTGTTATGTGTTTGTGGTTTTGAGCGTTTTGTTATTGAGGTCGACTCGCCCGAGCTTGGAAAGCCAGTCGCAGGGCGACTCCCATGAGTGCTCTTTACTTCACTGTTTTCCCTTGCGCGAATGAGGTCGGGTAGCCGAATCCCCGAGCGTGGTACTTGGTTGTTCTAGTCGCGGCTCTAGGGTGGGTGAGGACTGGGCGCGTCAGAGTAAGCGCATCACTCCTGCCTGGCCCATCGGGTCAGTCGCATGGCGAGTCCTGGGCACGCTGTCATACTTGGTGTTTTCCCTAGCCGCTCGAGCTTAACTGGTCGTCAGTCCCCGAGCGTGGTATTTGGCCGTTCGAGTCGCTGTGTCGAGGATGCGGAGGATCGTGGTCGCTGTGAGGAGCGAGGGCAGTTGTCTTGGCTCGTTAAGCCAGTCGAGCTGGGAGACTCCAATGGGGCTCTGGGTAGGCGTTTTTCGTGGACGTGGCGAGTCCTGGGGTGACCCAGTGCCCTCGTAACGCACTACTTGGCCGTGTCGGTCGCTGTACCAGAGGTTTACTTCTGTAGTTAGCTTGACGCTGTTATTACGAGTGCGAGTGGCACAAGACACGGAGAGTAGACGCAATTTGCGGTAACCGATATATTTTATTTCATAGCTAGTGGAGGGTACATGTATGGAGTTCTAGGAGTAGAACTTCCGTAGGAGGTTTACATTCCACGGTCGCTTGATGTCGAGTTTCCCGTCTCCGCGGACGTCGATGAGGTAGTAGGCGTCGTTGCCAAGTACTCGCCCGATGGCGAATGGTCCCTCCCACGGGGGGGAGAGCTTGTGCATGCCCTTCTTGTCCTGGATGAGGCGTAACACCAGGTCGCCTTCCTGGAATGTAGCACCCCGGGTAAATCCACTACTAGAAAATCGCCGTGTTTTTGTTTTGTGCATCATCATGACATCATCCTGCATGTTTTCATAAAACTATTTTACCAAAACCCTATTTTTGTTTTCTATTTATCGCTCCCCTTTATTTCAAATATAAAACCCTAGTCAAAAATATCTAATCCTAAAACTACCCAATCCTATTCTACCCACCCTGCCTCCACCTCACCCCACCCAATAGCCATCCGCCACCTCACTGCATCCCTCCACCTCACCACTCCCTCTCCCCATCCCAGCCTCCACCTCACCCTACCATCACCCCGCTGGCCCACCCACACACACACTCCCGCCACGTCCCCACACCAACCCCACAGCAAACACACGCACACACGCACCCAACATGGTACCGCCCAGTCGGCCACCTCGCTCCCTGGACCCACCATCCCGCTCGCGGCCCCCAACCACCCCACGCTCCTCTCTCTCCCTTCTTCCCCGCTCGCTCCTCTCGCCTCTGCTTGTTCCCGCCGCCGCTCGCGGTACCCCCTCTCACGAGCCAGCGCAGTCGCCGGTGAGCCTCTGCAGGAGCTCTCTCCGGCCGCGCCTCCTCTGCCCCGCGTCGAAGCACCCCATAAAGTGCCGCCGCCTGCAACCTCCCTGCGCCGCCGCCTCCTGCAACCTCCCTGCGACGCCGCCGCCCTAGCTACGCGCCTTCAGGCCACCTCCTTCCTCGTCGCGTCCCCGCCCTGCATCTCCCGGCCGCTGCCTTTGTCGTCTCTCCCTCTCTGCAGCGACCCCCGCCACCCAGAGCTCCCCGCCGGCCGACCTCCTCTCCGTCGGGCCGACATGCCGTCCACCTCGACCGGCCGCCCTCCTCCACCTCTACCGCCTTCCTTCCCTCCCATCGCTCGCTCCCGCCGCCGCTAGTGCCCGACCGCCGCCGCCTCTCTCGTCGCCGCTCGCGCGACGATCTTCGGCCCCGCATCCTCCCAGGCCTCGTCGCGCGGCCCCACGAGTGCCTCTTCCGCCCTGTTCCTCCCTGACGAGCGCGGCCCCACGAGCCCCACCACAGCGAGCTCCCCCGTGCCTCTCCTTCGACTGGTCGCCCTTCCTCTTGCAGCTACCCCCCTGCGAGCTCCTCGCCGCGGGAGCCCCTCCATCCCCTCCGTCAGGGGTGCCCTCCTCCATGTGCTCGTCCCGAGTAGAACCTCAACAAATCCCCGTTGCCGTCTGCCACCGTCCTTCCTGGCCGCTTCCCCGTCCTCGGCGTCCTCGTCCGCCGTGCTCGACCGCCTCCCCGGAGTCCGGTCCGGCCCACGCGCGAGCCATCAAGCCCGACTCCGAGCATCCACTGTGCGTGCCAACCCCTACTCGCCAAGACCCTTGCCGCTGCATCCTCTACGAGTTTTTCCTGTCACGAGGGGAATCCCGGTGTTGTTGCTGCACCCTAGCCGCGACCACTTCTGCTTTCCTATGCGTGCTCCATGTGTTTCTATTGTTGGAACATGGTGATGGTGGATGTGTTGTGGACATGCTTTGCGTTGGCATTATTGCGGATTGGGTATGTCTACATCGACAAGATCGACACCGGCGCCGAAAAAGTCACCTCGACCATCGATGCTGAACCAAGTTCTTCCGAACCCTAAACCCCTAGATCGTCGAGAAACCACTTTACCCGAAGGTTGGTCCGGACCTGAATATCGACCTCGAAGACCGAACACTAGGCATGCCAAGATCTTCTTCCCGGACCCAAAGGCCCCGAAGCCCTCATCCGAAGACTGATCCCGGCGTCAGAAGACCGAACCCCTCCGAACCCCAAGATCTTCGACCCTAAATGTGTGACCCTCTTTTTCCGACACCCTATTTTATAAATGAGATATACTTATTGCATGTAAATTGTTCATACTCGCATACATATCATGTGGTTTGGGGGCATTATGCCAATTCATCTCATAATTAAATATGGAGTCTATATGCGGGATATCTTTGTCTTATTCCGGACTTCATTTAAATTGGCATAGCGAACCGAAGCCATGTTTGGTCTTGCTAATCCAACATTTAATTTGCGGGGTAGATAAATAACTTGAACCGTTTAATTAAATGTCGGGACCCCGGTTCCGCTTAATATTACCTAATTGCATCGCACCTTGCCATGTCATACACCATACATGCATCATGCCCGATCTTTTGCCGTAGTATTAAATAGTCCATCCGGTGTTTCTTCTAGTGCTTTGCTTCTTCACGGATTAGGCCGATGAGTTGATGCGAGCGTCGACCCGATCTTCGGATGAACCTTCGGCAATGTTTTCAGGCGAGCATCTCCCCCTTTCTACCTATCTTACTTTTATAGTATTTATTCCCTCCTGTTGATCTATTGCTATCTGTGTTGCGATGCTATAGATTCCATACCCCGTTATACTTCCCTATAGCCCTTATATTGCCTTGGACACATCCTATTACCTTTTGTTTGGTAGATAGTTGGACTTGCGCGTCGTAGTCGCTTGCTCAAGTGCTGTTGCGTGTCGTCAAGTACCACAGTTGTTAGAGTATTGCCGCATGTTTAATGTTGGAGATGATCAAGACTTTAATTACTCTTTAATAACTAAAATTGAAGTAGGTAAATGCAGAGGCACCGGTGGGTAATAGACAATATTTGGAATTTAACCGCTCACTGGTGCCCCGTAGGACCCCGAGTTCTTAACACCTGTTCCGAGATCGAGCGCGCTAACCACAGGTGGGGTGTATGGGCACCCCCATCGATTTAGTACCTGATTCCAAGTACTGTACTGGGGGCCACAATTAGTTTGGGGCTTTATTACTATCCTGTACTTATGCCATGCTTTACTGCTTAATTTAAATTGTGGCATCGCACCTGTCTGTTTAGGTAAGCGGAGTGTTTCATGATGTCGACAAGCCAGTCACACTTTCGGGTTCCCGTCATTTACCATTGACGCAAACCCCGAGTCCGTCTCAAGACGGCCGACTTTGTTGCGGGTAGCTTAGTGGGTGGCCCCGTGCTTGCTTTGGGTAGGAAGCGCCGTGTCCGAAACCCGTCGACATACCGTTGGGTGTATGTTTTGTGATCTTGTACCTACCGATCGACAACAAGGGTGTAGGTGCGTGTGGTAATTTTGGTGCACCCTGCGGTTAAATCTTTAGAAGCCGTGTCATGTTATGGACGACTTGGAGCGTTCTCGATCATAGACAACCATAACTAAAGTTCTTGTTATAATTTGATGGTATCCGATATGACTAGTAATCACTTCACCGCAACGGAATGGCTAAATAAAAGTACCAACAACTGGGTTTTGGGATGTCTCATGCTAATTGTATGTCGACTAGTAAGTGTTGCAACTACAACGGAATGGTTAACTAAAATTGCCCATCGCTTATTATATCGGATGACTATCTATACCGACTAGTAATTGCTGCAACGATAATGAATAAATAAACTGCTAACGGTGTGAGTTCCTCGGTTGACTTCCGCTTGGTCTCGAGGGGAAACACCAGGATGGGTATGTTTGGTGGTAGTATCAAGATGGTTCGAATAGGACTTTCTTATCCCTCTCGGTAGCCAAGCAGTATATCGAGTCTCTATAGGTTGTTTAGTGCATGCGCTGCCGCTCGATCCACCATACCTATGTAGGCGAGGACCGCGATTAGCCTCGTAATCTTGGCCTCAAGATCGACCGCTCTCTCTTTTCCTTTGCCCTTTGTCGGCACCTTTTGTTTAAGCAGGTTTTAAGATCGACGTCGTTAGCAGTTACCCTTCCGGCTTGGCGGCAGGTTATGGACGCCATTGGTTATTCTTCAGGGCTCTTAGCCCCATTTGCATCTTCTCCGTAGTCGGACGCTGTATCATTTTCAAGGTGATTTGGATCTTTGTACTGTATATCTGTATTCTTGACTCTTTGAGTCGCTGTTGTATATATATGTTTTGTGGGTTCCATCAAGGACTATTGTGTAATGATATTACTTCGTTTTCCACCCGCACGCAAGTGCCTGGTGGGCACCTTTGAATCGTTTCTATGCGGGATTGGCGGGAAGCGCTGAAACTTGCATAGGGCCGATTCTGAGGGTGTTACATGGAAGGTGCGAGTTTTCACCCGCCGGCTATGGTAGCGGCGGAGTCCTTGCTGGTAGATGGCAGTGCGGGAGCGAGCTAGGTCGCGTGCCTCGTCGAGTTGATCGACTCCATCCTGACGTGCGAGTTCGTTCGCAGCCTCCGTGTAGTGGACGACCCTTGGCGAGTCGTGCTCTAGGTCGGTGGGCATGACTGCCTCGGCACCATACACCATGAAGAAGGGGGTGAACCCGGTCGACCTGTTGACCGAGGTGCGGATACCCCAGATGACGGAGGGTATCTCCTCGACCCAGCACCCGGCGGTGCGCTCGAGTGGTACTTGGAGCCGCGGCTTCAGGCCGTGGAGGATGCTCTGGTTGGCCCGTTCCGCCTGGCCGTTGGACTCCGGGTGGGCGACTGACGCGAGGTCGAGTCGGATGTGATGTTCCTCGCAGAACTCGGCCATGGCTCCTTTGGCGAAGTTGGTGCCGTTGTCCGTGATGATGTTGTTTGGGAACCCGTAGCGATATATGAGCTCGCGTAGGAATTTGGTGGCGGTCTTCCCGTCGCATTTCCGGACTGGCTTGGCCTCCACCCACTTTGTGAATTTGTCGACCGCGACCAGGAGGTGGGTGAAGCCGGAGGGGGCCTTTTTGAAAGGGCCTACCATGTCCATACCCCACACGGCGAATGGCCAGGTGATGGGGATTGTCTTGAGCGCTGAGCTCGGCACGTGTGTCTGGTTGGCGTGCCGGCACCGGCGCACCGCTGGACAATGTCGACGGCGTCTGCGTGTGCGGTAGGCCAGTAGAAGCCGTGCCGCATAGCCTTTGCGACCAGAGAGCGGGCGCCGGCGTGGTGGCCGCAGTCACCGGAGTGGATGTCGTGAAGGATTTTGCGTCCTTCAGCGGGTTGGACGCAGCGTTGGAACACGCCGGTCACGCTGCGCTTGTGGAGCTCGCCGTCGATGATGACGAAGGATTTGCAGCGTCGCGTTATCATCCGGGCATCGGTTTCGTCTGCTGGCAAGGTTCCTCCCTCCATGTAGGCGCGGCCTAGTCCAGTCTTCTGGCTCGGCGATGAGTGCAACCAGGGCTGCCTCTGGTTGCAGCGAGACTCCGATGTCGATCTCCCTTGGGGGAGAGACGGACGGCTTGGTGATCGTGTCGAGGAAGATGTCGGTGGGTGGTGCGAGTCGAGACAACCCGATGCGAGAGAGTGTGTCGGCCTCCTCATTCTTCCGCCTGTCAATCCACTCGATGGAGTAGCCTGCGAAGTGTACGCCCAGCTTGTCCACTGCTTGGCGGTATGCCGCCATGGTGGGAGAGACGACGTCGCAGGTGCCAGCGACTTGCCCAGCGACGAGGTCGGAGTCTCCGTAGCAGCGTAGGCGGTTGACATTCATCTCCTTGGCAGCTCGCATGCCGTGTAGTAGTGCCTCGTACTCGGCCATGCTGTTGGTGCAGGGGGTGAAGTCGAGGCAGAGGATGTAGCGGAGCTTGTCGCCCTTCGGGGAAGTCAACACGATCCCTGCTCCTGCGCCGTCTGCGTTCTTGGAGCCGTCGAAGTGCAGGCTCCAGTAGTGGAGGTACGTCAACTTTTCTGGCTGCTGGGCTTCTTCCCAGTCGGCGATGAAGTCCGCGAGAGCCTGCGACTTGATCGCTTTGCGTGGTTCATACTTGATGTTATGGACGCCGATTTCGACGGCCCACTTGGCGACTCGCCCGGTCGCCTCACGGTTGCGGATGATATCCGCAGCGGTCGAGAGACGACCGTGATCGGTGCTCACGGAAGTAGTGCGATCGCCGATGTGCTCAAGACCGTATACCATTTTCGGTATTGCGGGTACACTGGCGCGACTTCGGTGAGGACCTCGCTGATATAGTACACCGTCGTCTGCCGGGCGCTCCTTTCCTTCCTCTGGCCGCTCGACGACCATGACGGCGCTGACGACGCGCTCGGAAGCCGCGACGTAGACCAGCATGGGTTCTTTGTCGACGGGGGCGGCGAGTAGCGGTGCTGCGAGTAGCACCTTCTTGAGGTCGCGGAGCGCGTCGTCCGCCTCCTTGTCCCACTGGAAGGTGGGGTTCTTGCGCATCAGGCGGTATAGGGGCATCGCCTTTTCGCCCAATCGGGGGATGAAGCGACTGAGAGCCGCGACTCGCCCGGCCAGCTTCTGGACGTCGCGCAGGCACTCGGGTTTGCCGAGTCGAGCGATCGTGTCGATCTTGGTGGGGTTCGCCTCGATCCCGCGCTTGGAGACGACGTATCCCAGTAGTTGCCCTGCTGGTACACCGAAGGTGCATTTGCCTGGGTTTAGCTTTATCTTGTATTTCCGTAGGTTGGCGAATGTTTCCGCCAGGTCGGCGAGTAGGTCGCCCTGGCGAGCGGACTTCACTACCACGTAGTCGATGTAGACGTGGATATTGCGGCCAATTTGGCTCGCAAGGCATTCCTGCATGCACCGCTGGTAGGTCGCCCCGACGTTCTTGAGGCCGAAGGTCATGGCGGTGTAGCAGAAGGCTCCGAATGGCGTGATGAACGCCGTCTTTTCCTCGTCCTCGACAGCCATTTTAATCTGGTTGTACCCAGAGTAGGCGTCAAGGAAACACAGCGACTCCGAACCCGCGGTGGAATCGATTATTTGGTCGATCCGCGGGAGGACGAATTGCTCCTTCGGGAAGGTGCTGTTTAAGTTTGTGTAGTCGATACACATCCTCCAGGTCCCATTTTTCTTCTCGACCAGGACTGGGTTGGCCAGCCACTTGGAGTATTTTATTGGCCGGATGAAGCCTGCAGCGAGTAGACGCTGCACCTCCTCGGCGATGGCTCGGCGGCGCTCTTCATTGAAGGGCCGCAGCGACTGCTTGACGGGTCGCACTTTGGGGTCGGCGTTGAGTTTGTGCTCAGCGAGTTCCCTAGGGACACCAGGCATGTCAGAGGGCTTCCATGCGAAGATGTCCCTGTTCTCACGGAGAAACTCGATGAGCGCGCCTTCCTATGTTGGGCTCATGCCCGTCCCGATCGTCACCGTCTGGCTGGAGTCGCCTGGGAGCAGCTCGACGGTGCGGGTGTGCGTCGTTGCCTCGAAGGCTGAGGTGTGGACGCCCTCCGAATTGGGCTTCTTGAGTATGGTGGGGTCGTCGTTGTTGACCCCGCTCGCGTACTTGGCGAGCTCGTCGTCGTGGTTGGCCTCTGCCGCGATGACGGCGTCGGCGAGTTTGGCTCCTTTGGCCTCGCACTCAGTGGCCATGTCGGGGTCGCCGTTGATGGTGATGACGCCGCACGGCCCGGGGAGCTTCATCGCGTTGTACGTGTAGTGGGGCGCTGCCATGAACTTGGCGAACGCCTGGCGCCCAGTGACGATGGTAGGGGCTGTCGAAGGGTACCAGCTCGAAGACGATCCGCTCGGTGCGGAAGTTTGCTGGTGTGCCGAAGGTGACTGGCAGCATGACCTTGCCGATCGGGTACGCCTTCCGATCGGAGACGATGCCGTGGAACGTGGTGTAGGTCGTCTCGACCATCGACTGCGGGAGCCGCAGTCGCCTGAAGGTGTCTAAGTACAGGATGTTGATGGAGCTGCCGCCGTCCATCAATGTCTTGGGGAGCCAGTAGTCTCCCACCTTGGGATTGACCACCAGGGCGACTCGGCCTGGGTACTCGATGCGTGGCGAGTGGTCCTGGTGGCTCCAGGTGATGGGCTGCTCCGACCAGTAGAGGAACTGGGGAACATCCACCTAGGCCACCGCGTTGACAGCGACGGCACGGGCGATGACCTTCTTCTCGCGCTTCGTGTTGAAGCCTGTGAAGGTGTGGAGCGAGCTGGCCACACTGCCGAATTTTCCGTCGTTTGGCGGGTTGTTGTCGGGGTCCTCCCGCGCTCGCCGTGCCTTCACGATCTCCTTGAGAGAGTGGCAGTCGGCGGTCGTGTGCGTGGCGGGCTTCCCTTCCCTGCTGTGAAACGCACAAGGTTGGTTAAGGAGGGCCGCGGGGTCGAACCTTGGTTTTGCCTTGTAGTTGCCGCCGTCGCGGCGTTGCCCCGTCATGGGCGAAAGCTCTTGGGCTCGCTGCGCTACGCGTTGGCGACAAAGTCAACTCGCCCGTCACTGCGGTGCTTGCCGGTGAGGCGAGTGTTGCTGTAGCGTAGGTCGGACCGTCGTCCGTTGTCGTTGCCGTTTGTGCGGCGTTGACCACCCAACTCGTCGTCGGTTTCCTTATTTGGGTCTTCCTCCGCGTACCTTTTGGCGATCTCAAGGAGGTACGTTATGTTGTCGAGTGTGCGGTATGCTCGTTTGAGCTTGGCGACCAAGGGATCGTAGCAGCACGAGGTCTTGAAGCAGTGGATCGCGGTGTTCGGGTGGATACCGGCCGCGTTGTGCCATAGTTCTTGCCACCGTTGGACCCAGCTTCGGGTCGACTCGCGGGGTTGTAACACCCTCAGAATCGACCCTATGCAAGTTTCAGCGATTCCCGCCGAACCCGCATAGAAACGATTCAAAGGTGCCCACCAGGCACTTTCGTGCGGGTGGAAAACAAAGTAATAACATTACACAACAGTCCTCGATGGGACCCACAGAACAGATATATATACAACACTACTCCAGGAGTCAAGAATACAGATATACCATACAAAGATCCAAATCACCTTGAAAATGATACAGCGTCCGACTACGGACAAGATGCAAATGGGGCTAAGAGCCCTGAAGAATAACCAATGGCGTCCATAACCCCGCCTGTGCCAAGGGAAGGGTAACCCGCTAACGACGTCGATCTCAAACCTGCTTAAACAAAAGGGGTGCCGACAAAGGGCAAAGGAAAAAGAGGCGTCGATCGAGGCGAAGACACGGCAAGGCTAGAATTCGGCGGTCCTCGCCTACATAGGTATGGTGGACTGAAGCGGCAGCGGCAGCATGCACTAAACAACCTATAGAGACTCGATACAACTGGCGGCTATCAGAGAGGGGTAAGAAAGATCTATTCGGAACCAACCGGGTACTACCATCAAACAAACCCATCCTGGTGTTTCCCCCTCGAGACCAAACGAGGAAGTCAGCCGAGGAACTCACACAGTTGGCAGTTTTATTTATTCAGTTATCGTTGCAGCAATTACTAGTCAGGTGTAGATAATCATCCTGATAAAATAAGCAGTGGGCCGTTTTAGTTAACCACTCCGTTGTAGTTGCGACACTTACTAGTCAGATACAATTAGCATGAGATAACCCAAAACCCAGCAGTTGTTGGTACTTTTATTAAGCCATTCCATTATAGTTGCATTACTTACTAGTCAGGTACAATGGTCGCAAGCGACAACTCAAACAAGCAATTATTGGCAGGTTTATTTAGCCATTCCATTATAGTGAAGCTGATTACTAGTCATTATAAAGTCAATTTATAGCACTACTTTAGTTATAGTTGTAAATGATCGAGATACTGTGCTCCAAGTCGTCCATAACCGCGGACACGGCTTTCAGAAAGTTTTACCCGGCCGGGGTGCACCAATAGCAACACACACTCGATCAACCTCGGAAAAACCAAATCAAAACCCAACGAGGCCTTCACGACAAAGCAATCACAGGATTCAGAAATATTTCAGGCCACCCTTGAGTACACCATAGGTTAGTGACTCGAGACGGACCCGAGGTTTGGGTGGACGGTGTGAACATCGGGAACCCAAAATGGGCTTGTCGACACCGCGAAAACGTGTCCCGGTCCTAAACAGTACAGTGTGCTCCTCGCACAATCGTAAATAAAGCAGTAGCATGGCATAAGTACAGGATAGTAAATAAAACCTCAAACTAGTTTGTGGCCCCAAGAAATAAGACTGAATCAAGCTCTAGCTCAGGGGGGTCCCATAATCCTCCCGGATGTGGATAGCGCGATAAATCAAGGAACAGGTATCAAGTACTCGGGGTCCTACGGGACACAAGTGGACGGTTAACAACCAAATAACATCTATTGCCCACCTGTGCCTCTGCTTACCTACTTCAATTTTAGTTGTTAAACAGTAAATAAAGTGAACGGTAAGTAAAGCCATGATCATCTCCAACATCAACATGCGGCAATACACCAACAACTGTGGCACTTGACGACACGCAACAGCACTTGAGCAAGCGACTACGACGTGCAAGTCCAACTATCTACCAAACAACAGGCAATAGGATGTGTCCAAGGCAATATAAGGCTGCGAGGGATATCACGGGTACGAAAAACTAGAGCATCGCAACACAGATAGGAATAGATCAACAGGAGGGAATAAATACTATAAAAGTAAGATAGGTAGAAAGGGGGAGATGCTCGCCTGAAAACATTGCCGAAGGTTCAACCGAAGATCGGGTCGACACTCGCATCAACTCAATGGCCTTATCCGCAAAGAAGCAAAACACTAGAATAAACACCGGACGCAATATTTAATACTACGGCAAAAGATCGGGCATGATGCATGTATGATGCATGACATGGCAAAGATGCGATGCAATAGGGCCATATTAAGCGGAACCGGGGTCCCGACATTTACTTAGATGGTTCAAGTTGTTTAGACACCCCGCAATTTAAATGTGTTATTAACATGGCAAGACATATGACCGGTTGGCTACACAAATTTAAATGAGGCCAATATGAGACTAGATTTTCCCGCATATGGGCCCCATATTTAATTAGAGGTGAATCGGCATAAGGCCCCCAAACCCACATGAATATGCATGCAAACATGAACAAGTTGATATGCAACAATTTGATATTTCATTTATAAAAATAGGGCTCGAGAAAAGGGGTCACACATTAGGGTTGCGAAGGTCTTGGTTCCGGGGGGTTCGGGGTCCGGTCTCGGGGTTCAGGGTTCGACGGGGTCGTTCTCGGACTCCGGGATCGGTCTTCGGGTCTTAACATGGTCGGTCTTGGTGACGATCTTATCCGATGGGGATCTTGGTTCAACATCATCGCGGTCTTCGGGTCCGAGAGGTAGATCTTGGCGTCCGAGGGAAGTTCATGTCCTAACCGTGTCGACGACCTTGGCGTTCAGGGGGAAGTTCTCGGTGTTCCGTGAAGGAGGTCTTGCCGCTGCGGTCTGGTGTCGTCCTCCAGGTACCGCGGGTTCTCGGTGAACTTGGCGTCCGGGAAGGAGTACTTGGTGGCCTCGGAACGGTTTTGGGTTCGGCTCTTGGAGTCCGGGGAACGCTCTTCAGGTTCCATGAAGTAGTCCTCGCTGATCTTCTCGGCATTCCTCGGTTCATCTGCGCGCGTCGGTCTTCGAAATCGAAGTGCTTGGCGCCCATGACGAAATTACTGAGAGACGATGTCGATGATCAGTGAGCTTGGGGTCTAACTGAACGTGCAGGGGTACCCGAGACGTGTGTCTGTAATGTACACCGCAGAACAAAGGGCGCTTGCAGTACTACAACACACGCACGAGCCAGCCGGGCGGTGACGCAGCATGGCGTCGCTCCGGAAGACGTGGTCGAGCGGGGGGGCGTTGAGGTGGCCGGCGGGCACGGCGGCTCTGCGGCCGGCGGCGGGGATGGGGTGAGGCGAGGCGGCGTCGGGCCAGCAGGGCAGCGGCCGGCGACGCGTCCGGCGCGCAGCGTCGATGGCGGAGTCGGACACGGTGATGGCAGGCTCGCCGAAACTCTGGCAAGGTGGCCGAGGAGACGGCGACAGGTAAGCGGGCCCGCGCACGGGCTGGACGGGGGAAGAGGAGGCGGAAGGGCCGCGGCCTGAGGAGCTCGAGGGGGGTGGTGAGGCGGCGGAGACGGCGGGGCGGACGGAGGCGGAGGCGGGCGGGAAGGCGGCGCGGAGAGAGGCCTGGCGGCGGGGAGGGCGCATGAGGACGGTTAGAAGCGAGTGGGGTGGAAGCGAGCGGAGGAGGGAGGGAGCGGCGGGGAGCGCCGGGCTCATGGGGCGAGGGGAACAGGAGCTGCGAGCCGTGGGGGCAGGGATGGGGAGGGAGGCGGCCAAGGCGTGTGTGCGTGGTGTCTGCCGGGTGTCTTGCGGGCAGTGGGTGTGGGTCTGGCGTGTGGTGGTGGGCTGGCTCGGTGGGGGCCCGGGTGGGACCCAGGGAGAGAGAGGGGGAGAGAGAGAGGAGTGGGTTTGACCAGGGGGTGGGGCCGAGGTGTAAGGGAGAGGGGTAGGAGGGAGCTGGGTGAGAGAGAGAGAGGGGAGGGAGAGGGGGGATTGGTGAGGTGGCAGGGTGGGTAGGGATTGGGGGAGAGGGTGAGATGGCAAGCTGTGAGTGGTGGGTAGAATTGGGACTAGGTAGATATAGGATTTAGAGTTTAGGTTTTATTAGTTTTGTAAATATTTGTTTGTTTTGTTTTGTTTATTTTAAAACAAGGCTACTTTGCAATTAGTTTATAGGTAAATAAAATATCCGATACGATCGGGTCTTTGCATTTGAAATAAAGGGGGGTATTTGTACAAAGCAAAACTAGGCTTTTCGAAATAGTTTCAGACAACAATGCATGATGATGACGATGCAATGCACAAAAACAACGCGATTTTCTAGTAGTGGTTTTGCGGGATGCCACAATTCGACACCACTAACAATGGATCTCGCCCTCGAGATCCGCCTCATGGTACCGGAAGGAAGGTCGGTGATCTGCGTCTTCTCGCTTCGTGTAGATCCTCGCGACACCACCAACAAGAGGTCGTTGTCCGTGATCGTCGAGAGAACACTCCGGGAACAAAAGGTCAAAGGTATAGGTATCAACAAATAAAGCCACCCCTAACTTCCGTGGACGGAGTAAAACTGCCGGATCCACTGCTTCGATGTACAAGAGCGAATGATAAGAGTAGTCGGATGGTGATCAGTCCATCGCGCACCCAAACCATTACTCTGCACACGAATAGGCGGATTATGCAACCAACTCTCGGAATTCAGACTGAAGATCTCGACAAACGAGGTTTGGAAACAAAGGAGTGATGCAGACTCTGCATCGGATCTGGCGTAGATGATGTCGTCGCGTCGGAAAACACCGGAAGGCACAAACAAGGAACAAGAGTGGTACCTCAGATAAAGGATCACTCAGATAGCATGAAGTCCGGATGGTAGAACACCGTGATCAAAGGAGGAAGCGAAACCCTGAAGGTACGACGGAACCCAACCACGAGAAATCCTGAACTCGAAGAAAGGTAAGGGAGTGGATTCAAAACACGCAGAGGTGAGAGGAGAGCAGCAGAGGGGTAAGGAATAAAAATCAGACCTAATCAAAACTATCCAACCGATTTTTGCAAAATAGTTTTGACACTCTACTACGGCTGTTAGCTAGGTTATCCTACAGGCTGGACTTGTGGGGTATCGCAACTGCTGAGCTGTGATACCACTCTGTAACACCCTCAGAATCGACCCTATGCAACTTTCAGCGATTCCCGCCAAACCCGCATAGAAACGATTCAAAGGTGCCCACCAGGCACTTTCGTGCGGGTGGAAAACAAAGTAATAACATTACACAACAGTCCTCGATGGGACCCACAGAACAGATATATATACAACACTACTCCAGGAGTCAAGAATACTGATATACCATACAAAGATCCAAATCACCTTGAAAATGATATAGCGTCCGACTACGGACAAGATGCAAATGGGGCTAAGAGCCCTGAAGAATAACCAATGGCGTCCATAACCCTGCCCAGGCCAAGCCGGAAGGGTAACCCTGCTAACGACGTCGATCTCAAACCTGCTTAAACAAAAAGGGGTGCCGACAAAGGGAAAAGGAAAAAAGAGGAGCGTCAGTACTGAGGCCAGTACACGAGGAGGCTAGAATTCGGCGGTCCTCGCCTACATAGGTATGGTGGACTGAAGCGGCAGCGGCAGCGACAACATGCACTAAACAACCTATAGAGACTCGATACAACTGGCGGCTATCAGAGAGGGGGAGGAAAGACCTATTCGGAACCAACCGGGTACTACCATCAAACAAACCCATCCTGGTGTTTCCCCCTCGAGACCAAACGAGGAAGTCAGCCGAGGAACTCACAATTGGCGCTTTATTTATTCGCTTATCGTTAAGAATTACTAGTCAGGTGTAGATAATCATCCTGATAAAATAAGCAGTGGGCCGTTTTAGTTAACCATTCCGTTGTAGTTGCGACACTTACTAGTCAGATACAATTAGCATGAGATAACCCAAAACCCAACAGTTGTTGGTACTTTTATTAAGCCATTCCGTTATAGTTGCAATACTTACTAGTCAGGTAAAATGGTCGCAAGCGACAACTCAAACAAGCAATTGTTGGCAGGTTTATTTAGCCATTCCATTATAGTGAAGCTGATTACTAGTCATTATAAAGTCAATTTATAGCACTACTTTAGTTATAGTTGTCTATGATCGAGATATTGTGCTCCAAGTCGTCCATAACCGCGGACACGGCTTTCAGAAAGTTTTACCCGCCCGGGGTGCACCAATAGCAACACACACTCGATCAACCTCGGAAAAACCAAATCAAAACCCAATGAGGCCTTCACGACAAAGCAATCACAGGATTCAGAAATATTTCAGGGGGCCACCCCTTGGAGTACACCCGCAACGAAGTTAGCTGACTCCGAGACAGACCCGAGGTTTGGGTGGACGGCTGTGAACGACCGGGAACCCAAAACTAGCCTTGTCGACACCGTGAAAACGTGTCCCGATCCTAAACAGTACAGTGTGCTCCTCGCACAATCGTAAATAAAGCAGTAGCATGGCATAAGTACAGGATAGTAAATAAAACCTCAAACTAGTTTGTGGCCCCAAGAAATAAGACTGAATCAAGCTCGCTCGTGGGAGGTCCCATAATCCTCCCGGATGTGGATAGCGCGATAAATCAAGGAACAGGTATCAAGTACTCGGGGTCCTATGGGACACAAGTGGACGGTTAACAACCAAATAACATCTATTGCCCACATGTGCCTCTGCTTACCTACTTCAATTTTAGTTGTTAAACAGTAAATAAAGTGAACGGTAAGTAAAGCCATGATCATCTCCAACATCAACATGCGACAATACACCAACAACTGTGGCACTTGACGACACGCAACAGCACTTGAGCAAGCGACTACGACGCGCAAGTCCAACTATCTACCAAACAACAGGTAATAGGATGTGTCCAAGGCAATATAAGGCTGCGAGGGATATCACGGGTACGAAAAACTAGAGCATCGCAACACAGATAGCAATAGATCAACAGGAGGGAATAAATACTATAAAAGTAAGATAGGTAGAAAGGGGGAGATGCTCGCCTGAAAACATTGCCGAAGGTTCAACCGAAGATCGGGTCGACACTCGCATCAACTCAACGGCCTTATCCGCGAAGAAGCAAAACACTAGAATAAACACCGGATGCAATATTTAATACTACGGCAAAAGATCGGGCATGATGTATGTATGATGCATGACATGGCAAAGATGCGATGCAATAGGGCCATATTAAGCGGAACCGGGGTCCCGACATTTACTTAGATGGTTCAAGTTGTTTAGACACCCCGCAATTTAAATGTGTTATTAACATGGCAAGACATATGACCGGTTCGCTACACAAATTTAAATGAGGCCAATATGAGACTATATTTGCCCGCATATGGGCCCCATATTTAATTAGAGGTGAATCGGCATAAGGCCCCCAAACCCACATGAATATGCATGCAAACATGAACAAGTTGATATGCAACAATTTGATATTTCATTTATAAAAATAGGGCTCGAGAAAAGGGGTCACACATTAGGGTTGCGAAGGTCTTGGTTCCGGGGGGGTCGGGGTCCGGTCTCGGGGTTCAGGGTTCGACGGGGTCGTTCTCGGACTCCGGGATCGGTCTTTGGGTCTTAACATGGCCGGTCTTGGTGACGATCTTATCCGATGGGGATCTTGGTTCAACATCATCGCGGTCTTCGGGTCCGAGAGGTAGATCTTGGCATCCGAGGGAAGTTCATGTCGTAACCGTGTCGACGACCTTGGCGTTCAGGGGGAAGTTCTCGGTGTTCCGTGAAGGAGGTCTTGCCGCAGCGGTCTGGTGTCGTCCTCCAGGTACCGCGGGTTCTCGGTGAACTTGGCGTCCGGGAAGGAGTACTTGGTGGCCTCGGAACGGTTTTGGGTTCGGCTCTTGGAGTCCGGGGAACGCTCTTCAGGTTCCATGAAGTAGTCCTCGCTGATCTTCTCGGCATTCCTCGGTTCATCTGCGCGCGTCGGTCTTCGAAATCGAAGTGCTTGGCGCCCATGACGAAATTACTGAGAGACGATGTCGATGATCGGTGAGCTTGGGGTCTAACCAAACGTGCAGGGGTACCCGAGACGTGTGCCTGTAGTGTACACTGCAGAACAAAAGGATGCCCGCGAGTACTACAACACACGCACACGAGCCAGGCAGCTAACACGGCGACGCGCGGCGTCGCTCCGGAAGACGTGGTCGAGCGGGGGGGCGTTGAGGTGGCCGGCGGGCACGGCGTTTCGGCCGCGGGCGGGATGGGAGGTGGGAGGCGGGCGCGGCCGGGGCAGAGGCCGGCGGCGGCGGACGCGTCCGGGCGCAGTAGCGTCGATGGAGTCGGACACGGTGATGGCGGGCTCGCCGGGGGAGCTCTGGCAGCAGGGGCGGCCCGAGGAGGACGCCGGCGACGGGTAAGGCGGAGCCTCACGGGCTGGACGGGGGAAGAGGAGGCAGAAGGGCCGCGGCCTGAGGAGCTCGAGGGGGGTGGTGAGGCGGCCGGAGACGTGCGGGGCCGGACGGGCGGAAGGAGGCAGAGGCGGGAAGGAGGGCGGCGCCGGAGAGAGGGCCTGGGCGGCGGCAGGGAGGGCGCAGCGCGAGGACGGTTGGAGGCGAGGTGGAGGCGGACACGGGAGGGAGGGAGCGGCGGAGAGAGGGTGGGCGGCGGCTGGCTGGCGGTGGCCAGCGGAGAGAAGACGGCGTGGCGCGGGAAGGAAGGAGAGGCGAGGAGGCGCCGAGGAGCTGGGGTGAGGCGAATCAAGGCGGGGAGAGGAGGCGGAGCACGCCGGTGAGGGGGAGGCCAAGGCGATGATGGGTGAGCGGGGAGCTGGGCATGGGGGCGAGGGGGAACAGGAGCGTGCGAGCCGTGTGGGGCAGGGGCACGCGGGATGGGGAGGTGGGACCGGGCGGCAGGCGTGCGTGTGTGCGTGGTGTGCTGCGGGTGTGCTGCGGCAGGTGGGCTGGGTGTGGGTCTGGCGTGTGGTGGTGGGCTGGCTCGGTGGGGGACCGGGTGGGACCCAGGGAGAGAGAGGGGGAGAGAGAGAGAGGAGTGGGTTTGACCAGGGGGTGGGGCCGAGGTGTAAGGGAGAGGGGTAGGAGGGAGCTGGGTGAGAGAGAGAGGGGAGGGAGAGGGGGGATTGGTGAGGTGGCAGGGTGGGTAGGGATTGGGGGAGAGGGTGAGATGGCAAGCTGTGAGTGGTGGGTAGAATTGGGACTAGGTAGATATACGATTTAGAGTTTAGGTTTTATTAGTTTTGTAAATATGTGTTTGTTTTGTTTTGTTTATTTTAAAACAAGGCTACTTTGCAATTAGTTTATAGGTAAATAAAATATCCGATACGATCGGGGCTTTGCATTTGAAATAAAGGGGGGTATTTGTACAAAGCAAAACTAGGCTTTTCGAAATAGTTTCAGACAACAATGCATGATGATGACGATGCAATGCACAAAAACAACACGATTTTCTAGTAGTGGTTTTGCGGGATGCCACAGGGGTCCCTGGACGCATCGCTCTAGGTCCTCGGTGGTGGTGGCGCGGGTGTAGGAACCCTCGAAGTGCCTGACGAAGGCGTCGCACATATCTTCCCAGGAATCGATGCTATCCGGGGGGAGAGTGTTGATCCACTGCCTGCACGCTCCCTCCATCATCAGGGGGAGGTAGCGGGCGGCTAGCAGGTCGGTGTGGCCAGCGATCCCCATCGCCATGAGGTACGTGTCCAGCCACACGGAAGGGTCGTACGAAGGGTCGTACTTCTCTATTTCCTTTGGCGCTTTGAAGTTCGCCGGGTATTTTTCGCCTCGGATCATCGGTCTTGTAACACCCTCAGAATCGGACCTATGCAAGTTTGAGCAAAATTCGCCAAACCCGCATAGAAACGATTCAAAGGTGCCCACCAGGCACTTTCGTGCGGGTGGAAAACAAAGTAATAACATTACACAACAGGCCTCGATGGGACCCACAGTATATATATATAACACGACTCAAAGAGTCAAGAATACGATATATTATACAAAGATCCAAATCACCGAACGATAGAGCGTCCAGCTACGACAAGATGCAAATGGGGCTAAGAGCCTCAAGAATAACCAATGGCGCCATAACCGCCGCAAGCCGAAGGGTAACCCCGCTAACGACGATCTCAAAACCTGCTTAAACAAAAGGTGCCACAAAGGGCAAAATAAAAGAAAGGAGCGCCGATCGAGGCCATACACGGCGAGGCTAGAATTCGGTCCTCGCCTACATAGGTATGGTGGATCTGGCGGCAAAGATGCACTAAACAACCTATAGAGACTCGATACATCCGCGGCAATCGAGAGGGATAAGAATGACCTAACCGGACCCAACCTGCTATCACCAAACAAACCCATCCCGGTGTTTCTCGAGACCAAACGAGGAAGTCAACCGAGGAACTCACACGGTTGCGAGTTTACTTATGCAGTTATAGTTGCACTTTACTAGTCAAGTTTAGATAATCGCCCGATAAAGTAAGCGGTGGGCACTTTTAGTTAACCATTCCGTATAGTGGCAGCACTTACTAGTCGTTGCATTTAACATGAGATAACCCATAAACCCAGTAGCTTGTTGGTACTTTTATTCAGCCATTCCGCTAGAAGTTGCAATACTTACTAGTCGATACAATTGTCGCAAGCGACAACCAAACAAGCAATTGTGGGCAGTATTAATTAGCCATTCCATTATAGTGAAGCTGATTACTAGTCATTATAAGTCAAATTTATAGCAAGAACTTTAGTTATGCTTGTCTATGATCGAGATATCGTGCTCCAAGTCGTCCATATCCGCGACACGGCTTGAAAGTTTTACCCGGGTGCACCAATAGCAACACACGCCGATCAACCTCGAAAACCAAATCAAAACCCAACGAGGCTTTCACGTGAACAATCACGATTCAGAAATATTTGAGGGGCCACCCTTTGAGTAGAACCCGCAACGGTAAGCTAGCTTGAGACGGCTCAAGGTTAGCGCCAATGGCTGAAGCGATCGGGAACCCAAAGTGTGGCTGGGCTTGTCGATACCGCGTAATCACTCCGCCTTCCTAAATAAAGCAGTTGTGCTCTCGCACAATCGTAAATAAAGCGGTAAACATGGCATAAGTACAGATCGTAAATAAAACCTCAAACTAGTTTGTGGCCCCAAGAAATAAGAATGAATCAAGCTCGCTCATGGGGTCCCATATACCTCCCGGATGTGGATAGCGCAAAATCAAGGAACAGGTATCAAGTACTCGGGGTCTTACGGGACACAAGTGGACGTTCGGAAACCAAAAATTATCTATCACCCACCGATGCCTCTGCTTATTCAATTTTAGTTGTTAAACAGAAAGTAAAGTGAACAATAAGTAAAACTAGAATCATCTCCAACATCAACATGCGGCAATACATCAGCAACTGTGGCATATGACGACACATATCAACACTTGAGCAAGCAACTACGACGCGCAAGTCCAACTATCTACCAAACAACAGGTAATAGGATGTGTCCAAGGCAATATAGGGCTGCACGGTATATCACAGGTACGGAACTAAAGCATCGCAACACAGATAGCAATAGATCAATAGGAGGGAATAAAGACTATAAAAGTAAGATAGGTAGAAAGAGGGAGATGCTCGCCTGAAAACATTGTCGAAGGGTTCAACCGAAGATCGGGGCGAAGCTCACATCAACTCAACGGCCTTATCCGCGAAGAAGCAAAACACTAGAACAAACACCGGATGCAATATTTAATACACGGCAGAAGATCGGCATGATGCATGTATGATGTATGACATGGCAAGGGGTGCGATGCAATTAGGTCATATTAAGTGGAACCGGGGTCCCGACAATATTTAGGTGGTTCATGTTGTTTAGCTACCCCGCAATTTAAATGTTGTATTAGCATGGCAAAAGACAAAGACCGGTTCGCTACACAAATTTAAATGAGGCCAATATGAGACTGGATGTGCCCGCATGGGCCCCATATTTAATTATTAGGTGAATCGCATAAGGCCCCAAACCAATGACATGCATGCGAGATGGATGACAATTAAACATGCATCAAGTTATTATGTTATAAAATAGGGTTTTCGGAAAGGGTCACACTTAGGGTTCTCGACGATCTTGGGGTTCCGGAGTTCGGGTCAGGGTCCGTGGTTCGACAGTTCCGTTCGTATCGGGTAGGTCTTGGCGCTGGTGCGGACTTGGGGTAATGTCGACGGTCCAGGCTCAGGGAAGTTCTCGGTGTCCGGTGAAGCACTCGGCGTTCTATGGTTCCACGTCGACGGCCTTGGTTTCCTCGATGAAGAACTTGGTGTCAACGGGTCCGAAGGCGATCTTGACGCTGCACCGGATACGGATCGCCTTCGGTTCGGGGTCTCGGCCCGAGGCAGCTCTTGTCGGTTTTCCTCCGGCGACTCGTTGTCCCGCAATGAGCTCATGGTCGCCGGGGTCCGGGTCGACGCCGTGATCGGGAAGGTCTTGAGAATCGCGAAGATCTTGGCGCACATGTGGTCTTGGTTCGGGATCCTGCGTTCAGAAGCACGATCTTCGGGTCCATGGTCTTTAGGGTCTATGTTCTCGCCACGGTCTCCTTGTTATCTGTTAACACTAAAACATCACGGTGGAGGAGGCACACTCGCATGGCGGGTCGCGAAGACAGAGGCGACGACGGACTTGGCGGTGATGGCAGATCTCCCACGACGCGAGCAACAGGGGGACCGCGCGGCGCGAGCTCTGGCGGATGGCGCCGGAGAGGCGGGCTGGCGGAGGCGGCGGAGGGCACGCCAGTCGACGGCGAGGTGCTCGGGAGGCGCGGCGAGCTCGTCGGGCGGGCGGAGCAGAACGAGTGGGGACCGCGACGAGCGGACGGTGGCGCGCGGAGCGGCGACGGCGGCCGGGCGCGGGGGCGGTGGAGGAGGGTCGCCGAGGCGCCGAGGTCGCTGGGGACGCTGGTCGGCGGGGAGGCGGGTCGCGGATGGCGGGCGGAGGCGCGGCTGGGGCGGGATGCTCTGGCGCGTGAGGCGCTCATGGAGGCGAGCGCGGGACGGACGGTGAGGTGAGGGGCGCAGCTCGGTTCGCGGGTGAGGCGGTGAAGGGTGGCGCGGGAGCTTGAGGGTGAGGGGCGGCGCGGCCGCGGAGGTGAGCGTGGCGGGCGGTGGCGACGGCCATGAAGCCTGTGGGCGAGGGGAGCGGAGGCCAGCGCGGTGAAGGGATGGTCGGGCACGGGTCCGCGGCGGAGCGAGAGGCGAGGGACGGAAGGGGCGGGCAGCCGGCGGCGAGGAAAGCCGCCGGTGAGAGGAGAGAGAGCGGAAGGAGCTGGGGAAGGGGGAGAGGACGCTCAGAGGAAGACGACGGGGCTCAAAAGTGGGCGTCTGGGTCGTGGGGCCAGCGCCGAGGGTTGGGTGGGCGCGTGGGACCGGGTGGCCAGGGGGTTGGGATCTGGGCAGGTGGGGCCCGGCAAGGCTGAGGAAGTGGGGAGGTTGGCTCAGTGTGGGTGGAAGGTGAGAGAGGAGGTGGTGGGTGAAGGGTGACGTGCGTGGAGGGATTGGAGGGGAGTGGGTCACCGAGGTGGCATGATGGGATTGGGGAGTGAGGTGGAGGCGAGGGTGGGTAGGAAGCTGGGTAGACTTAGGATTTAGATGGGGCTGGATAGGTGAGGTGGCGGGTATAGTTTGGGTGAGAGGGTGAGGTGGCGGTTGGGTAGGAATAGATTGTGGGACTAGGATTTAGGGGCTGGTTTGGGTGGACCGTTTAAAAATCTGGGTCGCTCGGTCGGTTGGCCCGTCTGCCCTACTAAAAATAATTGTAAATTTTATTTGTGTTAATTGGACCATTTGCAAACCGATAGCGACAAAGCAAAATACTCCGGAGCCCCGGTTTGCTTGAATAAAGATGGGGCGTTTTAGAAAATAAAACGGCTTTGCAAACATAGTTTTGGCAAACAATGCATGATGATGACGATGCAATGCACAAATTCAACGCGATTTTCTAGTAGTGGTTTTATGGGATGCCACAATTCGACACCACTAACAATGGATCTCGCCTCGAGATCCGCCTCATGGTACCGAAGGAAGGTCGGCGTTTCTCGCCTTCTTTTGTGTAGATCCTCGCGACACCACTAACGAGGGTTCCTTCTTCATCTGGAAATCGGCGACACCACCAACAAAGGGTCGTTGATCCTGTTCGTCAAGAGAGCACTCCGGATAACCAACGGACGAAGTTAAAGGTAAGGCCACCTCTAACTTCCATTAGAAGAGGGAGAAGTTACATTGATCCACCAGTTCGATGTACAGAGCGAACAGTAGAGTCGGGTAGGGTGATCAGTCCATCCCGGAACCAACTATCAACTCTATACATGGTTAGGAGAATCAGGCAACTCAACTCTCGAGATTTAGACTGAAGACCTTCTTAGGCGGTATCCGGAACAAAGGAATGTTGCCAGCAGAAATCGTAGGAAAAACACAATGATTAGGTTTCGCGGTGGTTCCATTGGCATGAACAACACATGCTCAAGGTTAACCCCAACTTCACCAATGCTCGTCCTTCTCATATGTTTCTCAACGACACTGATATCCGGCAAGGAACACATATGGACAAAGAGCTCAAGAACAAAAGATCGGAGGAAGGGTACAATAGACAAGTTGCAGATTGATGAACGTAGCACCTCCGTTACAAAAGGGAGAATTCGAAACCCTGGAGGTACGACGGAACCCAACCACGAGAAATCCTGGACTCGAAGAAAGAGAAGAGAGCGGATTCAAAACACGTCGAGATAAGAGGAGAATAGCAGAGGGGTAAGGAGTAAAATCAGACCTATCCAGAACTATCCAACCGATTTTGCAAAAATAGTTTTGACACTCTACTTCGGCCGTTAGCTAGGTTATCCTACAGGCTGGACTTGTGGGTATCGAATCGCTGAGCTCGATACCACTCAGTAACACCCTCGAATCGGACCTATGCAAGTTTGAGAAAAATTCCAAACCCGATAGAAACGATTCAAAGGTGCCCACACCAGCACTTCGTGCGGGTGGAAAACGAAGTAATAACATTACACAACAGCCTCGATGGGACCCACAGTAGATATATATATAAATGACTCAAAGAGTCAAGAATATGATATATTATACAAAGATCCAAATCACCTCGAACGATAGGCGTCCACGGACAAGATGCAAATGGGGCTAAGAGCCACGAAGAATAACCAATGGCGTCCATAACCCTGCCGGCCAAGCCGGAAGGGTAACCCCGCTAACGACGCCGATCTCAAAACCTGCTTAAACAAAAGGTGCCGCAGAGGCAAAAAGAAAAGAAAGGAGCCAAGATCTTGAGGCCAAGACACGGCGAGAGGCTAGAATTCGGTCCTCGCCTACATAGGTATGGTGGATCAAGGCGGCATGCACTAAACAACCTATAGAGACTCGATACATCTGGCGGCAATCAGAGAGGGATAAGAATGACCTAACCGGACCCAACCTGAAGCTATCACCAAACAAACCCATCCTCGTGTTTCCCACTCGAGACCAAACGAGGAAGTCAACCGAGGAACTCACGGTTGGCGCTTTTACTTATGCAGTTATAGTTGCGGCACTTTACTAGTCAAGTTTAGATAATCGTCCTGATAAAGTAAGCGGTGGGCACTTTTAGTTAACCATTCCGTTATAGTGGCAGCACTTACTAGTCAGTTGCATTTAACATGAGATAACCCATAAACCCAGCAGTTGTTGGTACTTTTATTCATCCATTCCGTTGTAGTTGCAATACTTACTAGTCAGATACAATTGTCGCAAGCGACAACCAAACAAGCAATTGTGGGCAGTATTAATTAGCCATTCCATTATAGTGAAGCTGATTACTAGTCATTATAAGTCAAATTTATAGCAGTAAACTTTAGTTATGCTTGTCTATGATCGAGATCTTTGGCTCCAAGTCGTCCATATCCGCGGACACGGCTTTGAAAGTTTTACCGGCCGGGTGCACCAATAGCAACACACGCTCGATCAACCTCGAAAACCAAATCAAAACCCAACGAGGCTTTCACGAACAACAATCAGGATTCAGAATATTTGTGGGCCACCCTTTGAGTAGAACCAGAACAAGTAAGCTAGCTTGAGACGGCCTCAAGGTTAGCGCCAATGGCTATAAGCTTGGGAACCCGAAAGTGTGGCTGGGCTTGTCGATACAGCGTAATCACTCCGCCTTCCTAAATAAAGATGCTGTGCCTCGCACAATCGTAAATAAAGCAGTAAACATGGCATAAGTACAGGATCGTAAATAAAACCTCAAACTAGTTTGTGGCCCCAAGAAATAAGAATGGATCAAGCTCGCTCGGGGGTCCCATATACCTCCCGGATGTGGATAGCGCATAAAAATCAAGGAACAGTATCAAGTACTCGGGTCTTACGGACACAAGTGCTCGAAACCAAAATTATCTATCACCCACCGATGCCTCTCGCTTATTCAATTTTAGTTGTTAAGAAAGTAAAGTGAACAATAAGTAAAACTAGAATCATCTCCAACATCAACATGCGGCAATACATCGCAATCGTGGCATATGACGACACATATCAACACTTGAGCAAGCAACTACGACGCTGCAAGTCCAACTATCTACCAAACAATGTAATAGGATGTGTCCAAGGCAATATAGGGCTGCACGGTATATCATGTGTGCGAACTAAAGCATCGCAACACAGATAGCAATAGATCAACAGGAGGGAATAAAGACTATAAAAGTAAGATAGGTAGAAAGAGGGAGATGCTCGCCTGAAAACATTGTCGAAGGGTTCAACCGAAGATCGGGGCGAAGCTCACATCAACTCAACGGCCTTATCCGCGAAGAAGCAAAACACTAGAATAAACACCGGATGCAATATTTAATACACGGCAGAAGATCGGCATGATGCATGTATGATGTATGACATGGCAAGGGGTGCGATGCAATTAGGTCATATTAAGTGGAACCGGGGTCCCGACAATATTTAGGTGGTTCATGTTGTTTAGCTACCCCGCAATTTAAATGTTGTATTAGCATGGCAAAAGACAGCACCGGGTTCGCTACACAAATTTAAATGAGGCCAATATGAGACTGGATGTGCCCGCATATGGGCCCCATATTTAATTATTAGGTGAATCGGCATAAGGCCCCCAAACCAATGACATGCATGCGAGATGGATGACAATTAAACATGCATCAAGTTATTATGTTATAAAATAGGGTTTTCGGAAAGGGGTCACACTTTAGGGTTCTCGACGATCTTGGGGTTCCGGAGTTCGGGGTCAGGGTCCAGGGTTCGACGGTTCCGTTCTCGGTATCGGGGTAGGTCTTGGCGCATTCGGGTGCGGGACTTGGGGTAATGTCGACGGTCCAGGCGTTCAGGGGGAAGTTCTCGGTGTCCGGGTGAAGCACTCGGCGTTCTATGGTTCCACGTCGACGGCCTTGGTTTCCTCGATGAAGAACTTGGTGTCAACGGGGTCCGAGAAGGCGATCTTGACGCGGCACCGGATACGGGATCGGCCTTCGGGTTCGGGGGTCTCGGCGTCCGAGGCAGCTCTTGTCGGTTTTCCCTCCGGCGACTCGTTGTCCCGCAATGGAGCTCATGGTCCGGGTCCGGGTCTCCACGCCGCACGGGAAGGTCTTGAGAATCCGAAGATCTTGGCGCACATGTGGTCTTCGGGTTCGGGGATCCCGGCGTTCGTAGCGACGATCTTCGGGGTCCATGGTCTTCAGGGGTCTATGTTCTCGGCCACGGTCTCCTTGTTATCTGTTAACACTAAAACATCACGGGTGGAGGAGGCACACTCGCATGGCGGGGTCGCGGGACAGGCGAGGCCGACGACGACGGACTTGGCGGTGATGGCAGATCTCCCCGGACGGACGCGAGCCGGAACAGGGGACCGCGGCGGCGCTCGCAGGCTACGGCGGGATGGCGCCGGACAGAGAGGCGGGGCTGGCGGAGGCGGCGGAGGGCACGGCCAGGTCGACGGCGAGGTGCTCGGGAGGCGCCATGAAGCCTGCCGTCTGGGCGGGCGAGCGAACCGAGTGGGGGACCGCGAGAGCGGACGGTGGCGCTGGAGGCGGCGACGGCCGCGCGGGCGCGAGCAGGGCGTGGAGGAGGCTGGCCGAGGCGCCGGAGGTCGCAAAGGCTGGTCGGTGGGAGGCGGTCGCGAGCGCGGCGGGCCGAGGCGCGGCTCGCGGGGCGTGGGGATGCCTGCGCGGTGGCGCTAAGGCGCGGAGGCGGAGCGGACAGACGGTGAGGGCGCAGCTCGGTCAGGCGGTGAAGGCGGTGCGGAGCTGAGGGTGAGGGGCGCGGGCCGGAGGTGAGGTGGCGGCGCGGTGGCGCGGCTGAGCCAAGGAAGCTGGCCAAGGCGAGGGAGCGAGGTGAGCGCGGGCGGTGGTGAAGGGATGGTCGCGGGCACGGGTCCGTGGCGAGCGAGAGGCGGGACGGAAGGGCAGCGGGCGAGGAAAGCCGCGGTGAGAGAGAGAGCGGAAGGAGCTGGGAAGGGGAGAGGACGCCAGAGGAAGACGACGGGGCTCAAAGGGGCGTGCTGGGGTCGTGTGGGGCCGAGGGGTTAGGTGGGCGCGTGGCAGGACCCGGGGTGGCCAAGGGGTTGGGATCTGGGCACGGGCCCGGCAAGGCTGTCGAGGAAGTGGGGAGGTTGGCTGCTGTGTGGGTGGAAGGTGAGAGAGAGGAGTGGTGGGTGAAGGGTGACGTGGCGTGGAGGGATTGGAGGGTGGGAGTGGGTCAGCTGAGGTGGCATGATGGGATTGGGGGGAGTGAGGTGGAGGCGAGGGGTGGGTAGGAAGCTGGGTAGACTTAGGATTTAGATGGGGCTGGATAGGTGAGGTGGCAGGTGGGTATAGTTTGGGTGAGAGGGTGAGGTGGCGGTCTGCCGTTGGTGGGTAGGAATAGATTGGGTGGGACTAGGATTTAGCAGGGCTGGTTTGGGGTGGACCGTTTTAAAAATCTGGGGCGGTCGTTCGGGTCGGGTTGGCCCGTCCGACTGCCCCTACTAAAAATAATTGTAAATTTTATTTGTGTTAATTGGACCATTTGCAAACCGATAGCGACAAAGCAAAATACTCCGGAGCCCCGGGGTTTGGCGTTTGAATAAAGATGGGGCGTTTTAGAAAAATAAAACGGGCTTTGCAAACATAGTTTTGGCAAACAATGCATGATGATGACGATGCAATGCACAAATTCAACGCGATTTTCTAGTAGTGGTTTTGCGGGATGCCACAGGTCTGAAGCACCGGGGCCCGAGTCGGCTTAGCGACCCCATCGGCTCGCCGTCGCGGCGATTGGTTAGGGTGTGTCGCAGGTCGTCGGGCTGGCGTGCGCGCCAGCTTTGGTTGTTGATGATGTGGGTGCGGGCATCGACGGGCTGACCTTTGGCGGCGACGAAGTTGGTCGCTGGCCTAGGGTCGTTGGTGGAGAGTGCCGCGTTCGCGGGTCGGTGTTGGAGCTGTAGTGGTTCGGGTGGCGGGCAGTTGAGGGTGTTTGCCGCCAATGGACGGTCGCTTGAGGCCGCTCTGCTGCCGGACGAACGCGAGTACATCCGGCCATGTGAGTCGACGACTGCGTTTTGTTGCTCGACCGCCTTTGCGAGCAGGGCCTTGACGTACTGGATCTGTAGGGCATCGTCGCCGGTGGCCGTGATGTTGTCGGCCGCTGCTCGGCCCGCCACGAGGTTGTCCATCGGGGTGGAGAACAGTGGTAGGCCGTTCGCATCTCGCTCCCGTGAGGAGACCACGATCCGCGGCTGGTCCCTAGGGGGTGCGCGGTTGGGTGGAGGTGGGGCGCCGTTCGCCATCGACCCTGGCGGGGGCCGGGCGCTTTCTCCGGGTGGCGCGTTCTCGCAGATTGCGCGCTCTGCCACGCGGGCCGGGTCGTTCTCGTCGTCGAAGTTCAGGCGCTACCGGACGGTGGGGTTCAAGCGCGACCGATTCGGCTGCTGGTGGTAACATGACAGCCTCGGCCACACCTGCTCAAGGCAAAAAAAATCGCGCTCGGCTTGCTCCTTGTGGACTGCCTCCGCCAGCTTCAGGCGGAGTTCCTCGACCTCCGTTGCCGTGGCGTTAGGAGGGATCGGGGTGGAGAAGGGATCCTCCGGTGGATCGGTGCCAGTCGCCATGTAGGTCGCGGCGTGGCGACCGGTCCCATCGCGGAGATCAGCGGAGTTTTCCGACCCGGAGTCAAAGTCGAAGATTCCAAGGATGGAGGGATCCTCGAAGTCTCCCACATTGGAGACCTGGGTGATGGAGCCCGCAGGCGAAGCCACGGTGATGGATCTGGCGAATGACGCCGGAGTTGCTGAGTCGGCGTCGTTGTTGAGGGCCGCGTCTTCCGTGGCCGCGGTGTTTTCGGCCACTCGTTGTGGGCTGAGTTGTACTCGGTGGCGAGGCGATGGATCGTGCGGACCTGGCTCTCGGAGAGCCGATCGCGTGGCGGCGACTCGCGGATGCGAGCCGAGTCCTCCGAGGCGATGACGTCGGTGAGGCCGACGAAGAGGATGATCGTGCCGACTGGCAAGATCATGCTGTGCGTGACGTGTCGCGCCGCCGGGACGTAGCTGCTCGGCAAGATCTGGAGCATCTCGCCGATCGCTATCATGCGGCCGGTGGCGACCGACTCGTTGATGGGCAGATTGGATCTCGCCGCAGAACACCGGCCAGGCCCCACGGTGGGCGCCACTATCGTGGGAATGACCACGGCAGACGCTGCAATCGGCAGCGAGTAGTAGAACGAAGGGCAAGGGCGGCCAGCCATCTGCGGTGTGAGATGAGGGCGGAGACACAGGGTTTTACCTAGGTTCGCCCCCTCGGAGGGTAAAGACCTACTCCTTCTAGATTGTATTATGATGGAAGTACAAAGGGGCGAGCTCGACGGCTAGGCGGCGAGTCGCTTGGGTGGATGATGGAACATATCCTCTACACGCCCTGTAGGGAAGTTTATATAGACTCACCCCCCTAGGGTTTACATATCTCAACCGACCGATTAAGGCTTCGCACTCGTTAACCTAATCCGATTGGGCTATCTATTCTCTGGGCCTTGACTGATCGCTTGGATCCACGCCAGCCTTGATCCGCCGCCGATCCTGCAGCCCACTCGCCAGCCTCGGTCGATCGGAACGCGTCTGGGGTATACCTTTAGGCATATCCCCATCAACGATCCATCGCAACGAGTCTCAGATCGCGTAGCCAGTTCTCCGTTGCCACAAGAACAGAAATCGCCATCGCTACCCTCGTATTTCCGCTTTCCTGACATTCTCCGCATCTGAATTCGCCATGGCTCTAAGAATGGCACTTGGTGGGAACAAACAACAAAGCTTCGCAACGCTCCCGCTGAAACCAAACGGCCAAAAAACAAGGTGCGCATGACCGAATACCTTCCGATCCAGCAATCTCCAGGCATGATACACCCATGGGAGTTCGCCGGCGGAGCCTTCCGGTACCCGCCTCTCTAGACCAGATCAGCGAGGGCAGACATCAAGAAGATCTTCGTCTTCGTGTGAAAGAAACCAAATGACCACCTCCTTTATTCGAGCAGAGCAAATCTAAGAGATGGCAATCCAGAGCGATGTTTCGCCGGCGTGGCCAAGCCAACAACAGTACTCACAGCTCCCTGGATGGACCACTCCGGTCCAGATCTTGGCCCAAAAGCCCATATTGACCGGCAGCCTAGATCGCCACGGATCAGATCCAAGTCCGAACCGGTGGTTCACCGCCGTCTCCACGAGGTCGCTCCGCCCGTGAGCATCGGCGGACCGCCTGTCGCGCCCACCACCTTTCGCCGCCAGGAAGACGGCTAGTCTAGGCGGGCCGCCTAGACCCACGACGAACCACCTCCCATGAAGCTGAAGCCGGGGAAGATTACCGTCGCCGCGCCGGGAACGCCGCCCGACCACGCCCAATCCTCGACGACCAGCCTCACCGCACGATGGGGATGTTCGGCCCACCTCCCTAGCACCGTTACATGCAGGCGCCACCACGGCCGGGCCGAGGCAGCGGAGAGGAGGATCAGGAGGGGAGTAGGCGAGAGGATCCCGGCGCCTGGGTGCGCCACGGGAGGAGCAGGTTATGGGCGCCCGACGGCAACATGTAATATGTGTAGTCACTCAAACGCAGGTCTTGCCTTGCTACTTGTTTTTTCACATTACCTTGTTAGTTAGAGTTTGTTTGGGGTGGGGGGAGGGGATCACCTAGTTGTTTCTTTTTTTTTTAACATATTCACATTGCTATGTGTTGATATGGTTAAATGTTGATCAATGAGAAAGGAGCAGTTGTAGCTTTCTGTCAAACAGAACATCGGTAACTATCACGGTGCATCAGCTATTATATTTTATTTGATTGATGGTGCTACCGATCGATCCTGCTAGCTTGGAGGCACTCGCTTCCCGACAGGCTTTAGCCTTGGCTGACGATTCTTTGCTTGCAAGGCATTATATTGCATCTGATTGTAAAATTGTCGTAAGTGATATCCACGGAGGAAGCAGTAGAAAGTATGGACTATAGTATTGTTCAAGAGGGAAGAATTTTGAAGCACATAACCTAGCCAAGAATATGTTAGCTAATGGAGTAGAACGTCATCTTTGGCTTGGTACTCCTCACTCTGTAACCATACCCGTAAACATTAGTACCAATCAATAAAGCTTCATAGGTTTTCTAAAAAAGAGCAGGTTTTTTTTTTAGGGTTCTTCATACCTCAAGGTTTCCTGTTTAGTCTATTCCAAACCCAAGTGTGCCACGAGACCCGGGTGTACAAGATTGTCACACCAAGCCCATTTTCTACTTACAAAAAGGCCATTTTCTCCATTATGGCCTATATACAGCTACGGTCTTGATCCAGTCCTGAGTCCTTAACCAACAACACTCCAACCCGGGCTCGACCCAAACAGGCCTGAATAACATCCTCGCTTCCAGTCCAGGTTTCCACCCTCAAAAGAAAAAGGGAAATAGGCCTCCCTTCCCCATCTTGTTCATCTTCTCTTTCTTGCTCCAGGGGAAAGGGGAGGCGAGCTCCGTCTGCCAAGGGAAGGAAGGAGATAGAAGGGGCGCCAGCGTAACCTAGCCATGGATGCTTCAGGTGTCGACGGCGCGAAGCTCCAGGCGCTCTTTGAGGTAACTGCCACCTACTACTAACCCGAAACCCTAGGCATACACCGTTACCGGTGTAAACAGGACCCCCTCTTTTCTTGATTCTTCCTGCTAGTGCCCATTGGGTTGCAGTTCAGCGCTTCTGTTTTGTTTTTGCGGTAATTTTGTGCGATGTAATCGTCGAGAGAAAACGGGTGATCTGGCGCTCCCTTCACCCCGTTGTGCTCTATTTCACGCTTAGATTTGATACGGGTCTGCTGGAGATGTGAAATTCGCGCCGAATCTTTTCTTACTGTTAAGCAGATCAGCTGCGTACTGTAATTTCTTGACATAGAAAGCAAAAAATTAAAATTAAAATTAAAACTGCATTACAGATTCTGAATTTGGGGTTTAGATATGTGCTGCAGTTTAGAATTGAGATCGAGATTTGCATTACAGGTTCTAGGTCCGCTTATAGTTTTGTTCTCATAGCTCCGAAGTGATTTTCTTGTTCTCATGGCTCCAAAGCTGGTGCAGCTGCTCAAAAGGTCCCAAATCCATTGTACAACCGGATATACTGGCAGTAGAGTTTGACCAATTCCTTTTGTATAAGAGCTACTCCTAATCCTGACTGTAAACTAAACCATCTAGAATCTTCCTGGTTTCACGCACCACGTAGTTTTTTCTATTTTTCTTTTTATAGGGCTAGAAATCCTTTACTTTGAGGGTTTCAGACACCTAGTCCTAATATATATGATTCATTAGGTAGCCCTGAATACCAAGTGCATGATTATATGATGGCGCTATCTTGTTGCTTTGTGTAAATTCATAATCAGTGTTGTCCTGTCTTGAGCTATGTTTCTTTGGGAGATCATGATGCTTAACTCCAAGTGATTCACAGCCAGAACTTCCGATGGTTATCAGATGTAAACTTGTGTATGAACTTTGCCATGTGAAACAGTTGCATATAAGTTTCAAACTTTGAAGTTGCATTGGACTTTGCATGATAAAACAAAATTCGAAAAAAGGTGACAGATTTTTTACTTCTAAAAGGTGACAGTTTTTGTTTTTACTTCTAAAAGGTGACAGATTTACTTCTAAAAGGTGACAAAACACTCATATATAAGCAGCTATCCTTGTATAGAAAAGAAAGCTGACACATGCAACTTGCTGTCATATCTGGCAAGCTTCAGTTCCTGGTCAATTATGTGCAAGAAATTTATCTGGTTAGAAATAGCATCAAAGCACACATTTTAAAGTGGCAACCCAACTTAAGATCAGTAGTGGATCGCATGGTCAAATCTGAAGCAAACCGTTATAGTCCGGCAATATTTTTGTGGCCCTCATCACGAATTTGAATTTCTTATATTGAAAATGGGCACAAGTTGACTCTTCTGCTATATGCTCATTAAATTGCGGTACATTACATACATCTCGTTGTCTTTTGAAGTACAATCCTTGCATGATCTATAATTATCATGTGCGACTAAGATTTTTGCATTTAGTTTCCCTTTCAAAATCCCTTATTCGAGCAGTCTGCTATGATGATACTTGAGTAGCAACCTCATAACATTTCGTTTCTCCGCAGGAGGAGAAGAGGAAGGCCTTGGCGAATGAGCTGATAGCGAAGCTGACTGCCACTTGCTGGGACAAATGCATCACCGGAAGCATTGGGAGCAGCTTCAGCAACAGTGAAGCATCTTGCCTGTCCAACTGCGCAAAACGCTTTCTGGACGTTAAGATGCACATAATGCAACGATTACAGCAGTGACCATAGTTAGAATGAGAATATTATGTCTTACGCTGCGTTGGAATTTGGAATCTACTAGTGCTGATGATGCAAACCAGAACCATCTATGCTTTGGTTTTATTCTGTCTTTTGCTGCTGGACTATCTTTAGTGAAATGACCGCCATGAATTGGCAGATGGCGATATAATATTACTACTATTGCTACTATGCCTTTTGCTACGGCAAGGTTATATTTGAGCAAAATGTGTTATTGTGGTGAAATGAGCTGGCCCTGCTGTTTGAGTGTAGCATCAGCATGATGGTTCCGTTCATAGGAACTGAATGCACAAATCTTAGCTCTTGCCGTAGTATAGCATGCATACGGCATAAAGGTGCTTCCAAATAAGAAATAAATTACACAGAAACTGTTTCAGTGTAGCATCAACATGATGATTCAGTTCATATGAACGGAGGGAGTATGTAATATACACAGCTCAGTTAGCTCTTGCACTTGTAACATGTGGCCTGAAGGTGCTTTCAAATAAGAGAAAAAATAAGACAGAAATTGCTTCCTCCACAAAGAGAACAAAAAAGAAAAATGCTTGTCTGAGCCCAGGTTCGAACTGGGGACCTTTAGTGTGTGAGACTAACGTGATAACCAACTACACCACCCAGACATCTTATTCAAAGTGCACACCTGATATTATATAAATTACTACGTAAATATCGTTATCTGAACTTCTCAGATACAGAGAAGTGGAGACGTATGCAGCGATGTATGACACAGATATATGGACTGGACTTGGACGGAGAACATGTCAAAGAAGAGAATCTACAGCACGTTGTAATGTACATGAAAAACAACCAGTCAGTCACCAAAAATCTCCACATGAACAATGGCCATCTCTAAAGTGATGGAACCGTGTACGATCCCTCATGATGATCTCCCTTCCATATAGCCTGGATACGAGCTTCGTGCTCTCGTGACAATCACCGCACACCCTGAGGTTCTTGATGATCCTGATGGGAGCACCTGGACAGGAGGCAATCAGGGCGAAGGCAATGGCAAGCCTCTCGCTGTGGTAGGACAAAGTGTCGGCCTTGTCCTCCTCCTCAACGTTGAACAGCACCCCCACGGTGTTCCGTCGGTGCCCGCAGTCGTTCAATCTGGCCACGATCTCTTGAACCATGGCGTATATCTCCCTTGAGGCAGGGTGTGTCTTGTCTCCCGTCAGGAACTCGTGGAGAACACCATCCATGTCAAGGAGGCTTGACCCAGGGCTCTTGTCGATGCCCATGGCCTTCATCTCCTTCCTCGCCCTCTTGGCGTCCTCCCATAGTCTCATTCTCGCGTAGAAGTTGGACATCAGGACATAATTTCCACTCTGCTCTGGCTCAACCCGCATCAGCTGTTGGATCATCCTCTCCCCAAGCTCCAGCTTGCCATGAATCCCACAGGCCCGTATCAGAGACCTGTACATCGCGGCGTTTGGCGGAATGTCCATCCCTCGGATAAGCTTCTCCGCATCATCAAGCCGACCAGCTCGGCCCAGTATGTCAACCATGCAGCCATAATGCTCAATCCTCGGTGTGATCCCAAACTGAACCTGCATTCTGTCGAAGAGCCCCTGCCCTTCATCGACCATCCCGGCGTGGGCACACGCGCACATCACTGCCAGTACCGTGACGCTGTCAACCGGGAAGCCGTCGGCACACATCCTTCCAAACAAGGTGAGGGCAGAACGGCCATGTCCGTGGAATGCCAAGCCCTGGAGCATGGCATTGTAGCAGCGTGTGTCCATGTCTGCGACGCCAGCGAACACCTGCTCGGCCAGGTCCATCTTCCCGCACCTGGAGTACATCTCCACAAGCGCGGTGGCCACGAAACAGTTCACCGCGAGCTCGCACCTAAGAGCATACGCGTGTGCCCACAGGCCATGCCCAAGAGCCCCAAGCTCGCCGCAGGCGCCGACGACAGCAACGAGCGTGATCTCGTTTGGCCGGACTGTAGATGACGCCATGCGCCCAAACATATCAAGAACCTCCGCGGCCTCTCCGGCGCACGACGAGTCCCTGGCCCGGCGCGCGTAGGCGGTGAGCAGCGCGTTCCAGGCCGGCAGGTCCGGCTCGACGATCCTATCGAACACCCGGCGGCAGGACAAGATCCTGCCGCAGCGGGCGAAGGCGTCAAGCAGCGCGGCCCCGAGCACGCGGTCGCGGGATGCGGCCTCGGCGCCGAGAAATTTGAGCGAATGGGTGGCGAGCGCGAGCGCTGCGCGAGGTGGGGAAGCGCGGAGGAGGGCCGGATAGGTGAACTCGTTGGGGCGGAGGAGCGGGGGGGAGTCGGCGTCGCCGAGGAAGAGGAGGGAGTAGAGCGGGAGCGCGGAGGGGAGGTGAGCGAGGAGGAGGGAGTTGGCGAGGAAAGCGGTGGGCGGCAGCGGGGAGCAGAGGAGAAGCTGGAGGCGGTGGGAGAGGGAAGGGACAGCGGAGGAGGCGAGGCGGAGGAGGAGGGCGAAGTTGGGGGAGTGGAGCGCGAGGCCGGTGGTAAGGAGCAGCGCATGGAGCTGCCCGAAGACGCGCGGCGCGGCGGCCCGGAGGCGGCGGAGCGCCGGCAGCGGGTCGGCGACGAGACCGTGGCTGGAGGGAGCCGCGTCTGGGCTCATTTGTGCCTTGGGCTGACTGGAAAGCATTTGCCTTTATGGGCTTGAGTAAAACCAAAATTTTACTCATTCGGTTAATAGCATAAGAGCTTGATAATCATTCAACTATTTACCTGCTGAAAAACATCGGATCATTCATGCTAGCTACAGATCAATCTGGATTGGTCCAAAGGTGGTAGACAGATGGGATAACCTAATAATGATCAAGGTTGAAGGAGAAAAGATGACAAGAGCAAAACTACTGATCTCTGAACTTTTGACAGAAAAAAATTTGTAGTTCTGAAGAGACCTGGGGATATGTGTTCCCACTGAAATTCGTCCATGATTCTGGAAAAAAACAGATGTGCATCACAGATTCATGACCAGGGTTCTTGGATCTTCATTTTGAAGGAATTAGCAATAGATTGGATATTGGACTGGTTTTGAATCGGCTACATCAGAAGCAATAGTTCACTGGATAATTCCATCTAGAAGCAGGTTTCTATTGAAAGGTCTCCATTGAATAACGCAAGCACCCAATTACACAGCTCATGCGCGGGAGAACGTGCAAAGAATATTACAGGGACAAAGTTCCTCAACCCTATGTTGACTGAACGACATGCAAGGAGAAAGAGCAACCGTGCGTGAAAATACAAGGATGATATAACCAAAGGTGAAATATGCAGCCTCCCAAGGACTACTGCCTATGAGCATCGAATTAGCTCCCTTCCTTGACACTCATTTGTAGATTTGGTCCTAATTTCCGTTTGCATCTGCTCAACGCTTTCAGCATCTTCCATTTTGCTTGTTTGATCATTCACCTCGCAAGATCCAGTGGAGCTCAGCGGCACTGCCTCTTCCTCTTTGCTGGAGGGAAACAAGCCGTCTTCATTGGCTCGTTTGCTGGCTTCATGCCATTCCAGCCTTCTTAAGAAACCTTCTTCGATATCGTCAAGCGACAGATCGTCGTCTTCACTGCTGTTGCTGATGCAGGGCAAACGAAATTCAAATGAGGCGCTGTGCCTCCTGGACGAGCCAATCAGCTGTTCACTGTCCACTCTTAGCTGCTTGGTCTTGTCAACATCCTTCGGGCTTTCGCTGCTGTCATCGCCATATTTCTCAGTCCCACTGTCAGCATTGTCATCACCTTGATGGTCCACCTCATCAAGTTCATCGCATAAAGATGACGATGAGAATGTCGAATATGTTCCCTCATCGTCCTCGCGCTCTCTGAGTGTTCTGAGAACCAGGGTTTTGAGCAAGTTCATGACTTGAACGGCATGCATCAGAGCAGTAAGAGGGTCTGACATCTGATTGCAAAGCAGTCACTATGTTAGCACCTGTGTTAACAATCATGTCCAGGGTAAGAGAACTGCAGCAAGAAAATCAATACCTGTGTCATATTGGGTGCAAAAACCATGGCAATATTCCGGGCGTTCATCTTGTTGCAGTCCTCTTCTTCGACTACATCGGCCATGAGCTCTACGACCCAGCTAAGAAGTGTAGCCTGTGTTAAAGGAAGAAGCTTCACGAGCTCGACACATTGTTCCTCGGTGTTGCAGTGGAGGACTTGCTCCGGTGAGAGGCTATCAAGCACACCTTCAGGTAGTTCCCTGAACCAGGCCTGATTCAAATTGCACAACATAATTACCATCTATGGTTTTGCCACCAAATGTGTGAAAAATCAAAACAAATACAATTTGAAAACACGGATCAGCCAAATGTGTCAGGGAGTTGATATTTAATTATCTCTTCAGTATCCTAGTAGCAGGTTATTGTCAGCAAGCTAATATTTAATTAGACAATAAAGTAGAACATTAAAGTATTATCATACCAATGAAGGATGATTTGAGAACACGGATCAGCCAAATGTGTCAGGAAGTTGATACAGTACTAATTATTTCTTCAGTATCCTAGTAGCAGTTTATTGTCAGCAAGCTATTTAATTAGACAATAAAGTAGAACATTAAAGTATTATCATACCAATGAAGGGTGTTCATTGCGAATTTCCCATGTGCATATACACACAAAAATAACAGAAAACTTGAGAGTAAGAAAGCTAATCTGAACTAGGAAGAGTCATACTTCACATCTGAACTGTACAGTCACGTCTAAAATAGGAATATATGTCTGAATTAGTGTTCAACGTTCTACCACATTTTATTAAGCAACTCTCTTCACTACTGTGATGATATATTGTAAACAATGGTGCTTTACCAAGGTTTTGGTGAAAACTAGAAAGGTCTGAAACAGAAATGTCATTTATAAACCTCGTTTATATTGCATACTAATACTGGCATAATAGTAGAGTATTAGAGGAAGAACATTTCTATTTCATAGCAAAACTCTTTGCCCACGCATTCCTAGTTATTACCTTAATTAAACTAGCAAGGCAGTGCACGTCGATGTCATCAGGCACAACACCCCTGTTAAGCTGTTCTCTGACATGCTCCTCCTGGCTGTTCTCCGGAGTGATACGGAAGATCCCTTCTGCCTACACACATATATAAACGATCCACCCAGCAGATTGGTGAACAAATTGGGAAAGTGAATTTTTTTAGCAGCTACTACTTTGTCGGTTCCAATTAAGTTGAAGTTTCAGCTGCAAGGAGAAACAAAGTAATGGCAGTGGCAGTGGGTGGTACCTTGAGGCCATCCTGCGAGTAGAGCCTCTCTTGCATGAGCAGAAGGATCTTGGGGACCGAGTTCCCCTTGTCGTCGTAGCCGCACTGCATCGACTCCGGCGACACCCCGAAAACGCTCGCGCTGCAGGAAACCACACATACTAATTTTGCATCAGACTCGCGTTTGAAAAAAAAAAAGGAAACGAGCTTCGAGCTGGATCCTCGCTGGTGGTAGTAAGTGCTAACCTGGCGCTGGGTACTTGGCAGGGGATTTCGAGCTCGAACTCGACGGGGAGGCCGAGGAATCCCTGGAGGCGGTCGAAGGTGACGTGCGCGACGTGGCGGACGTCGGTGGGCCAGCCGATGTCCATCCCCCACGCCACGGACGGGTCGTCGGCGTCCGCCATCTGGCACGGCAGCACGACCGACTTGCGCAGCGCGCTCAGCAGCAGCTCCAGCACCTGCCCCTGCTGCTGCTGCTGCTCCGTCTTCTTCTCGGCCACGCCCCCGCCTCCGCCGCAGCCATTATTGGAGACGAGTACCACCTCAGCCATGTCGACCAACCTTTGTGCTGTATGAGCGGTGGTGCTTGGTGGTTCTTGAGCTGAGACAAAGTGTGAGGGGAAGGCGCAGTGAGGTGGGGAGGTGTTACGATTTTAAATGCGGTCAGGGGGAAGGGGGCCTTTTGGCTTTGTATTGGCTTGGCGATCTCGATTTTGAATTGCGGGGGTGGGGGCTGGAGCCCAGACGAGATCTCCAACGGCTTCCTGCCCAATTCAAATAGCAGGCGGCGCGGTAGACATCACAGCAGTGCTTCCCCGGACAACAAAAGAAGCAGTGCCAGAAACCAATACGGAAGGGAGACGACCAATATTAGATGAATCAAATATGTACCTCCTCTGTTTTAAAATATAAGATATTTTGGCTTTACGAAGAATTTTGAAATGGAGGGAGAGGTCACAGCGAGAGACCGTGACACAATTTACAACGGTCTTTAATTAAAAAAAAGTCGTGCGTTGCAATGAGAGTAAAAGGACTTCTGACTAAAAATGTTAGAAATAATAGGGCTAATCCATTTAGGTCCATGAGTATTTCAGATTTTTCCTAAATCTCAAAGCCCAAATTTGTGGCAGCCCATATGTATTTGGGTCCATGTTTGTGGCAGCTCACATGGGAGTGGAGTGGGAGCTAAAGTTTAGTCCCACATGGAAAGTTGGAGGAGAGTTGCACCACCTTATAAGGTGAAGTGTTGCACCACTTTGTAAGTGAGTGGGAATAAGAGAGATACACACGCGCGCTCCTCCTCCGACGACGCCGACGCGCACGTCACACGACACGACACGACCACGACCACGACACGACACACGCCGCACGCTGGGTTGCGGAATCTCGCGGCCGAGCTTTATTTTGTCGCCGAAAAATTGTGACGTGTCAAGCGGTTAGCTTATTCGGTCGCTCCTGCGTAACGTGGACTCGGCCCACGTTGCCTCCGTTAGGGTTTCTGAGCCGCTCTATATAAAGTCCCGTGGCTACCGCCACAACACCACCGAAAACCAATCTAGGGTTTGCCTTCCTCTACTTGCGCCACCGTAGTCTACTCCATCCCGCTTACCGGCGTGCCGGCGGACGGGAGAGCAGGTCTCGGAACCACTCGCCTTGCGATCCTGCACGGGAGAGGCGAATAAGGTTTTTGAAAGCGCTGCGATCGCTCGAGTTCTTCATCACGTCGTCTTCCATCCAAGTCGGTGCCTTGCCTACCGTCTTCGCCATCTGCTGCGATCCTCTTCCCCAAAGTTTCTACTACGACAACCGAGCAGTGCGTGCTACGTGATCTGTTTGGTTATTCATCATGTTTTGCAGTACATGTTAGGGTCATTTGTTTCCGATCATCCTGTTGTTTAGTACATCTAGTATGTTCGAGTTACATGAGCTAGTAGCTGGTTTTGTCATGATTTATATTCTGGAATTAATCGTGGAAATTATGCCTAATAATCCAACAATCCAAAAACCTTATTGTAGGCAATTTCCTGAATTAACAATGGCTGGTTTTACCGATGCACTGAGGCCGGATAAGTTTACCGGTGTGCACTTTAAGAGGTGGCGACAAGGTGAGCTTTGGTGACCACGATGAAAGTGTTCCACATCAAGAAGGCAAACCTGAGGGAACTATATCTGACGAGGATCAGAAGAAGTTCGAGGATGCTAATACTGTCTTTGTGGGATGTATTCTGAGCATTCTTGCTGACCGTCTGTGTGATGTGTTTATGCACATAAAAGACGGAAAGGAGCTCTGGGATGCACTGGATGCCAAGTTTGGTGCTGCAGATCTTGGCGATGAACTGTATATCATGGAGAGCTTTCATGATTTTAAGATGACTAAGGACCTTCTGTGGTTCAACAAGCTCATGAGATACGATTGCATTGCCAAGGAGCGAACTCCTTAAGTGTACCTTACCCGACAAGTTTGTGGCGGGATGCATTATTGCTAAGTTGCCCCTTCATGGAGGAACTTTGCCACAACTCTCAAACACAAGAGACAGGAGATATCGGTTGAAAACTGATGGCGTCCCTTGATGTTGAGGAGAAGGCTCGCTAAGGACACTTGAGAAAGGAGAGGGTCTTGCTCGCTAACTTTGTGTAGAAAGGCAAATCCGTGAGGCAAGAACAAAGGGAACTTCAAACCCTCCTTTAACAAGCCTAAATACTACAACCTTCAAGAAGAAGAAGACGAGCAGGACAAGAGTGAACTGTCTTGTTACACTTGTGGAGAGCCCGCCATTTTCCAAGGATCGGCCGTAACGCTGCATGCAGAGGGAAAAAGGCCAAGATATCAACGTCGTGACCGCTAGCAATCTTGATGGGTATGGTAATTTATTTATCGTTCTTTTCGATTTCAATCACCGTGTTGGTGGCTTGATCACGGTGCTAATGTTCATGTGTGTCTTGACATCTCTATGTTCACTTCTTATCGTAGCTCGGATTCATCCGTCCTAATGGGGAATGGATCACATGCTTACGCTCGTGGTGTTGGCACGGTGGATCGAAGTTTACTTAGGAAAGATCGTGCGGTGAGGAACGTGCTGACATGTCCCTACTATGAACAAGAATCTCGTTAGTGGCTCCCTTCTTTGCGAGAGATGGGTTTAAGGTTGTCTTAGAGTCTAATAAAGTCGTTGTTTGAAACATGGACAATTTATTGGTAAAGGTTATGAGTTCGGAGGCTTGTTCGGTTTTCACTTTGAGTTTTGTAATAAATCCGTGAATCATATTTGTGGTGGTGTTAATGATGATACCGGTGTTTGGCATTCTCGTTTATGTCACATTAATTTTGGTTTGATGTCTCGGATGTCCACATGAGTTTAATTCCTAATTTCACTATTGCCAAAGGTTCTAAGTGCCATAGTTGTGTGCAATCAAAGCAACCTCGAAAGCCTCACAAGGCCGCCGAGAGAAACTTGGCACCTCTAGAACTCATACATTCGATCTATGTGAGATGAATGGTGTGTTGACAAAAGGTGAAAAGAGATATTTCATGACGTTGATAGATGATGCTACTAAATTCTGCTATGTTTACTTGTTGCAAACTAAAGATGAGGCTTTAGACTACTTTAAAATCTATAAGGCGAAGTTGAAAATCAACTAGAGAGAAAGATCAAGCGTCTTAGGTCGGATCGTGGTGGTGAGTATTTTCCCAAAGTATTTGATGAATTACATCAGAACACGGAATTATTCATGAGAGGACGCCTCCTACTCGCCCCCAATCAAACGGGGTTGCCGAGGAAAAACCGCACTGACCGACTTGGTGAATTCCATGTTAGCCACCTTTGGTTTATCAAAGGCATGGGGGGAGGCTTTGTTGACTTCATGTCATGTCTGAATAGAGTTCCTAACAAGAATAAATAAAAGACCCTTATGAGGAGTGGGTTGGGAGAAAACCATCACTTTCAGATTCGTGTACTTGGGGTGTTTGGAAGGTCAACATACCGATTCCCAAGAAACGCAAGCTCGGACCCAAGTCGGTGGATTGTATCTTTCTAGGATATGCTCCACTGAGTGTAGGCTATAGATTTCTAGTGGTTAAATCGAGGTACACGATATGCATGTTGATACTATAATGGAATCTCGTGATGCAACATTCTTTGGGAATATTTTTCCTATGAAAGATATGCATAGCATTGGTAGGATTTCTTCAAATACTTCAATCTAGTGCATCTATTGATAATTACGAACAACCACATGAGGAATTTCTTGAGAAGGATGACGATGAACCTCTCACGAGGAGTAAGAGATGAGGGTTGCAAAATCCTTTGGCAATGATTTCATCGTGTACCTTGGATGATACTCCCGGATCCATTCTTGAGGCATATGCATCTCTCGATGCAGATGATTGGAAAGAAGCTGTCCAAAATGAGATGGACTCGATTCTTTCTAATGGAACTTGGAATTATCGATCGACCCTATGGTTGTAAACACGTGGGATGTAAGTGGGTGTTCAAGAAGAAGCTAAGGCTGATGGTACTATTGAGAAGTACAAGGCACGGCTTGTAGCTAAGGGCTACACACGTAAAGAAGGCGAAGATTACTTTGACACCTATTCACGTCGCTAGGCCGACCACCATTCAGTACTCATCACAGCTGCCTCTTATGGTCTTCTCGTTCATCAAATGGACGTGAAGACAACTTTCCTTAATGGAGAGTTGGAAGAGGAGATCTATATGGATCAGGATGGGTTTGTGGTAAAGGTGAAGAGACAAAGGTGTGTAAGTTATTGAAATCTTTATATGGCTGAAACAAGCACCTAAGCAATGGCATGAGAAGTTTGTGAACTCTACTTTCTGCGGCTTTGTCATTAATGAGGTCGATAGGTGTGTTTACTATCGCCATGGTGGGGCGATAGCGTTATATTATGTTTGTCGTGGATGACATTACGATCTTTGGTACAAACATGAAAGTGATAAATGAAGTCAAGTCTTTCTGTCAAAGAGTTTTGATATGAAAGATCCGGGAGAGGCGATGTCATTCAGATATCAAGCTTATTAAGAACGAGAATGGGATTACTTTAACGCAATCTCATTATGTTGAGAAGGTCTTGAGCCGATTTGGCTTTAATGATGGCAAGACTTCTCCAACACCTTATGATCCCAGTTTGACATTACGAAGAATAAGAAGGAACCAATGATCATTTGAAATATTCACAAGTTGTTGGTTCTCTCATGTACTTAGCAAGCGCTACAAGACCCTATATCTCTTTTTGTGAGCAAGTTGAGTAGGTTCATGTCTAACCGGTATTGATCATTGGCATGCACTTGAAAGGGTCATGCGCTATCTATTTGGTACAATGAGCTATGGGATTCACTATTCAGAAATCTGCTGCTTGAAGGATATAGTGATTGAATTGGATCTCGGCGTTGATGAACTCTACGCCACGAGCGGTATGTGTTTACCCTTGGAGGTGGCGCAGTGTCATGGAGGTCTCGAGACAAACCATATTGACGAGGTCAACTATGGAAGCAGAACTTCTTGCTTTAGAACCGACCTTGAGTCGGAATAGCTGCGTGAGCTCTTAATGGACTTGCTCGTGGTTGAGAAACTGTCTTGCAATCCTTCCGAATTGTGACAACCAAACTGTTATTGTCAAAGTGAACAATTCTAAGGATAACGCGAAGTCATCAAGACACGTGAAGAGACGTTTGAAATCTGGGAAATTGAGAAACTCGAGTAATAAGCACACGTATATTCAAAGACAAAAACACAGCAGATCCTTTACAAAGGGACTATCACGAAATGTGATAGAAAGTGCATCGAGGAGATGGGGTTGAGACCCATGGATGTCACACCTTAGTGGTAACCCAACCTATGTGATCGGAGATCCCGTGAATTAGGACCTAGGAAGAACAAGCTAGTGGTTTGGTGAGGAGAGTATTTTGTAACCCTCTCTATGTGAAGATGCATGACTCTCATAATCAGAAGGTAGGTTGGCAACATGCCTTAATGTGTTTCTGTTGGCTTTAATTAGCAAAGATGCCGTCCTCTGAGGCATTCTTGAAAGAACACACCTATATGAGCTCGATCAGAACGTCGCGGTCTATGAGATCTGGGTGATCTCTAGTAAACTCATGAAGAGACCAGGAGTATGACGCATATGCTCCAACCAGAGGGTAGGCTCTTGGACAAGTACTAGTTATGATTTTGAGCGAACGAAATCTATTGGCACCAAACTTGCAATTCAAGGTTCGTCCATTGTTCAAGTTGTTGATAGGCGTAGTTCAAGATTCTAGGCGGAAGTTCAACTTAACGGTCTCTTTGAAACACTGGTATATAAACAAGTAGCAAGGATTGGCAAATCTTCAAATGGGCATTTGAGATCTGGTGGGGGATTGTTAGAAATAATGGGGCTAATCCATTTAGGCCCATGAGTATTTCAGATTTTCCCTAAATCTCAAAGCCCAAATTTGTGGCAGCCCATATGTGTTTGGGCCCATGTTTGTGGCAGCTCACATGGGAGTGGAGTGGGAGATAAAGTTTAGTCCCACATGGAAAGTTGGAGGAGAGTTGCACCACCTTATAAGGTGGAGTGTTGCACCACTTTGTAAGTGAGTGGGAATAAGAGAGATACACGAGGCGACGCGCGCGCGCCGCGGGTTGCGGGAATCTCGCCGAGCCGAGCTTTATTTTGCTGCTCAGAAAAATTGACAGACGTGTCAAACGGTTAGCTTATTCAGGTCGCTCCCGGATCGTGGGCTACTGTAACCGACCCGAACGTGCGTAACGTGGACTCGGCCCACGTTTGCGCCACAACACCACCGAAAACCAATCTAGGGTTTTGCCTTCCTCTCTACTTGCGCCGTCACCGTAGTCTACTCCATCCCGCTTGCCGGCGTGCACCGGCGGACGGGAGAGCAGGTCTCCGGAACCACTCGCCCTTGCGATCCTGTACGGGAGAGGGCGAATAAGGTTTTTGGGAAGCGCTACGATCGCCGAGTTCTTCATCACGGGTCGTCTTCCATCCAAGTCAGGCGGTGCTGCCTACCGCCGTCTTCGTCGCCATCTGCTGCGATCCCTCTTCCCCAAAGTTTCTACTACGACAACCGAACGATACGTGCTACGTGATCCTGTTTGGTTATTCATCATGTTCTGCGTAGGCTGCTGTTTGTTTCCGATCATCCTGTTGTTTAGTACATCTAGTATGTTCGAGTTACATGAGCTAGTAGCTGTTTTTGTCATGATTTATATTCTGAAATTAATCGTGGAAATTATGCCTAATAATCCAACAAAAAATGTTGTTGCCGCAAAGTGGATCGACCTTTAAGAGCAAGTACAATAAACCTACTTAGCCGTCTATAAAAATTGACATATCGATCAAATTCATATGTGGATGAGAGAGAATGATGTAAAGTGGCTTGAGCCACCGCTTCTGCTACAACCTCCCTACGAAAAGTGGTCTGCATGCAACCTGGTTCCAATTGTATGCATGCTTTAAACAATTGTATCTTAATTAAAATTCATCTTATAGCCAGTCTAATAGCCCACTTATTGTACTATTAGGCTTTATAAAGGCTCTAGATAACATGGCAAGGCCATATAGCCAACAATGGACTCTCTTATTAAACTTGCTCTAGTAACCCTGACGTCAATTTTCCTTTTCCATCTTAAAGTTTAATTGTTTTTGTGCTTTATTGTTATTTTGTTTTTATTTGTTCTATTATATCGAGCAAGGATGAATGAGACATAAGAACAATGCAAATCCAAGATTCTACAAAGACGATAGCTGGCGCAGCCGATGACCATTTACATGGTACAATTTATATTCATATTATTTTAAGATGTGATTTGATGTTGTATGAATATAAAGCAAGCATCCAACTAATAATCTCTAATATTAAACCTAGTGGATAATTAGCCAAGGCTGAAATTGTTGTCCGACTTTTGCGGGCCGCAAGCATAAACGGGATTTTCTTTATTAGCTAATGTAGCTTATCTACATTAGCACACATCATAGGCCACCTAGAAACCTTTCACACCTCCCACCGCTCTCGCTCCTGTCCCTTTAGAGTCCTCCTAGAGAGACCGGGCCGACCCCGAGCCCTCTAGCGGCGTGAGATAGCGGAGGAGAGGCGTCGTAGTTCGCAGTAGCTGTAGGATCTTTGGTTGTTTTCTGGTAGGGGATTTTTGCCTAGTAATTGGAGCGAAGCTCCAGATCTTAGCGCCCAGATCGATGGAGTTCTAGGATCTTCCTCCTCACGCTGCAGCTCCTCTAGTCAGAGTAGGGTGTGAAGAGGAAGGCATTGTCTTCCCAAATAAATTTATTGTCGCTGACTATCTTTAGATGAGGAGGTGTACATCGGCAGAGCTTCTCCTGGACAGCCATGGTGGCAAGGGGGAGAAGCGATGTCGTGTGTGCGGTCGCATGTGGATCTACTCCTGGCCGGTCATGGAGGCGAGGGGGAGTGGGGAAGCGGCGTTGCTGCCTCCGAATCATGAAGGTGGTTCTCTCCTATGGTGGTGGCTATTGGGTTGGTGTTTCGGAGCCAGCAGGAGCGGCTTATTCCTCTTCCTCTAGGCCATAAGGGTGCGGCGCAATGGAAGAGGCCAAGCTATTTCTTCTGCTTCTCCTTCGACCTCTATGGGAAGGTAGATGATGCACTCGTCTATGCTCTCTTGAAGCTGTGAGTGGTGGAGTTCCCAAGCGAAGGCTATGTTTCCCATGCTTTCGGCTGGTGAGGCCATGCCACGCTCGGGATAGCCCGAGCTCTTTCTTCCTCTAGACTGATAACCAGATGTGGAGGATCTTCTACCTCTGTGTGTGAGTTGATGCCAGCACCACCATAAGTGGTTTCGTTCCTAGTGGTGGCGGTGCTGACGCTCGTGCTCAGAAGTTTCCCGACAGTGAAGATAAGGAACCCAATTGCGTTTCTGTTGTAATTATAAGGTTATGTTTGCAAAGAGGAAGGGATGCTATGTAATTTCTGCTTCTTTCGTTGTCCGTCATGTAAATTTGTACTCACCGCATAAGTAATGCAGCTTCCAGGCTCTTCAGGGTCGGTCCCTGTGCAAAAAAATTAGCACACATCGGGGGGTATTTTTGTCACATGAAATCAGTTACAAGTTTGATACAACATATAGAAAAAAGAAATAGCAATGACAACTTGCATAACATATGGAGCTAGCCTTTGATTATACAGCAAGCGATCTAGCAGCAGTGCCAGAGTAGGCTAGACCGAAAGTGCACGAAAGAGCACTCTCGTTGAACCATGACACGAACAGGAAAACAAAGTTAGCATGGACAGAGGATGAAATGAATCGACTCATCTACACAGGAGAGGTCGAGCTAGCTAGGAGCACGTGGATGTGCCCTTCTTGGCCTAGGAGAATATGCAGGGAGTGCGATGCACAACACATGTGGTGTTTGTGGCACGTGGCACCTACCGACCAGCTCACCACCACACACGCAACATGGGAGGCGCCGAAGGGTTGGGGCCGGAGGGAGCAGCGGTGCACCCAGGTAGCTCCTTCTTCGTGCAGAGAGGTGGCTTGCGATTGCGTGTGGCGGTGTTGTAGAGAACCGATGCGAGGCGATGGAGCGGAGAGGGCGAGACAGAGGTGTCACATGGTATTGCATGGTTGTGGCCCCGTGAGGGCTTGACCTTGGCCTAGCCTGGGCCTAGATCTCGATTCTGGCCTGGTCTTCATGGGTTTGGGCTGAAGGGGTTCCACATCAGAAAACGAAAATTTCCTAACAACGAGAACACTATAGTCAAGATATATTTATGCAGATGTAAAGTAACAAGAGGGATTCAGTATTCATACCCTTGAAGACTGAAAGCGCTTAACGTTTTAAGAGAAACATGGATGATAAAGTCGTATGAAGTAGCCGACCTCAAGGTCGTGTAGATGTCCAAGGTCCAAGCGCCACAACTTGCAATGCCTCCAAGGTTTTACACGCATCCGGTGTAAATATCTCCTAGGCTCAAGTCCAGCTAAGCAGCGGAATAAGATTGATCCGGACCAGAAATCCAGCAGCACGACGGTGTGCGTATGGTGGAGAAACCCCTATCCCCATATGCAGTTCCAATCTTGGAAACCACACATGAGGGAGGGAGAGAGAGGGATACAGAAATAGGCAAAAGCCAACAGGTTGGATTTGAGGGAGAGGGATACCCATGTTTCTATTGGTGGAAGAGAGGCGCCACAAGGCGCAAGGGGGCAAGGTGGGACTAAATCCCACCGTCGGCCAAACCCTTACATGGGGCCCATGTGGGTGGCATGGCCCATGGATTCCGGCCACCCCTTGGCCTTCCCTAGGGCGCGCGGTCCCCTCTTGGGTCTTCCCGGACTCGAGAGGCCCATTTAGGTGGGCTGCCCCATTAAATTCAATTAAAAAATATATTTTTAATATTCATTCATTTAATTAATACTCCCTTTGTTTCAAAATATAAGATGTTTTTTAGCTTTGTGAAAGTAGTGTATCTATACCCCTTTTAGTGTGTAGATTCGGAGTGAACCTACACACTAAAAGGGGTCTAGATACTCTCCTTTCACAAATCTAAAACATCTTGTATTTTGAAATAGAGGGAGTATTAAATACATATTATTTAATTCCTATCACTCTGAAACACCTTTCGGAACCCTCTGATCATCATCGGATATCCCCAAAACACTTATGTTATCATCCCAGAATAGTTCTGAAATTTTCTCTCTTTTTTCTAGCGATCTCGAATCAATCCCTAAGTATCATCTCCCCTTAGCGTGAAATCCTATGGTTCAGGAATGCATATAAATGATCGAGACACTCTCCAATCAATGACCAATAGTAGTGTCTAGAAACTCATGATGTTCCCCATGCATTCCACGAATAACTTGATCGCTTGAATCTTGAACGTCGAGTCTCATTCTCTTTGTGACACGATACCTAGTTTGTCCATGACTTGATTTCCGGTATCTCCATACCTAGTTCGATCGTTTGACCGAAAAACACATTTACTCGTTCTTGTGATATTACATCTCCAAACTTGTAGATGCAATTTCACCGAGTAGGCCTAGGGTATCTATCTGTCACGCGGATGTGCAAATTCCAATATCAAACGCATATGCCTCATCATACCCCTCTGTAATACCTGACTTACACCTTTATGATCACCATATTACGGTGTGACGGTTGATGTAAATCTAAGCAACCTCGGGTGGCAGTGATTAAATATTATCCCATAGTCTAAGGAGTGAGTTACTAGGCTTTGCTTCATATCGCAATGTTGAACTTTGTGACTGGATCACATTGCAATACTATGGTTGGGTGCGTGTTCATCACATCATTCATCTAATTAAGCGACCTTGTTGCCAATTGGCATAAATTCTCCATGATCGGGAAACCTCGATCATGGATTTCCCAACGAGCTAGTCTACTAGAGAATACTAGGGACTTGGTTTGTTTATATACCATACATGCATTAGTGTTTCCTCCTAATACAGTTATAGCATGGTATAAAACTATTATAAACTAATGAGATATGTCAATAAAAACCTCTTTATTATTTGCCTCTAGGGCACATCTTCTTCATGGTCCGCATTTATTGGTGCGTCAAATAGCACCTCGTGAGGGTAGCTCAAAACTTCTCGCCTGAGCTCGTTCCGACTGGGTGTTCTGCCATTTTATCCTCCTCCCACCTCCCTTCCTTACCCAATCCGACATTGCGGCGTGTCTCTAGGGAAGATGATGGCGGGAGTAAGCTCTTTGGATCTTATGAATGTCGAACCAAGATGCTTGCCCGAGTTTTTGCAAGATTGTTCCCTGCTAAAGTCGGGTCATTTCTATCTTGCGTGGGATGGCGCACTGACATGGAGTTGCCCTAGATAGTTTCCGCGCTTCTGGTAGGATGGCTTTGACATGCCGGCGCTTGGTCCTATAGTGCGAGCCGCAATCATTGAGCAGGGTGTAGGATGTCCATGATGAGGGAAGTGTGTGGCTTTGCCGGCTTTCCAGTTGTTGCTTTAGACAGAAATACACGAGGTCGTAGGTATTTTGAAAGTTGAGTCTGATGCGTGATGGCCAGCTTGGTCGATCATGCCTTGGTGGTTGGCGTCCGGTGGGATGACACGGTGACAATTGTCCTAATGATATCGCTGACACTTGTAGCATCACGCGACACATGCCTTGGGTCCTGTGAGATCCTGGCGCATGGCTCAATAGGATTGATAGGAAACTCATACCAACAAGTTGCAACTTTTTTTCCGGAAGCTCATTCAAAAATAACTCTAAGGTTAAGCGTGCTTGGCCTAGAGAAATTCTAGGATGGGTGACCGACCGGGAAGTGGGTATTGGGTGCGCATGAGTGAGGACAAAGTGCGTATAAAAGACTAGTGTTGGTCTGTGGGGTTAGTCTAGAGATCATATTGAGCTGCCAGGAGTGACAGCCGTCGGTCCGGAGAGACCAGGGGTGTTACAAGTGGTATTAGATCCGACCCTCGCGGTTACAGGGGCGTGTGCGGGTCAGTGGCGGACATATGTATCATGACGCGTGTGGCCCGGAGTGGACACGACATGGCAATGTGCCGGCACTAGACGCACAGACGTGTACCAAGAGGGGGACGTTCCTGGCTTGTGGTTGATCGACGAGGACGTCGATCTTCTAAGGGTGGGTGTATGTGAGATCCTGGCGCATGGCTCAATAGGATTGATAGGAAACCCATACCAACAAGTTTCAACTTCTTTTCCGGAAGCTCATTCAAAAAGAACTCTAAGGTTAAGTGTGCTTGGCCTAGAGAAATTATAGGATGGGTGACCGACCGGGAAGTGGGTACCGGGTGCGCACGAGTGAGGACAAAGTGTGCAGAAAAGACTAGTGTTGGTATGTGGGGTTAGTCTAGAGATCCTATTGAGCTGCTAGGAGTGACAGCCGTCGGTCCGAAGAGACCGGAGGTGTTACAGGTCCCATCCAGCGGCATCCTCCTGGTTTAGGTGGCATATCGTTGCCTCTAAACTCGAGTGGCATTTATGTGCTCTGGCGATGATGGCTTCCAGTACACAGATTGTTTATGACTAGTTTCGAAGTAAGAGTATCAAACCACATAGAGCTATTGGTAGAGGTCTTTAGGACCCTCATTATTATTCACTAGAGTACTGTAAGTTATCTCTAATTCCAAGTAAAGGTGTATAAAGGGTGTTGGTTTTTAAGAGCAATATTAACAAGAACAAAGTAAATAGCTAAAATAAACAAGAAATGTGAGTGTGGTTGTGGGAGTTGCAGTATGACTAAGGAGTTCTAGCGGCATCCACCACTAGCAATTGAGTTAATCATGATTAGGATATGTCTATGTCTTTTCTTTATGCATATGTATGGGAGGATCTCCAAGTTAGATGGTCAAAGACAAGTCATATTATATTTCATTCCTCATAACCACATCGGTAATATTAGGCAAGCCACCCTTGATTCCCTGGTATTAAGGGTTATCCTAATAGTTACGGACTAGGTTTTGTGAGTCCCATCTTAAAGTGCAATGGACGTCGCCTAGAGGGGTGTGAATAGGCTTTTAAAAATTATTACGGCTTAGGCTCTAGTAAATACGGAATAAAACTAACGTTTAATTTATAGAGCACAAAATCTAAAACCACTAAGTTCACCTAAGTGCACCAACAACCTACGCTAAGCAAGACAAGCAACAAGGCAATAGCAAGATACAATACTTCAACCACGAAGGTTATCACAATGTAAAATGCATAAGTAAAGGGCTCGATTGAGAGATAACCGATGGACGCGGAGACGATGATTTTTATTCCGAAGTTCACTTCCAAATAAGTTACATCTCCGTTGGAGAGGTGCGATGGCGGAATGCTCTTTGAACACCACAAATGGATCACCTTGAGGTGTGGTGGCTCGATGCTCACTCAACGCCACACAAGGCCTCACCACAAGATGCGAAGACACGCAACTCACCGATGCCACAAAAGGCTCACCCTATTCTCCCGTGAGCTCGCCATAAAAGACCTACTCGCGATGCACTAAGGGACACTTGAGGGCGGTCACCAAACCAGTACAAGGATGGGGCTATCTCCATAACTCAATTGGAGGCTCCCAACAACAAAGACACAAAAGTCCACAATGCAATAAAAGGCCACAAGCTTGAGGCCACTCCACAGTCGAGGCCTCAAGAAATCAACACACCAACCACACAATAGTCTAGGGTTCCAAAAACCCAAGAGTAACAAGTTCACAAGCTTGCACTCGCCGAATCTCCCTAGAGAACTCAAACCTATGTAACAAATGCAAGGGCAAGTCGCTATTGGGGGAATAAGGGAGGAAGAACATAAGAGGAGAACACAAAACTATCCAAGATCTAGATCCTAAGGATTTCTTCACAAAGAAGGGATTTGGTTTGGTGGGATTGTAGATCTAGATATCCTCTCTCAAATCCCTTAAAGAGATTTAAGAACCGTTGGAGGGAGAAGGGAAGAGGGCAAGCATTTGAAGATCTAGAATGGAGGAGAGAGAGTGGAATAGCTAGAAAAAATGACCTCAAAAGTTGGGGAAACAATAGGGAAGAGGGGGCCCTTAAAAAGGGCAAGAGAAGTCTGCTCGTTTGGGCCAGATTTGTGTAGCACCGGAATTTCCGGTGCTCCACCAGAACTTATGATAAATAGAGACACAAGATACAGAAGAAAACATAACTTCACCGGAACTTGGGTCGGAATTTGGGCCGGACTTCCGCTCAAGCAAAAGCGTCGGACAACATTGCACAAAAACTTTAGTAACTTTTGATTCCGGACTCCGTTTTTGATGATCTTGGGCTTGTTTTGAAGAGAACGACAAGCTATACAAGATTATGCAAAGAAAAATCATAGTCCAGCATGGAAGTATAAAACCAAATTGAGAAAGGTATGACCTCTCAAGAAGCGATGAACCTGTAAAACCTTCAAAACCAAAACACAAGAAGTTGATCTTGGAAACTCCGATTGGGATGAAACAATTTTGTTGGAAAGATAAAACCAAAAGAATCCAACAAAACATGAAATATTGGATACCACCAAGGGAGACAATATCAAGTATATATATATATATATATATATGAGATATATCTTAAGGTGTGGAGCCGGAAAAACCCTCACGATCAAGAACGCAATAAGATATGCAAGGGAAATCCTTATTTGATGAACTAGAGATTGTTATGATGATAACCACAAGCTCTAGATCCTCTCATATACAAGAACCAACTAACAACCAGGAAAGATGATGCTATGCATGCAAATGTTTGAGCTATCCCTGAACGATGTGATCGAGATACCCGCTTGAGATCCCCTCTTGATAGTACAACTATCTATCATAAACTCGATCTCCCAACTAACAACACGATACCGACAAAAGAGAAACCCTATTAAGATCATACCTTTGCCTTAAGCATTCCACTTGAGCTTGATGTAAACCATCTTGGTATTCTCAAGATGGAACACCTTTCTTGATTGCTCTTGCTTGATGAAGACTTCCAAATTTTCCCCCATACTCCAAGGGGAAACCTCTTATTTGAACTTGTCTTCATCACTCCATGATCACCGAGGATGGTAAGCTCCAAGCATGAGATCTTCTAGAGAAGGCGCATCTTGATCTTGCACTTCTTCATCCCTTCTTGAGTGTTTATCCGTAGATATTCAACTCTTTGAACTTATCTTGATCAACCTTCAAGCTCCTTCTTTCTTCATGATTACAATGGGCACATAGACCTTGGACATCTATTCTCATCCTTCTTCATTTCTTCATATTCGAGACCAACACATGGTCCAAGCGATGACAATGGATGAACCTACAAGTGAAACTCAATTTACACATTAGTACATAGATATTGTCATTAATTACCAAAACCGCACATGGGGGCATACATGCCCTTTCAATCTCCCACATTTTGGTAATTGATGGCAATCCATTTGAGAGGGTTTAAATATGGAATTTAACGAGCAAAGAGGTTGCTCCCACATGAAATACTACAAAATTATGTGATGTTGGTACAACCACATTATATAGAGCAAACTCCCCCACAATCTATGCATGTGTGATGAACTTGAATTTCATTGCATAGCTTGCAAACCATTACCGTTGGTTGAGTTTCCTATATATATTCAACATGCAAAGCAACCACAAAGATGTAGGAGCATGAGAGGCAAAAGCTTAAGAACACACTCAAAGTAAAGGCCAACTTCGCTTAAACCCTCCAAAACTTCTCCCCATTGGCATCGATTGCCAAAATGGGTGAAAAGTTCTATACTACCAATATAGTGAGAATTCCTCCAAAGGTGTGCATATGCACATGGAAAATGATGAGAACTTGGGAGGAAGTAAAACTATATTGTGGACCCATAGATTGAAACAATAAAATAAAAAAGAAATAAGCTTCAACAAATGAAGGGAGCAATCAAAAGATTCAAAAGAACCAATTAAAAAACCAACAAATGATACCAAATGGAAACAACAAAAAACATGAGTGTTTAAATGAAAATAGAGAAGCTCCCCAAACTTTGTGCATAGTTTAGAATACTTGTATTTGAATACAATATGCACAAATATGGAATCCTTTCTCCCCATAAGCATTTAAATAACAAAATATGAGAAAGAAGGAAAATGTGCACTCTTAAATGAATAAGAGAAGGTCCCCAAAGATTATGCACTAATTATAGTGATTGCGTTTGGAAACAACATGCACAACCATGGAATCCTCACTCCTCCAAACTCATTTAACAATGCACTCAAAGGACAATAAATTTTCAAGACACCAAAGAGTCAAAAAGAAATAAGAGTTGGTTTCCAAGAAATGCAAAAATAACCAAATAATGATCTTCTCTTGTGTGTATAAATTTCTCGATGGAAAATATCACAAAGACAAATGCCCACAAAGAAATATGCACAAACAAAATAGATACTCAATAAAGCACATGAAGAACAAAAGGAAGTCATAGAATATACAAATAAGATGTTTGCTTGAAAGCATGGCCAAAGGCTCAAATATATCTCATTGTACATCGATGAGCTTAAAAAACAACACACTACACATAATGCAACTATTACCAAGGGGAAAAGGAATAGTTCGAATATGTGGAGTAAAGAAACAAGTATCACAAATAGAAATTAACTTTGCAAAATACTCACTATTGCACATGAGAGATATTGAGGAAACGATATATGATGTCTACGCACTTCTATTCTTGTATACAATTGTTGGGCCAAGTGCAGAGGTTTGTAGACCAGCAACAAGTTTCCCTTAAGTGGATTACCCAAGGTTTATCGAACTCAGGGAGGAAGTGGTCTAAGGTATCCCTCTCAAGCAACCCTGTAATCAAGATACAAGAAGTCTCTTGTGTCCCCAACACACCCAATACACTTGTCAGGTGTATAGGTGCACTAGTTCGGTGAAGAGATAGTGAAATACAAGTGGTAACGGTGCTAGAAAATAGCTTCTGACTTGTTGTTGATGTGGGGTAACGATGCCAGAAAAGAGTTGATGGCATGGAGGAAAGGTAAAAGCCCAAAACCTCCCCGCCTAACGGAACAAATATGGAAGCAAGCAAACATGCAACAGATCTAGTAGCAAACGGTGTTTCAATGTTTAGAAACAAGGCCTAGGGATCATACTTTCACTAGTGAACACTCTCATATAAATATTCTCTCTTCATGATACTCTTAACTACTCTCCGGTTGGACGCTCTAATCATTGGTAGGGCTATAATAGCACTCCTCAAAGTCCGCCTTCCCCAATCTAGATAACCCACACTATCACCTTGAGCGCTAGATGGTTCCAACAAACACCACAATTTCATAGAGACATCCAACTCCAAATATAACTCATAACAAAAATTCAATCTAGCCAAAGTGCCACACACGGTATGCACGCTGTCACTTTCACACATGTGGGGAAAAGCATAGATCTATTAAAGCACAAAGATTATTTATCTAGACTCAAATCTAAGTGCCACCATGGCGTGCACGCTGTCACTTTCACACACATGGGGAGAGCAGCGATCTAATGAAGCACTTGAGTAGCAAGGTATATCTACTTGATTATAAAGCTCATGACCACAAGGTCATGCATATATATATATATATAGAGAGAGAGAGAGAGAGATGAACACATAGCTACCAGTAGAGCCCTTAGCCCTGAGGAAGAACTACTCCCTCCTCATCATGGGAATCAACAATGGTGATGAAGATGGCGATGGAGATGGCTCTGGGGGCACTTCCCCTTCCCGGCAGGGTGCCGGAATAGAGACTTTCTGTCCCTCGAATCTCCCCTTCGGTGGCGGCGACGCTACAGAGGTTTTCGTGGATTTCTTCTGGATGCCCTAGGTTTTTTGGGTCGGAGGCTTCTTATAGGCACAGGAATCAAGGTCGGTGGGGGTCCAGGGGGCCCACACCCCCTGTAGGCGCCTCCAGGGCTTGCCCGCGCCTAGGGGGGTGCGGCCACCATGTGGCCCCCCTCCGGCTCTGCTTCGTGGTTCCGTGTTGCTTCGAGAAAAATAATGACTTTGGCTTTTGTCACGTCCAATTCCGAGAATATTGAATTTCTACCTTTCTGAAACCAAAAATAGAAGAAAACGGTCAACTGTCACGGTGGCATCTTGTCAATAGGTTAGTTCCAGAAAAGATATAAAAACACCTCAAAGTATAGACAAAGCAAAGCAAAGTAGATACAAAACAAGCATGGAGCATCAAAAATTATAGATACGTTTCCGACGTATCAAGCATCCCCAAGTTTAATTCCTGCTCGTCCTCGAGTAGGTAAGTGATAAAAATAATAATTTTTGAGGTGACATGCACCATCAAAACCAATATCAAACCATTTGCAAGCATTGAAAGCTAGGATCAAAGAACTCTAAACATGTGCATGAAAGATGGAGTTCTAACAATAGGACATAGTAACTATGCATGCAACATGAAAGGCTATAAACAAAGATCATGAAAAACATGCATTGAGAAACGTTTGTTTGTTTCACATATAGAAAACATGGCATAGTTGCAATCAACTTGTCCCTCATAGATTATCAAATAAATGCATAGGACACCTTCAAAGTTCACAAGGGTGACTAGAAACAAGTAGCACAAGAGCAAGTAATATCACCATATGAATCAATCAGTAAGTTTTGGGACACTGCACAGGGAATGACAACTATGCCCTCTTAATGGTGCCTAAAGGTAGAAGGTGGAGACTCAAATAATGGTGGAATAAATGCCCTTCACAAAGGGAAGCAGGGATTTCAAGTTTCAAAAAGAGCTTACAAAAATTATGATTCTTTCAGCCCTCATTGCCCCTATCATAAGCATCTTGAAGTGATTAAGGTTAAAGTGAACAAAGATGGAGTATATGCTTGACGAAGTATAAGTTGGAAATCTCAAGTCCCTTGAATACGAGGGCCACACCTCATGCTACTCAACTTTAGTCACCTGTAAGTTCTTGTCATTGTAAGTATTTGCATATCTTAGAGAACCACCAACGGGGTACCCCTTGCACATGGTACAAGAGCTTCCCATAACCAAAATGACAAGGCAAACAAACAATGAGCGTCTCAGCAATCTTCTTATTTACTATGGAATTATGGTGCTTTTTCCTCTCTTTCCTCTTTTCTCAATGTGTCTCTTTTTTATAAGAAGAATGCTTCATAGATGTCACTATGGTGATGCTGCAAGTTTCCACCATAATTAGGCATGGCTTAGGCTAGCGGCCCAGGCGTTTCTCTAACACATGATACAAAATCCATGGACTTACAAGTTCTCTCTTTATTTCACACTGGTGACATCCATAGACAAAAGAGCATGATATCAACTAAGTACAAAGTACAAGTGCAGTGTTGAAAACGTTCCCAGTGGCAGCACGGTTCTGCTAATTCCAACGTATAAGTGCAAGCATATACAACATAGATGACACAATGGTTCAAGTTTATTAGGGGCAAAGAATACAAAGTGTGCCATCAAGTTTGTGAGGGCTTTAACCACTAAGTTTTCACATAACAAAATAGTTTTTAATTGGGAGATAACTGAAAACAAGAATATACTTGGAATGGTGTAACACACCATGCATAGGAGTTTATAGTGGACACTTTGGAATAACTTGGTTTCTTGGGAGTTGGAAGCATGAGTAGAACTTACTCATACAAGTGGAGGCTAGCAAAAGACTGTGAGCAACCAATTAAGAGAGTAATAATGGCCATAATCATGCAGTGCAACAAATCATTACTAATAAAAGCATAGAGTGGTACTACAAGTCAAGGACTAAATGATCATAAAGGCTAATGGTGACTTGTCATGGTCATAACATGGTGTGAGCATGTGCCAAGTCAACTCAAACAAAGCATCAAAGGAGAATACCACAATACTATGCTTTTGCATGCTAAAACAATGCATAATTTCTTCAAGGCACACTAAGCAATCCCAATTGTTTGGAACAAGATATGCTATAGCAATAATCACTAAGCATAAGGTCAAAACAACACATAGAATGTCATGCTAAAGTCTAAGTCACAGTCAATGCAAGCTCCTCTTGCACTTACAAGCAAGAACTTACTACTCTTTTCCAACACCAATCAACCTATTTGAAATAACTCACAAAGATAATAATCAATAAAGATCAGTGAGCTTGTCTCACAAATCCACAAAGAAGAACTAAAAAGTTCTAAGCTAAAAGCACAATAAAACTAAGGCTGAACGCGATACTAGCAAAAATGAACACTCACAAAACAATAAGAGTGAAAACTAGAGTGTTCTAGGCAATGGAAAACAAAATGTATCTCTCTCCAAAAGAAGTGTGGTGTAACCAACCAACTTAATCAAGCAAACAAAAACCAAAAACGAAAACTAAGACACTCCAAGAACAACACAGCGATGCATGAAACAATAAAAACGAAGTGTCTAGACAGACCTGAGCTTTTTATTGCTGAAGAAGGGGATGCATTGGGCATCCCCAAGCTTTGACGCTTGTACCTCTTGGATATTTCTTGGGGTTACACCTTGGTGGCATCCGCAAGCTTGAGATTTTGTCCATTCATCTCATTGCATCATTCTCTCTCTACACCTGAAATTTTTCCTTCATACAAAACTTCACACAATCTTCATTAGCAACATTAGTGTATTCAAAGATAATAGACCTCCGGCAAAGCTTTGGAACAACAAGGCTTTTCACTAAAAACACAAGCTAGTGTAGTAACTCCTTCAAAAAGCTCAATTTTCCAAAAAGAACCCAAAAAGGAATCAATAAGAAGCAAATGCAAATAATGGCAGGACTTTGTCAAAACAGACCAGCAGTTAGAAACCGATTTTTACGAACACCTTCTGTTGCTCAAATCAAAAAGTGTTGAACTAACGAAAGTTATCTAACATACTGGGGGATTTATTAGTAAATGTTGAGCTCAATCCTAGTTACAGAGACTCCTCACGAAGTTTTATGGTGGAGGACAGAAATCTGTTTCGGGACAGCAACTCCCTAAATCTTACTTCCCTCTCATTAGAGGTCATTCTTGGCACAAAAAGCAAACAAAAAGGATAAGGAGAGGTCATTACAGAAGTAATAACTTCAAGACTCAAGAAAACTCTTGGGTTATCTCCCAACAAGTACTTTTATTTAACGCCTTTAAGTTAGGCATGGAAGTTTGAGAAGATGCTCACATAAGAAATATCAATTGAAGTAAAAGAGAGCATCACGAATCAAATTCAAAACACCTTTAAGTCTAACCCACTTCCTATGCATAGGAATCTTTTAAAGAAACAAGTCATGAAAGCACAAAGAAACAATCATAGGAAAGCAAAATAAGTGCAACTTCAAAACTTTCAACATAAAGAGGGGAAACTTAATATTTTCGAGATACATAAGACCATGTTTTCCTCTCTTATAATAACTTTTAGTAGCAACATGAATAAAATTAACAATATAACTATCACATAAAACATTCTTATCATGAGCCACATGCATATAATAATTATTAATCTCCACATAAGCATAGTCATCCTTATTACTCCCTCCATCCCAGTTTATAAGACTTACGCGTATTTCTAGATTGACAAATTAACCAACTTAGCATGAGATACATATGATAAAAATTATATTATTAAAAACTTTAAATGTTATATTTTCTAATGGTATAATTTTTATATTATATAATTCATATTATATGGCTCATGCGGACGACCTAGGTATACACGTAAGTCTTATAAACTGGGATAGAGGGAGTAATCATAGTGGGAGCAAATTTAACAAAATAGTTATCATTACTATTCCCATCACCATAATCATCAAATATAGGAGGCTTATTGTAATCACAATAAATTTCCTCCTCAATAGTAGGTGGACTGAAAATATCATATTCATCATTGTAATCATCATATATTGGTGGTTTGGTATCATCATAAGCAATAGAATAGCTATGTTCCAAAGCTGGGGGACTAAAAAGATCATTTTCATCAAAACTAGCTTCCCCAAGCTTAGACTTTTCCATAGCATTAGCAATAAGGGTGTCCAAAGAATTCATACTAATAACATTGCTATTAGCATGCAAATAAAGTTCCATAGGTTTTTTAATTTTCTCCTCAAACACTTCATGTCCTAACTCAAGATAAACACTATAGAGCTCTCTAATTTTGTTGTTGTTTTTATTAAGCCTAACTAGTGAAAACAAGAAACAAAAGACAAAATTGCATAATCTAATGGAAATAACTTTGAGCACTCACACCGGAGGATGTGAGTACCTTTTATCTTACCTCCCTGGCAACGGCGCCAGAAAAGAGCTTGATGTCTACGCACTTCTATTCTTGTAGACAGTTGTTGGGCCTCCAAGTGCAGAGGTTTGTAGAACAGCAGCAAGTTTTCCTTAAGTGGACTACCCAAGGTTTATCGAACTTATGGAGGAAGTGGTCAAGGTATCCCTCTCAAGCAACCCTGCAATCAAGATACAAGAAGTCTCTTGTGTCCCCAACACACCCAATACACTTGTCAGGTGTATAGGTGCACTAGTTCGGCGAAGAGATAATGAAATATAAGTGGTAACGGTGCCAAAAAATAGCTTTTGACTTGTTGTTGATGTGGGGTAACGGTGCCAGAAAAGAGATGATGGCGTGGAGGAAATGTAAAAGCCCAAAACCTCCCCGGCTAACGGAACAAAGATGGAAGCAAGAAAACATGCGACAGATCTAGTAGCAAACGGTGTTTCAATGATTAGAAACAAGGCCTAGGGATCATACTTTCACTAGTAAACACTCTCATATAAATATTCTCTCTTCATGATACTACTCTTAACTACTCTCTGGTTGGACACTCTAATTATTGGTAGGGCTATAACAACACTCCTCAATGTCCGCCTTCCCCAATCTAGATAACCCCATACTGTCACCTTGAGCGCTAGATGGTTCCAACAAACACCACAATTTCATAGAGACATCCAACTCCAAATATAACTGATAACAAATATTCAATCTAGCCAAAGTGCCACACACGGTACGCACGCTTTCACTTTCACACACGTGGGGAAAAGCATAGATCTATTAAAGCACAAAGAGTATTTATGTAGACTCAAACCTAAGTGCCACCATGGCGTGCACGCTGTCACTTTCACACACATGTGGAGAGCAGAGATCTAATGAAGCACTTGAGTAGCAAGGTAGATCTACTTGATTACAAAGCTCATGACCACAAGATCATGCATATATATATAGAGAGAGAGAGAGAAAGATGAACATATAGCTACCAGTAGAGCCCTTAGCCCCGAGGAAGAACTACTCCCTCCTCATCATGGGAATCAGCAATGGTGATGAAGGTGGCGAAGATGGCTCCGCGGGCACTTCCCCGTCTCGGCAGGGTGCCGGAACAGAGACTTTCTGTCCCCGAATCTCCCCTTCGGTGGCAGCGACGCTACAGAGGTTTTCGTGGATTTCTTCTGGATGCCCTAGGGTTTTTGGGTCAGAGGCTTCTTATAGGCACAGGAATCAAGGTCGATGGGGGTCCAGGGGGCCCACACCCCCTGTAGGCGCCTACAGGGCTTGCCCGTGCCTAGGGGGTGCGGCCACCCTGTGGCCCCCCTCGGGCTCTGCTTCGTGGTTCCATGTTGCTCCGGGAAAATAATGACTTTGGCTTTTGTCACGTCCAATTCCGAGAATATTGATTTTCTGCCTTTCTGAAACCAAAAACAGAAGAAAACAGGCAACTGGCACTGTGGCATCTTGTCAATAGGTTAGTTCCAGAAAAGATAAAAAACACCTCAAAGTATAGACAAAGCAAAGAAAAGTAGATACAAAACAAGCATGGAACATCAAAAATTATAGATACGTTTTCGACGTATCAATATGCAACAAAATTGCTAGATTGACATATTTGGGATTGGTGAATCATGAGCCTGATTTTGTATAGTCTCCATTATATGCACTCATCTCAACATACACACATTTGCAATAGAGAGAACTCTTCAAAGCCAAAGCAAGAACCCCAACATTTGTAAGTACACAAATTCATGCCAACAAGAAACCTACAAAAGGTTGGGAACAAGATATGTAGCATGAGAGAGATACTTGTTACCAAGATATATAGGTAGGATGAAGTGGATATGAATTCGTTGACCATCCTAGCTTGCATCCAATTGACATGTAGACGCCACCTCTTCCTTGTTCAAGATACATGCACCCAATATATATATCCAATGTACCTAAAACACAATTAAGTACACTATGGTCCCCAAACAAATTGGGTCCAAACTACTTAGTGCAACTAAAATACATAGGAGAGCCTCCACACAAATATGTGCATATTGATATGAAATTGAATTTCATGCACATCTTAGCCCATTAGGATTTGGTGGAGTTTACCCTATATATTGGATCATAGAAAGCAAGCATGCCATAATATAAACATGTAGTAAATATACATGCATAAGACTTTCAAGAACCAAAAGTAGATACATTTTGAACAAAAACACCAAGTAAACCAATAAGACACACAAAAAAGTGTGACTCTACAAAAGGTGTCCAAATTTTATCAAAGAGCCAAATCAACACATGAAAGGACACAAGTTAGACAAATGAACTAGAAAGAGCCAAAGATATAAAAGATAGATAAAACACCAATGCTCATGGATTTATCTCATCCTAAAAGATCAAAACAAGTGACAAGGAATTAGATAAAACCAACTCCCAAAGAGAAAGATTTAAACACATAACTCAAACTCTCTACACTTTTCATGATGGCACAAAGTACCAAAAGAAAAGTTCAAACTTCCAAGCACAAATAGGAGTGTTCTAAATAATATAGGAGAGCTCCCCCATGATGGTGCATTATGAAGAATTCTGCTTCTGAATGCAAAATGCACACAAATGAGATCATCACTACTACCTACATTAAGTAAAACACAATAGGATACCAATAAAATAAGAAGATACACAAGAGGGAACAAAAAGAAAAAACATTTTCTTGGCCAAAGATAAGGCAAAAAGTAAAGGCCAAAGCGAATATGATCAATGAATTCTACCATATATTGAGTACTAATTGTCCAAGGACAAGAATTAATAGGGACAATTTTTCCGAGGTAGTTTGCAAGGAAATCCAAGATCATATTCACACAAAGAAGCATATAACAAAATATAAGAATTAAGCTTGATGCTTAGAGAGAGATTCTTGATAGCTTCAAATAGTCACACAATCACAAGTGATTAGAGTAACTTGAAGCAAATGGTTACCATGAGGATACATAGATCCAAATATGAGGAAACACATACCAAGAATCACTCTCACACACAATATCCAAAATAAGAGCAATAAAACATTTAAGAAAATTGGAACTTAAAAGAGAAAATGTGCCACAAAGGAGCTAGATAATTTTCAATATCAATTCTAAGCGGCACTACCTCAAATGTCCACATTTTATAGGTTTGTAATATGCACAAAGCATATGATTCCCCCATAATGTGATAAACCAAGAAATCTCAATAAGAGGCAAAAGATCAACCTAGAGATGATTAATGAACATTATGGAACTTGAGTTTCTCATGAGAAAGACATACCACATAGAGACTAGATAAACATACAATATAACTACTAAGTGGTTTTCCTCATGTACACAAATTTTAGGATTGTGGAATGCCCAAGCATGACACTCCCAAAAATGGAATAGTCCATTAATCCCTCACAAGAGCCAAATAACATACCGACTAGAATCAATAAAGGCTCCAAACCAAAAAACACAAATACATGGTGTGCCAACCAACATACACAAATAAAATTCATAGGTTAATATAAGTAAGTGGGAAGGACAACATGTATAAACATATGCAAGGTACAAAACCAACACATACATGCATAAGGGAGCAAGTAACTATCAATGTAAATGAGTTCAGCACAATTTACCGTAAGGAGGAACATTGGATATATGATAGAAGCATGATAATACAAATGACTTGACTTTGATAAAAAGGAATTGATGAAGATCCCTCAATTCTTCATAAGGTATCCAAGTCTCCAATGCCCTCCATAAACACCTATTGATCAAGTTTTAGTTTGTTCGTCTCCAACCAAGTTGGGTCTTAAGAAGTGTTAGTCACAATAGGCTTGGCTACCCAAATGGTTCTTTTCTTGACACCACTTTGGGAACCAACAAATTTGGCAAAACACGTTGCCACCCTCATCCTTATGAAGTGAATAAGCATCATCAATCAAGATAGGATGGGATGAGGATTTACCCATGGTGCATGGGGAAGAAAGGTGTCCCTTCTCACGGCATATGTAGAAAGTTCTTCTCTTGCCATCTTTCTTCTTGGGAGGAGCCGCACCATGAAGAAGAGCTTGAGGCTTCTTAGGAAGAGGCCCATATCGAGCTTGAAGAAGAGCTTGAGGCCGCTTCACTCGTTGCTTCTCACTAAGAGGATTCTTCTTCAATGGGCAAAATCACACATGATGCCCTTATTCCTTGCACTTGAAGCACACAATATTGGTCGGATCCTTCACTTGAACTTGCCCCTTCTTCTTGTTTCCCTTGTGCTTCAATGATCTAGTGGGCTTGTTCTTGATGTTGGAGTTAAATCCAAGCCCACTCTTTTCACTTGGGGGTCTTCTCACACTCAACATGTTCTTGAGTGTGGTATTCCCTTCAAGACACCTTTTCAAGTCATTCTTAAAAGAAGTGACTTGAGCCTTGAGCTATTTGATTTCCTCTACATGGTTAGTATCAACAACAATACTAGAGGAAGTAGATGCTTAATTGTTAGAGCAACAAGGAAAGGAATGCAATTCATCACATGATATAGCATGGTTGTGAGAGGATGAATTACAAGGACTAGTACATGGCAATATAACATTTGGAGTAGATATAGTGCTAATGTCCACATGAGGCCCACTAGATGTTACCTTTGACACAATGGCCTCATGAGCTAACTTTAGCCTACCATGGGAGACTAGAAGATCCTCATGCGAGCTTGAGTGCTTAACATGACTTTCTTCTAATTTCCCATAGTTGATAGTTAGCAAAGCAAGTTGAGCATTTAGCTCAACATTTTCCTTCAATATAGATGCTTCACAAGAAATAGAGTTAGTAGCACAAGCATCATCATTATTAGCAAGAGGTGAGGACAACTTGGAAAACTCTTTAGAGTATGAAGCTTTAAGTTGCTCATGTGACTCGGTGAGTTTGATGAGATCACCCTTGATGACCCTAGAGCCATTTTTGAGGTGCTCAAAATCCTCAAGGAGTTTAGCGTAGGCAACTTCAAGTTCATCATTTTTAATTTGAAGGGCACTTGCCACCTCAAAATATCTATCATGAGATTTATTCACTCTAGATAGCTCTAGTGCAAAGATCTCCTCAAGAGATTCCTTAGTGGTTTGTTACACTTAAAGAGCTTCATTTAAATTGGCAATGTCATTAGCATACTCACGCTCAAGACTACCCATTTTTTCAATTGTGTCCTCATGCTCATCAATAAGTTGCTTACTTTCAATAGCAAAGGCTAATATTTCAATGAAAGTAGAGCAAGCGTTTTTATTTGGATGAAGAGTACGAAGGACTACCCCCCCCCCCCCCTTCTCTTTTAAAGAAGCAACATCATCATCTACTTCAACACGATCAACATTCACATCATCATGAGATATATTGGGATCCAAAGGAGAGGTTACCTTTGAACCCTTAGCCATGAGGCATAAGTGAACATTTGTAGAAGGTGATGATGGGAGAACACACGAAGATCCACTTGCAACCTTGACTTGGCCCACACATTCTTCGGTTTCCTCTACATGGTTAGTGATATGTCGGAAACGTATCTATAATTTTTGATGTTCCATGCTTGTTTAGTATCCACTTTGCTATATTTTGTCTACACTTTGAGGTATTTTTATACACTTTCTGGAACTAACCTATTGACAAGATGCCACAGTGCCAGTTGCATGTTTTCTTCTGTTTTTGGTTTCATAAAGCTAAAAAATGAATATTCTCGGAATTGGACGGGACAAAAGCCAAAGTTCATATTTTCCCTGAACGATACGAAAAATTGAAGACGAGAGGGAGGAGGACACCAGGGTGGCCACACCCTAGGTGGGCGCGAGACCACCCTGGCCGTGCCCACAGGGGTGTGGGCCCCCTGGTCTTCCACCGACCTTGCCTCCTTCGCCTATAAGAAGCCCCCGACTCAGAAACCCTAAATCATCGACCAGAAAGCCACGAAAAGTTCCGCAGCGCCGCCGCCACCGAAGGTGAGATTCGGGGGATAGAAAGTCTCTGTTCCGGCACCCTGCCGGGACGGGGAAGTGCCCTCGAAGCCATCTCCATCGATTTCCATCGCCATCTTCATCATCGTTGCTGATTCCCATGATGAGGAGGGAGTAGTTCTTCCTCGAGGCTAAGGGCTCTACCGGTAGCTATGTGTTCATCTCTCTCTATGCATGATCATGTTGTGGTCATGAGCTTTGTAATCAAGTAGATCTACTATGTTACTCAAGTGCTTTAATAGATCTCAGCTCTCCCAATGTGTGTGAAAGTGACAGCGTGCACGCCATGGTGGCACTTAGGCTAAAGTCTACATAAATACTCATCGTGCTTTAATAGATCTATGTTTTCCCCATGTGTGTGAAAGTGACAGCGTGCGCGCTGTGTGTGGCACTTAAGCTAGATTACATATATATTCATGAGTTATATTTGGAGTTGGATGTCTTTATGAAATTGTGGTGTTTGTTGGAACCATCTAGCGCTCAAGGTGACAGTGTGGGGTTATCTAGATTGGGAAATACGAACTTTGAGGAGTGCTGTTATAGCCCTACCATGGATTAGACTGTCCAACCGGAGAGTAGTCAGGGTAGTATCATTAAGAGAAGATATTTATATGAGAGAGTGTTCACTAGTGAAAGTATGATCCCTAGGCCTTGTTTCTAAACATTGAAACACCGTTTGCATCTAGATCTGTTGCATGTTTGCTTGCTTCCATCTTTATTTCAGTTTGCTTTTAGTCTCTCCCACGTCAACAACAAGTCATAAGCTCTTTTCTGGCACCGTTACCACTTGTATTTCACTATCTCTTTGCCGAACTAGTGCACCTATACACTTGACAAGTGTACTGGGTGTGTTGGGGACACAAGTGACTTCTTGTATCTTGATTGCAGGGTTGCTTGAGAGGGATACCTTTGACCACTTCCTCCCCGAGTTCGATAAACCTTGGGTAATCCACTTAAGGGAAACTTGCTGCTATTATACAAACCTCTGCACTTGGAAGCCCAACAACTATCTATAATAATAGAAGTGTGTAGAAATAAGTTAGCAACACAAGTACTAGAGGAAATAGAAGCATATGTATCATTGCAACAAGTAAAAGCATGCATATAGTCATGAGATATATTCAAGTCATTTCTACATGATATGCAAGGACAATCAACACAAGCATGTACATCATTTATAGTGCTACAAGTGTTCATGTCTAAAGATACAACATTGTAATGAGATAACTCACTATCCACATTGCAAGTTCTATCACCACTCACCATATCATTACCTTGTGACAACTCACATGTCAGTGTAGTGTACGAAGATGAGAACTCATCACGGCCGGAGGTGGAGGGAACACAATCATCCTCATTAGTCTTGGACACATCATATTTTGCTTGAAGCTTGGTCCAAATATCATCAGCATTCCGGAAAGGCATGATTGAGGAAGAACTACAAATCTCACAACATTAACAAGAAAATTAGATGCTTTAGCTTCGATATTAGAGTTTGCCTCCTCCTCCTCATCCAAAGATATATTTTGGGGATCCAGGAGACAAGCCCATATCTAGAATTCGCTCAATATTTGGGTCAATGGCCCGGAAATGACCAAGCATGTGAATACGCCAAACATCATAATTTTTGCCATAAAATGTAAATGTGTGAGAGTGCACTAAACCCCTAGGATACATCTTTACTCTCGAGGCGGTGAAGCCTAAGAAGCTAGAGACCTTGCTCTGATACCAATTGAAAGTGCAATGGATGTCGGCTAGAGGGAGGTGAATAGGCTTTTAAAAATTATTACGGTTTAAGCTCTAATAAATGCGGAATCAAACTAGTTTAATTTATAGAGCACAAAACCTAAAACCACTAAGTTCACCTAAGTGCACCAACAACCTATGCTAAGCAAGACAAGCAACAAGGCAATAACAAGATATAATACTTCAAGCACGAAGGCTATCACAATGTAAAATGCATAAGTAAAAGGCTCACTTGAGAGATAACTGATGGACGTGGAGATGATGATTTTTATCCCAAAGTTCACTTCCAAAGAAGCTATGTTTCCGTTGGAGAGGTGCGATGGTGCAATGCTCCTCGAACGCCACAAATGGCTCACCTTGAGGTGTGGTGGCTCGATGCTCACCCAATGCCACACAAGGCCTCACTACAAGATGCAAAGGCACGCAACTCACTGACACCACAAAAGGCTCACCCTATTCTCCCGTGAGCTCGCCACAAAATACCTGCTCACGATCCTCTAAGGGATACTTGAGGGCGGTCACCAAACCCGTACAAGTATGGGGCTATCTCCACAACTCAATTGAAGGATCCCAAAAACAAAGCCACAAAATTCCACAAGGCCATAAAAGGCCACAAGCTTGAGGCCACTTCACAATCGAGGCCTTAAGAAATCAACACGCCAACCACACAATCGTCCAGGGTTCCAAAAACCCAAGAGTAACAAGTCCACAAGCTTGCACTCGCCGAATCTCTCTAGAGAACTCAAACTTATGGAACAAATGCAAGGGCAAGTCCTTCACTCCCAAATTCCAACAAAGCTACAGAAGCTATTGCAGGAATAAGGGAGGAAGAACACAAGAGAAGAACACAAAACTATCCAAGATCTCGATCCCAAGGATTTCTTCACAAAGAAGAGATTTGGTTTGGTGGGATTGTAGATCTAGATCTCCTCTCTCAAATCCTTCAAAGAGATGTAAGAATCATTGGAGGGAGAAGGGAAGAGGGCAAGATTTTGAAGGTCAACAATGGAGGAGAGAGAGTGGAAGAGCTAGCAAAAATGACCTCAAAAGTTAGGGAAACAATAGGGAAGAGGGGGCCCTTAAAAAGGACAAGAGAAATCTGCTCGTTTGGGCCAGATCCGCACAACACCGGAATTTCCGGTTCTCCACCGAAACTTTCGGTAAATAGAGACACAAGATACAGAAAAAATAGTACTTCACGGGAACTTGGGTCGGAATTTGACCCGAAATTTCCGCTCAAGCAAAAGCGTCGGACATCATTGCACGAAAACTTCAATAACTTTTGATTTTGGACTTTGTTTTTGATGATCTTGGGCTCGTTTTGAAGAGAACGACAAGCTATACAAGATTATACAAAGAAACATTATAGTCCATCATGGAAGGATAAAACCAAACTGATAAAGGTATGACCTCTCTAGAAGCGATAAACCGGTAAAACCTTCAAAACCCAAAACACAAGAAGTTAAGCTTGAAAACTCCGATTGGGATGAAACCAATTTTGTTGGAAATATAAAACCAAGATACTCCAAAAAAATATGAAATATTGGATACTACCAAGGGATACAATATCAAGTATATATATGTGAGATATATCTTAAGGTGTGGAGCCGGAAAAACCCGCACGATCAAGAACGCAATAAGATATGCAAGAGAAATCCTTATTTGATGAACTAGAGATTGTTATGATGAAAACCACAAGCTCTAGATCCTCATATATACAAGAACCAACTAACAACCAAGAAAGATGATGCTATGTATGCAAAGGTTTGAGCTCTCCCCGAACGATGTGATCGAGACACACGCTTGAGAGCCCCTCTTGATAGTACGGCTATCTATCATAAACCCGGTCTCCCAACTAACGACACGAGACCGGCAAAAGAGAAACCCTATTAAGATCATACATTTGCCTTGAGCATTCCACTTGAGCTTGATGTAGACCGTCTTGACCTTCTCAATATGGAACACCTTTCTTGATTGCTCTTGCTTGATGAAGACTTCTAAATTGCTCCTCCATACGCCAAGGGGAAACCTATTCTTTGAACTTGTCTTCATCACTCCATGATCACTGAGGATGGTTAGCTCCAAGCATGATATCTTCTAGAGAATGCACATCTTGATCTTGCACTTCTTCATCCCTTATTGAGTGTCGATCCGTCAAGATTCAAATATTTGCACTTATCTTGATCAACCTTTAATCTCCTTCTTTCTTCATGATTCCAATGGGCACATAGACCTTGGACATTTCTTCTCATCCTTCTTCATTTCTTCATATTCGAGACCAACACATGGTCCAAGCGATGCCAATGGACAAATCTACAAGTGAAACTCAATTTATACATTAGTCCATAGAGATTGTCATTAATTACCAAAAACACACATGGGGGCATACATGCCCTTTCACCATCTTATTCTGCCTTGAACACATGAGTAATGATCCAATGCAATATGTCACTTAGAACCTTCACACCATCACATGCCCAAGGGTAGTTCCCTGCCTTGTCCCGTAGGCAAATATTGTAAGGTTGACATTCACACAATATCAAGGAAGCAAACTAATACATATTTATAAATAAAGTTATAAACCATATTTATGTTAAATCATAATAATAATAGGCTTTCACCACCTCTGCCCAAGACCAAAGAGAACTAGTCACATATGAAGGCAATCAACATCAACATGGTAATTTTAATGGTGTATGAAGGTATACATGTGAAAATCCACGATGGAAATTGGAATTACAACCATGTCGGCATGGGCAGCCCGGCCCGGTCATGGGCAAGATGGCAGGCTAAACAAGCGCGATTTCTGATGGTGCTAAGTTTTTGCGATGGTGTTTGTGTGGGGTTATGTTGCATGCATGTGGTTGTGGCGCTCTGATCTAAGGCCCAACCCGACCTTGTTGGTGTTGGCGATGGCAATGCCCACTAGCGTTGTTTTCCTCCTTTCTGGCGTCATCCACGAGCCCCAGTGCACTCCATCTCTTATGTTCTAATCCTCCGGGTGAAAACCTAGATATACCTTGGGGCCGGATCAGACAACGACAATATTGTTTATGTTGCTACCTTCTTGGAGGCGTTGTTCTTGGAGATTAGACTCAGAGTTGCAACGCGAGCCGACAAGGCGTGCCATGACTCTGTCTGTCAGATCCTATGTGTACCAATGTCGTGCGAGCATGGTTTGCTTGGGTGGAATGGGTAGCGGACGATGGAGGATCCCATGATGCGGTATCTTGGACGCATGGAAGCACTCATAGATTTTGCTGACATAAGTGGGCAGATGTTGTGATGGACATGTGTTGTCACGATTTATGTCCGTCCATCATTCAAGGTACCATCGGTGGTTGGTGGGTGGAGGCGAGACATGCAGTCTGCAGTATCATCGAATCTTGGAAGTAGGAGTGGCCCGGTTCTGCCCTTCTTTGTAGAATTAAACTCCCTCTTTCCCTTCAGAAGCTTTGGTGGGTTTTGACACCCCCGTGCTGGTGTGGCTGGCTTCTAGTCTGTGTTTACTTTGGAGGTGTCCATTGTAACTAATTTTCAACATCCTTTAGTCATAGTATTGTTTTGAGTGGTGGTTGTACCAGCCTTTTTCTTAGGCTTGTAAATAAAATCTTTTCTATCAATGAACCAAAATGCAAAGCTTTTTTACGTTTGCTAAAAAAAAGCAATATAGTGGTAGGAGAAGTCTGCAGCTCATCTTGCACCGCCAAGCTTATCGTCGCAAGATCATACAACATACTACTAAGCAAATTTAAAACCCTTGACAAAAGCAAAGCAGACAGCCTCGGAGAAAGCTACACGTCGAAGGGTTCGGGAGATCGGGGAGCTCACTAGAGGAGAGGACGGTGGAGACGATTGGCGCATCCTTGGAGTTCGCTTTGTTTCACGGGCTTGTCCCATGGGAGGAGGATGCATGCGTTGTGGATCCATCCAACGCATGATGTCGACGTGTTGGTTGTCCTCTTCGTGTGGGCTGTGAGGAGATGGCCTTATGAAGACCTTCAGGCAGCTCAAGCATATACAAGAGCCCACTAGCCATCAAGGTTGCGACAAATGGTTATTTTGAACATTGCACTTGAGGTAAGGGAAATGATAAGCTTTCATCCCGCCACCACTAGGTGGTGTGACGAAAATGTAGCCTCTACTGGAGAAAAAAACTGACGGGGTGGTCCATGCACCAATGATAGGGAGGCAGAGGAAAGGGACGGCTTGACGAGAGAGACAGATGAAGAAGTTGGAAGAAATTATTTGTTTTTAGGGCTGAAGCTGGATGGAAGTGGCGAGACTGTTTGAAACTTCTTGGTCTTATTATAAGGGCTTGACAAAGAGTGAAGGGCATTAGTGCTCCCTTTGTTTTGGAAAAATAAAAGATAATACTTTTAAATTTTTAAAAAGTTGAAAAAAAATCTTGGCAATACGTGTACATAGTGCACAGTTGAGCAAAAATTCAGTTAAAAAGTCGTTTTATTCTAAGCTATAGAAAAAAAACCGCTGACAATAAATAAGACTAGAAACACATATGTTTTTTTAGAAATTTGTCTTTTTGTGTAGTCCAAAATATAACATATATTACCATACATTCTAGATTTACTTATTTAGTTATATATTTATTTCATAATTTTTAGGGAACTAAAAGTACAAGTTTCAACTATTTTTTTATGAAAAGAACACCGGTGTCCATGTGCCAGTTTTCACTTGACAAAGATCTACTGTATCATTTTTTTTACGATCATCTACTGTATCAATTAAGGCTAGTTAGGCTTATACATGGCCCATCACGTGATTTAGTCTTGCAGACCTTCCGTCTCCGACTTTGACCTAAATAAACTAAACCTCGTTATATAAACAGCACCGGCCGCATATGTTTCGCCTGTATATATACCCCAATAGGGCTGCGCCCTGCGCAGCATCGAAATTCAGTCGATGGCGTCAAGTGATCCGTGGTCCGATCTCCCGCCGGAGCTCCTGAGCAGGGTCATCGCCGGAGCTCCCTATGCCCGCCGATCGCGCTCGCTTCCGTGCGGTGTGCCGCCCCTGGCAATCCGCCATGCGCCAGCGTGTCCAGCTGCCGTGGATAGTCCACTCCGACGGCTACCTGGTCGTCCTCCCCGACCGCATCTTGCACCGTCTCCCTCTGCCCGACAGCTCGAGGTTCATCGCTGCCACCAACGATTGGCTCGTCGTGGATGCTCTTCACGAACGCACGCACAAGTACGTCCTGCACAATCCTTTCTCCAACACGACGGTTCCGCTCCCTGGGCTGGATTCCGTCATTGGCAAGGTGTCCGATGAGTTCAGGATTCGGAAGGTGCTCATGCGCTCCACACTGGACGACCTTATCGCGGTCACGACAAACAACTGGAATTACCCGATCATCCTGTGTCGCGCCGGAAAGCCTGGAGTATGGCTGCCTGAGCCACGGGCGACGCCTTATGCGCGCATCTTCGACATCGCCTTCCTCGGAGGCCGTCTGTATGGGATTACCGCAGGTGAGGGCCTCGTTGTCTTATATCTCCTCGAGTCCAACGGCGAGTTGCTTATGGTAAGACGCAAAGTACAGACACCGCCCTTCTCCCCTCCCTACAACCTCAAGGTCGACATCATGGAAGTAGACATGGAGGCAGGAACGTGGGTCCCGGCCACCACCAGCGATGCCCGGATGATCTTCGTGAGCAAACACTTCTGCAAGTCTGTTTCTGCGCACGGCAATGTGGGCAAGGATTTCGCCTGTTACTTCGTTGATGAGTACGACAGGTTCCCTCCTGGCTATGGGTCCAAGCCCTGGCATGAACTCGTTGACACAAGGTCCATGTGGGTTTTTCCACCGAATGTAGTTGTTTAACACAGAACAGAAAATCAGTAGTTTATGGCCTTCTCCAAGCCTTTCCCGCCGGTCGGTTTTAAAGGAGCCGGACGTCTTTGCCATCTCGAGCCCAGATAATTTAAGGAGAGCGCGGCTCCATCTGCATCTGAGGCTGTATCACTGATTTATTTCTCAGCTCAAAAATAGTTGGTCATTTCTAGCTGAAGCGGCACGAGCACAGGGCAGGAAATCACATATGGAGTTGGAGCCAGCTGCGTTGTCTCCTTTCTCAGTGTCTGCCAATGATCTTCTCTCTCTAGCAGTTCTAAAGACCTCTACAGCGGTCGCGACCCATTTTAGATATCAAATGTGTCTAAAATAATCTGTTTGGATTGACGCTTAGATAGCAAATGGGTAGCTGTCCGACGTGCCATTGCGCCTATCGACCAGACTCATTTGATCTAAGATGACTAGTTTGACTAGCGATGCTGACCAGTTGGCCATTTCATTTTATATTTCACCAAAATATATATACACAAATAACTAAAGTGGCTAGTAAATAAAATGACAAACATGAAGTCTAGATTCCATTGTACGACATCAACGTGCAAGATGAGACAATAATCATACAACATGACCAAAAAGTGGCAAGTTTCTCGCAAATGGCGAGGATGTGTTCGGACTCTCTATCGTTCTCATTCGAGCTTCGCAGCCAATGCCCAAGCCTTAGCGGCCACTCTCCGGCCTGTGATCTTCGACAAATCGAGCGATCGCTCTTTTGGCGTCTGTTCCTTCTTTGGCTTGGGCAGATTCTTGGCAGCACACCAGCATCGGTTGTGGCGGCGGTCATCGTCGCTATCTAGGGCTTCCGCAACCGTTGGTGAAATTTCGGGCGAGGTTTTTGGAAGGAAATGAGTGACTAGTTTGCCGCTGGTGGGATGGCCCGAGGAGGTCAAGGCGAGGAAGAGGGAGGACGGGCGTGTTTTCCCGCCAGACACATTCACGAGTCCGTTTGGGTTGGGTCGCCGGAGCGTCACACCTTATCCTTTTGTCTAAACGGACGGCTTGGACCGTTTGGATCGCGTCGCTGGAGCGTCGCACCTTATCCTTTTGTCTAAGCGGACCGGCTTGGACCGTCTGGATCGCATCACTTGAGATGCGCTAAGGGGTATGGCCACATGACGACGCGTTCTGGACCACGTTCTACGACCCTTTTGGTTGGCCGGGTCGCATGGATTGCAAGAAACATGCAGCCTCATTGGTTGCCCGGCTTTTCTAGCAACTGTAATTTGGTTATCCGTAGGGTTCCTCACATTGCACAGCCAAGCAAAGATACACTCACCTCTTTCAAAAGTCGTGAAGTTACCATAGCACATGAACACACAATCTAGTACTCCCTCTGATTCAAATTACTTGACTTAGATTTGTCTAGATTCTGGATGTATCTGGACATGTTTTAGTACTAGCACTACTGAGACCAGCGCCGAGGCAAAAACCGTCGGCTGATGCATGACGACTGTCCTCGGTGTAGCCTCCTCGGCAAAGGTCTCCCTCGGCGGAGCACATAGAGGTCGTCGGCATAGCTTGTCGACAGGTTGCAAAAATATTTTTAAAATAAAATAAATTTTTTTTTCTCAATTTTTGAATCTTTGAATTGTTTGACTTGTTAATCTCTCACTTTGAACATTTTTAACACTAATTAAACTTAATATTTAATTAAATTACAGTCTTGTTAAACTTCCCGGCCGGTCACTCATCCTAATACTACTCCAGCTCCAGCACGTTTAACTTCTTTGTTCCTTCAGAATCTGTTTTCACAAAGTAATTCATACATTGTTGTCAATACTATAATATCAATTCTATTAACTCTTATATCATCATGTCACATGTTTGTATTTTTTGAAATTACAAACAGTTATTTAAGTAAACATTAATGAATAAGTAAAAATATTATTGAATTCAAATAAAAATATAATAATTTTACTTTTTTGTATTTTTATATTTAATATGAAATAATTAATATCTTTAAATCCGTAAATCAGAATTCGACAAATAATATGTCTAAATTGATCAGAAAAATGAGAGGAATCCAAATATTATTTCCATATCAACTAATCACAAACCATCCGTTTTAGAATTAGCTATTTAGTGGTTGCTTTAAAAAATCCCCTTTTTGCGCTCGGATAATAAAAAATGGCTTTTTTAGTGCGATGAAAAGGAAAACTTGCATTGGATCTTTGATAAAATAGCATATTGTGAACCTAAAAATGATTTTTGTAAAAAAACATGAGTATCGGATCATGTACTTGTAGTTCATATCTGACACACTTCCTACCGATTCGGCAGAAATTTGTCTTTTTCACCAGAGGTGGACGGAAAGGTTTCGGATCCCCCTGTTGGGCCATTGTCCATATAAGGTGGTATAGTATTTTTGTAAAATGTGGTGGTTGCATTTTGAATTAGCTATTTGGTGGTTACTTCACAAAACCGTCCGTTTTTGTGCTCAGAAAATGGAAAATGGCTTTTTGGTACGGCGAAAAGGAAAACTTCCTCCTACAACATTGTTCGTCATCCCATGATGCATGTGTATGCACAATATGGGCACATTATCACAAACTATGACTTGATTCTAGCCATAACATTGGTCATTTGACCCGAAAGCCAAGAAACCTCGAATGAGATAGGTCATTTTGTGAAGGGTTTTTTGAGACATAATCAATATATCAAGTTTGATATTTTTCCTTATAACTATGTCACATAATATGACACCACGCGAAGGTTTCGCATTGTTTCGATCGTTTTTAAATTTTTTATACCCATTTTAAACTATTGTCAAACTTTGTCGAACGGCGGGCATGAAGATTCTTAGCTCGGGGCCGAGCCTCGCTAAACTTGCATTGGATCTTTGATAAAATAGCATATTGTGAACCTAAAAATGATTTTTATAAAAAAACATGAGCATCGGATCATGTACTGTAATTCATATCTGACCCACTTCCTGCTGATTCGGCAGGAATTTGTCTTTTTCACCAGAGGTGGACGGAAAGGTTTCGGTCCCCCTGTTGGGACATTGTCCATAAAGTTGGTATAGTATTTTTGTAAAATGTGGTGGTAGCATTTTGAATTAGCCATTTGGTGGTTACTTCACAAAACCGTCCGTTTTTTGTGCTCGGAAAATAGGAAATGGCTTTTTGGTACAACGAAAATGAAAAATTTCTCCTACAACATTGTTCGCCATCCCATGATGCATGTGTATGCATAATATGGGCACATTATTACAAACTATGGCTTGATTCTAGCCATAACATTGGTCATTTGACCCGAAAGCCAAGAAATCTCGAATGAGATAGGTCATTTTGTGAAGGGTTTTTTGAGACATAATCAATATATCAAGTTTGATATTTTTCCTTATAACTATGCCACATAATATGACACCACACGAAGGTTTCGAATTGTTTCGATTGTTTTTAAATTTTTTATGCCCGTTTTAAACTATCGTCAAACTTTCTCGAACGGCGGGCATGGAGATTCTTAGCTCGGGGCCGAGCCTCGCTAAACTTGCATTGTATCTTTGATAAAATAGCATATTGTGAACCTAAAAATGATTTTTGTAAAAAAACATGAGCATCGGATCATGTACCTGTAATTCATATCTGACCCACTTCCTGTTGATTCGGCAGGAATTAGTCTTTTTTACTAGAGGTGGACGGAAAGGTTTCGGGACCCCCCTGTTGGGACATTATCCATAGAAGGTGGTATAGTGTTTTTGTAAAATGTGGTGGTAGCATTTTGAATTAGCCATTTGGTGGTTGCTTCACAAAACCGTCTGTTTTTTGTGTTGGAGATATGCCCAAGAGGCAATAATAAAGTGGTTATTATCATATCTTCATACTTATGATAAATGTTTACATACCATGCTATAATTTTATTAACCGGAAACATTAATACTTGTGTGATTTGTAAACATAAAAGAGTCCCTAGTAAAGCCTCTTGTTAAACTAGCTTGTTGGTTAATATATGATCATGGTTTCCTGATCATGAACATAGAAGATGTTATTAACAACAGGGTCATATCATTAGGAGAATGATGTTATGGACATACTCCTATAGTTAAGCGTAGCATAAAGATCAAGTCATTTAATATAGTTCATTTGCTATAAGCTTTCTGATACATAGTAACCTAATTCCTTCGACCATGAGATCATGTTAATCACCATCACTGGAAGGATGCTTTGATGACATCAAACACCACACCGTAACTGGGTGGCTATAAAGTTGGCATTGAGTGTTCGAAAAGTATGTGTTGAGGCACATGGATCAAGAGTGGGATTTGTCCATCCATATGACGGATAGATATACTTTGGGCCCTCTCGGTGGAATGTCATCCAATTAGCTTGAAAGCATGTGACTGGCTCACAAGGGATCACATATCACGGGAACGAGAAAAGAGTACTTATCAGTAACGAGGTTGAACTAGGTATGCAGAGATACCGGCGATCAAAACCTCGGATAAGTAAACTATCGTGAGACAAAGGGAAATTGGTATCGTATGTAAGTGGTTCATTCGATCGCAAAGAAATCATAAAAATATGTGGGAGCCATATGAATTTCCAGATTCCTCTATTGGTTATTGATCGGAGAAATGTCTCGGTCATGTCTGCATAATTCACGAACCGTAGGGAGACACACTTAAGGATTCGATGTTGTTGAGTAGTTATGGAATGATGAGTAAGAGAACGAATGTTGTTCGGAGTCTCGTATGGGATTCGGGATATCACGAGGGGATCCGGAATGGTCCGGAGAATAAGATTCATATAAGGAAAGTCCTGTTTCGGAGTTGTGGAATGATTCCGGTGTTTTCACCAGGAATGTTCTAGAAGGGTCCGGAAGGTCCGGAACTCCGGAGGGGAAGGGTACATGAATGTGTCATGACAATGTGGAATGGTTGCATCATGTACTAGGTCACTTGGCTGGGCAAAATAAAGGAGAAATCAAATCCTAGTTTGAAAGTCAAACGCCAATTTGAAAAGTCAAACGGCAAGTTTGCTTGGTGGAGGGAGAGTAGGAAACCTACTTGGGGAGGAAGTCTTCTCCCTCCACCCGCCGGCCAAGGAGGAGGAGTTGGAGGAGGAATCCCTCCTCCCAAGCCGCACCCTCCCACCTATATAAGGAGGGGTAGGGCTGCCCCTCTTCCACACACCCAACTCACCTCAAACCCTAGCCCCAAGCCGCCGGCCTCCTCCAAAGACGCCGCCTAGGGCCTCCTCTAACTCGGCGAGTTAGGGTTTCCCCAAACCCTAGCCGCCGACCAAGCCCTCCCCTTGGTGCCCTCTAAACCGTAGATCGCCAAGGCCTCTCTCATACTCCACCATACTCGCTCCGGCTTAAGGCGAAGCCCTGCGAGATCTCCCCTCTACTTCTGACACCACGCCATCATGCTGCCGGAATCGCGAGGAGAGTGCTACAACCTCCGCTGCCTGCTGGAACAAGGGAGAGGAAGGTCTTCATCGAGTACCGAACGTGTGACCGACTGCGGAAGCGTCGCCGGAACGCAGCGCTGGAAGGATCGTGTACGCGATCTTGAGATCGGAAGTGTACTACTACATCATCCACGAGAATCTGCTCTCGTTAACCGCTTTGGATCTTCGAGGGTTAGTACTCTATTGACTCGTTGCTTCAATCTAGTAGATAGATCTTGGCTTGTCTGTGTTCATGCGATAGATTTTTTTTGTTTTCCATGATACGAACCCCTACAGTGGTATTAGAGCCGTGTCTATATGTAGATCTGTTGCACAAGTAGAACACAATGGTCATTGTGGGCATTGATGCTTTTGTTGTCGATTGCTTATTGTGTACTTTGCATCTTGAGGGATGGTGGGATGAAGCGGCCTGGGCTAACCTTACATGACATCGTTCATGAGACTTGCTCCACACTTGACATGCAACTTGTATTGCATAAGTGGCTTTGCGGGTGCCTGTTTCTCCCAACATAGTTAAGATTCAATTTACAACGGGTGATTGACAATACTAGTATCAACGTTGTGGTTCTTGTTCGTAAGTTAGAACGACACTTATTGAAAGCCCCAAACCACGTAAAACATGCAAAGAAAATTAGAGGCGTCTAACTTTGTTTTGCAGGGGTGTGTTGTGATGTGATATGGCCATGATTGTGATTATATATGATGTATGCAATGTTCCTTATTGTAAGTTGGCAACCGGCAGGAGCCATATGGTTGTTTCTATTAAGTCATGTGTGTCTATTATTCAAAGTAGTTGTAATAGTTGATGCTGGTGGAAGACAACCATGAAGCGGCGCCATTGACCTTGACGCCACACCGGTGATGATGGAGATCATGTTCGTGCTTGAAGATGGAGATCGGAAGCACAAGAAGAAAGGCCATATCATATCACATATTATGAATTGCATGTGATGTTAATCCTTTTATGCATCTTGTATTGCTTAGTTCACGACGGTAGCATTATAAGATGATCCCTCAAGCACACAATTTCAAGTTTTAAAGTGTTCATCCTTAGTAAGCACCGTTGCTAAAGCTCGTTGTTTCGAAGCACCACGTGATGATCGGGTGTGTTAGATTCTGCGAGTGTATACAACGTGAGCAAGCCAGATTTGCTCATGCGGAAGCTAAGGTTTGATCTTGACGAGCCTAGCATGTACAGACATGGTCTCGGAACACGGATCACCGAAAGGTAAAGCATGAGTCATATAGTAGATATGATGAACATGTTGATTGTTCGCCATTGAAACTACATCAGCTCTCGTGATGATCGGTTTTGATGTGGTGGATTTGGTTCGTGTGATCACTAAAACAATGTGAGGGATATTGTTTTGAGTGGGAGTTCAACAGCAATATGATTAAAATTTGAACACTATTTATCATAAATTAAATCAAAGTGAATTTGCATAGTTGTTGTAGTCATTGGCATCCGTTTACCACCTTGCGCTTAGTTTTAATTGAGATGATAGAATTATAGAATTCTGGTTAGTTACTTTACGAACTGGTATCGTATTGTTTTGAAGTGTTAATCTAAAGTTTAAAAGTCCCATTGCAAACTTTTAGTAAGTTCCGGTTACTCCATGAAGTCTAATAGTTGGTATTAAATCAAGAGTAACAATTCCAGTATTAGTATATAAGTATCATGTTTATCTCCATGATTCTTGATATTCAAAGGATTGTCTTAATATCAAGGTTATCTAGGATCTAAAAGAGTTGTTTCAGAAACCATGATGTGTGGAAGATATTATGATGTCTGAAACGAAGTTTTGGTTGCAACATAATAGAGTATAATATGACAAAGTTAATGTTCTCATATTTGATGAGAATTTACAAAAGGTTGGAGACACTAGTTGTCCTAATCCTCCAAAAGGTTTTGGAGAGAAACATTATACTCGTGATTCACCGTTATACGCTAAAAGTAGCTTGATCATGGATAATTCCATGATAAGGGTGAATATCTGATGTAGGTAAAATGTTTACTACACCAAGAGATTACTAAAGAACGGAATTTGAAAGAACACCAAACATTTGATGATGGTGATCTACTTCAAAGTGCAAGTCCAAAATTCATTGGTATTTAACTATACATGCTTTGGACTATGTGTCATGTATATGGCTCCACTATTGATGTTGATAGATTCTTTCGAACAAGAAAAGGAAATACTGAAAGATAATCTCATAAATATATGATAGAAAAGAAAAGACTAGAATTGTTCAGCTTGGGTATATAAAGGATATACGTGTTATGGCTGTATTCTTTGCTTGTTAAATACTGTGGTTCTTAAGTATTAGATACTGAATTTGTTGGTATAAATCGTCATACGAAACAACAGAATTCATGAACTATAATGGCCTAAGTAACTAGCAAAACAATATGGGATGATGTTCATCGAGAACAAATAAAGGGTTATTGTGTTGCTTGTTAAACATCAAAGCTTGCCTTCAAGATTTGTTTTATCAGGAATTACGAGAACAAAAGGGTTGTTCAAATAATTGCCGTAATCCATAAAAGATGGATGATTCACAAATCTCGTTGGAGAAATCACATCCATAAAACTAGTGCTAAAATGTCGAAAGACAAATTGATTGAAAGATCACTTAGGAAGTGACATCGCCGTTTAAATTATGTTGGAAAGAAAACATGAAGAAACTCCATGTGGATGGAATTTTGCAGTCTTCTGATTTTTGATCAAATGACGCTTGTGAAACTTTCCTAGAGATAATTAAAACTTCGTTCATAGGCCAAAAGGGAACGAATGACTAGCTTATTGGAACTTGTACATATTGTTGTATGAATTCCATTATGTGTAGTCAAGAGCGATGGATTTCAACTTCATATGCCTTCTCCGAAAATTTGAGTGAATATATGAATATTTACTTAATAAGGATGAAGTATGAAACATTTGAAAAGTTCAAAGACTTTCAAGATGAAGTGCAAAATCATTGTAACAAGGATATAAATAGTTTATGATAAAATCATAAAGGAAGATATTTGAGTTACAAGTTTAGCATAAACACCTAAGATTTAAGGAATCGTTCCGTGGATTTGCATTTCCCGAAACACCATAAGATTATGGAGCGTTTGAGATATGTAATTAAACCTTGTTTGACATGGTAAAATCAAAGGTGTAATTCATAAAACTGCCATTATATTTTAAAGATTAAAAGCTTTAGAGACTACCGTTTTTCCACTGAAAAGAGCTCTATCATAATCCGTTGAAATGACACCATATAAAGTTATGGTTTGGGATAAAACCCAAGTTGTCCTTTCTTAAACATTGGTATGTTATGCATAAGAAAGATGTTTGCAACCAAAGTCGGATGAACCTGTCTTTGTATGTTATTTCGAATAACTGTTACGTATTTCTCCATAACACCGGAGACAAAAGTGTTTGTCGCTTAGAACGTTAAGTTTCTTTGAGAAGGAATTTTTCGTGAAAAGATGAGTGGGAGGACAATAGAACTTTGATAAGGTTAAAAGAACCTTAGCTATATGATCAAAGTTGCGTAGCACTGAAAAGTGTTCCGGAGGCAGCAACAATTCTCATGGATCACGTGCCTCAAAGGTTGTGGTTACGGAGGTCAAAGTTTCTATTGAACCAAGTAGGTCGGGCAAACAATCAAATACCAAGATTTGAGGGTTGAATCATTATTTAATAATAATGAACGGACTACATGCAAAGAAGCGATGATGGGCCCTGACTCCGTAAAATGGCTTGAAGCCATAAAATCCGTGATAGTTCCATACACGAGAAATCAAGATCTGAACTTGAAGGACCCTCGATAAAGGTGTAAGACCTTACAGTCGTGTTTGGATCTATAAAGAAATAGACATGAATGTTTCACATCTATGAAATAGTCGACATGTTGGGGAAAAAAGTTCACAACAATGTTCAAAGGTTGATTATGACAAGATTTGATCTTTCATAGCGATATTTAGTCTAGACGGATTAATGTAGCAACCACTACATATAATTTTGTTATGTGGTAGTTGAATAAACAAAACAAGGTATTATAATATAATTGTTACCTAGGACGTGTGCATAACACAATCCAAAGGGTTTTGTTATTTCAAAGGATGCTAAAAACATATGCAAACTTCAATGGTTGAAGTGAGCATCGCGGAGTTGGAATCTTCACTATGATGAAACTGTTAAAAGAGTTTAATTTCATCGGAGACAATGAAGATGCTTGCATTTGCAAGAAATTAAGTGGGAGCGCTAAGACATATTTCTAATACATTATGTGGAAGACATATTGTTGATTGTGTGGATATTCTTATGATCTTTTGGAAGAACTAAGAGTATATTATTTTGTAGAAGTGACAAATAGATGGTTAGTACTACATTGGTACTAGTTTTGTCACAAAGTACAAATTAAGTTTATCTCAATCTAAACTAAGGGTGGCACAATATGATGGAAAGTAAGTTCCATAATGAATTTGGATGAGTTCCAAAGATTAAGACATTGTGACAGATACTACAACAGAAGGCTGAGTATAAAGACTGCTATAATAGCAGCAAAAGAGGGCATTTGTGTCAAATAGTTTGTTATCAAACTAGGTGTAGTTCACAACGGGATAATACTATGAAGATATATTGTACGACAATATTATCAACATGTTTTAACCCCAAAGAACTAAAGGTCTCACCAAAGGACCAAATTTATACAAAGCCATCTCATTATAGAATGAGTGATGCGTAGAGACGCAAAGACATGCAATTACACATGGACCTGGAAGTGTCAGATCCGGAGATTAGTTGACCACTAGCAATCGTGTACATACAACACCGAAAAGCCATAGGTGTTGAATACACAAAGGTTTGAAACTAGATTATTGACTCTAGTGCAAGTGGGAGACTGTTGGAGATATGCCCAAGAGGCAATAATAAAGTGGTTATTATCATATCTTCATACTTATGATAAATGTTTACATACCATGCTATAATTTTATTAACCGGAAACATTAATACTTGTGTGATTTGTAAACATAAAAGAGTCCCTAGTAAAGCCTCTTGTTAAACTAGCTTGTTGGTTAATATATGATCATGGTTTCCTGATCATGAACATAGAAGATGTTATTAACAACAGGGTCATATCATTAGGAGAATGATGTGATGGACATACTCCTATAGTTAAGCGTAGCATAAAGATCAAGTCATTTAATATAGTTCATTTGTTATAAGCTTTCTGATACATAGTAACCTAATTCCTTCGACCATGAGATCATGTTAATCACCATCACTGGAAGGATGCTTTGATGACATCAAACACCAAACCGTAACTGGGTGGCTATAAAGTTGGCATTGAGTGTTCGAAAAGTATGTGTTGAGGCACATGGATCAAGAGTGGGATTTGTCCATCCATATGACGGATAGATATACTTTGGGCCCTCTCGGTGGAATGTCATCCAATTAGATTGCAGGCATGTGACTGGCTCACAAGGTATCACATATCACGGGAATGAGAAAAGAGTACTTATCAGTAACAAGGTTGAACTAGGTATGCAGAGATACCGACGATCAAAACCTCGGATAAGTAAACTATCGTGAGACAAAGGGAAATTGGTATCGTATGTAAGTGGTTCATTCGATCGCAAAGAAATCGTAGAAATATGTGGGAGCCATATGAATTTCCAGATTCCTCTATTGGTTATTGATCGGAGAAATGTCTCGGTCATGTCCGCATAATTCACGAACCGTAGGGAGACACACTTAAGGATTCGATGTTATTGAGTAATTATGGAATGATGAGTAAGAGACCGAATGTTGTTCGGAGTCTCGGATGGGATCCGGGATATCACGAGGAGATCCGTAATGGTCCGAAGAATAAGATTCATATAAGGAAAGTCCTGTTTTGGAGTTGAGGAATGATTCCGGTGTTTTCACCAGGAATGTTCTAGAAGGGTCCGGAAGGTCCGACACTCCGGAGGGGAAGGGTACATGAATGTTTCATGACAATGTGGAATGGTTGCATCATGTACTAGGTCACTTGGCTGGGAAAAATAAAGGGAGAAATCAAATCCTAGTTTGAAAGTCAAACGCCAATTTGAAAAGTCAAACGGCAAGTTTGCTTGGTGGAGGGAGAGTAGGAAACCTACTCGGGGAGGAAGTCTCCTCCCTCCACCCGCCGGCCAAGGAGGAGGAGTTGGAGGAGGACTCCCTCCTCCCAAGCCGCACCCTCCCACCTATATAAGGAGGGGTAGGGCTGCCCCTCTTCCACACACCCAACTCACCTCAAACCCTAGCCCCAAGCCGCCGGCCTCCTCCAAAGACACCGCCGCCTAGGTCCTCCTCTAACTCGGCGAGTTAGGGTTTCCCCAAACCATAGACATCGACCATGAAGGGTTCGCAACATACAAAACAAAAATTTTCCTACGATGTGAACTAAATACCAAGATCTATTTATACTAGATACAAACAACGGGCGGATGTATATCCGTAGAGAACATACCCTTGAAGACCGACAAAGCTTAACGAGTCCAAACTCGTGGTTGATGTAGACGATCTCTTGCCGATCTCAAGATCGAGAGGAAGTCCTAGCGCCGCAAAAATGGCGCATCCGTGCTGCACACACGTTCGAGGCACCGAGCAGCAACCTCCGCCTCCTCGCTCCAGTGATGCTGAAGCACAACTCTTTCTTGCCGAATAGCCAAGGAACATGTATCTCGCTAGTCCGAGACCATGGGGATAAATTCTAGAGGGGAGAGAGATCCTTCACGAGGAGGTGTGAGTGAGAAGTGAGAGGAGGGCTCCTTTTATAGGAGGAGGGAACCCCAAGGGGTGGCTTGGCGCATGGGGGCTGCCCCTTGCCTCCCTCTTCATGTGGGTGGACACTCCACTCACAAAACTCCTCCAAATTCCTCCACTCAAAAGTCCACTAAAAATCCCATTAAATTTCCACCAAATTTAATGCAATCTCTCATTAAATAAAACTCTTTTATTTTATTCAGAATTTTGTCAATTACTTTAATGACAAACATTCACAAATAACCTTGCTAGAATTCTATTTCACATGCATAACCACTTTATGCAATTTCACCCGAAAACTTTTTTGTATCTAGTGAAATAAATTCTCGCTTATTTTATTCTTTTCGGCATGAAACTTTTGCTCCAATTGGATGTCGGTGTCTCTTAAGTGTGTCACCCTACGGTTCGTGAATAATGCGGACATGATCGAGACCCTCTCGGATCAATAATCGAAGCGGGATCCGGAGACCCATCGACTCCACACATTCAACGATGACTTTCTTGTGATCGTGAACCTTTTACGCTAGTATCTTAATCCCTTTGTCTCACGATATATTACATGTCCGAGATTCGATCATCGGTATCTCCATACCTAGTTTGATCTCAATTCGACATGCACTCTTTTCGTTCTGTGATATAACATTCTAGTGATCAAATCACTTGCTTGCAAGCTAATCAATGTGATATCACCGAGAGGGCCCAGTATATCTATCCATCATCGGGATGAACAAATTCCACTCTCGATCCATGAGCCTCAACATAACACTTTATTAGTTACGAACCCATCTTTATAATCACCATGTTACGGTGTGACGTTTGATGTTATCAAGAAACTCTTAGGTGTTAGTGATTGACATGATCTCATGGTCTAAGGATTAGGATCACTTAAGTTGTTATAGCAATATAAACTCAATGACTTTGATCGTAATGCTATACTTCGGATGAATGTTCATCACATCATTACACTAATGTTGTGATCCCGTTATTAACAACATCCAATGTCCATGATCAGGAAACCTTGATCATCTTGTTAATTAACGAGCTAGTTTATGAGAGAGGCTTAACTAGGAACTTTCTGTTTGTTTATTAAACACACATGTATTAACGTTTCCGTATTAATACAATTATAGCATGCAAAATAAACATCTATCATATACTTGGAATACACATAATAAACAATTTATTATTGCCTCTCAGGGCATATTCCCTTCAGTCTCCCACTTGCACTAGAGACAATAATCTAGTTACATAGTGATATATCTAACACCCATTGAGTTCGGTGTTGATCATGTTTTGCTCTAGGGAGAGTTTTAGTCAACGGATCTGCTACATTGAGATCCGTATGTACTTCTAAATCTTTATATCTCCATCCTTGACATGCTCGCGGATGAAGTGAAACCGGCGCTTAATATGCTTGGAATGCTTGTGAGACCTTGGCTCTTTGGCATTGGCAATGGCACCATTGTTGTCATAATAGATCACCATTGGGTCCAACGCGCTTGCCACAACTACTAGTTGGATATGAACTCCTTCATCCAAATCGCTTCTGAGCCGCTCAAGCGGCAACATATTCGCCTCCGTTGTTGATCCCGCTACCACAGGTTGTTTGGAGCTCCTCCAACTAACCGCTCGCCATTCATGAGAAATACGTATCCGGATTGAGACTTAGAGTCATCCAGATCGGTGTCAAAGCTAGCGTCGACATAACACTTAGCGACGAGCTCTTCTTCACCTCCGTATACAAGAAACATATCCTTAGTTCTTCTTAAGTACTTAAGGATATTCTTGACCGCTATCGATGTTACGAACGGATCCGATTGGTACCTACTAGTCAAACTAATAGCGTGTGCCACATCCGGTCTTGTACATAGCATGGCGTACATTATAGAGCCTATGGTGAAGCATAGGGGACTTTGTCCATTATCTCTCTTTATTCATGAAGCGGACTTTGAGTCTTACTCAATGTCTTGCCTTGCAACATAGGTAAGAACCCTTCTTACTTCCGTCCATTTTAAACTTCTTTAAAATCTTATCAAGGTATGTACTGCGATAGCCCTATTAGGCGCCTAGATCTATCTCTATAGATCTTTATGCCTAATATGTATGACGCTTCACCTAGGTCCTTCATTGAAAATTTCTTTGTTTAGATAACTTTTAACCTTTGTTTAAAGTTCTATATCATTTCGATCAATAATATGTCATCCACATATAATATCGGAAATGCCACATTGCTCCCACTCACTTTCTTGTAAATACAAGCTTCTCCATAAGTTTGGACAAATCCAAACTCTTTGATCACCTCATCAAAGCGGAGATTCCAACCGTGATGCTTGCTTCAATCCATAGATGGATCGCTGAAGCTTGCACACCTTGTTAGCATCCTTAGGATCGACAAAACCCTTTGGTTGTATCATATACAACTCTTCTTCAATATTACCATTGAGAAGCGGTTTTGACATCCATCGCCATATTTCATAATCGAAATATGCAGCATTGCTAACATAATCCTAGCGACTTTAGCATCGCTACGGAGAGAAAGTCTCATCGTAGTCAACTCCTTGAATTTGTCGAAACCCCTTTGCGACAAGTCGAGCTTTATAGATGGTCACATTACCATCAACATCGTTTTCCTTTTGAAAATCCATTTGTTCTCCACGGCCTTTCGGTCGTGAGGTAATCCACCAAGTTCCAAACTTGATTTTCATACATGGATTCCATCTCGGTTCATGGCTTCTAACCATTTGTTGGAATCCGGGCTCATCATCGCTTCTTCATCGTCGCAGGTCATTATTTTCATCAACCATGAAATTTATGAGGATTTCCGTCTGCTCGGGGCTGCAGCGTCTATTTGACTGCGAGGTTCGGTAGTACTCTCTTCGGAGTTTCATGATCATTATCATTAGTTCCCTCTTCAACAGTGGAGCCAACTCGGAACAACTTCCGTGCGCTACTCGCCATACTTTGAAGAGAAGGTTCCACAACCTCTTGAGTTCTACCTTCCGACTACTCACACCTTTCGTGAAACTCTTTCTCTAGAAAGGATCCATTCTTAACAACAAAACCTTGCCCACGGATCTGTGATAGAAGGAATACCCAATAGTTTCTTTAGGGTATCCTATGAAGACGCATTTTCCGCTTTGGGTTCGAGTTTATCCGGTTGAAGTTTCTTCACATAAACATCGCAACCCCAAACTTTAGAAATGATGACTTAGGTTTGTTTCCAAACCACAATTCATCTGGTGTCTTTTCAACGGATTTAGATGGTGCCCGATTTAAAGTGAATGCAGTTTCTAGTGCATAACCCCAAAATGACAACGGCAAGTCCGTCGGAGACATCATAGATCGAACCATATCTAATAAAATACGATTCTGACGTTCCGACACACCATTTCATTTGTGGTGTTCGGCGGTGTGAGTTGTGAAACAATTCCACACTCTTTCATGTGAGTGCTAAACTCGTAACTTAGATACTCACCTCCACGGTCGGACCGTAGAAATTTGATCTTTCTATTACGATGATTTTCCACTTCATTACGAAATTCCTTGAACTTTTCAAAGGTTTCAGACTTGTGTTTCATCAAGTAGATATAACCATATCTACTCAAATCATCCGTGAAAGTAACAAAATAACGATATCCACCTCGGCAAACACACTCATCGGACCACATACATCGAATGTATGATTTCCAATAAATCATCGCCTGTTCCATTGAACCGAAAACGGCGTTCTAGTCATCTTGCCCATAAGGCATGGCTCACATGTATCAAATGATTCATAATCAAGTGATTCTAAAAGTCCATCCGAATGGAGCTTCTTCATGCGTTTAATGCCAATATGACCTAGACGGCGATTGCCACATATATGTGGATATATCATCATTAAGTTTAATCCTTTTAGCATCAACATTATGAATATGTGTAACATTATCATCGAGATCTAACGAAATAAACCATTCATCATCGGTGCATGACCATAAAAGATTTCATTCATATAAATGGAACAACCATTGTTCTCGATTTAAATGAATAACCACTTTGCATCAAACATGATCCAGATACAATGTTCATGCTCGGTCACGAGCACCGGATAACATTTATTTAAGTTTATGACTAATCCGACGGTAAGTGGAGAGGTAGCGTTAAACGGCGATCACATCAACGTTTGATCCATTGCCGACACACATCTTGACCTCACCTTGCTAGCGGTGCTGTTCGCAACCCCGATTCGAGTTACAAATATTAGCAAGCGAACGGTATCAAATACCCGGTGCTCTGCGAGCACTAGTCAAGTACACATCAATAACATGTATATCATATATACCTTTGTTTGCCTTGTCGGCCTTCTTATGCCGCGGATACTTGGGGCGATTCGCTTCGATGGCGATCCCTTACAATAGTAGCACTTTCGATCGGACTTAGGTCCAACTCGGGGTTTCTTTTCAGCGACAATGGCTTGCCGCCTTACTTCCTTCGTTTTCCTTCTTGTCTTTCTTGAAACCAGTGTTCCTATTGATCATCAACACTTGATGTTCCTTTTGATCTCCACTCTGCGGTTTTAAGCATTGTGAGCTCGGGGAGAGACTTCTTCATGCCTTGCATATTATAGTTCATCACGAAGCTCTTATAGCTAGGTGGCGGAGACTGCAGAACACGATGGATGCCTAAGTCAATGGGAATCGTTATTCCCAAGGATACAAGCTTATCGGCGTAACCCGACATCTTGAGTACATGCTCACTAACAATTTGTGCTCTTCCATCATCTGACTAAAGAACTTTTACAAGCATTGTAGCTCTCTGACAGCATGTGTGTCGAAAATCATTTTCAACTCACCCATTGTATCAAATGCATTGCCGTTTAAACGCTTTGAAGTTCGGCTCTAGCCCATACAATATGCCGCAATGAACTAAGTTGTGGTCCTCTGACGAGTCGATAGACATTCTTCTCCTCGTCGGGGCATCATCAAAGGTGGGGGCCTAACGGCGCTTCTAGCACATATTGCTTTTGTGCGTGAGAGAGGAGAATCCTCAAATTCATGGCCCATTCAGTAAAGTTGCTACCGTTCGTTGCTAGTTTCTCTTTCTCCATGAACGCATTGGAATTAAAAGCGGTGGTGCCATCTACAAAGAATTTGTAAAGTTTAGACTAAGTGTATGATAGATTGAGTTCAACTAATCTATATTACGAATGAACTCCCACTCAAAAGTGACATCCTCGTGTCCTTTTGGTGATTACATGAACCAAATCCACTACACCAAGTCCGATCATCACGTGAGTCGGTATAGCTTCAAAGCGAGCATCAAATGGGCATCATATCAACTATATGACTCATGCTTAACCTTTGATTACGTGTTCCGAGGCCATGTGCGTACATGCTAGGCTCGCCAAGTTAGAACCTTAGTATTTGCGTGTGTAACTGCTTTTACACCAAGTATGGTCGTGGATCCAAGAACACCCGATCATCACGTGATGTTTTGGGCGGCGAAAACATAATCGGTGCATACTAAAGGAAGAACACATTCTTATCTTGATATTTAAATGAGGATCATCTTATTATGCTTAACAAAGCGCTAAACAAGCAATATAAGATGTAATCAAACATCATATGTTTATTAGTGAAATTATATGGTTCCATGAGATGATCTCTATCATGTGCATCGTGGTATGATCACTATCATACCTATATGTGTAAATCCAAAGTCTATGGATTTTACGCTATGTGTGTTGTAAGAGTATCATCTCATACTTCTACTTACAACACTACCATATCATAACACTAGCCCAAAGAACAATCTAAACTAGACGCCTCTAATTTATCCATTGCAAGTTTTACGTGGCTTAGGGCTTTCGAGATAGAACCGTTCTTACCTACGAACATGAACCACAGCGAGGATAATCAAATTGTTGACAACTCGCTTGCAAAATAGATATTGACTATAGTAGGAGAGACAGACACCCGCTAGCCACTTATGCAAACTAGTTGCATGTCAAGCGTGGAACAGGTCTCATGTGCGAGGACATGTAAAGTTTGTCCGGGCCGCTTCATCCCACTATGCCACCAATATCCAAAATCACAAGAAAGGAGCAACAACATGATCATCATCGCCCACATACTCATATGTGTACTACCCGTGTAAAGTATCTACGCATAGATCCGGCTCTGATACCACTGAAGGGTTCGCAACATAGAAAACAAAAATTTTCCTACGATGTGAACTAAATACCAAGATCTATTTATACTAGATACAAACAACGGGCGGATGTATATCCGTAGAGAACATACCCTTGAAGACCGACAAAGCTTAACAAGTCCAAACTCGTGGTTGATGTAGACGATCTCTTGCCGATCTCAAGATCGAGAGGAAGTCCTAGCGCATAAGCAATGACGCATCCGGTGCTTTCGCACACGTTCGAGGCACCGAGCAACCTCCGCCTCCTCGCTCGGCGATGCAGCGGAAGCACAACTCTTTCTTGCCTAATAGCCACGGGAACATGTATCTCGCTAGTCCGAGACCATGGGGATAAATTCTAGAGGAGAGAGATCCTTCACGAGGAGGTGTGAGTGAGAAGTGAGAGGAGGGCTCCTTTTATAGGAGGAGGGAACCCCAAGGGGTGGCAGCGCATGGGGGCTGCCCCTCCCCTCTTCATGTGGTGTACACTCCACTCACAAAACTCCTCCAAATTCCCTCCACTCAAAGTCCACTCAAAAATCCCATTAAATTTCCACCAAATTTAATGCAATCTCTCATTAAATAAAACTCTTTTATTTTATTCAGAATTTTGTCAATTACTTTAATGACAAACATTCACAAATAACCTTGCTAGAATTCTATTTCACATGCATAACCACTTTATGCAATTTCACCGAAAACTTTGTTTGGTATCTAGTGAAATAAATTCCTGCGCTTGTTTATTCTTTTCGGCATGAAACTTTTGCTCCAATTGGATGTCGGTGTCTCTTAAGTGTGTCACCCTACGGTTCGTGAATAATGCGGACATGATCGAGACCCCTCTCAGATCAATAATCAGAAGCGGGATCCGGAGACCCATACTGACTCCCACACATTCAACGATGACTTTCTTGTGATCGTCGGAACCTTTTACGCTAGTATCTTAATCCCTTTGTCTCACGATATATTACATGTCCGAGATTCGATCATCGGTATCTCCATACCTAGTTTGATCTCATTACTTACATGCACTCTTTTCTCGTTCTGTGATATAACATTCTAGTGATCAAATCACTTGCTTGCAAGCTAATCAATGTGATATCACCGAGAGGGCCTGAGTATATCTATCCGTCATCGGGATGAACAAATTCCACTCTCGATCCATGAGCCTCAACATAACACTTTATTAGTTACGAACCCATCTTTATAATCACCTGTTACGGTGTGGACGTTTGATGTTATCAAGAAACTCTTCGGTGTTAGTGATTGACATGATCTCATGGTCTAAGGATTAGGATCACTTCATAAGTTGTTATAGCAATATAAACTCAATGACTTTGATCGTAATGCTATACTTCGGATGAATGTTCATCACATCATTACACTAATGTTGTGATCCCGTTATTAACAACATCCAATGTCCATGATCAGGAAACCTTGATCATCTTGTTAATTAACGAGCTAGTTTATGAGAGAGGCTTAACTAGGAACTTTCTGTTTGTTTATTAAACACACATGTATTAACGTTTCCGTATTAATACAATTATAGCATGCAAAATAAACATCTATCATATACTTGGAATACACATAATAAACAATTTATTATTGCCTCTCAGGGCATATTCCCTTCAGACCAAGCCCTCCCCTTGGTGCCCTCTAAACCGTAGATCGCCAAGGCCTCTCTCATACTCCACCATACTCGCTCTGTCTTAAGGCGAAGCCCTGCGAGATCTCCCCTCTACTTCCAACACCACAGCGTCGTGCTGCCGGAATCGCGAGGAGAGTGCTACAACCTCCGCTGCCTGCTGAAACAAGGGAGAGGAAGGTCTTCATTGAGTACCGAACGTGACCGATCATGAAAGCGCTTTAACGCCATGGAAGGATCGTCTACGCGATCTTGAGATCGGAAGTGTACGACTACATCATCCATGAGAATCTGCTCTCGTTAACCGCTTTGGATCTTCGAGGGTTAGTACTCTATTGACTCGTTGCTTCAATCTAGTAGATAGATCTTGGCTTGTGTGTGTTCATGCGATAGAAATTTTTTGTTTTCCATGCTACAAATCCCTACATTTTGTGCTCGGAAAATGGGAAATGGCTTTTTGGTGCAATTAAAAGGAAAACTTCCTCATGCAACATTGTTCGTCATCCCATGATACATGTGTATGCACAATATAGGCATATTATCACAAACTATGCGTTGATTCTAGTCATAACATTGGTTATTTGACCCGAAAGCCAAGAAACCTCGAATGAGATAGGTCATTTTGTGAAGGTTTCTTTGAGACATAATCAATATACCAAGTTTGATATTTTTTCTTCTAACTATGTCACATAATATAACACCACGCGAAGGTTTCGCATTGTTTCGATCGCTTTTGAATTTTTTATGCCCGTTTTAAACTATATATAATTTTTTATGTTTTACTTAATTTTTATTTACAAATGTGTAATATTTGAGTGTAGATAGATAGGTCTTATTTTTCTGCAAACTTTGATATATTATTTGTATTTTTCTGAATTAGAATGATTTAGTTCTGATTTTTCAAAGTTTAATGAGATAAAATACAAAATAGCTACGCCGAGGGCAGCCGTCGGCGTAGCATAGGATATGCCGAGGAAAATTCTACGCCGACGGCTGCTTGGCGGGGCTGGCCTGGACGATGGCTACGCCGACGGCCCCGACGTTTGGCCGTTGGCGTAGCTTTCCATTCCTGTAGTGTAGATATATCTGAATTTGAACAAATGTGAGTCAACTAATTTGGATCAGAGGAAGTACATTATCATCACGTCAAGTTCATAACAAAAGTGTTAGGTTTTAATCAGGTGCATCCCATGTCACCCGATTGGTACTTCACATCAGGGGTACACACTCCTGAACCAAAAGGATTGGTTCCTTACAACATCAAGTATGCAAACATCCACTAATACTACTAGCTATAACTACATTATCATCCTTACCTGCCAGCGCCGTAAGATCATGCCACAAAGCTTTCATAGGCGACCAGCCCTTGTGTGCAGTTGTGAGCCCTGAAGAGCGTGACCTTGAAGCCCTTATCCCTCTTGATGAACTGGAACACGAGGACATCACCGACCCACAGCTTGATCTTCCGGGTAAAGTCCTTCTAGCCTTTGAAAAAGAAGAGCTCTCCCTCGTGCAACTGCATCTAGATACCATACTCGCAGAAGGCGTTAGTCCTCAGAGGAAGAGTACAAGTTGACGCTAGATCTACAACATCTTCACCAACAACGACTTCCTGAATACAAGCAAGCTGTCAAACAATCAAAGACAAACTTGAAAGAACCAAATCTAGAACTAGAGTTTCCAAAGAAACACTAGAGCAAGAGGCCCTTAAGTGAATGAGGGGGAAATAAAGATATCTCTTGGTGAAGTAGTAGATCAAGGGCTCCTCCTTCGATTCTCCAAAGATCAACGACTTTGGATGGTTGAGTGAGGAGATCTTGGCGATTTGGTGGCTCAAATGGACGGGATGTTCTTAAATGCGATGAGCAACTTTTCCCGAGGTAGGTGGAGGGGCATTTATAGCACTTGGAGGAATCTGTCCACTGGGGCATTAAATGCAGCGGTACTACCGGTACTCAAGCGGTAGTACCGGTCATAAACGGTACTACCGGTCAGGTACCGGACCAAGTACCGGAGGGGCGGGGGGGGCACATGGTCGAGCCAGCCTCAGTCATGCCCGAAACCACCTTGTGGTACTACCGCCAAGCGGTAGTACCGGTCATGAGAAGCGGTACTACCGGTCCAGGCGGTAGAACCGGTCCCACGTACCGGTTGGTACTGAGCGAGTAGGAAAAGTCTAGTCCTCCCTCAGTGTCGCCCGGTACTGCCGAGCGGCACTACCGTGTTCAAGCGGTAGTACCGGTTGCCACAAGCGGTACTACCGGTTGGAGCGGTAATGCCGCTCCGCGGTACCGGGTGGTACTGAGGAAAGTCGAGGCCTTCCCTTCTCAATTATATGCAACCGGTACAAGGGAGCGGTAGTACCGGTGCCAAGCGGTAGTACCGGTTGTAACTTCCGGTACTACCGGTCAGCTCTGGTGACTTTAGCAAGTGCAACTGTGGGCAATTTAATATTTGTGCCACAACCTAGAAAACCTGAGATGCACTTAGCGCACGATTAAACCGATAGTTGTGTTATCATCAAACATCAAAATCATAGAATAGGAAGTGCACTTTCAATGGCGGAGTAGGGTCTCGGTGTTTGATGTGTCACGATGGGCGCTTGTAGGATGGAGGAACTGTCAAGCACTATGTGGTGTTGATGGCAGGCCTGGTGATGGCTACAAATCGTCTTGAAGTTGCACAGTGGTTCGGCGACGGTGACACCTTCTGTAGCGTGTGAGGTGCTCGCTAAGAGTCTACTAGATCGTATGAACGCTTTTGTCTTGTTTAGAGGGTGTCTGGGATATGTGATATCCCCTGTTTCTAGTTGATGGGTGGGTTTTCAAGTTTTCAAAGCATAAGCCCCTTTCTTACATGATCACTCATGTTTAGTTTATAGGTGTTGAGTAGTGGCTTCGAGTTTTTATATATCTTTTTATCAGTCCTTTATTGAATAACTTAATAAAGAATGGCATTTGCGCAGAGTTCTCGTCCTCCATTTTGAAAAAAAAAATCTATTTGGTTTAGTCATGCTGCACATGCACGCTGAAGTTTGAGCAATCCCGTTTGTATGTTTCAAGTAGTGCAAATTCAAGTGACTTGAAGCCTTGGGCATGGCGGTGGTGACCTCCTTCGTCGAAGGTAGTCGACCATTGCTGGTTGTCGTGTTGATTCCCACTTCCAGTACCGGTGGTGAGTTGGGGAGGCACGACCGTTGATAAAACCTGCGCTATGACTCTGGTCAGGATAGGATGGGCGACAGCAACGTCTTCCGCGACGTTACCTTCATAACCCTAGCACCCATTCCCATTTTGGGTTGAAAGCATCATCGTTGTAGCTACTGTTTACTTACTTGTGCAGCTCTGCGAGAAACCCAAAACCCGGATATCCTAGACCGGACAATCGGGATGCCTAGGCGTCGCTCTATTTCATGGGGGGCATCGTTTTGAAGTAGCTCCTGGATGGCGCAGAGGTCTGATCCTCCATTTTGAAGGGAAAAAAATCTATTTGGTTTAGTCACGCTACACATGCATGCTGTAGTTTAAGCAATCCCGTTTGTATGTTTCGTGTAGTGCAAAGTCAAGTGACTCGAGTCCATTTTGTTTAGCTTCGGTGTGATTAAATTTAGTTTATATTGCACATCTGAATTAATTATGATGGATACTCCAGTTGTATTGAGAGATGGGTGACATGGCCATGAGCTGTTGAGGCCCCTCACATCTCCTCCTTTCTCTTTGTTTATCATTCCTGGTTGTCAATCTGGCAGGCATTCACTCGTACAGCTCTCCATGATACCCCACGGCAAAAAGTGGAGCACATGATGATGCTTCTCCATCATCATCGTAGTACCATACGCATGGGAAGAAGAGGTTACTGACATGGAGGCTACGGAGCTCGAGTTTGTTCTGTTAATTACGTGTCTGTAAAAATTCAGTTTGGACACTGAAATTCAGATGACACATTTGACCTGTTTCGCCTCGGAGAAGTAGTGGTCTTCCGAGCCCTAATTAATCTTCAAGACAAAGACACAACCATAATCAGCACGAACTGGGCAGAAGATGGGCGGTGCTGTTTGGAAGAAATTAATGAGGTGCGGTGAGGTGAGCACGACGGCTAAAGAAAAAAGTCGACGAGAGCAAAGAACCCTAGTAGAAGAGAAAAAAGAAAAGGCAGGGAGGCAGTGCAGTGCCCTGTCTCCGACCTGTCCCTTTCATTGGACTTCCTTGCCTCCTTCCCCTTCCGCTCTTCCACCTCCACCTGCTTCACGCAGCTGCTGGGCGTCTCGGACTTCCGGGTTCTTGCCGTCGCCGTCGCCGTCGCCGGCTCGCCGCTGCCGCTGCCGCAGGTGCGTGCTTCCCGCTGAGCTCTCTTGCTAATATGTTCATGGGCCAAAGCGCCATTGCTCGCTGACCTTGTTCCATATGCCCTTCGAATCTTTCTTCTCAACCATCTGTAGCCTTTAGATTCCTCAAATTTTTGTGGTTCTGCAACCAGTGTAGCTTAGAAACTTGCTCCTTTGTTGTTTTCCCCCTCTCTTTCCGGTCTAATATTAGGCACTTGTAAGTTTTAACTGACAAATGGTGGTGGATTCAGAAATACCTGCCCCAAATCAGTAGTACTTGTTGAGTTCTTCACGGTTAGAGTTGAAGTGCGTGTTGTGCTAAACGTGCTATTCCTCTTGATCTGTTAACCAGGCCAGGCTTCGTGTCTCGCTGCAAAAATCCAAGGAGATAAAACTATGGCTTCTGATACCAACAATCTTGTGCTGCCGCGCATCAGAAGGCTGGTGCGTTCTTCTATCAGGCTTGTGTACCGTTGTGCCTGCGACCATTCTGCGGTACTTGGCGCCGCCATTGTTCTGCTGTTTCTACATGGACTGTGCCCTTCTCTGTTGGCTTTCCTGCTGTCTTCCTCTCCGGTCATCGTTTTAACCGCGATTCTTCTCGGAGCACTTTTGAGTTACGGTGAGGTTACTGCCCCCTTGGATGGAGAAGAGACACCGGAGGAGCATGAAAATTATTCCATTAAGCCCAGCATTTGTATTAGTGACTGTTTAATCAGAGAGGTTCAGAATGTTGCTGTCAAGGATCAGTTAGAGAAGAGAACTGAGACTCACAGTGGTGAAGTGTATGTCAGGGAGACAGCTTCTGATGATGATCTTACACGTGACGCTCCGTGCGAAGAAAAAAGTGTCGCATATGTTGCCTCTGATGCTGCTCTTCTTAGTGGAGAAGAATATGTTGAGGAGGAGAGAACTCCCACTGATAATTTGCAAGCTACTCACTGCGAAGAGAAACATGTCACATTTTTGGATGGTGATACTGTTCCAAGTGTAGAACCTTGTAACAGCACCAAGATCAGTGCCACCTTGGAATGCGAAGAGGACGCCAAGGAAATTGACGAGAAGCCCGAGCTGCAGCAACTTGAAAGCACCTGTACTGGAAGCTGTAACAGTGGAGTACACAGTCAGTATCAGTTTGGTGAATTCATGAGATCATGCTGGCAACCTATCATGAGGCCGGATCCTCCTTGCTCTGACTTTGAATCTGATCTTAGTGATGAGAGCTCTTCTGCCGACGCTTCCATGACTGACATTATCCCAATGCTCGAGGAGCTGCACTCAATGATAAACTCAGGGGCTGGTCAGCTTTCCTTGGCCTCCAGAGACAACTTGAGTTCCTCATCTGATGATAATGAAGAGGACCTTGAGGAGGAGGAGGAGGAGGAGGAGGAGGACGAGGATGTTAGCTCAGATGACGAGGAAGGAGCAGAATGGGATCAAGATAGCAGAAATAATTTGAAGGATGTTGTTCATCTAAACTGTTCGGATATGGAGCAAAACATTAAGATGGAGAATCTCATGGAGCTTCAGAGAGCAAAGAACATTCTGAAGTTTGAGCTTGACATGAGGTCAATTGACCTGCAAGCTGCTGATACAACTCGGAAAATGAAGGATGCATCAAGCTTCCATATTCAGGTCCCTTCTATTTCCACACGAAGACATAACCCATTAGATGCTGCAAGAGATTTAGAGGAAACTATAGATTTACCACCGATTCCCGGTTCAGCACCATCCCTTTACCTTCCACGGCGAAACCTATTTGATCTTCCATTCGAGCAAGTTGTGCATCATCGCAGCCGATTGCAGGAAAGTTGGACTCCTCGCTCACGCTTTCGATCAGCACAGAATATGAAGCACAGGAACTCTTATGGACAACATCGCTCTACTTATATGCAACATGAAAATGGTGTCAAAATGGACGACGCTGAAACTAGTGATAACCACTCGGACCGCGACGCTGAGCAAGAAGGGAACAATGGCAAGTTATTTGGTTCGCTGGAAGCGCATTTAGGTGAAGAGATGAAAATACTAAGCGCCGCAATTTCAGATGTGGGCATGCTAGGAGAGGTAAATAATGGAACAGATGAAGACAACAAGACTAATAATGTCAGAGATGATACGAGTTCTTTACAAGGACTCGATCATTATGAACCGCGTTTTATGGAAACAGACACCATGAGTGAAGTAAACTCGCTGTTCAGGTGCCGTATGCAGGAGGTGCTGGTGCAGTCCATTTCAGAGCGCAGTGTCTGTCAGCCCTTGGAAGTCAAACCCGAAGACATACCAAGCGTCTCGTTATCTTCAGACTCATGGATGCATGAGAGTGAAGCAACTTCGGTTGAGGAACTGAATTTTCAGTTTGGACGACTCGATGAAGAAGCTCTGACCTGTGCTGATTCTGGATTTAGTGCTCACAGCGATTCTATTCAGGACCGGCCGAGTGATGCGTTACGTGCGGTAGACGAGCAGAGTTCAGAGCTGCCAACTGAACTAGTAGATGTGTGTAGAGAGCTGTCAACTGCAGGAGATCAGCACACTGTAAATATCTCTGAACGAAATGAGCTTCCTGTCCTCGAAATAAGCTCAATCGAGGAGATGGACCCGCGGTTCGAGCAACTCGGAGAAGAGGTGCAGTTAAGCAATGGTCGCAGCAAAATCAACATGCCTCAAGATATATTACGTGAACTGGAGTTGGATCCGGTTGAGGTTAACTCGAGATTGAAGATTATCGATGCTGAAACTCTCTGACAGTGGTTTAAACGCAAGCGAGCTAAAAATGGTGTGGTGAACAGGCTGATGCTAGTGCTGTTGCAGGGCAGCCAACTGAAGGTGTTTCATTTTCAGTCAGCCATTCAGCTACTGCTAGTACTATTTGGCTTGTTGTACCAAAAGAAATGTGTTGGTGATGTTACAAAAAGCTTTGGTTTGAGACACTGCACGGAGACGAGTCTCTAAAATATTTGGAGGAGAATGGATGTACATGGCCATGGTTCTTTCTGTTTATAATGTTCTTTTTTTTCTACTGTTTATCTGTTGTGTAACTCCCAAGTATCTGTTTGTAGTAATGTCAGAGCAGTAATGAGTAAGTACGAAAAAATTTACTAACAAGCTGGTTAAGGCACACTAATAATGCGGATAAAGGAGACTTGCATTTTTTCCTGAAAGGATGAACTAATTGATATGGGCTTAGGCCCTAATACATTAGTGGATTCATCCGTGCCAATGTGCCTACCCGAACAACTTGGGTATTGGCTTGACCTGAGCAATAGAAGACCGAAGGTCGAAAAGAAAAGAGGATCATCGGGGTTTTCCCCAAAATTCCACCGATCTACTCCCTCTGTCTCAAAATAGATGTCGTAATTTTGTGACCGAGGGAATATAAAAAATCATCAACCGAGTACAAAAATGCATAAAAGTAATAAAAAATATAAATTTGGTCACTGGACCACCTAGCGACGACTACAATCACTAGGGGGAACTGAAGGCGCGCAGCCGTCCTCGCCCCTCCGTCACCAGAGTCGGGAGAGCTTGTTGTAACAGACAGACGGAAAGTCGAGCTAAGGCCATAAGTGACTAGCGCACCAGAGCAGCAATCATCGATAACGATGACAATCGTAGGTCACAAAAAACTAACTTGAAATCACACCAATAAACACGAAAAACAACCGGATCCTGGGAGATAACCGGACAAACGACTTCAAGCGCTCACCATCGATGCTAGGTGCACCACCGGAGCGGGAATAAAGCGGAAATGACCTTATTCTGATTTTAGAACGTAGCCACCGCCTCAACATTCCGAAAAAGACACTGAAAAACATGTTAAACGAAAAACCTCCTGCCGACGAGTGATCGTGATCCGCCACACCTACAAGGCTTCAGGACACCAGAGACGAAACGGACCACTACCGTCGCCGGCGAGAGGGACGGGACCCTAGATAGGATTTGGTTGTCGCCTGGAAGACCTTCTCCTTGGACCTTCATGTACCTGTTCGGTTAAGAGGACCATTTCGTTAGGGTACCCTTCGGCCTCACTAGTTTAAAAAATAAACTATTTCTTTTTCCAAAAATAACGATATCATTGAGAAAGTTAGTCCATTGCATTGAACTAAAAAGGGAAAGAGGGTACCATAGTGTTGAACCACTTGCATCTCTACTATCCCAAAAAAGCCATCGTGAGTGACCAAGCCTGCTGTTAAGCTTGATTTGTCAGACGAGCATACTTGATCCTCTCTCGAAAAAAAAAAAAGGCAAGGATTGTCGTTCCCAGTTTATCCCAAGATACTGTAGGGCACGGCATGCCGCATGCGGAAGGAGGCAGGGCGGCAATGCATCCCCACACACGGCACACGCTTTTGCTTGCTCTAATTTTGACCGTTAGCTAGCTAGCCCCTTCTTGTTCGCTCACATCCTAGCTAGGTTTTCTTTTTTAAGGTGTCTCAATGGTTTCTTTTCAAGTGGTGCAAACTCTCGACGGGTCGCTGTGTGAACGTTCCAAGATTCCCGCCTGTCCTCCCTCTCTCGAGCTTAATAAGGGAAGAAAATTCTAATTATTAATTAAGTTGACCAATGACTTTGCATATATACCTGCCCAGTGTCCACGTCGTATCAAAGCCTGTTGGGTTGTTGATCATCGTTCCATCCACACAAAAAAAATACTGAAACCGACAGTTTCTCGTCAAGTCGAGGCAAGGCTCTGCGAGGATTTTTCAATCAATTAATAATAAATATGTAGTAGTACCACCAAACATGCGCGCATATATATATGTGTATATATAAGACGTAGGTAGGGCCTGTATGTTTGGTGCAACTTTAGATAGTCAAGAACGCTATCTATCTATATGTAGCATGCAGCTGCATATATGTATGCTCACACGTTTTTCCTACTTTCGTCGGTCGGTGTCCCTTTGATTGATGGAATTGGAACGCGTAACTTGCACACAAGGACCTACTCACTACAAACTCAAAAAAAGGACCTAGACTTACTAATAAGTACATTCCTAGCTCGACGGGGTGGTTGTTTCCTTAGCTGCATACGAAATTCCTCATCTGTTCGCACAATCCCACAAGGACACGACCGGTCCATTCCACCACATATCTGTCATCTTGTTCATGCTCACTGCAACTTTTTTTATTGTGGGGATGCTGACCGTCGGTAAGCAAGCCATACCTAAAGCACCACAAGACATCCAAGACACCAGAAGGCGCAACCAAGGTTCCACACATATCCAGGCAGCCGAGCGTCTAGCACTACCAAAAAAGCGCATGAAAAACCATCGCATCGATCAGACCTGCAATGAGCATGTTCGCCAAACTCATCGACACGGGAGAGGAACGACATGTCGGTAGAGAAGGGCATATGCCTCTCCGATCCCACGAGTAACGAGCTCATCTGACGTTCCTTGCCTGTCGAGGGGGCTGCTGTTGCCCACGGTCTTACCTCCTCGCGATCCACAAGTCTCTCTAACCGAACCCACCTCCAAAACGATGCTCCTGAAGAGGGAAAACAACCTCGAGTAGCGTCGTTGTCGTCCAATCTAGAAGACCGGGTCTAGGTTTTCCCCTGGAGCATGATGGAAAAGGCAGGTGAGACCTGCTCATCGATGCCTCCAACAAAGGAACAATGTATGTAGGCACCTCTGTCGATGCATTACGCCATCCCTGCTGCACCTGCCTCCACGGCCGATCACACCTTTCCGACCAGCCCTTATTCCTATTCCCACGACATTAGGATGCAATTCTCGCCCACGAACATAGTCATTCTTCTCTGGCAGGACCCACTATGACCACCGACAACTAAATCGAGTGGGGAAGCCATGATCTACCACCTCGTGGGCCCATGAAGTGTAGGCAACCAAGATGTAACTAGCACAACCACCCGCAACATCCACATCCTCTAGAAATACCACTGTGCACTGCAGCCCCACGATTGTGGCGCGACTCACTTTGGTATGCATCTAGCCCATCCTAGTTGCAGCTAGATCTGGCGCGCCACCCCGCCACGTGTGCTGCCCAGCACCGACTCAATGACTTTTGCGCACCATCGCCCCGTTGCTTAGAACCACCACTCAGTCGCCGTGGTATCAAAAGTGCCTCCTCGTTGCGTGAAAAGGTGGTATTGGGGTGCTCCCATCTCGTGCATCGTCTATCAAAACCGGGCGCTGCCACCACCGCCAGCAGTGTCCAAGGAAGCACCGGATTGAGGGCATTTTTTCGAGGGTTTGGTGACCTCGAGAGACACTCGCACAAGCGACCCGAGAGGTATTTTAAGGTGACCGACAATAGGGAAGAATGTTACTTGCAAATTTGCTGAATCACTTCATGAGGATATCCTTTCTTGTAGTACCCCATCTCTCCCTTCTGCTGTGTCGAATTTCCAACACAAGCATGTTCGGTACAACGTTTGATCATTGTTGTGTACTACTACCCTCGTTCCAAAATAATTGATGTTTTTATCTTAACTAGCTTGGTGGCCCTCGCAAATGCGAGGGCATCACCGCATTTTTTTATGTTATAAACATTTTCATTTTGTTTAGTTCCTTCATTGTGAAATACCCAATGTCTTGGCCATGGATATATTCATAAATGTTTGACTTCGACATTTTGAAACATGATTGTATTTCTAAGAAAGAAAAATAACTATCATAATTGTTTTTGGAAATAAAGCTATGTAGATTTAACACATGTTGTTTGTTGAGGAATTGTTATATAGATCTTATAGGCTATGATATGGTTAGATAGCTCTAGTTAAAGATCTCTCATTTTTTAGTTGTTTAGACGAAGTTATAAAGATCTAACATATGCGATTTTTTAGAAGCAAAAGTAGTATGTTTGGATGATCTAACATATTATGATAGTTTGAGATAGAGTTTTGAAGATTTACCAAATGAGATATGTTTATTTATAATTAGTATTGTAGATACAATGGCCTTGACATGCTTAGGTCGAATTATGAAGCTTTGATGGATGCCATTATTTTCATGCATAATTTTGGTCATCTAATGAATGTGATATGGAACATACGGCTATGTAGATCTCACAATTTTGATATCCTTAGGGCAGTTACCTAGATAGAATAATTGTTATATTACTAATGAAAAGATGATCACCATATTGGCAACTAGTATTTTGTTTTTTTTAGAAGTTTTAGTTCATCTCTGTATTTTCTGCCCGATGTCTTCCTATTAGTATGAACCAGATAGATAGATGTGTAAGTTTAAGTATTTTTCTTTGATTAAATAAGGCACATGGACATGCATTTCTAATCTTCGCTAGCTCTCTTGATCTTCAATAGCCGATTAGACAGATGAGGGCAAAGGAGCCCCAGATTAACCTTTGGGTGTATTTCAGCTTATTTATTATTAGGTTATATTCTATGTGATGCAACCCAACGTTTAAGATGAAGTCACAAGTAATAAGGTCTCATGACTTTAGGTCTCCTCCGCCTGGCTGCCAAAATACTTCGTGGAGCATGTGTGCTCGTCTTTTTGTATTTACAATACCCCTTATTAGCTATACATGTTCTTTGTGATGGTATCTCAATTGTCCTAATGATGCTGTAAAAATAAGTAAGATCGTAGCTCCCCTTCGTCGTATGGCTATTGCAACACTATGGAGTTAGTGGATCGTACAACTCATCTTTTTATGTTTGGTAGTTGTTTGTATCTAGCGGAGTGTTTAGCGATCCATAATCTCTTTGGAATCTATTAGGTTAGTCAGTTTCTATTTTATTTTTTTTGCTATATTGTGACCAGAGCCATGAATGACCATGAATGGATATGGTGTACACAGAGACCTTGGTTTTAAAGGCCATTATGGAGCTTCATATTTTTATCAAATTTGTTTCAATCTATTGTGTTTTGTTTAATACATAATCAATATCTGAAAATAGGAATAGCTAGTGGAAACTGTTTAGGTAACAATTCCTCCAATTTCATACAAGAGGACGTCTAAGAAATTTTACAAACATCGAGGAATTCAGACAACAGCAGCCTACATGTGACCTCTGTTTTTAATTGACCTATGTTATGAGTTAAATAAAAGTAAAACATTGTAAAGGTTCATCATGTATATAGGGAAAAAATGACGTCGATAATACAAAAATATATGTAATATATTTTAAGAGAGTAGAAATAATATTAATTAATTTTGTAGTCCAGTGCATTGATAAAAAAAGACATATTTGAATAAACTTGAAGAGGTTTGATTTTGGAAACCACAACATGAAACCATATTTTTAAACGGAAGTACTAATTTGTCTTAGTTAATTAACTCGTTGGTGATGTAATCGTGCGCACCTGCATGCTATCTCTGATTTGCCTTAGTTAATTAATTCATTTATTTTCATGGCTATCCTAGCTGGCTAGCTGCGTGGCATATTGCGACAACACGACTGCATGAAGACCCATAGTCCCCTCACATATACGTGTGCGCTACACCAACGACATGTACTTCCTCCGTCTTAAAATAGACTTAGATTTAACAAAATTTGGATTAATCTAGACATTAATTAGTATATAGATTTATTTAAATTTTAAAAAACTTGAGACATCTATTTTAGGACGGATGGAGTACTACTAATTGTAGCGGAATTTTAATATGAAGTCGTCTAGAAATCGAGACAATATAGTAACGTATATTTGGACGGTCAGTTGAAAAAATAAAATAAACTGGAACATAATGATACGGATCGAAATTGGCATGGACTCCGATGGCAAAAGAAAGAAAAAATAGCATGGACTCTATCGATATACAGTCCGGTTAAAACGACTCGTACATATGGGATTAGACTCGGATCAGTTTTCTATTCCGTTGATGTACACGGGGACGTGTCATTGGATCTTTTTAATTACATGCTTGGACTTTTACGTGACAGACCGAAAAACAGCGTACAGCTCATTTCATAAAATCCTAGCCAAAACTTAATAGACTATTCGTTGTAAATATCTAGTTTTTAAGGTGAAGACATTTTTTAAGGTGTAACTTTGATATCTAGTTTCGTATATGATGGTCTGAAATACCTCAAAATAGTTTCATAGTTATTTTCTATGTAGGTTAATAGTTTGCTGCCCAGGGGGATAGCTGCCCCCCGGTTGGATGCCGTCGGGTCTACCTCATCGAGATATGTGCCATACCCTCTTAATAGATTTTAGTCACATTGAGTACTGAGTTACCCATCTCTAATAAAACCGACAACTAGCAGTATGTCAAGATGGCAACAGTAGTCAGTACAGCACCGAGAAACTAATGTTTGACTAAAACAGTACCAGCCTATATATTTTAGAGTTCTAATTGTACTAGCGATGGTACTGTTTGGCATGTCAGCGATTAGGCAACAAAGCAGGCATCCACGTCGTACATCACGCGTCACCCCGGAACATGAAGTCAGTCTTCGCCTCGAGAACAGGACCTGTCTCAGGACACCACATGTCTGTCGCACCCGTTTGGCATGGGTTCAGGCATTGCACAATCAAAAATTTTAATTTGTCTATAGGTGGCCGCATAAGCAATGCATTGCTTTGTTACCAACAAAGCAACACCCATGACTGAATTCAGAGTTGCTTTGCATAACAACGTCATGTCACCTATATTGAGCGATTAAGAAAGGAACTCTACAAATGGACATGTTGACGACAAATGTATGCCATCTTTCTCGGTAACAAAAACACACTACTAGCAGCCACGCCGCTTTATCGTATTTATAGGCACGTGTCTGCGATCAACGGACCCGACATGGACGCGTCGGCGTACAGTGTGCTTACACTAGTCCCCAATCAGATCTACTAGGGATACAATAGTACTCTCTTCGTTTGAAAATATAAGATATTTTAGGTTAGTGAAGCTTATATATTTACACACATTTTAGTGTGTAGGTTCAATTGAATCTAGGTATCTAGATATATTTATTTCACAAATCTAAAATATCTTATATTTCTAAACGGAGGGATTACTAGGCTATTGGCCACAGGACTTTTTTTATTTTTCAGATATCACAATAATGAATTACGGAATATTTATATAAAATACGAGTAGGAGTAGAATATTGGAATATGTAGATGTCGTTGAGATTTTTTTACCTGGGTCTATCGAGTAGTACCTACTAGCATGTATGTATCACATGTAAAAGGGAGCACTAAACATGACGACAAATACCTACATGTGTAACGTCTGCGCTGAGCGATCAAGTCACTGCAATGTACTTCCATGTCACTCCAAAACCACATAGTATCTTGTCATTTTACCAGCAACATTTGTGTCTTACCTACAAGGACACAACGTCACTTAAGGAGGCACCTAGTTGTCTGACATAGTACTACAGTCCATACACCCACTTTAATTGTCGATTACTAGGGCTATTGCTGCTAAACACAGACAGCTGCCATGTACCGGTGTAGATCTCAATGCAGATCATATGGTGTCCAAAGGGGGGCAGCTATCCCCCTTGGCAGCGAATCCACACTCTTTCTATGTATTTTTAGTTTTATTATATATAAAATATGGTCTAGTGTCTATGTACGTGCATATATTTTATAAGAAATCATGATACATGGTGATGTTCCAAATAGACTATATTAAGCCCTTTTAGAGCATTTATGTTTTGTTTTTTTGACAAAACATCGAGAATGACATTTCAAGATGACTTTTTGCACGTAAGTAGAATAATCAAAATTTATGTTTCCCAGGAGTTTCGGTTTCTTTGTGAACTCACTATTTGATTCCAAATGTTCTGGTTTATTGAATTTATTGTTCATGAACATGTTTATGAGCTTAGAATCTGAGTTAAATTTCTCATTTTCTGTCATGTCATGAAGATGCATATGAGCTAGAAGAGTCGAATTTCAAATTTTCTGGCATGTCAATTATTTCTTACTTTGTATCAATATGAGTTCATTTTCTGAGTTGTATACAAATTAATTTTTCAATAAAGATGTTTGAGTGTCTATGTGGATGCATAGTTTTTTTTTGAAGAAATGACATTCTCGGTGATTCCTACAAATACACCCAAAATGGATGCGCTAAAAGTACTTTAAAAATATTATTTTTAGAATACTATTTTTATAGTATCTATTTTAAAACAGATGTGATTTCATGATGAATTTTTTCCCGTAAGTAAAACTCGGACAATTTTGTTTCGAAGAAGTTTAATCTACTCCCTCCGACCTAAAATAGATGTCTCAAATTTGTCAAAATTTGGATGAATCTAGACACCATTTAGTATATAGATTCATCCAAAATTTGGAAAACCCAAGACATCTATTCTTGGACGGAGGGAGTATTAAATTTACTTTTGATGAAAAATTATGCATGTAAGTAGACCACTTGGATATTTTAACCAAAACAATCATTATTTTGAACTTACCCGTTCAAGAGGGTGCATATGAACTCGTGAACCGAACCAAATTTCTCAATTTCTAGCATATATACATATACATGTATATTTGTTTTTCCTATGTATCTTATTTTTAGTATATAATAGATGGCTAGATTTATAGGTTGTGGGGGATACTTTTTTCATCACCATTTATTTATTACACTTAGATAGTTGGTAGAATTATTTTTTGCTAATATAAGATACATAAGATAATTATGCTTTATATGGGGCAATACAAATATTACTATCTCAAGCAAAAAATATAAATTGAAGAGATAAACTAAACTATTTACTTAGTAGTAGATTGAGAATTGTGAGTATTGGAAGATCGATGACAAAGTTTCATTGGATAACACAATAGTAATGATATGAAAAAACTACCGAGTAAAACATTATACTACACCAAAACATTATTTAACACTATTTCATAGGAGGAAACAAATTAATGATCTAAAAACTCTACCTCTGAAGAAGTGAAATGTCAATAAAACATTATACACTAAAACATTACTTTTCCATACAAAACAAAATGCATTATACACTAAAACATTACTTTTCCATACAAAACAAAATGCATTATAAATTCAACTATCAAAGTTATTTTATTAAATTTTGCCAGGCACATTGCTAAAACTCATGTATTAATGTCTATGTCTGTAAATTTAAACTCTAAATAACACTAAAATACTAAGTGAGATAAAATATCTAGGATGTTCAAGCACTCACCATATAGCTGCATCATATTTTTTTGCTCTCATTGCATGCCCTTGTACATGTTGTCTCACATTTTGTATCGTCCAACATTCAGTAATTCCAAACAAACTATAGAGTCTCTGTTATTACAAATTTAGATGCACTTATACTACTACTCCACAACTTTTAGGAGAAAGCAATGAGATTACCTTTGAAGTTTAATAATCAGGGAGATCGAATTTCTTTACTTTTTTGCGGGGTGAGCCGTTCATCCGGATGATCGCGATGCATGACGGGATTTATCTCATCAGGTCGGCTACAAACAGATCAGATCCACGGCCTTGATTATTAATCATCTCGTACTACCAACGGTAAAAGGGTCTACACACCTTATGGTGTTATTATGTCAGCAGTTAAGCGTGCTGGAAAAAAATGAAATATATAGACCCTTCTACTGAAAATTTTCTAATTGATCATTGACAATGTTTGTGGGTTCTTACAATGGTAATTTTTGAAAAGCACTGAAACAAATAGATCAGATTATCTTTCACATATCCAAACACACAAAAAAAGTTTATCTTGCATATGTATATTGCAGTAGTGTATTGTATAGAAATCAAGATATCAGAAAAAGAAAATACCTATAACATGCACCCAGCTTTCGGATCTGTACAGAAGGCAGATCTTGGATTAATCTTCCATGGGTGAGCGAGTGGGGCAAGATTTGAAGCTTCCCCTGCTGGCCTACATGCACCGGAAGCACATGAAGACATCCGACCGGCCGGCCAAGGATGATCAAAAAGCAAAATTACCTACTACCACATGAACCTAGCCTAGCTTTAGGATATGTATAAGAGGCAAATCTGCATGACCGAGTGCATGGGGCAAGTTTGAAACTTCGCTGCTCACCGGCCACTCGGAAACACCCGATCGAAAACAGCCGGCCGGCCGGACAAAGGCATCGAGGCCAGCGCCATGAGTCAGGAGTTGCTGCTACTCATCATGCACAGAAAGAGGGCCGGCCGGTCAAGAATCAGGGTCAATCAGTTGTAGCTTGCGTACGGATTCCAGAGATAATAAGTAGGACCGAACATGGTTTTTTTATGTTCTCTGGTAGAAATCATAACCGTAACATTTCGATCTAACGGTTAAGATAATTCAGATGATGTGGCTTAACGTGGTGTCTCCTAAAAACCTCTTATATTGTTTTTAGTATATGAGTCAATCGGTTGTAGCTTGCGTACGGACTCCAGAGATAATAAGTAGGGCCGAACAGGATTTTTTTTACGGTCTCTGGTAGAAATCATAACCGTAACATTTCGATCTAACGGTTAAGATAATTCAGATGATGTGGCTCAACGTGGTGTCTCCTAAAAACCCCTTATATTGTTTTTAGTATATGGGTCAATCGGTTGTAGCTTGCGTACGGACTCCAGAGATAATAAGTAGGGCCGAACAAGGTTTTTTTTACGGTCTCTGGTAGAATCATAACCGTAACATTTTGATCTAACGGTTAAGATAATTCAGATGATGTGGCTCAACGCGGTGTCTCCTAAAAACCACTTATATTGCTTTTAGTATATAATAGATTTAAGTTAAACTATTTTAAGTTTGATCAAGTTTATACAAAAATATATTAACATATACAATACCAATTTAGTTTATTTGATTCATCAGTGTATTTTCATAATATATATATTTGATGTTGTAATGTAATAAAAAAAATTAAAATCTGATTAAACTTGATGTAAGTTTGACAAGATCAGGACTTCAATTAATTTGGAACACGGCACATTTGATCGTTAGGTTTTATCACAAGAAGAAATTGATAAACATGCGCAGCACCTCGATCGTCTAGCTAGCACTCCTTAACGATCGTTAGTACAAGGACAAAATAGTAGTACTACTGCACAAGCGTTCCAGGACAAGTTCGACATAGAGTAGAGTACAGGCACCGTTGCACACTACTAAAATCACTTCACATTTTGGAACATGTATCCAATTCCCTCCGAATATTCAGGTCTCTGTCCGGACTCTAGAAATTTACCCATGCTTTAGCTTTCAACTCCGAACACTTTCTTCCCTGACAATTAATTTAGTGGACTAATGAAGTTACAAGGTAGCAAAATATCACATGGCGCAAGTTTTTTTTTTTGTGTGGGACACATGGCGCAAGTTAAACAAGATGAAGCATAGAGTAGAGTACGTAGAGGCAGCGAGGCACCGTTGCGCACTAAAAAATCACTCAGCATTTAGAACCCTGTCAGTTCTCTCTGTGAATATTCAGGTCTCTGTTTGGGTTACAAATTTTCACCCAAAATTTACCAGGTATGTTTGTGGACGCTTTCTTCTACGACGACTAGTAAGTAAGCTTAGCTTAGTGTAACATACGACGTGACCGCTCTTCCCCGCATGAATAGAGAGGCACCCATCTTTTCCCTTGAGAGTCGTCTCTTGCATGCGAGCTCTCCCCTGACTTGTCTCTGGCGGCGCCGCCGCTTGTGGTAGAGAGGGTGGAGATGCTCGCCGTAGTTGTAGGGTTGGCCTAGTGCCGGTGTGGGGCTCTATGCCCGGTAGATGGAGGTGTCCCCTGGATCTTTGCAGTCAGATCCGGTGGGATCTAGGGTTCTTCCTTGCCATGGCGGTGCTTCTCTGGATGAAGCTCGTGGTGGAAGGGTGGACCACCGTCTCCCCCAATAAAACTGCAGCCTTCAGCGTCCTTGTGGTGTCGGCGGCGCCGTCTCCCTTGGCCGGCCATGGTGGCGAGGGTGGGAGGCATGGTGTCGTGCAAGGTGGTGTTGTTGCTCTGAAGCTGCTCCTGACCGGCCGTGGCGGCGAGGGGGAGTGGTTCTGGAGTCGGGCTTCCTTGGCATCTTCAAGGAGTTGTTGCCGTCGACGCCCAAAGACTTGACGCGTCTGGGCGGTCCTCGTTCTCGATCTTGGGCCTTGAGGCGGGTTACCCTGCGTCGGCCGGTATGCAGTCTTGTTGTGAAGCACAGCTTCTTCCTTTGACTGGCCATGGAGGTGTGGAAAATGAGGTGTGCTGCGCGGATGCGACGACGGTGCGGACCTGGCTCCTGGTGCTCTTGGAATCTGCAGCACCCGCAGCAGTACCCAAGCGTCGGCTCTTGTCTGTCGGTGTTATCTCTGGCCATAGGTGTGGCCCTTCTACGCCTGAGTTCTTCTTAGGCAATCTCCCCCTCCTTGGCTGGAGGTTTCTCCTCGATCACGGCGTGGCGAGCGGCGCCGCCTCTTCACCAAGTGGTTGCGTCCCCGGTGGAGTCGTTGGTGGCCACGGCCGGTGGTCAAAGCACGCGGAGACGATGAACCTGATCGCGTTTTTGCAATCTTTTTTAGGGTGTTAGGTATAAAAGTGAAGGACTTTGTTGTATTTCCTTTCTCTCGAGAGGTTTTTTTGTAATTGTACACCCACCGCCGTATTAATGAGATTCCGGTCCCTTGTGGGCTGTTCGTTTGAAAAAAAAGTAAGCTTAGCTTAATCGATCAAATGGCGCGGGTTAAAAAGTGAAGTTCTTTTCTGAACGCGCGCCAGAACAAAAAGAAACAACAAAATCAAACGGCGTCACTGCCGCCAACTCCAGCTTTCCGTCGTCTCAAAAGCAGCACGAAAAAAGAAATTAATAACAGCGTCAAGTTTGAAGAGCGTGAGGCGACCGTTTCCCACGTGTCACTTTCCATCCCCAACCCCCCACACGCGCTCGCCCTCTAGTCGTCTACCTATACATACCTGGACCAAGCAAGCAGCTCAGCTCACACTCTCTGCTCCCCTACATCTCCGCGACCTCGAGCTCACAGCGACCCAGCTCGGCAGCTCCTCCCGACTCCTGCACCCAATGGCGGACCGCGTCCACCCCGCGCCGCTGCTTCCACTCTCCACCCCACCAGCCCCTCTACCGGAAGACAGCCCCGACGCGTCCGCGGAGACCGCGCCGCTGCGGCGACCAACGACCACATCCACACCGCCGACGCCGCCGCCAGCGGGCGCGTCGTACATCGTGCACGTGCCCAAGGACCAGGTGCTCCGCGTCCCGCCCCCGGACCGCGAGCGCAGGTACCGCAAGCTCGCCGCGCGCCCGGCGCGGCGCCGCCTCCTCCGCCGCGCCTGCTGCTGCGCGTGCTGCGCTTTCCTCCTGCTGCTCGTCCTCGCCGCGGCATTCGTCGGCGCGGTGTACCTCGTCTTCCGCCCCAGGGCGCCCTCCTTCTCCGTCGCCTCCCTTTCCATCGACGCCCGCGGCCTCCTCCTCGGCGACGCCTCTCTGCCCGTGCGGATCGACGCCGACGTGCGCGCGGACAACGACGCGAACCGTAAGACGGGCGTCGACTACCGCGGCGGCGGCCAGGTCGCCGTCTCCTATTCCAGCGTCGACCTTGCGAGGGGCCGGTGGCCGGCCTTCTACCAGGCGCCGCGGAACGTGACTGTGGTGTCGATGCCGCTAATGGGCCAGGAGAACGGTGGCGTGGCGATGCTCACGGAGGAGCAGAGAGGCGGTCTGGCGGCAGAGGCCGCGGCGGGCGCCGTGCCGCTGACGGTGGAGGCGCGGGTGCCGGTGCAGGTGAGGCTCGGGAAGGTGCTGCGGACGTGGACGGTGGACGTCTGGGCGCGCTGCGAGGTGACGGTTGACAAGCTGGCCGGCAAGGCGGCGGCGGCCAACAAGGGGTGCACGGTCAAGGTCAAGCCACTCTGGTGGTGGTGGTGATAGCAATACTGGCTCAATGGACCATGGCTGGCGATCGATCGGCTATTCGCCGGCGTGGCATCGCGCCATGCGCCGTGCTGAACTGATTGATCATTACTGCTGGAGACGATTTCGGGGAAGATGCGTGTAAATATAATTGGAATTGTTCAGGAGACAATTAGCTATCCCAGCAGAGTATTCTGATCAGTTGTAGATGTATGTGACCTGTGAAATTTTGCATTGCAGAGTACGTCTCTGCTCTGAATAAAAAAACGTTATAGTACTCCCTTCGATTCATATTAATTGACTAAAATTTATCTAGATTTAGATGAATCTACACACTATTTAATATATAGGTTGATCCAAGTCAAATAATATGGATCGGAGGGAGTAAAATAAAACCCTATCTTATGTTGCTGTGTCAAGAACTCAAGGCTTCTTGTAATTGGGGTAGCTGAAACTTCTATAGATACTTTAATAGTGCATGACAAAACCCTCTTTCTATAAATACTTTAATAGTGTATGACAAAACCCTCTTTCTATAAATACTTTAGTAGTACATGACAAAACCTCACCAACGACGCGGAAAACTGATTATATATTGTCGCATTGATGGAAAATAGTATTTCCTCCGTTCTAAAATAGATGTCTCAGAGTTGTTAAAATTTAAATAAATCTATACACTATTTAGAAAGTATTCCCTCCGTTCTAAGACGTCTATTTTAGGACGAAGAAAGTCGTGAGGTTGGTGGTGTGCAAAAAACCACGACGACAAAACCTCACCAACGATGCATGACAAAGCCCGGCCAAGTTTGGTGGTATGCAAAAGAATAAACAAAACGTTGCTGTTAAGCATGGCCCACGTATGTATCACTTGACATCACCCATCCACTGGTTTCTCAAATCCAAATAGACTCAACGCGCGTGAGGTTGCAGCTGTAAACATGCCAATTCAAAATTTGTGACCAATGCAATAGCCCTTATGTTAATGATGGAAGAAAAGTACACTTGCGATCGACCTCGCTATAAAACTATACGCTTATAGTCAATAATAACTAAACTTAAGAATTTTAAAATTTTGCATCAGGCACGAGCACGAAGAAAACCGCCAAGTTAGCTTTTTTTTTACAATCAATACCATATATATTTATCATAGCAAATAGTACATGATAAATATACATGAGCTGTCTTCAGCAATAACAAAATAAAGTCTAAATAAATTATCCAATCATCGAGGTTTTCAAATTCTTTCTTTTTCCATTGCACAATCTTATGACATCCGAATAAAAAGGCATAGGTTCCAAACCATAGAACTGTAAATAACAACGAGGATTCTCCTATAATTTTAATTTGAGTCACAGTGTCAAGGCTATGTGGACGTGCTCGTAGCCATTAGACTAATCATCCAACATCAACAAGAGTACCAACACCGGTATTTCTGGAAAGACGAACAGAACAGCCTCGTCAGTGTCGCTGGAGAGCCGAGAGTATACCATTGTCGAGAACATGGCAGCTGGAAAAGATATTGCAAGGACAAACCTTCTCGCGACAACCAACAAAAACCATCCAAGGTCGATTCGGCAAAGTAAGATCTAAAAAACCATACCTAAAAAAAATTGATCTTCCAACACCACCAAGAAACTCCCCTCGTCAAACGAAGGGCTGGAGAACACTTATTGTAGACGATGCCATCTCCATCGACGTGGAGACCAAAAAGGAGCAGCAAAATCCTAATCTAATTTATTAAAAATACTATTTGTATCAAAGACTCAACTCATAGATCAGGTTCCCCGCTCCTCCCGGCGCCTTCGAGGCCGACCAGAGGAGGAGGAACTGACTATGGAGGAGGAGGGTGGAGGCGGCTAGGTTTTGGGAAGAGAGAGGGAGGCGGCGATCTTCAAAAAACACCAAGCTAGCTAGTTCAGTGTTGTCACATTGGTTTACAACATAGATTCAATATTTATCATATTGGTAAGTCCTTAGTCCTTTGACATATTGGAGTAGTTACTTACCAACTTAACCAATTTTATTGGGGTCAGCTCATCCAATGTCAAATTGTCAAATGCTGACTCTGTCCCTCGTCGTGGAGCAGGTAGATGCTAACCACATGATGCTCGTGTTGGTGTTCCTATTTGAGAGAGAAAGCTAGAGGTTGAGATTTCCCTTAGACCATAAGGAGAGCAAAATTTTATTTTAGAACCACACGTGATCCGTAGACCCTAGGGAAGCCATCCTCGCCCTGGGGAGAAAAAAGGGGCAGATTTGATTCCTACGTGACACCAGTGTGCGCCTCAAAACACTATTGTGGTAAGACCACTGAAATCTGCCGATTCGATCATTTTCAGCAAAATACTCTCCCTGTGTCTAAACCGAGAACACCACTTCCTTATTGATGCAATCGAGGGAGATGGTGCGAGCTCGCGCTCTGCAGTGAAAGTGCAACGGGTGGATTTTGGTCACCGACGATGAAAATCACCCCCCAACACACACACATTTAGGAGCTTCACCGTCACTGCTAAATTGAAACCCACCATCCTCCCTCCCCGAGCTCCTCCACACTTTGAAATTAATGGCCATGGAGGGAGCTTTTGGATCTGAGGTTATACGTAGGTGAATGATTGTGGCAGTCGGCACCGACCTGACGGCATCACCGTCTTCCTTGACCTCTGCGGCGGTTGTTGTGTCGCTGGTGGTCATGCCAGGTTCTTTATCTAGAACGATGACGATGGTCCTATCGGGTTATCCCCCAGCATGATGATGCTTGTCTTGCCGGGTTCTCCCTCCAGCATGTCGACCGTTGTCGGCGGTGTTCTGCCAGCGTCACCCCTTCCCTGACCTCTATTATGAATCCTAAGGATGTAAGATACCTCTAACCCTTGATGGTGTATCTTAGATCTGTAAGCATATTCGTGATTCCCTGTCCATAAGTTGTTTGTACGACATGTGCAAACGATTCATGCTTAGAGTTATAGGATTTTAGATCCAGGTTGGTTCTTAGCAACCTATGATTTCAGTACAATGTGTATGGTTTTAGTGGTGTATGATTTCATTTTCATTCTTATGTTCTTAATGTACTATAGAAAATCGTGCCTTCTGGCTCCCTTGAATGGTCTACTATATCAAAGATTAAAATTGACTTAAGTTGTATGGAGCCTAACAATATTTTCAACGATCCAACTATGTATGCCCACTGACCTTTGGTATGAAAACCTGCTCTATCGTAGTTCGTCCTAAATAGGATCATTGAGCCCATGATAAGCGGGCTAAGTTGTAACATCAGTTTCAGATAAGCAGCAATGAATAAAGTTATTAATGAAGTTCTTGACTTCACTAGGGTCCTAGTGACCAGTTTTTAGTTGTACAATAATCTCAAAAAAATGAAGAATTAAGTGGAACTAGATACATCAACTTAGAACAGTTTGATGCATCAAATGGTGTCCGGTGAGCATGTCCATCACGTTCGATGACGAGGACAAGTTGTGCACGACCTCATGGTAAGTTCGCTGATGACCCACAAGTATAGGGGTGTATCATAGTACTTTCGCTAAATAGGAGTGTCGATTCCAACGACGAGCAGAAGGTGTTGACTAGTGGTATGGAGCAGGAACTCTTTGCAAATACTTAGCAAACAAATTTTTAGTGGTTTTCTGATAAAGCAACAAAACAAAGTGCAAGTAACAAAGAACAAACGCAGCAAGTGGCCCAATCCTTTCTTAGCAAAGGACAAGCCGGTGGAAATACTTCTAAGGACCAAACGTTCTCGAGGACACATGGAAATTCTGTCAACTGCTTTCGCTTCATATAGCTGAGTACTCTTCTTTGGTGTAGTAAGTGTTGTGTGGGTGAACCTGTGCTAATGTACTGAACTTACTTGGACTAATACATACTTATGATTAAACCCCCTGCAAACATCCGTAACTACAGGAAAGTATTTAAGATATAAACCTAACCACAACCTTAAACTCTGAGATCCTACACTGCCTTATGCAAAGGTGTCCTAATGGGGGTTCAGGTTTCTGTCACTCCGGCAACCCCACAATTTTAGTAGCCAAATACACAATGCATTCCCCTAGGCCCATAAATGGTGAAGTATCATGTAGTCGACGTTCACATGACACCACTAGAAGAATAGCACCACAACTTAAATACTAAACCATTGAATAATAACTCAACACAAATCCACTAATAACAACATGACTTCTCCCATGTCCTCAATAACTAAACGAACTACTCACGAGACATCATATGGATAAAGATCAAAGATGATATGATAATGGATAACAATCTGAACATAAACAATAATCCAACGGTTTCACTCACAAGCATCAACTACAATAGTAATTAACACCGGAAAAGTTTCCCCTAAGAACTAAAGCAATATCCAACACAATTGTTATAGCGGGACGGAGTGGTGATGATGGTGCCGGTGGAGATGATGGTGTGGATGATGATGATGATCCCGATGAAGCCTAGCTTGACGATGGTGTTGATGGCGACGATCTCCCCTCTCCGGGAAGGAATTCCCTTGGCAGAAATCTGTCTGCCGGAGAGATATTTCTCTCTCGGTGTTTTCCGCCCCGCAGAGGCGGCGGAAATCTATCTGTGGTCGCCCCCTAGCCTTAGGGTTCCGTAGGGAAGATATATGAGAAGGGGCAGAGTCAGGAGCCGTGCAGGTGGGCCACACTTGCCCTAGGCGCGGCCCAGGGTGGGCCTGCGCCTAGGGGTGTGGGCCCCCTGTGGCCCTTCTTCGTCCCTCCTTCTGGCTTCCTCTATCTTCTGGTAAAATATAATTTTCCCATATTTTTCTGGTATTTTTCTGATCTTCGTGAAATTGCATCAAAACGCCTTCTTTTCCATCAGAATCCAGACTCCGGCAGTCCATCCTCCAAGAATCATCCAACATGCATAAACAGATGAAAATCCATAAGTAATACCTCATAATAAGACAAATATCAATGAATAGAGGTAGATTATGATATAGAATAGTGATGCAAATTGGGCGTATCAAATCCCCCAAGCTTAGACCTTCGCTTGTCCCCAAGCAAAAACTGAGCTCAGTAAACATGTCCAGAGGTTTATGGAGTAAAGTGTCGATAAAAGAATACGAACAAGAAGCATCACACTTACCATTACACAACTCATAGAAGAAAGCAACTCACCATTATATAACTTAGCTTGCAACCAAGTACAACAATCACAATAGAGATGCATAGAAATAAATCATAATTGGAATTGGCAAACTTGTTCTAGGTCAGAGAACACCTGGCAAACAGTTTCACAAAAAGCTTTTTGTAGAAGTTTTATAACAGTAGCACTCTTTGCCCCAAAAGGTTTTTCCATGAAGGCTTTCAAAGTAATACTCAATAGATAAGAGTTTTGTGCAAACAAGGAAGATAAAAAACATGATTGAGTAAATCACCATATGAATGCTTGCAACACAACAACTCAAATGCTTGTTGGAGATGGAGAGGAAGTAGGTCTACTGTCTCAACTTGGAAATAGGAGAAAGGTCCCTTCATAGAGGGAAGCGGGGATTACAAGTCATAAAGAGCTTCCAAAAGATTATGGTACTTACTAGCTTTGAGCCCTCATTGCCCCTATCATAGGAATCTTGAGATGATTAAGGTTAAAGTGCACAAAGATGGAGTATATGCTTGACGAAATATAAGTTGGAAATTTCATGTCCCTTGAATATGAGGGCCACTACTCATGCTACTCAACTTTAGTCACCGGTAAGTTCTTGTTATTGTAAGTACATCCGTATCATAGAGAACCGCTGAAAGAACATGTGGGCCCTCATGTGTGGTTTTGGTAATTAATGACAATCTTTATGGACTAATGTGTGTATTAAGTTATACTTGTAGGAATTGTCTATTGGCATCGCTTGGGGCTTGTGTCGGCTTCAAGGTCGATGAAATGAGAAGAAGATATGTTGTGCAAGCTCAAAATGCGCCATCTATAGAAGATCTCATGTTTGATGCTTGCCATCCTCGGTGATCATGGATCGATGATGAGGAATCAAGAAAGGCGTTCCATCTTGATTAGGGAAAGATCGTCTACATCGAGCTCAAGTGAGGAATCAAGAAAGGTGTTCCATCTTGAGTAGGGAAAGATCGTCTACATTGAGCTGAAGTGGAATGCTCAAGGCAAAGGTATAATCTTGATAGGTTTTCCCTTTTTCCGGTCTCATATTTTTAGTGGAAGACCGGGTTTAGGATAGATAACCGTACTATCAAGAGGGGCCCTCGAATGAGTAACTCGATCACATCGTTTGGAGAGAGCTCAAACCTTTGCATACTTGCATCATCGTATTTGGTTGTTATTTGGTCTTATACATGTGAGGATATAGAGCTTGTGGTAATCTCCATAACAAGATCTTGTTCATCAAAATCGGATCTCTCTTTTATATCTTATTGTGGTTTTTATCTATGCGGTTTTTCGATTTCTCACCAAGTAAGGTATATCACATTATTATAATTGATACATTCTCACTTTGTGATAACCAATATTTTCACCTTTTATAGGGAAGCTCATGTCGTCCTCTTTCCAACGCAATTGGAATCGGGTTGATCGGAGTTACCAATCAAAAGTTATAGCCGTTTGAATATCTGCTTGTCTTATTTCCTAGATACCAAAATGCAGTAGTACCGCATTTTAGTACCTAGCGCGGCAGAAGGTTTTGGCAAGTTGCCAAAAGCCACTGCTGGGCTAGGTACCAAAAAGTGGTAGCACCACATTTTAGTACCTAGCACGGCAGCAGGTTTTTGACAAGTTGCCAAAAGCCACTGCCGGGCTAGGTACCAAAAAGCGGTAGTACCACATTTTAGTACCTAGCACGGCAGAAGGTTTTTGACTTCGTCATTTCGATCTATCCTCCCTTGCTGGACTATGATGTTTCTTTTCAAGATCTTGTAGAGGTTATTGTCCTCTTCAAAACGAGCCCAAGATCATTGAACTCGGAGTCCAGATGCAAAAGTTATGGCTGTTTTCGTTCTGCGATGACCAGTAGTACCGGACCAGGATCCGGTAGTACCGCATTTTGGTACCTGGAAGCACAGAGAAAAATGCGTTTGGCGCCCCAAGAACCCCAGGGAATGTCCGGTAGTGCCGGGAAAGTCCGGTAGCATCGGGAAAAAGTCCGGTAGTACCGGGAATCACGTTTTTGGGCTACAACGGTTGGATTTTGGAGGGACCTATTTAAGGGGACTTCTTCCCCAATGGTTCCTCAACTATTCTTGCAAGTTTTCCCCTCCATTGTTGACCTTCTTGAGCTTGCTTCCCCTCAATCCCTCCTATGATTCTTGCATATTTTTGAGGGATTTGAAAGAGGAGATCTAGATCTACGATCCCACCAATCAATCTCTCCTCTAAGTGAGGGGAACATATTAGGATCTAGATCTTGGAGTATTTTGTGGATTTCCTCCATTGTTCTTCCTCTCTTATTCCCCAATAATCTTTTGTAGCTTTGGTGGAATTTGGGAGAGAAGGATTTAAGCACTTCTTGTGTTCTTCCCATTGCATTTGGTGCATCGGTTTGAGTTCTCGGTGAGGATTTGGTGAGTGAAAGTCGAGAAGCTTTTTACTCTTGGGTTCTTAGAACCCTATACGGTTTGTTGGTGTTGCAGGTTGTGGCCTTGGTGGTGTTTGTTGGGAGCCTCCAATTAAGTTTTGGAGAAGTGCCCCCAACCTTGTGGCCTTTGTGGCGTTTGTTGGGAGCCGCCAATTAAGTTGTTGAGAAGTTCCCCAACCTTGTGAGAGGTTTCGGTTTGCCACCGACAAGTGCACCCATAGTGGAAGTGTGGATCGATCCCGTTGGGGTGTGATTCACCGGAGAATAAGGGAGGCCTTTTGTGGCGTTGGTGGTTTGATACCACCCCCTCTCCAAACGAGACGTACTCCATGTTGGGAGGAACTCGGTAAAATATCGTCGTCCCCGTGTGCCTCGGTTATCTTTATACCCGAGCTCTTATTTATGCACTTTACTTTGTGATAGCCTTCGCACTTGAAGTATATATCTTGCTATCACATAGTTGTTTGTCTTGCTTAGCATAAGTTGTTGGTGCACATAGGTGAACCCTAGATTGTCCTAGGTTTTGTGCTTAACAAAGTAAACGCTAGTTTAATTCCGTCTTTGTTGAGCCACTCTCGGAAAAGTTTTAATCGCCTATTCACCCCCCTCTAGGCGACATATGTATCCTTTCAACTGCCAACAGGGTTACCCTTGCACATGGTATAGGAGCTATCCCATAACCAAACTGACAAGACAAGCAGACAATGAGCATCTCAGCGATCTTTTTTATTTACTATATACATATATTTTTATTGAGGATGCTTCATAGATAGCTCACTATGGTGATGCTGCAAGTTTCCACCATGATTAGGCATGGCTTAGGCTAGCGGCCCAGGCGTTTATCTAACACAAAATACAGACTCCATGGACTTACAAGTTCCCTCTTTATTTCACACTGTTGACATCCATAGACAAAAGAGAACGATATCAACTGAGTACAAAGTACATGTGCAATGTTGAAAACGTTCCCGTGACAACACGGTTCTGCTAATTCCAACGTATACATGCAAGCATATACAACTTTGATGACACAATGGTTCAAGTCTATTAGGGGGAAGAAAATAAGGTGTGCCATCAAGTTTGTGAGAGCTTTACTAACTAGTTTTCACATAACAAAATAATTTTTAATTTTAAAGGTAGATGAAGCTTGAGAATTTGCTTGGAATAGCAAAAGCTACTAGGTAGATATGGTGGACACAAGTGGCAAAGGTTTTGGTTCAAAGGGATTGGAAACATGAGAAATATGCCTTCTCAAATCAGGTTTTTGGCTATCAAGGCTGGGTAGCAAGAAAGAGAGTTGAAAGAAACAAGCAAACATACAAGTAATAAAGCCAAACATGCAATCTTCCTTGAAGACACAAAAGATCTTAAATAGATAATACTAAGCTTATGAGCCAACAAGAAAGAAAACAAATGATACAAAATACCTATAAGCTTTTTTCTCTTTTTCTTTCAAACTTCAAAAAGTATTGCTACTGACCATAACTCGGTTTGCCAAAACTAATTTAGATCCACTTGATGATCCCAAAGTGATGCCAATACTGATCAACAAGATCCATCATATAATAGAGATTGCAAACTAAAATAAGAAGTGCAAAAAGTAAAAGATGACACTTCTCATTAATACTCCATAAAGGCACTCACACCAAAGGATACATAGATAATTAACTAAAGGAGAGATACTTCCACATGCAAACCAAACTATAAGATAACCTCTCTACCAAAGATATGAATCCACTAAAAAGGTAAAAGATAATGGTGGTGATACCGTGGCACTCCCCCAAGCTTGGAACAATCCAAGGGGATGCCAAACCTGATGATGAATTACTCCTTTGGTGGTGTTGGTGTTCTCTTGATAAGCTCCTCAATCAACTTCCTTAACTCCTCAATCTCAAAGGTTAGAGTATGAATCAACTCCGAGTTTTTCTCAATGCGGTTCATGATCATATCGGACCGAGAGTTCCAGTCCTTATTATTCTTTCCCCACTCTTCCTTAGTGTGTTCCTCCCCTGCATAGTTAGAATGAGGCATATCCCACATCGAGGGCAAGTTACCTTTGGGTACATGTTGAAATTAACGCTCATGTATAAGAGTGTGGAAGGGTTTCTTGGTACTTGGAGGATGTGACAGTGGAGAGAGGGTATGACGTCGAGATTTCCCTCCTGTGGGCATCTGTGATGTCCGCTTAAGCTTGATAGGGGTTGCCACCACTCCAATGCTTGCGACGATAGCGCAGGTGTCCAGTTGCTTGTCCTCCTCCTTGTCTCCTTCATATCCTACCAAAATCTCCTCCTCCTTGGGTTTGTGAGGATCGTCTTCCTCGGGCTTCTTGCCTTTGTCGTTGGCGGAAACCATGGTGTTCTAAACTTGAGAAGATTTCCTGACAGAAACAAATCAAAACGAAAACACGACGAGAACACAATGCACGAACCTCGGGGGACCCGGGGGGTTATATATTACGAAGTTTCTGTCACATTCCAAGATTTTCCAAATCTTGTAATGTGAAAATAAATGAATAAAATAAAACTTTGTTTGATTTTCAGGGCTAGAAGAAACATTTTGAATTTAATTGGAACTTCAAACCAATTTGAATCAAATAAATCCTAAAGGGATTTATAAGGATAAACATTTAATAAAGGAAAATAAAAATATCTGGAATTACTATTTTAGATCCTTTAAATAAAAAGATTTGGTTTTCAAAAGAAATACAAGTTGTATAGATAAAGATTATTTTATAAAGCCAAATTAAACCTTGGCCAAGCTTTTGAAATAAAACATTTTGTTTTGATAAAAGTAGTAAAGGTTTATTAAATAAATTAATAAGGATTTAATATCCAAGTTTTATAAATAAAAGTTTTTACTATTTTAATTAACCAACAAAACTTATTTATTTTAAGTTTTCCAAGTATTTTAAATTTTCAAATAAAACCTACTGATTTGGTTTTTGAAAATAATTAGATTTCAAATAAAGATTTAAATAAAACAAATCCTAATTTGATTTATTAACATTGGTCTATTTATTTAATTAATAATGGACCCTAAAATAAAATTATTATTTTGGTTTGGAATTTTGGTTTATGTTACTGAACAGAACCAAATTCATATTTGCAAAGTTTGTTGATTGTTTGAATTGATTTGAGTGTGATTTGTTTGTTTGGAATTTCAAAACAGAAAATAGTATTGGAAAAAGAAAAAGGTTTAAAACAGGAAAAAAAATAAGATTTGGACCTGACCCAACTGAGCCAGCCCAAGAAGCCCAGAACCAGCCCAGTTTTCCCTCCCCGAAGGAAACGATTCGCACTCAGCCTCTAACCCAAACAGACGCTGACTGGTGGACCTTCCTCTCACTCCTTTCCCACTGACCAGCAGACCCCACTTTTCCAGCTCGTCTCCTTCCTCGCGACGACCACGCCGGACGTTTCTGCCGTTGATGTCGCGGCTTGAATACGCATTGATTCCGCGCCTTAACCTCGCTGTGACTGCACGATATTAATCGCCAGCGTCTCCTCCTCCTTTCCCCTCACACGCCACTCCCTCTCTGTCCCGAGGCTGCCTCAATTTGAGCTCGCCCTCCCACTGCTCTGACGAGCTTCTCTTCCAATTCCGGCCAGCACTCGCCACCTCCTGCCTCCCCGACCAAGCTCACACCTTCACCACTCCCTGGCGCATCTGCATGTACCCTTCGTTCGACCGCGGCGCCCCAGAGCATCACCTTCGTCAAGCTCCGACCTCGCCGCCGTCTGTCTCGTCTCCGTCGAGCTCCCCCGGTAAGCCTCGACTGCCCCTCTACTTCTCGATCATGCGAGCATCTTCGACTTGGTCTTACGCACCTGACCATACCCTCGGTTGGCCTTCTCGTGACCTGTAGCGACGACTCCGACCACGACCAGGACCACCCGACGTTGTTCTCTATTCCGGCGAGCAATCGCAACTGTACCAGAGCACCCCCTTCCACGACAAGAACACGTTGAGCATCACCACGTCCTCGCGAATCTGGTGAGCATCCTCCCCTCTCTTCTAGCATCCTGTTTCACCAGCGCCGCCGACGACTGACCTCGCCGCCGCCAGCAGCCGTCGCTGCGTCGCCAGAGTTTGGTCAAGGCGCTAATAGCCGTAGGATCTGGATCGAACGAACTAAATAGATCATTTAAACGCCGAAGGGGTACGCTTTCTGAACCGTGCGATCTGTTAGATCCAACGCACCACGTTGCCGATCCGGCCGAACCGGTATCATCCAACCAGAACGCGCCGCGTGGCCAGGTTTCGTTTTAAAAACAGATTTGAATCTGTTATAGATTCAATTTTCAAACCTTTGTAACTTTTGATCCACACGTCCAAAAATTACAAACTTTATACCATTGAAATCAGTGGAACAAGCCCTAGACAACCATAGAATTTGTTTAGCAAATAGTATCTATTAGTTTGGTTGTTTTTGCAGAAACTTTTTTATGCTTGTTAAGACTAGTAAAATGATTCAAAAATATTTTTGAGTTTGAAACCTTGGCAAAATAGTTTATGGAGAACTTACTGACCCTAGGAACCAACCCTTGGTGTTGAAAATGATTTTGGTAAAGTTTAGGTTGGATTATTTGACTTAGCCATTTTCTAGCCAAATGAAATTATTGATTTTATTATGAAAATGTTTTTGTAAATAAAACTTTGGGAAAATGTTTTGGACCAAACCTACTGACCCAAAACACCAAGTTTTGCAAGGGCAACTCATTTGGTGAAAAACATAAAGTTTTGCTTTGATAAAAAATATTTTTCACCACATAAAATGATGATTGGATTTAAAAATGGTTTATGGACAAAACCCTTTTACAAATGACTTTGCCACTTTGGAAAATGACCAATTTGGAACTCACAAAGTTTGGAAGCCTAGTGGAGACCACCTTTGCAATTAGAACCATCTTTTACATGCTTACATGCATGACTTAGATCTTAGATCCCATAGTTTTATGTGTGTGAAGTGTTTGATTGATTATTTGGAATGCTAGTTGATATAGAATTTGCTTGATTGAATGTAGTGAAATTAGCAAAGTGTGAGACTAGCAAGATCAAGGAGTGAACCACCATTCCCTACCAAAAAGGCAAGTTACACTATCATCTAAAAGTCCTACTATTTTCATTATACTTAGTGGATTTTGAAACATGCATGGAAATACTTTTGTACTTATGCTATGCTAAAATCCTAATAGGATTCCCTATCCATTCCTTAGAGAAAACAGTGAAGTTGTTACATGCTTAGCCATGCTATATTTTGAAAAGAGATACATGTTGAGATTTTACAAAGGTTGAGAAAAGGACTTGTGTTTTACATAATAAAACAAGGACTCAATGAACCACCTAGGTGGAGGATACTTTAAGTTTTGGAGAGGGTGGCAACAAAAGGAACCATGTCTATGGGAATCACTTTGTGTTGTGCTCCAAAAGAAAACCACCTAGGAAACTTAGAGATTGAACATGTTTCTCCAATTGTGGCTTTCGTGTGCAACCACATGCTATTATGGCTCTGGCTTAGTCCACTACATTGGGAAGACCCATGCATTGTCTTGATTTCTTGGACATGGGGATCTGAATGCTTCATGGTGTCAAGACAAGCTAGCAATGGTGTATGGGAGGACCCTTTGGAAAGACTTCGTCACATTCTCAATCTGCCAGTACTCCATCTTGGTGAGTGCTAATCCAGTGGCCACTGGTGGCAAAAGGATGGGATTGTGACATGTGGGTAAAGTGTACTCCTTCTGCAGAAGATAATAAAAATCTAAGTACTTAGCCGTGTCCCCGGTTATGGACAATACTGAGCAACTAAAGTTTGAACTATGGGAGATCTCGACATTCTAATTTTTAAAAGAAAACTTTTAACGACTTGATGCACATGGGGTTACCAAGGAGCTCAAGAGACTTTGACAAAACTTGATGTACTTGGGGTTACCAAGGAACTCAAGAGATTTTGTTGTAAACATGAACACTTGGGGTTACCAAGGAACTCAAGAGATTTTGTTGAAAACATGAACACTTTGGGGTTACCAAGGAATTCATGAGGTTTTGATAAAACTTGTTGCACTTGGGGTTACCAAGTAGCTCAAGGAAATTTTGACAAGGACTTGAACACTTGAGTTTCTACCAAGGAGTTCAAGGAACTTGGAAAAAGAGATTTGACAAAGGACCAAAACTATTTTGAAAAGATAGGATAAATTATTGCTTTAAGCAAATGAGCCTAAAACTCTACTTAGCCAAATATGCATGTATTGATAGGATCCACTCATATTATACATAGTAGTGAAGCTTGCCAATACAATTAAAATGTATTGACCCTTGTGGCTGTAACTTGTAATGTTGCAGGTTTGATTGATTTTAGTGAAGATTGATTGATTAGGATTACAAAGTCTACAACCAACATCTGCCTATGGCACTTTGAAGATGAAGGACCCATGACTATAGTTATTCTGCTGCGATGTAATGTATAGCCAAATGAGCTATGTATGATGTAATAAAATTATGTTATTCCTGGTTATAAAGTTATGTTATGACCTTTGTTTCTTGATATTACATCTTAACTGTGGATGTTAGCTATTGATCCAGGGACTAGCATTGTAAACACAGGGGATACCACCTTATATTGTGTAAAGGTTGGGACACTCCCTCTACAGATGGTATCAGAGCATTGTGTTGCCTGTAGGATTTTGTAAACCTAGGATTGGACAAAAACCCTTAGGAAAATAGGAGTTGTATTTTGATCCAAAAACTTATTTACAAAAACACTTGTAAACTCTTGGGTTATCTCCCAACAAATACTTTTCTTTATTGCCTTTAAGTTAGGCTCGAAACTTTCAAAGATGCTCACAAAGGAGATATAAATCTGGATTGCAAAAGAGCATCAAGAAGAAAATAACCAACACATTTGAGTCTAACCCATTTCCTATGCATGGGGGTATCATGAGAAAATGAATTGTTGAAACAAAAAGCCACTAGCATAGGAAGACAAAACGAATGCAACTTCAAAGCTTTCAACATAAAACAGGGAAACTTAACATTATTGAGATGCATAAAACCGTGTTTACCTCTCTCATAATAACTTTCAGTAGCACTTTGAATAAAGTTGACAATATAATTGTCACTGGCAACAACTTTATCATCTGAATGAGCATACTTACAGTCACCAAAAAGAGGTCCAAGGTCATAAACCGGATCAATAGAAGCAAGTTGTTCCATCCTGAAATATTTATTAGGCAAGCTGTTTTCACAAGGAGCTTTAGCAAATTTGGAAAAGTTAAACTCATTAGAATCTCCATCAAACTTAGTTAAAACTTTATCCTTCTTACAATCTATAATAGCTCCACAAGTGTTCAAGAAAGGTCTACCAAAAAATGATAGGACAAGTTTTGCTAGCTGCTGAATTAAGCACTAGAAAATCAGCAGGATACTTAATCTTACCACAAAGAACCTCCACATCTCTTACAATACCAATAGGGCATATGGTTTCCTTATTTTCAAGGTGAATAACCACATCAATTTCCTAAAGCTCACAAGGACAAATCTCATGCATAATTTCCCTGTAAAGCTCATAAGGAATAACACTAGAACTAGCACCAATATCACACAAACCATAGTAGCAATGATCACCAATTTTAACAGAAAGCACAAGAACAGTAGCTTTTCTAGCCTTACTAGGATGAGAGATAATATTAGAAGCGTCTTCACAAAAGACAATATGCTCATCCTCTATATTTCTAGCGTCAAGATCTTTCACAATAGTTACCACAGGTTCAATATTTAATTGCTCATCAGGCTCCACAGTTTTCATTGTAACTTTATTATTTGCACTAATAATCATAGAATATTCCTTTGCCTTAGCTGGGAAAGGCATTTTCTCAACATAAGGTTCAGGCACAATATGATTAGTAGTACAAACTTCAGCACTTCTAACAGGAACATGACTAACAACATCTTTATAAGGAGCATGGTACTTATTCCACTTCTTTTGGGGAATTTCTATGTAAGAGGAAAATGCCTTAAAACGGTTGGCAATACTTTGGGAATCAAGACCAAACTAATTTCTAATATCACGAAAGTCATCAGTTTCCATAAAAGATTTAATGCATTCATAATCATAGTTTATACCTGACTTTCTTCCTTTGTCATTTTCCAAAGCTTCAGTGTTTTCTTGAATACGGTATAAGAGATCCCATTTAGCTTCTTCCTTCATACATGTGAATGATCCAGCACAAGAAGCATCTATTAAATCTTTATCATGAAGAGAAAGCCTGGCATAAAAGTTATTGATAATAATATTGTTAGGGAGTTCATGAATAGGACATTTAAGCATTAGTAACTTTAGTCTCCCCCAATCTTGAGCTGTACTTTCTCCATCACGAGGCCAAAAGTTATATATCAGATTTCTATCCTTATGAATCTCACTGGGAGGATAAAATTTAGAATAAAAGAGAGATGTCATTTCCTCCCATTCCATGGATTGTCCATTCTTCAGCAGCTTATAGCATTCTTCAGCTCTTCCTTTCAAGGATATGGAGAGTAACTTCTTATTCACCTATTTAGTTGTGATACTTGCACACTTAAACAACCCGCATAATTCATGGATAAAAAGCAAATGATCACCAGGATGGACAATTCCATTCCCTAAATAATAATTATCCATAACACGATCAACAATACTTGTAGGTATATTAAAAGGATCTATCTCAACAGGTGGTGGTTCATCTACTACCCTAGCAGTGGTATTAGTTTTCCCAAACAGAAAACCAAGTGGGTTATCCATATTGGAAACAAAGTAACAAGCAGTAACAAAAGAAATACTCACAATAGAGGTTTCCTTTACCAGTTCCACTCTTTAATAGCGCTTCACCCCCGGCAACGACGCTAGAAAATAGTCTTGATGACCCACAAGTATAGGGGGTGTATCGTAGTACTTTCGATAAATAGGAGTGTCGATCCCAACGAGGAGCAGAAGGTGTTGACTAGTGGTATGGAGCAGGAACTCTTTGCAAATACTTAGCAAACAGATTTTTAGTGGTTTTCTGATAAAGCAACAAAACAAAGTGCAAGTAATAAATAACAAACGCAGCAAGTGGCCCAATCCTCTCTTAGCAAAGGACAAGCCGGTGGAAATACTTATAAGGACCAAACGTTCTCGAGGACACATGGGAATTCTGTCAAGTGCTTCCGCTTCATATAGCTGAGTACTCTTCTTTGGTGTTGTAAGTGTTGTGTGGGTGAACCTATGCTAATGTACCGACCTTATTTGTACTAATACATACTTGTGATTAAACCCCCTGCAAACATCCGTAACTACAGGAAAGTAATTAAAATATAAACCTAACCATAGCCTTAAACTCTGAGATCCTACACTCCCTTGTGCAAAGGTGTCCTAACGGGGGTTCAGGTTTCTGTCACTCCGGCAACCCCACAATTAGTATCCAAATACACAATACATTCCCCTAGGCCCATAAATGGTGAAGTATCATGTAGTCGACGTTCACATGACACCACTAGAAGAATAGCACCACAACTTAAATACTAAACCATTGAATAATAACTCAACACAAATCCACTAATAACAACATGACTTCTCCCATGTCCTCAAGAACTAAACGAACTACTCACGAGACATCATATGGATCAAGATCAAAGATGATATGATAATGGATAACAATCTGAACATAAACAATAATCCAATGGTTCCACTCACAAGCATCAACTACAATAGTAATTAACACAGGAAAAGTTCCCCCTAAGAACTAAAGCAATATCCAACACAATTGTTACAGTGGGACGGAGTGGTGGTGATGGTCCTGGTGGAGATGATGGTGTGGATGATGATGATGATCCCAATGAATCCTAGCTTGACGATGGTGTTGATGGCGACGATCTCCCGTCTCCGGGAAGGAATTCCCCCGTCAGAAATCTGTCTGCCGGAGAGATCTTTCTCTATTGGTGTTTTCCGCCCCGCAGAGGCGGCGGAAATCTATCTGTGGTCGCCCCCTAGCCTTAGGGTTCCATAGGGAAGATATAGGCGAAGGGGCGGAGTCAGGAGCCGGGCAGGTGGGCCACACTTGCCATAGGCGCGGCCCAAGGTGGGCCCGCGCCTAGGGGGGTGTGGGCCCCCTGCGACCCTTCTTCGTCCCTCCTTCTGGCTTCCTCTGTCTTCTAGAAAAATATAATTTTCCCATATTTGTCTGGTATTTTTCTGATCTTCACGAAATTGCATCAAAACGCCTTCTTTTCCATCAGAATCCAGACTCCGGTAGTCCATCCTCCAAGAATCATCCAACATGCATAAACAGATGAAAAGCCATAAGTAATACCTCATAATAAGACAAATATCAATGAATAGAGGTAGATTATGATATAGAATGGTGATGCAAATTGGGTGTATCATTCGCAAGGTACTGTTATTCATTTCACTTGTTCATACCGTTGCACTGACCCACTGCCATCTCAATCCCATGCTTGCTCGAAGCACCCTGAGTTGTTGAAAAGCTCATACCAAACTATGCTTAGATGAAGACCATCTACATGCCTGAATTTGTTGATAAACGACAACTCTGGGATCAGAAGCTTCTGATCAGGGCTATCGACTTCTTTACGAACAACAGTGATTAGCGTAGAGCCAATGCTAAGATGGCAGTGCTTGACAGGAGGGTCTGGCTTAGGACGTGGCTACGTTGGCGCTTTGATTAATGCTACTTATTTGACATTCATCTGCAGTCGATGGTGGTCATGATCTGATGCTTGAGGGCATATATATTTTGGGAGGTGGTCTGGTATCCCTCAATTGGCTAGCTTACTGATAAAAATTGATCCATGGGTATGTAATATTGTGGAATAATGTGAGGTGATATATATTAACCCCTTTAATGGCGAACTTCTGAAGCATCAGTAGATAGTGGTGTATCACTCCAAGGAGTAACTGCTACTCCTCAAACGCTTTATATTTTGGAATAGAGGGAGTAGTTCGGAAGATGCTGCTACTACTACCCTCTTATGATGAACCGACTAATTGAACTACTTTCTATATTGTCTGATGAGTGCTAGGTAATATCACAACTCTAAAGAAAGAGGTTACCACAACGGCTAGCATCTCGCAACCAAACAGTCAGCACCCACATATGCATATGTCTTGGTTGATCTGGAGAAATGTAGTCAACCAAACACCGGTGTGTCGTTTCTCTCTTCATTTAAAAAAAGATCTTATAGACAACCAAAAATATGGAGAACATGGTCTAGTCATAAATTCAACGGAAATTACCACCTGGAACCATGTGCCAGGAGCTCCAAAATAGCGATTTCCTATAGAAACTGCTCGTTGACGCCCGAGCGTTTTCTAGTACCGTTTCGCTAAGAAAATCCGTAGGGCTTGGTCCTTTTATGTTTCTTCTCCACGGAGCAGTTTTGGCTAAAGGAGCTTCCGCTTCCTTTTCGTTTATATGGAACATACGAAATGATCGTATCTTCAAGAAAGCCAAAACTAGTTCTTTTATGCAGGTTATCCCGCATGCTACTCACTGTATCCGTAGTGGTCCTTCCTCTAACCCATGGAGAAGCAGTTGGAGTCGATGGCACGGTATTTAAACAGCTAGTGTAACTGGTGTTTTGATTATAGGATAACATGTTGATGCAGAGCCATTTTGTGTTTTTTTTCTTTAGATGATTGATACATGTCTACATGTCTCAACCCTATGATATAATCTGTTATGAAACGAATGGCTTTAATAATAAATCAATAAAAGGGTGGTATACATCTACGAGACGCAGAAATCGGAGCCAAGTCTCTATTTCGGGAAAGAAAAGTAGCACTGCAAGGAAAAAAATAGTACTGCAACTAATACAAGACAAGACGACGCATAGAATAGAGCGGAGGCACTATTGCACACTACTAAAATCACTTCACATTTTGGAGCGTTCATCAAATTCGTTCTGAATATTCAGGTCTCTGTCCGGACTCCAAAAGTCTATCCAAAGTTACACCATGTTTTCTTCCATGGCAGTTAGTTCACCGGTAGAGTAGCGGCACCGTTGCGCAGTACTAAAACCATTTTGCATTTTGGAACGTAGTACTAGATCAAATTTACTCTGAGGGCTTGTTTGATTTATAGGAATTGCATAGGAATTGTGTAGGATTTGAATCCTATGGGAATTTTTCCTATGTTAGTGTTTGATTCATAAGAACGTATCCTATAGGAATTAATCCTATAGAAATCTTGTAGTGCAATTTCTATAGGAAAACAACATTAGGTCACACCTCATGGAAAAATTCCTTTGCCACATCAAACAAGATCCCTCTTCTTATAGGATTCACATTGGCATGACATATCAATCCTATGGTTTTCCTATTCCTATACTTTTTCTATCCTATGAATCAAACAAGCCCTGAATATTCATGTCTTTGTCTTGCTCCAAAAATCTGCCCAAAATTTACACAGGTTTAATTTCTGACGCCTAGTACAAGCTACGAGTAGCTTACTCAATAAAATGGCTCGCCACGCCGCCAACTCCATCTTTCTGTCGTCTCAAAAGTAGCGCGAAGAAGAGCTAGTAGAATAACAGCGTCAGGTTTGAATAGCGTGAGACGACCGTTTCCCACGTGTCACTTTCCAAACCCAACCTCCACACGCACGCGCTCTCTAGTCGTCTACCTATACATACATACCTGGACCAAGCAGCTCATCTCACACTCTCTGCTCCCCTACATCTCCTCGACCTCGAGCTCACAGCGACCCAGCTCGGCAGCTCCTGACTCCGGCGCTCAATGGCGGACCGCGTCCACCCCGCGCCGCTGCTTCCACTCTCCACCCCACCCGCCCCTCTACCGGACGACAGCCCCGGCGCGTCCGCGGAGACCGCGCCGCTGCGGCGCCCAACGACGACATACACACCGCCGCCGCCGCCGCCAGCGGGCGCGTCGTACATCGTGCACGTGCCCAAGGACCAGGTGCTCCGCGTCCCGCCCCCGGACCGCGAGCGCAGGTACCGCAAGCTCGCCGCGCGCCCGGCGCGGCGCCGCCTCCTCCGCCGCGCCTGCTGCGGCGCGTGCTGCGCGTTCCTCCTCCTGCTCGTCCTCGCCGTTGCGTTCGTCGGCGCGGTATACCTCGTCTTCCGCCCCAGGGCGCCCTCCTTCTCCGTCGCCTCCCTCTCCATCGACGCCCGCGGCCTCCTCCTCGGCGACGCCACTTTACCCGTGCGGATCGACGCCGACGTGCGCGCGGACAACGGGGCGAACCGTAAGACGGGCGTCGACTACCGCGGCGGCGGGCAGGTCACCGTGTCCTACTCCAGCGTCGAACTTGCGAGGGGCCGGTGGCCGGCCTTCTACCAGGCGCCGCGGAACGTGACCGTGGTGTCTATGCCGCTGACGGGCCAGGAGAACGGCGGCGTGGCGCTGCTCACGGATCAGCAGAGGGTGAGGCTGGAGGCGGAGGCCGCGGCGGGCGCCGTGCCGCTGACGGTGGAGGCACGGGTGCCGGTGCGGGTGAGGCTCGGGAAGGTGCTGCGGACCTGGACGGTGGACGTGTGGGCGCGCTGCGAGGTCACGGTGGACAAGCTGGCCGGCCAGGCGGCGGCGGCCAACAAGGGGTGCACGGTCAAGGTCAAGCCGCTCTGGTGGTGGTGGTGATATATACTGGCTCCATGGCTGGCGATCGATCGCCTATTCGCCGGCGCGGCATAACGCCATGCGCCGAGGTTGATTGATCGATCATTTCCTACGTACTCGTAAAGGTAAAGTGAATTAGTTCGTGTGATCTGGAGACACTTTTTGGGGGAGATGCGTGTAAATATAATTGGAATTGTTCACGAGACAATTAGCTATCTCAGAAGAGCATTCTGATCAGCTGCAGATGTTGGTGACCTCTGAAATTTTGCAGTCTTGCAGAGCACGATCTGCTCTGCATAGAAAAATACATTACGGTACTAGAATAAAATCTGACCGTATGTTGCTCTGACAGGAACTCAGGGCTTCTTGAAACTTTTAATACTTCCTCCTCTTAAAAATGACGTCTCATATTTATAAAATTTAAATATATCTAAACACTATTTAATATATAGATTCATTTAAATTTTAACAAACTTGCAACATACTTTTTAGAACGAAGGGAATACTTTATTAGTAGTGCATGACAAAACGGCTAAAACCTCAGCAGCAACGACACGGAAAACTGATTACTCTATACATATTGTCGCGTTGGTGGAAAATAGTGAATCCGGCCAAGTTTGGTGGTATGCGAAAAGTAATAAAACGTTGTTGTTAACCATGGCCTCGTATGCTCCTTTCGTTCTAAATATAAGATGTTTTAGATTTATAAATAAAATATATCTAGATTTTCTTTAGTATATGGATTTAATCCAAACCTAAGTAAATCTATATTTAAAAAAAATCTAAATACATTTGCTTCATAAAATTAAAACATCTTAGATTTTAAAACGGAAGAACTATAAGTATCATTGTCATCATCCATCCGCTGGTTTCAAGTCGAAATAAACTCAACGCGTCGTAGGGTTGCAGCTGTATAGGTACATGCCAATCCAGAATTTGTGGCCAATGCAGCAGCTCTTACTTATTAATGATGGAAGAAAAATACACGCTCGATCGACCTCAATATAAAACGATGCGTTAGTCAATAATAACCGAAGTTAAGCCTTTTTAAAATTTGCAGCCGCGTCTGACCAAGCTAGCTAGTCGAGTGCGTGCGGTCACCTTCGCTTACAACACACGTTCAACATTTATCATATTGGTGAGGACATAGTCCATTGTCATACCGGAGTAGTATTTACTTAACAATTTACCGCATCTCATCGGGGTCAGCTCAATCCAATGTCAAATTGCTGCCTCGTTGTCGTTGAGCAGGTAGATACTGACGCTCCCGCTTGGTGATTTTTCTTAGACCATGGGACAGATATTTTCTTTCAGAACCATAGAGATTGGTAGGCCGTATGGAAGTCAACCTAGCCCGAGGAGCAAAAAAGACTACTTGGATTTCTGGCGAAGCACTCCCGGCCAAGCCCCTGGAAACTGCCTATTCGGCCGTTTTTAAGCAAAAATCAGGCGAGGAAGATGGCACGAGCTCGCGCACTGCGGTGAAAATGCAGCGGAAGGATTTTGGTCTCCGTTCACGAAAAATCGCCCCCCTATTCAGGAGCGCCAGTGCCATTATCAAATTGAAATCCACCATCTCCCAACCCCCCCCCCCCCACCCACCCCCACACCCCCGCGTCACCCTCTTCCTCGACCTCTATGCTAAATCCTAGGACTGTAAGATACCTCTAACACTTGATGATGTACCTTAGATTTGTAAGCATGTTCGTGATTCCCTGGCCATAGGTTGTTCGTAGGACATGTGCAATTGATTCATGTTTAGTGTTGTAGGATTTCATATTCAGGTTGATGCTTAGCAATGTAGGATTTTAGTACAACGTGTATTGGAGTATTATTGTCGAGCGCGGTCACCTTCATTTACAACGTTTAACATTTATCAATTATCATATTGGTAGCTACATAGTCCAGTGGCATATTGGAGTATTTACTTAACAATTTATCCAATCTCATCGGGATTAGCTCATCCCAATGTCAATTTGTCAAGTTGCTGCCTCTGTCCCTCGCTGTCGTCGAGAAGGTAGATAATGACGACGATGGCTCGCTAGGATTGCCATTTCGGTCATTTTTAGCGATCCATCATCACCACAACCAAAATCAAGAACGTCGCTTCCTCGTAGATGCAGTCGAGGGAGATAGCGCGAGCTCGCGTGCTACGACGACAATGCAGCGAGAGGATTTCGGTCACGACCCGTGAAAAAGGTCCCCCTATTTACGAGTGCCATCGTCACCGTCAAATCAAAATCCACCCCCTCGAGCTCCCCCGCACTTCGAAATCAATGGCCATGGTGGGAGCTTTTATATATGAGGTTGCACCTATGTGCACGACTGTCGGCGCTTCACCTGCCGACACCACCCTCTGTCCCAACCTCTGTGGTGGCTGATGTGTCGCTAGTGGTCCTCCTAGGTTCTCCATCCAACATAAATATGGTGGTCCTATTGGGTTATCTCTCCGGCACGGCAATGCTTTTCTTGTCGGGTTCTCGCTCCAGCATGGCAATTGTTGTCGGCGCCTTTCTACCGGCGTCACCCCCAATCGTTGTTCGCACGTTTCTACCGGCGTAACACCTTTCCTGACCACTGTGCTAAATCCTAAGGTTGTAAGATACCTCTAACCATTGACGTTGTAGCTTAGGTCTGTAAACATGTTCATGATTCCATGGACATAGGTTGTTTGTATGACATGTGCAATTGCCTCATGCTTAGCATTGTAGGATTTCATATTGAGGTTGATGATTAGCGATGTAGGATTTTAGTACAATGTGTATGGTTGTACATGTATCATGCATGCTTAGCGGTGTACGATTTCAAGTTCATTCTTACGGCTTAATGCACTATAGGAAATCATGACATTTGGCTCCCCCGACCTGTCTTCTTCTTCGAAGAATAAAATAAAATTAAGCCGAATGGAGCATAACAATATTACCAACGATCCAGCTATGTATGCCCGCGGACCTTCAATGGTATGGAAACCTGCATTGTCACAGTTCATCCTGAATATGATTGTCAAGATCGTGATAAGCGGGGTAAGTTGTAGCGGGTTCAGAGAAGCCGACATAAAGAAAATTGGCAATGATGTTCTTGACTTCACTAGGATCATAGTGAACAATTTTTACCTGTACAACCACCTCAGGAAGTGGAACCAGATACTTGAACTTAGAATGGTTCAAGGCATCAGATGGTGTCCGGAGATCACATCCTTCATGTTCAAATATGAGGACAAGTTGATGCACTATCTCGTGGTAAGTTAGCAAGGCACCGCTATTTGTTTCACTCGTTCCTAGCACTGCACTATCCCACTATCAACTCAATCTCAGGCCTGCCCTAAGCACGCTGAGGTGTTGAACAAGCTCATATCGAACTATGCTCAGATTAAGACCATCTTCATGCCCAAGTTTGTTGATAAACACCAGTTCTAAGATCCAAAGCTGATGATCAGGGCTATGAACTTTCTTGTGAACAATAATGATGAAGGATAAGGCCTATACTAAGATGTATGTGCTTGTCAGGAGGGCATGACTTAGGACATGGCTACGCTGAAACTTTGATTAGTGCTACCGATTTGGCATTTATATATTGTTAATGGTGGTTATGATCTGTTGTTTGAGGTCACATATATTTTATAAGGTGGCCCAATATCCATCCATTAGCTAGGTTGACCGATAAAAAATGATTCATGGTATATAATATTGTGGGAGCCGCTAAGATGGTACTATATATTAACCTCTTTGCTGGTGAACTTGTGATGCATCACTTTAACGGGTAACTGTTAGTTCGGAAGGTGCCGCTACTACGCTCTTATGATGAATTGATTAACTTAAGAATTTTCCATATTGTGTGATGAGTTATGGGTAAGCTCACGCTCTCATGAAAGAATTTAGCACAATAGCTCTCATAGAAGAGTTTACCACAATAGTTATCACCTTGCAATCAACAGTCACCACCTACATCTGTCTTGTCTTGGTTGCCATGGAAAAATACAGCCAACCAAACATCGGATATGTCTCATTTGAGAAAGGAGCTTTGCGTGCAAAAAAAAAAGAATATGGTCGAGACGTAATTTCAACGGAGCATGCTCGACAATCATGTTCCAGGAAGTTCCCCCGATTCACAGGGCCAGAGGAGCTGCTCGATTTAGTTGGGCCGGAAAAATTGTTTACACCTGGGCCGGAGGGTAGGCAGATATTTTTGCTATTTACACTCTCTTTTTTTGAAACGAGCAGTCGATCATGTGTGGTTGAACAGCACCGATGGCGCCGTCCACACATGGCACGGCACCATTGCCGTGTGCCGTGACACGACGAACCTCTGTTTCTTTCTACTGCGGTGGCGGCCTCACGGCTCTCGCTCCGCCTTCGCCATGTACGCACTGGCGCCGCCGCCTCGCGCCCCCACCGGATCGCCCGCCGCGGCGCCGTCCCCTGTTCAACACGTCATCCACCGCCTCCACCGCGGGACCAGCCGCCGCCGAGGCGCTGACCTGCGCTGCCGCCGGCGCCTCCTCACCGCGCGGGGCGAGCAGCCGGCTCCGGATGATGACGACGAGGAGGAGGAGGCGGAGCCGGCTGGGTTCGACGCGGCGGTGGCGCTGTTCAACGGCGGGGAGTACCACGCGTGCCACGACGTGGTGGAGGAGCTCTGGTACAGCGCCGAGGACCCCGCGCGGACGCTCCTCCACGGCGTCCTCCAGTGCGCCGTGGGCTTCCACCACCTCTTCAACCAGAACCACCGCGGCGCCATGATGGAGCTCGGGGAAGGCCTCTGCAAGCTCCGCCGCCTGCGCCTCGAGGACGACGAAGACGACGGCGACCTAGGCCCCTTCTCTCGATTCCGGGACGAGGTCGCCGCCGTGCTCAGCTTCCTGTACCGCACCCAGAAGGAGCTCGCCGCATGTACGCCACACCCATCCACCATGAACTTAACCTTAAGACTTCACTTAACCCATTTCCACTTCTGATCGAACCTATTCCATCTCCATGGTATGCGTCCTGAATGTTTCCGATTGTCTCAGGCACCGACGAGCTGTGCCTGGCCATGGACGGCTCCGCGACCTCGTACCAGCTGCTGGGCGACTTCGCCGCCGGTCAGGAGCTGTACCGGCTGGGAGCCGACGCGGACGGCGTACCGAGCATAATCTTCTCCGGCCCGCGGGACGCCGCGGTGCTCGTTCCTCCGTCCACGGTGAAACTTCCGGCGCTGCGTGCCACGGAGCAGCATCTCGTGGCGCTGCAGAGCGCGCACGAATACTCGTAGCAAATTCACTCGACGACAACATGTAAACAAATCAGTCCGACGAAGATTGTGTGTAGACAAATTCGATTATGTCTAGAAGTATTTTCTTCCGAATGGAGTAGATAGCGCCACGTCACCTCAAAGAAAAGAGAGTCACCGCTTCTGCAATCCCGCCACGATCCATGTCAGTTTCCACCGAACTCTATATTCGAATATATGACCTGAAAACTCCGCCGTGCCTCCATATTGAGTAGTACCTCAAGTCATCAAGCACCACGCGAAGATTGTGTAACATCGGCGGCATAATTCATTTTATACAAAGGAAAAAGTCCAATTCCAACCCTGAACTTTTGTAGAGGTTCGAACCCTCAAGTCAAAATCTTCGGTCCGTTTGCACCATGAATTGTTGAATCCCGATTTAAATTGAACCCGGAAACTTTTCGGCACGCCAGAAAAGCAACCCCATCCGGATTTCAAGATGGCAACGGGGCCGGGTATGGCTCCACCGTACCCGCCCCGATCCCTGCAAATCCCCGTACCCGTGAATCCCCGGTAGACTATCGGGTGGAGACGCCCCGTGCCGCCAACAACGGTACCGATACCACGGGACTCCACGGGATCGCCCAACGTGGCGAAATGATCTGGAGGACACCAAACGGTCTTGAGCGGCAGATCGAGAATCCACGACGTGGGCGACAAGGAGATGCAGGGGACGCCCACGACGAGGAGATGCAGGGGACGTGTGCGACTAGCTCCTCCTTGCATCGGCGGCTGCCGATGTGAATCCTAAGTGGAGGAAGGAGGGGTTAGGTGCCGGTGATGGTGCCGAAGTGGCCAGGAGGTTGGCGATGGCGAATTGGCGAATTGGCGGCGGCGGCTCGTGCGGGATGGGAGTGGAGAGAGGAGGGGAAAATAATGGTGGTTGGTGGGCCGATGGTGGACTATTCTGCTAAGGTTTTATTAGACTGACAAGTGGGGTTTGGTATCCATCGAGCCTCCACGGAGGAAATTTCCGCCCCATACCCGCCCCGCCAGCTTATCGGGTACCCACCCCGCTATCCCCATGGGGCCAATCTGTTCCCCATCCCCGGTTCTTGGCGGGTATATGCCCGCGGGTACCCGGCTCCACGGGAAAAATTGTCATCTTGATCCGGATTATAGGGTACTCTCATTGTTAGTGGGACCCACATGACATATTCATCAGCTTCCACCAGTTCATTTTGTTTGTATCGTTCTAGCTCTAGATCTTACCGGTAGTAGCTACTAGGATTCGATCTATTGTATCTAAGAGAGAGAGAGAGAGAGCAGAGAGATCGGAGAGGGAGGGAGACTAACTGCGCCTTGGATCGATGAGCACGAGCCAGAGGGGATACCGGAGCTGGTGCTAGTGGCCATGGGAAAAAGGGCGACGGCGTGGGTGTGTGGTGAGAGTGGCGGCGACGGAGCTTCCCGTCGGCACAACGCTAGCCTAGATCGGATGGGCGTGTCGGTGGGGCAGCTAGGACACGACTAACCTCGTAAGGCGTGCCTCCAGCCCTCACCTCTCTTTATAGCGCTGCGACAGGGGCCCACCAACCAAAGGAGGTTGGGCGCCCCCGATCAGGACGCGGATGAGGGATTTCGTTCGAGTCGTTGGACTCGTGCGGGAGAGATCAACCTAACATTCTCCCCCTTGATCTCGACTTTTATTTTAACTTTATACTTCATACTTTACTCGTTTCATCACGGATTAGTACATAGAGCATGTTTCATCGTTACAGCTCAATTGCCGATAGAATCAGACAGCCACTACACATTTTTCTATTTTGAAACAAATCCTATTACTTTTTGGGCCTCTGTAGTCTAGGAATCATAGGTTTTCCATTAATCCCATGCCGGCTAAGTGTTCCTTGAACACATTAGGTGGTAAGCCTTTTGTTAGCGGATCCGCAAGCATATCCTTTGTCCTTATATGCTCGAGACTTATAGTTTGATCCTGGACTTTATCCTTTACGACATAATACTTTATATCTATTGACTCTGTAGCGTTACTCGACTTGTTGTTGTGAGCATAGAATACTATAGGCTCGTTGTCACGGTACATCTTTAGTGGCCTACTAATGCGGTCTGCCACTCTCAAGTCGGGTAGAAATTTCTTTAACCATAATGCCTGCCCCATGGCCTCATAACATGCTATAAATTCTGCATACATCATAGATGATGCAACTATTGACTGTTTGGCGCTTCTCCATGAAATAGCACCTCCTGCGAGGGTAAAGACATATCCCGTCGTGGACTTTTTATCATCTTTATCTTCCGCAAAATATGCATCTGAATACCCTCTTATTTTTAGGGAATCGGATCTTTTATATGTTAGCATGAGGCCTTTTGTGCCTTGCATATAACGCAAAGCTTTCTTTACCATTTTCTAGTGCTCTATGTCTGGATTCTCTTGATATCTACCGAGTACTCCGGTGATAAAAGCTAAGTCAGGGCGAGTGCACACTTGTGCATACTGTAAGCTTACAACGGCCGAAGCATATGGTACTGACTTCATTTGATCGATCTCATATTGGTTCTTTGAACATTGAAATTTTCCAAAACTGTCGCCCTTAACTATGGGAGCAGGTGTGGCATTACTCGCATGCATATTGTATTTCTTTAGAATCTTTTCACAATATGCCTTCTGCGATAGTCCTAACACTCTATTCTTTCTATCTCGGTGAATTTCTATGCCCAAAACATAAGAAGCTTCACCAAGATCTTTCATATCAAAATTTGAGGACAAGAACTTCTTTGTTTCTAGTAGTAGACTGACATCGCTGCTAGCAAGCAAGATATCATCCACATACAGAATTAGGAAAATGTATTTCCCATTTTTAAACTTTGCATAAATGCAGTTGTCCTCAACATTCTCTTTAAATCCAAATCTTTTGATTGTATCATTGAACTTTAAATACCACTGTCTAGAGGATTGCTTTAACCCATAAATGGATTTCTTTAGACGACATCCCATATGTTCCTTCCCCTCCATGAAAAAACCCTTGGGTTGTTTCATGTAAATAATATTTTCTAAATCTCCATTTAGAAATATCGTCTTTACATCCATATGATGCAACTTTAAATCAAAATGTGCAACTAGTGCCATTATGATTCTGAAGGAATCCTTACATGAGACTGGAGAAAATTTTTCATTGTAATATACCCCTTCTCTTTGCGTAAAGCCTTTTGCCACAAGTCTTGCTTTTTTACTTTTCTACATTCCCATTGGAGTCATACTTTGTTTTGTAGACCCATTTACAACCTATTGTTTTGGCTCCTTTAGAAATTTCCTCTAAGTCCTAAACATTGTTTGAACTCATCGATTTCATTTCATCTTCCATTGCCTTCACCCACTTGGCTGAGTGAGGGCTTCTCATGGATTCTTCATATGAGGTGGGATCACCCTCCATATGAACCGTTTCTGTGTTATAAACTTTGTAAATTTCTTTAGAAATGGCTGGTCTTCTTTCTCTTTTAGACCTTCTAAGTTCGTCAGACTCTTGCTCATTGCGTGCCTCAAGTTCTGGCACATTTTCTGTGTGTGGTTGTTCCGGCTCCCTTTTGTGCTCAATAGTGGGTTCAGGCGGCTCCTGATAGACAGGTTCCGAACCTTCTCCCATTGTTGTCACATGTGGAGTCACGACAGGTGCCTGCACCACAACCTCAGGGGTTGTCGATGGTGGCACAACAAGTAGCGTTAAAAATGGCTCCTAAGTCATCGGATTAGGTGCATGCACTCTCTTCTCCTCAAGATCGATTTTTCAAGCTACCATGCTCCCCCTCATCAATTCGTCCTCCAATAAGACTGCATGTCTCGTTTTTACAAACTTTGTGTATTTGTCAGGACAGTAGAAACGATAACCTTTTGATCTATCGGGATAGCCAATGAAGTGGCAAGTCACTGTTTTGGGGTCTAACTTTGCAATATTTGGATTAAAAACTTTTTCCTCAGCTGGGCTCCCCCAGACTCTCAAGTGGCGCAGAGAGGGAACTCTGCCTGTCCACAACTCATACGTTGTTTTGGGCACCGACTTGCTTGGTACTATGTTGAGAATGTGTTGCCTGTCAAAACCCACCGACGAGCAGCGACGAGCAACACGAAGAGCCGGGAGGCTCCCAGGACTGCTGGTGGGCCCTGGTCCCTCGGGCAACGGCCCGCAAAACTCCGGCACACGTCCTGGCTTGGTTCGAGGGCGTGCCACCTGACCTATACCTGGTCAGGAAGGTGATGGATTGCTTCAATCAATTTCCTGCATGGCAAACAAGTATACGTAAAATTCAAGCCGTGACCGGCTCCCAGGTTCCCCTGTGAATCGGCTCCTAGAGCCGATTATCCCATGGTTCTGCTTTAGATCTATGATAACATGGGGCTTTGCTTCATCAATATAAGTTAAATCAATCTACGACAATTTAACGTTTTCACCACGTAATTGGAACGTCCTGCACGTGATTGAGCCTGGTAGATACAAAAGATGATAGAAAACTAACCCTAGAGGAGGCCTAACAATCGACGTAAAATCAATTACCGGAACAACTCCTCTCGAACTAGCAAACCATATCCTTACGTACTACTGGATCCTTCAACCCGTTTACAAGGCCTGACTACGTGGATATCAAACTAAACCTTGGAGAACAAGGCATAACTATAATAGATCGAAACAACTGAATAAAGATCAAGCAAGATGCTACCCTTACACCCGGGAAAAGGTGCAAAGGTAGCGAGGTAACTAGAGGTAGCATAACTTAACAATCATAGCGAAAAGTACCGATGCTAACCTAAACAAATCTCGATAATAGTATTACTCGCCATCAACAAGGCTTCAAGACGAGTAACACGGATAACGATAGCGATATCGCCTAGATCGCAAGATGCGATCTAGGCAGCATGACACTTACCCGAAAGAAACCCTAGAAACAAGGGGTGGCGATGCGCCGAGATTGTGTTTGTTGTGAACGTGATTGTCCTCCTTTTTCGATAATCCTAGGTACATATTTATAGTCCGGAGACTTTCTATCTTTGGAATAACTCTACAACTCTATCTTTACCTAAACTGAAACGGAACCTACTACGATACACAGATACACGGGCAATTTAGCCCAAATCCACGCACAAGGCCGATCCAACAACACGTCGCATATACGTATCTTTCAAGCCCATCTTGATTACGGCCCATCTCCTCCTTTGGCCAAAATATGGCGATAACACATGCCCCCCTGGTTTTGGCAATAATAATTCCAAAACCACTCTGCTGATGTTTTTTCTTTCCCCCTTTTTTCTTCACATCGGGTTACGCGTTGCAGAGCAGAATCGTCACGCCACCCCTTCATCATGATGCCCTGTCTTCTCAACTCCTTCGCAGTGCATGATTTGACGATTTTGGCAGCACATTCTGGGAAACCGCTATGGCATTGAACCGCCTCCACTATTCTCCTTATTTAAATTCATCTGAGCAGTTTGCAGTCCTCATCTTCCTCCAGCAGCCAAAAAACCCTGTTCCTCCGCCGAAAAAACCCTCTTCCTCCTCCATGGCCTCCTCTTCTTCCGCCCGTTCCTCCCAGTATTCCAACACCATCAGCGACCGGGAGCCGACGCCGGAGCACTACCAATGGCAAGATGAGACTCTCGCCCCACAATGGTGGGACGAGAGGGATTGGGATTTCGCCGCTTGGTCGGAGGACGACGCGCCCCTGACTGACGGCGAGGAGGGTCTGCAGTTCCTCGTCGACGGGGAACTGGAGGCGAAGAGCAGCGACGACGCCTGGTCCTGGGACGGCGTCGAATCCTCCGACGAGGAGGAGGAATCGGAGGAGGAGGACACCTCCTCCGATGAGTATCCACTGTAAATAATCGTCTTTTGAATGAACGAAGATTACTTTTCCAACTCGAAGATTGCTTTTCTGACCCAATTTCGCCGATAGTCAAAATAGGTCGATGCTCCAGAAGCCGATAGCACTGTATCGGCTTTCACCACATTGCGCTCATACAGTCAAACAAGTCAAATCTCAAAGAGCCGATGGCAACATATCGGCTTTCCCAAAAAACGTTGACAAGGTCAAAACTTGGTCGCATACTTAGACAAATCTGAGCGGCCACTTTCCAGTTTCAAACGGTAACCTGGGACCCTCTTCAAAAAGGGGCGACCCAGATCTCCAATTGCCCACCAACCAGATCGAGCTCACAGCGACAAGAACCCTCGATCCCCAACTGCATAGATCCATCTCCGCCGGCAAACTAGATGGCGGAATCGTCCAACACCAACCCAGAGGTCTCCGGTGCAAGTCGCCTACTCCTCGCAATCGAACGCGATGCTAGAATTAATGGCGAACACCTGAATTAATGCCTTATTCCACCATTAAATATTCTAGGTTTCAGACATTCTGCTGCCGCATCCTTCTCTCCCAAATTCTCTCTGTCTTGGCCCTCGTACAGATTCTAGTCCTTCCCATCTGATCTCTTGCGAAGCAAACAGAATCCCCTTCGTAAGCCAAGACCTAGATTTAAACTCTTGGGCCGATTGCTTGCGAGCCTGGCCTAATCCTCCTGAACATTGGGTCTCTTGGTTCAGCAGGGTAGCTAGAGCTTACCAATCCCAATGGGAAACCACGGGAATAGCCGACGCCTTGCATCTGTCATTGTCTCCCCTTGAGAAACACGAGAATCTTCTGAAAACCATCGGCTACTCGGTGACGCTCGAATCGCTTCATGTTCGCCATGGCCCTATGTCACCAACTCATAGACGTGGTGATGATTCTTGCCTGGATGTTACATCACCCAGCCCTCGCTTTTAAATGACCAAAGTCCCTACAAACTGTCTTCTAAAACAGCATTTAATCGGGTGCCTACCTCCAACGCCATATGAAAACAAAGGGCCTGTCTCAGAGAAAGAACATACAGCCTTTCTCAACTTCTGGCTGGAACATTTCATATTCTGTGGCCATTCCCTTGCTCCAACCAAGAACTATCTCTCCTTAGCCCACGAACTGGCCAAAGGCACTCAACTTGGCATCGGCAAGCTGTTCCTTGGAGAGGTCTATCGATATCTCCAGTTGATGTCTGTCAAGCTGTTCTCTGGCATAGCAGTCAAAACAGGTGGCCCTTGGTGGTTCATTCAGCTATGGGCTCAGCTGTATTTTCAAAACCACGTCCCAAACTTCCCCCTTTTGGCGAGTTGCACCTTTCCAGATGTAAAAGGGAAGCAGATCCGATGCACCAGCTATGGCCAAGCTTTGTATAGACTGCCAGGTAGTAAACTGACCCCTCAGGAGGCATCCAAGTGGTTCAACATTTTCTTTCGAGGCCTGGACAATCCCATCTTCTTTCCTTACATGGAAGAAGCGGAACATTTTGAAAACCCACTCTCCTTCAGGCTAGACAATTTTGCCGATGACACCAGCACTCGGCAGCTCTTTTCCACTGTGATCCGTCCCTGTTTCATTCCAGTTGGCATGAGTACATCCAACAGAATAATCAAACCTGGGTATGAATCCTACCAGCCGGTCGTAGTAGCTCGGCAATTTGGCCTTGGACAAGTACCTCCCCATTTTTTTCTCCACCATCTTACAGAGCGAGCCGACTGCCGATCCTCTCACCAAAGGTGTTATTCCTTCTTTGATGCTCGACCATCCCAATTCGAATGACCTCACCTTCGCCTCATCAACCGATGGCTTCAAGACTGGTGGTCGATGTGGAAGACTCACGCCAGAGAGCTCGGGACCGTTCTTGAAACAACTCGATCTCGATTATGACATCCCGTGGAACAGGTACCACTACTTGTAAATTTTCTTGATGCAGCTCACAAATGATTCTTCTACTAACCCACTCTTTCTCTTTGCAGCAACAAGATGGCCCTGAACCCACGCACAGTGATGGCTCCCCCTTCGAGTTCTTTCCGCTAGCTCCTGTGGTTCTTTTCTGCAAAAACTCGCCACCTTTGAAAAAGGTCATGATGCAGAAACAGCCGATAACACCACAATCGGCTTCCAAGAACCAAACAACTTCTAAGTCAGCTGCCCCTCGAGTTCCAACTAAAACAAGAACGATGACGAGGAAGGTAGCTGCCAGGAAGACCTTGAGGCGCCGGAGCCCTTCTCTAGAAAGCTCGCATGTAGGCTGATCATACCTTGGTCGATCCTTCTCATTCTTCCATTCCTGCAGACATGCTCGTCCTAAGTGGTTCTCCTTTTTTACAGGCTTCCGTCGAAGACACCTCTAGCGAGAACACTCAGACCAATCGAGGAGAATTGGGCCCAACAGATTCTGAGAGGACCATCACACCGAGCCAGCCAGATTCACCACCATCGGCTTCCAGGAAAAGGTCGGTTCCTGAACCTACTGCCCCCCGAGCACCAGTCGAGGCGGGGCCATCTGTGGATCCCAAGAGAGATCTCAAAGGACTGCAAGCTTCTTCGTCAAGCCAGGAGGTTTGAAAAATCACCACCCTTCATGCTCCTACCACTTACTCCTTTTTATCTGTCGATTCAACATTATTTACATCGGCTAAACACCTTCCATGCAGACGACTGATGCTTCTAGTGGGAAAGCTGGGGCAGTGCCGATGCCTTTAGCCAAGCCGGATCTAGCAATCCCCGAAGGTGCAGATGAAACGGCTACTACTTTGGCCAAGCCCCCAGCAACCACACACAAGCCGATTGTCTCGTCATCTGCTATCCCCTCGCCCTTAGGAGAGGTAACAATCAACATTGGCTCATCCTTGCATGTTGGACGCATACTGACGCCTTTCCGGGCTGCCAGGGTTGTGATATTTCAGGCTTGCTGACGTTCGACCCTGAATCCATCGAACCAACTCCCTCTGTCGCCAGCGATGAACCACGAGCCAGGGCTGTTCCACCTCAATTCCAGCGTATTAAAGCCCTGCTGTCCTCCCCGATCGAAGAGTTGATCGAGGGTTCTGAGGAGGTGAAGAGCGTTCTTGCTGAAATCAAAGACCAACTCCCAGTAGCGCTGCAGGTGAAGGTTTGGCCAGTTGTAACTCTGTCTTTCTACGGGTCAAGGGTGAAGTTAGCTCATGAGAGGATCAGTCTGCGTCGTGCCCAACTTCCACTGAAGGCCAATATCGCAGACAGATGTCAGCAGCTGAACGAGAAAAAGGCGTCTCTTGACGCCAAAACTGACACCTCTGTCAGTACCGCCGAGCTCGCATCCTTGAAAAGGGAGTTGGAAGATCTTGAAGAGAAAGTCCGGGCGACCAAACAGCTCATTCGCGACAAGGAAGAATCCATCGCCCGCTCCAAAGACGAAGCAGAAAGCCTCAAAGCTCAACTGAAGACCGATCTGGCAGAAATACGTGCCCTGAACAAGCAGCTAGTGACGGGCAAGGACGAAGATGACGAAGCCAAGATCGCCGAGGTGGATCGTGTCCGTGCTGACGCCCTCCACGCCTTCGAGGCATTTCTTCAGTAGTTCGTTTATGTAAACTGGCATCTGCTTGTAACAGTTTGAACCTCTAGAGTCGATGACTGTGCATCGGCTATATATTTTGTTTTATTTGGCCGATTTCATGTATCGGCCCCCACATTTCACTGTCCATCATCCCACATACTTGGGAAATATTTCTTGAGATGTTGGCCGTTAACAGCCACTGGGAATTTTACGCCGTCCAGCTCCTCAAGCATGTACGCGTTTCCTCTTAAAACCTGATCGACCCTGTATGGCCCGTGCCAATTTGGAGACCATTTACCATATGTTGCATCCTTAGTCCCTAATGGCAACACAGCTTCCCATACCAGATCGCCAACGTGGAACTCCTTTGGTCTCACTTTCTTGTTATATGCACGAGCTACCTTGGCCTTGTTCTCTTTAATTTTCTCAAGCGACCACAGCCTGAGCTCAGTTAAATCCTCAACACTGTCACTCATCAGGGTTGCATATTCTTCAGTTGTTAGATTGTTCTGAAAAGTGACACGTCTCGATCCAGCCGTAATTTCCCAAGGCAATACAGCTTCTTGCCCATAGACTAGATGGTATGGCGAGGTTTTTATCGCTCCATGGCATGACATGCGATAAGCCCATAAAGCTTCTGACAGAACCTCGTGCCAACGCCTAGGGTGCTCGTCGACTTTCCTCTTGATCAGCTTGATAAGGCTCTGGTTGGACGCTTCAGCTTGCCCATTTGCTTGAGCATAGTATGGAGATGATCGAATCAGCTTAATCCCCGTGTCCTCGCTGAATTTCTCGAACTCGTGAGAAATGAAGACCGAACCTCCATCGGTCGTGATGGTTTGGGAATCCCGAATCTATGAATGACATGTTCTTTCACAAAATTGATAACATCCTTTGAGTTTACTTCACTTCGGGACAACCTCCACCCATTTAGTGAAATAATCGATGGCCAAAATCCACATGTGGCCTTTGCTTGATGGAGGATTGATCTTGCCAATCATATCCATGCCCCAACCTCGGAATGGCCAAGGTTTGATGATGGGGTTCATTCTTGACTGGTACCATCTGAATTTTCCCAAATTTCGACATGCTTGACACCCTTTGTAGTACTTGAAGCAGTCCTCAAGCATGGTGGGCCAATAAAACCACGATCGCCTAATCAACCATTTCATCTTGTGAGCCGATTGGTGAGTTCCACAGCGCCTTGTGTACCTCGTGTAGGAGCCTATTGGCCTCGGGTCCCCGGACATTTGAGCAATAACCCTCCAGAGTCCTCAGAAACATGTCGTCCCGATAAGCACATACTTCATGGCCTTGTACCTTATCCGTTTAGGTGCCCCAGCCGAATCCTTCAAGTAATTGAAGATATCGGCTCTCGATCGTCTGCTTCGAGGCGTACACGAACATCGGCTCCCTCTGCTACATCCTTGTAGCTCAAGCCATTGTGCAAGATCATTCGCCTCGGTATTCTGCGATCGCGGGATCGGTGAAGTTTATGTACCGAACTGTGCCATCAGCATTTCGGCATTGCAGCCATAATGGGAAGAGCGACTCGCTCACACTTGTATTCCTCGTGAGTTGAGAAATCACCAACTTGGAGTCTCCAAAAATTTCCACTTACGCTCCGGCTCGATGAGCAACTCCATTACCTTGTGTATCGCCTCATACTCGCCGACGTTGTTGGTGCGAGGCGATAACTGATGGAGAAGGAAAATGTTGCCCCAGGCGACACGAGTAGCATGCCGATGCCGCACCATCGTCACAAACCGATCCATCGAAAAACATAGCCCACGTCGTATAGACAAGGTCGCTATATTAGTGTTGATCCTTTCAGCGATAAGGTCGGCCAATGCCTGACCCTTAACCGCTTTCGCGGGTTGATACCGGATGTCAAACTCTGATAATGCAAACATCCATTTGCCCAGTCGGCCTTTCAACATTGGAGCCGACAACATGTGCTTTATGACATCTGATTTGCATATGATGACAATCTCCGCTGATAGCAAAATGTGGCGCAGCTTGGTGCAGGTAAAAAACAGGCAGAGGCACAACTTGTCGATCTCAGGATACCTTGTCTGCATCCAAAGATCCTACGCTTATGTAAAACACGACTCGCTCCAGGCCATCATAAACTTGTACCACCACTGAGGCGATGGACGTGTCAGCTACTGATAAGTAAATGTAGAATGGCCTATCCGGCTGGGGCGGAACCAACACTGGCGGCTTCGTCAGATATTCTTTGATCTCGTCGAAGGCTCGTTGTTGTTCTGCCCCCCAGCGGAATTCCTCGTCAGCTTTAATCTTCACCAATCCCATGAACGGCTCTATTCTTCCTGACAGATTGGAGATGAATCTTCTGACGAAGTTGATCTTGCCGATGAGAGACTGCAGTTCTTTCTTCGTGGTAGGTGGATTCATTGTTCGCACTGCCTCCTGACTTTTCAGGCCGATCTCAATTCCGCGTTCATGGACCAAGAAACCCAAGAACCGACCGGCCGTCACCCCGAAGGCACACTTCTTTGGATTCATCCGTAGCCCGAATTTTATTGTTCGGTCCAGAACGCGTTGCAGATCGTCCAAGTGTCCTTGTACTGAAGCAGACTTGACCACCACGTCATCGATGTAAATTTCCACCAGCTTGCCGATCAGATCATGGAAAATGTAATTCATGGCTCTTTGGTACGTGGCGCCGGCATTCTTCAGTCCAAACGTCATGACTACATCTTCAAACAACCCCAACACAGGACTCGAATGCGTCTTGTGTATATCTTCCGAGCCATAAAAATTTGGTTGTAACCGAATTGCCATCCATGAAGCTCAAGATCTTATGACCAGCCATTGCGTTGATTAACGTTTACGCTACCAAAGATCGGATACTCATCCTTTGGAGTAGCTCTATTGAGGTCCCAAAATCTATGGCAACACGCCCGGTATCATCCTTTTCTCTCTGGTATGATACTAGAAATCCACTCAAAGATACCCGCATGGCCCGATTAACTTGGTCCAACATTTTCTCGACCTCCTTCTTGACTTCTTCCAAAATTTCGGCCTTCATCATCGTGCTTTCTGGAATGGCGAAATCCTTTTTAAGCGGAGTCGATGCTCAATGATGCTCTGTCTAACCTGCATCTCTGTATAGTCCCAAAGCGGCGATCGGATATTTTTCAACAGAGCTATCATCGGACCCCGCAGACTCGGATCTAACTTCTTGCTGATAAATGTTGGTCGTGGCTTATCCCCAAGACCGATGTCGATTTCTTCTAGATCATCAGCGGATGTAAACCCATACCCTAGCTTTCCGTCACCTGTTAAATCGATGCTAAACACAGGGCAAACAGTAGGTGAGGATAACAAAAATGATTTGGGCCGATTGCCTGAATCGGCCCCCTTTTTCATTGCATTAGTCAAGGACGGTTTACACCTTATTTGTTTGTTACAATGGCAGGGAATCTCCCTGCTACGACTACATGATCTGCTTGTCGTAAGATTGCTGCTTTTTATTTTTTGTGGCCGATCGCGGGGATCGGCCGTACCACGTACGATCGTGGACTTTGCTACTCTGTCAGGCCAGTGGATAAGACCAGCCTCACCCTGTTTTTTGTAGCTTCAATGCGCTCACAGCCGTCTAAACTGATTCCAGAGATCGGCTCTTGGTCTTCTGCTTCCCAGACGTTCATGCCAGCTATGGAGATCTCGATAGAATCATCTGCATGAATGACCTCCACCTCATCTCCATCCCACTGTATTAGGCACTGATGCATCGTGGATGGAATGCAGCAGTTAGCATGAATCCAATCTCTCCCTAGCAAGACAGCGTAGGTGCTTTTGCATCCACGAAGAATAGCGTGGGGATGGTTTTTCTGCCCACGGTCGGATCCACGTTCAAGAAGCCTTGCGTTTTCAAGTTTGGCCGTTGAAGTCGCTTAACGTGATGTTGGTTTTGATCGGATCTGCGTGGGCGTCCCAAACGCCGTAGCATGGAGTATGGCATTATATTGGCCGCTCCGGTGTCCACCAACATCTTGCGACAGCTACCCATTGATGTACCCTCGTAGGTGCAGGCTTTCAGATGTTTGTAGCCCTTCTCCGTGGCTTCTCAAAGATAACCGCCGTGGGCGCGATCAAACCGCTGGCGGCTCGTTGGTTCTTGGGCGCAGAACTCGACGGAGTATGAACACCATGTTTGTGCCACCGATGTCTTTGCATCGGCTTTTACCTTGGCGCCACTCTTTCCTTTTCGGCGATCTTCGTTTCCAAGGTCTCGAATTTTAAGCAGATCGGGTGCTTTCCTTAAAGCGTGGAGATACTGCGCTTCAGCTTCCTCCAGGTTACGCAGCCGCTGCACCCTACGCTTTTGGGTGTGTCTGAGCCCATCGGGACACCACCTGGGACGGTGATATCTGTCTTCTTCTTTGTCATCCATTGGCTCCTCGAGATCTTTTGCTCGAACGGACTCCCTGTATCGGCTCTGAGGTGGGAGAGGCCCTAGACGCTTGAACACTGAAACTGGCCCCGTGTCCTCCTTCTGCTGTCCACATTCCGGGCAGTTATCGATTGTAGGCAATCGGCTCATTCCCGCATCCCAGCAATACTTGAAGAAAGGACGATCCCAATGTTTGTCTGCGCCTTCCTTTTCTTTTGACGGTCCCCTAGCGAGGTGCTCATATCCTTCATCGTCTCCATCGGCATTGCCGGTCATCTTGACGCTCATACTTGTTAAGGAGATGCGTGGAATGTGGCTTCGATATTGCACGCTCCTCACTGTTCCTCGATTAAATACCTTTGTCATCGTGGGCGGGTCGCGTGGACCAGCCTCCTCTCTTTCTTTGCCCGAGCGACCGCCTTCCTCCTTGTACGTGCCATGGTGGTACCGGATCCCGCCATATTAACATCGAACGAAATCCATTGACGCCTCGTGGGTATTGTGTTCTACCATGTTGACGCGGAAATGGGCTTGTGTCCACTTTCATGGCGAATCGCCCAAGGATCGACGGCCTTGTTCTATCGCTGTTTGGATCTGGCGACGTAGCTCTTTGCAATCATTGGTGGTGTGGGTGAACAGTGATGCCACTTGCGGTATGGTCTCCGTTCATCTCTGAGCCATAGGGATTTTGTGGCCTTGGGTAACCTCACCGCTTCTCCTTCAAGAAGAATCGAATATGCTCGGCTTTGCTCACATCAAGTCGAACCCTTTTGCAGCCCTTGCTGTTTCACCCATTTGCAGGATACAGGATCTACCCCGAGCCCATTCAGCCAGCCACCTCCCGGTCTTGTGTAGGATCTTCTTCTTCAGACGACCAGGGCCTATCGGACGTTTGAACTTGTCTTGGTGCAACTCCGGTGGCGCTGTTCATACATCGTCGCCACGGGCCATGCGCCAATGAGTTGTACTCACTTGAAAGCCAGATCCTTGATAGGTGCTGAGACCCAATCTGCCACTCGCTTCTTTTTCGATTAAACGAGCTGAGTAACATCGGTTCTTGACAGTCTGAAGCTGGATGTACTCGGCTACGTTCTCCCGCTTTTGCGACTTTTGTGCCATGTCGCAATGCCACCTCGGTAGCCTCGAATGATCTTGAATGTGGAACCGCTCTTCCGATTGCTTCTAGGTCTGAATCGAATCGGTGGCGTGAGGTGTACCACCCAAAATGGACCGTCGGAGATTGCGCAAAGAACCTTACGCGAATCGATCCGATCTTGAAATCATGCCTAATCGTGCGGTATCGGCTCACGTGCTCGATCGAGCTCGACCTTCGATCCGCTAAACCTTGAGAACTCGGGGCCGATACTTGGGTGGCGGCGAATCAGATCAAACTTCGTTAAGTACGGCTTTGAATAGCCGATTGTCCTTCTCTTCGCACGCGAACTGTCTCTCAAGATGGTACGGATTTGCTCCTTGTTTGAGCTGCAGGGCTAGATTCTCATGACTCGTTCGATGGCATACTTGGCTAGCCTTTGTTTGTCGGCGTCCATCCTGCATATCGCTGCTCGTAAACGCTGCTGAAGCCCTGCGGGAACTCCCGCCAGAAATCCTGCGGTTGCAATCTGGTTGGTGCGTGTCGTTATTGCAGTCCGACGTGGTGCACACATATCCATGTGGGATTTCTTTAGGTGGCTCAAACAGAACCGGCAATCGCCTGGTCGCCTCGACCTTGTAGACGACGACGCTGCCCCGGTGGCTCGGGCTGCAAGTGTGAATGGCGGTGGCCGGCCTGGAGCGGTCTTTCTCCTGGTGAGTCCCAGAGTAGGCCCCGACGGAAATGCGATGTTTCATGATCTCCTGAACTACGCGAACTGCGATCCGCTCAAAAGCGTTCACCAGGCTCTCAGAATGGCGGTGAAGAGAATGAGCCACCATGTAGTTGACTTCCTGTCGCAGAGCTCTGGTGCGCTCCTCTGAAGGAACAGACAGGTCCACCTCATCAAGAGCACCTTCAGGTGAGAAACCTTTCCACCTGATGCCATGCTTACGGGTCCTCTCAAAAGAGCCGATGAGATCGGCTTCGAAGAGAGCTTTGATGTCATCATACTTCGCCTTGTGCTCCTCAGGCAGCTCGTCGTACGTGACTGGTCTGTCCCCCATCTCAGCGTCGGATGTTGATGCAGATGCTGTTGAAGGTCCCACCGGGCGTGCCAGAATGTGTTGCCTGTCAAAACCCACGGCAAGCGGACGAGCAACAAGAAGAGTCGGGAGGCTCCCAGCTGCTGGTGGGCCCTGGTCCCTCGAACGGCCGCAAAACTCCAAGACACGTCCCGGCTTGGTTCGAGTGCGTACACGACCTATACCGTCGGGAAGGTGATGGATTGCTTCAATCAATTTCTGCATGGCAAACAAGTATACGTAAAATTCAAGCCGTGACTGCTCTGTGTTCTCGTGAATCGGCTCCTAGAGCCGATTATCCCATGGTTCTGCTTTAGATCTATGATAACATGGGGCTTTGCTTCATCAATATAAGTTAAATCAATCTACGACAGTTTAACGTTTTCACCACGTAATTGGAACGTCCTGCACGTGATTGAGCCTGGTAGATACAAAAGATGATAGAAAACTAACCCTAGAGGAGGCCTAACAATCGACGTAAAATCAATTACCGGAACAACTCCTCTCGAACTAGCAAACCATATCCTTACGTACTACTGGATCCTTCAACCCGTTTACAAGGCCTGACTACGTGGATATCAAACTAAACCTTGGAGAACAAGGCATAACTATAATAGATCGAAACAACTGAATAAAGATCAAGCAAGATGCTACCCTTACACCCGGGAAAAGGTGCAAAGGTAGCGAGGTAACTAGAGGTAGCATAACTTAACAATCATAGCGAAAAGTACCGATGCTAACCTAAACAAATCTACGATAATAGTATTACTCGCCATCAACAAGGCTTGATGACGAGTAACACCAGATAACGATAGCGATACTGCCTAGATCGCAAGATGCGATCTAGGCAGCATGACACTTACCCGAAAGAAACCCTAGAAACAAGGGGTGGCGATGCGCCGAGATTGTGTTTGTTGTGAACGTGATTGTCCTCCTTTTTTTGATAACCTTAGGTACATATTTATAGTCCGGAGACTTTCTATCTTTGGAATAACTCTACAACTCTATCTTTACCTAAACTGAAACGGAACCTACTACGATACACAGATACACGGGCAATTTAGCCCAAATCCACGCACAAGGCCGATCCAACAACACGTCGCATATACGTATCTTTCAAGCCCATCTTGATTACGGCCCATCTCCTCCTTTGGCCAAAATATGGCGATAACAGAATGTGAATGGCGGTTTTAAGCGCCTCCATCCATAATCCCAATGGGAGAGTGGAATAGCTCATCATGCTGCGCACCATATCCATAAGGGTACGGTTATGTCTTTTAGCTACCCCATTTTGCTAAGATTCGCCCGACATAGAATACTGGGCGACTATTCCATTTTCCTATAGGAACCTTGCAAAAGGTCCAGGTACTTGACCATATGGAGTGTGCCGACCGTAGTACCCCCTCCCCCCCCGTCAGACCGGACTATTTTAATTCTTTTATCATGCTTATTTTCAACTTCAACTTTGAATATTTTAAATTTATAAAATGCCTCAGATATTTATTTAATTGGATAAATATAACCATTCAGGAGTAGTCATCTGTGAATGTTATGAATGAATCATAACTATCCACACTTTTCACAGGAAACGGTCCACAAATATCAGTGTGAATGATTTCTAGTGTTGTTGTACTTCGGTTTGCACCCTTTTTTATTTTCTTTACATATGTTCCTTTTAGGCAATCTATGCATTGTTCGGTATCTGAGAACTCTAACGAAGGAAGAATATCATTTTTAACGAGGATTTCTATTCTTCCCCTCAAAATATGGCCTAATCGATAGTGCCATAATTTCGATGAGTCATGAGTTCGCTTTCTTTTCTTTTGTTCTTTGTTCGACAAGGAAATTTTCTCACTCACATTACACACAGAAAGCACTTTTTCATTCAAGGATAACAAATAAAACTTATCGTGAAGTAAAGCAGTACCCAGACAAGCATCTTTAAACCATATGGCACACTTGCCATGTCCAAAATAACATTCATAGCTGTCTTTATCCAAACATGACACACTTATTTAGTTTCTGTGAAGCGAGGGAACAAATAAAACATCTTTTAATAGAATAATAAAACCATCAGCTAGCTCCAAAGGTATGTTGCCAACAGCTTCAATGTGGCGCCCCGCAAAAACCACTATTAGAAAATCGCGTTATTTTTGTGCATTGCATTTGAGCATCGTCATCATCATGCATTTGTTTGTCTGAAACTATTTTCAAAAAGCCTATTTTTTGTTTTCTAAAATTACCCTTCTTTTATTTCGAAACAAAGTCTCATAATTATCTGCTAAAATATTTAACTAAAAATTATTTGCTAAAAAGATTTAAAACAAAACAAAACAAATAAATATTTTACAAAATAATAAACCTAAAACCTAGACCCTTTTCCTACCCTATCCTAATCTACCCAAACCCCCTCCACCTCACCCCAGCCAATCACCGGACGCCACCTCACCTCTCCCTTCCCTCTATCCAATCCCATGCCGCCACCTGCCCAACCCCCTCTCTCTCTCTCCCCCGTCCTGGCCCACCTGGCCCACAGCCCCCATTCCACCGCCGCGCTCCCCCGGCCTCGCTCTCGGTCCCACCCCACAGATCCCCACTCGGCAGGCCCACCCCCGTCCCGCACCACGCGTTTCCTCCTTCCTCCCTCTGTACCGGACCAACTGGCGCCGCCGCGCCGGTCCTCCCGCGACCCCCCCTCCTCTGCACCGCCATCAAGGGAGGCCCCCGACCCGGCCTCGCCTCCTTCCTCTGGCCGATCCCCGGACGACCTCGTTCCTCTCTCCTCCCTCCTCTCTCCGTTTCGCTCTGCCTCCCCGAGCTCCCTCGCCGGCCCGAGCGCCTCCGCCTCGGCTGCCTGCACTCGTGGCCTGCCAGGCCCGTCGGTCTCCTTCCTCCCCACGCCGGATGCCGACCTCAGCAACCTCCCGTGCCCGGCCCTGCTCGCCTCGCCGAGTAGCGCAGGCCATCGCCTCGGGCCCCTCTGCATCGACCCCGCGCGGCCGCCTCCTCCTTGCCAAGCTCTGCCCCGAGCTCGACGCCCCATCGGCCTCACCCCCCCCACAGTGCCCGTCTGCGAGCCCGACCTCGCCGTCCCGTTGCCCCATGTCCGCCGTCGATGCTGCGACCTCGCCTCAATCGCCGTGCTGCATCCTCCCGCTCTCCTCGCGCCTGGCCCGCGTCGCCGTCGAGGCTGCCCGGCCTGCGTCCTCTGCCACCATCCTCCCCGGCGAGCTCCACTCCTGCCGCCGCCTACTTGGGCCCGTCGAGCGCCTCCCACGTCCTCCTCCTGTCCTGCATCCCGAGCATCCACCGGCCTCCGCGTCGGTCGGCCTCCACCTGCCTCTGCAAGACGCCGTCGTGGCCATCGTCTCTGCACCGCCACGGTAGTCCTCCTCCCTTCTCCGGCCGCCAGCGTCCATGCGTGTGTTGCCAGGAACCAAAGCACAATCGCGTTTTATTCAAGGCTGTTGCGCCCTTGTTTTTACACCGTGTCCATGAACCTGCAAGTGGCACATGATCCAACCCCTCTGGCTCCTCTCGAGTAGGCGTGGTGTTGATTTGATGATCCGGTGTAGATTGTGTGGTGCCACTGAAGTATTCTCGAGCCCTGATTCGAAGACATCAACTCCGACCATGTGATGATTGTGTGGCGAAGTTGACATGAGGCCTCGACGACAATTCTTCATCATGGACAGCAAGAACTCCATCCTGGAAACCGAAGGCCCGGATCCTGGAGTCAGAAGACCGAACCCTGGCGTGCCAAGTTCTTCGACCCGAAGGCCACAGATGCGACAAGTACTTCTTCCCGGACGCCCAGGTCGTCGACACGGATACGCCAAGTACTTCCTCGAGGACGCCAAGTTCTTCTTCCCGAACGCCAAGACCGACCCGATACGAGGACCCGACAAGATCTTCATGACGACAAGATCGGCACCGACCAGGGCGGATCCGATGTGCCCCCGACGCCAACCAAGTCCTTCTTCTCGGATGCGACAAGATCGACTTCCGTTGTCCGAGACCGATCTCGTCGAGCCATTCTCCCGTCGAACCCTGAGACCGACCCCGAACCCTCGGAGTCCCAAGATCGTCGACCCCTAATGTGTGAACCCCTTCCCGAAACCCTATTTTGATAATATAATACAACTTGTCGCATATTCAATTGTTCATGCATGCATACTTGTCTGTGGTTTGGGGGCATTATGCCGATTCAACTCATAATTAAATATGGAGTCTATATGCGGGATATCTTTGTCTTATTCCGGACTCCATTTAAATTGGTGTAGCGAACCGATGCCATGTTCTGCCCTGTTAACCCAACATTTAATTTGCGGGGTAGATAAATAACTTGAACCATTTAATTAAATGTCGGGACCCCGGTTCCGCTTAATATGATATAATTGCATCGCATCTTTGCCATGTCATACATCATACATGCATCATGCCCGATCTTTTGCCGCAGTATTAAATAGTGCATCCGGTGTTTGTTCTAGTGCTTTGCTTCTTCACGGATTAGGCCGATGAGTTGATGCGAGTGTCGACCCGATCTTCGGATGAACTTTCGGCAATGCTTTTCAGGCGAGCACCTTCCCCCTTCTACATATCTTACTTTTATAGTATTTATTCCCTCCTGTTGATCTATTGCTATCTGTGTTGCAATGCTATAGTTTTCGTACCCGTGGTATCCCTTGCAGCCTTATATTGCCTTGGACACATCCTATTACCTGTTGATTGGTAGATAGTTGGACTCGCGCGTCGTAGTCGCTTGCTCAAGTCTTATTGGTCGCGTCAAGTACCACAGTTGTTGGAGTTTTGCCGCATGTTTAATGTTGGATATGATCATGGCTTTAATTATCGTTAATAACTAAAATTGAAGTAGGTAATGCAGAGGCACGGTGGGCAATAGATGTTATTTGGTTGTTAACCGTCCACTTGTGTCCGTGGGACCCGAGTTCTTGACACTGTCCGAGATCGAGCGCGCTAACCACATGTGGGATGTATGGGCACCCCATCGATTTAGTACCGATTTCAAAATCTTCGGGGCCACAATTAGTTTGGGGTTTTATTACTATTCTGTACTTATGCCATGCTTTCGCTTAATTTAAATTGTGCGATGTCTTGCACTGTCTTTAGGATCGTGACCTTTTGCTGTATCGACAAGCCAGTCTCATTTTCGGGTTCCCGATCGTTCTGATGGCTCCACAAACCCCGAGTCCGTCGGAGACCAGCCGACTTCTATGGGTAGACTTGGTGGGTGGCCCCCATGTACTTACTTTGGGTGCAGGAAGCGTCATGACTTAGGCCCCGACATACCGATGGGTGTATGTTAATTGATCGGCAAAAGGGTCAAGAGCGTGTGGATACTTTGGTGCACCCTCAGGTTAAATCTTTTCGAAAAGCCGTGTCCGCGGTTATGGACGACTTGGAGCACAGTTCTCGATCGTAGACAACTATAACTAAAGTTTACTGTTATAATTTGACTTGTATCCGATATGACTAGTAATCAGCTTCACTACAACGAAATGGCTAAATAAAAGTACCAACAACTGCTGGGTTTTGGGATATCTCATGCTAATCGTATATTTGACTAGTAAGTGTTGCAACTACAACGGAATGTTTAACTAAAACTGCCCCACTGCTTATTATATCAGGATGACTCATGCTATCTATTTTTGACTAGTAATTGCCTCAACCATAACGGAATAAATAAAACTGCCAACGGTGTGAGTTCCTCGGTTGACTTCCTCGTTTGGTCTCGAGGGGGAAATACCAGGATGGGTATGTTTGGTGGTAGTATCAGGTTGGTTCCTAATATGTCTTTCTTATCCCTTTCTGGTAGCCGACAGTTATATCGAGTCTCTATAGGGTGTTTAGTGCATGTTGCGCTGCCGCTTCAGTCCACCATACCTATGTAGGCGAGGACCGCCGAATTCTAGCCTCGCCGTGTAATGGCCTCAGTACTGACCGCTCTCTCTTTTTTCCTTTGCCCTTTGTCGGCACCCCTTTGTTTAAGCAGGTTTTGAGATCGACGTCGTTAGCAGGGTTACCCTTCCGGCTTGGCCTGGGCAGGGTTATGGACGCCATTGGTTATTCTTCAGGCTCTTAGCTCAATTTGCATCTTGTCCGTACTCGGACGCTATATCGTTTTAAAGGTGATTTGGATCTTTGTACTGTATATCTGTATTCTTGACTCTTTGAGTCGTTGTTGTATATATCTGTTTTGTGGGTTCCATCGAGGACTATTGTGTAATGATATTACTTTGTTTTCCACCCGCACGCAAGTGCCTGGTGGGCACCTTTGAATCGTTTTTATGCGGGTTTGGCGGGAAGCGCTGAAACTTGCATAGGGCCGATTCTGAGGGTGTTACATTCAAATTCTGCTTGAACTCCATTCGCGACTTCAATGCATATTTCGCTTCTCTGCATAGTTCTTGTTGAATGGAATCCCTGTAAGGAATTTGCAACATGCACAGTTGCACCTGAGTCAATCCACCAAGTAGATTTCGAAACTGTGAATATAGGGATTCATTTACAAAATAAACTGTATCTATACTTTTCTTTGCCATTATGGACTTGAGCCATTCTGGGCAATCTTTCTTGAAGTGCCCATACTTCTTGCAGTGGTGACACTGGTCCTTGTCCCCTGGGAGACTCTGCTGATGCTGATACTATTGGGGGCGTTTTCCATGTGGCTTGGAGGAGGAACCACCATGCTTGCTGTTGTTGAAGGCTCTCTTCCTGTTGTCCTTCACGTAGTTCAGAGAACCAACATGAATGGACTTGAGCCTTTCTTCCTCTTGCACACACATGCCAATGGACTTTTCAATGTCCCATTTATCAGGAGACATGTTGTAGTTGATCACAAAGTTCTCAAACTGTCGGGGAAGGGAAGCCATGACAAGGTGAAACAGCAGAGCAGGCTTGAGCTCGAGGTCAGCATCCATGGGCTTTAGTTTAGCAGCTTATACGTCCAAAACGTATCTACTTTCTCGAACACTTTGCTACTGTTTCTTCTCTAACCTTGTGTGATTTGGATACAACTAACACGGACTGACGATGTTTTCAGCAGAATTACCTTGGTGTCTTGTTTTTTGTGCAGAAAATGAACTATCAGGAAAAATCTCAGAAAATATGTTATATTTCACCAGAAGATCCATGGAGCCAGAAGAAGAGACGGAGGGGAGGCCTGGGGGGCCTAGACCCACCCTAGGCGCGGGCCCACCTGACCCTGCGCCTGGAGGGGGTGCAGCCTCCCCAGGCACCTCCTCGGCCTCCCTTTGCGCCTATAAGTTGTCTTATGACCTAAAAACCGAGGGGGGTCGCTAGTTTTTCAGAAAGAGTTCCGCTTCGCCGACGCCACCAGAAACCAAGATTCAGGTCCAGAAACTCCGTTCTGGCACCCTGCCGGGGCGGGGAATTTGGAGAGGATCATCGCCATCGTCATCACCAACGCATCTCCATCAACCATCGATGTTTCACTCATCCATTAGTGAGTAATCCCCCGCTGTAGGCTTGGGGGTGGTAGGGATTGGATGGGTTCTATCATGTAATCGAATAAGATCTGTTAAGGCATAGTGCCTAGTATCTCTATTAGTGTTATTTGACTTTGTTGCAACTTGTTGTGCTTAATGCTTGTCACTAGGTCCCGAGTGCCATGATTTCAGATCTGAACTTATTATTGAATCATTATGATAGTATTGTTTGTGATCTTATCTGCAAGTTGTGTACACATATCATTGTCCGGATCCAAAGGCCCCAAAGTGACAATAATTGGGACAACCGGAGGGGATGGCTATGGTGTGAGGATCACATGTGTTCATGGAGTGTTAATGCTTTGCTCCGGTGCTCTATTAAAAGGAGCACCTTAATTTCCAGTAGTTCCCTAGAGGCCCTGCTGCCATGGGTTGGCTGGACAGAAGATGTTGTGCAAGTTCTCATTGCAAGCACGTATGACTATATTTGGAGCACATGCCTAGGACTGTTTAGTACTTGGATGCTTGTTATTATTTATCTGAAATGCCCTAGATCTTGAAGTTACATGTTTAGACTCGTCCATGCAACGCCCGTCCATCCATCCATATGCCTACCGCACTCGAATCCTACTGTTACCGTTACTGTTACTATTGCTCTTGTTTCACTGTTGCTGTTGCTACTCATAAACTTTTGTGAGTAAGAACTATTTCCAGGTGCAGCTGAACTGACAACTCAGTTGTTAAGGCTTGCAAGTATTCTTTGGCTCCCCTTGTGTCGAATCAATAAATTGGGTAATACTACCCACGAAGACTATTGCGATCTCCTATACTTGTGGGTCATTAAGACTATTTTTTGGTGTCGTTGCCGGGGAGCATAGCTTTATTTGTAAGTTCACTTGGATCTATTATTGTTCACTACTACTCCTTTCATCATGGGGAAGTCTCGCGATGGAAAGTTCCCTATTTTACCATCCACTACAAGAAGAGGTACAGTCCTAAACACCTCTGCTGCTTTTGATTCACCATCTCTTATAAGTAAGCTTGTTACACCACCACCACATACTCCTGCTACACACACTGCTACTACTGCTGAGTCTGAAACTTCTTTTGATGCTCATGATGTTACTTCTATTGTGCTTGATGCGAGTGGTTCATTAGGTCCTTTTCTAGATGCTACTATGGCTGGTCTAGGAAATACCAAAACTCCTAGTGAAGACACTGTTACACCTGTTAGCTCACCTGAGGCAAGTGAGAGTTATGATATTAATGATGGTTACATTGAGTTCACTGATGATTTTGTTGAAGAGTGGTGAAACACACATGGTACTAGTGCTATTAAGAGTCTCCTTGCTAGACGTACTATTATGCCTAAATTGTCCTCTGATCCCAAGTTTGCCACTTCTCCCATAGATATTAAAGATGAAGATTATGATTTCTCTCTTGATTTATCTTATTTAGATATTGTTGAGAAAGAACCTTTTTGTGGGACTGGAAATTAGAGTGTTGTGGCTCATATGAATGAGCTTTCTACTATGAGTGCTTTATTCTCTGATGATTTTAAGATGCGCAAGTACTTTGTTACTAAGATCTTCCCTATTTCACTGAAGGGAGAAGCTAGCGCTTGGTTTAATAGATTACCTCCTGGTTATATTGATAGCCCTGATTGCTTGATTGCTTCTTTCTTCCAGAAATATTTTCCTCCTAGTTCTAGACATGTTGCTTTGTAGAAACTTTTTGATTTTAAATAGGGAGAAGAAGAGAAATTGTCGGAGTCATGGAAAAGATTATGTGCCTTGATTCATGCATATCCTGGATGTCCATTACCTCAGAATGAGCTTCTTGATATTTATTATAATGGACTAACTGATGATTCTAGGACCTACATAGATAGCTTTGCTGATTGTGTTTTCAGGAAAAGGACTCCTACAGATGCTGAAGAATTAATGAACAACATAAGCAATAATTATGATGATTGGACTTCAACTAAGCTGAATACACCTGAGCCTATTACTCCTGAACCAGTTGTTCCTGAACCAATTTCAGCACCAACAACAAAGAAGAGGGGAGTTATTGCATTAAATGATGAAGTGATGAAGAAAGCTAAGAAGTGTGTAAAGGAGAAAGGTATTAGAGCTGAAGATGTGAAGAATTTACCTCCTATAGAAGAATTATGTAAGACAATTCCCCATTCATCTACAATTGAGGTATACTCTCTCCAACACTTTGATGAAGGTGATATTCCTTATGGTAAGCCTCCTGATCAATTTCTAGAGGAACTTGACAGTTTTATTGTTAAGCAAGGGTATTTTAATAAACAAGTTCAGAATCATTTATTGGAAAACTCTAGAGCTATCCATGAGTTGAAAGATATTGTGGAAAGAACTTCTAATGATATTTAAATACTTTGTAAACACTTTCAAATGGATCAAACCCAACTTGATCAGCTTGCTAAGGTACAAAAGGATATGCTAGTTAATGCTTTAGGAGATAAACATGCTTATGGAATTAGAACTAGGAGTGGTATAGCTACTCAAGATCATTTATATCCTGAAGGACACCCTAAAAGAATTGAGCAGGATTCTCAACAAGGTGATAATAGTGGTAGTCCTCGTAAGAGAAATAAAAAGAAACATAAAGTAGTTGAGGAACCACTTGAACCTGCTATAGATCCTAATAGTATATCTGTCTCTGATGCTAAAACTGAGAGTGGTAATGATGAAAATGAGTCTCCTGATAAGGAGGAAGTTCAGGAAGACCCTAGGAAGCACACTAAGAACACTAGGTACACAAAGGAAGATTTTATTTCTAATAAACATGGTAAAGAGAGAGAACCTTGGGTGCAGAAACCTATGCCTTTTCCATGTAAGAAACACAAGTCAAAGGAGGAAGAACACTACAACAAGTTTTGTGAGTGGATGAAACCTTTATTCTTGCAAATTACTTTGACTGATGCTATTAAGTTGCCTCCTTATTCAAAGTATATGAAGGATATTGTCTCTAATAGAAGGAAGATTCGTAATGAGGAGATTTCTACTCTACTTGCTAATTATTCCTTCAATGGTAAGGTTCCAAAGAAACCTGGTGATCCAGGTATACCAACTATTCCTTGCTCCATTAAGAATAATTATGTTAGAACTGCTTTATGTGATTTGGGAGCTGGAGTTAGTGTTATGCCTTTTTCTCTCTACAAGAGACTCCAGCTAGAATAGTTGATACCAACTGATATTCTTTGCAAATGGATGATAAGTCAACTACTGTTCCTGTTGGTATATGTGAGGATGTTCATGTTCAAGTTGTTCATAATTGCATGGTCTTAACTGATTTTTTTGTGCTTGAAATGCCTGAAGATGATAATATGTCTATTATTCTTGGGAGACCTTTTCTTAATGCTGCAGGTGATGTCATCAATTGCAATCAAGGAAAAGTAACATTCAATATTAATGACAAAGAGCACACTGTCTATTTTCCCAAGAAGGTTGTTAAGAGCTATTGCCTGAATTCCATTGAAAATATTGAGAGCATCAAGGTTGGAGAAATATATTGTCTCATTCCACAAGAAAATTTTGAAACTATTATGATTGGGACCATTGCTATCAAGTATGAGGTAACATAATCACCTTGTGGAATGCAAAGTTTTGCTCCATATAAGATTGTTTTGGTAACAAGACTTGATCAACCTTGTTAACAAAAGGATTTTAATGAACAAAATAATGTTTCCACTTTGGTTATACTTGCTTTCTTTTTTTCCTTTCTCCTCCCTAGTCTTCGCTTTAGCTTTAGTTTTGCTAGTTGTTTTCTTGTTTGAGTTTCTTAGAGCTCCTGTAGTTTGTCTTTTGCTTCTTCTGAAAAAACTGTTTCTGCGAGAAAATCAATTTTCATACCCTGAAAATTGGCCAAAAATAAAGTTTCCCAAAAAAATCCTAGAAAATTCAAAATAATTTTTTCCTCGAAAAAGGGGCAGAGTGGCACCTGAGGTGACCCAGGGGGCCACCACACCCCTGGTAGGCGTGGCCTGCCAGGTGCGGCGCCTGGGGGGTTCTGGTCCACCTGGGGCCCTCCAGGCTGTCTCCTCAAAGCCACCTTCTTTCTCTCTCCCGAAAAACACCGGAAAACTTGCTCAAGCTCGAGTTCTTGTCGTTCTTGCTCGCTATTTTCGATCTCCTTGTTTAGCCCATCTCAAGTGCTGATTTTTGGAGGGATTGCTCCTTGGTATGTGCCTCCTCCACTTGTCCAATTAGATTTGTGAATGGTAGATTGTATCTTGAGTATTTTTCTGCTATAGGTGATAGGTTGTTTGACCTTGCATGCTTGTTCTATGCTTAGAAACTCTGTTTTGATGCATGTGTAGTCCTCTAGCAAGTTCTTATAGTAGTTGCACATCATTTATCAACTTAGAAATCACTTGGTTTGATGGTTGTCTAAAAATTTCAGCAAGGAAGATGAGTGCTTATCCATTGAACCAATATGAATTGATGGTGCATGAGCCAATGAAGGTTTATTGTGACGAGGCAGTTCTTCCTTCCTTATATCCATGTGAGAGCTGCGGGGATCCTCCAAGATTTCCAAACTATGGTTACAAATGCAGGGTTGGAACACTTTGTTGAAGGTGAACCATTCCAATATGTTAAGCTAACCATGGCTTTTGTGCAGGACTTCTAGTTCACTTGGTCTACTTATAATCCCATGGTCCATTACAAAATATATAATATATCTGTCGACCTGCCTTTTGCTGATTTCTGTGCAGCAATTAGAGTACCTCAGTGGGGATGTTGTGAGAAGATCAAGGAGAGGCCCAAGTCACTTATGGATTTATATGCTGAGATTTGCCAAGGTTTCAACTTCTCAAAGGAAAGTGGTAAAATTCGGAACATTCAACTCCCAGCTATTAGATATTTTGCCTATTTCATTAGCAAGTGTGTTCTTGCTAGAAAGATTGCTAGAAAGCTGTCTTCTTTTGATATAGCTTTTATTGAAGCTGCTTTGAATAGGAATAGATCTTATAGTTTGGGTGCTCTGATATCTCACCGTCTCACCACCAACCATGAGAAGGGTGGAATTTGTGGAGGTATCATTGCTTCTAGGTTGCTAGCTTTCCATGGTTTGGAGCCTCATTATTCAGATTTTCAGTTCCCTATAGAGAGGATTGATATTGAATCCATGATTCAGCATGGTTTTGTTTCCTTGGGGGCTAATGTGACAAGTTTACCATATGAATTATCTTTTGCCCAGCAAGGTCGGAGAAAGGGTAGGACTGGGAAAATAGTTTATTTGCCTGCACCTGCTTTGTTTAACTTTGATAACAAGCAAGGATGGTCGCTTACAGAGGAGGAGGTTGACACTTATGTGGGGTAACTCTCCCAGCAAGAGGAGAATGTTGAAGAGGATGCCGAAGACAATTCGGTTCAGCCCTCCAACTTGGGAGAGTCTTCATATCAGCAACCCTCATTTGATTGGGGCGTGTCTTCTTCTTCATCATAGGTACCTGACTATGATCATTCCTATGATGACCCACCAGCATGGGGGTACTATCTGCATTATTGAGCCCCACTTAGGCCAAAATCCTAAGCTTCGGGGGAGGTACACCGACATCACACTCATCTATATATCATGTTCGGTCGGTTCTTTCTATATCCATTGTTTTCGCTTTCTTTTTGGTTTTTGTTGCTTCTTTCTAAAAACCCAAAAATACCAAAAATATTTTTTGTCGTTTCTCTTGGTTTGTTTCTTTGTTTCTTTGCTTTGGTTTGCCTTAAAAGAAAAATCCAAAAATATTTTGCTTTGTTTGGTTTGCTTTGTTTTTGTTTGGTTTTTCTTTGTTTGCTTGTTTCTAAAAAATCGAAAACACCAAAAATGTTTGCTGTTCTTCTTTGGTTTTGTGAGTTCTTTGCAGGGTTCAGCCGTCCTCGATGGATTTTGGTCTCATGTTAATTATTCGAGTCACACAAGTGAAGGGTAATAATGAAGATTAAGACAACTCGAGGTGTGGTAAGAGGCTGGTAACGAACATTATTTGTTTCATTTTTGTACATATACTCATCATTGTGAGCATGCTTAGCCTGTTTGTGTAAGGTGTATGTCATTATGGATGCTTAGTAGTTCTTGCTTGTCTATGATTAGCTCCAGCTTGCTAATAGTTTGTAGCATGTCATATGAATGTTTGCTTGCATTGTTTTATTCATACTTTGGTATGATATTGTGGTATCCTCCTCTGACTGTTCATGTGAATCGACTTGGCACATGCTCACGCATGCATATGACTAATCAATAGTCAGTAAGCCTCGATGATTTATTTTGTTTCAGAGTTCTTGTATCACTTTCATGCCATAATTAGTCTTGTTTTATTGCAAGCATGATTATGACAGCTATTGCTCTCTCGTTTGTCGCTCCCTCTCTATTGTTAGCCTTCACTTGCACTGAGTATGTGCTCACCTGTGCTTCCAACTCCCCAAAACCAATATTGCCAGCTGTGTCTACCATACCTACCTATTAGCATCATTTGCTATTTCAATGCATATTCCATATACCGTGTTTTCTTCCAAAATAAAATGTTTGTCTGTTTTGAGAAAGTTAGTTAGTGAAGCTCTCATGAACTTGATGGCACACTTTATTCCTTGCGCTTAATAATTCTGAACCATTGTTACTTGTCCATGAAAGTTATATGCTTGCTAGTTATATACTGGGAGTCAGTAGAACCGTGCTGTCACGGGGAACACTTTCAACACTTTTTGGATATCTCATCCAGTTGATTCCTTGCTCTTTTGTTTAAGGATGTCGACGATGTGAAATAAAAGGGGAGGTTATGAGTTCATGGAGTTTATACATTGTGTTATAGAAACGCCTGGGCCGCTAGCCTAAGCCATGCTTAATCATGGTGGAAACTTGCAGCATCACCATAATGAGCATCTATGAAGCGTCCTCAATAAAAAGCTATGCATATGGTAAATAAAAAGATTCCTGAGATGCTCATTGTCTGCCTGCCTTGTCATTTTGGTTATGGGAAAGCTCCTGTACCATGTGCAAGGGGTACCCCGTTGGCGGTTCTCGATGATATGCATGTGTTTACAATGACAAGAACTTTTAGGTGACCAAAGTTGAGTAGCATGCGAAACGACCCTCATACTCAAGGGACTTGGGATTTCCAGTCTATGGTCTGTCAAGCATATGATTCAGAGTGGACCTCACTTTCACCTTAACCACATGAAGATGCCTATGATAGGGGCAATGGGAGCTCAAAGCTAATGAGTACCTTCCTTTCAGCATTGGGAAGCCTTTCAAACCTTCACAAAACCGTTTTCACAACTTTGTTGAGTCACCACTTATTCTATGAGCACTTTCTTGAGAGCATAGTTGTCATATTTGTGTTTGTTCCAAAACTTGGTTAATTATGTCATGACTTTGATGCTTGTATCTCTGATATCTTTACTTCTAGTCTTCATGTGAACTTCAGAAGTGCCTTGGCATTTATATTGTGCTCTTCAAAGAAAGGCAAGCAAGATACCACTCTATCATACCTTATTATGAGCATTTCAATGTCACTTATGTTTATGTTTCATGCTACTTATTATTTTTGAGTTGGTTTCTCTTCATAGCTAGCAATGACTATTGAGTAGACTTAGTTGCATACTCCTTATTATGAATTGTTTAAGCATCTACTCTTGTGCTGAGAATATTTACATTATATGAAGCAAAGTGTTCGTGAAAGTTCTTTTATCGCACTCAGTTTTTAACTGAATTGCTTGAAGACAAGCAATAAGCTAAGCTTGGGGGGAGTTGATACGTCCAAAACGTATCTACTTTCTCCAACACTTTTCTATTGTTTCTTCTCTAAACTGTGTGATTTGGATACAACTAACACAGACTGACGCTGTTTTTAATAGAATTACCTTGGTGTCTTGTTTTTGTGCAGAAAATGAACTATCAGGAAAAATACCGGAAAATATGCAAAAAATTATACTTCACCAGAAGATCCATGAAGCCAGAAGAAGACACGGAGGGGAGGCCTGGGGGGCCCAGACCCACCCCAGGCGCGGGCCCACCTAACCCCGCGCCTGGAGAGGGTGCAGCCTCCCCAGGCACCTCCTCGGCCTCCCTCTGCGCCTATAAGTTGCCTTTCGACCTAAAAACCGAGGGGGGTTCGATAGTTTTCTAGAAAGAGTTCCGCTTCGCCGCCGCCACCAGAAACCAAGATTCGGATCCAGAAAATCCGTTCTGACACCCTGCCGGGACGGGGAATTTGGAGAGGATCATCGCCATCATCATCACCAACGCATCTCCATCAACCATCGATGTTTCCCTCATCCATAGTGAGTAATCCCCCGCTATAGGCTTGGGGATGGTAGGGATTGGATGAGTTCTATCATGTAATCGAATAAGATCTGTTAGGGCATAGTGCCTAGTATCTCTATTAGTGCTATTTGACTTTGTTGCAACTTGTTGTGCTTAATGCTTGTCACTAGGGACCGAGTGCCATGATTTCAGATCTGAACTTATTATTGAATCATTATGATAGTATTGTTTGTGATCTTATCTGGAAGTTGTGTACACATAATATTGTCCGGATCCAAAGGCCCCAAAGTGACAATAATTGGGACAACCATAGGGGATGGCTGTGGTGTGAGGATCGCATGTGTTCACGGAGTGTTAATGCTTTGCTCCGGTGCTCTATTAAAAGGAGCACCTTAATTGCAAGTAGTTTCCTAGAGGCCCCGCTGCCACGGGCTGGCTGGACAGAAGATGTTGTGCAAGTTCTCATTGTGAGCACGTATGACTATATTTGGAGCACATGCCTAGAATTGTTTAGTACTTGGATGCTTGTTATTATTTATTTTCAATGCCCTAGATGTTGAAGCTACATGTTTAGACTCGTCCATGCAACGCCCGTCCATCCATCCCTATGCCTACCGCACTTGAATCCTATTGTTACCGTTACTGTTACTATTGCTCATGTTTCACTATTGCTGTTGTTGTTGCTACTGATAAAATTCTGTGAGCAAGAACTATTTCCAGGTGCAGCTGAACTGACAACTCAGTTGTTAAGGCTTGCAAGTATTTTTATGGCTCCCCTTGTGTCGAATCAATAAATTGGATAATACTACCCGTAAAGACTGTTGCGATCCCCTATACTTGTGGATCATCAACAGCCATGTTGCTCATCCTCAAGATGTGCTCCCTGATGCCATGTGCACCTCATGTGTACTTTTCTGTGACCAGCTGTTTGAGAAGCTGGGTGGCATACATCTTTGAAGAGCCAGTGAACCGACTCTTTCTTTTTCCAAGAAACTCCCCAACGAAAGCGCACTCTTCGATTGAGCCCACAATGGCGTTCTCAATCGTATTCTTTACAAAGGCCATGCATTTTTTATTGGCATTTACCCACTTTTGGTTGTCAATGGAGTAAGCCAACTCTAGTGGAGCATGGTCACTTTTCCTCTTTTCGGCAGTAGCATTATCATCAGCAAGATCTCTTTCTGGGTCTTTTGGCTTGAATGGCTGTGGAGTGTCGATAACCCAGTCAACCTCAGCACACACGAATGCCAGATCCACTTTCTTCCTCCACTCAGTGTAGTTGTCCCTCCTGAGCAACGGAATGTCCTTGAGGCAACTCATGAGATTGAGACCTCCTGAAAACCACAAAGATGTGAGATAACAAAACAATTGTATGCATTAATCCAACGTTGGTACAAATTAAACATACAATTGTTTGTGCAATTAAAATTATATCACCGTTGGGCAAAAAATAAAGATAGATGCACCTTTGATTTCATTAACAAATCATGATCATGCTATTAATAACGTTGGTCATTTAATGGTCATTTAATAACAGGACCATAATCAACATTAATATTTACTTTATCACATCTTTAAAAAAATTAATAATCACTTTATTGCATTTTATCAATTTCTTTTAACTATTTGCAGCGGAAAAATGAATAAATTCATCAACTTTAATAATTTATAGAAATATTTATGTTACTTTTCTATTTTTCTACATAAATTTTCGTTGGAATAATTTGAATAGAAAAAACTATACAAAATTTCATTAAAAAAACTTGACAAAACCATCAAAACAGACTCTGTAAAATAAAAAATAGAAAACTATGCTTTTACGCCCTAATGGGCCTTTACAGCGAGCGGCCCGCGGTTGTGTGTCACGCGCGTTGTGGAGAACAGGCCATACGTGCAGCTAGTATTGGCCCACGACGGCCCAGCGGCTTGTCTAACTGCTGTCCCTGCCCCGCTAGCCCCTCACACCGCCCCCACCAGCGAACCAGCCAAGCATGTGGCCCAGCACCAGCTGGCGCTCCTCTTTTCCCGATCTCAGTCGTTCAATCGCGCTACCCTAGATTCGACGGCCCCCTGCGTCCCTCGCTGGAACAAAATTAGACCACCCGCACCCTCTCGCAAACCCTAAGGCCATTTCGACCCCCCCACTCTCTGTCTCTCTCGCGCGCTCTAGTGGCAGCGGTGCATCGCCTGCCTTGGCGGTCATGACGCCAGCGCAGCATGGCGGTGAGCCCCTCCCTCGGCGTGATCCCTCCTCCTTAGTTTCTTTCCCGTCCACCTCCCCACCACCCCGTGAGAGGTAGCAGAGAGAATGACGGCGACGAACGGTGGAGCCGCGGCGTCCCCCTGTCCCCCTTGTCGGATGTGCGTCCACCCGAGGGTGGGTGCACCGCCGTCAAGCGGTGGAACGGTGGCGCCCTTTGCCGGCGCACGGCCGTTTTTTCTTTTCGGATTTTCGATCTAGGGTTAGGGTTTGCATTTGGGGAGTTTCTTTTGACTTTTTTTGATTCGGGGTCGGGATCTAGTTACGAACTAGGGGGTTTGATCTTTGCTTTTGTTTTGCTTTTCCCCAGATGGGGTTTGTCCTTCTTCCCTATGCCTCGGCTTGCCGATGCGCATAGGGATCGAGGGGGACGATGCGGCCGTAAGGGCAGGCGCATTGTAGATTTGGGCTCTAGGGTTTCCTTTTCTTTTCTTTTGCTACACTAGAAAGATCTATAGAGCCACTAGCTCTGATACCATTGTTTGCATCGTTCTAGATCTAGATCTTACCTGTAGTAGCTACTAGGATTCGATCTATTGTATCTAAGAGAGAGAGAGAGAGAGAGATCAGAGAGAGAGGGAGATTATCTACGCCTTAGCTCGATGAGCACGAGCCAGAGGGGATACCGGAGCTGGTGTTGGTGGCCATGGGGAAAAGGGCGATGGCGTGGGTGTGCGGTGAGAGTGGCAGCGGCGGAGCTTCCCGTCGACATAGCGCTAGCCTAGATCGGATGGGCGTGTCGGTGGGGCAGCTAGGACACGACTAACCTCGTAAGGCGTGCCTCCGACCCCCGCCTCTCTTTATAGCGCTGGCGGCGTCAGGGGCCCATCAACCAGAGGAGGTTGGGCGTCCCCGATCAGGGCGCAGATGAGGGATTCCGTTCAAGTCGTTGGACTCGCGCGGGAGAGATCAACCTAACACATTTCTCTCATTCACACAAACATCAACTTTTAGATTTATTTGTAAACTGTTTAGAAACACTAGAGAGGAGAGAGACATGGCGTCGACTAGTGCTAGCGCTCGGAGAAGAAATCGAGTGAATCGATTCGACAAGATTCCGAACCCGCTAGCATGAGGAGCCTATCCACCCCACTTTAAAGCATTAGAGCCACATTCGGGCATGTGCCAACAATGGAATAGAGGGGAAGGGGTTGGGACAGGGTAGGCCCTGTGAGGGAAAAGGGAATTGAACGGAGGACGCGAAGGTGGCTCGGGGCAAGGAATCCTTAACACGGAACATGTGGCACGATATGGGGAGCCTTGCCGCGTTGTTGGGACAGACGACAACGAAGAAGATCATAGGGCGATAACACTCCGAGGGCATGGCACGTCCAGAGTAATAGAATGGGGCACAACGCTGTATACTAATCAAGCCAAGTCGATGAGTTACCTCTCGGGGTTGTACGTTGACCCAATCCACCGGAATTGTTCGCCGAGGAATGGCGGAGGCGGCACTCGAAAAAAATCCCTGCTCCTGCCGGACGCAGTCGAGGACTGATGAACATACTAGGGAGGACGGGGGACTAGGGAGGCGGGTGGCACTCACATGGAGTAGGAGCAGGGCGACAAAGGCTAAGAGAAGATCGATGGTGAGCCATGCCTTGCGGTTGCCACAATCTACGAACGCAGGCTACTGGAGGAATAGATTAGATATCTAGTGTTATGTTGTAAAACTTTGCCTACGTGGCGTTAGTCAAACTTTGTCAACTTTGACCAAAAATATAGAAAAATATATAAACATTTATTATTCCAAATACATATATTATAAAAATATAACTTACAAAGATTTCAATACTATAAGTTTTATATTGTAAATATTTCTATTTTTTGCTAAATATTTGGTCAAACTTTAACTTTTTTGATTTTGACAAAATCCAGAACGCGATCTAATTGTGAACGAAAATAGTTAAATAGGTCTAGGTTTGATTTAGACAAGGATTTAATAATTTAGGATGCATAGACCGGGATTTCGACTCGACGGTTTAGATCGCTAAACCTCTACAAGTTCTTAGTTGAGCATGAACTCCTTTTACAAATCTTCTGTGTATAACTGAATTTCCTACTCTAGGAGAAGCTGTTGGATACCGTGGCCCCACCCACCGAATGGTATGGTTTCACTGTTTAGTCGGTATATAAGATTTCATTGCATTTGGTCCGTGTTTAATTACTCATCCGTTGCTTGCTAAAAAAAGCTACTCAGCTTTTTGTTTTGCGGGTCATATACTTCCTCCGTTAAATATAAGTTTTTTAGGTTTGTAAAAAATAATATGTAGACTTGTTTTAAAACTTGAATGAACGTACATATTAAAAGCAACTCTAATCGATCCCCTTTCGTCTTTTAGAGGACTTTTTTCGACCGCTAACGGCTTGAGACGCACCGAGCCAATTCCCAAGCGGACATTAGCGGAAAATGTTTTTAGTCCAACCCCTCCGTGGCCCCTAAATATGGCCGACCGCGGGTGCTAGACTATATTTTTACTCCTCCACCTCGACACCTGAGCCTCGCTGCCCCGCCACCGTATTCTCGCCGGCGTTCACACCGGCGACCACAAGCCGCCTCTGCCCGTAGCTGCAAACACCCGCCGCTTGTTCCCCTCCATTCCCCCCACTCGCCGGTGCTAGCCGTCGCCGAAATCGCCCCCGATAGCCGCCACATCTGGCCAGAAGCCCGTCGCTGATTCAAGGTCGATTCCGGCCTCGACGAGGTCGTTTCTTTCGGCAAAAGGGTCGTCGGAGCATGGGTGGCTCGTAGATCGGAACGCCGTGGACCAGCACCGGCCGGCGAGGTTCATTGCGACGAGCTTTTCAACCGCTAGTGGCCTCGAGCTTTGTCGGCATTTGGTCGTCGCGTTGCACCGATAGAGGGATTTATACGACCACGGTAGGGTAGCAAGGTCGTAGCGGAGCCCTAGCGGCGTCCTTAGCCCTTTTGCCCGGCTGAATCTTCCCGGTCGCGGTTTCCACCTCCGCCACCCTCAAGGTATTCGACGATATTGCATGATGACCCACAAGTATAGGGGGTGTATCATAGTAATTTCGATAAATAGGAGTGTCGATTCCAACGAGGAGCAGAAAGTGTTGACTAGTGGTTTAGAGCAGGAAATCTCTATAAATACTTAGCAAACGGATATTTAGGATTTTTGATAAAGCAAAGAAATAAAGTGCAAGTAAATAAAGACAACAAATAATTGCAGCAAGTGGACCAATCCCTTCTTAGCAAAGGGCAAGCCGGTGGTAATACTTATGAGGACCAAACATTCTCGAGGACATATAGGAATAATTCCAAGTGCTTTCGTTTGATATAGTTGATTAATCTTTTTTGGTTGGATAAGTGTTGTGTTGGTGAACCTGTGCTAATGTACCGACCTTACTTGGACTAATATATACTTGTCATTAAACCCCTTGCAAGCATCCGCAACTACAAGAAAGTAATTAAGATAAAAACCTAACCACAGCCTTAAAATCTAAGATCCTACACTCCCTTGATATTTAAGTTGTGACAACCCCGCGATTAGTATCCAAATACACAATGCATTACCCTAGGCATAAATGGTGAAGTGTCATGTAGTCGACTTCACATGACACCACTAGAAGAATAGCATCACAACTTAAATATCAAGCCATTGAATAATACCTTAACACAATTCCACTACTAACAACATGACTTCGGCAACACTTGTGCAAAGGTTTCCTAACGGGGGTTCAAGTTTCTGTCACTTCGGCAACCCCACGATTAGTATCCAAATACACAATGCATTCCCCTAGGCTCATGAATGATGAAGTATGATGTAGTCGACGTTCACATGATACCACTAGAAGAATAGCACCACAACTTAAATATCAAGCCATTGAATAATGCCTCAACACAATTCCACTACTAACAACATGACTTCTCCCATGTCCTCAAGAACTAAATGAACTACTCACGAGACATCATATGGATCAAGATCAGAGATGATATGGTGATGGATAACAATCTGAACATAAACAATAATTAAATGGTTCCACTCATAAGCATCAACTATAAAAGTAATCAACACCGGAAAAGTTTCCCCTAAGAACTATGCAAGATTCAACACAATTGTTACAGTGGGATGGAGTGGTGATGATGGTGCTAGTGGAGATGATGATGATGATGATGATGGTGATCCCGATGAAGTCTAGCTTGATGATGGTGTTGATGGCGACGATCTCTCCGAGAAGGAATTTCCCCTGCAGAAATCTGTCTACCGGAGAGCTCTTTCTCTCTCTGTAGTTTCCGCCCCGCAGAGGTGGCGAAATCTTTCTATGGTTGCTCCCCGTGTATTATGGTTTCGAGGAGAATACATAGGCGAAAGGGCGGAGCAGGAGGTGGACCAGGGTGTCCACACCCCCTGGTGGCGCGGCCCAGGGTGGCCCGCGCATGGGGTGTGTGGGACCCCTATGGCCCATCTCAGCCTCCCCTTCTGGCATCCTTCATCTTCTGGAAAGATATGATTTTCCATGTATTTTCTGGTATTTTCTGATCTTCGCGAAAATTGCATCCAAACACCGCTTTTTCCATCAAAATCGTGACTCCGGCAGTTCATCCTCCAAGAATCATCCAACATGCAAAAATAGATGAAACAACATAAGAATCACCTCTTAATATGAAATATATCAATGAATAAAAGAAAATTATGATATAGAATAGTGATGCAAAATGGACGTATCAACTCCCCCCAAGCTTAGACCTCGTTTGTCCCTAAGCGAAAATTGAGCTCAGTAAACATGCCCATAGGTTTATGGAGTGAAGTGTCGATTAAAATAATACGGACAAGAAGCATCACACTTACCAATACACGACTCATAATAGAAAGCAACTCGCCATTATATAACTTAACTTGAAACAAGTATGGGAGTCACAATAAAGATGCATAAAGATAAATCATAATTGGTAATGGCAAACTTTGTTCTTGGTGAGAGAACAGTTGACAAATCATACGTTTTCAAGCAAAGCTTTTGTAAAGAAGTTTATAATAGGAGTCTTTTTGCTCAAACATAAAAGGCTTTTTACAATGAGGGCTTTCAAAGTAATACTCATTCAGATAAGAGTTTTGTGCAAAACAAGGAAGATAAGAAACTGTTGGAGATATGCCCTAGAGGCAATAATAAATGTAGTTATTATTATATCTTTGTGTTTATGATAAATGTTTACATTCATGCTATAATAGTATTAACAAGGAAACATTGATACTTGTGTGATTTGTAAACTTAATTTGAAGTCCCTAGTAAAGCCTCTATATAATACTAGCTTGTTGGTTAATAGATGATTGTGTTTTCCCTATCATGAAACATTGAGATGTTATTAAACAACAAGATCATATCGTTAGGAGAATGATATGGTGGACATACTCCTATAGATAAGCGTAGCATAAAGATCAAGTCATTTTAATAGTTCAATTGCTATATGCTTTCTGATACATAGTAATCTAATTCCTTCGACCATGAGATCATGCATATCACCTTTACCGGATGGATGCTTTGATGATATCAAACACCACACCGTAACTGGGTGGCTATAAAGGTGGCATTGAGTGTTCGGAAAGTATTGGTTGAAACACATTGATCAAGAGTGGGATTTGTCCATCCATATGACGGATAGATATACTCTGGGCCCTCTCGGTGAAATGTCATCCAATTAGCTTGTAAGCATGTGACTGGCTCACAAGGGATCACATGTCACGGGAACGAGAAAAGAGTACTTATCGGTAACGAGGTTGAACTAGGTATGCAGAGATACCGACGATCATAACCTCGGATAAGTAAACTATCGTGAGACAAAGGGAAATTGATATCGTATGTAAGTGGTTCATTCGATCGCAAAGTAATCGTAGAAATATGTGGGAGCCATATGAATTTCCAGATTCCTCTATTGGTTATTGTTTGGAGAAGTGTCTCGATCATGTCCGCATAATTCACGAACCATAGGGAGACACACTTAAGGATTCGACGTTGTTTGAGTAGTTATGGAATGATGAGAAAGAGACTGAATGTTGTTCGGAGTCTCGAATGGGATTCGGGATATCACGAGGAGATCCGGAATGGTCCGGAGAATAAGATTCATATAAGGAAAGTCCCGTTTCGGAGTTGGAGAATGGTTCCGGTGTTTTCATCGGGAATGTTCTAGAAGGTTCCGGAATGTCCGGCACTCCGGAGGGGAAGGGTACATGAATGTGTTATACCAAGATGGTATGATTGCATCATGTACTAAGTGTCATTTCTGAACAAAATAGAGGATTAAATCAAATCCTAGTTTGAAAAGTCAAACGGCTATTTTTTGGGAAGTGGAAAAAGCGGAGGAAACCGAGTTGGGGAGGAGTCCCTCCTCCCCACCGCCGGCGCCCCACCAAGCCGAGTTGGGGAGGGACTCCCCTCCCTCCCCTTGGTCGGCCGGCCCCTCCACCTATATAAGGAGGGGCAGGGCTCCCTCCTAGAACACACAAGATCCTCTCCTCCAAACCCTAGCCGCCGGCGCCGCCACCTCCACTGCCGCCGCCGCCGACCTAGGTCAAGCCGCCGCCGCCTAGCATCCCTAGACGTCGGCCAAGCTTCCTCCTCGGCGTGTCTAAACCCTAGATCATCGAGGGACTCTCTCATACTCCACCATACTCGCTCCGGCTTAAGGCGAAGCCCTGCGAGATCTCCCCTCTACTTCCGGTACCACGTCGTTGTGCTGCCGGAATCGCGAGGAGAGTGCTACAACCTCCATTTTCTGGAACAAGGAGAGGAAGGTCTTCGTCGAGTACCGAGCGTGTGACCGATTGCGGAGCGCTTAGGAGCCTTGTGGGAAGGATCGTCTACGCGATCTTGAGATCGGGAAGAGTACGACTACATCACCCACGAGAATCCGCTCTCGTTAAACACTTTGGAATCTTCGAGGGTGAGTTATTCCATCGACTCGTTGCTACAATCTAGTAGATAGATCTTGGCTTGTTTGTTTGTATGCGATAGAAAATTTTTGTTTTCCATGCTACGAAACCCTACAGAAACATGATTGAATAAATCATCGTATGAATAATTGAAACACAACAACTCAAATGCTTGGTGGATATAGAAAGGAATAGGTTTACTGACTCAACTGAGAAGTAGAAGAAAGGCCCTTTGCAGGGGTAAGCAGGGATTTAAAGTTTCATAAAGAGATTTCAAAAGATTAAGGTACTTACTAGCTTTGAGCTCTCATTGCCCCTATCATAAGCATCTTGAGGTGATTAAGGTGAAAGTGAACAAAGATGGAGTATATGCTTGACAAAGTATAAGTTGGCAATCTCATGTCCCTTGAGTACGAGGGCCGCTCCTCATGCTACTCAACTTTAGTCACCGGTAAGTTCTTGTCATATTAAGTACATGTGTATCATGGAGAACCTCCAACAGGGTACCCCTTTCCCCATGATACAGGAGCTATACCATATCAAAATGACAAGGCAAGCAGACAATGAGCATCTCGGCAAACTTCTTATTTACCATGGGAAAATGGTGCTTTTTTCTCTCTTTCCTCTTTTCTCATCTTTTTTTTTCTTTTCTGAATCTCTTTTTTTATAAGAAGAATGCTTCATAGATTGATCAGTATGGTGATGCTGCAAGTTTTCACCATGATTAGGCATGGCTTAGGCTAGCATCTCAGGTGTTTCTCTAACACATATACATAACTCCATGGACTTATAAGCTCACCTTTTATTTCACACCGATGATATCCGCAAACAAAAGATCATGATATCAACGGGGTAGATATTTACACGTGTTGAAAGTGTTCCCTTTGACAGCACAGTTCTGTTAATTCCCAACTTATAGGTGCAAGCATATACAACATAGATGACCCAATGGTTCAAATTTATTAAGGGCAGGAAAATAAGGTGTGCCATCAAGTTCATGAGATCTTTACTAACTGGTTTTCACATAACAAAAGAATTTTTAATTTGAAATATAGATGAAACTCGAGAATTTACTTGGTTTAGCAATAATGCTAATAGGTAGATATGGTGGACACAAATGGCATAAGTTTTGATTTAAAGGATTGGATGCACGAGAAGTATTCCCTCATAGTACAGGTTTTTGGCTAGCAAGGCTAGGTAGCAAGCAAAAGAGTTTAAGGAAACAAGCAAACATACAAGTGATAGAGACAAACATGCAATCTTCCTTGAAAACACAAAAGATCTTAAATAAAGAATACTAAGCTTACGAGCCAATCAAGAAAGAAAGAAAATGACATAACATACCTGTAAGTGCTTTTCTCTTTTCCTTTCAAACCTCAAAAAGTGTTGCTACTGACCAGAGCTTGATTTGCCAAAACCAATTTAGATTTACTTGATGCTCCCAAAGTGATACCAATACTAATCAACAAGATCAACCATATAATATAGATTGCAAACTAAAAAGAAGAAGTGCAAAAAGTAAAAGATGAAACTTCTCATTAATAATCCATAAAGGCACTCACACCAAGGGATACATAGATAACCAACTAAATGAGAGATACTTATACAATGCAAACTATCCTATATGATAACTTCTCTGTTCAAGATATAACTCTACTAAAAAGGTAAAAAATGAAAGATAATGATATGATACCATGGCACTCCCCCAAGCTTGGAACAAACCAAGGGGATGCTAAAACCTGATGACGAATTACTCCTTCGGTGGTGGTGGTGTTCCCTTGTTCAGGGTGAGAAAACCTTCCAGCATCTTACGAAGCATGTTATTCTCCTCTTGAAGCATATCTACCTTCCTCCTTAGAGCTTGGTACTTATCACAAAACTCATCAGTGGTTCGAAGGGCTTCCACTGCCTTAGGACAGGAACTGAAGTCTAGAAAGGAGGTCATCATCCCCTGCATATTAAGAGAAAACGCACGACCAATGTTAATTTCCCCTACAAAATTAGGTTTTCTTGCCCTTGATCTTGTGGCAGTTTGCCCCTTCATGCTGGTTGACATGTTCTTTACTTCCTCCTCGACGCTCCAATCCATGTCTTCGTGCCTAGCTGTGATCCTTTCTTCTTCCACAGGCTTCTTGCCCTTGTCGTTGGCGGAGACCATGATGCCTCTAAACTTGAGAATATTTCCTGACAGGAATCGATCGAAACAAAAACACGACGAGAATACGATATACGAACCTCGGGGGATCCGGGTGATTATATATTACAAAGTTTTACGACATAAGGAAGGTATAGGGCGAAAACGGGACGGAGACGGGCTCCGGGGTGATCACACCCCCTGGTGGCGTGGCCAGGCAGGGCCCGTGCCACTAGGAGGTGTGGCCCACCCGGGCTCCATTTTCTCCCTTGTTTTGACTCATTACCTTCCGTATGGAATAAAAACTGCAAAAATATAAAAGGAAAGGTTTTTCGTGAACCTTCTGTTTTTAGCACTTTTACCTATTCGGGAACGGAATCTGCAAATTCCTTCTCTCCAACACTTGAAAGTTCCTTTCATACAAAGCCTCACACAATCTTTATTAGCAACATTAGAGTATGCAAAAACAAAGAACCTTTGGGTTCAAATTTCAACTGAAATCCATCATAACAAAAGCTACTGTAGCAACTCCTTTCAAAAGCCCAAAAAGAATCTGAAAGAAAATCGATTTAAGAGGCAAATGCAAAACAGACCAGCAGGTAAAGATTGTTTTTTTTTCGAAAATCTTCTATTGCTCAAATAAAAAAGTACCAAACTAATGAAAGTTGGATAACAACTTGGGGCACAAGAACAGAAAATTACAACTCCATCCGACATACTAGGATTTTTCACGAATTTTTACAATGCAGCACAAAAAAATATATCCCACGACAATAACTTCTCACAATGATGGCGCCTCGCACTTGTCGTTGTATGCTTCGTTGGAAACCCCAAGAGCAAGGTATGAAGCAGCACAACAGCAAGTTTCCCTCAGTAAGAAACCGAGGTTATAGAACCAGTAGGAGGAAGGAAACGTCACACAGGTGTTGCTAGCAACGCGGAGACCTGCACAACACAAACTCAAGGCTTTGCCCCAACGAACCAATGAGGTTGTCAAGCTCACCGGTTTGCTGTAACAAAGGATTAAACGTATGGTGTGGAAGGTAAATGTTTGCAGCAAGTAAACAAGTAGTAGTGGAAGATGTATCAATGGTAAAGATTGGACCGGGTTCCATAGTTCACTATAGGTGCTCTCCTTAGATAAACAACATGGCATGAAGGGTAAACAAATTATAGTAGGGCAATTGACAGGAAATGAGCAAGGCATAACAATGCAATTACTAGTCAGAAAGATCCTATGAGATTCGATTGGCCAATACAACAATATACATAGACCGCCATCCAACTGCATCTATAACTAGAAGTCCACCTTCAGGTTATCATCCGACCCCCCTCCAGTATTAAGTTGCAAGCAACAAAATTATGGTACTTGTTAGCTTTTAGCCCTCATTGCCCCTATCATAAGCATCTTGAAGTGTTTAAGGTTAAAGTGGCAAAGTTGGAGTATATGCTTGATGAAGTATAAGTTGGCAATCTCAAGTCCCTTGAATACGAGGGCCACACCTCATGCATACTCAACTTTGGGTCCAGGTAAGTTCTTGTCACTGTAAGTATTTGCATATCATTGAGAACCGCCAACGGGGTACCCCTTGCACATGGTACAGGAGCTTTCCCATAGCCAAACTGACAAGGCAAGAAGACAATGAGCATCTCAACAATCTTTTTATTTACCATATGCATAGCTTTTTATTGAGGATGATTCATAGATAGATCATTATGGTGATGTTGCAAGTTTCCACCATGATTAGGCATGGCTTAGGCTAGCGGCCCAGGCGTTTCTCTAACACGGGATACAAACTCCATGGACTTACAAGTTCCGTATTTATTTCACACCGGTGACATCCATAGACAAAAGAACATGATATCAACTGAGTACAACAAGGTACAAGTGCAATGTTGAAAACGCTCCCCGTGATAGCACGGTTCTGCTAATTTCAACTTATAAGTACAAGCATATACAACAAAGTTGTCACAATGGTTCAAGTTTATTAGGGGCAAAGAATAAAGTGTGCCATCAAGTTCGTGAGGGCTTTAATCACTAAGTTTTCACATAACAAAATAGTTTTTAATTGGAACATAGTTGAAAACAGGAATATACTTGGAATGGTGTAACACACCATGCATAGGAGTTTATAGTGGACACTTTGTAAAAACTTGGTTTCTTGGGAGTTGGAAGTATGAGTATAACTTACTCATACAAGTGGAGGCTAGCAAAATACTAGGAGCAACCAACTAAGAGAGCAATAATGGCCATAATCATGCAATGCAACAAAGCATACTAATCAAAGCAAAGAGTGGTACTACAAGTCAATGACTAAATGATCATATAGGATAATGGTGACTTGTCATAGTCATAACATGGTGTGAGCATGTGCCAAGTCAACCCAAGCAAAGCATCAAAGGAGAATACCACAATACTATGCTTTTGCATGCTAAAATAACGCATAATTTCTTCAAGGCACACTAAGCAATCCCATTTGTTTGGAATAAGACATGCTACAGCAATAATCACTAATCATAATGCTAAAACAACATCTATCATGTCATGCTAAAGTCTAAGTTACAGTCAATGCAAGGTCCTCTTGCACTTCAAGCAAGAACTTACTACTCCTTTCCAACACTAAGAAACTTATTTGCAAAACAACACAGCAAGAACGAGGGTCCAAACTACTTTATTCAAGCAAACTAAACAACCTAAGCAAAGCAAACAAAAATTAAGACGCTCCAAGAACAACACAACTATGCATGAAACAATAAAAACGAAGTGTCTAGACAGACCTGAGATTTTTATTGATGAAGAAGGGGATGCCTTGGGCATCCCCAAGCTTTGACGCTTGTACCTCTTGGATATTTCTTGGGGTGACACCATGGTGGCATCCCCAAGCTTGAGATTTTGTCCATTCTTCATCTCATTGCATCATTCTCTCTTTACACCTGAAATCCTTCATACAAAACTTCACACAATCTTTATTAGCAACATTAGTGTATTCAAAAGATATTAGACCCCTGGAAAAGTTTTGGAACAGCAAGAATTTTCACTAAAAATACAAGCTACTATAGTAACTCCTTCAAAAATCTCAATTCACCTAAAGAGAACTCAAAAGGAGCCAATAATAAGCAAATGCAAATAATGGCAGAAATCTGTCAAAACAGACCAGCAGGTAGAAACTGATTTTTTCGAACATCTTTTGTTGCTCAAATCAAAAAAGTGTTGAACTAACGAAAGTTAGATAACATACTGGGGGATTTATTCGTAAAGTTTGATCTCAATCTGAGTTACAGAGCCTCCTCAAGAATTGTTTTGGTGGAGGACAGAAATCTGTTTCGGGACAACAACTGTCCAAATCTTACTTCCCTCTCATTAGAGGTCATTCTTGGCAAAAAAAAAGGCAAAAAAAAGGATAAGGAGAGGTTATTACAGAATTAATAACTTCCAAGACTCAAGGAAACTCTTGGGTTATCTCCCAACAAGTACTTTTCTTTAACGCCTTTAAGTTAGGCACAAGAAGCAGGAAGAATCAAGTATTTTCAAATGAAGAAGCATTAACATCCATACTTGCAAAGTATTCAACTATGAATGGTATCTCATCCAAATGGGTTTTGGAGGATCCCTTCTCATCTCTCTTTGGTCTACTACCTTCATCAAAAAGATTTTCAGGAGCAATCCAATCAAAATTCTTTTCAAAGGCTTCATGCATTCCAACAAGCTTAAAGGGTATGGGTATCTTAAATTCCTCTCTAGGCTTAATTTTATCAGAAATACCCATAAAATCTACACTTGTGCCTAGCATATTGAAATGCTCAAAAACCTTTTTGGCTTCCCTAGCAACATCATGTAATTCTTTTGATAAAGTTTTAAGGATGAATTCCCTCTTTTCAGCATTCTTCTCTTCTTTTAGTTTTAGGAATAAAAATTGTATGAAGGGTTTAAGGCTAACGATTCTATCCTCCAACATATGAACTAAAGAAGCTTCAGCAATCTCATAATTAGGAGCAAGCTCTGCTATAGATTTATCCTCAATATCCCCATGCTGGCTAACATAATTAAAGAATTCTTCAATATTATCTTTCCCAATTATGGAGCCACTACCTATTGCAGGATCTTTCAGGACGAACTGGGGGAGCAACATGGTGATCTAGAGCAAGATGCTAACTAGAGCAGGATTATTTTTTTTGTGTTTTTGAATAAAGCAAGCAAACCAAACTAGACTAATTTTTTTTTGAAAAGAGGCAAACAAAACCAAGCAAAAGAAACAAAGCAAACTAAAAACAAAGTAAAGAGAAAGGAAGTGAAGGACTCCCCTAGTGAAGACGTCCTTAGCCTCCCCGGCAACGGCGCCAGAAAGAGCTCGATGCCCCCCGCACTTGTCGTGGGACGCTTCATTGGAAACCCCAAGAGCAAGGTATGAAGCAGCACAGCAGCAAGTTTCCCTCAGTAAGAAACCGAAGTTATCAAACTAGTAGGAGGAAGGAAACGTCACACAGGTGTTGCTACCAACGCGGATACCTGCACAACACAAACTCAAGACTTTGCCCCAATGAATCAGTGAGGTTGTCAAGCTCACCGGTTTGCTGTAACAAAGGATTAAACGTATGGTGTGGAAGGTAAAGGTTTGCAGCAAGTAAACAAGTAGCACTGGAAGATGTATCAATGGTAAAGATTGGACCGGGGTCCATAGTTCACTAGAGGTGCTCTCCTTAGATAAACAACATGGCATGAAGGGTAAACAAATTACAAAAGGGCAATTGACAGGAACTGAGCAAGGCATAACAATGCAATTACTAGTCAAAAATATCCTATGAGATTCGATTGGGCAATACAACAATATACATAGACTGCCATCCAACTGCATCTATGACTAGAAGTCCACCTTCAGGTTATCATCTGATCCCCTCTAGTATCAAGTTGCAAGCAACAGACAACTGCTTTAAGCAAAGTGTATAAGGTAAACAGTCCACAGGTTCCATGAACAAGAGACCGTTGTTTCCTCCCTAGTGGCAACAACACATCTACAATCGAAGAGATTTCTGTCACTTCCCTTGGAAACTAGAGGCATGAACCCACTATCGAGCATAAATACCCCCTCTTGGAGTCACTAGCAACTACTTGGCCAAGATAGCTACTAACAACGGAGATGTCACATCCCAAGATTTTGGAAATTGGGACCAGATTTTTTTTTCATTTGCGTGACATTCATGAGCATTGCATTGCATATTTGCATCAAGAAAAAAATCCTAAATAGAAATAAAGGACTAAAACCCTAAATAGTATATGCCACTTTATTCCTAAAGGGAATTAAATTGGCTTTATAAAAACCCACTGTTTCTAAGGCAACAATTATTGCTAAATTATAGCCTAAAAAGATCCAATGAATATTACAAAATTTTAGAAACAAAATTGAGATCGTTTGGAGCTATTATGAAAAATTTATGGAATAAATACAAACAAATAAAGATATAAATAAAATGAAATATACAAGGATTTATAAATCCACTATTTGCAAACTAGTAAAAATATTATAAATATGATCCTACAATGATCTATTCGATTTTAGAAAATTTTAGAAACAAGAATCGTGTCATTTGTAGTTCGTATGCAAAAGTTATGAGGGAAACACATAAATAGAAAATAGAAAAAAAGAAAAAAGAAAAAAAATCCTAAGTGGGCCGGCCCATTCAGCTACACGCGCGTACGGGAGAAGGCATCGATGCCTTGTTTGGTTTAATTTCCGTGCAAATCAGTTTTTCTCAAACCTATCTCTATTCAAACTCTTATATCTTTTTATCTATAATTCTGAATTGACTTCCGTTTGTTTCTGTTTGTTCCCTACTCCAAGACCTACCTATACACCGTCCTAGACATTCATATAAACCCGTGGAGCCACAGCTCTATGAGTTTCCTTTCTCGAAATCCCGAATCTACACATATCCAAATCTTATTTCGTTTATTCACTCGTCTAGACTTCGTCGTTTGCCTTCGGCTAAAACATGAAAGTTTTAGATCTCGTCGAAATCTTTCAATCCCAACAAACCTCACCTATTTTCATCTACCACAGCCGGAGAATTTCGCACCACAATATTTCAGATATGACAGTGTAAATCCAAGATGTACTCGCACTCGTTTCTTCAAATCCAAATTCTTTTGGTGAGAAGGTAGGACTAATGATTCCCCACAACTTTCATGTTGTAAGTTTTTCAATTTGACCTACGGATTTGTCTCTCTAACACAGATCTATTTCTTGTCTATTTTGAACCAAAATCGGGTCAATCTCCTCTCCTAGCCACTGGATATCATCCCGACGGTCAAGATTAGAGCTTATCAACGAAGGGGTACGAGCCAACCAGATCTCGCCACATGTCACGCCAGGTCAGCCCCGCAGCCCAGTCAGCAAAGATATTTCCAGGGAATATTCCCTGTAGATTTGAAATTGAATTTAATTTGCAGAAAATTGTGTAAACTTGCAAAAATCATATAAAAAGATTCGTAGATCCAAAAATAGCAAATTATATATCAATGGATTCAGAAAAACGTGTAGAATATTGATATCAAATTAGATCTAACCTTTACACTATGCGCTTACTATAGTAATTTAATTAGTTTTAATGGTCTTTTAGGTTAATAAATTCATAGGAAATTATCTGTAACTCCAAAAAATATGAACAATATATCAAATTGAAGCTACTATAATTAATAATATCTGGTTGGATCTAGATTTTGAGGCTTATTTACCCCGTATCAATTTAATTAGTTTTAATATATTTAGAAATCATTAAATTCATAGTAATTATTTGCATATCACAAAAATATAAATAATATACCGATGGAAAGCTGGTTCCATGTAGATCATCAATATGCAAATGGTTTAGGCAAATACTTTAAGGTCTGGCAGCAATTAAATAAATAGATTAATGGCTTATTTAGAATATTAAAATCATAGTAATTCGAATACTGCTCAGAAAATTACAAATAATATGTCCCTGGAATCAAGATTCCGTGGAGATTATAGATATAATTTTATTTTGATTTTTAGGCAACAGAAAATGTATAAATGATTTAAAATCCATTATACACTCTTTAAATCACAAGAAAAGATTTATAACTCCGATTAAGGTGAATCCAATTGCTACTAGTTTGTATTAATGTTATCCAACCAGTACACCCCAGAACCAAATTTAATACGGCAATTAGAACAGAGGTTGCAACAGAACTATTAAAACCTCTTTAATGGCAATCAAGATTTAATAACAAATACCCTATTGCATCAAATGATCTCCTGCATGCATCATGTATTCTAGTAATGTTCTCTAATTACAACCATTGTGACATATTAAATCATCATGCATGCATTTGTCCATCATTGTTTTGTTGTATTGTGCATAATTGCATTATTTTGAATGGTTTGCTTGTTGTGCGCTTGTTTTGATCGATAGATTGCGAGGAGTGCAATATTTGATTGTGACGAGTGCAACCTTTTATATTGTGAGGATTATCTGAATGACTACATCTACAACAAAGGCAAGTAGAGCTATCATAAATGTCCTACTATTTTTCTATGCATGTAGTATGATTTTCAGTAGTGATGCATGAGTAGGTGTTTTTACTACTATGCTATGCTATGACACCCATGCATGATTGCCATACTTCCATGACTCGATTTCTTTGAGCCATCGTATTGTAGTTGCTTATCCATGCTTATTAGATGCGCAAAAGGGAATTCATGAATGATTATGTTATGGAAAGTTATGTTTTGTTATAATGAAAACAACTGGAATTTAATGAATCTACTGGGTGTGATGGATTGATGTTTTTGGATGGTTTATTGTGGAAAGCACACCTAGGCTTCAGAGATTGGACAGGTTTCTTGTGTAGTAGCTTCCAGTACAGCCGCATGTCATTATTTGTCTTGACTAAGTAGGTTGTGGGAATCTGACCCGACGTGACTAGCAGATGTAGGGGATGTAGGTTGGTATGGGTATGTCCTGAGGGCTCAGGGTTCTAATTCTAAAAGGTTTCATCTTGGTTTTATCCCTACCATGGCACAAAATGAGTGTAATGGTAAGAGAGGGTTGACTGGGTCATGCGGGTAAAGTGTACAACCCCTGCAGGGTGTCTAAACTAAGTACTTAGTCGTGTCCCTGGTTATGGACAACTATGAGCAACTGGGTCTGAAACTGTTTGGAAGATCTCACTCATCCCAATTTCTTAATTACTAAAACTTGATTGTGAACATGGGTTTAGGAGCATACGAAAGCTGAACTGTCTTGTTTCTACATGGGTTTATGTTGTTATGTCCTTAGAAGATTGTTTTGAAGAAATAAAAGTATTTTGAAAGTAGGGAAAAGTTAAATTGCTTTTAGCAAATGAGCCTAAACTCCACTTAGCCAAATATGCATGTAGTTGATAGATCCTTTGTACTCATTAGTTCTACTTGCCAATACATTCAAAGTATTGACCATTTGTGGCTGCAACGTTTCATGTTGCAGGTTGTTCCGTTTCTAAGTGATCGATATAGGTCGCGAGACTCCACTCAACGATTGTTCGCCTGTGGCACATTTGAAGAATGGATATCTACCTTGTTATTGTTTCCGTTGTGTACTTGGATGATATAATGTAAATTCTGGATCATATTCGTTGTATTTATGATGCACAGTTATATTTGGTATTCATTTTGTACTGTGTGTGCCAGTGAATCGATCTAGGGATTGGCACTATACACATGAACTCAGCCTTATCGTGCGAGGGTGTTACAAGAGAGCATGCAAGATCACAAACAACACAGACATGATAGAATCATAAAGACAAAACCATTAATCAAACCAACATAATAATCTCAATATCCATCGGATCCCCACAAACACAACATGCATGATTAGAAATAGATTAGATCTTGATCATGAACGGAGCTCACAAGATCTATACATGAAAGCACAAAGGAGGAGACACAAACATCTAGCTACTACATGGACCCATAGTCCAAGGTGGAACTACTCACGCATCATACTGGAGAGAAGGCCTCCGGGATGATCTCCCCTCCGGCAGGGTGCCGGGAAGAACTTCATATCCCCCTGATCTAGGGACGATGGTGGCGGCGGCTACAGACGGTTTTGTGTATATTTGATCAGGTGCTTAGGGTTTCTGCATCGGGGTCTTCTTATAGGCGAAGGGGTAGACCGAGGAGGTGGCGAGGGTCACCAAACCCTAGCCAGGAGCGGGGCTAGGCCCATCTGCGCCTGGGGTGGGTCTGGACCCCCCTGACTGGCTCCTCCGGCTCTCCTCTGGACTTCTTGTTCCCCACGGAAAGTAATTGACTTTGATGTTTGTCCCGTCCAATTCCGAGAATATTTCTTTACTAACTTTTCTGAAACCAAAAACAGCAGAAAACATGCATCTGGCACTGGTGCAACTTGTTAATAGGTTAGTACCAGAATACATGTAAAAAGCACCTCAAAGTGTAGACAAGCAAAGCAAAGTAGATACTAAACAAGCATGGAGCATCAAAATTATAGATACATTTCCAACGTATCACACAACTCCTCAACTTCTCAAAAGAGGTTGATCTTGACACAAAAACCAAACAAAAAGGATAAGGAGCGGTTATTACAGAGGTAATAACTTCCAAGACTCAAAGAAACAAAGACCAAAAGCAAACTAAAATGGGTTGTCTCCCAAATGCTCTTTCTTTATAGCCATTATGATCTACATGATAATTTCAATGATGTTCTCATAGGAGATATGGATTTGAAGAGAAAGAGAGCATCAAGAAGCAAATATCCAACACATTTGAGTCTAACCCACTTCCTATTCAAGGGAGTTTCATAAGAAAACAAATTACTGAAACAAAAGGCAACTAGTATAGGAAGACAAAACAAGTGCAACTTCAAAGCAGGTAAACTTAATATTATTGAGATGCATAAAACCATGTTTCCCTCTCTCATAATAACTTTCAGTAGCATTTTGAATAAAGTTGACAATATAAATGTCACGAGAAACAACTTTATCATCAGAATGAGCATACTTACAATCATCAAAAAGAGGTCTAAGGTCATAAACTGGATCAAGTTGTTCAAACCCAAAATCCTAATTAGGAAAATTATTTTCATAAGGAGCTTTAGCAAATTTGGAAAAGTTAAACTCATAAGATTCTCCATCAAACTTAGTTAAAACTTTATCCTTCTTACAATCTATAATAGCTCCACAAGTATTCAAGAAATGTCTACCAAAAATGATAGGACAAGTTTTACTAGCTGCTGAACCAAGCACTAGAAAATCTGCAGGATATTTAATCTTACCGCAAAGAACTTCCACATATCTTACAATACCAATATGGCAAATGTTTTCCTTATTAGAAAGGTGAATAACCTCAATGTCCTCAAGTTCACAAGGACCAATTTCACGCATAATTTCCCTATAAAGCTCATAAGGAATGGCACTAGAACTAGCACCAATATCACATAAACCATAGTAGCAATGATCACCAATTCTAACAGAAAGCACAGGGACACTAGCTTTACTAGCTTTAATAGGATGAGATAAAATATTAGAAGCATCCTCGCAAAAGATAATGTGCCCATCTTCTACATTTTTAGTGACGAGATCTTTCATAATGGCTACTACAGGCTCAACATTTATTTGTTCATCAGGTTCAACAACTTTCTTTGTACTTCTGTTAACCACATTAGCTATAATAGAATGTTCCTTTACCTTAGTAGGGAAAGGTATTTTCTCAATATAAGGTTCAGGCAAAATAGGATCAATAGTACAAACTTCAGTGTTTCTAACAGGAACATGATTAACAACATCTTTATAAGGTGCATGGTACTTGTCCCACTTCTTTTTAGGAATTTCTATATAAGAGGCGAAGGCTTTAAAGCAATTCACAAGAACTTGAGAATCAAGACCATACTCAATACTAATATCATGAAAGTCATCAGTTCCCATAAAAGATTTAATTCATTCATAATCATAATTTATACCTGACTTTCTTCCTTTGTCATTCTCCCATGCTTCAGTGTTCTCTTGAATACGGTCTAGGAGATTCCATTTAGCTTCTTCCTTCATACGTGTGAATGATCCAGCACAAAAAGCATCTAATAAATCTTTATCATAAATATAAAGCCTTGCATAAAAGTTATTGATAATAATATTATTGGGGAGTTCATGAATAGGACATTTAAGCATTAGTAACTTCAATCTCCCCCAAGCTTGGGTTGTACTCTCTCCATCACAAGGCCAAAAGTTATATATTTGATTCCTATCCCTATGAATCTCACTGGGAGGATAGAATTTATAATAAAAGAGAGGTACTATTTCCTCCCATTCCATAAATTATCCATTCTTCAGCAGCTTATAGCATTCTTCAGCTCTTCCTTTCAATGATATAGAGAGTAACTTCTTCTTAACATGTTCTGTTGTGATACCTGCACACTTAAACAACCCGCATAATTCATGGATAAAAAGCAAGTGATCACCAGGATGGATAGTTACATCTCCAAAATAATAATTATCCATAACACGATCAATAATTCTTGTAGCTATCTTAAAAGGATCTATCTCAACAGGTGGTGTTTCATCTACTACCCTAGCAGTGGTAGTAGCTTTCCCACATAGGAAACCAAGTGGGTTATCCATATAGGAAACAAAGTAACAAATATAAATAAAAAGCAATACTCACAATAGAAGTTTCCTTTACCAGTTCCAATCTTCAATAGCGCTTCACTCACCGGCAACGGCGCTAGAAAATGGTCTTGATGACCCACAAGCATAGGGGGTGTATCATAGTACTTTCGATAAATAGGAGTGTGATGGCTGACGTGGAGCCTGTTGGGAACCCCAAGTGCAGGGTATGAAGCAGCACAGCAGCAAGTTTTCCCTCAGTAAGAAACTGAGGTTATCGAACCAGCAAGAGGAAGGAAACGTCACACAAGTGTTGCAAGCAACGCGGAAACTTGCACAACACAGACTTGAGACTTTTCCCCAACGAATCAGTGAGGTTGTCAAGCTCACCGGTTTGCTGTAATAAAGGATTAAATGTATGGTGTGGAAGGTAATGGTGGTTTGCAACAAGTAAACAAGTAACAGTGGAAGATGTATCAATGGTAAAGATTGGACCGGGGTCCATAGTTCACTAGAGGTGCTCTCCTTAGATAAACAACATGACATGAAGGGTAAACAAATTACAGCATGGCAATTGACAGGAACTGAGCAAGGCATAACAATGCAATACCAGACAAAAAGATCCTATGAGATTCGATTGGGCAATACAACAATATACATAGACCGCCATCCAACTGCATCTATGACTAGAAGTCCACCTTCAAGTGTGTAAAGCAAACAGTCCACATGTTCCATGAACAAGAGACCGTTGTTTTCTCCCTAGTGGCAACAACACATATACAACCAAAGATATTTCTGTCACTTCCCTTGGAAACTAGAGGCATGAACCCACTATCGAGCATAAATACCCCCTCTTGGATTCACTAGCAACTACTTGGCCAAGATAGCTACTAACAACGGAGAGCATGCAAGATCACAAACAACACAGACATGATAGTATCAATAGACAAAACCATTAATCAATCTGACATAGTAATCTCAATATCCATCAGATCCCCGCAAACACAACATGCATGATTACAAATAGATTAGATCTTGATCATGAACAGAGCTCACAAGATCTATACATGAAAGCACAAGGAGGAGATACAACCATCTAGCTACTACATGGACCCATAGTCCAAGGTGGAACTACTCACGCTTCATACTGGAAAGAAGGCCTCCGGGATGATTTCCCCTCCGGCAGGGTGCCGGGAAGAACTTCAGATCCCCCCGATCTAGGGACGATGGTGGCGGCGGCTACAGAAGGTTTCGTGGAGTTTTGATCGGGTCCCTAGGGTTTCTGGATCGGGGGCTTCTTATAGGCGAAGAGGCGAGGATGGGAGGCGGCCAGGGCCTCCACACCCTACCCAGGCGCGGGGTAGGCCCACCCGCGCCTAGGGGGTCTGGCCGCCCTGGTTCGCTTCTCCGTCTCGTCTTCTGGCTTCATGTCCCCCACGGTAAAATATTGACTTTTGCTTTTGTCCCGTCCAATTTCGAGAATATTGATTTTCTGCCTTTCTGGAACCAAAAACAGAAGAAAACATGAAACTGGCACTGAGGCAACTTGTTAATAGGTTAGTTCTTGTAACACCATGGTTCTAAAAATACCGTGGCTTCTATGTGACATGCCAATCCTTGGATCGGTTCATTGGCCCACAATAGAATAAGATGAATAACATAGCAAATATCCGTGTATCATAAATAACGAAGATCCAGAGTACCATTATTACAATAAAAGCTTAGCCCAAAGCTAGCTCAAATTATTCAGGTAGCAGCATAAAACAAGGTAAACTCTCCATTCCTCAAATTTCCCACAAGTGAACAAGTGCCGAGTGGAGTACCGTGGCCTATATCGATTACTCAAAATCGGAATATCCTGCAACATGAAACGTAGCAGCCCCGAAGGGTCAATACATGGAATGTATGGCAAGTAGAGCTAGTAAAGGAGACAATAGTGCTAACATCTACATGCATATTTGGCAAGTGGAGTTGTGTCTGGCTTGCATTTGCAAATACCTTTGCCCTACTTTCAAACAGTTTTTTGATTTTCTTTGAAAAGATCCCAATTAAGTTAACCCAACAATATTAAAGCAATTAGGAAATTAGAATAAGCGAGAAACATGTCATGGAATCAATATCAAGCAACTCAGATGTCCATAACCGGGGACACGGCTAATCGATTAGATTATACACCCTGCAGGGGTTAGTACACTTTACCCATGTGACTTGGCTAGCCCACCTCATACCATCACTCTCATTTTGGGTGATGATAGGGAGAAGTCCAAGAAGAGACTGTTCGGGAAGTAGCTCCCCAATCCCGACGCGCACCGGTCCAACCTACCAAAATTCTACATCTCTGGATACGCGGGTTCGAGTTACCACAACCTACTAAGTCCAACCAACCGCCTATTTCATTATTGGCACATGGTTGTACACGTATGCTACAAAATAAAGAGGCCAATCATTTTCTCTCGATACCTGGGTGCCTTTCCGCAATGAAACCACCAAAATTTATCAATCCTATCACACCCAGGAGGTTCATTGATTAAGTTGTTTTAGTTTTCACAAACCAATACTTTTAGAAACAATAACAGTGATGTAACCCAGCCCTCGTTCATCATAGCATGGCTAAGCACATCTACCAACGGTGGTTCATCTACAAGGAAAGTCCTACCACATAATGGGACATAGCATAGCGATAGTATCATCCTACACATGCGTCTACAAAATACACGACAATGCATAGAAAATAGTAGGGAAATATCATGAACAAAATAGCATCTACTTGCCTTGGTTGTAGAAGAACAATCCACACACGAGCAAGCGTTGCACTCGTCACAATCTACACGATACAATTGCAATCATAAACAAACAATCCTCAAGCATATGCAACAAAGATGATGCATGAATGCATGCATGACAAGTGGATTGATGCTACAGCAGCACCACATAATCCTATTTAGTAAAGCTACTGATTGCATGCATGGAAAATAGTTTTAGCGCAAGGGAAACTATTATGCAAAATATAATGCTCAAAACTAGAGCTAGTACACAAATAATTCACTACCGATAGTATACTGTTTGTAAAATCTTTGGAAAATTCTACTGTATGGGCATTTCTATTTAGGAACAGTACCAATTGGAATTACTTAAAAAGGAATTATAAAACTCCCTGAATAATTAAAACACTGCAGAAAGCCACTAGACAGTTTTTGCAGAAGTTTTTACTATATGCCTATCTTTTTAATTCACTTTGAGATTCCCCTCGTTCTACTGAATCCAGGGACATATCATATGCAATTTTTGGAGTTACAGATCTCTTTCTACGAATTAAATACTCCAAAAGGCCATTAACTCATTTAATAAATCTGGACAAAATCTTGCTGCAGAAGTGTGAAACAATGGTACAGCAAGATTCTACACGACTTACTGAAACTACACATATTTTATTTGCAATTTTTGGCCCAGCGGATTAATTTCTACGCAATTTACAAGTTTCTACAAGTTTCTGCAATTTCTAAATTGATTTAAACCAAAAGGGAATATTCCGGGAATATTCCCTGCTGACTCAGCGCTGACTCAGCGCGGGTTGACTAGCTGTTGACCAGTCAACCGCGCGGTCTCCGGTCGATCTGGGCCGCAGATCTCAGATCCGACAGCCGAGAAGAGGCGGCGGCGACACTCACCAGGGCGGCAGTGGCTCGGAACAACGGCGGCGCGGTGGCGGCTGGCCAGCGGCGTCGGCTTCGGAGGCGGTGGCGGCGGCGGCTGAGAAGACGGCGGTCTCGGCGAGGCGCGCATGGCGGCGGTCATGGTGAGAAGATTGGCGCGACAGCGGCGTCTTGTGGCGGCTCTGGACGGCAGCGCGCATGTTCTCGAGGCGGCGGCGGCTCGGACGGCAGCGGCGCGGTTCTCGAGGGAGAGCGGCGGCGGGAGAGGTCGGCGGCTTAAGTGGGGCCCCCCACGCGGATTTCTAGGCGGACACGGCGGCGGGACGTTGCGGAGACGGGGCCGTTTGGCGATGTCGGCGCCGACATGTGGGGCCCACCTGTCGGTGCTTTGACGCGGCGGTTATTATCACGCTGTGAAGGCTGGCTGCAGGATGGGCATGCCGGATGGACGCTTAGCCTGTGCCGGCGCCGATTCTTTTTTTTATCTTTTCTTTTTCCCTTTTTCCAATCTAGTAAAACCTCCGTAACTTCTTCGTACGAACTCCGAATTGGGCGATTCTTGTTCCTAAATTTTTGTAAAATCAAGGGGATCAACCTAGGGTCAGGGGTGAGTGGATTCCACTTGTCTACAAGGGTGGAAAACACAAGTCCTAGTAAAACCTCCCGTAGGAGCATTTTAGTAAAGTAAAATAGGATTTTGAAAATAGCGATTTGTCGAATCACTTCAATCAATGGTTTTGCATGGAAGAACATGATGCAATGACATGAGTGATATGAAGAACCAAATCTAAAATTTGGGATATGACAAGACAAACCCCCTTAAGATGAATCTCGTCCCCGAGATTCGGCGTGGCTAGCAAATAGGTGTGGGTAGTCCTCTCGGATGTCATCCTCACGCTCCCAAGTGGCTTCCTCTTCGGTGTGGGGGATCCACTGCACCTTGCAAAACCTGATCGTCTTGGTACGGGTAATCCTCTCCGCTGTCTCCAGAATCTTGATCGACTTCTCCTCATAGGTCAAGTCATTCTCAAGCTGAACCTCCTCTAGTGGTACAGTGTCTCTCAATGGTGTATCCACCATCGCCGGATGGCACTTCTTCAGCTGGGTGTAACACCCTCAGAATCGGCCCTATGCAAGTTTCAGCGATTCCCGCCAAACCCGCATAGAAACGATTCAAAGGTGCCCACCAGGCACTTTCATGCGGGTGGAAAACGAAGTAATAACATTACACAACAGTCCTCGATGGGACCCACGGAACAGATATATATACAACACGACTCCATGAGTCAAGAATACATATATACAGAACAAAGATCCAAATCACCTTGAAAACGATAGAGCGTCCAGCTACGGACAAGATGCAAATGGGGCTAAGAGCCCTGAAGAATAACCAATGGCGTCCATAACCCCTGAGCCAAGCGGAAGGGTAACCCTGCTAACGGCGTCGATCTCAAAACCTGCTTAAACAAAAGGGGTGTCGACAAAGGGCAAAGGAAAAAGAGGAGCGTCAGTACTGAGGCCAGTACACGGCGAGGCTAGAATTCAGCGGTCCTCGCCTACATAGGTATGGTGGACTGAAGCGGCAGCGGCAACATGCACTAAACAAACTATAGAGACTCGATACAACTGGCGGCTATCAGAGAGGGATAAGAAAGACCTATTCGGAACCAACCTGATTCTATCATCAGACAAACCCATCCTGGTGTTTCCCCCTTGAGTCCAGACGAGGAAGTCAACCGAGGAACTCACACCGTTGACAGTTTTACTTATTCAGTTATAGTTGCGGCGATTACTAGTCAAATTTAGATAGTCATCCTAATAAAATAAGCAGTGGGCACTTTTATTTAACCATTCCATTGTAGTTGCAACACTTACTAGTCAGATACAATTAGCATGAGATATCCCAAAACCCAGCAGTTGTTGGCACTTTTATTTATCCTTTCCGTTATAGTTGCAATACTTACTAGTCAGATACAATGGTCGCAAGCGACAACCCAAACAAGCAATTGTTGGCAGTTTTATTTAGCCATTACATTATAGTGAAGCTGATTACTAGTCATTATAAAGTCAAATTTATAACACTACTTTAGTTATAGTTGTCTATGATCGAGATACTGTGCTCCAAGTCGTCCATAACCGCGGACACGGCTTTCAGAAAGTTTTACCCGGCCGGGGTGCACAAATAGCAACACACACTCGATCAACCTCGGAAAAACCAAATCAAAACCCAACGAGGCTTTCACGACAAAGAAATCACAGGATTCAGAAATATTTCAGGGGGACACCCCATTGAGTACACCCGCAACGAAGCTAGCTGACTCCGAGACGGACTCAAGGTTTGCGTCAGTGGTCAGAATTTGGGAACCCAAAACTGGGCTTGTCGATGCCGCGAAAACACTCCGCTTACCTAAACAGTACAGTGTGCTCCTCGCACAAACGTGATAAAGCAGTAAAGCATGGCATAAGTACAAGATAGTAAATAAAACCTCAAACTAGTTTGTGGCCCCAAGAAATAAGAATGAATCAAGCTCTGGCTCAGGGGGGTCCCATAATCCTCCCGGATGTGGATGGCGCGAATATTCAAGGAACAGGTATCAAGTACTCGGGGTCCTACGGGACACAAGTGGACGGTTAACAACCAAATAACATCTATTGCCCACTTGCCTCGCTACCTACTTCAATTTTAGTTGTTAAACAGTAATTAAAGTGAACGAAAAGTAAAGCCATGATCATCTCCAACAATAAACATGCGACAGACTCCAACAACTGTGGTACTTGGCGACACGCAACAGCACTTGAGCGAGCGACTACGACGCGCAAGTCCAACTATCTACCAAACAACAGGTAATAGGATGTGTCCAGGGCAATATAGGGCTGCAAGGGATATCACGGGTACGAAAACTAGAGCATCGCAACACAGATAGCAATAGATCAACAGGAGAGAATAAATACTATAAAAGTAAGATAGGTAGAAAGGGGAAGATGCTCGCCTGAAAACATTGCTGAAGGTTCAACCGAAGATCGGGTCGACACTCGCATCAACTCAACGGCCTTATCCGCGAAGAAGCAAAACACTAGAATGAACACCGGATGCAATATTTAATACTACGATAAAAGATCGGGCATGATGCGTGTATGATGTATGACATGGCAAAGGTGCGATGCAATTAGGCCATATTAAGCGGAACCGGAGTCCCGACATTTAATTAGGTGACTTATGTTGTTTAGATACCCCGCAATTTAAATGTTGTTTAACAAGGCAAAAATTATATCACCGGTTCGCTACACAAATTTAAATGGGGCCAATATAAGACTAGATTTGCCCGCATATGGGCCCCAATTTTAATTATATGGTGAATCGGCATAAGGCCCCCAAACCACACAAATATGCATGCGAGTATGTCAATTTAATATGCATCAATTTGTTATTACATTTATAAAATAGGGCTCGAGAAAAAGGTCACACATTAGGGTTCGGCGATCTTGGTCCGGGGGTTCGGGGTCGGTCTCAGGGTTCGGATCTAGGGTTCGGCCTCGGCGGGTTCGTTCGCTGATAACGGAGGTAGATCTTGGCGCATCCGGGAAGCAGGACTTGGTCCGGCGTCGGGGCGCATCGGGCTCGCCCTGGTCGGTGTCGATATTGCCGTTGCGAAGATCTTGTCGGTCCAAGTACCGGGAAGTAGTACTTGTCTCATCTGGGGTGAAGTACTTGGCATGTTGCGTCGGCGACCTTGGCGTCTTCGGGTTCGGGTCTTCGGGGTTCATGAGGCGAACTTGGCGAGTCGAGGTTGGGTTTTAGGGTCCGGCGCCGTGGTCTTGCATAGTTTCCGGGTCTCGACTCGTGTCGGTCTTGTCGTTAGCCGAACTTGGCGTTGGGGTTTCCGTGTAGGAGAACTTGGGTTCAACAACTCTTTGGTTCCATGTCGGTGAACTTGAAGGTCCCGACTTTGATGGTCGGTGGCTCTTGGCGATTCCATGTCGAAGGCCCGAGGATCGGCCATCAAATCTGTGATGGAGTACATGGCGAACGGAAAGGCGCACTTGACATTCTGAGGGGTCCGGGTATCGCCTGCAGGTCTGCTCTTTAGTTCCGGGGTCGAGGTTGTGCAGACCGTCTGGTCATCGATGACAAACTTGGACTTGGATGGCTGGATGGATGGTGTAGGGAGATAGCTTGTTGGACGGACGCAGAAGGAGAGGAGGGACCACCGTGGCGCTGCGGCGGTTCCAGCCGACAGAGGTGGCGACGGGGACATGCCCAGGAGGCGAGGGCGCGGGGCGAGAGTGGCCGGGAGTCATGGGCTCGGGATGGCGAGCTTGGCGGAGCAGCCGGCGGGTGGCAGCGAGTGGGGGCCTGGGCGGCGGAGGCGTGAGGAGGGAGGCGGCAGCATGGTGGAGGGTGAGGTCGCCAGGCGGGGCTAAAGGAGGAGCTCGCGGTGGCAGGCGGGGAGGAAGGAGGCGCTCGGGCGGCCCAGCGCGCCAGGGGCCGAGGAGGGCCTTGGAGAGGAGGCGGAGGAGGCGGGAGGAGGAGCCGCGAGGCGGCTCGGAGGCGGCTGAGCAAGGCGGAGGAGGAGGCTGGCAGCAACGCTGGCTTCAGCCAGGAGGAGGCGGCCAGGGAATGGCGGTGGCGGCCGGAGAGGAGGCGAGCCCGGCAGGGCTGGCCCAGGGGAGGCAAGGCAGTGGAGGCAGCAAGGCAAGGGTGGTCGGGGAGAGAGAGGAGGAGCGTGGGTCGGGTGTGGGTCTGCGGGTGGGGCCAGGGTGCGGGACAGGGAGAGAGGTCCCGGGTGGCAGCGGGTGAGTGTGGACAGGGAGGGGCGCGTGGGGCCGGGGTGGGTGAGAGAGGAGGTGTGGGTGGATGGTGTTGTGTGTTTGCTGTGCGTGTGTGTGGCGTGGGGCCAGGGTGTAAGAGAGAGAGGGTAGATGGGGCTGTGTGAGAAAGAGAGAGAGGGGGGAAAGAGGGGGATTGGTGAGGTGGCAAGGTGGATAGGGATTGGGGGAGAGGGTGAGATGGAAAGCTGTGATTGGTGGGTAGATTAGGACTGGGTGGAAATAGATTTAGGGTTTGGGTTTTTATTTTGTAAGACACTTATTTGTTTTTGTTTCGTTTTAATTCTTTTTAGCAAATAAATTTTTGTTAATAGTTTAACAGATAATTATGAGACTTTGTTTTGGAATAAAAGAGGGGTAATTTTAGAAAACAAAAATAGGCTTATTGAAAATAGTTTCAGACAAACAAATGCATGATGATGACGATGCAATGCACAAAAACAACGCGATTTTCTAGTAGTGGTTTTTGCGGGATGCCACAATTCGACACCACTAACAATGGATCTCGCCCTCGAGATCCGCCTCATGGTACCGGAAGGAAGATCGGTGATCCGCATCTTCTCGCTTCGTGTCGATCTTCGCGACACCACTAACAAGAGGTCGTTGTCCGTGACCGTCGAGGGGAACACTCCGGAAACAAAAGGTCGAAGGTAGAGGTATCGACAAATAAAGTCACCTCTAGCTTCCGTGGACGGAGTAAAATTGCTGGATCCACTGATTCGACGTACAAGAGCGAATGATAAGAGTAGTCGGATGGTGATCAGTCCATCGCGCACCCAAACCATTACTCTGCACACGAATAGGCGAATTATGCAACCAACTCTCGGAATTAGACTGAAGATCTCGACAATGAGGGTCGGAACAAAGGAGTGATGCAGACTCTGCATCGGATCTGGCGTGGATGATGTCGTCGCGTCGGAAAACACCGGAAGGCACACACAAGGAACAAAGAATGGTACCACAGTAGACGGATTCCTCAGACAGCATGAACACCGGATGGTTGAACACCGTTATCAAAGGAGGAAGCGAAACCCTGAAGGTACGATGGAACCCAACCACGAGAATTCCTGGACTCGAAGAAAGAGAAGAGAGCGGATTCAAAACACGCAGAGGTGAGAGGAGAGCAGCAGAGGGGTAAGGAGTAAAATCAGACCTGATCAGAACTATCCAACCGATTTTGCAAAAAATAGTTTTGACACTCTACTTCGGCCGTTAGCTAGGTTATCCTATAGGCTGGACTTGTGGGTATCATAGCCGAGCTCGATACCACTCAGTAACACCCTCGAATCGGCCCTATGCAAGTTTCAGCGATTCCGCCAAACCCGCATAGAAGCGATTCAAAGGTGCCACCAGCACTTTCGATGCGGTGGAAAGCGAAGTAATAACATTACACAACGGTCCTCGATGGGACCCACGAGCAGATATATACAACACGACTCCATGAGTCAAGAATACAGATATCTGAACAAAGATCCAAATCACCTTGAAAGCGATAGGCGTCCAGCTACGGACAAGATGCAAATGGGGCTAAGAGCCACGAAGAATAACCAATGGCGTCCATAACCCTGCCAGGCCAAGCGGAAGGGTAACCACGCTAACGGCATCGATCTCAAAACCGCTTAAACAAAAGGGGTGCCGAAAGGGCAAAGGAAAAGAGGAGCGTCGATCGAGGCGATTACAGCGAGGCTAGAATTCAGCGGTCCTCGCCTACATAGGTATGGTGGAAGCGGCGGCGCAACATGCACTAAACAACCTATAGAGACTCGATACAACTGGCGGCTATCAGAGAGGGATAAGAAAGACCTATTCGGAACCAACCTGATTCTATCATCAGACAAACCCATCCTGGTGTTTCCCCCTCGAGTCCAGACGAGGAAGTCAACCGAGGAACTCACACCGTTGACAGTTTTACTTATTCAGTTATAGTTGCGGCGATTACTAGTCAAATTTAGATAGTCATCCTGATAAAATAAGCAGTGGGCACTTTTATTTAACCATTCCATTGTAGTTCCAACACTTACTAGTCAGATACAATTAGCATGAGATATCCCAAAACCCAGCAGTTGTTGGCACTTTTATTTATCCATTCCGTTATAGTTGCAATACTTACTAGTCAGATACAATGGTCGCAAGCGACAACCCAAACAAGCAATTGTTGGCAGTTTTATTTAGCCATTCCATTATAGTGAAGCTGATTACTAGTCATTATAAAGTCAAATTTATAACACTACTTTAGTTATAGTTGTCTATGATCGAGATACTGTGCTCCAAGTCGTCCATAACCGCGGACACGGCTTTGAAAGTTTTACCGGCGGGGTGCACAAATAGCAACACACTCGATCAACCTCGGAAAAACAAATCAAAACCCAACGAGGCTTTCACGACAAAGCAATCAGGATTCGAAATATTTGAGGGGCCACCCCATTGAGTACACCATAGCGAAGCTAGTGACTCGAGACGGACTCAAGGTTTGCGTCGGTGGCTATAACGATGGGAACCCAAAAGCTGGCTTGTCGATACTGAAAAACTCCGCTTACCTAAACAAGATACAGTGTCTCCTCGCACAAACGTAATAAAGCAGAAAGCATGGCATAAGTACAGGATAGTAAATAAAACCTCAAACTAGTTTGTGGCCCCAAGAAATAAGAATGAATCAAGCTCGCTCTGGGGTCCCATAATCCTCCGGATGTGGATAGCGTGAATATTCAAGGCAGTATCAAGTACTCGGGGTCCTACGGGACACAAGTGGACGGTTAACAACCAAATAACATCTATTGCCCACCTGTGCCTCTGCTTACCTACTTCAATTTTAGTTGTTAAACAGTAATTAAAGTGAACGAAAAGTAAAGCCATGATCATCTCCAACAATAAACATGCGGCAGACTCCAACAACTGTGGTACTTGGCGACACGCATAGACTTGAGCGGCGACTACGGCAGCATAAGTCCAACTATCTACCAAACAACAGGTAATAGGATGTGTCCAGGGCAATATAGGGTTGCAAGGGATATCACGGGTACAAAAACTAGAGCATCGCAACACAGATAGCAATAGATCAACAGGAGAGAATAAATACTATAAAAGTAAGATAGGTAGAAAGGGGAAGATGCTCGCCTGAAAACATTGCTGAAGGTTCAACCGAATATCGGGTCGACACTCGCATCAACTCAACGGCCTTATCCGCGAAGAAGCAAAACACTAGAATGAACACCGGATGCAATATTTAATACTACGGCAAAATATCGGGCATGATGCGTGTATGATGTATGACATGGCAAAGGTGCGATGCAATTAGGCCATATTAAGCGGAACCGGGGTCCCGACATTTAATTAGGTGACTTATGTTGTTTAGATACCCCGCAATTTAAATGTTGTTTAACAAGGCAAAAATTATATCACCGGTTCACTACACAAATTTAAATGGGGCCAATATAAGACTAGATTTGCCCGCATATGGGCCCCAATTTTAATTATATGGTGAATCGGCATAAGGCCCCCAAACCACACAAATATGCATGCGAGTATGTCAATTTAATATGCATCAATTTGTTATTACATTTATAAAATAGGGCTCGAGAAAAAGGTCACACATTAGGGTTCGGCGATCTTGGTCCGGGGGTTCGGGGTCGGTCTCAGGGTTCGGATCTGGGGTTCGGCCTCGGCGGGTTCGTTCGCTGATAACGGAGGTAGATCTTGGCGCATCCGGGAAGCAGGACTTGGTCCTGCGTCGAGGCGCATCGGGCTCGCCCTGGTCGGTGTCGATCTTGTCGTTGCGAAGATCTTGTCGGTCCGCGTACCGGGAAGTAGTACTTGTCTCATCTGGGGTGAAGTACTTGGCATGCTGTGTCGGCGACCTTGGCGTCTTCGGGTTCGGGTCTTCGGGGTTCATGAGGCGAACTTGGCGTGTCGAGGTTGGGTTTTCGGGTCCGGCGCCGTGGTCTTGCATAGTTTCCGGGTCTCGACTCGTGTCGGTCTTGTCGTTAGCCGAACTTGGCGTCGGGGTTTCCTTGTAGGAGAACTTGGGTTCAACAACTCTTTGGTTCCATGTCGGTGAACTTGAAGGTCCCGACTTCGATGGTCGGTGGCTCTTGGCGATTCCATGTCGAAGGCCCGAGGATCGGCCATCAAATCCGTGATGGAGTACATGGCGAACGGAAAGGCGCACTTGACATTCTGAGGGGTCCGGGTATCGCCTGCAGGTCTGCTCTTTAGTTCCGGGGTCGAGGTTGTGCAGACCGTCTGGTCATCGATGACAAACTTGGACTTGGATGGCTGGATGGATGGTGTAGGGAGATAGCTTGCTGGACGGACGCAGAAGGAGAGGACGGACGACCGTGGCGCTGCGGTTCCAATATGAGGTGGCGACGGACATGCCCAGAGGCGAGGCGCGGTCGGCGCAGGAGGCGGCGGGAGCGCGAGCTCCGGGGATGGCGAGCTTGGCGGGGAGCGGCGGCGGGCGGGTGGCAGTGGGGGCATGGGGCGGCGGAGGCGGTGAGGCGCGAGGCGGCGGCATGGTGGAGGGTGAGTTCGCCGGAGGCGGGCGGGCTGGGGAAAGGAGGAGCTTGCGGTGGCCGGAGGCGGGGAGGAAGGGGAGGCGCTCGGGGCGGCAGCGCGCCACGGGCAGAGGGGAGGCTGGGAGAGGAGGCGGAGGAGGCGGCGGGCGGTGGGAGGAGGAGCGGAGGAGGGGCGCCGGGAGGCGGAGCAAGGCGGAGGAGGAGGCTGGCAGCGCAGCCCGGCCAGAGGAGGCGAGGCAGCGGTGGCAGCACGGGGAGGAGGAGGCGAGCCAGCGAGGAGGCGAGGGAGGCAAGGACGGTGGAGGCCGGCGCGTGCGGGTGGTCGGGGGGAGAGAGAGGAGGGAGCAGTGGGTCGGTCGGGTGTGGGTCTGCGGGTGGGGCCAGGGTGCGGGACAGGGAGAGAGGTCCCGGGTGGCAGCGGGTGAGTGTGGACAGGGAGGGGCGCGTGGGGCCGGGGTGGGTGAGAGAGGAGGTGTGGGTGGGTGGTGTTGTGTGTTTGTTGTGTGTGTGTGTGGCGTGGGGCCAGGGTGTAAGAGAGAGAGGGTAGATGGGGCTGTGTGAGAAAGAGAGAGAGGGGGGGAAAAGAGGGGGATTGGTGAGGTGGCAAGGTGGGTAGGGATTGGGGGAGAGGGTGAGATGGCAAGCTGTGATTGGTGGGTAGATTAGGACTGGGTGGAAATAGATTTAGGGTTTGGGTTTTTATTTTGTAAGACACTTATTTGTTTTTGTTTCGTTTTAATTCTTTTTAGCAAATAAATTTTTGTTAATCGTTTAACAGATAATTATGAGACTTTGTTTTGGAATAAAAGAGGGGTAATTTTAGAAAACAAAAATAGGCTTATTGAAAATAGTTTAAGACAAACAAATGCATGATGATGACGATGCAATGCACAAAAACAACGCGATTTTCTAGTAGTGGTTTTTGTGGGATGCCACACTAGGATACGTGGAACACATTGTGAACAGCGGACAGAGCCTCTGGCAACTCCAACTGATAAGCAACTTCCCCTTTGCGTGCTAAGACTCGATATGGTCCAATAAACCGAGGTGCCAGCTTACCCTTAATTCCAAATCTCTTGATTTCACGAAGTGGCGACACTCTGAGGTATGCTCTATCACCTATCTCATACACCACTTCCTTGCGCTTGGCGTCAGCGTACCTCTTCTGCCTTGATTGTGCTACCTTCAGCCTGTCCCTAATCAAGGCGACCTTTTCCTCAGCATCCTTGATTAAATCAGGCCCAAACAACTGACGTTCTCCTACTCCATCCCATAGCAATGGTGTCCGACACCGTTTCCCATACAGGACATCAATCGGTGACGTCTTAATGCTGGTTTGATAGTTGTTGTTGTAGGAAAACTCAGCATACGGCAAATTCGCATCCCAACTAGAACCATGAGCCAAAGCGCAAGCCCTCAGCATGTCCTCCAAAATCTGATTCACCCTCTCGGTCTGTCCGTCAGTCTGCGGGTGAAACGCTGTGCTAAACTCCAATCTAGTACCAAGTGACTCGTGCAGCTGGCGCCAGAAGTGTGATGTAAATTGGTTGCCTCTGTCAGATACAATGCTCTTGGGAACTCCGTGTAGGCACACAATTCTTTCCATATAAATCTTGGCCAACCTTGCACTCGTATAGGTCGTCTTTACCGGTATAAAGTGGGCTACCTTGGTCAAATGGTCGACCACTACCCAAATGGAGTCATATCCTGACCTGGTCCTGGGCAATCCTGTGATAAAATCCATCCCCACTCTATCCCACTTCCATTCCGGCACGGGCAATGGCTGTAGCAATCATACTGGCTTCTGGTGTTCCGCCTTCACCCGACTACATACATCACATAGGGCAATATGCTCCGCGATGTCTCCCTTCATGTTGTTCCACCAGAACCTGTCCTTTAGGTCCATATACATCTTCGTATTGCTCGGATGTATGGAATACGGCGAGTCATGAGCTTCCTGCAGAATCAACTTTCTTATCTCCGGATCGTTGGGGACGCACAAACGATCTCCATACCACAAGGTTCCTTGCTGATCCTCGCGGAATTCCCTTGATCGATCCTCCTTCATCTTTTCCTTTACTTCATCAATCTCTTTGTCTCCCACTTGAGCCTTCCTCATTCTGTCCTGTAGCGTTGGTTGGACTTCCATTGTTGCCAAGTATCCTTCTGGTACTACCTCTAGTCTAAGGTCCTTGAATTTCTTGCACAAATCCTCAGGCAATTCCCCAATTGTCAATCCATTGGCATAAACCTTCTGGCTCAGAGCATCTGCTACTACATTGGCCTTTCCTGGGTGGTATTGCAGGTTCATATCATAATACTTGATAAATTCCAACCATCTCCTTTGCCTCATGTTCAGTTCCTTCTGCATAAATATGTACTTCAGGCTCTTGTGGTCGGTGTACACATCACAGTGTTTCCCCATCAGGTAGTGCCTCCATACCTTGAGCGCATGAACCACTGACGCTAACTCCAAGTCGTGTGTGGGGTAATTCCGCTCATGGTGCTTGAGTTGCCGCGAGGCATATGACACTAGTCTCCCATCTTGCATCAGCACACTCCCAAGTCCCTGTCGTGAAGCATCACAGTACACTTGGAAATCCTTCTAAAGGTCTAGTAAACACAGAACAGGCGCGGTCACCAGTCGACGCTTCAGTTCCTGAAAGCTGGCTTCACACACGTCCGTCCATTCAAACTTCCTCTCCTTCTTTAGAAGTTCAGTCATCGGCTTGGCAATCTTGGAGAAGTTTTCAATAAACCTCCTGTAATATCCAGCAAGTCCCAAAAAGCTTCGTATCTCTCCTGCATTCTTGGGTGCTTCCCACTCAGTTACCGCAGTCACTTTGCTTGGATCAACAGCGACTCCTTCTCCTGACACCACGTGTCCAAGAAATCCAACAGTGTTAAGTCAGAACTCACACTTGCTGAATTTGGCATACAGCTTGTGTTCCCTCAGCTTTTCCATAATCAGTCGCAGATGTTTCTCATGCTCAGCATCATCCTTGGAATATATCAGTATGTCATCAATAAACACCACCACGAACTTGTCCAAGTACTCCATAAATACCTTGTTCATCATGGTCATGAAATATGCCGGGGCATTCGTTAGTCCAAAAGACATAACTGTATACTCATATAAACCATACCTAGTGGTGAAAGCGGTTTTTGGTATGTCCTCCTCCCGGATCTTCAATTGGAAGTAGCCTGATCGCAGATCAATCTTGCTGAACACCTTCGCTCCTTCCAGTTGATCAAACAAATCATTTATGTTCGGCAGGGGGTATTTGTTCTTGATGGTCACCTCATTCAATGACGATAGTCCACCACTAATCTCTTCTTTGTCTTTCTTCTCCACGAACAGGTGCACCCCATGACAACGAACTGGGCTGAATGAATCCCTTGTCCAACTGCTCTTTCAACTGCTTCTTCAATTCCTTCAGCTCATCCACATCCATCTTATATGGTCTCTTTGCTATAGGTCCTGTTCCCGGCATTAGGTCGATGAGAAACTCCACTTCCCTGTCAGGTGGCATTCCTGGCAGCTCCTCCGGAAACACGTCGAGGTAATCCCTAATCACAAGCACAGTATCCATGCTAACCCCCTTAAGAGAATTCAGCTTACACCTTCTCGGTCGCACAACCAACTTGAACCTAATTCTCTTGCCATCCGGGGTTTTGAGTGAAACAGCTCGCTGTGCACAATCTATGTGTCCCCCATGCATAGACATCCAATCCATACCCAGAATAACATCTAACCCTTGTGATTCCAACACTACCTGATGTGTAATGAAGTTGTGTGTTCCAATCCTCACAGTTAAACCGCGGCATCCCGCGCTAGCTATCATATCTCCTCCAGGTGAGCTCACTCTAATAGACTCTTTCATAGACTTAGTAGGTAGCTTAAACTTATCCACAAATGCCCTTGATATGAGGATGCGATGCACCAGTATCGAAAAGTATGAAAGTTGGGTGAGTGTTGATTGGGAACTTACCAATCACAAGGTCAGGCTCATCTGGGATCTCCTCCACATTCATGTGGTTCACTGTGGCCTTCTGGTTGTTGGTTGGCTTCAGTCCCTTCCTCTCCGGACAGTTGTCAACATAGTGTCCCTTCTGTCCACACTTGAAGCATGTCACCTCACTCAGATCCTTCTTCACAAAGCTGCGATCACGGTTGCGGTCATGTCCACCGTGTCCTCCAGAGTGGTGAGAGTGTCCTCCCTTGTGGCCGTGGTGGCTGCTCTTGTGGTTGTCATGGCGATGCCCATCGACCCCATGGTGGTGGCGGTCATGGATCACATGGTCGCTCCCTCCATGCTTGAAGTATCCATCATATGAAGTGCGAGACTTGTGGTGTGAACCAGAGTGGTGATTATTGCTCTTTCTCTTGCGGTTCTCCACCTGTTTGTGCTTCCCTTCCAAGATCCTGGCCTTGTCCATAAGCTCCTGGAAAGTGGGGCAATAAACCACCGATGGCTGCGAAAGCTCATCACGAGGCCATCCAGAATCTCTCCCTCCTTTTTGCATCAGTGTCAACATCCTTAGGTGCATAACGGGACAGGTTGTTGAACTCCTCAATGTACTCAGCCAGGGTGCGGTTGGTTTGGCGCAAGTTGCAGAACTCCTTCCTCTTCAGGCTCAGAACTCCTGAAGACACGTGGTTGGTCCTGAAACCTTCCTCAAACATTGCCCAGGTCACAGTATCCAGCGGGTGGGTGATCTGAAAAGTGTCCCACCAAGAAGCGGTTGGTCCTTCCAGTAGGTGAGCGGCAAACCTCACCTTCTCAGCATCAGTGCATCCAACTGTTACCAGATCCTTGTTGGCTGAACGCAACCAGTCGAGAGCAACCATTGGTTCCGTTGCAGTAGAAAACTTAGCTGGCCTTAGCCTCAGAAATCTGGTGAGAGCATCTCCCTGAGGCTGGTTGTTCCCATTTTTGTTGTTCTGAGCTTCCATGAACTAAGTCATAACTTGGGTCAGCTGTGCCTGAGCTGACATGAGCTGCTCCAACTCAGTGGGTTGACGGCGGGGAGGCATCTGCGGTTCAGCACAGGTAGGCTTAGAAAGAATCAACTACGATAATAGGATTCTACCCATGCATCATGATCAAACAACAACAACCAATAGCAGACAATCTCAAGCAAGCAACACATCAACAAACAAGTGATCCAGCAACATCCCAGGGGTTATCCTAGCAGTATATAACTACTAAAATAGTTTTACAAGAGTTGGCAATGGTTAGCTAAACAGTTGATCAACTAAGCAACAAAACAGCAATCTGCCAGAACAGTCCAGCAGCTTTCACGAATTTTTCTACCTGACTTAGACTCGTCAGAAAAATATGCTGATTTTTGCACATACAGTAAAGAGAGTTTCGCATCAGCCCTATTGTTTTAAGATTTTTCCCAGTTACCAGAAAAATATGAAAAATCATACAGTATTGCTGTATCAGCAGAAAACTGCAGCGAAAATAACACAGATATTAACCAAACTTGCCATAATTCTTTCATAAAATTCGCACAAATAATTCCTGGGATATTGGAGTACAAAAATAAGCAACTAAACACTCTTAAACTAACAGTAATTAAGTTTCACATCGATCGAGACTAATCCTAACGATTTTACCTAACGAGGACTAATTGGTGGACTTCTATCTACTTCTTGAAGAGGTTGCGGTAGGTCCTTGCACTCATGCGTTGGCGCTTCGGTCCACGGTTCAACCATGGTGGCGGAGTGTACACCTCTCCTGAGTCATCACTTGAAATCTCAAACTCCACCTCTTCTGGATCCTCCTCTTCTTCTTTACTCTCAGCTGCAACTGCAACAGCTTCATCTCCTCCACCATCATCGTCTCCATCATCATCATCCTCGTCCTCATCATCATCATCGTTCCCACTGTCATCATCATCATCATTGTTGCCACCATCTCCATTGTCATCATCAGAGGGTGGATTCAGCTGTGCTTGGAGAGCGGCAATCTGGGCTGTCATAGCTTCAATAGTTTGGTCCCTTTCCTGGACGGTCCCTTGCAATTGTTGTATGTTTTGGGTGTTCTCTTGCACAGTACCATGAAGATGAGCTATGGTTGCATCTCTGGCTATCAGGGCATTCTCCAAAACTCCCACAGCTTCATGCAAGGTGTCAATCTCATGTCCTTGGACCACCATACCATTGCTAGAAAAATCTGCAATCTCCTTTATCATCATCACTTTCTCAGCTAGATCTTCATTCTCCCTTTCCATGTCCTCTATGTGCCTCCGACGGGGCGGCATCTTGTTCCTGTCGCCCGGGGTAACCACAATGTGCCCATCTTCATCACGCCTCCCATAGTCACGGTAGGGTGAGTCTGCTGGCAGTAGGTGTCGGACATGATGGCCTTTGGCGAGCAGGCTTCATGTATGGCCAAGTTAATTCCAAGTCCCCAGTTGCAGTATGTCTTGGTGTAGATCAGGTGCACAGGGTTTGGCAAGGCGGCATCCTTGAAGATGAAGGTGGTGATCTCCCATGCATCCTCACCATATCCATAGGTGTACAGCCTTCTTCCCTTGAACATGGGCAGTGGCAATCCCAATGACTGAGAGCTGCTGCTCGCCTTGCAAAGGGCCTTGGTGACTCCATGGTTGCATACTCAGTCGACTTCTCCCATATATCAATTAAAGAGGAAAGTGTGAGAATAGCATATGGTAAGAATTTCACGAGTGAAAGGCATAAGATGAAAGACAGAGTTAATATAGGCTTTAATAAATCTATGGCTTCCTAATCCAATCCTAGGTCACGATCCTACGATCGACACCACGGGCTCGATACCATCTTGTAACACCAGTTACGAAAAGGCGTGGCTTCTATGTGACATGCCAATCCCTGGATCAGTTCATTGGCCCACAATAGAATAAGATGAATAACATAGCAAATATCCGTGTATCATAAATAACGAAGATCCAGAGTACCATTATTACAATAAAAGCTTATCCCAAAGCTAGCTCAAATTATTCAGGTAGCAGCATAAAACAAGGTAAACCCTCCATTCCTCAAATTGTCCACAAGTGAACAAGTGTCGAGTGGAGTACCGTGGCCTATATCGATTACTCAGAATCGGAATATCCTGCAACATGAAACGTAGCAGCCCCGAAGGGTCAATACATGGAATGTATGGCAAGTAGAGCTAGTAAAGGAGACAATAGTGCTAACATCTACATGCATATTTGGCAAGTGGAGCTGTGTCTGGCTTGCATTTGCAACTACCTTTATCCTACTTTCATAAACAGTTTTTTGATTTTCTTTGAAAAGATCCCAATTAAGTCTTGTAACACCACGGTTCTGAAAAGACCGTGGCTTCTATGTGACATGCCAATCCTTGGATCGGTTCATTGGCCCACAATAGAATAAGATGAATAACATAGCAAATATCCGTGTATCATAAATAACGAAGATCCAGAGTATAATTATTACAATAAAAGCTTAGCCCAAAGCTAGCTCAAATTATTCAGGTAGCAGCATAAAACAAGGTAAACCCTCCATTCCTCAAATTGCCCACAAGTGAACAAGTGCCGAGTGGAGTACCGTGGCCTATATCGATTACTCAGAATCGGAATATCCTGCAACATGAAACATAGCAGCCCCGAAGGGTCAATACATGGAATGTATGGCAAGTAGAGCTAGTAAAGGAGACAATAGTGCTAACATCTACATGCATATTTGGCAAGTGGAGCTGTGTCTGGCTTGCATTTGAAAATACCTTTGTCCTACTTTCATAAACAGTTTTTTGATTTTCTTTGAAAAGATCCCAATTAAGTTAACCCAACAATATTAAAGCAATTAGGAAATTAGAATGAGTGAGAAACATGTCATGGAATCAATATCAAGCAACTCAGATGTCCATAACCGGGGACACGGCTAATCGATTAGATTATACACCCTGCAGGGGTTAGTACACTTTACCCATGTGACTTGGCCAGCCCAGCTCGTACCATCACTCTCATTTTGGGTGATGATAGGAGAAGTCCAAGAAGAGACTGTTCGGGAAGTAGCTCCCCAATCCCGACGCGCACCGGTCCAACCTACCAAAATTCTACATCTCTGGATACGTGGGTTCGAGTTACCACAACCTACTAAGTCCAACCAACCGCCCATTTCATTATTGGCGCATGGTTGTACACGTATGCTACAAAATAAAGAGGCCAATCATTTTCTCTCGATACCTGGGTGCCTTTCCGCAATGAAACCACCAAAATTTATCAATCCCATCACACCTAGGAGGTTCATTGATTAAGTTGTTTTAGTTTTCACAAACCAATACTTTTAGAAACAATAACAGTGATGTAACCCAGCCCTCGTTCATCATAGCATGGCTAAGCACATCTACCAACGATGGTTCATCTACAAGGAAAGCCCTACCACATAATGGGACATAGCATAGCGATAGTATCATCCTACACATGCGTCTACAAAATACACGACAATGCATAGAAAATAGTAGGAAAATATCATGAACAAAATAGCATCTACTTGCCTTGGTTGTAGCAGTCGGAAGAACAATCCACACACGAGCAAGCGTTGCACTCGTCACAATCTACACGATACAATTGCAATCATAAACAAACAATTCACAAGCATATGCAACAAAGATGATGCATGAATGCATGCATGACAAGTGGATTGATGCTACAGCAGCACCACATAATCCTATTTATTAAAGCTACTGATTGCATGCATGGAAAATAGTTTTAGCGCAAGGGAAACTATTATGCAAAATATAATACTCAAAACTAGAGCTAGTACACAAATAATTCACTACCGATAGTATACTGTTTTTAAAATCTTGGGAAAATTCTAATGTATGGGCATTGCTATATAGGAACAGTACCAATTGGAATTACTCAAAAAGGAATTATAAAACTCCCTGAATAATTAAAACACTGCAAAACGCCACTAGACAGTTTCTGCAGAAGTTTTTACTGTATGCCTATCTTTTTAATTCACTTTGAGATTCCCTTCGTTCTACTGAATCCAGGGACATATCATATGCAATTTTTAGAGTTACAGATCTTTTTCTATGAATTAAATACTCCAAAAAGGCCATTAACTCATTTAATAAATCTGGACAAAATCTTGCTGCAAAAGTGTGAAACAATTGTACAGCAAGATTCTACACGACTTACTGAAACTACACATATTTTATTTGCAATTTTTGGACCAGCGGATTAATTTCTATGCAATTTACAAGTTTCTACAAGTTTCTGCAATTTCTAAATTGATTTAAACCAAAAGGGAATATTCCGGGAACAGTACCAATTCAGCGCTGACTCAGCGCGGGTTGACTGGCTATTGACCAGTCAACCGCACGGTCTCCGGTCGATCTGGGCCGCATATCTCAGATCCGACGGCCGAGAAGAGGCGGCGCAAGACTAATCGGCGGCGGGCTCAATAACGGCGGCGCGGTGGCATGGCGGCGGCTGGCGAGTGGCCGGGAGCGATCGACGGCAGCGGCGACCTCGGCGGTGGCGGCGGCTCTGGGGAGAAGACGGCGCGGCGTCGGTGGCGATGCAGGCGACAGCAGGCGGCGCGCGGTGTGGCGGCGGCGTGGAGAAGAACGCGGCGGGCGGGCGGTACAGCGCGCGGCGGCGATGTCTGGCGGCGGCTCCGGGACGGCGGCGGCACGCGGTTCTCGAGGGGAGAGGGCGGCGGGGCAGGGGAGAGAGGCAGGGGTTGGCGGCTTAAGTGGGGCCCCCACGCGGAGTTCTAGGCGGACACGGCGGCGGGACGTTGCGGAGACGGGGCCGGTCGGCGATGTCGGCGCCGACAGGTGGGGCCCACCTGTCGGTGGCCTGATGCGGGCGGCGGCGGGTATTATCCGCTGGCGGGCGCGGTGTAGCGCAGGCGCTGGCTGGACGCTAGCTGCGGGCGTGCCCAGAGTCCTGGCGCGCCGATTCTTTTTTTTGATCTTTTTCCTTTTTCCAATCTAGTAAAACCTCCGTAACTCCTTCGTACGAACTCCGAATTGGGCGATTCTTGTTCCTAATTTTTTGTAAAATAAAGGGGATCAACCTAGGGTCAGGGGTGAGTGGATTCCACTTGTCTACAAGGGTGGAAAACACAAGTCCTAGTAAAACCTCCCGTAGGAGCATTTTAGTAAAGTAAAATAGGATTTTGAAAATAGCGATTTGTCGAATCACTTCAATCGATGGTTTTGCATGGAAGAACATGATGCAATGACATGAATGATATGCAGAACCAAATCTAAAATTTGGTATGTGACAGTTCTAGAAAAGATATAAAAACACCTCAAAGTGTAGACAAAGCAAAGCAAAGTAGATACTAAACAAGCATGGATCATAAAAAATTATAGATACATTTCCGACGTATCAAGCATCCCCAAGCTTAACTCCTGCTCGTCCTCGAGTAGGTAAGTGATAAAAAGAATAACTTTTTAGGTGACATGCGCCATTAAAACCAAGATCAAACCATTTTCAAGCATTGAAAGCTGGGATCAAAGAACTATAAACATGTGCATGAAAGATGGAGTTCTAACAGTAAGACAAAGTAACTATGCATGAAACATGAAAGGCTACAAACAAAGATCATGAATAACATGCATTGAAAAAGTTTGTTTGTTTCACATGCAGAAAACATGGCATAGTGGCATTCAACTTGTCCCTCATAGAGTAGAAAATAGATGCATAGGACACCTTCAAAGTTCACAAGGGTGACTAGAAACAAGTAGCACAAGAACAAGTAATATCACAATATGCATCAATCAATAAGTTTTGTGACTCTGCACACAGAATGACAACTATGCTCTCTTAATGGTGCCTAAAAGTAGAAGGTGGAGACTCAAATAATGGTGGAAGAAAAGCCTTTCATAAAGGAAGCAGGGATTTCAAGTTTCAAAAAGAGCTTCCAAAAATTATGGTACTTTTTAGCTTTCAGCCCTCATTGCCCCTATCATAAGAATCTTGAAGTGGTTAAGGTTAAAGTGAACAAGGATGGAGTATATGCTTGACAAAGTATAAGTTGGCAATCTCAAGTGCCTTGAATACGAGGGCCACACCTCATGCTACTCAACTTCAGTCACCTGCAAGTTCTTGTCATTGTAAGTACATGTGTATCATAGAGAACCGCCAACGGGGTACCCCTTGCACATGGTACAGGAGCTATCCCATAACCAAAATGACAAGGCAAGCAGACAATGAGCATCTCAGCGATCTTTTTATTTACTATATGCATAGATTTTTATTGAGGATGCTTCATAGATAGCTCACTATGGTGATGCTGCAAGTTTCCACCATGACTAGGCATGGCTTAGGATAACGGCCCAGGCGTTTCTCTAACACAAAATGCATACTGCATGGACTTACAAGTTCCCTCTTTATTTCACACCGGTGACATCCATAGACAAAAGAGCATGATATCAACTGAGTACAAGTGCAATGTTGAAAACATTCTATAACATCCCAGTATTAGAGCTTAGAAATAAGCTGAACCCAGATGTGTGCATTGCATTCATGCATAGAAAATTCGAATAATTTTCACGCTTTTAAATAGAAACTTGCCAAAGTGATTGAAGCTTCTCTCAACTTGATGGAATTGAAGTAGATCATCAAGTTGACTGCGATAAGTTTCAATATGACCTTTGTTAAAACCTTATTTTGGGTAAAGGTGATTTGATCTAAGGGTAGATCAAATTTAATAAAAATAAACCACAACCCAATATTTAATGATTAATATCTAATCCTTAAGAGATCATATCATAGTATTCAAGACAACAACCCATGAATACCAAGCTATGAATATAACTCAAGTAACAAGAAATGTATTAACTAACTCTTGACCTATCTTAATCTTATATATCTCTACCATGAGCATCATGGTAATATAACCTTAACTCTTTAGTGAGATTGAGTAGGAAAGAAACCAAGTGAAGATCATTCACCATATATCTTTCTTTCCATATCAATCCTTATCATCTCTAATGAATCTTATCCTAATATCTGTTGTTCATCAATGTTGAGTAATCAACTATTGATTCACCAATTTTTAACCTATCAATTCTTGATCTATTAAACCTTGTCCTTATCATAGCATTCACTTTAAGTCCTTTAGAGAAAGAAGTAAGAAGAGGTAAATAGTAATGCTAGTCTTAGATATCATCTATATGATAGGAGTGATTGAAGAAAATCAAAGCAATAGGATAGTTGATGGAGTTAACCCACTCCTGAATGGGTAGAAGAGTAATCTAGAAGATATAATTATATGTGGTAACAAAGAGGATTATGAGGAGGAATTCTAAAGATAGTTACCAAGGAGTAATCCTATTGGATCAAGTAAGTATAGGCAATGAGTAATATCTCATGGTCGGGTAGAGATACTAAGAAGGTTATCATAATACAGCTGTAATGTTGTATTGATGAAGCCTTGGTTAGCCAACTAGAAACCTAAACCATAAAGGATCAAAGGATTATAATGATCATGATTTAGTCACCAAGATTGAATGCTATTATCATGTATAAGTGACATTGGTGGATATAACATGATTAAACCCTAGTATAGATATGTTATCCTAGGTTAAGCCATGATAAGTCACCATGATATGATGTGAGGTTTGAATATAAGATACTGGAGTAATGTAGATAGTATGACTAAGCTGAAGCTAGAGTAGCATGGAGTTGTTGAAGTAGTGTTATTTCTAAAGGATAATAAGCTTTTGAGGAAAGTAGAATTTGATATATATATATATATATTAGAGTAATGTTGGTGATGGGTGATGAAGGAAGTGTGTGAATAAATGTAGAAGTAACTACTTGTTGGATTGGAGATTATTAGTAGTAGAATAGTTTGATAACCAAGTATAGATATGAGAAGATTATGAAGAGCTTTAGTGTCAAGCTCATTGGATTCACAAAAGGATTTAGGATGAGAAATTATTGTTAGGAATATTCTTGTGAAGCAAAGCTCATCATGTTAACACATGGTGATAGATATGAAGGAGTAATATATCCAGGAAAGGAATTCCATAGTGAGAAGACCAGAATTATGAATTATGAAGGATAGGAATTCTTGGTAAAACATTCAACCTTAAATCTGAAATCAAAATTGTTATCTATTTCATCTATTGGATCAATCATCTTATTTCCATAGTGGTTTATAGGAATATTTTCCTATATCAAATCACTCAAGCATATCTTTGTCACTGCAAACATTAAAATCATATGTGTCTGGAAAACTGTAATTATCAATTCTCTCTCATGATTCATTCCAGAGAATAACTCTCTATCTTAAAGGGTGATATCATTAAAGATCATAAACATAAAGGCAATATGTCTTAACCATTCACCTTTATTTATAATTATAAAAGGATATTCAAATATTAAAACTCCTAGAATTCATGGTAAATACTTATAATTCAAAACCCTAACTTCTATTTCAACCATGACTGTCAATATATAAGTAAGGTCATAACCAGGATTATTAAAACAATATTCACCCATTAGTGGAATTGGGACAATAGAAGTTACTATATTAAAAACTTTAATAATTAAAACATCCTATATAATGATTGCTACATAAGAATAAATATGGATATATCCTTGGTGTGTCCTTAGCTATCTTAAACTATTTTCATTATATTCATTAAGAGGAAATAGAAATCATTTTATAAGATGATAAACAAATCTTAAAACTCTAAAACCCTAAATTCTACTCATTCTATTTTATATAAGAACCTCTCATATAATTAGGTATTATAGAGTAGAAAAAGAGTAAATAAATAAAGTATATCATAATAATAATAAATCATACCAGAATCTTAAGTACATCTACACAAACTTGCAATTTCTTAAAGAAGAAATTCTGATAAACTCAAAAACAAATACAAGATGCAATTCTGAAAACAAAACAGAAAACAAAAAAGAAAAACGAACAAAAAATAGTGTCTGGCCGCAGCCCATCTCTCCTCTCCATTATCTGTCGCCCACGTACAACCCACTTCGGCCCAGCAACCAGCCCAGCTCGTCTTGCTCTGTGACTGACAGGTGGGATGTTGTCAGGGATCGCGGGTTGAGACAAAAGTTTTTCCAGGGGGTTTTCCGCAAAATTGGCGTTGTCATCTTCCTCGTGCGTCACAAGCTGCTCGCTGGAAAGACCGCCGCCGCTTGATGTCGTCGTCGTCGTCAGCCAGGCATTGAGATCCTCGTCGCCGTCCCAGAGGAGGATAAGAAGGCCGCCACGACACCCTTCCTCATCCCTATCCCCATTCCCTCCCTTATCCTCTCTATTTCGCAAGGGGTTGAAACCCTAGCTCACCAGAGCCACACCTCGTCGTCGGTAGAGTTCACCCTGGAGGCCATGAAGTGGACAAGGAGAAGTGCCGTCACGTGTAGATCATCTGAGAAGAATGCAGTGTCAAGGGGAGCACAGGCTAGAGCGAATTTCATCATCTCGTTCCGTCGGAGTTCATCGGAAATCATGTCGGACAGCTTGCCTCCGACCGTGTCTGTCCTTACCGACATCGCCGCTGCAACCAGGGTGAGTGTACGCATATCCCCATGCCCTCCAATATCTTCCTCTCGCCGTGGATCGACCATTTCACCATGTACCGCCACCGACCACCGCAGTTGAGGGTCGTCGGAGTAGCTCCGATGACCAAACCAGAGCGGCGCCACCACCAATAGGTTCTCCTTAAGCCCCTCTTTCGAACACAACCATCCTCGCGAGTCCGCGTTTCCTCAATCGATGGATTGACCACTGATCTGAGGAGATCATCCCGTGTTGACGTCACAGCGACGTCATGCTTGCGTCGTGTCTGCGGGTTTGACCAGTCTTCGTCGATGTGGCGTGTGACGTGACCTAGGGCCCAATAGTCAGTGACTGGGGCTAGGTGTGTGTGCGGTATAAAAGGTTATTGTCTGTTTAGAAAATAAATAAAACAATATACATTCAAACAACAAATAAATTCCAGAAATTAAATAAAATGATTCAATCTTATAAAATCAATAAATTTTATTTTATAATTTAGAAAAATATGTGTAATATATGAAAATGTTTAGAAAAATAAAATCTATAATTCAACTTTATTATCAAATATTATTATGTTAGTTATTTAAATAATGATTATGTAATAAAAATTATAAGTAATAAAACTTTGATAATTCATATTTTAATATTGGTAAATGTAAAAAATACAAAATAAAATACCAAAAATCTTAGAAAAATAAAAACTATAATTTAAAACTATAATCATGCATTATTATTTCACCTAATGAAATGTTTATTATTTATTAAGTGTTTATAAAGTAGTAAATCTTATAAAAATCATATCTTATTATTTATAAATCACAAAAATAAATGTAATATACCAAAATGATCGCAAAAATAATACCTACATGTTAAAAATATAATATTATACTTTTGAAGTAAATAAAAACTTAATACTCTAATAACTTGAATTTTAACCTATTTCCTTAGTTGATAATTCATATAAGGGTAATAAAATTTGCTAATATTTCTAAAAATTAGCCAATTGAGTCCAATAAATAGTATTAGTCTTAAATATTGATAGTATGAAGTCAAAATGGTTCAACACATTTTAAATATAATTTTATTGATTTATCCTTCAACCATAAGTGCAGAATATTTTCTAAAAGGATCCTTATCCAATATAAAATCTTCAAGAATAAATTGTGAATAAATTAAATATTTTCCATTACTTCAACCACAATTTTACAAACATATCAAAACATTTTAGTGAATCCATAAGTGGTTAAGTAATATTACTTCCTTGTTTATAAACTATAACCACTCATCTATAAAAAGGTAAATGATTCTATTCCATTATAATGTTAGGAAACCACTACACAAATAGAAGTAATGCCTTTCTTAAATAACTTTAAGGAAATATTATAAGATGAGCAAGTACAATATCATAAGCATCACACCTTAAATCCATTCATGTTCTTAAAGTTAACTTTAGTCTATAAGACTCTAAGTATAATGCTAAAGACCTTACTGTGTGTTTTATAGTTAAATTTGGTATGTTATAATTAAGTCATAAAGCATCTCAAGTCCAAACTATTTAAGCAAGCACAAACAACATTGACCATATTTGATTAACCACAAAGATTGTTTAAACCTTAGTAAGGAAATCTTTTCTTCAAATGTTATTCCTTTTGCCACTTTAAACAACAAATCTTAAGATAGTATCCCCAACTCTTAACAACTAAACTCAAGGAATTTCATCATAGTCAACAAATGACAATTAATCGTAATCACATTACTTTCTACTGTACTTGTATATTCAAGATTGTTGGCATTGAAGTCCTTTATAAGTGACATTACTTATAAAGTAAAATTTAAAGATAAACAATTATTGTATAAGCAATCTTGAGTAGCATTCCACATTGTGTATCTTAATATTGTATGATATTAGAATTACATGTTGTTTCACACTCACTCACAAGCCTTAATAAGAAGCACAAATGTGAAAATTATCTAAAAGTATAACACATTCTAAAGGAACCATTCCTAGCATTCAAAGCCTAGAACCACGTTATCCTCGGGATTCGAGTTTACAAAATTGCATTACATTACTTATGCATAATAGCATCTTGCTTCTTTAAACATTAGTCCTTACCGGAACAATGATGCTGATTTTAGATATTGGATCTTTTATATTGATCTCGAAGACCGTGAGTGCATAATCTTGCAATCACAAAAGGCTTCACACTTGCTCATATCCTTTGATTATTTTCTGTAAATATTTTGCAAATCCAGTGTTGTCATCGCCTGCATTTCAAAAGAGTCAGAAAACACTATTTTTGATAATAATGTGAACTATTGGTTACTGATCCAGGGTGATCAGCTAATCTATTAAATCCGACAGTTGGAATACCACTGCTCAAGAATATATCATCTAGGACTTAACAACCAATGTCGCCAGTGATTCTTGCATCATATATCATGCGTTGACCATGAGATTTGGAATGGGACGGAGAAGTCAGTTGTATCCTTTTCCTTCCGTATGGAGGCAAGAAGACCTTAACGTGACATTGTGATTCCTTGTGCAGATCCAACATATGGGTGGGCACCCTTATGCCCCACACTTTTGGTGTCTAGATTATCTATGAGTGGTTTTTATTGGTATAGTCCATCTGATATGGAACTTGCCAGGGCATCACCAGTTCATAGAGTCTTTGGGAACTCATCAGGGTTTTAGCCTGCCCGAAAGGGGGCTTAACGGAGGTGAGCCAGCCTCGAAGGATCGTGCAGACATATGGGGTCGCGGAGAGGGCAGTGATTGGCTTGGATCTTAGGTTGGGCCTCAAACCAAGGAAGTTTGAACGGGGACATACTCCCGGCCGTGCAACAAAACCTAAGGTCTCTCATGGGTAAAGTGACGCACCTCTGCAGAGTGTAAGAACTGTAACTTGTTACTCCTGTTCGGAAGGAGTCATGAACGCGGTGGGAAAGGAACTCCATGAAAGTTCTGGTAAACCCGTGAAGGCTGACGAACATAGATTTTCAAAATAAAAGCAAGCTTTGAAGAAATGTTTATGAAAACTTGCATTGCCTACGACCTATGGTCTATGGTTGTAGATATAGTGCATCAAACACTCCTTTCTAGTGAACTTGCTGAGTACGCTCATACTCAACGTATCTTATTAACCCTTGCTAGATTCTGAAGCCATTAAGACGACGTCTACATCAATTTATGCTCCAGGAATCATCAGCAAAAGCTAAAGTTATTCAATAAAGTCAAGAAAGTCAACATATACATCAACTCAAGTGAAGACGAAGTTACTGATTAGATAGGAATATAATCTCTAGCCATAGAACCTATTTATGTAGTGTATTGCTATAGCAGCAATGCAAGCTCCTATAGTTCAGATACTAGCCTTATTAGTATGTTAGGTTTTGAGTTGTTTAGTTCTGATGCTTCTTTGTAAGAAGTTTCTTTCTATCTCTTTAACCTAGCGTGTTCTATGGATATTGTGTAAAGAGTCGATTTGTAACCTATAGTCATGTCTTGGACCTGCTGTGTTTCTGTTGTACCACTTTGAGGGATGTAATACTAGTGAACGGTGTTTCATTGGTGTTATGTCAACGACTATAGTGTACTACATCATGCAGTGGTATGCTGGGTCACCGCACGTTCCCGGTGACAGAACGGTTCTGCAAATTCCAACATATAAGTGCAAGCATATACAACATAGGTGACACAATGGTTCAAGTTTATTAGGGGAAAATAATATAAAGTATGCCATCAAGTTTGTGAGGGCTTTAATCACTAAGTTTTCACATAACAAAATAATTTTTGATTGGAAGATAGCTGATAAAAAGAATATACTTGGAATGGTGTAACACACCATGCATAGGAATTTATAGTGAACATTTTGGAATAACTTGGTTTCTTGGGAGTTGGAAGCATGAGTAGAGATTACTAATACAAGTGGAGGCTAGCAAAAGAGTGGGAGCAACCAAATAAGAGAGCAATAATGGCTATAATCACTAAGCATAGAGTGGTACTACAAGTCAAGGACTAAATGATCATAGAGGCTATGGTGACTTGTTCATAGTCATAACATGGTGTGAGCATGTGCCAAGTCAACCCAAACAAAGCATCAAAGGAGAATACCACAATACTATGCTTTTGCATGCTAAAACAACACATAATTTCTTTAAGGCACACTAAGCAATCCCAATTATTTGGAACAAGACAAGCTACAACAATAATCACTAAGAATAAGGTCAAAACAACACCTAGCATGTCATGCTAAAGTCTAAGTCACAGTCAATGTGAGCTCCTCTTGCACTTATCAAGCAAGAACTTCCTACTCCTTTCCAACACGAAGCAACTTATTTGAAACAACACAGCGAGAACGGGGGTCCAAACTACTTTATTCAAGCAAACTAAACAAACTAAGTAAACCAAACGAAAACTAAGACGCTCCAAGAACAACACAACAGTGCATAAAGCAATAAAAACGAAGTGTCTAGACAGACCTGAGATTTTTATTGATGAAGAAGGGGATGCCTTGGACATCCCCAAGCTTTGACGCTTGTACCTCTTGGTTATTTAATGGGGTGACACCGGTGTGGTATCCCCAAGCTTGAGCTTTTGTCCATTCTTCATCTCATTACATCATTCTCTCTCTACACCTGAAATTTTTCCTTCATACAAAACTTCACACAATCGTCATTAGCAACATTAGTGTATTCAAAAGATAAAATACCTTTCGGCAAAGCTTTGGAACAGCAAGAATTTTCACTAAAAACACAAGCTACAGTAGTAACTCCTTCAAAAATCTCAATTCGCAAAAGAGAACTCAAAAAGGAATCAATAAGAAGCAAATGCAAATAATGGCAGAAATCTGTCAAAACAGACCAGCAGGTAGAAACCGATTTTTTCAAACATCTTATGTTGCTAAAATCAAAAAGTGTTGAACTAACTAAAGTTATCTAACATACTGGGGGATTTATTCATAAATTTTCAGCTCCATCAGAGTTATAAAGACTCCTCACTAAATTTTTTGGTGGAGGACATAAATCTGTTTCGGGACAACAACTCTCCAAATCTTACTTCCCTCTCATTAGAGGTCATTCTTGGCACAAAAAGCAATCAAAAAGGATAAGGAGAGGTCACTACTGAATTAATAACTTCCAATACTCAAGTAAACTCTTGGGTTATCTCCCAACAATTATTTTTTTTAACGCCTTTAAGTTAGGCACAAGAAGCAAGAAGAATCAAGTATTTTCAAATGAAGAAGCATTAACATCAAACCTTGCTTTCAAAGGAGGGTCAAAAAGCAACTTCTCTATCCTCATGGGGAAGTGTTCAATGCCTTTCTTGAATGGAAAATGATATTTAATGGTGTCTTCTTTCATATCAATGATGGCACCAATAGTTCTAAGAAAAGGTATTCCCAAGGTAATAGGACAAGAAGCATTGTATTCAACATCCAAAACATAGAAATCAACAGGGACATAAGAATTGTAAACCACAATGTGAACATCATTAATACTCCCCATGAGTTATTTTAGCATTATCATTGAGTGGGACATCCAAATAACAATCTTCCAGAGGTGGCAAATCAAGCATTTCATAAATCTTCCTAGGCATAATAGAGACACTAGAACCAAGATCACATGAAGCTTTGAGATCAAAGTCATTCACTTGCATATTATTAATGGGTTCCCAACTATCTTCTACTTTCCTAGGAATAGAAGCTTTGTGTTTTAGCTTCTCTTCCTTAATTTTCAAAAGAGCATCTGTAATATGTTTAGTGAAAGCAACATGCATATCACTATCTTTCCAAACGCTTTCGAAGTTCCGGCTCTAGCTCGTACAATATGCCGCAATGAACTAAGTTGTGGTCCTCCTGACGAGTCTGATAGACATTCTTCTCCTCGTCAGGGGCATCATCAAAAGGTGGGGGGCCTAGTGGCGCTTCTAGCACGTATTGCTTTTGTGCAGCAGAGAGGAGAATCCTCAAATTCATGGCCCATTCGGTAAAGTTGCTACCGTTCGTTGCTAGTTTCTCTTTCTCCATGAACACATTGAAATTAAAAGGTGTGGTGCCATCTACAACAGAATTTGTAAAGTTTAGACTAAGTGTATGATAGATTGAGTTCAACTAATCCATATTACGAATGAACTCCCACTCAAAAACGACATCCCTCGTGCCTTTTTGGTGATTACATGAACCAAATCCACTATACCAAGTCCGATCATCACGTGAGTAGGTATAGCTTCAAAGGCGAGCATCAAACGGGCATCATATCAACTATATGACTCATGCTTAACCTTTCGGTCCATGTTCCGAGGCCATGTCTGTACATGCTAGGCTCGCCAAGTTAGAACCTTAGTATTCGCGTGTGTAGCTGTTTTACACCCGAAATATGATCGTGGATCCAAGAACACCCGATCATCACGTGATGTCTTGGAGCGACGAAACATAATCGGTGCATACTAAAGGAAGAACACATTCTTATCTTGATATTTAAATGAGGGATCATCTTATTATGCTAACAAATCGCTAAACAAGCAATATAATATGCTATCAAACATCACATGTTTATTAGTGAAATGTTATGGTTCCCGCAGATGATATCTATCATGTGCATCGTGGTATGATCACTATCATACCTATATGTGTAAATCCAAGGTCTATGGAGTTTACACGCTATGTGTGTTGTAAGAGTATCATCTCATACTTCTACTTACAACACTACCATATTATAACACTAGCCCAGCAACAATCTAAACTAGACGCCTCTAATTTATCCATTGCAAGTTTTACGTGGCTTAGGGCTTTCGAGATAGAATCGTTCTTACCTACGAACATGAACCACAACGAGGATAACTAAATTGTTGACAAATCGTTTGAAAAATATATATTGACTATAGTAGGAGAGACAAACACCCGCTAGCCACTTATGCAAACTAGTTGCATGTCAAGCGTGGAACAGGTCTCATGTGCGAGGACATGTAAAGTTTGTCCGGGCCGCTTCATCCCACTATGCCACCAATATCCAAAATTACAACAAAGGAGCAACAACATGACCATCATCGCCCACATACTCATATGTGTACTACCCGTGTAAAGCATCTACGCATAGATCCGACTCTGATACCACTGTAGGGTTCGCAGCATAGAAAACAAAAAATTTCCTACGATGTGAACTATGTACCAAGATCTATCTATTAGATACAAACAACGGGCGGATGTATATCCGTAGAGAACATACCCTTGAAGATCGACAAAGCTTAACGAGTTCAACTCGTGGTTGATGTATACTATCTCTTGCCGATCTCAAGATCGATAGGAAGTCCTAGCGCCGCAAATCAGCAGCGCATCCGTGCTCGCACACACGTTCGAGGCACCGAGAAACCTCCACCTCCTCGCTCCAGCGATGCAGCGGAAGCACAACTCTTTCTTTCCGAATAGCCACTGGGAATATGTATCTCGCTAGTCCGAGACCATGGGGGATAAATTCTAGAGGGGGAGAGAGATCCTTCACGAGGAGGTGTGAGAGACAAGTGAGAGGAGGGGCTCCTTTTATAGGAGGAGGGGAGGGCACCCAAGGGGGTGGCCGCCGGCCATGGGGCTGCCCCCTCCCCTCCTTCATTCATGTGGGTGGACACTCCACTCACAAAATGACCCTTCAATTTTCTCCACTCGAAAGTCCACTCAAATTCCCATTAAATTTCCACCAAATTTAATGCAAACTCTCATTAAATAAAACTCTTTTATTTTATTCAGAATTTTGTCAATTACTTTAATGACAAACATTCACAAATAACCCCTTGCTATAATTCTATTTCACATGCATAACCACTTTATGCAATTTCACCCGAAAACCTGTTTCGATATCTAGTGAAATAAATTCCTGCGCTTGTTCATTCTTTCGGCATGAAACTTTTGCTCCAATTGGATGTCGGTGTCTCTTAAGTGTGTCACCCTATGGTTCATGAATAATGCGGACATGATCGAGACCCCTCTCGGATCAATAATCAGAAGCGGGATCTGGAGACCCATACTGACTCGCACACATTCAACGATGACTTTCTTGTGATTGTCGGAACCTTTTACTCTAGTATCTTAATCCCTTTGTTTCATGATATATTACATGTCCGATTTGATCATCGGTCTCTCCATACCTAGTTTGATCTTGTTACCGACATGCACCCTTTTCTCGTTCCCGTGATATAACATTCTAGTGATCAAATCACTTGCTTGCAAGCTAATCAATTGATATCACCGAGAGGGCCCAGAGTATATCTATCCATCATCGGGATGAAAAAATTCCACTCTCGATCCATGAGCCTCAACATAACACTTTATTAGTTCTAAATCCATCTTTATAATCACCCTGTTACAGTGTGACGTTTGATGTTATGAAGAAACTCTTCCGGTGTTAGTGATTGACATGATCTCATGGTCTAAGGATTAGGATCACTTCGTAAGTTGTTATAGCAATATAAACTCAATGACTTTGATCGTAATGCTATACTTAGGATGAATGTTCATCACACCATTACACTAATGTTGTGATCCCGTTATTAACAACATCCAATGTCCATGATCAGGAAACCTTGATCATCTTGTTAATCAACGAGCCAGTTTATGAGAGAGGCATAACTAGGAACTTTCTGTTTGTTTATTAAACACACATGTATTAATGTTTCCGTATTAATACAATTATAGCATGCAAAATAAACATCTATCATATACTTGGAATACACATAATAAACACTTTATTATTGCCTCTTAGGGCATATTCCCTTTAGTATCCCACTTGCACTAGAGACAATAATCTAGTTACATAGTGATAAATATAACACCCATTGAGTTCTGGTGTTGATCATGTTTTGCTCTAGGGAGAGTTTTAGTCAACGGATCTGCTACATTGAGATCCGTATGTACTTTACAAATCTTTATATCTCCATCCTTGACATGCTCGCGGATGGAGTGAAACCGGCGCTTAATATGCTTGGAATGCTTGTGAGACCTTGGTTCTTTGGCATTGGCAATGACACCATTGTTGTCACAATAGATCACCATTGGGTCCAACGCGTTTGCAACCACTCCTAGTTCGGATATGAACTCCTTCATCCAAACTGCTTCCTGAGCCGCTTCTGAAGCAACAACATATTCGGCCTCCGTTGTTGATCCCGCTACCACAGGTTGTTTGGAGCTCCTCCAAATAACCGCTCCGCCATTCATGAGAAATACGTATCTGGATTGAGACTTAGAGTCATCCGGATCGGTGTCAAAGCTAGCGTCAACGTAACACTTAGCGACGAGCTCTTCTTCACCTCCGTATACAAGAAACATGTCCTTAGTTCTTCGTAAGTACTTAAGGATATTCTTGACCGCTATCCGGTGTTCCGAACCTGGATCCGATTGGTACCTACTAGTCAAACTAATAGCATGTGCCACATCCGGTCTTGTACATAGCATGGCGTACATTATAGAGACTATGGCTGAAGCATAGGGGACTTTGTCCATTATCTCTCTTTCTTCCGCCGAAGCCGGACTTTGAGTCTTACTCAATGTCCTGCCTTGCAACATAGGTAAGAACCCCTTCTTACTTCCGTCCATTTTAAACTTCTTTAAAATCTTATCAAGGTATGTACTTTGCGATAGCACTATTAGGCGCCTAGATCTATCTCTATAGATCTTTATGCCTAATATGTATGACGCTTCACCTAGGTCCTTCATTGAAAATTTGTTGTTTAGATAACTTTTAACACTGTTTAAAAGATCTATATCATTTCCGATCAATAATATGTCATCCACATATAATGTCAGAAATGCCACATTGCTCCCACTCACTTTCTTGTAAATACAAGCTTCTCCATAAGTTTGGACAAATACAAACTCTTTGATCACCTCATCAAAGCGGAGATTCCAACTTCGTGATGCTTGCTTCAATCCATAGATGGATCGCTGAAGCTTGCACACCTTGTTAGCATCCTTAGGATCGACAAAACCCTTTGGTTGTATCATATACAACTCTTCTTCAATATTACCATTGAGAAACGCGGTTTTGACATCCATCTGCCATATCTCATAATCGAAATATGCAGCAATTGCTAACATAATCCTAACTGACTTTAGCATCGCTACTGGAGAGAATGTCTCATCGTAGTCAACTCCTTGAATTTGTCGAAACCCCTTTGCGACAAGTTGAGCTTTATAGATGGTCACATTACCATCAGCATCAGTTTTCCTTTTGAAAATCCATTTGTTCTCTACGGCCTTTCGGTCGTGAGGTAATTCCACCAAGTTCCAAACTTGATTTTCATACATGGATTCCATCTTGGATTTCATGGCTTCTAACCATTTGTTGGAATCCGGGCTCATCATCGCTTCTTCATACGTCGCAGGGTCATCATTTTCATCAACCATGAAATTCATGACAGGATTTCCATACTTTCGGGCTGCCGCGTCTACTTGACTGCGAGGTTCGGTAGTACTCTCTTTCGAGTTTCATGATCATTATCATTAGTTCCCTCTTCAGCAATTGGAGCCAACTACGGAACAACTTCCGTGACTGCTACTCGCCATACTTTGAAGAGAAGGTTCAATAACCTCTTCGAGTTCTACCTTCCGACTACTCACACCTTTCGCGAGAAACTCTTTCTCTAGAAAGGATCCATTCTTGGCAACAAAAACCTTTCCCTTGGATCTGTGATAGAAGGAATACCCAATAGTTTCCTTAGGGTATCCTATGAAGACGCATTTTTCCGCTTTGGGTTCGAGTTTATCCGGTTGAAGTTTCTTCACATAAACATCGCATCCCCAAACTTTAAGAAATGACAGCTTAGGTTAGTTTCCAAACCACTATTCATACGGTGTCATTTCAACGGATTTAGATGGTGCCCGATTTAAAGTGAATGCAACAGTTTCTAGTGCATAACCCCAAAATGACAACAGCAAGTCCGTCAGAGACAATATAGATCGAACAATATCTAATAAAGTACGATTACGACGTTCCGACACACCATTTCGCTGTGGCGTTCCGGCAGACGTGAGTTGTGAAACAATTCCACACTCTTTCATGTGAGTGCTAAACTCGTAACTTAGATACTCACCTCCACGGTCGGACCATAGAAATTTGATCTTTCTATTACGATGATTTTCCACTTCATTCTGAAATTCCTTAAACTTTTCAAAGGTTTCAGACTTGTGTTTCATCGAGTAGATATAACCATACCTACTCAAATCATCCGTGAAAGTAACAAAATAACGATATCCACCTCGCGCCGACACACTCATTGGACCACATACATCAGAATGTATGATTTCCAATAAATCTGTCGCCCGTTCCATTGAACCGGAAAACGGCGTTCTAGTCATCTTGCCCATAAGGCATGGCTCACATGTATCAAATGATTCAAAATAAATTGATTCCAAAAGTCCATCCGAATGGAGCTTCTTCATGCGTTTAACGCCAATACGACCTAGACGGCAGTGCCACATATATGCGGATATATCATCATTAAGTTTAATCCTTTTAGCATCAACATTATGAATATGTGTAACATTATCATCGAGATCTAATAGAAATAAACCATTCATCATCGGTGCATGACCATAAAAGATTTCATTCATATAAATGGAACAACCATTGTTCTCGGATTTAAATGAATAACCACTTCGCATCAAACACGATCCAGATACAATGTTCATGCTCAGTGGAGGCACCAGATAACAATTATTCAAGTTTATAACTAATCCCGGCGGCAAGTGGAGGCGGCGTTCGGCGATCACATCAACGCTTGATCCATTGCCAACACGCATCTTGACCTCACCTTGCTAGCGGTCTCTTGTTCATGACCCGATTCGAGTTACAAATATTAGCAACTGAACCGGTATCAAATACCCAGGTGCTACTGCGAGCACTAGTCAAGTACACGTCAATAACATGTATATCATATATACCTTTGTTTGCCTTGTCGGCCTTCTTATCTGCCAGATACTTGGGGCAGTTGTGCTTCCAGTGGCCAGTCCCCTTACAATAGTAGCACTCGGTATCAGACTTAGGTCCAACTCGGGGTTCCTATTCAGGCACGGCAACAGGCGTGCCGCCCTTACTTCCCTACCGTTTTCCCTTCTTGTCTTTCTTGAAACCAGTGTTCCTATTGGTCATCAACACTTGATGTTCCTTTTTGATCTCCACTTCTGCAGTTTTAAGCATTGTGAGCTCGGGAGACTTCTTCATGCCTTGCATATTATAGTTCATCACAAAGCTCTTATAGCTAGGTGGTAGAGACTGCAGAACACGATGGATGCCTAAGTCAATGGGAATCGTTATTCCCAAGGACACAAGCTTATCGGCGTAACCCGACATCTTGAGTACATGCTCACTAACGGAGCTGTGCTCTTCCATCATGCGACTAAAGAACTTTTACGAGCGTTGTAGCTCTCTACAGCAACATGTGTGTCGAAAATCATTTTCAACTCACCCATTGTATCAAATGCATTGCCGTTTTCGAAACGCTTTCGAATTTCCGGCTCTAGCCCATACAATATGCCGCAATGAACTAAGTTGTGGTCCTCCTAACGAGTCTGATAGAAATTCTTCTCCTCGTTAGGGGCATCATCAAAAGGTGGGGGGCCTAGTGGCGCTTCTAGCACATATTGCTTTTGTGCAGCAGAGAGGAGAATCCTCAAATTCATGGCCCATTCGGTAAAGTTGCTACCGTTTGTTGCTAGTTTCTCTTTCTCCATGAACACATTGAAATTAAAAGCAGGTGGTGCCATCTACAACAGAATTTGTAAAGTTTAGACTAAGTGTATGATAGATTGAGTTCGACTAATCCATATTACGAATGAACTCCCACTCAAAAACGACATCCCTCGTGCCTTTTTGGTGATTACATGAACCAAATCCACTATACCAAGTCCGATCATCACGTGAGTCGGTATAGCTTCAAAGGCGAGCATCAAATGGGCATCATATCAACTATATGACTCATGCTTAACCTTTCGGTCCGTGTTCCGAGGCCATGTCTGTACATGCTAGGCTCGCCAAGTTAGAACCTTAGTATTCGCGTGTGTAACTATTTTATACCCGAAATATGATCGTGGATCCAAGAACACCCGATCATCACATGATGTCTTGGAGCGACGAAACATAATCGGTGCATACTAAAGGAAGAACACATTCTTATCTTGATATTTAAATGAGGGATCATCTTATTATTCTAACAAAGCGCTAAACAAGCAATATAAGATGCTATCAAACATCACATGTTTATTAGTGAAATGTTATGGTTCCCGCAGATGATCTCTATCATGTGCATCGTGGTATGATCACTATCATACCTATATGTGTAAATCCAAGGTCTATGGAGTTTACACGCTATGTGTGTTGTAAGAGTATCATCTCATACTTCTACTTACAACACTACCATATTATAACACTAGCCCAGCAACAATCTAAACTAGACGCCTCTAATTTATCCATTGCAAGTTTTACGTGGCTTAGGGCTTTCGAGATAGAACCGTTCTTACCTACGAACATGAACCACAACGAGGATAACCAAATTGTTGACAACTCGTTTAAAAAATAGATATTGACTATAGTAGGAGAGACAGACACCCGCTAGCCACTTATGCAAACTAGTTGCATGTTAAGCGTGGAACAGGTCTCATGTGCGAGGACATGTAAAGTTTGTCCGGGCCGCTTCATCCCACTATGCCACCAATATCCAAAATTACAACAAAGGAGCAACAACATGATCATCATCGCCCACATACTCATATGTGTACTACCCGTGTAAAGCATCTACGCATAGATCCGGCTCTAATACCACTGTAGGGTTTGCAACATAGAAAACAAAAAATTTCCTATGATGTGAACTATGTACCAAGATCTATCTATTAGATACACACAACGGGCGGATGTATATCCATAGAGAACATACCCTTGAAGATCGACAAAGCTTAACGAGTTCAACTCGTGGTTGATGTAGACGATCTCTTGCCGATCTCAAGATCGAGAGGAAGTCCTAGCGCCGCAAATCAGCAGCGCATCCGTGATCGCACACACGTTCGAGGCACCGAGCAACCTCCGCCTCCTCGCTCCAGCGATGCAGTGGAAGCACAACTCTTTCTTGCCGAATAGCCACCGGGAACATTTATCTCGCTAGTCCGAGACCATGGGGGATAAATTCTAGAGGGGGAGAGAGATCCTTCATGGGGAGGTGTGAGAGACAAGTGAGAGGAGGGGCTCCTTTTATAGGAGGAGGGGGGCACCCAAGGGGGTGGCCGCCGGCCATGGGGCTGCCCCCTACCCTCCTTCATTCATGTGGGTGGACACTCCACTCACAAAATGGCCCTTCAATTTTCTCCACTCAAAAGTCCACTCAAATTCCCATTAAATTTCCACCAAATTTAATGCAAACTCTCATTAAATAAAACTCTTTTAATTTATTCAGAATTTTGTCAATTACTTTAATGACAAACATTCACAAATAACCCCTTGCTAGAATTCTATTTCACATGCATAACCACTTTATGCAATTTCACCCGAAAACCCGTTTCGGTATCTAGTGAAATAAATTCCTGCGCTTGTTCATTCTTTCGGCATGAAACTTTTGCTCCAATTGGATGTCGGTGTCTCTTAAGTGTGTCACCCTACGGTTCGTGAATAATGCGGACATGATCGAGACCCCTCTTAGATCAATAATCAGAAGCGGGATCTGGAGACCCATACTGACTCCCACACATTCAACGATGACTTTCTTGTGATCGTCGGAACCTTTTACGCTAGTATCTTAATCCCTTTGTTTCACGATATATTACATGTCCGAGATTCGATCATCGGTATCTCCATACCTAGTTTTATCTCGTTACCGACATGCACTCCTTTCTCGTTCCCGTGATATAACATTCTAGTGATCAAATCACTTGCTTGCAAGCTAATCAATGTGATATCACCGAGAGGGCCCAGAGTATATCTATCCGTCATCGGGATTGTGGCATCCCGCAAAACCACTACTAGAAAATCGCGTTGAATTTGTGCATTGCATCGTCATCACCATGCATTGTTTGCCAAACTGTTTTCGCAAAGCCCGTTTTGTTTTATAAAACGCCCCGTCTTTTATTCAAACGCCAAAACCGGGTCCCCGGAATATTTTGTTTTGGCCGCTATCGGTTTGCAGACGGCCCGTTTAAATCAAATAAAGTATTTATTTATTTTAGTAGGGGCAGTCGAACGGGCCAACCCGACCCGAACGACCGCCCCAGATTTTTCTAAACGGTCCACCTACCCCTGCCCCATCTAAATCCTATGTCTACCTAATATTCTACCCACCCTACCTGGCCACCTCACCCCCTCCACTAGTATCCTGCCACCTCACCTAACCCTTCCTCCCCAACCAACCATGTGCTGCCACATGGCCTCTCTCTCTCCCCACAGACGGCCGAACACAGGCCCACGCCTTCATGAGCAGCCCGCGTGCCCCCCTGCTCATCTTCCTCCTCGGGTCTTCTTCCTCTGGCCTTCCCATCGCCAGCGCGCCTCAAGCTCCTCGCCGCCTCGCTCCCTTCGCCCTTCCGCCGCGCTCCTCTCCTCCAGGCGCCTCACGCACCTTTCCACGCCGCTCCGCTTTTGCACCAAGCGCGTCGCTCACCGCAGCCGGCCTCCTCCTCCCGTCGCTCGGCCGAGCTCCGCCAAGGACCTCCGCGCCGCCCTCCCACAGCCTGCTCGGCGCCTCTGCGTCCCGAGCCGCTCCTCCGTGGTCCTTCGTCGGCAGCCTCCGCGCGGCCCCTCCGGCCCAAGCTCGCCACCGCTCCGGCCATCCTCTGCCTCGCCGGTCCCCGCCGAGCTCGCCGTCGTCCACCTCCCGCGGCCCGGCCCCACCTCACCGGCCCGCCACGTCGTCCTGTGGGTCCCGCCTTCCATGTATGCGTCCGTGTGTGCTCGTGTGTATGTGACATGTGGATCCGCTTGTGTACCCTAGGGACGACTTGTAGCACCCCAAGTTTGCCCACAACCCTCGACGCCGCACCCGAGTTCCGGCACTGACAACCGAGCCCTCCGAGGAATGATGCAAGCCTCCATCATGGAACCCGGAAGATCCCGGTGTCGACTCCAAGTTCGCCTCCGATGATCCAGAGGGTACCCCAAGATCTCCATCGCATGTGTCGAGTCCAACACCAAGCAATGACAAGATCTACCGATGCCCGAGAACCCGAATACGCCAAGCACTTCGCCGCGGAACGCCAAGGCCGCCCCGGAACGCCAAGTTCTCCCTCTTGTAACGCCATGACCGACAACATGACCCGAAGACCCCGGATGCGCCAAGACCTACCCCTGAGTCCGAGAACGACCCCGACGAACCCTAAACCCTGGACCCCGAAACCAACCCCGAACCCCGGAACCCCAAGATCGTCGAGACCCTAATGTGTGACCCTTTTCCTCGATACCCTATTTTTATAAATGATACAACTTGTTGCATGTTAAATTGTCCTTCCCGCATGAATAGCATTGGTTTGGGGGCCTTATGCCGATTCACCTAATAATTAAGTATGGGGCCCATATGCGGGCAAATCTAGCCTTATATTGGCCTCATTTAAACTTGTGTAGCAAACCGGTATCTTATCCTGCCTTGGTAAACACCATTTAAAATGCGGGGTAGCTAAATAACTTGAACCACCTAATCATGTCGGGACCCCGGTTCCACTTATTATTGACCTAATCGCATTGCACCTTTGCCATGCCATGCATCATATCATAAGCATGCCGATCTTCTGCCGTTGTATTAAATATTGCATCCGATGTTTGTGCTAGTGTTTTGCTTCTTCGCGGATAAGACCGTTGAGTTGATGTGAGCTTCCCCCCGATCTTCGGTTGAACCCTTCGACAATGTTTTCAGGCGAGCATCTCCCCCTTTCTACCTATCTTACTTTTATAGTATTTACTTCCCTCCTGTTGATCTATTGCTATCTGTGTTGCGATGTTTTAGTTTCCGTACCCGTGATCTACCGTGCAGCCCTATATTGCCTTGGACACACCCTATTACCTGTTGTTTGGTAGATAGCTGGACTTGCGCGTCGTAGTTGCTTGCTCAAGTGCTGATGTGAGTCGTCATATGCCACAGTTGCTGATGTATTGCCGCATGTTGATGTTGGAGATGATGCTAGTTTTACTTATCGTCACTTCAATTTCTGTTTAACAACTAAAATTGAAATAAGCAGAGGCATCGGTGGGTGATAGAAAATATTTGGTTTCCGAACGCCCACTTGTGTCCCGTAAGACCCCGAGTACTTGATACTGTTCCTTGATTTTTGCGCTATCCACATCCGGAGGTATATGGGACCCCTGAGCGAGCTTGATTCATTCTTATTTCTTGGGGCCACAAACTAGTTTGAGGTTTTATTTACGATCTGTACTTATGCCATGTTTTACCGCTTTATTTACGATTGTGCGAGCACACTGTCTTTTAGGTAAGCGGATTGATTCTGTGTATCGACAAGCCCAGCCACTTTCGGGTTCCCGGAAACTTCTGACCATTGTCGCAAACCTTGAGGCGCCTCGAGCTTGCTTACTCGTTGGATTCTACTTAAGGGTGGCCCCAAAATATTCTGAATCTTGTGATTGTTATCGTGAAAGCCTCGTTGGGTTTGATTTGGTTTTCGAGGTTGATCGGCGTGTGTTGCTATTGGTGCACCCGGCGGGTAAAACTTTCGAAAGCCGTGTCCATGGATATGGACGACTTGGACACGATATCTCGATCATAGACAAGCATAACTAAAGTTTACTGCTATAAATTTGACTTATAATGACTAGTAATCAGCTTCACTATAATGGAATGGCTAATTAATACTGCCCACAATTGCTTGTTTGGTTGTCGCTTGCGACAATTGTAACTGACTAGTAAGTATTGCAACTACAACGGAATGGCTGAATAAAAGTACCAACAACTGCTGGGTTTTGGGTTATCTCATGCTAATTGTATCTGATTAGTAATTGCCGCAACTATAACGGAATGGTCAACTAAAAGTGCCCACTGTTTACTTTATCAGGATGATTATCTAAACCTGACTAGTAATTGCTGCCACGATAACTGAATAAATAAAACTGCCAACTGTGTGAGTTCCTCGGTTGACTTCCTCGTTTGGTCTCGAGGGGGAAACACCAGGATGGGTTTGTTTTGGTGTTAGCTTCAGGTTGGATCCGGATAGGTCATTCTTACCCCTCTCTGATAACCGCCAGTTGTATCGAGTCTCTATAGGTTGTTTAGTGCATGCTGCCGCTGCCGCTTCAGTCCACCATACCTATGTAGGCGAGGACCGCCGAATTCTAGCATCGCCGTGTACTGGCCTCGATCTTGGCTCCTTCTTTTCCTTTGCCCTTTCGGCACCTTTTTGTTTAAGCAGGTTTTGAGATCGACGTCGTTAGCGGGGTTACCCTTCCGGCTTGGCGGCAAGGTTATGGGCGCCATTGGTTATTCTTGAGGCTCTTAGCCCCATTTGCATCTTGTCCGTAGTGGACGCTATATCGTTCAAGGTGATTTGGATCTTTGTATATTATATCGTATTCTTGACTCTCCGAGTCATTATATATATCTGTTCTGTGGGTCCCATCGAGGACTGTTGTGTAATGTTATTACTTCGTTTTCCACCCGCACGAAAGTGCCTGGTGGGCACCTTTGAATCGTTTCTATGCGGGTTTGGTGAATTTTGCCCAAACTTGCATAGGTCCGATTCTGAGGGTGTTACAGGGATGAACAAATTCCACTCTCGATCCATGAGCCTCAACATAACACTTTATTAGTTCTGAATACATCTTTATAATCACCCTGTTACGGTGTGACGTTTGATGTTATCAAGAAACTCTTCCGTTGTTAGTGATTGACATGATCTCATGGTCTAAGGATTAGGATCACTTCGTAAGTTGTTATAGCAATATAAACTCAATGACTTTGATCGTAATGCTATACTTTGGATGAATGTTCATCACACAATTACACTAATGTTGTGATCCCGTTATTAACAACATCCAATGTCCATGATCAGGAAACCTTGATCATCTTGTTAATCAACGAGCTAGTTTATGAGAGAGGCATAACTAGGAACTTTCTGTTTGTTTATTAAACACACATGTATTAATGTTTCCGTATTAATACAATTATAGCATGCAAAATAAACATCTATCATATACTTGGAATACACATAATAAACACTTTATTATTGCCTCTCAGGGCATATTCCCTTCAAAAACCTGCACAACACAGACTCAAGACTTTGCCCCAACGAATCAATAAGGTTGTCAAGCTCACCGGTTTGCTATAACAAAGGATTAAATGTATGGTGTGGAAGGTAATGGTGGTTTGCAGCAAGTAAACAAGTAACAATGGAAGATGTATCAATGGTAAAGATTGGACCGGGGTCCATAGTTCACTAGAGGTGCTCTCCTTAGATAAACAACATGGCATGAGGGGTAAACAAATTACAGCAGGACAATTGACAGGAATTGAGCAAGGCATAATAATGCAATACCAGACAAAAATATCCTATGAGATTCGATTGGGCAATACAACAATATACATAGATCGCCATCCAACTGCATCTATGACTAGAAGTCTACCTTTAGGTTATCATCCGACCCCCCTCTAGTATTAAGTTGCAAGCAATAGACAACTGCTTTAAGCAAAGTGTGTAAGGTAAACAATCCACTTATTCTATGAACAAGAGACCGTTGTTTTCTCCCTAGTGGCAACAACACATCTACAACCGAAGAGATTTCTGTCACTTCCCTTGGAAACTAGAGGCATGAACCCACTATCGAGCATAAATACCCCCTCTTGGAGTCACTAGTAACTACTTGGCCAAGATAGCTACTAACAACGGAGAGCATGCAAGATCACAAACAACGCAAACATGATAGTATCAAATATACAAAACCATTAATCAATCTGACATAGTAATCTCAATATCCATCGGATCCCCGCAAACACAACATGCATGATTACAAATAGATTAGATCTTGATCATGAACGGAGCTCAAAAGATCTATACATGAAAGCACAAAGGAGGAGATACAACCATCTAGCTACTACATGGACCCATAGTCCAAGGTGGAACTACTCACGCTTCATACCGGAGAGAAGGCCTCCGGGATGATTTCCCCTCCGACAGGGTGCCGCGAAGAACTTCAGACCCCCCCGATATAGGGACGACGGTGGCGGCGGCTACAGAAGGTTTCGTGGAGTTTTGATCGGGTCCCTAGGGTTTCTGCATCGGGGGCTTCTTATAGGCGAAGACATCATATGGATCAAGACAGGGATGATATGGTGATGGATAACAATCTGAACATAAACAATAATTCAATGGTTCCACTCACAAGCATCAACTACAAAAGTAATCAACACCGGGAAAGTTTCCCCTAAGAACTATGCAAGATTCAACACAATTGTTACAGCGGGATGGAGTGGTGATGATGGTGCTGGTGGTGTGGATGATGATAATGATCCCGATGAAGTCTAGCTTGATGATGGTGTTGATGGCGATGATCTTCCCTCTCCGAGAAGGAATTTCCCTGACAGAAATCTGTCTGCCGGAGAGCTCTTTCTCTCTTTGTAGTTTCCACCTCGCGGAGGCGGCGAAATCTTTATGTGGTTTCTCCTCGTGTATTAGGGTTTCGAGGAGATGATATAGGCAAAAGGGCGGAGCAGGAGGTGGGACAGGGTGGCCACACCCCCTAGTGGCGCGGCCTAGGGTGGCCCACGCATGGGGGGTGGGCCCCCTGTGGTCCATCTCAGCCTCCCCTTCTGGCATCCTTCGTCTTTTGGAAAAATATGATTTTCCATATATTTTCTGGTATTTTCTGTACTTCGCGAAAATTGTATCCAAACACCGCTTTTTCCATCAGAATCCTGACTCCGTCAGTTCATCCTCCAAGAATCATCCAACATGCAAAAATAGATGAAACAACATAAGAATCACCTCTTAATATGAAATATATCAATGAATAACAACAAATTATGATATAGAATAGTGATGCAAAATGGACGTATCATTGCACAACGAGTTTTCTTTTTTGTTTGTTGGCAACCGGCCTAATCGAGAGCACCTTTGGCTATAGATGAAGAGGTTGAGAGAGATGTTCTTCGACGAATCTTCGTTGGAGGAGGAAGAAGAAGATGACAAAGATTTGGAGATGGCTTTGTTGATGATTGTGAACGAGGATTTCCGAAGGCCGAGGCTTGGATCACAATTCGGTCGTGCTTGGATCAACCGGAATAGGAGTGACGGCCATGCTTGTATCATGCGGGGTTATTTCAACCCCGGTTGCACCTATCTAGACGACCAATTCCGATGGCGGTTTCGTATGTCGAATGCCTTGTTCCTCTCAATATCAAGAGCCATGGAGGATCACGATGATTGGTTCAGGCTCCGGAGGAGTGCAATGGGAGAGCTGAGTGCAAGCCTGTAACACCCTCAGAATCGGACCTATGCAAGTTTGGGCGAAATTCACCAAACCCGCATAGAAACGATTCAAAGGTGCCCACCAGGCACTTTCGTGCGGGTGGAAAACGAAGTAATAACATTACACAACAGTCCTCGATGGGACCCATGAGCAGATATATATAGCGACTCAAGAGTCAAGAATCTGAATATAATATACAAAGGTCCAAATCACCTTGAAAAGCGGTAGGCGTCCGACTACGGACAAGCAAATGGGGCTAAGAGCCACGAAGAATAACCAATGGCGTCCGTAACCCGCCAAAGCCAAGCGGAAGGGTAACCCCGCTAACGACGTCGATCTCAAAACCTGCTTAAACAAAAGGGGTGCCGACAAAGGGCAAAGGAAAAAGAAGGAGCGTCGATCTTGAGGCCAAGACAGCGAGGCTAGAATTGGCGGTCCTCGCCACATAGGTATGGTGGTGAGCGGCGTGGCAAGATGCACTAAACAACCTATAGAGACTCGATACAACTGGCGTTTATCAGAGAGGGGGTGAGAAGGACCTATCCGGATCCAACCTGAAGCTAACACCAAACAAACCCATCCTGGTGTTTCCCCCTCGAGACCAAACGAGGAAGTCAACCGAGGAACTCACACAGTTGGCAGTTTTACTTATTTGGTTATCGTTGCAGCAGTTACTAGTCAGGTATAGATAATTGTCCTGATAAAGTAAGCAGTGGGCCCTTTTAGTTAATCATTCCGTTGTAGTTGCAGCAATTACTAATCAGATACAGATAGCATGAGATAAACCCAAAACCCAGCAGTTGTTGGTACTTTTATTCAGCCATTTCGTTGTAGTTGCAATACTTACTAGTCAGATACAATTGTCGCAAGCGACAACCAAACAAGCAAGTGTGGGCAGTATTAATTAGCCATTCCGTTGTAGTGAAGCTGATTACTAGTCAATATAAGTCAAATTTATAGCAGTAAACTTTAGTTATGCTTGTCTATGATCAAGAAACTGTGCTCCAAGTCGTCCATATCCGCGGACACGGCTTTCAGAAAGTTTTACCCGGCCGGGGTGCACCAATAGCAACACACGCTCGATCAACCTCGGAAAAACCAAATCAAAACCCAACGAGGCTTTCACGACTGAACAATCACAGATTCAGAAATATTTGAGGCCACCCTTAAGTAGAATCCATAGCGGAGTAGGCAAGCTCGAGACGGCCTCAAGGTCTGCGTCAATGGTCAGGAGCGATCGGGAACCCCAAGCGGGCTTGTCGACACCGTAATCACTCCGCTTCCTAACGATGACAGTGTGCTATCATCGCACAATCGTAAATAAAGCGATAAAACATGGCATAAGTACAGGATCGTAAATAAAACCTCAAACTAGTTTGTGGCCCCAAGAAATAAGACTGAATCAAGCTCTGGCTCAGGGGGGTCCCATATACCTCCCGGATGTGGATAGCGCGAAAAATCAAGGAACAGGTATCAAGTACTCGGGGTCTTACGGGACACAAGTGGGCGTTCGGAAACCAAATATTATCTATCACCCACCGATGCCTCTGCTTATTCAATTTTAGTTGTTAAACAGAAATTAAAGTGACGATAAGTAAAGCTAGAATCATCTCCAACATCAACATGCGGCCATACATCAGCAACTGTGGCATATGGCGACACACATCAGCACTTGAGCAAGCAACTACGACGCGCAAGTCCAACTATCTACCAAACAACAGGTAATAGGATGTGTCCAAGGCAATATAGGGCTGCACGGTATATCACAGGTACGGAAACTAAAGCATCGCAACACAGATAGCAATAGATCAACAGGAGGGAATAAAGACTATAAAAGTAAGATAGGTAGAAAGGGGGAGATGCTCGCCTGAAAACATTGTCGAAGGTTCAACCGAAGATCGGGGCGAGCTCACATCAACTCAACGGCCTTATCCGCGAAGAACCAAAACACTAGAAGAAACACCGGATGCAATATTTAATACACGGCAGAAGATCGGCATGATGCATGTATGATGCATGGCATGGCAATGGTGCGATGCAATTAGGTCAAGATTAAGCGGAACCGGGGTCCCGACAATTAATTTAGCAGGTTCAAGTTAGTTAGAAAACCCCCGTAAGTTAAATGTTGTTTTAACAAGGAAAGATAAGATACCGGTTCGCTACACAAGTTTAAATGAGGCCGATATGAGACTAGATTTGCCCGCATATGGGCCCCATATTTAATTATTAGGTGAATCGGCATAAGGCCCCCAAACCACATGATATGCATGCGAGTATGACAATTCAATATGCAACAAGTTGTTATGTTATAAAATAGGGTTCGAGGAAAAGGGGTTCACACATTAGAGGGGGCTCGACGATCTTGGGATTCCGGGGGTTCGACAGGGTCCAGGGTCCGGGCTCGGGGTCCAGGGTTCAGGGTTCGACGGCCTTGGCGGGACCGTTCTCGGACTCCGGGGTCGTTCGCGGTATCGGGCAGATCTTGTCGCATCGGGGTCTCGATGTCCGGGGAGCAGAACTTGGGTCGGTGTCGGGGCGTCTCGGGCTATTCCGTGCCGATGTCGTTCTTGTCGTCGTGCCGATCTTGTCGGGTCCCTCGGGGTCGATCTTGTCTTCGGGGTGAAGCGCTTGTCGGTCTCGTGGCGATCTTTGCGTCCTTCCGGTTCGGGTTTGGCGTCCGAGGATAGATCTGGGCGTCCGAGGGAGAGCATGGCACATCAAGTTCGGACTTCGGAGTCCTGCGGGAGAGTTCGGCGTCCGGATAGGAGTACTTGATGCGACACGGGGTACGGGATCGGACTTCGGGTTCGGGGGTCTCGGCGTCCGAGGCAGCTCTTGTCGGTTTTCCCTCCGAAGGACTCGTTGTCTGCCAGAGCTCATGGTCATCGGTCCGGGTCTCCGGTCGCCTCTGGGAAGGTCTTGAGAATCGGCGAAGATCTTGGCGCACATGTGGTCTTGGTACCGCGAAGGAGAGCACAGGGTGTCGAGGCTTCAACTACCGATGGCGAACTTGGTCTTGGCATATCACGAATGCGAATGGCTTATCGGGTACTAGTTCGTCTTGCGGTTCTTGTTCACGGAAGGGTTGTTGCCGAGATTCCATCTTGCGGTACCATCAACACCACCGAAGAACCCCCGCGGCAACACGGAAGGCGCCCGCGTCTTGTCGCCGCACACGCACGGCAGAGCGGCCCGGAAGGCCGAGGAAGCCCAACGCGCCACGAACGCGCAGGACACGGGCAGCGGGGCCGGCGGCCGAGGCGGGCCGGGCGAGGAGACGGGGAGGTCGGGACGCGCGGCGAGGCGGGCTCTCGGGCGGTGGCGGTGACGCCGGAGACAGGCGGCGACGGGCTGCATGGAGGGAGGGCTGGGCGGTTGCAGGCTCGCCTGAGCAGGGAGGGTCGGCGACCGGGGCGGAGCTCGGGGTCGGGGCCGGCGAGCGCGACGGCAGGGCGGAGCTGCAGGGGAGGAGGGGTTGCCGGCGACGAGAGGATCTCCGGCGAGGAAGGGGGCGGCGAGCGGAGCCGGAGGGAGCTCGCTGGGGCGACGCACCGGCGGCGGAGGGAGCACCGCGGCCGGAGGCGGACGCGCAGGCGAGGGACGCTGGGCCTGGCGCGGCCGGTGGGGTGGCGGCGGCCGAGGCGAGGCCGAGGAGGCAGCGCGGGCCGGAGGATGGCGAGGGCGCCGCGGTTGGACAGTGGCGTGGAGGGACAGAGGGGACTCGCGTGCTTGAGCCCCAGGGCGGGCGCTATCCTGAGGAGGAAGCAAGGGGGTCAGCGTCGAGGAAGACGAGCGAAGGGGAGGTCGCTATCGCGTGGGGCCAGCTAAGGGGGGAGTGGGCGTGTGGTGGTGTACGGTCGATCATGTGCAATCGGTGTGTGCGTGCGCTTGTGTGTGTAAGGTAGCGGTAGTGAGTGGGGTGGCGGTATTGGGTAGGGAGTTGGTGCAGCTAGGGTTAGGGTTAGGTCTGGTAGGTTTAGGGTTTTATTTTATTTTCTTGGGGTTGTAGGCTGGCTATTGGCTGGGCCTTTTGGGCCTGGCCGACGGCTGCCTCCCCCGTTTTTATAAATCATTTTTATTTTTATTTATTTTTATAAAATCTTTTCGTAAATAGATTTAGACAAACAAAATATCCGGGAGGCCGAGGTTTGACATTTGAAATAGAGAGGGTGTTATTTGTAGAAAACAAAATAGGGATTTTCAAAAATAGTTTTAGACATATATATGCATGATGGTTTTATGATAATGCGAAAACAAAAACAACAGGCAAAATTCTAGTAGTGGTTTTTTGCGGGATGCCACAATTCGACACCACTAACAAAGGATCTCGCCCTCGAGATCCGCCTCATGGTACCGGAAGGAAGGTCGGCGATCCTCGTCTTCTCACTTCGTGTAGATCCTCGCGACACCACTAACGAGGGTTCCTTCTTCATCTGGTAAACGGCGACACCACCAACAAAGGGTCGTTCACGATCGTCGAGAGAGCACTCGGAAACAAAAGGTCAAGGTAGAGGTATCACAAATAAAGCCACCCCTAACTTCCGTTAGAAGAGGGAAAAGTTACATTGATCCACCGTCGATGTACAGAGTAACAGAAGAGTCGGGTAGGGTGATCGGTCCATCCGGACCCAACGGTCAACTCTATACATGGGTAGGGAATCGGGCAACTCAACTCTCGAGATTTAGATCAAGATCTTCATAGGTGGTATCCGAACAAAGGAATGCTGCCAGAAATCGTATGAAAGACACATCGATTAGGTTTCGCGATGGTTCCATTGGCATGAACAACACGTGCTCAAGGTCGACTCCAACTTCACCAAAGCTCGCCCCGCTCATATGTTTTCAACGACAACGATATCCAAAGAAGGAACACATATGGATAAAGAGCTCAAGAACAAAAGATCGGATGAAGGGCACAATGAGACCATTGCAGATTGATGTTCGTAGCACTGCTACAAAAAGGGAGAATTGAAACCACAAGGTACGACGAAACCCAACCACGAAATCTCGGACTCAAGAAAGAGAGGAGCGGATTCAAAACACGAGGGATAAGAGGGGAACAGCGGAGGGTAAGGAGTAAAATCAGACCTAATCGTAACTATTCAACCGATTTTCAAAATAGTTTTGACACTCTACTTGGCCGTTAGCTAGGTTATCCTACAGTCGGACTTAGGGTATCGCAACCGTGCTCGATACCACTCAGAACACCCTCAGATCGGACCTATGCAAGTTTGGGCGAAATTCACCAAACCCGCATAGAAACGATTCAAAGGTGCTCACCAGCACTTTCGCAAGGTGGAAAACGGTAATAACATTACACAACAGTCCCTCGATGGGACCCATGAGCAGATATATATAACTTGACTCGAAGAGTCAAGAATCTGATATAATATACAAAGGTCCAAATCACCTTGAACGGTAGAGCGTCCGACTACGGACAAGAAGCAAATGGGGCTAAGAGCCCGAAGAATAACCAATGGCCGTAACCCCGCCTGTGCCAAGCCGGAAGGGTAACCCCGCTAACGACGTCGATCTCAAAACCTGCTTAAACAAAAGGGTGCCGACAAAGGGCAAAGGAAAAGAAGGAGCCAAGATCGAGGCCAAGACACATGAGGCTAGAATGGCGGTCCTCGCCTACATAGGTATGGTGGATCAAGCGGCGAAAGATGCACTAAACAACCTATAGAGACTCGATACAACCTGGCGTTTATCGAGAGGTGAGAAGGACCTATCCGGATCCAACTCAAGCTAACACCAAACAAACCCATCCCGTGTTTCCTCGAGACCAAACGAGGAAGTCAACCGAGGAACTCACCACTGGCGCTTTACTTATTTGGTTATCGTTAGCGGTTACTAGTCGTATAGATAATTGTCCCGATAAAGTAAGCATGGGCCCTTTTAGTTAATCATTCCGCTAGAAAAGCAATTACTAATCGACATCTGAGATAGCATGAGATAAACCCAAAACCCAGCAGTTGTTGGTACTTTTATTCAGCCATTTCGTTGTAGTTGCAATACTTACTAGTCAGATACAATTGTCGCAAGCGACAACCAAACAAGCAAGTGTGGGCAGTATTAATTAGCCATTCCGTTGTAGTGAAGCTGATTACTAGTCAATATAAGTCAAATTTATAGCAGTAAACTTTAGTTATGCTTGTCTATGATCAAGAAACTGTGCTCCAAGTCGTCCATATCCGCGGACACGGCTTTCAGAAAGTTTTACCCGGCCGGGGTGCACCAATAGCAACACACGCTCGATCAACCTCGGAAAAACCAAATCAAAACCCAACGAGGCTTTCACGACTGAACAATCACAGGATTCAGAAATATTTCAGGGGGCCACCCCTTAAGTAGAATCCGCAACGGAGTAGGCAAGCTCCGAGACGGCCTCAAGGTCTGCGACTGGGAACCCCAAACGGGGCTTGTCGACACCGCGTAATCACTCCGCTTCCTAAACAAAGACAAATGCTATCTCGCACAATCGTAAATAAAGCAAGAAACATGGCATAAGTACAGATCGTAAATAAAACCTCAAACTAGTTTGTGGCCCCAAGAAATAAGATGAATCAAGCTCGCTCGGGGTCCCATATACCTCCCGGATGTGGATAGCGCGAAAAATCAAGGAATGTATCAAGTACTCGGGGTCTTACGGACACAAGTGGGCGTCGAAACCAAATATTATCTATCACCCACCGATGCCTCTCGCTTATTCAATTTTAGTTGTTAAACAGAAATTAAAGTGACGATAAGTAAAGCTAGAATCATCTCCAACATCAACATGCGGCCATACATCGCAATCGTGGCATATGGCGACACACATCGACTTGAGCAAGCAACTACGACGCTAAGTCCAACTATCTACCAAACAACGGTAATAGGATGTGTCCAAGGCAATATAGGGCTGCACGGTATATCACAGGTACGGAAACTAAAGCATCGCAACACAGATAGCAATAGATCAACAGGAGGGAATAAAGACTATAAAAGTAAGATAGGTAGAAAGGGGGAGATGCTCGCCTGAAAACATTGTCGAAGGTTCAACCGAAGATCGGGGCGAGCTCACATCAACTCAACGGCCTTATCCGCGAAGAACCAAAACACTAGAAGAAACACCGGATGCAATATTTAATACACGGCAGAAGATCGGCATGATGCATGTATGATGCATGGCATGGCAATGGTGCGATGCAATTAGGTCAAGATTAAGCGGAACCGGGGTCCCGACAATTAATTTAGCAGGTTCAAGTTAGTTAGAAAACCCCCGTAAGTTAAATGTTGTTTTAACAAGGAAAGATAAGATACCGGTTCGCTACACAAGTTTAAATGAGGCCGATATGAGACTAGATTTGCCCGCATATGGGCCCCATATTTAATTATTAGGTGAATCGGCATAAGGCCCCCAAACCACATGATATGCATGCGAGTATGACAATTCAATATGCAACAAGTTGTTATGTTATAAAATAGGGTTCGAGGAAAAGGGGTTCACACATTAGAGGGGGCTCGACGATCTTGGGATTCCGGGGGTTCGACAGGGTCCAGGGTCCGGGCTCGGGGTCCAGGGTTCAGGGTTCGACGGCCTTGGCGGGACCGTTCTCGGACTCCGGGGTCGTTCGCGGTATCGGGCAGATCTTGTCGCATCGGGGTCTCGATGTCCGGGGAGCAGAACTTGGGTCGGTGTCGGGGCGTCTCGGCTATTCCGCGTCGATGTCGTTCTTGTCGTCGCCGATCTTGTCGGGTCCCTCGGGGTCGATCTTGTCTTCGGGGTGAAGCGCTTGTCGGTCTCGTGGCGATCTTTGCGTCCTTCCGGTTCGGGTTTGGCGTCCGAGGATAGATCTGGGCGTCCGAGGGAGAGCATGGCACATCAAGTTCGGACTTGAGTCTGCGGAGAGTTCGGCGTCCGGATAGGAGTACTTGATGCGACACGGTGCACGGATCGGACTTGGGTTCGGGGTCTCGCCCGAGGCAGCTCTTGTCGGTTTTCCTCCGGCGACTCGTTGTCCTGCAGCGGAGCTCATGGTCATCGGGGTCCGGGTCTCCGACGTCGCATACGGGAAGGTCTTGAGAATCCGGCGAAGATCTTGGCGCACATGTGGTCTTCGGGTACCGCGAAGGAGAGCCTGGGGTGTCGAGGCTTCAACTACCGATGGCGAACTTGGTCTTGGCAGCGCATATGCGAATGGCTTATCGGGTACTAGTTCGTCTTGCAGTTCTTGTTCACCGGAAGGGTTGTTGCCGAGATTCCATCTTGCAGTACCATCAACACCACCGAAGAACCCCTGCTGGCAACACCAGGAAGGCGCCCGTGCGTCTTGTCGCTGCACACGCACGGCAGCAGAGCGGGCCCGGGAAGGCCGAGGAAGCCCAACGCGGCCACGAACGCGCAGGACACGGGCAGCGGGGCCGAGGCAGCTGGAGGCGGGGCCGGCGACGGAGACGGGGAGGTCGAGGACGCGTCAGAAGGAGGGCGGGCTCCTGCGGCGGTGGCGGTGGACGCCGGAGACGGCGGGCGACGGGCCATGGAGGGAGGGCGGTTGGCGCAGGCTCGCTGAGCAGGGAGGTCGGCGACGGAGCTCGGGGTCGGGGGCGAGGCACGGCAGGGCGGCTGCAGAGGAGGGTTGCGGCGACGAGAGGATCTCCGGCGAGGAAGGGGCGGCGAGCCGGAGGGAGCTCACGGGGCGATGCACCGGCGGGAGGGAGCACCGCCGAGGCGGACGCGCATGGGGGACGGCCTGGGCTAGCGCGCCGGCCAGTGGCGGCGCGGTCGAAAGCGAGGGGAAGGTGGCGCGCGGGGACGGAGGATGGCGGGGCGAGCGCCGGCGGTTGGACGGTGGCGTGGAGGGACAGAGGGGGGCTCGGACTCGCGTGCTTGAGCCCCAGGCGGCGGCGCTATCCTGCAGGAGGAAGCAAGCGGGGGTCAGGCGCGTCGAGGAAGACGAGCGAGCGGTGGGGAGGTCGCTATCGCGGTGGGGCCAGCTAGCAGGGGGGGAGTGGGGCTGTGTGGTGGTGTACGGGTCGATCATGTGCAATCGGGTGTGTGCGTGCGCCGCTGTGTGTGTAGCAAGGTAGCGGTAGGTGAGTGGGGGTGGCGGTGGGTGAGTTGAATGCAGCTAGGGTTAGGGTTAGGTCTGGTAGGTTTAGGGTTTTATTTTATTTTCTTGGGGTTGTAGGCTGGCTATTGGCTGGGCCTTTTGGGCTGGCCGACTGCCTCCTGCTTTTATAAATCATTTTTATTTTTATTTATTTTTATAAAATCTTTTCGTAAATAGATTTAGACAAACAAAATATCCGGGAGGCCGAGGTTTGACATTTGAAATAGAGAGGGTGTTATTTGTAGAAAACAAAATAGGGATTTTCAAAAATAGTTTTAGACATATATATGCATGATGGTTTTATGATAATGCGAAAACAAAAACAACAGGCAAAATTCTAGTAGTGGTTTTTTGCGGGATGCCACAAAGCCCATTGATGAAGTGCGTTGCGGCCGTGAGGGTGCTTACATATGGTTGCTCGGCCGACACCATAGATGAATATGTCTGCATTAGTTAGGACACAATTTTGGAGGCTATGAGAAGGTTTACACAAGTTGTGATTGATGTGTTCGGAGAAGAATATTTGAGGGCACCAAATGAGGAAGACACCGAGAGGCTTCTTGATATGTCGGAAACGTATCTATAATTTTTGATGCTCCATGCTTATTTTGTATCTACTTTGCTTTGTATACACTTTGAGGTGTTTTATATCTTTTCTGGAACTAACCTATTAACAAGTTGCCACAGTGTCAGTTGCCTGTTTTGTTCTGTTTTTGGTTCCAGAAAGGCAGAAAATCAATATTCTCGGAATTGGACGGGACAAAAGCCAATGTCAATATTTTACGGTGGGCGACACGAAGTCTAGAGGAAATACGGAGAGGCGAACCAGGGCCACCACACCCCCTAGGCATGGGTGGGCCCCGCCCCACGTCTGGGTAGTGTGTGGGCCCCTGGACGCCTCGCAGCCTCGCCTCTTCGCCTATAAGAAGCCCCCGATGCAGAAACCCTAGGCACCCGATCAAAACTCCACGAAACCTTCTGTAGCCTCCGCCATCGTCGTCCCTATATAGGGGGGATCTGAAGTTCTTCCCGGCACTCTGCAGGAGGGGAGATCATCCCGGAGGCCTTCTTCTCCTGTATGATGCGTGAGTAGTTCCACCTTGGACTATGGGTCCATGTAGTAGCTAGATGGTTGTATCTCCTCCTTGTGCTTTCATGTATAGATCTTGTGAGCTCCTTTCATGAACAAGATCTAATCTATTTGTAATCATGCATGTTGTGTTTGCGGGGATCCGGTGGATATTGAGATTACTATGTCAGATTGATTAATGTTTTTGTCTATTTGATACTATCATGTCTGTGTTGTTTGTGATCTTGCATGCTCTCTGTTGTTAGTAGCTATCTTGTCCAAGTAGTTGCTAGTGACTTCAAGAGGGGGTATTTATGCTCGATAGTGGGTTCATGTCTGTAGTTTCCAAGGGAAGTGACATAAATATCTTCGGTTGTAGATGTGTTGTTGCTACTAGGAAGAAAACAACGGTCTCTTATTCATGGAACAAGTGGATTGTTTACCTTACACACTTTGCTTAAAACAGTTGTCTGTTGCTTGCAACTTTAGACTAGAGGGGGTTCAGATGATAACCTAAAGGTGGACTTCTAGTCATAGATGCAGTTGGATGGCGGTCTATGTATATTGTTGTATTGCCCAATCGAATCTCATAGGATCTTTTTGTCCGGTATTGCATTGTTATGCCTTGCTCAGTTTCTGTCAATTGCCCTGCTGTAATTTGTTTACCCTTCATGCCATGTTGTTTATCTAAGAGAGCACCTCTAGTGAACTATGGACCCTGGTCCAATATTTACCATTGATACATCTTTCACTGTTACTTGTTTACTTGCTGCAAATCATTACCTTCCATACTATACGTTTAATCCTTTGTTACAGCAAACCGGTGAGCTTGACAACTTCACTGATTTGTTGCAGCAAAGTCTTGAGTTTGTGTTGTGCAGGTTTTCATGTTGCTTGCAACAACTGTGTGACGTTTCCTTCCTCCTTCTGGTTCGATAACCTCGGTATCTACTATTGCGGCATCTTTGCAATACCCCCATCAAATCTCAGTTCGTAACAACACAAGAGGATCAAAGGAAAAAAATGTGGAGAGGGCCTTCGGTGTGCTTCAGAAGCGCTTTGCCATTGTGCGTGGACCCGTGGATTATTGGAAACCGCAAACACTATGGCAGATAATGACACGTTGCATCATTTTGCATAACATGATCATTGAATATGAGAGATATGCATCATTTTGCATAACGCGAACTATAGGTATATCTCAAATGGGGAGCCTGTTGAGCCTGAGCATAACCCAAACAGGATCAACCAGTTCCTCGAAATGCATCAAAAATCGAGAACGAAGCTGAACACAACAAGCTACAAGATGACCTTGTTGAGCATCACTGGCGTCTACACGGTGGCGCGTAATTATATTTTTTCAATTGTTTGATTTGAAGCAATTTATTTTATTCATTAATTCATTTTCTAATAATGAATAATTAGACTTATTTACATTTTAGATGGTTTGTAAAATTGATACTTTGATTCAAATAGGTTGATTTGCAAAAAACAAAATCTAAGTCCTCTAAGTTATTGGGGATCGGATCCGCGACGCTAAGTTTAGAGGATTAAATATAAGATTTTAAGCTTTAGTCCGGCCGAAAGTCCTCTAAAATAAAGGAGATCGGTTAGAGTTGTTCTAAAAGAAGTCTAGATACATTTGCTTCATAAAACTAAAACATCTTATATTTTAAAGAAGAGGGAGTATATATGAGCAATCATGTATAAGTAACGAGGCTACAAAAATAATACTCCCTCCGTTTGCTAATGTAAAATCTATTAAATAATTTAAAGTATATTAGTTTTGGATTAAAATGGATAAATCTAAACAATAAAATATGTCTAGATGCATGTATATGTAAAAGAACTAAAATATCTTACATTACTGAACGAAGCTAGGAACAAAGAAAGCTTCTCCTTATTTTTCTTATGCCATTGATTCATCTGGCGTGAATGACTATTTTAACTACCCTCTCTCTCCACGTCATTGGACCAGAATCGCCCATAGAAGTTGTGTAACAATACCATCATTTTGCTGGTTGTTAAAAGGGTTCGCAGTCTATACAGAGACAATATGTGGTCGCCATATTGTGACAATCATTTGTTGTGATTGTGGTTTACATCATGTGCTTTCCATCTGAAGATGGCCTTTTATGTATCTTCGCTTGCCTCTCCAACACCAAGATGGACCAGACTTCTCTGCTCTGGCGCTATATGTTAGGCTTAGTATGGTGAGGTGTATTTTTTGTGTGCTGGGTGCATCTCACCTAACTAATAGTTCTCCCTCCGGCTCCGCTCCATTCCCAATTTCCCACATTGGCTTCCTCCTTCACAGTGATGATTTGGAGTTGGTGGCATCATATGCTCGCCGATGTGGAAGATTGACCGTTTTAGGCTCCATGGATGGAGTCGCCGACGGCGAAGACTCCATATCTTTGACTTTTGTTCCCATTGCTATGGAGCTATGTCGTTCTCTCCAATATCATGAAGCAGCAAGAGGCTCTGTTCGGGAGATGCATGGCAGATGCTACCCATTGTGGTGACATCATCGTATGGGCTGAGACGGCGGCCACGGAGCATGAGGGAAGCTTGCAAATGGTGGATTCGACGATTTCTCTTGGCAATTTTGATCAGAGGCTTTGTTATTGTATTTCTTTCGTTGGGTTCTATCTACTATGTTTCTAGACGACTATGCTTGTACGTTATCTTAAGTACTAGTATTCTAAACGTGAGGTTCTGTAACCTTATTTTATCTTAGGCCCCGTTTGGAACACATGATCTCAAAAGTTAAGAATATGAAAAATGCAGGAATCAAGATGTCATGTAACCTGAATTCCTATGGAAACTATTATCGTAGGAAAACTTTTAAAGTGTCGTTTGGATGTCACAGACGAAAAACGTAGAAAGTGTAGACACAAAGATGAAAACATGAGGCGAGACCTCATGTTATTTTTCTCCAAAATTCTTATGAAATAGCCTATTTTCACAGAAATTTCAAAGGAATATAGCATTCATATTCCTTTGATCCAAATGATACCATAGGAATTATTTTGTAGAAATCTTACCATCTAAAATGTCTACACTTTATCTATGTTCCAAATGAGGCCTTACTAAAAATTTCATGGTTACTAAAAATAATCTACTCAAGTCCAACAACGTGAATTCTGCCTCTTTCCGAGTAATATTTTACTCTTTCCATTTAGAAATATAAGATATTTTAGATTTGTGAATCGAATGTATTTAAACGTCTTTTAGTGTATAGGTTCGTAGAAGTTGGAAGTGAATCCATACATTAAATAATGTTTAGATGTACTCGTTTCATAAAACTAAAATATCTTATATTTATAAATAGAAGGAGTATATATGTTACTCCGTAAAAAAATCCAACAACGTGACCAATACTGAATTTTGAACTCTCTCTGAGGCCTGAATTCCAGCAAGACAGCAACCACAGCAAAAAAGAGTAAAAAAAAAGGAACGCACAGAAAACCAACCCAAAAACCAGAGGAAACCCTCTCGTGTTCCCTCCGCCCTCTTCCCCATCCCCTCCTCGCCGGCGGCGAATTCAAGCTCAGGGGCTCGCAACTCGGGTATTCGCCTCTCCCCGTAATCTCTGAGCTCCAATATTCCACCGAAATCCCCCAAATTCCTGAATATATTTTCGAGATATCGTTCGTTCTTTCCGCTCCGAGATTGTTTGAACCGTAAATTTCTCTAGGGTTTCAGCGGGTCAGCGAAGGTGCGGGGTTAGGCGGAGCATTCGTGATGGCAGGCACGAAGGCGGATGCGAAGGCGGAGACCAGCGGCGGCGGCTCTTTCAGCGAGAAGGGGCTCGCAGAGAAGCTAAATAAACTCAACAGCTCAGCGGCGAGCATCCAGAGTATCCTTGTCTCCGTTGGTTTATTTCTTGCGCGCCTGCAAACTTGATAGCTTAGCCTGTTTTCGTTCCCTGGATTGATGTAGTATTGAACTGTGGCGAGGTAAAGCCCTAAATTGCAATGTGGATGAGTAGAACTGACCCAGGAGATCCGATTTGGGGTTGATGCGTTGTCTTGTCCGCCACTCGCCTTGTTTCTGCTTATCACGGTGCCTATCGTTCTTAGCCTGTTGGATTTGGTTCAGCCGAGTGGCCTGCTTCTTGTGGTTAATTTATTGATGCATAACTGTATTCGGACTCCTACGAGTATAACTGTATTCAGACTAGTATTTCTGCAGCTCGTGGATTGTTCTTTTGTTTGTACACCCTTCTTGCACTCTTACGAGGGATTTTTGTTTTGTTTTTAATGCATTGTTAATGTATAAAAATGAACATGGGGCAAGGTTTTGATTTTGAACTAGCTTTGTGGGGTATTCAAATTTGTTTTATGACTGCTGATGCTTGCTTTTCTCTCTTTTCTTCGAATTACAGCACAAAGTTGTTTTCATTATCTTTTGAGGGCATTCCCCTTAAAAGATAACAAACAACGGCAGGAACTGTTAGGACTATATGTCACAGCGCAGTAGTATCCTATAGGCTGTCTATGTTTCTTGGTTGTCGGGATAGAATTTTTCTCGTCCTCGATTCAGCAAATCTAGCAGTTTTATTTTTGAGGAAGAGTGAGCAGAATGAATCATATGCCACATCATTCTGTACGGAACTAAACTAAGACGTGTGGTTCTAGCTATCAAATTATTTCCTTCTAATTGTTGATGTTAGGGTATCGTTATGGTGGTATTCATATTTTTGAGACTTCATTGGTTGTTTAGATGATCTCTGTGGGGTTTCTATTCTGATGGTATTTATCTTGTTTGTTACCTAGTTGTATTCGCAAAGCAACTTAACTTTTGGACTTCGTGACCATATCCTCATGTTGAGCCACTTAACCAGCTAGGTAGATCATATGTCCATATCATACACTGTCATCACTTAAGCTAGCCATAAGTGACAACTGAAATGTGCTAGAAGCGGACCTTAATTAGTTTTTTTACAAGGACATAAGCATTCATCATTCAGATGATTTCCTATATTTATCATGAAAAGGGCAGATTACATGTCTGTTTTCACGTCTTTGTGCTTTCATCTTATGTGAGGGATATACTACTCCCTCCGATCCAAAATAAGTGCCGGAGATGTAGTACAAACTTTGTATTAAAACAGTACTAAATCACCGACACTTATTATGGATCGGAGGGAGTACATTTGTAAGGCTGTCTTGACATATCATTTGAAGATATTTATCATGAAAAGGGCAGATTACATGTCTGTTTTCACGTCTTTGTGCTTTCATCTTATGTGAGGGATATACTACTCCCTCCGATCCAAAATAAGTGCCGGAGATGTAGTACAAACTTTGTAATTAAACAGTACTAAATCACCGACACTTATTATGGATCGGAGGGAGTACATTTGTAAGGCTGTCTTGACATATCATTTGAAGATATTTCTTTCACAGCTGATTAATGATAAACTACTTAGATTTATTGGTTAACAATACATAACATTGATCTTTCATGAAAAATAGTTTCAGTCTTACATGTTTAGATGTTCAATTGTTCATACAAAGGTTTACGTTCAAAGTTGCTTACTGAAGACTGCGAAGTGTCTAGTGTCATCTATTCTGGAACATAGCAGTTAATATACAAGAACATTAATTGTCAAAGTAGGCTGAGATGACTGGAAGTGTGGGCCATCTTCTAATGGGGATATCCATTGGTTTCTTTCTCTCTGGATTAAAATAGAGCATGTGTTAACTGGGGATAGTTTGACCAAGGATGAAAAAAATAAACAAATTGTAGAAAGGCTGGTAGTTGGTGACAAGCCAATTGCCGCCCTCTTTCAGTTTTCTATATTTCCATTATGTACGTGTACATTTTCCTAAAAGCATTGTATTTTTTGGTGTTCCGTGAACATCATATCAAGATCACATTGAATTAGTTGAAAGTACGCCTCTTTCCCAACCAATATTCTTCGTACTGGTAACCTTGGTTTTTTAAATCGCTGAGTATGGCCCATTTCCCTTTGCTCTTCTTTTATCACACTGTACTTAGTCCTGTTCAATGGCAGCTATATATATATTTGGTTGTTTTTTCATTTCTTTTGCTCATGATACATATAATTTTACCAGCATATTTTTTCCCTTCCAATCCATATTGCAGTAGCTTATCTTTTGGTATTCCTGAACTCTTAAGTAGCACTTTCACATTGGTGTGTTTTTCACCGGAAGAGGGCCAGAAGAATCGTTGACACATGGGAGAAACAGTTTAATAATGCAACGAAGGATAAAAAAGTATCATTCCTGTATCTATCAAATGACATCTTGCAAAATAGCAAACGCAAGGGCGGAGAATTTGTGAATGAGTTCTGGAGGGTTCTTCCTGGATCACTGAAAGGTGTCTACGATAATGGGGGAGAACATGGAAAGAAAGTGGTTGCAAGATTAGTAAGTTGTCCCTATCTCATCATTACTTGCTTCTTTTAGAATTATAAGGCGTGTTTTCAGTGGGCACAAGGATTAATCTGGTTATGAAACCAAGAATAAAGGCGGAGGACATTACCATGCTATCCATATATGAGGCGAGCTGAGACGTCATATCTATGAACAACAAAGAGAAACATCAATGAATTTGCATGCACGACTTGTATCTGAAATGAAATGGAACTTTTTATATACCTACCTTATAAAAAGAAACGAAGAGATTACATGTTTATTGGTTAAAAACTTAAAATAATGGTCAGCAGTTGAGAAATACCTTTTTTCCACAGTGATGCTAGGGTTTTGTCCCTCCCGACAACTGGAGAGATCTCAATCTGTTGGTGCTATCATGGTACTATAGCACCATACAATTAAGGATCTATCATTCTTAATTAATCTAGCAAACTATTGGATTCAAATTCTGTTGCTGTTTTAGGTTGTTCCGCTATCCAGCTCTTCCCCCAGTATATTATTCTCCAGATTGTTGCACAAGGTGCATTTACATGACACAATAAAAGGTTTGACTAAAACTATTTCCAAAACGTCATCCTTTTAAAGGCTGGAGGGACAAAGGAGTAAACACTATATTGTATGGATCTTCTGAAAATTTGGTTGATTCATATTCATGATGTGCACTGTTAGGAACCACATTGCATTATGACCATTGATACAGTCTAGGAATACACATAGTTAATTTAATGAGTTGCTTAACTATTTGATCTCAAGGAAAAAAAAGTTCAATCTTGTTTCTGTAAACTGTGCAGATAGGGATTTGGGACGAGCGCAAGGTTTTTGGAACCCGTATTGAGAGCCTAAAAGTTGAAATCCTTGGTGAGAATCCTCCTACATTGGATAACATCGACCATAGTTCAAATCCTAGCCCTAATCCCTCTTCAGATCTCAAAGCTGCTCGGAAGGATTCCGATACATTTATAAATGTATGTTCCAGTTCTTGTCTGTTGTTTTCTCTTTCTCTCTCTTACTGTTGTATTTGAGATGGATTCGTAAATCTGAATGAATTTGAGCGAGCTCTCCTTGTTGTTTGCCTTCCGCTGTAGGAACTGACTGTCAGCGGGATGCCTGAAAATATTGCGACTGCATATCAATCTGTAGTTGATCAATATTTTGATGAAGATACAGCTTTAAACAATTGTAAGACTACTGCTAACGTTTTGGAGAAGATGGACAAAGATGTTGATAATGCTTGTACCCATGGTAAGGATTTTGCTTGCTTCATTAATTCTGAAATGTTATGGATATCTGCCACTGCATTTGCAGAATGTTTGGCACTATTCTTCCCTTTTGGCCTGTTTTGTTGTTATGGATATCTGCCACTGCATTTGAAGAATGTTTGCCACTATTCTTCGTTTTTGGCCTGTTTTCTGTCACGTTGGTTGCATCCAGTTCCATGATGCAGTGTTAATGAAAAGAAAATGAAGAACCTGTCTGTTGATGAATCACATGTTTCTTCTTGAACACTTTACCTTACTGATCTATACTATCTTTTCTACAACATATAAACTTTAAATCAAGCCAAACTACACTACCTGCTTTGTCTTTTGAAATGGAAAAAATTATGATCTGCTAGGTCCCTCAGAGCTCAAGAAATGGTACAAAACTAATTCAACTTACAAATGGTTTCTGCGTTCACTAGCTATGATTTGGTAGGTACATGCTGTGGGATTTACTGCATAGCTGCTTCTGATTCATAATTTTGTACTCCCTCTGTCCAGAAATAACTGACTTAGGTTTGTCTAGATTCGAATGTATCTAGACATGTTTTAGTTTATAGATACATTCATATCTAGACAAACTCAAGTCAGTTATTTCTGGACGGATGGAGTATGACTGTTGACAGAATCGATTGATACTGAAGGATTTGATTGTGCCTTTTACTTTTTTTCTAGAAAAATTGTAATGACGGGACTGTATCATGGTTTGGGCACAATGAATGGAAGAAAACATTTTCTGGCACGTATCATGCATCTATATTCTTTTTGGTATATTACATCCTTCTGCTTAGCATATATTTTACATGAGATAATTCTTCCGTGTCAACTGTGAGTCTGTGACACAATTTTGGTTTGTACACTATATCAAATTAGAATATATATGTTCTTTTTCACGATTTCCGGAGTTAATAGCATGGAGGTTTCCTATATAAATGTTCCCTGGCTATGGAGTTCCCTGCTATAATCTGAAACCTGTAATTACACCATCTGGATTTGTCAAGTAAAATGATGGCTGTATAATGCTGACATTGCAAGACTTCTTTTCACAGGTATTCCACAAGAATCATCATTGATTACGGACCTCCAAGAACAGGAAGCAATCCTCAAGAAGTGTATAGAGCAACTTGAAAGTGTTGACACGGCTAGGATAAACCTGATTAATCAACTAAAAGTAGCCATCAATGAACAGGTCTTCAGCACCTTTTTTCTATTATCTTCCAAATGTTTTACCTTGATGGTTTATTATCTTGCTTACAGTCAGAAAACCCTTTATAGAAGAGTGGGTGCTTCTACTATGCCAACCATTGAGTGCATGTTGCCATCTGTGTACATTCTCTCACTCATGTTACAATAACTATATGGTAGGCGAATGTACACAAATCTCAAGGCGCATCAATGGCTGCGACAGTGGAAGAGCCCACTTGTACAAGCATATAGTCCTCTTGCTTTCAATTTACAGATTTTCATATTTTTTTTGTTTATTATACATTATAACAGGAAGCAAAGTCGGAGCTTCTTCGTACTCAGTTGCAAGTAAGCTTTTTTTTTCTCCTTTGTCCTGTATTCCTCTTACATGTTATTGTTATATCCATTACTTTGTTGATCTTCCTGCAAAATCATGTAGCAGACCATTTCTGGTGCTTTTGGCTGTAACCCAATTAAAAGAGTCTTGTTCGGTCAAATTCCCCGATTGTGTTGTCTATTCTCTTGGATTCATTAACTTCCTCGTTATGAATTATGATGCCTCATTGTCTTTTACCAGCTGTTCTGTATTTGATATGTAGATGTGGGCACCATTCTTGAAAATTAATGCTGCTGAGATGCCTTATGAGAGGCGTAACTATAGTTTTGCTTTGTTATTGACACCCCTTGGTGAAGTTTTGTCAACATGTTCAGGATGAATTATTTGATGAAAGAAAGAAAAGACCATATGAACACGTGCAGACACACATCACATGCACATATTGCTTAAGCTCTCTAATAGGATAGGAAATAACTACTGTACCTGTGGTACAATTCAGCTTTGTGATGAAAGATTGAAAGACAGTAGGCCAACCATGGTCTGCTTGGCTGATGGGCACTCAGGTTCAGCGACTAATTTAGCATCCCACTTTAAGCACAGCTCTGTCCCTGAACTATCCCATTACATGCCAAACCACTTCCCAAGTGCTCTCTGGTTCCAACTTAGGCCTAACTATGATGTATCCTTCTCTACATCTGTTTCAAGAGAATGCCATTGTACAGCACCTTGTCCGCCTTCAGTATCACTATACAGGTTCTAGATCTCTATTTCGATCGAGGTGGCCTCTGCATTACCCTGTGTGATTGCATGTGCTGATAACTTGCCTGTGGTTGATGGACCCATGCATGTGTTGTTACCTAGTGCAGATTCTTATGTAGCTAATCAGTTTGTATCAGGAAGTTCAGGGGTGGAGGTCAGGGATAGGTTTGGTAGATATATAGGGCAATGGGCCACATAGGTCTCAGTCCAAATTTATGTTATTCACCGACTTAAGTTGGAAGTTTTCACACACATATGTACTCTTATGTAGTATATATGTTTCTGTTGCTGTTTTTCTTTTCTTTGGAGGCACATTTGACTTCTAAACAGTTGCTATCATAGATAAGATTGTACTGTCTTTCTGCTGCTGTAGTGGCGTTTTAGCAGTTATTGGCAGAAATAGAGGGCAATGAATGGGCCGCATAGGTGTCAGTCCTAACCTATGTTATTCTTTGAGTTAAGTTGAAAGCTTTGGAACACATATTTACTTATGTAGTATCTGTTTATATTAGTTTGCTAGATTTTTTCTGCGGAGGCACATTTGATTTTATCTGACACTGCTAGCTATCTTAGATAAGATTGTACTGTCCTTCTGTTTCTGTAGTGGCATTTTAGCAGTTATTCGCAAAACTACTACTGATCTACAGCTAATCCTAAGTTATTTGTCAAATAGGTTGCTCGAGCTGAGGCTGAACATGCCATACAACTGAGACAACGACTTGATGGTGCTACTATCACAAATGGTGCAGGATCTAGTTCTAGTGCACCCATTATTACATTTCCCTTGGAGCAAACAACTGCTATGATGCAGAGTTCAACAGCAATACCAATATCCCCACAGTTTCAGACAGTGCAACCAGCAACCTCACTTCCCACCATGACCAATGCTACAAGCGATGAGGCTAAGACAACAGCAGCAGCTATGGCAGAAAAGCTTGCATCTTTGTCATCTCGGGAGCAAGTGCTGTCCTCCATTTTCTCATCCCTTGCTGCTGAACAAGCTGCTTCACTAAATGGTGGCTCGCCTTCTGGAGAACTCTCTGCAGGGCCTCCAGGCTTTGAGAGGCTAAAGAGGCCTAGACTTGAACAGCAGGCTGGGGATTCGGGTGCTCCCCCTTTCTTTGCACAAGTAGCACAGGTGCAACAACAGATGGGAGCAGCACCTACTTCTCTTGGGAGCACACAGTCACCAGTACAGGCTAACCAAGCACCAGGTTCATTTCCATTTCCTCCACCTCCATTGCAACCTATGGTGCCGCCACTTATGCAGCAATTTAGTCAAAATACTGGAGGTCCTGGAGGAATGTTCGGGATGATACCTTTTGGGATGATGGCCGGCTCTTTGCCACCCCCACTTCCAATGTTGCCGGCAGGTTTTGCAATGCCAAGTGGACCACCCCTTCCACCTCCTCTGCCACCAGTTCAGAACCAGCAACAGCAGCAGCAGCAGCAGTCTCCACAGGCACCACAGCAATCTCCAACATCAACCGGATTCTTCCCAACGTCAGGCACTGGGTTCTTCCCTCCGGTGCAGGTGCAGCAATCTCCATCCGTCCAACGGCAATGATGTTCAGTTACAAATGTCGGGGTATAAAGACAGCACCTTGTGCTATCTTTGTACATTAACAATAATCCCCGAGTATTATGCGGTTAGTTTACAGGTCCTGTAGGCGAAACAGGACCTGATGCCTACGGAAAATAGGCGTATGGCTTGTGTGATGTATAACTGTTCCTTTTGGTCTGGGGAATTTGTTTGATACTTCCTGGCCATATGAAGTAGTTAGACTTTTTTTCTTTTCTTTGGATAGTAGCTCATTAATTAGCGGAGAGGAAAACAAACGGGTGGCAGTTACATTGTTGCTTAATAGTTGTTTCCCAATATTATTACCTTTTTAGGCTACTCAAATGTAGAACTTACCAATAGATGGGATCTGAACTGTAACTATTTTCATATACTCTGTTCAAATTTATTTGTTATCATTTTTACTATGTTTGTTCTGCAACTTCTGATTCCTCCCTTGATCTGATTACCTTGGAGGCAATTGGGATTGTGTTTTTTTAACCTGTGTGACGGTGTTAGTTTAGAGCAAGAAATATTTGATTCAACCGTGACAGCCAATAGTTGGTGGGTTTTGGCAGAAATGTAGTGGGATGCTTTGATGTACCATTGAGAATAAATCGAATCATCAGTCCAAGTGAATCAGATTCACTGGTGATGGTTTTTGAGTAGAAAAGGTGAGTGAAGAAAAATGGATGGCCTGTCCAAGGTCGACAGAAATGGAGCAAAAGTTGAGCTTGGTCTTTTCAACTGCAATGGATGACCTGTCCAAGGTCGACAGAAATGGAGCAAAGAATTGAGCCTGGTCTTCTCAATTGCATCTTGTCAGGACTAACTGATACTAGATTCACATTAAATTGTACTGGAACTAGTACACATATCTTCACAAGATTGGTCAGTGTTTAATCTCTACTTACATGCGAGAGTGGGTATCTGCAAAAAGAGACTACAGCTGGAGAGAAGGAAAGGATGGGCTTCCATCGAATCAATTATGCCTGTGGTTCGCGTCTCTGTCCGGGATGCGCCTGCCGGCGTCGAACACCACCTCCCTGGTCAGCTTGCCGTCCGCCGGACGGCGAACGCGCCCGACGTGGAACTCGTTGGTGTCCTTGCCCGCCGTGTCCGGCTGCACCGCCAGCAGCAGCCTCCTCGCTCCATGACCAGCACGGCCCTGCCACCACAGCCACAACGACGACGACGACGACCATCGTCTTGACGCGGCACTGCCGTCGTCGAGAGACACGGCGGCCGTTGACGCCGCCGTGGCACCGGCGAGCGAGAGGAGCAAGAGCACGGCGACCGCGCCGGAGAACCGGCGGCCGCGGCGGGCTAGAGCCAGCTCGATCGGCATGTGGTTGCTGCTGCTGCTCGATCTGATGGTAAAGTGCTGCCTCGCTGGTGGCTGGATTGGAGTCCGTCGGAGCTGGAGATCACCTTCGACTTATATAACGCCATGTCTTCCACTGGCGGAGTACGTGGGAACATGGAGTGACCATGTTACTGCGTGCGTTTCCGCTTCTTCTTTTTTGGTTGTGGAAATTGGAATGGAATAGAATGGAAGGTGAGCCATGCCATGGCGTGGTTGCAAGCCCGTGACAAGGACACATGTTACCCTGAGATCTGGATCCCTTTTCTGTTTTAGTTTTTTCTTATCTTCAGGGAGCGAGATCAAGCTAAGCTTTATTGATTAACCATGAGAGTCAGCAGCCTTAAAAAATTTACCATCAAATGTAATGAGTTGAGGGTTGTACTGCCATAGCCCCTAAGGCGACACCACGCATGGTACTAGGAGACCAGCATGTAAACACACTGTAGAGTGTACTCGGCCCGGCCGGTACCACATTGACAGTTTACACTTAGAGCATCTTCACATGTTAGCCGAACTCAGGACGAAATTTGGTCCGTTTTTTGGTCGGACTGAAATTGTTTTATGCCTGGATACGCCCATTCTCCCACCCGCGTATCCCCAAGTCCGGCTAAAATTCATCAAATTTAGGCGATTTTCATTAATTTGGGCGAAATATAGGCGGATTACACCAAATTTAAACGAAACTAGTGCATAAATAAACTAAAAAGGCCGCCGCCGATGCCTTCGCCGTCCTACATGCCGAAGTTGTCGTAGAACGACGTGTAGCGGGGGTCGGCTCGACCGTCATCCTCGCCGCCGCCGTCGTCGTCGCTCGGCGGCTGGTTCTGGCGGGAGCTGCCTTGGCCAGGATCGCCGTACCTCCATGGCTGGTAGGACGGGCCTGCGTCCTCGTCGTCGTTTAGGACGTAGAGCGGGGCGCCTTGGTAGGCGAGCTCACGCCCAAACAACGCCCGACATCGTGCGGCTCGCTCGGCTCTTGCCAGGCCGAGGATCTGATGTTCGCCTTCTCGATCCCTCTGGACCATTCGAGGATGTCCGACGAGGAGGGCTCGACCAGCGGCATCTTCGGCGTAAGCGGCGGCGCTTCGCGGAGCGACTGCTCCAGCGCCATCTTCAAGGCGGCGTCCTCGGCCGACGCCGAGCCTTCTGTCTTGGGACGGCGTAGGCGCAAGTGACCTCTTGGCGGCGTGGGCGCAGACGGCTCGGTGATGACGATATCGCAGCGGCGTGCTGGCGGTGAGCGAGCGCGATCGCGCTTCCACGGCCGCCGGCCGCGCGGGCAGCGTTGTCGAAAGAGGGACGCCAAGCGGAGGAGACGAGCTCATGCTCGCCATCCTCCTGGCGCCTTCGCCGAGCACGCCCGTCCCCGCCGGCGTCGGGTTGCGCGGAAGCCGAGTCGCGAGTGTTCCGCGGTTGATGTGCTCAAAGACGGCGAAGCGCCCGCCTGCGCTCCACCAACGCCGGCGCCCCGCCGAGTTTTTGCGCGCCGGCGGGGACTCGTTCGACGGCCCCTCGTGGCGGGCGAGCTCCTCGAAGAAGTGCGCCCAGTAGACGAGGTCGTCGGCGCTCACCGCTTCGGCGGGGTTGTCCATGCCGGCGATGTACTCCTGTATATCGTATGGCAGCTCCTCCGGTGTCGGCCCCGGCGGGATTGGGATGCCGCTGGCGCTCAGCGTCCAGCCCGGAGGCATCCGCGTGTCCGGCGGCGCCATGTACCCCGCCTTGTACAGCATGCGCGCCTCCCAAGTTTGGAGGGTGCGCCGCCGGCTGCCGGCCAGCCGTTGCCGCCGGGTAGCGTTCGCCCATGGTGAGAGAAGGGGGAAAGGGGAGAGCTCGCCGGAGTTGGGCTTGTAGGGGGGGGAGTGGGAGCTGTGAGAGAGTCTGAAGATCTCCGGCGAGGGTACGGCTTATAAAGGCCGAGGCGGGCGGGAGGGGTGTAGCGGGGAGGGCGGGAAAAGTGGAAACGACGGGAACTTAGTGACCGCCGGTTCGTCATGAGCCGGCGGTGACGGTGGCGGTAATCGCGACGCGGCGTGCGGTCGCGACGGCGATTATTGCGCCGCGTGGTTCCGAGGACGACGACGACTCGGCTTTCGTCGCTGACTCGGCGGGTCTACGCGCCGCTTTATTTTTTTTCGCCGATATCGCTGAGTCCGGCGTCCCCAGGGCGTACCCGGAAACCTGGATTCGGCCTGAATAGTCCGAACCAAAATGGGCAAAATCCGGCTAAAAACAAGTCCTTGGATATACGACTGGGCCGATTTTCGGCGTCCGGATCTGGGTAGACGAGTGGAGATGCTCTTAGTCGTCAGACGGGCGTAGCTAGCTATGGTGTGGATTAGCACCATGGTCTATGTGTATATTTTGGACTTGCGCGGACGCTCATCATGTGATCCTATCTTTGACTAATATTTGTTGCCGTCCGGCCGTAAGTACCCAACCTACTTCTCTTCCTTTTCTTTCGGCCGCGTGTCATGTGATCAGATCAGACATCCAGCACACATTTTGTTATAGCACGCCGAGCATAATCGAGAATTAATCTACGGTACTCCAAGATTCAGATCGGCTCGGCTGGCCGGGGTAGCCAGGCTAGCAGTTATTAGCAAAGTAAATTCGGTCGTGGAGAGGAACGGCCAACCGGTTAGTTACCAACGTATCATACACAGATACACTGTTCCTCGCATCTGTAACCGCCGCAGCTGTCTGGTCTAGACAGTGCATGGCTTACATTTGGCCAATTCCACATCATGTCCAGTGCTAGGGTTAATCTACTGTCATGCTGAGCATATCTACTACTTCCTCCAATCCATAATAAGTGTAGTTCAAAACAACGACACTTATTATGGATCGGAGGTAGTAAGTGACATTAAAGTCACATATTATTGACCTGCAAAGTTGGAGCTTTGTGTGTCCTATCATTTGGGAAAAATAAAAAGAGAAAGTTTATGCACGGGCCTTGACACAAAAATGCATGGCCTGGATAGGAGTGTGTACCTATCATGTTGTTCAATCACAACTTTCCCATGTTGTATCCTGAAGTTCAAGTGTTTTGATGACTCTAATATCTGTTGGAAAGGCCGTGGCAAACAAGACCACTTCGATCCATCGAATATTACCCTTCTTCTCCTTGATATAACCATAAAGTATGGTCCCTTCAAGTGATAGTAGATCTTGAGGTCATTTCCAAATTTGGGAAATTGCTCGAGGCAATCCACAAGCTTGTGCGCTTGCAAGGCAATGCAAGGCGTCTAGGTTACCCACAAACCCAAGAACCAAAGAGTAAAAGGCACATATTAAGCTCGGAGAGGAGATCAACGCTTGGCTTGCTGGATCCACGGATATATATATATTTCTTTTCTCTAACTTGGATACAACTTCAAGTGGAGGGATGGGGAGAAATAAAACTTTTTCGAGGTCAACGATGACAACAAACACATATTGGAGTCTTAAGAGAAGCATACACCCATATATAGGTGTGCCATCCATCCATCTTAAAGTTCCACGAAAATTCAAGGAAACTAGGAATACTCTGAGCCCCTCCCCTTCCAATTTTTGGGGGATAATTCGGAGATGTCCATGAGCTTCCTCGATAGGCTCGAAATAGAGCCCATTCAGGATCTATGCCTCTGAAACTAGGACTTTGTTAAACGCTGGTTTTTTCATTTTAGGTATATGGGAGAGTTTCTAGGATGCTTATGTGTCACTGATCCCAATCCTTACAAACTTAGATGCCTCTTTATAATATGAATTACCTACGACTTTATATATGGTGGAAATCAAATATGAAATTAAATACACAATCTTCTAATAAACCTTTTGTGTAGGGGCTACCAACCATCAAAATTATTAATTTTCGGAACTAATATCTGTTAATACACTTTATAGATCGCCACTCTCCTAAACCATCGGCCGTACCACAAAAGGTATGCATGGAGTCTAGATATGTCCTTTCAGTGGGGGTCGTGATCGCTGCATCATGTGATTTGCAGGTAGCTATTCTCATGTTTGATGACGGTTGTCCTCGATGGAGTTCAAGTGGAAAATATAGACAACCACCTGGAAGGTCCAACCATGCTATACCGGAGACTATCTATCAGGGTAAAAAATTGCATGTCTACAAGTACCGTACAAACTTCACTCAGAAGTTCTTGTCGAAATAGAAGATGGTATGAAATTGATTTCCCTAGTGAGTCCTCCTTTCCACTAATCCAAAGGTACCAACTAACTGGTCTAGTGGTTTCAAGGATTTTTTTTTATGTAAAAATGATTAAGACCAGACACACCAATCAACATATTTCATGCCTAGCGGCTGATGATTTTATTTTAGATATATATAGACACACATCTTTACGTTTATGTGGATTTTTTTAGTGCGCTCTAAAACTTTGAAATATGTTTTTATTTTTATCTATTTATTTTGAAATATCGAGCACTTATATATCTAGACCCAAACCACCGCGTTTGCAGATGGATGACATCATATCAGAGGATAACATAAATGGAGCGGCGACTTGCTCTAACGGTAGTAGTGGTCGTTAGGTGGTCCAAAGATCTCGATATAATTTTTATCATGTTTGGTGTGAGTCGTACTTCTTGTGAACTTATGGAATAGATCCAGATCTTTTCTCGCAAAAAAAAAAACATAAATGGAGCAAAAATTGAGCATACTCTTCTCAACTGTATCTTTTCAGGAAAGTTAATACTAATTAGTATCTAGGAGCAAACTACTTGATACAAATGAATTATTTTCTTGGTACTACAACTCTACACATCTTCACCGCCAAAAAAAGAAAACTACCCATATCTTCCTAAGATTGGTGAGCCTTTAGTCTCTACAAGTGAGAGTGATCTCTGCAAAAGGAGATTATTTACATGCTACATCTACATCCAAGAGATAAATCAAGGGAGGAGTTTCCCAACTAAATTAATTATGATTGCGGTTTGAGCCGCTGCCTGGGATGCGCCTGCCTTCGTCGAACCGCACCTCCCTGTCGGCCGGCTTGCCGTTCGCCGGGCGTCGAACGCCCTCGACATGGAACTCGTTGGTATCCTTGCCCTTGCCCACCGCCAGCAGCAACCTCCTTGCTGCAGGACCACGACGGCCTTGCCGCGACAGCCAGGACGACGACCCTCGTCTTCCCGCCGCAGAATTGCCGTCGTCGAGAGACGCGGCGGCCGTTGTCGATGGCGACGCTGCCGCGGCACCAGTGAGCAAGAGAAGCAGAAGCACCGCGGCGACGAGGAAGTAGACGGTCACCGCGCCGGAGCTCCGGCGCCGGCAGCGTAGAGCCAGCTTGATCTCCATATGGTGGTGGCGTGGCGCTAGCTAGCCCGAAGCAGCTTGATCGGATCGTAAAGTTTTGGTGGTGGTTGCAGCAGTACACGTCGTCCGAGCTGGAGATCGCCGGCGAGCGAGTCTTATAAATACCGTTCGTGATGTGATTTGAAGATGCCGAGTGAGAGCACGCAGCTTCCACGAGTGGAGTGCGTGGGAAGGCGGAGTGAGCATGTTACGCCATGCGCCTCTCCACGTGTTCTTCTATTTGTTTTTTCTCTCGGTGAGGAAATGGAGCAAAAGGCAGCCAAGCCGAGTCATGGATGCAGCGGAATCTGCGCAAGCTGTGGGAAGAAGAACATGCATTCCCTAAGATCTAGATCCATTTCTTGCTATTTTTTGACCGGGGCCAGGGAGGACGATCGTGAGGGTTTACCAACAGTCGGTACATACATATTCAGTCTACCATAATTTAGTTGCTTGAAGATTGTCCAGATTTCAGTCACTTGAAACTCCACGTCGTTTGGCCTACACTTGTAAAGTGTGAGGTTTTAGCAGTCTACATATGGAGTGAGACACAGAGATAGTCGGATTTCATCTATTGATCCAGAAAATAACCAAGATTTTTAAAACTTCAGGACAATTTATTAATGGATATAATACAGTACAGTGAACTCATCAACACACTATATCAGGGAGGAAATATTATTCGATTGTGCACAAACAAGCAAGCTTTATTCTTGTAACTCACATCAGCTATGTTTTCAGTACCACATTGACTGTTTGTGTTGAGTTAGACTGGTGTATGTGTGGAGCAGCACCCCTTATGTCTCTTGTTCGCACTTGCGTGAATGCCGACCATGTGATGCTATCTTTGACTAATATCTGCAAACCGTCCAGCCGTAATACCGGCTACTTCTTTTTAGCCGCGGCATGCATGTGATCTACCGGGCACTCGTATACTATTTGTAGTCAATATATATTTTCGTTTTCCTCTATAAGAATGTGCATTAAGGATAATCAACAAGCACCCAGCAAAAAAACAGAACGGTAATCAAGAACCACAATTTCTGCTTATTGATTTAGTTACTCATTTCTCATCTTGGTTTGTGCCTTCAGATAAAGAATGGTCACGATTCAGATCGGCCAGGCTACAGCTCAGCCTGATCGTGGAGAGGTACGGCCAACAGGTCAGCTGCAGGCGTATCACACACAGAGGCACTGTTCCTTGCATTTGAAACGGCAGCAGCTGTCAGTTGAAGCGATGGAGCAGTAGTGACTGTCTCACGACGCCACTGATCTTTTTCTTTGCGTGCATCTACGGTCTCCACATGGAAGAGGAGTGGCCATGGACCATCTGTCTCTTTATCAGTCCACAGATTTGACCAGCTAATTAAGTTTGAGCTAATTGCCAAGCATTTTCTTACAAAAATGCTCCCTCTTCAATGATTGCCACCTGCTGCTTCGCCTCTCCTCTTGGAGACTTAACTGGATCTATAATCAGCTTGCGCCCACGCAAGCTACTAGATTAGATCATCATCTATATCTTAACTCTTCAGATTTGACCAGCCATTGGCCAGCGGCCCCGTTTTTCCACTTCATGGGGACATTTTCTTGGCACTTTCTCTTGGACCGCAGTGAAAGATGGCATATGGAACATGGGTGCACTGGGAGGAGCATTATTGTCTGCATTTGTCAAGTGAACACAGTACTATATGTGCTCTGTCCTCAACTTGAGATTAAACTCTTCTCAAACATTCTCCTGACGGTGAAAATGCAGTCAACTCTGCGGCTCTGCCATCTTTCACATGGTATTGCCATCTTCTCAAACAAATCTGTGAAATCTGCAGTTGCAGTTATTTCAGGTTTATTATGGGTATTGCACTTCGAACCGTGTTTCATGCAAAATCTAATTTTGTCTTTGTCATGGGTTTGCCAAAAAAAAATGCATCTCAAGGTTTCTTTCTTCTGTTTGTACTAAAAAAAGGAAAAAGGTTGTGAGTCATCAGATGCAGAAGTCTAGAAAGTATTTCTTACAGATCTATATGTACTACGATATTTCTGATCTCACCGATTGGTAAACAACTGAATATTACTGTCATCGTTCTACGAGTAAATGCGGCACAGCTGAGTCGAACATGCAGAGCAGAAATGTTACTTTCCTTATAAATAAAATTAAGTACCAGAGAAATCACACTACGGGGATGTAGCTCAAATGGTAGAGCGCCCGCTTTGCATGCGGGAGGCACGGGGTTCGATCCCCCGCATCTCCAATCTTTTTCATTTTTTCTTGCTCTAAAATTAGAACATTTTGTGCCGAACCCAGTTCGCTGTATTCTACAGGAAGACTACTCCGGAGGTATAACTTTACATGAACACCATACACCAACTAGTCTGACACCTGCAGAATATGGTGAAACTTTGATGACCTAGAACTTTGTAGGAACACCGTTATCCTTTGGCTTCCTCAAGCGTCATGGTCACAGATCAGCGAAATTCAGAAACTGAGGACACGGGGCCAGGACTTTATGGGTCGCCATATTCTGCACTACTCCAAGGATCATACGATGATTTGAACTCTGGAGCCATCAAATGGCACATTTAATCTTTGCCTGAAGAATTTTAATCTTTCTTCCTATAGAGTAAATGTGAAACTGTCAAAACCATATAACCATATCAAACGAAGTTGACAGTGACAGATGTAAACACTAAACACCAATATGATAGGATAAAGAAGGAAGAACAAAGACTAGCAATGTAGGTGACATTACTTCCCTAAAGTGGGAGGGTAGAAATTAAGCACGCGAGGCAATATCTAAAGGAAAAGCGCATTAAGATAAATTCTTTTCTATTGCGTGCACACACACAAAAGACATTTAGATGAAGGGACAATTAAAGCGTGAGGTTTACAACGAACTAGGGAGGACCAGAGTAATATTAAGATGTTAGGGAGGACCAGACATTCTACTGACGATTCAACAGAAGTATGAGAACATCTTGAAGAATGTGTGCCAAATTACAGATGATGCCTAACACACTCCTTTTTTCTAAATTGGCTCTTGCAGTTGCAAGCTCTCTTTCATGTTCATTATACAGGATTTAACATCTGCAACACACATGTAACGGGCTGAGACTATAACTAGCATTGTTTGTCCATTTTGTTTTTTGACGAAAAGGCAGCCTTGCCTGCTTTTCATATACTTCCTCCCATCCATATCAATTAACTTTGCTTTGTTAAATTTGGATGAACCTATATATTAAATAGTGTATAGATTTAATTTAAATCTAGACAAATTTGAGTCAATTAATATGGACCGAAGGAAGTACTAATTAGAAGAAGAAGCGTACAAGTACAGAGTGAAAGCGAGAAAAAGGCAAACAAAAGAAAGAGAAGAAGAAACGGAAACAAGGGGAAACTTGTAGCAGCACAGGAAAACGAGCCTTCGGAACATCAAAAGCCTACCCAGTAAGTTGCAAAAATAGCAAGCACACCATATTGTTGTTGGAATTTTGGCCCAAATAGTCTAGCCCATTTTCAATTTCAATAATTCGCTTCATCTTCCGTCCATTCGTTTCATCGCGCCTATAAGAGAGAGAGGTCGCGCCTCCTCTCAGTTAGACGGCTACACATCCCTGCGCCTCTAGTTCCAGAACACTGCGCTACTTCCATCTTCCCCATCCCGTCTTGCGGCGTGCACCGCGAGCCAGGACAGTAGGCCTCCGAGACCCCGCTGCTTCGAGTCCTGTACGGGAGAAGGGCGATAAGGTTTTTGGGGAGCGTTGTCAGCGCGACTACTGGCTTTGTCACGGACTCCCTCACAGATAGCGACGTCTTCCCCGACGAGGACTTCTTCCCCGACATCAGCACCCTCTTCCTCGACGACATGGCCAACGATGGTTCCAACGTCAGCGGTTCCACTTCTGCTACTGCCATGTACATCTTCTCTCTCACTCTTGTTCTGATCATATCTAAAGTTTTATGCCTTGCAGTTTGTTTGACTATATGCCTCAATATGTATTCGCTATTTAACATGATTAGTGTATTGCCTATTATTCTAGTCATGTTTTATCTAGCGTTTATTATAGATAATTCGCTTGGTAAATTGCTCTATTTCTCAACAATCCAAAAACCTTATTTCAGGCAATTTGCCCCAAGTGGCTTTGTTGCTTCTATGAAGCCACCTGTGTTTGAAGGTGTGAATTACAAATGATGGCGTGCGAGAGCAGTGCTCTGGTTTCAAACCATGAGCTGCTATAACGCCATCTATGGCGCACCTGAGGGGGAACTTAATCCCGCTCAGGAAGAGGCGTTTCAAAAACTTGATACCACTTTCAAGGCTGCCTTGATCAGCATTCTTGGCGACAATATTGTCGATTCATATCTGTCATTTAGCAATGGCAAAGATATGTGGGATGCGCTCGAGAGAAAATTTAGAGTCTCTGATGCTGGCAGTGAACTGTATGTCATGGAACAATTCTATGACTACAAGATGATTGATGACCGCTCCATTGTGGAGCAGTCTCATGAGATACAGTCACTTGCCAGGGAGCTTGAGCACTTCACTTGTGTGTTACCGGACAAGTTTGTTGCCGGAGGCATCATTGCCAAACTTCCCCAGTCATGGAGGAATTTTGCTACTTCTCTGAAGCACAAGAGACAAGAGTTCTCCGTGACGGATCTCATTGGGACTCTTGATGTGGAAGAGAAGGCGAGAGCAAAAGACACACGTGCTCGAGGTACCGAGGGAGGTTCTAATGCCAACCTGATGTAAAAGGAACTTCCAGCCTCACAAGTTCAAGAACAAAGGAAAGTTTGATGACAAAGGAAAGTTCGATGGAAAGAACAAGGCCTCACAGTCCACCAGCTTCAAGAAGAAGACTGATAAGAGGAAAGGTGCTTGTCATGTGTGCGGTGATCCTAATCATTGGGCTCCTGCTTGTCCCAACCGCTTTGACAAACGCCAACATGGAAAGAACAACAAGACTGCTAATGTTGTCATGGGCGACGTTGAGATGAAAGATCTTGGGTATGGTATATTACCTACTGTTCTTTCATTATGTCATTCTCCTGATTGGTGGATTGACACGGGCGCTAATGTACATGTCTGTTCTAATATTTCCATGTTTTCTTCATATCAGGTCAGAGGGACTCAAACCGTGCTGATGGGGAACGGCTCGCATGCTTCCGTTCATGGTGTTGGTACGGTCGATCTGAAGTTCACTTCGGGAAAGACTGTGCGCCTGAAGAACGTGCATCATGTTTCCTCAATAAATAAAAATCTTGTTAGCGGATCTCTTCTGTGTCGAGATGGCTACAAGATTGTATTCGAGTCCAATAAATTTGTAATTTCGAAGTATGGAACCTTTATTGGTAAAGGCTATGAATGCGGAGGCTTGTTCCGCTTATCTCTGTCAGACATTTGTAATAAAGTTGTTAATCATATTTACACAAATTTTGAATCAAATGTCCGGCACTCTCTCTTTGTCATATTAATTTTGGTTGTATGACGCTTAGCCAAAATGAATTTAATCCTGATTTCTCAACTGTTAAGGATCTAAGTGCCAAGTCTGCGTGCAAGCTAAACAACCTCGCAAGTCACATACATCGCAGAAGTGAGAAATTTAACACCACTAGAGCTCATACATTCTGATCTTTGTGAGATGAATGGTGTGTTGACAAAAGGTGGAAAGAAATATTTCATGACTTTGATCGATGACTCTACGAGATATTGTCATGTGTATCTTATGAAATCAAAAGATGAGGCTTTGAGGTTTTTCAAAATCTATAAAGCTGAGGCGGAAAATCAACTTGATCGAAAGATGAAGAGGCTTAGGTCTGATCGTGGTGGATAGTATTTTTCCAACGAGTTTGATTCCTTTTGTGCGGAACATGGTATAATTCATGAGAGGACGCCTCCCTACTCACCCCAGTCAAATGGATTAGCCGAAAGAAAGAACCGTACTCTAACAGATTTGGTTAATGCCATGTTAGACACATCGGGTCTTTCTAAGGAATGGTGGGGGGAGGCATTATTGACCGCGTGTCATGTCCTAAACCGAGTTCCCACAAAGAACAAAGAAATTACTCCATTCGAAGAATGGGAGAAGAAAAGACTAAAACTCTCTTACTTACGTACTTGGGGTTGTTTGGCAAAGGTTAATGTACCAATCCCCAAGAAGCGCAAGCTTGGACCAAAAACCATTGATTGTGTTTTTCTGGGCTATGCTTTTCATAGCATTGGTTATAGATTCTTGATAGTAAAATCTGAAGTACCTGACATTCATGTCGGTACAATCATGGAATCGACTGATGTGACTTTCTTTGAGGATATCTTTCCAATGAAGGATAAACCTAACTCATCAAATCCGGAGATACCTAGTTCATCTAATCAGGAATTTGCTATATTCTCTGAACCTATCATTCCGATTGAACACTCTGAAAGTCCTAAGGAGGATGACAATGAAATTCCTAAAAGGAGCAAGAGACAAAGGACTGCAAAGTCTTTTGGTGATGATTTCATTGTGTACCTTGTAGATGACACTCCCACTTCCATTTCAGAAGCTTATGCATCTCCTGATGCTGACTACTGGAAGGAAGCTGTTCATAGTGAGATGAATTCCATCTTAGCTAATGAAACATGGGAGATCACTGATCGTCCTTATGGGTGCAAACCTGTAGGATGTAAATGGGTGTTCAAGAAGAAACTAAGGCCTGATGGTACTATTGAGAAGTACAAGGCAAGGCTTGTGGCCAAGGGTTATACCCAAAAGGAAGGTGAAGACTTCTTTGACACTTACTCACCTGTAGCAAGGTTGACCACCATTCGAGTACTACTTTCTCTGGTTGCCTCACACGGTCTTCTCGTTCATCAAATGGACGTTAAGACAGCTTTCCTAAATGGAGAGTTGGATGAGGAAATTTATATGGATCAACCAGATGGTTTTGTAGTAAATGGTCAAGAAAGAAAAGTGTGCAAGCCATCAAGTCTTTGTATGGTCTTAAACAAGCACCTAAGCGGGTACGAAAAATTTGATAAAACCTTAACCGCAGGCTTTGTTGTAAACGGTCGACAAGTGCGTATACTATCGCCATGGTGGGGTGAGGAGTCATCCTTTGTTTGTATGTTGATGACATACTGATTTTGGAACCAACCTTAATGCAATTAAGGAGGTCAAAGATTTCTTATCTCGTTCCTTTGAGATGAAGGATCGGGAGTAGGCGATGTCATCCTGAACATCAAGCTATTGAGAGATGATGATGGTGGGATTACATTGCTTGATCCCACTATGTGGAAAAGATCTTGAGTCGTTTCGGGTATAGCGACGTCAATTTTTCTCCTACACCGTATGATCCTAGTGTGTTGCTTCGAAAGAATCGAGGAAATGCTAGAGACCAACTAAGATACTCTCAAATCATTGGCTCGCTTATGTATTTAGCTAGTGCCACGAGACCTGACATCGCCTTTGCTGTACGCAAACTCAGTCGATTTGTCTCAAATCCAGGAGATGATCACTGGCATGCTCTTGAAAGAGTTATGCGATATCTAAAAGGTACTGCGAGCTATGGCATACACTATTGTAACACCCTCAGAATCGGCCCTATGCAAGTTTCAGCGAAACTCGCCAAACCCGCATAGAAACGATACGAAGGTGCCCACCAGGCACTTTCGTGCGGGTGGAAAAACAAAGTAATAACATTACACAACAGTCCTCGATGGGACCCATGACAGATATATATACAAATGACTCACGAGTCAAGAATACGAGATATCGAACAAAGATCCAAATCACCTTGAAAAGCGATGGGCGTCCGACTACGGACAAGATGCAAATGGGGCTAAGAGCCACAAGAATAACCGATGGCGCCCATAACCCCGCCAAAGCCGGAAGGGTAACCACGCTAACGGCGTTGATCTCAAAACCTGCTTAAACAAAAGGGTGCCGACAAAGGGCAAAGGAAAAAGAGGAGCGTCGATCGAGGCCAAGACACGGCGAGGCTAGAATTCGGCGGTCCTCGCCTACATAGGTATGGTGGACTGAGCGGCAGCGGCAGCATGCACTAAACAACCTATAGAGACTCGATACAACTGGCGGATATCAGAGAGGGATGAGAAAGACCTATTCGGATCCAACCTGAGACTATCATCAAACAAACCCATCCTGGCGTTTCCCCCTCGAGACCAAACGAGGAAGTCAACCGAGGAACGCACACAGTTGGCAGTCTTACTTATGCAGTTATCGTTGCAGCAATTACTAGTCAGGTTTAGATAATCGTCCTGATAAAGTAAGTAGTGGGCACTTTTAGTTAGTCATTCCGTTTTAGTGGCATCACTTACTAGTCAGATTCAATTAGCATGAGATAAACCCAAAACCCAGCAGTTGTTGATACTTTTACTTAGCCATTCCGTTGTAGTGAAGCTGATTACTAATCATATCGGAAACAAGTCAATTTAAAACAAGAACTTTAGTTATAGTTGTCTATGATCGACATCGTGCTCCAAGTCGTCCATAACCGCGGACACGGCTTCTCGAAAAGATTAAACCCTGCAGGGGTGCACCAAAGTATCCACAAGCACTTCGACCCTTTTTGCCAGATCAGTTAACATACACCCATCGGTATGTCGGCGGGGCCTAAGTCACGACGTTCCCAGACCCAAAGCAAGCACGGGGCCACCCACTAAGTACACCCAAGAAGTCGGCCGGTCTCGAGACGGACTGGGGTTTGACAATGGTCAGAACGGCAGGTCCCCAATCGGGATCGCTGACACAAAACATTCCGCTTCAAAATAAAGATGCTGTGCGACTCGCACAATCGTAAATAAAGCGGTAAAGCATGGCATAAGTACAGGATAGTAATAAAGCCCCAAACTACTTGTGGCCCCCAGTACAATACTTTGAAATCAGGTAATTATCAATGGGGGGCCCATATCTCCCCACCTGTGGTTAGCGCGCTCGATCTCGGAACAGGTGTCAAGAACTCGGGTCCTACGGGACACAAGTGGGCGGTCGGAAACCAAATCTTACCTATCACCCACCGATGCCTCTGCTTAATTCAATTTTAGTTGTTAAACAGGAATTAAAGTGGAACAATAATTAAAGCCATGATCATCTCCAACGTCAACTTGCGGCAATTCCTCCAACAAAGGTGGTACTCGACGACAAGCAAACACTTGAGCAAGCGACTACGACACGCGGGTCCAACTATCTACCAAACAACAGGTAATAGGATGTGTCCAAGGCTATATATGGCTGCAAGGGATATCACGGGTACGAAACTAGAGCATCGCAACACAGATAGCAAAGATCAACAGGAGGGAAGTAAATACTAGCAAAGTAAGATAGGTAGAAAGGGGGAGATGCTCGCCTGAAAACATTGCCGAAAGGTTCATCCGAAGATCGGGGCGAAGCTCACATCAACTCAACGGCCTTATCCGTGAAGAAGCAAAACACTAGAAGAAACACCGGATGCAATATTTAATACACAGCAGAAGATCGGCATGATGCATGTATGATGTATGGCATGGCAAGGTGCGATGCAATTAGGTCAAGATTAAGCGGAACCGGGGTCCCGACAATTAATTAGATGGTGCATGTTGTTTAGCTACCCCGCAATTTAAATGTTGTTTCAACAAGGCAAGATGAGATACCGGTTCGCTACACAAGTTTAAATGAGGCCGATATGAGACTAGATTTGCCCGCATATGGGCCCCATATTTAATTATTAGGTGAATCGGCATAAGGCCCCCAAACCACATGATTATGCATGCAAGTATGGCAGTTAATATGCAACAAGTTGTTTTATATGATAAAATAGGGTCTCGGGGAGGGGTTCACACATTTAGGGTTCTTGACGATCTTGGGGCTTCCGGGGTCCGGGGTCGGTCTCGGGGTCCAGGGTTCGACGGATTGGTCTCGGCGGAAGCGTTCTCGGGTTGGGGTAGATCTTGGCGTATCCGGGGTCTTCGGGTCATGTTGTCGATCATGGCGTTCGGGTCGAGGCACTTGTCGCATCGGGGTTCTCAGCGGGCTCGGTGTCCGGGGTGAAATACTTGTCGTCCTCGAGGGAGTACTTGTCGCACATGTGTTCTTCGGGTTCTCTGTCGATGTTCTTGTCGTATTGGCGTCGGGGAACCGAAATCCGTGAAGAAGTCCTTGTCGCCCTTGGGTGAAGAACTTGTTCGGTACCGGGGTTCGGATCCGCGAAGCAGATCTTGATGTACCGAGGGTTGCGAGTCCTTGACGACAATAGTCTCGCGGACGAGCTCGGTTAGCCGTCGGCACATGGCACATGGCTTCTCGGGAGATCTTGGCGTCTTCGGGTTCGGGCCTTCGGGGTTAGCGAGGCGGACTTGGCGTTTGAGGGTTCCACCGAATCCGTGGCGCGTCCGTGATGCAGATCTTGTGGGTTCCTGACGGAGGCCTTCGGGGACGGTCTTGGTACAACACACACAAACGTCAACGCATACACGCAGGAGCACCACGCAGGGCTGGACGGGGCGATGAACATTGCAGGGGCGGGCCTGTACCGGAGAGCGGGCAGCGGCGGCTGCAGGTCGGGCTCAGGCGGGCCCGAGCGGGTCGAACGGCGCGGCTCCGGCGACGGGAGGTCGACGCAGGGGCGGTGGGCTGGCCGCAGGCAGAGGAAGGCGCCGAAGGGCAGGAGCACCTTGGCGGAGCGAGGAAGCTCGACGGGGCTGATGCAGGGCAGGCTCTGGCTGGCGAGCAGCGGCTGGCGTGGCGGGCGGGCGTCGGTGAGGCGGGGAGGATCTTGGCGGCGTGGTGGCGGCGGCGCCGAGGGCGGAGGAGGCACGGCACGGCAAGCGGAGAACTGGCGGCGCGGCTCGAAGCGGCCGAACGGCGGAGCTCGGGCGGGAGGGCTCGGCTGGCGGGAGGGCTGGCGGGTCGATGTGAAGCCGCGAGGCGGAGGCGCCGGAGGTCGGCGTGCTGGCGGGGCTTCGCTGGCGGCAAGGCCATGGCGGCCAGCGCGAAGCGCTGCCGAGGTCGGAGGTGTGAGGTTGCTCGGGCGGGGGAGAACTCCGGTGGCGGGCGAGCACGGGAGGCCTGGCGGGCGCGAGCGGGCGCTGAGGGACGGGAGCCCGACGAGGTTGGCGCCGAACACAGGCGGCGCGGCTCGGGGCAGGTCGGGCGACGGCGCAAGGCGTCGGGGGGCAGGTGGTGGCGGTGGTCGCTGGGGAAGGCCAGCGTCTGGCGTCAGGCGTCTTGAGGAGGAGGCGTGCGTGGAAGGTGGGAGGAAGGGACAGCGTCGGGGTGGGGCAGGGGCGCTGCTATCTTGGCGTGGTGTGTGGTGGCGGGGAGTTGGCTGGGTGCGTCTGGGCGGGCCCAGGCGGAGTTGACCGGGAGGTGGGATCTGGGGAGGCAGGCGTGTGTGGTGTGTGTTGTCAGTGGAGAGGAGGGGTGAGAGAGAGGGAGTGGGTGGGCGGTGATGTGGCGAGGTTGATAGGCCGAAAGGGAGAGGATGAGGTGGCGGGGGCTATTGGAGGGGGTGATGTGGAGGGGTGGGTTGGGTAGAGTTTTAGGTGGGTTTAGGATTAGGTGGGGCTGACAGGTTGGGCCGATTATTATTTCCTGGGGTGGTCGATCGGGTCGGGTTGGCCCGTTCGACTGCCCCTACAAAAAGAAATTAAATAAAATATTTATTTTTAAACAACGTTTTCGCAATTCGACAGCGGACAAAACAAAACCTTCCGGGGACCCGGTTCTCGGTGTTTGGATAAGATGGGGCGTTTGGAAAACAAATCGGGGTTTCGCGAAAATGGTTTTGGCAAACAATGCATGATGATGACGATGCAATGCACAAATTCAACGCGATTTTCTAGTAGTGGTTTTGCGGGATGCCACAATTCGACACCACTAACAATGGATCTCGCCCTCGAGATCCGCCTCATGGTACCGGAAGGAAAAGTCGGCGCTCTGCGTCTTCTCGCTTCGTGTAGATCCTCGCGACACCACTAACAAGAGGTCGTTGTTCCTGTTCGTCAAGAGAACACTCCGGATAAACAACGGACGAAGTTAAAGGTAAGGCCACCTCTAACTTTCATGGAAGGAGTAAATTGCATCGATCCACCATTCAATGTACATAAGCGAATGATAAGAGTAGTGGTATGGTCGCGACTCCATCCCGCACTCAAAGCATTACCCTGCACACGAATAGGCGGATTGTGCAACCGACTCGAACAGATCAAGATCTCGACAAGCGAGGGTCGGAACAAAGGAGGGATGCAGACTCTGCATCGGATATGGCGTAGCAGACTTCGTCGCGTCGGAAAACACCGGAAGGCACAAACAAGGAACAAAGGATGGTAACACCGTAGACGGATTCATCAGGCAGCTTGAACACCGGGCGGTAAAACACCGTTATCAAGGAGGAAGCGAAACCCTGAAGGTACGACGGAAACCCAACCACGAGAAATCCTGGACTCGAAGAAAAGATAAGAGAGCAGATTCAAAACACGTCGAGATGAGAGGGGAATAGCAGAGGGGTAAGGAGTAAAATCAGACCTAGCCAGAACTATCCAACCGATTTTGCAAAATAGTTTTGACACTCTACTTCGGCCGTTAGCTAGGTTATCCTACAGGCTGGACTTGTGGGGTATCGCAACGATACCTGAGCTCGATAACACCCTCAGAACCCTCGATCGCCCTATGCAAGTTTCAGTGAAACTCGCCAAACCCGCATAGAAACGATTGAAGGTGCCCAGCACTTTAAATGCGGGTGGAAAAACAAAGTAATAACATTACAACAGTCCTCGATGGGAGCCACGAGCAGATATACAACAGCGACTCACGAGTCAAGAATACGAGATATACGGGCAGATCCAAATCACCTTGAAAGCGATGGGGCGTCCGACTACGGACAAGATGCAAATGGGGCTAAGAGCCACGAAGAATAACCGATGGCGTCCATAACCCTGCCCGTGCCAAGCCGGAAGGGTAACCTCGCTAACGGCGTCGATCTCAAAACTGCTTAAACAAAAGGGTGCCGACAAAGGGCAAAGGAAAAAGAGGCGTCGATCGAGGCGATGCAGCGAGGCTAGAATTGGCGGTCTCGCCTACATAGGTATGGTGGATGGCGGCAGCGGCAAAGATGCACTAAACAACCTATAGAGACTCGATACAACTGGCGGATATCGAGAGAGGATGAGAAAGACCTATTCGGATCCAACCGAGACTATCATCAAACAAACCCATCTGGCGTTTCCCCTCGAGACCAAACGAGGAAGTCAACCGAGAACGCATACGGTTGGCGGTCTTATGCAGTTATCGTTGCAGCAATTACTAGTCAGGTTTAGATAATCGTCCTGATAAGGTAAGCAGTGGGCACTTTTAGTTAGTCATTCCGTTTTAGTGGCATCACTTACTAGTCAGATTCAATTAGCATGAGATAAACCCAAAACCCAGCAGTTGTTGATACTTTTACTTAGCCATTCCGTTGTAGTGAAGCGATTACTAATCATATCGGAAACAAGTCAATTTAAACAAGAAACTTTAGTTATAGTTGTCTATGATCGACACATGCTCCAAGTCGTCCATAACGCGGACACGGCTTCTCGAAAAGATTAAACCTGCAGGTGCACCAAAGTATCCACAAGCACTTCACCCTTTTGCCGATCGGTTAACATACACCCATCGGTATGTCGGGGCCTAAGTCACGACGTTCCTGCACTAAGCAAGCACGGGGCCACCCCACTAAGTACACCGCAACGAAGTCGGCCGGTCTCGAGACGGACTCGGGGTTTATGACAATAATGGTCAGAACGACAGTCCCCAATCGGGACTCGTCTGAAATAAAACATTCCGCTTCAAAGCAGCGATTGTGCGTACCTCGCAATCGTAAATAAAGCGGTAAAGCATGGCATAAACAGGATAGTAATAAAGCCCCAAACTACTTGTGGCCCCAAGACAATACTTTGAAATCAGGTAATTATCAATGGGGGCCCATATCTCCCACACCGTGGTTAGCGCTCGATCTCGGAGCAGTGTCAAGAACTCGGTCCCACGGGACACAAGTGGTGATCGGAAACCAAATCTTACCTATCACCCACCGATGCCTCTGCTTAATTCAATTTTAGTTGTTAAACAGAATTAAAGTGGAACAATAATTAAAGCCATGATCATCTCCAACGTCAACTTGCGGCAATTCCTCCAACAAAGGTGGTACTCGACGACAAGCAAACACTTGAACAAGCGACTACGACACTGGGTCCAACTAGCTACCAAACAACAGTAATAGGATGTGTCCAAGGCTATATATGTCTGCAAGGGATATCACGGCACGAAAACTAGAGCATCGCATACGTATAGCAAAGATCAACAGGAGGGAAGTAAATACTAGCAAAGTAAGATAGGTAGAAAGGGAGATGCTACTTTGAAAACATTGCCGAAAGGTTCATCCAAGATCGGTAAGCTCACATCAACTCAACGGCCTTATCCGAAGAAGCAAAACACTAGAAGAAACACCGGATGCAATATTTAATACACGGCAGAAGATCGGCATGATGCATGTATGATGTATGGCATGGCAAGGTGCGATGCAATTAGGTCAAGATTAAGCGGAACCGGGGTCCCGACAATTAATTAGATGGTGCATGTTGTTTAGCTACCCCGCAATTTAAATGTTGTTTCAACAAGGCAAGATGAGATACCGGTTCGCTACACAAGTTTAAATGAGGCCGATATGAGACTAGATTTGCCCGCATATGGGCCCCATATTTAATTATTAGGTGAATCGACATAAGGCCCCCAAACCACATGATTATGCATGCAAGTATGGCAGTTAATATGCAACAAGTTGTTTTATATGATAAAATAGGGTCTCGGGGAGGGGTTCACACATTTAGGGTTCTCGACGATCTTGGGGCTTCCGGGGTCCGGGGTCGGTCTCGGGGTCCAGGGTTCGACGGATTGGTCTCGGCGGAAGCGTTCTCGGGTTGGGGTAGATCTTGGCGTATCCGGGGTCTTCGGGTCATGTTGTCGATCATGGCGTTCGGGTCGAGGCACTTGTCGCATCGGGGTTCTCAGCGGGCTCGGTGTCCGGGGTGAAATACTTGTCGTCCTCGAGGGAGTACTTGTCGCACATGTGTTCTTCGGGTTCTCTGTCGATGTTCTTGTCGTATTGGCGTCGGGGAACCGAAATCCGTGAAGAAGTCCTTGTCGCCTTGGGTGAAGAACTTGTTGATCGGGGTTCGGATCCGTGGCGATCTTGATGTACCGAGGGTTGCGAGTCCTTGACGACAATAGTCTCGCGGACGAGCTCGGTTAGCCGTCGGCACATGGCACATGGCTTCTCGGGAGATCTTGGCGTCTTCGGGTTCGGGCCTTCGGGGTTAGCGAGGCGGACTTGGCGTTGAGGGTTCCACCGAACTGGCGCGTCCGTGATGCGATCTTGTGGGTTCCTGACGGAGGCCTTCGGGGACGGTCTTGGTACAACACACACAAACGCCAACGCATACACGCAGGAGCACCACGCAGGGCTGGACGGGGCGATGAACATTGCAGGGGCGGGCCCACGCTGGAGAACGCGGGCGGCAGGTCGGGCTCGGCAGGCAGGCCCAGGTCGAACGGCGCTGGCGACAGGAGGTCGACGCTGGACGGCGGTGGGCTGGGCGAGGCAGAGGAAGGGCGCCAAGGAGCAGGAGCACCGGCGGGAGCGAGGGAAGCTCGACGGGGGCCGATGCAGGCATGGCTCTGCACGGGCGGCGGAGCTCCGCAGCGGCATGGGGCGTCGCGAGGCGGGCGTCGGTGGCGGAGGATGCGCGGCGGCGTGGTGGCGGGCGGCGCGGAGGCACGGCGGCCGACGAGCGGAGGGCTGGCGGCGGCTCGGGAAGCGGCGGGCGGAGCTTCGGCGGGAGGGCTCGGCTCGGCGGGAGGGCTGGCGGGTCGATGCGCGAAGCCGAGGAGGAAGGCGGGCGCCGGTCGAGGCGTGGCTGGGCGGGCTCGTCGGCGGCAGCGGCTGGCGCAGCGCCTTGGCCGGCAGGCTGCAGGCCGGGTCGGAGGCCGCTATGGGAGGTGTGAGGTTGCTCGGAGGCGGGGGGAGAACTCCGGTGGCGGAGGGCGAGCACGGGAGGCCTGGGGCGCGGGCGGCGCGCGGAGGCGCTGCGGGGACGGGGAGCCCGGCGAGGTTGGCGCTGAGAACCTGGCGGCGGGCGGCTCGGGCAGGTCGGGCGGCAGCGCGGCGTCGGGGACGAGGTGGTGGCGGTGGTCGCTGGGAAGGGGTCGCCAGGCGTCTGGCGTCGGGGAGGAGGCCGAGGCGTGCGTGGAAGGTGGGAAGGGACAGCGTGGGGGGTGGGGCAGCTGGGCTGCGTGCTATGCGCGTGGTGTGTGGGGTGGGCAGGGAGTTGGTGGAGTGCGTCTTGGGCGGGCCAGCAGGGGTTGACCGGGGAGGTGGGATCTGGGGGAGGGCAGGCGCGTGTGTGGTGTGTGTTGTCCAGGTGGAGAGGGAGGGGGTGAGAGAGAGGGAGTGGGTGGGCCGGCTGATGTGGCAGAGGTTGATAGGCCAGGAAAGGGGAGAGGATGATGTGGCGCAGGGCTATTGGAGGGGGTGATGTGGAGGGGTGGGTTGGGTAGAGTTTTAGGTGGGTTTAGGATTAGGTGGGGATGGCAGGTTGGGCCGATTATTATTTCCTGGGGTGGTCGATCGGGTCGGGTTGGCCCGTTCGACTGCCCCTACAAAAAGAAATTAAATAAAATATTTATTTTTAAACAACGTTTTCGCAATTCGACAGCGGACAAAACAAAACCTTCTGGGGACCCGGTTCTCGGTGTTTGGATAAGATGGGGCGTTTGGAAAACAAATCGGGGTTTTACGAAAATGGTTTTGGCAAACAATGCATGATGATGACGATGCAATGCACAAATTCAACGCGATTTTCTAGTAGTGGTTTTGCGGGATGCCACAACTATACCGGGTATCCGAGGGTACTAGAGGGTTATAGTGATACAAATTGGATATCTGATGCTGATGAGATAAAGGCCACAAGTGGATATGTTTTCACACTTGGTGGTGGCGCTGTTTCTTGGAAGTCTTGCAAGCAGACCATCTTAACGAGGTCAACTATGGAAGCAGAACTCACAGCACTAGACACGGCCACTGTTGAAGCAGAGTGGCTTCGTGAACTCTTGATGGACTTACCTATGGTTGAAAAACCTATACCCGCAATTCCAATGAACTGTGATAATCAAATTGTGATTATTAAGGTGAACAGTTCTAAGGATAATATGAAGTCCTCAAGACATGTGAAGAGGAGACAAATCATCGGAAAATGAGAAACTCCGGAGTTATTGCATTGGATTATATCCAAACATCTAAAAACTTGGCAGATCCCTTCACAAAGGGTCTATCACGCAACGTGATAGAAAATGCATCAAAGGAGATGGGTATGAGACCCACAATTTGAGCTTTCCATAGTGGTAAACCACTCTATGTGATCGGAGATCCCGTGAATTAGAATTGGGAAATAAGCTGTTGGTTAGCTGAGAGGAAAGTATCCCTACTTTAATAAACACCACTCCATAAAGATGCAATACTTTCCTATTCTGCATGGCAGGTTGATTTATTATCTTAATGTGTTCTAAGTGGCTTATCCTAAGCAAAGATGTTGTCCTGCAGAACATCTTTTGAAGAACACACCTATATGAGTCTGATTGTTAACACGTCACAGTCTATGAGAGTAGGGTGCTCTCTAATAAACTCATGAAAGGTCATGGAGTATGACGTATAAGCTCCACCCGCGGGGAAGTCCCACGGTAGCCCAGTATCGGTCAAGACTTCGTGTGAAGATAGATTGCAGCAAACTTGCAGTTCAAGGCATAGTCCACTGTACAAGTCGCAACCTAGTGTAGCATAGAATTCTAGGTGGAAGTTCAACTTAACAGTCTCCACTATAGTACCCCATATATAAACAGTGTTTTGGAACCAAAGGCGATTACATGTGCCTCACGGGATCCAGTGGGGATTGTTGGAATTTTGGCCCAAATAGTCTAGCCCATTTTCTATTTCAATAATTCCTGAAAATCCTAGAGGCCCATGTGGCCCATTCATGCAAGACAAGAGGTGGGACAAATGTTTAGTCCCACATTGCTAGTTGAGTGGAAGTTGGACCAGCTTATAAGGTAAGCTCTCCCACCACTTGGTAAAAGGATGAGAAGGAGAAGGAGAGAGTTCCACACACGCGCTCCTCCTCCTCCTCGCTCGCCTTGTCACGCCTCGCCTCGTCACGACGCGCGCGCGCCGCGGGTTGCGGGAATCTCGCCGAGCCGAGCTTTATTTTGCCACGCATGAATGGTATATGAACAGATATACGAAGGTGAAACGTTTGCTTTGAATGGACTTTTAATACGAAGGTGAAACGTTTGCTTTGAATGGACTTTTAGTACGAGTTAAATGCGCCTGTTCGCTTCATCTTCCGTCCATTCGTTTCATCTTCTGCACTGTCTACCTTCCCCTCTGCGCCTATAAGAGAGAGAGAGGTTGCGCCTCCTCTCAGTTAGACGGCTACACATCCCTGCGCCTCCAGTTCCAGAACACTGCGCTACTTCCATCTTCCCCATCCCGTCTTGCGGCGTGCACCGCGAGCCGGGACAGTAGGCCTCCGAGACCCCGCTGCTTCGAGTCCTGTACGGGAGAAGGGCGATAAGGTTTTTGGGGAGCGCTGTCAGGGCGACTACTGGCTTCGTCACGGACTCCCTCACAGATAGCGACGTCTTCCACGACGAGGACTTCTTCCCCGACATCAGCACCCTCTTCCTCGACGACATGGCCAACGATGGTTCCAACGCCAGCGGTTCCACTTCTGCTACTGCCATGTACATCTTCTCTCTCACTCTTGTTCTGATCATATCTAAAGTTTTATGCCTTGCAGTTTGTTTGACTATATGCCTCAATATGTATTCGCTATTTAACATGATTAATGTATTGCCTATTATTCTAGTCATGTTTTATCTAGCGTTTATTATGGATAATTCGCTTGGTAAATTGCTCTATTTCTCAACAATTGTTCGGACAGAAATATCAATGTTAGTTACACAGATATGATCTCGGCATAATCAAATCCCTCATTAGCTTAACATGAACACACAATCCATGTTGTGAATGAAACATCATGAGATAACAATATCATTTTTTTGAAACTAGACAAGAGGCTTGATATTCATTGATATAGTAGAAGAGAGATAACCAGTTTATGAGACAAACCAACCAAAAACCGATACAACACAACACTACGCCGGCCCCGAGGCCACGCACCACACAAGCTGACGGCCTAGCCACCCAAGTGGTCAAGGCCGACACCCAAAACACCTCAAAACGCAACAAGCGGAGGCAAAACTCAGAGCCACCGCTCCGACATCCACGCAGGGCCGGCTCTGACCCATGGCCAACATGGGCGGCGCCCTAGGGCCTATGCCTTTCAGGGGCCCATGATTTGCATGTTTCGTTATTAGTCAGCCGTTTGGTTTTGGGTTAAAAAAATCAGTTGAAAGGCCTAGCATGGAGAAAGAATGGACAAAACCAAATCAAAAATCGATATTCCATGTAGACTAGTTCGTGTTCGCCTGTTTGTATCCCCAGTTTCCTACTATTATCTATTCAACTGCGGACTGCCCTAGCCGCCCTTCTCTAGATTAGAGATCGCCAATTCGTCCTTGCCTATTGGGAACCAAAATTGATTATTTGAACTTGTGAATCCATCTGCGTCCCTTTCAGCTCCTCATGGCCTTATCTCTGCTGTCCTAGCCCCTGGTACGTTCAATCGCCACAGAATCCAATTGCAATATGAGATTAGGGACTTGGAGCTTTAGTTTTAAGTACTATTTAATTCCTTCACAATTATAGGTGTTCAAATGTTGTCTGAAGAATGCAAGTCTTGCTTTAAGAAAATAAATTAAAAACCAAGTCGGTTTATTGAATCACAAAGAGGTGTTTTAAAATGAATATTTTCCGGTCAATTTTGATATCAACGCCGATAATCAATTGCAAAAATCTGATTTGGGAGAAGATGATTTTGCAGCAATAGGTTATCTAACTACTCTTTTATTTTATCTGTCATTATATGACATAGTTTAAGTGCTTAACAATAATGTTTATACATTTTGAACTAAAAATGTGTTGTCAGATGTTAACTCTTAATACTTTGCAAGTAAAAATAGCCATTCATACTCCTTTATATATTAATATATACGTGTACATATATATAGTCTTATAAAAGCTCATGTTGTCGACCTCGCCCTAGGGCCCTCCAAAACATAGAGCCGGTCCTGATCCATGTCGACCCTCGGGGCCACGCACCAAAGAGCCGAAGACGGGCCGAGGACGAAACCGACAAGACAACAAACCGAAAACCAATCATGTCTGCCTGACCGCCGAGTCGAGGAAGCCCAACAGCTCGTCGACGCCAACAACCAACTCGCTCCACTGGTCCCTCTGGCCGACAGAGCATCGGAGGTGAGGTCCTAGGAGGCCAAACGTACGACACAAGAAAGTGTTTCCCTCGCCCGATCCCGCGAGGGATCAGGGTTTCCCCCGGAGAACCCGGGCGGAGGCGCAAGAGCACCACCACGATGACACCTCCAAGGAGGGAAACGACACCAAAAAGGCATCGCCGCCGTCGATTCCGGCCATAGTCGGACAAGACTTTCGCCCGGCAGAGAGTCACAACCTCGCACCCACCCCTCAAGGGCCGGCCAGACCACCATCCCGCACACAGACCATCATGAACAGATCGTGATGTCCGCCATCGAAGCCATCAGATTGGGAAACTGGACCCAACATCCTGCACACCGCCACACCTAGGCTCCCTATCATTGCGACGAAAGCCGCCGTATAGATCATCACCACCGCCCACGAGATAGATGCCGAAGCAACCAGAGCGAACCCGGGAAGTTGTCATAGCAGACAGAATCAAAGACCACAGCCACCACCATACTCCACCTTGCGCGCCGACAGCGCCATCGCCGCACAACAACCTCTACCACCACCAAACCATACCGGAGAGCTCTGCGAGCATGGCTTCCACCAACCGCAGTCCGCAGCACCCCAGCGTCGATGCCCCCGACTGCCCCTGGCGCTGTAGGCCCCCTGCTCCGGCGACGCACCAAGCCGCGCCGCCACTCCTCACCCGCTGATGGCCCGCGTGCCCAGATCCAGCCGCACTTCGCCACCTCGCCTAGCCCGTCGTGCCGCCCCTCCTGCCACAGACCGCCACGCCATCGCGCCCAAAAACCGGCCACGCAGCACCGCCACGACGCCCGGGCGCAGCCCCGCCGCCTACTCCCGCCGTCAACCGCTAGGGAGCCTCGAGACGAGGAAACAAACGCCCCCCCGCCACCTTCCTGGGGCGCGCGGCTTCGCCTGCACCCCTCCGGCAGCGGCGATGCGGTGGATGGCACGGGAGGGGACCGCCGGCCGGTGGCGACTAGGGTTTCCCTCGTGTCGCCAGAGGAGGGCGACGCGGGGGCATGTCGCTTAGATAAGAATATATTTTGAAGGAGGATATTATCATTAGCACTAAAGTGAGAGTAGTTCATATGCACTACACAAAAATGATGATTTTTTCTCAAGTAATTAAGGATACGATGTAGCTTTTTTTGAATCAATGGCTTCAGTACTAGTGGTAATTACCTGTCTTTTGTGCAGACTGAGTAATAAAGTTCGATACAATGTGCGCCCAATGTTAGTGATAATATCAATTTAAACATTTGTATGTTGAACTATGTTGGTCCTTTAGTTTAACTATTGTATGTTGACATATTTGTGTGTTCAATTGTGGCCGAAAACTGTCAAATTTGGTCCTATTCAAGGCCAAAAATTGCGAAAAATAGCATCTGGCCACACGATTTGTGGCCGAATTGGCGGGAGTGGTCGATTTGGCGGGAGAAATTCTCTGCCCGTTGGGCGCACGAGCAAGCATAGGGAGGACAACGCGTCCTCACTACGCCCCAAATGAAAAAAAAAATCGAATACAATGGATGTCCTAATTACTCCATGTAGGGGTTCGTAGCATGGAAAACAAAAAATTTCTACCGCATGAACATACAATCAAGATCTAATCTATGATCAAGCCAAGATCTGTCTACAAGATCGGTCCAACAATTTGATAGAGTACTAACCCTCGAAGATCCAAAACGGTTAACGAGAGTAAATTCTCGTGGGTGATGTAGTCGTTCACTTGCCGATCTCAAGATCGTATGGACGATCCTTCCGGCGCCGCGTTCCGGCAGCGCTCCCGCAGTCGGTCACAGATACGGTACTCGATGAAGACCTTCCTCTCCCTTGTTCCAAGCAGGCAACGGAGGTTGTAGCTCTCTCCTCGCGATTCCGGCAGCACGACGACGTGGTGTCGGAAGTAGAGGGGAGATCCCGCAGGGCTTCGCCTAAGCCGGAGCGAGTATGGTGGAGTAGAGGGAGCCCTGGCGATCTAGGGTTTAGAGGGCCGAGGTTTAGAGGTAGCTAGCAACTAGAGTTTAGCTAGTCGGTAGCGGTTTAGAGGAGATCTAGATTGGTCGCAACTAGAGAGGGGGCGGCGGCTAACCTAGGGTTTCTTGGGTGCCTAGGGCAAGGGGGATACCTTGGGGTGCACCCCTACCCCTCCTTATATAGGTGGGGGGGGGGGCGTACAAGGGTGTTCCCAACCCAGGTGGAAACCCTCCCTAACTCAGAAACCCTCCCTAACTCGGAAACCATGTTGGGATTTGACTTTTTCAAACTGCCTTTTTGACTTTCAAATTAGAGTTTGATTTCTCTCTTCCAAGTGTCCAGCCAAGTGACCTAGGACATGATGCAATCATTACACTTTGTCATAACACATCCATGTACCCTTCCCCTTCTGGATCGGTGAACCTTCTAGACCCTTCTAGAACATTCCGGTGAAAACACCGGAATCATTCCCGAACTCCGAAATTAGACTTTTCTTATATGAATCTTATTCTTCGGACCATTCCGGATCTCCTCGTGATATCCCGGATCCCATTCGAGACTCGGAACAACATTTGGTCTCTTTACTCACATTCCATATCTACTAAACAACATCGAATCCTTAAGCGTGTCTCCCTACGGTTCGTGAATTATGCAGACATGATCGAGACTCTTCTCCGATCAATAACCAATAGAGGAATCTAGAAATTCATATGGCTCCCACATATTTATACGATTACTTCGTGATCCCTTTGTCTTACGATACTTTACTTATCCGAGGTTTGATCGTCGGTATCTCTGCATACCTAGTTCAACCTCGTTACCAATAAGTACTCTTTTCTCGTTCTTGTGATATGTGATCCCTTGTGAGCCAGTCACATGCTTGCAAGCTAATTGGATGACATTCCACCGAGAGGGCCTAGAGTATATCTATCCGTCATATGGATGGACAAATCCCAATCTTGATCCATGTGCCTCAACACATACTTTCCGAACACTCAATGCCACCTTTATAGCCACCCAGTTACGGTGTGGTGTTTGATGTCATCAAATCATACTTCCGATGATGGTTATTATCATGATCTCATGATCGAAGGAATTAGGTTACTATGTATCAGAAAGCTTATATCAAGTGAACTATATTAAATGACTTGATCTTTATGCTACGCTTAACTATAGGAGTATGTCCATCACATCATTCTCCTAATGATATGACCCTATTGTTAATAACAACTCTATGTTCATGATCAGGAAACCATGATCATATATTATCCAACAAGCTAGTTTAACAAGAGGCTTTACTAGAGACTCTTTTATGTTTACAAATCACACAAGTATTAATGTTTCCGGTTAATACAATTATAGCATGGTATGTAAACATTTATCATAAACATGAAGATATGATAATAACCACTTTATTATTGCCTCTTGGGCATATCTCCAACAGTCTCCCACTTGCACTAGAGTCAATAATCTAGTTTCAAACCTTTGTGCATTCAACACCTATGGCTTTATGGTGTTGTATTTACATGATTGCTAGTGGTCAACTGATATCCGGATCCGACACTTTCAGGTCCGTGTGTAATTGCATGCCTTTGCGTCTCTACGCATCACTCATTCTCTAATGAGATGGCTTTGTATAAATTTGGTCCTTTGGTGAGACCTTTAGTTCCTTGGGGTTAAAACATGTTGATAATATTGTCGTACAATATATCTTCATAGTACTATCCCGCTGTGAACCACACCTAGTTTGATAACAAACTATTTAACATAAATGCCCTCTTTTGCTGCTATTATAGCAGTCATATACTTAGCCTTTTGTTGTAGTATCTGTCACAATGTCTTAACTTTGGAACTCATCTAAATCCATTATGGAACTTACTTTCCATCATATTGTGCCACCCTTAGTTTAGATAGAGATAAACTTAATTTGTACTTTGTGACAAAACTAGTATCAATGTAATACTTTTACAATGAACTAACCATCTATTTGTCACTTCTACAAAATACTATATTCTTAGTTCTTCTAAAAGATCATAAGAATATCTTTATTATCGTCCAATAGTCATCTTATGAATCATTCTGGTATACGCTCATAACATTTAGAGCATAGGACATATCTGGATTTGTACACATCACAGGATGATTGATAAAGTACTCTTTGTGATTTTATATATCAAGTATCAAAAATACTTGAATCTTTATTCAATCCTTCCTGTGCAACAAGAACATTTCTTGTAGTTTCTATATTGAACTCATTCAATATCTCATCTATGTACTTCTGGCACAACCATATTAGTGTCTCAATTTATCCATATAGACATTGATGCCAAATATTTGGGTTCTGCCTAAGCCTTCTGCGGGAACCTTATGTAAGAACAGGGTGTCAATAAAAAGACACATAATTTCCAATCAACAATATGTCTTCCACATAATCTATTAGAAACATGTCTTAGGGCTCCCACTTAGTTTCTTGCAAATGCAAGCATCTTCATCGTCTCTGATGAAATTAAACTCTTTTAACAGTTTCATCATAGTGAATATTCCAACTCCGCGATGCTTACTTCAACCATTGAAGTTTGAATATGCTTTTAGCATCCTTTGAATTAACAAAACCCTTTGGACCGTGTGGACACGTCCTAGGTAACCATTATATTAGAAGAACTTGTTTTGTTTATTCAACTACCACATAACAAAATTATATGTAGTGGTTGCTACATTAATCCGTCTAGACTAAATAGCTCTTAATGAAAGATCAGATCTTGTCATAGTCAACTCTTTGAACATTGTCTTGAACTCTTTCCCGACATGTCGATAATTTCATAGATGTGAAACATCCATGTGTATTTATTTATAGATCCAAATACGACTGTAAGGTCTTGCACCTTTTCAGAGGGTCTTTCAAGTTTAAAGCTTGATCTCTCGTATATGGAACTATCACGGATTTTATGGCTTCAAACCATTTGACGGAGTCAGGGCCCATCATCGCTTCTTTCCATGTAGTCGGATCATTATTGTCAAATAATGATTTAACTCTCAAATCTTGGTATTTGATTGGTTACCCGACCTACTTGTTTCAATAGGAACTTAGACCTCCGTGACCACAACCTTTGAAGCACGTGAGCCATGAGCATTGTTGCTGCCACCGGAACACTTTTCAGTGCTGCGCAACTTTACACATATATCTAAGGTTCTTTTAACCTTATCAAATTTCTATTGTCCTCTCACTTAACTTTTCACGAAAAATTCCTTTCTCAAAGAAACTTGATGTTCTAAGCGACAAACATTTTTGTCTTTGGTGTTATGGAGGAATACTCAACGATTATTCAAAATAACATACAAAAATATGTTCATCCGATTTTGGTTGCAAACATCTTTCTTATGCATAGCATACCAATGTTTAAGAAAGGACAACTTGGGTTTTATCCCAAACCATAACATTATATGGTGTCATTTCAACGGATTATGATGGAGCTCTTTTCAGTGAAAAACGGTAGTCTCTAAATCTTTAATCTTTAAAATATAATGGCAGTTTTATCAATTACACCTTTGATCTTACCATGTCAAACAAGGTTTCATTGCATATCTCGATTATTCCATACTCATATGGTGTTTTGGGAAACGCAAATTCATGGAACGATTCCTCAAATCATAGGTGTTATGCTAAACTTTATAACTCAAATATCTTCCTTTATGATCCTATCATAAATTCTTAATTTTCTTGTTACATTGATTTTGCACTTCATCTTGAAAGTCTTTAAACTTTTCAAATGTTTTACACTTCATCCTTATTAAGTAAATATTCATATATTCACTCAAATTTTTGGAGAAAACATATGAAGTTGAAATCTATCGCTCTTGACTACACATAATGGACTTCATACAACAATATGCGGTACGGTTGGTTTGGCGCAAGTTGCGGAACTCCTTCCTCTTCAGGCTAAGAACTCCTGAAGACACATGGTTGGTCCTGAAACCTTCCTCAAACATAGCCCAAGTCACGGTATCCAGCGGGTGGGTGATCTGAAAAGTGTCCTACCAAGAAGCGGCTGGTACCTCCAGTAGGTGAGCGGCAAACCTCACCTTCTCAGCATCAGTGCATCCAACAGTTACTAGATCCTTGTTGACTGAACGCAACCAGTCGAGAGCAACCATTGGTTCCGTTGCAGTAGAGAACTTAGCTGGCCTTAACCTCAGAAATCTGGTGAGAGCATCTCCTTGAGGCTGATTGTTTCCATTGTTGTTGTTGTTGTTGTTGTTGTTGTTGTTGTTGTTGTTGTTGTTGTTGTTGTTGTTGTTGTTGTTGTTGTTGTTGTTGTTGTTGTTGTTGTTGTTGTTGTTGTTGTTGTTGTTGTTGTTGTTGTTGTTGTTGTTGTTGTTGTTGTTGTTGTTGTTGTTGTTGTTGTTGTTGTTGTTGTTGTTGTTGTTGTTGTTGTTGTTGTTGTTGTTGTTGTTGTTGTTGTTGTTGTTGTTGTTGTTGTTGTTGTTGTTGTTGTTGTTGTTGTTGTTGTTGTTGTTGTTGTTGTTGTTGTTGTTGTTGTTGTTGTTGTTGTTGTTGTTGTTGTTGTTGTTGTTGTTGTTGTTGTTGTTGTTCTGATTCGCCATGAACTGAGTCATCACTTGGGTCAGCTGTGCCTGAGCTGCCATGAGCTGCTCCAACTCAGTGGGTTGACGGCGGGGAGGCATCTGCGGTTCAGCACAGGTAAGTTTAGAAAGAATCAACTACGGTAATAGGATTCTACCCATGCATATGATCACTCAACAACAAACAATAGCAGACAATCGCAATCAAGCAACACATCAACAAACAAGTGATCCAGCAATATCCCAGGGGTTAATCCTAGCAGTATATAACTATAAAATAGTTTTACAAGAGTTGGCAATGGTTAACTAAACAGTTGATCAACTAAACAACAAAACAGCAATCTGCCAGAACAGTCCAGCAGCGTTCGCGAATTTTTACGCCTGACTTAAACTCGTCAGAAAATTTAGCTGATTTTTGCACATATAGTACAGAGAGTTTCGCATCAGCCCAAGTTTTTTCAGATTTTTCCCGGTTACCAGAAAAATATGAAAAATCGTACAGTACTGCTGTATCAGCAGAAAACTGCAGCGAAAATAACACAGATATTAACCAAACTTGCCATAACTCTTTCATAAAATTCGCACAAATAATTTCTGGGATATTGGAGTACACAAATAAGCAACTAAACACTCTTAAACTAGCTCGAACTAAGTTTCACATCGATCGAGACTAATCCTAACGAACTTGCCTAACGTGGAATAATTGGTGGACTTCTATCTACTCCTTGAAGAGGTTGCAGTAGGTCCTTGCTGTCATGCGTTGGCGCTTCGGCTCGCGGTACAACCATGGCGGCGGAGTGTACACCTCTACTGAATCATCACTTGATATCTCAAACTCCACCTCTTCTGGGTCCTCCTCTTCTTCTTCACTCTCAGCTGCAACTGCAACAGCTTCATCTCCTCCACCATCATCGTCTCCATCATCATCATCCTCGTTCTCATCATCATCATCGTTCCCACTATCATCATCATCCCCATTGTTGCCATCATCTCCATTGTCATCATCAGAGGGTGGATTTAGCTGTGCGTGGAGCGCGGCAATCTGGGTTGTCATAGCTTCAATAGTTTGATCCCTTTCTTGGACGGCCCATTGCAACTGTTGTATGTTCTGGGTGTTCTCCTGCACAGTACCATGAAGATGAGCTGTGGTTTCACCTCTGGCTATCAGGGCATTCTCCAGAACTCCCACAGCTTCATGCAGGGTGTCAATCTCCTGTCCTTGGACCACCATACCATTGCTAGCAAAGTCTGCAATCTCCTTTATCATCATCACCTTCTCAGCTAGCGCTCCATTCTCCCTTTCCATGTCCTCTATGTGCCTCCGACGGGGCGGCATGTTGTTCCTGTCGCCCGGGGTAACCACAATGTGCCCATCTTCATCACGCCTTCCATAGTCACGGTAGGGTGAATCTGCTGGCAGTAGATGTAGGACTTGATGGCACTAGCGAGACAGGGCTTCATGTATGGCCAAGTTGATTCCAAGTCCCCAGTTGCAGTATGTCTTGGTGTAGATCAAATGTACTGGATTTGGTAAGGCGGCATCCCTGAATATGAAGGTAGTGATCTCCCATGCATCCTCTCCATATCCATAGGTGTACAACCTTCTTCCCTTGAACATGGGCAGTGGCAATCCCAATGACTGCGAGAGCTGTGCTAACTGCCTTGCAAAGGGCCTTGGTGACTCCATGGTTGCATACTCAGTCCTGACTTCTCCCATCTATCAATTAAAAGAGAAAAGTGTGAGAATAGCATATGGTAAGAATTTACGAGAGTGAAAGGCATAGGATGAAAGACAGAGTTAATATAGGCTTTAATAATTCTACGGCTTCCCATTCCAATCCTAGGTCACGATCCTACAGTCGACACACGGGCTCTGATACCATCCTGTAACACCGCGGTTCTGAAAAGACCGTGGCTTCTATGTGACATGCCAATCCCTGGGTCGGTTCATTGGCCCACAATAGAATAAGATGAATAACATAGCAAAATATCCGTGTATCATAGATAACGAAGATCCAGAGTACCATTATTACAATAAAATCTTAGCCCAAAGCTAGCTCAAATTATTCAGGTAGCAACATAAATAAAGTAAATCCTCCATTCTTCAAATTGCCCACAAGTGAACAAGTGCCGAGTGGAGTACCGTGGCCTATATCGATTACTCAGAATCGGAATAACCTGCAACATGAAACGTAGCAGCCCCGAAGGGTCAATACATGGAATGTATGGCAAGTAGAGCTAGTAATGGAGACAATAGTACTAACATCTACATGCATATTTGGCAAGTGGAGCTGTGCCTGGCTTGCATTTGCAAATACATTTGTCCTACTTTCATAAACCGTTTTTGATTTTCTTTGAAAAGATCTCAATTAAGTTAACCCAACAATATTAAAACAATTATGAAATTGGAATGAGCGAGAAACATGTCATGGAATCAATATCAAGCAACTCAGTTGTCCATAACCGGGGACACGGCTAATCGATTAGATTATACACCCTGCAGAGGTTAGTACACTTTACCCATGTGACTTGGCCAGCCCAGCTCGTACCATCACTCTCATTTTGGGTGATGATAGGGAGAAGTCCAAGAAGAGACTGTTCGGGAAGTAGCTCCTCAATCCCGACGCGCACCGGTCCAACCTACCAAAATTCTACATCTCTGGATACGCGGGTTCGAGTTACCACAACCTACTAAGTCCAGCCAACCGCCCATTTCATTATTGGCACATGGTTGTACACGTAAGCTACCAAATAGAGAAGCCAATCAATTTCTCTCGATACCTGGGTGCCTTTCCGCAATGAAACCACCAAAAATTATCAATACCATCACACCCAGGAGATTCATTGATTAGGTTGTTTTAGTTTTCACAAACCAATACTTTTAGAAACAAGTCTCAGTGATGTAACCCAGCCCTCGTTCAACATAGCATGGCTAAGCACATCTACCAACGGTGTTTCAACTACGAGGAGGGTCCTACCACATAATAGGGCATAGCATAGCGATAGTATCATCCTACGCATGCATCTACAAAATACACGACAATGCATTGAAAATAGTAGGACGATATCATGAACAAAATAGCATCTACTTGCCTTGGTTGTAGCGGTAGGAAGAACAATCCACACACGAGCAAGCGTTGCACTCGTCACAATCTACACGATACAATTGCAATCATAAACAAACAATCCACAAGCATATGCAACAAAGATGATGCATGAAGGTATGCAAGACAAGTGGATTGGTGCTACAGCTGCACCACATAATAGAAACCAGTAGAGGTATTGATTGCATGCATGGAAAATAGTTTTAGCGCAAGGAAAACTATTAAGCAAAAAAGTAATACTCGAAACTAGAGCTAGAACTCAAATAATTCACTACCAGTAGTATACTGTTTGTAAAATCTTGGGGAAAATTCTACCGCATTGGTATCGCTGATTAGAAACAATACCAATTGGAATTACTCAAAAAGGAATTATAAAACTCCCCGAGTAATTAAAACACTGCAGGAAGCGACTAGACAATTTCTGCAGAAGTTTTTACTGTAAGTCTATCTTTTTAATTCACGATGAGATTCCCCTCATTCCACTGAATCCAGGGACATATCATACGCGATTTTTGGAGCTACGGATCTTTTTCTACGAATTAATTACTCCAAAAAGGCCATTAACTCAATTTTTTAAACTGTACTAAAACTTGCTGTAAAAGTCTGAACCAAAGGCACAGCGAGATTCTACACGACTCACTGAATCTACACATATTTTATTTGCAATTTTTGGCCAAGCGGTTTAATTTGTACGCAATTTACAAGTTTTTACCGAAATCTGTCAACTAAAACGATTAACGAAATTAACCAGTCAATCGTGTTCATGATCGATCAACGCTGTCTGACTGGGCGCTGACGGGCGTCGACTAGTCAACGCTGAGTCGACCGATCAACGCTGATCTGAACCGCTGATCTGAAATCTAACGATGGCAGGCTTACCGAGACAAACGGCGAACGAACTCGGACGGTGCGGCGATCGGATCCGGCGACGACGGTTACCTGCGCGGTAGGGGAAACGATCAGCGCGTAGTACGGGGCGGTCAACAACACGGCGACGGCGCGTGTGGCGGCGGCGGTGCGCACGGCACGGACGAACGGTGCGACGCAAGACACGTGAGGCGACACGCAGGCATGCGTGTGCGAAGCGTGCAGCGCGCGATGGCGCAAGCATAGCGCTATGACAGCAGCGGCGGCGCGGCGCTGCGGAGGCGGCGGCGGCAAGAAGGCAGCGAGCATAGCGCAGCAAAGAAGCCGAGGCAGCAGCAAGAGGCTAGGCGGCGCGGAGGCGGCTTCGGTGGCGGCGAGTGGCGGCGAAGCGGTCGCGCGGAGGCGGGTCGTGGGGTACCGTGGCGGTGGGGAAGGGCGACGGCGGGTCTTAGCGGCGGCGACGCTGAAAACGAGGAGAGGCGCGGCGATCGCGTGATCCCGAGGCGGCGGTGCGGCACGGCCCCGAGGTGGAGGCGGCGATCGAGGCGGCGTTGGCGCTGCGCAGCGGGTGGCGTGGCGCGATGGCGGGCAAGGCGGCGTACCTGGGGAGGCGGGGCACGGAGCCCGAGACGGCTAGGGCGGCGCGATCACGGGGAAGGAGGCGGCGGCTGGGAGATCGGGGTGGGGGGGCGCGGTTCCCGAGGCGTGGGTGGCGGTCGAGGCGGCGGGGTGTGGAGGCTTGGCCGGGTGGGTCCCTTAAGTGGGGCCCTCTCGCGGGGTCCTAGTACGATTCGGCGCGCAGTTGGAAAAGGACTCGGAAAAATCGGCCCGATTTTCGGCCCGTTTTTCTATCTTTTAATAAAACTGCCGTAACTTTTCCGTACGAGCTCCGAATCGAGCGATTCTTGCTCCTACGGTTTTGTAAAATCGAGGGGAACAATCTAGGGTCAAGGGTTGGACGAAACCACTAGGCTACAAGGGTGGACAACGCTAGTCCTACTAATGCCTCCTGCAGGAGCCTCGTAGAAGAATAGAATAGGATTTTGAAAATAGCGTTTCACCGATTCTTTTCAATCGACGTTTTTGCATGGAAAGGTATGATGCGATGATATGAATGATATGCAGAACCAAATCTAAAATTTGGGATGTGACAATACCAGTTCGTAAAGTAACTAACCAGAATTCTATAGTTCTATTATCTCAATTATAACTAAGCGCAAGGTGGTAAACGGATGCCAATGACTACAACAACTATGCAAATTTACTTTGATTTAATTTATGATAAATAGTGTTCAACTTTTAATTATATTGCTATTGAACTCTCACACAAAACAATATCCCTCACATTGTTTTAGTGATCACACGAACTAAATTCACTACACCAAGTCCAATCATCACGTGACATGATATAGTTTCAAAGGCGAACAATCATCATATCATCTATATGACTCATTCTTTAACTTTCGGTATTCCGTGTTCCGAGACCATGTCTGTACATGTTAGGCTCGTCAAGATCAAACCTTAGCTTCCACATGAGCAAATCTGTCTTGCTCCCATTGTATATACTTGCAGAATCTAACACACCCGATCATCACGTGGTGCTTCGAAACAACGAGCTTTGGGAATGGTTCCTACTAAGGACGAACACTCTATTACTTGATATTTTTTTGAGAGGGATCATCTTATAATGCTACCGTCGTGAACTAAGAAATACAAGATGCATAAAAGGATTAACATCACATGCAATTCAAAATATGTGATATGATATGGCCTTTCTTCTTGTGCTTCCGATCTCCATCTTCAAGCACGAACATGATCTCCATTATCACCGGCGTGGCGTCAAGGTCAATGGCGCCGCTCCATGGTTGTCATCCACTAGCATCAACTATTACAACTACTTTGAATAATAGACACGCAGGTCTAGACGAAATTAAAAGACAAACATATGGCTCCTGCCAGTTGCCGACTTACAATAAGGAACATTGCATACATCATATATAATCACAATCATGGCCATATCACATCACAACACACCCCTGCAAAACAAAGTTAGACGCCTCTAATTTTCTTTGCATGTTTTATGTGGTTTGGGGCTTTCAATAAGTGTCGTTCTAACTTACGAACAAGAACCACAATGTTGATGCTTGAACTATCAAGTGCCCATTGTAAATTGAATCTTTACTATGATGGGAGAGACAGACACTCGCAAAGCCACTTATGAAATACAAGTTGCATGTCGAGCGTGGAGCAAGTCTCATGAACGATGTCATGTAAGGTTAGTCCGGACCGCTTCATCCCACCATACCGCAAGATGCAAAGTACACAAGAAGCAATTGATAATAAAAGCACCACCGCCCATAATGACCATTGTGTTCTACTCGTGCAACAGATCTACATATAGACACGGCTCTGATACCACTGTAGGGGTGCGTAGCATGGAAAACAAAAAATTCTACCGCATGAACACACAATTGAGATCTAATCTATGATCAAGCAAAGATCTATCTACTAGATCGGTGCAACAAGTTGATAGAGTACTAACCCTCGAAGATCCAAAGCGGTTAACGAGAGCAGATTCTCGTGGGTGATGTAGTCGTTCACTTGCCGATCTCAAGATCGCATAGACGATCCTTCCAGTGCCGTGTTCGGGCAGCGCTCCTGCAGTAGGTCACACGTACGGTACTCGATGAAGACCTTCCTCTCCCTTGTTCCAGCAAGCAGCGGAGGTTGTAGCTCTCTCCTCGTGATTCCAAGCACGACCTGCAGTGTCAGTAGAGGGGAGATCCCGCAGGGCTTCGCCTAAGCTGGAGCGAGTATGGTGGAGTAGAGGGAGCCCCAGCGATCTAGGGTTTAGAGGGCCGAGGTTTAGAGGTAACTACCAACTATAGTTTAGCTAGTCGGTAGCGGTTTAGAGGAGATCTAGATTGGTCGCAACTAGAGAGGGGGCGGCGGCCAACCTAGGGTTTCTTGGGCGCCTAGGGCAAGGGGATACCTTGGGGTGCGCTCCTACCCCTCCTTATATAGGTGGGGGGCGTCCAAGGGTGTTCCCAACCCAGGTGGATGTTGGAGATATGCCCAAGAGGCAATAATAAAGTGGTTATTATCATATCTCCATGCTTATGATAAATCTTTACATACCATGCTATAATTGTAACCGGAAACATTAATACTTGTGTGATTTGTAAACATAAAAGAGTCCCTAGTAAATCCTCTTGTTAAACTAGCTTGTTGGTTACTATATGATCATGGTTTCCTGATCATGAACATAGAGATGTTATTAACAACAGGGTCATATCATTAGGAGAATGATGTGATGGACATACTCGTATAGTTAAGCGTATCATAAAGATCAAAGTCATTTAATATAGTTCATTTGCTATAAGCTTTCTGATACATAGTAACCTAATTCCTTCGACCATGAGATCATGCTAATCACTATCACCGGAAGGATGCTTTGATGACATCAAACACCACACCGTAACTAGGTGGCATTGAGTGTTCGGAAAGTATGTGTTGAGGCACATGAATCAAGAGTGGGATTTGTCCATCCATATGACAGATAGATATACTCTGGGCACTCTCGGTGGAATGTCATCCAATTGGCTTGCAAGCATGTGACTGGATCACATATCACGGGAACGAGAAAAGAGTACTTATCGGTAACGAGGTTGAACTAGGTATGTAGAGATACCGACGATGAAACCTCGGATAAGTAAAGTATCGCGAGACAAAGGGAAATTGGTATCGTATGTAAATGGTTCATTCGATCACGAAGTAATCATAGAAATATGTGGGAGCCATATGAATTTCCAGATTCCTCTATTGGTTATTGATCGGAGAAGAGTCTCGATCATGTCTGCATAATTCACGAACCGTAGGGAGACACACTTAAGGATTTGATGTTGTTTAGTAGATATGGAATGTGAGTAAAGAGACCGAATGTTGTTCGGAGTCTCGGATAGGATCCGGGATATCACGAGGATATCCGGAATGGTCCGGAGAATAAGATTCATATAAGGAAAGTCCAATTCCGGAGTTCGGGAATGGTTCCGGTGTTTTCACCGGAATGTTCTAGAAGGGTCTAGAAGGTTCATCGATCTGGAAGGGGAAGGGTACATGGATGTGTCATGACAAAGTGGAATGGTTGCATCATGTCCTAGGTCACTTGGCTGGACACTTGGAAGAGAAAAATCAAACTCTAATTTGAAAGTCAAAAGGGCAGTTTGAAAAAGTCAAACTGGGACAATATTTCCAAGTGGAGGGAGAGAAGGATTCTTACTTAGGGAAGGAATCCTCCCTCTCTCTTGGGCCGGCCACATGAAGTGGAGTTGGGGGAGGACTCCCTCTCCCTTGGCGCCTCCCCACCTATAAAAGGAGGGGTAGGGCGCCCCCCCTTGGACACACAAGAAACCCTAGGTTGGCGGCCGCCCCCCTCTCTAGTTGCGGCCAATCTAGATATCCTCTATACCGCTACTAACTAGCTAAACCCTAATTGCTAGCTACCTATAAACCTCGGCCTATAAACCCTAGATCGTCGGGGCTCCCTCTACTCCACCATACCCGCTCCGGCTTAGGCGAAGCCCTGCGAGATCTCCCCTCTACTTCCGGACACCACGCCGTCGTGCTGCCGGAATCGCGAGGAGAGAACTACAACCTCTGCTACCTGCTGGAACAAGGGAGATGAAGGTCTTAATCGAGTATCGTACGTGTGACCAACTGCGGGAGCGCTGCCGGAACACGGCGCCGGAAGGATCGTCTACGCGATGTTGAGATCAGCAAGTGAACGACTACATCACCCACGAGAATCTGCTCTCGTTAACCGCTTTGGATCTTTGAGGGTTAGTACTCTATCAACTTGTTGCACCGATCTAGTAGATAGATCTTGGCTTGATCATAGATTAGATCTTGATTGTGTGTTCATGCGGTAGAATTTTTTTGTTCTCCATGCTACGAATCCCTACAGTGGTATCAGAGCCGTGTCTATATGTAGATCTGTTGCACGAGTAGAACACAACAGTCATTGTGGGCGGTGATGCTTTTATTATCAATTGCTCCTTGTGTACTTTGCATCTTGCGGTATGGTGGGATGAAGCGGCCGGGGCTAACCTTACATGACATCGTTCATGAGACTTTCTCCACGCTCGACATGCAACTTGTATTGCATAAGTGCTTTACGGGTGTCTGTCTCTCCCATAATAGTAAATATTCAATTTACAACGGGCACTTGATTGTTCAAGCATGAACGTTGTGGTTCTTGTTCGTAAGTTAGAACGATACTTATTGAAAGCCCCAAACCACGTAAAACATGCAAAGAAAATTAGAGGCGTCTAACTTTGTTTTGCAGGGGTGTGCTGTGATGTGATATGGCCATGATTGTGATTATATATGATGTATGCAATGTTCCTTATTGTAATTCGGCAACCGGTAGGAGCCATATGGTTGTCTTTTAATTCCGTTAAGACCTGCATGTCTATTATTCAAAGTAGTTGTAATAGTTGATGTTGGTAGACGACAACCATGAAGCGGCGCCATTGACCTTGACGCCATGCCGGTGATGATGGAGATCATGTTCGTGCTTGAATATGGAGATTGGAAACACAAGAAGAAAGGCCATATAATATCACATATTATGAATTGCATGTGATGTTAATCCTTTTATGCATCTTGTATTGCTTAGATCACGACGGTAGCATTATAAGATGATCCCTCTCACAAAATATCAAGTTATAAAGTGTTCATGCTTAGTAAGCACCGTTGCTAAAGCTCGTTGTTTCGAAGCACCACGTGATGATCGGGTGTGTTAGATTCTGCGAGTGTATACAACGGGAGCAAGCCAGATTTGCTCATGCGGAAGCTAAGGTTTGATCTTGATGATCCTAGCATGTACAGACAAGGTCTCGGAACACGGAATACCGAAAGGTAAAGCATGAGTCATATAGTAGATATGATGAACATGTTGATTGTTCGCCTTTAAAGCTACATCATCTCTCGTGATGATCGGTTTTGATGTGGTGGATTTGGTTCATGTAATCACTAAAACAATGTGAGGGATATTGTTTTGATTGGGAGTTCAGCAGCAATATGATTAAAAGTTGAACACTATTTATCATAAATTAAATCAAAGTGAATTTGCATAGTTGTTGTAGTCATTGGCATCCGTTTACCACCTTGCGCTTAGTTATAATTGAGATAATAAAACTATAGAATTCTGGTGAGTTACTTTACGAACTGGTATCATATTGTTTTGAAGTGTTAATCTAAAGTTTAAAAGTCCCATTGCAAACTTTCAGTAAGTTTCAATTACTCCGTTAAGTTTAATAGTTAGTATTAAATCAAGAGTAACAATTCTAGTGTTAATATATAAGTATCATGTTTATCTCCATGATTCTTGATATTCAAAAGATCATTTTAATATCAAAGTAATCAAGGAGTTGAAAGAGTTGTTTCAGAAACCATCATGTGTGGAAGATATTGCAATATCTGAAATGATGTTTTGGTTACAACATGACAGAGTATAATATGGCAAAGTTTATGTTCTCATATTTGATGAGAATTTACAAAAGGTTGGAGACACTAGTTGTCCTAATCCTCCAAAAGGTTTTGGAGAGCAACATTATACTCGCAATTCACCGCAATAAGCTAAAGTAGCTTGATCATGAATAATTCTATGATAAGGGTGAATATTTGATGTAGGTAAAATATTTACTACACCAAGAGATTACTAAAGAATGGAATTTGAAAGAACACCAAACATTTGATGATGGTGATCTACTTCAAAGTGCAAGTCCAAAGACATTTGTATTTAATTATACACTCTTTGGACTTTGTGTCATGTGTATGGCTCCACTATTGATGTTGATAGATTCTTTCGAACAGAAAAGGAAATACTAAAAGAGAATCTCAGAAATATATGGCAGAAAAGAAAAGACTAGAATTGTTCAGCTTAGGTATATAGAGGGTATACATGTTATGGCTATATTCTTTGCTTATTAAACAATATGGTTCTTAAGTATTTGATACTGAATTTGTTGGTGTGAATCGTCATACGAAACAATACAATTCATGAACGACCTAAGTAACTAGCAAGAGAATATGTGATGATGTTCATCGAGAACAAATAAAGTGTTGATATGTTTCTCGTTAACATCAAATCTTGCCTTTAAGATTTGTTTTATCAGATATTATGAGAACAAAAGGGTTGTTCAAATAATTGCCGTAATCCATAAAATATGAATGATTTACAAGTCTTGTTGGATAAGTCACATACATAAAACAAGTGCTAAAAATGTCGAAAGACAATTGATTGAAAGATCACTTAGGAAGTGGCATCGCTGTTTAAATTATATTGGAAAGAAAACATGAAGAAACTCCATGTGGATGGAATTTTGGAATCTTTTGATTTTTGATCAAATGACGCTTGTGAAACTTTCCTAGAGATAATTAAAACTCCGTTCATAGGCCAAAGGGAACGGATGACTAGCTTATTGAAACTTGTACATAATGTTGTATGAAGCCCATTATGTATAGTCAAAAGCGATGAATTTCAACTTCATATGCTTTCTCCTAAAATTTGAGTGAATATATGAATATTTGCTTAATGAGGATGAAGCGTGAAGCATTTGAAAATGTTCGAAGACTTTCAAGATGAAGTGCAAAATCAATGTAACAAGAAAATAAAGAATTTATGATAGGATCATAAAGGAAGATTTTTGTTGCAAGTTTAGCATAACACCTAAGATTTGAGGAATCGTTCCATAGTTTTATGTTTCCCGAAAAACACCATAGTAGTATGGAGTGATCGAGATATGTAATAAAACCTTGTTTGACATGGTAAGATCAAAGGTGTCATTTATAAATCTGCAATTATATTTTAAAGATTAAAAACTTTAGAGACTACCGTTTTTCCACTAAAAAGAGCTCCATCATAATCCGTTGGGTGACACCATATAAAGTTATGGTTTGGGATAAAACCCAAGTTGTTCTTTCTTAAACATTGGTATGCTATGCATAATAAAGATGTTTGCAACCAAAATCAGATGAACATATCTTTGTATGTTATTTTGAATAATCGTTGAGTATTCCTCCATAACACCAAAGACAAAAATGTTTGTTGCTTAGAACGTCAAGTTTCTTTGAGAAAGGAATTTTCCGTGAAAAGTTAAGTGAGAGGACAATAGAACTTTGATAAGGTTAAGAGAACCTTAGCTATATGTGCAAAGTTGCGCAGCGCCGAAAAGTGTTCCAGAGGCAGCAACAATGCTCATGTCTCACGTGCCTCAAAGGTTGTGGTCACGAAGGTCTAAGTAGATTGGCAAGTGAACGACTACATCACCCACGAGAATCTGCTCTCGTTAACTGCTTTGGATCTTCGAGGGTTAGTACTCTATCAACTTGTTGCACCGATCTAGTAGATAGATCTTGGCTTGATCATAGATTAGATCTTGATTGTGTGTTCATGCGGTAGAATTTTTTTGTTTTCCATGCTACGAATCCCTAAAGTGGAAACCCTCCCTAACTCAGAAACCCTCCCTAACTCGGAAACCATGTTGGGATTTGACTTTTTCAAACTACATTTTTGACTTTCAAATTAGAGTTTGATTTCTCTCTTCCAAGTGTCCAGCGAAGTGACCTAGGACATGATGCAACCATTACGCTTTGTCATGACACATACATGCACCCTTCCCCTTCCAGACCGGTGAACCTTCTAGACCCTTCTAGAACATTCCGGTGAAAACACCGAAATCATTCCCGAACTCCGAAATTGGACTTTCCTGATATGAATCTTATTCTCCGGACCATTCCGGATCTCCTCGTGATATCCCGGATCCCATTCGAGACTCCGAACAACATTCGGTCTCTTTACTCACATTCTATATCTACTAAACAACATCGAATCCTTAAGCGTGTCTTCCTACGGTTCGTGAATTATGCAGACATGATCGAGACTCTTCTCCGATCAATAACCAATAGAGGAATATGGAAATTCATATGGCTCCCACATATTTCTACGATTACTTCGTGATCGAATGAACCATTTACATACAATACCAATTTCCCTTTGTCTCACGATACTTTACTTATCCGAGGTTTGATCGTCGGTATCTATACATACCTAGTTCAACCTCGTTACCGATAAGTACTCTTTTCTCATTCCTGTGATATGTGATCCCTTGTGATCCAGTCACATGATTGCAAGCTAATTGGATGACATTCCACCGAGAGGGCCAAGAGTATATCTATCTGTCATATGGATGGACAAATCCCAATCTTGATCCATGTGCCTCAACACATACTTTCTGAACACTCAATGCCACCTTTATAGCCACCCAGTTACGGTGTGGTGTTTGATGTCATCAAAGCATCCTTCCGGTGATGGTGATTATCATGATCTCATGGTCAAAGGAATTAGGTTACTATATATCAGAAAGCTTATAGCAAGTGAACTATATTAAATGACTTGATCTTTATGCTACGCTTAACTATAGGAGTATGTCCATCACATCATTCTCCTAATGATATGACCCTATTGTTAATAACAACTCTATGTTCATGATCAGGAAACCATGATCATATATTATCCAACAAGCTAGTTTAACAAGAGGCTTTACTAGAGACTCTTTTATGTTTACAAATCACACAAGTATTAATGTTTCCGGTTAATACAACAAGTATTAATTTATTTGAAAACCTAAAAAATATTGGCACTAAGTCACCAAAGAAGTTTTAGGTGTGCTACTACAGAATTGTGTTATTTGTATTTAGTTAAAAGGATTTAAACGACCATTTATCATAGACTATGAGGATACTTAGTCTTGTTGAACTACTATCATACTTGTGTTATTTGTATCGGTTTCCAAAGGCTAGAGCTTGCGACAGTTAACATCAAGAATGCGTTTTTACGTAGTGTTCTAGAAGAAAATATTTACATGAAACAACCACCTAATTTTGCTGCTTAGAACACTCCTCGTTATGTTTGCAAATTAGCTTTTTATGGTCTGAAACAAGCCCCTTGAGCATGCTAGTATCACCTCAGCTCAAAATTACAGAAACTTGGCTTTATACACTCCAAAGCAGATACATCCCTTTTCTACGCAACAAGTCAGGTATCGCTATATTCATAATGATTTGTGTTGATAAGATCACTGTGACTGACTCTTCCAATCAAGCCATATCTTCTTTGCTTAATGACTTGAGCAATTAGTTTGCTCTCAAAGATCTTGGTAACATCCATTATTTTCTAGGTATTGAAGTCAAGAAACAATCAAATGGGTTATTATTGACTCAAGAAAAATATGCCCTAGACTTGCTTGCTCGTATTAGTATGACTACATGTACATCTGCTTCGACACCTCTGTCCATAAATGATAAATTATTGTTGACTGAAAGTTCTCCTCTTGGTTCTGAGAATAGTACCCACTATCACAGTATTATTGCCGCACTTCCATATTTGACTTTGACACATCATGATCTCTTCTTTTCTGTGAACAAATTTTGCCAGTATCTTCATGCACCGATTACTGCTCATTGGACAGCGGCAAAAATGATATTATGATTCATCAAAGATACAATTAATGTTAGCCTCACTTTCAGAAGTCTTCATCTATTCTGCTTAGTGCGTTTTCATATGCATACTTGGTCGGCTGTCTTGATAACAGGCGTTCTACATAAGGATTTGCTAACTTTTTTGCCCGAATCTGATCTCATGGAGTGCCACAAAACAGGCCAGAGTCTCTTGTTCGAGCATTGAAGCTGAATACAAGGCTCTTGCAAATGCAACATCTGAATTGATATGGGTTGAAGTCTTATTATTGCGTGACCTAGGTGTGAATGTGAGACAAAAGCCTTGTCTTTGATGTGATAATCTTTGAGCAATATATCTTTCTGCAAATCTAGTTTTTCATGATAGGACAAAACATATTGAGATTGATTAATATTTTTTACGATTGATTACAATTTTGTTCGGGAGGGTTGAAGCAAGCTTCTTAACATCAAGTTTATTTCAAGCAATGATCAAATATATAGTTGATGGTTTTACTAAAACCCTATCTACACAAAAGTTGAATGAGTTCAGACCTAATTTTAACCTTGACGTTCCACATCCAGATTAGATGAGGGGGGCTGTTAGATGTATTATGTATATATGATAATGTACATATTGTATTCGGTATGGAGTAATATTCTATCCGAATACATACCCATGTACAAGCAGCTACAGTAAAGGTCTTTTCCCATCTATATTAACACGCAACCGAGACCCGAAAAAGGATATCGTTCACCTTCCGTTTGACAAAATGCACTTGAATATGAGTTTTGGCCGTTGGTGCTTGTCAAAAAGCTTTGGACGGACACGGACCGCTGCTGGATAGCATTTGTGGCTGGTTCTCGGTGCACATCAGCACATGTATAATGATATAGTGTACTGTATATATGTGGCTAGGCTGCACCGATAATTCACATATGGTCCATGCATGCTCATGCATGGGCGTCGACGGATCGATGTCGCGCGCTAGCTAGCTAGCCTCGACCAACACCATTTATATGAAAGCCGATCACGACCCGCCGTGCGCCTAGCTAGCTTCTCCCCAAAGGACGGCATATATACGTACCCCGTTTACTCCCTCCGTTTTTAAAATATAAGTGTAGCTTGACTTCTTTTAATACTAAAAAAGTTTAGATTCATTTTTTTCATAAATCTAAAACATCTTATAATTTAAAACGAAGGGAGTACATGGCATCATGTGACGTGAACGGGTCAAACGGCGACCGCGCACAGGCATGGCATGTGCCTCACGTGTACATGTGTGTCTACGTACACGTGCAAATATCTGTGCCGTCTTTGTCACTCCCGGACCAAACTAGAGGTGGCCATGCATCTCGATCGATTGGTCAGGAGAGAATGTGTCCTCTCCACAGCGCGAGAAATTAAAATCAGAAGACATTCATCCCGAACACTTTCGCCGCTTGTTTGTTTTGTTAGGTACCAAATCGATCGCTCAGCTATCACACATTCGTATGTACTCCTTCCGTTTTAAAATATAATATATTTTAGATTTATGAAGAAAGTGTATCTAGACTTCTTTTAGTGTGTAGGTTCAATGAGGTTTAAAGTGAACTTACACACTAAAATAAGTCTAGATACATTTTCTTTCACAAACCTAAAACATCTTATATTTTAAAACAGAGGAAGTACGTGTGGTATATCACAGATTCACAGGCCACGTTGGTGAACTTATCGTGTCAACTATAGAGACATGATGTAGAGCATTCATGCATGATGAATAGCATGATGCACGTGCGTATACCCCTCACTCTCTCTCTCTCACACACACACACTCTTATTAGCTCCTTCACCACTCATCCATAGAAGCACACACACAAGCCCACACAGCTCACTTTTCGCGTCAAACTAAACAAGAGACACGGCAGTCCAAGTGAGCTAGTAGAGGCGATAGATGGAGAAGAGGCCGGCCAGGCGCGGAGAAGATGACGAGAGCAAGGTTCCGCTGCTGGAGCCTGCTTGGCCGGCGGCGGACAGTACTGATCGTACTACTCGGGGGAGCTGCGACGGACGACTATTGCAAGATGAAAAGGAGGAAGGGCTTTTGGGGCGGCGGGTGGTGGAGGAGAACCGGAAGCTGTGGGCGGTGGCGGGGCCGTCCATCTGCACGCGCTTCTCCACCTTCGGCCTCACCATCATCAGCCAGGCCTTCATCGGCCACATCGGCCCCACCGAGCTTGCAGCCTACGCGCTCGTCTCCACCGTCCTCATGCGCTTCAGCATCGGCGTCCTGGTATTATACATTACTCGCATCCATCTCTATATATACTCACCATGGACATGGAGAGCTACATATGTTCTTCTTTTTCTTGTAGAGCTGCTAATCCCTGGTTTCATGGCAAAGCCGGCCACCAAATAAACCACCAGTTCTTCATCTCGATCGTCATTATACTTTTGTCATGTCGTTGGTGCTATCCATCGTTTTCCATTAATTGCCCGTTCTTCGTGTTATTCTGGTGCTCTTTGTTAGCTGTGGTTAGCTGTAGGAGTGGTACGCATGCGCGACGCAGCAGTTGACTAGCTAGCCGTGGATAACCTTCTTCGATCGTCGATCCATGCTGGCCTCGTATCGTCGGCACGTACGTGTGGTGGTATTTGTTGCAATTTTGTAAGACACAAGTTCGGCCAGTAGTCGTTCGAATAGAATTTTTGTTGTTTCGGTTGCATACCCATAAAAACAATAATACTCACTCCGTCTTGAAATAAATAGATCTCACATAGATTGGCATGTACTTATTATTTCCTTTATTTTGAAACGAAGGGAATACTAGTTGCGTAAGTTGCATGTTGTAAAGGAGATAATTTCTTTTTTCCTATTCGCTTCGTCTGAAAATAGATCTAGCAGAGTGCGTAGTATGGCAGCCATAGTGGAGACAGTCTGCCTGGCAGGATGTCCCACGGTAGGACATGTGTCAATGTGTATAGTTGGGGGTAGCAGATCTCCCACGGTAGGACTTTTCAACGTGTAGTTCGGGGTAGCAGTTAAAACACTGGCTTGAGCCAACAGTATCAAATCACATTTCAGGTGAACAAGGTAGAGACAACAATAGTCATCGGTTTTGGGTATATAATCACAGGCACAAGGGTAGCAAATTGGTAATGTTTCTCTATTAATTGTCCGGCCCATCCCCTAGTTTTTGTTTGCTGGACAGACTCGGACACAATGTTTAATACACTCTATTTTTCTCCCAGGAGCAATAGCAACACACAGTTTCACTGCGGTTCCTTATGTTGTCATGACGTTGGACCTAACCTTTTTACCGTTCGACCAGAACAGCAAAAAATATTTTACTACTTCCTGATCTATATTACTTGTCACTGAAATTAATATATCTATGCATGTTTTAGTGCTAGATACTACAAGGAGCTGATGACCCGCACGGTAGTGTCAGCTCGGTGCTCACAGGCCTGATGATATCCAGTTTTTCCCGCCGAGATAGGTAGAAATAAAGCACATGCACATGCATGGTCGATTGTGTTTGTGCGCACTGTGAATGCAGCTGGGCTCTCCTAAATTTCCGTCGGCACATTCATGCGGCATGCGCTGAGCCTGACATGCAATGTACTCCGCGACATGCGAGCAAATGAGCAATGAGTAGTAAGTGGAACTAACTGACATGCGGTAGAGGTTTCAGTTTTTGCATTTAGAGCGCGCGTGTCCATTATTAGCGTTCAATTATGACCTGCAGGGAATATAGCAAGATGCTGTCGTATAGCTTGTTGCCCGCTCATGCAGACCAAGCTGCGTAGCGAGCAGGACGTACGTGTCATTGTTAAGACCATGCATCGCTGACACCTTTACTTGTGGTTCCATGAGAAATTAGCTTCTACTCTAGCTCTATGGCATATCTGTCGTTTTTAAGATAAGTTATAGAGAAAGTAACTTAACTAGTTATAGAGTGTGCATCTTCATGTATTTAACATGTATCTTCATGCACTGCCACTATATACTTAGATAGAAGAGAAGTGATTATTGTGGTAACTTAGTTAGGTTAGACTACTTATAGTGAAAGTATCTTAGCTAGTAACATGCATCCTCATGCATTGCCACATAGACACTTAGATGACATGCATTTCATTAAATAGGAGAGAAGTGTTTATGCTAACTAGCTATGTGAAGACTGTACCATCATATATTTTAAGATCAATTATGTTTATAGTCTAATAAATAAGACTTTGCATGATACCACTCATAAGTTATTATAAACTATGGAAATAGTAACATATGCATGTAAAACATACGTATGTTACTAGTTCAAGTTACCAGCCACTATGACTAATCTACTGTAACATCACACATTGAAGGCAATTTTTTTATAGACTAATAAATAAGACTCTACATGATACCACACATATGTTACTACCAATATAAAGATAGTAACATAAACTAATAACATATGCATGTTAATAGTCCAAGTTACTATCCACTATGACCAGGCTAACCACAATCTGCAAGACAACTAACACCCACGGTACAATTTTTTTAGATCAAAAGGGACTCTGTCCCTGTTCCATTGACGAGAATGAAACCAACCAGTTCCAACTATCAACAAAAGCAGGACAACAGAAAAAGAGCCTAGCGCTCAGAAACCTGGCTAGAAAGTCTAAGAGCAGCTTAAAGTGCAATTAACTGCTACAACTTTAGGGATCAAAAGTGACTTAACAAATTTGGAAAGACCAGACAGACTAGGCTAGTACACCACACGGATGTTGTCCTTCTCATCAGGATGAGTTTAGAGGTATTCCAGCGATGCACGCCCTCCATAGCTCGACGATGCAGTAGTTTTCCAAGTGGAAGATCCACTCGAAGCCATTGCAGATCAACTCATCGGGAGCGCTAGAGGATTTTTCAGTATGTTGATCATCTTTTCCATGAAGAGGGCGATTTTTCCTCCCTTCAGGTCCTTGAACGGCCTCTGCCACAGCTTGAGGAAGGAGAAACCCAGGCGCTAAACCTGCTTCATATTAATCCAAGATGTCTTATTAAAGACAATGCTATTCCTATTGTTCCAAATGCTCCAAATAATAGCAGAAGAAATGACATTTAAATGTAGATGTTTCTTGTTTGCAAGCCACTTTGAAGCAAGAGATACAAAATCTACAATAAAAACACCAAAGATATCCTGAACATCTTTCCATAATAAACTGGAGACTACACATTCAAAAAATAAATGATGAACTGATTCTATCTTCCTACAGAGATTACATTCCAGTGGTTTTAGGATCCCTCTGGCTCTAAGATTATCCCTAGTCAAAATTTTATTTTGGGAAAGCAACCAAAGGAAAATTTGTACTCTAGGGGGAATAAGTAATTTCCACACAGCAGGAAGATAAACCTGAGTGATGCCTCTAAAATGTACCAAGGAATATATAGAGCTAGAGGAGTAACTACCTTTAGTTTCATATTGCCAAATTAATTGGTCATCTTCATTAGAAAACTCTATAGATTGAACAATCCCTAAGAGCTCATGCCATTGCATCATCAAATTTTCATTAAAGGTTCTTCTAAAATCACATCTAAGTTGTGTTCTATCCCACAACTCAGCTATTGTTTTAGTCTGTTGATTAGAAATAAAATATATTTCCCAGAATTGAGTAGCTAAAGTAGAATTGCCAAACCAAATTTCTTCCCAAAATCTAATTGATTTGCCATTTCCTACATGCCACTTATATCCTATCTCAACTGCCCTAGGGGCCCACATGATCCCTTTCCAAAAGGTTGAGGGATGAACATCATGACAACAAAGAATGCTTGGAGATTTAGTTTTATATTTAACATCTATCATGTTTTTCATAAAGTCCTCTCTCCCTGGATGTATATTTTCACCCAGGAACCAAGGAGGCATAAATTCAGATCATGGAGGTTTGGAATACCTAAACCCCCAAAATCTTTCTTCATGCAAACTGAAGGCCAATTATCTAAGTGCAACTTATGATTACCTTCTTCATCATTCCAGAAGAAGTTAGCTAGATGGGAATCTAAAAGCTTTAGAGCCCACTTGGGAAATTTAAAAAAGGATAAAAGGTATATAGGGATACTAGATAAACAAGCCTGAATTAAAACTCTTTTTGCAGCATAAGAAAAGAGTTTACCCCTCCAACCTATAATACTACGTAACAAGTTTTCTATGCAGATCCTCTCTCTTAAGTTTCTCAAAATGTAAAGGGATTCCCAAATATTTGACAAGAAAACTGCCCATGATACATTAAAAAATGTCTAAAAAGGGCTTAGTGTCTGTCTCTGTCAAATGGTAGCCAATGTGGTGGTGGTAGTGGGTGGTGGGTGGTGGGGGTTTACAAATTTGCGACGTGTATTTTGAAACGAAGGAAGTAGATAAAATAAGACTACAAAAAACCCAACCATTTTCACTAAAAAGTATTGGTGTTTTCAGCCGGTTACTTTCAATTATTAAATAAAATAAGGCAATATATTCAAAAACGAAAGGCCCAGCACGCGTCCTCCTGCTGCACTAGATTTGCGTGTACCAGTACTCTACGGAAATCTCAGGAAAACTAGCTCAGCAAAACAACAGTTTTAAAAAACTACAGCTTCTTATGAAACGTGACCAACAAAATCTTCCCTACCCAGCCCCAGCTTCAGGCTCTGGACCCAAACAATCAAAGATCTGTCACAATTACTCGCTGGTCACAAAGAATCATAGGGCCGGGGCCTAAGAACATCTCAGTCAGCACCCCGAACTCCCCAAAACGGTCCCAGACCTTCTTTAGGGCATCTTTATAGGGTTGATCCAAACTGCCGATATAAATGGTCTGATTCTGTCCGCTTTGGGTTGAGCCACGATTACTTTTAAGTTATGATTCGACATATCCGTCTAGCCACACGCAGCGGTGTGACCCATCTATTCCTCCTAGCGGTTGTTGGTGCTATCGCTGATCAATTTGGCCAATCAACTTAAACAGACAAACAAATAATACACAAAATTGACTAGCAAATAATATGACAGACGTGTCTCATTGTCCTTTGGGCATCGCCGACAAGTGACCAGTGGATCTGGAATGTGCAAAATGAGCAATATCATACACAATGTCCAAAAAATGGCAACTTCTGTACCAAATGTGGCATTCACCATCGCCATTGTCCTTCAAGCATCGCGAGCCCAGATGGTATGCTTCCTCCTCACGACCCAAGGCCCGCGATCGGGGTCGGCGATGGTATCCAGGTCGGTGAGCATGATGGCATTCTCCTCGGTCATGATCTTGGCTTCGGTCTTCTTGGCCTTGACCTCTGCCTCCAATACCCTAGACCTGGCATCGGCCTCCTTGGCCTTTGACTTGGCCTCGATCTCCATTAGCCTAGTCTTGGCATTATCCTCTTCCACCTCAATAGACCTCGTATGAATCTCGACAAAGGTCTTGGCGGTGGCCTCTTTCTTTTTATGTTGCCTCTCTTTTATCTCGGCGATGGCCTGTGCCTTCTTCTACATGATCTTCCTCAAGGTCTCCTAGAATGCCAAGGACCCATCCTGGCGGGCGATGTCGGCCTTCGTAGCCTTGTGGCCTCCAGGACGGTTGCCAACGCATTCTCCATTGTCATCGTCTAGGTTGACGACACCGCTCGTTGAAGCATTGCCCTTCTTCTTATTGTCAAGTACTTTCCAGAGGGCATAGCTAAGCTCCAATATTTTGCAGTCCTTGATCAACGTCCAACAATGGGACAACATGAAGGCCTTGTTGTCATTCATCTTCTTGAAGTGCTCAATGGTCTTCATGACCTACACATATGGATGCCAACAATGAGTCAATGCATATGCGACACATAGACAAAGATAGGAAGAGGTTTTACCATATCAAGTAGCAACATGCCACTTATTTTCCTTTTCGTCACCGTCTCGTACAATCCTTGGAACTTGCTACGCTCGACATGGATGGTTCCCCATCGCTTTGAGAGGGAGATATCATTTTGACTGAAAGGGGCCCTGTCGCTCGGAGGAGGGAAGGCAGTTTTTCACTCGTCTTTAGTTAATATACTTCTTCTACAAGTCAACACTGAGAAAGTTTACTTTAAGACCTTTTCCCAACCATTCACATTTTTTCCTGTATGGAAATATCACTTGTCTATTTATCAAGCTATATACATTGAATCTAATAGGGTCGCTTATGAGATTGCTAGGGCTTGTTATTCAGACAGGATTTCTTGTAATTGGATCAACGAACCCTCTAGTATTCTTTTAAATAAACTCTTGAACGATGTAATCATTGTTGGTAATTAATAAAGCCTCACAACGAAGTCATGTTGTTTTCCTAAAAAAAAGCTAGACAGAAAAATTTCCAGACTTACAGGGCATGCACTTACCCCCAATAATCATTGTTCTCGTTTAGAACTACATTATTTCAAAGAATTTTTAAATCTCTCCGCATATCCATTGGATTGAATAGAATTTGGCTGTGTGAGTTGCAGGTTATAACGGGAGGATGAGCCTTCGCTACAAAAAATACTAACCATAGGCATGCGTGTGTCGCAGATGGGCATGGCGAGTACGTTGGAGACGTTGTGCGGGCAGTCCTACGGCGCCAGGCAGTACCACATGCTAGGAATCTACCTGCAACGCTCCTGGATCACCCTCTCCGCCTCCGCCATAGCCATGCTCCCCATTTACCTCTTCACCTCCCCACTCCTCGTCTTCCTCGGCCAGGACCCCGCCATCTGCGCCGTCGCCGGTACCATCGCCCTGTGGTACATCCCCATCATGCTCTCCAGCGTCTGGTCCTACACGCTCCAGATGTACCTCCAGGCGCAGAGCAAGAACGCCATCATCACCTACCTCGCATTCCTCAACCTCGGCATCCACCTCCTTCTCTCCTGGCTCGCGACGTCTAGGTACAACCTTGGCCTTGCTGGGGTCATGGCCTCCAATATTATCGCTGTGTGGATCCCTGTGTTTGGGCAGCTCGTATTTGTATTTTTCGGTGGATGCCCCAACACGGGTAGAAAAGGGTCCATGCGTCTCGGTTGGTAAGGGCCATTAGTCCTGGTTGCCCAACCGAGACGGGGCAATCGGGACTAAAGCTCTAACCATTAGTCCCGGTTGCCCCACCAACCGGGACAAATGGGGCACACGTGGCGGCATCAGAGCGCGAGGGGGTGTGGAGCATTAGTCCCGGTACGAACCGGGACTAATAACCTGCTGCCGCGGCAGAGATTTGGCCCATTTCTCTGTCGCGGCAGAGAATTCATTTTGGCACATTTTGTTGCCGCGGCAGCATTTTTGCCACTTTTTGTGCCGCGACAGAGAATTCATTTAGGTTGTTTTATTGTTTATTTAGTGTTTTGTACTTATCAATGAAGGAACCTTATATTACACAAGATCATCATGACAACATTTTACATTCAATACACGGATCGAGTTCATGCACTACATACAAAAGTTGCTATTCGATGCTACCGGCCAATTTCTTGAAAGTTGCTATTCTTACAATTCCTATTGTCTATACACAGCCGAGTAGTATTCCCCTTGTGTGTTTAGGACTTCTGCATCCAAGAATCTCGCCAATTCCTCCTGTATTGCTCGTATGCGATCCTTTGGCAGAAGACCGTCCCGTAGACGTTCGATCTGATTTAAAAAAGGAGTCAGCCTATATGAATATGAAACTAAACACAATTTGATTGTAATTAAAAACTATAGAAATTGTTTACGTACGTGGAGTTGCTCTAAATTTCTGCCCTTCTCATCGCACGTCTGCCGGATGAACTCATACATAGTATCCACATAGATTGTTACACGGTCCTGCGTCAGCACTTTACGACAACAGAGTTCAATCAAAATAATAATCAAGCATGATAATAACTGTATCAAAACTAGAATCAAAGAGATGCGGATATAGCTAGTGGTGCTTACATCTAGTGGTTGAAATGTAAGCTCCTCTTTCCAAACATCCCTAGCCTTCTTGGTGAACCGCTTTCCAAGCGCTGCCGGCGAGAAAAGCGAATAAAATAAGTTATTAAGTACTTGATATCATAAAATTCATTAACGCCGATATAGTGTCGTAATGATTAGAATTACCGCTGGATAAGTATCTGCATGTCCTTCCACGTCTCAAGGGTTTATGTTTTGAGTCCATGACTAGTACACGCCTTTGTCAAGTTGAATGATTAAGAATATAGTGGTACTGCGAATGCAGAACTAATCAATTATATACTTAACATCGAGTAAGCGAAATAGAAAATGTATACAAGACAATAACACTCATGGAAGTTGTAAGGAAATAGTATTTCCTTTTGGTTTCTTGAAACCTTAACGCTGCGGTACTATATTATCCTCCGTATCCGGGGCTTATTTTGAGATTAGCTTCATGAACCCAATATGGGTCAATGAAGCCAATGTCATAGATTTGTCCTCACTGCATTCGAGAATCTTCATTCTGCATATTAAAGTATGATTATATACATGCAATAAACAAAATATTATAGATGGAGACTAAATTAATTACAGAATTAGTACTTACAGACAATAGGCACTCATGATCGATTTGTCCAAGGCGTCTTGATTGAATAATTGAAATAGTTCATCAAATTCAATGGATATCATGTCATCCTTATCTTTCCCATGATGCTTTTTTGTAACCCTCTGCACTATCCAGTTAGCTCCGGCCCTTGTGGCATGCATGTACCAGTTATGCAATCTTCGCATTTTTGTTGGAAGATTGTTTACCTCCTCAGGTTTGACGAGAGGTTTTCCGTACTGGTATTGGTATGCTACTTCAATCACGGGGAAGAACTCTAACTGAGATAAGTACTGGGCAATACTCATACCTTGAGCAGCGGCAGCTTCAGACAGTGCAACTACCTCTGGATCATACTGCTCTTCGGCCCCATATTTGCTCGACCCCACATTGGTTTAAGAAATCACCTTGAGAGGGGCGCAAGTATGTTTTGCTTGTTCTCCGAGCTGGGCAACAGATTTCCCGCTTGCATCAAGATCTTGCTCTTGAGGCTTTTGTGCTGCATGTGACTTGAGAATAGAACGCTCATAGTCTGATGACAGCTTTGGCTCGGGTTGATGAAGAGTCTTTAGCATTTTCAACACTTTGGCTTTTTCTTCTTTGGTGCTGGGGAACTCTGGCTCTTTCGGCCGCCTTAGCGGCATCGTCTTCCAGGAGATCCCTCTCCCACCCGCCGTGAATCCGAGGGTGGAATGGCCCCTGGTATATGCCATGGATGGGCTGAGGATCCCCGGAGTGGCAGGTGACGATGACGATGATGATGACGACGACGATGAAGACCCTGAAGCTGCGTACTATAGGACTAGGCATGATTATGAATAAAGGGGGCGGCTTTAGGCCTGAGTGTTAGCTAGTCCCGATTTGTCCCGGTTTTTAATATTAATAAATGTCTTAAGTGTTACCTAATAAATAGAGGGAAATGCCTATATAAAGAGAGGGTTCATATTTAGTCTCGGTTGGAGAAACCAACCGCGACTGAAGGGATTGCGGCAGAGTGGGCCAGACAACACTAATAATAGGGGTGAGTGTCGACATTATGTCGTGCGGCTTGTACCTTGTCCCGGATGGTGTCACCAACCGGGACTAAAGATGAACCTTTAGTCCCGGTTGGAGACACGAACCGGGACTAAAGATGAGTCAGCACTAATAATAGGGGTGAGTGTCGACATTATGTCGTGAGTGTCGACATTATGCCGAGCTGCTTGTACTATAAATATGCATCCTTGTGAGTCCAGTCCTCCAGCGATTTGAGGCATCTCCAAGATGGTTTTAGAGAGCAGGACACCACTACGGCCAGCCTGGGAGATGCCGGCGAGCCCAGTCCTCCGCATCTCCGAGAAACTGGTCATAGAGGCACTCCTAATATGTGAAATTAGTTAGCTCGAGGCGTATTGATCTAGTTAGTGAAGTTACAAGCTGCAAGATGGTTTTCGAGCAGGACACCACTGCGGCCAGTTCGAGGAGATGCCGAGCGGGCCTCCGGCATCTCCAAGAACTGGTCATAGAGGCACTCCCTAATATGTGAAATTAGTTAGCTCTGAGGCGTATTGATCTAGTTAGTGAAGTTACAAGCTGCAAGATGGTTTTCGAGAGCAGGGACACCACTACGACCAGTTTCAGGGAGATGCCGACGGAGCCCAGTCCTCCGGCATCTCCAAGAAACTGGTCATAGAGGCACTCCCGGTCCAGCCACAAAATGGGACTAACACTCAAGACATTTATTAATATTAAAGCGAGACTACAAAACCGGGACTAAAGGCCACAAACCGCGAAAGATATCCTTCGGTCAAGCCACAAACCGCGAAAGACATGAACTAGAGTTACATAATATGAGCATGAACTTCTTGGCATATGTCATTCCTTATGACCGCTTCAGACGTAACCATGGAGCATCTTCTTTACTTAACGGAATGCTTGGGTCAGTTTTCACTGTGAAGGGCGGAATTTCATCAAACTTATTATAATCTTCCGACATGTCATCTTGTCCTCGATTCCCACGATGTTTCTTTTCCTGAAAGAACTATGTGACGCTTTGGCTCATCATATGATGTATTCGTTTGCATATTTTTCTTTTTTCGATCCGAGGACATGTACTTCACATAGAAAACCCGAGACACATCATTGGCTAGGACGAATGGTTCATCTCTATAACCAAGATTGTTGAGATCCATTGTTGTCATTCCGCATAACTGGTCTATCTTTACCCTTCCCATTCAGGTTGACCCATTTGCGTGAAACAAAGGGACCTTAAAAGAGACTCCATAGTCTAGTTCCCATATCTCCTCTATGTAACCATAATATGTGTCCTTTTGTCCATTCTCGTCTATTGCATCAAAGCGGACACCACTATTTTGGTTGGTGCTCTTTTATCTTGGGCGATCGTGTAGAATGTATTCCCATTTATTTCGCACTTTGGAAATTCAATACAAGAGAAGATGGTGAAGGGTTCAAGACATAGAAAACAAAAATTTTCCTACGATGTGAACTAAATACCAAGATCTATTTATACTAGATACAAACAACGGATGTATATCCGTAGAGAACATACCCTTGAAGACCGACAGTTAACGAGTCCAAACTCGTGGTTGATGTAGACGATCTCTTGCCGATCTCAAGATCGAGAGGAAGTCCTAGCGCCAAGCAAAAGCGCATCCGTGCTCACACACGTTCGAGGCACCGAGCAACCTCCGCCTCCTCGCTCCAGCGATGCAGCGGAAGCACAACTCTTTCTTGCCGAAAAGCCACCGGGAACATGTATCTCGCTAGTCCGAGACCATGGGGGATAAATTCTAGAGGGGGAGAGAGATCCTTCACGAGGAGGTGTGATGTGAGAGGAGGAGAGGGGGGCACCCAAGGGGCCATGCGCCCAGCCATGGGGCTGCCCCCACCTCTTCCACATTCATGTGGGTGGAGCTCCCACTCAAAATGAAAAGCCTCCACTCCCATTAAAAGCCTCCACTCAAAAATCCACTCACATGCATTAAATTTCCACCAAATTTAATGCAAGCTCTCATTTAAATAAAACTCTTTTATTTATTTATTCAGAATTTTGTTAATTACTTTAATTAACAAACATTCACATAAAACCCCTTGCTAGTATTCCATTTCACATGCAGAACCAGTTTGACAATTTCAAACAGCTTTCGGTGTCTAGTGAAATAAATTCGCGCTTTCCTTTCTTTTCGGCATGAAACTTTTGCTCCAAATGGATGTCGGTGTCTCTTAAGTGTGTCACCCTACGGTTCGCGAATAATGCGGACATGATCGAGACCCTCTCGATCAATAATCGAAGCGGATCTGAGACCCATATCGACTCCCACACATTCAATGATGACTTTCTTGTGATCGTCAACCTTTTACGCTAGTATCTTAATCCCTTTGTTTCGCGATATATTACATGTCCGAGATTCGATCATCGGTATCTCCATACCTAGTTTGATCTCGCATCGACATGCACTCTTTCTCGTTCCGTGATATAACATTCTAGTGATCAAATCACTTGCTTGCAAGCTAATCAATGTGATATCACCGAGAGGGCCCAGTATATCTATCCGTCATCGGGATGAACAAATTCCACTCTCGATCCATGGGCCTCAACATAACACTTTAGTAGTTCGAACCCATCTTTATAATCACCCATTACGGTGTGACGCTTGATGTTATCAAGAAACTCTTCCGGTGTTAGTGATTGACATGATCTCATGGTCTAAGGATTAGGATCACTTCGTAAGTTGTTATAGCAATATAAACTCAATGACTTTGATCGTAATGCTATACTTGGATGAATGTTCATCACACCATTACACTAATGTTGTGACCTCGTTATTAACAACATCCAATGTCCATGATCGAAAACCTATGATCATCTTGTTAATCAACGAGCTAGTTTATAAGAGAGGCATAACTAGGAACTTTCTTTTGTTTATTAAACACACATGTATTAACGTTTCCGTATTAATACAATTATAGCATGCAAAATAAACATTTATCATAAATAAGGAATACGATAATAAACACTTTATTATTGCCTCTCGGGCATATTCCTTGATCTCCCACTTGCACTAGAGACAATAATCTAGTTTGAAAACTTTGTGTATTGAACACCTATGGCTTTCGGTGTTCCAAATACGCAATTGCAAGTGGTTAACATAATCTACGGATCTGACGCTCAGGTCCGTGTGTATTTGCATGGCTTTGCGTCTTCACGCAGCACTCATTCGCCAATGAGATGGCATGGTATAAATTTGGTCTTTCGGTGAGACCTTTAGTTCCTTCGGTTAAAACACGCCGATACTATTGTCATACAATATATCTTTAGTGTTAGCCCGTTCTGAACCACACCTTAGTTTGATAACAAACTACTTGACACAAATTCCTCCTTTGTCGCTACTATAGCGGTCATATACTTAGCCTTTGTTGTAGTATTCGTCACAATGTCTTAACTTTGGAACTCTTCCAAATCCATCATGGAATCTCTTTTCCATTACATTGTGCCACCCATAGTTTAAATTGAGATAAACTTAATTTGTATCTTGTGACAAAACTAGTATCAATGTAACGCTTTACAATGAACTATATGTAATTGTTTGTCACCTCTACACAAATATATTCTTAGTTCTTCCAAAAGATCATAAGAATATCCTTACTATAGTCCAATGATCATTTTATGATTCATTCTGGTATATGCTCATAACACTTAGAGCATAGGACATATCTGGATGTGTACATATCATGGTATGATTGATCAAAACATTCTTGTGATTGCACTCATCAAGTGTCAAAGCACTTGAATCTTGTTTCACTTATCAAGTGTCGATACACTTGAATCTTGATTCAATTCCTTTCCATGCAACAAGAACCGTTTCTTGTTGATTCTATATTGAACTCCTTCAATATCTCATATATGTACGTTTGGCACAACCATATTGGCGTTACGCCTATCCACTATAGACATTCACGCTAAATATTCGGTTTTGCCTAAGTCTTTCATCGAAATGAAATTCTTAACCTTTGTCAATAAAAGATACATCATTTCTAATCAACAAGATGTCCTTCACATAATGTATTAGAAATATGTCTCAACTCCCACTTAATTTCTTGCAAATGCAAGCATCTTCATCGTCTCGATGAAAACTCCTTTTCATCATGGTGAAGATTCCAACTCATGATGCTTACTTCAACCATTGAAGTTTGCATGCCCTTTTAGCATCCTTTGAATTTAACAAAACCCTTTGGACCGTGTCATGTACACGTCCTAGGTAACCATTCTATTAGAAGAACTTTGTTTTGTTTATTCATCTACCATATACCAAATTATATGTAGTGGTTGCTACTTTAATCCGTCCAGACTAAATATCACTATGAAAGATCAAATCTTGTCATAGTCAACTCCTTGAACATTGTCATAAAATACTTTACGACATGTCGACTATTTCATAGATGTGAAACATCCATGTCTGTTTCTTTATAGGTCCAAATACGACCGATAGGTTTTTACACCTTTCCGGAGGGTCTTCCAAGTTCAAAACTTGATTTTTCGTATATGGAACTATCACGGATTTTATGGCTTCAAGCCATTTGACGGAGTCAGGGCCCATCATCGCTTCTTTGTATGTATTCGGTTCATCATTGTCAAACAATAATGATTTACTCTCAAATCTTAGTATTTGATTGTTTAACCGACCTACTTGGTTCAATAGGAACTTAGATCTCCGTGACCACAACCTTTGAGGCACATAAGCTATGAGCATTATGGCTGCCTCCGGAACATTTCCGGCGCTGCGCAACTCAGCACATTTAGCTAAGGTTCGTTAACCTTATCAAAGTTCTATTGTCCTCCCACTTAACTTTTGCGAAAAATTCCTTTTTCAAGAAACTTCACATTTCAAGCGACAAACCCTTTTGTCCTCGGTGTTATGGAGGAATAACCAATTGTTATTCGAAATAACCTACAAAGACATGCTCATCCGACTTTGGTTGTAAACATCTTACTTATGTTTAGTATACCAAAATTTAAGAAATGACAACTTGGGTTTTACCCCAAACCATAACTTCCATGGTGTCATTTCAACGGATCTAGATGGAGCTCTTTTCAGTGTAAAAGCGGTAGTCTCTAAAGCTTTAATCTTTTAAAACATAATGGCAGTTTTATAAATAACACCTTTGATCCAACCATGTCAAACAAGGTTTCATTACAAATCTCAAACACTCCATACTCCTATGGTGTTTCGGGAGATGTAAATCTAGGTGTTTTGCTAAACTTGCAACTCAAATAAATCTCTTTATGATAAAATCATAATTCACTTGTAACTCAAATAAATCCCTTTATGATCAAATCATAATTCATTTATTTTTCTTGTTACAATGATTTTTCACTTCATCTTGAAAGTCTTTGAAACATTTTCAAATATTTCATACTTCTTTCTCATTAAGTGAATATTCACTCAAAATTCCGGAGAAAGCATATGAAGTTGAAACCCATAAACACGACTACATAATGGACTACATACATCGATATGTATAAATTCCAATATTTTAGTCGTTCGTTCTTCTTTGGTCTTTGAACGAAGTTTTAATTATCCCGAGGAAAGTCTCACAAGCGTCACTTGATCAAATCAAAGACTCCAAAAATCCATGAAAATGGAGATTCTTCATGTTTTCTTTCCAATATAATTTAAACAGCGATGTCACTTCATAAGTGATCTTTCAATCATTTGTCTTGCAACATTTTAGCATTAGGATTTATGGATGTGATTTCTTCAACTAGATTTGTAAATCATCCATCTTATATGGAATACGGTAATTATTTGAACAACCTTTGTTCTTATAATACCGATTCAAATAACAATTATTAAAACAAATCTTGAAGTCTTTCTTCAACTAGATTTGTAAATCATCCATCTTATATGGAATACGGTAATTATTTGAACAACCTTTGTTCTTATAATACCTGATTCAAATAACAATTATTAAAACAAATCTTGAAGTCAAGCTTTGATGTCAACGAGAAATACAAACAACGGTTTGTTTGTTTTCGATGAACATCATCACATTTTCTCTTGCTAGTTACTTAGGCCATTGTGGTTCATGAATTGCGTCATTCCGTATGAAATTTCATACCAACCAATTCGGTATCCAATACCCAAGAACCACATTGTTTAACAAGCAAAGAATACAACCATAACATGTATATCATATATATACCTAAATTGGATATTTCCAATCTTTTATTTTCTGCCAAATATATTTTATAGATTCTCTTTCAGCATTTCCTTTTCCTTTTAAAAGAATTTATCAACATCAAAAGTGGCGCCATATACATGACACATAGTCCAAAGCGTGTATATTCAAATAATAATACCTTTGGACTTGCACTTTGAAGTAGATCACCATCATCAAATGATCGGTATTCTTTCAAAATCCATTCTTTAGTAATCTTTTAGTGTAGTAAACATTTTACATACATATTCTATTCACCCTTATCATGACAACTTTCATGATCAAGCTACTTTATCTTATAAAGGCGAATCGTGAGTATAACATTACTTTCCAAAACCCTTTTGGATGATTAGGATGTCTAGCATCTCCAACCTTCGCAAATTCTCATCCAATATGAGAACATATATTATACTCTATCATATTGCAACCAAAACATTGTTTCAGATATCGTTATATCTGCCACACATGATGGTTTCTGAAACAATTCTTTCAGCTCCTAGATAAACTTGATGTTTAAATCAAGAATCATGGAGGCAAACATGATACTTAAGATACTAACACTGGAATTGTTACTCTCGATTTAATACCAATTATTAAATTTCACGGAGTAAATAGAATTTTCATGAAAGATTACAATAGGACTTTAAACTTTAGATTGACACTCAACACAATACGATACCGATTCGTAAAGTATATATCCAGAATTCTATAGTTCTATTATCTCAATTACAACTATGCATAAGGTGGTGAACGAATGCCAATGACTACAACAAATTATGCAAATTCACTTTGATTTAATTTATGATAAATTGAGTTCTACTAATCCAAATTAGAAAGGAACTCCCACTCAAAAACGACATCCCTCGTGCCTTTTTGGTGATTACATGAACCAAATCCACTACACCAAGTCCGATCATCACGTGAGTCGGTGTAGCTTCAAAGGCGAGCATCAAATGGGCATCATATCAATTATATGACTCATGCTTAACCTTTCGATTCGTGTTCGAGGCCATGTCATACATGCTAGGCTCGCCAAGTTAGAACCTTAGTATTTTTGCGTGTAACTGCTCTTACACCAAGTATGGTCGAGGATCCAAGTACACCCGATCATCACGTGATGTCTTGGAGCGAAAACATAATCGGTGCATACTAAAGGAAGAACACATTCTTATCTTGATATTTAAATGAGGGATCATCTTATTATGCTTAACAAAGCGCTAAATAAGCAATATAAGATGCAATCAAACATCATATGTTTATTAGTGAAATTATATGGTTCCCGCAGATGATCTCTATCATGTGCATCGTGGTATGATCACTATCATACCTATATGTGTAAATCCACAGTCTATGGATTTTACACGCTATGTGTGTTGTAAGAGTATCATCTCATACTTCTACTTACAACACTACCATATCATAACACTAGCCAAAGAACAATCTAAACTAGACGCCTCTAATTTATCCATTGCAAATTTTACGTGGCTTAGGGCTTTGAGATAGAACCGTTCTTACCTACGAACATCAACCACAACGAGGATAACCAAATTGTTGACAACTCGTTGCAAATTAGATATTGACTATAGTAGGAGAGATAGACACCCTAGCCACTTATGCAAAACTAGTTGCATGTCAAGCGTGGAACAGGTCTCATGTGCGAGGACATGTAAAGTTTGTCCGGGCCGCTTCATCCCACTATGCCACCAATATCCAAAGTACAACTAAGAAGCAATAAAATGATCATCATCGCCCACATACTCATATGTGTACTACCCGTGCAAAGTATCTACGCATAGATCCGGCTCTGATACCACTGAAGGGTTCGCAGCATAGAAAACAAAAAATTTCCTACGATGTGAACTAAATACCAAGATCTATTTATACTAGATACAAACAACGGGCGGATGTATATCCGTAGAGAACATACCCTTGAAGACCGACAAAGCTTAACGAGTCCAAACTCGTGGTTGATGTAGACGATCTCTTGCCGATCTCAAGATCGAGAGGAAGTCCTAGCGCCGCAAAGCAAGCCGCATCCGTGCTCACACACGCTCGAGGCACCGAGCAACCTCCGCCTCCTCGCTCCAGCGATGCAGCGGAAGCACAACTCTTTCTTGCCGAAAAGCCACTGGGAACATGTATCTCGCTAGTCCGAGACCATGGGGATAAATTCTAGAGGAGAGAGATCCTTCACGAGGAGGTGTGATGTGAGGAGGAGAGGGGGGCCTTTTATAGGGGAGAGGGGGGGCACCCAAGGGGCCATGCGCCCAGCCATGGGGCTGCCCCCACCTCTTCCACATTCATGTGGGTGGAGCTCCCACTCAAAATGAAAAGCCTCCACTCCCATTAAAAAGCCTCCACTCATAAATCCACTCACATGCATTAAATTTCCACCAAATTTAATGCAAGCTCTCATTTAAATAAAACTCTTTTATTTATTTATTCAGAATTTTGTTAATTACTTTAATTAACAAACATTCACATAAAACCCCTTGCTAGTATTCCATTTCACATGCAGAACCAGTTTCAGCAATTTCAACCGAAAACCTGTTTCGGTATCTAGTGAAATAAATTCCTGCGCTTTCCTTTTCTTTTCGGCATGAAACTTTTGCTCCAATTGGATGTCGGTGTCTCTTAAGTGTGTCACCCTACGGTTCGCGAATAATGCGGACATGATCGAGACCCTCTCGGATCAATAATCGAGCGGGATCCGAGACCCATCGACTCCACACATTCAATGATGACTTTCTTGTGATCGTCAGAACCTTTTACGCTAGTATCTTAATCCCTTTGTTTAGCGATATATTACATGTCCGAGATTCGATCATCGGTATCTCCATACCTAGTTTGATCTCGTTCATCGACATGCACTCTTTCTCGTTCGTGATATAACATTCTAGTGATCAAATCACTTGCTTGCAAGCTAATCAATGTGATATCACCGAGAGGGCCCAGTATATCTATCCGTCATCGGGATGAACAAATTCCACTCTCGATCCATGGGCCTCAACATAACACTTTAGTAGTTCGAACCCATCTTTATAATCACCCTGTTACGGTGTGACGTTTGATGTTATCAAGAAACTCTTCCGGTGTTAGTGATTGACATGATCTCATGGTCTAAGGATTAGGATCACTTAAGTTGTTATAGCAATATAAACTCAATGACTTTGATCGTAATGCTATACTTCGGATGAATGTTCATCACACCATTACACTAATGTTGTGACCTCGTTATTAACAACATCCAATGTCCATGATCAGGAAACCTATGATCATCTTGTTAATCAACGAGCTAGTTTATAAGAGAGGCATAACTAGGAACTTTCTTTTGTTTATTAAACACACATGTATTAACGTTTCCGTATTAATACAATTATAGCATGCAAAATAAACATTTATCATAAATAAGGAATACGATAATAACCACTTTATTATTGCCTCTCGGGCATATTCCCTTCAGATGGTGACGCGGCCAACAAGTATAGCTGATCTCCAACAGTGGTGTCATTCAAGAGATGTGTCCGCATCCAACCACCGAAAGACTTCATGTGTTCATCTGTAATCCATGATTCAGGCTTCCCCGGGTTTTTGGAGCGTACAATATTCTTGTGTTCCTCGATATCCGGAGCTGCCAAGGTGGAATTATGTAGAACTGTGTAGTGTGCTTTAGTGAAAGAATCCCCGTCCCTACATATCATTGCTTTCTTTCCCAGCGTGACTTTTCCACTTAGTCTTCCCTCATGCCGCGAGTCAGAAACACCAATCGGCTTAAGGTCAGGAATAAAGTCAACACAAAACTCAATGACCTCCTCTGTTCCATATCCCTTGGAGATGCTTCCTTCAGTCTAGCGGTTATGAACATATTTTTTTAAGACTCCCATGAACCTCTCAAAGGGGAACATATTGTGCAAAAATACCGGACCGAGAATGGCAATCTCTTCCACTAGATGAACCAGGAGATGCGTCATAATATTGAAGAAGGATGGTGGGAACACCAATTCAAAACTAACAAGACATTGTACCACATCCTTCGTAACCTTGGCGTAATATCCGGATTGATTACCTTCGAGATATTGCATTGAGGAATGCACACAACTTCACAATGGGTACTCGAACATTTTCGGTAGAAGCCCCTCAATGCAATCGGAAGCAATGCGTCATAATCACGTGATACCATGAGACTTCGTTTTGGAACTTTTCTGCCATATTTATTATCCCCTTTATATTAGATGAGAAGCCCGGCACCTTGATCGTAAAGGACTTCAAAAGATTTCCTTCTCTGCTTTGGTAAGAGCATAATGCACGACTTAAGTGACGCCTTTATCCGTCTTGTTATCTCAGATGCATGTTCTTTGGGTCTTTCATAATTTGTTGGTCCTCCGTGCTTGTGTGTATCTTTTGTCTTCCCATACACGCCTAGGAATCCTAGCAGTTCACGCAGAGATTCTTCGTCACGTGCATCACGTCGATTGAAGAGCGGACACGCAGACTTTCCAATATGGTAGCTCCCAAAATATAGATTTCTTCTTCCACATGGGTGCGTGTCTGAGCGACGCTGCGTCGTCGAAACTGATTGACCGCGGGACCCTTTCCAAAGATTACTTCTATGTCCTTGACCATACCAAATACATCATCACCGGCAGGGAGTTCAGGCTTCCGGTGATCGCCTCACCTTTGAAATGCTTGCCTTTCTTTCTTGGTGATGATTGGTCGGAAGAAATCGTCGATTCGCTAGGTACACAACCTTCTTGCATTTATGCAAGTATGTACCTTCGGTCTTATCTAAACAGTGGTGCATGCCTTATATCCTTTGTTTGTCTGTCACGAAGGTTACTAAGAGCAGGCCAATCATTGATTCTGAATAACAACCCTCAGAGATTAAATGGCTCTGTTTGTTCTCATCCCATACGTACACCTGGTTTGCCCCACAACCGTAAGAGTTCTTCAACTAATGGCCTAAGGTACACATCAATGTCGCGTTTGTTGCTTGGGCCTTGGATGAGCACTGGCATCATAATGAACTTACGCTTCATGCACAACCAAGGAGGCAGTTGTAGATACATAGAGTCACGGGCAGTCTTTCGCAGCTCTGCTCCCCAAAAGGATTCATGCCATCCGTACTTAGACCAAACCATAAGTTCCTTGCGTCACTGCAAAGTCCGGAAGTCTCTCGATTTTTCTCCATTGTGACCCATCAACAGGGTGTCTCAACTCCCCGTCTTTCTTACGGTCTTCTTTGTGCCATCGCAACAACCTGGCATGCTCTTTGTTTCTGAACATGCGTTTCAACCTTGGTATTATAGGAGCATACCACATAATCTTAGCAGAACCCTCTTCCGAGGGGCTCTCCTCAACATCACGGGTCATCTCGTTCGATCTTATACATAGCGTTGCATACCGGCATTTATCTAAATTCTCATACTCCTTACAGCGGTAGAGGATGATCATTAATGCATGCATGTATCTTTTGCACATCTAATCCCAAAGGACAGAGAGTCTTATTTGCTTCGTAGGTACTCTCGGGAAGTTCGTTATGTTTTGGAAACTTCGGCTTCATTATTTTTAGAATCTTTTCAAATGAGGAGTCCGTTAGACCACACCCTGCCTTCCCTCGCAACAATTCCGATGTGGTACCGAGCTTTGTGCTGCCATCTTCACAATTTGGGTACAACAATTTCTTGTGATCTTCTAACATGCCCTCTAACTTCAACTTATCATTTTCATTTCACAGTCTCGCTTTGCATCGAAATGACCCTACCAAGTTCATCACCGGCTCATCGATGCCCGTTCTTCACCTTTTTCCTCTCCATTGTCTTCCATTGCGGTATCACAGATTCAGAAACATATGATGATAGTTGTTATCATCATCTTCTTCTTCACCATCTTCCATCATAACCCCTCTTTCCCGTGCTTGGTCCAGCAATTATAGTTGGGCATGAAACCTTTCATAATCGGTGGCCGAATGATTTTCGAGGAAGAGTACTCCTTGTTGTTCCGACATTGAACACATGGACAACGTATAAATCCATTCTATTTGTTTGCCGTAGCCACATCGATAAATTTATCCACGCCTTTGATATACCCGGCTACCCGCCGGTCACCGTACATCCATTCCCGACCGTTCATCTGCGTCATATAAGTGAAATAACCAATTCACACCGACACATGAATTGTATCAATGACCTAGAAAAGATAAGATTGCTAACCTCGATCGAGGGAAATAAAGAGGAGAAAGCTCAAGTGCGTCTCGGACACCTTCTATATTTTTGTTCTATGAGAAATTCAACGGGATTTTTCACTCAAACATTTCAACAAACACCTTCAATGCATGCATGAGAAAAAACTAGCACACACCCTCACACCTTACACCATTCGAAAAAGCAGTGGAGGCGAGGGGGCGTTGCATTTATAGAGGGCAAGGGGTCTTTAGTCCCGGTTGAAGCCAGCAACCGGGACTAAAGGTGCGTGCCACGCCACGTGGCTGTGGCCAAACCTTTAGTCCCGGTTGGTGGCTCCAACCGGGACGCATGCCCCCTTACCAACCGGGACCCATGCCCCCGGCCCCGTGCCCGCTCCAACCGGGACGCGTGCCAGCATTAGTCCCGGTTGGTGGCGCAACCGAGACTAATGCTTCGAGGGGTCGCGAACGGATGGCCCTTTTTTCTCTAGTGCAAGTCGTGGACAGGGTTCTCATCAGCTGCATTCGCCGATCTCGGTGCAGTGTTCAAGCTCTCAATGTCCTCTGGTGTGATGCTTTGGTAAGTAAGAACCAGTAACAACGTTGAATGCTTGAGTTTGAGCACACATATCTAAGAGTTCAGACAAACCTTGTAGTGTTGGTAACAAAGAAGGCAATCGATGCACCTTAGTTGTGTGCATCCTTAGTTTTTGCACCTTAGTTGTGTGCATCCTTAATAATGCACAGGCTGCTAACAAATTGCTCTTTAGTTTCTGGAAATTATTAAGTTTATCAAGATAAAATCTGAATGGACGTAATTATGTCAGTACATACACTAGATCGTAGGGCATATGAGACTTGGTAGGACCAACTGCCCGCTGCCCCCTTTTCCTTGTTGTTAACATACATCTTTTCCCCTTTTTGTATTTTCAGTTTGGAAATGTGGTATAACACCATCTTGGTGCTCCTCACCGGGAATATGAAGAATGCACAGATTGCACTTGATGCTCTTTCGATATGGTAACATACATACCAACAATTCATTGATATGCATGGATACGATGGCGTGACATTATCGTATTGTTGTTCCTCTTGTTCTCACATGCATATACATGAAGTAATTAAGCATTGCGCATGGTTTGCACTTGTCAAATGTGTAGCCTTAACATCAATGGATGGGAGCTGATGATTTCTGTTGGATTTCTGGGTGCAACAGGGTATAACTTTTTTATCTTCATCCTGTTGTTCATCAGTTAGCTGCTCATGTGGTTAAATCATGAGTGTTTCTCAGAAGAAATTTTTTATGAACGTCATTTACAGAGTGCGAGTGGCCAATGAACTTGGTGCTGGAAGTGCAAGGAGGGCCAAGTTCGCCATCGTCAACGTGGTCGTCACTTCCTTCTTCATCGGATCCGTGTTATTTGTGTTCTTCCTTTTCTTCAGGGGAAGCATCGCCTACATGTTTACGGAGAGCCGAGCGGTAGCTGACGCGGTCGCCGACCTTTCGTCTCTCCTGGCATTCTCTATCCTGCTGAACAGTGTTCAACCAGTGTTATCAGGTCAGCTTCAACATGACAACATTTTACTGTTACCCTTAAGTAGTAGATGCACACAACACGAGCCAGATAAGTTTGTTAGATCTGAACATCAGCCTTGCTCCATTACCTGCAGGCGTTGCTGTTGGGGCGGGCTGGCAAGGCGTGGTCGCTTATGTTAACATCACATCGTACTACTTGATTGGCATCCCTCTTGGGGTAGTACTAGGTTATGTTGTTGGAATTCATGTAAAGGTAATGAGATCTATAAATGATTAATCCACCTGGCATTTTCTTATTTGTCAGTTATAGTCCCTGTGACAATTACCTGTGCATCATCTTCTCCATGATTTGTGTTTGTAACTAAATGTTTTTTTCTTCTGCTGATGTAGGGCATTTGGATTGGGATGCTGGTGGGAACAATGGTCCAAACTATTGTACTTGTGCTCATAACACTTAAGACTGACTGGGAAAAACAGGTATATAATTAACCATGATCAATATTGTTGCTCAACTATTGTCCTTAACTTAGCTGCCGTAGTCTCACTCGTCGGATAATGTATATCCATAGTGCAATGCTACAAGGGAATTGATCCAAATTATGTGTTTTTCACGCCATCTTGTTTTTTGCAGGTAAAGGTTGCTCATGAGAGACTGAAGAGATGGTACATGGACGAGGACAGGAGATCGCAAGATTCAACTGAAAAATAATCCGTCCTGAGATCCTTTGGGAATATAATCTCACATCTCTCAGCATCACATGAACATATTGGCACAACTTCATTATAGCTACTCTCTCCGACCCATATTACTTGACTTGGATTTGTCAAAATTTGGATAAACATATATACTAAATGGTATCTAGATTCATTTAAATTTAGACAAATGTGAGTCAACTAATATGGACCGGAGGGAGTATATGATTTGTATGATCTTTTTTGTCTAATTCCTCTCAATGAAAGCCACTGGATATCTGATACTCTTGATGTCAAACTCTGTCTCTGCTTGTTGGCTGGGTTATCAACGGATTTCGTACCGTGCAATTCCTCCCAAATTAGAATGAAATCCTATAGAAACGCCAGTCTGCAATCTTTACCTCTATTGCATTGAGACGCAGGTTTGGAACAAAGCGAGGTAAACTGCAGAAGGAAAAATTGCAGGATTTTGTACAGAGTCGAACTGACGAAGGCGATATGGTAACCTACTAACCTAATTCATGGCCGGCGGCCTATGCTAAGCTGCGCGAGATGGGCAGCGATATCCCCTCCAGCGGCGGCGCCCCCCTCAGCCGCCGCCACGCGCAGCCCCGCGAGCCTGTCAGCGACGCCGTCCAGGGCGGCGAGCGCAGCCGTGACTGGCGAGATGGCGCCGCAGACCGCGGCGCAGGCGGCCTCGTCAACGAAGCAGAGAGCGAAATCGTCGCCGGACCCGGACTCCGTCCAGGAGAGAGTGGATCCATCCAGCCTCTCGAAGGCGTCGCCGGGGAGGATTGGGTACGCGAAGATGATCCGCTGGTGGGGGTGGCCGTCGGGTCCGGAGTACATGACGATGGAGTGGCCCTGCGGGCGGAGTACCTTGACGGCGACAAAGGCGGCGCCGAGGCAGCACCATTGGCCATCGCTGCCGCCGCGGTGGAGAAGCTGGACAGGATAGGAAGCGTCGGTGGCCATCAGATCGGCTGATCGGTCGGGGAGGAGGGAGCGAGCTTCAGTGACTTGTGTTATCAAGTCTTACGGTGACTTGTGCTATAATCAACCATCCATCTCTGATCCAACGTATCAGATCAAGTCTAATTTTGAACTAAATATTTAAAACTACTCTAAAAAAATTAAAAAATTCTAGTGAAGTGTAATTGGCTCGTTTTGAAACCTATGAATGTTTTATGCCATTTGGATAAGTAGTTTATGATTAAATAGCTTTTTACGTTTTCTAGCACTAGTTTAAAATAAGTACCTATTTAATTAGAAACCTTTGATCCAAATGAAATGAAACTTTACCAGAATACAAATCAAAACATGTATGATTGGTTAGAATTTTTTAAATTTTTTTCGAGTAGTTTTAATTATTTAGGCAAAATCAGAATTAATCTGGTACATTAAATTAGAAATGAATGGTTGATGGTAGCACCAAGTCACGGTAAGACTTGGTAATACCAAGTCACTGAAGCTCGCTCCGGGGAGGACAACCCTATGCTCTGCCTCGACTTGACTTTGATTCCTAACCAGCGCCTCTCTCGCCATTTTTCCTCAAAACAGCTCAAATCCAAATTATATGTGATTCATTGTTTTTTACAAATTTTGTGTGTATTCTAAAATTTGCACCCAAAAAGGGATGAAAAATGACCATGTACATTAGGGTACGGATGGCAATGGATACCCTCTACCCGCTTACCCTGCGGGTTTTTAACCATTAGGGTAAGGATATGGTAGTAAAGTTATATCCATAGGCAAGTAATTGGACAAAAATCTCTACCCGTTGGTATTGCGGGTGCGGTATGATAATAGAAAACCCGCACCCGCATACCCACCTACCCGACAACTTAGTAGATGACACGCCGGGCATTAGCATTTTTCTAAAAAGTTGTGAACTTCTGGAGTTGACGAGCGTTGCTATATGGCTAATTGTGATATGCCGTGTGACTGTTTTGCAATTCTTTTAAAATTTTAAAGTTTGAATTATATACTTCCTATGCAACTTATGTTTCTTCATAATATCATGCATTTGGCAATGTATTTTCATTATTTAATATATATTTTCTTGCTTGCTAAAACCGTGAATGAATGAAAATATATGCCGTTATTTTTTTATATGTTGTGTTATTATAATGACTTGTTAAGTTGATTGGACTTATGGGTGGGTATTATCCGCGGTTTTTTTTATCCTCAATGGGTGCGGGTATGGGACAAAATCGGTATCCATGTGCGGGTGCGGGTTACAGGAAATATATAAGATTGCGGGTGCGGGTTTGGTTAAGCTCCACCCGCCCGCGGGTGCCATCCGTAATTAGGGGACCGCACGCTAAGCTCCCGGACCATGCACGCGACACGCTAACGCAACAAACGGTGGGGCCAACAACCTTATCGCTTCGCTGTTGTTTCTCGGCTCCTCCAATTGTTACCCTTCCGTCTTTCCACGACTCCCTCTCTCCTTGTATCTCTCTCTTCCATGGCCCCATCTTGTTGCCCCCTCCTCCCCATCATCAGTGTGCCATCCCGTCCTCTAGCAAGCACGCTGCCTCGGGCACTGGTAGCCTACGTCAAGCAAGTCAAGCAAATCGATGTGTTGTGTTCTTCCGGACATGGCTTGTGCATCCTCTATGCATAGAAGGCTCACCGACCAGTGTCGTACGTGGGTGGACAACAGAGCTACACGGATGAGGCGACACAGCTACAAGGGGCATTGTATTTGTTTCAAGCGGGCACCGATGTTGCTGCGAATCAGCTGCCGCTGGTTGGCTGCTACAAGAGGACATTGGAATTGATACAAGTGGACATCGATGTTGATACAAATGGCCACTGGAGTTGTTGTGAGGCCACCGCCACTATTCGTCGTGTTACAAGCGGTCATCAACCTTGCTATAAGTGGGCTCCAACATGGCTGCAAGCGGCCTATTGGGGATATGCTTAATGGGTATCACCATAGCATATTTTTTATCCAGCTAATCCGGGTGGCCCATAGTTGGTAACAAGACCTATGTCATGTTGGGCGACTCAGTTAGATGGATCCAGAAGGGAGGCCCATGCCGGATGAAGGAAGGCTACGGTACCGACATAGATGAACCCGGAGGCTTTGGAGTGCAAGACACAAAGACTAGTTATTATTAGTGTAGGACTCTGTAACATGTCTAGTACGGACTCTTCCCTGTAACCCTAGGTTATGGCGTCTTTATAAGACAAACCTACGGAAGCCTCTAGGGCACAAGTTCATAGAACACCACAAACCTCGCACAGCGAATCGATTCTTGTAACTCGACATATTACTATTATAGTGATTTATAGAAGGAGTAGGATTCCGCCACCATCATGGGATTTGAACCTGGGTAAGTTGTGTTACCTCGTACTCGTCAACTCGCCGCCTTCTCCCACCTCTCTAAACATGCTCTGCGAGGACCCCTCCATGGCGTACTCATCGGCAATACCATGATAGTTGGTGTCCACCATGGCGCAAGAGGCACTTTGAGCTCTATCCCGGGCGAGGCCCATTCTCTTCGTGGGAATCGGTGACACTGTGGCCGTCGGTCGTGTTCTCTTCTCCAACAACATTCCGATCGTCCCCCTGGATGAGTTCTGGACCCTGGAGAAGACGAACTCCACCCACTGATCCATTATTCCAATCGGGGACATGCCCATCTTCATCGGTGAAACCAGTTCAGGATCAAGCTCCCAGGAAGTCGGACACACGTTAAGACCCGCACAGACCGCCTTCAGGCTTAACACAATCGCTGAAGAAGGATCGGGCTTAGATATATCCTTGGAGTTTGTCGGCTTAGATCTTAATAAAACAAGGCCCACCCAAACCGCCCCTGTGTAGGATATAATGGTGGAAGACCAACGCAGATCCGCTTCTCTCTCCCAAGTGTTAGAGAAGCAGTGGTCGCACTTCGTCGGTACCGTGAGCATCTTCAATCTATCACACTGCGTACAAAGGTCGGGTGAATCCCAATGTGAGTACCTTGCCAAATGGCTAAGGCTGAGAAGCTTCATGGAGGGAATCCGCAATGATGATGTAGTGTACCACTTCGTTGAAGGGCTCGAACACGATACACTTCTCCAGCATTCGCTCAGGAGGCAACAAGATGTCGGGTTACTCACTCTCAGCCAAGTGATCGAGACTATGAACAGTTTCGCCAAGGTTGACGACAAGGCCCGGGCCACCGACGCCACCGCAACCGGAGGATCCAAGTTCATTGGCTACGGCGCCTATGGATCAGGCTCAACCACTAACAATGCGAACAAGCCATCCAACTTGGTCCTAGATGCTATCTACGCCGACATCGGTGATATGGACTACGGAAGCACATTAGCCAACTCGGAGGAACTCGACGCTGCCATAAGGGAGATCGAGGAAGAGTTTGGACGTGAGGAGCGCAATAAGTAAAACCCCACTTCCCTCCATGTGCTGGTTGAAGGGAATATGCCCTAGAGGAAAATAATAAAAGGTTTATTATTGTCATATCCCAGTAAGTTTGTAATAGTTTCATATTGTGCTATAACTGTATCACATGGAAACATTGATACATGTGTGATATGAAACATAAGTCCCAAGTATCCTATATTACTAGTTCGTTGGGCAACATGATGATCAAAGTTTCCTGGTCATGAAGTGATACCGCTGGTTGACAACGAGGTCATATCATTGTTGAATGATATGATGGACATTCCTCAAAGTTTGCGACATGATCAAGTCACGAAGTTCATCGTTGCAATAGTCAGAAACGAAGTATCCTTCTCCTTAGACCATGAGACCATATCAATTCACTGTCTCCCGAAGCTACTACGATTGCACCAAACGTCATTCAGTGAAATGGTGATTATAAAGGTGTACGTTGGGTATCCAGAGGAACATGTTGAGGAGACTGCGTCAAGAGCGGGATTTGTTCACCCAGTGATGGGTAAGATACAGTTAGGCCGACTTGGTGAGATTACATTCATAAATGTGTAGGGGTTCGTAGCATGGAAAACAAAAAATTTCTACCGCATGTACACAAACAAGCCAAGATCTATCTACTAGATTGTAGCAACGAGTCGATAAAAGAACTCACCCTCAAAGATTCCAAAGCGGTTAACGAGAGCAAATTCTCGTGGGTGATGTAGTCATACACTTGCCGATCTCAAGATCTCGTAGACGATCCTTCCCAAGGCTGTTCGCAGCGCTTCCCTGCGGTCACATGTTCGGTACTCGATGAAGACCTTCCTCTCCCTTGTTCCAGCAGGCAGCAGAGGTTGTATTTCTCCCCTCGTGATTCCGGCAGCACGACGGTGTGGTGTCGGAAGTAGAGGGAAGATCCTGCAGGGTTCGCCTAAGCCGGTGCGAGTTATGGTGGATTAGGGTTTCCCGGAGATCTAGGGTTTAGATGACCGGAAGGAGGAGGAGGTGTCGGCGGCGGCTAGGGTGGCGACAACGAACCGGCGATGGCGCGAGGCGGCGGCGGCGCGGGTGTGGGGAGGGCTTGGCTCTTGTGTGCTTTGGGGCAGCCCTCCCCCTCTATTTATGAGAGGGGGGCAGCCTTGGGAGGGGTGGGTTTGAATCCAAATCCAAACCCAAGTTGGATTGAGATAAGGACTTGTTTCTTCTCCCACTAGGAAACCATTGTTCCAGTTTGACTTTTCAAACTTCTTGTTTGACTTTCAATTTAGAGCTTTAATTCTCTCTTGCAAATGCCCACACCAAGTGACCTAGGATATGATCCAATCATTCCACTTAGCCATGACACATTCATGTTCCATTCCCCTTCCGGTTCGGTGAACCTTCTAGAACCTTCTAGAACCTCTCCGATGAAAACATCAGAATCTTTCCCGAACTCCGGAATCGGACTTTCCTTATATGAATCTTATTCTCCGGACCATTCCGTATCTCCTCGTGATATCCCGGATCCCATCCGAGACTCCGAACAAAATTCGGTATCCCTACTAACATTCCATATCTACTAAACAACATCGAATCCTTAAGTGTGTCTCCCTACGGTTCGTGAATTATGCGGACATGACCGAGACACTTCTCCGACCAATAACCGATAGAGGAATCTAGAAATTCATATGTCTCCCACATATTTCTACGATTACTTTGCGATCGAATGAACCACTTACATATGATACCATTTTCCCTTTGTCTCATGATAGTTTACTTATCCGAGGTTTTGATCATCGGTATCTCTGCATACCTAGTTCAACCTCGTTACCGATAAGTACTCTTTTCTCGTTCCCGTGATATGTGATCCCTTGTGAGACAGTCACATGCTTGCAAGCTAATTGGATGACATTCCACCGAGAGGGACCAGAGTATATCTATCCGTCCTATGGATGGACAAATCCCACTCTTGATCCATGTGCCTCAACCCATACTTTCCGAACACTCAATGCCACCTTTATAGCCACCCAGTTACGGTGTGGTGTTTGATTCATCAAAGCATCCTTCCGGTGATGGTGATTAGCATGATCTCATGGTCGAAGGAATTAGGTTACTATGTATCAGAAAGCTTATAGCAAACGAACTATTGAAATGACTTGATCTTAATGCTACGCTTATCTATAGGAGTATGTACATCATATGATTCTCCTAATGATATGATCTTGTTGTTAACAACATCTCAATGCTCATGATCGGGAAACCACGGTCATTTATTAACCAACAAGCTAGTATTATAAAGAGGCTTTACCAGGGACTCTAATTTAGTTTACAAATCGCACAAGTATTAATGTTTCCGGTTAATACTATTATAACATGAATGTAAACATTTATCATAAAGACAAATATATAATAATAACCACTTTTATTATTGTCTCTAGGGCATATCTCCAACAGTCTCCCACTTGCACTAGAGTCAACTAATCTAGATTACATGGTAATATACCGAACACCCATGGCGGTTTGGTGCTGGTCATGTTTTGCCCTTGGGAGAGGTTTAGTCAACGGATCCGCCACATTCAGATATGTGTGTACTTTGCAAATCTTTATGTCACCATCTTGGACATGCTCTCGAATAGCGTGAAAACGTAGCTTGATGTGCTTCAGCTTCTTGTGTGACCTTGGTTCTTGCGCATTGGCTATGGCGCCCATGTTATCACAGTATATAGACAGTGGGTCCAGCGCACTTGGAACCACACCGACCTCTGTAATGAACTCCTTCATCCATATCGCCTCTTGTGAAGCCTCCGAAGCAGTTGTGTATTCTGATTCAGTTGAAGATCTCGCCACAACGCTTTGCTTTGCACTCCTCCAGCTAACTGCTGCACCATTCAAAGTAAATACGTATCCAGATTGAGATTTAGAATCATACGGATCAGTGTTCCAACTAGCATCGGTGTAACCATTAACAACGAGTTGTTCATCACCTCCATAAGAAAGAACCATATCCTTAGTTCTTCTCAAGTACTTAAGGATGTTTTTAACCGCTGTCCAATGATCCACTCCTGGATCATTTGATATATGCTAGTCAAACTAACAGCATATGCAATGTCGGGTCTAGTACATAGCATGGCATACATAAGAAATCCTATGGCTGAGGCATAGGGAGTCTTACTCATCCTTTCTCTATCTTCTGTCATTGCAGTACTTTGAGTTTTACTCAAGGTCGTATTGGGCAACATGGGCAAGAACCCTTTCTTGCTATCTTCCATTCCAAACCTCTTTAGAACTTTGTCCAAATATGTACTCTTTGACAATGATATTAGGCGTCTCGATCTATCTCTATAAATATTTATGCCTAATATGTAAGCTGCTTCGCCAAGATCTTTCATTGAAAAACTATTATTCAAATAATCCTTGACACTATTAAGAAGGTCTACATCATTCCAAATTAGCAATATGTCATCTACATATAGTATTAAGAATGCTACAGAGCTCCCACTCACTTTCTTGTAAATACAAGCTTCTCCATAAGTTTGTATAAAACCAAAGCTTTTGATTACCTTATCAAAACGTTGATTCCAACTTCGGGATGCTTGCTTCAATCCATATATGGACCGTTGAAGTTTGCATACCTTGTTAGCATCTTTAGGATCGACAAAACCTTTGGGTTGCATCATATACAACTCTTCATCAATGTCTCCATTGAGGAACGCCGTTTTGACATCCATCTGCCATATCTCATAATCATAATATGCAGCGATTGCTAACATAATCCTCACAGACTTTAGCTTCTCTACTGGTGAGAAAGTCTCATCGTAGTCAACACCTTGAATTTGTCAAAACCCTTTTGCGACAAGTCGAGCTTTATAGACAGTAACATTACCATCAGCATCTGTTTTCTTCTTGAAAATCCATTTGTTCTCGACAGCCTTCCGGCCATCCGGTAAGTCCACCAAATTCCATACTTGGTTTTCGTACATGGATCCAATCTCAGATTTCATGGCTTCTTGCCATTTATTGGAATATGGGCTCATCATCGCTTCCTCATATGTTGCAGGGACATTAGTGTTGTCCACCAATATGACACTCATAACGGGATCATACCAATCAGGAGTGGTACGAGTTCTCGTTGACCTGAGAGGTTCTGTAGTAACTTCAACCGAAGTTTCATGATCAACATCATTAGCTTCCCCTCTTATTGGTGTAGGCGCCACATGAACCACTTCTGGTGCTGCACTACTCGCAAGTTTGAGAGAAGGTTTAACAACCTCGTCGAGTTCTACTTTTCTTCCAGTAACTTCTTTCGAGAGAAACTCCTTCTCTAGAAAGGATCCATTCTTGGCAACGAAGATCTTGCCCTCGGATCTATGATAGAAGGTATACCCAATAGTTTCCATCGGATATCCTATGAAGACGCATTTTTCCGCTTTGGGTTCAAGCTTGTCTGGCTCTAACTTTAAGGAATGACAATTTAGGTTTCTTCCCAAACCACAATTCATACAGTGTTGTTTCAACGGATTTAGATGGTGCCTTATTTAAAGTGAATGCGGCTGTTTCTAATGCATAGCCCCAAAACGATAGCGGTAAATCTGTAAGTGACATCATAGAATGAACCATATCTAAGAGAGTTCGATTACGACGACACACCGTTACGTTGTGGTGTTCCCGGTGGTGTCAATTGTGAAAGTATTCTGCATTTCTTTAAATGCTCGCCAAACTCGTAACTTAGATATTCACCTCCATGATCAGATCTAAAAATTTAATCTTCTTGTTATGTTGATTCTCTACCTCACTTTGAAATTCCTTAAACTTCTTGAAAGTTTCGGACTTATGTTTCATGAAATAGATATACCCATATCTACTCAAGTCATCCGTGAAGGTAAGAACATAACGATAACCACCGCACTATGCTACACTCATTGGACTACACACATCGGTATGTATGATTTCCAATAAGTCTGTAGCTCGCTCCATCATACCAGAAAATAGAGTCTTAGTCATTTTACCCATCAGACATGCTTCGCATCTTTCAAGTGATTCGAAATCAAGTGATTCAAGAAGTCCATCGGAATGGAGTTTCTTCATACGCTTCACTCCAATATGAACAAGACGACAGTGCCACATATAGATCGAGTTATCGCTCAATTTCAAACGTTTATCTTCAATGTTATTAATGTGTGTATTTCCACAATCGAGATTCAATAAAAATATACCATCTATCAAAGGTGCATGTGCATAAAACATATTACTCATATAAATCGAACAACCATTATTATCGGACTTAAACAAGTAACCGTCTTGCAATAAACATGATCCGAATATAATGTTCATGCTCAACGCAGGCACCAAATAACAATTATTATAAAACTAATCCCAATGGTAGATGAAGAGGTAGCGTGCCTACCGCGATCACATCAACCTTTCATCCATTTCCAACGCGCATCGTCACATCGCTCTTCGCTAGCTTCCGTTTATTCTGCAGTACCTGTTTCGAGTTACAAATATGAGCAACCGAACCAGTATCAAATACCCAGGCACTACTACGAGTACTAGTCGGATACACATCAATAATATGTATATCGGATATACCTTTCTTCTTGATGTTGTCGTTCTTCAAATCCGCCAAGTACTTTGGGCAATTCCGCTTCTAGTGACCTTCTCCCTTGCAGTGACAGCACTCAGTATCAGGCTTAGGCCCAGCCTTGGTCTTCTTCCCTGGCACGGTAACTTTCTTACCGCCCTTGTTGAAGTTTCCCTTTTTCTTAGACTTGCCTTGATTCTTGAATTTGGTGGTCTTATTGACCAACAACACTTGGTGCTCTTTCTTGATCTCCACTTCTGCAGATTTTAACATGAAGAAGAGTTCTGGTAATGACTTGTCCATGTTTTGCATATTGTAGTTCATCACAAAGTTCTTGTAACTTGGTGGTAGTGATTGGAGGACACGGTGAATCCCCAAAGCATTAGGAATCACTATTCCCAAGCTTTGAAGCTTGCTCGCGTGCCTAGACATCTTAAGCACGTGCTCACTGACGAAGCAGCCCTCTTCCATCTTGTAGTTAAAGAACTTTTCAGAAGCCTCATAACTCTCAACTGCCGCGTGAGCCTCAAATATCATTTTGAGTTCACGGACAATATCATGTGGTTCATGGTTCTCAAATCTTTTCTGAAGCTCCGATTCCAAACCATACAAGATAGCACACTGAACTGTGGAGTACTGATTCTTCCGAGCGAGGAAAACATTCTTTACCTCATCGGTAGCATTAGCTGCAGGCGGGTCACCCAGCGGTGCATCCAGCACATAGGTCAAATTACCAGCATTTAGGACAATCCTCAAATTTCCGAACCAATCCGCGAAGTTGCTTCCGTTGTTTTTCAACTTTTCTTTCTCTAGGAACGCATTAAAATTGATGGTAGGGGCCACCATTGATCTACAACATATTTGCAATAGTTTAGACTAAGTTTATGACAAGTTGAGTTCTAATTAATAGTTAAATTAATCTAGGTGAACTCCCACTCAAAAAAACATCCCTCAAATTGTTGTAGTGATCACACGAACCAAATCCACCACATAAAAACCAATCATCACGAGAGTTGATGTAGCTTCAATGGCGAACAATCAACATGTTCATCATATCTACTATATGATTCATGCTTTACCTTTCGGTAATCTGTGTTCCGAGACCATGTCTGTACATGCTAGGCTCGTCAAGATCAAACCTTAGCTTCCGCATGAGAAAATCTGGCTTGCTCACATTGTATACACTCGGAGAATCTAACACACCCGATCATCACGTGGTGCTTCGAAACAACGAGCTTTAGCAACGGTGCTTACTAAGGATGAACACTTTAAAACTTGAAATTTTGTGCTTGAGGGATCATCTTATAATGCTACCGTCGTGAACTGAGCAATACAAGATGCATAAAAGGATTAACATCACATGCAATTCATAATATGCGATATGATATGGCCTTTCTTCTTGTGCTTCCGATCTCCATCTTCAAGCGCGAACATGATCTCCATCATCACCGGTATGGTGTCAAGTTCAATGGCACTGTTTCATGGTTGTCGTCCACCAGCTTCAACTATTACAACTACTTTGAATAGACACGCAGGTCTTAACGGAATTTAAAAGACAACCATATGGCTCCTGCCGGTTGCCAACTTGCAATAAGGAACATTGCATACATCATATATAATCACAATCATGGCCATATCACATCACAGCACACCCCTGAAAAACAAAGTTAGACGCCTCTAATTTTCTTTGCATGTTTTACGTGGTTTGGGGCTTTCAATAAGTGTCGTTTAACTTACGAACAAGAACCACAACGTTGATGCTTGAACTGTCAAGTGCCTGTTGTAAATTGAATCTATACTATGATGGGAGAGACAGACACCCGCAAAGCCACTTATGCAATACAAGTTGCATGTTGAGCGTGGAGCAAGTCTCATGAACGATATCATGTAAGGTTAGCCCGGGCCGCTTCATCCCATCATATTGCAAGATGCAAAGTACACAAAAAGCAATTGATAATAAAAGCACCACCGCCCACAATGACCATTGTGTTCTACTCGTGCAACAGATCTACATATAGACATTGCTCTGATACCACTGTAGGGGTTCGTAGCATGGAAAACAAAAAAAATTACCGCATGCACACAAACAAGCCAAGATCTATCTACTAGATTGTAGCAACGAGTCGATAGAAGAACTCACCCTCGAATATTCCAAAGCGGTTAACGAGAGTAGATTCTCGTGGGTGATGTAGTCGTACACTTGCCGATCTCAAGATCGTGTATACGATCCTTCCGACGCTGTGTTCCGGCAGCGCTTGCACAGTCCGTCACACGTTCGGTACTCGATGAAGACCTTCCTCTCCCTTGTTCCAGCAGGCAGCGGAGGTTGTTGTTCTCCCCTCGTGATTCCGGCAGCACAACGGCGTGGTGTCAAAAGTAGAGGGAAGATCCCGCAGGGATTCTCCTAAGCCGGTGCGAGTTATGGTGGATTAGGGTTTCCCGGAGATCTAGGGTTTAGATGACCGGGAGGAGGAGGAGTTGTCGGCGGCGGCTAGGGCGGCGGCACAGGTATGGGGAGGGCTTGGCTCTTGTGTGCTTTGGGGCATCCCTCCCCCTCTATTTATGAGAGGGGGGAAGCCTTGGGAGGGGTGGGTTTGAATCCAAACCCAAACCCAAGTTGGATTGAGAGAAGGACTTGTTTCTTCTCCCACTAGGAAACCATTGTTCCAGTTTGACTTTTCAAACTTCCCATTTGGCTTTCAATTTAGAGCTTTAATTCTCTCTTGCAAATGTCCTCACCAAGTGACCTAGGATATGATCCAATCATTCCACTTACCCATGACACATTCATGGTCCATTCCCCTTCCGGTTTGGTGAACCTTCTAGAACCTTCTAGAACCTCTTCGATGAAAACATCGGAATCTTTCCCGAACTCCGGAAACGGACTTTCCTTATATGAATCTTATTCTCCGGACCATTCCGGATCTCCTCGTGATATCCCGGATCCCATCCGAGACTCCGAACAACATTCGGTATCCCTACTAACATTCCATATCTACTAAACAACATCGAATCCTTAAGTGTGTCTCCCTACGGTTCGTGAATTATGCGGACATGACCGAGACACTTCTCAGACCAATAACCAATAGAGGAATCTGGAAATTCATATGGCTCCCACACATTTCTACGATTACTTGGCAATCGAATGAACCACTTAGATACGATACCATTTTCCCTTTGTCTCACGATAGTTTACTTATCCGAGGTTTTGATCGTCGGTATCTCTGCATACCTAGTTCAACCTCGTTACCGATAAGTACTCTTTTCTCGTTCCCGTCATATGTGATCCCTTGTGAGCCAGTCACATGCTTACAAGCTAATTGGATGACATTCCACCGAGAGGGCCCAGAGTATATCTATCCTTCATATGGATGGACAAATCCCACTCTTGATCCATGTGCCTCAACCCATACTTTCCGAACACTCAATGCCACATTTATAGCCACCCAGTTACGGTGTGGTGTTTGATGTCATCAAAGCATCCTTCCGGTGATGGTGATTAGCATGATCTCATGGTCGAAGGAATTAGGTTACTATGTATCAGAAAGCTTATAGCAAACGAACTATTGAAATGACTTGATCTTAATGCTACGCTTATCTATAGGAGTATGTCCATCATACCATTCTCCTAATGATATGATCTTGTTGTTAACAACATCTCAATGCTCATGATCGGGAAACCACGATCATCTATTAACCAACAAGCTAGTATTATAAAGAGGCTTTACTAGGGACTCTAATTTAGTTTACAAATCACACAAGTATTAATTTTTCTAGTTAATACTATTATAACATGAATGTAAAAATTTATCATAAACACAAAGATATAATAATATTTCCTCTAGGGCATATCTCCAACAAAATGTTGCAACATGTGACTAGTTCACGGGGATGTAATATCACGGTAACAAGTAAACAATACTTGTTGGTAACTTACATGGATATACCCTACGGGTGAACGAAATCAGTATACCTGGTCCAACCCAAGGAAGGCCCATGATAAGATACGCAGCCCATGAAGATTTCGGGTGGCCCAAGCCCATGGCGGTTTTGACTCCTTGGAGGACAAGTCTAGATGAGATAGAATTTCAAAGGGTATCAACCCTAATTTGTAACCGACTTGACCTATCCCGAGACCTGGCCTATCTATATAAAGGCTAGGAGGGTACGGCGAGAAGGATCTCTCAACTCACCTCGTACACACCTCACGCCAGATTGCATCTGCGCACCCCTGTAATCTTCGGTTCCGCCGTAATCATGAGCAGACAAGCAGGAGTAGGGTTTTCCCTCCGGGGGCCTAAACCTGGGTAAATCTTGTGTTCCTGTGTTGCTTGTATGTTAACCGTTCCGTGACTTCCAGCATCCCCATATTCTCCAAAACCCAAGTCCATAACAATGGGCATTGACGAGTCGAACCCTCGTCAATTGGCACCGTCTGTGGGAATTAGGGACGCTGATCGTGCGGTTGTGACGGTTCCATCCGGAGCGATCTACGATTCATTGGTGATGGAGATTCACCTCCTCTTCGGCTCCTTCGACTTCACCGCCCACTCGTCGGCCACCCTGAAGGATTTCGGGTCCGTCGACGATGGGCTCGAGATGCTGTTCGGGATCTTTTGCTTCTAGGTGGGGCAGACCGGCACCCTCCACCTCCCAGAGCGGGTGCCACCACCATCCATCAGGCCCGCTTTGTGGGTCCCACCCATCGGTGTGTTGCATGCATTGAAGCTGACAGGTGATTCAGATGACAGTAGCAGCTGCAACTCCGATCTGTGCGGTCCCCCTTCGGATGAAGGAACCTATGGTTCCGAATCTAAAAGTTGCGACAGCCGCAACCCACTCTGCGAGCGCTACCTATGCGCCGTCATTAACAACGGAGCGGACCCACCGCTAGGTTCGAGTGCCAATCCACAACCCAATCCCCTCCCAACCCGCAAACTGGGAATGGAGGAAACGGGGGAAACCCGGCTAAAAGAGCCAACGAAGGCAGCTATAGCAGCTATGACCAGATCAACCTCAACGAGGAAGGCTGACGCCAAGCACGCGAAGCCGTGATAGGCAACAAAATCCTACCTGTGGACGCCTCCCGAGATATGCTGATGGCCTACCACCTCCTCTTAATCGACAAGCACAACCGGCAGGTGAAGCTGATGGAGGAGCTCGAAAAGCGTCAGAAGGCAGCTGCGGAATCCAACGCGCGGCGAGCTGCGCTCTCTGCCGCTAACGGATCCACTTCACATGGCAACAACGCCAACAAGTACCGCTCCCGCATGGAGCGCATGGACCCCGCCGCACGACGCGAGGTCACCAGGGCCCTCAACACGTCCTTCATGATGATGGACTCGCATGACAATGTCATGCCGAAAACGCCGCAAGCTGCGATCATGGCAGCCACCACTTATCTTGTGTCCAACCCGCCTCTAGGGGGGACCCGAAGAACGCAATGCATAAATCTGCTCTAGCAGGCCTCGGACTCGTCGGAGCTGCGCTCCACAACGAAACTCCTGCGGAGCCAAAGAAAAAAAGCTGCGGTCAAGTTCACTCGAAGCCGCACACCCTCATCTGAGGAAGAGGAGAACGACCTGCCCCGGTGCCGCAGTAGCAACTACGACACTCGCAGCAAGCTCACCCAGTGCAAGATTGACAAATCACGCGCTAAGCGCGCATGCTCAACTGAGTCCGAAGAGGAGGACGACGGAGAGCTGTGCGGAGCCAGATGCTTCAGCAGATCCGTTCGGCAAATACGGATGCCGAAAAATTTCAAGCTCCCTTCGAACAATCTTAAGTTCGATGGAACACAAGATCCAAAGGATTGGCTCGACAATCACCTGTCGTCGGTCAAGATCCACGGCGAAAACAAAAACACCGCCTTATAGTGCCTTCAGCTGCAGTTGACAGGCATAGACAGGGTCTGGCTCAGCAGCATATCATACGTCTCCATCCGAAGCTGGGAAGAGATGGCGTACAACTTCGTTCGCAACTTCAAGGGGACTAGAAAGAGGCCAGCCTCAATCGAAGAGCTGTGAGCCTGCACCCAATGGGCCAACGATTCCATCCGCTCGTACATACTATGCTGGTCCCACATCAAGAACTCCACCGCAGACATCTCCAAAGAAATAGCAATCGACGCCTTCAAGGACGGTGCCAGGCGCCCAGATTTGAAGGAGGAGCTTGGGCGCGTCAAGCCCAAGACACTTGACCACCTCATGGACATCGCCAACCGATGGGCAGATGGCGAGGATTCCTTCAACTGAGTGCATTCGGATGACGAAGATGACTACAACCACAGGCGCGAACGCCGCAACAAAAGAAGATTGCGCGTCTATGACGATCGCGACGGAGTCGACATGGTTGCGGCTAGATATGCCGATCAACGTGATGACGGAAACCGCTACAGCGGATACCACAGCAGCAATTACCGCGACGACGGACAACCCACACAAACGTGGCGACACCGCAACCGTGACAACGAGCCTTCAACATCCGACAAGCTATCTGGTCCCCGCACCATCCACTTGTACATCGACAAACAATATGGTAAGAAGAAGGCCAACCACATGCTCAAGGACTGCCGAGAGCTCCAGAGGCTCAGCGAGGGCCTCACCCAAATGAGGCGCCAGACCGTGAACCCTCGATTCGGACCCGCACCAGGTGCCATCGCCCACTGAGCTCCTCCACCACCACCTGGTGGACCGTCGTAGTCGCTGGTCGCACCAGCACCAATTAACGGTGCAGATAGGTACCCTCGGCCGAAAGGAGCACTGATGATCCAGAAGGGGTGCCCAACCAATAGGGTGCAGAAGAAGATCACTTGCCAAGTCAGCCTAGTCGTGACCTCCCCACTAGCAATACCTGAGTACCTAAGTGGCTCAGAATCCTGCATCACATTCGACCGTTCGGATCACCCATGTCAGGTACCTCGTCCAGGTCATGCTGCCCTGGTGCTCGAGGCACATATCGGAGAAATTCAAAATGAGCCGCGTCTTTCATGGATGGCGGCAGCGGCATCAACCTGATGTTCGCCAGCACACTCGCAGCGATGCGGATCCTGCTGTGCATCCTAGAGCAGTCAGATACGATGTTTCATGGCATAGTCCTAGGGAAGGGCATATACCCCTGTAACACCCTCAGAATCGGTCCTATGCAAGTTTTAGCAAAACCCGCCAAACCCGCATAGAAACGATTCGAAGGTGCCCACCAGGCACTTTCGTGCGGGTGGAGAACAAAGTAATAACATTACACAACAGTCCTCGATGGGACCCACAGAACAGATATATATACAACAGCGACTCAAAGAGTCAAGAATACAGATTTAATATACAAAGATCCAAATCACCTTGAAAATGACAGAGCGTCCGACTACGGACAAGATGCAAATGGGGCTAAGAGCCCTGAAGAATAACCAATGGCGTCCATAACCCTGCCCAGGCCAAGGCGGAAGGGTAACCCTGCTAACGGCGTCGATCTCAAAACCTGCTTAAACAAAAGGGGTGCCGACAAAGGGCAAAGGAAAAAGAGGAGCGTCGATCGAGGCGATGCAGCGAGGCTAGAATTCGGCGGTCCTCGCCTACATAGGTATGGTGGACTGAGCGGCAGCGGCAGCAAACACTAAACAACCTTTAGAGACTCGATACAACTGGCGGATATCAGAGAGGGATAAGAGTGACCTAACCGGATCCAACCTGAAGCTATCACCAATCAAACCCATCCTGGTGTTCCCCCTCGAGACAAAACGAGGCAGACAACCGAGAACTCACACGGTTGGCGTTTACTTATTCGATTATCGTTGCAATTACCAACAGTTTAGATAATCGTCCTGATAAAGTAAGCAGTGGGCGCTTTTAGTCAGTCATTCCGTTATAGTTGAAACAATTACTAATCAGGTACAGATAGCATGTGATAAACCCAAAACCCAGCAGTTGTTGGTACTTTTATTCAGCCATTCCGTTGTAGTTGCAATACTTACTAGTCAGGTACAATGGTCGCAAGCGACACTCCAAACAAGCGATTGTGGCAGTATTAATTAGCCATTCCGTTATAGTGAAGCTGATTACTAGTCATTATAAGTCAAATTTATAACAATAAACTTTAGTTATGCTTGTCTATGATCGAGATACTGTGCTCCAAGTCGTCCATATCCGCGGACACGGCTTTCAGAAAGTTTTACCCGGCCGGGGTGCACCAATAGCAACACACGCTCGATCAACCTCGGAAAAACCAAATCAAAACCCACGAGGCTTTCACTGAACAATCACAGATTCAGAAATATTTTCAGGGTCCACCTTAAGTAGATCCCGCAACGAAGCGCCTAACTCCGAGACGGGCTCAAGGTTTGGGTATACGGTGAAACGGGAACCCGAAAGTGTGGCTGGGCTTGTCGACACAGCGGAATCGTGTCCCGATCCTAACAAGACAAAGTGTGCTCCTCGCACAATTTAAATACGTAAAGTAGCATGGCATAAGTACAGGATCGTAAATAAAACCTCAAACTAGTTTGTGGCCCCAAGAAATAAGATGAATCAAGCTCGGCTCGGGGGTCCCATATACCTCCCGGATGTGGATAGCGCGATAAATCAAGGAACAGGTATCAAGTACTCGGGGTCTTACGGGACACAAGTGGGCGTTCGGAAACCAAATATTATCTATCACCCACCGATGCCTCTGCTTATTTCAATTTTAGTTGTTAAATAGAAATTAAAGTGACGATAAGTTAAACTAGGATCATCTCCATCATCAACATGCAGCAATACATCAGCAGCTGTGGCATATGACGACACACATCAGCACTTGAGCAAGCAACTACGACGCGCAAGTCCAACTATCTACCAAACAACAGGTAATAGGGTGTGTCCAAGGCAATATAGGGCTGCACGGTATATCACAGGTACGGAAACTAAAGCATCGCAACACAGATAGCAATAGATCAACAGGAGGGAAGTAAATACTATAAAAGTAAGATAGGTAGAAAGGGGGAGATGCTCGCCTGAAAACATTGTTGAAGGTTCCAACGAAGATCGGGGCGAAGCTCACATCAACTCAACGGCCTGATCCGCGAAGAAGCAAAACACTAGAAGAAACACCGGATGCAATATTCAATACACGGCAGAAGATCGGCATGATGCATGTATGATGTATGACATGGCTAAGGTGCGATGCAATTAGGTCATATTAAGCGGAACCGGGGTCCCGAAAATTATTAGAGGGTTCATGTTGTTTAGCTACCCCGCAATTTAAATGTTGTTTAGCAATGCAACAGATGGAACCGGTTCGCTACACATGTTTAAATGAGGCCAATATAAGGCTAGATTTGCCCGCATATGGGCCCCATATTTAATTATTAGGTGAATCGGCATAAGGCCCCCAAACCACATGATATGCATGCGAGATGAACAATTGAATATGCGATAAGTTGTTATGTCATAAAATAGGGTTCGAGGAAAAGGGGTCACACATCAGAGGGGGCTCGACGATCTTGGGCTTCCGGGGTTCGGGGTCGGTCTCAGGGTTCGACGGATCTGGGGTTCGGGGTTCGGCGGAAGCGTTCTCGGATTCCGGGGTAGTAGATCTTGTCGCATCCGCGGCCTTCGAGTCACGTTGTCGGTCATGGCGTTCGGGACGTAGCACTTGTCGCATCGGGGGTTCTCGGCGGACTCGGTGTCCGGGGTGAAACACTTGGCGTTCCTTGTCTTGTCGGAGGCCTTGTTGCTCTACGGCGAAGAACTTGGCGTCAACGGGGTCCGAGAAGGCGATCTTGACGCGGCACCGGGTACGGGATCGGCCTTCGGGTTCGGGGGGGAGAACTTGGCGTTCGGGTCGCGGCGTCCTCGGGTCCGTGTAGCCGATCATGGCGTTGCGAGGAGAAGATCTCGTCACTCCAGGAGATCTTGGGGTTCCGCGTCGACGGCCTTCGGGTACGGGGTTTTGGCGGTGTTCGGGTTCGGATTCGCGACGAAGACCTTGGGGCACCATGTACATGTACATCCTTCGCATCCATCGGCATCGAGCCGGTCTTGCCGGTGAACTACCGTGTACGAAGGTCTTGACATGCGGCGGGATCGGTCTCGGGTTCGGGCGTCCTGGACGGGCCCGGCGAGCTGATGGGGCCGGAGGGGAGAGCGGGCACGGGGTGGTCCTGGCGAGCCCGGCGGTGAGGAGACCCGGCGACGACACGCTGGCAGAGGAGCCGCTGCTGCGGCGGGGGCGACGGCGGCGGAAGCTGCGGCGAGGAAGGAGAAGCGGCGGCAGTGGGTCGGGGAGACAGCGCAGGGCGGTGCTGCAGGGCGGAGGCTGGCGTCAAGGGAGGCGCGGCGCTGAGGAGCTCGGGGAAGGGGGCGCGGTGGCGGTGGCTTGGGCGGAGCTGCGGGAGGAGAGCGATGGAGGTGCGGGACCGACGCGGACGCGGCGGGCTCATGAGCTCGACGGTGGCATGAGGTCGTCGGCCGCTGGAGAGGGCACGGGCGATCTTGAGGCGGGCGGGCGCGCGAGGCGCGGGTTGCTGGCGGGCGGGCAGCGATGGTGAGCTCGCTCGAGCGGGCGGCGTTGCGGCGGAGCGGAGCCACTGTGAGGCGGGCGCCGGCTCGAGGCGGGAGGAGCGGCGGGAGAGGTAGCCTGGCGGTGGGGTAGTTGGTGAGGGCGGCGGCGAGGTGCGAGCGGGGGAGAGAGAAAGGAGAAGGAGGGGAGGTCGCCGGAGAGGAGAAGGGAGAGAGGAGAGAGGTTGCGGGGAAGAAGACGAGGGCGGGGGAGACGCGTGGGAGGGTCGCGTGCGGGAGCGCGTGTGTGGGGAGGGGCCTGGTTCGGTGGGCCCGGGCGGTGAGTGGGATGAGGGGTGCAGGTGCGGGCAGAGGTGGGGCTGGGTGGCCAGCGTGGCGAGGAGTGGGGAGAACTGGGGGGGGTGCGTGGCGTGTGGGTGCTGTGTTTGGTGTGTGTGGTGTTGGCAGGGAGTGGGTGGGGCTGAGAGGGTGTGAGGGAGAGGGTTGGGCCATGTGGCATGCAGGGATTGGTAGAGGGGGGAGGCAGGGCGACGTGGCGGCCTAGGATAGGTGGGGGTGAGGTGGAGGGTTGGGCTGGGTAGGTTTCCGGGTAGACTTAGGATTAGATAGTTGGACCGATCTGTTAATACGGGGGTGGTCGTTCAGGTCGGGTTGGCCCGTTCGACTGCCCCCACTAAAATAAATTAATATTTTATTTGTTTTCAAATATCTTTTGTAACTAGTTTTAGACAACAAAATATCTGGAACATATGCGGGTTTGGCGTTTGAGTAAAAGTCGGGGCGATTAATATAGAAAACCAAATAGGGTTTTTGGCAAAATGGTTTTAAACAGATGGATGCATGCTGATGTTATGATGATGCGCAGAGACAAACCATGCGATAATGATGATGCAATGCACAAAAACAACGCGATTTTCTAGTAGTGGTTTTGCGGGATGCCACAATTCGACACCACTAACAAAGGATCTCGCCCTCGAGATCCGCCTCATGGTACCGGAAAGAAGGTCGGCGGTCTGCGTCTTCTCGCATCATGTAGATCCTCGCGACACCACTAACAAAAGGTCGTTGATCCCGTTCGTCAAGAAAACACTCCGGATAAACAACGGACGAAGTTAAAGGTAAGGCCACCTCTAACTTCCATGGAAGGAGTAAAATTGCATCGGTCCACTATTCAATATACCGAGCAAATGATAAGAGTAGTGGTATGGTCGCGACTCCATCCCGCACTCAAAGCATTACTCTGTACACGAATAGACAGATTATGCAACCAACCCTCGGATTCAGACTGAAGATCTCGACAAGCGAGGTTCGGATCAAAGGAGTGATGCAGACTCTACATCGGATCTGGCGTAGATGAGGTCGTCGCGTCAGAAACACCGGAAGGCACGAACAAGGAACAAAGAATGGTAACACCGAAGACGGATTCCCCGGGCAGCGTGAACACCGGATGGTAGAACACCGTTATCAAAGAAGGAAGCGAAACCCTGAAGGTACGACGGAAACCCAACCACGAGAATTCCTGGACTCGAAGAAAGAGAAGAGAGCGGATTCAAAACACGTAGGGGTAAGAGAAGAACATCAGAGGGTAAGGAGTAAAATCAGACCTAACCAGATCTATCCAACCGGTTTTGCAAAATAGTTTTGACACTCTACTTCGGCCGTTAGCTAGGTTATCCTACATGCTGGACTTGTGGGGTATCGCAACTGCTGAGCTCTGATACCACTCTGTAACACCCTCAGAATCGGTCCTATGCAAGTTTTAGCAAAACCCGCCAAACCCGCATAGAAACGATTCGAAGGTGCCCACCAGGCACTTTCGTGCGGGTGGAGAACAAAGTAATAACATTACACAACAGTCCTCGATGGGACCCACAGAACAGATATATATACAACAGCGACTCAAAGAGTCAAGAATACAGATTTAATATACAAAGATCCAAATCACCTTGAAAATGACAGAGCGTCCGACTACGGAGAAGATGCAAATGGGGCTAAGAGCCCTGAAGAATAACCAATGGCGTCCATAACCCTGCCCAGGCCAAGCCGGAAGGTCGATCAAAAAAAAAAAAAAAAAAAGGGCAAGCGAAAGGCAAAAAAAAAGAAGAAAAAGATCTGATTGAGGCGACCCGAGGCGAGGAGAATTTCGGTCCCGCGCCTACAGGTATGGTGGTGGTGGAGCGATGGCGGCAGAAACACTAAACAACCTTTAGAGACTCGATACAACTGGCGGATATCAGAGAGGGATAAGAGTGACCTAACCGGATCCAACCTGAAGCTATCACCAATCAAACCCATCCTGGTGTTCCCCCTCGAGACAAAACGAGGAAGTCAACCGAGGAACTCACACAGTTGGCAGTTTTACTTATTCAGTTATCGTTGCAGCAATTACCAGTCAGGTTTAGATAATCGTCCTGATAAAGTAAGCAGTGGGCGCTTTTAGTCAGTCATTCCGTTATAGTTGAAACAATTACTAATCAGGTACAGATAGCATGTGATAAACCCAAAACCCAGCAGTTGTTGGTACTTTTATTCAGCCATTCCGTTGTAGTTGCAATACTTACTAGTCAGGTACAATGGTCGCAAGCGACACTCCAAACAAGCAGTTGTGGGCAGTATTAATTAGCCATTCCGTTATAGTGAAGCTGATTACTAGTCATTATAAGTCAAATTTATAACAATAAACTTTAGTTATGCTTGTCTATGATCGAATCATGCTCCAAGTCGTCCATATCCGCGGACACGTCTTTGAAAGTTTTACCCGCCGGGTGCACCAATAGCAACACACGCCGATCAACCTCGGAAAACCAAATCAAAACCCAACGAGGCTTTCACTGAACAATCACAGGATTCAGAAATATTTCAGGCCACCCTTAAGTAGATCCCGCAACGGCCACCGACTCGAGACGGGCTCAAGGTTTGGGTATCTGTTTGTGAACGATTGGGAACCCGAAAGTGTGGCTGGGCTTGTCGACACCATGAATCGTGTCCCGATCCTAACAGACAGTGTGCTCCTCGCACAATTTAAATACAGAAAGTAGCATGGCATAAGTACAGGATCGTAAATAAAACCTCAAACTAGTTTGTGGCCCTAAGAAATAAGATGAATCAAGCTCGCTCGGGGTCCCATATACCTCCGGATGTGGATAGCGATAAATCAAGAACAGGTATCAAGTACCCGGGGTCTTACGGGACACAAGTGGGCGTTCGGAAACCAAATATTATCTATCACCCACCGATGCCTCTGCTTATTTCAATTTTAGTTGTTAAACAGAAATTAAAGTGACGATAAGTAAAACTAGGATCATCTCCATCATCAACATGCAGCAATACATCAGCAGCTGTGGCATATGACGACACATCAAGACTTGAGCAAGCAACTACGACGCAAGTCCAACTATCTACCAAACAACGGTAATAGGGTGTGTCCAAGGCAATATAGGGCTGCACGGTATATCACAGTCGGAAACTAAAGCATCGCATACGATAGCAATAGATCAACAGGAGGGAAGTAAATACTATAAAAGTAAGATAGGTAGAAAGGGGGAGATGCTCGCCTGAAAACATTGTTGAAGGTTCCAACGAAGATCGGGGCGAAGCTCACATCAACTCAACGGCCTGATCCGCGAAGAAGCAAAACACTAGAAGAAACACCGGATGCAATATTCAATACACGGCAGAAGATCGGCATGATGCATGTATGATGTATGACATGGCTAAGGTGCGATGCAATTAGGTCATATTAAGCGGAACCGGGGTCCCGACAATTATTAGAGGGTTCATGTTGTTTAGCTACCCCGCAATTTAAATGTTGTTTAGCAATGCAACAGATGGAACCGGTTCGCTACACATGTTTAAATGAGGCCAATATAAGGCTAGATTTGCCCACATATGGGCCCCATATTTAATTATTAGGTGAATCGGCATAAGGCCCCCAAACCACATGATATGCATGCGACATGAACAATTGAATATGCGATAAGTTGTTATGTCATAAAATAGGGTTCGAGGAAAAGGGGTCACACATCAGAGGGGGCTCGACGATCTTGGGCTTCCGGGGTTCGGGGTCGGTCTCAGGGTTCGACGGATCTGGGGTTCGGGGTTCGGCGGAAGCGTTCTCGGATTCCGGGGTAGTAGATCTTGTCGCATCCGCGGCCTTCGAGTCACGTTGTCGGTCATGGCGTTCGGGACGTAGCACTTGTCGCATCGGGGGTTCTCGGCGGACTCGGTGTCCGGGGTGAAACACTTGGCGTTCCTTGTCTTGTCGGAGGCCTTGTTGCTCTACGGCGAAGAACTTGGCGTCAACGGGGTCCGAGAAGGCGATCTTGACGCGGCACCGGGTACGGGATCGGCCTTCGGGTTCGGGGGGGAACTTGGCGTTCGGGTCGCGGCGTCCTCGGGTCCGTGTAGCCGATCATGGCGTTGCGAGGAGAAGATCTCGTCACTCCAGGAGATCTTGGGGTTCCGTGTCGACGGCCTTCGGGTACGGGGTTTTGGCGGTGTTCGGGTTCGGATTCGCGACGAAGACCTTGGGGCACCATGTACATGTACATCCTTCGCATCCATCGGCATCGAGCCGGTCTTGCCGGTGAACTACCGTGTACGAAGGTCTTGACATGCGGCGGGATCGGTCTCGGGTTGGGCGTCTGGACGGGCCAGCGAGCTGATGGGGCCGGAGGAGCGGGCACGGGTGGTCTGGCGAGGCGGGCCGACGGTGGCGAAGAGACGGCGGCGGACACGCTGGCGAAGAGAGCCGCTGCTGCCGGGACGCGGCCAGACGGTGAGGCGAAGCTGCGACGGCGAGGAAGGAGAAGCAGCGGCAGTGGGTCGGAGAGGAGACGCCAGGAGGGCGGTGCTGCAGGCGGGCGGAGGAGCTGGCGTCGGCGGGAGGCGGCGCACGCGGCTGCCGGCGAGCGCGGGCGAGGCGCTGAGGAGCTCTGGGGAAGGCGGCGGTGGCGGTGGCTTGGGAGACGGCGCTGAGGAGGAGAGCGATGGAGAGGTGCGGACGGGCAGACGTCTGGCGGCCGAAGCGGCTCATGAGCTCGGCAGTGGCCGCGGGTCGCTGATGGAGAGGAAAGTACGGCAGCGATCTTGAGGCGGGCCGGGCGGCGAGTTGCTGGCGGGCGGGCAGCGGCAGCGAGCTCGTTCGAGCGGGCGTTGGCGGCGGAGCGGAGCCTGTGAGGCGGCCGCTCGGCGGGAGGAGCGCGGAGAGGTAGCCTGGGGCGGGGTGGTTGGTGAGGGCGGCGAGGTGCGGGGAGAGAAAGGAGAAGGAGGGAGGTCGCCGGAGGAGAAGGGAGAGGAGAGAGGTTGCGGGGGAAGACGAGGCGGGGGAGCAGCGTGGGAGGGTCGCGTCTTGAGGAGCGTGTGTGGGAGGGCCTGGTTCGGTGGGCCCGGGCGGTGAGTGGGATGAGGGGTCTGGGTGCGGGTCGGCAGAGGTGGGGTCGGCCCTGCGGGTGGCCCGCGTGGCAGAGGGAGTGGGGGAGAACTGGGGGGGTGCATGGCGTGTGGGTGCTGTGTTTGGTGTGTGTGGTGTTGGCAGGGAGTGGGTGGGGCTGAGAGGGTGTGAGGGAGAGGGTTGGGCCATGTGGCATGCAGGGATTGGTAGAGGGGGGAGGCAGGGCGACGTGGCGGCCTAGGATAGGTGGGGGTGAGGTGGAGGGTTGGGCTGGGTAGGTTTCCGGGTAGACTTAGGATTAGATAGTTGGACCGATCTGTTAATACGGGGGTGGTCGTTCAGGTCGGGTTGGCCCGTTCGACTGCCCCCACTAAAATAAATTAATATTTTATTTGTTTTCAAATATCTTTTGTAACTAGTTTTAGACAACAAAATATCTGGAACATATGCGGGTTTGGCGTTTGAGTAAAAGTCGGGGCGATTAATATAGAAAACCAAATAGGGTTTTTGGCAAAATGGTTTTAAACAGATGGATGCATGCTGATGTTATGATGATGCGCAGAGACAAACCATGCGATAATGATGATGCAATGCACAAAAACAACGCGATTTTCTAGTAGTGGTTTTGCGGGATGCCACAACCCCCTGGGCAAGATATGGCTCGATGATACATCAGACACGTATCTATAATTTTTGATGTTCCATGCTTGTTTAGTATCTACTTTGCTTTGCTTTGTCTACACTTTGAGGTGTTTTTATATGTTTTCTGTTACTAACCTATTAACAAGATGCCACAATGCTAGTTGCATGTTTTCTTCTCTTTTTAGTTCCAAAAAGGCAAAAAATCAATATTCTCGGATTTGGACGGGACAAAATCCAAAGTCAATATTTTACCATGGGGAACACGGAGCCAGAGTATGAAACGGAGGGGAGGCACCACGGGGCCACACCCCGTGGCTGCGCGGGCTAGCCCTAGACGCGCCTCAGGGGGGGTGTGACCACCCTGGCTGCCCCTTGCCTCGCGTCTTCGCCTATAAAGACCCCCCGATGCCAAAACCCTAAGTATCCGATCAATATTCCATGAAACCGTCTATAGCCACCGCCACCATCGTCCCTAGATTGGGGGATCTGAAGCTCTTCCCGGCACCCTTCCGGAGGGGAGATCATCCCGAAGGCCTTCTTCTTCATCATGCCAGCCTCCGGTATGAAGCGTGAGTAATTCCCCCTTGGAATACGGATCCATTTAGTAGTTAGATGGTTGTTTCTCCTCCTTTGTGCTATCATGTTTAGATCTTGTGATCTCCGTTCATGATCAAGATCTCATCTATTTGTAATCATACATGTTGTGTTTGCGGGGATCCGATGGATATTGAGATTACTATGCCAGATTGATTAATGGTTTTGTCTTATTGATTCTATCATGTCTGTGTTGTTTGTGATCTTGCATGCTCTTTGTTTGTTAGTAGCTATCTTGGCCAAGTAGTTGGTAGTGACTCCAAGAGGGGGTATTTATGCTCGATAGTGGGTTCATGCCTCTATTTAATCTAAGGGAAGTGACAGAAATCTCTAAGGTTGTAGATGTGCTGTTGCCACTAGGGATAAAACAACGGTCTCTTGTTCATGGAACAAGTGGATTGTTTACCTTACACACTTTGCTTAAACAATTGTCTGTTGCTTGCAACTTAATACTAGAAGGGGTTCGGATGAAAACTTGAAGGTGGATTTCTAGTCATAGATGCAGTTGGATGGCGGTCTATGTATCTTGTTGTATTGCCCAATCGAATCTCATAGGATCATGAATGTCTAGTATTGCATTGTTATGCCTTGCTCAGTCCTATCAATTGCCCTGCTGTAATTTGTGTACCCAGCATGCCATGTTTGTTTATCTAGGGAAAACACCTCTAGTGAACTATGGACCCTGGTCCAATCTTTACCATTAATACATCTTCCACTGTTACTATTTACTTTCTGCAAACCATTATTACTTTCCACACAGTTAATCCTTTGTTACAACAAACCGGTGAGATTGACAACATCACTGATTGTTGGGGCAAAGTCTTGAGTTTGTGTTGTGCATGTCTCCATATTGCTAGCAACACCTTTGAGTCGTTTCCTTCATCCTATTTGTTCGATAACCTCAGTTTCTTACTGAGGGAAAACTTGCTGCTCTGCTCATCACACCTTGCTCTTGGGGTCTCCCAACGAGCCGTCACCACGCCATCAACAAGATTTTCTAGCGCCGTTACCGGGGAGGCTAAGGACGTCATCACAAGGGGAGTCCTTCTCAACATTTATCTTTACTTTGTTTTTGTTTTGCTTAGTTTCTTTTTCTTGGTTTTGTTTGCCTCTTTTTATCAAAAACTCCAAAAAAAATTAGTTTAGTTTGGTTTGCTTTCTCTTATCAAAAACACAAAAAATATTTCCTGCTCTAGTTGATGTTGTTGTTGGCTTGCTCCATTTTTGCCAAAATGAGCTCTGATAAGACCACCAAGTTGTGTGACTTCACTAGCACTAACAACAATGATTTCATAAGTACTCATATTGCTCCACCTGCTCCTAATGCTACCTTTTATGAAATTAAGCCTGCCTTGTTGAATCTTGTGATGAGAGAGCAATTTTTTGGTGCTAGTTCTGATGATGCTGCTGCCTATCTCAATAACTTTGTTGAACTTTGTGAGATGCAAAAGTATAAGGATGTAGATGGAGATATTATTAAGCTCAAGTTGTTTCCTTTCTCCTTGATAGGAAAAGCTAAAGAATGGTTGCTTGCCTAGAAATAGTATTGATTCTTGGATTAAGTGCAAAGATGCTTTTATTGGAAAATACTATCCTCCTGCTAATATTATATCTATGAGAAGTGAAATTATGAAATTTAAACAACTTGATAATGAACATGTTGCTCAAGCTTGGGAAAGAATGAAATATTTGGTTAAGAATTGTCCCACTCATGGACTTACTGCTTGGATGATTATCCAGACTTTTTTTGCAGGTTTGAACTTCTCTTCAAGAAACCTGTTGGATTCAGCTGCTGGAGGTACCTTTTTGACCATCACCTTGGGTGCTGCAACAAAACTCCTTGAAAATACGATGGTTAATTATTCTGAATGGCACACTGAGAGAACTCCACATGGTAAGAATGTAAATTATGTTGAAGAAACCTCTTCTTTGAGTGATAAGATTGATGTTATCATGGCTATGCTTGTTAATGTAAAAGCTCCTTTAGATCCTAATAATGTTCCCTTAGCCTATTTGGCTGCTCAATAAGAGCAAGTTGGTGTGAACTTCACTAGAAACAACAATTTCAACAACAATGCCTATAGGAATAATTTTGGTAGTAACAACAATTATAGGCCTTATCCTCCTAATAACGGCAATACCTATGGAAACTCCTACAAAAATACTAGAAGTGATGCCTCTTAACTTGAATTCGTGCTCAAAGACTTTATTAGTAAACAAACCATTTTCAACAAGACTGTTGAGGAAAAGCTTTTGAATGTTGAGAAAAATATTTCCTATTTGTCTGAAGCACAGTCCTCTTTGATTAATAAAATGGCTGCTAAACCTGAAACTTTGGAAAGTACCTTTGCTGCTACTCATTCCATACAAGTTACTATTGATGAAAATGTTAGACTGTTAGCCCAACTACATGCTAAGTGGGAAAGAGAAGCTGAAATTGCTAGAAACAATAGTGTGTGCACTATCACCACTACCAATATGGATGTCACTAAACCACAAGAAGTCCCTATTCATCCTACCATAATGCCTAATCCCAATTAGTCTACTACTAGTGATGCTAAGTTTGATTTTGATCTTGGTGGTTGCAATATTTCGGAAGTGATTATGTTCCTACAAAATCTTTCTAGAAGTCTTGATGCTAGTGATATGCATGTAGCTTTCACCAAACACATTACAGATGCTCTTATTAAAATTAAGGAGGAGAAGTTGAAACATAAAGCCTATATTCCTAGGAAAGTAGAAGATAGTTGGGAACCCATTATTAATATGCCAGTGAATGACTTTGATCTCAAAGCTTCATGTGACCTTGGTTCTAGTGTCTCTATTATGCCTAAAAAGTTTTATGAAATGCTTGATTTGCCACCTTTGGAAGATTGTTATTTGGATGTACCACTTAATGATAATGCTAAAAAGAAACTCATGGGGAGTGTTAATGATGTTCTTATTATGGTTAATAATGCCTATGTCCCTGTTGATTTCTGTGTTTTGGATGTTTAATACAATGCTTCTTGTCCTATTACTTTGGGAAGACCTTTTCTTGGAACTGTTGGTGCCATCATTGATATGAAAGAAGGCACCATTAAATATCAATTTCCATTCAAGAAAGGTATTGAACACTTCCCTATGAGGATAGAGAAGTTGCTTTTTGCTCCTCCTTTGAAAGCAAGGTTTGATGTTAATGCTTCTTCATTTGAAAATACTTGATTCTTTCTTCTTGTGCCTAACTTAAAGGCGTGAAAGAAGAGTACTTGTTGGGAGATAACCCAAGATTTTTCTTGAGTCTTGGAAGTTATTACTTCAGTAATGACCTCTCCTTATCCTTTTTGTGCCAAGAATAACCTCTAATGAGAGGGAAGTAAGATTTGGGGAGTTGCTATCCTGAAACAGATTTTTGTGCTCCACCGTAAAAATTCATGAGGAATCTATGTAAGTAGGATTAAGCTTATATTTTGCGAATAAATCCCCCAATATGTTATATAAATTTATTTATTTCAACACTTTTTGATTTGAGCAATACAAGGTCTTTAAAAAAATCGGTTTCTACCTGCTGGTATGTTTTGACAGATTTCTGCCATTATTTTCATTTGCTTCTTATTGATTTCTTTTTGAGTTCTCTTTTGGGGATTTGAGCTTTTTAAAAGAAGTTGCTATAGTAGCTTATGTTTTAGTGAAATTTTTTCTGTTCTAAATCTAAACCCAAAGGTCTATTATCTTTTGAATACACTAATGTTGCTAATGAAGATTGTGTGAAGTTTTGTATGAAGGAAAATTTTTAGGTGTAGAGAGAGAATGATGTAATGAGATGAAGAATGGATAAAAGCTCAATCTTGGGGATGCCACTCCGTGTCACCCCAAGAAATATTCAAGAGGTACAAGCGTCAAAGCTTGGGGATGCCCAAGGCATCCCCTTCTTCATCAATAAAAAGCCCACGTCTTTCTAGACACTTCGTTTTTATTGTTTCATGCACTGTTGTGTTGTTCTTGGAGCGTCTTAGTTTTTTGTTTGCTTTGCGTAGTTTTATTAGTTGCTTGAATAAAGTAGTTTGGACCCCCGTTCTCTCTGTGTTGTTTCAAATAAGTTGATTGGTGTTGGAGAGGAGTAGAAAGTTCTTGCTTGAGTAGTACAAGAGGAGCCTGCTTTGACTGTGACTTAGACTTTATCATGCCATGCTAGGTGTTGTTTTTACCTTATGCTTAGTGATTATTGATGTAGCATGACTTGTTCCAAACAATTGGATTGCTTAGTGTGCCTTGAAAGAATCATGTGTTGTTTTAGCATACAAAAGCATAGTATTGCGGTATTCTCCTTTGATGCTTTGTTTGGGTTGATTTGGCACATGCTAACACCATGTTATGACTATGAACCAGTCACCATAGCCTCTATGATCATCTAGTCCTTGACTTGTAGTACCACTTTATGCTTTGATTAGTAATGTTTTGTCGCTCTGCATGATTATGGCCATTATTGCTCTCTTAGTTGGTCGCTCCCAGTCTTTTGCTAGCCTCCACTTGTATGAGAAGCTCTACTCATGCATCCAACTCCCAAGAAATCAAGTTATTCCAAAGTGTCCACTATAAATTCCTATGCATGGTGTGTAACACCATTCCAAGTATATTCTTGTTTTCATCTATCTTCCAATTAAAATATATTTTGTTATGTGAAAACTTAGTGATTAAAGCTCTCATGAACTTGATGGCACACTTTATTTTTCTTGCCCCTAATAAAATTGAACCATTGTGTCATCTATGTTAGTATATGCTTGCACTTATATGTTGGAATTAGCAGAACCATTCTGTCATGGGGAACGCTTTCAACATTGCACTTGTACTTTGTACACAGTTGATATCATGCTCTTTTGTTTATTGATGTCGTTGGTGTGAAATAAAAGGGGAGCTTGTAACTCCATGGAGTTATGTATTTTGTGTTAGAGAAACGCTTGTCCGCTAGCCTAAGCCATGCCTAATCATGGTGGAAACTTGCAGCATCACCATAATGAGCAATCTGTGAAGCATCCTCAATAAAAACCTATGCAAATAGCAAATAAAAAGATCGCTGAGATGCTCATTGTCTGCTTGCCGTGTCATTTTGATTATGGGATAGCTCCTATATCATGTGAAAGGGGTACCCATTGGCGGTTCTCTATGATATGCATATACTTACTATGACAAGAACTTACAAGTAACTAAAGTTGAGTAGCATGAGGAGTGGACCTTGTATTCAAGGACATGAGATTGCCAACTTATACTTTGTCAAGCATATACTCCATAGTTTGTTCACTTTAACCTTAATCACTTCAAGATGCTTATGATAGGGGCAATGAGAGCTGAAAGCTAACAAGTACCATAATTTTTGGAAGCTCTTTTTGAAACTTGAAATCCCTGCTTCCCTTATGAAGGGCCTTTCTTCCACCATTACATTGAGTCTCCACCTTCTACCTTTAGGCACCAGTTAAGAGAGCGTAGTTGCCATTCTTAGTTCTATATGCATTGTCCCAAAACTTATTGATTGATGCATATTTTTGACATTACTTGTTCTTGTGCTATTTGTATCTAGTCACTCTTATAAACTTTGAAGGTGTCGTATGCATCTATTTTCTACTCTATGAGGGACAAGATGTGAAACAAACAAACATTTTTCAATGCATGTTATTCATGATCTTTGTTTGTAGCCTTTCATGTTGCATGCATAGTTACTTTGTCTTATTGTTAGAACTCCATCTTTTATGCTCATGTTTAGAGTTCTTTGATCCCATCTTTCAATGCTTGCAAATGGTTTGATCTAGATTTTGATGGTGCATGTCACCTCAAAAATTATTCTTTTTCTCACTTTCCTACTCGAGGACGAGTAGGAGTTAAGCTTGGGGATACTTGATACGTCAGAAACGTATCTATAATTTTTGATGTTCCATGCTTGTTCAGTATCTACTTTGCTTTGCTTTGTCTACACTTTGAGGTGTTTTTATATGTTTTCTGGTACTAACCTATTAACAAGATGCCATAGTGCCGCTTTCTGCTTTTCTCGCTTTTGGTTCCGAAGGCGTAAAATCAATATTCTCGGAATTGGACGGGACAAAAGCCAAAGTCAATATTTTACCGTAGGGAACATGGAGCCAGAGTACGAGACGGAGGGAAGGCACCAGGGGGCCACACCCCGTTGCGGCACGGGCTAGCCCTAGTCGCACTTGGGGGGGTGTGACCACTCTGGCCGCCCCCTACCTCGTCGCTTCGCCTATAAAGACCCCCCGATGCCAAAACCCTAAGTATCTGATCAATATTCCATGAAACCGTCTGTAGCCACCGCCACCATCGTCCCTAGATCGGGGGATCTGAAGCTCTTCCCGGCACCCCGCCAGAGGGGATATCATCCCGGAGGCCTTCTTCTTCATCATGCCAGCCTCCAGTATGAAGCGTGAATAGTTCCCCCTTGGAATACGGGTCCATGTAGTAGATCTTGTGAGTTGTTTATCCTCCTTTGTGCTATCATGTTTAGATCTTGTGAGCTCCATTCATGATCAAGATCTCATCTATTTTGTAATCATGCATGTTGTGTTTGCGGGGATCCAATGGATATTGAGATTACTATGTCAGATTGATTAATGGTTTTGTCTTATTGATTCTATCATGTCTGTGTTGTTTGTGATCTTGCATGCTCTCCGTTGTTAGTAGCTATCTTGGCCAAGTAGATTCTAGTGACACCAAGAGGGGGTATTTATGCTCGATAGTGGGTTCATGCCTCTATTTAATCTAAGGGAAGTGATAGAAATATCTACGATTGTAGATGTGCTGTTGCCACTAGGGATAAAACAACGGTCTCTTGTTCATGGAACAAGTGGATTGTTTACCTTACACACTTTGCTTAAACAGTTGTCTGTTGCTTGCAACTTAATACTAGAAGGGGTTCGGATGATAACCTGAAGGTGGATTTCTAGTCATAGATGTAGTTGGATGGCGGTCTATGTATCTTGTTGTATTTCCCAATCGAATCCCATAGGATCATGAATGTCTAGTATTGCATTGTTATGCCTTGCTCAGTCCTGTCAATTGCCCTGCTGTAATTTGTTTACCCAGCATGCCATGTTTTTTTATCTAAGGAAAACACCTCTAGTAAACTATGGACCCCGGTCTAATCTTTACGATTGATACATCTTCCACTGTAACTGTTTATTTTCTGCAAACCATTATTACCTCTAGACAGTTAATCCTTTATTACAGCAAACCAGTGAGATTGACAACCTCACCGATCGTTGGGGCAAAGTATTGAGTTTGTGTTGTGCAGGTCTCCATGTTGCTAGCAACACCTTTGAGTCGTTTCCTTCCTCCTACTGGTTCGATAACCTAGGTTACTTACTAAGGGAAAACTTGTTGTTGTGCTCATCACACCTTGCTCTTGGGGTCTCCCAACGAGGCGTCACCATGCCATCAACACTCGATGTCATCTTCGACCAGCCCGAAAACTTCAGACGCGAGCGACTTGAGTTCGAAGTGGTGGATTGGCCATCACAATACCACGCCATCCTTGAGCGCGTGGCATTCTCAAGATTCTTGGCAGTACCACACTATGCGTACCTGCTACTAAAGATGCCAGGACCTAATGGCGTCATCATCGTCCAAGGAAGTTTCACAAGCTCAGACAGATGCGACAAAGACTTCAACAGAATCTCTCAGTCATTCGGCATGCAGGAGGATCTCACAAGACTCCGAGAGGTGACAGACAATGGGGAACCCCCAGTTGCCAGGCAAAACGCACCCAACATGTTGTTTGACTCCACAGTCAACACAAAGAAGGTGCAGGTTCATCCGACGGACGCCTCCAAGACGGCGTTGATTGCCAATGACCTGAGTCCCGCATAGGAAAGTGCGCTCGTCGAATTCCTCCGTGAGCGCTGGGAAATTTTTTGCCTGGTGTCCTGCGGACATGCCAGGAGTTCCCAGGGAATTTGTCGAGAATGCACTCAATGTGTTTCCAGATGCAAAGCCAGTCAAGCAGTCGATGCATCGACTATCCGAGCCAAGAGCCGAAGCCATTGGAATCAAAGTCAACAGACTACTCGATGTCAACTTCATCAGGGAAATCAGATAAAGCGAGTGGCTGGCCAACACCATGCTGGTCCCCAAAAAGGACACAGACATTCTGCAGATGTGCGTGGACTTCACATCGCTCAACAAGAACTGTCCCAAGGACCACTTCCCTCTACCAAGGATCGATCAAATCATCGCCTCCACTGCAGGTTGCGAGAAGCTCTCCTTCCTCGACGCCTACTCAGGCACGCCGTCCAGTATGCGTCGCCAGCACGCCATCCACTACGTGTCGAAACCGAGGAGATGTCGTTATTTTCGCCACCCCTACGTGTGACTAGTCAACGTCAAGTCAGGCGGTGGGACCCACGATCGTCTCGTTGCATCATCTCTGCTGCCGCAAACGGTTGTGATCACCAATCGTCAGCAATGACGTCATCAAGGCAAAGCAAGCAATGGCTCGAAGGTTTCTACTAATCATCCAAGTAGTTACTTGAATCTATGATTCGAGAAACTACTCCAGGGCTACTCCTATCAGGAGCGCTAGCCGCGCACCTGAAAAATTGCAAAGGTAACATCACCTCGAATTTATCTTCAAATCCTACGTCGAGTCTGCGACTCCACTACGGACTCGGGGGCTACTCCCATAGGGAGCATTGGTTGCACGTCCGAAAAAATGTGTCCTTCGGACTTATGCTGAAAACGACTGAACTAAAGTCTCTGCTCGAGTCTACGACTCGAACAGACACTCGGGGGCCATGCACCCTATGAATTATTCGACTACGATCCTTTTGGAAAGTTTGCCCAAACAAATGCTAAGTGAGAAGCAGTCTCCTTGGCCACCCGAAACACCTTGCGGTGATAAAATTTCGGATGATGTATCTACGATGAAAAGGTAAGCACTACTGATATCATCTGATGGCCTGGTAACGAACCTGACTGCGCTCTGCTAGTAAACTCCTGAGTCAACAGGCACGATGAAAATCCTAACGGACGCGTTGGGTACATCACTTGAAATCACTAGGATTCGACTCCTGTAATACCATAGTGGCCTGAGTCGAATCACACCAGCAATCATTCCGAATTCAAGTCCGGGGACTCGAGTTTGATGAAGATCGTGTTGTTTTGTCCTATGACAGTTAACTCACCCTGATCCGTTGAGCCAGGCACACGCATTAGCAATCCCTATGAACTAAATGTTTCTATTTGAAAAACAGACTCAACTACATAGCACCCGAAAGATTGAAGAGTCTGCAGTCGAATCTACGATTCGACTGAACACTCAGGGGCTAATGACATGGATATACCCTACGGGTGCACGACATTGGTATACCTGGTCCAGCCCGAGGAAGGCCCACGTTAAGATACGCAACTCATGAAGATTTTGGGTGGCCCAAGCCCATGGTGGTTTCGACTCCTTCGAGGACAAGTCTAGATTAGATAGAATTTCAAAGGGTATCAACCCTAATTTGTAACCAACTCGACCTATCCCGAGACCTGGCCTATATATATAAAGGCTAGGAGGGTACGGCGAGAAGGATCTCTCAACTCACCTCGTACACACCTCACACCAGATTCCATCTGCGCACCCCTGTAATCTTCGGTTCCGCCGTAATCAATTCAAGAGCAGATAAGCAGGAGTAGGGTTTTCCCTTTGGGGGACTGAACCTGTGTAAATCTCGTGTCCCTGTGTTGCTTGTCTGTTAACCGTTCCGCGACTTATAGCATCCCCATCTTCTCCAAAACCCAAGTCCATAACAATGGACATTGATGAGTCGAACCCTCGTCAATAACGAGATTGAATGAGGTACGAAGATATCTTACGGATCGGATCTCGGACAAGTAGTATCGAAGTAACAAAGGGAAATGGACTCGAAGTTTACGGTTCAAACGACATCATCAATCTGTAATGCATAGGGATTATTATGGGCATCACAGTCCCGATGTTGATCATTGACGCAAGAGAGTCTAGGTCATGTTTGTAGCATTCCTGAGCCGTGAGGGGATCCACATAAGGGTGCGACGAGATGGAGATTATCCGTAAGTTGAAATTATAGTAGAGAAAGATAAAGCAAGAATTGTTCTGAGGAGAAAGATCCGAAGTTGTTCGGAGAAATAAAGGAAACAGAGAAGTTTCGGTGAGATGACTAGAATTGTTCCGAGATGTTCGGAGGATATAAAAGGGGAACTGAAAGGTGTTTCGGGTCGAATCAGATTTGGTAATATGTATTTACATATTAATTAATGTAATTAATATTAAAATCTAATTTTGAGAAGTTATTCCACTAATGGGCAAAATTTCCTAGGAAAAAACGGCCCATGAGGGAAACCGGAGGAGGAATGGCCACCTAGATGGGCCCTAAGGGCCCATGCGCCTAGGGGAAACCCTAGGGCGCCTAGGGTTAGGGTTTGGGGCGCCCTAGGGCTGCCCCCAAACCTAGCTGCTGCCTCCTCCCCCTTGGCTGCCGGTTAGATGGCTTGGGGAGGGGCAAGGCTTCCCACTCCCACCCTATATAAGGAGCCCCCTCTTCCCTTTGAAGGAGACACCAATACGATAGATCCCATGAGTTGGGGGCTCACGTCCTCCTCCTCTCCAATCTCTCTCTCCCTCTAGTTGTCTCCACGTGTTGGCACGGCTTAGGTTTGTTCGCGCAAGAGACGATGCATCTGCAACACGCCGTTGCGTTGTGGGATTCCGTAGCCGAAGATATACTTCTGCAACATACTCCCGGCGTGATCAGGGAGATGGAGTTTCTCATCATACATCGTATGTGTACAAAGCCACGAGGTGCAACACTTGGGGCACTCTGATGTCGTAAGACGGACTATTGCACGGTGTTGGAGCAAGGGGTGACCCGCGAGGAGCATCGCGACCTTAAGGTCGGCTACGAGCACGACTACTTCAACCACATTCCTCTCGGAATGTTAACCGCTTTCGGACTACAAGGGTATGTATCCGAAACCTCACGACCATTATTGCATTACTTGTAGATAGATCCTGGGAATCGGGGCGATCCGTTTTGAATTTTTTTTATTTTCTGCCCGAAACCCCAACAGTGGTATCAAAGCCGATCTATGTGTAGTAGTGATGTACGGCTAGTAAGCACATGGTGTTGTGCGGGCATTGATGCTATAGTTGTTACCCTCGCATGTGTACTTGTTTATATCGCGGGATTGTTTTATGAAGCGGCCCGGAGCAACCTTACGTGTAAGCTTACGCGAGACTGGTTCCATGCTCAACATATGGCTTGTTCCGTATAAGTGGCTAGCGGGTATCTGTCTCTCTTACAATAGTTGATATAGCATTTACAACATATGGCCCCGAAAGGGGTGTAGTAGAGATAATTGTATGTATCAATGTTGTGGTTGGAAAGTTCGTAGATTAGAAACGGTTCTATTACGAAAGCCCTAACAACCACGCAGAACTTGCAATAAATAAAGTAGAGGCATCTAAATTTATGTTGCATGATGGACATGTGATTTGATATGGTCATGGTCGTTAGAAAGGTAAAGTAGTTTACTTTTATGTTACTAAGTTGTAGTAATAGTTATCATTCCGATGGACAAACTTCTGGTGGCGTTGTGGACTTGGTGTCAAAACCGATGGCATGATGGAGATCATGCCGGAGCGCTCAATGGAGATCAAGGCGCAAGAAGGACCATATCATATCACAAATTACATATGATGTTGATACCGCTTTGCATCTTATTGTGTGCTAGTATTATATGCTCAACGGTAGCAAAGCCTATTGAAACCAATATTAATTGGCAAGCCTAGCATGTGTAGACATGGCCTCGAAATTTCAATGATAGTGTTCCCCTTGTGTGTGCACCACCAAGAAAGTTCTTCGGTATGAATCCGGCCGTGACGATGGGGGGCTAGACATACCTACGTTCGCATACAGTGGGTGTAAGAAAGGTTACACTACAATACACACAAGTTTGAGTTGGCAAGCCTAGCATGTGCAGACATGGCCTCGAAACACAGGAGATTGAAATATCGAGCATGGGTCACATGGATGATGTGATTGACATTTTAAAATATCTACCTTTGAAGCTATGTTTCTGGCCGTGACAATCGAGGGTTGCATACTGGATTGGGATCGTGTGATTGTTGAAATCATCCAGGGGATGACTATTTCAGTGGGAGCTCAATTATGAATTGAACTCAATATTATGAACTGAGTCTAGATGTCTGTTTGCAAATATCTTAGTAGATCATGGCCTATCTCATTGAGATCCTTTGCGACCATGAGAAATTTCTTGCTTGGTATGGAACTTAGCAAGAGGGTCCAACTTCATAGATTAATATGTTGGATATATGCCCTAGAGGAAATAATAAAAGTAGTTATTATTATATCTTTCTATTTATGATAAATGTTTACATTCATGCTATAATAGTATTAACCGGAAACATTAATACTTGTGTGATTTGTAAACTAAATTAGAGTCCCTAGTAAAGCCTCTTTATAATACTAGCTTGTTGGTTAATAGATGATCATGGTTTCTGGGTCATGAACATTGAGATGTTGTTAACAACAATATCATATCATTTGGAGAATGGTGTGATGGACATACTCCTATAGATAAGTGTAGCATAAAGATCAAGTCATTTCAATAGTTTGTTTGCTATAAGCTTTCTGATACATAGTAACCTAATTGTTTGACCATGATATCATGCTAATCACCATCATCGGAAGGATGCTTTGATGACATGAAACACCACATTGTAACTGGGTGGATATAAAGGTGGCATTGAGTGTTCAGAAAGTATGTGTTGAGGCACATGGATCAATAGTGGGATTTGTCCATCCATATGATAAATAGATATATTTTGGGCCCTCTCGGTGGAATGTCATCCAATTAGCTTGCAGGCATGTGACTGTCTCACAAGGGATCACATATCACGGGAACGAGAAAAGAGTACTTATAGGTAACGAGGTTGAACTAGGTATGCAGAGATACCAACGATCAGACCTCGGATAAGTAAACTATCGCGAGACAAAGGGAAATTGGTATCGTATGTAAGTGGTTCATTAGATCGCAAAGTAATCATATAAATATGTGGGAGCCATATGAATTTATAGATTCCTCTATTGCTTATTGATCGGAGAAGGAGTCTCGGTCATATCTGCACAATTCACGAACCGTAGGGAGACACACTTAAGGATTCAATGTTGTTTAGTAGATATGAAATGTAAGTAGGGAGACCGAATGTTGTTCGGAGTTTCGGTTGGGATCCGGGATATCACGAGGTGATCAGGAATGGTCTGGAGAATAAGATTCATATAAGGTAAGTCCAATTCCGGAGTTCGGGAATGATTCCGGTGTTTTCACCGGAATGATCTAGAAGGGTCTAGAAGGTTCACCGGACCGGAAGGGGAAGGGTGCATGAATGTGTCATGACTAAGTGTAATGATTGCGTCATGTCCTAGGTCACTTGGTTGGGCGTTTGAAAGAAAGAAATTAAACTCCAAATTGAAAGTCAAAAGGCAAGTTTGAAAAGTCAAACTGGGACAATGTATCCTGGTGGAGGAAGGAAAGAATCCTTCTCTCCCTCTACCACAAGCCAAGTAGGAGAAGGAGTTGGGTAAGGATTCAAACTACCCTCTCCCAATATGCCCTCCCTCTCATAAATAGAGGGGATGGGGTGCCCTCCAAGACACACAACACCAGCCCCTCCCCACACCGCCGCAGCGCTGTCGCCGCCCAGTGCCAGCCGCCGCCGCCGCACCGCCACCGCGTCGCCACCGCCTTATGCCGCCGCCGCACCAAGTCTCCGCCGCCCTAGCCTCCGCTGACCACCTCCTCCTCTCCGGCTTCTAAACCCTAGATTGCCGGGGAAACCCTAATACTCCATCATAACCCGCTCCGGCTTAGGAGAAGCCCTGTGGGATCTCCCCTCTACTTCCGACACCACGCCGTCGTGCTACCAGAATCACGAGGAGAGAACTACAACCTCCGCTACCTGCTGGAACAAGGGAGAGGAAGGTCTTCCTCGAGCACCAAACGTGTGACTGACTACGGAAGTGCTGCTGAAACGCAGCGCCGGAAGGATCGTCTACACTATCTTGAGATCGGCAAGTGTACGACTACATCACCCACGAGAATCTGCTCTCATTAACCGCTTTGAAATCTTTGAGGGTGAGTACTCTAATCGACTCGTTGCTACAATCTAGTACATAGATCTTGGCTTGTTTGTGTTCATGCGGTAGAATTTTTTTGTTTTCCATTCTACGAACCCGTACATAATACACACGCTCGTGGGATATCCTCATAATAAGACGATCTTCTCTTCTTGATACAAAAACAATTAGGAGATAATCCAATGACTCCACAAGTTTGTGTTTTCTCCGTTGATCATCCAAAAGGGGCCATTCTCTATTCGATGGAGAGTTGGACTGTAATTTTGTATTCTGCAAAATCAGGCACATAAAGTATGAGTCGTTCGATGAGTTTTCCTCCATGATGGATGAAAACAGAATATTTGGAGAAACACTTAGCAATCTTGCATTTGAGTTGCGAACTCTGAGAAGGGTTTGATTATAATGGAGGTCATGGATGGAAAAGATTAATGTCAGATATACAAAGTTATAAATGTAATTCTTGCATAACTCGTTGCAGTTTACAAAGTATTAGATACTTGTCCCGTTTTGGGAAAAACAAGATGGTCTACTTGAGAATTGCTAGAATAGAGGCAATGTGGCTTGATGACGACAAGCAAAATAGTTGATGGCCAACATCACTCCTTCCCTCAAAGATTATCATTTGGATTAGTGGACTTGAATAAAATTTGTAGTCCCTGTTTGCGTGTCTTGCTTTTGGAAAGACGATTATTCATATGAATAAGTTACAATCAAGTTGTACTATTCTTATGAGTAACACCTTTATGGTCACACTATGATTATAAATAAGTTATTGTCATCATTATGTTAATGATAATAAGTTAAGTATTTATAAAGGATTAGAATGCTAAAAGATATCCGAAGTTTAATAATGAAAAGACATTATTGTTTAAGTCAAGGTGGTTGTTGCATGTTTTTCACTTAGATGAAAATCGGGGTCTTAGATATTTGATCTAGAGACTTTGCAAAACCATGCCTCATTTGACGAAATGACTAAAACTCTGCATTCCGGTAAAATGGTGATATGCGAAGAAATGTTGAAATTTATACATAGTGATGTATCATATTTTCAAGAAATAGTGGAAATCATTATTTCATTATGGACTTAAGTGAATAAGTGTATTTACTTAATGAAATAGAAGTTTTGAAAGGATTTGATTGTTCAAATGAGTTCAAAACAAAATGGGATATGTAATTAACAATAATACAAAGTATCTTCAATATGATCGATATAACTAAAGTATTTAGTTAAGTATTGGCATAAAAGGGACTTGTGAAAGATGTTTCATAAATTATGATAACCGGACAAATTCAAGGTGTTGATATGTCTAGATATCATAATCATTTTGTATTAGATACATATGGTCTAATATTATCTATTATCAGGGTTGTTGTCATCATTTAGAGTTTAAGATAGAAATAAGAAAACAATCATTTGAAATACAAAGGAACATCCATGGATTCGTGGAAACAACACCATAAGAGTTATGGCATGTTCGAGTTTCTAGAGATTTTGATGATTCGAAATCGTGGCGAATAAACAAGTCTTTATAGCGTATTTTTAGGGAACTATGAATACATGTTCTGTAGAGGGCAAACTTGCTTTTGTCCTAAGTTCAGGTGTCTTGATGAAGATACAGATGGAAGAAAGTAAAAGTTCAAAAACAAGGTACTTTGACCTTACCTCCTGATTGTTGAGTGGCACGGAAAAATTTGTTACGTGAAACTGAACTCTACAAATAAGAGGAGAAACTAATGATAATGATCACAAAGTTTCAACGAATACTTTTACAAAAGGAAAGTAGGATTCAACGATATATTCTGCAAGTTTGCGGAATTATATATTGATTCACTTGTCATGTTTTGAACAATACATGCCTACGAAATACAAAGAAGCGTGATGGACCTATGTGCGAGAAATGACTAGGAATCATATAATCCTATATTAAGTTACATTTAAGATTGAAAATTAATGTGTTACTTGATCTTGTTAAGTAAATAGGTTTACTTAATATTTCTAAATGACTACAAAGTCATGAGAAAGAAATGAATGAAAGACATAAAGCTCGATTTGTCACAAAGGATGTTTGGACGAATTTAAGGAGTTGACTACAAATGTAGCGATGCTTGAGTCTATTGGATTTACCTTAGCAATATATGGATATTGGGAACTCGCAGCTGGAATTCTCAATTTGATGGTGATCAAAGAATTTTGGAAAGTCCAAGATTATTGAGAGGATTTTCATTTGAGTGGGAGCATATTGGCTTGGCTTAACCTTAATATGTAAGTGACATATTTTGAGTGGAAGCTTAATGGCTTGGCTAAGACTCAATATGTATGAGACATGTTTTGAGTGGGAGCTAAGTAAACTCCATGGATCTCATATGGATGCCATTTTGAGTGGGATCTAGTCTCTGGATCTCATATATGGATGCCATATTTGAATGGGAGCGTGTTATCATTCTAAAATATGTGATGACATATATAAATGATGTGATTGGTATTAATAATATTTATGTTAGTAAATATGGATGAAGTTGAAGAAAATATTAAACAATGGAATCTATCAAGATAGATTGGTAAGTTTAATAAACATTATTGTTGAATGCTTTCTAGACTTGATTCTGAAGATGCTCAGAATGTCCTAGGTAAGATTCTGAATGATTTCAGAATGGAACAATATAATAAATATGTTCTTACTTGTATGAAGCATTGATATGGTCTCAGTGTAAAAACTATGGTTAAAAGAAAGAAAGAGATGCATTGCATCTTCTATGACTCAGTCATAGGTTCTTCCATGGAACCATATTGTATACTCGACATAATATGACCCAAAAAGGATCTATTTGAAATAAAATATCTTGAAGTGATTCCGGAGTTAATCACTGAACCATAGTTAAAGTTTGTTCTTAAATGGCAAGAAGCGGAGTTAGGAATATAGTTGCATGTTATGCACTAGGATATACATAAAGATAAAAGTATATTTTGACTAAAGAAGTTAGACTTATCTAAGTGTATTTTAGGAGTTTACATGACAACAGTAAAGGTCTAATTGACTCAACGACCATCATTGTAAACAATAGAAACAAAGTCTCACATGCCAAAACAAATACTACAACTCATTATGATATAATAGAGGGAATTTCAAAATTAGAAAGGCATTAATGATTTGCAGAAGACACACTAATCTGGTAAAACAGAACAAAGACATGACGTTTCTCATAAGCAGCATGATCAATAAACACATATGGGGATATGATTTATGATTAGTAAATGCAAGCTAGATTATTTGTACTCTAGTGCAAGTGGGAGACTAAAGGGAATATGTGATGGCGCCTAGAAGCGCTTCGTCGGGAAACCCCAAGAGGAAGGTGTGGAGCAGCATAGCAGCAAGTCTTCCCTCAATAAGAAATCGAGGTTATCGAACCAGTAGGAGGAAGGAAACATCACACAGGTGTTGCAAGCAACATGGAAACCTGCACAACACAAACTCAAGACTTTGCCCCAATGAACGGTGAGGTTGTCAATCTCATCGGTTTCTATAACAAAGGATTAACTGTATGGTGTGGAAGGTGATGATGGTTTTCAGTAAGTAATAGTGGAAGATGTATCAATGGTAAAGATTGGACCAGGGTCCATAGTTCACTAGAGGTGCTCTCCTTAGATAAACAACATGGCATGAAGGGTAAACAAATTACAGCAGGCAATTGATGTGAACCAGCAAGGCATAACAATGCAATACTAGACAAAAAGATCCTATGAGATTCGATTGAGCAATACAACAATATACATAGACCGCCATCCAACTGCATCTATGACTAGAAGTCCACCTTCAGGCTATCATCCGTACTCCGTCCAGTATTAAGTTGCAAGCAACAGACAACTACTTTAAGCAAAGTGTGTAAGGTAAACAATCCACTTGTTCCATGAACAAGAGACCATTGTTTTCTCCCTAGTGGCAACAATACATCTACCATCGAAGAGATTTATGTCACTTCCCTTGAAAAGTAGAGGCATGAAACCACTATCGAGCATAAATATCCCCTCTTGGAGCCACTAGCAACTACTTGGCCAAGATAGCTACTAACAACGAAGATCATGTAAGATCACAAACAACACACACACATCATAGAATCAAATAGACAAAACCATAAATCAATCTGACATAGTAATCTCAATATACATCAGATCCCCGCAAACACAACATGCATGATTACAAATATATTAGATCTTGATCATGAACAGAGCTCACAAGATCTATACATGAAAGCACAAGGAGGAGATACAACCATCTCGCTACTACATGGACCTGTAGTCCAAGGTGGAACTACCCACTCTTCATAACGGAGGCTGGCATGATTAAGAAGAAGGCCTCCGGGATGATATCCCCTCTGGCAGGGTGCCGGGAAGAACTTCAGATCCCCTCGATCTAGGGACGATGGTGGCGGCGGCTACAAACGGTTTCGTGGAATATTCATCGGGTGTTTAGGGATCTGGCATCGGGGGGACTTTATAGGAGAAGAGGCGAGGCAGGGGGCCACCAGGGCGGCTGCACCCCCTAGGTGCAGCCAGCCCTAGGGCACGCCGCCAGGGGGTGTGGCCCCCTGGTGAGCCTCCTCCGTCTCGCATTCTGGCTTCGTGTTGCCCACGGTAAAATATTGACTTTGACTTTTGTCCCGTCCAATTTCGAGAATATTAATTTTCTGTCTTTCTGGAACCAAAAACAGAAGAAAACATGCAATTGGCACTGTGGCAACTTGTTAATAGGTTAGTTCCAGAAAACATATAAAAACACCTCAAAGTGTAGACAAAGAAAAGCAAAGTAGATACTAAACAATCATGGAACATCAAAAATTATAGATATGTTTCTGACGTATCAAACATCCCCAAGCTTAACTCCTGCTCGTCCTCGAGTAGGTAAGTGATAAAAGAATAATTTTTTAGGTGACATGCACCATCAAAACCAAGATCAAACCATTTGCAAGCATTGAAAGATGGGATCAAAGAACGCTAAACATGTGCATGAAAGATGGAGTTCTGATAGTAAGACAAAGTAACTATGCATGCAACATGAAAGGCTACAAACAAAGATCATGAATAGCAAGCATTGAAAAACGTTTGTTTGTTTCACATACAGAAAACATGGCATAGTGGCAATCAGCTTGTCCCTCATAGAGTAGCAATAAATGCATAGGACACCTTCAAAGTTCATAACAGTGACTAGATACAAATAGCACAAGAACAAGCAATATCAACAATATGCATCAATCAATATGTTTTGGGACACTGCACATAGAACTAAGAATGGCAACTATGCTCTTAATGGTGCCTAAATTTACAAGGTGGAGACTCAACATAATAGTGGAAGAAATACCCTTCATGAAGGGAAGCATGGATTTTAAGTTTCAAAAGGAGCTTCCAAAAATTATGGTACTTGTTAGCTTTCAGCCCTCATTGCCCCTATCATAAGCATCTTGAAGTGATTAAGGTTAAAGTGAACAAACTATGGAGTATATGCTTGGCAAAGTATAAGTTGGCAATCTCATGTCCCTTGAATACGAGGGCCACACCTCATGCTACTCAACTTCAGTCACCTGTAAGTTCTTGTCATAGTAAGTACATGTGTATCATAGAGAACCGCCAACATGGTACCCCTTGAACATGGTACATGAGCTATCCCATAACCAAAATGACAAGGCAAGCAGACAATGAGCATCTCAGCGATCTTTTTATTTACTGTTTACTTAGATTTTTATTGAGGATGCTTCACAGATAGCTCATTATGGTGATGCTGCAAGTTTCCACCATGATTAGGCATGGCTTAGGCTAGCGGCCTAGGCGTTTCTCTAACACAAAATACATAACTCCACGGACTTACAAGCTCCCTCTTTATTTCACACCGGTGACATCCATAGACAAAAGAGCATGGTATCAACTGTGTACAACGTACAAGTGCAATGTTGAAAACGTTCCTCATGACATCATGGTTCTGCTAATTCCAACGTATAAGTGCAAGCATATACAACATAGATGACACAATGGTTCAAGTTTATTAGGGTCAAGGAATATAAAGTGTGCCATCAAGTTCGAGAGGGATTGAATCACTAAGTTTTCACATAACAAAATACTTTTTAATTGGAATATAGCTGAAAACAAGAATATACTTGGAATGGTGTAACACACCATGCATAGGAATTTATAGTGGAAACTTTGGAATAGCTTGGTTTCTTGGGAGTTGGAAGCATGAGTAGAGCTTACTCATATAAGTGGAGGCTAGCAAAAGACTTGGAGCAACCAACTAAGAGAGCAATAATGGCCATAATCATGCAGAGCGACAAAACATTACTAATCAAACAATAGAGTGGTACTACAAGTCAAGGACTAAAGGATCATAGAGACTATGGTGACTTGTTCATAGTCATAACATGGTGTGAGCATGTGCCAAGTCAACCCAAACAAAACATCAACGGAGAATACCAAAATACTATGCTTTTGCATGCTAAAACAACGCATGATTCTTTCAAGGCACACTAAGCAATCCCAATTGTTTCGAACAAGTCATGATACAACAATAATCGCTAAGCATAAGGTCAAAACAACATCTAGCATGACATGCTAAAGTCTAAGTCACAGTCAATGCAAGCTCCTCTTGCACTTCCAAGCAAGAACTTTCTACTCCTTTCCAACACCAATCGACTTATTTGAAGCAACACAACGAGAATGGGGGTCCAAACTACATTATTCAAGCAAAATAAACAAACTAAGCAAAGCAAACGAAAACTAAGATGCTCCAAGAACAACACAACAGTGCATGAAACAATAAAAACAAAGTGTCTAGATAGACCTGAGCTTTTTATTGATGAAGAAGGGGATTCCTTGGGCATCCCCAAGCTTTGACGCTTGTACCTCTTGGATATTTCTTGGGGTGACATCGGGATGGCATCCACAAGCTTGAGCTTTTGTCCATTCTTCATCTCATTACATCATTCTCTCTCTAAAACTGAAATTTTTCCTTCATACAAAACTTCACACAATCTTAATTAGCAACATTAGTGTATTCAAAAGATAATAGACCTTAGGCTTAGATTTGGAACAACAAAAATTTTCACTAAAAACACAAGCTACTGTAGCAACTCCTTCAAAAAGCTAAATTTCCCAAAAAGAACCAACAAAGGAATCAATAAGAAACAAATGTAAATAATGGTAGAAATCTATCAAAACAGACCAGCAGGTAGAAACCAATTTTTGAGAAGACCTTATGTTGCTCAAATAAAAAAGTGTTGAACTAACGAAAGTTAGCTAACATACTGGGGGATTTATTTGTAAATATTTAGCTCAATCCGACTTACAGAGACTCCTCACGAATTTTTATGGTGGAGGAAATAAATCTGTTTCGGGACAACAACTCCCCAAATCTTACTTTCCTCTCATTAGAGGTCATTCTTGGCACAAAAAGCAAACAAAAAAGGATAAGGAGAGGTCATTACTGAAGTAATAACTTCCAAGACTCAAGTAAACTCTTGGTTTATCTCCCAACAAGTACTTTTCTTTAACGCCTTTAGGTTAGGCACAAGAAGCAAGAAATCAAGTATTTTCAAATGACGAAGCATTAACATCAAACCTTGCTTTAAAAGGAGGAGCAAAAAGCAAGTTATCTCTCCTCATAGGGAAGTTTTCAATACCTTTCTTGAAAGGAAATTGATATTTAATGGTGCCTTCTTTCATATCAATGATGGCAACAACAGTTCTAAGAAAAGGTCTTCCCAAAGTAATAGGACAAGAAGCATTGTATTCAACATCCAAAACATAGAAATCAACAGGGACATAAGCATTGTTAACCATAATGAGAACATCATTAATAATCCCCATGAGTTTCTTCTTAGCATTATCATTAAGTGGGACATCCAAATAACAATCTTCCAAAGGTGGCAAATCAAGCATTTCATAAATATTCCTAGGCATAATAGAGACACTAGAACCAAGATCACATGAAGCTTTGGGATCAAAGTCATTCACTTGCATATTAATAATGGGTTCCCAACTATCTTCTACTTTCCTAGGAATAGAATCTTTGTGTTTTAACTTCTCTTCCTTAATCTTAACAAGAGGATCTGTAATGTGTTTGGTGAAAGCAACATGCATATCACTAGCATCAAGACTTCTAGCAAGCTTTTGCAAGAACATAATCACTTCAGAAATGTTGCAACCATCAATATCAAAATCAAACTTAGCATCACTAGTAGTAGACTCATTAGGCTTAGGCATTGTAGGAGGAGGAATAGGGACTTCTTGAGGTTTAGTGTCATCCATATGAGTGGTGGAGATGGTGCACACACTATTGTTTCTATCAATTTCATCTTCCCTTTCCCACTTAGCATGAAGTTGGGCTAACAGTCTAACATTTTCATCAATAGTAACTTGTATGGAATGAGTAGCAGCAAAGGTACTTTCCATGGTTTCAGGTTTAGCAGCCATTTTATTAATCAAAGAGGACTGTGCTTCAGACAAAGAGGAAATATTTTTATCTACATTTAAAAGCTTTACCTCTATAGTCTTGTTGAAAGTGGTTTGTTTACTAATAAAGTCTTTGAGCATGACTTAAAGTTCAGAGGGGGCACTTCTAGCATTGTTGTAGGAGTTTCCATAGGTATTGCCATTATTAGGAGGATAAGGCCTATAATTGTTGTTACTACCAAAATTATTCCTATAGGAATTGTTGTTTCTAATGAAGTTCACATCAACTTGCTCTTCTTGAGCAACCAAAGAGGCTAAAGGAACACTATTAGGATCTAAAAGAGCTTTCAATTAACAAGTATAGCCATAATGACATCAATCTTATCACTCAAAGAGGAGGTTTCTTCAATAGAACTTACCTTCTTATCGTGTGGAGCTCTTTCAGTGTGCCATTCAGAGTAGTTAACCATCATATTATCAAAAGTTTTGTTGCAACACCCAAAGTGATGCCCATAAAGGTACCTCCAGCAGCTGAATCCAACAGGTTTCTTGAAGAGAAGTTCAAACCTGCATAAAAAGTTTGGATAATCATCGAAGCAGTGAGTCCATGAGTGGGACAATTCTTAACCAAAGATTTCATTCTTTCTGAAGCTTGAGAAACATGTTCATTATCAAGCTGTTTAAATTTCATAATATCACTTCTCATAGATATAATCTTAGCAGGAGGGTAGTACTTTCCAACAAAAGCATCTTTGCACTTTATCCAAGAATTAATACTATTTCTAGGCAAGGATAGCAACCATTCTTTAGATTTTCCTCTCAAGGAGAAAGGAAACAAATTGAGCTTAATAATATCTCCATCTACATCCTTATACTTTTGCATCTCACAAATATCAACAAAGTTATTGATATGGGCAGCATCATCATCAGAACTAGCACCAGAAAATTGCTCTCTCATCACAAGATTCAACAAAGCAGGCTTAATTTCATAAAAGGTAGCATCAGGAGCAGGTGGAGCAATAGGAGTGCTTAGGAAATCATTGTTGTTTGTGCTAGTGAAGTCACACAACTTGGTGTTCTCAGCAGAGTTAATTTTGGCAAAAGTGGGGCAAGCCAAAAACAGCAGCAGCAGCAGCTAGAGCAGGAACTAATTTTTTTGTGTTTTTGAATAGAGAAAGCAAACCAAACTAAACTAATTTTTTGGAGTTTTTGATAAAAAAAGGCAAACGAAACCAAGTAAAAGAAACTAAGCAAACTAAAAACAAAGTAAAGAGAAAGGTTGAGGAGGACTCCCCTTGTGAAGACGTCCTTAGCCTCCCCGGCAACGGCGCTAGAAAACTTGTTGATGGCGCCTAGAAGCGCTTCGTCGGAAAACCCCAAGAGCAAGGTGTGGAGCAGCACAGCAGCAAGTCTCCCCTTAGTAAGAAACCAAGGTTATCGAACCAGTAGGAGGAAGGAAACATCACACATGTGTTACAAGCAACGTGGAAACCTGCACAACACAAACTCAAGACTTTGCCCCAACGAACGGTGAGGTTGTCAATCTCAGCGGTTGCTGTAACAAAGGATTAACTGTATGGTGTGGAAGGTGATGATGGTTTGCAGCAAGTAAACAGTAACAGTGGAAGATGTATCAATGGTAAAGATTGGACCAGGTTCCATAGTTCACTAGAGGTGCTCTCCTTAGATAAACAACATGGCATGAAGGGTAAACAAATTACAGCAGGGCAATTGACAAGAACTGAGCAAGGTATAACAATGCAATGCTAGACAAAAAGATCCTATGAGATTAGATTGGGCAATACAACAATATACATAGACCGCCATCCAACTGCATCTATGACTAGAAGTCCACCTTCAGGTTATCATCCGATCCCCCTCCAGTATTAAGTTGCAAGAAACAGACAACTGTTGTAAGCAAAGTGTTTAAGGTAAACAATCCACTTGTTCCATGAACAAGAGACCGTTGGTTTCTCCCTAGTGGCAACATCACATCTACCATCGAAGAGATTTCTGTCACTTCCCTTGAAAAGTAGAGGCATGAAGCCACTATCGAGCATAAATACCCCCTCTTGGAGTCACTAGCAACTAATTGGCCAATATAGCTACTAACAACGAAGAGCATGCAAGATCACAAACAACACATACATGATAGAATCAAATAGACAAAACCATTAATCAATCTGACATAGTAATCTCAATATCCATTGAATCCCTGCAAACACAACATGCATGATTACAAATAGATTAGATCTTGATCATGAACGGAGCTCACAAGATCTATACATGAAAGAACAAGGAGGAGATACAACCATCTAGCTACTACATGGACCCGTAGTCCAAGGTGGAACTACTCACGCTTCATACCGGAGGCTGGCATGATGAATAAGAAGGCCTCCGGGATGATCTCCCCTTTGGCAGGGTGCTGGGAAGAACTTCAGATCCCCCCGATCTAGGGACGATAGTGGCGGCGGCTACAGACGGTTTCATGGAATATTGATCGGGTGTTTAGGGTTTTGGCATCGGGGGGGGGCTTTATAGGAGAAGAGGCGAGGCTACTGTGGTGGCTGAACCTCCCAGTAGCGCTAGCCTAGCCCTAGGGGTGTGGCCCCCTGGTGAGCCTCCTCCGTCTCATATTCTGGCTTCGTGTTGCCCATGGTAAAATATTGACTTTGGCTTTTGTCCCGTCCAATTCCGAGAATATTGATTTTCCGCCTTTCTAGAACCAAAAACAGAAGAAAACAAGCAACTGGCACTATGGCAACTTGTTAATAGGCTAGTTCCAAAAAAAAATATAAAAACACCTCAAAGTGTAGACAAATAAAAGCAAAGTAGATACTAAACAAGCATGGAACATCAAAAATTATAGATACGTTTACGACGTATCAATATGCCCTAGAGGAAAATAATGAAAGGTTTATTATTGTCATATCCCAATAAGTTCGTAATAGTTTCATATTGTGCTATAATTGTATCAAGTGGAAACATTGATACATGTTTCATATGAAACATAAGTCCCTAGTATCCTCTATTACTAGTTCGTTGGGAAACATGATGATCAAAGTTTCTTGATCATGAAGTGATAGCACTAGTTGACAACAAGGTCATATCATTGGTGAATGATGTGATGGACATTCCTCAAAGATTGCGACATGATCAAGTCACAAAGTTCATCATTGCAATTGTCAGAATAAGCCTCCTTCTCCTTAGACCATGAGACCATATCAATTCACTATCTCCCGAAGCTGCTACGACTGCATCAAACGTCACTCAGTGAAATGGTGATTATAAAGGTGTACGTTGGGTATCTAGAGGAACATGTTGAGGATACTGCGTCAAGAGCGGGATTTGTTCACCCAGTGATGGGTAACATACAGTTAGGCCGACTTGGTGAGATTACATCCATAAATATTGCAACACGTGACTAGGTCATGGGGATGTAAAATCACGGTAACAAGTAAATAATACTTGTTGGTAATGAGATTGAATGAGGTATGGAGATACCTTAACGATCGGATCTCGGACAAGTAGTATCGAAGTAAGGGAAATGGACTCGACGTTTACGGTTCGAACGACATCATCAATATGGAATGCACATGGATCATTGTGGGCATCACGGTCCCGATGTTGATCATTGACGCAAGAGAGTATAGGTCATGTCTATAGCATTCCCGAGCCGTGAGGGGATTCACTTAAGTGTGCGATGAGATGGAGATTATCCTTAAGTTGGAATCATAGTAGAGAAAGAGAAAGTCAGAATTGATCTGAGGAGAAATATCCGAAGTTGTTCGGATAAAGAAAGGAAACTGGAAAAGTTCCGGTGAGAGGACCGGAATTGTTCCAAGATGTTCTGAAGCTGTTTGGAGGATATAGAAGGGGAACTGAAAGATGTTTCGGGTCAAATCGGTTTGGTAATATGTATTTACATATTAATTAATGTAATTAATATTAAATATAATATTAAAATCTACGCCCCTGATCCCTCCTCGCGCAAGCCCCTCCTTCCTGCAGTCTCCACCACCAGCTCCTAGCCCCGCCGTCTATGCGCCTGACAACGTCAACGTCCCTGAATGGCCGCACATCGCTCCGCCCAGAGCTCCTCCATGCGTGCCAACCCACGCATCTCCGCCGCCTGCTATACTACGGATGTAGTATAGCTTCCTTTTCCCTAGTAGACCTAGGTTTATCGAACCCTCGGGAAGCAGAAAGCAAAGTGAAGTTACTTTAACGGACCTTCGGAAGTTTTGGAATTCCTTTTGTGTTTTATCAGACCAAGATTTTGCGATATTTTGTTGTTGTTGATGATGGAGAGAGGGCCTAGGGCTTTCGGTTTCACCTGTAGCTATGCAGAACATCTGATGGGAATAAAAGATAATACTAAAATATGCATGTAATTGTTAGAGCAAGATAATTATATGTGGACAGTGCATCCCTAATTGCTATTGCCTCAGCAACCGCTTATAGCAATAACCTACTAGTCTCATCCATACAATAAAGAGAACTAATGATATGCTTAGTGACGTCACCGTTAATCCCAAGTAAATCCCTCACATACAGTCGTACTACCCTTTTTGTCACTAGGGTTCCCATCCTACAGATTAGTCATTACTCACACTCCATATACCTGGATCAATCCGCGGGGTCTTAGGTACCTAACAAGTCCTTAGATTGAGTCAAGAGAGGGTACACAATAATCATCATGTCATACAAACTAATACATGATCCCATCTATGATAAATAACATGCACATGCTACATGGCTAGGCCAAAGCCCTTAGCCCAAGGAGAATTACTCACACATAGAGATGAAATCAACAATAATAAACATTGTAATATAGATCATAAGATTGATAGCAAATATGGTTACAATGTTGCCAATTGGAGAAGAGATCTACAATTACAAGTGGTGGAATATGGCTATGGTGGTCGAGAAGGGTTTGGAGATTAGATCTAGATCTAATCCTCCGGCAGTGAGGTTTCTGATGGCTGGGTGTCGTCGGTGGCGAAGCGAGAGATCAAGAGAGAAAAGTTCAAGGAGGGTTTTCTCAGACCAAGGCCTCTTTATATATGGGTCCCTTCACAAAAGTTGTTCTGTTTGACCTAGCGGTGTCGTTGGCAACTATACAGCCAGAACTATACGGCGGGAATTTTATTCCCACCGTATAGTTGGTCGTTAAAGCTTCTGGATCCACTTCACGACTCCTGGTTTCTTTGATGTGTTGTAAATCTCGTATATTTGACTTTAATATTGTGATTCCCATCATCAAACGCCATTATCTACGCACAGAAAAATAAAAAGAAAGGATTGCGTACCCCTTTGATCATTAGGCATTAGTGGCAGGGTTTAGAGAGATATTTCATCAACTATATGAATAATATCCAGTTTAAATGTGAGTGTGTACGGACGCACCTCCATCTACACCACCTAGTCCCCCAAGTGGACCAATGACTCGCGCCCGAGCCAAGCTCCTATAAGCTAAGGTTAACTCGCTCCTTTCCTCATGTGACTTTGATATGCCTTTGGATGGCTTGCTACTTCATGCAAATATGCTATGTATCCTCAGCTATGAAGCAACAATACCTCACCAAGCCCCCAAGGAAGAAGAACCAGGAGAAGCAGCTGCTGGAGCACTACACACCGAAATCTCCGGACAACACCGGAGTCTCTGGTCCTGCACACCGGAGTCTCCGGACCGACCCCCGGTCCGGCCCCAGGAACCGACCCGAGGACAGTCAGAAGGCCCCTCCGGAGACGAGACCGGAGATTGACCGGAGTCTCCGGACCACCCCACCAGAGTCTTCGGCCTGCGCGACAACTGGCATGTAAAGTCCTTTTGGGCCTGACCCATGTAACCCCCAGTTTCTCCCCAACTTCCAGTTTTATCCCCAAACTACCCCTATTTAAGTGGATGGCCTATAAATAGCCCCACCCTCTATTGTAAACCCTAGACTTGGATAATTGTAATTGAAGACACCCCTTGAGGATCTATCAATTCCTAGTCTCATGCTCCTTGACAAGGAGCACCAATTATCCCCCGACTCTTGGATTTTGCCTCGTGCGTTCAAGTTGTACAAGTCCTTGGAGTTTAGTGTCTCGTCTCCAATTAGTCAAGATCTCATCAAGCCTCTCACCCTCGTTGTTGGCCGTGGTAGAGAGTGTCTTGCCCAACGCCGATCCTAGGGATTGTGTTGGACCGGTTGCCACCGGCATGAGCTATCGTCTTTTATCGTGTTTTCGTGTGTGTGTGTGTGTTAATCGAGTTCTTTGTGTGTGAGTTAATGGATTTCATCCCCCTCACTCCCTCCTATATTTCCACGGGATTCGTGAAAGATCGGGCCTCCTTAAGGGGTCACCCCTAACATATTGGTATCAAGAGCAAGGTTGATCACGAATTTCCCCTCAATTTTTCTTCTATCCACCATAAATTCGAAAAATTCCCAAAAAAGAGCCCCAATTTGCCTTTGGATCGATCTCTCGTTTTGGAGTGTTATTTGTGGTTTTGATCCGACCAAATCTTGTCTAAGGTGTTGGTACAGCTTTTGCCTGTGTTTCCCAGCCCGATTATGGCCAAATTTTTGCGGATTTGAGGACTCTCGGTGTGGATTTCCGCTCAAGAACACGAGTTGTTTCCCTGCACCGGAGTCTCCGGCCTACACTGGAGTCTCCAGCCCAGACCGGAGTCTCCGGCCCTGGACGCTAGTTTTGACTTCTGCCTCTTATTCCGCATTGGCTAATTTGTCCGCTTGTTATTTGTGTTTCGTGTGCATGTCACCAACTAACAGATAGCTTCCGCAACATCGCCTGTGCTCTTCGACACCACGGACCCCAAACTCCTCCCCGCTCCATCGACATAAGCTCATCATCATTAACTAAGGTATACCTTGTGTCAACCCTTGTAGCCATATCTTTCTTTGAGTGTACCTATCCTATGAGAGCAACTCCTTTTGTGTTTGCCTAAGCATTGTGCACTTGTCCTTGGAAAGTGAGTGTGTGGAAGCAAAGACAAGAGTTAACTTAGTAGTATAGAAAGGGGAGAAAAGGAATAAAAAAAGAGGAAAAAAATAAAAATAGAAAGATATATAGTCTCCCAATACAAAGAGAGTATCAAGATTGTAAGCAAAACGAGAGAAAAGAAAGAGCAACCAAGGCAAGTTCACAAATCCATTGCTTATCCTCTTTTGGCAAACGAGTTGTGGTATCTCCTTGTGTTGGCACGACAACCGAGCGTAGTCTTCGTTAGGAAATTTTGTGCTCATTTTCATAGTCGTGCTAACCCCATTTCTCTCCACGAGTGTGTGTAGTCGTAGGTTCTCGTCACATTTCAAGTTGACCATCTCCTTTTGACTTGCGTTTTATTGGATCTTATCCACTTTTGACTATCCTTTTCGTTTGGTTGGTTCTTTGGCTGTCCACTATACCCACCTTCCACCAAAAGCATTTGAGAGTTGTAGTTTCCTTGTGTGTGAGTTTCTTTGCGATTTCACTTTGAAAGATCTTAGTTCTCTTGTGTGGCAATTGGTTTGATACAATCTCCAAGGTGAGGTCAAAGGCTAACTCTCCACGTATTCTCCTCCATATACAATCCTTGTTGGCTTTGCATCATGGACATGAATGTCGAGTCGTCCCAACCAACGCCACCTCAAGAGGAAGACACACAATACATGACAAGGTTGGATCATTGGAAGATCCGAGGAGAATTCAACTACCGTTGTGACACCCTTGAGCAGCGCCAAGATGAACAATTCAGCGAAACCCAAGTGGAGTTCAAGAGCATCGAAAACCGCTTTGAGGAGGTCCGAGGACAAATGTATGCCTTGCACCACAAACTTGTCCATCAAAATGAAGCTCTTGGTTGCGCCCTTGACGCAACGGATGAAAAGCTTCAACATCTCATGGATGGGCTAGCAAGGTCGCGACCTCGCGACTCAAGCTTGTGATGGCACTCCTCACGTGAATCAAGCTCTTCACGCCATCGCACTTCAAGGCACAATGACAGACCCATCCTTCACTCATGAGCTCATCGCAAGTCGTACCATCTCCGTGACATGCCGCAACGTCAAGCTATGATGGTGACCTCTCTGCAAGACCTTAAAGACGTGAAGCGCACCGTCCACAACCAAGAACACTAGTGATCCAACAAGAGCAACCTCAAGTGGACCCCCAAGCACCTCGTCACCGACACATTCCTTCAACAACAAGTTAAGCCTCCGAGTTGGACGAACAAGATCACCGTCGATGTGAAGCACTCGAAGATCCACCAAGGCGTCATCATCGACATGAACGTCAACGTCGACAACATGATCACCATGAAGAGCCCCCTCCGCATCATGAGGAAAGGGAGCGGTCCATTGCACATGCGGCACGCCGTCCTCATCGCCACATGGCTCAATACAATGCTCGTCGTCATGATGGCCAAAGGCCGAACCAACCTCGTGAGGACCAAGCGCCTCCTCCTCGTCAACAACCGTGCCATGAACAAGAGAAAACTCCCCAAGCTCGTCGTGAGGACCAACCTCCACCACCAAATGCGGCACCACAACAACCGCAAGGGCAACACCACAATCACCAAGCAAGATGCGAGAGCTTGGATGATGAAGATTTCCACCAAAATAATGGCAACTGCCAATACCGGAACCGCAATGAAAAGGAAACTTTAGGCAAGCTCAAATTCACAATGCCCAAGTTCACCGGTTCCAATGAACCCGAAGAATATCTCTCGTGGTAACTCAAGATTGACAAGATATTCCGCATGAACAACTATAGCAATGAGAAGATGATGGCCATTGCGTCCCTCGAGTTTGATGATTATGCCAACCTTTGGTGGGAACAAGTCCAACTCGCTCGTGAAGCAAAAGAAGAGCCTCCAATTACAACTTGGCAAGATATGAAGGCTCATATGAGATCCCGCTTTGTTCCTTCGCACTACACGCGTGACCTCTTCAACAAGATTGAAACGCTTAGTCAAGGGACAAAGACCGTGGAAGAGTACTTCAAGCAAATGGAGCTCAACATGATCCGTTCCAACATTGAAGAGCGTGATGAACAAACAATGGCATGTTTCCTCAATGGCTTGAACCACCCAATCAAGCGCATCACCGAGTTCCAAAAGTACAACAACATGGTTGAGCTTGTGCACATAGCAACAAAAGTCGAACGTCAAGTGCAAGAGGACATCAAGTACAACAAGCCAAAGACGCACTTCACCTACAAGCAAGCGCCAACCACTACATCAACAACTCCAAATGCAAGCTCATCAAGTACCACCAAGCTTCCCTTCAAGCCAACACTTCCTCAAGGAAAACCGCCCCAAGTGGCAAATACACAAAGGATGATCAACCATTCAATGGTGAATGCTACAAGTGTGGAGGCAAAGGACACAAGTCGACCACATGTTGAAACAAGAAAGTTTTGTTCATCCACGACAATGGCGATGAAGAATACTTGAGTGAAGATGAGTTTGATGCAAGGGTCAAGGAAGCTTTGGCAAGGCAACATTTGGAAGATGACCAAGAACTACTTGTGTGTGAGCATGACACAAGTCCATCGCTTGTTGTCACAAGGGTCTTAACTAGTAAAGTCAATGAGAATGAAGACCAAAGATCAAACATCTTTCAAACTGGTGCCGGTATCAATGGGAAGTCCATCAAAGTTGTCATCGATGGAGGGAGTTGCCACAATCTTGCAAGCACGGAATTGTGTGAGAAGCTCAAGCTCACCCTCCATCCACACAAGCATCCCTACCATATACAATGGCTAAGTGACCAAGGGTCCATGAAGATCAAGCACACTGTCTCGGTAACATTCTCAATTGGACCATACAAGGACACAGTGGAGTGTGATGTAGTTCCCATGACGGTTTGCCATATGTTGCTAGGTAGGACATGGCAATATGACAAGCGTGGTTTGCATGATGGTCACACAAACGCTTATACCTTCAAATGGCTTGACAAGACTTGTGTTTTGCAACCAATGACTCCTATCGATATAATTGCGGACAATGCAAAGGCTTCAGCGAGGGCGCAAAGCACAACACCATCTAGTGAGAAGAGAGGTGAGTGAGAGAACCACACTATAGTGAGTGAGAGCCACAAGCCAAACTCGAGTGAAAAAACTAAGAGTGTTCTTCTTGCCACTAAAAGTGACATGAGAGAAGTGCGGAACAACCCATCCATCTTGCACTATGTCCTTATATGTAAAGGACTAGCGCAAGGAACTAATGACTTGACAAATGTTCCTCCTTCTTTGATGACTATTTTGCAGGAATTCCAAGATGTATTCCCTGAATAGCTTCCTCATGGACTACCCCCTCTTCATGGAATCAAGCACCGCATCGATCTCATACCTGCCGCACCCCTTCCAAACTATGCCGCATACCGCACAAACCTGGAAGAGACGAAAGAGATAGAACGACAAATCAACCAACTCGTCTCCAAAGGTTTGATCCAAGTAAGCACTAGCCCAAGCGCGGTACCCATGATTCTTGTCCCAAAGATGGATGATACATTGCGGTTATGCATGGACTGTCGTCCAATCAATGCTATCACTGTGCGTTATCGACATCCTATACCGCGTCTTGATGACATGCTTGATGAGTAGTGAGGAGCCACTATATTTTCAAAAATTGATCTTCATAGTGGTTACCATCAAATACGCATGGCCGAGGGTGATGAGTGGAAAACCGCATTCAAGACCAAACTTGGTCTGGCTATATTTCACAGCCATCAACCTCCCCAAGATTAAACTTGATCGTCCTCGGGCAAGAAAACCAAAATCAAAAAGGAACTCAGCATTTAAACTGACATAATGAGATGGTGATCTTACTCATGATTGGAAGTCTCATGTTTCCTCTACTTTATTAATCTAGAAAACTTTAGCATAAATAGAGTAATGGCAAGCATATCATACGGGTTTTAATGAATCCTTATAGTGCAACAAAATATTTGTTAGCATGGATGATTAAAATGAGTAAACTCTATTCCATGTCATGTAATCAACTCATAAGATTTCCTTTGAACAATAAAATATAATCATATAAAATTTAGAGTGTGAGAGTTTGTCATGAAAAGCATATAAACTAAAGTATATCAATCCTCCCACATCAATAAGTCAAGACTTTGCAAGCACTAATTTTCTATTCATTGTCCTTCAAGAATTTCAGTTCTAAAGTAACTGAGAGCATGCCAAAAAAAATATTTATTTTATCGGGTTGTGATGGACACTCGTGGCATCACTAAGGTTTTTGTTAGTTTTGCATAATGATTGCTCATATCAGGCAGAGGAGTGATTCCATAATGTTTACAACTACCTGAGAGTGCCAAGAATATTACCCATTATAGCATTGCTACTACAGATGTTTAATCAACTCATAACCGAAATCTAGGAGTTTCCTCCATGAAGATCGTTCATAGGCTAGCAGAGTTGTTGGCATCCCATGAAGTTTGACACGTATAAAGCTATATCATTCTTATGATTCACAAGTCAAACTTTGGCATGCTCACTGTAGGGGTCCCAACCTTTAATAAGGTAGAGATCCCTGTGTTTACAATGCTAGTCCCTGGATCATTAGCTAGCATCCACAGTTAAGATGTAATATCAAGAAACAAAGGTCATAGTATAACTTTATAACCAGGAATAAAATAATTCATTACATCTTACATAGCTCATTTGGCTATCTCATTACAATGCAGCAGAAATAACTATAGCATGGAGTCCTTCATCTTCAAAGTGCCACAGGCAATCATGTTGGTTGTAGACTTGTAATCCTAATCAACACACTTCACTAACATCAAACAAACCTGCAACATAATAAGTTATAGCCACAAGGGTCAATACATTTGGTTTGTATTGGCAAGTGATACTATGGTATAGTAGTGGTATTTATCATCTATATGCATTTGGCTAAGTGGAGCTTAGGCTTGCTTTGCTCAAAATAGATTTTCCTTATCTTTTGAAAACACTAGGACTTTGTTTGTCAAAATCACCCAAGGCATCTCCCAATAGAAATTGGTGATCCTTCAACCCTTGTTCAACCACAAGTTTTTAACTTAGAAATTGGGATGAGGAGATTCTTGATAGCTTCCATGTCTTGATGCTCAAATTTTCCATTGCCGGGGACACGGCTAAGTACTTAGATTTTACTCTCTGCAGAGGTGGTGCACTTTCCCCACAAGACTCGACATGCATCGAGACAAGATCTTTCAGAAGCCTTCCCTTAGACCAGAATGGACGCGCTCCAACCTATCATCCCCTACCACCAACTGTCCATTTGGCTAAGTTATTGCAACCTATATGATCTAGGCAGAGCCCATAATGCCAAGTGGCTGCACTTGAAGCTTCTCAACATTTGACATATCAAATCTCTTTGTTCCTGGGTGGCATTCCACAAGTGAGATACACAAGGTAAACCATAGAAATGGGCCTTGTGTAACCACTCAACAAAAATCCTTCCAAGCAATACCATTCCACCTAGGTGATTCATTCACTTAGTTGTTTTATTAAACAAAACACGAGTCCTTGACTTAGAAATATTCCATAGCATGAATATAATCCACCCTTGTTTTCTACTAGATAAGCTAAGCATGATACTAGTAGGAATCTTAACTGAGGAAAAATTCTACTAAGGTTCCATCTACTAGGATTTCCCATGGCATAGTTTATACTTAGCAAAAATTCCATGCAAGTCCTACTTAGAAATATCGCTAATGCATAGTGAAAATAATGGGACAAAAGTATGTAGCACCACTTGCCTTTTTGGTAGAGAATATAAGTTCACTTCTTGATCTTGCAATAGTCACACTCTTCAAAGTTCACTACAATTCAATCAAGCAAGGCACAATTCAATCTACCATTCAAGCAATTCATCACATAGAATAATAAAAACAAAGCAATGCATGCAAGCATGCCAAAGATTGTTTTATTTGGAAATGTGGTTTCTAATAGGTTATAAACACTTTAAAACACCTATTGGTCATTTATAAAAGTGGCAAAAACCATTTGATGTCAAGTTAGTGAAAATGTCCATTCAAATCATTTTTGTTTTGCCAGAATTGATTTAAATCAAATAAATGATTTCTAGTGTTTGACAAATATATTTTTAAACACAAATGTTAGTGTTTTAAGGTCAAGTGTTTAATATTAAAACCATTTACAAAAGGTTTTTCTTATAAATCATTTTTATACCAAAGCAATATTTTATGTTGTTGGAAATGCCTTTTAGCAAGGTAATAATTTATAGGGTTCATCAAATATATTTTTAAATCCTAAAACTTGGTGTTTATGGTCAAAGAGTTTAATTCAAATCATTTCCCAAAGGTTTTACTCAAAAAGCATTTTTAACACATAAACAATATTTTTATTTGACTAGAAATGTTCTAATTCAAAGATTTATTCTTTAGCTTCACCAAATATGTTTTTAAATCCAAAAGTTGGTTTATAAGGTCAGTAGGTTCAAAACAATCCATTTACCAAAGATTTTACCTTAAAAATATATCTAGAATAATTTTTATATTCAAATTATGCCTACATAAGTTTCTGTAAAAACAACCAATTTAACAGAAGCAATTTACTAAACAAAGTACATGATTGTTTGTTTTGCTGATTCCATTGATATAAAATTTGAAAAATTTGGACGTGTGGATCAAAAGTTATGCAATTTACAAATTTGAACATCTAATAGAACAAATTCTGTTTTTAAAACTAGAGTCTGGCCATGTGGAATGTTTTCATTGGCTCGTACCATTTCGTTCGGATCAGGAAACGTGGACCGCAGGATCTACTTAACATCGCATGGAACAGATCTGTCTATACCCCTTCGTGTTAGTTTCTATCGCATCCGTCCGATTTAAATCGCATGGCCCTAATCTATTCGACCACAAAGTGGCGGCGCTAGCGGCGGCGAGTGGCGGAGGCGCGGTCAGCCGTTGGTGTTCCCGGTGATTCAGGAAGCAAGAGAGGGAGAGAGAGGGCTCACCGAGGTCGTCATGGCATGGGGATGTTTGACGTATGTTTGGTTGTCGAAGGGGTGCTCGGGGTTGATGCGAATCGCTCGCCGGAGTTCGCAAAGGCGTCGGGTGCTCTCAGTTGAAGACGATGGCGAGGATACGGTGCATGCTAGAGGAAAAGGGAGTTACGGTTAGATGCGCAATGATGTGGCGAGTGCAGGAGCATCGATGAGAAGGGGAGGCGCGGTCGGATGTTACTAGTAGAGGTCGTCGAAGTTGGAGCAGACGGCGCGCTGCTCAGACGTGGTCGTTGCCGAGCCTATGGGGCACGCTCGGGCAGATGGAGGGTGCTGGCAGACGTACACGGTGATGGCGAGCAAGCTCGTGGGGACTGGGATGCAAGGGGCGGCGAGGAGAGGCCGGAATTGCTTGCGAAGCTCGTCGGAGCATAGAGAGGTCTTGGGCGAAATCGGAGCAGCCTGGTGGCGGAGAGGGTGGGGTGAGCAAGGGTAAAGAGAGAGGAGAGGTAGGCGCTTAAGATGGCATGGTTGAGGGACATATTTACTGGGGCATTAACGCGTATTGGTCCGAGGCTTAAACGGGCAGAAACCGCCAGCGAGGTCAGCGCGCGGGTGAAGACGACGACTGTCGGGTGGGGTATGTTTGAAATAGAGAGAGAGAGTGAGAGAGAGAGAGAGAGAGAGAGAGAGAGAGAAGATGGGGTCCAGCGGTTAGGGACGGTGCGAGTGTGGTTTCTGGTGGAAAACGCTTCGCGAGAGGGGGAAGAAATGGGCTTGTTGGGCCTGGACTGGGCTAGGTTAGCTCGGCTGGGTCCTTTCCATTTTTTTTGTTCCGATTCATTTTTATTTTTATTTTTTGATTTTGTCCAAATGATTTCAAACCTTGTTTGAATTCAAACCTTTTCAAATGTTCAGTATATTTCTATACTGTTTTAAATAGTTATTTTAAGTCTATTTTAGAATAATTCCTTTATTCTTTTATGGTTTATATTTTATTTAAAATAGGCTCTTGCCCTTATTCAAATAATATTTTAAATATAATTTCCATTCTTATTTAAATTCAAATTTTTATCAAAACCTTTTCCAGTAGGTTTTATTTACTCAAAAGGGTGTTGAATAATTCATTTTGATTTATTTGAAATATTTTCATATGATCTATTAATAATTTAAATTGGGTAAATGTCTTTATTCCAATGAAATAAAATATGGTTTTAATTCCATGAATTTTATTTAGATGATTTCTTTGATTCCATTTATATTAATTAACTTTTATTCCACTTGGATAAATTCCAATTATTATTTTTCCATGATTTAATTAATCATTTCTATTAGGGACTTTGTCTTTATTCAAAGGGAATATAATTTGGTTAATGCCATATAATTTTATTTGAATATTCTTTATCTATTCATTTGGATCATATTTATTCCATTTGCTTATGGACTTGGCGAAGTTTTATTTTGGCTTTGAATATTCCTTATTTATTATTTATTTCTTTATCTTATAAAATCCATATCTTTTTATTTAAAGATCCCAAACTTGGTGATTCCAATTTGTAAAATCTTATTTAATATTTGTTTATCCTTTTATATCTCTTTAGGATTAATTTGATTACCATTTGGTATGGTATTTAAGATAGGAGCATTATTTAGCTTTGGAAATTAATTCCTTTTGTCTTAATCAATTCATAAGTTTTTATCTATGGATCCAAATTGAATGAAATCAATTTCTATGGTTTCATAATACTTTTATTTACCAATCTTGATCATTTATAAATGTTTGTTGATAAATTTTTATATGGATCAAATCCTTAGTCTTTGAGATAACTTGGAAATGTTTTTCTTCCATTAGGGTCTTAGGGATTTGGTTTATTTTCCAAGTGTTTGAATATCAAGATGCATTTATGAAGAATGCATTTCACTTGATTTGAATTTAGTTGGATTCAAATTTTATTCAAAGTTTGTTCAAGATGGGTTTTAATGTTTCCATTTAGAAACAAAAAGTTTCTTTTCACCCTAAATTTCAACAATTATTTATTTTGTTTATTTATTTTCCACATTTCAAAATTTGCATTTTTTTTGGATGTGACACTCACAAGAACCGCTAAACATTAATTCAATTGAAGAAATCCTTTCAAAGAGAACTATCGAGTCAATCATCATTTTATGTGGTGTTAAGTGTCTTTAGGAATAAGCTTTCAAGACTATACACTACAGCACACAAGTCTTCAATTGTGATACTTTTTCTTATTATAATTGTTTAGCAAGTTTTTAGGCAATACTTGGGTAACTACAAGAGCTGGAAAAAAAATGTACTCAGCTAAATACCCATGCAAACAAAATTTTACTCCAATATAAAGACTCACTCCACCAATATAACATCTTAACATTTACCACTAACTAGCATGGGTTTCTCAAACTTCAAAAGTGGGGAGTCATAAGGCATACCTCTCATGTTTGGTTTCACTTTTATCTTCCCTTTTGATTTGTTTCTTGGAAACTCGAAGTCAATCACTCTCCTACAAATATACGAGAACCTCGAGGAGAAAAGAAAAGAAAATAGGGAAAATAAAGATAAATGGAGAAATCTTTTTGTTGTTTCCGAGAAAGGGAATTAAAGATTAGGAAATTGGAGGCAATGCTCGGCTAGAAAATCTTGAAAACAAATAAAAAAACTAAAGAGAAAGTGTTGGGGAAACCAACATGAGTGCTTATAAACTCAAACTAAAAGCATAACCTCAAAAAATAAAGTTGAATGAACGCCAAATAAATATAATGGGGAAACTTCCCCAAGCTTAGGCTTTTGCAAGCCCTTCAAATCATTGTGGTGGCTGGAAAAGTTGAAATTCCAGTTCGAAAATTGAGTTGATAAGTTAGTAGTGGTTTCTTGGAGGTTCAGGGAGAGATTATGCATTCCCTCCACAGTTCCTCCAAGTTCTTGAAAATCTTGATATGTAGCGAACCGGTTTGGTGGATGCTCCTCTTGATAAGGAACTTCTTGCTCCTCTTCTTGGTCTTCATACTCATTTGGAATCTCCTCCTCGGGTTGGTGTTTCTCAACCTGCAAGTCATATAGCATATTGTAACACCCTCAGAATCGGACCTATGCAAGTTTGAGCAAAATTCGCCAAACCCGCATAGAAACGATTCAAAGGTGCCCACCAGGCACTTTCGTGCGGGTGGAAAACGAAGTAATAACATTACACAACAGTCCTCGATGGGACCCACAGAACAGGTATATATAACAGCGACTCAAAGAGCCAAGAATACAGATATAATATGCAAAGATCCAAATCACCTTGAAAAGAGGGGGCGTCCGACTACGGACAAGATGCAAATGGGGCTAAGAGCCCTGAAGAATAACCAATGGCGTCCATAACCCCGGGCCAAGCGGAAGGGTAACCCTTCTAACGACGTCGATCTCAAACCTGCTTAAACAAAAGGGGTGCCGACAAAGGGCAACGGAAAAAGAGGAGCGTCAGCACAGAGGCCAGTACACAGCGAGGCTAGAATTAGGCGGTCCTCGCCTACATAGGTATGGTGGACCAAGCGGCAAAGATGCACTAAACAACCTATAGAGACTCGATACAACTGGCGGTTTTCAGAGAGGGGTAAGAGTGACCTATCCGGATCCAACCTGAAGCTAACACCAAACAAACCCATCCTGGTGTTTCCCCCTCGAGACCAAACGAGGAAGTCAACCGAGGAACTCACACCGTTGGCAGTTTTGTTTATTCAGTTATCATTGCAGCAATTACTAGTCAGGTTTAGATAATCATCCTGATAAAGTAAACAGTGGGAACTTTTAGTTAACCATTCCGTTATAGTTACAACAATTAATCAGATACAGATAGCATGAGTTAAACCCAAACCCAGCAGTTGTTGGTACTTTTATTCAGTCATTCCGTTGTAGTTGCAAGATTTACTAGTCAGGTACAATTGTCGCAAGCGACAACCAAACAAGCAATTGTGGGCAGTATTAATTAGCCATTCCATTATAGTGAAGCTGATTACTAGTCATTTTAAGTCAAATTTATAGCAGTAAACTTTAGTTATGCTTGTCTATGATCGAGATACTGTGCTCCAAGTCGTCCATATCCGCGGACACGGCTTTCAGAAAGTTTTACCCGGCCGGGGTGCACCAATAGCAACACACGCTCGATCAACCTCGGAAAAACCAAAACAAAACCCAACGAGGCTTTCACGACTGAACAATCACAGGATTCAGAAATATTTCAGGGGGCCACCCCATTGAGTAGATCCCGCAACGGAGTAAGCAAGCTCCGAGACGGACTCAAGGTTTGCGTCAATGGCTGTAAGCGACTGGGAACCCGAAAGTGTGGCTGGGCTTGTCGATACCGCGTAATCACTCCGCATACCTAAACAGTACAGTGTGCTCCTCGCACAATTTAAATACAGAAGTAGCATGGCATAAGTACAGGATCGTAAATAAAACCTCAAACTAGTTTGTGGCCCCAAGAAATAAGACTGAATCAAGCTCTGGCTCAGGGGGGTCCCATATACCTCCCGGATGTGGATAGCGCGATAAATCAAGGAACATGTATCAAGTACTCGGGGTCTTACGGGACACAAGTGGGCGTTCGGAAACCAAATATGTTCTATCACCCACCGATGCCTCTGCTTATTTCAATTTTAGTTGTTAAACAGAAATTAAAGTGACGATAAGTAAAACTAGAATCATCTCCAACATCAACATGCGGCAATACATCAGCAACTGTGGCAAATGACGACACACATCAGCACTAGAGCAAGCAACTACGACGCGCAAGTCCAACTATCTACCAAACAACAGGTAATAGGGTGTGTCCAAGGCAATATAGGGCTGCACGGTATATCACAGGTACGGAAACTAAAGCATCGCAACACAGATAGCAATAGATCAACAGGAGGGGAATAAAGACTATAAAGTAAGATAGGTAGAAAGAGGGAGATGCTCGCCTGAAAACATTGTCGAAGGTTCAACCGAAGGTCGGGGCGTCACTCGCATCAACTCAACGGCCTTATCCGCGAAGAAGCAAAACACTAGAAGAAACGCCGGATGCAATATTTAATACACGGCAGAAGATCGGCATGATGCATGTATGATGTATGGCATGGCAAGGTGCGATGCAAATAGGTCAAGATTAAGCGGAACCGGGGTCCCAACAATTAATTAGATGGTTCATGTTGTTTCGCTACCCCGCAATTTAAATGTTGTTTAGCATGGCATAATATGGTACCGGTTCGCTACATCAACTTAAATGAGGCCAATATAAGGCTAGATTTGCCCGCATATGGGCCCCATATTTAATTATAAGGTGAATCGGCATAAGGCCCCCAAACCACAGATATGCATGCGATACAATTATTATGCGACAAGTTTATTTAGTTGACAATTTATAAAATAGGGTTTGCGGGAAGGGGTTCACACATTAGGGGTCTCGACGATCTTGGTCCGAGGTTTCGGGGTCGGTCTCAGGGTCCAGGGTTCGACGGGTTCGTTCTCGGACTCCGGGGTAGGTCTTGTCATAGCAAGGGCGAGGCTTGGTTGGCGTCGGGGGCGCATCGGTCTCGCCCTGGTTGCTGTCGTTCTTGTCGTGGCGAGGCTCTTGTTGGGTCCGCGCCATCGCGTCGGTCTCGGCATCCGGGGTGAAGTGCTTGGCATCCTCGAGGAGCACTTGTCGTATCCGTGTAGATGACCTGGGCGTCCGGGTTCTCGGGCATCTGATCCGGGAAGAAGCACTTGTCACACAGGGTCTCGGTGTCCTCGTCGCAAGTTCTCTTTGCATTTGTATCTGCTCTCGCATTACTTTTCCCATCTCCTTCGCCTGAGCCTCTCCTTTCTCCATTTGCATGTCCGTTATCATCTGAGCATTCTTGTCAATCGGATTGAAAATTTCTCTATGGTTGTTTCAGCTTCTTCGAAGTGCTGTTTGAGATCTTGCATCTGCTGAACCACTTGACGAACCTCTGATAGAATAACTTGCTCGGTGTTTCGGACCTCTTCCTTCTCGGATCGAGCCTGCTCGAGCCGCTGCAGCTGCAACTGTAGATCGGATCCTCCTGCTCGTAGCAGACATCACCAGATACGAACCACGCCCTCCCGAACTGCACCAGCTTATCCAAGCCGCCACCGATCCTCTCCGAGAGGTGAAACGTTGGGCAGGTGCTAGAGCTCCGGGAGCACGGTGGAGCCGGAGGCAAGCTGAGGCGACCGACGAAGAGCCAGGAAGGGTTGAGGCGGCGCGGCAGGAAGAGGGAGGGAGCGCGGGCGGACGGTGGTGAGGCGAGGCGACGCTGGTGGTGAGACCAGCGGGCGCCGCGAGGAGAGGTGGAGGCGCGGCTTGACGAGGACCGGCGCAGGAGACGGCGAGACGGGCGTGCTCGGCAGCAGGAGGCGAGCGAGCTGGGCGGCAAGGTGGTAGGCGGAGGAGCTCGTGGCGGCAGTGAGGACCTCGGAGGCGGAGGCGGCCAGCAAGGCGGATCTGTGGCGAGGATGGCGGGCAGGCGGCTCGGGAGGGAGGGTTGAGCGGAGAAGGGCGGTGGTCGGGCTGGCAGCGGCAGCCAGCGAAAGCAGAGGCGGAGAGCGGAGGCGGGGAGCAGAGGAGGAGGTGAGGCTAGTGAGGGCGCTGGGAGGAGAGCGACAGCTGGGAGGAAGAAGGAACAGGGGGCACGGGCTGGTGGGAGGTGGGTCCCAGGCAGGTGGGGGATCGGGTGTGGGGAGGTTGGTGTGTGGTGTTTAGGTCGTCTGGTGGGGCTGTGTGCTGTTGTATGGTGGAGGAGAGAGGGAAGGGAGAGAGAGGAAGGCCACGTGGCAGTGCGGGATAGGTAGAGGGAGTTAGCAGGGTGACGTGGCGGGCTCTGAATGGTGGGAGTGAGGTGGAGGGTGCGTGTGGGTAGGGAACTGGGTAGCTTTAGGATTTATAGTTGGACCGATCTGGTTTTTCTGGGGTGGTCGTTCGGGCTAAATCGGCCCGTTCGACTGCCCCGCTAAAATAAATTAAATATTTTATTTATTTCAAACAAAGTTTTTGCAAACCGATATCGGGCAAACCAAAATATTCCGGGGACCCGGTTTTGAGGTTTGAATAAAGAGGGGCGTTTAGAAAACAACACGGCTTTGCAAACATAGTTTTTGGCAAACAATGCATGATGATGACGATGCAATGCACAAATTCAACGCGATTTTCTAGTAGTGGTTTTGCGGGATGCCACAATTCGACACCACTAACAATGGATCTCGCCCTCGAGATCCGCCTCATGGTACCGGAAGGAAGGTCGGCGTCTTCCCGCTTCGTGTAGATCCTCGCGACACCACTAACAAGAGGTCGTTGTCCGTGATCGTCGAGAGAACACTCCGGGGACAAAAGGTCGAAGGTAGAGGCATCAACAAATAAAGCCACCTCTAGCTTCGATGGAAAGAGGGAACCGATGCATTCTCATCCACTTCAATGTACAAAAGCGAATAGAAGGGGTAGTCGGCATGGGGGCCAATCCATCACGCACCCAAACTATTACTCCGCACAATCAGTAGAAAAGAGTGCAACCATTCTCGGAATCAAACTGAAGATCTTGACAAACGAGGGTCGGAACAAAGGAGGGATGCAGACTCTGCATCGGATCTAGCGGAGAGGATGTCGTCGCGTCGGAAAACACCGGAAGGCACAAACAAGGAACAAAGAAGGGTACCACAGCAAACAGATTCCTCGGATAGCATGAAGACCGGATGTAGCAACACCGTTAACCAAGGAGGAAGCGAAACCCTGAAGGTACGACGGAACCCAACCACGAGAAATCCGGACTCGAGAGAGAGAGAGCGGATTCAAACACGTAGAGGTAAGAGGAGAACAGGAGGGTAAGGAGTAAAATCAGACCTAATCGTAACTATCCAACCGATTTTCAAAATAGTTTTGACACTCTACTTGGCCGTTAGCTAGGTTATCCTACATTTGGACTTGTGGGTATCGCCCGCTGAGCTCGATACCACTCAGAACACCCTCGAATCGGACCTATGCAAGTTTGAGCAAAATTCGCCAAACCCGCATAGAAACGATTCAAAGGTGCCAGCACTTTCGTGCGGTGGAAAACGAAGTAATAACATTACACAACAGTCCTCGATGGGACCCACGAGCAGTATATATAATGACTCAAAGAGCCAAGAATACAGATATAATATGCAAAGATCCAAATCACCTTGAAAAGAGGGGGCGTCCGACTACGGACAAGATGCAAATGGGGCTAAGAGCCCTGAAGAATAACCAATGGCGTCCATAACCCTGCCCAGGCCAAGCCGGAAGGGTAACCCTGCTAACGACGTCGATCTCAAACCTGCTTAAACAAAAGGGGTGCCGACAAAGGGCAAAGGAAAAGAGGAGCGTCAGTACTGAGGCCAGTACACAGCGAGGCTAGAATTCGGCGGTCCTCGCCTACATAGGTATGGTGGATCAAGCGGCAGCATGCACTAAACAACCTATAGAGACTCGATACAACTGGCGGTTTTCAGAGAGGGGTAAGAGTGACCTATCCGGATCCAACCTGAAGCTAACACCAAACAAACCCATCCTGGTGTTTCCCCCTCGAGACCAAATGAGGAAGTCAACCGAGGAACTCACACCGTTGGCAGTTTTGTTTATTCAATTATCGTTGCAGCAATTACTAGTCAGGTTTAGATAATCATCCTGATAAAGTAAACAGTGGGCACTTTTAGTTAACCATTCCGTTATAGTTACAACAATTACTAATCAGATACAGATAGCATGAGTTAAACCCAAACCCAGCAGTTGTTGGTACTTTTATTCAGCCATTCCGTTGTAGTTGCAAGATTTACTAGTCAGGTACAATTGTCGCAAGCGACAACCAAACAAGCAATTGTGGGCAGTATTAATTAGCCATTCCATTATAGTGAAGCTGATTACTAGTCATTTTAAGTCAAATTTATAGCAGTAAACTTTAGTTATGCTTGTCTATGATCGAGAATCTTGTGCTCCAAGTCGTCCATATCCGCGGACACGGCTTTGAGAAAGTTTTACCGGCGGGTGCACCAATAACACACGCTCGATCAACCTCGGAAAAACCAAAACAAAACCCAACGAGGCTTTCACGATTGAACAATCACAGATTCAGAAATATTTCAGGGCCACCCCATTGAGTAGATCCATAACGGAGTAAGCAAGCTCGAGACGGACTCAAGGTTTGCGTCAATGGTAGCGACTGGGAACCCGAAAGTGTGGCTGGGCTTGTCGATACCGCGTAATCACTCCGCATCCTAAACAGTACAGTGTGCTCCTCGCACAATTTAAATACAGAAAGTAGCATGGCATAAGTACAGGATCGTAAATAAAACCTCAAACTAGTTTGTGGCCCCAAGAAATAAGACGGAATCAAGCTCTGGCTCAGGGGGGTCCCATATACCTCCCGGATGTGGATAGCGCGATAAATCAAGGAACATGTATCAAGTACTCGGGGTCTTACGGGACACAAGTGGGCGTTCGGCAACCAAATATGTTCTATCACCCACCGATGCCTCTGCTTATTTCAATTTTAGTTGTTAAACAGAAATTAAAGTGACGATAAGTAAAACTAGAATCATCTCCAACATCAACATGCTGCAATACATCAGCAACTGTGGCAAATGACGACACACATCAGCACTAGAGCAAGCAACTACGACGCGCAAGTCCAACTATCTACCAAACAACAGGTAATAGGGTGTGTCCAAGGCAATATAGGGCTGCACGGTATATCACAGGTACGGAAACTAAAGCATCGCAACACAGATAGCAATAGATCAACATGAGGGGAATAAAGACTATAAAGTAAGATAGGTAGAAAGAGGGAGATGCTCGCCTGAAAACATTGTCGAAGGTTCAACCGAAGGTCGGGGCGTCACTCGCATCAACTCAACGGCCTTATCCGCGAAGAAGCAAAACACTAGAAGAAACGCCGGATGCAATATTTAATACACGGCAGAAGATCGGCATGATGCATGTATGATGTATGGCATGGCAAGGTGCGATGCAAATAGGTCAAGATTAAGCGGAACCGGGGTCCCGACAATTAATTAGATGGTTCATGTTGTTTCGCTACCCCGCAATTTAAATGTTGTTTAGCATGGCATAATATGGTACCGGTTCGCTACATCAACTTAAATGAGGCCAATATAAGGCTAGATTTGCCCGCATATGGGCCCCATATTTAATTATAAGGTGAATCGGCATAAGGCCCCCAAACCACAGATATGCATGCGATACAATTATTATGCGACAAGTTTATTTAGTTGACAATTTATAAAATAGGGTTTGCGGGAAGGGGTTCACACATTAGGGGTCTCGACGATCTTGGTCCGAGGTTTCGGGGTCGGTCTCAGGGTCCAGGGTTCGACGGGTTCGTTCTCGGACTCCGGGGTAGGTCTTGTCGCAACCGGGAAGCAGGGCTTGGTTGGCGTCGGGGGCGCATCGGTCTCGCCCTGGTTGCTGTCGTTCTTGTCGTGGCGAGGCTCTTGTTGGGTCCGCGCCATCGCGTCGGTCTCGGCATCCGGGGTGAAGTGCTTGGCATCCTCGAGGAGCACTTGTCGTATCCGTGTAGATGACCTGGGCGTCCGGGTTCTCGGGCATCTGATCCGGGAAGAAGCACTTGTCGCACAGGGTCTCGGTGTCCTCGTCGCAAGTTCTCTTTGCATTTGTATCTGCTCTCGTATTACTTTTCCCATCTCCTTCGCCTGAGCCTCTCCTTTCTCCATTTGCATGTCCGTTATCATCTGAGCATTCTTGTCAATCGGATTGAAAATTTCTCTATGGTTGTTTCAGCTTCTTCGAAGTGCTGTTTGAGATCTTGCATCTGCTGAACCACTTGACGAACCTCTGATAGAATAACTTGCTCTGGGTGTTTCCGGACCTCTTCCTTCGCCTGACCACGCCGAGCAGCTAGCTGCAACCTGTAAGATCGGATCCTCCGCTGCTCGTAGCCAGACATCACCAGTACCACGAACCACGCCTTCCTCCCGAACTGCACCAGCTTATCCAAGCCGCCACCTGATCCTCTCCGAGAGGTGAAACGCACTGGCAGGTGCTAGAGCTCCGGGGAGCACGGTGGAGCTGGAAGCACGGAGGCGACCGGCGACCACCGGAAGAGCCAGGAAGGGTTGAGGCGGCGAGGCAGAGGTGAGGAGCGAGGCGACGGTGGTGAGACAGACAGAGGCGCCCGGCGAGAGGTGGAGGCGTGGGCTCGGCGAGGACCGGGGCGCCGGAGACAGGCGAGGCGAGGCGTGCTCGGCCATGAGGCGGCGAGGCTGGCGGGCAGGGTGGTAGGCGGAGAGCTCATGGCGGCGGGCGAGGCTTCAGGCGGAGGCGGATGGCAGATCAAGCAGCGAGATATGAGGCCGGGCTCAGGAGAGGAGGTTGAGCGGAGAAGGGGTGGGGGCGGTGGGCGGGCGGGTGGAGGGGAGTGAGGTAGGGAGGGCGTGGCGGCGGCAGGGGCGGAGCAGAGAGCGGGAGGCGCCGGGGAGGATCTGGTGGGCGGGTGGGGAGAGGGACGCGAGCCTGGGAGGAAGAAGGAACAGGGGGCACGGGCTGGTGGGAGGTGGGTCCCAGGCAGGTGGGGGGATCGGGTGTGGGGAGGTTGGTGTGTGGTGTTTAGTGCGTCTGGTGGGGCTGTGTGCTGTTGTATGGTGGAGGAGAGAGGGAAGGGAGAGAGAGGAAGGCCACGTGGCAGTGCGGGATAGGTAGAGGGAGTTAGCAGGGTGACGTGGCGGGCTCTGAATGGTGGGAGTGAGGTGGAGGGTGCGTGTGGGTAGGGAACTGGGTAGCTTTAGGATTTATAGTTGGACCGATCTGGTTTTTCTGGGGTGGTCGTTCGGGCTAAATCGGCCCGTTCGACTGCCCCGCTAAAATAAATTAAATATTTTATTTATTTCAAACAAAGTTTTTGCAAACCGATATCGGGCAAACCAAAATATTCCGGGGACCCGGTTTTGAGGTTTGAATAAAGAGGGGCGTTTAGAAAACAACACAGCTTTGCAAACATAGTTTTTGGCAAACAATGCATGATGATGACGATGCAATGCACAAATTCAACACGATTTTCTAGTAGTGGTTTTGCGGGATGCCACACATATGTCCTTCCTCGATAGATAAAAGACCATTATGCAAAGGAGCGGGGTAGAGACGCCTAGCCCCAGAAATATGCAGGTAGTAAACACCACCTCTCCTAGTGAGCATTCAACAAGATTTTAAAGTAGATAAACCAACACGTCGCTCACCTAGCAATGGTTTCAACTCACCTAGGTCGATGCCCAAGGCATTGGCAAGCACGGTGGTGACGCCTCCACATGTGATTGGTCCTTGGCTTTGGGAGGATTGGTACTCCAAGTAGCGCACAACAATTGCACCCAAGTGGAGTGACAAGTTGTTGTTATTAAAAGCAGCTTTTTCGAGGACCAAAATGTCCTCCTCATTGAGTATTGTGAACTTATTTCATTCCTGCAAGGTGTTAGCAATGACATAGAACAAATAACGAAGTGCGTGATGTTGAATATTTTCCCCTTGCTGACTCTAGAAGTGAATCTCATTCTATTACAATAGAGTTCCGGGGAAGGGTCTATGCCAATATAATATGCACATAAAGCATTAGCATCATTGTTTGGTAAACCAAAACAATTGCACCATTCATCAAGTGATAACGAATAATTTTTGTTCATAAGTCGGAAAGAAATCATATCCTCTCCATGCCATGTTTTAATGGTGCTTTTCAAAGAACTTTAAAACTCAATAGTTAGCCGGCGATGGGTAGGTGCATCATGAAATACAAAGTTTTGTAGGCCAACTCTATTTCAAAGTAAATTGAAGTCATCAAAAATACCGAGTTGCTTCAATATAATGGGGCAAGCCCAATTGGTTGCCTTCACTTCTCGCTTCTTGATCCTATCGGAACTATCACGGTGGGACTCATTCCTAAACGATATCCCCATGCATTCTTGAGTTGCAGCCCAAAAAGAACTAGCGGCGGCACGAGCACGAGTTTGGCTCCTTGTGTTCACCATCTAGAATAATAAGAAAATACAAAAATAAAAACTTTTAATCCAATAGTAATAAGCATAACATATTTCTCATCATAGCACACTAAAGAATCTCCTCAAAACAATAATCTATGCAAGAGAAACGTGGCAATTAGTTCATAGTAAGTCTCACCCTAGATTGATAATGACAATAGATCAGAGATGAATTTGCAAAAATTAATTGGAGGATCGGAGGAGAAACATACCATAGATCACTTGTGTGCGAGGAAATCAAACGAAATTGAGTAGATATGAAGATATCTTGAGGTTTTGAGAGAGTTTGGAGGTATAAGAGATAAAAGTATTGAATTTTTGGTGTTGGGGTGCCATCCCATGGTGTTTTTGTGGTCGGACGCAACTATACGACCAAACTATACAGCCGGAACATTTTGTTCCCGCTGTATAGTTGGTATGACATCAAATATTTAGGGTTTCTAGGGTTTCTCACCTGGCGGCCGATGGCTGTGATAATATAACACTTTTTCGCTATATAAATTGTGTCATTTTCCTATCATATCATGCTCTATCTAACTATTTCTATGCCTGATATGCATGATTACTTGTTTTCATTAAATTTCATATGAGCTTTGCACATTTAGTATTTTAGGTAGAATTGTATCCCTCTTCCTTGTCTTTGACATGTGTGTAGGTGTTAATGATGATTATGGATAAAACAAAGGCAAAAGGAATAAAGAGAGCATATTATGGAGGAGCTGCAGGGACCAGACTTAGCCATTTGAGAGGTCAAAAAAGTGAATTTTTCCAACTTCTCAAAATAAATATCCGAGACCACAGGGTTGTACCCCTCGTCGAGACGAATCCAACGATCCCAAGAACGCCCAAAACGGAGTTCGTATGAAGAAACGGAGACCAAAATATCCAAGATACTGAAGGTTTAACGATCAACTATACGGCGGGAGCCAAAATTTTGGCCGTATAGTTCCCCCGTATAGTTGGGAAAAAGGTCGAAAACGACGGGATTTCGCCCCCCCAGAAGCTCTAGAACCTTCCCTAAGTCATATGACGGTATTGGGGGAACCCTAGGGCACCCCAAGGCCTATATAAAGGAGGGAGGAGTCAAGGGAGAGAGGAGGAAGCCACCACCAACCATATACAAGATCTAGATCCCATCTATCGCCTCTACGGTGGCGCCCTGCCATCGTGCCTCCTCCATAGCCTGTACAGCTCCACCAAGATCAAGATCTCCATCAAAAACATCAAGCCATCCAAGGAAGAATAGAAGGAGAAGAAAAACGCCACCATCACCACGCCGACATCACCATCATTGCATCGTCATCACCATCTCCATCGCCGCTACTCCTTCATCCTTCCCCATCATGGTCTCCGTGATGGATTGTAATATGGCTTGAACCCCCTTTTATTAATGTTATGATGATTTTAGTAATTAAAGTGTGGTGTGTTCTTGTTAATTAATATGTTTGTGCTTTCTCTTTACATTGTTCTATTCATGATATTATTCTAGTGATTGGAGACGTCCAATCCATTGTTGAGGAATTTACTAGGGATTCACGGAGTGTCACAAAACTTATTATTAGTCTCAGATCTTCCATGGGTAAAACTAATAGGCTATTTGCTATAAGTGATTTGCGGAGGCAATAACAGCTTAGGATGCACTTCCCAGAGTTCCCCCAAGATCACTCACAATATAGATAGGTATAGTGTTGCGAATTGCTTGACCCCAAAGTGACATACGAGATATCTTGTGACTAGCACACTTGATTAGGAGTACGGTTGTCCATAGAACTTAATGCCTTTGCTCTGGTTTACCTTGATTGGTCTTGTTACCTTAATACAATATTCTCTTACGAGATGACTCATGTCCGAAGAGGGTGTGGACAATTGAGTTGTCTAGTTGCCACTTACCAATGGTGAGAGACAACAGTATTTGAGGGACCGCCACAAGTACAGTTTATAGCTATTCCATAAGAACTTATCATACACACCGGTATACACAACATTACTTGAGAAATCATAGCATTAATATTTCATCTCATTGCATTCGCCTCTTTCCAGTTTTACTTTTGTTCTAGTTTTCTTCCAGTCATAGTAGTAGTTGTTACAAATCATCTTAAATTCATTTATCCTAGTAACATATAGAATAGGATATTTCCAAACCATCGGTTGGGTGCGAACATGGCCTCATTGACAACGTGGCTACGGGGTCGTGTTCGCCGAGCTCCCATCGGGACAAACTCTTTAAATATTTGCTGCTACAAATACTGCAATAACCCTGTTATTGGTGCAGGAACCCAGTCATCAGCGGCGTAACTATACTGCCGGGATTTTTCATCCCCGCCGTATAGTTGGTCGCCAATCTTACTGTACCTTTTAAAAGAAAATCGAAAAAGGCCTCGATATCTATACATCCGCAACTATATGGCCAGAATTTTTATTCCCGTCGTATAGTTGGTCGTTAAACCTTCTATACCTGGGAAGAAATTTTTATCGATGACATTGATAACTATATGACCGTAACTATACAGATGGAATTTTTGTTCATGCCGTATAGTTGGTTGTTAAATCTTCTATACTTGCCAAAAAATTCTGTTTATTTGAGAATTCTTTCTTAAACTGAAACTTAGAGAAATACCATGTTTTTTACCGCAAAATGACAGTCTATATTGTTGACCAACAACAACATGTATAAAACAGGATGTTTAGTACTACCAAACTTCTCCTCCTCAAGTGGAGTTTTCTAGCACTCTTTATTCAACAAGAAACTTAAAATAAAACTTAAAAACTTTACTCAAACCTTATTTCACATGGGTTGCCTCCCATGCAGCGCTCTTTTATGGTCAATAGCTTGACCTTGATGTTGCTCACTTGGGCTAGATGAGTGGAACACCCACTCCAAAATAGTTGGCCTTCAAAGTGATGGCCTCCTTCTCATCATGCTTGGCTCTCTTTCTACTAGGAAAATGAATAACAAAAGGATCCTGTGAAGGCAATTGAAGCTTCATGTTCCCTTCATGTAGATTAATCAAAGCCTTAACAGTTCTTAAAAATGGACGACCTAATATGATAGGAGCAGTAGCATCTTTAGGCATGTCAACAATAACAAAATCAATGAGAACATGACATCCTTTAATGTATACTAAAGTATTCTCCTTAATTCCTACAGCTTGTTTGTAGGTAGAATCTGCTCGATGTAATTTTAACTCAGTGATTTCAAATGAGCCAAGATTTACATTATTAAAAAGACTCTTTGGAATTGTTGAAACACTTGCACCTAGATCACAAAGTGCAGCTATCTCATTAGTCCCAATTTTAATCTTAATAGTAGGCTCAAATATATCATCAAGCTTAATAGGTAATTTATCAGCAATTTTCTTATACTCTTCCTCAAGCCCACATACCTTAATTGCTACCTGATTAACGAAGTGTTGATACATGGCTTACTCGTTTACTTCACTTACCGGAATCTTGATATTGATCCTTTTTACAAGATCTTCAACCGTGTAGTTTGGTGAAGGAGCATTGTTGTAGTCAAGTTCTTCAGGCTCCTCCCTTTGGATTCTTATCATCATAAGTTCTTCAACCGGATTGGGCTTAGCTTTACCTACAAATTTAGCTAGAATGAGAGTTTGACTCTCGACTATCTTACCTAGATGTGCCTCAACAATCCTTATCCTTTCTTGGAGGTCTTGCGAATCATTCCCCAGACTAATAGCTTGGTTAGATAATTTACCAAGCATAGCATCATGGTTCTCCATTATTTTAATTAGGATATTGTTTTGCTCATTTTGTGAGTCCATAAAGGACTAAAGAGTTTCTTAGATACTACCATTACTTGATCCCATATTATTATTAGATTTACCTGCAGGGCTGGAATAATGTTTCAGAAAATTTGGATTATAGTTCTTCTAACAAGCAGGGTTATAATCATTACGAGCTATAAAGTCTACTTCTTCAATATTTGGTTCTAGGGTAGCTCTTACCGGGGTTTCCTTACCTTTGATGGCTAATATGAGCTCATCCAATTTAGCATTGAGTTCTTCATTTTATTGAGGTGTGATGGAGTTCACCTTCTTCGTGTTTGATCTTTCCACATGCCATTGGGCATGGTTGTCTTGCATGTTGTCTAGCAGATGCTTTGCTTCGGTAATTTGTTTACCAATAAATGTTCCTCCAGCTGCAGTATCAAGCATAGACTTAGACACATGGTTAAGAGTATTATAAAATAAATGTAGAATTAACTAATCTTCCATCCCATGACTGGGATAGTTCCTCGTGCATTTTTCATTCTCTCCCATGCAAGAGCTAGTGGCTCATGCTCTTCCTGTCTAAAACCAGTAATATTAGATCTTAGTTGCATAGTCTTTGCAGGTGGAAAAAATATAGTCATAAGTAAAGAAGTACATTCCACCCATGATGCAATAGTATTTCTAGGCAAAGATAGCAACCATTATTTTGCTCTTCCTCTAAGAGAGAAAGGAAATAAGCGCAACTTGACAGCATCGGGGTCAACATCTTTAATGCGCATCACATCACATATTTCAGTGAAAGTATTCAAGTGCATACATGCGCCCTCAACAACAGAGCCTCCAAATTGATTTTGTTGAACCAAATTGAAATAATGGGGCTTAATTTCATAATCATCAGCACTAGTTGCTGGCTGGATAATAGGAGTATGCAAATAATCATTGTTGGGAGTTGCATACTCCCCAAGCTTCTATTTAGACATATTTCCTATGTTTTGGGGTTTTTCTCAAACAAAAACTTAGGATAGTACAAACAAGAATTTAAAGCCTAGATATTTTTTTGGTTTTTCAAATAAAGACTGAAATCAAACTAACAAAATTAAAAACAAGAATTAAAACTATCAAGGTTCCTAATAAACTCACCAGGGTAGCTATTGCTTCCGTGGCAACGATGCCAGAAAAAGGGTTGATACCTTCGATCCGGATTATGGATGTAGTATAGCTTCTTTTTCCCTAGTACACCTAGGTTTATCGAATCCTCGGGAAGCAGAAAGCAAAGTGAAGTTCCTTTAACGGACATTCGGGAGTTTTGGAATTATTTTTGTGTTTTACTGGACCAAGAGTTTTCGATCTTTTGTTGTTGTTGATGATGGAGAGAGAGGGCCTAGGGCTTTTGGTTTACTTGTAGTTGTGGAAAATATCTGATGGGAATAAAAGATAATAATAAAGTACGCATGTAATTTTTAGAGAAAGATAATTATATGTGGGCAGTGCATCCATAATTTCTATTGCCTCAGCAACCGCTTATAGCAATAACCTACTAGTCTCATCCATAGAAGAAAGAGAACTAATAATATGCATAGTGACGTCACCGTTAATCCCAAGTAAATCCCTCACATACAGCCGTACTACCCTTTCTGTCATCGTACTACCCTTTCTGTCACTAGGGTTCCCATCATATAGATTAGTTATTACTTACACTCCCTATACCTGGATCAATCCTCGGGGTCTTGGGTACCCGACAAGTCATTAGATTGAGGCAAGAGAGGGTACAATAATCATCATGTCATACAAACTAATACATGATCCCATCTATTATAAATAACATGCACATGCTACATGGCTAGGCCGAAGCCCTTAGCCCAAGGAGAATTACTCACACATAGAGATGAAATCAACAATCATAAACATTGTAATAGAGATCATAAGATTGATAGCAAATAGTATTACAATTTCGCCAACTGGAGAAGAGATCTACAATTACAAGTGGTGTAATATGGCTATGGTGGTGGAGAAGGGTTTGGAGATTAGATCTAGATCTATTCCTCCTGCAGTGTGGTTTCTGATGGCTGGGTGTCGTTGGTGGCAAAGCGATAGATCGAGAGAGAAAAGATCGAGGAGGGTTTTCTCGATGCCCGAGGCCTCTTTATAGAGGGGTCCCTTCACGAAAGTTGTTCTGTTTGACCTAGCGGTGTAGATAGAAACTATGCGGTCGGAAATTTATTCCCGCTGTATAGTTGGTCATTAAAGCTTCTAGATCCACTTCATGGCTCCTGGTTTATTTGATGTGTTGGAAATCTCGTATCTTTGACTTTAATGTTGTGATTCCCATCATCAAACGTCATTATCTACGCAGGGAAAAATAAAAAGAAAGGATTGCATACCACTTTGATCATTAGGCATTAGTGGCAGGGTTTAGAGAGATATTTCATCAAATATATGAATAATATCCAGTTTAAATGTGAGTGTGGATGGCTATATTTCACAACCATCACCTGCTGTCACCATGCTGTCACCGGCCTATGCCTCCTTCACCAGAGCTCATGCGTGGTGCTCTCTGCAGGTTCACCGCGAGCATACCCAAAGGTCGCTATAGACGTGGCCCCTTGAAGCCATGGTACATCAGGACATGCGCCTTGCATGTGCCATCCGTCATCGCCCTCGGCTGCGAGGCTCATCTGACTACGCCCTGCCTCATCTGTGTCTACCTCGACGCTGGTGCTCTGGCAAGCTATCTGTGGTGCCCCTCCTCCGCCGTTAGTACCAAGCCTGACCCTTCATCCTCAACCTCTATGTCATCGACCCTAGATCCTCTCCTTGATTTTTGTTCTAGTGTAGGGACGCCATCCTCGCACTAGTGCCTTCAACCTCATGTGATACCAAATCCGTCGATGTTTCTGCCATATTTCTGATTCGGTTACCATGTCATCTTTTTCTCTCACGCGTGGGACATGTGTGATTGTATGTGAGTAACATGTGTGTTCCTGAGAACACTTCAACTGTCACAACCATCCGAGGATCCTTGTTGCATGGATCAACTTCCAGATCACCTTATCGTTGCCAAGATCCTCTTATGCTCCGCTTGCCAAGTTCGTCGATGCACCATAATATTCCAGTCATCGACAAGATCTTCGTGTCGTGCCATAGATACCAAGATCAACCTCAACCCGATGACCACCGACACAAGTTCTCGACCGATGGTCCAAATGAAACCTGAAGGCCACTGACATTGAAAACCGAGTGAAGGCCGCCGGCGCTAAAAATCGAGTTATCTGTCTTGGACAACAAGATCTTCGACATAGAACCCAAAGACCCCGATCCTAGAATCGAAGACCGAACCCCTCCAAATCCAAGATCTTCTACCCTAAATGTGTGACCCATATCTGAGACCCTATTTTAATATATACCATATATCTTGTTTGAAAGGATATAGATGCCGCCTAGAGGGGGTGAATAGGCGGTATAAAACTTTTCTGAGAGTGGCTCAACAAAGGCGTAATTAAACTAGCGTTTACTTTGTTAAGCACAAAATCTAGTACAACTAGGGTTCACCTATTTACACCAACAACTTATGCTAAGAAAGACAAGCAACTATGTGATAGAAATATATATACGTCAAGCACGAAGGCTATCACAAAGTAAGGTGCATAAGTTAGAGCTCAGATATAGAGATAACCGAGGCACGCGGAGACAAAAATATTTTACCAAGTTCCTCCCAACATGGAGTACGTCTCATTTGGAGAGGGGTGGTATCAAACCACCAACGCCACAAGAGGCCTCCCTTTTTCTCGCGTGAATCTCACCCCAACGGGATTGATCCACACTTACACTATTGATGCACTTGTCGGTGGCAATCCGGAACCTCTCACAAGGTTGGGGCACTTCTCTACAACTCAATTGGAGGCTCCCAACAAACAAGCTTGGGGAAATCTCCACAACTTAATTGGAGGCCCCAAGTAATACAAAATCCTGCAAAACAACCAAACCATCTAGGGTTCCAAGAACCCAAGAGTAAAACGCTTATCACCTTTCACTCAATTGAATCCTCACCGAGAAATCAAACCGATGCACCAAATGCAATGGCAAGAAGACAAGAAGTTATCAAGTCCTTCTCTCCCATATTCCACCAAAGCTGCAAAATCTTGTGGGGGAATAAGAGAGGAATAAAAAAGGAGGAAATCCACAAAAGACTCCAAGATCTATATCCCAAGATGTTCCCCTCACTTAGAGGAGAGATTGATTGCTGGGATTGTAGATCTAGATCTCCTCTTTTAAATCCCTAAAGTATATGCAAGAATCATAGGAGGGATTGAAGGGAAGCAAGCATAAGAGGGTCAAGAATGGAGGAGAAGACTTGCAAAACTAGAGCAGTCTCATTGGGGAAGAAGGGCCCCTGTTATAGGCCCACTGATTTCTGACTGTTTTCTGCCCGTCGGGGGGTTTCCGCACCAGAGACTCCGGTCTGCACATAACACACACACACACACACACGAGATTTCGGTCCATCTCTGGACCATCTCTATACCCCTATACAAAATCTCCTGGGGCAGGTCTTGATGCACCCTCCGGAGACTTGGCAGTAACTCTGGACCTGAGCACACCAGAGACTCCGGACTAGATTCCGGTCTACCAGTCTACACCGGAGATTCCAGCCAAATATCCGGTCTGAACCAAATAAGAGGCAAACTTCAAATGTCGATATCTAGAGTTTGTAAACTCCGATTGACCCAAAACCAATTTTTTTGGAAAGAGGACAACAAGAGCCCCTTGGTGAGAATATTTCATGTATTATAATGTGAGATACCTCGCTTGGTGAGAAACCGGAAAACCTCAAAATCAAAAACGCAATAAGATATAAAAGGGAAATCTGTTTTGATGAACTAGAGCTTGTTATGAATATTATCACAAGCTCTAGAAACTCACATGGATAAGATCCAAATAACAACCAAGAAAGGATGATGCTAATTATGCAAAGGTTTGAGCTCTCTCCTAAATATATGATCGAGTTACTCACTTGAGAGCCCCTCTTGATAGTACGGTTATCTATCTTATAAACTTGTCTCCCCAACTAACACCATGAGACCAGTAAGAAGGAAACCCTATCAATATCATACCTTTGCCTTGCGCATATTCCACTTGATCGTGATGCATATGATCTTGTCCTTCTCAAGATGGAACACCTTTCTTGATTGCTCTTGCATGCACTCGCTTGATGAAGACTTGTAAGTTGCTCCCCCATACAACATGGGGAAACCTTTACTTTGACCTTGTATTCATCGATCCATGATCACCGAGGATGGCACACTTCAAGCATGAGATCTTATAGATATGGCACATCTTTAGCTTGCACAACATTTCTAACACCATTTGGATGATGTCTTGAATATACGCATGAGGAACTCTATCTTCTTCTTCAAGACACCCTTGATCTTATTTTCTTTATTCTTCTTCATTTCTACTTTCTTTATTACGTTAGTGTCTGGAAGATACACACGAGGTATCACTCCATCTTATTCTTCAAGACACACTTGCTATAGGCCCAACACTCACTTGACCAATATCTGGGTCACTCTTGAAACCTTGGTCAACACTTGATCTTCTTCACTTTCTTCTTCTTCTTCTTATTCTCCATTTCTTCTACCTTTAAGCCAACACATGCCCCAAGCAATGCCAATGGACAATTCCTACTAGTGTAACTCAATGCAAACATTAGTCCATAGATATTGTCATTAATTACAAACCATACATGGGGGCCCCATATGCTCTTTCATTGTTGCATATTAAATAATATATGCTTGCATATATATCATGCGTTTTGGGGGCATTTTGTCGATTCACCTAATAATTAAATATGGGATATTTATGTCTCATCTCGACTCCATTTAAAATTGTGTAGCTCATCGATGACATGTTTTGTCTTGTTTAGTCAACATTTAAATTGTGGGGGTATCTAAACAACTTGAACCTTCTAATTAACTGTCGGGATTCCGATTCCGGTTAATATTGCTAAGTTAGTGAGTATATTTCCATGACATGCATCATATCATGACCATGCCTGATCTCTTTCCGCGTCATTAAATATTGCATCCGTTGCCTCTTCTAGTACTTTTCTTCTTCACCAGATAGGACGATGAGTCGATGTGAGATACGACAAGCCTTTGGTCACCGAATTTGTCTCCCAGGCGATTATTCTCCCCTTCTACCTATTTTACATGTATAGTCTTTACTTTCTTCTTTTTTTCTGCCGCTATCCTTTATTGTCGATGATTTAGTATCGTCCCTTTATTTACTTGATCTAACATATTGCCTTGGTTATCCTATTGCCTTGTTTGATTAGCTAGCTTTGTCCTTGCAAGTCATAGACATGCTTCATGTCGCTCTCGTATAGGTGAACCATGATATCTGGATATGGTTGATACTATGATAATTAAATTGGTGATGTTGGTTATGGTTATGGTTATGATTTCAAGTAATTATAAGGCATGGCAGGGACCACCTTTGGGAACTACTTGAGTCAACCTAGGAATCGTTCGTTCTACGTTACCAGTTCTGAGTTGATCGTGTTAACCAAACGTGGGGCCTCTAGGAACCCACCCCCCTCAACTACCGGCTCTATTCGTATATCCAGAGGGTTACAAAATTGGTTTTCCATTTGGTGCATACGCATAATAAGTCCTCAGACATGGGTTGAGTTGTGATATGATTTTGGCGGACTGTCATGGCTTGCACTGCATAAAATCGGGATACCATGTCGGAGGTGGGATGGAGATCTACAAGCTATCTTACGATCATCCCCTGGCCATAGACTCAAAGTTGTGCCACCTAGAGAATTAGCTGTATCTCTTGTTTATGTTAAACACAGTAGATGATGCCTCTGGATATGCGCGCAGTTATGGGACAATTCTTGTTGTGAGATTACGTGTAATATGTTGCATGAAGGGTTGAACATGCATTTGGGTACAGTAGTGCACCCCTGCAGGGGTAAATATTTTTGAGAAGCCATGTGTCCACGGTTATGGACGCCTCAGGAGTACAATGTCATGATCGTAGACAATGCCACTAATGCTTTGCCTCTAATAATATGACTATAATTAGCTTTACCAACTAAAGAATTGGATAATTAAAATTGCAACGTGTGTGTGTTACACAAGAGGACTTCCTCGACTGGTCTTCGAGGGGGAAATCTTCATATGGGTTATGCTTGGTGTTATGTTATTATTACCATATAGCACTCTCTTATCTCGCTCTAATAGCCGAAGTTGTAGCGCATCTCTATAAGTTATATAGTGCAAACTTTGTTGTCGCTGAGACCACCATACCCATGTAGGCAAGAGCCGCCAAATTCTATGACTCGCCATGAACTGGCCTCGGTACTGACCGCTCTCTTTTTTAATTTGCCCTTTGCCGACACCCTTTGGCTTGGAAAAGTATGTGATTGACGATGTTAGCAAAGTTACCCTTCCAGCTTGGCATAGGCAGGGTTATGGACGTTGCTTTTTTATTCCTCGGGACTCTTAGTCTCGTTCGGATATTATCCGTACTCGAATACTATTTGTCTTTTTTTTATGATTTGTATCTTAATATTATAACATTTGTATTCTTGAATCATTGATTTGTTGTTGATATATATGTTTCTCGTGGATTCTGTTGTAAACTATTGTGATGTAACTACTTGTAATAAAATCCACCCACACGAAAGTGTCTGGTGGGCGTCTTCGAATTGCTTCTATTCGTATTTTGCCGGAAATGCTAAGATCTACATAGACCCGATTTTGGGGCGTTACACGGAACCAATCAAGCAAATACATCACCATTTCCATCCACGTCAGCGGCCGACAACATCTACGACACTCATGCTGATAAGGTGATCTACCGCGAGACCCTTGCCGAGCCGGTGACAATTGCCCATATCCGAAATGTCACGCAACTTGATGAGAAGAGCCAGGAAATCCTCGCGGAGGCCAAGTACATCGCGGAGCCAGGTGCAAAGTTGGACAAAGATCTTGCCAAGGAGAAAGACTCTCTCAAGGCGGCAAAAGAAATGGAAGCAGAGTACAAGAAGCTGGTCACGCAAAAGAAAGCACGGAAAGTTCCCGCTCACATCATCGGCATTGCTACGAGGCATCGACCTTGCTACAAGCGGGCAACTGCATTTCTATGAGGTCCGCCGCTGCTACAAGCGGCCATTAGCATTGCTGTGAGCGACCATGCTAGCATACTCTTTAGCGACAATAAGGGTGCTGCCATGGGAGGTGGCAATCCTGCGATCAAGGGGATTCCTAGGTGAGGAAGGTGATTCCACTAGGGAAGGATGGTGGTGTTGTGACTGAGGTGCTTCCTTGAGGTTGTGGACGCCACCCTTTCCGGATCTAGAGGCAGGTCCGGGGCCAAGCTGACTGCCCATGGCGACGGGTTGGGTCCACCTGTGTACGCCGAGCGAGGATGAGGATGATGCTTTCTTTCTTTGGTAGCAGGATTATTTTATTGTGTGTGTGAGTGGTCCTAGTAGACACTTGTTGAGCGTTGGAGGAGGGGATCGAGGGCTTCCAATCCCCTGGGGGACGCTTAGCACGATCCAAAATTGATGTAGAAATGAACGAGTGGGTTGAGGAACCGAAAATAGGAATATTTAAGTTTTATGAAGTTGAATAAGCAACCACGCAACTATGTAACCCTACTCTTCGAGCGTGATATGCAAGATACCTTGTCAAAGCAGCCTTGCTGGGAGCATGATACACAAGACATGCAAACGATATATTATAGGATCCAAAACTCCACACACACCCGGGGGACCCTATGAAGGAGTGCGTCGCCTATGGATTGCCCTAGGTCAACATAATTACATCGTGTCCTCGGTATTTGTAGCTTTGCAACATGAAGAACGACCAATAGCAAGTAGCCATAAACTAGGGCAAGAGAAAATCATAGATGAAAATGTACTATGTGTTTGTTCAGTTGTATATTGTTATTCAATCAGCCATCAAATCTCACCTATATATGAGGTGGCTCGACTTTCCATAAAAGACAAGGATTCAGATTTTCGTCTAAAGCACTAAACGAGACATAACTCGAATAGGTATTCTCAGACCAAAATGTCGGGTAATGTATATGAAAATAGCCATCTTTCTCCGTGTTCAAACCTTGTTTTTAGTCAAGCAATTGACAAGAATGTCTGTAGCTTTGCCACTAATAACTAATTATTTCAAATATGTGAAATCCATTACTTTGAATTGTGTTGTGCAGGAAATCATGCTTTTAAGGCGAAATCAGGAGCCATAAATGACGATTTTGAGAAAGTCTACATGACTAAGCAATCCTGGAGTCAACACCAGGCTCTAGAGGCCATAACAACCACTGGTACGGGCAAGGCCCGCCCGTACGGCTCTCCCGTACCAGGTGGCAGTGGCTTTGTCTGGTCAAACCCTACGACTTTCGTGAACACGTCTATATATTTTAAGGTCCCAGTTGTCGCACAGGAGGTCGTCATTCTCATATTTCATCACAACACCACCAAAGGAGATCCACCTCCATAGTTCATCCTCTCCATCCTCCATCCTCTCCATAGCCCTTATCTTGTACTTACGATCTCCTTGTGATTTGGCGATCATTGTAAGATTATTTTGTTTCAGTCTAAGTATTTTGCATAATATTTTCTATCCTTGATCTTATTGTTATGAGTGAGTAGTCCTCACGAGCTACAGGTTGGGGTGAAACCTCGTAGCAATTATGTTCATCTAATCCATGGGAGCATTGTGTATTGTTTGAATAGATATTTGTATCTTTGTTTCTTTGTCGCTTATCTTGATCTTTGTACTTGTAGGTACCCAAGACTTGTACATTTGTTTCTTTGTCTCTTGTCTTGATCTTTGGACTTGTAGGTACCCAAGGCCTCCGAGATTAATAAAGGCTTGAGGTGAGATACTTGATTAGCAGCAATCTCATAGGAAACCCTGTGACGGAAAGGGGTGTATGATCTTCGCTTAGAGATTCATTCGGGAACAAGAACAACATCATTTCTTAAGGCTTTGATCTATGTTTTCACTTAATAGTTTTTTTAGCCCAATACTTTATGGTGGAAACGGTTGGATCAAAAGACTATTCCTATGCCTATGACTCTAAGGGGCTCTCGTATATCGGGATGTGCTGCCCACAAATTTTATCTCTATTAAAACATTACACATAAATATGCTTATTATTATATTTATCCCATATGATGTGCAGCTATAGGTGAATCTCCAACCCTGGCATATCTCCATCCATTGAAACAACCCACAATAAAAAGTAAACTTGAAAGGTCCGGTAAACGAAGGTAAAATAAACAAACAAAGTCTTGTAGACGTCTCCTTATTTAATTCCTTTTAGCATTGTTTCCCAAGGTTTGATTAAACCTAGGTCTACTTGGGAAAATGCTACTATACTGCATCTGTGAATCCGGACCGAAGGTATCATCGGGCCGATAGTATGGCTAGGAGGATCCACACACCTTAATCCATAAAGAGTGATGTCAAAATCTAGCTAAATAGCAGTCAAACAAATCTGGGGCATGTCTAGGACCTCTTGGAACCAGTCGATAGGTTTGGACAAACATGTATGGGAATCCTCAATTTTCCTCGAGTTTGGTCTTACATGTCGGAGAATATTTGACAATCAAAACATGCATGTGGTCCATGCCCCAACATGAGGCCACCACTCTACATCGGGTGAGAAACGTCACCACGTCGGGTTAGCTCTCCCAGATAGTTTACCTAGTCGCGTGTTTGGTTGTGTCGGGTTGCGTGTGAGCATGCGAGCCCTACCCTCTCATCCTTAGGTCATACATGAGACCTTGCCATCATGTTGTTTGGGGTGGGGAAGGGGCGTTGCGCGAGGTTATGTCTCCTCCTCCCCCCCCCCCCCCCCTTACGCATGTACGTACCCCTGCACAATGATTTCCTATGGGAGAGGTCGTGCACCGAACGACTTTGTACCACCTGCGTTGACTCTCTTCGAAGAGAAACCACGCGTTGCACAACTTTGTGACATGGTTCGCCCATCTCTCCTGCCACTCGAGTGCTAGAACGCCCAGCTCACCTATAAATCCTCCACCCCCGCTCTTCACTCTCCTATATTTCTAGGATTATCTCTTCCTTCCCATGTTCGTTCGGGTTTAGATGCACCTTTTTTAGATAAAAAGCATCATTGCCCGACTTTAAATTAATAAAGCCAACTAGGTTCACCAACATTACATCGCATAAGTCAGCGATACAACACGCATGGGAGCATATTACAGCTAACACACAAAGATAGAGGGTTCGACCACACTGGTTAGAGCACATAAAGCAAACAGACGCTCCAAAAACAAGTGTTTAAACTCATGTAGCAGCTGAAACATGGTGGTCTTGAAAAGTTTGCTTTAGTAGCTCCATCACCAGGTCCATTGCTTGACGGTCTTAAGGTTTGAATAGAGGGCGCCACTTCTGCAAATACATATTAGTTTTGAAGAGGCAATCAACATGTTGTCTAGGGAAAATCCCCTCAATGGAAAATTTATTCCGAATCTAGCAGAGAGCCCAAGACTGAGCGGCAAAGGAAATCCAGATCCAACGACCGGATTTCCAAGTCAAGGCGTCTACCAAGGAGAGGAAATGCGAGAAAGAAGTGGGATTCCACTAAACACCAAACATCTCACGAAACACACTTAACAAAAATCTTGATAAGAAGCAATCAAAGAAAATATGCGTGGCCATTTCACTCGCCCCACGGAGAGCACACTTGCCATCTGAGGGTCCTCTTCTATGGTTTATTTGTTTCCTTGAGGGTAGGTGATCTCTAGCTAGTTACCAGAGAAAGATTTCAATTTTTAGAGGTACAGGGGTTTTTCAAATTCTCTTGGCTGCCACAGCAAAGGGGGACTGGGGTTGTTGGGCTAGCTTCCGATAAAGGGATGCGACCGAGAACTTGTCGTTGGGTTCGAGGGCCCAGGAAACCATATCCACCGCCCCCACTAGGTGCTACAGGTTCTAATTCCTAGAGGAAAGACGTCCAAAAGGCAGTTTCCAGGGGTACAAAGGCTCGACAAAAAGCTAGGTTCCAGCCATCCTGCCCAAAGGCCTGAGAGGTTGAGATGTCCGGTTCAGTACAACAAGCAAATAGACGCGGGAAGCGGCTAGCGAGGGGGCCATCTACTGTCCAACAGTTCTTCCAGAAGAGGATTTTACTACCATTCCCTAGCGAGAACTTCGCCCCAACTTGAACAACTCCTTTATCTTATTCAGAATTTTCTAGAACTGTGAGCCACCCTAGCCATCTCCAACGAAGATGTTCGGTACAGAGCCATACTTGTCTCAAAGTGAAGGAATACGGGTAGGCTACACTAGCGCAAATCAAAAATTTCTACCGCGTAAACTAGGAATACTGTTGTCATAGATCACGGGATTACCACTAGAAGCATAGTTGCGGAACTTGATAAAGCGCATCGAGGCAGTATAGACATTCCATGTCTCCTCCTTATCCTCGTCCCACGAGCAGCTCCCCTTACGCGGCTCGTCCAAGTGCTATAGATGTAACACCTCCAAGGTATCCACACGTGCGGGATGGAAGCGTCAGACGCCAGACTGCTAGGTCCGCACGTGCAACATAGGCGTGAGGAGAGACGGCTAGGTGGAATGGTCTAACCCTGATCAGCTCGCCCCACCCTCTCTTATATAGGCGTCCCTAGTGGGCTTCTACATTAGCAGCCCATTAGTAGCCTAAGCCTGGTCTAATTCGGATCCAATCCTTATTAGGCTTCCAGCCCCTTAAGTGTGTGACCCTATTGGTTCATATATGTATAGACATGACACGAATACACTTATTATGTCAATAGTTGGTAGCGGCCTCTAGCAAGACGTTCCAACTCCTAAACGCATACAAAGATCATATCAGACGAACCATCACAAGGTTTAGTACATGTATTTCCCTTTGCCTCACGATATTTGGTCTAGCTCCAAGCTGACCTCCCTTTCTTGATACTATGATTCGGAATCCCTTTACTAGGTTAAATCTTAACCTAATGTAGCACGGCCATGCATTTCTGGATCTGATCACTCGAGGGGCCAGAGATATCTCTCTCAAGTAGAGAGGGGCAAATATCATCTTGATTGACCATGCCTTGCAGCATTGCTTCAGGACAAACCCGAAAGCTACCTTTATAACTACCCAGTTACGGAGCAACGTCTGATAGCCCCAAAGTAGGTCGATCCACATCTCAAGTACATGTGACAATCTTAGGTCTAAGGACAAAACTTACACAATATGTAGAGAGAGAGCTGCAACTAATTGCTAGTCTTAAGTTGGGTGAGTCCAACCCCATGTTCATAACATGTGGCCATATTATTGGTTTGACATCTCCATGTCTATGACTTGCGAAGCATAGTCATCAACCAATCGATGTGCTAGTCTAATATTCACGTGTGTCCTCATATGAACTCCGACTAGGGACACCTATTAAATAACCATACAAGTAAAGAGTTTCACAAACAATTCACATAATTTCCAATCAATACAAGTTGCCTGATATGGATATTCATGGAACATTACAATAACTCATGGATACATAAGACATATAATCATCTCTATGATTGCCTCTAGGGCGTATTTCCTTCACTAAGGATATGGGCACAGATATTCTGATCATCAGGTTGTGTGAAAAGTCTCCAAATCCATTTGGTGAGAAGTGCAATATTGAGGAATCTAGAGTTTATAATGCCTAGACCTCCCTAGTCTTCCGGTCGGCAGACATCCTGCCAGTTAATCCAATGATATTTATGTTTGTCCCCCACCCCCTCCCAGAAGAATTGCGAGAGATGTTTGGCAAAACCTGCATCCTTGCTCTCTGCCAGCACGAACATGCCCATACAAAAGGTGAGAAGACTAGACAGGGAGGAATTCGTCAGGATTAGGCGCGCTGCCTACGAGGTGAATCTCCCCTGCCAAGGGTCCAATCTGTGGCCAACCGTGTTAACAAGGCCTTCCAATCGGACACTAAGAGTTTACGGTCAGCCATAGGGAAGCCAAGGTATGTAAAAGGAAAGCTCCCTAGCTTACAGTTAAGCACATTGGCCACCCGTTGATGTTCCTGATGGGGCACTATCATCACCAACACCTTGCTTTTAGCAATTGATTTTCAGCCCGGAGAGAATTTCAAAGAAAATTAGGATAAATTTAAAGTTGGCTAGGGATCTATCATTCAGCTGCAACTGAAGGATTGTGTCATCGACATATTCTAAATGAGTTACGCCCCCAGGGATAAGGTGCAAGATTACACCCATGATGTGGCCCGCACCCTTCGCGGCATCTAGCAATGCCGCAAGCGCGTCTGCCATAAAATCAAACGGGATTGGAAAGATTGGATCACCCTCACGCACCCCTCTTCTATTCCTGAAGAATGGGCCAATCACCCCATTAATTGATATGGCAGTTTGGCCTCCCGTTACCAGCTGCATAAGACGATGGATTAACCCAGACGAAAAGCCATTTTTAGTTAGCACCTCATGGAATGGATTAACTCGTGTCATTCTTTTTCAGTTCATGAATAATCTCGTGAAGAGCAAAAGCATCATTGTGAATCAAGCAACCTTTGATGAAAGCGGTTTGGGGTAGAACTGTCGCCTGATGCACTATCGGTGATAATCTCATCACGTAGGCTTTGGAAATGAGTTTGAAGATGACATTAATCAGGGAAATCGGTCTAAAAAGTTTGATAGAATATGCCCCTCTCTCTCGCTCTCCCATCATGATCTTTTGTCTCTCGGTGTAAAGGAGCAGTTAATCCTCATCAAGGACCGCCTTCACATAATAAAAACATTATGTTGGATGATGATTACTCCTATTTCCTGAGCCATGCAAAGCTGGTTAGCTACACATATGGGGAACCCGATGGTCATATACTAAGACGTGGTATCAAGGTTTTCTTTGCTGGCATGGAAAAAACAATCATATTTCATAGAGATACTTTGATGTTTGATAGGTCGATAAGATACATGTTGTTGTTATATAAACAACGCGATAATGCGGGTATCTTCTCGTACATAGTAACAATGCAATATGAGTGGAGGGTGTGTATGAGGGCCTTATGGAGAAAGCCATCATATACTAACAAGTTAAACAACACGAAGATTTTTGGATCGGTTGCCTCATTGGAGCACAACTTAATCCTATATTAGAAAGGCGTCAAGGGAGGCTTAATAGAAGGCTCGAGCTATAGGTGACTTCTCGAGTCTAAATCCAAGTCACTCTTCCTCTAAATCGACCTGAGTCGTTCCGCCTTATTGGATTCAAACTTAGACCAACTCCCTGGACGCGTCTTGGAGCACTAGTACCCTCTCCTTGTTTTTATTCAAGTGAGAGTGAAGTGGCTATATTCCCATTGGGGCTATTTATTGCCTATGAGACCTTGACAATGATCAACACTACCCTTGATACAGTAGGACATATATATCTAACTAAAGGTCTTATTTGGTTGTGACTTCATGTCCTAACTTTTAGTTTTGTCTCCTTTCTTTGACTTATTACCATGACTTGTTGCTTGGACTATCTTTGAGTTGTATTGACTTTATAAAAATAGTAGTGTAGGATATGAGTGGGAATTTATGTAGGATCATTTATTCCCACAATAGTACATATGATTTTTTTAAAGATGATTCCATTGATACTAATATTCTTTATTGGTTATTTTCACTAAATTACATTTAATTAACTTTAGAAGACATCAAACCCTTTTGTTATCTTTTGTTCTAGGAAACTTCAGGTTCTTGAAAAATCCGAATACTTCTGAACCGGCATATGATGTGTGACGAATACAAAAACAAAATGAGGTGTCTGAGGTGATGTACACAGGAACACTTGTCATGTCATTGCATTGACATGCCTCTAGTGCGTGGGTCTGATGCATGAGAATCTAGAAGGTTTATCCTTTGGTAGAAAGTCAGGTCTTGATATGACTGTCATAATTTTTGGAATTTTTTAGAGTTACATAATAAGGTCCAACCTCTAATGAGGGACCCGATATTCACAGATTAACGAGCGAGGGGCAATAGGCCACGATGAACACTCATGATGGAAGGCAAAACACAGACATGATGCAAAAGTGGTTGGCTCTCGCTAGCCCGAAACCACCAACCCAATGGAATCACGAGGGAGACCATGCTAGAGATGGTTAATAAATTTATAGAATCTATATATGGGAGAGAACTCATGAAAGAATCTCTTTAAGGGAATGTAAAACTCTAGTAGATAACATGGAGAGGTCTTGAATCCCACTTGGGAGGATAGCACATGCTCAATTATGTTTTTAGTATTGTCAAATATCATATCTAAGCCTTAGGGTGCTACTAATATTCGTAGGATCAAAAGGATAAGGTTAGGGATACAATTACATGGACAAAGGACAAATCAGCTCGTAGGCAATGTTGTGGGTTTACGTTAGTTCGACAGGGCTACGGACCGGGCGATTACTGGGGGAGATCTTGTAAGTTGGTCCGTTAACGGTCGATTTTGGTTCGATAAGTATCGGCCGGTCGGTTGGTTTCAGCACCGGTCGGATCGACCTAGAACCGGGCTGGTCGGTGCTAGGGTTAGTTGATCGGTTCTTAAACAGGCAATCATGTTTTAGCTCCTCTTATTTTTCTTTTTGGTATTCGCTCTCGATTCTTTGGCTCTTGGGGTTCGTAACTGATCACGTATGTCGCATAGGAATTAGGTAGAAATCACGCGTAGATAAGAGCGAGTTCACCTTATCATGTATTGCTTTAGAACTTGCTCCATTCATTGGTACACTTGGGGGACTTGGAGGTGTTGGAGTAGAGACATCTATCAGGTGGATTGTATCATTATGTAACTCAATCGTCTTATTAAATGGTGTCGGTGGTCAGAATTGGAAACAGAAAAGGGACTCACGTGAGAGGCTAGATCCAATCTAAGGGGGAGGTTTTTGGTTCTCTAGCACCAAGACCATAAAGAACATATGGGAAACATATTTCCCTCCTTCCTTGAGGGAGAAGTCTAAGTAAGGACATGAATAGGAGCCTTTCCTTTACTTTCGGGGCATTAGAGTGTCGCCTGGGGCATCGTCTTCACTGTCATCTCCTTCTGTTGTCTAGAGGTGCCTGCATCATCAACCCTCTTTAATATATTGACAAACATGATGTGTGATGCTATATTATTTTCCCATGGTTTATTTCATCTTTATATCTTGGTTTCAATAGTAATTTTTTATGGTGTTGGTGAAACAGTTTGATTGCAGGATGCATACATGTGTTACTGTCGTAGGAGCACAATTCATTTACTAAGTACTAAGTAATCATAGTACAATGATGATACCAAGATTTTGTTAATTAGTTTGGTGAACTCGCCTACTCTGTGCGACATGGTTACAGGGGATCCACCCCTCTGACACCACAACTAGTGGCCACCCTAGCACCATCAAATGTCGACGGTTCCCATGCGTGCTTGTTGCTATCAAGTTATCATAGGTTACATTATGTGGGATCCTCACATTATGTAGGAGGACTAGGCTACTAGTATTTGACTCCAACACTACTTATATCCTATCCACACCTAATAAAATTGCAAGCCCAAACATAACCCAACATGTTGTACATAATATTCACCACAAACACAACAACATGTATGTTAAGTACTTCAATGCAAAAAGTTTGTGCTAGTGTACCGAGTCTACGCATACTTTAGAAGGTCACATAAGGGTTGCACTACAGTGAGTTGAAATCGTGAGAGGGGGCAAGAGATGACAGAAAGTGTGCCCCTTTATTGGACTACAAGAATGGTTCTCGACAAGGTCTTCTAGAAGGGAAACAACATGCAATCATTGACATTCACAAAATCCAACCAGTGAAGACCAGATCATGAGTTTTAGTAAACTCCAAACAATTCCTTTAAAGTGGGAACAACATGAAACATCATTGTTGCTAAGTATAACCAACTAAGGTTAGACCTCTAGTTCTGACACCAGGCTCGAGACCGGGTACTCGAAACCAGCAAATTGAAGTTATCATATATTGTTGCCTCTCGCTTGCCAACGCATAATGGTGATACCTACTAGACAAATCCCAAAAGTTTGATTCTCCCATCGGTGCATATCTAGGATATCATGTTTAGTGCCCACAATGTAGTCGCCGAATAGGTGATCTATCTAGCCGTGAGCATTAACACACGATGAATAACCATGCCCGCACAAGCAGGGCGCAACGAAAATATTTTCTCTGGGAGCCAAGTATGCCCTCCTTTGTAGACGTGAAGCAGTCCGTTGACAAGAGGGAAAGATCATCTAACCTCTAAAAGCCCACATTAAGTACGCAAACTTGTACCCTCCTTGCGAGTGGTGGCCGGTTGTATACATTACCGCCACACAACTCTATCAAAGCTCCTTATGTCAACAACTCGACATATCCTCGCCAACCGGAGCCACCGGTAGCCGAAGAACATTGCATGAGTCTAACCAGAGCCCATTGTGACAACATTTGGACTTCAAATGTACGAACTAGATAGGCACACCACCACTCCACCGATGGCTTCCTCCTAGATGCAACTAATTCCATCGCGCTACATCATTGTCGTTGAATCGGCAGCCTTCGCCACTGTCGCACCACCACCGTGTCTCATGCCCGCCGCGGCTCCCATGTTGTAGCAACATAGAGAGCGCCGCACTCCAAGGCCCCGCCACTACCATTGGCTACATGGCTTTGTCCGACAATGTCATCGTGGACAAGGGTAGCGAGGGAAATCAGCTGAGAAGAGGGGTGAGAGATCTGATCGAGGGCGACTCGCTCATGAGTGGACACAAGAACTAGCTAATCTGTCTACTCCCTCTATTTCAATGAGTAAGGCCTATATTTTAAAAAAAAAATCATACTATGAAAAGTTTGATCAAACATTTAGAATAAACTATCAACAACTTTAATACTATATATAAATACCATACTTCATGATGTATCTAATCGTATCATGTTAATAATTTATCAGTATAAAAAACTTAGTCAAACTTTAAATAATTTGACTTTTCTAAAAAAATATTAGCAGAGGTAGTTTTTACTTTCAGATAGTTTTCTGTGAACTACTTTACATACATTTAGTTCAGACTTCAGAGGTGCAGGATTAGAGCCGAGTGATTTGGTTTCAACATTTGGTGTCAGAAGAGCGATTTAGCTGTAACATTTGGCGTCAGAACTGATCAATTCTTGAAAGCGCAACAGAAGAACAGCAGTGCACGCACGGATCAGTACGCCGCGAGCTATCTCCTAAATTATCAGTGGCGTCTGCGGAACGGGTGCTTCGGCACCAGCCTGAGCAGATCAATGGCGGATGCACGCTCAGGTTGCTCGCGCGCTCGTGCTGCTAGCTATGATTGCCGGGGCAGGAGGAGCTCCTCCGCTCCGACCTTCATGCTGGCCGTCGAGGCGACGAGCTTGACCATCTTGGCGGCACCGTCGAGGACGGCGACCTCGACGATGAACGCGCCGCACACGGGGCGGTGGTCGGAGAACTTGGACTCCCCGCGGAGGTACGCCACCTGAACGATCCCCTCCCCGCGCCACAGGATCCGGTCGCACCACGCCGGCGTCCTCCGTTTCGGCTTCTTCTTCGAAGCGGGGCCGCCGACGCCGCCATCGTCTTCGCCGGCGTAGTAGTTGTCGGAGTTCCATGAGTACTTGTACGTCGGCGCGAAGGAGATGACGCTCTCGCTCCATCCCCGGAAAACGCCGCCCTCCCTCTCCGTCTTGAGCTGGTCCTTCTCGAACAGCGCCGCCCAGTCGCGGGCCTCGACCAGCTTCTTCGCCTCCGCGTAGCTCAGCCCGATTCTGTAATTCAGGTCGCCTAGCCAGATCACACGGCTGCAAAAATAATGCAAAGAATTTCTCGAGATTAATTAATGGCGGAACCCGGTTCAGCAAACCAGTGGTTGTCAGACAGTGACGTACTCGTGGTCGAGGATCCGCTCCGGGATGCGGCGTCCGGAGCGCTTGCAGATGCATCGGAACTGCGTGCTCCTGAGGATCTCGACGACGTCGGAGTTGCGGCGGAGCTCGTCGCCGTCCTTCTCGCCGGAGGCGAGGTGGCTGCACACGAAGCAGAGGGACGTCTGGTGCAGCGACATGCTGACGGAGATGCACCCTTTGTTACCCAGGCGGCCCATGATGCCGCAGCCGACGCAGCTGAGCCGGACGTGGCTGATGTGCGCCACCAGCTCCCGCCGAGCCCACACCGTCGTGAAGAGACCCACCATCTGCTTGCACGCCACCAGGCAGTACCTCCCCTGCAGGCTCGCCGCCGCCGGACGCAGCAGCATCGTGGCATCGGACGCCATGGACGATAACGACGCCGCCTCCTCGTCGACGACGACGTCGGCGTCCTCCTCGTCTGACGTCGTCGTGTCGCCCTCGGCAGCGTGCCGGCGCTGGCTTTTGCTGCTGCCGCAGCGCATCATCAGGCACGACGAAGGCGATCTGTAGTTCGGCCGGCGCCGGGGCGGCTTCTCCGCGGGGCAAGTGCATGACTTGAGCCGGCGGCCGCGAGTGATTGCGGCGCGGCGAACCTCTCTCGGGGAGGACCCGTTCTTGTGGAATAGGGACGGGTCGAGCGGGCTGGAGCTCGCCTTGTGCAGTGCGCAGATGGGGGAGGCCGACTGGCTGAAGGAGCGGCTCATCAACGGCGACGATGGCGAAGGCTTATTGAGCGCCTGGTTTATGAGTGCCAGCCATCTCGCCGCCGGCTCGTTGTCTTCGATGACAAGCACGTTCCCGGCATTCAGAGGGACCACCTCCTGGAATCTGCATCAAACATTACAGAGGAAATCAATATATTTTTCGAAACAAAATCTCCCAAAATATTTCACATTTTGCCATGTTACAGTTACAGTATAAGGTGTACTTGTTATCTGAAGCAAGAATTCAGAGTTGGCAGCTAGCGTGTTAGTTGAAACATAGTTTTCACAAGAATAGGACCTTCCAAGCAAAAGTACCCCACAAGGAAACAACAGGAGATGCGATGAAATTATTTGTGGTTCAGAGGGAACTGACAATGGCAATGCTTTTCTTTTCTTGTGTGTTAATGCATTTGCAGTGATGTAGCCACAAATCAAGCACTATGCAAGTCCAATGTTGTTCCCCATCTGATAGGAGATGTAGAAGATTATGCAAAGTTATGCTGTTTGATGTTGTAACATAACATACCCTAGAACATAAATGTCTGAGTGGTCATCAGAAGGCAGGAAATCATTCAGATCCAGCTCCATGTCTGGTGTTTTTCCGGCGACGTTCCATGTTGCTGCAAATACCCTGTGAGACGGAGAACACCCAAGGAGAAAATATATCTAAATTTGAGCTTCAACAGAGAAATACGAAGTTATCTGAAGTGTGCCAAGTGCCTAAGATTTAGTTTGAAAACCAGTGAGTGTACCTAAAGGCCTCGATATGCGTACTGGCGGTTGAAGAAGGTGAACTGAAACTGCTGAATTTCAGACTTGTACTTTTGAAGAAGGATGATGATGATGCTGACGGTGAAGCCACCTCTAACTCCTCTGGACTCTCTTTGAAATCAACTGCAAACATTCACAAGATTAGCGCTTGCACACAATATTAGATTTTGGATAAATTTTAGTCTTAACTAAAGATGAACTTCGCATGATAGCCATGTCCCAGAACATCAGGGTCAAGCTTCAACTTTCCACATCACACATGGAAAAGGTTTGCTCTTATCACGAATTACAAAAACAAAAACATTTTGACTTTGCTTTGTCAAAAAAAATGTGTTCTGAGCTTCAGAACCTACCTGTGTTGTTGATAGAGCCCTCAGGACGGTGCGTCGATGAAGAATTCCTACCCCTAATACCAGATATCCTTCCAAAGGGAGACTGCAGAAAGGCAAAAATATATACTGAGTAATAATTATCTAGATTAGTGGGACTTGCCTCAAGGGGTGAGAAAAGATGTTACCTTCCTCCTGTTGGTTTTCTGGTCCATTTTCTGAGCTCAGCTTCTTCTTCCAGCATCAAATGAATGGCTCTTGTGCCAAAGCTTTTAGCTAGCAGCTAGCAGAGGTAATCTAATGCCTGAAAAAGATGTTCCAAGAACAAGTCAGGCAGACGGAAGTTTCGTTGTTTCCATGGCGAAGACAATACAAGACCGATTCTTCTGAAACACAGCTACCAAAAGTTTTCTAAGACTAAATAAGAAACGAGAAAGGAACCAGCTGTCCATCTAGAAACAGGAGTACTACTTAAATAGGACCAACCTATCAGAAAATAAAAGGACAAGCGAGAAGTGACTTAAAAAGAAAAAGAGCATTCCCTCAAAATACAAAATAAGTTGGTAATTACATGAGCATTCATAGACAAAACACCAAATGGAACAAGTATACAAAGCTGGTGTCGCAGTCGCGCAGACGATAGACCCACCTCATAAGAAGGAACAATCTAAACATTGAAAGAAAGAAAGAAATGTCCTAGTCTTTTGATGCAATCAATTCAATGGAATAGTAGAAGTTGACCTGAAGAAACTTAAAACAGCTATTGGAGGTTCCAAATGGGGCGATGCAACTGCTGATGCCGCAGTCAGGCTACCAAAATAAGGACTTTCAGAAACAATCAACAAACCGATGATAACGAAACAGAACCACATAATCCTCAAAGCAATGGGGGATGGACACGACTACATTACGATTGTCAACACATTAGCTTACATATATTTATCTAACATTCTAACCTTCTGTTTCTACACAAGACCGAAATTACTGTTTCAAAGGAAGTCCCATCTTATATTTGCAACAGTTACCAGACCGTATGCGGGCAAAATCCCTAGCTACTAATGGAAATAGATTATTACCCTGAGAAATATCACCTTTTCTCGTCGAAGAAAACAGGAAAGTGTGTATGCGTGTTGGGGGGTGTTCTAGTCTAGAATCTAGATTTATGTTGGGAAGCTCAAGGTATGTAGTTTGACCAGCCGTTTTCACGCAAACCGAATAAACAAACCATCACAAAACCAAAGCTGTCATGATACTACAACATAGAGCTGTGCTTAACAGCTCTTTGGAAGCATCCAACAAGTGGTAAGGCACGGGAGGCTCTAGGAACTGTAAAAAAAGCAAGGCAATCAAACCTTTTTGAGAAAACAAATGCCTGGTACAAGTGTACAACAAGAAGCAGCAAAAACATAAAACATATTTTATCCAGAAGAAAGTTCCAGATTGGTATAATTGTTTGTCCAGTTAGTAAGACACCAAAACCAAGAAGGCAGGGAGGAGACCACACTGATTCCCCGAGGCAGCCGTATTGGCATTGGAAGCATCCAAAACAGCGGCTGATGCTCCCAAGGAATACAGAAGTATAATATACTCATCCTAAAAAAGGGTAAATTACGGCCTTATTTTGGGCGTGCAGGAAGTGTTCAAAAATGACAACAACACAATGTTGTGGGACAAGACAATATAGGAGTAGGAATTAAGCTAGCCTACAACATCAATTGTTAAGTATCCCTGAATACTTGGAAGAAATAATTCAAACTTTTGTGCAAAGACAAGCGTTTAGCCAATGATGAAAAGTAGTAGAGACTCCATGTAGCACAGCAGAGAACGTAGAGAAACACCAAACTAATGATCAAGTCCAAGTACTAGAGATGGGAACCGCGATCAAGATCACTAGGTAACCATGTACCAAAATAAAAAATAATACTACTGCAAAAGAGGAGAAGCCAAGGAAGGAGAAGAAAGAATCTCTTCTCTCACCTTGTTGAATGGCGATGATTCTCGCTCTATGGAACGGAAGCCGGAGGAAAGATGCCAAATGGAACTTGATTCAGAGGAGGAAGATATAGTAAGAGAGGACATACTATTTTAACGCGGTGGCAGGCTGGGAAACCGCCGGCCGGCTGTCTGGCTGTAGGACTCCGGTGCGGCGTTGTCGTGGTTGCCTGACGCTGCCGGCGGAGATGAGCGGTTGACGAGGAACGGAATGGGATGGAATGGAGGAGGAATGGGCGACGTGGGAGGGGCGGCGGTTGGTCAGGTCAAACCGAAACGGGCCAGTGGGATTGGAGGAGGGAGAAGGGGACGGAGAGGGAGGAGCATGTCCTGTTACGCGTTGGCTTTTCCCGATGTTTTGGAGAAGCAAGTAACTTGGGACTCCAAGGAATTTGTCGCGTGCTCTATTCTACCATGGAGCGGGGGAGAGGGGAGTGCCCTCCTTCCATCCTGATGAAATGACACATTGTGACTTTGATGATTGATGCGTGTAGGAGAAATTAGATTTGTCATCGAATTACCTCGACGACTTTTGTGCTGGCAAGTAATTATGGTTATGCACCCCAAAATGAAAGTAGCCATATATATGATGGAACGGAAAGTGTTTTTTGCTCCCGAGTTCCGGTGATCTTTTCATCATTTAAAAAAAAGGATATCTTAAAAGATTATCTTGACTCTACCATGGAAATTATCATTCATCCCATAAAAGATTTTAAATACAAAGAAGGATACTTTAAAGATTTATCTCAATTAGGAAAACCTAATTATTATTTGTACTTTACCTAAAAACCTAATGGACAAATAAGATGTAAATCTATTAAAAATATATACGAGTATTTCTAAAATGACCATACATTGTTCTTTAAGGATTTGAAATAATAAAACTCTCTAGAAAAAATCAAATTCAAACAAAAAGGTCAAATATGAATTCAAACAAAAAGTTCCAGCATGAATTCAAAGAGATACAAAAAAACATAAATAGAAAAGGAAATAAGAAAAAGAATCAGACGAGATCGGAGGTGGGTCACAACCTATTTCCTCGGTATACACCTTTGCCCAACCCAACTTACCCCTTTGCCACTAATGTGCAGGACCTACTCGAGGAGGCAGTCTTTGTCTTCCTATTCTCCATGTGAAACCGACCTTACCAACGGAATCGTCCACGTCCGACCCTAGTGACAAACTCAGAGCCACGTCGAAGAACCCTGGTGTCCACCGCCACTTTTAGCATCACGATTAGTGCCCTTGGGTGTTCCTGTAGCCGTGTCATCACAGCCGACTTCGCTTGTGTCTATAAAAAACCCGAGAGCTTCATCAGGAAACCCTAGAACCTCGATGCCACCTCTCAAACTCCTAACCTCTCGAATCCATCCTCAATATGCACCGTAGCATAGCTGGACTAGCCCACACTAGCCCAACCCAACATATAGTACCCCTTCTTCCCACTAACGTGTGGTACCCACTCGAGGATGCCATCTCTGTCTTCCTCTTCCCACTATGAAACTAACCTCACCTGACGGAACCCACCATGCTAGACTATAGCGACAATCTCAGATCCGCGCTGAAGAACCCTAGCGTCCACCGCCACTCGTAGCATCACGATTAGTGCCCTAGGTTTCCATCACCATCACCGATGCATCTCGGCTATTCCCGTAGCCACTTCATCACCGCGACTTTGCCTTTATCTATAAAAACCTTGAGAGATTTGGTGGAAAACCCTAGAACCTCGGTGTAAACTCTCAAACTCCCAACCTATCTAATCCATCCTCAAAACCACCAATGTTGGCGCTGGGGAATTTCTCGGATAGCCATTGATTGGAGAAGCTATGGAGCTCGACGATATGTACGCATCAGATTGGAGGAAGGAATCGAGTCGGGGAATTCTATATCACCGAAATCGGTTATTTTACCTCCGATGTTGTTCGTCGGATTTCTTAACTATGACTCCGTTTTCGTCGACCACCGTCCTCATCGATCGTCATACCAGCAGCAGGGTGAGCTTATTGATGATGCTCGACGTGGCACTTCGTCGGTAACCCCAAGCGTAGGGTGTGAAGAGCAAGCAGCAAGTTTTCCCTCAGTTGAGACCGAGGTTATCGAACCAGAAGGAGGAAGGAAACGTCACACAGGTGTTTCAAGCAACGCGGAGGCCTGCACAACACAAACTCATGACTTTGCCCCAACGAATCAGTGAGGTTGTCAAGCTCACCAGTTTGCTGTAACAAAGGATTAAACATATGGTGTGGAAGGTAATGATTTGCAGCAAGTAAACGAGTAACAATGGAAGATGTATCAATGGTAAAGATTCGACCGGGGTACATAGTTCACTAGAGGTGCTCTCCTTAGATAAACAACATGGCATGAAGGGTAAACAAATTACAACAGATCAATTGACAGGAACTGAGCAAGGCATAAGAATGCAACTACAAGTCAGAAAGATCCTATGAGATTCGATTGGGCAATACAACAAGATACATAGACCGCCATCCAACTGCATCTATGACTAGAAGTCCACCTTCAGGTTATCATCTGAACCCCCTCCAGTATTAAGTTGCAAGCAACAGACAACTGCTTTAAGCAAAGTTTGTAAGGTAAACAGTCCACATGTTCCATGAACAAGAGACCGTTGTTTTCTCCCTAGTAGCAACAACACATCTACAACCGAAGAGATTATTGTCACTTCCCTTGGAAACTAGAGGCATGAACCCACTATCGAGCATAAATACCCCCTCTTGGAGTCACTAGCAACTACTTGGCCAAGATAGCTACTAACAATGGAGAGCATGCAAGATCACAAACAACACAGACATGATAGAATCATAAAGACAAAACCATTAATCAAAATAACATAATAATCTCAATATCCATCGGATCCCCGCAAACGTAACATGCATGATTACAAATAGATTAGATCTTGATCATGAACGGAGCTCACAATATCTATACATGAAAGCACAAAGGAGGAGATACAACCATCTAGCTACTACATTGACCCATAGTCCAAGGTGGAACTACTCACGCATCATACCGGAGAGAAGGCCTCGGGGATGATCTCCCCTCCGGCAGGGTGCCGGGAAGAACTTCAGATCCCCCCCGTGCGATCTAGGGACAATGGTGGCGGCGGCTACAGATGGTTTCGTGGAGATTTGATCGGGTGCTTAGGGTTTCTGCATCGGGGGATTCTTATAGGCTAAGAGGGAGGCCGAGGCGGCGGCCAAGGTCCCCACACCCCTCCCAGGTGCGAGGCAGGGCCCACCTGCGCCTAGGCTGGGTCTGGCCGCCCTAGCCGGCCTCTCTGGCTCCCCTCTGGACTTCTTGTTCCTTACGGAAAGTAATTGACTTTGACGTTTGTCCCGTCCAATTCCGAGAATATTTCTTTACTAACTTTTCTGAAACCAAAAACAGCATAAAACAGGCATCTGGCACTATTGCAACTTGTTAATAGGTTAGTACCAGAAAACATATAAAAAGCACCTCAAATTGTAGACAAGTAAAGCAAAGTTGATACTAAACAAGCATGGAGCATCAAAAATTATAGATATGTTTCCAACGTACCAGCATCCCCAAGCTTAACTCATGCTCGTCCTCGAGTAGATAAGTGATAAAAGAATAATTTTTTTGAGGTGACATGAACCCTCACAATAAAGATCCAACCATTTGCAAGCATTGAAAGCTGGGATCAAAGAACTCTAAACATGTGCATGAAAGATGGAGTTCTAACAATAGGACATAGTAACTATGCATGCAACATGACAAGCTACAAACAAAGATCATGAATAACATGCATTGAAAAATGTTTGTTTGTTTCATATACAGAAAACATGGCATAGTGGCAATCAACTTGCCCCTCATAGAGTAGCAATATAGATGCATAGGACACCTTCAAAGTTCACAGGGGTGACTAGAAACAAATAGCACAAGAACAAGTAATATCACAATATGCATCAATTAATAAGCTTTGGAACACTACACACAGAATGACAACTATGCTCTCTTAATGGTGCCTAAAGGTAGAAGGTGGAGACTCAATAGTGGTGGAACAAAGGCCTTTTTGTAAAGGAAGCAGGGATTACAAGTTTCAAAAAGAGCTTCCAAAAATTATGGTACTTGTTAGCTTTCAGCCCTCATTGCCCCTATCATAAGCATCTTGAGGTGGTTAAGGTTAAAGTGGCAAAGATGGAGTATATGCTTGACGAAGTATAATTTGGCAATCTCAAGTCCCTTGAATACGAGGGCCACACCTCATGCATACTCAACTTTGGGCCTAGGTAAGTTCTTGTCATTGTAAGTATTTGCATATCATTGAGAACCGCCAATGGGGTACCCCTTGCACATGCTGCAGGAGATTTCCCATAACAAAAATGACAAGGCAAGCAGACAATGAGCATCTCAGCAATCTTTTTATTTACCATATTCATAGCTTTTTATTGAGGATGCTTCATAGATAGCTCATTATGGTGATGCTGCAAGTTTCCACCATGATTATGCATGGCTTAGGCTAGAGGCCCAGGCATTTCTCTAACATAGGATACAAACTCCATGGACTTATAAGTTCCCTCTTTATTTCACATCGGTGATATCCATAGACAAAAGAGCATGATATTAACTGAGTACAAAGTACAAGTGCAATGTTGAAAACGTTCCCCGTGACAACACGGTTCTGCTAATTCCAACTTATAAGTGCAAGCATATACAACAAAGTTGTCACAATGGTTCAAGTTTATTAGGGGCAAAGAATATAAAGTGTGCCATCAAGTTCGTGAGGGCTTTAATCACTAAGTTTTCACATAACAAAATAGTTTTTAATTGGAAGATAGTTGAAAACAAGAATATACTTGGAATGATGTAACAAACCATGCATAGGAGTTTATAGTGGACACTTTGGAATAACTTTGTTTCTTGGGAGTTGTAAGCATGAGTAGAACTTACTCATACAAGTGGAGGCTAGCAAAAGACTGGGAGCAACCAACTAAGAGAGCATAATGGCCATAATCATGCAGAGCAACAAAACATACTAATCAAAGCAAAGAGTGGTACCACAAGTCAAGGACTAAATGATCATAGAGGCTAATGGTGACTTGTCATAGTCATAACATGGTGTGAGCATGTGCCAAGTCAACCCAAGCAAAGCATCAAAGGAGATTACCACAATACTATGCTTTTGCATGCTAAAACAACGCATAATTTTTTCAAGGCACACTAAGCAATCCCAATTGTTTGGAACAAGAAATTCTACAGCAATAATCACTAAGCATAAGGTCAAAAAACACCTAGCATGTCATGCTAAAGTCTAAGTCACAGTCAATGCAAGCTCCTCTTGCACTTCAAGCAAGAACTTACTACTCCTTTCCAACACCAAGCAACTTATTTGTAAAACAACACAGCGAGAACGGGGGTCCAAACTTCCTTATTTAAGCAAACTAAACAACCTAAGCAAAGCAAACGAAAACTAAGACGCTCCAAGAAAAACACAACTGTGCATGAAACAATAAAAACGAAGTGTCTAGACAGACCTGAGCTTTTTATTGATGAAGAAGGGGATGCCTTGGGCATCCCCAAGCTTTGACGCTTGTACCTCTTGGATATTTCTTGTGGTGACACCATGGTGGCATCCCCAAGGTCTAGCTTTTTTCCATTATTCATCTCATTGCATCATTCTCTCTTTACACATGAAATTTTTCCTTCATACAAAACTTCACACAATCTTCATTAACAACATTAGTGTATTCAAAATATATTAGACCTCTGGCAAAGCTTTGGAACAGCAAGCTAAAAACACAAGCTACTGTAGTAACTCCTTCAAAAAGCTCAATTTCCCAAAAAGAACCCAAAAAGGAATCAATAAGGAGCAAATGCAAATAATGGCAGAAAACTGTCAAAATAGACCAGTAGGTAGAAACCGATTTTTTCGAACATCTTCTGTTGCTCAAATCAAAAAGTGTTTAACTAACTAAAGTTAGATAACATACTGGGGGATTTATTCGTAAATTTTGAGCTCAATCCGAGTTACAGAGACTCCTCGCGAATTGTTTTGGTGGAGGATAGAAATCTGTTTCGGAACAACAACTCCCCAAATCTTACTTCCCTCTCATTAGAGGTCATTCTTGGCACAAAAAGCAAACAAAAAGGATAAGGAGAGGTCATTACAGAAGTAATAACTTCCAAGACTCAAGGAAACTCTTGGGTTATCTCCCAACAAGTACTTTCTTTAACGCCTTTAAGTTAGGCTTGATAGCTTGAAAAGATGCTCACATAAGAGTTATGAATTGAAGTCAAAGAGAGCATCAAGAAGCAAATTCAAAACACATTTAAGTCTAACCCACTTCCTATGCATAGGAATCTCGTAAGAAAATAAATTCTTAAAGAACAAAGTGACAAGCATAGGAAGATAAAACAAGAGTAACTTCAAAACTTTCAGCACATAGAGAGGTGTTTCAGTACCATGAAAACTTTTATAACCATATTTTCTTCTCTCATAATAATCTTCAGCAGCCTCATGAATAAACTCAACAATATAACTATCACATAAAGCAGGATTTTCATGAGATACAAACACATAATTTCTATCAAGCTAAAAAATAGTGGGATTAAAACCTCCACAGGTTTTATCCAAAGTAGATATTTCAAAAGGATCCACAGGAACATAACATCCATCCTCCTTTGGTAAGCATGGGGGACAATAAAATAATGTAAGGGATAAAGAGTTACTCTTATTAGAAGGTAGACATGGGTAGATCCATTCTTCCTCCTCTTGAGCATCACTCTCCTCCTCTTTTTCATCTAATGAGCTTTCAGTTTCAGCAATTTCTTCTTCCATAGGTCCTGCAAGGCATTAGTCTCTTCCAAATATGGAAAATGCCTATTAAAATATTCAATAATATAGCTATTTTCTTCCTTGTAATTATCAAAGCAAAATTTAAGTATCTCAAAAACCTCATGTTTATAAGGTGCATCATCAGTATTTTCAAGCAAACTGGCAAGTTCAAATGCACCCTTGAAGGCAATAAATTCTTCAATTTGTTCCACATCATCAAAATCATAATTTCCTTTAACATAAAAAGATATGGTAACATTATCATTATACTCACATTGAAAGGGTGGGTGTTTATACCTCCTGCAGCAACAAGATTTATCAAAGCAATAAGTAACATTATAAGTAGAGCACACGTCTCTAGCAATAGTATTCAACTTATCAATTTGTTCCCATAAGTGTTTCCCTTTTTGTGACAAACGGTGTTCCTTATAATAATACTTTTGTTCTTCTGTGAACCCACCTTGCCAATAAGCACTAGTTTCAAAGAAACCATCCATTGATAGAAAGCATGGCAGAGCGAGGCAAAGACAGACCAGCAACTAGAGCAGGAACTAATTTTTTTTGTCTTTTTGAAATAAGCAAGCAAACCAAACTAGACTAATTTTTGGTTTTTTTTTGAAAAGAGGCAAACAAAACCAAGCAAAATAAACAAAGCAAACTAAAAACAAAGTAAAGAGAAAGGAAGTGAAGGACTCCCCTTGTTAAGACGTCCTTAGCCTCCCCGGCAACAGCGCCAGAAAGTCTTGATGATGCTCGATGTGGCACTTCGTTGGTAACCCCAAGCATAGGGTGTGAAGAGCAAGCAACAAGTTTTCCCTCAGTTGAGACCGAGGTTATCGAACCAGAAGGAGGAAGGAAACGCCACACAGGTGTTGCAAGCAACGCGGAGACCTGCACAACACAAACTCGAGACTTTGCCCCAACGAATCAGTGAGATTGTCAAGCTCATCGGTTTGCTGTAACAAAATATTAAACGTATGGTGTGGAAGGTAATGGTTTGCAGCAAGTAAAGAGTAACAAAGGAAGATGTATCAATGGTAAAGATTGGACCGGGGTCCATAGTTCACTAGAGGTGATCTCCTTAGATAAACAACATGGCATGAAGGGTAAACAAATTACAGGAGGGCAATTGACATGAACTGAGCAAGGCATAACAATGCAATTACTAGTCAGAAAGATCCTTTGAGATTCGATTGGGCAATACAACAAGATACATAGACCGCCATCCAACTGCATCTATGACTAGAAGTCCACCTTCAGGTTATCATCCGAACCCCCTCCAGTATTAAGTTGCAAGCAACAGTCAACTGCTTTAAGCAAAGTGTGTAAGGTAAACAGTCCACATGTTCCATGAACAAGAGACCATTATTTTCTCCCTAGTAGCAATAGCACATCTACAACCGAAGAGATTATTGTCACTTCTCTTGGAAACTAGAGGCATGAACCCACTATCGAGCGTAAATACCCCCTCTTGGAGTCACTAGCAACTACTTGGCCAAGATAGCTACTAACAACGGAGAGCATACAAGATCACAAACAACACATACATGATAGAATAATAAAGACAAAACCATTAATCAAACCAACATAATAATCTCAATATCCATCCGATCCCCGCAAATAAAACATGCATGATTACAAATAGATTAGATCTTGATCATGAACGGAGCTCACAAGATATATACATGAAAGCACAAAGGAGGAGATACAACCATCTAGCTACTACATGGACCCATAGTCCAAGGTGGAACTACTCACGCATCATACCAGAGAGAAGGACTCCGGGATGATCTCCCCTCCGTCAGGTTGCCAGAAAGAACTTCAGATCCCCCTCCCCCCCGATCTAGGGACGATGGTGGTAGCGGCTACAAACGGTTTCGTGGAGATTTGATCAGGTGCTTAGGGTTTATGCATCGTGGGCTTCTTATAGGATAAGGGGGAGTCGAGGCGGCGGCCACAGGCCCACACCCCTCCCAGGCGTGGGGCAGGGCCCACCCGCGCCTATGTTGGGTCTGGCCGCCCTGGCCGGCCTCTTCGGCTCCCCTCTGGACTTCTTGTTCCCCACGAAAAGTAATTGACTTTGACGTTTGTCCCATTCAATTCCGAGAATATTTCTTTACTAACTTTTCTGAAACCAAAAACAGCAGAAACATCTGGCAATGCTGCAACTTGTTAATAGGTTAGTACCAGAAAACATGTAAAAAGCACCTCAAAGTGTAGACAAGTAAAGCAAATTTGATACTAAACAAGCATGGAGCATCAAAAATTTAAATTATATATATGTTTCCAACGTATCACTTATGAATTTTTAGAACCTCTTATCGCATCACATCAATGTCCCTGGCTAGTTGTCTCCATTGTTCGTAGGGCGCCACCATGTATGCGCTCGTCGGCATCGCGTCCAGTGATCATTTTGGTCACCAATGTCGCCCATTTGGTGCAGAACATCTATAACACCCCAATTTTAGTTAAATGGCAAGTAGGGTTTTAATTGTCCGTTCATGAGCATCATCTACTTTTATATATAAATAAAAATTGCAAACAAGAACAAAGCATAATCCTAACTCTACCTATGAGTGCTACCTATTTTTTAATCCCTCCAAAACATTTCAAATGATCCTTGTGGTCCTTCCAAATTGGCTAAGGAAAGACACAAATTATTTCCCTAAATTTTTGTGCAAGTTTGGTGTACTTTGGGATCACTAAATTATTGAAAACTATTCAAAAAGGTGAAAAGAATTTAGAATAAAATTAATTTAGTGCTCTTCTAATTGTTTATATCTGTTTTAAAAAAGCCAGGGGAGTTTTTAACAAAACCTTTAGCAGAGAGGTACCCCAGGCCACTTTATTATTTTACTGAGGGGGGCGGGTTGCAAAAATTGTTGTCATCTTCCACAGCTATAAGCTGCTGCGTGCCCGCGCCGCCACCGTCGGGCTGTGCGCCGTGATTCCAGCCCGCCTAGCAATTTTGGAGATGGATAAGGATGCCTCGAGCTGTAGCTCTCTTCCCCTCGACTTCTGACTCCCCCTAGCGCCTCTCCCTCGCCTCTCCTCCTCAGACGCCGAAACCCTAGCCCGCTATTTGTCGATGCGCCCCGCCATTCCCGACCTTGTCAAGCTCTGCTGAGACACCTAGGAGGTCCGCATCACCCGCATCCAAGTCGTCATCCCTACCACCAATGAGCTCTGTTGTCACCATTGCTGTTGACCCCAACCTCCTCCGACCTCACCGAGGCTACCCGTGCATCATGTGTGGGTTATGCGTCCTCTAGGACCCCTCCAATCCCTCCCTATTGCTTTGGCCTGCTCCGGTGTCGCGTGCCGTCGTTCGTCGTCACAAGCCACTGTGGAGGAGCAAGCTCCGATGACCATAGAGCAGCGGTGCCGCCCTCTTTAGGTTCGCATCAAACCCCTGGTTAGAATGCACTGCTCTACTTGCTCGCATGTGCTTCCCAACACTGTCACTGGTGACCACCTGCCAGTGGCCATCGAGATGATGTCACCATGACATCACACTGACGTGGCCCGTGGACCCGTTGACCACTGACCGGCAGTGTGGCTGCTGACGTGGCCCTGGGCCTAGGAGTTAGTCTCATTGGATAGCTCTAGCTCGGGTGAGAAGTGTTTTTGGGGCTGTGCTGACATCATGCTAACGCAGTAATCCCTTTTAATAAATTCAGAAAATGGTTAGATACTATAAAATTCATATATTTTATTCTATAACTCAGAAAAATACAAATAAAATATCAAAATAACCAGAAAAACAAGATTTATCTCTTAGCATAAAAATCATGCATTGTTAACAATTTCTATGGAAAGTTTAATTATAATAACAAAATGACCCATCGCATATGCATCAGGGGTTTCTTCGAATTAGGGTTTGGACCCCTCGGAAGCCCGTTTAAATTGTCAAGCATGGCTTAGGGTTACATTTCAATACTATCTAACTTGTCATATCATTATTCTTGCTTGATCATTGCATCGATTCCATGTGTTTATTGTTTTCCTTTCTTTCCGGTGTTTTGCTTCTTCTCGGTAGAATACGATGAGATCGAGTCCGAGATCGGAGCCACAGATCAACACAATCAAAGATCGAGGATAAATACTTGACCAACTATAACGAAGTCAAGTATAAGGCTTATGGAGATTTGTTTATCTGTTATCAACGAGCAAAGACAAGTATAGCCCCACCATTATACAAACCCATGCTTTAAAAGTATTTCTTGCCATGATGCATACGATGCTAATTTGGTATTTTATCGATAAATCGAGTATCCTATCCATTGCATTACTTCCTTTGAGATTATATTACGTGATCCACTACTCCTAGCATAATTAGGTTTGGCTTGTGTGCACTTCTAGAGCTTATATATGTTTCCTGCTTACCCATGCATAGCTTTTAGTGTTGGTTTATCCAGACGATGTATCAAATGCAGAGAATCTAGTATGAAAGGAGAACATGATGAGATGAGATCAGTGGAGAGGTTAATCATGCTAAGGCTTGTGTGGGAGGCCACAGTAGGATGTGATATTTGCAGTCCCATGCTCGCCACCACTAGGACCCGAGTTCTTGCCTTTGGAACCAAGACGAGCGTACAGCCACATGGGGCCTCGACAACCCCTCGACTAACTAACTTACCTAGTAGATTCCATGAGTCATATAGTTCAGGAATTCCATTCGACATATGCATTTTGGTTGTTCTTGAAGGTGGTGAAGGAGGTGCATCATAACAGGTAGGGAAGCGTGGCCCTGGTTGCTTGGGTTCGATAGATCCCCTGGTGAACCAACCTCGCCTCACATCTCTAGACCGGCTTCGGGAATTGACCCGTTATGGTGGAACCCTCCTTACGGCGTGACTCATGGTCTCGGCGAAATCAAGGTAAAGGTTGTGGTCAACCACCCTCTGTCGGCCTTCCAAGGAAGAGGGCTAATCATTGTGGCATTAATAGAAGGTTGATATGTGTGGGTAAAGTTGTACACCCTTGCAGGGTAAAATCTTTTTGAAAAGTCGTGTTCACGGTTATGAACGATTGGTGACTTGATTCAAAGATCATAGAAAACTTTAACCTAATTGTAAAACTTGAAGGTTCAAAGTGTGCTTAAGGATGCTCCCTCAGGATACGAGGGGGTGATCCTAGTTGAGAGGTTCTGATGATGATTTGTTGGATATCAAAAGGATATGATTTATAGTTGGATATGTCTCTCTCTCTTATCCCACTTTTAATTTTTTTTGGTTAGACGAGCTTCTTATCCCTCTTGTTTTACAAATAAAGACAACTTTATGCAAAATAACTCCACCAGCCATAAGTCTTATGGAGTACACCCTGTACTCGCCGTTGCTTCGTTGATACTTTTGTAGCAGAATAAATGTTCTACTGAATATGAGTTTGGTATGACATCGACACGGATGAGTAGCTTGGGCTTCCCGGTCGACAGCCTAGAATATATGGGATGGGACATCATCATTATGTTTTAGGCCTCTTAGGCCATTTGTTAAGCTTGCTATACCTAATAGCATAAATTTCCTTCTGTTGTTTGATGTTTGTGATTAGTGACCTCTGCTTGCAATATTTTGGTTCTATGTTTAGTTATGAGGTTACTGTAATAATTTTTGTGTCGTAGGGTCACTGTTGTCTTACCGATTCTTTACCGGATATCCTCGAGATCTAGGTTAGGCTTATGTCAGACTAAGGTCTAGGATTTGTTTAACCCTAATCTAGGGGTGTCACAACATTGTTGCACGTCTCGTGCCACCGTCCATAGTCTCTAGTAGCGGTTGTCGTATACAGGCCGGCCCTGGAGTTGGGCGGGAGGGTCGGCCTCTCCGGGCCCAAATATTTTAGGGCCTCGCATATGTACATGAGGCCTTGTTCCGAGTGCAGCAAAAAAGTAACGAGTAAAAAAGGCCCCGTGGTAGTATTTAGCACCGATTGCCTTTTCATTTCCTGTACGGGCATGGAAAGGAGTACATTAGTAGGGCCCTTCATGATTCCTTTTTGACTTAGGCCCACTGCAGGAATCTGTCGAGGCGCCGATGATGAGATGCCATTGGCACAACCCTATTTGCTGTCGGCACAGCCTATGCCAACAATTGCCGTCGGCCCATCAGTTCCTATGCCGATGGCTTATCTGAGCCGACGACCTGGTTGCTGGGCTGTGATACATCGTAAACGTATCTATAATTTTTGATGTTCCATGCTTGTTTAGTATCAACTTTTCTATGTCGTGTCTACACTTTGAGGTATTCTTATACATTTTCTGGGAAAACCCTATTAACAAGGTGCCGTAGTACCAGTTGCCTGTTTTCTGCCGTTTTTGGTTTCAGAAAATCTAGAAAGCAAATATTCTTGGAATTGGACGACACAAAAGCTAAAGTCAATATTTTACCGGAGAGAACACAGAGTCCGAAGGGCAGACGAAGGGGGGCCACGAGGTGGTCACACCCTAGGGCCGCACGGCCTAGGGGGCGCACTGCCACCAGGTGTGGGCCCCTCGGGCGCCCTCCGACCTTGCCCCTTCGCCTATAAAGTCACCCCGATGTAGAAACCCTAAGCACCCGATCAAATCTCCATGAAACAGTATGTAGCCGCTGCCACCATTGCCCCTAGATCGGGGGGATTTGAAGCTCTTCCCGGCACCCTGTCGGACAGGAGAGATCATCCCGGAGGCCTTCTTCATCACCATGTCGGCCTACGGTATGATGCGTGAGTAGTTCACCCTTGGACTATGGGTCCATACAATAGCTAGATTGTTGTTTCTCCTCCTTTGTGCTACCATGTTTAGATCTTGTGAGCTCCGTTCATGATTAAGATCACCTATTTGTAATCATACATGTTGTGTTTGCGGGGATCCGATGGATATTGAGATACTATGTCACATTGATTATTGATTCTATCATGTCTGTGTTATTTGTGATCCTGCATGCTCTTCGTTGCTAGTAGCTATCTTGGCCAAGTAGATGCTTGTGACTCCAAGAGGGAGTATTTATGCTTGATAGTAGGTTCATGCCTCCAGTAATCTGGGGAAGTGGCATAAATCTCTAAGGTTGTATATGTGTTGTTTCTACTAGGGAGAAAAACAATCTTTTGTTCATGGAACAATTGTATTGTTTACTTTACACACATTGCTTAATGCAATTATCCGTTGCTTGCAACTTAATACTGGAAGGGGTTCGGATGATAACCTGAAGGTGGATTATTAGTCATAGCTGCAATTGGATTACGGTCTATGTATATTGTTGTAATGCCCAATGAAATCTCATAGGAGTCATGATGTATAGTATATGCATTGTTATGCTTTCTCAATATGTCAATTGCCCCGCTGTAATTTGTTCACCCAGCTTGTTATCTATCTTAAGGAGAACACATGTAGTGAACTGTGGACCCCGATACAATCTTTATCATTTATACATCATCTACTGTTACCGTTTAATTTCTACAATCAACTATTATCTTCCACACTATATATTTAATCCTTTGTTTTCAGCAAACCGGTGAGATTGACAACCTCACTGTATGTTGGGGCAAAGTTTGAGTTTGTGTTGTGCAGGTTCCAAGTTGTTAGCAACACCTTGGAGTTGTTTCTTCCTCCTACTGGTTCGATGACCTTGGTTTCATAACTGCGGGAAAACTTACTGTTGTGCTCTTCACACCTTCCTCTTGGGGTATCCCAACGAAGCTCTATAGTTATTTGAGCCGCATCAAGACGTTTTCTGGCGCCGTTGCCGGGGAGTTAAGGACAACTTCAATCTCTTCCTCCTCGTCAGTCACCTTTCAGGGAGAAAGAAAATTCTCGCAAGGGGACTCTCTCACCACCAATCTCTTTACTTTGTTTTTGTTTTGCTTAGTTTCTTTTGCTTGTTTCTTTCTTTCAAAAATACAAAAATAATTAGTTTTGCTTGGTTCGCTTTTTCTTATCAAAAACAAAAAAATAGTTCTTCCTATAGTTGTCACCTTGTTCTAGATCACCATGTTGATCCCTAAGTTCACCCTGAAAGACCTTCCAATAGGGAGTGTCTCTATAATTGGGAAAGAGAATATTGAAGAATTCTTTAATCATGTTAGCAAACATGAGGATATTTGTAACACCCTCGGAACCGACCCTATGCAAGTTTCAGCGCTTCCCGCCAAACCCGCATAGAAACGATTCAAAGGTGCCCACTAGGCACTTGCGTGCGGGTGGAAAACGAAGTAATATCATTACACAATAGTCCTCGATGGAACCCACAAAACATATATATACAACAGCGACTCAAAGAGTCAAGAATACAGATTTACAGTACAAAGATCCAAATCACCTTGAAAATAATACAGCGTCCGAGTATGGACAAGATGCAAATTGAGCTAAGAGCCCTGAAGAATAACCAATGGCGTCCATAACCACCCGAGCCAAGCCGGAAGGGTAACCCGCTAACGACGTCGATCTCAAAACCTGCTTAACAAAGGGGTGCCGACAAAGGGCAAAGGAAAAAGAAGCGGTCGATCGAGGCGATGACAGCGAGACTAGAATTCGGCGGTCCTCGCCTACATAGGTATCGTGGACTGAAGCGGCAGCGCAGCATGCACTAAACAACCTATAGAGACTCGATATAACTGTCGGCTATTAGGGAGGGATAAGAAAGACCTATTCGGAACCAACCTGATACTACCACCAAACATACCCATCCTGGTATTTCCCCATCGAGACCAAACGAGGAAGTCAACTAAGGAACTCACACAGTTGGCAGTTTTATTTATTTTGTTGTCGTTGCAGCAATTACTAGTCAGGTGTAGATAGTCATCCTGATATAATAAGCAGTGAGCACATTTAGTTAACCATTCCGTTGTAGTTGCAACACTTACTAGTCAGATACAATTAGCATGAGATATCCCAAACCCAGCAGTTGTTGGTACTTTTATTTAGCCATTCCGTTGTAGTGAAGCTGATTACTAGTCATATCGGATACAAGTCAAATTATAACAGTAAACTTTAGTTATAGTTGTCTATGATCGAGAACTGTGCTCCAAGTCGTCCATAACCGCGGACACGGCTTCTCGAAAAGATTTAGCCCTGCAGGGGTGCACCAAAGTTTCCACACGCACCTACACCCTTGTTGTCAGATCAGGTAGGTACAAGATCACAAAACATACACCCAACGGCATGTCGACGGGGTTTCGGACACGACGTTTCCCAGACCCAAAGCAAGCACGGGGGGCCACCCCACTAAGCTACCCGTAACAAAGTCGGCCGGTCTCCGAGACGGACCCAGGGTTTGTGTCAACGGCTGTAAACGACTAGGAACCCGAAAGTGTGACTGGGCTTGTCGATACAGAGAAAACATATCACGGGGTTCCTAAACAGCACAGGAGCTCCACGCGCAATCGTAAATAAAGCAGTAAAGCATGGCATAAGTACAGGATAGTAATAAAGCCCCAAACTACTTTGTGGCCCCAAAGATGACTTGAAATCGGTACTAAATCGATGGGGTGCCCACACACCCACCTATGGTTAGCGCTCGATCTCGGAGCAGTGTCAAGAACTCGGGGTCCTCGGGACACCAGGTGGTTAAAATCCAAATATTGTCTATTACCCACCGGTGCCTCTGCATTTACCTACTTCAATTTTAGTTATTAAACGATAATTAAAGCCATGATCATCTCCAACATTAAACATACGACAATACTCCAACAACTGTGGTACTGGACGACACGCAACATCACTTGAGCAAGCGACTACGACGCGCAAGTCCAACTAACTACCAAACAACAGGTAATAGGATGTGTCCAAGGCAATATAAGGCTGCAAGGGATATCCCGGGTACGAAAACTAGAGCACCGCAACACAGATAACAATAGATCAACAGGAGGAAATAAATACTATAAAAGCAAGATAGGTAGAAAGGGGAAGATGCTCGCCTGAAAAACATTGCCGAAGGTTCATCCGAAGATCGGGTCGACACTCGCATCAACTCAACGGCCTTATCCGCGAAGAAGCAAAACACTAGAAGAAACACCGGATGCAATATTTAATACTACGATAAAAGATCGGGCATGATGTAGGTATGATGTATGACATGGCAAAGATGCGATGCAATTAGACAATATTAAGCGAAACCGGGGTTCCGACAATTAATTATTAAGTTCGTGTTGTTTAGATACCCCACATTTAATATTGTATTAACAAGGCAAAATTATATCATCGATGCGCTACACAAATTTAAATGGAGACAAACTAAGACTAGAATAGTCCATATATGATCTCCATATTTAATTGTGAGGTGAATCGGCATAGTGCCCCCAAACCCCAACATATGTATGCAAGCATGAACATTTACATGCAACGGGTAGATATATGGCATTTATAAAAATAGGGCTCTCGGATAGTGGTCACACTTAGGGGTTTTCGGCGCACTTGGTTCTTGGGGTTCGGGCTTCGGACGTCGGGATTAGGGTCTCGGTGTTCCGCAGGAGAACTTGGTGTTCCAGCTTTGGTTGTTGGCGACGATCTTGGGTTCCGGATCCGCTTGTCGATGATGACCTTGGAACGGCACCGACGGTCTTCGATTGGCATCGTGGTGGTAGCGTCGTCGGAAACCTAGGCAGGTACTTGCCCGGTATGTAGGTCTTGTCCACCACGTCGGTCTCGGGCAACATCACCATCTTGCATTACCGAAAACGGGGTAGCGTCGCTACCAAACAACGCCACCAGGAGCAGATCAGAGAGCAACATGAGTGGCAAAACAAAGAGGAAGTCGCATGTCCTGAAACAAAAGACGCACACGACCTGTAGAACACCCAGCGAAGGCATCGGGTAGAGGCGGCGCATTCTAACAAAGCAGGGCCTTGGCCATGACGTCTGGACAGGAGGAGGGGAAGCGGGCGGCGAGTTGAGGCGGAGGGCGGCCAAGGGGTCGGTACTCTGAGGCGAAGGCGTCCGGCAGCGTCCACGGGAGACGAGTTGAGGCGCAGAGCAGCGGACGAAGGCGAGCACAGGGGCCAGCGAGGTGGCGATGGCGAGGAGCCCGGCGAACACGGGGAGACATGGCGCCGACGAGAGAGCCCCGAGCAGCTGCGAGAGGAGGGAACCGAGGCCGGTGGCTGGGACGGCGGCGCCATGGCCAGAGGCGGAGCTTGCAGAGGAGATCAGGCCGGCGAGGTGGAGGCGAGGAAGAGCGACGGGCGAGGTGCGGGGACAGGATTCAGCGATGGAGGGAGAAGAGGGGAGCAGGGTCATCGCTGGCGATGGCGGAAGATTCCTGGCGTCAGGGAGGAATCAAGTGGAGGGAGCGAGGCGGGGTGGAGGAGAGGGGAACGCGGGTGGGACGCGGCCTGGGGTAGGTGGGCCTGGGGTGGGGCCGGCTGCGAGAGGAGCGGTTGCTGGGGACTGGGGTCGGGTTCGTGCGGGTTGGGGTCGGTCGGCTGCCGCGCGCCGTGTGTGTGCGTGTGTGATCGGGATCGAATTGTGGTGTGTGTGGTGTTGACAGCGGTGGGTGGGTTCTGGCGGCGGGGTGTGGGGTGAAGAGGGATGGGGTATCTAGGGTTTGGGTGGTTGGGGTAGGTTTAGGTTTAGGGTTTATTTGCTGGGTTGTATAGGTGGACTCCGGTCGGTCCATTGGGCCTGGCCGGTTGTCTGCCTCCCCAGTTTTAAAACAATATGTTTTATTTATTTAGTTTGTTTTAAATAGTATTTGATAAATAGTTTAGATAAAATAAGAGATCCAGGCGGACCGATGGTTTCGGTTTGAACAAAGGAAGAATATCTAGAAGACAAAATACACTTTTAGCAAGATAGTTTTTAAACAAATAATATGCATGCAGATGTCATGATGATGCATAAGCAAATATACTGCGATTTTCTAGTAGTGGTTTTATCCGGGGTGCTACAATTCGACACCACTAACAATGGATCTCGCCCTCGAGATCCGCCTCCTGGTACCGGGAAGAAGGCCGATAACCTGAATCTTCTTGCTCCGTGTAGATCTCCACGACACCACTAACAATGATTCTTTCTTCATATTGAAATCGACGACACCACCAATAAGAGGTCGTTGATCATGTTCGTTGAGGGAACTCTGGATAAACAATGGACGAAGTTAAAGGTAAGGCTACCTCTAACTTCCATGAGAAGAGGGAAAAGTTACATTGATCCACCAGTTCGATGTACAAGAGTGAACAGTAAGAGTCGGGTAGGGTGATCAGTCCATCCCGTACCCAAACTATTAACTCTATACATGAATAGGAAAATCATGCAACACAACTCTCGAAATTTAGAATGAAGATCTTCATAAGCGGTATTCGGAACAAATGGGTGATGCAAGCTCTGCATTGGATCTGATGTAGATGAGGTCATCACGTTGGAAAACACCGGAAGATACAAAAGAAATTTTTATGAAAATACATAACGATTAGATTTCGCAATGGTTCCATTGGCATGAACAACACATGCTCAAGGTATACTCCAACTTCACCAATGCTCGTCCTTCTCATATGTTTTTCAACGATACGGATATCCAGCAAGGTACACATATAGATAAAGAGTTCAAGAACAAAAATATTGGATTAAGGGTACACCAAACGAGATGCAGATAAGATGTTTGTAGCACCATGGTTATAATAGGAAAGAAGCGAAACCCTAAAGGGTACGACAGAAACCCAACCACGAGAAATCTTGGACTCGAAGAAAAGATAAGAGGTAGATTCAAAACTCGCAAAGGTAAGAAAAGAATAGCAGAGGGGTAAGGAGTAAAAAAAGACCTAATCAGATCTATCCAACAATTTTTTCCAAAATAGTTTTGACACTCTACGACGTCTGTTAGCTAAGTTATCCTACAGGCTGGACCAGTGGGGTATCGCAACTGCTGAGCTTTGATACCACTCTGTAACACCCTCAGAATCGGCCCTATGCAAGTTTCAGCGCTTCCCGCCAAACCCGCATAGAAACGATTCAAAGGTGCCCACCAGGCACTTGCGTGCGGGTGGAAAACGAAGTAATATCATTACACAATAGTGCTCGATGGAACCCACAAAACATATATATACAACAGCGACTCAAAGAGTCAAGAATACAGATTTACAGTACAAAGATCCAAATCACCTTGAAAACAATACGGTCGAAATGCGGACAAGATGCAAATTGATCTAAGAGCCACGAAGAATAACCAATGGCGTCCATAACCTGCCCAGGCCAAGCCGGAAGGGTAACCCGCTAACGACGTCGATCTCAAAACCTGCTTAACAAAGGGGTGCCGACAAAGGGCAAAGGAAAAGAGAGGCGGTCGATCTTGAGGCGATTGCAGCGAGACTAGAATTCGGCGGTCCTCGCCTACATAGGTATGGTGGACTGAAGCGGCAGCGCAGCATGCACTAAACAACCTATAGAGACTCGATATAACTGTCGGCTATCAGGGAGGGATAAGAAAGACCTATTCGGAACCAACCTGATACTACCACCAAACATACCCATCATGGTATTTCCCCCTCGAGACCAAACGAGGAAGTCAACTGAGGAACTCACATAGTTGGCAGTTTTATTTATTTGGTTGTCGTTGCAGCAATTACTAGTCAGGTGTAGATAGTCATCCTGATATAATAAGTAGTGAGCACTTTTAGTTAACCATTCCGTTGTAGTTGCAACACTTACTAGTCAGATACAATTAGCATGAGATATCCCAAACCCAGCAGTTGTTGGTACTTTTATTTAGCCATTTCGTTGTAGTGAAGCTGATTACTAGTCATATCGGATACAAGTCAAATTATAACAGTAAACTTTAGTTATAGTTGTCTATGATCGAGAACTGTGCTCCAAGTCGTCCATAACCGCGGACACGGCTTCTCGAAAAGATTTAGCCCTGCAGGGGTGCACCAAAGTTTCCACACGCACATACACCCTTGTTGTCTGATCAGGTAGGTACAAGATCACAAAACATACACCCAACGGTATGTCGACGGGGTTTCGGACACGACGTTTCCTAGACCCAAAGCAAGCACGGGGGGTGTGGCATCCCGCAAAACCACTACTAGAAAATCGCGTTGAATTTGTGCATTGCATCGTCATCATCATGCATTGTTTGCATAAAACTATTTTCGCAACGCCCGATTTGTTTTCCAAACGCCTCATCTTAATTCAAATATCAAAACCAGGTCACCGGTTTATTTTTGTTGTCCGCTATCGGTTTGCAAACGGTGTTAATAAAACAAATAAAAATTATATTATTTTTTTAGTGGGGGCAGTCGAACGGGCCAACCCGACCCGAACGACCACCCCCGTATAAAACAGATCGGTCCAACCTCTAAATCCTAAGGCTACCCGGAAACCTACCCACACCCCCTGGCCACCTCACCCCCTCCAATCATCTCTCGCCACCTCACCTAACCTTCCCCCCCTAGCCAATCAGCTCCTGCCACCAAATCCTCCCCACTCACACCTCTCTCTCTCCCAGCACACCACCCACACGCCCCACACCCCACCTGGCCACACACACACGCACGCCTGCCAACCTCCCCTGGACCCACTCCCTTACAGCCACCAAACTCCCACCCCACCTGGGCGCGCCTTTCCCCCGCGTCGGGCCCCACCCCAGGCCCCGCTCGAGCCCCGCCTCCCTCTCTCCCTTGTCTCCCTCCCCACCCCGACCTCGCCTCCACCCTGCCCGCGTGCACCGCCTCCCGCCCGGCGGCGCCCGCCTCCCTCTCCACCTCACGAATCCGCCCCTGCATCCTCCCCCCTCCGCCGCCTCGCTCCACCTCGCTCCGCCGGCGCGCCGCCTCGCCTCACCCCTCCTCTCGCCGGCCCCCAGACCTCCCTCCTCCGGCCCCCGCCCTTGGCGCAGCCGGCGTCCTCGCCTCCAGCGGCCGGCGCCCCCGCCCAGCACCCAGGCCCGTCTCTGGCGCTCGCCCGCCAGCCGCGCGCCAGCGTCGCCTCCAGCGGCCACGCCCGTGGCCGCTCCCCTCCGCTCCTCTCCGCCTATGCCCCCGTCCCCAGGCGCCGCCGCAGCAGCCGGCCCCGCGCCCCGAGCTCTTCCCCGTCGCCGGCCTGAGCCCCAACCACCTCGTCGTCGCTGGCCGTGAGCGCCCTGTCCTCGTCGGCCCCCTCCCTCGCCCCAGGACCCTCTCGCCTCCTGCCCCCCGCAGCGCTCGCCCGCGCCTCCTCGGCGCGCAGGCCTCTCCTCTGCTGCAAGCGCCGCTGGCCAGCATAACGCCGCGCCGCCGTTCCTCGGCAGCGTCTTGCCGCCTCGGCCTTGATTCTCCCTGCCAGAAGGCCGATGTGGTGGTGTGCCGGTGGATAACGACTGGATGGCGGAGTAGTGGCTGCACGAGCCCACAAGATCTTCCGATACATGACCCGCAAGTTCGACCCCGAGGATGACCGACGCCAAGATCGCCTCACAGACGCGCAAGGTTTTTGGAGGAACTCTCGGACACCGTGCGACAAGTACTCCTTCCCCGAACGCCGAGCCCGTACCCGACGACCGCCAAGATCGCCTCAAGGTTCCGAAGGACCCCCGGTATCGAGCCTGAGTTCGCCAACGACACTGAAGACGGAGCACTAAGAACGTGCCCGAATCCGGAGTCCGAACCCGATACCGCCAAGGCCACCGACGCGGAGACGCCGAGTACTTCATCCGTGCACGAGACCCGGTCGACAAGTGCTTCATCCCGAACAACAAGATCGACCCGATAATCCAAGAACGCTTCCGTCGAGACCGTTCGTCGTGAACCACGGACCACGAGACCGACCCGAACCGGAACCCCAAGATCGCGAACCTTAATGTGTGACCCCTTTCCGAGCCCTATTTTATAATACAATAACAACTGGTTGCATATTAAATTGTCATCCTTGCATGCATACTTGTCTGTGGGTTGGGGGCCTTTTGCCGATTCACCTAATAATTAAATATGGGGCCCATATGCGGGCAAATCTAGCCTTATATTGGCCTCATTTAAACTTGTGTAGCGAACCGGTACTATCTTTTGTCTTGATAATACAACATTTAAACTGCGGGGTATCTAAATAACTTGAACCGCCTAATTAATTGTCGGGACCCCTGGTTCTGCTTAATATGGCCTAATCGCATCGCACCTTTGCCATGTCATACATCATACATGCATCATGACGATCTTCTGCCGTGTATTAAATATTGCATCCGGTGTTCCTTCTAGTGTTTTGCTTCTTCGCGGTTTGGGTCGTTGAGTTGATGTGAGCTTCGCCCCGATCTCCGGTTGAACCCTTCGACATGTTTTCAGGCGAGCATCTTCCCCTTTCTACCTATCTTACTTTTCTAGTATTTATTCCCTCCTGTTGATCTTTGCTATCTGTGTTGCGATGCTCTAGTTTCGTACCCGTGATATCCCTTGCAGCCATATATAGCCCTGGACACATCCTATTACCTGTTGTTTGGTAGATAGTTGGACCCGCGTGTCGTAGTCGCTTGCTCAAGTGTTTTGCTTGTCGTGAAGTACCACAATTGTTGGAGGATTGCCGCATGTTGACGTTGGAGATGATCATGGTTTACTTATTGTTCACTTTAATTCCTGTTTAACAACTAAAATTGAATTAAGCAGAGGCATCGGTGGGTGATAGGTAAGATTTGGTTTCCGACCGCCCACTTGTGTCCCGTAGGACCCGAGTTCTTGACACCTGTTCCGAGATCGAGCGCGCTAACCACAGGTGGGGAGATATGGGCCCCCCATTGATAATTACCTGATTTCAAAGTATTGTACTGGGGGCCACAACTAGTTTGAGGTTTTATTTACTATCCTGTACTTATGCCATGTTTACCGCTTTATTTATGTTTGTGCGAGGAGCACGCTGTACTGTTTAGGAAGCGGAGTGTTTTATTTATGTCGGATCCCGATTGGGGACTCTGTCGTTCTGACCATCGACGCAAACCCTAAGTCCGTCTCGGAGACCGGCCGACCGTTGCGGGTGTCGACTTGGTGGGTGGCCCCACGTACTTGCTTTGGTGCAGGAGCGTCGTGACTTAGGCCCCGCCGACATACCGATAGGTGTATGTTAACGATCGGCAAAAAGGGTTGAAGTGCTGTGGATACTTTGGTGCACCCTGCAGGTTAAATCTTTTCGAGAAGCCGTTTCCGCGGTTATGGACGACTTGGAGCACAGTGCTTGATCATAGACAACTATAACTAAAGTTTACTGTTATAAATTGACTTGTATCCGATATGACTAGTAATCAGCTTCACTACAACGGAATGGCTAAGTAAAAGTACCAACAACTGCTGGGTTTTGGGTTTACCTCATGCTATCTGAATCTGACTAGTAAGTGCAGCAACTATCACGGAATGGTTAACTAAAAGTGCCCACTGCTTACTTTATCAGGACGATTATCTAAACCTGACTAGTCAAGTGCCGCAACTATAACTGAATAAGTTAAACTGCCAATTGTATGAGTTCCTCGGTTGACTTCCTCGTTTGGTCTCGAGGGGGAAACGCCAGGATGGGTTTGTTTGTTGGTAGTATCAGGCTGGTTCCGAATAGGTCTTTCTCACCCCTCTCTGATAGCCGCCCGATGTATCGAGTCTCTATAGGTTGTTAGTGCATGCTGCCGCTGCCGCTCAGTCCACCATACCTATGTAGGCGAGGACCGCCAAATTCTAGCCTCGCCGTGTACTGGCCTCAGTACTGACGCTCCTCTTTTTCTTTTGCCCTTTGTCGGCACCCCTTTTGTTTAAGCAGGTCTTGAGATCGACGTCGTTAGCAGGGTTACCCTTCCGGCTTGGCCTGGGCAGGGTTATGGACGCCATTGGTTATTCATCAGGGCTCTTAGCCCCATTTGCATCTTGTCCGTAGTCGGACGCTCGATCATTTTCAAGGTGATTTGGATCTTTGTACATTATATTTGTATTCTTGACTCATGGAGTCGCCGTTATATATATATCTGTTCTGTGGGTCCCATCGAGGACTGTTGTGTAATGTTATTACCGTTTCCACCCGCATTTAAAGTGCTGGTGAGCACCTTTGAATCGTTCCTATGCGGGTTTGGCGAATTTTGCTCAAACTTGCATAGGTCCGATTCGAGGTGTTCTGAGTGGTATCGAGCCCAGCGTTGCGATACCCACAAGTCCAACACAGAGGATAACCTAGCTAACGGCCGAAGTAGAGTGTCAAAACTATTTTTGCAAAATCGGTTGGATAGTTCTGATTAGGTCTGATTTTACTCCTTACCCCTCTGCTGTTCTCCTCTTACCTCTACGTGATTTGAATCCGCTCTCTTCTCTTTCTTCGAGTCCAGGAATTCTCGTGGTTGGGTTTCCGTCGTACCTTCAGGGTTTCGCTTCCTCCTTGGATAACGGTGTTCTACCATCCGAAGTCAAGCTGCCTGATGAATCCGTCCACGGTGTTACCATTCTTTGTTCCTTGTTTGTGCCTTCCGGTGTTTACGGCGACGACATCATCTCGCCAGATCCGATGCGAGTCGCATCACTCCTTTGATCCGAACCTCGCTTGTCGAGATCTTCAGTCTGATTCCGAGAGTTGGTTGCATAATCCGCCTATTCGTGTGCAGAGTAATGGTTTGAGTGCGGGATGGAGTCGCGACCATACCACTACTCTTATCATTCGCTTCTGTACATTGAATGGGGGATCGATGCAATTACTCCTTCCAGGAAAGTTAGAGGTGGCCTTACCTTTAACTTCGTCCGTTGTTTATCCGGAGTGTTCTCTTGACGAACGGGATCAACGACCTCTTGTTAGTGGTGTCGCGAGGATCTACACGAAGCGAGAAGACGCAGTTCGCCGACCTTTCCTTCCGGTACCATGAGGCGGATCTCGAGGGCGAGATCCCTTGTTAGTGGGGTCGAATTGTGGCATCCTGCAAAACCACTACTAGGAAATCGCGTTGAATTTGTGCATTGTATCGTCATCATCATGCATTGTTTGCATAAAACTATTTTCGCAACGCCCGATTTGTTTTCCAAACGCCTCATCTTAATTCAAATATCAAAACCAGGTCACCGGTTTATTTTTGTTGTCCGCTATCGTTTTGCAAACGGTGTTAATAAAACAAATAAAAATTATATTATTTTTTTAGTGGGGGCAGTCGAATGGGCCAACCCGACCCGAACGACCACCCCCGTATAAAACAGATCGGTCCAACCTCTAAATCCTAAGGCTACCCGGAAACCTACCCACACCCCCTGGCCACCTCACCCCCTCCAATCATCTCTCGCCACCTCACCTAACCTTCCCCCCCCTAGCCAATCAGCTCCTGCCACCAAATCCTCCCCACCCACACCTCTCTCTCTCCCAGCACACCACCCACACGCCCCACACCCCACCTGGCCACACACACACGCACGCCTGCCAACCTCCCCTGGACCCACTCCCTTACAGCCACCAACTCCCACCCCACCTGGGCGCGCCTTTCCCCGCGTCGGGCCCCACCCCAGGCCGCGCTCGAGCCCCGCCTCCCTCTCTCCCTTGTCTCCCTCCCCACCCCGACCTCGCCTCCACCCTGGCCGCGTGCACCGCCTCCCCCTTGGCGGCAGCCGCCCTCTCCACCTCGCGAATCCGCCGCCCGCATCCTCCTCCTCCATCGCCTCGCTCCACCTCGCTCCTTGGCCGCCTCGCCTCACCCTCCTCCCCGCGGACCTCCCTCCTCGGCCCCTTCCCCGCTGCAGCCGTCCCTCGCCCTCCATGCGGCCTTGACCCGCCCGCCTGGGCCCGTCTCTGGCTCGCCCGCCGCCGGCCTGCCGCCAGCGTCGCCTCCCATGTGGCCACGCCCGGCGCTGCCGCGCTCCCCTCCGCTCCTCTCTCCGCCCCGTCCCAGGCGCCGCCATGGCCCGGCCCGCTCCCGAGCTCTTCCCCGTCGCCGGCCTGAGCCCCAACCACCTCGCCGTCGCTGGCCGTGAGCGCCCTGTCCTCGTCGGCCCCCTCCCTCGCCCCAGGACCCTCTCGCCGGCCTCCTGCCCCCGCAGCGTCGCGCTCGCCCCGCGCCTCCTCGAGCGCGCACAGGCCTGCCCTCCTGCTGCAGGCAAGCGCCGCCGCTTGGCCCAGCTCGCAACGCCGCATCGCCGTTCCTCGACGCGTGCTGCCCGAGCCGCCTCGGCCTTGATTCTCCCTGCCAGAAGGCCGATGTGGTGGTGTGCCGGTGGATAACGACTGGATGGCGGAGTAGTGGCTGCACGAGCCCACAAGATCTTCCGATACATGACCCGCAAGTTCGACCCCGAGGATGACCGACGCCAAGATCGCCTCACAGACGCGCAAGGTTTTTGGAGGAACTCTCGGACACCGTGCGACAAGTACTCCTTCCCCGAACGCCGAGCCCGTACCCGACGACCGCCAAGATCGCCTCAAGGTTCCGAAGGACCCCCGGTATCGAGCCCGAGTTCGCCAACGACACTGAAGATGGAGCACTAAGAACGTGCCCGAATCCGGAGTCCGAACCCGATACCGCCAAGGCCACCGACGCGGAGACGCCGAGTACTTCATCCCGTACACCGAGACCCCGGTGCGACAAGTGCTTCATCCCGAACAACAAGATCGACCCCAGTAATCCAAGAACGCTTCCGTCGAGACCGTTCCGTCGAACCCTGGACCCTGAGACCGACCCCGAACCCCGGAACCCCCAAGATCGCCGAACCTTAATGTGTGACCCCTTTCCGAGCCCTATTTTATAATACAATAACAACTGGTTGCATATTAAATTGTCATCCTTGCATGCATACTTGTCTGTGGGTTGGGGGCCTTTTGCCGATTCACCTAATAATTAAATATGGGGCCCATATGCGGGCAAATCTAGCCTTATATTGGCCTCATTTAAACTTGTGTAGCGAACCGGTACTATCTTTTGTCTTGATAATACAACATTTAAACTGCGGGGTATCTAAACAACTTGAACCGCCTAATTAATTGTCGGGACCCCTGGTTCCGCTTAATATGGCCTAATCGCATCGCACCTTTGCCATGTCATACATCATACATGCATCATGCCGATCTTCTGCCGTGTATTAAATATTGCATCCGGTGTTCCTTCTAGTGTTTTGCTTCTTCGCGGTTTGGGCCGTTGAGTTGATGTGAGCTTCGCCCCGATCTCCGGTTGAACCCTTCGACATGTTTTCAGGCGAGCATCTTCCCCTTTCTACCTATCTTACTTTTCTAGTATTTATTCCCTCCTGTTGATCTTTGCTATCTGTGTTGCGATGCTCTAGTTTCGTGATATCCCTTGCAGCCATATATAGCCCTGGACACATCCTATTACCTGTTGTTTGGTAGATAGTTGGACCCGCGTGTCGTAGTCGCTTGCTCAAGTGTTTTGCTTGTCGTCAAGTACCACAATTGTTGGAGGATTGCCGCATGTTGACGTTGGAGATGATCATGGTTTACTTATTGTTCACTTTAATTCCTGTTTAACAACTAAAATTGAATTAAGCAGAGGCATCGGTGGGTGATAGGTAAGATTTGGTTTCCGACCGCCCACTTGTGTCCCGTAGGACCCGAGTTCTTGACACCTGTTCCGAGATCGAGCGCGCTAACCACAGGTGGGGAGATATGGGCCCCCCATTGATAATTACCTGATTTCAAAGTATTGTACTGGGGGCCACAACTAGTTTGAGGTTTTATTTACTATCCTGTACTTATGCCATGTTTACCGCTTTATTTACGTTTGTGCGAGGAGCACGCTGTACTGTTTAGGAAGCGGAGTGTTTTATGTCAGCGGTCCCGATTGGGGACCTCTTTGCCGTTCTGACCAGCATAAACCCTAAGTCCGTCTCGGAGACCGGCCGACTTCGCGGGTGTCGACTTGGTGGGTGGCCCCACGCACTTTCTTTAGATGCAGGAACGTCGTGACTTAGGCCCCGCCGACATACCGATGGGTGTATGTTAACTGATCTGGCAAAAAGGGTCGAAGTGCATGTGGATACTTTGGTGCACCCCTGCAGGGTTAAATCTTTTTGAGAAGCCGTGTCCGCGGTTATGGACGACTTGGAGCACAGTGCTTGATCATAGACAACTATAACTAAAGTTTACTGTTATAAATTGACTTGTATCCGATATGACTAGTAATCAGCTTCACTACAACGGAATGGCTAAGTAAAAGTACCAACAACTGCTGGGTTTTGGGTTTACCTCATGCTATCTGAATCTGACTAGTAAGTGCAGCAACTATCACGGAATGGTTAACTAAAAGTGCCCACTGCTTACTTTATCAGGACGATTATCTAAACCTGACTAGTCAAGTGCCGCAACTATAACTGAATAAGTAAAACTGCCAACTGTGTGAGTTCCTCGGTTGACTTCCTCGTTTGGTCTCGAGAGGGAAACGCCAGGATGGGTTTGTTTGTTGGTAGTATCAGGCTGGTTCCGAATAGGTCTTTCTCACCCCTCTCTGATAGCCGCCCGATGTATCGAGTCTCTATAGGTTGTTAGTGCATGTTGCCGCTGTCGCTCAGTCCACCATACCTATGTAGGCGAGGACCGCCGAATTCTAGCCTCGCCGTGTACTGGCCTCAGTACTGACGCTCCTCTTTTTCTTTTGCCCTTTGTCGGCACCCCTTTTGTTTAAGCAGGTCTTAAGATCGACGTCGTTAGCAGGGTTACCCTTCTGGCTTGGCCTGGGCAGGGTTATGGACGCCATTGGTTATTCATCAGGGCTCTTAGCCCCATTTGCATCTTGTCCGTAGTCGGACGCTCGATCATTTTCAAGGTGATTTGGATCTTTGTACATTATATTTGTATTCTTGACTCATGGAGTCGCCGTTATATATATATCATTACGTGGGTCCCATCGAGGACTGTTGTGTAATGTTATTACTTCGTTTTCCACCCGCACGAAAGTGCCTGGTGGGCACCTTTGAATCGTTCCTATGCGGGTTTGGCGAATTTTGCTCAAACTTGCATAGGTCCGATTCTGAGGGTGTTACAGGGGGCCACCCCACTAAGCTACCCGTAACGAAGTCGTCCGGTCTCCGAGACGGACCCAGGGTTTGTGTCGACGGCTGTAAACGACTGGGAACCCAAAAGTGTGACTTGTCGTCGATAAAACGTATCACGGGTTCCTAAGCAAGACAGTGCTCCACGCAATCGTAAATAAAGCGATAAAGCATGGCATAAGCAGGATAGTAATAAAGCCCCAAACTACTTTGTGGCCCCAAAGACAAGACTTGAAATCGGTACTAAATCGATGGGGTGCCCACACCCACCGTGGTTAGCGCTCGATCTCGAGCAGTGTCAAGAACTCGGGGTCCTACGGGACACCAGTGAGCGGTTAAAAACCAAAGATTGTCTATTACCCAACGGTGCCTCTGCATTTACCTACTTCAATTTTAGTTATTAAGCGATAATTAAAGCCATGATCATCTCCAACATTAAACATACGGCAATACTCCAACAAGCGTGGTGCTTTGGGCGACACGCAACAACACTTGAGCAAGCGACTACGACGCGCAAGTCCAACTATCTACCAAACAACAGGTAATAGGATGTGTCCAAGGCAATATAAGGCTGCAAGGGATATCCCGGGTACGAAAACTAGAGCATCGCAACACAGATAGCAATAGATCAACAGGAGGAAATAAATACTATAAAAGTAAGAAAGGTAGAAAGGGGAAGATGCTCGCCTGAAAAACATTTCCGAAGGTTCATCCGAAGATCGGTTCGACACTCGCATCAACTCAACGGCCTTATCCGCGAAGAAGCAAAACACTAGAAGAAACACCGGATGCAATATTTAATACTACGACAAAAGATTGGGCATGATGCAGGTATGATGTATGACATGGCAAAGATGCGATGCAATTAGACAATATTAAGCGAAACCGGGGTTCCGACAATTAATTATTAAGTTCGTGTTGTTTAGATACCCCACATTTAATATTGTATTAACAAGGCAAAATTATATCATCGATGCGCTACACAAATTTAAATGGAGACAAACTAAGACTAGAATAGTCCATATATGATCTCCATATTTAATTGTGAGGTGAATCGGCATAGTGCTCCCAAACCCCAACATATGTATGCAAGCATGAACATTTACATGCAACGGGTAGATATATGGCATTTATAAAATTAGGTCTCTCAGATAGGGGTCACACTTAGGGGTTTTCGGCGCACTTGGTTCTTGGGGTTCGGGCTTCGGACGTCGGGATCAGGGTCTCGGTGTTCCACAGGAGAACTTGGTGTTCCAGCTTTGGTTGTTGGCGACGATCTCGGGTTCCGGATCCGCTTGTCGATGATGACCTTGGAACGGCACCGACGGTCTTCGATTGGCATCGTGGTGGTAGCGTCGTCGGCAACCTAGGCAGGTACTTGCTCGGTATGTAGGTCTTGTCCACCACGTCGGTCTCGGGCAACATCACCATCTTGCATTACCGAAAACGGGGTAGCGTCGCTACCAAACAACGCCACCAGGAGCAGATCAGAGAGCAACATGAGTGGCAAAACAAATAGGAAGTCGCATGTCATGAAACAAAAGACGCACACGACCTGTAGAACACCCAGCGAAGGCATCGGGTAGAGGCGGCGCTGGCGCATGCGCAACAAAGCAGGGGCCTTGGCCATGACGTCCTGGACAGGGAGGAGTGGGGTGAAGTAGAGGGCGGCGAGGTTCAGGGCGAGGAGGACGGCCAAGGGCGGTCGGTACTACAGGGGCAGAGAGGGGGCGTCCGACAGCGTCCACGGGAGACGAGGTTGAGGCGCAGACGACGGCCGACCCGGCGCAGCAGAGCACAGGGGACGCCAGCGAGGTGGCGATGCAGGAGGAGCCCGGCAGCACGGGAGGCATGGCGCCGACGAGAGAGCCCCGAGGCGCGCGGCTTGCAGAGGGGAGGGAACCGCGAGGCCGGTGGCTGGGGACGGCGGCGCCATGGCCACAGGCGGAGCTTGCAGAGGAGAGCAGGTCGGCGAGGTGGAGGCGAGGTAGAGTGACGGGCGAGGTGCGGGGACAGGCTCCGGCGATGGAGGGAGAAGAGGGGAGCAGGGTCATCGCTGGTGGCGGCGGAAGATTCCTGGTGTCAGGGAGGAATCGAGTGGAGGGCGGAGGTGGAGGCGAGGCAGGTGGGGCGGCCTGGGGTAGGTGGGCCTGGGTGGGGCCTGCGAGAGGAGCAGTTCTTGGGGCCCAGTCGGGTTAAGCGGTTGGGGTCGGTCTGTCATGGCGTCGTGTGTGCGTGTGTGATCGGGATCGAGTTGTGGTGTGTGTGGTGTTGACAGGGGTGGGTGGGTTCTGGCGGCGGGGTGTGGGGTGAAGAGGGATGGGGTATCTAGGGTTTGGGTGGTTGGGGTAGGTTTAGGTTTAGGGTTTATTTGCTGGGTTGTATAGGTGGACTCCGGTCGGTCCATTGGGCCTGGCCGGTTGTCTGCCTCCCCAATTTTAAAACAATATGTTTTATTTATTTAGTTTGTTTTAAATAGTATTTGATAAATAGTTTAGATAAAATAAGAGATCCAGGCGGACCGATGGTTTCGGTTTGAACAAAGGAAGAATATCTAGAAGACAAAATACACTTTTAGCAAGATAGTTTTTAAACAAATAATATGCATGCAGATGTCATGATGATGCATAAGCAAATATACTGCGATTTTTCTAGTAGTGGTTTTACCCGGGGTGCTACAATATGGAGGATAGATCCTTAGCAGAACTTGCTCCAAATTATGAAATTGTTGCAGCTACTTTAGTTCACATGTTTGAGGCTAGGTTTGTAAACCTTAACCCCATGATGCAAATAATGTTCCTTAAACTTAAAGATATTGAGGATACTGAAAAGAGAAATTTTATTCTGGAAACTTTGCTAAAGGAGTTCAATGATGTTGCTAAAGAAGCTAAAAAGGTCGTTGATCGTTTTAATATGGTAGGATCATGTGTAGATGTTATGGGTACCTTGTAAAAGTTGGACAAAGCCCAACCCAATGGAGAGGAAATTAAAATACCCATACCTTTTAAACTTGTAGGAATGCATGAAGCCTTAGAAAAGAATTTTGATTGGATTGTTCCTAAAAATCTATTTGATGAAAGCACTGAACCCAAGAGTTTTGAGAGAGGATCCTATAGAACTCATTTGGATGATATACCTTTCCTGGTTGAAGAAATTTCGAGTATTGATCTTAATGCTTCTTCATTTGAAAATACTTGATTCTTGCTTCCTATGCATGACTTAAAGGCGTTAAAGAAAAGTACTTCTTGGGAGATAACCCAATAGTCTTAGTTGATTCTTGGAAATTATTACTTCTGTAATAACCTCTCCTTATCCTTTTGTGTGGTTTTTGTGCCAAGAATAACCTCTAATGAGAGAGAAGTAAGATTTGGGGAAGTTGTTGTCCGAAACAGATTTTTGTGCTTCATTGTAAAAATTCGTGAAAAATACCTGTATGTAGGATTGAGCTGTAATTTTCTAAGCTTATGCCCCAGGTTGTTATATAAATTTCGTTAGTTTAACACTTTTCAATTTGAGCAACATAAGGTCTTCGATAAAATCGGTTTTTTACCTGCTGGTCTGTTTTGACAGATTTTACCATTATTTTCATTTGCCTCTTAATGAGTTTCTCTTTGAGTTCTTCTTGATCACTTGAGATTTTTAAAGGAATTTCTACGGTAGCTTGTGTTTTAATGGAAGTTTTACTTATGCTGAAACTAAATCAAAAGGCCTATTATCTTGAATACACTAATGTTGCTAATGAAGATTGTGTGATGTTTTGTGTGAAGAAAATTCTCAAGTGTAGGGGAAGAATGATGTGATGAGATGAAGAATGGACAAAAGCTCAAGCTTAGGGATGCCACCTCGTGTCACGCCAAGAATTATTCAAGAGGTACAAGCATCAAAGCTTGGGGATGCCCAAGTCATCTCCTTCTTCATCAATAAAAAATCTCAGGTCTCTTTCTAGACACTTCGTTTTTATTGTTTCATGCACTGTTGTGTTGTTCTTGGAGAGTCTTAGTTTTCATTTTTTGTTTTATTTTGTTTAGTTTGCTTAATAAAATAGTCGGACCCTCGCATTCGCTCTTTTGTTTCAAATCAGTTGATTGGTGTTGGAAAATAATATACAACTTCATGCTTATAGTGGTACAAAAGGGAACTTGTTTTGACTATGACTTAGACTTTATCATGTCATGCTAGATGTTGCTTTGACCTTATTCTTAGTGATTATTGTTGTAGCATGACTTGTTCCAAACAATTGAGATTACTTAATGTGCCTTGAAAGAATCATGCGTTGTTATAGCATACAAAAGCATAATATTGTGGTATTCTCCTTTGATTCTTTGTTTGGGTTGACTTGGCACATGCTCACACCATGTTTTGACTATGAACCAGTCACCTTATCCTCTATGATCATTTAGTTTTTGACTTGTGATACCACTTTATGTTTAGTTGATAATGTTTTGTTGCTTTGCATGATTATGGCCATTATTGCTCTCTTAGTTGGTCGCTCCCAGTCTTTTGCTAGCCTCCACTTGTATTGAGTAAGCTCTACTCATGCATCCAACTCCCAATAAACTAAGTTATTCCAAAGAGTCCACTATAAATTCCTATGTATGGTGTGTTACACCATTCCAAGTATATTCTTGTTTTATCTATCTTCCAAATTAAACTTGTTATGAGAAAATTAGTGATTAAAGCTCTCACAAACTTGATGGCACACTTTACTTTATTGCACCTAATAAGCTTGAAGCATTGTGTCATCTATGTTGTATATGCTTGCACTTATAAGTTGGGAATTAGCAGAACCATATTGTCATGGGGAACGCTTTCAACACCTGTACATATTACCCAGTTGATATCATGATCTTTTGTTTGCAGATGTTGGCGGTGTAAAATAAAAGGGGATCTTGTAAGTTCATGGAGTATTATATATGTGTTATATAAACACCTGGGCAGCTAGCATAAGCCATGCCTAATCATGGTGGAAACTTGCAGCATCACCATAGTGAGCAATCTATGAAGCATCCTTAGAAAAAAATATAGAAAAAAGAGAAGATAAAAAATATACGCACCATGCTCATGGTAAATAAAAGGATCACTCAGATGCTCACTGCCTGTTGCCTTCTCATTTTGATATGGGATATATCATGTGTCATGGGTCAAGGGGTACCCCATTGGCGGTTCTCTATGATACACATATACTTACAATGACAAGAACTTGCTTGTGACTAAAGTTGAGTAGCATGAGGAATGGCCCTCGTACTCAAGGAACATGAGATTGCCAACTTATGATTTGTCAAGCGTATACTCCATATTTGTTTCACTTTAACCTTGATCACTTCAAGATGCTTATGATAGGGGCAATGAGAGCTGAAAGCTAATAAATACCATAATTTTTGGAAGCTCTTTATGAAACTTGAAATCCATGCTTCCCTTTATGAAGGGCCTTTCTTCCTACTTTTATGTTGAGTCTCCACCTTCTATCTTTATGCACCAATTAAGAGAACCTAGTTGTTATTCTTAGTTTTATGTGCATTGTCCCAAAACTTATTGATTGATTCATAATGTTGATATTGCTTGTTCTTGAACTATTTGTATCTAGTCACCCTTATGAACATTGATGGTGTCCTTTGCATTTATGTTTTGCTACTCCATGAAGGACAAGCTGAATACCACTCTTGCTATGTTTTCTATATGTGAAAAAAACAAACGTCTCTCAATGCATTGTTATTCATGATCTTTGTTTGTATCTTTTCATGTTACAACATAGTTACTATGTCTTATTGTTAGAACTACATCTTTCATTCTCATGTTTAGAGTACTTTGATCCTAGCTTTCAATGCTTTGCAAATGGTTTGATGAAGATTGTGATGGTGCATGTCACCTCAAAAATTATTCTTTTTATCACTTACCTACTCGAGGACGAGCAGGAGTTAAGCTTGGGGATGGTTGATACGTCGTAAACGTATCTATAATTTTTTATGTTCCATGCTTGTTTAGTATCAACTTCACTATGTTTTGTCTGCACTTTGAGGTATTCTTATACATTTTCTGGGACTAACCTATTAACAAGATGCCGCAGTGACAGTTGCCTGTTTTCTGCTGTTTTTGGTTTTAGAAAATCTGGTAAGGAAATATTCTCGGAATTGGACGGGACAAAAGCCAAAGTAAATATTTTACCGGAGAGAACACAGAGTCCGAAGGGCAGCCGAAGGAGGGCCACGAGGTGGCCACACCCTAGGGCCGTGCGGCCCAAGGGGCGCACTGCCACTAGGTGTGGGCCCCTTGGGCGCCCTCCAACCTTGCCCCTTCGCCTATAAAGTTACCCCGATGCATAAACCCTAAGCACCCTATCAAATCTCCATGAAACAGTCTATAGCTGCCACCACCATCGTCCCTAGATCGAGGGGATCTGAAGCTCTTCCTGGCACCTTGTCAGAGGGGAGAGATCTTCCCGGAGGCCTTCTTCACTACAATGTCAGCCTCCGGTATGATGCGTGAGTAGTTCACCCTTGGATTATGGGTCCATACAATAGCTAGATGATTGTTTCTCCTCCTTTGTGCTATCATGTTTAGATCTTGTGAAATCCGTTCATGATCAAGATCATCTATTCGTAATCATACATGTTGTGTTTGCGGGGATCTGATGGATATTGAGATACTATGTTAGATTGATTATTGATTCTATCATGTTTGTGTTATTTGTGATCCTGCATGCTCTCCGTTGGTAGTATCCATCTTGACCAAGTAGATGCTTGTGACTCCAAGAGGGAGTATTTATGCTCGATAGTAGGTTCATGCCTCTAGTAATCTAGGGAAGTGACATAAATCTCTAAGGTTGTAGATGTGTTGTTGCTACTAGGGAGAAAAAAATCTTTTGTTCATGGAACAATTGTATTGTTTACTTTTACACACATTGCTTAATGCAATTATCCATTGCTTGCAACTTAATACTGGAAGGGGTTCGGATGATAACCTGAATGTGGATTATTAGTCATAGATGCATTTGGATTATGGTCTATGTATATTGTTGTAATGCCCAATCAAATCTCATAGGAGTCATGATGTCTAGTATATGCATTGTTATGCTTTCTCAATCTATCAATTGCCCCGCTATAATTTGTTCACCCAGCATGTTATCTATCTTAAGGAGAACACCTCTAGTGAATTGTGGACCCCAGTCCAATCTTTATCATTGATACATCATCTATTGTTACCATTTACTTTCTACAAGCAACTATTATCTTTCACATTATACGTTTAATCCTTTGTTTTTAGCAAACCAGTGAGATTGACAACCTCACTGTATGTTGGGGCAAAGTTTTGAGTTTGTGTTGTGCAGTTTCCAAGTTGTTAGCAACACCTTGGAGTTGTTTCCTTCCTCCTACTGGTTCGATAACCTTGGTTTCATAATTGGGGGAAAACTTACTGCTGTGCTCTTCACACCTTCCTCTTGGGGTATCCCAAGCAAACTAAACAAAATAAAATCAAAAACGAAAACTAGGACGCTCCAAGAACAACACCATAGTGCATGAAACAATAAAAAAAAAGTGTCCAGAAAGATACCTGAATTTTTTATTAATGAAGAAGGGGATTCCTTGGGCATCCCCAAGCTTTTATGCTTGTACCTCTTGAATATTTCTTGGGGTGACACGGGGTGGCATCCCCAAGCTTTTACGCTTGTACCTCTTGAATATTTCTTGGGGTGACACGGGGTGGCATCCCCAAGCTTGAGCTTTTGTCCATTCTTCATCTCATCACATCACTCTTCCCCTACACTTGAAAATTTCCTTCATACGAAACTTCACACGATCTTCATTAGCAACATTAGTGTATTCAAAATAATAAACATTTGGGTTTAGTTTCAACACAAGTAAAACTTTTATTAAAACACAAGATACTATAGCAATTCCTTTTAAAAGCTCAAGTGATCAAGGAGAACTCAAAAATAAACCGATTAAGAGGAAAATGCAAATAATGGCAGAAATCTGTCAAAATAGACCAGCAGGTAAAAACCGATTTTTTTTCGAAGACCTTCTATTGCTCAAATCAAAGTGTTGATCTAAATAAAATTAGATAACAACCTGGGGCAAAAGCTCAGAAAATTACAGCTCAATCCGACATACAGGGATTTTTCACGAATGTTTACAATAAAGCACAAAAATCTGTTTCGGGACAGCAACTTCCCCAAATCTTACTTCTCTCTCATTAGAGGTTATTCTTGGCACAAAAACCACACAAAAAGTATAAGGAGAGGTTATTATATAAGTAATAACTTCCAAGATTCAACAAAGGAAAAACCTAATGAAATTTGGGTTATCTCCTAATTAGTACTTTTCTTTAACGCCTTTAAGTTAGGCATGATAATTTCGATGATGCTCACATAAGAAATATGAATTTAAGTAAAAGAGAGCATCCAGAAGCAAATTCAAAACACATTTAAGTCTAACCCACTTCCTATGCATAGGAATCTTGTAAGAAAATAAATCAAAGAAGCACATAGTAACAAGAATGGGTAGATAAAATAAGAGCAAATTTAAAACTTTCAGCACATAGAGAGGTGTTTCAGTACCATGAAAACTTCTACAACCATATTTTACTCTCTCATAATAATTTTCAGTAGCCTCATGAATAAACTGAACAATATAACTATCACATAAAGTATGCTTTTCATGATCTACAAACACATAATTTTTACCAAGCTCAAAAATAGTGGGATTAAAACCTTCAAACCCACTTTTAACAATTTTATAACTAGATGACTGATCATTCTCAAGAGGTATGGGGTTCCAAGATAAATTCAAGACCCCTCGAATCTCATTTTCAATAGTAGTACAATCAATATTATCAACCAATAAAGGATTATCATAAGATTTATCAAAATAGCATGGATTATCATAGATATAGGAGCATAATTATTATCACAAGTTTTACCCATAGTAGATATTTCAAAAGGATCCACATGAACATAACATTCATCCTCCTTTGGTATGCATGGGGTACAATCAAATAATGTAAGGGATAAAGAGTTACTCTCATTAGAAGGTAGGCATGGGTAGCTAATACATTCTTCCTCATTTTTTTCATCACTCTCCTCTTCTTTTTCATCTAATGAGCTTCCTGTTTCAGCAATTTTTTCTTCCATAGGCTCCTGCAAGGCATTAGTCTCTTCCATTTTTGGAAAGCATCTATTAATATATTCAAGAATATAGCCATTTTATTCCTTGTAATCATCAAAGCAAAATTTAAGTATATCATAAACCTCATATTTATAAGGTGAAACATCAGTATTTTCAAGCAAACTAGCAAGTTCAAATGCACCCTTCCAAGCAATAAATTCTTCAATTTGTTCCACATCATAAAACTCATAATTTCCTTTAACATAAGAAGATGTGGTAAAATTATCATTATACTCACATTGAAAAGGGAGGTGTTTATACCTCCTAAAGCAACAAGATTTATCAAAGCAATAAGTAACATTATAAGTAGAGCACAGGTTTCTAGCAATAGTATGCAATTTATCAATTTGTTCCCACAAGTGTTTCCCTTTTTGTGACAAGCGGTGTTCCTTATAATAATATTTTTGTTCTTCCGTGAACCCACCTTGCCAATAAGAACTAGTTTCATAGAAACCAACCATTGATAGAAAACATGGCAAAGCAAGGCAATAACAGACCAACAACTATAGTAGGAAATAAACATTTTGTGTTTTGGGTAAGAAAAAGTAGACCAAACAAAACTACTTTTTTGTATTTTTTATAGAAAGAAACGAGCAAAGAAAGCAAAAGAAACTAAGCAAAACAAAAACAAAGTAAAGAGATTGGTTGTGAAAGACTCCCCTTGCGAGAATCTTCTTCCTCCCTGAAAGGTGACTGACAAGGAGGAAGATATTGAAGCTGTCCTTAACTCCTCGGCAACGGTGCCAGAAAACGTCTTGATGCGGCTCAGATCACTATAGAGCTTCGTTGGAATACCCCAAGAGGAAGGTGGGAAGAGCACAACAGTAAGTTTTCCCTCAGTTATGAAACCAAGGTTATCAAACTAGTAGGAGGAAGGAAACAACTCCAAGGTATTTCTAACAACTTGGAACCTGCACAACACAAACTCAAAACTTTGCCCCATAATACAGTGAGGTTGTCAATCTCACCGGTTTGCTGAAAACAAAGGATTAAATGTATTGTGTGAAAGATAATAGTTGCTTGTATAAAGTAAACGGTAATAGTAGATGATGTATCAATGATAAAGATTGGACCGGGGTCCACAGTTCACTAGAGGTGTTCTTCTTAAGATAGATAAGATGTTGGGTGAACAAATTACAGCAGGGTAATTGACAGATTGAGAAAGCATAACAATGAATATATTAGACATCATGAATCCTATGAGACTGATTGAGCATTACAACAATATACATAGACTGTAATCCGACTGCATCTATGAATAATAATCCACCTTCATGTTATCATCCGAACCCCTTCCAGTATTAAGTTGCAAGCAACGGATAATTGCATTAAGCAATGTGTGTAAAGTAAACAATACAATTGTTACATGAACAAAATATTGTTGTTTTCTCCCTAGTAGCAACAACACATCTACAACCTTAGAGATTACCGTCACTTCCCCAGATTACTAGAGGCATGAACCTACTATCGAGCATAAATACTCCGTCTTGGAGTCACAAGCATCTACTTGGCCAAGATAGCTACTTGCAACGGAGAGCATGCAGGATCACAAATAACAGACATGATAGAATCAATAATTAACCTGACATAGTATCTCAATCTCCATCAGATCCCCGCAAACACAATATGTATGATTACAAATAGATGATCTTGATCATGAACGGAGCTCACAAGATCTAAACATGATAGCACAAAGGAGGAGAAACAACCATCTAGCTATTGTATGGACCCATAGTACAAGGGTGAACTACTCACGATCATACCGGAGGCTGGCATGGTGATGAAGAAGGCCTCCGGGATGATCTCTCCCCTCCGGCAGGGTGCCGGGAAGAGCTTTAGATCCCCCCGATCTAGGGACGATGGTGGCGGCGGCTACGGACTATTTCTTGGAGATATGATCTGGTGCTTAGGGTTTCTGCATCGGGGTGACTTTATAGGCGAAGGGGCAAGGTCGGAGGGCGCCCGAGGGGCCCACACCTGGTGGCGGCGCCTCCCTCAGGCCGCGTGGCCCTAGGGTGTGGCCACCTCGTGGCCCCCTTCGGCTGCCCTTTGGACTATGTGTCCTCTCTGGTAAAATATTGACTTTGGCTTTTGTCCCGTCCAATTCCGAGAATATTTCCTTACTAGCTTTTCTGAAACCAAAAACAGCAGAAAACGGGCAACTAGCACTGTGGCATCTTGTTAATAGGTTAGTCCCAGAAAATGTATAAGAATACCTCAAAGTGTAGACAAAACATAGCAAAGTTGATACTAAACAAGCATGGAACATCAAAAAATATAGATACGTTTAAGACCTATCAAGCATCCCCAAGCTTTACGCATGCTCGTCCTCCAGTAGGTAAGTGATAAAAAGAATAATTTTTTATGTGACATGAACCATCACAATCTTGATCAAACCATTTGAAAAGCATTGAAAGCTGGGATCAAAGTACTCTAAACATGAGCATTAGAGACATAGCTCTAACAATAAGACATAGCAACTATGTTGCAACATGAAAAGGTACAAACAAAGATCATGAATAACAATGCATTGATATACGTTTGTTTGTTTCACATATAGAAAACATAGCATAGTGGTATCCAGCTTGTCCTTCATGGAGTGGCAAAACATAAATGCATAGGACACCTTCAAAGTTCATAAGGTTTACTAGATACAAATAGTTCAAGAACAAGCAATATCAACATGATGAATCAATCAATAAGTTTTGGGACAATGCACATAAAACTAAGAATGACAACTATGCTCTCTTAATTGGTGCATAAAGCTGGAAGGTGGAGACTCGATATAAAAGTAGGAAGAAAGGCCCCTCACAGAGGGAAGCAGGGGTTTCAAGTTTCATAAAGAGCTTCCAAACATTATGGTACTTATTAGCTTTCAGCTCTCATTGCCGTATCAGAAGCATCTTGAAGTTATTAAGGTTAAAGTGAAACAAATATGGAGTATATGCTTGACAAATCATAAGTTGGCAATCTCATTTCCCTTGAGTACGAGGGTCGTTCCTCATGCTACTCAACTTTAGTCACAAGCAAGTTCTTGTCATTGTAAGTATATGTGTATCATAGAGAATTGGCAACGGGGTACCCCTTGCCCCATGACACAGGAGCTATCCCCATACCAAAATGACAAGGCAACAGACAATGAGCATCTCAGCGATCCTTTTATTTACCATGAGCATGGTGCATATATTTTTTCTCTTCTCTTTTTTTCTATATTTTTTTTATGAGGATGCTTCATAGATTGCTCACTATGGTGATGCTGCAAGTTTCCACCCTGATTAGGCATGGCTTATGCTAGCCGCCGAGGCGTTTATCTAACACATATATAATACTCCATGAACTTACAAGCTCCCCTTCTATTTCACACCACCTACATCCGCAAACAAAAGATCATGATATCAACTGGGTAATATGTACAGGTATCTAAAGCGTTCCCCATGACAGCATGGTTTTGCTAATTCCCAACTTATAAGTGCAAACATATACAACATAGATGATGTCGTGGGAATGACCACGACAGATGCTGCAATCGGCAACGAATAGTAGAACATGGGGCAAGGGCGGCCAGCCATCTGCGGTGCGAGATGAGGGCGGAGACACAAGGGTTTACCCAGGTTCGGCCCCCGGAGGGTAAAGACATACTCCTGCTAGATTGTATTATGGTGAGAGTACAAAGGGGCGAGCTCGACGACTAGGCGGCGAGTCGCTTGGGTGTATGATGGAACGTAACTCCTATTCGTCCCCTAGGGAGGTTTATATAGGCTCACCTCGCTAGGGTTTATAGATCACAACCGAATTAGTTAAGGATTCAGAGGTTCTATGACCTAGTCCGACTGGGCCTAGCTACGCTTCTGGGCCTTCAGCTTCCAGTCGCCCGAGTCCACGCCAAGTCTTGATCCAGTCGCTGTCCTGCAGGCCCACTCGCTGACGGCTTGGGCCAGTAGGAAACGTCCTGCTGGGCATACCCCGGTAGGCATATCCCCATTAGTAGTCCCCGAGGTTGTCGTTGATTTGTCGCATGTGTTTGCTGGCAGTCGGAGTATGCGGGTCCAATGCGAACGCCTAGTCGAATCGGCAACGGACTCCTGAACAAAGGAAAGAACTAGTCATTTTAGTCGCAATAACGGCGACCAATCGTATCGCATCTCGGCGAACGGGTCGACGCGTACTTAGTCATTGTTACAGTGATCGGGTCGGCGAATAATTTGTCACTGTTATAGTGATCGGGTCGGCGAATCGTCGAGTCGCTGGGAGCAACGAGTCGAGTAGAATAAGTTGGACCGTCAGTTGTGGTCAAACTAGCGGTTGGTTAACCCAACGGTAATATTGGCATAATTACCGCGTAGTAACGGCTCCCGAAAATGGCGCGTAACAACCGCTATATAAGGAGAGTGAAAGGCGAACGGGGAAAACACTTCTTTCGCTTCCTCCGATCTCGCGCCTCCCTGTTTTCCCATTCCGCATAGCGACCAGAACGAGATCCCGAAAGTTCCGACCCCCACGATCCTCCAGCCGATGGCCCCCTCGACTGAACCATGGGGCAGATCCAAGTGCACGAAGGCACTGCTAGCATCTTTCGAGGAGGCGAGGATTCTCCGCGCCGGTAGATGGCGCATCCCCGCGGCCGGAGAAGTAATTCCGGATCCGCGCGAGGGGGAGTTCATCTCCTTCACCAGCCACCTGGAGCAGGGGATTGGCTTCCCAACTTCCCTCTTCTTCCGGCGTTTCTGCGCCTACTACGGAATCCAACCATCGGATCTGGGTCCGCATAGCATCGAGCAACTGGCCATTTTCGTGGCGTTCTGCGAGTGCTATCTGGGCTACAGGCCCTACTTCCCCCTGTGGCAAGACCTATTCCACGGGAGAATCAGCCGCGAAGAAACAGGCGGCCCGATGCTTGCCGCGGGCGGCCTGACGTTCCACCTGAAGTCAAAGGCATCATTCTTTGATTTGATGTTGCCCGCCAAGGCGGCGAACGAGTGGAAGAAGTACTGGTTCTACGTCACCGAGTCGACTCTGGGCGACGAAGTGGTGCTCCCAAGGTACTCCGCTGACTGACCCGAGCCGCGTCGGCTCCAGGTCGTCAAACTCCCGCTGGATCAGCGGATGGTTGTTGACGAGATGTTACAAACCATTCGCGGCCTAAAGAAGAAAGGCCTCCAGCCCATCAATCTCTACAACTGTTGGCTCGGGCGGCGGCTCGTGCCAGGGGCCAGCCATGACCACTACATGTACGAGTATTCGGGTAAAGATGACCCGACAAAATCATGGCTCATTGAGTGGAGACTCAACGATTATACACTGGCCCTGAAGAAGATTACCCAGGCCGTGTACCTCGACGCAAAGGCCGGGGTCGCCCCTTATACCGCGAGGCTCCCAGCTCCAACGGTAAGCTATCACTCCGTTTGCACTCGCAGTCGCAGCTTGTGCATTCGCGGTCGTGCTAACATCGTTTATTCTTGTTGCAGTTGTTTAAAGTGGTGGAAGGATGGCTTCCACCCGCAGACGACGAAAACTCAAGCTCGTCCGCCCAGGACGGAAGCGAGTCATCGCCCACCAAGGGCAACGCCAAGAGCAACGGAGACGACAACAACGATGATGAAGATGACGAGCCCATGGAGGTTGCTGCCCCCACGGTTCGCAAAACTCGCGGGCAGCACCAGCGTAAGCTCGAGGCCAACAAAATCCTCGAGCCCCATGATGATGATGACGACGAGCTTCCTGAGCACACCTCACGTCGCGAGGCCACGCCGTCGAAGAAGAAGAAAGCTCCGCCAAAGAAGAAGACGAAGCCAGCGAAGCCGATATCTCCGCCTCGATCCGCGAACAGCTTCGACGCCACCAGCTCGGCTGAAGACGCAACGGCGCACGCGTCCGCAGAAACTGGCGCTGCCACCACTAGGGACGAGGTGTCGCTGGCATCGTTGCCACCGCCATTCGCCCCAGTCGCTAGTTTGGGGGCCGCTCCAACCGCAGGGGCCTCGCCGCCAAGGGGGGCTCCCATAGCGGTTTCCATGGAGGCTCCTGCCGCGGCTTCATCTTTGAAGAAGCCGTCGGTGTCTTGGGCACACGATGTGTTCGAGACGGGCCTCACTCGGAAGTTGGGGCCTGAACTGGAGAAGCCGGCCAGCATCTGCACCGGTCTACGATTCCTTCCAGTTGTCAAGTGAGTGCTCCTCTGTCCTTTACTCGTCTGCGTACTTTGCGTTTCAATCGGACAATTTCATTGACAGAACTGTTTCACAGGACTGGTGTTAAAAAGATAGGCCATCCTTCTGTGGCCAAGGTTCCGCCAGTCTCCATCGAGGTGCCAGCAGATTCCTCGTGGAAGAGGAAGGGCGACGAGGTCGTTGCACCCGCCGAAGGCGTCAAAAGGGTGAAAGGCGACGATGTCGTCATAGTCTCTGATGATTCGGCGGTTGCTCCGAGCGAACCTCCAACCGAAGAGGAAGTGGCTTCGAGAGCCAAGGAGGGTGTTGGGTCGCAGCATGTGGTGCTTGCGGACTCACATGATGTGGCCGGGCCGACCCCGAGTGGCGCAGCGACATCTGCAGCGACCTTCCCTCGCTTCATGGCAAAGGCGGCCGCAGCGAGTGCCTCGGTGGCGGCAAGCCAGATTCCTGGGGCCGCCGAGACGGAAGTTGAACAGCGTCGCGGCCATACTCTGGTCGTGCTTGCGTCGGTGGATGCGCTGGAGCTTCATGGCATGCTAGGCGCTGCCATCCAGGTATGTCCAGTCCCCGAGGATCGGGCCACTGAATTTGAGTGGTCGGATTCTTAATGTTTTTTATGTTATCCAGTCCCCGAGTGCCTAGTCGCTGAATTTCAGCGGGTGGGCACTGAGGAATTTCATTGTCCAGTCCCCGAGTGCCTAGTCGCTGAGTTTCAGCGGGTGGGCACTGATGAATTGTTTGTTGTTGATGCTGTAGTTTGTGCGCAGGACCTGCAGCGCGAGTCAGCCGAACGGCTTGCTGCGATGTATCGCTTGGAGAAGGAGCTCGTTACCGTCCAGGAGAGGAACAAGGGGCTTCAAGCAGCTGCGGCCTAGGTGAAGGAGGCCCGCCAAGGCCTTGTCCCGGTGGATGACTTGACGGCAGCCCAATCCGCTCTGAGCGCGGCTGAATAGCGAGCCGCCGACCTGGAGCGTGATCTCAAGGAGGCGAAGGCGGAAGCGAGCTCAGCGGAGGGGCGAGCCAAGTCTGCCGTTACTTCTGCCGCTGAAGAGCGGAAATTATCTGATGCGCTCGTTGCTGGGTTGCAGAATGACTTTTCTTCTCTTCAAAGTTTCATCACGGACCTCTGCCGCCCGCTAATTGCTAAACTCTCCTTCATCCAACTTCCGACTGCACTAACTGTATTGTGATGTCGATGTTTTGCTTACTGCTTGCTTCTGTGGTGCAGGACGGATCACTGATAACGCGGAGGAGGCGCAGTCGTATGACGCGCGGCAATGTGTGACCACCCTGATGGACTCAGCCGCATTGTCAGCGACTTGCCTTCGTGCATATCTTCAGAAGATATCGCCCACGGAGGTGATCCCCAGCGACCTTGTCGAGGTATGGCGCTACCTAGAGAAGGCTCCGTCCGTCGTGGAGTTCATGCGGTCGGCCTTCCGTCGTGAGGCAGCGACGGCGCTCAGTCTTGGGCTCGCCCACTTCCCGGAGGACTTCGACCTCGACGATGTCACGAGTGGTTACCCCTCGTCGACGGGCTCGGTGGAGATTGCCGAGGTGCTGAAGATGACGGACCGGGCCGCGGTGTACTCCGAGCGTGTTTGGGCGATGGGCGACCTCATCCCCTATCAGGAGACGATTGTCTCTCCCAATGATCCTGAACCGAAGCATCGGGACTTCAAGGTCGAGCAGCCGTTCCGTGCGGCGATGGCAGGCGAACTGACGACGTACCCGTCGAACCCGTACGTGCCCTTCATCCGTAGCCGCAGGGACGGTGGCGCGTCTTCGTCAAAACCTGCGGAGTAAAAGTGTTTTGCCGTTGGCATTAGTATGGAATAACTATGTAACTTTCCTTGTATGTGGAACGAATTGTGCTGTTATAAAGGAAGCTCGTGTTATTTTGTCATTCATTTTGCGATTTTGGATGTTGATTGTGCGAGTCCCCGAGCGCGCCTGCCCTTTTTATAGGGTTTACCTCGTTGTTATATCTTTTGTTAACTTTTAGTGAGTTAAGGTCGACTCGCCATGGCTCGGAGAGCCAGTCGCATGGCGACTCCCAGGGGTGCTCTTTACTTGACCATTTTCCCGGGCGCGAACGGGGTCGAGTTGCCGAGTCCCCGAGCATGGTACTTGGCCGTTCTAGTCGCAGGCCCAGGGTAGGTGAGGATTGAGCGCGTCATTGTAAGCGCGTCACTCCTGCCTAATCCGGAGGATCAGTCGCATGGCGAGTCCTAGGCACGCTCTCATACTTGGCATTTTTCCCTAGTCACTCGTATTTGACCGGGTGTCAGTCCCCGAGCGTGGTACTTGGTCGTTCGAGTTGCTGCGCCAAGGATGCGGAGGACTTGGTCATTTTGGGGAGCGAGTGCAGTTGTCTTGGCTCGGGGGGGGGGCAATCGAGCTAGGCGACTCAAATGGGGATCCGGGTTAGCATTTTTCATGGACGTTACGAGGCCTGAGGTTTCCCAGTGCCCTCGTACCGCACTACTTGGCCGTGTCGGTCGCTTTGCCAAAGGTTGACTTCTGCGAATAGCGTAACGCTGTTATTACGAGTGCGAATGGCACAAGACACAGAGAGTAGGCACAATTTTGCGGTAACCGATCTGTTTTATTTCATAGCGGGTGGGGGTACATGTCTGGAGTTCTAAGAGTAGAACGTCCGTAAGAGGTTTATATTCCATGGCCGCTTGACGTCGAGTTTTCTGTCTCCTCGGACGTCGGTGAGGTAGTAGGCGTCATTTCCCAGGACTCGACCGATGGCGAATGGTCCCTCCCAAGGGGGTGAGAGCTTGTGCATGCCTTTCTTGTCCTGGATTAGGCACAGCACCAGGTCGCCTTCCTGGAAAGTGCGAGTCCTCACTCGCCGGCTATGGTAGCGGCGGAGCCCTTGCTGCTAGATGGCGGTGCAGGAGCGAGCTAGGTCGCGTGCTTCGTCGAGCTGGTCGACTCCGTCTTGGCGTGTGAGCTCGTTTGCGGCCTCCGTGTAGTTGACCACCCTTGGTGAGTCGTGCTCGAGGTCGGTTGGCATGACTGCCTCGGTGTCGTAAACCATGAAGAAGGGGGTGAATCCTGTCGACCTATTGACGGAGGTGCGTATGCCCCAGATGATGGAGGGTAGCTCCTCGACCCAGCACGCGGCGGTGCGCTCGAGTGGGACTTGTAGCCGTGGCTTCAGGCCATGGAGGATGCTCTGATTGGCGCGTTCCGCCTGGCCGTTGGACTCTGGGTGGGTGACTGAGGCGAGGTCGAGCCGGATGTGGTGTTCCTCGCAGAACTCGGCCATGTCTCCTTTGGAGAAGTTGGTGCTGTTGTCTGTGATGATGATGTTTGGGAATCCGTAGCGATAGATGAGCTCGCGTAGAAATTTGGTGGCGGTCTTCCCGTCGCATTTGCGGACTGGCTTGGCCTCCACCCATTTTGTGAATTTGTCAAATGTGACTAGGAGGTGGGTGAAGCTGGAGGGGGCCTTCTTGAAGGGGCCTACCATGTCCATGCCCCATACGGCGAACGGACAGGTGATGGGGATTGTCTTGAGCGCCGAGCTCGGTACGTGAGTTTGGTTGGCGTATTTCTGGCATCCGACGCATCGCTGGACAATGTCGACGGTGTCTGCGTGTGCGGTGAGCCAGTAGAAGCCGTGCCGCGTAGCCTTTTCAACCAGAGAGCGGGCGCCGGCGTGGTGGCCGTAGTCGCCGGAATGGATGTCTTGGAGGATCTTGCGTCCTTCGGCGGGTTGAACGCAGCGTTGGAACACGCCGGTCACGCTGCGCTTGTGGAGCTCGCCGTTAATGATGACGAAGGATTTGCAGCGGCGTGCTATCATCCGGGCCTCCGTTTCGTCCGTGGGTAGGGTGTCTCCCTCCAGGTAGGCGACGTATGGCGCGGTCCAGTCGCTTGGCTTGCCGATTAGTATGACCAGGGCTGCTTCTGGTTGCAGCAGGATTCCGATGTCGATCTCCCTTGGGGGAGAGACGGAGGTTTGGTGATGGTGTCGAGGAAGACGTCGGCGGGTGGTGCGAGTCGAGCCGAGCCGAGCCGATGCGAGAGAGTGCGTCGTCCTCCTTGTTTTTCCGTCTATCGATCCACTCGACGGAGTAGCCTGCGAAGTGTCCACCCAGCTGATCCACTGCTTGGCGGTATGCTGCCATGGTGGGGGAGATGGCGTCGCAGGTGCCAGCGACTTGCCCGGCGACGAGGTGAGAGTCTCCGTAGCAGCGCAGGAGATTTACATTCATCTCCTTGGCTGCTCGCATTCTGTGGAGTAACGCCTCTTTCTCAGCCATGTTGTTGGTGCAGGGGGTGAAGTCGAGGTAGAGGACGTAGCGGAGCTTGTCGCCCTTCGGAGATGTCAGCACGATCCCCGCTCCTGCGCCGTCCGTGTTCTTGGAGCCGTCGAAGTGTAGGCTCCAGTAATGGAGGTATGGCAGCTTCTCTGGCTATTGGGCCTCCTCCCAATCGGCGAGGAAGTCTGTGAGAGCCTGCGATTTGATCGCCTTGTGTGGCTCGTACTTGATGTTGTGGACGCCGATCTCGACGGCCCACTTGGCGACTCGCCCGGTCGCTTCGCGGTTGCGGATGGTGTCCTGCAACGGTGCTGAGGAGACGACCGTTATTGGGTGCTCCTAGAAGTAGTGCGGCAGTCGCCGCTGTGCTCTAAAGACCGCGTATACCAATTTCTGGTATTGCGGGTAGCGCTGGCGCGACTCGGTGAGGACTTCACTGATGTAGTATACAGGTCGCTGCACTGGGCGCTCCTTCCCTTCCTCTGGCCGTTCGACGACCATGACAGCGCTGACGACATGTTCGGAAGCCGCGACATAGACCAGCATGGGTTCCTTGTCGACGGGGGCGGCGAGTAGCGGTGCTGCGAGTAGCACCTCCTTGAGAGCGTGGAGCGCGTCGTCTGCATCCTTGTCCCACTGGAAGGTGGGGTTCTTGCGCATTAGGCGGTAAAGGGTAATCGCCTTCTCTCCTAACCGGGGGATGAAGCGGCTGAGAGCCACGACTCGCCCGGCCAGCTTCTGGACGTCGCACAGGCACTCGGGTCTGCCAAGTCGAGCGACCATGTTGATCTTGGCTGGGTTCGCCTCGATTCCACGTTTGGAGACGACGTATCCGAGTAGCTGCCCGGTTGGTACACCGAAGGTGCATTTTCCTGGGTTTAGCTTATCTTGTACCTTCGCAGGTTGGCGAATGTTTCCGCCAGGTCAGCAAGTAGATCGCCCTGGAGAGTGGATTTTACCACCACGTCATCGATGTAGACGTGGATATTGCGGCCAATTTAGCTCGCAAGGCACTCCTGCATGCACCGCTGGTAAGTCGCTCCGGCGTTTTTGAGGCCAAAGGTCATGGCAGTGTAGCAGAAGGCTCCAAATGGCGTGATGAACGCCGTCTTTTCTTCGTCCTCGATGGCCATTTTAATCTGGTTGTACCCAGAGTAGGCGTCGAGGAAGCATAGCGCCTCCGAGCCCGCGGTGGAATCGATGATTTGGTCGATCCGCGGGAGGACGAATTGCTCCTTTGGGCAGGCGTTGTTTAAGTTTGTGTAATCGATACACATTCTCCAGGTCCCATTTTTCTTCTCGACCAGGACTGGGTTTGCCAGCCACTTGGAGTACTTGATTGGTCGGATGAAGCCTGCAGCGAGTAGACGCTGCACCTCCTCGGCGATGGCTCGGCGGCGCTCTTCATTGAAGGGCCACAACGACTGCTTGACGGGTCGCACTTTGGGGTCGGCGTTGAGTTTGTGCTCAGCGAGTTCCCTTGGGACACCAGGCATGTCGGATGGTTTCCATGCGAAGATGTCCCTGTTCTCATGGAGGAACTCGATGAGCGCGCCTTCCTATGCTGGGCTCATGCCCGTCCCGATTGTCACCGTCTGGCTGGAGTCGCCTGGGACCAGCTCGACGGTGCGGGTGTGTGTCGTTGCCTCGAAGGCGGTGGAGTTGCCACCCTCCGAATTGGGCTTCTTGAGTATGGTGGGGTCGTTGCAGTTGACCCCGCTCGCATACTTGGCGAGCTCCTCGGCGTGGTTGGCCTCCGCCGCGATGATGGCGTTAGCGAGTTCGCCTTCGCCTGATTCGCGCCATGTCTCGCGTCGCCATGGATAGTGATGATGGTATCTTCATCGTGCGTGATCAGCGGGTGCTGCCATGAATTTGGCGAGCGCTGGCGTCCCAAGACGCAATGGTAAAAGGCACCAGCACGGCACCGCGAAATCCGCCCATCCGGTTGCTGCGTTGGCCAAAGTGTGGCAGCGTGCACACTTCGCGGGCACTGCAGCCTCCGGCGCCGGGCGGCGTGGGACGAGTGTGGGTGGTGGTGGTTGTTCCATCGATCATCGAGCCGCAATCGCGCAAACGTGTCGTATAGGATAGATGATGATGATGCCGCGCCGCCGCCGCTTTTTTTTGGAGCCAGTAGTCTCCCACCTTGGGCTTGACCACTAGCGCGACTCGGCCCGGGTACTCGATCCGTGGCAAGTGGTCCTCGCGGCTCCAGGTGATTGGTTGCTCAGACCAGTTGAGGAACTGGGGGATGTCTATCTGGGACACCGCGTTGACGGCGACGGCGCGGGCGATGACCTTCTTCTCGCGCTTCGTGTTGAAGCCTATGAAGGTGTGGAGCGAGCCGGCGATGCTGCCGAACTTTCCGCCGTTTGGCGGGTTGTTGTCGGGGTCTTCCCACGCGCGGCGTGCCTTCTCGATCTCTTTGAGAGAGTGGCAGTCGGCGGTCGTGTGCGTAGCGGGCTTTCCTTCCCTGCTATGAAACACACAGGGTTGGTTGAGAAGGGCAGTGGGATCGAACCTCGGCTTTGTCTTGTAGTTGCCCCCATCGCGGCGCTGTCCTCCGTCACGGCGGAAGCTCTTGGGCTCGCGCTGCGCGTATCCAGCGTTGGCGACGAAGTCGACTCGCCCGTCACCACGGCGTTTGCCGGTGAGGCGAGTGTTGCTATAGAGTAACTCGGGTCGCCTCCCATTGTCATGGCCGCTCGTGCGGCGATGTCCTCCCGACTCGTCGTCGGTTTCTTGGTTCGGGTCCTCCTCCGCGTACTTCTTTGCGATCTTTAGGAGGTCCGGCATGTTGTCGAGTGTTCTGTACACTCGCTTGAGCTTGGCGACCAGGGGCTCGTAGCGGCACGAGGTCTTGAAGCAGTGGATCGCGGTGTCCGGGTGGATTCCGACCGCGTTATACCACAGATCTTGCCACTGTTAGACCCAACTGCGGGTCAACTCGCGGGGTCCCTGGACGCATCGCTCCAGGTCCTCGATGGTGGTGGCGCGGGTGTATGAACCCTCGAAGTGCCTGACGAAGGCATTGCGCATTTCCTCCCAGGAATCATTGCTATCCGCGGGAAGGGTGTTAATCCACTGCCTGCACGCTCCCTCCATCATCAGGGGGAGGTAGCGGGCGGCGAGTAGATCGGTGTGGCCGGCGATCCCCATTGCCATGAGGTAGGTGTCCAGCCACACAGACGGATCGTACGAGGGGTCGTACTTTTCTATTTCCTTCGGCACTTTAAAGTTCGTCGAGTATGTTTCGCCTCGAATCATTGGTCCAAAGCACTAGGGTATGACTCGGCTCAGCGATCCCCTTGGTTCGCCGTCGCGGCGATTGGTGAGGGTGTGCAGCAGGTCCTTAGGCTGGCGTGCGCGCCAGCTCTAGTTGTTGATGATGTGGCGGCCGCTCGAGGCCGCCCTGCTGACTGATGAGCGCGAGTACATCCGACCCTGTGAGTCGGCGCCCGCGTTTTGTTTCTCAACCGCTTTGGCGAGTAGAGCCTTGGCGTACTGGATCTGCAGGGCGCCTTCGCCGGTGACTTGGATGTTGTCGACCGCAGCTCGGCTCGCGATGACGTTTTCCATTGGGGTGGAAAACAGCGGGAGGCCGTTCGCGTCTCGCTCTCGCAAGGAGACCATGATCCTTGGTTGGTCCCTTGGGGGCACGCGGTTGGGTGGTGGTGGTGCGCCATTGGCCGTCGCCCCTGGTGGGGGTCGAGCGCTTCCTCCTAGCGGCGCATTCTCGCAGATCGCGTGCTCAGCCACGCGAGCCGGGTCGTTCTCGTCGTGGAAGTTTAGGGCACGACCCTGGATGGCGGGGTTCAGGCGCGACCTGATTCGAAGTTGGTGATAACGCGACAGCTCCTGCGCTGTCGCCTGCTCGAGGCGAAATTTTCGCGCTCGGCTTGCTCCTTGCGGACTACCTCCGCCAGCTTCAGGTGGAGTTCCTCGACCTCCGTTGCCGTCGCGTTTGGTGGGATCGGCGTGGAGAAGGGGTCTTTCGGCGCGTCGGCGCCGGTCGCCATGTAGGTCGCGGCGTGGCGACCGGTTCCGTCGTGGAGGTCGACGGAGTTCTCCGACCCGAAGTCGAAGTCAAAGATCCCAAGGATGGAGGGGTCCTCGAAGTCTCCGATGTTTTAGACCTGGGTGATGGAGCCCGCGGGCGACGCGGCGACGATGGATCTGGCGAGTGACGCCGAGGCTGCCGAATCGGCGTCATTGTTGAGGGCCGCGTCGTCCGCGGCCGAGGTGGTTTCGGTCACGTTGTTGTGGGCCGAGTCGTACACGGAGGCGTGGCGGTGAATCGTGCGGACCTGGCTCTCAGAGAGTCGGTCGCGTGGCGGCGACTCACGGATGCAAGCCGAGTCCTCTGAGGCGATGACGTCGGTGAGGCCGACAAAGAGGCTGATCGTGCCGACCGGTAGAATCACGCTGTGCGTGGCGGGTCGCGCCGTCGGGACGTAGCTGCTCGGCAAGATCTGGAGCATCTCGCCGATCGCGATCATGCAGCCGGTGGCGATCGACTCGTTGATGGGCAAATTGGATCTCGCCGCAGAACACCGGCCTGACCGGCCAGGCCCCACGGTGGGCGCCACTGTCGTGGGAATGACCACGGCAGATGCTGCAATCGGCAGCGAATAGTAGAACATGGGTCAAGGGCGGCCAGCCATCTGCGGTGCGAGATGAGGGCGGAGACACAAGGGTTTACCCAGGTTCGGCCCCCCGGAGGGTAAAGACCTACTCCTGCTTGATTGTATTATGGTGAGAGTACAAAGGGGCGAGCTCGACGACTAGGCGGTGAGTCGCTTGGGTGACTGATGGAACGTGTAACACCCTCAGAATCGGCCCTATGCAAGTTTTAGTGAAACCCGCCAAACCCGCATAGAAACGATTCAAAGGTGCCCACCAGGCACTTTCGTGCGGGTGGAAAACGAAGTAATAACATTACACAACAGTCCTCGATGGGACCCACAGAACAGATATATACAACAGCGACTCAACGAGTCAAGAATACAGATATAATATACAAAGAACCAAATCACCTTGAAAATGATAGAGCGTCCGACTACGGACAAGATGCAAATGGGACTAAGAGCCCTGAAGAATAACCAATGGCGTCCATAACCCTGCCCAGGCCAAGCCGGAAGGGTAACCCTGCTAACGACGTCGATCTCAAAACCTGCTTAAACAAAAGGGGTGCCGACAAAGGGCAAAGGAAAAAGAGAGAGCGGTCGGTACTGAGGCCAGTACACGGCGAGGCTAGAATTCGGCGGTCCTCGCCTACATAGGTATGGTGGACTGAAGCGGCAGCGCAGCATGCACTAAACAACCTATAGAGACTCGATACAACTGGCGGCTATCAGAGAGGGGTAAGAAAGACCTATTCGGAGATAACCTGATACTACCATCAAACAAACCCATCCTGGTGTTTCCCCCTCGAGACCAAACGAGGAAGTCAACCGAGAAACTCACACGGTTGGCAGTTTTATTTATTCAGTTATCGTTGCAGCAATTACTAGTAAGGTATAGATAATCATCCTGATAAAATAAGCAGTGGGCCATTTTAGTTAACCATTCCGTTGTAGTTGCGACACTTACTAGTCAGATACAATTAGCATGAGATATCCCAAAACCCAGCAGTTGTTGGTACTTTTATTTAGCCATTCCGTTATAGTTGCAACACTTACTAGTCAGATACAATTAGCAAGCGACAACCCGAACAAGCAATTGTTGGCAGTGTTATTTAGCCATTCCATTATAGTGAAGCTGATTACTAGTCATTATATAGTCAAATTTATATCACTACTTTAGTTATGGTTGTCTATGATCGAGATACTGTGCTCCAAGTCGTCCATAACCGCGGACACGGCTTTCAGAAAGTTTTACCCTGCAGGGGTGCACAAATAGCAACACACACTCGATCAACCTCGGAAAAACCAAATCAAAACCCAACGAGGCCTTCACGACAAAGCAATCACAGGATTCAGAAATATTTGAGGGCCACCCATTGAGTAGACCATACGAAGTTAGTGACTCGAGACGGACTCAAGGTTTGCGACAATGGTCTGTAACGGGAACCCAAAACTGGGCTTGTCGATACCGCGAAAACACTCCGCTTACCTAAATATGCAAGGTGCTCCTCGCACAATCTTAAATAAAGCAAAAACATGGCATAAGTACAGGATAGTAAATAAAACCTCAAACTAGTTTGTGGCCCCAAGAAATAAGAATGAATCAAGCTCGCTCTGGGGTCCCATAATCCTCCGGATGTGGATAGCGTGAATATTCAAGGAACAGTATCAAGTACTCGGGTCCCACGGGACACAAGTGGACGGTTAACAACCAAATAACATCTATTGCCCACTCGCTGCTTACCTACTTCGATTTTAGTTGTTAAACAGTAATTAAAGTCTTGATCATCTCCAACAATAAACACACGGCAATACTCCAACAACTGTGGTACTTGACGACACGCAACAGCACTTGAGCAAGCGACTGCGACGCGCGGGTCCAACTATCTACCAAACAACAGGTAATAGGATGTGTCCAAGGCAATATAGGGTTGCAAGGGATTTCACGGGTACGAAAACTAGAGCATCGCAACACAGATAGCAATAGATCAACAGGAGGGAATAAATACTATAAAAGTAAGATAGGTAGAAAGGGGGAGATGCTCGCCTGAAAACATTGCCGATGGTTCAACCGAAGATCGGGGCGAAGCTCACATCAACTCAACGGCCTTATCCGCGAAGAAGCAAAACACTAAAATAAACACCGGATGCACTATTTAATACTACGGCAAAAGATCGGGCATGATGCATGTATGATGTATGACAAGGCAAAGGATGCGATGCAATTAGGCAATATTAAGCGGAACCAGGGTCCCGACATTTAATTAAACGGTTCAAGTTATTTAGCTACCCCACAATTTAAATGTTGTCTTAACAAGGCAAAAGATAACACCGGTTCGCTACACAAATTTAATTGGGACCAATATTGGACTAGATTTGCCCGCATATGGGCCCCATATTTAATTATAAGGTGAATCGGCATAAGGCCCCCAAACCACAGACAAATATGCATGCATGAACAATTTAATATGCAACAAGATATATCATTTATAAAATAGGGCCTTGGCAAAGAGGTCACACATCTGGGTTCGGGAGATCCTGGTTTCGGGGGTTCGGGGTTCGGTCTCAGGGTTCGACGGGATCAGCGGGATCGGATACAAGATGGAGAACTTGTCGTGACGTGACGGAGATCTTGGTTCCAAGCGGTCGATCTTGTCGTCGAGAAGATCTTGTCGGGTCCGCGTATCGGGTCGGTCTTGGCGTTCGGGAAGAAGAACTTGTCGTCCTCGTGGCGATCTTGGCGTTCTTCAGGTTCAGGTTTTGGTGTCCGAGGGAAGTGCTTGGCGTTCCGGATCGGATCGATCCTGTCGATGAGAAGAGCTTGGCATCTAGGTTCTCGGCGAACTTGGCGTCCGAGGGTTTCTCCGAGTCCGTGGTGCGTCCGTGTGGTAGATCTTGATGTTCCAGGTCGGAGTCCTCGGAATTCAGCACCGGCGGTCTTCAGGGTTCCATGTCGGCGGTCATGGTGATTCCAGGACGAAGGCCTTGACAGCGGCACGAAATCCTTGTGGGGGTTGCAGTTCACCTCAGTGCATCGTCGCCGGATAGGTAACATAGATCTCGTCTCGGCTTTAATGTCGGTGTAGAACTTGATTAGGTAGCCTCCGGCTACCATATTCCTTCTACAAACGGCCGCGACCGAAATAAAACAAGGCAGGACCCGCACTTCACAGAACTGTGGCAGCCGCGTGGCTCGTCGATGGGCGGGCCGGCTGCAGGTGGTGGCGAGTGGCCGGCAGACGCGGAGGAAGGCAGAGGCGGAGGTGCTGGCGGCGGCGCGCTCGAGGAGGCGAGGCGACGGGAGGCGCGGCGGGGAGGAGGACGCCACGGGCGGGGCCCGCGGCGGATGAGCGGCAGGCGGCGAAGCTTGAGCGGGCCGGGCTCGTGAGCAGCGCCTGCAGGACGAGACGGTTGGCGGCGGGCTTCCGCGGCGGTGGTTGCCGATGGGGAAGGAGGGCCTCGGGGAGAGAGAGAGGTGCGGGAGAGGCGTCGCCAGAGTTCGGTGCCAGAGGCGGCGGCGACCCGTCGGTGAGGGGAGGGTGCGCGGCGAGGGAGGCGAGGAGAACGCGGGCCGGCGGAGAGGACCCGAGGGAGACGGCGGAGGGGTCCGGTGGCGGCTGACGCCGGAGGTGAGGCCCGCGCGGGCAGCGGTGGATCGAGCCGAGAGGGGGCAACGGTTCCTGGACGCGGGGTGGGGGTCGAGCGGGGGAGGAAGAGAGAGAGGGTAGGGGGGACAGGTGGGCCAGACGGGGTCGGTGGGACCAGGCTGGCGGCGGGGCTGGCTGTGTGTTGGGTGTGTGCGTGTGGTGGGCGGTGGGTGTGTGTACGGTGGGTCCAGACAGGGAGAGAGGGAAGGGAGTTGGGGGTTAGGATTGATGAGGTGGCGATGGTTGTGATGAGGTGGAGGGAAAGGTGAGGTGGCGGGCACTGGTTGGTGGGTAGACTAGGTTTGGGTAGGGATAGGAATTAGACAGGCTGTTTTGTACTGGGGGTGGCCAACTGGGTCGGATCGGCCCGGTTCGGCTGCCCCCTAAAAATAATTAAATATTTTATTTATTTAAACAGGGCTTTTGCAAACCGATAGCAGACAAAACAAAATAATCCGGAGACACGGGTTTTAATTTGAAAACAAGACGGGGCGTTTAGAAAACAAAAACAGGCTTTGCGAAAATAGTTTTATGCAGCAAATGCAAGATGATGACGATGCTCAAATGCAATGTGGCATAATGACATGATCATGCGGTCATGATGATGCAATGCACAAAAACAACGCGATTTTCTAGTAGTGGTTTTTGCGGGATGCCACAGAACGTAACTCCTATGCCTCCCCTAGGGAGGTTTATATAGGCTCACCTCGTTAGGGTTTACAGATCACAATCGAATTAGTTAAGGATTTGGAGGTTCTATGACCTAGTCCGACTGGGCCTAGCTACGCTTCTGGGCCTTCAGCTTCCAGTCGCCTGAGTCCACGCCAAGTCTTGATCCAGTCGCCGTCCTGCAGGCCCACTCGCTGACGGCTTGGACCAGTAGGAAACGTCCATATCCCCATCAGATGACACAATGGTTCAAGCTTATTAGGTGCAAGAAAGTAAAGTGTGCGATCAAGTTTATGTAATCACTAATTTTCTCATAACAAGTTTAATTTGGAAGATATATAAAACATGAATATACTTGGAATGGTGCAACACACAATGCATAGGAATTTATAGTGGACTCTTTGGAATAACTTGGTTTCTTGGGAGTTGGATGCAAGTAGAGCTTACTCAATACAAGTGGAGGCTAGCAAAAGACTGGAAGCGACCAACTAAGAGAGAAATAATGGCCATAATCATGTAGAGCGACAAAACATTATCAATTAAAGCATAAAGTGGTATCAAAAGTCAAAAAGTAAATGATCATAGAGGCCAATGTGACTAGTTCATAGTAATAACATGGTGTGAGCATATGCCAAGTCAACCCAAACAAATCATCAAAGGAGAATACCACAATATTATGATTTTATATTGTTTTAATATTAAGTGGAGTTTTTTTGTTCCTCCTACTGGTTCGATAACCTTGGTTTCATAATTGAGGGAAAACTTACTGTTGTGATCTTCACACCTTCCTCTTGGGTATCCCAACGAAGCTCTAAAGTTATCTGAGCCGCATCAGGTTGCCCGGCTCGTGCCCTAGGCTGACGGTCCCGACTGGTTACCGTCGGCGTAGGCTTCGGCCGTTGGCGCCTCGATATTTTCCTGTAGTGGCCATGACAACTCGGAAAACTTATGTGTAAAAATCTTGAGATCGACCCGAATGGATCATCGGAAATGCATTGTCACTGCCTCACCTCTCGCAGTCTCTCTCACCTCATCAGATGATAACTTCGTCTAATCATCTTCCAATTCAACTTCCCTAGACGGCCGCCAGCAGGCCATCCAGGAGTATGGAATGGTGATCGAAATTGATCGATGAATATTTTTGTTCTCTAATTCTCATATACACGAGTTATGTTAGTCTACTACAGTAGAAAATATTACTGTTCATGACTATGGAAATTCAAAACATTTCTGTTTGGTATGCTCATTACTCCAGAAACATGAGCAATGGGGAGGTGCGCAATCGAAAATGGTTAGTTATTCAGGTCAAGTTGACAAAGTGTTTGGTTTCTCATCTAAATTGCTAAATCTATCCACTACAAGGGTTCTCTGAGGCATAATGGGTTCAGAGAGTGAAACTTATCAATGGAGGACTCAAAGAACATGAAGCTAGTGTCAAGCATGTCATCTCACTAGAAAGATCTCTTGGAACTAATTGAGAACTAGAGTGAGCAAACATATAACATTACAAAGGACAAGGAGATCATAGCAAGTTTTACTAAAAAGATGTTGCTATTGTGTAAACCTTAAGTCTTTACTAGCATAATACCCGTGCGTTGCAACGGGTCAACAAGTCAACTTACTACTGTTTTACACTCTACCGCAACCTTTGCTCCGTTCTTGCCCAAAGTTGCGCCCCGCCTGGCCCCAATACATCCTCGTCAGTAGATGTATCTCCTTGATCTACTAGTAGGAAAATGCTATAGGAGTCATTTTGCTAGTGGCATTCCATAGAAAGAACACGTCGTTGCTAAGATATAACATAGTAGTAGCATCTTGAATAAATCGAACTCCACTACTAGATCTTAACTATGGCCTTCAGTGTATACCGAACGTTGCTACTAAAGCGGACCCATGGGTGGAACCGGGCCAAATTTAGGGGTGGCGTTTGGAAGTTGCGAACGCCACCAATGCCTATAGTTCTACTGGCGTTCGCATGAAAGAAACTTTGATGCTATCCTAGATATAGAGTCGAAAACTTCCTCGCGCTGCCCCAGCCCGCATCTTCCCCTAGTCACTCCCTCTCCCTCTTCCTTAACCTCCACCTCCCTCTTCCCAACCGCGTCGGCCGCCGCCGCACCCCGCGTGCATCGCATCGTCCACCGCCGCCCCGCCTCCACCTCATCCTCTTATCACCCATCGCCTCTTCCTCGTTGCTGCCTCATCCCTGTCTCCCCATTGTCGCCTCGTCCCCATCTTGACGCAGCCTCTCCTCCATCTTCCACCTCGTGCACGTCGCCTCCTCGTAGTCCATGTCCCCCCATCGCTGCATCGTCCCTGTCTTCCCCTCGCCGCCTCGTCCCCGTACCCGCGACCTCCCGCGTTCACCGCCTCGAGCCACCGCTAGTGAGCCCCTCTCTCCCCCTTTTTTATTTGTTTTAGAGTAGATGATTTTAGATGGTTTAGTATAGATTTAGTCTAGTAGCAAATGTACATGATTTTAGGGGTAGAAAATTAAGTAGGGGTACAAAAACTAGATGATTCTTGTGTAATGTAGACAATAGGTTGATTTTAGGCCATATTTTTAGGTTGATTTTGGTAAAATAATTTGCGCATCCTAGTTGGCTCACTTACGCCATCCCTGTAATTATTTTGCGTCCAATGCAAATATAAGACCCTACTTTTAGGTCAATTTTGGTTTTGTACTTTGATATGGCCAATGGTTACAATATAAGGATGCACTGTCGGGGGTGATATGAGTGAGCCTTGTGATATGCACAAATATATAATTTTTGTATCCTACTTGGCTCACTAACTCCATTCCTAAATTTATTTTGTGTCCAATGCAAATATGAGGCCCTTTTTAATCTTAGCGAGCCTTGTGATCAATTAACGAGTGCTTTATATTAGATATGGCAATGTGTGAGACATACATGTATAAAATAACTATATTTTATTTTTATAGGACATGACGTTGTGTCAAGTTTGTTTCATGTACTATAGCGATGATACTAAGGAAGACTCGCTATTCAGTGTCCGTCTCATACGGAGTTGATTTGAGCATTTATTGGTATGTATATTTTTTCTATTTAAATTAATTGCATTTTTATTTCTATACTATTATCATTTATTTACTTATATATTTTTATGTTTATATTATCCCATACAATTTAAGAAGGGACTTCAATAGAATAATAGGACAAATCGTGGAGTTTGAAGCTCTTGGGCGAACATATATTGTTGACGTGGGCAAAGAGAGAGCAATAACTCGCCTTGTAGGTTCGTTCATTTCCGAAAACCAAATCGCTTCTGGTGAGTACCTGTTTTTTTTGCAATGGATGCTCCTGGTCCAAAAATCATTGTTGCATATATGAACGACGAGGAGGATGAGGGCGATACGGATGAGGGAGATGAGGATATGGGCGATGAGGATGAGGGTGACGACAAGGATGAGGGCGAGTAAGAGAGCGATGAGGAGCAAGCATGACCATTTAATTATACAATTGTCGCTCAGAAATGAAATATTAAGTGTTATCTCGTCAACAATATTCCTTCAAAAAATTTCTACTTTAGCCTAGCACTTGTCACTCGTTTGACCATGACGCATATTCAGATGATATGGTATATTTTCATTTAGCATTCTTTCTTTAGCTCCCATTGTATTTATATTGTATGATAGTTGTAAGATTTTTAACTTCTTCATCTTAATTGGAAACTACCATCGATAATGGTTATTTTCTTTTCAAATTTCTGAAGAAGACTTGACTGGAATACGCGTTGGAGCAACAGGTGCCGTCAGCTCCATTTCATACAAGACACTAAGTGATGGCCACATCATCTTCAACATCTAGGAGTGGAAGAAATTTGTTGAAGCTCATGATTATCTACAAGTTGGGCAAGCCATTTTCCTCACCGGCGGGACCACTTCACGCCGTAATATTCAGATAATGTTCGCCATTGATATTATCTTTCGTGGTGACTAGCTAATTACTTGTGATGGTTTGTTAGAGTAGATGCAACTTGTGATGTTTTAAACCGCTTATTAATAATTTGTGGCGAACGAAATCGTTATTTTTCTGCTTATGTGAATATGCATTTCATGATGTTACATGTTGTTATATTGCGCCATTTCTATGAATATATCTTGTTGTGTTGTGAATATTTAATTGGATACACCAGATATTTATTTAATTTTCGAAAATAACTCATGGTGTTCAAAATAAAATAAACGCCACTAATAGGATCTGTAATGATGGCGCTTACAGGAAACGTCACTATCAGGGTATGTAATGGTGACGCTTATAGTACACGCTTTATCCAATAATTTTCCTATATGTGTAGATCAGAGGATCGAACATGTTCTTATATGTATATATCATTCGTTTGTAATCTTGCTTCATCAAATACCATACAACGATGAAGAAAATATAAAATGCAGTGGATCAGCATGCATGCATCATTCCAAAGCGTTTTAATCTAAACAACCATCGGTGCATATGTTACTTTTATCATCAGCAACTTTAGGGAACAAAAATAGAAGGAAGGAAGAGATGGACCATATCCATATCCTAAACTCAAGTTTTAGATTGGTACAAAATTGTATCAATTCAACATTGCAATATACATAATTCGCAAAAAAACCATTGCAATATACATGGATTTAAAGAAGGAATATACAACTCGATTTTTGTGCAACGTCCATGGAAGAAGAGTAAAATCAATATTTACTAACTTGTTTCCGGATTTTCAAGGGGAAAGTGGATCCACCAGTGAGGCCATGGCAGAGGGACCCGTCCCTGCTTATGGAGGTACCAGAGAGAACCCGAGCATCTCTGACGCATCGCCCTTAATCTGGTCTCGTTGCCACGATGAGGGAGAGATGTGGGGAGGGACGATTTCAGTGTGAAGGAGTACAGGAGGGGATGAACGGGCGCGTGAAAGGAAGGCACGGGAGCTGTAGCAAGGGCGAGATGCCAAACGACCTGACTTAGGAAAGGACCACGGGTTGATTGAAAAATTCTCGAGGGGCCAAAACACAAAAGTGGACGACATACCTAGGCGTGTGATGAAACCAGCGTAAGCAAAATAATAGTATAGATTTGTATAAGTTTATATAAAAAAGGTCTGGGGCCTAACTATGGGGTCCTAGATTCTAGTTTTGTCTCGAGTCTTCGGAATCTCGTATTAGGTCTGGTTGTGAATCGCCATCTTCGTCATCATTGGCGTCCTGACCTCACGTCCATTGTGCTGATGTCATCCCCTGGCCTGGCTGAAATTCACAAGAAAGATTTGCATCATAATTCCTTATCAACACACTCCAAATCTAAAACAGAAATATCTCTAAATTGTGGCTCCCGTAAACAACCATCAACTCCAGTGAAGAGGGGGCTCAAGAGATGGGACGACGCCCTGAGCACGACTACATTTTTCGTGACAAGCTGAAATGATGTAATTTGTTGATCCGTAGCTTAGGCACGTGTACTTATTAGCTAGTCTTTGGTGAAGCCTCGTCCGCTAATCTCGTCGTGGTTCAGCTATGATGCTCTTGGACCACTTTGACCTACTTACCGTTTTTTCGGGTGATTAGTTAAAATACGTGAGCTAGCTCACTACAGGACGCGCGCGCTACGCCAAGGGCAAAAAGCCGTCGGCGTAGGCTAAAATGCCCTCGGCGTATGCTACGCCGACGGCTGCCCTCGGCGTAGCCTCCTCGGCAAAGGTCTCCCTCGGCGGAGCACATAGAGGCCGTCGGCGTATCGAAATGCCGTCGGCGTATGCTACGCCGAGGGCAATGCCCTCGGCGTAGCGGCCGTCGGCATAGCTTGTTGACAGGTTGCAAAAATATTTTTTAAAAAAAAAAATTATTTTATTTTTTTTCTCAATTTTTTAATCTTTGAATTGTTTGACTCGTTGATCTCTCACTTTGAACATTTTTAACACTAATTACACTTAATATTTAATTAAATTGCAGTCTTGGTCAAACTTCCCGGAAGGTCACCCATCCTAATACTACTCCAGCTCCAGCACGCTTAACTTCCTCATTCCTTCAGAATCTGTTTCCGCAAAGTAATTCATACATTGTTGTCAATACTATGATATCAATCCTATTAACCCTTATATCAACATGTCACATGTTTGTATTTTTTGAAATTACAAACAATTATTTACATAAACATTAATGAATAAGTAAAAATATTATTGAATTCAAATAAAAATATAATAATTTTACTTTTTTGTATTTTTCTATTTAATATGGAATAATTAATATCTTTAAATCTATAAATCGGAATTTAACAAATAATATGTCTAAATTGATCAGAAAAATGAGAGGAATCCAAATATGATATCCATATCAACTAATCACAAACCCTCAGTTTTTGAATTATCTATTTGGTGGTTGCTTTAGAAAATTCCCTTTTTGCGCTCGGATAATGAAAAATGGCTTTTTTGGAGCGATGAAAAGGAAAACTTGCATTGAATCTTTGATAAAATAGCATATTGTGAACCTAAAAATGATTTTTGTAAAAAAACATGAGCATCGTATCATGTACATGTAGTTCATATCTGACCCACTTCCTTCCGATTCGGCAGGAATTTGTCTTTTTCACCAAAGGTGAATGGAAAGGTTTCGGAACCCCCTGTTGGGACATTGTCCATATAAGGTGGTATAGTATTTTTGTAAAATTTGGTGGTAGCATTTTGATTTAGCCATTTGGTGGTTGCTTCACAAAATCGTCCATTTTTTATGCTCGGAAAATGGGAAATGGCTTTTTACGATTTAAAAGGAAAACTTCCTCCTGCAACATTGTTCGCCATCCCATGATGCATGTGTATGCACAATATGAGTACATTATCACAAACTATGCCTTGATTCTAGCCATGACATAGGTCATTTGACCCGAAAGTCAAGAAACCTCGAATGAGATAGGTCATTTTGTGAAGGTTTTTTTGACACATAATCAATATATCAAGTTTAATATTTTTACTTATAACTATGTCACATAATATGACACCACGCGAAGGTTTTGCATTGTTTCGATCGTTTTTGAATGTTTTATGCCCGTTTTAAACTATCGTCAAACTTTGTCGAACGGCGGGCATGAGGATTCTTAGCTCGGGGCCGAGCCTCGCTAAACTTGCATTGGATCTTTGATAAAATAGCATATTGTGAACCTAAAAATGATTTTTGTAAAAAAACATGAGCATCGGATCATGTACCTGTAGTTCATATCTGACCCACTTCCTGCCGATTCGGCAGGAATTTGTCTTTTTCACCAGAGGTGGACGGAAAGGTTTCGGATTCCTCTGTTGAGACATTGTCTATATAAGGTGGTATAGTATTTTTGTAAAATGTGGTGGTACCATTTTGAATTAGCCATTTGGTGGTTGCTTCACAAAATCGTCCGTTTTTTGTGCTCGAAAAATGGGAAATGGCTTTTTGGTGCGACGAAAAGGAAAACTTCCTCCTGCAATATTGTTCGCCATCCCATGATGCATGTGTATGCACAATATGGGAACATTATCACAAACTATGCCTTGATTCTAGCCATAACATTGGTCATTTGACCCGAAAGCCAAGAAACCTCGAATGAGATAGGTCATTTTGTGAAGGTTTTTTTGAAACATAATCAATATATCAAGTTTAATATTTTTACTTATAACTATGTCACATAAAATAACACCATGCGAAGGTTTCACATTGTTTTGATCGTTTTTGATTTTTTTATGCCCGTTTTAAACTATCGTCAAACTTTGTCGAACGACGGGCATAAAGATTCTTAGCTCGGGGCCGAGCCTCGCTAAAATTGCATTGGATATTTGATAAAATAGCATATTGTGAACCTAAAAATGATTTTTGTAAAAAAACATAAGCATCGGATCATGTACCTGTAGTTCATATCTGACCCACTTCCTACCAATTCGGCAGGAATTTGTCTTTTTCACCAGAGGTGGATGGAAAGGTTTCGGAACCCCCTGTTGGGACATTGTCCATATAAGGTGGTATAGTATTTTAGTAAAATTTGGTGGTAGCATTTTGATTTAGCCATTTGGTGGTTGCTTCACAAAATCGTCCATTTTTTATGCTCGGAAAATGGGAAATGGCTTTTTGGTACGACGAAAAGGAAAACTTCCTCCTGCAACATTGTTCGCCATCCCATGATGCATGTGTATGCACAATATGAGTACATTATCACAAACTATGCCTTGATTCTAGCCATGACATTGGTCATTTGACCCGAAAGCCAAGAAACCTCGAATGAGATAGGTCATTTTGTGAAGGTTTTTTTCACACATAATCAATATATCAAGTTTAATATTTTTACTTATAACTATGTCACATAATATGACACCACGCGAAGGTTTTGCATTGTTTCGATCGTTTTTGAATGTTTTATGCCTATTTTAAACTATCGTCAAACTTTGTCGAACGGCGGGCATGAGGATTCTTAGCTCGGGGCCGAGCCTCGCTAAACTTGCATTGGATCTTTGATAAAATAGCATATTGTGAACCTAAAAATGATTTTTGTAAAAAAACATGAGCATCGGATCATGTACCTGTAGTTCATATCGACCACTTCCTGCCGATTCAAGCAATTTGTCTTTTCACCAGAGGTGGACGGAAAGGTTTCGGATTCCCTGTTGGTACATTGTATATATAAGGTGGTATAGTATTTTTGTAAAATGTGGTGGTACCATTTTGAATTAGCCATTTGGTGGTTGCTTCACAAAATAAATCGCATTTTTGTGCTCGGAAAATGGAAAATGGCTTTTTGGTGCGACGAAAAGGAAAACTTCCTCCTGCAACATTGTTCTCCATCCCATGATGCATGTGTATGCATAATATGGGCATATTATCACAAACTATGCCTTGATTCTAGCCATAACATTGGTCATTTGACCCGAAAGCCAAGAAACCTCGAATGAGATAGGTCATTTTGTGAAGGTTTCTTTGAGACATAATTAATATACCAAGTTTGATATTTTTTCTTCTAACTATTTCACATAATATAACACCACGCGAAGGTTTCGCATTGTTTCGATCATTTTTAAATTTTTTATGCCCGTTTTAAACTATATATAATGTTTTATGTTTTACTTAATTTTTATTTACAAATGTGTAATATTTGAGTGTAGATAGATAGGTCTTAATTTTCTGCAAATTTTGATATATTATTTGTATTTTTCCGAATTAGAATGATTTAGTTATGATTTTTCAAAGTTTAATGATATAAAATAAAAAAATAGCTACGCCGAGGGCAGCCGTCGGCGTATGCTACGCCGAGGGCAGCCGTCGGCGTAGCATAGGATATGTCGAGGGCAATTCTACGCCGACGGCTGCTTGGCGGAGCTGGCCTAGACGATGGCTACGCCGACGGCCCCGATATTTGGCCGTCGGCGTAGCTACCGGCCGTCGGCGTAGCTTCTCATTCATGTAGTGGCTTTCTATGCGTTGTCGTTTTGAAAACTCCTAGTACTGTAGTTTGTATCCACATGTCCTTTTTATTTGAGCTAGTTCAGCTCAACAAATCTCGCAAACTGTATTTTTTTATTTTGAAAACTCGCAAACTGTATTCATCTAGATGTCTACTATACTTCATTAGTTTCTAAGTGTAAAACTTCTAATTTGAGCTGCCAAAACATTTTATATTTAGAAACATTGGTAAGTAGCATTTACTTTCTAGAGGGTATATCGCAGTTCAACTATTTTTCAGCAAGTTTCTTTCGTCGATGGGAACGGGTGGTGGTGCTATGAGTGGGAAATTTCAGCTAAGGCAAGTACATTGAATCTGGCAGCATACCACACCATATATTGCGCATCCAGTTGCATATGGTACTTGCATGTTGATCGGCGGACCACTTTGACTTGTTTGGGATGGATCATGGACCGCATCTCGCGTTCCTACAACCCAAACGTGCAGCCGTGTCCTGCCCGGCACGGATCAGATCATATCAGATCGATCATGTCACCGTCTCCATCCTGTCGTCTAGATGCCGTGCATGATCTATTCCCTCTGATTATACACTGATAATAATTAACTAAGTCGTTGCCTAAATTGTTGGACAACATATATTCCTTTCACTACTAAACTCCATTAACCAAAGACTCGAAGTAGTAGGTAGAGGTACATGCATGAAGCAGGCCATGCAATGGCAAAATTAAAAAAGAAGAGGATAAAGAGCTTTGACCAATTGTCTTCGACTAATCAAAGCACCGAGACCTGCATCAGTGAACATGGATGCTTAGGTTTAGTAATGATAGAAAACTAACCTTGGATTAGGTTGAAACATATTTATCAACAAAGGTCATACTCATACTCACAAAGTACGCCTAAGTCATGTCTTCGACTAATCAAAAGCATTGAGACCTGCATCAGTGAACATAGATGCTTAGGTTTAGCCGTTTAGTAATGATAGGAAACTAATCTTGGATTAGGTTGAAACATATTATATCAACAAAAGGTCAGACTCACAAAGTACGCCTAACTCATGTCATTAGGCATGCGTGCAGGGCCGGTTCTGAGATTTTAGGGGCCCGGGGCGAAAGTAAAATTTTAGGTCCCTTAGTATAAATTTTAATGCATATATGAGATGATGAAAACTAAATATTTTAAGTACACTTCTAACTATAATTTTCATATAAAAATAAAAATGTTTATATGATATCTTAAAATTTTCTCTGAAAATTCCTAGAAGCAAAGTCCGTGACAATGGAATCAATATCAATCTCGTCCACTAAATTCTTCTCGATGCATAAACTTGCCAAACCATTTAACCTCTCCCAAGACATTGAAGATCTCAAATAGTTCTTCAATTACTCACATTGTCATCATCTACGTCGATATGAACATCTTCTTCCATATCGGCGACATTATCTTCTGGATCAACATTAGTCTGTTCCCCCATAAGAACTAGCGCCAATTCATCTGGTTTCCGCGAAATGCTCGTGTTGCTCTTTAAAAGTTTATGAAAAGATCCTCTCTGCGATTCTATTAATTTCTTTCCCTGTTGTCTCCTTTTTCTTTTTTGAGCACCGGTATTCGGGCACCATAATCAGTTAACCTCGTACGCTACAAATAAGAACAACAAACATGTACTAGTTAGAATTATGAACTAAGAATTAGGGCGAGCATAACCAGCAGAGGTATAGGCTAGGCGTGGGCGGAGAGAGAACCAGCAGGCAGGCCAAGGCGGTCGATCTTCATCTCGTCGATGTACATCGCGGAATCGTGTCTGGCGGTGGTGGTCGATCATCAACACAAAGAGCAAAGGACTGAAGGACGATCCGATCCAGGGAGGTAGTGAGCCAGGGACCAGGGGAAGCGTTGAAGCAACGACAGGCTCTCGACGAGAGACTTCAGACTCGCGAGTCGGGAAACGAGTAGTGACCGATGCTGGGAGTCCTGGGACCTGATGACCTGTCCTGCCTGAGAAGTGGGAATCGATCGTCGTCTCATCGATCGAGAAGGAAGCGATGGAGCGGTGTTGATCAATGCCTGGGAGTCGAGGCGTTCGGCGTCGGCAACCCAATAGAAAAAACTTTTTTTAGATGTATACTAGAACTATATTTTTTGGGCCCCTATTTTTCTTGGGCCCGGGGCGGCTGCCCCGCTAGTCCCCCCTCAGGACCGGCCCTGCATGTGTGGGTCTCGCCGTCTCCTCTACATGTTAAAATGACATACTTTACCCGTTTGGAAAGAAACAACCTAGATTTGTCTAGATTTTGCATGTTTTAAGACATATATACTTTCTCCGTTCACAAATATAATATGTTTTAGCTTTGTGAATCGAATATACCTAGGCGTATTTAGTGTATAGGTTCAGAAATATAACATGGTTTAGCTTTGTAAATCAATGTATCTAGACATATTTAATGTATAGATTCAGAATAAACCTATACACTAAAAGAGATCTAGATATATTTATTTTATAAAGCTAAAAAATCTTGTGTTGCTGAACCGAGGGAGTACATGAGAATCTAGACTAATTTGGGACATCTTTTTTCCGCACGAAGGCTTTTTGGACGGAGGGAGTAGGATTCTCTCTAGACTGCATTCTATAGACGTGCCCATCGAAGTATGTTGCAACATTGCCAATCCGATAATGAATGGTTTTGGAACAGTCCGTGTAAGCTTTCTAAATTTTGGACGACCGGAAATGACGGGAAAGTGTCTTTGACACCCTAGGCTCGCTAGTGTTTCTTTCATTTAAAACATTAAAAATCACATTTAAAAGTTCCAAAAAATCTAAAAATAAATTCTAGACATAATCAATGTTGTATCTTACAAGCATGTAAATTAAACCCAAAATTCTTTATGTTTTTTTAGGGAGAAATTCTTTATGTTACGACTACCAAAAATGGTGAAATCTGATAAAATTTAAAGATTTAAAAATATGTATACCCAGATCAACACTTTTGTTATTTTTCTCAAAAGAGGCTTTTATTCCACTTTATAAATAAATCCAACACAACCGAACGATACAAGCTAGTGATGTAGCCCTCTTACAAAGCACATCCGGATAGAAGCCACACCGAAAATGCCAGTAACGATAAAACAACAAGAATACAATGCCAAGCATGCACTTTTGTTATTTTTGTGTAACTCATAGTACAAAATATTTGAAACTAATATTTTGCAGGTTTGTGTGATACATCATTGACCACATCTAGATTTTTTTATTTTTTTTGAAACTCAGAAATATAATTATCGTTTTTTAAATGGATCCATGTACCTATGCAAACCAAATCTCAACTCGAAGTGACTGTTTAATTAGTTTTTTCTAGTGGTACTGTTTGATTAGCTGACAAAAAAGCTAACAAATCCTGGGGACTGTTTTCAGGACAGGAAAGTGTATGGGCCTTTCGTATCGGCCCCAAATGATCTACTGACTGTTCTCTGCGCAAAATCCAACAGCATCTGCTTCTTTGGGCTTCGGCCTTTGGACTTAGGCCTGAGTCCAGCCAATTACGAGACAATACCGTTGCCACTGCGAATCGCAAAGGCCCGTTGCATATTATCACTTCTCTCCACGCCGTCCGCTATTTTGTTTTTCTGTGTGGAAACAACCAGAATTGGGAGGGAAGATTTGTACCACTTCACCTTCCCAAGTTTTCGAATAATGTGAAAAATCATGAACTTGGTTATGTTATCTTGCATATCTAAAAAATGTCCCAAAGCATGTCTATATGTGGCATGTGCAAAAAGGGGAAAACATATGTGAATAGTACGATCTGCTATTCACGCTTTATTTTTAGGCCAAACATTGTTACTTCCTCCATCTTAAAATAGATATTAAGAGAGACTAGCCAGAGGGCTCGTGGTTAGCAGCATGAGTATAAAAATACACCCTGGGTGCTAGTGTCCATGGGCCTTGTTTTTTTTAAATAGATATTATTTTTTTTTTCTAAATTTTAGATGTATCTAGACAGTATTTAGTACTAGATACATCTAACTTAGACAAATTTGTGCCATCTATTTCGAGACAGAGGAAGTAGTATTTTTATAAAATTTTGTGGATGCACAATTTCTAAAAAAAAATAGAAGTGCAGCATGCGACAAACGCCCTTCTTGCACGCCACTTGGCATGCATGTGAGCACCCAACTCTTTCTTTAGTCTTTTTATTGACTTTAGTGTGGCATTTTTTTTAGTTTAGAAATTCAGATACAACCATAAGGCAGTGCAACTAAAAGATTGGACAGCCGAACAAAGTGCAAAATCACTAGGGGCTGGACAGAAGCATGACTAACCAGAACGGAACATAAATCGTAGTCTAAAACAACATTCATCAAAAGAAAAAAAAAGCAAATCTAAATGCAGAAGCATGGCAAAACCATACAGTAAGGAAAGGACAAAACATGCACTTAAGACAGGGCATTCAATGCAGTCAGCCAAATGCACTGCAAAACAAGTGCTTAGGGCACCCACAACGTTATGCCAAAAGTAGTTCCATATTCTGTTTTTGGCTTTTAGAACTAGTTCTCTACGTTGTAGAGGTAGTTCCAAAATCAGTCAAAGAGGGAACCGGAGCACCTTGGTGCTCCGATGCTAAATTTCTGGATTGAATAAAAAAATGCATTCGCTCTTGTCCTCCAACCGTTCTGGCATCTCGTGCTTCAGCTTGGAGGCGTCCGTCGGAGCCATACCGAGGCACAGGAAGCGAAGGCCTCGACCAAGGGGCGTCAGAGTCGGGAAGAAGGTCTTTGGGCGTGGCGAGTCTACGACCAGCGCACCACGACGTCATGTGTGCTTGCGACGGCGCCAGTCTTTGGCGACGAGCAGCTTCTCAGCGGATGCTTGAGGGTGGCGGAGTCGGCTGCCCTGAGCAAGGAAGAGTGGGGACTTCAGGTTGGTGGGGATTTGAGGGAGCAGCCAGATTGGAGATTTTTCAGGAGAAGGAATCGGGTTGGTGGGGAAGGGAGAGGAGATGGATAGAGGTGAGAGACGGACGGTTGGGGAAGAAGCATTTTATTACGTTATATTTTTGGTAGTACTGGGACCCACCGAACAGATTTTTAGAACTAGGCAACGTTGTAGAGCCCTTGCTATATTACACAACGATGCCAAATAGTACAGTATGTCAGTTTTGGCTTTGGCCACACTGTGGCTGCCCTTAGAGCATCTCCAAAAGCCTTCCTATAATGGATTGCTAAAAACTGGGTATACCAAGTAGAGAGAGAAGGTATAGCAATTCACAACCCACTTTGCTTTGGCAGCATTCCTAAAACTGGATTGTTATATTTTCCAGCACTTACAATGACACGTGGGGACAAGACACATACATAGCCACACATACACACCGGACCCACATGTCAATGGGATAGAAAAATGAAGGGGACCACTGAATATGGATTGCTATAAGTTTAGGAAGTGGGCTAGAGACTTTGCAAATATACCAAGTGGGGTGACAAATATACTCAGCTTGCTATATTTTTTTGGTAGGGGACCACTTTTAGCAATGCTGTTGGAGCAATGTTTTTTAGATGGATTGCTAAAATAGCAATTAGAGGCAAATATAGGAAGGCTCTTGGAGATGCTCTTAGGAATGGACATATCAAAGCGCAATGAAGCTAAAGGCACGATAACAGGACATCAAGCATGTGCTGTTAGCCAATGCAGTACAGCCAGTACAACTGAAACCGCGGTGGAGCTGAAGGCGGGAAAAAACATGCACTCAGAGAAAAGTCATCCAAAAAAGTGCAGTCAAAAGCAACGCAAAACAGAGGATGAAGGTAGGACATTGATTTGGAAGGCAAATGAACCTCGAAAATAGTGCAAACCATGCACTCAAGGTAGGGAACAAATATTTATCCTAGGAATATATTAACCTGGGATCTATTTTTAAAAAATTCGATATGAGGAACACATCTAAAAAGTACATCACCCTCACGAAGACAAAGACGCAGCCAAGAAAAACTACAAATTATCTTCTTTTTATATATCTTCTTGTTTCTATAGCTACAAAATGAAGCTATGTCGTGAATATATGTATACATATGTGTTAGATAGATCTCTCCCATTTGAGCCCAACGGTGCGAACGAGTTCCTTATCCGCGTCCTGATCGGGGGCGCTCCAACCTCATCTGGTGGGTGGGCTCCTGTCGCCGCTCTATATAAAGAGGTGGGGTACCGGCAGCACGCGCCACGAGGATCGCTGTTGTGCCAATCACCCCACCTACACCCCTACCGATCTAGGGTTAGTGTGAGCCGACGGGAAGCGCCGCCACCACCGCACACCCACGCTGTCGACCCTTTCCCATGGCTACTGACGGAGGCTCCAGCTCCGGGACTAGCTCTGGCATTCCCTCTGGCTCATGCTTGTCGAGCCAGGGCGCAGGTAGTGCCTCTCCTCTTCGATCTCTCTCTCTCCTTCTCAGATCTACGAGTTCCAACCTTACAGTGCATCTACCAAGGTTAGACTGGCACTAACAATGGTATCAGAGCGTCTTAGATGCTAGCTTCTTTCGGTAGAAAAGAAAAGAACAAAAAGTAAAACCCTAGATCTAAAGTGCGCCCTGCCCTACGGTCGCGTCGTCCCACTCGATCCCTATGCGCATCGGCAAGCCGAGGCATAGGAAAGAAGGACACACCCCTTCGGGGGCAAAGAAATCCCAGGTCTAAAACCCCAAAAGGCAAACCCTAACCCTAGATCGTCCTCGAGCAAATTTCCCCAGATCCCACAAGAGCATAGATCCCCAAATCCAAAGAAAAACCCCAAAACCAAAAAGAAATCCTAACCATAGATCAAAGGAGCCACCGGCCACTGCCGGCAAAGAGATCTGCCCCCACCTCATCCGCTTGATGGCGGCACACCCACCCTCGGGTGGATGCGCGCGTCGGCAAGAAGACACGGGGAGGAACCGCCACCGTCCTACTCTCTGCTCTGCTACTCGCGGGGTGGGGGTGCTGGACAGAGGGGAAGGAAAAGGGGGTGGTGGCGTAGGAAAGGGAGGGGATCGTCGCCGGCGCAGTCGTCGGACATACGGCCACCTCGCCTCTCCAGCGCCGCCAGAGAGAAAGAAGCCGCATCCACCGCTGCTCGCCGCGCGCGAGGCGAGGTACCACCGCTGCTGCGGACAAAAGATAGAAGGGGGCGTGGGAGGGAGGGGCTCGCCGCCGGCAACGCTGCCGGGCGGCGCAGCCGCCTCGCCATTCACCACAGCGCCGCCAGAGAGCATAGGAGCGGCGGAGGGCTCGCGGGGTGGACGGGGGCAAATGGGGCTAGGGTTTTCGTGAGGGGCTACGGGAGGGGGTTTTTATTCGCCCGATCTGCGCGCAGAGTCGTCCGATCGAGAACCTAGAAATCGTGCGGCTTAGATCTGGCAGCTTATGGTCATGTGGCTGGCCCTATCGGCCACGCTGGCTAGGGGCGGTATTGGCGACTCTTGCGAGTTTTCTATGACGCCTGGCGGCGATTAGCCAGCGGCGCCCAGCTCTTGGTAGGCAGCGTTAGCGAGCGAGCCGGGATCTTGTGGCTCTAAGCGCCTGTGTGAGCAGAGCATTGGGCCAAAGCAGAACGATTCTGTTCCAGTTTTTACGGTTTTTATTTTACAGAGGCTATTTTTTGATGTTTTTTATCAAGTTTTTGATGAAATTTTGCAAAGTTTTCTCTATTCATTTTATTTCAGTGAATATTTTGATTAGAGAATATGAAAGTGATAGAGTTTTTTCTGTAAAGTCTAAAGTTTATGAATAGTGTAATTATTGTTTCCGCTGCAAATAGTTGATTTAAATTGCTAGAATGCAATAAAGTGTATTAAATTTTTGTTTTAAAAGATGTGATAAAGTGATTCAAAGTTGATTATGCTTCATGTTGTTAATTGACCAACATTATTAATAAACATGATCATGATCCCTTTTATTATATGTTAAAGGTGCATTTAATTTTATATTTACCCAACGGTGATATAATTTTAAATTGCACAAACAATTGCATGCTTAATTTATACCAACGTTGGATTAACCCGTACAGTTTTTGTGGTTTTTAGGAGGTCTCAACCTCATGAGCTGTCTGAAGGATATCTCACTGCTCAGAGGGGATAACTATTCTTAATGGAGGAAAAAAGTTGACCTGGCCTTTATCTGCGCCGAGGTGGACTGGGTTGTTGATACTAAACAGCCAGTCAAGCCTGAGGACCCAGTGAGGGGTGATACTGAGGAAAGTGCTGCACGGGAAAAGAGAAAGAGAGACCATGCTCCTTTGGATCTGGCCTACTCAATAGATAACCAAAAGTGGGTCAATGCAAACAAAAGTGCTTGGCTTTCGTCCAGAATACGATTGAGAACGCAATAGTGGGCTCAATCGAAGAGTGTGCCTCTGTTGGTGAGTACCTTGCAAAGATAAAAAGCCAGTTTACTGGCTCTTCAAAGATGTATGCAACCCAATTTGCTAAAACATTTGGTGACGTAAAAGTATCTGGGGCCATATGGCATTAGAGAGCACATCTTGAGGATGTCCAACATGGCGGCTAAGTTAAAGCCCATGGATGCGGACCTCGAGCTCAAGCCTGCTCTACAAGTGCATCTTGTCATGGCCTCTCTTCCCCAACAGTTCGAGAACTTCGTCATCAACTATAACATGTCCCCTAAAAAGTGGGACATCGAAAAGACCATAGGGATGTGTTCTCAAGAGGAAGAAAGGCTTAAGTCCATTCACGGTGGTTCTTTGAACTACGTGAAGGACAACAGGAAGAGGAACTTCACCAACAGCAACCATGGTGGCTCCCCTTCCAAGCCACATTGCAAGGGCCCCCTACAACACCAGCATTAGTATCAGCAGTCTCTCCCTAGGGACAAAGACCAGTGCCACCATTGTAAAAAGGCTGGCCACTTCAAAAAGGATTGCCCAATATGGCTAAAGTCCATAATGGCAAAGAACGGTAAAGACATAGTCTCTTTTGTAAATTAATCCTTGTATGAAAAGTTTTCTAAATCTACTTGGTGGATTGACTCTGGTGCAACTGTTCATGTTGCCAACTCATTACAGGGATTCCATTCGACAAGGATTTTGTCAAGAAGAGAAAGACTCATTGAATTAGCGAATGGGATTCAAGCAGAAGTGGAGGCTGTTGGCGACATTCCTCTGGAGCTAGCTGATGGCTTTACTCTTTTGTTTAAGGATGTTTTATTTGTTCCTTCCATCCATAGAAACTTAATAAGTGTGTCATGCCTGGATAAATACATGTATGAGTGTTATTTTGGACATGGAAAATGTGCCATTTGGTTGAAAGTGTAGGGGTTCGTAGCATGGAAAACAAAAAATCTATCGCATGAACACACACAAGCCAAGATCTATCTACTGATTGCAGCAATGAGTCGATAGAGTACTAACCCCCGAAGATCCAAAGCGGTTAACGATAGCAGATTCTCATGGGTGATGTAGTCATACACTTGCCGATCTCAAGATCGCGTAGACGATCCTTCCGGACGTGTTCGGCGGCGCTTCGCTGATCGGTCACACGTTCGGTACTCGATGAAGACCTTCCTCTCCCTTTTTCCAGCAGGCAGCGGAGGTTGTAGCACTCTCCTCGTGATTTCGGCAGCACGACGACGTGGTGTCGGAAGTAGAGGAAAGATCCCGCAGGGCTTCGCCTAAGCCGGAGCGAGTATGGTGGAATAAGAGAGGGCCTTGGCGATCTACGGATTAGAGGTACCAAGGGGGTGGTGTGGCCGGCGGCTAGGGATTGGGGAAGCCCAAGTCGACGACTTGGAAATCCCTAGGTGGCGGCAGCACTTGGAGGTGGTGGCGCCTATGGGCTAGGGTTTGAGGTGTGTGGGAGAGGGGTGCCCTACCCCTCAATATATAGGAGGGGAGAGGCGGTTTGGGAGGAGGGAGTCCTCCTCCAACTCCTCCTCCTTGGCCGGCGGGTGGAGGGAGTGGGATTCCTACCCTAGGTAGGTTTCCTACTCTCCCCCCACCAAGCAATGTTCGGATTTGACTTTTCAAATTGGCGTTTGACTTTCAAACTTGAATTTGATTTCACTCTTCATATTGCCCAGCCAAGTGACCTAGTACATGATGCAACCATTCCACATTGTCATGACACATCCATGTACCCTTCCCCTTCCGGAGTGCCGGACCTTCCGGACTCTTCTAGAACATTCCCGGTGAAAAAACACGGAAATCATTTCCGAACTCTGAAACAGGACTTTCCTTATATGAATCTTATTCTTCGGACCATTCCGGATCTCGTGATATCCCGGATGCCATCCGATACTCCGAACAACATTCGGTCTCTTTCTCATAATACCATAACTACTCAAACAACGTCGAATCCTTAAGTGTGTCTCCCTACGGTTCGTGAATTATGCGGACATGACCGAGACACTTCTCCGACCAATAACCAATAGAGGAATCTAGAAATTCATATGTCTCCCACATATTTATAGGATTACTTTGCGATCGAATGAACCACTTACATATGATACCATTTTCCCTTTGTCTCATGATAGTTTACTTATCCGAGGTTTTGATCATCGGTATCTCTGCATACCTAGTTCAACCTCGTTACCGATAAGTACTCTTTTCTCATTCCCGTGATATGTGATCCCTTGTGAGCCAGTCACATGCTTGCAAGCCAATTGGATGACATTCCACCGAGAGGGCCCAGAGTATATCTATCCGTCATATGGATGGACAAATCCCACTCTTGATCCATGTGCCTCAACACATACTTTCCGAACACTCAATGCCACCTTTATAGCCACCCAGTTACGGTGTGGTGTTTGATGTCATCAAAGCATCCTTCCGGTGATGGTGATTAGCATGATTTCATTGTCGAAGGAATTAGGTTACTATGTATCAGAAAGCTTATAGCAAATGAACTATATTAAATGACTTGATCTTTATGCTACGCTTAACTATAGGAGTATGTCCATCACATCATTCTCCTAATGATATGACCCTATTGTTAATAACATCTCTATGTTCATGATCAGGAAACCATGATCACATATTAACCAACAAGCTAGTTTAACAAGAGGCTTTACTAGGGACTCTTCTATGTTTACAAATCACACAAGTATTAATGTTTCCGGTTAATACAATTATAGCATGGTATGTAAACATTTATCATAAGCATGAAGATATGATAATAACCACTTTATTATTGCCTCTTGGGCATATTTCCAACAGAAAGATACTTGTGTAGGTGTTGCTTCACTACATGACAAGCTTTATTTATTATCCTTGCATGAGAAAGTGTTTTCTATGTGTGATGTGAATGAACAAGTTCCCTTGTCGAACAAAGAACAAAAGAAAAGAAAGCGAACTCTTGACTCATCGAAGTTATGGCACTGCAGAGTAGGCCATATTTCGAGGGGAAAAATAGAAAGCCTCGTTAAAAATGACATTCTTCCTCCGTTAGAGTTCTCAGACATCAAGCAATGCATAGATTGCATCAAAGGAAAGTACGTAAAGCAAATTAAAAAGGGTGCAAACCGAAGTATAGCTACACTAGAAATAATCCACACGGATATTTGTGGACCGTTTCCTGTGAAAAGTGTGGATGGTTATGATTCATTCATAACATTCACGGATGATCACTCACGGTATGGTTATATTTATCCAATTAAAGAAAGATCTGAAGCATTGATAAATTTAAAATTTTCAAAGCTGAAGTAGAAAATCAGCATGATAAAAGAATTAAGATAGTCCGGTCTGACCGTGGGGGGGAGTACTACGGTCGGCATACTCCATATGGTCAAGTACCAGGACCTTTTGCAAGGTTCCTACAGGAAAATGGAATAGTCGCACAGTATTCTATGCCGGACGAACCTCAAAGAAAATGGAGTAGTGAAAAGGCGAACTGTACCCTTATGGATATGGTGCAAGATGATGATGAGCTATTCCACCCTCCCATTGGGATTGTGGATGGAGGCGCTTAAAACCGCCATTCACATTCTCAACAGAGTACCAAGTAAGTCGGTGCCCAAAACACCGTATGAATTGTGGACAGGCAGAGTCCCCTCTCTGCACCACTTGAGGGTCTAGGGAGCCCAGCTGAGGCAAAAGTTTTCAATCCAAACATTGTAAAGTTATACCCCAAAACAGTATCTTGTCACTTCATTGGCTATCTATATAAATCAAAAGTCTATCGTTTCTACTGCCCTGACAGATACACAATGTTTGTAGAAACGATACATGCAGTCTTCTTGGAGGACGAATTGATGAGGGGGAGCACGGTAGCTCAGGAAATTGATCTTGAGGAGAAGAGGGTGCATGCACCTAATCCGATGACTCAGGAGCCATTTTTCTCGCTACCTGTTGTGCCACCATCTACAACCCCTGAGGTTGTGGTGCCGAAACCTGTTGTGACTCCACACGTGACAACAATGGGAGCAGGTTCGGAACCTGTCCATCAGGAGCCACCTGAACCCACTGTTGAGCATGAAAGGGAACGAGAACAGCCACATACTGAAAATGTGCCAGAACCCGAGGCAAGAAATGAGCAAGAGTCTGATGAACTCAGAAGGTCTAAAAGAGAACGAAGACCAGCCATTTCCAAAGAAATTTACAAAGTCTACAACACAGAAACAGTTCATATGGAGGGCGATTCTACCTCATATGAAGAAGCCATGAGAAGTCCTCACTCAGCCAAGTGGGTGGAGGCAATGGAAGATGAAATGAAATCGATGAGTTCCAACAATGTTTGGGACTTAGAGAAAATTCCTAAAGGAGCCAAAACAGTAGGATGCAAATGGGTCTACAAAACAAAGTATGACTCCAATGGGAATGTAGAAAAGTACAAAGCTAGACTTGTGGCAAAAGGCTTTACGTAAAGAGAAGGGGTAGATTACAATGAGAATTTTTCTCTGGTCTCATGTAAGGACTCCCTTCGGAATAATAATGGAACTAGTTGCATATTTTGATTTAGAGTTGCATAGACGGCATTTCTAAATGGAGATTTAGAAAAAAATGTTTACATGAAACAACCCAAGGGTTTTTTCATGGAGGGGAAGGAACATATGGAATGTCGCCTAAAGAAATCCATTTATGGGTTAAAGCAATCCTCTAGGCAGTGGTATTTAAAGTTCAATGATACAATTAAAAGATTTGGATTCAAAGAGAATGTTAAGGACAACTGCATTTATGCAAAGTTTAAAAGTGGGAAATATATTTTCCTAATTCTGTATGTGGATGACATCTTGCTTGCTAGTAGTGATGTCAGTCTACTACTAGAAACAAAGAAGTTCTTGTCTTCAAATTTTGACATGAAAGACCTTGGTGACGCTTCTTATGTTTTGGGCATAGAAATTCACCGAGATAGAAATAGTGGAGTGTTAGGACTGTCGCAGAAAGCATATTGTGAAAAGATTCTAAAGAAATACAATCTGCATGCGAGTAATGCAACACCTGCTCCCATAGTCAGGGCGATAGTTTTGGGAAATTCCAATGTCCAAAGAACCAATATGAGATCGATCAAATGAAGTCAGTACCATATGCTTTGGCTGTTGGAAGCTTACAATATGCACAAGTGTGCACTCGCCCTGACTTAACTTTTATCACCGGGGTACTCGGTAGATATCAAGAGAATCCAGGCATAGAGCACTGGAAGATGGTAAAGAAAGCTTTACGTTATGTGCAAGGCACAAAAGGCCTCATGCTAACATATAAAAGATCTGATTCCCTAGAGATAAAAGGGTATTCGGATACGAATTTTGCGGGAGATAAAGACGACAGAAAGTCCATGACAGGATATGTCTTTACTCTCGCAGGAGGTGTTATTTCGTGGAAAAGCGCCAAATAGTCGATAGTTGCATCATCTACGATGTATGCTGAATTTATAGCATGTTATGAGGCCATGGGGCAGGCGTTATGGTTAAAGAAATTTCTACCCGACTTGAAAGTGGTAGACTGCATCAGCAGGCCACTAAAGATGTACTGTGACAACGAGCCTGCAGTATTCTATGCTCACAACAACAAGTCGAGTAATTCTACAAAGTCTATAGATATAAAGTACTATGTTGTGAAGGACAAAGTCCAGGATCAAACTATAAGACTCGAGCATATAAGGATAAATGATATGCTTGCAGATCCGCTAACGAAAGGCTTACCACCCAATGTGTTCTAGGAACACATAGCCGGTATAGGATTAATGGAAAGCCTATGATTCCTGGACTACAGAGGCCCAAAAGTAACAGGATTTGTTTCAAAATAGAAAAGTATGTATGGCTGTCTGATTCTGTCGGCAATTGAGCTGAGACGATGAAACATGCTCTATGTACCGATCCGTGATGAAACAAGTAAAGTACAAAGTTAAAAGTAAAGTCGAGATCAAGGAGGAGAATGTTAGATAGATCTCTCTCGTTCGAGCCCAACGGCCCGAACGAGTCCCTTATCCGCGCCCTGATCGGGGGCGCCCCAACCTCATCTGGTGGGTGGGCCCCTGTCGCCGCGCTATATAAAGAGGTGGGGTACCGGCAGCACGCGTCACGAGGATCGCCGCTAGGCCAATCACCCCACCTACACCCCTACCGATCTAGGGTTAGCGTGAGCCGATGGGAAGCGCCGCCACCACCGCACACCCACGCCGTCGACCCTTTTCCATGGCTACTGACGGTGGCTCCAGCTCCGGGACTAGTTCCGGCATCCCCTCTGGCTCATGCTTGTCGAGTCAGGACGCAGGTAGTGCCTCTCCTCTCCGATCTCTCTCTCTCTGCCTCTCAGATCTACGAGTTCCAACCTTACAGTGCATCTACCAAGGTTAGACTAGCACTAACAATATGATGTATTAGATGTGCAATCAAATGATTTTGAGATTGGTACTGCATTTGCATTAACTGTCCAACTAGATGTACGTTTGCTCGTATCATGGTACAACCAGACGGTTTAGAGTAAAAAAAACGTTTGCAGTGAGAGCAACTAGCGTATGTCTAGTTCAAATTAATCGTGTGCAAAATAAGCTGAACACGTTTGATGAAATAACAGAACTTGGTTGCGATCATCTAAAAAGCACATGCTCGAGCAGGAATAATCCTTGGCGAAGGACCTATACCATCCACATACGATCAAAAAAGTAAACCGTGTGCGAATGGTCAGCCTATCACACACGGCTAAATAAATCTTGTGCACAGTTGAGACTCATCGGACACTTTTAGGTAGTAAAAGTGTGATAAACTGTGTGCGACGGACGACTTCAAGCGTGCATAAAGGTATGTTTTTATACTAATGAATGTTTAATAATAAATTAAAAAATGTGTAACAAATGAATTATGGTTGCACACAAAAGGAAACTCCTAGAACAAGAATCTGAATATCCCGCCATTCTTATTCCAAGCGTTGGAACAAAATTCTTAGTAAAAATGTGGTAGTCTGGTTGAAAGGATCACATGAATACAGTTGGCATATCATCTATGATGTGTTTTGGAGTAGTTTGGGAGGCAGCGTCACCATCTCCGTGCGGCACATGCCAGAGAGTCGTGATGGTGTATAATGTGGTCTGTACGAGTGGATCCATGTGGTCCAGAACTCCTAGCTAAGCAGCTTAAGTAGGAATCGCCAATGAAGAAGAAAATATGCTGCAAGGTAGGAAAGCAATCAAGACGGCATACAAATTTGCAGGCATACATGACAATGGACAAAACACCAGCCGTACGAACCATAACCTGTTGAACAAAACGCCTCTGTAAATCTCTGCTAATAGTATACACCCTTCATTTCAAATTAAATGTCGCAGCTTTAGTCAGATTTGGTTAGATACGCATGTTTCTAGACGACTTTCTGTGCATAGTTTTGCTCATTTTGAAGAAAAAAAGTACTAATCCTAGGATAAACCTAGATTTAACTAATTTATAGCCTTACAAATATATTTGTCGAAGGATGTATGAGTTACACTTGGCGGCACCGAACTCTAAAACGCCATAGCCATCTTGGCATTAAAATAAATACTTCCTCTGTTTTAAATTGGACGTCGCATATTTATCTAGATTTGCATCTATCTAAACATGTTTTAATATATAGATATATATGAATCTAGACAAATCTGCGACGTCTAGTTTAGGACGAGAGAGTAATAAACATATCGACGCATCTTGGTTATGGAAAATGCTAGTTAAAGTCACCTGTTCGGTTTGCCGATTCTGACAATTCCAACAAGTGTGATATGAGTACAGAACTTTCTCTAAATTTTCTTTCCATTCAGGGTGTAACAACTGATAGGCGTAACTTCCCAATCTAGCTATGTGTGCACGTGGACACCAGGCCAGCTGTGCCGCCATGAGAGAAGAGACAATATAGAAATGAGCCTCAACTATTTTCATTAGCTTTCAAAAGGTACGAAACAACCTTTTAAAATTTTGACTAGTGAAACAACTTTCAGTAAAGTTAAGAAACCTACACAGATCGATCACACAAAAATAGATGAAGAAATACCGGATATTCATTTTGGCTCGCAGGTGCAAATACATCCATTGTAAGAACACATTTTTCAAAATGTCAAAAAATAAAAATAAAAAATTCTACATATACATTCGAACATTTTATGTCAGTTTACAAGTTTTCGGGATGAAAGTGTAAAAAATATTGAATCCCTAATATTTCAATGTGTTGATTTGACCCTCACGGGAAGTATATATAGACATACACGGGGTAGACGGAGACTTGGAGTACAAGATGTAGAGTCCTAGTCTATCTCTAGTCTATACACATATACGTACTCTAACATCCCCCCTCAGTCAGAGCGGAGTGAAGCGGACGCTTGCGACTGGATTTGAAGTCTTGCGCTTTCGTCGTCTTCACCTCCTTGTCATCATCTCTTGCGTGGACATGATCATGGCTAGCACATAGGGGCGGTGACTGCGTCCCCTTCTAGTGCCTCTCTTCCCTCCCTTGATCACGCGGAGTGGCGTGGACGCAAGTGACGACGCGGACGCTGTTGACTGGAGTTCTTGAGTTGCTGTAGATGTTGTTCTTGATGTCGATGTCGAGATAGCCGATCATGATGTAGCCGTGGTCGATGTAGGTGTGGTCGATGTCGTAGTCGTCATAGTGGTGTGGCCGCCATTGCCGGAGGCGCAAAAAATTGCGCAGTTTTTTTGTTGTTGTTGACGAAGCTGCAGTTATGGACGTTTTGCACCTTATAGAGGTACCGTCGGGAGCGTCTCTTGGACGCGGTCATAAGTGAGACCACCGGTTTTGCCAGGACCGGAGGAACCCACCAAGCACACATGGTTTTGCCAGAACCATATGTGCGGTCGTAGGGGCGTCACAATTGTGATGCCGGTTTGTTGTTGCAATCGTCGGGGTCGTGGACGCGGCGATGCCGTCGTCGTGCCTTGCAGTACGTGTACTGTCAGATGGCGTCGTAATTGTATGCCCATCATGTGGACGGATATAGCGGCGGCGGCGATGTGTCGACGAAGATATTGATAAAGACCACGTAGATGTAGACCTTGGCGATAATGTGTCGGCGATGATGGAGTAGGCGTGTCGGCGATGATCGTCACTCGAAGGCGTCCCTTGTGGCGGCAATGATGTCGAAGCCTTGATGTCGAAGAAGTCGGCGTAATAGTGTTTCACACCGGTCTGGCGTGTGTCGCTTCTTCGTGGATGTGCTCGACGAAGATCTTGGGTTGTAGACTGGCGTGATATATTCGGCGGTAGTGTATATGACGATAGTCTTGGCGTGGCGGTAAAGCGGTGAGGCCGACGCGAGTACCGAAGGTTTTCCTCTGTGACGGGAGATAGCAGCCCTGAGCGCACTAACAAAAAAGAAGTTTAGTGTGTTAATTTTCTTTTTCTAGAAATTAAAAAATACTATAACATTTGAACCATATGTCGGAATTAAGATCCGTTTTTTATTTTCGGAACCCTCGCAACGAACTCTTTAAAACTAAAATCTCATTTGTATATGTTTCGGCAACAAAACTTAACAGGCAACTTTTGTGTGCGACCGGCCAACTTTGATTCATGACAAAGCAACTTTTGTACGCTACGGGAAAACTACATCAGAGCCTGATAAGGCAACTTTAGTGCTAGTCTGAGCAATTTTGGTGCCCGTCTGAGCAATATTTATATCTTGACAAATTTGAGTCTCCTAATGAGCCTGGCGAGACAACTTTTGTGCCCCAGTAAGCAAATTTGTCTCGTCGTGCACCGAAGTTGCCTTGCCGGGCTCCAAAGTTGCCTCACCAGGCACCAAAAGTTTCCTCGCCGGGCAAAAGTTGCCTCTCCGGGCTTCAAAGTTGCCTCGCCGGGAAAATTTTGCCTCGCCGAACTCCAAAATTGCCTCGCCGGGCACCGAAGTTGTTTCGCTGGGCAAAAGTTGCCTCATCTGGCTTCAAAGTTGCCTCACCGGGCACCAAAGTTGCCTCGCCGAGAAAAGGTTGCCTCGTCGGGCTCCAACTTTGCCTCGCCGGGCACCAAAGTTGTCTCGCCGGGCACCGAAGTTGCCTTGCCGGGCTCCAAAGTTGCCTCACCAGGCACCGAAAGTTTCCTCGCCGGGCAAAAGTTGCCTCTCCGGGCTTCAAAGTTGCCTCGTCGGGCTCCAAAATTGCCTCGCCGGGCAAAATTTGCCTCATCTAGCTTCAAAGTTGCCTCATCGGGCTCCAACGTTGCCTCGTCGGGCACCGGAATTGTCTCGCCGGAAAAAATTTGCCTCGCCGCGGGCTTCAAAGTTGCCTCACCGGGCACCAAAGTTGCATCGCCGGGCACCAAAGTTGCATCGCCGGGCAAAAGTGCCTCGCCGGGAAAATTTTGCCTTGCCGGGCTCCGAAATTGCCTCGCCGGGCACCGAAGTTGTCTCGCCGGGCAAAAGTTGCCTCATCTGGCTTTAAAGTTGCCTTGCCGGAAACCAAAGTTGCCTCGCCAAGAAAAAGTTGTCTCGCCGGGCTCCAACGTTGCCTCGCCGTCACCGAAGTTGTCTCGCCGGAAAAAATTGCCTCGCCAGGCTTCAAAGTTGCCTCTTTAGGCACCGAACTTGCCTCGACGGGCTTCAAAGTTGCCTCACCAGACACCAAAGATGCCTCATCGGGCTTCAAAGTTGCCTCGCCGGACACCAAAGTTGCCTCATCGCAAGGGTATCAAATTTGTCAATATACGAATATTGCTCAGACGGACACCAAAGTTGCTCAGAAGGGCACTAAAGTTGCCTTATCGGACTCTGCTGTAGTTTTCCCTCATTGCACAAAAGTTGCTTTGTCATGAATCAAAGTTGGTCGGTCGCACACAAAAGTTGTCTGTTAAGTTTTTTTGCCGACATATACAAATTGGATCTAGTTTTGAAGAGTTCATTGCGAGGGTTCCGAAAGTGAAACCGGATCTTAATTCCGACATGTGGTTTAAATCGTTATAGTATTTCCAATTTCTAAAAAAAAAAAATGCACGGAACTTCCTTTTTTGTTGGTATGCTCAGGACTATAATCTGACGCAGCGGTAAGTGGATGGTACGGTAATTGCATAGAGTCATTTTCTTTTTTATTCTGTATAAGACAGGAACAACAGAGACTTTCTTTTTTAGAGGTGCGCTCGGCCCGTGCAAGTTTTCAGGAACCCTAATTACAACATACAAGCCGACATGAACACTAGTACTAAACCTACCCTAATTACAACATACAAGCCGACAAGAACACTAGTACTAAACTTACACGGACAAGAGAACCCTAGTTCAAACCGACACTCACATCAGGCCCTAACACGACTAGCAGTACTAGCTAACATGGACATGCATCCGTATGCAAACAACACTAGTAAATTGACTAGGACTTGTACACTAACTCCTCACACGTACGCAACTACATATGGAAACTAGACACTTTGCAAAACTAACTCAAGATTATTTCTAACAAAGGACGGACTTTTTTTTTACAAAAAGCAACAGTGGTGCATAGTATCATTTATGAAGAACATGAGAACATATTGCAAAGCTCGCAAGGAGCACAACATCAGCTCAACTTCTCCAAGAAAGAATATGAGACGACAACAACACACACTGAACAACAGAACACAACAGCGCTAAAGCCTAAAGAACAAATAAAAACGACAAGTGCTCTCGCCTCCAGAGATAACGAAAACGAAGGTCTTCAACCTCGATTGTAATCTAATAAAAAGGGGCAATCACCTTGAGCATTGGTCGTATGGTTTCCAACCGAGACAACGTCCCTCAAAGAGAGGGCGGTTGTCGTACGAGAACAAGCTGATCCAAGGAGGATCACGCGTTCGCTAAACTGGCTTCATGAAAACATTAGGCATATTCTCAACTTGATTGAATAGAGATCATGTATGCTAAGCACCACCTCCGATGACGGCCACCTACAACGGGTCCCTCCAACCGATGCCAGCTCCAAGAACGATGCCCTAAGAGGTGACACTCGACGGAGGAGCGAGCATTCCGCTACAATAGAGCCTTAGAAGGGAGTGTTGTCGTCATATGCATCGGTCGGTGGCCTGATGCAGGGCTTTAACCCATTTTGTGGCGCAACATATGCTCAAGCATAGACCAGCTAGATAGCTGCCACATTTACAGTCGTCAACCGCAATGTACCTACGTGTCTGATTTCATGCCGCAACTACCCGCAGATCTTGGTATTGGGCTAGAACCGTTGCACGCAGGGGTGCTTCATAGCCCATCGTGTACCCAACCAACCTTTTTTCAAGTTGAGGAGGGTCTTCACCAGAACCACCGCTTGTGGCCGCCTTCCTAGCTTCATGGTGCCATGTCAGAACTGCGCTCACGACATCCTTCTCCTGCATCGTCGTCGACTAACAGACTATACTATACTATACGTCATATGGGACATGATCCAAGGGTTATACCATACTATACAGATTTTTATAGGGTATAAGTTTTATCTTTTCTTTTGAAGTAAAACATTATATATTAAACATGCAAGCCGCCACGTTAAAACCTCGAAATAGGCATACATCCAGCTTTATAAACAAAGCAACATCCATACAACATCCATAGTACACGAACAAACGAGCCACGCCACACAAGCTAGAGTTCACCCACACAGCACAACACACACCCAACACACACATATACACACGCGCCCTGAGGACACGCTCAACGGCCAGGGGGGAGGGGAGAAAGTTGGCGCGCTGCCACAAGCAGGTGCTCTATCATCCCATCTAGCCGCGCCCTGTCCCGCTGCCTACTCAACGGGTACCACTGCTGCAAAAAAGCCAAGAATTTGAAGATCGAGTCAGAGGCACGGCGAAGAAAGACACACTCGATAACCATCTTGTTACAAATATTCCATAAAGTCCAGGTCATCCCTGCAAACACAAACCAGAAGAGGCGTCTCCTCCTGCCGGTATGGTTCGCATTGTGTAACATCCCAAAAATACCAAACTTAGATCATCAAACACTAATCATCAAGATTAGGGTTAACAAAAACTTTTCTAAATAAACTCATGAATGCATGTATATGTGTATGCATGGATTTTGAATTTCTTTAAAACCCACCTTGTTTGTGTGATTCATTGCTTGTAAAATGTTTCTTAGGAGAAATGAACATCATCTAAAACATTTCCCACACTTTTCCTAAAGACAAGTAAATCAAAACAAATATATGAAGTGAATGGTCATTTTGACCAATTTAACTCCCATGCCTACTTTGTCTGTCTCAAACTTTCAAAACCTAACAGAAACTTTTCTGGATCTTTGCACCCCTTGAATGTACTCATAACAAGGTATCAAGGCCCACTTTGTGATCATCCAGAAACTTTCAAATGCATAGTTTAAATGACAATTCAAAATTGAATCTTCTTCATATGGGAAGACCCCACTTTTCCAAAACCCACTCAAACAAGCTCAACTTTCAAAACCCAAGCATCTGCAGACTCACCATCACCAATCTAGCAAACCCACCAAAATTCATTTCAAAATTCAAAACTTGATTTCATGCGGCCATTTCATCAAACATGTTGCAGACATAAATCAAACAAAACATCAAACACTATAGTGTGCAGTGATTCTTGCCTAACTTGTTCCCTAGTTAGCTCACACACAACTCAGTAGATCATATAGAAAGATTAGCCCAACACTAGCATCCATGTGAGCTTGCCATTGCCATTAATGGTGAACAGCCGAGCACCTCAATGCCACCCCATAGTCGACAGCAGGCTAGAGGAAGAACTAGCCGTGACAACCTTGTCTGGGAGGCAGCCCACCGTCCACCGCCACTCCCTGTCCCAGCCGCGAGCGTTGCCAAGCCCTGGACCACGCGCACAAGCCGCGCTCAGACCATGCCGAGCGTGCGCCAAAGCGCCACCCTCGACCAGCGTCTCCAGACCGCGCGCCGCCCTCACCGCGTGCACACACGATCACCACTGACCTAGGAGACCGCCAGACACCCCCGTTTGTCGCCCCGTGCCATACAGCCACCGCTCGCCGTCGAAGACGCCGCCTCTGTCGCGCAGAACACCGGCCGTTCCAGACCAAACCACACCGCCCCATGTCTCGCGACCATGACATTGAGCATCGCCAGGAGACACAGCACCGTCCCCTACCCTTGCCCATGCCATTAGCCGCCTGTAACGTCGCCCCCGACGAGCTCACCGTGCGCCCCGACGGTCCCCTCGCTCGACTATAAATAGAGGCCACCCCCGCACGATTTGTTCACACCATCTCACTCCCCTATCCTCACTGATCGTGCCACACCATTCTCAGAGCAAGGCGAGCACCACCTCGCCGGAATTTCACTGGAGCCTGCCGCTGCTGGAGAAGAAAGGAGCCAACGATTGGAGCCGCCCCAGGAGAAGCCACCGGTACCAGGAGGTTCGCCGTCGTCGACTTCGTCGTTCGCCCGCCTCGCCGACCCTCGCCCGTACCCCGGTGAGCCCCCAGCACCCCTCACTGGCTGCGCTAGGTTTCGTTCTCGCCGGAGTTGTTTCGCGTCGACGATGACCCCCAGCCGTTGGATTAGAACTAGATCGAAAGATCCATGTTGCCCCATACCGCTTCGCCCAGCCCCGTGTCACTGACGAGTGGGGACACCCACTTAAGCAGCCCGCGGGAGCACTGCGCTTAGCAGGCCGGCCCAGTAACTTTTCCCGCGCAGCCCAGCAATTCAAATTAAATCTTTTCCTATTTCAATTCAAACACACTTCAGCACCCAACTTCAAAAATCAACACAGATCGATTCAGTGCACCAATTTGAATCAAACCAATTTTGTTGGAAAGGTCTGTGAATGCTTAATCCAAGCCCGTTGGATTCAAGTCATTTGGATCTCTAGATCACCCCTGGTAAAAATAACAAGGCAGAAGCTTTTCTGCATTCAAACATTTTTCAAATTTAAACCATAAAAGATTTTGAGTTGATTCCAACTCTCAAAAATCACATTTAACCGTACCTTTCAGAATATAAAAAAATATATATAGGTTACTTGCAGAAATACTATTCAAGTAATAAAAGAATGCTTCATAAGCATTTCTAGCCACTTTAATTAATTAAAATAAAAGGGTAAAACCTTATTAAATTGTGACACCACTTTAAATCATATTACCATGGACTACAATATGTGGTGATGACATGTGTCAACATGATCCCATATTTGGTTTGGAGAATATCAAATCTTAAGTAGTTTTTCAATGAGTAGAAATTACTTTTCTAAAAATAAAAAGATTTAAACCAAGCTTTAACCTTGTAATGTTAGAGATGATGCTAGATCATCTATAGGACCCTTGTGTGTGATGATTGCAAGTAGTTAAGTATTGTTTGGTGATTGTGTACCTCGTATTTATTCATAGACGCTAGTACCGACCAAGGATACGAGGAGGAAGGAGGATACTACGAAGAGGAAGCCGAGGAGAACTTCAACCACTGCTCTGCACAAGGCAAGCCTTACTAATCAAGTCGACCTATGCAAGCTAAAACTTGCAAGACACTCTACTTTAGCAAGCCTAATACTACTAGTGAATGTGCAAGCTAACACTTGCAAGATACTATACCTATGCAAGCCTATACTAATATTGATGCAAGCTAACCCTTGCCAGATACCCTACTGATGCCACAAACCCATACTTGTGATATGACTATTATATGCCTTAAGCATATGAGATCATACCCACTTGATAAACCAAATCCTAGTTTTATGTGCAAGCTTCTTACTTTATTTATTTATCAAAGCTTACTTAGAGTCTACCTAAGAGTTTGGTAGATACTAGACCGTTGTGCTGAAGGTTGCATAAATAGCATAAAATTTGGCCTAAGCTAGAAACCTTGATATCAGCCCAAGATATAAGGTTGGACTTAGTGAAACTCCACTAGTTACCACCCCTCATTAGTACTACCCCCACCTGTAGATGCTAGTGCTAAGCATAAAACTTGATCAACTTTTAGATGGGAATACTTGGTGGAAAAATGGTTATGAAAACCTTGGAATGATGGATCATTCTATTGAAATGTTTTGGACATGTGTTTCCAAACACTTGATGATTCTGGTGATAAAAATGTTGAGGCATGAGTCTTAGCCCTTTATAGAACTGATGGTTGTGTGGATGCGATATCATTCCAATTTTTGCGTACAACCATAATACCCGAATATTGGGTAGGGCTTGACTGGAAACTTATATACCTTAGTATTAGTTCCCTCACGGCCAAGGTCTGAGCTGAGGCTACCTTGTGAAGATTGTCCACCTGTGCAGTACCCAAGATGACAGTGGTCATGGTTGGGAGGCCAAACTCATAGGAGAGGTGCTTATACTAGGGCGTGTAATTGAAAGGTTAGGATTGATTATCCGCATACTGAGTATGGTGAATTCAGGATTTGTTCCTGACGATCGAATGTTGTGGTGAAAGTGTACAATCTCTGCAGAGTGTCAAACTATTCGAATAGCCGCGTCCGCGGTTATGGACAGTTGGAGTGGCCATACTGTTCCCCCATCAGACTTTTCGAAATGATTTGTGAAATGAATTGAGACTTTGACTTGACCACAACAGAGTTGTGACCTGAATTACAAGTTCCCACTTAGGATTTATAAAATTGTGACAAGCTTTGGAACTTAGTAGAGATAAACCTGGCTTTTTGCAAAATAACCCTAGAGCCTAGTGTCCTATTATCCAAAAACCCCTTACCTGTTAGTATTAGTTTGCGAGTACTTAAAGAGTACTCATGGCTTTGTCCCTGGATATTCCCATGGCCAGACTATGAAGAGGAGTAACCGGAAGATGGAACCCAGGAAGGTTACGACAACTAGGATCATCTCCCATCGTCAGCATTGCCTGTGACCCCGAAGATGGAGCTTCGCCTACGCTACTGTTATTATTACGTATTCTGCTGCTTGATGTTGTATTAAGAACTGGATCATGAGATCCCTATTTGTGTAAGAACTTATGTATCGTTTGTAATGGATGAAGTACTATGGTATCCAATTCTGTTATGTCTCGCAAAAATGGTAATCCTGGGATTGCGATGTATGGCATAACCGGCATCTAGGATTGAAAAATCCGGGTGTTGACACATTGGCTTCCAGGAATTCCCCTAGGTGTGAGGCGTTCCACGACGGCCCCAAAGTCTCCCGGGAGAAGTTCCAAAGGAAACGAGCAGCGGGGCAGGAAAAGAAGATGTGGTGTCCCGTTTCCAGGACCGCACACAGGGGACAAAGCCCATCCCCAGGGCCATGTCGCTTGGCCACCTCCATGCCCGAAGGTAGCCGGTCCCGCAACAACTGCCAAAGGAAAATCTTAATCTTCAGAGGAAGAGGGGCCTTCCAAAGGGGGGCCGTCCAGGTCATGGACGGTCCACCAAACAGGGCTCTATACATGGAACCCACCGAAAACACGCCCGAGGGAGAGAGGCGACAAGACATACTATCTGGGGATTGGGACTGAGACAGTGGGAGACTGTCTCACAGTCCCTCCCAAGCAGCCCGCTCGGCCACCCCAAGGTTCTGGCGGAATGCAACTTGCCAGACCCCGTCCTGGAAGGCATCCGCCACCAAGAGCAAGGGGTCTGCGCAAATCGCGAACAGCTCGAGAACCTCGAGGCGTAAGGGCCGCCCAGCCACCCAAGGGTCAAGCCAGAAGATGGTGTCTCTCCCATTACCGATGGAAATAGAGAGTCCCTTCCGGATTGTCGGCTTGATGTCCTGGATAGATCTCCAAAACTGAGATCCCTCCCAACGATCACAAGCCAGAAGTGGTCGCCCACGCAAATACTTAGCTTTGACTAGTTGTAGCCAGAGGCCGCCATCATCTATCAGGATCCGCCAAACCCACCGAAGCATCAAGGCCACATTCATATGGAGAGAGGAAAGGATCCCTATGCCCCCCGGTCCTTGGGGGCGCAAATATCCGCCCACTTAACCATATGATACTTTTGGTGGCCTTCGTTCACCATCCAAAAGAAGCGAGAAAGCTCCTTGTCAAAGTTGGCATGCACGCCTTCCTGAAGGACATATAGCCCCATGATATACATGGGGAGGCTGGAGAACCAGGAGTCAATGAGGATAGTCTTGTTCCCTTTGGAGGTAAACCTGCCTTGCCATGGTTCGGATTTCGCCTTAACCCGACCCATAAGGGGCTCCGGATCTCGAGAGAGAATCCTCGTGTCCCTGACTGGCATCCCTAGATAGTTCATGGGGAATGATGTCAGTCGGCAGTTCAGATTATCAGCAATTCTCTATTGTTCCTCCAAGGTATAGCCAAGAACCATCACTTCACTCTTGTCAAAGTTAATTTTTAGGCCGTACATGGCCTCAAAGCACAGAAGCAGGAATTTCAGGTTGATGATATCCTGTTCCGGCCCTTTCATCATAAGCATGGTGTCATCTGCATATTGGAGGTGGGTCACACCCCCTTCGGGGATAAGATGTCCCACCACACCTGAAATGTGGCCGAAAATCTTGGCTTTCTCCATGATTTTCGCAAGATCATCCACCGCAGCATTAAACAAAATTGGCGAGATCGGGTCCCCTTGTAGCACCCCGCACGTGGGCTTGAAATAGGGGCCCACCTCTACATTTATGTTTATTGCCGTGTTCCCACTCATGACGATCTGCAGGATCCACCCTATCATGTGGTCATCCAGCCCCTACGCTGTAGGACCTGGCGAAGAAAGGCCCAATCTAGCCTATCATAGGCCTTCTGGAAGTCGAGCTTCAGGAAAACGCCGCGGTGGCGCTTAACCTTTACCTCGTGGATGATCTCATGGAGAGCCAGCATCCCATCGTGGATATATCTTCCTTTAAGAAAGGCAAACTGGTATGGGTGTGTCAGGCGTTCCATGATAGGAGCCAACCTTCGCGCACATACCTTGAACATAATCCGTTGGATTACATTGATTACCGTAATCGGCCTAAACTGCCGAATATTCGTGGCCCCCACAAGCTTGGGAATCGGGGTAATCACACCAAAGTTTAGCCGCGACATCACGAGGGTCCCAATGTAGAATTTCTGGAACATGGGAATCATGACCCCCTGTATATTCTCCCAGAACCTCTGGAAGAAAATAATAGGAAGGCCATCCGGGCCCGGGGCCGAGTTAGCCTTCATTTCCATGATGGCCTGCCCAACCTCAGCTGGCAAGAACGGGAGCGTGAGCTCCAGGTTCTCCGCGTCGGAAACTCTGGCCCCCTCTAGCCAAAAGTCTCCAGCTAACGCGACCCCTGACCGGGGGCCAGCCGAGAAAATCTCCTTGTAGAAAGAATAGATATGGGAGGTGACATCCTTGGCCTCCTCCAAGAGACGTCCCCCCTCCCAGAGGCAGGGTATAGAACACTTCCTACGTCTGCCATTAGCAATGGCATGGAAGTAGGCAGTATTTGCATCCCGTTTGAGGAGCCAGTTTTGGATGCTCCGTTGCCGCCAAAACGTCTCCTCGCCCCTATAAATCTCCATGAGATAATCCTCTAGAGCGTACCTATGGAGCCATTCCTCATAGAGATACCCACTCTGTCTGCTGCCCTATCCAGGTTCTGGATGGCTGTTAGGAGGTCACCTTTCTTGCGCCGCAACTCAGCACCAAGGTTGGCCCCCCACACAAGCATGAACTAACGGTCCATCAGAGCACAAACATGCCAAACATCTACCGCAGTACGAGAACTATCAATGTCGTTGCGTTCCACTTGGCCTGGACCAACCCCACAAACCCTGGCTTCTGAAGCCAGAAGTTCTCAAAGTTGAACCGGCTAAGCTTCGGCGGAGAACTGCCACCAGTCGAGAGTATGAGCGGGCAATGGTATGACCCGACCCTCGTCACCGCCCGAAGGGAGCACAAGGGGTAGGCCAGTTCCCACTCCACCGATACCAAGACCCGATCTAGCACACTCCTGATCGGGTCCGCACAGTTGTTAGACTAGGTGTATCGGCCCCCTACACGGGGGATTTCTCGCAAGGCGATATCGGCAATGCAGTCATTGAACATACGTATCCTAGAGCGATCCACATTATCCAAGCTCTTCTCCTCCGGGGACCGAATAAGGTTAAAGTCCCCGGCCACCACCACCAGACTAGTACATCTCCCCACCTTGGCTGAGAGCTCAGCCAAGAATTTAGGAGAGCGACGATGGTCCGCAGGGCCATAAACAATGATCACCTCCCAACTGAGGTTCGATCATCTATGGGTGAGCTCCATACTCACAAATAATTCCCTGTGATCCATGTCTAACACCTCGAAGGTTTCCTCTTTTGCACCTAAGAGGATCCCTCCAGAGTGTCCATTGCCCGGCAGCCAATGCCAGATAAACCTGTGGCGGCTCAATCCCTGCAGCTCAGGGATCAAGAAGTCTTGCCTAATCATCTCCTGAAGACCCACTATATCAACATATTCCTGTCTGAAGTAGTCCCTCAGCTGTTGTCTGCGACCATCATTTCCAAAACCCTGGATGTTCCAATCCAAAAGGAATAGCGGGCGACTCACTGGGGCACACCTATCGGGGGGGTCCCCTTACGGGGGACAGATCGGGCCCTACCTCGTGACGAGGGCTTGGACACTGGTTTGGGAGGTCTCCCCCTCTTCCCCCCCCCCCCTCGCATGGGGAGTCGTGAGGGATATCTCCGCACTTAGTGGGCGAGGTGGGCTACCCCCCTAGTCACCGAGCCCTGCAGCCTAGTGCTAGTGGTGGCTTGGAGGCTAGCCAGCTTCTCCTGCTCCGCCTGAGCACGAGATGCTGCCAGCACCCCATCATAGACCTCCTTCACCTTTATTGCCGTGATCTTCTCTAAGCGAGGGCCGCGTTGCCCGCGGAACACAATCCCGCTATCCCTGGACAAAATATCTAAACGCTCCTCCAGAATATCTGCCAAGATTGAGAACCTAGACCCAGAAGGTGGAGAAGAAACAATAGTAGGTGAGGAAGGGGGATAGGACGTACCAGGGTCAAGGTTGCGGGATGCCGCCAGCGCCTCCGCCTGCTCAAGATTGGTCGGCTCTCTCCCCTCCCTGCCGGTCCTGGCTCTCTCTGTAGCAATCCTGGCACTAGCACGAGAAGGCGGTGGAGGGGGCGAGGACGACGCGAGGGGTGAGCCTTGACCGTCGCCTCGGGAGTGTCGGGGAAGACCGAGAATGACACAGCTGGTGGGGGAGCCGGGGTCGCCGGGGCTCCGGCCAACAGCTTCGCTCGTGAAACCATCGGAGAGCCCGAGGAGAGGGTATAGCACACCGCCTCGGGGGAGCGAGGGGAAGATGGAGGCACCACCACCATGCCCTCACTAGAAGAAGCCCGAGCCATCGTGGGACTGAACCACGCACTAGACCGCGACTCTGTCCAGCCAGAGAGCCCCAGGGCCTCCAGTCCCTCTCCTAGGTTCGACCCATAGGGCCCATGCCCAACTCCTCCGAGATCAGAGGATTGGTACGGTGGCACCTAGGGATGTCCACTGGAGGGAGGGCAAGAGTGAGGACCGGCCCCCGTTCTAGAGTAGCCGTAGAGGGGCCCATCCCCCCCGGTCGCCGTCGGTGGAGCCGCCGCCCCTTGGGAGGCAGGGGCAGGCGCAGGGGGCCCCCGGTCATCCTCCGAATCCTCCTCACTAGACAGGTCTGCTCCCCCATCCCCAGGGTCACAGCAGTGTAGGATTCGCAGCATAGAAAACAAAAAAATTCCTACGATGGGAACAACTATGTACAAAGATCTATCTACTAGATACAAGAAACGGGTGGATATACATCCATAGAATACATACCCTCGAAGACCGAATAGCGTTAACGAGGTTGTACTCGTGGATGATGTAGACGAATGCTTGCCGATCTCAAGATCGTGATGAAGTCCATCTGGTCTAGCCGGTCCAGCACCATCAAGTCCAGCACCTCAAAGCAGTGGTGCATCCGTGATCGCACACACGTTCGGGTACCCCGACAAACTCCGCGCCCTCGCTCCAGCGAAGAAGTGGAAGCAACAAATCCTTCCAGAAAAAGCCACCGGGAACATGTATCTCGTTGATCCGAGACCATGGGGAAATTCTAAAGGGGGGAGAGATCCTTCGCGAGGAGGTGTGCTTTGAAAGGAGGAGAGGGGGCCTTTTATAGGGAGAGGGGCACCCCAAGGGGCACGGAGCCAGCCATGGTGGCTGCCCCCACCTCTTCCACATTCATGTGGGTGGAGCTCCCACTCAAAATGAAAAGCCTCCACTCCCATTAAAGAGCCTCCACTCAAAAATCCACTCACATGCATTAAATTTTCACCAAATTTAATGCAAGCTCTCATTTAAATAGAACTCTTTTATTTATTTATTCAGAATTTTTTAATTACTTTAATTAAAAAACATTCACATAAAACCCCTTACAACATTTCAATTTCACATGCAGAACCAGTTTTAGCAATTTCAACTGAAACAGTTTTGGTGTCTAGTGAAATAAATTCCTACGCTTTCCTTTTTCTTTCTCTGGCATATTATTTGCTCCAAATGGTGTCGGTATCCCTTAAGTGTGTCACCCTACGGTTCGCGAATAATGTAGACATGATCGAGACCCCTCTCCGGTCAATAATCAGCAGCGGGACCTGGATATCCGTACTGACTCCCACATATTCAACGATGACTTATGTGATCGTGTGAACCTTATACGCATGTAACTCAATCCCTTTCTCTCGCGATATATTACATGTCCGAGATTCGATCATCGGTATCCCCATACCTAGTTTGATATTGTTACCAACATGTACTCTTTTCTTGTTCCCGTGATATAACATTCTAGTGATCAAATCATCTTCGTATGGGGATGGACAAATTCCACTCTTGATCCATGAGCCTCAACATAGCACCTTCGTAGAACTGAACCCATCTTTATAGTCACCCTGTTACGGTGTGACGTTTGATGTTATCAATATACTCTTCCGGTATTAGTGATTGACATGATCTCATGGTCTAAGGACTAAGTTTACTTCCTATGATGTTATAGCAATATAAACACAATGAACTTGATCGTAATGCTATACTTCGGATGAATGTTCATCACACCATTACACTAATGTTGTGACCTCGTTATTAACAACATCCAATGTCCATGATCAGGAAACCTTTGATCCTTGTTAATCAACGAGCTAGTTTATAAGAGAGGCATAACTAGGAACTTCCTTTTTGTTTATTAAACACACATGTATTAATGTTTCCGTATTAATACAATTATAGCATGTAAAATAAACATTTATTATAAATAAGAAATATGATAATAACCACTTTATTATTGCCTCTCAGGCATATTCCCTTCAGTTTCCCACTTGCACCAGAGAAAATAATCTAGTTTAAAAACTTTGCATATCGAACACTTATGGCTTTCTGGTGTTCAATATATGCAATTGCCAGTGGTTAACATAATCTAAGGATCTGACACTTTCAGGTCCGTGTGTATTTGCATGTCTTTGCGTCTTCACGCATCACTCATTCTCCAATGAGATGGCATTGTATAAATTTGGTCTTTCGGTGAGACCTTTAGTTCCTTGGGGTTAAATAATGTCGATACTATTGTCATACAATATATATTTAGTGTTAGACCGTTGCGAACCACACATTAGTTTGATAACAAACTACTTGACATAAATTCCCTCCTTTGCTGCTACTATAGCAGTCATATACTTAGCCTTTTTGTTGTAGTATCCGTCACAATGTCTTAACTTTGGAATTCATCCAAATCCCTCATGGAAACTTTCTTTCCATTTCATTGTGACACCCATAGTTTAAATTGAGATAAACTTAATTTGTATCTTGTGACAAAACTAGTATCAATGTAACGCTTTACAATGAACTATTTGTAATTGTTTGTCACCTCTACACGAATATATTCTTAGTTTTTCCAAAAGATCATAAGAATATCCTCACTATCGTCCAACGATCATTTTATGATTCATTCTGGTATATGCTCATAACACTTAGAGCATAGGACATATCTGGATGTGTATATATCATGGTATGATTGATCAAAACATCCTTGTGATTACACTCATCAAGTGTCAAAGCACTTGAATCTTGTTTCACTTATCAAGTGTCGATACACTTGAATCTTGATTCAATTCCTTTCCATGCGACAAGAACCGTTTCTTGTCTTTTCTATATTGAACTCCTTCAATATCTCATATATGTATGTTTGGCACAACCATATTAGCATCTCAGTCTACCACTATAGACATTCATGCTAAATATTCGGGTTTTGCCTAAGTCTTTCATCAAAATGAAATTCTTAACCTTTATCAATAAAAATTACATCATTTCTAATCAACAAGATGTCCTCCACATAATGTATTAGAAATATGTCTCAGCGCTCCCACTTAATTTCTTGTAAATGCAAGCATCTTCATCGTCTCCTGATGAAAACTCCTTTTCATCACGGTGAAGATTCCAACTCCGCGATGCTTACTTCAACCATTGAAGTTTGCATGCCCTTTTAGCATCCTTTGAATTTAACAAAACCCTTTGGATCGTGTCATGCACACGTCCTAGGTAACCATTCTTTTAGAAGAATTTTGTTTTGTTTATTCATCTACCATATACCAAATTATATGTAGTGGTTGCTACTTTAATCCGTCCAGACTAAATATCGCTATGAAAGATCAAATCTTGTCATAGTCAACTCCTTGAACATTGTCGTAAAATACTTTACCGACATGTCGACTATTTCATAGATGTAAAACATCCATGTCTGTTTCTTTATAGATCCAAATACGACCGATAGGTTTTCACACCTTTCCGGAGGGTCTTCCAACTTGAAAACTTGATTTTTCGTGTATGGAACTATCACGGATTTTATGGCTTCAAGCCATTTGACGGAGTTAGGGCCCATCATTGCTTCTTTGCATGTATTCGGTTTATCATTGTCAAACAATAATGATTTACTCTCAAATCTTAGCATTTGATTGTTTATCCGACCGACTTGGTTCAATAAGAACTTAGATCTCCGTCACCACAACCTTTGAGGCACATAAGCTATGAGCATTATGCAACCTCCAGAATGATTTCCGGTGCTGCACAACTCGGCACATTTAGCTAAGGTTCGTTAACCTTATCAAAGTTCTATTGTCCTCCCACTTAACTTTTGCGAAAAATTCCTTTTTCAAGAAACTTCATATTTCAAGCGACAAACCCTTTTGTCCTTGGTGTTATGGAGGAATATCCAATGGTTTTTCGAAATAACCTACAAATACATGCTCATCCGACTTTGGTTGTAAACATCTTACTTATGCCTAGCATACCAAAAATTAAGAAATGACAATTTGGGTTTTACCCCAAACCATAACTTCCATGGTGTCATTTCAATGGATCAAGATGGATATTTTTTTAGTGTAAAAGCGGTAGTCTCTAAATATTTAATTTTTTTAAAACATAATGGCAGTTTTATAAATAACACCTTTTGATCCAACCATGTCACACAAGGTTTCATTACAAATCTCAAACACTCCATACTCCTATGGTGTTTCGGGAGATGTAAATCTAGGTGTTTGCTAAACTTGCAACTCAAAGAAATCCCTTTATGATAAATCATAATTCATTTATTTTCTTGTTACACTTGTAACTCAAATAAATCCCTTATGATAAAATCATAAACCATTTATTTTCTTGTTACAATGATTTTCCACTTCATCTTGAAAGTCTTTGAACGTTTTCAAATATTTCATACTTCTTTCTCATTAAGTGAACATTCACTCAAATTTCCGGAGAAAGCATATGAAGTTGAAATCCATCGCTTACGACTATACATAATGGACTACATACATCGATATGTATAAATTCCAATATTTTAGTCGTTCGTTCTTCTTTGGCCTTTGAACAAAGTTTTAATTATCCCGAGGAAAGTCTCACAAGCGTCACTTGATCAAATCAAAGACTCCAAAAATCCATGAATATGGAGATTCTTCATGTTTTCTTTCCAATATAATTTAAACGGCGATGTCACTTCGTAAGTGAACTTTCAATCATTTGTCTTGCGACATTTTAGCATTAGGTTTTATGGATATGATTTTCCAACTAGATTTGTAAATCATCCATCTTATATGGAATACGGTAATTATTTGAACAACCTTTGTTCTTATAATACCTAATTTAAATAACAATTATTAAAACAAATCTTGAAGTCAAGCTTTGATGTCAACGAGAAATACAAACAACGGTTTGTTTGTTTTCGATGAACATCATCACATATTCTCTTGCTAGTTACTTAGGCCATTGTGGTTCATGAATTGCTTCGTTCCGTATGAAATTTCATACCAACCAATTTGGTATCCAATACCCAAGAACCACATTGTTTAACAAGCAAAGAATACAACCATAACATGTATATCATCCATATACCTAAATTGGATATTTCCAATCTTTTCTTTTCTGCCAAATATATTTTATAAATTCTCTTTCAGCATTTCCTTTTCCTTTTTAACAGAATCTATCAACATCAAAAGTGGCACCATATACATGACACATAGTCCAAAGCGTGTATATTCAAATAATAATACCTTTGGACTTGCACTTTGAAGTAGATCACCATCATCAAAATGATCGGCATTCTTTCAAAATCCATTCTTTAGTAATATTTTAGTGTAGTAAACACTTTACATACATCTTCTATTCACCCTTATCATGACGACTTTCATGATCAAACTACTGTAGCTTATAAAGGCATATCGTGAGTATAACATTACTTTCCAAGACCTTTTTGGATGATTAGGATGTCTAGCATCTCCAACCTTCGCAAATTCTCATCCAATATCAGAATATATATTATACTCTATCATATTGCAACCAAAACATTGTTTCAGATATCGTTATATCTGCCACACATGATGGTTTCTGAAACAATTCTTTCAGCTCCTAGATAAACTTGATATTAAAACAATCAAGAATCTTGGAGGCAAACATGATACTTAAGATACTAACACTCGAATTGTTACTCTTGATTTAATACCAATTATTAAAGTTCACGGAGTAAAAATATTTTGCTGAAAGTTTGCAATAAGACTTTAAACTTTAGATTGACACTCAACATAATACGATACCAGTTCGTAAAGTAAATATCTAGAATTATATAGTTCTATTATCTCAATTACAACTAAGCATAAGGTGGTGAACGAATGCCAATGACTACAACAAATTATGCAAATTCACTTTGATTTAATTTATGATAAATTGAGTTCTACTAATCCAAATTAGAAATGAACCCCCACTCAAAAACGACATCCCTCGTGCCTTTTTGGTGATTACATGAACCAAATCCACTACACCAAGTCCGATCATCACGTGAGTCGGTATAGTTTCAAAGGCGAGCATCAAATGGGCATCATATCTACTATATGACTTATGCTTAACCTTTCGGTCCGTGTTTCGAGGCCATGTCTGTACATGCTAGGCTTGCCAAGTTAGAACCTTAGTATTCGTGTGTGTAATTGTCTTACACCCGAGATATGCTCATGGATTCAAGTACACCCGATCATCACGTGATGTCTTGAAGCGACGAAACATTTTCGGTGCATACTAAGGAAGAACACATTTTTATCTTGATATATAAATGAGGGATCATCTTATTATGCTAATAAAACTCCAAACAACCAATATAAGATGCAATCAAACATCACATGTTAATAAGTGAAATGATATGGTTCTTGCACTTGATCTCCATCATGTGCATCATGGTATGATCGCCATCATACCTCTATGTGTAAGGCCAAGGTCTATGGAACTTACACGTTATGTGTGTTGTAAGAGTATCGACTTATACTTCTACTTATAACATCACCATATCATGACACTAGCCCAGCAACAATCTAAACTAGACGCCTCTAATTTATCCATTGCAAGTTTTACGTGGCTTAGGGCTTTCGAAGAAAGAACCGTTCTTACCTACAAACATGAACCACAACGAGGATAACCAAATTGTTCACAACTCGTTGCAAATTAGATATTGACTATAGTAGGAGAGACAAACACCCGCTAGCCACTTATGCAAAACTAGTTGCATGTCAAGCGTGGAACATGTCTCATGTGCGAGTACATGTAAAGTTTTCCCGGGCCGCTTCATCCCACTATGCCACCAATATCCAAAGTACAACTAAGAAGCAATAAAATGATCACCATCGCCCACATACTCATATGTGTACTACCCATGCAAAGCATCTACGCATAAACCTGACTCTGATATCACTGTAGGGTTCGCAGCATAGAAAACAAAAAGATTCCTACGATGGGAACAACTATGTACCAAGATCTATCTACTAGATACAAGAAACTGGTGGATATACATCCATAGAATACATACCCTCGAAGACCGAATAGCGTTAACGAGGTTGTACTCGTCGATGATGTAGACGAACGCTTGCCGATCTCAAGATCGTGATGAAGTCCATCTGGTCCAGCCGGTCCAGCACCATCAAGTCCAGCACCGCAAAGCAGTGGTGCATCCGTGATCACACACACGTCCGGGTACCCCAACAACCTCCGCGCCCTCGCTCCAGCGAAGCAGCGGAAGCAACAAATCCTTCCAGAAAAACCACCGGGAACATGTATCTCGCTGATCTGAGACCATGAGGAAATTCTAAAGGGGGGAGAGAGAGATCCTTCACCGCATAAGGTGTGTGTAACATCCCAAAAATAATAAACTTGGATCATCAAACCCTAATCATCAAATTTAGGGTTAACAAAAACTCTTCTAAATAAAAATATGAATGCATGCATGAGAGTATCATTTCATTTTGAATTCTTTTGAACCGCCTTGTTTGTGTGTTTCTATGCTTGTAAAATGTTTCTTAGGTGAAATAAACATCATCTAAACAATTCCCAAACTTTTCTCAAAGACAAGTAAATCAAAACAAATAAAATAAGGGAATGGTCATTTTGACCAATTTAACTCCCATGCCTACTTTGGTTGTCTCAAACTTTCAAAACCTAACAGAAACTTTTCTGGATCTTTGCACCCCTTGATTGTACTCATAACAAAGTATCAGGGCCCACCTTGTGTTCATCCAAAAACTTTCAAATGCATAGTTTAAATGACAATTCAAAATTGAATTTTTATCATATGGGAAGATCCCACTTTTTCAAAAACCACTCAAACAAGCTCAACTTTCAAAACCCAAGCATCTGCAGACTCACAAGCATTAACCTAGCACACACACCAAAAATCTTTTCAAAATTCAAAACTTGAATTCATGCGGCCATTTCATCAAACACTTGGCAGACACAAATCAAACAAAATCAAAACACTATATTGTGCAGTGTTTTGAGCCTAACTGGTTCCCTATCTAGCTCACAACCAGCTCAGTAGATCATCTAGCAAGATTAACCAAGCACTAGCACCAATGTGAGCTTGTCAAAACCATCAATGGTGAACAGCCGAAGCCACCCTTGCCACCCACATGTCGACAGCAAGCTAGGGAGGAAACTAGCTGTGCCAACCTTGTCTGGGAGATCACCCATGCTTCACCACCCCCTCTCGACCAGCCCTGCCTCGAAGACGTCAAACACAAAGCCAGAACGCCGCGTGCCTCTCGCCAACCGTCCGAGCATGCGCCAGCGCTGGCTTTGGCTCCACAGACAGCGCCGCCCTCGCCGCGTGCATACACGATCGCCACCATCCCAGGAACACGCCAGACATGCCCATTGCACCGCCCGTGCCCCGTAGCCACCGCTCGCTGTCGAAGACGCCGCCTCTGCCACGCAGAGCGTCGCGTGTTCAAGACCAAACCGCACCGCCCCTACACGCGCATTAAAGCCATAGAGCATCGCCAGGAGACCACCAAGCGATCGCCACCGCCGGCCATGCCTCTAGTAGCCCGTAGCCATGTCGCCACCGTCGCCCGCCCATGTCGTTCGGTCTCACCGTCGCGACTATAAATAGAGGCCTCTCCTGCTCGAATTCTTCACACCATTCCACTCCTCTCTCACCCAGAACCATCCCACCTCAGTCCCGGAGTAAGGCGAGCAGCGCATCGCCAGAATTGCGCCGGAGCAGGACGCCTCTGGAGAAGAAGGGCGCCGTCGATTTCGTCCACCCCAGGAGCTGCCGCGACCACCCCTGAGTTCGTCGTCGTCGACTTCGTCGTTCGCCCGCCTCGCCGACCCTCGCCCGAACCCCGGTGAGCCCCCAGAAAACCCTACTGGCCGCGCTAGGTTTCTGTCTCACCGACATTGCCCAACGTCGACGATGACTCTCAGCCGTTGGATTAGAACCAGATCGAACGTCCCATAGTGCCCCGTACCGCTTCGCGTTTAAAGAGCCACTGACTGGTGGAACCCCCTGTGAGCCGAGCTCATGGAGTGTCACTAGGCCGGCCCGTTAACCTTTCCCGCGCAGCCCAGTTATTTGAATTTAACCTTTTCCATTTTATTTCAAACACACTTCTGTACCCAATTTCAAAAATCAACCCAGGTCGATTCGGTGAACCAAATTTAATGAAACCAATTTTGTTAGAAAGTTATGGGAATGCTGAATCCAAGCCCGTTGGATTCAAGTCATTTGGATCTATAGATCATCCATGGTAAAAATAACAAGGCAGAAGCTTTTCTCCATTCAAACATTTTTTAAATTAAAACCATGATAGCTTTTGAGTTGATTCCAACTCTCAAAAATCACATTTAACCATACCTTTCAGAATATATAAAAATATATAGGTTTACTTACAGAAAGAATGTTCAAGTAATAAAAGAATGCCTCATAGGCATTTCTAGCCACTTTAATTAATTAAAATAAAAGGGTAAAACCTTATTAAATTGTGACACTACTTTAAATCACATTACCATGGACTAAAATATGTGGTGATGACATGTGTCAACATGATCCCATGTTTTGGTTTGGAGAATATTAAATCTTAAGTAGTCTTTCAATGAGTAGAAATTACTTTTCTAAAAATAAAAGGAATTAAACCAAACTTAATCTTGTAATATTAGTAATGATGTTAGGTCATCTATAGGACCCTTTTGTGTGATGATTGCAAGTAGTTAAGTATTGTTTGGTGATTGTGTACCTCGTATTTATTTATAGACGCTAGTACCGACCAAGGATACGAGGAGGAAGGAGGATACTACAAAGAAGAAGCCGAGGAGAACTTCAACCACTACTCTGCACAAGGCAAGCTTTATTAACTAAGTGGACCAATGCAAGCTAACCCTTGCAAGATACCCTACTGATGCCACAAACCACTACTTGTTACTATGCCACTATATGCCTTAAGCATATGTGATCATATCCACTTGATAAACCAATCCTATTTTTACTTACAAGCTTGATTACTTTACTTCTTTATCAAAGCTAGTACTTAGATATTTCTTAAGTAAATGGTAGATTTAGAAAGATAATTGAAGGTTGCATAAAGAGCATAAAACTTGGCCTAAGCTAGATAATCTTGATGTCATCCTAAGGCATAAGATTAAACTTAGTTAAACTCCACTAGTGTACCACCCCTCATTAGTGCTTACCCCCACATGTAGATGCTAATGCTAAGAATAAAACTTTATCAACTTTAGATGGGAATACTTGGTGGAAAAATGGTTATGAAAACCTTGGAATGATGGATCATTCTATTGAAATGTTTTGGACATGTGTTTACGAACACTTGATGATTTTGGTGATGAAAATGATGAGGCATGAGCCTTAGCCCTTTATAAAACGGATGGTTGTGTGGATGCGATACCATTCCAATTTTATCGTACAACCACAATACCCGAAGATTGGGTAGGGCTTGACTGGAAACTTATATACCTTAGTATTAGTTCCATCACGGCCAAGGTCTGAGCTGAGGCTACCTTGTGAAGATTGTCCACATGGGTACTCCAAGATGAGTTGGTCATGGTTGGGAGGCCAAACTCACAGGAGAGGTGCTTATACTAGGGCGTTTAATTGAAAGGTTAGGATTGATTATCCGCATACTGAGTATGGTGAATTCAGGATTTGTTCCTACCGGATGTATCGAATGTTATGGTGAAAGTGTACAATCTCTGGAGAGTGTCAAACTATTCGAATAGCCGCGTCCACGGTTATGGACAGTTGGAGTGGCCATACTGTTCCCCCGTCAGATGTTTTCAAAAGACTTGTGAAATAAACTGAGACTTTGACTTGACCACAACAGGGTTGTGGCATGAGATACAAGTTCCCACTTAGGTGTTATAAACTTCAATTAGCTCTCTTACTTCTAAACTTAGTAGAGATAAATCTGGCTTTTTGCAAAACAACCCTAGAGCTTAGTTGTAACACCCTCCGAATCGGCCCTATGCAAGTTTCAGCGCTTCCCGCCGAACCCGCATAGAAACGATTCGAAGGTGCCCACCAGGCACTTGCGTGCGGGTGGGAAACGAAGTAATATCATTACACAATAGTCCTCGATGGAACCCACAAAACATATCTATACAACAGCGACTCAAAGAGTCAAGAATACGGATATACAGTACAAAGATCCAAATCACCTTGAAAATGATACAGCGTCCGACTACGGACAAGATGCAAATGGGGCTAAGAGCCCTGAAGAATAACCAATGGCGTCCATAACCCTGCCCAAGCCAAGCCGGAAGGGTAACCCTGCTAACGACGTCGATCTCAAAACCTGCTCAAACAAAAGGGGTGCCGACAAAGGGCAAAGGAAAAAGAGAGAGCGGTCAGTACTGAGGCCAGTACACGGCGATGCTAGAATTCTGCGGTCCTCGCCTACATAGGTATGGTGGACTGAAGCGGCAGCGACAGCATGCACTAAACAACCTATAGAGACTCGATACAACTGGCGGCTATCAGAGAGGGGTAAGAAAGATCTATTCGGACCCAACCTGATACTACCACCAAACATACCCATCCTGGTGTTCCCCCTCGAGACCAAACGAGGAAGTCAACTGAGGAACTCACACCGTTGGCAATTTTATTCATTCCGTTATAGTTGCGGCAATTACTAGTCAAATACAGATAGCATGAGTCATCCTGATATAATAAGCAGTGGGCAGTTTTAGTTAACCATTCCGTTGTAGTTGCGACACTTACTAGTCAAATACAATTAGCATGAGATATCCCCAAACCCAGCAGTTGTTGGTACTTGTTTTTAGCCATTCCGTTGCAGTGAAGCTGATTACTAGTCATATCGGATACAAGTCAAATTATAGCAGTAAACTTTAGTTATAGTTGTCTATGATCGAGACCTGTGCTCCAAGTCGTACATAACCGCGGACACGGCTTCTCGAAAAGATTTAACCCTGCAGGGGTGCACCAAAGTTTCCACACGCACCTACACCCTTGTTGTCGGATCAGGTAGGTACAAGATCACAAAACATACACCCAACGGTATGTCGACGGGGTTTCGGACGACGCTTTGCACCCAAAGCAAGCACGGGGCCACCCTAAGCTACCCGCAACGAAGTCGGGTCTCGAGACGGACTCGGGGTTTGGAGACGGCAACGATCGGGAACCCGAAACTCTCGGGCTTGTCGACACAAATAAAACGGGTCACGATCCTAAGCAGACAGTGCTCCTCGCACAATCGTAAATAAAGCAGTAAAGCATGGCATAAGTACAGAATAGTAATAAAGCCCCAAACTAATTGTGGCCCCCAGTATAGTACTTGGAATCAGGTACTAAATCGATGGGGGTGCCCATACACCCCACCTGTGGTTAGCGCGCTCGATCTTGGAACAGGTGTCAAGAACTCGGGGTCCTACGGGACACGAGTGGGCGGTTAACAACCAAATAACATCTATTGCCCACCGGTGCCTCTGCATTTACCTACTTTCAATTTTAGTTATTAAACAATAATTAAAGTTATAACCATCTTCAACATTAAACATACGGCAATACTCCAACAACTGTGGTACTGGACGACACGCAACAGCACTTGAGCAAGCGACTACGACGCGCAAGTCCAACTATCTACCAAACAGCAGGTAATAGGATGTGTTCAAGGCAATATAAGGCTGCAAGGGATATCACGGGCACGAAATCTAGAGCATCGCAACACAGATAGCAATAGATCAACAGGAGGGAATAAATACTATAAAAGTAAGATAGGTAGAAAGGGGGAGGTGCTCGCCTGAAAACATTGCCGAAGGTTCATCCAAGATCGGGGCGACACTCGCATCAACTCATCGGCCTAGTCTGTGAAGAAGCAAAACACTAGCACAAACACTGGATGCACTATTTAATACTACGGCCGAAGATCGGCATGATGCATGTATGATGTATGGCATGGCAAAGATGCGATGCAATTAGGCAATATTAGTCGGAACCGGGGTCCCGACATTTAATTAATAGGTTCCAGTTATTTATCTACCCCACAAATTAAGTGTTGGATTAACAGGGCGAAACATGGCATCGGTTCGCTACACCAATTTAAATGGAGTCCGGAATAAGACAACGATATCCCGCAGATGGACTCCATATTTAATTATGATGTGAATCGGCATAATGCCCCCAAACCACATGATATGCATGCGAGATGAACAATTAAATATGCAACCATTTGATATTACATTTATAAAATAGGGCTCGAGAAAGGGGTCACACATTAGGGTTCGGCGAACTTGGGCTCCGAGGGGTTCGGTGTTGGGTCTCAGGGTCCGGATCTGGGGTTCGGTCTCGGCGGGATCGTTCTTGGATAACAGAGTAGATCTTGGAGTTCTGCGAAGAAGGACTTGGTTCGATGTCGGGATGCATCGGATTCGTCCTGGTCGGTGCCGATCTTGTCGTCACGAAGATCTTGTCGGGTCCTCGTATCGGGTCGGTCTTGATGTTCGGGAAGAAAAACTTGGCGTGCGACGTCGTCGGCATCGGTGCGGGAAGGAGGTCTTGTCGTTTCGTGTCGGTGATCTTAGCGCCCGGGTTCTCGGCGAACTTGGCGTCCGGGAGGTTCGACGGGGTTTAGTGTTCCGTGTCGAAGGCCTTGGCGTTTCACCTCCTCGTGATGGTCTCGGGGCGTCGAATCCCGGGAAGTAGATCTTGGTGTTCCGTGACGACGATCTTGGATCTTGTTATCCGCCTTTTGTCGGTGTTGAACTTCGCGGACCACCGCCAATTGTTTTGTCGAGGTCGGTCTTGTCGGTACAGGAGATCGGAAGAAGTCGATGTGGGCGTACAAGATCCCACATTAACTTAAACATACGAGCAGATGGTTTGGTTTCCAGCGTGACTATATGGAAATAGCAGCGGCTACACTACGGGACTCAACCAATCAATGAGCTCGAGACAGGTTTGGAGGTCGAGGAGGCATCGCAAAAACAGGCTGTAGCGCGTGAGCTCAAGCGTAATAGCGTCGAGGGCGGAAGGAGCAGATCGGAGAGGAAGAGGGCGCGGCGTCGCGAGGGTCATGTAGGGAAGCGGGCGCAGGAGGGCAGGGATGGCAATGGCAACTCGAGGAGGCGGCCGCGAGGAGGCGCCGGGCTGCCGTTGTTGCGGGTGTGGAAGGAGGCTTGGGAGGCCAACGCGCTTGCAGGTGGGGCGGCGAAGCGTGAGACGGGAACGTCAGAACCGGAAGAGCTCGATCAGCGGTGGCAGACCTTGGCGGTGGCGCTGCAGAGGCGGAGGAGGTCGCAGAGGTCCAGCGGAGGAAGACAGTGGTGAGCAGGGGTGGAGGCTGCGCCATCGCTGCCGCAATCGGCGGATGGGGGCAAGGAGGAGCGTCAGGCGCTGGGAGAGGGGGGTGGCGGTGGCGGCACCGGAGGAGCTCGAGGCGGCCTCGCGCTGCTCGACGGGCCGAGGTCGAGGGGCGACGGAGGGCACGGCGAGGAAGGAGGCGACCAGTGCGAGGAGGCCAGCGGCGGCCGACGGGATGGAGACCATGCCGATGGGGCGGCGAGAGGAGGAGGGGATGGCGGTCGGGAGGGCCAGGGTGGGCGCCTTGGCGGGAGCTTGGAGGTGGGGCGACGGTGGGGAGGTCGGAGCCGAGGAAGGGATGCGGGGTTGGTGGGGAGCGGTTGGTGGGCCAGGTCAATCGGGAGGGTGGGGCCAAAGGGTCGGTGGGACCGTGTGGAAGGAGAGAGGAGGCTGTGTGGGGTGGGCGGGAAGGAGTGTGAGGTGGGTGTGGCGGTGGTTGGCTGGAGGGGAAGGGAGTGGTGATGTGGAGGGAGGGGATTGGTCAGGGTGAGGTGGAGGGAGGCTGGGTAGAATAGGGTTGGGTAGAATAGGGTTTAGGTACTGGGATTTTATACTGGGGGTGGCCGACTGGGTCGAATCGGCCCGGTACGGCTGCCCCTAAAAATAATATAAATTTTTATTTAATTTAAAATAATCTTTTGTAAATAGTTTTTAGACAAATAAAAGACCCGGAAAAGCCCGGCGCTTTAATTTGAAATTGAGACGGGGAATATTTAGAAAACCAAACTAGGCTTTTAGAAAATAGGTTTCGACAAACAAATGCATGATGACATGACGATGCTCAAATGCAATGTGGCATGATGACATGAGCATGCGGTCATGACGATGCAATGCACAAAAACAACGCGATTTTCTAGTAGTGGTTTTTGCGGGATGCCACATTAGTGTCCTATTACAAACCCTCCCCCTTTCACTTGTTAGTATTAGTTTGCGAGTACTTAAAGAGTACTCATGGCTTCGTACCTGGCTATTCCCGTGGCCAGACTATGAATAGGAGTACCTGGAGGATGGACCCCAGGAAGGTTACGACAACTAGGATCATCTCCCATCGTCGGCATTTCCTGTGAACCCCGAAGATGGAGCTTCGCCTACGCTACCGTTATTATTACGTATTCCGCTGCTTGAAGTTGTATTAAGAACTGGATCATGAGATCCCTATTGGTGTAAGAACTTATGTACGGTTTGTAATGGATGATGTAATGTGGTATCCAATTCTGTTATGTCTCGCAAAAATGGTAATCCTGGGATTGCGATGTATGGCATAACTGGTATCTGGGATTAAAAATCCGGGTGTTGACAAGTTGGTATCAGAGCCATCCTGACGTAGGAGACCCTAGTTAGATTGGTCGTTGAATCAAAAACTTAGTTTCAAAACCAAAGAAAACAAATATTTACCAAAAACTTATTCTTATTCTTATCCCTTTGATTCTTTCATAAAAATTCATGTTCCTCAAAAACTCTTGCAATATACATAAAATATTGACACACTTAATCACTCTACTAACTTACTCATCCTATATTCTTATAGATGGACGTGAAGTACAACAAGTTTTATCAGTTGGGGAATGGAGGAGACCTTATCTTTGAGAGGGATTTGGACCAGCTTTCAGAACTTCTAGAGCGTCCGCACCCCGAGTTCTTCGGAGCTCAGCTCAATGATCAAGGAGGAGAAGGTCTGCAGTGACTAATTGTTGCAAGTCTCCGAGGAAAGATTTGTAACACCCTCAGAATCGGACCTATGCAAATTTGGGCAAAATTCACCAAACCCGCATAGAAATGATTCAAAGGTGCCCACCAGGCACTTTCGTGCGGGTGGAAAACGAAGTAATAATATTACACAACAGTCCTCGATGGGACCCACAGAACAGATATATATACAACAGCGACTCGAGGAGTCAAGAATACAGATATACGGTACAAAGATCCAAATCACCTTGAAAAGAGGGAGCGTCCGACTACGGACAAGATGCAAATGGGGCTAAGAGCCCTGAAGAATATCCAATGGCGTCCATAACCCCGAGTGCCAAGCGGAAGGGTAACCTCGCTAACGGCGTCGATCTCAAAACCTGCTTAACAAAAGGGTGCCGACAAAGGGCAAAGCGTAAAAACAAAGAAGGAGCGTCAAGATCTTGAGGCCAATGCAGCGAGGCTAGAATTCGGCGGTCCTCGCCTACGTAGGTATGGTGGACTGAGCGGCAGCGGCAGCATGCACTAAACAACCTATAGAGACTCAATACAACTGGCGGTTATCAGAGAGGGGTAAGATAGACCTATCCGGATCCAACCTGAAGCTAACCCCAAACAAACCCATCCTGGTATTTCCCCCTCGAGACCAGTCGAGGAAGTCAACCGAGGAACTCACACGGTTGGCAGTTTTACTTATTCAGTTATAGGGGTGGCACTTTACTAGTCAGATTCAGATAATCGTCCTGATAAAGTAAACAGTGGGCACTTTTATTTCATCATTCCGTTGTAGTTGCAACAATTACTAATCAGATACAGATAGCATGAGATAAACCCAAAACCCAGCAGTTGTTGGTACTTTTAATTCAGCCATTTCGTTGTAGTTGCAATACTTACTAGTCAGATACAATTGTCGCAAGCGACAACCAAACAAGCAATTGTGGGCAGTGTTAATTAGCCATTCCATTATAGTGAAGCTGATTACTAGTCATTATAAGTCAAATTTATAGCAGTAAACTTTAGTTATGCTTGTCTATGATCGAGATACTGTGCTCCAAGTCGTCCATATCCGCGGACACGGCTTTCAGAAAGTTTTACCCGGCCGGGGTGCACCAATAGCAACACACGCTCGATCAACCTCGGAAAAACCAAATCAAAACCCGAGGCTTTCACATTGAACAATCACAGATTCAGAAATATTTCAGGGCCACCCTTAAGTAGAATCCAACGGAGTAAGCAAGCTCCGAGGCGGCCTCAAGGTTTGTCAATGGTATGGCGGCGGGAACCCGAAAGTGTGGCTGGGCTTGTCGATGCGCGTAATCACTCCGCATCCAAACAGATGCAGGTGTGCTCGCACAATTTAAATACGTAAAGTAGCATGGCATAAACGGTACAGATCGTAAATAAAACCTCAAACTAGTTTGTGGCCCCAAGAAATAAGTCCGAATCAAGCTCGCTCGGGGGTCCCATATACCTCCGGATGTGGATAGCGCAAAATTCAAGGAAGTATCAAGTACTCGGTCTTACGGGACACAAGTGGGCGTTCGAAACCAAATATTATATATCACCCACCGATGCCTCGCTTATTTCAGTTTTAGTTGTTAAACAGAAATTAAAGTGACGATAAGTAAAACTAGAATCATCTCCAACATCAACTGCGGCAATACATCAAGAATCGTGGCATATGACGACACATCAGCACTTGAGCAAGCAACTACGACGCGCAAGTCCAACTATCTACCAAACAATGTAATAGGGTGTGTCCAAGGCAATATAAGGCTAGGGATATATCGGGTACGGAAACTAGAGCATCGCAACACAGATAGCAATAGATCAACAGGAGGGAATAAAGACTATAAAAGTAAGATAGGTAGAAAGAGGGAGATGCTCGCCTGAAAACATTGTCGAAGGTTTTCCCCGAAGATCGGGGCGAAGCTCACATCAACTCAACGGCCTTATCCGCGAAGAAGCAAAACACTAGAGGGAACACCGGATGCAATATTTAAGACAAAGGCGGAAGATCGGGCATGATGCATGTATGATGCATGGCATGGAAAAGGGGCGATGCAATTAGGTCATATTAAGCGGAACCGGGGTCCCGACAATTAATTAGATGGTTCAAGTTGTTTAGAAGCCCTTCAAATTAAATGTTGTTTAGCAATGTAACAGATGGAGCCAGTTCGCTACACAAGTTTAAATGAGGCCAATATAAGGCTAGATTTGCCCGCATATGGGCCCCATATTTAATCATTAGGTGAATCGGCAAAAGGCCCCCATACCACAGATATGCATGCGAGTATGACAATTCAATATGCAATCAAATTGTTATGTTTCATTTATAAAATAGGGTTGGCGAGAAGGGTCACACATTAGAGGGGGCTCGACGATCTTGGGGTTCCGGGTTCGGGTCGGTCCCGGTTTAGGTTCGACGGTCGTTCTCGTGAGCTCTCGGGTTTCTGGGGTAGATCTTGGCGTTCCGAGAAGCCGGACTTGGGTCGATGTCGGGGCGCGTCGGATTCTACCGGTCGGTGTTGTTCTTGTCGTATTCGCGGTCTTCGGGTCATGTCGACGATCATGGCGTCCTGAAAGAAGTACTCGGCGTTTCGTGATGATCTTGTTGATTCCATGGCGGAGGACTTGGCGCTTTGGATCGGCCTTCGGATCGGGCTTCGGGGTCTTGGGGTTCCACCTTGATTATCGGGGACGAACTTGGGGCTCGACGCCGGGGTCTTCAGGGTCCCTGTCGGAGTGCTAGAAGTTCCGTGATGGAGTTCTTGTCGGAGCTTCTTCGGACACCTTCGGCGGGGTACGGTCTTGGCGAACTTGGCGGGGGTTTGTCGGTCTTCGGGTTGGCCTGGTCCGAGAGGAGATCTTGGCGCCTGGAGCGACGAACTTGATACGGTTCGGTCTCGGATGAAGTGCTAGGAGTACCACACGTTGGCTTCACTCGGACGATCTTGTCTGACAAACCACAAGATGGTACGCTGAGGCCCAGAAACATACGCACAGGCATACACGGACGCAGGCCCAGCGCAGGCTCCCAGGACAGGCAAGGTCGGCGGCCGCGGGATGACAGCGACGAGCAGGAGCTCGCTGGGACCCGTACTGCAGAGAGAAACAGACCCAGGGAAGGTCGGCACCCTCCGGCTCGGCGGTCTTGGCGGCAGGACACGCGGGAAGCCAGGTCCCCGGCCGCGGCAGCAGGGGCTCGCCGGGAGGAACTTGGGGTGGCCTGCGCGCGGGGAGGGAAGCTCGGGGAGGCGCGGCTCGAGGAGGAGGCGCGGCTCGAGGAGGAGGTGGCCCAAAACGGCGAGTGGCAGAGCCGGCCGGGCTCGCCGGGCCGACGGGCGACGACGCGAGGACGGGAGGAGGCGAGGGAGCGCAACGGGAGAGGGCGGGCGCGCTTGAGGCGGGCTGGCGGGCGGAGGTGAGCCGGGCCTGAGGCGGAGGCAGAGCGGCTGCCGGCGAGGTGGCGAGCCGGGCTGGCGGGAGGCCGAGCCGAGCCGAGGATGCGCTGGAGGAGCCTTGGCGTGTAGCTGGAGAAGGGGAGGTCGACGGGCCAAGGGAAGTCGTCGGAAGGTGGAAGAGGCAGGGCGCCTGGCGCGGCGCGGGGATGGGGAGAGGCGAGGTGAGGGGGTCTCGTCGGGGCTGAGGAAGAGAAGGCGGGAGGCGGCGAGGGTCGACGCGCTGCAGGGCACCGGAGACGAGGGGGCGCACGCGGGGAGCTTGGGGGAAAAGAAGGAGAGACGGGGGAGGAAGAGGACGGGGGGGACAGGGGTGCCAGGCGGGGACGTGGCGTGGGGCCCGGTGGGGCTGGGTGGTCTGCGTGTGTGTGTGCGTTGTGTTGCATGTGTGTGGGTGTGAGTGCAGGGTGGGGTGTGTTGTGTGTGGTTGAGAGGGAGAGGTGGAGAGAGGGAGGCCACGTGGCGGTGTGGGATAGGTAGAGGGAGTTAGCAGGGTGACGTGGCAGGCTCTGAATGGTGGGAGTGAGGTGGAGAGTGTGTGTGGGTAGGGAACTGGGTAGCTTTAGGAATTAGATGGGGCAGGTAGGTGGACCGATTGTTGTATACGGGGGTGGTCTTTCGGGTCGGGTTGGCCCGTTCGACTGCCCCTACTGAAATAATTAAATATTTAATTTAATTTAATTGGGCCGACGCAACCCGATAGCAACAAAACAAAAAGGTCCGACGACCCGGGTTTTGGCGTTTGAATAAAGATGGGGCGTTTGGAAAACAAATCTGGTTTTGAAAAATAGTTTTATGCAAACTATGCATGCTGATGACGATGCAATGCACAAATTCAACGCGATTTTCTAGTAGTGGTTTTGCGGGATGCCACAAGATTGAACCTCCAACTGCGGAAGGAATTCAGTTTACCTTAAGAGAGAACAACTGGCTCGATGGACTTGCCAGGGCCATGCAGGAAGCTCTTTCCCGTCTGTGTGGGCAGAGCATCAATCAGATCAAGGGTACTCGCTTTGAGTTTTCCCGAGGCGTGATGCAAATGGACAACCACTGGAAGCACCATACCACCCAAAACTGAAGACTCAATTGGACCACCTTAGCTTCATAATGTACGATCGTCAGCAGGAGTTGGATAACTGCCATGACTACTAAAACCACAAGTCTGCCATCATCAAGACGAAGGATCAGACCATCGCCATGTTAGCAAAGGATTGCAAGTCTCGCCGCCGTCAGCTCTACAAGAAGGAGCGTATCATTACCCGTCTTCTCCATCGTATCTCATCTTTGGAGGAGACCATCCACGAGAGAGACATGCAGTTAGAGGAAAGGGAGAATGCCGGAGAGGATCTTCGTGGAGACCCCTACTCCTATCTCAGCGAGGACGATGATTTTCTGGAGTATCAGGCTATGGACTTCTTCACCGATGAGGATGATTTCGCCTTCATCGATGATGATGAGGATGATGAAGCCACAGATTCCGAGGAGTAGTAGCACTTGAGCACTAGCGTAGTGAGTAGTATTCGGTCCCACTATATCGTAGTTTTCAGAATGGTTCTTAAAACCATCTGTTTTTCTTTGTTGTGGTGTGTGTTGTATCGGGTGCTATGAATGAATGAATGAAAAAGCAAGTTGCTAGAAAAATCTGAGTCAAACTTTAAAAACTTTTCAAAGCCCCAAAACCTTAGAAATTTCCCTCTTTTCTCATGATCTATCTCAATCTTCAGATGCCACGCGGAGGAAGTGGTTCATCCCTGGACCCGATGTTGCAGATTCTGCAAATGTTGACTTCTGACCGTGAAGCTGAAAGAGCCGAACGTCAAGCCAACCTAGCCACCCTGCAGCAGATAGCCCAGCTAGCCCACAACAACCAAGGCCACGGAAATCAGGACAACCATGGATCTAAACTCAAGAATTTCCAGAATACCAACCGACATGTTTTCACTAAGTCGGAAGAACCCCTAGACGCCGATGATTGGTTGCAAACCATGGAAAATAACCTAGAAGTCACTAGAGTGGAAGCCAACGAGAAAGTTCTGTTCACCACCCACTATCTAGTCGGAGATGCCAGGGCATGGTGGAACAGTGTTCGCCCAATGACCGGGGGCCAGATGATGACCTGGGAGGAATTCAAGGTCAAGTTTAGCAGAACCCATGTGCCACCGGGTTTGATCAAGAGAATGAGAGACGAGTTCAGAGAACTGAAGCAAGGACGGATGACTGTAGTGGAATACCGTGACAAATTCTTGACATTAGCTAGGTATGCCCCGGATGAGATCGACACCGAAGCCAAGAAGAAAGAAAGATTCCTGAATGGTCTGCACGATAATATGCAGACAGTGTTATTCAATATCCCCTTTGCGGATATTGAAGCCCTTGTCGACTCTGCTATCCAGATGGAAGGAAAGATCAACCAAGCCAATGAGAACCGCAAGCGTCGTATGATGCATCAGCCAAGAACCCATCAGACCCCAAAGTATCGCCCTAACCCATCTCCAGGATTTGCCCCAAGAACCAACAGACCCCCGATGAACCGTCCGACCTATCCCAACCGTGGAAACCCTAGACCCGGAGGAAATCACAACAACCCCGGCAACTCTAGCAATTTCAACCGTGTCCCTGTGGCATCCCGCAAAAACCACTACTAGAAAATCGCGTTGTTTTTGTGCATTGTATCATCATGACCGCATGCTCATGTCATCATGCCGCATTGCATTGGAGCATCGCCATCATCTTGCATTTGCTTGCATAAAGCTATTTGCAGAAAAACCTGTCTTTATTTTCTAAACGCCCCGTTTCGTTTCAAAATGCAAACCCGGGTCGCCGGAGTATTTAGTTTTGACTAAATATGTTTTGCAAACGGTCCGTTTAAATAAATAAAATGTTGCATTATTTTTAGCGGGGCAGTCGAACGGGCCGAATGACCCGAACGACCACCCCAGAAAATAAAACGGTCCACCCCTTAATCCTTTTCTACCTAGTTCTATCCTAACCACACCCCCGGCCACCTCACCCGGACCAATCCGTGACCGCCACGTCACCCCTCCCCTTCCCCCTCCAATCCCTGCACGCCACGTCACCCCCCCCATCTCTCTCCCTCTCAGCCCTTCACACCACGCCACACACAGGGCAACACAACGCACGCACACACCCCACGCCCTGGCCCACCCCGGTCGGCCCTCCTCCCACGCTCTCTCCCCACCGCCCGACGCACCCTCCCCCGCTTCCTTCTTCCCCCCGTCGCTCCCTCTGCACCGCCTTCCACCCTTCCCTGGCCCACCCCTCCTCCAGCAGCCCGCCTCTCGCCACCTTCACCATCTGCGCACCTCTCTCCCAGCTCGGACCGCCCACCCGTCTCCCATCCACCTCCGCCTACGCTTCTCCCTCTGCCTTGCACCGCAGCACCTCGGCCGCCCTGGCGCCATCCTCACACCTCGTTCTCCTCCGGCGCCTCCGACGGGAGGCTCCTCTCCTCGGCCAGGCCCGCCTCGCTGGACCGCCCGCCCGCTCCAGCCTCCGGCCGCTGCCTCCTCTCTCCTCGCCTCAAGGCCTCGCCTCCTCCGTGCCTCCCGCCGGCGTCGCCCGCGTGCTCCAGCCACCGCCTCAGGCCGCCGCCCTTGTCCCAGCCCGAGCCGTCGGCCGGCTCCTTCCGCTCGGGCTCGCCCGCCCGTGCCGACCTCGCTGCGAGCCCGCCCATGGTCTCCTCGCCATGAGCCGCTTCGCCGCCTCGACCTCGATCTCCGGTCTCCGGAGCCCCGCGCCGCCGCCAACACGCTGCTTCGTCCAATCTCGCCTCGCCTGCCCGCCTCCGACGCGGCACCCTCGCCCTCCGCCATAGCTAACGCCGCCTAGTACTGAATTGACAAGGTCCCGTCAATCGAAGATGGACGCTAGCACACATGGAACCGAGGGGCACCGAATGACAAGATCGCCATCTCGAAAAACCCGATGCCACCAAGTTCTGTACCTCCAAGATCTTACGACGCGTCTACAACTTCACCCTTGATGATAGGTCGACACCCGAGCTCCACGTCAGGGACGCCAAGACCGCCACGGAGACGACAAGCTCTACTTCCGAACGCCAATACCGACCCGATCCGCGGACCCGACAAGATCTTCGCAACGATAAGATCGGCACCGACCCGGAAGAATCCGATGCGCCCCCGACACCGAACCAAGCCCTTCTTCCCGGACGCCGATTCCGCCGAGACCGAACCCTAGATCCGGACCCTGAGGCCGAACCCCGAACCCCCGAACCAAGATCGCCGAACCCTAATGTGTGACCCCTTTTCTCGAGCCCTATTTTATAAATATAACATTACCTGTTGCATATTAATTTGTTCATGCATGCATATTGTCATGTGGTTTCGGGCCTTATGCCGATTCACCTAATAATTAAATATGGGGCCCATATGCGGGCAAATCTAGTCTCATATTGGCCTCATTTAAGTTTGTGTAGCGAACCGGTACCATATTTTGCCTTGTTAAAACAACATTTAAATTGCGGGGGTTAGCTAAACAACTTGAACCATTTAATTAATTGTCGGACCCCGGTTCCGCTTAATATGACCTAATCGCATTGCATCTTTGCCATGCCATACATCATACATGCATCATGCCCGATCTTCTGTCGTAGTATTAAATATCGCATCCGGTGTTTCTTCTAGTGTTTTGCTTCTTCGCGGATAAGGCCGTTGAGTTGATGTGAGCTTCGACCCGATCTTCGGTTGAACCTTCGGCAATGTTTTTCAGGCGAGCATCTCCCCCTTTCTACCTATCTTACTTTTATAGTATTTACTTCCCTCCTGTTGATCTATTGCTATCTGTGTTGCGATGCTCTAGTTTCCGTGCCCGGATATCCCTTGCAGCCTTATATTTGCCTTGGACACATCCTATTACCTGTTGTTTGGTAGATAGTTGGACTTGCGTGTCGTAGTCGCTTGCTCAAGTGCTGTTGTGTGTCGTCATATGCCACAGTTGTTGACGTATTGCCGCATGTTGATGTTGGAGATGACCATAGTTTTACTTATTGTTCACTTTAATTCTTGTTTAACAACTAAAATTGAAGTAAGCAGAGGCATCGGTGGGTGATAGACAATATTTGGTTTCCGAACGCCCACTTGTGTCCCGTAGGACCCCGAGTACTTGATACTTCCTTGTTTTATCGCTATCCACATCCGGAGGTATATGGGACCCCCGAGCCGAGCTTGATTGTCTTATTTCTTGGGGCCACAAACTAGTTTGAGGTTTTATTTACGATCCTACTTATGCCATGCTTCTTGCTTTATTTAAATTGTGCGAGATAGCACCTGTCTTAGGATCGGGACACGATTCCGCGGTGTCGACAAGCCCAGTTTTGGGTTCCCGATCGTTCATGACCGTCTACCCCAACCTTGAGTCCGTCTGAGTCGGTCACCGTTCTTGCTATGGTCTACTCAATGGGGTGGCCCCCTGAAATATTTCTGAATCCTGTGATTGCTTTGTCGTGAAAGCCTCGTTGGGTTTTGATTTGGTTTTTCCGAGGTTGATCGAGCGTGTGTTGCTATTGGTGCACCCCGGCCGGGTAAAACTTTCTGAAAGCCGTGTCCGCGGTTATGGACGACTTGGAGCATAGTATCTCGACCATAGACAAGCATAACTAAAGTTTATTGCTATAAATTTGACTTTATAATGACTAGTAATCAGCTTCACTATAATGGAATGAATAAATAATACTGCCCACAATTGCTTGTTTGGAGTGTCGCTTGCGACCATTGTACCTGACTAGTAAGTATGGCAATTACAAAGGAATGGCTAAATAAAAGTACCAACAACTGCTGGGTTTTGGGTTATCTCATGCTAATTGTATCTGACTAGTAAGTGTTGCAACTATCACGGAATGGTAAACTAAAAGTACCCACTGCTTACTTCATCAGGATGATTATCTAAACCTGACTAGTAATTGCTGCAACGAAAACTGAATAAATAAAACTGCCAACTGTGTGAGTTCCTCGGTTGACTTCCTCGATCGGTGTCGAGGGGGAAACACCAGGATGGGTTTGTTTGGTGTTAGTATCAGTCTGGTTCCGAATAGGTCTTTCTTACCCCTCTCTGATTGCCGCCAGTTGTATCGAGTCTCTATAGGTTGTTTAGTGCATCTTGCCGCTTGATCCACCATACCTATGTAGGCGAGGACCGAAATTCTAGCCTCGCTGTACTGGCCTCGATCGACGCCTCTTTTCCTTGGCCCTTTGTCACCCTTTTGTTTAAACAGTTTTGAGATCGACGTCGTTAAGGTTACCCTTCCGGCTTGGCCTGGGCAGGGTTATGGACGCCATTGGTTATTCTTCAGGGCTCTTAGCCCCATTTGCATCTTGTCCGTAGTCGGACGCTCCATCATTTTCAAGGTGATTTGAATCTTGTATATTATATCTGTATTCTTGACTCTTTGAGTCGCTGTTGTATATATATCTGTTCTGTGGGTCCCATCGAGGACTGTTGTGTAATGTTATTTCGCTTTTCCACCCTTGAAAGTGCTGGTGGGCACCTTTGAATCGTTTCTATGCGGGTTTGGCGGGAATCGCTAAAACTTGCATAGGTCCGATCTGAGGGTGTTCTGAGTGGTATCGAGCTCGGCGATTCGATACCCCACAATTCCAGCCTGTAGGATAACCTAGCTAACGGCCGAAGTAGAGTGTCAAAACTATTTTTGCAACATCGGTTGGATAGTTCTGACTAGGTATGATTTTACTTCTTACCCCTCTGCTATTCTCCTCTTATCTCGACGTGTTTTGAATCCGCTCTCTTCTCTCTCTTCGAGTCCAGGACTTCTCGTGGTTGGGTTTCCGTCGTACCTTCAGGGTTTCGCTCCCTCCTTTGATAACGGTGCTCTACCATCCGGTGTTCATGCTGCCTGAGTGATCCTTTATCTGTGGTACCATTCTTTGTTCCTTGTTGTGCCTTCCGGTGTTTCCGACGCGGCGACATCATCTACGCCTGGTCCGATGCAGAGTCTGCATCACTTCTTTGTTTCCGAACCTCGCTTGTCGAGATCTTCAGTCTGATTCCGAGAATGGTTGCACCCTTTTCTACTGATTGTGCAGAGTAATAGTTTGGGTGCGTGATGGATTGGCCCCCATGCCGACTACCCCTTCTATTCGCTTTTGTACATTGAAGTGGATGAGAATGCATCGGTTCCCTCTTTCCATCGAAGTGAGAGGTGGCTTTATTTGTGGATACCTCTACCTTCGCCCTTTTGTTTCCGGAGTGTTCTCTCGACGATCACGGACAACGACCTCTTGTTAGTGGTGTCGCGAAGATCTACACGAAGCGAGAAGATGCAGATCACCGACCTTCCTTCCGGTACCATGAGGCGGATCTCGAGGGCGAGATCCATTGTTAGTGGTGTCGAATTGTGGCATCCCGCAAAAACCACTACTAGAAAGTCGCGTTGTTTTTGTGCATTGTATCATCATGACCGCATGCTCATGTCATCATGCCGCATTGCATTGGAGCATCGCCATCATCTTGCATTTGCTTGCATAAAGCTATTTGCAGACAAACCTGTCTTTATTTTCTAAACGCCCCGTTTCGTTTTCAAAATGCAAACCCGGGTCGCCGGAGTATTTAGTTTTGACTAAATATGTTTTGCAAACGGTCCGTTTAAATAAATAAAATGTTTCATTATTTTTAGCGGGGCAGTCGAACGGGCCGAATGACCCGAACGACCACCCCAGAAAATAAAACGGTCCACCCCTTAATCCTTTTCTACCTAGTTCTATCCTAACCACACACCCGGCCACCTCACCCGGACCAATCCGTGACCGCCACGTCACCCCTCCCTTCCCCCTCCAATCCCTTCACGCCACGTCACCCCCCCCATCTCTCTCTCCCTCTCAGCCCTTCACACCACGCCACACACAGGGCAACACAATGCACGCACACACCCCACGCCCTGGCCCACTCTCCCGCGGCTTCCTCCCACGCTCCCACCGCCTTCCACCTTCCCCTCGCCTTGGCGACCTCCTCCAGCCGCCTTCAGCCACCCTTCACCCATCTGCATGCCTCTCTCCCTCGGCCAGCTGCCACGTCTTCTCCGCTGTCACCTCCGCCTCAGCTTCTCCCTCCGCTTGCACAGCACTTCTCCGCCTGCCCTTGGCGCCATCCTCCGCCACCTCGTTCTCCTCCTTCACCGTGAGGCCTCCCCGACCTTCCTCGCCAGAACCGCCTCTCCTCGGCCACCGCCTGCTGGACCCGCCCGCTCAGCCTCGGTCGCCATGCCTCCTCTCCCTGGCCTGCCAAGCGCCTCGGCCTCCTCGGCCAGGCTCGCCCGCCTCCGTGCCTCATGGCGTCGCCCGCGTGCTCCGGCCACCGCCTCGAGCGCCTGCCGCCGCTCGTCCTGCGGCGAGCCCATGGCGCCGCCGCTTTCCGCTCGGGCTCGCCCGCCGCCATGCCCGACCTCGCTGCGAGCCGCCAAGGCTGCGCCGTCTCTCGCCCGCTCTGCGACGCCGCCTCGACCTCGATCTCCGGTCTCCGGAGCCCCGCGCCGCCGCCAACACGCTGCCGTCAATCTCGTCGCCTCTTGGCCGCCAGGGACGCGGGCACCCTCGTCCTCTGCCCTGTTAGCCAACTCCGCCTAGTACCTGGAATTCAGACAAGGTCCCGTCAATCGAAGATGGACGCTAGCACACATGGAACCGAGGGGCACCGAATGACAAGATCGCCATCCCGGAAAACCCGATGCCACCAAGTTCTGTACCTCCAAGATCTTACGACGCGTTTACAACTTCACCCTTGATGATAGGTCGACACCCGAGCTCCACGTCAGGGACGCCAAGACCGCCACGGAGACGACAAGCTCTACTTCCGAACGCCAATACCGACCCGATCCGCGGACCCGACAAGATCTTCGCAACGATAAGATCGGCACCGACCCGGAAGAATCCGATGCGCCCCCGACACCGAACCAAGCCCTTCTTCCCGGACGCCGATTCCGCCGAGACCGAACCCTAGATCCGGACCCTGAGGCCGAACCCCGAACCCCCGGACCAAGATCGCCGAACCCTAATGTGTGACCCCTTTTCTCGAGCCCTATTTTATAAATATAACATTACCTGTTGCATATTAATTTGTTCATGCATGCATATTGTCATGTGGTTTCGGGCCTTATGTCGATTCACCTAATAATTAAATATGGGGCCCATATGCGGGCAAATCTAGTCTCATATTGGCCTCATTTAAGTTTGTGTAGCGAACCGGTACCATATTTTGCCTTGTTAAAACAACATTTAAATTGCGGGGGTTAGCTAAACAACTTGAACCATTTAATTAATTGTCGGACCCCGGTTCCGCTTAATATGACCTAATCGCATTGCATCTTTGCCATGCCATACATCATACATGCATCATGCCCGATCTTCTGTCGTAGTATTAAATATCGCATCTGGTGTTTCTTCTAGTGTTTTGCTTCTTCGCGGATAAGGCCGTTGAGTTGATGTGAGCTTCGACCCGATCTTCGGTTGAACCTTCGGCAATGTTTTTCAGGCGAGCATCTCCCCCTTTCTACCTATCTTACTTTTATAGTATTTACTTCCCTCCTGTTGATCTATTGCTATCTGTGTTGCGATGCTCTAGTTTCCGTGCCCGGATATCCCTTGCAGCCTTATATTTGCCTTGGACACATCCTATTACCTGTTGTTTGGTAGATAGTTGGACTTGCGTGTCGTAGTCGCTTGCTCAAGTGCTGTTGTGTGTCGTCATATGCCACAGTTGTTGACGTATTGCCGCATGTTGATGTTGGAGATGACCATAGTTTTACTTATTGTTCACTTTAATTCTTGTTTAACAACTAAAATTGAAGTAAGCAGAGGCATCGGTGGGTGATAGACAATATTTGGTTTCCGAACGCCCACTTGTGTCCCGTAGGACCCCGAGTACTTGATACCTGTTCCTTGTTTTATCGCGCTATCCACATCCGGGAGGTATATGGGACCCCCCTGAGCCAGAGCTTGATTCAGTCTTATTTCTTGGGGCCACAAACTAGTTTGAGGTTTTATTTACGATCCTGTAATTATGCCATGCTTTACTGCTTTATTTAAATTGTGCGACAGATAGCACCTGTACTGTTTAGGATCATGACACGATTCCGCGGTGTCGACAAGCCCAGTTTTGGGTTCCCAGTCGTTCACAGCCGTCTACCCAAACCTTGAGTCCATCTCGGAGTCACCGGTGGCTTGCAGGTGTCTACTCAATGGGGTGGCCCCGAAATATTTCGAATCGTGTGATTGCTTTGTCGTGAAAGCCTCGTTGGGTTTTGATTTGGTTTTCGAGGTTGATCGGCGTGTGTTGCTATTGGTGCACCCGGCGGGTAAAACTTTCGAAGCCGTGTCGCGGTTATGGACGACTTGGAGCACAAGATTCTACCATAGACAAGCATAACTAAAGTTTATTGCTATAAATTTGACTTTATAATGACTAGTAATCAGCTTCACTATAATGGAATGAATAAATAATACTGCCCACAATTGCTTGTTTGGAGTGTCGCTTGCGACCATTGTACCTGACTAGTAAGTATGGCAATTACAATGGAATGGCTAAATAAAAGTACCAAAAACTGCTGGGTTTTGGGTTATCTCATGCTAATTGTATCTGACTAGTAAGTGTTGCAACTATCACGGAATGGTAAACTAAAAGTACCCACTGCTTACTTCATCAGGATGATTATCTAAACCTGACTAGTAATTGCTTTGGCCGAATAAATAAAACTGCCAACTGTGTGAGTTCCTCGGTTGACTTCCTCGATCGGTGTCGAGGGGGAAACACCAGGATGGGTTTGTTTGGTGTTAGTATTAGTCTGGTTCCGAATAGGTCTTTCTTACCCCTCTCTGATTGTCGCCAGTTGTATCGAGTCTCTATAGGTTGTTTAGTGCATGCTGCCGCTGCCGCTTCAGTCCACCATACCTATGTAGGCGAGGACCGCCGAATTCTAGCCTCGCCGTGTCGGCCTCGATCTTGGCCTCCTCTTTTTCCTTGGCCCTTTGTCGGCACCCCTTTTGTTTAAACAGGTTTTGAGATCGACGTCGTTAGCAGGGTTACCCTTCCGGCTTGGCCTGGGCAGGGTTATGGACGCCATTGGTTATTCTTCAGGGCTCTTAGCCCCATTTGCATCTTGTCCGTAGTCGGACGCTCCATCATTTTCAAGGTGATTTGAATCTTGTATATTATATCTGTATTCTTGACTCTTTGAGTCGCTGTTGTATATATATCTGTTCTGTGGGTCCCATCGAGGACTGTTGTGTAATGTTATTACTTCGTTTTCCACCCGCACGAAAGTGCGTGGTGGGCACCTTTGAATCGTTTCTATGCGGGTTTGGCGGGAATCGCTAAAACTTGCATAGGTCCGATTCTGAGGGTGTTACAGTCCCACCCAAGTTCACAACAACAATGCTACCGCCAACACCAACACTTCCCCGAGGACTGGAAGAAATGTTGTGCCTGTAGCAGCAAAGGACAAGTCGCAAGTGACTTGTTATGACTGTGGAAATAAAGGCCACTATTCCAACGAGTGCCCCAACAAGAAGAATGTCGCAGCACCCAATGCCAACGCCCCAGCTCAGCAGCAGCGTCGTGTTCAGCCAGGAAGGAGATTTGCCCCAGGGAATTCACTCAACCGCAATGGCCGTCTTTTTCTCATGCATGCTGAAGAAGCTCAGGAAGCGCCAGCCGTCGTGCTGGGTATGTTTTCTGTTAATTCGGTACTTGCACGAGTGTTGTTTGATTCTGGTGCATCGCACTCATTTGTCACCGAAGAATTTGCATGCACTAGTAAAATTCAACCAACAAAATTGAAGCATGTTATGATCGTTCAAATTCCCGGATCAACCACCAAGGCTAGGCAAATTTGCAAAGACATCCCTATCCGAATCCATGGCATAGATTTTTATGCTAATCTGATAGTACTCGGAACTAAATGTTTGGAAGTAGTACTAGGAATGGATTGGATGTCCAAACATAAAGGAGTGATTGACTGTGCCAAGAAAGCCATAACCATGACCAAGATAGGTTTAATATCAGTCGAGCATATATCTGAAACCTTACCTCGCCAATTCAAGTGTAACAAGAGTATAGCCCAACCTACCATTGACCAAGTCCGGATAGTCCGTGAATACCCTGATGTATTTCCAGATGTTTTGCCCGTTATGCCCCCAGATAGGGATATCGAGTTTATCATTGAACTAATCCCCGGAACCGGACCCATAGCCCAGAGACCCTATAGTATGAACCCGTCAGAGCTAGCAGAACTGAAGAAGCAACTAGATGCCATGCTGGAAATAGGATTGATTCAACCAAGTGTGTCACCATGGATATCACCTGTCTTGTTTGTCGACAAGAAGGATGGAGGTAACCGTTTGTGTATGGATTATAGGAAGTTGAATGATGTCACCATCAAGAACAAGTACCCCTTGCCCAAGATAGAAGATTTGTTTGATCAGTTGACCGGTGCCAAAGTGTTTTCTAAGATTGATCTTAGGACTGGCTATCATCAACTCAAAATTCGGGCAGAGGATATTCCCAAGACTGCCTTTACCACCAGATATGGATTATACGAGTATACCGTTATGTCCTTTGGATTAACCAATGCCCCCGCTTATTTCATGAATCTCATGAATAAGATTTTTATGGACTTACTGGATAAGTTTGTCGTTGTTTTCATCGATGACATTCTGATTTATTCCAAATCGGAAGACGAACATGAGCTACACCTAAGGACCATTCTTGGAACCCTTAGAGAGCATCAGCTATATGCAAAGTTTAGCAAATGTGAATTCTGGTTACAGGAGGTAGGATTCCTCGGTCACATTGTATCAGCCGGAGGAATTGCCATTGACCCTGCCAAAGTGAAAGATGTAGAAGATTGGCAAGCCCCAACCACTCAAACCCAAGTTCGTGCATTTCTCGGATTGGCGGGATATTACCGCAAATTTCTAGAAGGATTCTCGAGTATCGCCAGACCCATGACCCAATTGCTGAAGAAAGACAAGAAGTTTGAATGGACCGACAAATGTGAAGCGAGTTTTCAAGAACTCAAGAGAAGATTGATTTCAGCCCCAATCTTGATCATGCCAGATATCACGAATCCCTTCGATGTGTATTGTGATGCATCCAAGATCGGTCTCGGATGTGTGCTAATGCAAGAAGGCAAAGTTATATCTTATCTATCTCGACAACTAAAGCAACATGAGAAAAATTACCTAACCCATGACCTCGAACTCGTAGTCGTAGTTCTAGCCCTGAAGACATGGAGGCATTACCTAATGGGAAACCGTTGTGAGATCTATATGGATCACAAGAGTCTAAAATATATATTCACTCAGAAGGAGCTGAATATGAGACATAGAAGATGGATTGAGCTAATCAAGGATTACGATATGGACATTCACTATCACCCTGGTAAAGCCAATGTGGTAGCTGATGCCCTTAGCAGATTGTCGTGCCGCTTGAACTCCATGATTTTGAAGGAGCAACCAAGTTTGCACAAAGAGATGGAAGATTTTCAAATGGAATTAGTAAGTGAAGGATTTTTGGCTAGCATAGAACTCCAGCCCACTTTGATCAGTCATATCAAAGAGGCGCGGAAAGGAAATGCTAGTATCGACGGAATCAAGCATCGTATCGGTACAGGCAAAGTACCTGGATTCACCGAAGACGAAGAAGGAGTTCTGTGGTACAAAGGACGCCTTTGTGTACCAGCAGATTCTGAGTTGAAAGAAGTTATTCTGAAGGAGGCTCATGATACTCTTTATTCTATCCATCTCGGAGGAACTAAGATGTATCAAGATTTAAAAGAGCAATTTTGGTGGCATAAGATGAAGAGAGAAATCGGAAGCTATATCGCCAAGTGTGATATTTGTCAGCAAGTCAAGGAAGGACATAAAAGACCCGCTGGATTGTTGCAACCCTTGCAGATTCCGGAATGGAAATGGGATTACGTTGGAATGGACTTTATCACTGGACTGCCTACTTCTAGTAGGGGAAATGACTCTATCTGGGTCATAGTGACAGATTGTCCAAAGTCGCCCATTTCTTGCCCGTCAAGACCACATATCAGAGTTCGAAGCTAGCGGAGTTGTGCATCGCTAGAATAGTTAGTTTGCACGGAGTCCCCAAGAACATCGTATCGGATCGAGGAACTCAGTTTACCTCGAGATTCTGGAAGAAAGTCCAAGAAGGTTTAGTAACCCGCCTAGATTTCAGCACCGCGTATCACCCTCAGACAGATGGACAAACAGAGCGAGTAAATCAAATACTCGAAGATATGCTGAGAGCATGTGTGTTAGAATATGGATCCAAGTGGGAAGATTGTCTGTCGTTTGCATAATTTTCCTACAATAACAGTTATCAAGCTAGTTTGCAAATGGACCCATTTGAATTCATGTACGGAAGGAAGTGTCACACCCCTTTGAACTGGTCGGAAGTAGGAGAGAGTCAGATTTTTGGACCCGATATCTTACGAGAAGCAGAAGAGAAGGTTCACACGATTCGTGAGCACCTCAAGACCTCCCAGTCCAGACAGAAGAGTTACGCCAACAAGAGACGTAGAGACCTCGCCTTCAACATAGGAGATTTTGTTTATCTGAAAGTGTCGCCATTGAAGGGAATGCAGCGTTTCCAACTCAAAGGAAAGTTAGCCCCCAGATATATCAGACCTTTCAAGATTTTGAACCGTCGAGGAGAAGTGTCGTATAAATTGGAACTACCCGAAGAGATGTCATCTGTGCACAATGTGTTCCATATCTTGTTACTTCGCAAGTGTCTCGAAGTCCCCGAGAAGACCGAAGTGTTCAAAAATATTGACCACCGGACCATAGAGATCAACGATGACCTGACCTATCCTGAAGTACCCATCCGTATTTTGGAAGAAGCTTTCAGGACTATCCGAACCCGAAGCATCAAGTTTCTCAAGGTTCAGTGGAGCAACCACACAGAAGAGGAAGCTACCTGGGAGCGCGAAGATCACATCACGACAGAGTTTCCCGATCTCTTCAAATCCTAGGTAATCTTTTTCGTCCTTTTTCAAATCTCGGGACGAGATTTTGTTTAAGGGGAAGGTTTGTAACATCCCAAAAATACTAAACTTGGATCATCAAACTCTAATCATCAAATTTAGGGTTAACAAAAACTTTAATAAATAAAAAATATGAATGCATGCATGAGAGTATGCATTTCATTTTGAATTCTTTTGAACCACCTTATTTGTGTGTTTCTTTGCTTGTAAAATGTTTCTTAGGTGAAATAAACATCATCTAAACAATTCCCAAACTTTTATCAAAGACAAGTAAATCAAAACAAATAAAATAAGGGAATGGTCATTTTGACCAATTTAACTCCCATGCCTACTTTGGTTGTCTCAAACTTTCAAAACCTAACAGAAACTTTTCTGGATCTTTGCACCCCTTGATTGTACTCATAACAAAGTATCAGGGCCCACCTTGTGTTCATCCAAAAACTTTCAAATGCATAGTTTAAATGACAATTCAAAATTGAATCTTTATCATATGGGAAGATCCCACTTTTTCAAAAACCACTCAAACAAGCTCAACTTTCAAAACCCAAGCATCTGCAGACTCACCAGCATTAACCTAGCACACACACCAAAAATCTTTTCAAAATTCAAAACTTAAATTCATGCGGCCATTTCATCAAACACTTGGCAGACACAAATCAAACAAAATCAAAACACTATAGTGTGCAGTGTTTTGAGCCTAACTGGTTCCCTATCTAGCTCACAACCAGCTCAGTAGATCATCTAGCAAGATTAACCAAGCACTAGCACCACTGTGAGCTTGCCAAAACCATCAATGGTGAACAGCCGAAGCCACCCTTGCCACCCACATGTCGACAGCAAGCTAGGGAGGAAACTAGTTGTGCCAACCTTGTCTGGGAGATCACCCATGCTTCACCGTCCCCTCTCGACCAGCCCTGCCTCGAAGACGTCGAACACAGCACCCAGGAACGCCGGTCTCGTGCCTCTGTCAACCATGCCGAGCATGCGCCAGAGCGCCACGTTCGACCGAAGCCCATAGACCGTGCGCCGCCCTCGCCGTGTGCATACACGATCGCCACCATCCCAGGAACACGCCAGACATGCCCATTTCACCGCCCGTGCCCCGTAACCACCGCTCGTCGTCGAAGACGCCGCCTCTGCCGCGCAGAGCGTCGTGTGTTCCAGATCAAACCGTACCGCCCCCACACGCGCATTAAATCCATAGAGCATCGCCAAGATACCGCCAAGCGGTCGCCACCGCCGGCCATGCCTCTAGCAGCCCGTAGCCATGTCGCCACCGTCGCCCGCCCATGCCGTTCGGTCTCACTGTCGCGACTATAAATAGAGGCCTCCCCCGCTCGAATTCTTCACACCATTCCACTCCTCTCTCACCCAGAACCATCCCACCTCAGTCCCGGAGCAAGGCGAGCAACGCATCGCCGGAATTGCGCCGGAGCAGGCCGCCTCTAGAGAAGAAGGGCGTCGTCGATTTTGTCCACCCCAGGTTCGTCGGAATTGTCCCTGAGTTCGTCGTCGTCGACTTCGTCGTTCGCCCGCCTCACCGACCCTCGCCTGGACCCTGGTGAGCCCCCAGCAACCCCCACTGGCCGCGCTAGGTTTCTGTCTCGCCGGCATTGCTCAACGTCGACGATGACTCTCAGCCGTTGGATTAGAACCAGATCGAACGTCCCATAGTGCCCCGTACCGCTTCGCGTTTAAAGAGCCACTGACTAGTGGAACCCCCCTGTCAGCTGAGCCCCGCGCCGTGGAGTGTCACTGGGTCGGCCCGTTAACCTTTCCCGCGCAGCCCAGTTATTTGAATTTAACCTTTTCCATTTTATTTCAAATACACTTCTGTACCCAATTTCAAAAATCAACCCAGGTCGATTCAGTGAACCAAATTTAATGAAACCAATTTTGTTAGAAAGGTCTAGGAATGCTGAATCCAAGCCCGTTGGATTCAAGTCATTTGGATCTATAGATCATCCATGATAAAAATAACAAGGTAGAAGCTTTTCTGCATTCAAACATTTTTTAAATTAAAACCATGATAGCTTTTGAGTTGATTCCAACTCTCAAAAATCACATTTAACCATACCTTTCAGAATATATAAAAATATATAGGTTTACTTATAGAAAGAATGTTCAAGTAATAAAAGAATGCCTCATGGGCATTTCTAGCCACTTTAATTAATTAAAATAAAAGGGTAAAACCTTATTAAATTGTGACACCACTTTAAATCACATTCCCATGGACTAAAATATGTGGTGATGACATGTGTCAACATGATCCCATGTTTTGGTTTGGAGAATATTAAATCTTAAGTAGTCTTTCAATGAGTAGAAATTACTTTTCTAAAATAAAAGGTTAAACCAAACTTAATCTTGTAATATTAGTAATGATGTTAGGTCATCTATAGGACCCTTTTGTGTGATGATTGCAAGTAGTTAAGTATTTTTGGTGATTGTGTACCTCGTATTTATTTATAGACGCTAGTACCGACCAAGGATACAAGGAGGAAGGAGGATACTACGAAGAAGAAGCCGAGGAGAACTTCAACCACTCCTCTGCACAAGGAAAACTTTATTAACTAAGTGGACCAATGCAAGCTAACCCTTGCAAGATACCCTACTGATGCCACAAACCACTACTTGTTACTATGCCCACTATATGCCTTAAGCATATGTGATCATATCCACTTGATAAACCAATCCTATTTTTACTTACAAGCTTGATTACTTTACTTCTTTATCAAAGCTAGTACTTAGATATTTCTTAAGTAAATGGTAGATTTAGAAAGATAATTGAAGGTTGCATAAAGAGCATAAAACTTGGCCTAAGTTAGATAATCTTGATGGCATCCTAAGGCATAAGATTAAACTTAGTTAAACTCCACTAGTGTACCACCCCTCATTAGTGCTTACCCCCACTTGTAGATGCTAGTGCTAAGCATAAAACTTGATCAACTTTAGATGGGAATACTTGGTGGAAAAATGGTTATGAAAACCTTGGAATGATGGATCATTCTATTGAAATGTTTTGGACATGTGTTTACGAACACTTGATGATTTTGGTGATGAAAATGATGAGGCATGAGCCTTAGCCCTTTATAAAATTGATGGTTGTCTGGATGCGATACCATTCCAATTTTATCGTACAACCACAATACCCGAAGATTGGGTAGGGCTTGACTGGAAACTTATATACCTTAGTATTAGTTCCCTCACGGCCAAGGTCTGAGCTGAGGCTACCTTGTGAAGATTGTCCACCTGTGCAGTACCCAAGATGACAATTGGTCATGGTTGGGAGGCCAAAATCATAGGAGAGGTGCTTATACTAGGGCGTTTAATTGAAATGTTAGGATTGATTATCCGCATACTGAGTATGGTGAATTCAGGATTTGTTCCTAACGGATGTATCGAATGTTGTGGTGAAAGTGTACAATATCTGCAGAGTGTCAAACTATTCGAATAATAGCGTCATGATTATGGACAGTTAGAGTTAATCTTGTTCCCCCGTCAGATGTTTTCAAAAGACTTGTGAAATAAACTGAGACTTTGACTTGACCACAACAGGGTTGTGGCATGAGATACAAGTTCCCACTTAGGTGTTATAAACTTCAATTAGCTCTCTTACTTCTGAACTTAGTAGAGATAAATCTGGCTTTTTGCAAAACAACCCTAGAGCTTAGTGTCCTATTACAAAAACCCCCTTTCACTTGTTAGTATTAGTTTGCGAGTACTTAAAGAGTACTCATGGCTTTGTCCCTGGCTATTCCTGTGGCCAGACTATGAAGAGGAGTACCTGGAGGATGGACCCCAGGAAGGTTCCGAGAACTAGGATCATCTCCCATCGTCAGCATTGCCTGTGAACCCCGAAGATGGAGCTTCGCCTACGCTACCGTTATTATTACGTATTTTGCTGCTTGAAGTTGTATTAAGAACTGGATCATGAGATCCCTATTGGTGTAAAAACTTATGTATGGTTTGTAATGGATGATGTATTGTGGTATCCAATTCTGTTATCTCTGGCAAAAATGGTAATCCTGGGATTGCGACGTATGGCATAACAGGCATCTGGGATTAAAAATCCGGGTGTTGACAGTGTGCTTTGAGAGGAGGAGAGGGGGGCCTTTTATAGGGAGAGGGGGGCACCCCAAGGGGCATGGCGCCAGCCATGGTGGATGCCCCCACCTCTTCCACATTAATGTGGGTGGAGCTCCCACTCAAAATGAAAAGCCTCCACTCCCATTAAAAAGCCTCCACTCAAAAATCCACTCACATGCATTAAATTTTCACCAAATCTAATGCAAGCTCTCATTTAAATAAAACTCTTTTTTTATTTATTCAGAATTTTTTTATTACTTTAATTAACAAAAATTCACATAAAACCCCTTACAACATTTCAATTTCACATGCAGAACCAGTTTCAGCAATTTCAACCGAAACAGTTTCGGTGTCTAGTGAAATAAATTCCTGCGCTTTACTTTTTCTTTCTCTGGCATATTATTTGCTCTGAATGGTGTCGGTATCCCTTAAGTGTGTCACCCTACGGTTCGCGAATAATGTAGACATGATCGAGACCCCTCTTCGATCAATAATCAGCAGCGGGACCTAGAGATCCGTACTGACTCCCACATATTCAACGACGACTTATGTGATCGTGTGAACCTTATACGCATGTAACTCAATCCCTTTGTCTCGCGATATATTACATGTCCGAGATTCGATCATCGGTATCCCCATACCTAGTTTGATCTTGTTACCGACATGTACTCTTTTCTCGTTTCCGTGATATAACATTCTAGTGATCAAATCACTTGCTTGCAAGCTAACCAATGTGATATCACCGAGAGGGCCCAGAGTATATTCTTCGTCATCGGGGTGGACAAATTCCACTCTTGATCCATGAGCCTCAACATAACACCTTCGTAGCACTGAACCCATCTTTATAGTCACCCTGTTACGGTGTGACGTTTGATGTTATCAAGATACTCTTCCGGTATTAGTGATTGACATGATCTCATGGTCTAAGGACTAAGATTACTTCGTATGATGTTATAGCAATATAAACACAATGACCTTGATCGTAATGCTATACTTCGGATGAATGTTCATCACACCATTACACTAATGTTGTGACCTCGTTATTAACAACATCCAATGTCCATGATCAGGAAACCTTTGATCATCTTGTTAATAAACGAGCTAGTTTATAAGAGATACATAACTAGGAACTTCCTTTTTTTTATTAAACACACATGTATTAACGTTTCCATATTAATACAATTATAGCATGTAAAATAAACATTTATCATAAATAAAATATGATAATAACCACTTTATTATTGGCTCTCGGGCATATTCCCTTCAGGCGGTGCTCAGAAAGGTCCAGCGATGGGGACCGAGATCCCACCTCCTCCCGCTCCAGATCCATAGTAAGGGTCCTGCCCGGCGTGCCGAAGTAGAAGGGCGGGAGGGTGCAGTCCAGTTTGGTCGGATCCGGGTGTCTGACCTGGACCCGCACCGGACCCTGGCCACGGAGGGAGTCCATGTCGAAGCTCATGAACTTGCCAATGGCCTGGGTGATGAGTCTGATATACTTATCCTGTCTTGCTTCATCAGGGATTCCATGGATCCGAACCACACTATCGAGAGTGCCGCAGTGGTATCGGGATGGACACAGGACTCACGTATTGACACCTTGATGTTGTGGATGGGGAGGAACGTCGACTGACTCCAGGAGAGAGCACGCAGTGCCATTCTAGACGGGAAGATCACCGAGAACACCATGGGGGCAGTCTCCCTCACATTCCACACGAAGTCAAAGTCATACGACCTCAAATCCGCGAGGATGATGTCCTCGGTCACATCCACCGATAGGGGAGCGTCCTGGTCTGGCAGCATATGAATCTCGGCCAGGTTCTGCGGGACCGACATCGCCACCTTCCCCAGATCAATGTAGTAGAAGCCCAGGTCAATCTCGTGGCCCAGCAACTCCAGGGTACTGCGCTCACGGTGAGGAGAATAGGTGGTGCAATCAAGAACCCGATGCAACGGGTCACCATAGAACAGGCAGTGCTCGGGATCCTTGCAGTCGGACCGAAAGTGGCCGACCTCCCCACAGTTGAAGCACTTGTTGCGTGTGGGGGACTTCAGGCGAGGAGCGGCCCCGAAAACCGCGGATGTCACGCCCGTGGGTGGCGGCATGGTCGGGTGCCCAAGCTGGCCCCCTCCCGTGCCTGCACCACCCCGCGGAATCCCGGTGCCCATGCTTTGGATCTTCTTGCGCTTCTTGTTCTTCTTCTTTTTAGGTGCGGACGGCGCCACCGGGGCCGGCACGGTCGGCACCACAATCTGTCGACCACCCTGTGTGCGTGCAGCCTCAACGTCTCTCCCAAAACGCCATCCATAGCTACTGCCTTCACTTCCATGCTCAGTCGCCCGCTGCTCAAGGTCACGGCAGAGGTCACGCTCGCGGCGCACAGCTTCCGGTGAAGGCTCCCATGCTAAGAGGCGACCGGACGCGCCATGATCGCCCCACGAGACCGCGTGGGAGAGCGCTGGCAGCAGGGCACGGCAGGCTCTGCCGCCCGGCTTGCCCGACCCTCTCGACGAAGATCCTCCTCTCCATGTCACGGGGGTGAACGCCTGGCCGGCGAGCTGGGGTAGGACTCCGCGCGATGGCTCTTCATGAGGGCGGCGGCGAACAAGGCGGTCAGCGGCGGCGGCGGTGGGTGCTGGCGCACTGTGCAGGCTCCCGAAGCGTGGCGGCGGATGCTCTCGTGCGAGGCAGGAGATGCTAGGGTTAGGAAGGGTGCACCCCTGTGTACCCATAGCCAGGACCCCACCGGCCACGTCCGGCCCACCGCACTCGTCCCAACCCTATGGGCCTCCAATCCCTGGGCTCTGACATCCTGGCTGCGCCAGGCCAGGAGCGGCCCGTCAAGGACACAGAGCCCCATCGTGGGCTCCACGCGGACCGGCCTAGCAGGCCCAGCGCCAGGCTGAGAGTGGGAGAGGTCACCCCCCCCCCCCCCCCATGGCGAGCACGGGCGGCGGCGGCGAGCACGGCGAGGGCGTTCCGAACGCAGGGAGGGGCATCCAGGGTGGATCCGGTCGCCGGGGCAGCTCCCCGTGGCCAAATCCCCGCCCGCAAAGATCCGCTGTGCTGCGTTTAGAAAGCGTCGCCGCGCGTCTTGACCACCGCACACCATGTGCGCCGGCGCCGAGCCGGAAACGCCGAGCTCCGCCGAGGCGCCTTCCGTCCCGAGCCACGACCGCGACGCGCGAGGTCAAGGAATTCCCCCAGCGTCGGCAGTCCCGGAGGCGAGGAGCGTCGCGTCTCCTCCTCTCGCGCCGCCTCCTCCTCGTCGACCTCATCGTCCACGTCCGCCCAACGACGGCCGCAAAGGGACTCGAAAGGGGCGCAGGTGGGGAACGGGAGCTCCATGACCGGCGGGAGAGCAACCAGGGGAGGAGAACGCCAACGGGAGAGACCGGGGGACGCTACCGGCGCGGGGTCACCACGGTCGCCTTGGACATCGCCAAGACGTGAGCTTTTTCCCCAAGCTGTGGAGTCACGTCCCTCGTTAAAACCTTTCAGTCCTTTTAGGTACCTTGGTAAGAAAAAAAAGTGTGTTAGAAACTTACAACCCATCAAACAATAATTACATCATTCAAGAGAGGTTGCAGAAAAAAAGCTGTACATCGACCCAATTACACCATCATAACCCTCTGAAACGAAGAGGTATGCTTTAATCTCAACCATTGACGAAACTAGGAAGAGTAAAGCAGGCCTCATCCAGTACAGAAGCTCACATCCATGAAAGTGTGCTCTTTTATCACACGCCCATACCATACGCAACTAACAAAATTGGGATTAAATCAGCTGCTCGGTTAGGCATATGGGCGGGCATGTTTTCTCCATTTCTGACATAATTGTGTGGAGTCGACAGTAGTACGATTATCTGGTGTGGGGGCGTAGGAAGCTCTTTTTCGTCCCTTTAATTCTCTGCTCCCCCACACGCACACGGTGGTCCTTAATTAATTTAATTCCACGATGTGTTATATGGACGGGGTTGGATGGATGGACGGATCACAAACATATTTAGGGTGACTTTTTTGGGCTTATCATAAGCATAAGCCTGTTTGTAGATTCCGGTGGGGAGAAACTGCGGTGGACAAAAACTTGTAAAAACTCCTAAAATCATCCTAACAGGTCTCTAGCAGATAAAAGAGTAGAACCAAAAAAAATAATTGTTACTATTCGGTTTCGCGTGTTAAAAGTGGCTAGTAGAAACGTCCTAAAATCATCCGAACCAAAAAAAATTTAAGGCCCCAGAGAAAACACCCCCACGAAACCCTAAATCCCCATTTTTCGAGCCTGACCCGTAGCCGATCTAAGAACCACGGGATGCTTGGCGCGAGGGAAGTTTCAGCATGTTCCCTTCCCTTTCGCGTCCGCCGGGCGCCGCCGTCGATCCAGGCCCGTCAGACAAATTCCGCCCGCCAACAAGGCCTCCGCCACTCGACGATCATGTTCCCAACCCTCGCTGTGACAGAAATTGATCCGGAACGGAGATCTAAATCGAGGTGAAAAGATAATTGCATTTCATTGATTCAACCATGAATTCTTCCTAAACAAAGCTATGATTTCACATCCTACATTAATTGATTCAACCACTAGTCAACAATTTCACTTCCGCTGCTGCTGTCCTCCGTGTCGTCCTCTTCCTCCTCCGAGTCGCTGGCTTCCTCCTCCGAGTCGGACGGAACCTCCACGATTTCCACATTGTTCGCGAGACGGAGCACCTCTTCGCAGCGAGCGGCAGCGATGACGGTGTACTTGGTCCGTCCAGGGACGGATCAGAACCTCTCCCGCCCTTCTCGTTTGCGGAGATCCCGATGCACCACGCACCCATAAACGATGTGGTTGCCAATCTTGGCCTTCCCCCGCTTCTTATTGAACAGCGCCGACCAGAACGGGCTAGCCGCCGCGTACCGGGGCAGCGCCCTCTTCCACGCGGGCATATGGCGGCGGCACGCCGCAATGTTGCTCTCCATCTCAGCTCAGCCCAGGAGCGGAGCCACCGGCACGACCAGTGGCGCGATGCGCCATCCGTGGGGCACCGTCGCGACCAGTGGCGCGACGATGTCGAAATGCGCGAACATCACCGCCTCATAGAAGTTTAGCGCGGGCACCTCCATGGCGGCGAGGTGGGAGATTGGAGAGGGAGGGGATGGATAAGGATGAACGTGCGGTGGCGCCTCCTATTTGTACACGAGGACAACGAAGCGACAGGCGGAATCTAAATCGAATATTCTCTTTTTCGATTAGGGTTTCTGATTTCTGTTCCGCCCCCGGTTCGCGCCTAAAAAAACCACAAGACCTGAAAACACGTTTTTGTTTCGCTTTTTACGCTGTGTGCTAGAGACGCTCTTATTTGCAGCGGATCGATCTATGCAAACTGTGTGTACATATAAATAAAGCTCGAATAGTGTTTCGTACCGCCGGCACGTGGGATTGTAAACCGGGAGAACAGCGACCGCACCGTGTATTCATAGTGGTCTCAACTGAACGGCGACCGCGAGTGTCGTGGAACCATTAGTGCCCACAAGACGCAGGAACAAGGCAGCGTGCGTCTACACATGATATACTGTGCTCTTTTGGGTTACAAGAAAAAATTTCAAGAGATTCACTAGTTGTGTATTCTTAAGTATTTAGGTGCTTCAATTTTCTTCATTTTGTGCTCAAAGTTAAGTGTTTGTCCAAATTTTACATTAATGTTTTTATCGGTATGTATTTCTAAGTATTTTTACACTGTACAATCAAAATCAGCTACTTGGCACCGCCATTTAGGGATGAAAGTGAAGCGGAAAGTTTCCAAATTTTTCATGAAAAAACGGAAATAGAGTGAAAATACGGAAATAAAAACAGAATTTTACAAAACAAAAATAAAAATAGAATTAGTTTGGCGGAAAAGGAAACAAAAATGGAACAACGTTTTCCGACGGAATAGACGCGGAAATGAAATCTCCGTTTCCATCTAATATGGAATTTCTGTTTTAGAATTAATGTGTATGGACAAATCTAATAGACCCATCACATGACTTTATCAAACTAAATTTGCAAAGTTGCTAACCCTACAACCGGCGACCATGTAATCCCTTCACGCATTCGAGTATGCTTCCATGATTTGATCTTTTTATTATTCCCTTGTAAACCTATCACCGTGCTATCATTAGGGAATAATTTTGTTGGTTTTCTTAAACGCTTGAGATTTGTTGCATCATTTTAGAGTTCTATTGGTTCCGGGTAAAATCTGCATTGTTTCGGGTCTACACCGTATTCGGTCTGTATCTGTTTCCGACAATATCTGCTTCTGTTTTTGTTTTCGGGGTTTTTTTATTAGTTTGTGTTTCCGCAAAAAAATATGAAAATAAATGTGGCACCACTCAGTTCTATCAGTTTTCGCTCCGTTTTCATCCGCCCTCCACCCTCTACCTCTCCAATGAGGGAAGTTCTAGCCTCCCTTACGTTGGCTTGATAAGATCGACGACCACCGAGCGGGGATAAAAAAAAGGGAAAATGTGCTTTTGTAGGTGATGGGTGAGTCGCATGTCACGGTGTCTATTAGACAAAAGGTTGGGAAAATGAGGACTACCACAAAAGTACCAAGACATATTCTAGGTTCAACCATTAAGGACCTCTTTGATTTAGAGGATAGGGAAATCAAAGGAATTAGGGAGACATGGGAATAGGAAAGGATGGCAGATGCATTCCTTGCCTCATTCTTTGTGCAAAGGAATCCTCTATGTTTTTGCCTTGAAACTGAGACCTGTAGAGAAATTTTCTCTGGTTTTTTATTTGAGAATAATTTCCTCCGGTTTTCCCATCTACCATTCCTTTGAATCAAACATGTGAACAATATCATCTTAGAATTTCTAACCCTTTACAATTCCTCTATATTTCTTTCATATCAAAGGAGCCCTAAGGGGGATTCCTAAAACTGGAGTTACTCTCATACTAGTAGTTTCAAAAGTTTTACTAGACCAAGACATGATTGTCCAAAACAACATTAGTAGCGGAGATTCGTAAGCAAGAGGGAATAGCTAGTCTCCATTTGCTTAATTTGACCTGGTCTACAGCATCCCAACTTCCCAAGTAATCAATGTTGAATGCATTGACCAGCTAGCTAGCGCCGTAGGCTTTTCACAATCTTGCAACAGTACCGAAAGGCTCAAGATCTACAGATTATATACTCGATCCATTACTTGACTTGGATTTGTCAAAATTTGGGTAGCCCATATACTAAATAGTGGCTAGATTCATTCAAATCTAGACAAAATTATCAATTAATATGGATCAAAGAAAGTATTATTAAACTAACTGGACAGAGGAGATCGACTTTGGTTGTGACCCACATAAAAACTCAAAGGTGAATGCGTAGGTAGGTGTAGCATCAGATTTTGTTTCTTCGTTTGCATTTTTTTTAATAGGAGAGATGTGGCTCAAGTGTTGGCACATAGCTGCCGGTGTTGTCCCACACTGTACACCATGGCTACGCAGATCGTGCATGGACCTTGCAAATAGTATGGACAAGGTAGACCCACCTGCGCGCAAAAGTGTATATAGTGACCATAATTATGGGTTGTGGTTTATTTATTGACCAAGAAAGATAAGATCGTCTACAGTGCTACCATGTCCTTCTTTTCCACTTGGCACACTCTAAATCTTTCATTTCCTTGTTTGATGAAAAAAAAGGCAGAAATTTCCAGAAAATTGATTCAGAGGATGGGCTCATTGGAGTCTTTTTTTGAATTTTTCAAAAAGCACCATCGAAAAAAATACCTACATGCAACAAACAATATAAAATACAAGTCTGCAAATTTTCAATGAGAAATATATTCAGGATCAGAAAAAAGATAAATATGATAAATTTTGGAAAAACGGAGGGGCCATTTAAAATTGTACTGTTCATGCCAGATTTAAGAATTTCTATTTTTCTGCTGAGAACAAAATACAAATTATTTGCATATAAATTTTTGTAAGCGCGTACTTCCTCCATTTCAAGGAATAAGGCGTACTCGTCATATGTGTTTTTTTCTTTGTACCCACCCTGTACCCATCTATCTGTCTAAATTTGACAAGTGGAGCCTTCGTAAATATTGGAATCTAAGACCATGCCACAGATAGGAGATTTTGATAGAATTCTTTCACAGATAGGACACAATATCTAATCATGCTAATTTTTTCCTAATTATGCATTGACACTAGAAATGACGTCCCGCTCTTCCTAGTCCCATGATTGTCATAGGTTAGTTAGTATAGACCTTGCTTTTGTAGGAGCAAGTCAAAAAGATTGAGAAATAGAACCATCTGTTTTGATTCGTTTCCAATAGCCATGAGATGATCATCTTAGGGTGATCCTTTTGTCAACGGATGCTTCTATTACACTCGTAGTCTCTGAAGGATGAGAACCCACTATGTAGCATCTACATCGATAATTCAAGCATTGTATACATCATTAGTCCGATTCTTTGTAGGAACTACCCGTAATAACGAACTTGCAAAATGGATCTGTTTATCATAAAGAGATTTGTCGTGGCTACCATGGTCAATATCTTCTTTATGTGATCACATCATGATTCTCAAGCGATTAGTATTGATGTTGTATTTCTCCTATCCACCGAAACTCCGTGAGTCGCTACCACGGTTACCGCCAAATTGTCGGTGCTTCTATCCCTAGTTTGGTCGTTGTTTATAATGTGTCAATGTTTATAATGTCTTGAAATATTTCTTGATTTGATGTGTTGTAAACACGAGTAATTTTTCCTATGGGTACCCATTTACCCTTTGGGTGACGGGTATGGGAAAAACTTGTACACGTTGACGGGTTTGGATACGGGTGACAGGTAAGATCGGAGGGTACGGGTAAGGGTATGCGGTGGCTCCACCCATATCCATACCTTGCAGGTGCCGTCTCATGCGGCTTACCCTTCTTTGACATGTGTTAAGCAAGGCATAATCAATACTACATTTGCTATATTGGTGTATTCATATGTGTTTCTTTGTTTTAGGAGCAGCCTTTCTGTGTTTCTAGCATCTTTGTGACATGAGTAGGCGTCATGCAATTCCCTCATACACCCTAGCCAAAATCCGCTCAATGCCTAACACACTTTTGGGGCAGGCCCACGCATACATAGAACTTCACTTATACTTTTGTCCTTGTTCCATGTAAAACAATTGATCTGAAAGTGCTATGTCTAAACACTAGGGTATATATGTTGGTTAAACTCTCTTTGAGCTTTTGATGTGGGACCAAACCCACCACACAACTAAACTTGGGCCACATGGGCCTAGAATAATAGGTCGGGTATTGCATTCACCCCACCCCTCCAAGGATTGATGCCCTCGATAGCATACTCGTAAGTCCTAACCGGCAAATGTTCAGGATCACCCGTTGTGCATGACCTTTGTTGTGTACCCTCCATAGGCACACCCGCACACAGGACACGTGCATCGCATGTAACACCATACCCAAATTCGGTCAATGCATAGCCCAACTATGGGCCGGGCCCATGTATAATAGCACCTCTCTTACACTTTTGACCCCCCTTGTGTCTAAGAGTTAACCCGTGTATATATGTTGACCAAACTCTCTCTAAACTTTCCATACATGAGACAAACCACCACTCTAATGAACGTGTGACTCTTCTCACCGTTTCATATCCCCTCAATGGCTTACCAATGTCCTCCATGGTAACTTACACGGTATATATAACTAGCTTCATGTCGTCTATGGGGAAGTATGAGGCATGAGTTAGCTTTCAACTACTCAAGCACCCTACCCAACAATATAAATGAACATATCAAAAGATAAATATGATAATGAATAAAACAAAGATGTAGCTTTCAAGGATTATAAATCCATAGGTTTATAATATCCATTAAAATGTGCAAAACAAAATGAAAATGTGATTATTCCTAACAAACATAAAGTCATTTAGCACTTATGAGGTATAATTTTTTTTATCATTTTAGGCCTTAGCACTTAGCATTCAAAAATAACATCTTATCCCTAGCAACATCAAAATCACCTAGCACTTAGGAGATATAGGTAATTTTAGGACTTGGCACTTAACACACTCAAAAGGTAAACTCTTATTCCTAACAACATCTAAGTCGCCAAGAACTTAGGAGATATAAGTTTTCTACTACTAGCTAGTTAACTTTGCTCACCACTTGGTTTTTGATTCGCTGCAAACATGATTTGTTAGAAGTGAACATGATATATCACGGTTACTTTTATTGTCCTCCTTAGAAATGTCCAAGCTGTGCTATGGGTCCTCATCACTGTACATGATTTCTACTACCACATATTATCACATAATGAAATGCCTTGACAATTCTAGTTGGATGAGCCATCGGCCTCCCTGTGTGCGGATGCAAAAGGCCGCGGAGCCTTTAAACATGACACAGTACCCAGTAGGCACCTCTGGCTCTCTATGTAGCTAGCTAGTCCTTCCTTTAAGGCGTGGGCCAGGTGGATCCATCGGTTCGTATATCATTCATGTGATGTTGTTGATGGAAAGAGAAAGCATAGGGAGCATACAGATCGATCGGCAGCAAGAAAGTGAAAATAAACCCATGACAGGTGTGCATAGACGACAGCAAGTGAAAAGGGAGCTCAGTCACTCACTCACTCCCATTCAGCGTTCAGCTAGAGCTAGCTTAGCTCCTATATATACACACACGGCACGCCTGAGACAGTGCACGGCCAGAAAAAGACGAGATCAAATCAAATCAAGCAGAGAGAAGCAGAGTGTGATCGAACAGTCGTCGACCGGTCGGTCGGTCATGGGTAGGCCGCCGTGCTGCGACAAGGTGGGCGTGAAGAAGGGTCCGTGGACGCCGGAGGAGGACATCATCCTGGTGTCCTACATCCAGGAGCACGGCCCCGGCAACTGGCGGTCGGTGCCGGTGAGCACCGGCCTGATGCGCTGCAGCAAGAGCTGCCGCCTCCGCTGGACCAACTACCTCCGCCCCGGCATCAAGCGCGGCAACTTCACGCCCCACGAGGAGGGAGTCATCGTCCACCTCCAGTCACTACTCGGCAACAGGTAGGTACCTTCTTCATTCAGCAATCTTGGTGTGAGTGAAATCATGATCTCCATGGCCATGATCAATATTCATTCAATTGCTTTGGGTGTGTAGATGGGCGGCGATCGCGTCATACCTGCCGCGGAGGACGGACAACGACATCAAGAACTACTGGAACACGCACCTCAAGAAGAAGCTCAGGAAGCAGCAAGCCATGGGCGCCATCTTCGCCCCGCCGCCACCGGGGTCCTCCTCCGCCACAGCAGCGAGCAGCAATTTCGACCACCATGACATGATCTCCAAGGTCGACGACCACGGCTACGGCGCCCACGCCGCGTGCAGCAACACGGAGCTGATCGCCCGGCATCATCGTCCCTCGCCGTTCGCGGCCGACGCCACGACCGACGTCTGCTCCTCCTCGTCCTACGCCTCCAGCGTGGACAACATATCCAAGCTGCTGGACGGCTTCATGAAGAGCTCCACGCTGCCGCCGCTGCAGAACTACTCGGACTGCGACGACGTCAAGCCCGTCGTCAACCCTCTCATGTCCTTCGACCGTATGTCCGGGTCCGGAAGCAGTGCCGATGCGAGCTTCACCGCCAGCGTGCACCAGCAGCCGGCCTCGATGGGAGGCGGCGGCTGCTACGACGACGGGACCAAGCAGCAGCAGCAGCAGCAGGCGCCGCTGTGTTCGATCGAGCAGTGGCTGTTCGATGAGGCCGCGGAGCTGGAGCTGTCCGACGAATGCTACTCCGTCCCAATGTTGTTCTAGCTCGAGAAACAATGTCACAGTCTACGCAACACATCAATACATTTCACATCGAGGTTAAATTACGTTGGTTAGCAAGCTATGGATGCTACATAAGTTAATTAATAAGAGTCAAACCCGCTCGAAGTCCTGCTGGAGCCTCTGATGATTTCCTGGCGTGTGTAGTGGACGCGCGTAAGCGTGTCTGTCTTGAGCATCCTCCCTTTACTGTGAAAATAAATAAAGTTAGGAAAACGTTACTGAATTTAGCATGTATCTGAAAGTAGCGTCAAGACGTTGAAGGATACTATGAGATAGCAACCGGGGTTTAATTGGAGTGACGATGATATGTATGTCATCTGTATACTCTAGGCATGATGTAACCAAGGTTATGTATGTTTCAGAAGGAAAAAAAGAGAAAATGTTTGCATATGTTGATGCCATTTAGTTTGAACACTTTTGGCTCAGATGGTGAAAAGTTCTGGCCATGTCTGTACTCTCTGGAGTAGTACTGTAATAATAATCTCTTATGAACAGCATGACATTTCTGGTTCTATTAGTTAGTAGAAGAAGTGAACCATAAATGCAGCAGGTGCTTGTCTTTTACAGGAACCAGACCGAAGAAACCCGGTTTTAAAAGAAAAGACAGATGACTGCTATGTTAACCAAGTCTGTTAGTAGGTAAGCTCGGCATAGAGAATTGCACTAAGTCACTAATTTAAGCAAGTGCCAGGTTCAGTTAGAAGATAGACCCGCCTATTTCTATGTACGTAGAAATTTTGCATTAATGGCGCCTAGATATATATAGTCATCAGCATGTACTCCCTCCATCCAAAAATAACTGATTTGGCTTTGTCTAAATTCAAATGTATCTAAACACATTTTAGTGTATAGCATTCAAATCTAAACAAATCCAAGTCAGTTATTTCTGGACGGAGGTAGTACTAGAAATGTATTTTTAGCGTGTTATCGTGCGCCAAAATTAAGCCAGGCCAGTACTACGAGCGGAATAGGCATTCATACCCAGGAAAATGCTTAGTAATTGCACGATTGAGACATAGCTGTCACGTCCTTCTCTGTTACACGTCCCTTTTGCATCATGTACAGAACCCTCCGGTGTAAACTAAACCTCTGCAAAAACTCTGCTGTAAATTCAGACTACCAAAGCGAAATACCATCTGGATGCAAGTAAAAATTCATCTATATACATTAATTCTCAGGAGTCATGTAGTAACAGTTATACTAGTATGTTATAGTGCTTAATAAGGCAAAAAAAAAGTTACAGATGATTATCAGACTTGAGAACATGATTATGGAGTAGAGGCTTACATCTCGATCTTGATGTAGCCATCATTCACAGCACAGGATGTGTTCTAAGTCCAGTAGCATATGGTGCACGTGTAGCTTAGGAAACCAGCCAACCAGCAGCTAGCTAGCAGCAATTAAGTACGAAAGATGGATTTATGTTACCTCAGTGGAGCACATGAAGAAGCTACATTGACCCTTCCAGGAAACCTTTTTAGCTGCACAGTAAGGGACTGTTTCGAGCAGGACTTCCACAGGAATCACTCCATTCCCTGAAGGGACATGAAAAGTATGTGTTGTAGTAGCAGTGGAACTGATGGTCAAATCAGGAAATGGGAGTAATCGGAAATTCTGAACCTGATCCTCCCTACAAAAATCTAAGCACTTGACAATGGAGTGATGGATACAAAATTTAATCATTCACCAACCCACATAACAATCATTTTTTATTTCATTACTTTCTGCCATTTGAAATAACACCTGAGGTGTGTGTGCTAAGCTGTAGTACGCTAACAGGCTCCAAAGTAGTCGATCTTCACGTGTTCGCATACAATCATCAATTGACAGACATCAGTTGCCATCTCCTTCTCCAGGAATGAAGGCATAGATCGACTCCAAGTTGAACCCTGATATCACCAATCTTGGGGAGGGGACCCCTAAGAGATATCCTCAGGAGCAAGTATACAACTGGGCATTAAAGTGAGGCATATAGTAGTGTAAGGATAATGTCATCATCAAGTATTTAATTGCTCTTTAATAGACAGGTGATGTTTGAACTAAGGGGAGATCTAATGACCACACAATGTCATGCATCGGTCTTTGAACTGAGAGAATTTCCGTTGACTCGAGGAAACTTCCCAGTTCAGTTTTATCTAGGTTCTATTTAATCAGTTTTCTCAGAAAAAACCATCAGTAACATAGTTTGGTTTAAGATGTCAACTCAAGTTTAGACAGAAAGTAGAACTGGTAGACTTATATGAAAACTAAGCTCTTGTTTGACAAGTCCCGGAACCTGCTATGTTACAAAATCAAGGAATTTGCAAAAAAACTGATAACCACGGAGCTCGTGGCAACTTCTTACGATTGCATAAAAAACCTGTTGAGTTATTGTTCAAGATTGTACAATTTAATCACTGACAGCATAAACATAACCTGCCTGGTTATTTGACAAATTACATTCACCTGCTTAATCACTCAAGAAACTATTTTTCTGTTCAGAGTAGCATGTGGTCTAGAATTCCAGTTTTCAAATATCTCTGTCAGCATAATAATCACCCATTAGTGCAATAGGTACTCATTGGTCCCAATTTTTCCTTGGATTAAAGGTGATATATAAATAAGAAACATTACAGGGCACATGACAATAGATGACTTGATTATATGCTACTAAACGACAGACAGATGTAACAATATCAGCCATTCATTCCGTGAAAATAGTTAAAACTGGTGAGTGTCAACACTTAAATGCTTAAAGAATACTACAGATTTATTCAATCCGCAACCAAAGAACTAATTACTTGGATAGAAATGTATTTTCGGAGAGGAATAAAATACTTCAACTATTCAAAAGCAAGTCTGGAACAAACTACATAAACGATATAGAGCTGCTGATGCAAAGTTAAAAAGTGTGGAACACCCATTGCTGGTTCAGAAGGTCGCCACAGAAAGGAGACCCTCAGACAGAGCTTTAACTTATTCGCAGCTCGGTTCACCTGAAAGTACTAGTGCGTACATGATCATCACATAGGGTTAGCTGCTTACCTCCCAACTACTAACCAAATCAGCACCACAAGGACCACCTCTGCCAGCCAACTCTTTTGTAGTTGAGGACTTGACCCCAAAGCACCACAGGCAATGTCCTCAGTCCTTAGTCTAATGATGGATATGATTATCCAACAAATGTTATCAAACTCAGAAGATTAGTCTAAATGTGTGCAAAAAGCAACAAGCTGCAGCTTAACAGTGCACACAGATATTAAATAGACCATACAGAGGAAGCAAAATATAGGGTACAACATTTCTACCAGAATTTTTTTCGAGTTGTTGGATCTCATATACAACCTCCATCTACAATTATAAGATGTTTTAAATATTTTAATTCGGACTATAATACAAACCAAAATAAGTGAACCTACACAGTAAAACACGTCTAGATAGATGTGTTTCAGGAAAAAACTAAAAATCTTATAATTGTAAATGGAGGGAGTATATCAGTATTTCTGTACGAGTGATAGTTTGCTCCCTCCCCCAAAATCAAACTTTATTTCTGCCCATTCAACCCGGAGCACTTTGCCCCTCAGCCAGTTTTTGAAAGGACAAAACAGTAAAAGGTTCATACATATAGGTTGTGTGGGGTGAAGTATACATGTGTAAAATTGATTCAAAATATTACCATTCACGACATGTGCAAAAAAAAGTAACATGGTTACTTTTGTTTTTGCAGAGACCAGAAAGTCACATTTTTAACCAAAAGTAACATGTATATACTTCCCCTCTCAATTTATGTGTATGATTTCTTTGGATTTTTTAATCAAAAGCTGCACTAGTTATGATATGCATGACCATTTTGTACAGAAACTCGATACGACTATAACCTAGAATTAGAAGCAAACTGTGGCGCCCCGCAAAAACCACTACTAGAAAATCGCGTTGTTTATGTGCATTGCATCATCATGACCTCATGCTCATGTCATCATGCCACATTGCATTTGAGCATCGTCATGTCATCATGCATTTGTTTGTCTGAAACTAATTTTCTAAAAGCCTATTTTGTTTTCTGGATGTTTTCCTCTTTGTTCAAATCCCAACCTCAGATCTGTCCGGAGCTTTTATTTGTCTAAAAACCTTTTACAAATGTTTTGTTTTAAAATAAATAAAAATATTAAATAATAAATCTATTTTTGTTCCGAGGGAGGCCATCACCGGCCAGGCCCAAAAGGCCCAGCTGGCAGCAGCCTACCACCCCGGCTAATCCTGACCCTAGATCTAATCTATCTAAACTCTAGCCCCATCTAAACCCTAACACTAGCTACCACCAAACCCACCCCACACAGACCCTCCCTGCCGCCGCCGCATGCAATCAAGCGCCCAGCCTCACGCCCGCAATCCACTCCCTCTCTCACCTGATTGACATGCCAGGAACCACCCCACGACAGGTACTGCTAGCCCCACCCTCCTGCCGATCGAACCTACACCCACACCTGCCCCGAACCGCCCACCAACCCCGCCAGACCCCACCCGAAACCGATCCCACGCACACCCACCCCGCCCCGACGCCCGCTCGCTCGCACGCGACGCGGTCAACCTCTCCCCATCGCGATCCCCACCCATCTCTCTCTCCCTGATACCATCCTTCCCCCGCCGCTCTCCATCGGCCTCGCCTCCCTCTCAGGCTCTTGCCTCCACCGCCAGGAGCCCCTGCCCGTCACGGTCAGGCCTCAGCCAAGCTCTTCCCGCCCACTCAAGCCGCCCACCCCTGCCCTCCGGTCGACGCTTGGTCGAGCCGCCCAACCGCCGGCTTCCTCACCTCATGGCCCGGCTCGCCCCTGACCTCGCGTCGCGACCTGCCTCAAGCCCGTCGCCGCCTCTCTCATTCCCCCATGTATCCTCTCTCCGGACCTCGCAGAGCTCCTCCAACCCCGCCGTCGTCGACCTCCCGCGCCTGCAAGGCCTCGCCACCTCTCTTCCCCGCCGCCAGGCTCCTTCCTCCCTGGAACCCGGACGCCACTCCCTCGTCCCCTTGGTTGCCTTCCTCCTTGGCTCTAGCCAGCGCCCGCCTCCTGCGCCTCGGTTGCGCCTCGAGCCCTCGCCCCCCTCCTCGCAGAACGATGCCGTGCCGGATCCTCGAGCAGAGCCGAAACCACCTCCCCGTGCTCGCCCGCGAGCGGTTCCTCGCTGCAGCTGGCCTCCCCGTACGACCTCGCCCTCTCCCGCCTCGCGCTGGCTTCTCTCTGCGGCTGGCTAAGCCTCGCCGCAAGCATCTCCTGTCCGGCGCCCACGTCTCCTCCTCCCGTCTGCTTGCTGCAGCTCGCGCTACTCTCTGTCGCATGGGAGGGCCTCCCCTGTGCGCGCCCCCGCAAGGAGCTGCAAACTGGTACATGCCTTGGATGACCCTTCTAGCTAGCTATTTTGCTACTTGGGGTGTGCCTGGTCGTCGTCTTCCACATGTTCCAGTGGCGGTCCTATGTGCATATGCGAGTTCCCTTGTCTATTGTTCACGCTCGGAACCCGATGTCAAGCTCTACCGCTGCATCAACAAGCTCTACCGCTGACCCTATCTGAGCACATTAACAAGTCCTTCTGAAGAGATGCACGCTCGCGACAATCCTGATCTGGAAATATACCAGTCGGATCCGATGAAACTGAAGGTCACCGACATGGAACGCGAGTTCTCCATCCCGAGACGCCAAGACCGCCCCATGGAACCCGATCCTAGACGCCAAGGTCTTCTTCACGGATGCGGATCTGAAGAACGATGTGTCGAGACCGATCCCAGCAAGCCGAACCCCGTCGAACCCCTGATCCAAGGTCGCCAAACCCCCGTGTATAACCCCTATCCGAACCTTATTTTATAAATGATATATATTTGTTGCATATTAAATTGATCATGTCGCATACATGTCATGTGGGTTGGGGCATTATGCCGATTCGCCTCATAATTAAATATGGAGTCGATATGCGGAATACCTTTGTCTTATTTCGGACTCCATTTAAATTTGTGTAGCGAACCGGTAACTTATCTTGCCATGTTAATGCAACATTTAATTTGCGGGGTAGATAAATAACTTGAACCGTTTAATTAAATGTCGGGACCCCGGTTCCGCTTAATATGATCTAATCGCATCGCATCCTTGCCATGTCATACATCATCCATGCATCATGCCCGATCTTCTGCCGTAGTATTAAATATTGCACCCGGTACCCGGTGTTTTGCTAGTGCTTTGCTTCTTCACGGATTAGGCCGATGAGTTGATGCGAGTGTCGACCCGATCTTCGGATGAACCTTCGGCAATGTTTTCAGGCGAGCATCTCCCCCTTTCTACCTATCTTACTTTTATAGTATTTATTCCCTCCTGTTGATCTATTGCTATCTGTGTTGCGATGCTCTAGTTTTCGTACCCGTGATATCCCTTACAGTCTTATATTGCCTTGGACACCTCCTATTACATGTTGCTTGGTAGATAGTTGGACCTGCGCGTCGTAGTCGCTTGCTCAAGTGCTGTTGCGTGTCGTCAAGTACCACAGTTGTTGGAGCATTGCCGCATGTTTAATGTTGGAGTTGATCACAACTTTAATTACTGTTTAATAACTAAAATTGAAGTAAGTAAATAATGCAGAGGCACGGGTGGGCAATAGATGTTATTTGGTTTTTAACCGTCCACTTGTGTCCCGTAGGACCCCGAGTGCTTGATACATGTTCCTTGAATATTCGCGCTATCCACATCCGGGAGGATTATGGGACCCCCCTGAGCCAGAGCTTGATTCATTCTTATTTCTTGGGGCCACAAACTAGTTTGAGGTTTTATTTACTATCCTGTACTTATACCATGCTTTACTGCTTTATTTACGATTGTGCGAGGAGCACCTGTACTGTTTAGGTAAGCGAAGTGTTTTCGCGGTATCGACAAGCCCAGTCACATTTTCGGGTTCCCGATGCTTACGACCATTGACGCAAACCTTGAGTCCGTCTCGAGTCGCCTAACTTCGCTATGGTGTACTCAATGGGGTGGCCTCAAATATTTCGAATCTGTGATTGCTTTGTCGTGAAGGCCTCGTTGGGTTTTGATTTGGTTTTTCCGAGGTTGATCGAGTGTGTTGCTATTTGTGCACCCCTGCAGGGTAAAACTTTCTGAAAGTCGTGTTCGCGGTTATGGACGACTTGGAGCACAGTATCTCGAACATAGACAACTATAACTAAAGTAGTGCTATAAATTTGACTTTATAATGACTAGTAATCAGCTTCACTATAATGGAATGGCTAAATAAAATTGCCAACAATTGCTTGTTTGGGTTGACGCTTGCTACCATTGTATCTGACTAGTAAGTATTGTAACTATAACGGAATGGCTAAATAAAAGTACCAACAACTGCTGGGTTTTGGGATATCTCATGCTACTTGTATCTGACTAGTAAGTGTCGCAACTACAACGGAATGGTTAACTAAAATTGCCCACTGCTTATTATATCAGGATGATTATCTATACCTGACTAGTAATTGCTGCAACGATAACTGAATAAATAAAACTGCCAACGGTGTGAGTTCCTCGGTTGACTTCCTCGTTTGGTCTCGAGGAAACACGGGATGGGTATGTTTGGTGGTAGTATCGTTGGTTCGAATAGGTCTTTCTTACCCTCTCTCGATGTACCGCTAGTTGTATCGAGTCTCTATAGGTTGTTTAGTGCATGCTTACCGCCGCTTCCACCATACCTATGTAGGCGAGGACCGCCGATTCTAGCCTCGCTGCATCTTGGCCTCGATGACCGCTCTCTCTTTTCCTTTGCCCTTTGTCGGCACCCTTTTGTTTAAGCAGGTTTTGAGATCGACGTCGTTAGCGGGTTACCCTTCCAGCTTGGCTCAGGTGGTTATGGACGCCATTGGTTATTCTTCGTGGCTCTTAGCTCAATTTGCATCTTGTCCGTACTCGGACGCTATATCGATTTAAAGGTGATTTGGATCTTTGTATTGTATATCTGTATTCTTGACTCCTTGAGTCGCTGTTGTATATATATGTTTTGTGGGTTCCATCGAGAACTATTGTATAATGATATTACTTCGTTTTTCACCCGCACGCAAGTGCCTGGTGGGCACCTTTGAATCGTTTCTATGTGGGTTTGGCGGGAAGCGTTGAAACTTGCATAGGGCCAATTCTGAGGGTGTTACACAAACCAATAGCTTCTCAGCTACCTAGTTTGCACCACTGTATCATCAGTGACATAACATTGTTTGTTGCAAATCTTTCACTTACATATCATCTCCAGTGTAGGATACTTCTGTTTGAGAAATGAGAAACATCATTAGGCAACTCAGTAATGTACACTTATACAGCATACAAAAATACAACATAATCCTCATAATCTTATTTTATATGTCATATCATAGGCATGTCTATATTTAATGGCAAAAAAGAATTGTAACCAATTATTCAATGAACATTTTCCCCACCACTGTGCTGTCACTAGGCCCGCTTGATATGGTGGCCAAGAGGCTAGGCAACATGTCACGTTACCTGCCCTATGTTCCTGCTAATGTGTCGATGCCCTATGCTATATCAAAGGACTTGATTAAGATGCCAATTCATTTGGCACAATTTAGGGCGTATATTCAAACTAAGAAAGGTACCACTATCTGCCTGCTGGGAAAATTGATATGAACTCGTTGTTCCCAGTCCATTATTTTCTGAATGATAGCTGCGGGTCCATCAGCGATAATCTGGGGCAAATGATGCCAATTGCCAGTTATGATAGCAGTCTCAAAAGCTGTAAGGAAGTTGCCAGGGAACATCAATTCCAGATTTCCCTCTGAGGTTATGAAAGACAAAGCCAATATCTATGCACTTCACAACGAAATGTGGTAAATCCATAATTCAAACTCGTATGTCTGTCTTCGAATCATTCCTAAAAAACACTACTGCCTTTCTCTGAAACCTTGAATACAAAGTCAAGCTTTGAGATTTTTGAATAAGAAATCCATAACATGCCAACTCACTCAGTTTTCTAACGTAACCTAAGCTTGAATCTCATGTTAGTTCAAAATGATAAGCTTTAACTTGGAATGCAGGAGCTGAACAGTTCACGGAGAAATTCAATCAAAGTACCTATAGATTTCTTATTTCTAAACATGCCCTTAAGAGAGCAAATCCTAAAGGTAAGGGTAAGATCAATTTTGCAACTCAAGATCAAAGGGAATCAGAAGAACCAATGTGAAGAAAGAGAGCTGAGAAGTTACTAACTTATGAGTTGATCAAATTTAGTGCCATGAAGGATTGACCTTATTGATTGCTTCATTTAGCAAGAGTGAAAGTTGACTTCTGTTGAGCATAAAGTCACTAGACAAACTTCTTACATACTCCCTCCATACTGAAAAAGATGTTGTAAAATTGTCTAAATTTAGATGTATCTATACACTAAATACTGTCTAGATGCATCCAAATTTAGACAAATCTGTGACATCCTTTTTAGGATGGAGGGAGTACTTTTCATGCAACCACAATCAAAAATCTGAGTATGAGTGGCTTTATGCTCAGATTAGATGCTCTTGGAACCATTTTTGATACTTCTTTGCATGACGAGTTGCATCTTCATTCGAAAAATGAAGCATGGCTACAACAGCGATTCATAGCAGTGACTGTTTTAGTAGCCTTCTGTTGTTGACTATTTTAGTAGCCTTAATCAGAAATAAAAGGGCTTCATCGCGCTAACTATACCAGTGCAAGGACTTGGCATGGGTCCACCAGTTAGTTGCAATTCCTACAGGAATAAACGCATAAAATTGGACAATCATTTTGTCGTTTGGTAATTGAGAGCGCCAGGCTCGACCTAGAGAAGAACAGCATGTCAGGCAACACAAGCAAACCCTAGGCAACATGTTACATGTCAATATATTAGTCAGGTACTCTGAAGTGGCATCTTTGATAGGTGCAAACTTTTTGAACGAAAGAGAGGTGCAAACTGAACAGTGACAGTACAAGCTCTCTTCAAGATGTGGTCAGAAATGGTTCACCGTTTCAAATCAATACAATCTGAAAGCAACAGCAATCGATATCATTTTTATTTGGATGTTTTCCTTTAGAAAATACTAGAAAGAGGTATTAAAGGAGTAATAGTGATGTAGTACAAAATACATCGTTTGATGTCAATGTCAAAAATACAATGGTCCATATTGCCCATCTGAATGCATCAAATTTGGCAGGTAATGCAGTCATATGGAAGAATGCATCAAAACTTTTTTAAACGCTCATTCAGCAGGGTCAACCTTTGTCAACAGATGATACACCATTCAGAGAAGATCGTAAGTACAGGAAAATATTGTTGAACGTGAGGAAAATTAGGCATGTCATGTTGGGAACTACATGGCCTGTTTGGGTGAGCCGGTAACATGGACGAAAAAACTAAGTATTTTTTTCACTCTCTGGCAGCCTTGGCTTTCCAATGAACCAGAGTAAAAGGGAAGAAAAAACTCACCTGAGAATACAATATTACAGTTTGACTATACTGTAAATTTTGTAATACCGACATACAATTATACTGGAGTAGTACAAATGAAGAGCTATTGTGTTTTCTAATAACCCAAAATCAAGCAGATGGTGATACAACTGAAGAACTATTTGTTTCTAACAGCCCAGAACCAAGCAGGTACTCCCTCCGTTCCAAAATATAAGATGTTTTAGCTTTGTGAAGCAAATTTATCTAGACTACTTTTAGTATGTAGGTTCACTCAGGTTTAGAGTGAATCTACACACTAAAAGTAGTCTAGATATATTTTCTTCACAAACCTAAAACATCTTATATATTGAAACGGAGGGAGTATATGGAAAGAAGAGAAGCTTACAAGTAGGATGTTCAGCATGGGTACAGGCGACATCGGGCAAGGCAGAAATGGCTTCATACACTCATAGCGGGCCTGAGACACCTCCAGGGAAGAGTCGAATTAAAATGAAGTATGGATTCAGACGACACAAATTACATACAGGCATGGTGTATTGCAAATTGGCAAACCCGCATTAGCACTTTGGACAAGAAAAAACTCTAGGAGAAGAACAGGAAACCAAGGTTCGCACTTAATTGTGATTCAGAACTCGCAGTCCTGCTGGACTGTTGGACTGTCAACATTTCTTTTTATAAGCAAATGTCAATAGAAGGATGCAAGAGTCTTCATACAAAAAGATCAGCTAGTTATTTATCAAGTCATAAAGGAGTTGGCTTCGACAAGATTATATTAAGATGATCCAAACAGATGATAGATATATAACAGACACTACATGTACATTTTTTAGCATACTCATGCACCTAAGGATTTGTGATAACGGATTTAGCATGCCTAGATTTCTATACTACAGCATATGGAACTTGGTCAGCTCACTGCAACTGGCATATCCACCAACATTGTCTTAATCAATCAGTTGCATGCTAGGTAAAAAAAAAACTAAAGTCTATTGTTCTTTCAGACTATCACAGTTCACAACAGTAACATAATTGAGTGAGAGTAATCGACAAATTGATTGTATCTTTGTGGAACAACACAAAAAAAATATTTTTTGTAAAGCTTTGTTTCCTATAGCAGCATGCCTGCACTGCAAGAACTAAGAAAAGTACAGGAGAAATAATGGTTGGGTAAATGAAGTTCATTCTTAGTGAACAGGGGTTGGGTAAATGAAGTCCTTTGTTAGTGAAAGAACTGTTGTGTAAATGAACTATGATTAAGAAATTAGCAAATGAACAAGGGTTGGGTAAATGAAGTCCTTTATTAGCAGTGTACAATCAATCACCAGACTTATTATACATTTGTCGCCATTTGTCCTGACCAAGAAACTACTAAATGCATCCAAATATGATTGTAAAGCTGTAATAAGAACAAATTTGAGATAGCTTGTGCAAATAACGCCACATACTCAAGAAAGGCTTGTTACTCTACACACTTCAAGTAACTCTAGTGATACAAAAAGAGTATACAACAGAGGCACACGCTTATGCAAGTACACATACAACACACTATGAGGTCTGCATACCAGTAAGTGGTTATACCTTGTCCATCACCATGTTGTAATAAGGTTTGCATCTGAATTTATTGATCTATCATTTGCTAATTGGAGTGACTAAACAGTGGAAGAAATCTCCTTTCTCACTAAAAACATGATCATGAAAAATACCAGGTGGATAGGGAAGAAAATACATGTCATGTACCACCAGAGCTCAAGCTTCCATATATTTAGACTCAGAATCAAGACTCGGTTCCCTTGGACTGAAAAGGATCACTAGGATTCAGGCCCTGCTAGGATTATACAAGTGCATGCCGTTACAGCTTCTCTGTTAACCGAATCATGAAAGAACTGACTGCAACAACATCAAGAACAATCCATGATGACTCAAACATGTCATGGAAATAGTCCGCACCAATCTCCTCTGCCGCTGACCTAAATGCGTTGCCGAAAGCATTCCCCTGAATGGCTCCGAGCCTGGGCTTCCCACATACCCCCACTACCAGCACCTTCACAGGGTCCCTAGCTAAGCAAGCACAGACAAGTGGCTTCATCCTTGCACCCCGTTCCTTCAGTGCATCCATTAGAAAGAAGCAGAACTTGGTTAGCGCCTGTGGGTGGCACAGCTTGCCTGTGTCCACTGGGTCATCAAGCTTCCCCCACCGAAACTTCTTTGCACTCCGTAAGAATCCACTCTTGGTGATTGCAGAGCTTCCTTGCCTCAGTATCGCCCTCTGTATCTCAATTGCAGATTGCATCCCTTTTTGCAGCTGATCCACAGTGCTGACCGACAATGCGGAGTATGCAACCCAGAATTGCTCAGCAGCAGAACATTCCTTTGACTCAGCATTCATAGATTCAAGCAAAGCTGTGAGGCCATAGACCACATCCGCAGCAGAGGCCTTGGACTTGTACCCATGCACCCTCAGGAAGCTCCGGTAGTAGAAGTCTGTGAGCCCATACTCCGGCAGGAGGCGATCAAACTCATCGCGCATCTTCTGTTTGACCTCCATGCTCATGTACTGGAACCTCTTCTGGCAGTCAGCAAGCGGGAACCCCATCCTGGCGAGAAGAAGCTTCAGCTTCTTGAGCCCGTTGTCGCTCCACGTCTTGAGCCTCGTGGCGACATAAGTGGAGCAGACCATGGAGTCGAACAAGGTCCACTCCCGCAGCAGCATCAGCCTTGGCCCGTCCTCGTAGGCGATGCGAGAGGTCTCTGGCGCCCGGATCCTGGTCCCGTCCTTGAGCGTCACCACCGAGCCGAGCCCGGAAGGATCGAGGTTGCCGGATCCGTTGGTGTGCTGCTCGAGCTCCATGACAGCGGCCTGGTAGCGCGCGTTGGTGATGCGGTCGTGGACGAACTGGTCGGTGAGGGAGACGCAGGCGAGCCAGAGGAGGTCGTTGGTGTTCCTGCGCAGCGCGTGGGCGAGGTCGAACATGAGGCACCCCGACGGCTTCCCGTGGAAGGTGCCGAGCCGGTAGTACTCCCTGCGCAGCCTGGCGAACAGCCTCACCGGGTCGCCGCCGTCCGCCTCCGCGTCACCGAACGGCCGCCGCCTCTTCCTCCTCCCGCCCTCGGCGTCGGAATCGTAGTCCGAAGCATCGGACTCGTCGTCGTCTGAGTCGAGGAGGTGGTCGTCGTCCGCGTCCCCCTCGGCCGTGAGGTCGGAGGCGTCGGCGAGGGAGGACACGTCGAAGTCGTACGACAGGTCCGCGGCGCGCTCGTCGTCGGCGGTGAAGAGAACGACGACGCGGTCGTTCCCCGCGGCGAGGTTGCGGAGGTGCACGGGGCGGTGCGAGTCCACGACGAAGGCGGTGGAGCCGCGCGGCAGGACGCCGCGGAGGAGGTCGCAGCGCGCGCCCCAGTTGATGAGCACCACGCAGAGCGGCGGCGGCGGATGGGAGGAGGTGGCAGAGGGGGAGAAGGAGGCGAGGAGCTCCGCGGCGGTGGCGGTGGAGACGACGGGGTAGACGGAGAAGCGGATGGAGTCGGCGGAGAGGACGTGGGTAAGGACCCTCAGCGCGCAGAGCGAGTCGGCATCGGCCGCGGACGGGAGGATGAGGAGCGGGGATGAGGAGGCCGAGGAAGCCGCTGCAGCGGCGACGGCGGCGGCGCGGAGTCGCGCATAGAAGGAGTCGGCGCGGAGCTCACGCACCATTGCAGCATCAAAATCGAAATGGAAAATCTGGGGAACGGCGGGGTGGGGATTGGATTTGGGTGTTTTGTGGTGTGGGAGGGCCGAGAGGGCGGGAGGGGTTCGGAAATTTTCGGATTTCGGAGGGAACTGAAGGCTTTCGCGTTTGGAATTTGGGGATCGATTCGATTCAACCTCGTCAATGGAGACTCTGGATCTGGACTCTCTGGGTCTCTACTCTTTCTCGTTTCGTTTGAGTAGGAATGTCACTGTAGTAGAGTGAATGGGCCGCAGATGACTGCTAACTTTTGGTAGCCATGGAAGGAGTTCAGGTAGTGGGCTAGACCGTGCTTAGCTATCAGGTTGGCAAATAATGGTAACAGCGGGTGAACAGTGAGCCAAAGAAAACACCGGCCCAAAAGAACAGCTAAATCTGGAACTGGATCAATACAGTCCAATGGGCTTTGGACTTCAAATTTATTGGATATGTTTGGATCGGATCTAATTGGTTATGGATACCAATGGACAGTAGATCCAATTATATTGGATGGACTTTGGACCTAGATGTTGGATAGTCCAATATCCAATGGACACATGCTCTGTGCATACACGTTCCATGCATCGGTCGCCGTCGCAATCTTATATCTGCCAAGACTCCATTATTCCCGTGGATGCATGTAGTCTCGTGTCTCGAGAACGAGGAGGGCCACCAGGCCTCACCGCTGCACGTCTTCCACGCCACACCTTGCTCCAGCGTCGTCGTCGTCAAAATAGCCGGCACCGAACGCGTCGTCGTCGCCAAAATAGCCGGCACCAGTCGGTCAGCTTCAGGAGTGGACGGCCAGAGGTCCCGGAGATGGCGAGTGCGTCGTGCTCGGCCATGTAGCTGCGGAGGTCGTGGTTAAACCGGGGGGATGGGATGGGATTGTGTTCGACCGTTGTACGACGAGGCAGGAATCTATACCTCGCGCGTTGGGGAGTTCATCGGGTAGTTAGTATGCGCGAGACTTCGAGAGGGCGGGAACCGAGGCTGCGTGTGAGGGAAGGTGCGGGGGTAGGAGGCGGGGAGGTGGATCGGGACAGGGGGGAGGGGAATTTTTCTTTTCTGCATGGGGATCAGGAGGTTGACGAAGGAGAACCTAAGGCGGGTGCGGTCGGACCGTCGGAAGCCTGTGATGTGCGGTCGCGATGGTGCAGCTGCGTAGGCAAGTAATCGCGATTCTTAAGGTCCATTTGGATCTTGGATATCCAGAATTACAGCTGGTTGGATTTGGACAGATTTGGATATTGGGAAGCAAAGGATGGACTGGATATAGACTACACCACCTGAGATTGGACATCTGCGTTTTGGATCTGGACCTTGATCCAGTTCCAGGTTTAAGAACAGCCTTTACTAGTGGGACCGTGCTGAAATCACACTACTAATATATTGCAGATTTAATAGATCTTCTACTCCATTCATTTCAAAATAGATGTTGGAGTTTAGATTTTACATGTATATATACAGTAAAAATCATCTAGATATTTAAAAATTTATACAAATCTTAACATCTATTTTGAGACGAGAGAGTTATTTTTTAAGAGATTATCTGTATCTATTATAAAGGTATACACACTAAAAAGTTACATTGAGATCTCTAGGTTGCCGAACGACCACTATGGCATATAGAATGAATCACTAACGTGTCATTGGTGTCGCTTCCCTACTGGAGCGAGACTGAATTTGGAAGTCTTTGTGCACGTGTCTATAAGAACCAACACCGTAGAGATGAAGTCGTCTCTATTGAATCCTTTATTCGGGTCGGAGAACCTAACACCAAATATTACAGTCTTTCAAGCATGGGGCGAATACATCAAACTTCACACACCTCTCAGTGATGCCAAGAGGTAACACTTGAATAAGGCCAAGGCGCGGAGGACTTATACCATGTTGATGTTGACACCATCATCTCATCATCAGCAACCGGAGACAAAAACATAACCTAGAAATAAACCCTAACAAGAGAAATGATGGGTCCCATGGTAGATCGAATCCTCTCAATTCTCATGCATCTGCCATGTCGGTGGAAACGGCAGGGGTAGTGATCCACCAAAGAAATAGGAGGGTTAGAGGCAAAGGCATGGAGGCAACCGGAAGGGTTCTCTAGTTATCCTATTTCATTTAATGTCCCTATTCGTCCCCTTAGAGAAGCCCCTATGTTGAAATAAGGATGCACATAATGCCCTCAAGGTCAATCTTAAGCTGGTTTAAACTAAACATTGTCTAGGTTAAGCGACGCATAGGTCATGGAAAGAGGGGTTTCACTTGTTGCGTCGCATGCAAGTTTGGACATGGCAGGACAACCACCACCTAAGAGGAAGTAAGGACACCGAGGATGTAAAGTGGTGGAGAATAAACCACCACTCATGATTTGGCATCAATTTAGGGAAGAATTCCACCCTTGCGTATTTTTGTTGTTGTTGTAGAGCTCAAGCACTTGTAGCATAAGGCAAAGGCGCCCTAGTGGTGGAGCTTGTAGTTGATGAGGAAGTACTCGAGCTACCATTCCAGTGAACTGATCTTGATGTTGTTATGTCAGCATGCAAGGGATAAGGAACTATCTAACATAGATCCTAAATTATATTTAGGAGGAGTGATCCTAAAAAAACTATAGCAATGATAGCTAACCCTAGAATCTGCAAAAGGGTGAAATAGAATAAATAATCAAAAGAGACACCAAAAGGATGTCTCCAAAAGCATGGATAAGATATATATTATGTTCTAGCTTTTGATATAGCCAAGTAATATAAGTAAAGAAAAACTAACAATGATTACTTGAGCACCTCGTGTGACTCCGAAATGGACCCTTTTTTTCTTTCTGATCGCCCCACAGGCAATGGAGAAAACCCTATATTGTCCCCTCCACCTCTTATCCCCTGCCTTCGTTGCCTGACAAAGCCCATGTAGTGCCAGTGGCGGTGGGCATGTCTTTACCCGTGCATTGAGAGGGAGGCACAAGAGCTCCCGGCTCGGCGGAAATGTGTTGCGCATGGAAGCTTAGCTCAATGGTGGCGACTAGGCATGATAGTGGTGGTGCTTGGCGACGCAAGGGACAGTGAGGCTCAGGAGCAAGCATCCAGGAGGCCTCAGACTGTGGTAGGACGAAGGAGGCTAGGCTAGCGAGCCAAATCTAGGCCCGATCTTGTCCTAGATAGCACGACCGATGAGCGTTAGATATGGCATTTGTGATGAAGAAATCCATGGAAGCGCCCCTCCCCTGGTTGTGATGTGGATAGGGAACCTAATCTAGGCCGAGCAGGCCCAGAACTTTGATCGTTTGGTAGGCCCGCGTCGTATTTGTGAGGTGTGACTTTGGACACACATATAAGCCATGTATGTGGACTTGTCACACTTGCACTACCCATATGTTGGCATGTCGGCCTCCGAGATCTATGCAATCAAGCTTGTGTTGCTCGTGTCAGTCACCTCCCACGTGCGAGACAGAAGTTGGGGTGACAACTCTAGAAGGTGGGATGCATGTTTGGCTCTCCAGCAAGCGATGTTATGGTAGTGATTGTTCTCTCATTGGTTGTATGGATGGTGAGGAGCGGGCAGTGGGGGGCCTTAGTGTTGGCAGCGCTTTGGCAAAAGGAGACTCCCAAATCGTTGATGAATGTATTTTGCATCATGTTTTACCTTTATTTTTTGCATTATTGATAATAGGATCGTAGTATTTTACCGCACCCGCACACACCTCTTATGCTTGTTTCATCGGGATCTCAAATTTAAAGAGGTTTATGGACAAATCAATTGGAGTTATCTTTTTTCATAGATATGTTAATTGGAATCCTAAGCATTCCATGCGAATATCCATGCACCTAGGAGATAAGCCAAGAATAAAAAACAAAACGAGATTTACTAACACTATAACGAAAACTGTACCATGTGCCCATGGTACCGCCTCGTAAACCCTATGTGATTGGATCGCAGATAATACGTACAGAGATGCCATAAACCACCGTAACCTCATATCCATAAGGGATCTTGTGGGAGAACTTGCAGAAGGACATCCATCTCCATTGTTACTCAGATCTTGGAGGCTAGGACATCGATCTTCATCATCAACCGTTGCATCTCTATCTTCATCATCATCAACGACATCTCCATCAACATTTACCCATTCATCTCATTGTAATTCTAACCCCTATTGTGGATTTGCATGTGTATTCATTCATACCTTCATATTGTTTCTATATTATCACGATTATGTCGATTGCTTCCATGAGTGAAATTTCCTTTGTTCTTGGGGAGATGGAGAAAAACTAACACTACTATGAAATCAAATAAATATTTTTTCTTTATTTATATAAGTGTGTATTCAATTGTATTTTTTTGGTATTATGTGAATATTGACTACGTAGTATTTGTCCTTTGGGGACTTGAAAGGAGATTTTGTAGGTGTATGTATGGCTGATGTTATTAATGTTAAGTAAGATATTACATGCTTTCAAATGTCATGCATCAATGGATGATAACGGAGATCCATGAGCCTATATCCATAACCATGGATTAACCCTTGAACGCTAGTGAAATTAGGCGAACTTGTTTTTTATGACCAAATGTAGTTATGAGGGGTGAGATGAGCGAGACTTCTAGGGTCACCTTTATTTGGTACTTCGCTCATGCACACGAATACAAAATAAGACATATATTCTAACCATGTTCTATTCAAATGATAGAGGTGGATTCAAAACTTTCTGGGAATTCTTGCAGTTTCATTAATTGCATTGCTTACTCTCTGTTGGCAACCTCTACTTGTCCAGTTTTTTTAATATTATATTTTGCTCTCATTCACAAACACTTTCGATACATTGTTGCTTGAAATTAAAGACAACTTGCAGATACACTTGGATAAAGGCATAAAAACCATTACCAACAACTATTTGTGGTTCAATATTGTTACTTCGAAATTAGCTACATACGACTTGTGTACTTATAGTCATCGATCGTATCTTGGAGACTTGGCTTGATGATGGCCGGCGGTCTGAAGTACCATGTTGTGGTGCGGAAGGTTTTTCCAAGTGAAAGTTGGGGTGTCAAAACCCTCTTGGAGGTATCCTTGTGGTTACCTTCCCTACATCCAACTGCCTGCGTCAGGGCTCCGGGTGAAAACCCGTGACCATCCTGGTCTCGACAAAGACGGCGTGATATGTCCTCACCCTCTTGAGGGCACCGTCATGGAGCTTGTACCTCTTGGTTTCGGTCTGGTGTCATTGGTGGTCAAGTTTGGATCCTATCTCGAGACACACGTCTGGTGGTTTCACACAGAGGTGTGGTGGCATCTCTATTTAGTAATCTCGGGTCCTTCGTTAGGGTGTGGCTACTCATGTATTTTTTTTCTTATCTTTGTTTTGCATTGTCATAGAGTTTTCTCATCACTTTGTATCGGTTTGACCGTGTTATGACTTTATTTATAAAGCAGAGAGAAAACCTGTTTTGGAAAGGCATGACTTGGAAACAAAGAATGACCAACAAACAATATTTATTTACAAAAGCAGGCCTAATAAAAAATTTAAGTAGTTTTCGTTAGGCCCTACAGCATCCACACATAGAAATAGAAAAAAAAGTTTGAAAGCGAAAGGACATACCAAAACCGTAGGCGCCATTATGATTTGGAACAAGAAGCTCGTTCATAGCAAGCAAAGGCACATGTACTTGGGCCTAGATGCAAACGTAGGGGAGCAATCTCACTTTCAACGAGCCAATGTGCATGCCATGATTTTGTGTTTTGAGTAGTAACGAAAGAAACCGTTAGAAACAGACACTCGTGCTAGCTAAGAGGGGAAATGAGCACATATATCTAAAGATGTAATTGGTGAGACCCCTGAGAGCCTCCACAGAGCTTAGCCCGTTCTGGCCGTCCGATGGCTTATCCAGCTGCAGCTCCCAAACCCTAGCCGCCTCTCACTTTCTTCCCCAATAATTCCTGCCCTGGTCGCCGCCTCACCCCACGACGCCCTTTCCTGGCCACCTCGCCCCACGGGCGTCCTCCCTGGCCGCCCCTCCCCCCCCACACACACACACCACCCCCCACACCCCACGAGCGTCCTCCCCTGCCCACGACCCACCCCACATGCGCCCTCCATGGGGCTAAATCTGCAGCGAGGAAGCCCTCTATGGCGTCGAGTCGGCTGGTGAGGAGACGGAGGAGGAAAACCTCCAGGGAGCTGCCGGTGCTGGAGATGGTGCTGAGCTAGGCAGCGCTGGTTTGATCTCTCTCTGAATAGCGAGGTGGAAAATTTATGGTTGCGGACATGGTGGAACTCGGCAGCCAAACCGCTCTTCTTGATCTATTTTGCTGCTGCAAAGGGAGGTTCATAATGTTTATGCTTGGCATGTGTTCGATGGATTTTTCATATGGAATAATATATTTTCTTTAGTGGTGGTACAGACTATATGTGGGGCTAGCTCACGCTTGCTCTTACTGGAGTTGTCGGGTCTGCTATGCCATGGATTTGTTCAATAAAATTTTATGGTATAGACTGTATGTGGGGATAATACGTTTTCAACTTAAGAATGCAAAGCCTTCTTCAACTTGCGGTAATAAATCAACTATTATGTTCAATAAATTTGTTTGCTTTGGCATGTCACTGTCGGGTTTTAATCTAGATGTTCTTGAGTAGTAATGCGGATGATTAGCCTAGAGAGAGCTTTTTTATATGTGGTTCTTGGCGGGCTGGTATGTAACTCCTTTTTTGTCGGGTATATTCTTAATTGAGGATGAATAAATCCACCAGTCATTACCATTGTATTTGAGTGGTAAAAATACCTAGAATACTTCTTGCTATATATACTTCTGTTCACTATTTTTTCTTTGATGAGATGACTGTTGCATGTTGCTTTATTATGACCTAGGATGTAGACTTTGTAAAATTTTCAAGATCTGCCCTCAGTAATTTGCATAACGACATGTAGAACTGAAGGATCCTTTAACAGACTAGGTATAGCCAGATTGTGTGTGGTTGTAACTGTGGTGGAGAAACCTCCGATGAAGAAGATGATTTGTATGTGGTGAGAGACAAACTTATATGGCTTGAGAGATATTTCATATATAGTTAAATCTTTAGTGGTTGTATCTGCTACTTGTCGCCCCCTTTTACTTATCTAGGACTGAATAATACACTATCTAGGAATGTGATCACGGAGGAAATTTGGATGGTGCTATGAATTCGATTTGGAAAATTTAAGTAGAGGGTGTTAGCAGGATGAAATTACCGATTGCAAGCTGCATAATTTGATGCAAGCTGCATTTTTGTTTCAATCTTCCAAAAGTTACTGATATGATTTTTTCTTCCAGGTATGTACTTTCTGAACATGTCACTTGCACATAATATTTTCTGCGCACGAGATGATCTGAATTTGAAATATCAATTGCATGACAGCGGGTACAAGAAAGTCCTCAAATCGAATCACTCTTTTGGGTCCGTTTGGCGCTATTTCGCAGAGTAAATTTGTTACCGGTACATGCAGTATTTCGTCCCAGGTTCTGTACTGATTTTTATAGGCAATCCATTGTTAAAGGTGTGGTTCACTAGCTAGAACTAATTACTGATCTATCAGGTACATCATTAATGGATACATTTTCTTTGGCGCGATTCATTAAAATCAATGGAGTGATGACAAGTGTGAACAACAAAATAAGTCATTCCAACTCTCAAATGCCTCTGTTATTTGCTCTGACTCTTGGAGATTCGAGATGGTATGGCATAGGATTTTCTGGCCAGCATGAGGAGATACTCTATTTCAGAAAAAACCGATAAGGTAGACTATTCGACACTCAAGCTTTTACATAGTTTTCTATTTATTCTAATGATGAACCCAACAACCGAGGAGGTATGTAGTACGAGTAAGAATGAAATTTGTGCTACAAATTTTTGTCATATGTTTTTTCTTCAGCGAATCATACCTTTATGATTCATTTGGTGATATAGCAAGCTAGAAAAAACACCAGCAGTATTATCCATGAAAAATTTATGTGTCGTGACTCGTTTTATTGGATAGCCTTTGTATGGAAAACTTAACCTTCATACCACCGCAATTTTAGATCCCTATCAGGCCATTTTTTATACTTGGCACGGGGTTGCTGGCTCTAGATATCACCAAGAAGTGTTCAGCCGGTTTTCTTTAAAGAAAAAATATATTCTTATGTTGTCATTCTAGCTTTGTATTCTCTATTTATATATGTGCTAGAATTGCATCAAAATTTCTCGTGCCGTTGTGCTCGTTAGTATAGGTCCCATGTGAGTGCTTTTCCTAGGCCCCACGTGATGTAGATTTTTAGATACATATTTCACTCATTAATATAAAAGGAATGATTTATTTATTTTCTGAAAGTCTAGCATTTCTCTCTATTCATTTTTCCTTTGGAAGAGTATGCTCTGCGTAGTCCTTCCGTTCATGGTATTCGGCTTTTGTATATGTTAGTAAGTATGTCTAGCCTATATTTTGCCTCTAAATGTAAGAAATACAATGCATTAACAGACTCATGTAGTGACAGTTTTGCACTTCCATAGACATCATTTATTTTTAGTTTTTTAATCTCCAATCAGTATAGATCTATACTGGCTCTGCATTATATGGAATATATCAAACAGAAGATACTGAAATATTATAGCTATGATGGCTTTAGGTTGTCCTCAAAGTGATTGAGAATAATAGGAAGAGTAGGGAGCTTATTGATGAAAAGAATCATAAAATTTAAGAGCTTACCTAGGCATTTCGATGATTTGATAGTGGGTGTCGTAAAGGAAAATAACAGTGTATACCGGATGGCTAAAGAAGGGTAAATTTGATCCTTTCTCATCTAGATAATGACCGAAGTTGCGTTATACACTTCAACCGATTCTACCCTTTTGATTGGATATTGATTTATCTTTAACGTGGGTGTAACTTTTGCCGCTCTAAATACTTTTCGTCAAAGCAATATAGCATCACACTTCTCATTAGAAAGCTCACTGGCATATTCGACGAAGGAATTATATATCTGATCATTGCTGTCAATATTGGTCTTAATCTCCTAAACTTAGAAGCTGCGATGAAGCTTATGATAAAAGGTAAATACCCACATTTTTGTTCATTTAGGGAACTATAGTCTGCAATATTCTTAGCATGTCTCGATTTACGTGCATTTTATAATTTGATATTTTTTACTTGCATATTGTTTGTTATTTAATAATTATTTAGGATACATTGCATTATGGTGGATACGTATTACTTTTGGTATGCGCTTTCCTTGAGCCTATACTTTTCTCTCTATCTCAGTGTCTCTCGCCAAAACATGTGTATTTCACATAAATTTGTCATATATGTTGGGGTTCAGCAGTGTTAATTATTAAGCGACACCTTAGCATTCAAAGGTTTCTGGGGGCTTATGACAGTCCATAAATTTTCAATTGTCTTGATAATTTGGACCTCATGGAAAACTCGCAATGTGGTTCACGCAGGCTGCATGTCCCAACACTAAAAGATTACGTATTTGGCTCCTCAAACTTGTATATGTTCTTATGAACTAAGATACTTAGATCCAAATAAGCTTTATGTCCGACATGGCTTTATATGGGCACTATGGATCATGTGAAAAGGTCTCTTCAAGAAACAAATGTCGCTTATAGTTGTTGCATCCTTGGTGAGGAAAACCCTCAAAAGAATCCATGTGTTTTTCTGCTTGGTATTTTCGCTGTTTATTGATATACTTTCAAGTTCATTTATTAGTTTGACCAACCGATTAGTTGAGATTTTTTTCAAGGTGTGTTGGTGATACAAGTTTGGGATGATGATTTACAGTTCTTGCACTCCTTACCGGGATATTTGTTGTTGTTAGAACAATGCTACATGTGGCTCTAGCATGTTTGACTTGATGGAAGCAATTTAATCTGATGGGTTTGAGTACCACCCTATTTCTTGCTTACGTTTGTTTTTTCATACCACATCATTAACATTTTACTGAATAAGGTAAGCTAACTTGCAGTTGTTAATTCGTTCTGTAGACTGACGGATGTGTAATTTTATGTTAGTTCTAGTTTCTCTTTGTTCTTATCTTGGCTTATAGCTAACCACAATTCTACATAAATTAGTTGGTTTAGGGGTACCAGGTTGTGCCGAAACAAGTTCTGGTTAAAGTTTCGCAAATTCCTTTGAAAATAAGATAATGTTGTTTGTTTCTATCATTGTTCTTTGTTTTCTTTACAAGAACAATTATTTGTGCTACAGGTTGTAAGGAAGTGTTCATTTCGTGCTTGTCGTGGCATGTAAAGACCGTTATCCCCTTTTGTAGTTAGTTTGTACACATAAGTCAAGTTTCTGCTTTGATAGTTATCATTTGCAACTTGTGTGCCTTTTGCTACCGACGTACGATACCCTCGGATCCTGTATATATTGTTGGTCGATCTTGTGATGACCATATTTCTGTATTTTTTCACCTTGAGTACATTGCCATTACATCATGTATCATTATGCCTGATTAACCAGTTTGAGTTATTCAAACTTTTCTATGCAATCCTTAGAGCAAGTTGAAATTAGTAAAATATGTTTTCAAATTTTAAACAATTTCCTCTTTAACATTTTTAATACTTTGAGCCTTACTTTTGTTTTGTAAAAGCCAACAAATATAATTTCATGGGATCATGATAATAGAAAATTAGATAGCAAAGTCTACCAGCTCCATAAACTAACGTTAAATAGATGCGAAACATATGGCCCGTGCGCCACGCGTTCATCCAGCTAAAAAATTGCCACAATGCGCCCGAGGGGAAGCGATGGAACGACACGTTCCTACCCGCTCGCTGTTGCGTCTGGGCCCCTTCTCTGGCTGGTCCACGTTGTCAGTGGCATCTGCAGGATTGGCGTGGGTTTTTCTCGGTGTGAGAAGAAGAGCGGTAGGGAGTGGCGGGGCCAGGTATCATGTGTCTTTTACTATCTACTTCTTTGTATTACACTATATGTAATAAGTACAAATTGCTTTTGTTGTGGGCGCTAGGTAAGCCTCTTAAGTTTTGTAATAAGTATCAGTTATAACGATCACTGTATTATTCCTAATATGGAATTAGCACTGTTTGTTTCTATTCTTTGTATCTGGCAAGGAAAAGGATGGAGTTCTATGATTTCTTGGTCAGATCAATTGTTTATGGTTCAGATACATCTAGATTAGTGATTTCTTCGTGCTCTTTGTTGGGAATCCCCTCTCAAGGTATGTCCTTCTAAGCTTCTTTGATCTATATAGCTAAGATCTGGCAGTTCATTTGGTATGGTATCAAGATAGTTAATTTTTTTGTGCTTCGGCTTCAGTTATGCTTCCTTGATCTATTTGTGCTTTAGCTCTAGTTATGCTGGATCCTTGCATGATATATGAAATGATTAAGAAAGAACACATTGTCTAATTGGTTGTTTGTAAAGAAGAGTTAAATCAGTCATGATCCTTCGCTACATATGATTTATTTTAGCACCAGGAATACTATAGCCACCTTATAGTACTCTGAACATTCGACGACTCAGAAGTTATTCTAGGGGTTCGTAGCATGGAAAACAAAAATTTTCTATCGCATACAAACAAACAAGCCAAGATCTATCTACTAGATTGTAGCAACGAGTCGTTTGGAATAACTTACCCTCGAAGATTCCAAAGTGGTTAACGAGAGCAGATTCTCGTGGGTGATGTAGTCGTACACTTCCGATCTCAAGATCGCGTAGACGATCCTTCCGGCGCCACGTTAAAGGCGCTCCCGCAGTCGGTCACATCGGTACTCGACGAAGACCTTCCTCTCCCTTGTTCCAAAGAATGGAGGTTATAGCACTCTCCTGCGATTCCGCAAGACAACGGCGTGTACCGGAAGTAGAGGGAAATCCAGGCTTCGAAGCTTAAGCGAGTATGGTGGAGCTTATGAGAGAGGCTATTAGTGGTCTAGTAATTAGACACACCAATTAGAAGGCTCTAAACCAATTAGAAGGCTCTAAACCGCTGGCTAAAGCAATTAGAAGCTCTAAACCAAAACGGCTTTAAACCGGAGATCTAGAGTAGAAAGTTATGTGTCTCTAGAGGAGCCCCGCCTCCTTTTATGGGAGGGGGTCATGGCGCCAGGAGGGAGGAGTCCCTCCCAACTCGGCCTTGGCTGGGCGCCCGAGGAGTCCAACTCCTCCTCGGGTTGGTTCCAACTCCTCTTGCTTGTTTCCCACGTTTCTTGTTTTGGCTTTGACTTTCAAACTGGATATTTGACTTTTCTGTTTTAGGATTCAATTTAATCCTTTATTTGGGACAGCAAGAACACTTAGTACATGATGCAATCATTCAATGAGCAATGACACATTCATGTACCCTTCCCTTGAGGACAATCCGGAACCTTCTAGAACATTCCCGATGAAAACACGGAATCATTCCCGAACTCAAACGGGACTTTCCTTATATGAATCTTATTCTCGGACCATTCCGGATCACCTCGTGATATCCCGGATCCCATCCGAGACTCCGAACAACATTCGGTCTCTTTCTCATAATACCATAACTACTCAAACAACGTCGAATCCTTAAGTGTGTCTCCCTACGGTTCGTGAATTATGCGGACATGATCGAGACACTTCTCCGAACAATAACCAATAGAGGAATCTGGAAATTCATATGGCTCCCACATATTTCTACGATTACTTTGCGATCGAATGAACCACTTACATACGATACCAATTTCCCTTTGTCTCACGATACTTTACTTATCCGAGGTTATGATCGTCGGTATCTCTGCATACCTAGTTCAACCTTGTTACTTGTGGCATCCCGCAAAACCACTACTAGAAAATCGCGTTGAATTTGTGCATTGCATCGTCATCATCATGCATTTGTTTGCCAAAACTATTTTCGTAACCCCGATTTGTTTTCCAAACGCCCCATCTTTATTCAACCACCAAAACCGGGTCCCCGGAATATTTTATTTTGGCCGCTATCGGTTTGACAACGGCCCGTTTAAAACAAATAAAATTTATATTTAATTTAGTAGGGGCAGTCGAACGGGCCAATCCGACCCGAACGACCGCCCCAGATTTTAAAACGGTCCACCCAACCTGCCCCATCTAAATCCTAAGACTACCCAGATTTCTACCCTCTCTCACCCTCCACATCACTCCTACCTATCAGGACATGCCACCTCACCCCTCTCTCTACCCCTCACCCACTCAGAACCCGCCACATCACCCAACCCCTCCCTTCTCTCTCTCCTCTCAGCCCCCACCCAGCCCCACAGCAGCCCCTGCCCTCACGCTAGCACGCACTAACCGCGCGCACGCCACCCGTGTCCGGCCCCACCACCCCACTCACACGCCCCACACCCCGCGTGGCTCCCTGGGTCCCACGCCCCGCGCCTGCATCCCTCCTTCCCCTGTTCTTCTTCCTGGCGCGCCAGCGATTCTCCCTCACGCCTGGCGCCCGGCCATCCCCTCTCCCTCCCTTCTTCCACCCCACTGCAGACCATCAGCGGCCTTGCTGCCGCTACACCGCCGCCTCCTTCTCCCTTTCCCTCTCGCTCCACCCCAGGCCTCCGCCACGCCTCAACCTCCTCGGCGCGGACGAGCCGCCCCCAACCTTGCTCCGCCCGCCGCCGCCTCCACCCGTCGCTCCTCCGCGCCTCTGCGAGCCTCCAGCCCCGCGCCGGACCACTCCGCATTCCCCGCGCCCCCGCGTCCCGAGGACCTCGCGCCTTCTCCGCTCATCACCGCTCCGCCACATGGCAGTGCCAGCGCTCGCCGACGCTATTCTGCCTCCACCCCGCCGCAGCGCCTCTGCCCGCCGCTAACTCGCTGCACGCTGACCTGACGGCCGCAGCTGGCTGGCCTCCGGCCACCTCGCCGCCAGAACCCCCAAGACGCTGCCGCCAAGACCTCCGCCCGAAAGGCACGCCACGCCCAGCTCCCCGAGCTCAGCGGCTGCCGGCCTCGGCCGGGCCTCTCTCCGCCTCGCCGAAGCGTGCGCGTTGCCCGCCGCTGCGCCGCCGCCACTGCTCGCCTCCGAAGCTCCGGCCATGCGTCGCCGCCAGCGCCATCCTCGTCTCGGCCGTGCTCGCTCTGCCCGTCGCCGCTGCCTCGTTCAAGCTGCGCGAGCATCTCCCATGTAGCCCAATGCGTGTGTTAAGAAGTTGCAGGTGCCGTGTGCGTGTCTAACTTGCCAGTACGGTGCCACTCCAAGCCACTACCAAGGGATGGAACTAGCACCACAATGCCAGCGACAACTAAAACCGTGGAACCGACAAGATCGACCTCGCCTACGCCGAGATCTCCTACTCGGAACCGAGGACGCCGCGACCCGAACGCCAAGTCTCTCTCCCGAACCCCGAAGACCGAACCCGGCCCGACAAGTTCTTCCGCTCGGATCCGAGGACACCGAGACGCTGGACCCTCAAGTTCTCCTTCACGGACGCCAAGAACCCCGTCGAACACCAAGACCGCCTCGATGGCGCGGACCTGACAAGACCCTCGCATCGGTAGGATTGACCCCGCGGCCCCGACAAGATCTTCGCGGCTACTAGAACGACACCGACCATGACGGACCCGATGCGCCCCCGGTACCGGAGTACAGTGTCTGCTTCACGAATACCAAGCGACAAGATCTACCCCCCCGATATCCGAGAACGACCCTGGAGTCCGAGAACGCTTCCGTCGAACCTCGTCGAACCCGTCGAACCCTGGACCCCGAGACCGGACCCTGGACCCTGTCGAACCCCGAACCCCGGAACCCCAAGTCCGTCGAGAACCCTCAATGTGTGAACCCTTTCCTCGAACCCTATTTTATAACATAATAACAATTTGTTGCATATTTAAACTGTCATACTCGCATGCATATCTGTGGTTTGGGGGCCTTACGCCGATTCACCTAATAATTAAATATGGGGCCCATATGCGGGCAAATCTAGCCTTATATTGGCCTCATTTAAATTTGTGTAGCGAACCGATATCTATCTTGCCTTGTTATAACCACATTTAAATTGCGGGGGTTCTAAATAACTTGAACCATCTAATTAATTGTCGGGACCCCGGTTCCGCTTAATCTTGACCTAATTGCATCGCACCTTTGCCATGCCATGCATCATTCATGCATCATGCCGATCTTCTGCCGTTGTATTAAATATTGCATCCGGTGTTCCTTCTAGTGTTTTGCTTCTTCGCGGATAAGGCCGTTGAGTTGATGTGAGCTTCGCCCCGATCTTCGGGGAAAACCTTCGACAATGTTTTCAGGCGAGCATCTCTCCCTTTCTACCTATCTTACTTTTATAGTATTTATTCCCTCCTGTTGATCTATTGCTATCTGTGTTGCGATGCTCTAGATTCCGTACCCTTGATATCCCTTGCAGCCATATATTGCCTTGGACACCCCCTATTACCTGTTGTTTGGTAGATAGTTGGACTTGCGCGTCGTAGTTGCTTGCTCAAGTGCTGATGTGTGTCATATGCCACGATTCTTTGACGTTGCCGCATGTTGATGTTGGATATGATTCTAGTTTTACTTATCGTCACTTTAATTTCTGTTTAACAACTAAAATTGAATAAGCAGAGGCATCGGTGGGTGATAGAAAATATTTGGTTTCAACGCCCACTTGTGTCCCGTAAGACCCCGAGTACTTGATAATTGCCTTGATTTTGCGCTATCCACATCCGGGAGGTATATGGGACCCCCGAGCTTGATTCATTCTTATTTCATGGGGCCACAAACTAGTTTGAGGTTTTATTTACGATCTGTACTTATGCCATGTTTACCGCTTTATTTACGATTGTGCGAGGAGCACTTTGATCTTTAGGAAGGCGGAGTGATTACGCTATCGACAAGCCCAGCCACACTTTCGGGTTCCCGATTACATGACCATTGGCGCTAACCTTGAGGCCGTCTCGAGCTTGTCTACTCCGCTATGGTTCTACTCAAAGGGGTGGCCCCTGAAATATTTCGAATCTGTGATTGTTCATCGTGAAAGCCTCGTTGGGTTTTGATTTGGTTTTTCCGAGGTTGATCGGCGTGTGTTGCTATTGGTGCACCCGGGTAAATCTTTTCAAAGTGTCCGCGGTTATGGACGACTTGGAGCACAGTATCTCGATCATAGACAAGCAAAACTAAAGTTTACTGCTATAAATTTGACTTATAATGACTAGTAATCAGCTTCACTATAATGGAATGGCTAATTAATACTGCCCACCATTGCTTGTTTGGTTGTCGCTTGCGACAAATGTATCTGACTAGTAAGTATTGCAACTACAACGAATTGGCTGAATAAAAGTACCAACAACTGCTGGGTTTTGGGTTATCTTCATGCTATCTGTATCTGCTTAGTAAGTACTGCCACTATAACGGAATGGTTAACTAAAAGTGCCCACTGTTTACTTTATCAGGACGGTTATCTATACCTGAATAGTAAGTGCCGTAACTATAACCGAATAAGTAAAATTGCCAACCGTGTGAGTTCCTCGGTTGACTTCCTCGTTGGTCTCGAGGGGGAAACGCCAGGATGGGTTTGTTTGATGATAGTATCAGGTTGGATCCGGATAGGTCATTCTTACCCCTCTCTGATAACCGCCAGTTGTATCGAGTCTCTATAGGTTGTTTAGTGCATCCTGCCGCTGCCGCTTCAGTCCACCATACCTTTGTAGGCGAGGACCGCCGAATTCTAGCCTCGCTGTGTCGGCCTCGATCGACGCTCCTTCTTTGTTTTCGCTTTGCCTTTGTCGGCACCCTTTGTTAAGGGTTTTGAGATCGACGCCGTTAGCGGGGTTACCCTTCCGCTTGGCACAGGGTTATGGACGCCATTGGTTATTCTTCGGGCTCTTAGCCCTTTTGCATCTTGTCCGTAGGGACGCTCTATCGCTTTTCAAGGTGATTTGGATCTTTGTATATTATATATGTATTCTTGACTCTTTGAGTCGTTATATATATATCTGCTCGTGGGTCCCATCGAGGACTGTTGTGTAATGTTATTACTTCGTTTTCCACCCGCACGAAAGTGCCTGGTGGGCACCTTTGAATCGTTTCTATGCGGGTTTGGTGAATTTTGCCCAAACTTGCATAGGTCCGATTCTGAGGGTGTTACAGAGTGGTATCAGAGCTCAGCAGTTGCGATACCCCACAAGTCCAGCCTGTAGGATAACCTAGCCAACGGCCGAAGTAGAGTGTCAAAACTATTTTGCAAAATCGGTTGGATAGTTCTGATTAGGTCTGATTTTACTCCTTAACCCTCTGCTATTCTCCTCTTACCCTGCGTGTTTTGAATCTACCTCTTATCTTTTCTTCGAGTCCAGGATTTCTCGTGGTTGGGTTTCCGTCGTACCTTCAGGGTTTCGCTTTCTCCCTTTTGTAACGGAGGTGCTACGATCATCAATCTGCAGCTGGTTTGTTGTGCCCTTCATCCGATCTTTTGTTCTTGAGCTCCTTATCCCTATGTGTTCCTTGCTGGCTATCTGTGTCGTTAAAAAAAAACTCATGAGAAGGACGAGCATTGGTGAAGTTGGAGTATACCTTGAGCATGTGTTGTTCATGCCAATGGAACCATCGCGGAACCTAATCATTGTGTCTTCCAAACGATTTTTGCTGGCATCATCCCTTTGTTCCGGATACCATCTAAGAAGATCTTCAGTCTAAATCTCGAGAGTTGAGTTGCCTGATTCTCCTACCCATGTATAGAGTTGATAGTTGGGTCCGGGATGGACTGATCACCCTACCCGACTCTTACTGTTCGCTCTGTACATCGAACTGGTGGATCAAGGTAACTTTTCCCTCTTCTAATGGAAGTTAGAGGTGGCCTTATCGTTGATGTCTCTACCTTCGACCTTTTGTCCCCGGAGTGTTCTCTAGACGATCAGGAGCAGCGAACCTTTGTTGGTGGTGTCGCCGTTTTCAAGATGAAGGAGGAACCATCGTTAGTGGTGTCGCGAAGATCTACACGAAGTGAGAAGACGGAGAACGCCGACCTTCCTTCCGGTACCATGAGGCGGATCTCGAGGGCGAGATCCCTTGTTAGTGGTGTCGAATTGTGGCATCCCGCAAAACCACTACTAGAAAATCGCGTTGAATTTGTGCATTGCATCGTCATCATCATGCATTTGTTTGCCAAAACTATTTTCGTAACCCCGATTTGTTTTCCAAACGCCCCATCTTTATTCAACCACCAAAACCGGGTCCCCGGAATATTTTATTTTGGCCGCTATCGGTTTGACAACGGCCCGTTTAAAACAAATAAAATTTATATTTAATTTAGTAGGGGCAGTCGAACGGGCCAATCCGACCCGAACGACCGCCCCAGATTTTAAAACGGTCCACCCAACCTGCCCCATCTAAATCCTAAGACTACCCAGATTTCTACCCTCTCTCACCCTCCACATCACTCCTACCTATCAGGACATGCCACCTCACCCCTCTCTCTACCCCTCACCCACTCAGAACCCGCCACATCACCCAACCCCTCCCTTATCTCTCTCCTCTCAGCCCCACCCAGCCCCACAGCAGCCCCTGCCCTCACGCTAGCACGCACTAACCGCGCGCACGCCATCCCGTTCCCCTGGCCCACCCGTGTCCGGCCCCACCACCCCACTCACACGCCCCACACCCCGCGTGGCTCCCTGGGTCCCACGCCCCGCGCCTGCATCCCTCCTTCCCCTGTTTTCTTCCCTGGCGCATCGCAAGAAGTTCTCCTCCCGCCTCGGCGCCCGGCCATCCCTCTCCTCCTTCTTCCACCCCACTGCCACCAGACATGGCCCTTCACACACCGCCGCCGCCTCTTTCCTCCCTCTGCGCCTCGCTCCACCCTGTGCCTCCGCCAGCGCCTCAACCTCCTCGCCATGGACGAGCCGCCTAACCTTGCTCCGCCGCCTCCACCTGCTCCTCCGCCTCTGCGAGCCTCCAGCCACGACCACTGCATTCCCGCGCCCCGAGGACCTCGCGCCCCTCTCGCTCATCACCGCTCCGCCATGGCGTGCCCGCGTCCGTCGCCGACGCTATTCGCTTCACCTCGCCAGCGCCTCTGCCCTCGCCGCCAACTCGCTGCACGCTGAACTGGACGCCGGGCGCAGAAAGCCGCCTCGGCCACTCGGCCAGAACCCTAAGCCCTCAAGACGCTGCCGCCCAAGCACCTCCGCCCGAAAGAGCACGCCACGCCCAGGCTCCCGAGCTCGCCGCCGCCCGCTGCTCGCCGCCCAAGGCCTCTCCGCTGCCTCGCCATGAGCGTGCGTGCGGCCCGAGCCCGCCTCCGCGCTGCCACCGCTCGCCTCGCTACGCTCCGGCGTCGACGCCGCGCCATCCTCGTCTCGGCCGTGCCTCGCCTCTGTGTCCGCCCGTCGCCGGCCTCGTTCAAGCGCTGCGCGAGCATCTCCCATGTAGCCCCTGTGCGTGTGTTAAGAAGTTGCAGGTGCCGTGTGCGTGTCTAACTTGCCAGTACGGTGCCACTCCAAGCCACTACCAAGGGATGGAACTAGCACCACAATGCCAGCGACAACTAAAACCGTGGAACCGACAAGATCGACCTCGCCTACGCCGAGATCTCCTACTCGGAACCGAGGACGCCGCGACCCGAACGCCAAGTCTCTCTCCCGAACCCCGAAGACCGAACCCGGCCCGACAAGTTCTTCCGCTCGGATCCGAGGACACCGAGACGCTGGACCCTCAAGTTCTCCTTCACGGACGCCAAGAACCCCGTCGAACACCAAGACCGCCTCGATGGCGCGGACGACAAGACCCTCGCCGGTAGGATTGACCCCCGACAAGATCTTCGGCTACTAGAACGACACCGACCATGACGGACGACGCGCCCGGAGGAGATGGTCCGCTTCACGAATAAGCGACAAGATCTACCCCCGATATCCGAGAACGACCACGAGTCCGAGAACGCTTCCGTCGAACCTCGTCGAACCGTCGAACCACGGACCCGAGACCGGACTCGGACCTGTCGAACCCCGGAACCCCAAGTCCGTCGAGAACCCTCAATGTGAACCCTTTCCTCGAACCCTATTTTATAACATAATAACAATTTGTTGCATATTTAAACTGTCATACTCGCATGCATATCTGTGGTTTGGGGGCCTTACGCCGATTCACCTAATAATTAAATATGGGGCCCATATGCGGGCAAATCTAGCCTTATATTGGCCTCATTTAAATTTGTGTAGCGAACCGATATCTATCTTGCCTTGTTATAACCACATTTAAATTGCGGGGGTTCTAAATAACTTGAACCATCTAATTAATTGTCGGGACCCCGGTTCCGCTTAATCTTGACCTAATTGCATCACACCTTTGCCATGCCATGCATCATTCATGCATCATGCCGATCTTCTGCCGTTGTATTAAATATTGCATCCGGTGTTCCTTCTAGTGTTTTGCTTCTTCGCGGATAAGGCCGTTGAGTTGATGTGAGCTTCGCCCCGATCTTCGGGGAAAACCTTCGACAATGTTTTCAAAGAGCATCTCTCCTTTCTACCTATCTTACTTTTATAGTATTTATTCCCTCTGTTGATCTATTGCTATCGTGTTGCGATGCTCTAGATTCCGTACCTTGATATCCCTTGCAGCCGTATATTGCCTTGGACACATCCTATGACCTGTTGTTTGGTAGATAGCTGGACTTGCGCGTCGTAGTTGCTTGCTCAAGTGCTGATGTGTGTCGTCATATGCCACAGTTGCTGACGTATTGCCGCATGTTGATGTTGGATATGATTCTAGTTTTACTTATCGTCACTTTAATTTCTGTTTAACAACTAAAATTGAATAAGCAGAGGCATCGGTGGGTGATAGAAAATATTTGGTTTCCGAACGCCCACTTGTGTCCCGTAAGACCCCGAGTACTTGATACCTGTTCCTTGATTTTGCGCGCTATCCACATCCGGGAGGTATATGGGACCCCCGAGCGAGCTTGATTCATTCTTATTTCATGGGGCCACAAACTAGTTTGAGGTTTTATTTACGATCTGTACTTATGCCATGTTTACCGCTTTATTTACGATTGTGCGAGGAGCACACTTTATCTTGTTAGGAAGGCGGAGTGATTACGCGGTATCGACAAGCCCAGCCACACTTTCGGGTTCCCCGCCACAGCCATTGGCGCTAACCTTGAGGCCGTCTCGAGCTTGTCTACTCCGCTATGGTTCTACTCAAAGGGTGGCCCTCAAATATTTCGAATCTGTGATTGTTCACCGTGAAAGCCTCGTTGGGTTTTGATTTGGTTTTCCGAGGTTGATCGGCGTGTGTTGCTATTGGTGCACCGCCGGGTAAATCTTTTCGAAAGCCGTGTCCGCGTTATGGACGACTTGGAGCACAAGATCTCGATCATAGACAAGCAAAACTAAAGTTTATCGCTATAAATTTGACTTATAATGACTAGTAATCAGCTTCACTATAATGGAATGGCTAATTAATACCGCCCACCATTGCTTGTTTGGTTGTCGCCATCGACAAATGTATCGACTAGTAAGTATTGCAACTACAACGAATTTGAATAAAAGTACCAACAAGCTTTGGGTTTTGGGTTATCTTCATGCTATCAGATTCCGCTTAGTAATCTTGCCACTATAATGGAATGGTTAACTAAAAGTGCCCACTGTTTACTTTATCAGGACGGTTATCTATACCTGAATAGTAAGTGCCGTAACTATAACCGAATAAGTAAAATTGCCAACCGTGTGAGTTCCTCGGTTGACTTCCTCGTTGGTCTCGAGGGGAAACGCGGATGGGTTTGTTTGATGATAGTATCAGGTTGGATCCGGATAGGTCATTCTTACCCCTCTCTGATAACCGCCAGTTGTATCGAGTCTCTATAGGTTGTTTAGTGCATCCTGCCGCTGCCGCTTCAGTCCACCATACCTTTGTAGGCGAGGACCGCCGAATTCTAGCCTCGCTGTAATCGGCCTCAAGATCTTGACGCTCCTTCTTTGTTTTCTGCTTTGCCTTTGTCGGCACCCTTTGTTAAGGTGTTTGAGATCGACGCCGTTAGCGGTTACCCTTCCGCTTGGCAGGGTTATGGACGCCATTGGTTATTCTTCGGGCTCTTAGCCCTTTTGCATCTTGTCCGTAGCGGACGCTCTATCGCTTTCAAGGTGATTTGGATCTTTGTATATTATATCTGTATTCTTGACTCTTTGAGTCTGTTATATATATCTGCTCATGGGTCCCATCGAGGACTGTTGTGTAATGTTATTACTGCTTTCCACCCGCATTTAAAGTGCTGGTGGGCACCTTTGAATCGCTTTCTATGCGGGTTTGGTGAATTTTGCCCAAACTTGCATAGGTCCGATTCGAGGGTGTTACATTCTTGATAAGTACTCTTTTCTCGTTCGTGATATGTGATCCCTTGTGACCAAGTCACATGCTTGCAAGCTAATTGGATGACATTTCACCGAGAGGGCCCAGTATATCTATCCGTCATGAGGATGGACAAATCCCACTCTTGATCCATGTGTTTCAACCAATACTTTCCGAACACTTAATGCCACCTTTATAACCACCCAGTTACGGTGTGGTGTTTGATGTCATCAACGCATCCATCCGGTCATGGTGATATGCATGCTCGCATGGTAGAGGGAATTAGATTACTATGTATCAGAAAGCATATAGCAATTGAACTATTGAAATGACTTGATCTTTATGCTACGCTTATCTATAGGAGTATGTCCATCACATCATTCTCCTAATGATATGATCCTGTTGTTAATAACATCTCTATGTTCATGATCAGGAAACCATGATCATATATTAACCAACAAGCTAGTTTAACAAGAGGCTTCACTAGGGACTCTTATTTTAGTTTACAAATCACACAAGTATTAATGTTTCCGGTTAATACAATTATAGCATGGTATGTAAACATTTATCATAAGTGTGAAGATATGATAACAACCACTTTATTATTGCCTCTTGGGCATATCTCCAACAGTCTCCCACTTGCACTAGAGTCAATAATCTAGTTTCAAACCTTTGTGTATATAACACCTATGGCTTTCCGGTGTTGTATGTACACGATTGCTAGTGGTCAACTGATCTCCGGATCTGACACTTCCAGGTCCGTGTGTAATTGCATGTCTTTGCGTCTCTACGCATCACTCATTCTCTAATGAGATGGCTTTGTATAAATTTGGTCTTTCGGTGTGACCTTTAGCTCTTTGAGGTTAAAACATGTTGATAATATTGTCGCACAATATATCTTCATAGTATTATCCCACTGTGAACTACACCTAGTTTGATAACAAACTACTTGACACAAATGCCCTCTTTTGCTGCTAAAATAGAAGTTATATACTTGGCCTTTTGTTGTAGTATCTGTCACAATGTCTTAACTTTGGAACTCATCCAAATCCATTATGGAACTCACTTTCCATTATATTGTGCCACCCTTAGTTTAGATTGAGATAAACTTAATTTGTACTTTGTGACAAAACTAGTATCAATGTAGTACTAACCATCTATTTGTCACTTCTATAAACAATATATTCTTAGTTCTTCCAAAAGATCATAAGAATATCCTTACTATTGTCCAATGATCATCTTCCGAATCATTCTGGTATACGCTCATAATATTTAGAGCATAGGACATATCTGGATTTGTACATATCACAGTATGATTGATATAAATACTCTTTGTGATTTCATACATCAAGTATCAATCTATAATTGATTATTTGTTTCACTTTACCAAATGTCAATACACTTGAATATATCATCAACATTGAACTCATTCAATCCTTTCTGTGCGACAAGAAACTTTCTTGTAGTTTCTATATTGAACTCATTCAATATCTTGTCTATGTACTTCTGGCATAACCATATTAGCATCTATTGATGCTAAATATTTGGGTTTTGCCTAAGTCTTTCATCGGGATGAAATTCTTAATATGTGTTAATAAAAGATACATTATTTCCAATCAACAATATGTCTTCCACATAATGTATTAGAAACATGTCTTAGCGCCCCACTTAATTTCTTGCAAATGCAAGCATCTTCATTGTCTCGATGAAATTAAACTCTTTTAACAGTTTCATCATAGTGAAGATTCCAACTCATGATGCTCACTTCAACCATTGAAGTTTGCATATGCTTTTAGCATCCTTTGAATTAACAAAACCCTATGGACCGTGTTATGCACATGTCCTAGGTAACGATTCTATTAGAAGAACTTGTTTTGTTTATTCAACTACCATATAACAAATTATATGTAGTGGTTGCTACATTAATCCGTCTAGACTAAATATCACTATGAAAGATCAAATCTTGTCATAGTCAACCTTTGAACATTTTGTGAACTCTTTCCCAACATGTCGACTATTTCATAGATGTGAAACATCCATGTCTATTTCTTTATAGATCCGACACAACTATAAGGTCTTACACCTTTCTCGAGGGTCCTTCAAGTTCAAAACTTGATTTTCTCGTATGGAACTATCACGGATTTTATGGCTTCAAGCCATTTTACGGAGTCAGGGCCCATCATCGCTTCTTTGCATGTAGTCGGTTCATTATTCTCAAATAATGATTCAACCCTCAAATCTTGGTATTTGATTGTTTACCCGACCTACTTGTTTCAATAGGAACTTTAGATCTCCGTGACCACAACCTTTTGAGGCACGTGAGCCATGAGCATTGTTGCTGCCTCCGAAACACTTTTCGGTGCTGCGCAACTCTGCACATATAGCTAAGGTTCTTTCAACCTTATCAAAGTTCTATTGTCCTCCCACTTAACTTTTCACGAAAAAATTCCTTCTTTAAAGAAACTTAACGTTCTAAGCGACAAACACTTTTGTCTCCGGTGTTATGGAGAAATACTTAACAAAGACAGATTCATCCGACTTTGGTTGCAAACATCTTTCTTATGTATAGCATACCAATGTTTAAGAAAGGACTACTTGGGTTTTATCCCAAACCATAACCTTATATGGTGTCATTTCAACGGATTATGATGGAGCTCTTTTCAGTGGAAAAACGGTAATCTCTAAAGCTTTTAATCTTTAAAATATAATGGCAGTTTTATAAATTATACCTTTGATCTTACCATGTCAAACAAGGTTTAATTACATATCTCGAACACTCCATACTCTTATGGTGTTTCGGGAAAATGCAAATCCACGGAACGATTCCTTTAAATCTCAGGTATTATGCTAAACTTGTAACTCAAATATCTTCCTTTATGATCTTATCATAAACTATTTATATTCTTGTTACAATGATTTTGCACTTCATCTTGAAAGTCCTTGAACTTTTCAAATGTTTCACACTTCATCCTTATTAAGTAAATATTCATATATTCACTCAAATTTTCGGAGAAAGCTCATGAAGTTGAAATCCATCGCTCTTGACTATACATAATGGACTTCATACAACAATATGTACAAGTTCCAATAAGCTAGTCTATCGTTCCCTTTTGGCCTATGAACGAAGTTTTAATTATCTCTAGGAAAGTTTCACAAGCGTCATTTGATCAAAATCAAAAGACTCCAAAATTCCATACATATGGAGTTTCTTCATGTTTTCTTTCCAATATAATTTAAACGGCGATGTCACTTCCTAAGTGATCTTTTCAATCAATTTGTCTTTCGACATTTTTAGCACTAGTTTTATGGATGTGATTTTTCCAACGAGATTTTGTGAATCATCCATCTTTTATGGATTACGGTAATTATTTGAACAACCCTTTTGTTCTCATAATACCTGATAAAACAAATCTTGAAGGCAAGCTTTGATATTTAACGAGCAACACAATAACCCTTTATTTGTTCTCGATGAACATCATCATATATTCTTTTGCTAATTACTTAGGCCATCGTAGTTCATGAATTACATTGTTTCGTATGACGATTCATACCAACAAATTCAGATTAAATACTTAAGAACCACATTGTTTAATAAGCAAAGAATACTGCCATAACATGTATATCATCTATATACTTAAACGAACAATTCTAGTCTTTTCCTTTCTCGCCATATATTTATGAGATTCTCTTCAAGATTTCCTATTCGCTTTGAAAGAATCTATCAACATCAACAGTGGAGTCATACATATGACATATAGTCCAAAGCGTGTATAGTTAAATACCAATGTCTTTGGACTTGCACTTTGAAGTAGATCACCATTATCAAATGTTTGGTGTTCTTTCAAATTCCTTTCTTTAGTAATCTCTTGGTGTAGTAAACATTTTACCTACATCAAATATTCACCCTTAACATGGAATCGTCCATGATCAAGCTACTTTTAGCTTATAACGATGAATTATGAGTATAATGTTGCTTATCCAAAACCTTTTGGAGGATCAGGACAAAAAGTGTCTCCAACCTTTTTGCAAATTCTCATCAAATATGAAAACATGACTTTTGCCATATTATACTCTATCATGTTGCAACCAAAACTTTGTTTCAGATATCACAATATCTTCCACACATCATGGTTTCTGAAACAACTCTTTCAGATCCTAGATAACCTTGATATTAAGAGAATTCTTTGAATATCAAGAATCATGGAGACAAACATGACACTCATATACTAACTCTTGGAATTGTCACTCTTGATTTAATACCAATTATTAAACTTCATGGAGTAACCGGAACTTACTGAAAGTATGCAATAGGACTTTTAAACTTTATATTAACACTTCAAAACAATACGATACCAGTTCGTAAAGTAAATTAACCAGAATTATATAGTTCTATCATCTCAATTATAACTAAGCGTACGGTGGTAAACGGATGCCAATGACTACAACAACTATGCAAATTCACTTTGATTTAGTTTATGATAAATTGAGTTCTAATTAATAATCAAATTAATCTAGGTGAACTCCCACTCAAAACAATATCCCTCACATTGTTTTAGTGATCACACGAACCAAATCCACCACATCAAAACCGATCATCACGAGAGTTGATATAGCTTCAATGGCGAACAATCGACATGTTCATCATATCTACTATATGACTCATGCTCTACCTTTCTAATCCGTGTTCACGAGGCCATGTCATACATGCTAGGCTCGTCAAGATCAAACCTTAGTTTCGCATGAGCAACTGCTTGCTCACGTTGTATACACTTGCGAATCTAGCACACCCGATCATCACGTGGTGTTTCGAAACAACAAGCTTTAGCAACGGTGCTAACTAAGGGTGAACACTTTATGATTTGAAATTCATGTGCATGAGGGATCATCTTATAATGCTACCGTCGTCTACTAAGCAATACAAGATGCATAAAGGATTAACATCACATGCAATTCATAATATGTGATATGATATGGCCTTTTCTTCTTTGTGCTTCCGATCTCCATCTTCAAGCACCTAACATGATCTCCATCATCACCGGCATTGCATCAAGGTCAATGACGCTACTCCATGGTTGTCGCCCACCGCTTCAACTATTACAACTACTTTGATTAGACACGCGGGTCTTAACATAAATTAAAGACAACCATATGGCTCCTGCCGGTTGTCGACTTACAATAAGGAACAATGCATACATCAAATATAATCACAATCATGAACATATCACATCATCAGACACCCTCGCAAAACAAAGTTAGACGCTTCTACTTTCTTTGCATATTTTACGTGGTTTGGGGCTTTCAATAAGTGTCGTTCTAACTTTAACAAGAACCACAACATTGATACTAGCATTGTTGATCACCCGTTGTAAATTGGATCTTAACTATGCTAGGAGAAACATGCACCCGCAAAGCCACTTATGCAATACAAGTTACATGTTAAGCGTGGAGCAAGTCTCATGAACGATGTCATGTAAGGTTAGCCCAGGCCGCTTCATCCCAACATACCGCAAGATGCAAAGTACACAAAAAGCAATCTACAATAAAAGCATCAACGCCCACAATGACCATTGTGTTCTACTCAGGCAATGATCTACATATAGACACGGCTCGATACCTTTGTAGGGGTTCGTAGCATGGAAAACAAAAATTTTCTATCGCATACAAACAAACAAGCCAAGATCTATCTACTAGATTGTAGCAACGAGTCGTTGGAATAACTTACCTCAAGATTCCAAAGTGGTTAACGAGATGATTCTCGTGGGTGATGTAGTCAGACACTTCCGATCTCAAGATCGCAGAGACGATCCTTCCGGCCACGCTCCGTAGCTCCCAATGGTCACACGTTCGGTTTCATTTAAGACCTTCCTCTCCCTTGTTCCAAAGAAAATGGAGGTTGTAGCACTCTCGCGATTCCGGCAAAGACAACGGGTGGTACCTAAGTAGAGGGAAATCCCAGGGCTTCGCTTAAGCCATGCAGTATGGTGGAGCTTATGAGAGAGGCTATTAGTGGTCTAGTAATTAGACACACCAATTAGAAGGCTCTAAACCAATTAGAAGGCTCTAAACCGTGGCTAAAGCAATTAGAAGCTCTAAACCAAAACGGCTCTAAACCGGAGATCTAGAGTAGAAAGTTATGTGTCTCTAGGAGGAGCCCCGCCTCCTTTTATGGGAGGGTCATGGCGCCAGGAGGAAGGAGTCCTCCCAACTCGGCCTTGGCTGGGCGCCGCCTGGAGGAGTCCAACTCCTCCTCCAGTTGGTTCCAACTCCTCTTGCTTGTTTCCCACAGTTTCTTGTTTTGGCGTTTGACTTTCAAACTGGATATTTGACTTTCTGCTTTTAGGATTCAATTTAATCCTTTATTTGGGACAGCAAGAACACTTAGTACATGATGCAATCATTCAATGAGCAATGACACATTCATGTACCCTTCCCCGAGTCTTGGACAATCCGAACCTTCTAGAACATTCCCGATGAAAACACCTAATCATTCCCGAACTCAAACGGACTTTCCTTATATGAATCTTATTCTCCGGACCATTCCGGATCACCTCGTGATATCCGGATCCCATCCGAGACTCCGAACAACATTCGGTCTCTTTCTCATAATACCATAACTACTCAAACAACGTCGAATCCTTAAGTGTCTCCACGGTTCGTGAATTATGCGGACATGATCGAGACACTTCTCCAACAATAACCAATAGGAATCTGGAAATTCATATCGCTCCCACATATTTCTACGATTACTTGCGATCGAATGAACCACTTACATACGATACCAATTTCCCTTTGTCTCACGATACTTTACTTATCCGAGGTTATGATCGTCGGTATCTCTGCATACCTAGTTCAACCTTGTTACTGATAAGTACTCTTTTCTCGTTCCCGTGATATGTGATCCCTTGTGACCAAGTCACATGCTTGCAAGCTAATTGGATGACATTTCACCGAGAGGGCCCAGAGTATATCTATCCGTCATGAGGATGGACAAATCCCACTCTTGATCCATGTGTTTCAACCAATACTTTCCGAACACTTAATGCCACCTTTATAGCCACCCAGTTACGGTGTGGTGTTTGATGTCATCAAAGCATCCATCCGGTAAAGGTGATATGCATGATCTCATGGTCGAAGGAATTAGATTACTATGTATCAGAAAGCATATAGCAATTGAACTATTGAAATGACTTGATCTTTATGCTACGCTTATCTATAGGAGTATGTCCATCACATCATTCTCCTAATGATATGATCCTGTTGTTAATAACATCTCTATGTTCATGATTAGGAAACCATGATCATATATTAACCAACAAGCTAGTTTAACAAGAGGCTTCACTAGGGACTCTTATTTTAGTTTACAAATCACACAAGTATTAATGTTTCCGGTTAATACAATTATAGCATGGTATGTAAACATTTATCATAAGTGTGAAGATATGATAACAACCACTTTATTATTGCCTCTTGGGCATATCTCCAACAGTTATAGATTTCGGTACTGAAGTCGATGGATAAACACCACAACAACGACTGTTTTGTAAAATTTCAGAGCAGCAACAGCGGAAATGCTAGCCATAGCACTCGCAAGATAACTGCTGCCCCTGATAACTGCTGCCCCTGATATTATGGTTTACCTATTGCCCCTGATAACTCGCAAGATAACTGCTGCCCCTGATAACTGCTGCCCCTGAAATTTCGAGCTAATTAATATCATTATCTGTTCCAAGATAACTGCTGCCCCTGATATTATGGTTTACCTATTGCCGCGGAAACTTCTTTTGTCAGCCTAAGAAAGTGTATGCTGAATAAATCTGTTGCTATTTAGTTTGTATGGGTACATCTGTTGCTCTGTCCAAAACAAGTATGATGCTCCCTTTCGATGTTCCTGCTACTCTTTTGTATGGGTACATATGTTGCTCTGCTCGAACCAAGTATCCTGCTCCCTTTTGATGTTCATTGTATAGGTCGATCTACTCCTTTCTCAGAAACAGCTTTTTACGTTATACTTACTTTTTGTCATATATTTCCACTATTTTATAAATACTCACACCGATTATAGTCGCAAAATGCCTCTAAACCAACGGGATCGTGTGCCAAGGCGCACTATTCAGTCTAGTATAGATAAATAAAGGAAATAAATCGACCACAAAAGTGGCGGTGGTGATTTCCCCGTTTTCCATGTACGATGATGATGCAATAGTAAGGATGTAAGGTGCGGCCAGCCAGGGGGTGTGCCCACCAGGGGCAGGGGACAAGATGATGCGTGTTGGGTAGCTGGCCACCTACACACACACTTGTTGTCACGCGTCACTGGACTGGAACTGGACGCAGCTAGCACTTCCACCATCCGACCTCGTGTGCTACATACAACTCACTCGTCCGTCTGATGATACAGATGACAGGTAGTTTAGCCATCTATACTTACTTTGGTCCTGCACACAGCACATATAGGTACGTACGCCGTCGGACAGGGCTAGCAAAGGAAAAAGTCCAAAATAAACCTTAAATTCGTAGTCAAAAGCTAAATGGAACCCTCAACTACTAATCCCTGAAATCGGCACTCTGAACTTGTCAATCCCGGTCTATTTTAAACCCCAGGTCTATTTGGCGTACAGGGAAAGTAACAATCCCAACCAGGATAGATTTCTAGTCTCACTGACAACATGGACCTACCTGTCATATCCATCTTCTTGTATCTGTGAAATTCCCCAACGAAATCTAGGGGCAATCTCGATCCTCCGCCCGAACGCAACCCAGCTGCCCTTGGTCGTTGCCCCCTTGGCTCCTCATGTGCGCCACTGAAGCTCCCATTAGGCGCCTCCACCTTCAAGCCCCATGCAAGCTTCGTCGGCCTACTATTGCCGCGCTCGCCTACCTTCTCTGTGACGGAAGATGTGCCATGCTCTAGGGTGTCGAGTCTGAGCTTGGTGCCTTGGCCGGGCTGACGACGGAGCCGAGAGCTTTGGAGGGCCAGGGAGTGGAGTTTGGGAGGACCAGGCCACGCGGTCGCTGGAGTGCTGGGCAGCGGTACGCGCCAGCCATGGCATCCGCTGGCTCGACTGGGCGCGGGCGAGGCCAAGACCGGCATGCCCGATGACGACGCATCCTCCTCTGTCTGTTCCTTTTCCCAAATCGTTTTGCTTCATTATCATTTGGAATACAACGCGATTTGGAGATTCTTCTCGCAGCCTGCTTTTTTGGGGTTCGTGGTAGGTTGGATCTTTCGGTTTGCACATCAATTTTCTGTACGTATATCCAGCGACGATACGCGTTGTTCATGAAGACTTCATCTGAAGCATCAACTAAAGGGAGAATTCATGCAGTGAAAGGTGGAAGATGCATATGACATGTGGGTCTAGTTTTTCAGTGAGAGAAACAAATTATTTAGTTTATGATTTTTTATTCTTATGTGTAAAATAGACCCAGGGTTTAAAATAGACCGGGATTGACAAGTTCATAGTGCCGATTTCAGGAATTAGGAGTTGAGGGTTCCATTTAGCTTTTGACTACGAATTTAAGGTTTATTTTGGACTTTTACCGCTAGCAAACCTCGATCGCTGGCGTTGTATCCCCGTGCTGCAACTGCAATGCAACCTCCTCGTCTCATCATACGAGGATGCCTTAAACCACACCGGAAATGACGGTGTAGAGGCGGTGCCATTTTTTTTAACAAAACAGATTGTTTTCTTTATTTATTAAAAAACCCGAAGAGAATTGACCGGTTCATTTGAGGGGAACCGACCCCGTCCCTCACGCAGCCACTCTAGCTCTCCATCTCCCCCTCCTCTGTCGCAGTTGCTGCTGGCCTCTCCGCGGTGGCGGCGGCCCCCATCCCCTAAGGGGGCGTGGGAGAGCGGCGGTGGACGCGGCACCCTGGTCTCCGCTTTGAGGTGTTGAGGTGTGGTGGCTGGGCGGCGGCGCCGATGCTGGAGGAGGTGGCGGGTGGTGGAAGGCGACGGGGAAGGTGCGGTGCGACGCCTCAGCCTTCGCGGCATGCCATGGGCCCATCTGGCTCGATCTGGCGGTGTGGCCAGTGGCTTGGACGAAAGGTGGTGATGGCTGGCGGGCGGTCGATTCATGTTGCAGGTTATCGAGCACCTCCGGGAGAAATCCTTGCTCCGGTTTTGGCCGGAGCCGAAGACGGTGATGCCTGCGGGTGTCACAGACTTCTCTGGAATCATCGTCGCGAGTTGTGCTCTCTCCTCCTCCAGCGTCCTTGGCTCTGGTGGGAAACTGTATTCGGGATCTGGCAATGGAGGCGTTATTGTGTCTTTTTCCTTCTTGGGGGCATCGTCTTGGAGTCGCTTGCAGACAGGGTTTGGGGAAGAGGCTTGTTGCTAGGCAATTGTGCAAGGTCCAAGTGTGTGGTGTCTTCACAGAGTACTTGGCCGGTGCAAGCCCAACATATTTCTCTTGTGAAGCTAGTCGTCTAAAGTCGGAGTTGGCTGTCATTGGCGCGTGTGGCCGATTGTTGCCATAGACCAACGTGGGTTTCGGCGCCGTCTGCTGTGAAGCTCTGTTTGGGTCGTCAATGGTGAAGTCGGAGTCGTCGGCTCTTGGAGGAGTGATGACCAGCCTTGACATTTCTTCCTCGCAGCGTGTGTCTTCGCGTGGATAACTAGGTTGGCTGTTGTGGTGTGTCCAATATAATCGTGTTCCACGACAAGATTGGTGCATTGAGAGAAGTTGACAGTCGTTCGCAAGTGCAAAAAGGATGATGATGGTGTCCAGTAAAATAGTGGGCATTACCCGCGGAAAGTCGGAAAATTTCAAGTGCGCAGACAAGTGGAAATTAACAAGCAAGCACATGGGCCTGATTTGTGGCCCGAGCCCGCTGGCCCTGGCCCTTTCGGACCTGATACTACGCGGCCAATGGAGAGATGTCCCAGTCGATGAGGCTGGATTGTACTACTCGCTAGACGCTGCAACAGTGATCAAGCCTCCCGTGCATGCGCAATACGGTACCTACGTCCAGCTTAATCGGGACAACGACGTGCAAGTCGCTTGGAGAAAACACCGCCCCGTGAGAACGATCGATCGATCTGACAAGAACATCAGGTCGTCGTCGTCGTCGTTCATGGATGCAGTGATGATGATGTGGTGACGCCGCTACAGGACAACGGCCGGAATCACTTAATAATTTGATGAACTGCTGGGAGTGAAAATCTAATCAAATCTGAAAGCAACTTAATAAGATCGATGTTCATCACAACGATCTATGTATGCGCACGGGAATACTATGTTACAACGACACGCGCAAATTATTAATAATCCACAAAAAAAAACACAAGCTAGGCGAAGAAAAGAGGAAGGAAAAAACACACGATCGACAAATACTACTAGTTGGGTCCATGCATGATCCAGCTACAGATCCAAATTCACGCTCCGATAGAGAAGCTAGCAGCAGCAGCAGCAGCAGCAGCAGCAGGCTTGATTGATTGCTTCAGCGGCGATCGCCGGCCGCCGGAGGCGTCGGGGGAGCAGGGAAGTCGCAGTCGGCGGAGGCCTCGCCGACGACGCGCCTGTGGAAGCTGCGGTGGCATTCGCACGCGGCGCAGACGAGCGCCGCGGCGCCCTCGGGCCCGGACGCCATGAACTCGCGGCAGCCGTCCACGGCGTGCCCGCCGGTCCTGGCGGCGTGGTTGCGCTGGCACTGCATGTACCGCACCACGGCCTTGCTCTCCTGCTCCTTCCTCGTCGCCTCCGCCGCCCCAGACGCCCCGCCGTTCGCGTTCGCCGTCGGCCGGTCTTGCTGGGGCCCCATGCGGTGCGGGTGTGAAAAAAGATGTGCCTTTGCCGGCACGGCGCCGTCAAATGTTAGGCGCGGAGGAGGGAGAGCAAGGTTTCCAAGGAAAGACAGGTGAAGATGGGAAAGGCTTTGCTGTCACGACTGGGATGGAGGGATGGTGGCCTACTTATATGGCTGACAGGGACTACATAGGCGCCTGCTAGCCAGGTCAGGGTTTTATGAACCCATGGTAACATCTCTACCATGGTTAATATATAACTTGGCACTTGTCGCGTTTGCCACGTGTCGGGGCAGGCACCTTAGGGCTCTCTTGTCGCGGAGTTATCTTTGCCGAGAAAGCACAGTAATTTTTTTGGTTCTGTCCGGTTACTTATATGGACGGTAGGTACGCTCTTTAGATTAATTAGGATTCACGCAATCCGCAGACAAAAACCATGGGCCAACAAGAACTAACCATCAAAACGTGGTTTTAGAGTCACCCCGTTTTCGAACACCGTTTTGATCTTTTCGGTGTTGCCATGTTACAAGCCAACTCACGCACAAATATCATGCCGAGATCGCCCACCGCACCTTAGGGCTCTCTTGGAGTGGAGTTATCTTCGCGGAGAAAGCGGAACAATTTTTTTTGGCCATGTTCGGTTATTTATATGGACGGTAGGTACGCTCTCTCCATATTAATTAGGATTCGCGCAATCCGTCGATACAAACCATGGGCTAACAAGAACTCACCGTTGAAGTGGTTTTAGAGTCAAGCGCACAGTTTCACTGTTTTCGGTGTTGCTACGTTACAAGCAAACTCATGCACAAGTACGTATCACGACGAGATCATGCACCATATGTTAGGGCCTTAGGACCACCTTGGCGCGGGGTATGTTTCGATGGAAATGCAAAACAAACACTTTTGGTTTGTATATATAGCTTTCGTTACTTATATGGATGGTAGATAGGCTGACATGCTAGCGTTCATGCATCCACCAACACCAAACCATGGGATAATAATAGCTAACCACTGGCATGGTTTTGGGTGATGTGTTTTTGGGCGCCCTTGTTCCGTTTTGGTACTTTGGCTGCCATGTTATGAGCAAACCCATGCATAGAAACTAACACGACATCAGGTTCTCAGCTTGTCGATGAATGAAACTTAGGTCCTTCTTGGCATGTGGATATGTTCTATGGAAAAGCAAAACAAACACATTTGGTTTGTATAGTTTCAGTGACTTGTCTAGATGATTGATCTGCTCGCCGGATTATTCACACAATCCACAGTCACAATCCATGGGCTAATAAGAACCATATAAAAGGTTTTCTCATGATTTCTTTGTGTCCTTGGTTTGCTTTGATCTTCTCGATTTTGTTATGGTACAAGAAAACTTTCCCATAGAAATTAACACGGCATTGGTTTTGTGCAGCGGACAATTGGAACACCTTTGCTTATCTTGGCTCATGATTATTTCCCAAAAACACCACTTTTATTTGTTTGCATATGGGTTTTATTTACATTACAAATATGTTAGTAACATTTCATTCTTTTGTGTGTTTCACACAAAATTGGTGGTTTTCACTACAACATGACATACCTTTGAGGCCTTATGTTCCAAACATTTCTAATGTGTGGACCTTTTTCTTGTGTAATGTTCAGTGTCTCTAATACCGGTAATGATCATAGACTCTTGCAAATTTACCTCACTACTTTCGGGGGAAACAATTCATATCTCCTCTGATAGAAATGATCCTGGAGTTGAGCATTATTTTTGGCAACAGGCTCATATTCAAATGCCAGAACATAAGAAAGTCCAATTTAAACACAAATAATGTTGTTACCATGGAGGTTGCTCTATCCCATTGTTTGATCATTGTCGTAGGTTGCATCATGCTCTTGAGGAGATATATGCGCTATTTATCATGAGCTTATTCCACAGCGGGTTGATTAAGGAAATAATTGACACGAAAACCTGATTTAATGAGACAAGAGGATAGAGCATAAATATATTTGCACTTGAGGAAGATATGTATCTTATCATGCGCTATTCTGACCATATATAAGGCAACTCCAACCGCGCGCGGTGGCAGTTTGGTGATACATTATAATGTTGCTAATGGCCAACAAACGAGCATTTTAAGCATCACCATCACTACCCAAGACCAGATCAAGAATTGACCTGACAAACCGTCTTACGTTGATTAATCGAAGCATGTTAACATCGTGCCAGGATATTTCGACGCCGACGTCTTGACGAGAAAGTAAATCGAAGAGAGAAAAGTAGGCATGCTCAACTTAGTCAAGATTCAGACAACAACATCAAAGGCTTTGTCGATTCAGAGAAAGAAGCAAGAGATTTAGGCGTGACAGGAAGCTTCTTGGATCCACGATCCACATAGGAGAGGTTGGATTGAGAAGCACTCCTTCCCAATTGACTCTTCAGGGTCTTGTACCACTTGCCTGTGGGGCAACTTTCATCTTATTTCTTAGAGAGATATGACTCTGGACAATTGCTCATGTGCTACATTTCATCTGGTCACAGTGAACTTGTACAGCTGTGTGATAGGGTAGCTTATAATTTCAGTGCTCGAAATAATACATACGGACATGACGTATACATTTGGTCACGTTTTATGTGAAGTGATTCAGTACAAAGCGATATTCTTCCATAATTGGTTAGATGTGAAACATGCAATGATATCTGACCAAGTGACCAATCAAACTTTTGTGGGAGATATCTTCAGGGAAAGAAGGTGTAGGACTAAACGGCTAGAGAAAGGTATAGAAATGTCACATTCAGCGGCCACAATTGTCTTCCGTAGTGGAACTGAGAATCGAATAGTTTGTCTGCTCTCTTAAAAAGAAGAAAAATTATCAGGATATCCGGATGTCACCGGCCGGTGCTCGCAAGAATGGTATATGTTCTTTGCTTTGTTTAACTGAATTTCTGGTGAAAAGGGAGCAATGTCTTATGCAGATTCCTCAGCCGACAGTCCTCGCAAGAACCACTATCATCATCGTCATAATTTCGGTTCCCTCTGAACTGAATTTAGATAAGGCAACAAGGGGTACGTGCACATGAATTGCAGAGGAGGTGTACGGTGGGAGCTCTTTGAAGACCCTTCAACTTGACTCTTTATATAGTTATAATAAAAGAGAATAAACTGTTCATTGACATAGTTTTGTGTGTGTGCAAGGAATCCGCTGCATAGGAAGTACCTCCATCTGCCGTACTGTTCTGTGCTACTGTTATGTTAAGACTAAGAGGAACTCAACTCCATCTTTCCTGGGACTGCACCTTGGCTCAAGATTGCTGATAGGAATCTCCTCACGAGCTTAGATGAACCTCCAGTTTTGATGAATTGGACAACTTAAAGCACTTCAGCAACCATTTCTGATGGGCTTCATCATCAGCTCCTGCTGGGCCATATTAGATCTCGTAAATGCTTAGTTTTGCAAAGATGAAACCCTGTGATTTTGAGAACGGAAAAGAAACCTCGAACAAGATCTTTCCGTGGTTGCCAGGGCAAAGAGAGAACACTCTTAACATCTCAGTGATTGGTAAAAACACAACTTGTAATCTCCTGTGTTTTTTAACATGTACACAAATCTCTTTAATATGTTCAGTAGGACAATCTTCTACTAGTTTAGTTATAAGAAAAATATATTGTATTTTATAAGCAGAGGCCATTGGCCAGACACGTTTTCCAAGGAGCAACATTATCCTTTGAGTGAATTCCACTTTTTATCCTCTATTTGTGCATTTGTGACACTAATTATCCTATATAGTGAAAAATCATCTAAATTACCATGTTCGGAAACTTTAAACCCTCATTTTCTGATGCATATCTATTAAGTAAGGTGTGAGGTGACGATTGAATCTCGAATTTATCGAGATGACAACAAAGAATAGAACATTTGGTATAGAGAAGGGTACATATGATCAACGACGACGTCCTCCGATCTTGACATAATTTTGTGGCGGCACATCGTTCTAACATGTCGGCCTTATTTAAGAACACGTGTTGAATGCTAAAACTGGGCAAAATCATGCTTAGAATTTTCTTAAATAGGACATTCGGGTACAATTTTTACTAAATGAGATAATTAGTGTCTCAAATGCACAAATAGAGAGTAAAAAGTGGAATTCACTCTTATCCTTTCTTTTTCTTCAAAGAAAATTATCCTTTCTTTTGCTCTTGCTAGAAGGATGTTCCACTTCGCCAGGTTGTCTCTTGCCTCACCGAGTAGATTCTCGTCGCTGTATCGTGATCACGGTTTATGGATTTATGCATTGAAAAGGTCCATATCAGCTTCTTCAATGATTTTTTTTTTTGAGAAACATAATACAAACGCAGACACTCACAATGATCGAGCCATGATTACACAATAGTGGATCTAAGATGATCCTTACATTTGTCTATTTTTGTGTATATCATGGATGATAATATACTCTGATGAAACTTGTTCGTACATACAAGATATATGTGGACATATCTGTATAGTTTTTTCTGAATTTTTTGAGATTTGAAAATGTGATTTTCGAATTTTTTTTAAAACAAGGTCCCCAGGGAGCTTTTGACCTAATAGCACTTTTCAGAATAGCATGCTACCTGTCAAATCATATCATAGAACAGATGGTTCCTAGCTCGGGGCAAACACTTAATCCAAGCTTCATCATCTCGATCTGGTCGGTAGAAGGTTCCTTCCAAAGTCACCGGCTCACTCCATGCATCCTAGATTGGACGTACATACGCTGTTCCAGTCGCCATGAACACCCGAATAATTCAGCTGATGAAAACATTTCCTCTTTCTCGCCTCAATCAGCAGCAAGCAAACTACACACCATTCTTTTTGGAGTCTGTTTTTTGTGGGAGAGAATAGTAGTGGACCTATAGGCAGATAAACTTAGCCTCACAGTGAAGCAAACAATTAATAACACAACGCTGACTCCTGCAAGAATATGAAATATAGCAAGGATTGGTTCGGGGCAGTATATACCTGTTGAGAGTTCAGTAGAACCTAAACGCTGCTGATTCCGAGCGAACTCTTCCTTAAAAGCAAAGTTGTGACTTGTTGTAACGACTTTCATCTGGTTTTCCGTCAATTGACTGCATAATTCTTTTCTTGTTAATTAATCGATGAGACAAAACTTGTGTATCTATTTTAAAAATAAATAAATGGGCAGCAAACTACCAAAAATGATTGATCAACAACCATCACCAAACTGTAGAAGATAATTAATTTCATGGGTGCACGGGATTTGCAAGGAGAACATTTAATTCCAGCGAACTGGAAAGGTCAAAACGACAAGCAGTAGAAGGGACTAAACAAAATTTCAATCAATTGGAAGGGGCCTCAACTAATATCATACCCTCTCTGATCCGAAACATTTCTTCGAAAGATTTGATAGGGGCACAAAAAACTTTAAATGGTAAGGGACCAAAAACTTAATTTTAGAGATTTGGCAGGGCCCACATAAACACGTACCCCTTCTACCACACAATTTTGACATCCACTCTCCCACTTGGGAAGATGATAGACCAATGCGTCAACTAAGCGCAATGTGGGCCATTGATCTAGGACACGGAAATTTTCTTATAGTCCTCAACCCTATCTAGGTAATTATATGTTACAATGGGGGAAGCGGAGCTGGTCATGTAGCATCATCGTCCTTTGAAAGCTTCCTCACCTGATGAGATCGGAATAAAGATATCTCCAACAAGGCTAAGCAAACTAGACGTGAAATCAGTCGGATGGTTTGTTTGCGTCGTGTGTGTGTGTGGGGGGGGGGGGGGGGGGGGGTAACACCCCCGGCCACTTCGGACCGACGACTGTCACTTCTGGAAGCTCAATAGGATCTTTAGACTAACCCCACAGACCAATACTAGTCTTTTATGCGCACATTGTCCTCACTCGAGCGCACCCGGTATCCACTTCCCGGTCGGTCACCCATCCTAGAATTGTTCTAGGCCAAGCACGCTTAACCTTAGAGTTCTTTTCGAATGAGCTTCCGGAAAAGAAGTTGCAACTTGTTGGTATATGTTTCCTATCAATCCTATTGAGCTATGCGCCAGGGTCTCACATATACCCACCTTAGAAGATCGACGTCCTCGTCAATCAACCACAAGCCAGGAACGTCCCCTCTTGGCACACGTCTGTGCGTCCAGTGCCGGCACATTGCCATGCCGTGTCCACTCCGGGGCACACGCGCCATACTACACATGTCCGCCACTGACCCGCACACGCCCATGTATCCGCGAGGGTCGGCTCTGATACCACTTGTAACACCCCTGACCACTCCGGATCGACGGCTGTCACTTCTGGAAGCTCAATATGATCTCTAGACTAACCCCACAGACCAACACTAGTCTTTTCTGCGCACTTTGTCCTCACTCGAGCGCACCCGGTACCCACTTCCCGGTCGTTCACCCATCCTAGAATTGCTCTAGGCCAAGCACGCTTAACCTTAGAGTTCTTTTCGAATGAGCTTCCGAAAAATAGGTTGCAACTTGTTGGTATGGGTTTCCTATCAATCCTATTGAGCCATGCGCTAGGGTCTCACAGAGGGGCATGAACTGTTATGCTGTCCTCCCATGAACGGCGGTGTGCTCAATGGAGTGACATAATTTTAAATTTTATTAAAATATTATACATAGGTGGCCTAAAAAGGAAAGGTACATAAAAATATAGAAAAACCCGAATCTGGAGTTCGCGCCGAGGGAAAAAAGTCCACGAGTACGTCGCTAGGCAAGGCTAGGCGAACACCATCATCAGGCTGCTCACATGGGAAAGGCTAAAGCTATATACCAAATGTGGCCACCATCAGGATGATACCATGGAGGCCCTTTAAGAGCATGTAGTTTTAATAGAGGAGGCCAACCGACCAGTCTTGTGACGATACCTTTGATGTTAATGATAACAAATGATATTTTCAACCGATATGTCACGGGAATGCTGATGCATGGTGTAATGTTTTTTCTCTTGGTAATGTTGTTCGATGCAGCTGTGTAAGGCATGACTACTAGGGGCCGATGGTTGTACAATACCACCATTTATTTCTATGTTTAAACCTCATATTTGTCAAATACTTGATAAAATATCTCTCTAGCATTACCAAATGAATAATTATTGCATAGATGTGCAAATCTACAACTTGGTCTTTCTCCTTGTAGAAATAGGCAATTTTATGGCAAAATCTGAAGCAATTAAAGAAGAATCACGAGTTGCCAACAATCCCAAGTCAAAGAGGCTACGAAGGGGTCGCACAAACACTAATGATCATAGGTGTGGGCATGTCCCGCCCATACCGCGTGCTCATACGACATGGCATCTCCTCTGTATGGTCAACACAAGCAACTTTCGTGAAAACGCCTATATTAGAAACATATCAGAGCCATCAGAAACCCCAACGCAAGTATATAGAACATATCTGAAGCCATTTGCATCTGAGAGAGGAGATCCACATCGCCATCACCATAGCCATCCCTCTTCTTACCCTCCATCTCCACACCATAGCCATGGCCTTCTACTTATAATCTTGATCTCATCACAATTGGCGATATTGTAAGACTATTGCTATTTGTCTTAAATTTTATATATAATGTTTTTGTTTGTTAATCCAATCATGTGTGAGCAGTTCTCACGAGCCATGGGTTAAGGTAAAACCTCACAGTGTTATGTGCATCTCCTAACTCCATGATATGTCATATTGTGATTGAATTGTTAGATTTATCTGTTGTATTCTTATTTATTGCCTCAGACTTGTTAGTTATCCAAGACCACTAGGATTGATACAGGTAAAAAGGTGAGGTGAGTGGTGATCAACTTTGGAAGATCGCGGATGTCGCCTAGAGGAGGGTGAATAGGCAGTTTAAAACTTTTTCGAGAGTGGCTCAATAAAGGCGGAATTAAACTAGCGTTTACTTTGTCAAGCACAAAACCTAGAACAACTAGGGTTCACCTATGTGCACCAACAACTTATGCTAAGAAAGACAAGTAACTATGTGATAGCAAGATATATACTACAAGCATGAAGGCTATCACAAAGTAATATGCATAAGCAAGAGATATGATATAGAGATAACTGAGGCACACTGAGACAATGATGTTTTACCGAGTTCCTCCCAACATGGAGTACGTATAGTTTGGAGAGAGAGGGTGATTTCAAACCACCAACGCCACAAAAGGCCTCTCTTGTTCTCCTGTGAATCTCACCCCAACGGGATCGATCCACACTTCCACTATCAGTGCACTTGTCTGTGGAGATCTGGAACTCTCACAAGGTTGGGGCACTTATCCATAACTCAATTGGAGGCTCCCAACAAACAAGCTTGGGAAAAGCTCCATGACTTAATTGGAGGCCCCAAGTAATCCACAAACCTGCAAAACAACTAAACCGTCTAGGGTTCCAAGAACCCAAGAGTAAAAAGCTTCTCAACTTTCACCCAATCAAATCCTCATCGAGAACTCAAACCAATGCACCAAATGCAATGGCAAGAACACAACAAGTGCTCAAGTCCTTCTCTCCCAAATTCCACCAAAACTACAAAATCTTATGGAGGAATAAGGGAGGAAGAACAATGGAGGAAATTGACAAAAGACTCCAAGATCTAGATCCCAAGATGTTCCCCTCACTTAGAGGAGAGATTGATTGGTGGGGTTGTAGATCTAGATCTCGTCTCTCAAAACCCTCAAGAATATGCAAGAATCATAGGATATATTGAGGGATAGAAAGCTCAAGAAGGTCAACAATGGAGGGGAAAACTTGCAAGAATGGTTAGATATCCATTGGGGAAGAAGGGCCCCTTATATAGGTCCTCCAAAATCGAACCGATGCAGCTCTAGAGTGCACGGACTAGACATTCTGGCAAGATTTCATCTGGTTTCCGATATGGACCACAGAATGACAACCACACGACTAAAATCTGAGATTTCTGCGCGACACCGGAGTGTCCGGCGTGTTCACTCCGGGCATTCCTCCCAAGGCAAAACTGACAGAAACAAAAAACTGAAATGACCATAACTTTTGCACCGGGAATCCGATTTTATGATGTTGGGCTCGTTTCGAAGATAGTAACGAGCTCTACAATATCATGCAGAGAACCATCATAGTCTAGCAAGGGAGGATTGATATGTCGTAAACGTATCTATAATTTTTGATGTTCCATGCTTATTTAGTATCTACTTTGCTTTGCTTTTGTCTTCTCTTTGAGGTATTTTTATATGTTTTATGGGACTAACCTATTAACAAGATGCCACAATGCCATTTTCCTGTTTTCTGTTGTTTTTTGTTCCAGAAAATTCAGAAAATGAATATTCTCGGAATTGGACGGGACAAAAGACAAAGTCAATATTTTACCGCGGGGAACACGGAGCCAAAAGACAAGACAGGGGAGGGCCTCGAGGGGGCCACACCCCCTGGCCACGCGGCCTAGCCTAGCCCGCGCCTGGGGGGTGCAGCCGCCTCGGGCACCCCCTTGGCCTTCCTCTTCGCCTATAAGAAGCCCCCGATACCTAAATCCTAAGGACCCGATCAATCTTCCACGAAACAGTCCATAGCCACCGCCACCATCGTCCCTAGATCGAGGGGATATGACGCTCTTCCCGGCACCCTGCCAGAGGGGATAGATCATCCCGGAGGCCTTCTTCATCACCATGCCAGCCTCCGGTATGATGCGTGAGTAGTTCCACCTTGGACTACGAGTCCATGTAGTAGCTAGCTGGCTGTTTCTTCTCCTTTGTGCTACCATGTTTAGATCTTGTGAGCTCCGTTCATGATCAAGATCATCTATTTGTAATCATGCATGTTGTGTTTGCAGGGATCCGATGGATATTGAGATTACTATGTCAGATTGGTTAATTATTCTATCTTATTGATTCTATCATGTCTGTGTTGTTTGTGATCTTGCATGCTCTTCGTTTCTAGTAGCTAACTTGGCCAAGTAGATGCCAGTGACACCAAGAGGGAGTATTTATGCTCGATAGTGGGTTCATGCCTCTGTTTAATCTGGGGAAGTGACAGAAATCTCTAAGGTTGTAGATATGATGTTGCTACTAGGGAGAAAACAACGATCTCTTGTTCATGGAACAAGTGTATTGTTTATTTTACACGCATTTCTTAAAGTAGTTATCCGTTGCTTGGAACTTAATACTGGAGGGGGTTCGGATGATAACCTGAAGGTGGATTACTAGTCATATATGCAGTTGGATGGCGGTCTATGTATCTTGCTATAATGCTCAATCAAATCTCATAGGATCATGAATGTCTAGTATTGCATTGTTATGCCTTGCTCTGTCCTGTCAATTGTCCCGCTATAATTTGTTTACCCAGCATGCCATGTTGTTTATCTTAAGGATAACACCTCTAGTGAACTATGGACTCCGGTCCAATCTTTACCATTGATACATCTTCCACTGTTACTGTTTACTTTCTGCAAGACACCATTACCTTCCACACCATACAGTTAATCCTTTGTTTTCAGCAAACCGGTGAGATTGACAACCTCACTGTTCGTTGGGGAAAAGTCTTGAGTTTGTGTTGTGCAGGTTTCCAAGTTGCTAGCAACACCTTTGGGTCGTTTCCTTCCTTCTACTGGTTCGATAACCTTGGTTTCTACTGAGGGTAAACTTGATGTTGTGCTCATCATACCTTCCTCTTGGGGTTTCCCAACGAAGCTCGACAGTGATCTGAGCTACACATCATCAAGGATAGAAACAAATGTTGAAAGGTTTAACCTATCTATAAAATATAAACCAGAAAACCTCCAATATCGAAAACACAATATAGAATGCATATGAAATCCGTTTTCGATGAACTTGAGCTTGTCGTGGAGATTGGCACAAGCTGTAAATTATCTCATGGAAAAGAACCAACTAAGGACAAAGAAATATGATGCCAATTATGCAAAGGTTTGAGCTCTCTCTGAAGGATATGATCAAGTTACTTACTCGAGAGCCCCTCTTGATAGTACGTTTATATATCCTATAAACCGGTCTCCCCAACTAACACCACGAGAACCGGTAAGAAATAAAACCTATCAAGATCATACCTTTGCCTTGTGCATATTCCACTTGATCTTGATGATGGCGATCTTCTACACCTCAATATGGGACACCTTTCTTGATTGCGCTAGCTTGGTGAGGACTTAGAATTTGCTCCCCCATACTCCACTATGGAAGATCCTCTCTTTTATGAATATCCTCACATATCCATGACCATAAGGATGGAAAGCTTCAATCATATGATCTCTTCGATATGGCACATCTTGAACTTGCACTTCATTTCTTCTTTCTTTATTATGTTGGTGTCTTGAATGTACATATGAGATATCACACCATCTTGTTATTCAATACACACTTGCCATAAGCTCAACTTCTACTTGACCAATCTCCGGATCATTCCTTGAAACCTTGATGAACACTTGATCTTCTTCACTTTATCTTCTTCCAACCTTGAAGCCAACATATGGTTTAAGCATTGCCTATAGACAATTTCCTACAAGTAAAACTCAATGCAAACATAAGTCCATAAACATTGTCATTAATTACCAAAACCACATATGGGGGCACACATGTTCTTTCAAACTTATACATGTGAAACCCAGTGACATCGAGGACAGTACGATAGTTGTTTTAGAGATCTATTTGGGGGTAACGGTAACATCAATGATCATTAATATTTGGTATGTTTTACTTAATAATTGCGCAACCCCACGTGATGGTGGTGTAGTAGTTGGACTAAAGTCTATAGTAGATCTGGCTGGCAAATAATATAGTATCTACGGATGTACCACCTGCATTTTTATCAACATGAATCGCAACTCATAAACGAGATTATCTATATTATATTTATCCCTAATATATATGTGCAACCACAGGTGAATCCTTAGCCTTGGCCTATCTCCATCCGTTGATACAAACCACAAAGAGTAAACGTGAAAGGTCTGGTAAACAAAGAAATTATGAGTTTTAAAGGTCTTGTTCAACATAATCTTACACCGGAGCAAATTCTTCCCAAGGTTCAATAAACCTAGGTCTTCTAGGAAAAAAGCAAGCTATACTACATCCGTAATCCGGATAGAAGGTATCAGGTGTCGATGTCGGACTTATCGTGGATGAAACGTGTTCTTAGTTCGTGTTTGTCGAGTTGTCCATGGTGCGACAGTTGGTTTGGCCAACATTGTTTCTCGATTGTCGCCATGTAGGCCGTGCAAGGATTGCAAGGGCTGCTGGTTCGGTGACGTGTTCTTGTTGGTGTGTTGGAAAGTTGCAATAGCCTTTGTTGTCTTGCTCTTGTGTGGTGTGTTTGGACATCATCCTCTGTGCACGTGGAAACACACAGACACCATGTATACATGCGTAGCACCATCGCCTATGCCTATCGATATAAACGTACCATTTCACTAAACAACATGACCGACAATACCCAACATCTAAGTAAGGCCAAAAGGTGGGATTCATTTGCCCACAAAGGCCGATGTCCGAATGCACCACACAAGCGCAAGGTAGCAAGGGCTATCGCAATCTTCCAACACATCGACATAAACATGACATAGACCCAACAACAGTTGCAAACCCTGCACAACCTACATGGGTGAATATAGGTAAAAAGCACTGGCCAAACCAACCTGGCGCACCGCAGACAACTCGACAAATATAGAACTAAGCACACATTTCATCGAAAACAAGTCTAACATTGGCACCCAATAGCCATGCCTTACACAGCCGCATCGAACAACATTACTAAGAGAACAAATGTTGCACCATGCATCAATATTCCCACGACACAATGGTTTAATGTATCCTTTGTTATCATCAACATCAAAGGTACCGACACAAGACTAGTCGGTTGGCCTCCTCTGTTAAAACTACATGCTCTTCGAGGGGCTCCATGGTATTATCTTGATGGTGGCCGCATTTGGTATGTAGCTTCATCTTTTCCCACGTGAGCCTCGTGACGATGGGGTTCGCACAACCTTGCCTAGTAACATACTTGTGGAAATGCTTCTTCAACCTTTTGCACTCTACGTGTAGCCTCCTAAAAGGATAGAGATGTTGCCTAGAGGGGGTGAATAGGCAATTTCAAAACTATTATGGTTTTTGCTTGATAGAATATGGAATTAAACTAACGTTTATTTTACAAGTACAAAATCTAAATACACTAGGCTCAACTAAGTTCACCAACAACAAGTCAAGCTAAGCAATAGCACAAGATAAATATACCACAAGTGATAAGCAAAATATCATTACTTCAAGCTCGATGGCTATCACAAGGAAAGTAAGCTCGGGTATAGAGATAACCAAGGCACGTATAGATGAAGATGTATTCCTGTGTTCCCTTACAAGTAAGGAACATCACGTTGTAGAGGTGTGGGATTCCACAAAGGATTTCCCTACGCCATGAAGGCTCACCTTCTTCTCTGAGTCTATCCCATGAAGGAATATGCCCTTTCCTTATGGCTAGCTTTTACTCCACTCCGGAGATGGCAAGATCCACAACCACTTCACAAGCTCCACGAAGGAGAGGCCAGGGTCCCTTCACAATCTTCCACGAAGAGGACACCATGACACCAACCGCCAAGCCAACTAGGAGGTCACCCTCCAAGAGTAACAAGCTCAAGGTCTCTCACTCGAACAAATCGTAATGCAGAGCTCAACACTTATGCAAGAATGCAAAGCAAGACCACCAAGGGTTCTCAAATCCTTCACTCTCAAATCCCACAAAAGCAACAAGTGCTAGGGAGGAATTAAAGAGGAAGAACAATGGTGGAAGTCAACCAATGACTCCAAGATCTAGATCCAATGCGTTCCCTTCACTTAGAGGAGGAATTGATTGGTGGGGATTGTAGATCTAGATCTCCTATTCCAAAGCCCTCAAAAAGATGCAAGAATCATATCAGGGAAGGGGGAGGAAGAAAGCTCAAGAGGTTCAATAATGGAGGTCAATTTCGTGGTCAAGAACGCTCAAAAACTTTGGGGGAAGAACCCCCTTTTATAGGGGAAAGCAAATATGACCGTTGGAAGAAATCTGTGTGAAGTCGGTCGAAAGTTTGGTTGTACCGACCCTCACACCGGACGGTCTGGTTCCTGGACCGAAAAACCGAACTTAAAACTGGGATTAGGTACTGACCGTAGTCTCGGATAGACTCGGTATAGCAAAACCGAAAATCCCAGTTTAAGATCAGGTTTTCCGGTCCTGGAACCGGACCACCCGGTCTGGGAGCCGGTTTAACCGAATCCACAACCGAGATGAAACAGGCTTCACAAAAAACGCAATAACTTTTGCATCCGGACTCCGATTTCGATGATCTTGGGCTTGTTTTCACCAAAATATTCAAGAAGGCATACAAGATGTGACAAAACACATTTGTTGTACAAACTATATTAAAGAATCAAATCAACACAAGATTTGTTCAACAAAGTTCAACAAATTAACCAAGCAAAAACTACTGAGCATAAAAGATAGGTTTCAACAAATAAACCAAACCCTTAACACTTTTCACAATGGCACAAGGTTCCAAGAAACAAAAGGTTTATCTTCCACTAAAACACATTTGACAATAATCAAAAAACATCATCAAAGAGATGTTCAAAATCCAAGGAAGACCATGTGAGCCACACCAAAATTTTGGAAAGAAAATATGGCAATAAGAGGTGAACTCCAAAGTGAAGATGATCCACAAATGCTACCACACACAAGTATATCAATTGTCGAAGACAACGAGTGTATTATAATACATTTCTGGTGGTATATTGGACGGATATTAAAGATAAATCTTCACAATAAAGCATAGGATAGAAGTAAAAAGATTAAGCATTATGTAAAGATAGAGATTCTTGATAGCTTCAACTAGTCACATAATCATGCAAAGAAATTATTAGAATAACTTGAAGCAAATGGTCTCCCAAATAAGATATAGAGATATGTATTTGAGGAAGACTGCACCAAGAATTTCTTACTAAAACAAAGACAAAAAATACGAGCAATAAAAGCTTCTAACAAAAATAGGACCTTTTTTGATTCAACATGCCACCTAGAAATAAGAGAATCAATAATATCATCTCTAAGTGGAACTACATCATATGTTCACATTTCCTAGGATGTGATATGGAAAAGAAGCATACTACTCCCCCATTATGTGATATTCAATATTTCTTAATTAGAGGCAAAACAACCTCAACTAGAGATAATTAATGGGCATTTAAAATTTGAATTTCTCATGAGTATGACACACCACATAGTGACTAGATAAGCTTGCAATATCAATACTAAGTGGTAGTACTCATGTACACACATTTTAAGGTTTGAGAGATGTGCGAGGCATATCACTCCCCCAAAATGGGATGTTCCATTAACCACTCGAAAAGATCCAAATAAGATATCATCAAGATGCATTAGATGTTGGAATTATGCCCTAGAGGCAATAATAAAGATGTTATTATTATAATTCTTGTTCATGATAATGTTTATATTCCATGCTAGAATTGTATTAAGCGGAAACTTTAATACTTGTGTGGTTTGTGATCAACACCGTGTCCCTAGTACGCCTCTATGGACTAGCTCATTGATCAATGATGGTTCAGGTTTCCTAACCATGGACATGAGTTGTCGATTAATAATGAGATCATATCATTGGGAGAATGATATGATGGACAGACCCAAACTAAGCGAAGCAATTAGATCGTGTCATCGTGTTCGTCTTTGCGAAGCTTTTCTTATGTCAAATATTGTATTCCTTAGACCATGAGATAATACAACTCCCTGGTATCGGAAAAAAGCTTTGAGGTCATCAAACGTCATCCTATGAGAGGGTGATCATAAAGGTGTCTCTGAGGTGATCGGAAAGTATCTGTTGGGTTGTATGTATCGAGATGGGATTTGTCCCTCCCAAGTCGGAGAGATATACTTCGGGCCCACTCGGTAATCGATATCAACGCCGCTTGCAAGCATGTGGTTAAGGGGTTAATCACAAAGTGATATCGGATTACAGAACGAGTAAAGTACTTGCTATGAACGAGATTGAACTAGGTATGACGGTACCGACAATCAAATCTCGGGCAAGTAAAATATCGCGAGACGAAGGGAATATATATGGGATTGATTGAATCCTGGCATCGTGGTTCATCCGATATGATCATCGATGAATGTGTGGGAGTCAATATGGGTTTCCAGACCCCGCTGTTGATTATTGATAGAAGATCATGACTGCATATTCTCGAACCCGCAGGGTCACACACTTAACGTGTCTCGACGCTAGGATAGATTGGATAATTGTTTTATGAGTTTTTGTTCGGAGTCTCGGATGGGATCCGGGACATCACGAGAGGTTTCGGAGTGGTCCGGAGAATAAGATTCATATAAGGCAGTGCAGTTTTTGGAGTTCGGAATTGTTTCGGGTTAATCGGTATTGTACCGGAAGCTTCTAGAACCTTCCGGAAGGGAACCAACGTGGCCCCACCTTCCGGGAGGGGGCATGGGCCTATGAGGGAGTGCCCTGGCCGCATTGGTCTAGGGGCACAAGGCCCCACAGGGCCCAACCGGCCAGCTAGGGTAAAACCCTAACTAGACCTTCTAGAAGGGGGGGTTTCCTTGCCCCCCACTCCTCCTCCTTGTGGCCGCCGGTTTGGACTTGGGGGAGGGGCTAGGGCAGCCGCCCACCCCTCTATATAAAGAGGGCTGGGGGCGCACCACCCCCCCACACACACACACCTTCCCCTCCAAAGCTATCCGCCCTGCTGCTCTCCTCTCTCTCTCCCTCCCGACTGCGTGTAGGCGAAGCCCTGCTGCAGAAACTCTCCACCATATACACCACGCCGTCGTGTTGTAGATCCAATCCGTCTCTCCACCATACTTGCTAGACCGAGGAAGGAGGATACGTCGAGGTGCTGCACATGTGCATCTCACGGAGGCACCACCACTTGTGGTGCTAGATCGGATCGGATCGCGAGGAGGAGAAGCGAGTACGACTACATCACCCACGTTCCGACGAACGTTCATGCTTGAATCTTCAAGGGTATGAAGATCTAATCCAATCTCTCTCGTTGTTTGCATCTCCTAGATTAGATCTTGGCTTTCTCTCTGTTCGCATCCGTAGAAAATTTTGATTTACTATGCCGCGAAACCCTTCAGTGGTATTAGAGCTATATATATGCGTAGATGTGTTTCACGAGTAGAACGCAACATGGTTGTTGCGGGCGTTGATGTTTTCTGTTGCAAGCCTCTTGTTTGTGTTCTTCTTATGACGCGGGATAGTGAGATTGAAGCGGTCCAGGCCAACCTTACGCGACATCGTTCGCGAGACCGGCTCCGCACTTGACGTGTGGCTTGTTCCACACATGCGGCTGGTGGATGTCAGTTTCTCTCACTATAGTTGTCATGTGATTAACACCGGAGTTTGGCAACCATAATATCACCGTTGTGGCTTTCCGTAGGTAAGAATCGTTCTTAGCATCTACTCCCATAAGCCACGTAAAACATGCAACAACAAAGTAGAGGCGTCTAACTTGTTTTTGCAGGGAGTGTTTTCTGTGATATGGTATGGCCCAAGATGTGATGTGTATAATTTATGCGATGATCATGTTTTGTAATGTTTCACGACTTGCATGTATATGAGTACACAACCGGCAGGAGCCATATGGTTGTCTTCATGGTGGAGTGATGGAGATCATGCCGGAACGCACAAGATGGAGATCATTGCGCGAAGATTGGCTATACCATGTCACATAAAGTTATATGCATGTGATGTTTATCCTTTTATGTATCTTATTATGCTTAGATCGCGACGGTGGCATTATAAGATGATTCCTCACTTAAAGATCAAGATAAAAATTGTGTTCTCCCCAAGAATGCGCCGTTGCGAAAGTTTGTCGTGTCCAAGCGTCACGTGATGATCGGGTGCTATAGACTCTACGCTCACATACAACGGGTGCAAGCCAGTTTTGCACACGCGGAAATACTTGGGTCTAACTTGACGAGTCTAGCATATACAGACATGGCCTCGGAACACATGAACCGAAAGGTTAAGCATGAGTCATATGAATGATATGATCGACACTTCGTTGTCCACCATTGAAACCACATCTCTTCTCGTGAAGATCGGATTAGGTGTGGTGAATTTGGATCGTGTTCACTAAACAACTTGAGGGATGTTGAATTTAGTGGGAGTTCATCTAGTAATTTGATTAAAAGTTGAACTAGTTATCATGAACATAGTCTAATTTGTACTTGCAAATATTGTAGATCAAATGGCTAAGTCCAACTTCAACTTCAACGTTTTTGCTGAGAAGGAAAAGCTTAAAAACAATGGGTCTAACTTCACCAATTGGTTCTGCAATCTAAGAATCATTCTCTCTGGCGGTCAAAAGGACTATGTCCTTGGGAAAGCGTTAGGTGACCCCCCTGCTGCAACTGCGCCGGCTGATGAGAAAGCTGTCTTTTAGTCACGCAAAGATGATTATGGTGTGATTAAGAGCACCATGTTGTTTGCTATGGAACCGGAACTTCAAAATCGTTTTGAAGACTATCCCGGGCCCTTTGAGATTCTCGAAGAGCTGAAAACCATGTTTCAGACTCAGGCCTGTTTTGAGAGATATGAGATCTCTGAGAAGTTCTTTAACTGCAAGATGGAGGAAGGGAGTTCCGTTAGTGAGCATGCCATTAAGATGACGGGCTACACTCAACGCCTTGAGCAACTGGACTGCAAGATTCTAGAGGAGCTCAAGATTGACAGAGTTCTGCAGTCACTCCCTTCTAGCTACAAAAGTTTTGTAGTTGCTCACAATCAGATTGGTTCCACTAATATGATCACTGAGCTCTTCGCTAAGATGAAAGTAGCGGAGGCGGACATCAAAAATAATAATCATGTGTTGATGGTCAACAAGCCCCCCACCTTCAAGAAAGGTAAGGGTGCAAAGAAGCCCTTCAAGAAAGGCGGCAAGCGTTGCCCTCGCCGAGAAGAATTCGTCGGTCCTAAGCCGGACATCGAGTGCTTCTATTGCAAGGACAAGGGTCACTGGAAGAGCAACTGTCCGAAGTACTTAGCGGACAAGAAGGCTGGCACCATCAAAGGTATATTTGATATACATGTTATTGATGTTTTCCTTACTAGCCCTCGTTGTAGTGCCTGGGTATTTGATACTGGTTCGATTGCTAATATTTGTAACTCAAACAGAGCTACAGAATAGACGGCTGCGAGGGATGAGGTGACGATGCTGGCGTTGGCAATGATCAAGAGTTGATGTGATGGCCGTCAGACGCTCTCCTTAGTTTTACCTTCAGGATTAGTTTTAAACCTTAATAAGTGTTATTATGTGCCTGCGTTGAGCATGAACATTGTTTCTGGATCTTGTTTATTGCAAGACGGTTATTCATTTAAATCGGAGAATAATGGTTGTTCTATTTATATGAGTAACATCTTTTATGGTCATGCACCTGTTGTGAATGGTTTATTTCTTCTAAATCTCGAAAAGGATGTAACACACATCCATAACATTGAGGCTAAGAGATGCAAAGTAGATAGTGATAATACTACTTATCTGTGGCACTGTCGTCTAGGTCATATTGGTATAAAGCGCATGAAGAAACTCCATTCTGATGGACTTTTGGAGTCTCTTGATTTTGAATCATTTGACACATGCGAACCATGCCTCATGGGCAAGATGATCAAAACCCCGTTCTCCGGCATGATGGAGCGGGCAACAGACTTGTTGGAAATCATACATACCGATGTATGCGGACCGATGAGTGTTTCGACACGCGGTGGATATCGCTATTTTCTCACTTTTACCCATGACTTAAGTAGATATGGGTATATCTATTTAATGAAACATAAATCTGAAACATTTGAAAAGTTCAAAGAATTTCAGAATGAAGTGGAGAACCATCGTAACAGAAAGATTAAGTTTCTACGATCCGATCGTGGAGGCGAATATTTGAGTTATGATTTTCTCACGCATCTTAAAGCAAGCGGAGTCGTTTCACAACTCACGCCACCCGGAATACCACAGCGCAATGGTGTGTCTGAACGCCGAAATCGAACCTTATTAGATATGGTCCGATCAATGATGTATCTTACTGATTTGCCGTTATCATTTTGGGGTTATGTATTAGAAACCGTTGCATTCACTTTAAATAGGGCTCCATCTAAATCCGTTGAGACGACACCGTATGAACTGTGGTTTGGTGCTAAACCTAATTTGTCGTTTCTTAAAGTTTGGGGATGCGAAGCTTACGTCAAGAAGTTGATGCCGGACAAGCTCGAACCCAAAACGGAGAAATGCATCTTCATAGGATACCCTAAGGAAACTATTGGGTATACCTTCTATCACAGAACCGAAGGCAAAGTGTCTGTCGCAAAGAACGGTTCCTTTCTTGAGAAGGAGTTTCTCTCGAAAGAAGTGAGTGGGAGGAAAGTAGAGCTAGACGAGGTTATTGAACCTTCTCTTGAGTTGGAGAGCGCAAGACCTGAAATTGTTCCAAAGCTGCACCAACAATAGAGGAAGCTAATGACAAGGATCATGAAGCTTGGACGATGTCACATCGAACGTCGCAGGTCGACAAGGTCGCGTGCCCCTCCTGAGTGGTACGAAAACCCTGTCTTGACTGTCTTGTTGGTAGAAGACAGTGAACCTACAAACTATGAGGAAGCGATGATGAGCCCAGACTCTGAGAAATGGCTAGAAGCCATGAAATCCGAATTGGGATCCATGAGCGAAAACCAAGTATGTACTTTGGTGGACCCTCCTAGCGACCGAAAGGCCATTGAGTGCAAATGGATCTTCAAGAAGAAAACGGACGCGGATGGTAATGTTACCGTCTATAAAGCACGGCTTGTCGCGAAAGGTTTTCGACAAGTTCAAGGTGTTGACTACGATGAGACTTTCTCTCCCTAGCGATGTTTAAGTCCATTCGGATTTTATTAGCAATTGCTGTGTTTCATGATTAAGAAATATGGCAGATGGATGTCAAGACTGCGTTCCTCAATGGCAACATTGATGAAGAGTTGTATATGATGCAACCCGAAGGTTTTGTCGATCCTAAGGATGCTGATAAAGTATGCAAACTTCAGCGTAATGCAAACTTCAGCGTTCCATTTATGGACTGAAGCAAGCATCTCGGAGTTGGAACCTTTGTTTTGATCAAGTGATCAAGAGCTTTGGATTTGTTCCAAATTGCTACGAAGCTTGTATCTACAAGAAAGTGAGTGGGAGCTCAGTGACGTTTCTGGTACTATATGTGGATGACATATTGATTATTGGAAATGACATCAACATGCTTAACGATGTGAAGAGTTATTTGAACAAGTGTTTTTCAATGAAAGACCTAGGTGAAGCTGCTTATATATTGGGCATCAAAATCTATAGAGATAGACAAAGACGCCTGATAGCTTTAAGCCAGAGTACATACCTAGACAAAGTTCTGAAAAGGTTCAGAATGGATAAGGCAAAGAAAGGTTCAGTGCCTATGTTGTCAGGTAATATATTGAGCAAGGCTCAGAGTCCAGCTACGGTAAATGATAGGGAAGCTATGAGCAAAGTGCCTTATGCCTCGACCATAGGTTCTATCATGTATGCCATGCTGTGTACTAGACCGGATGTGTCCAATGCTCTTAGTTTGACGAGCAAATATCAAAGTGATCCAGGAGTGGAACACTGGACAGCCGTGAAGAACATCCTAAAGTACCTAAATAGGACTAAAGAAATGTTCTTAGTCTATGGGGGTGATGAACAACTCGTCGTAAAAGGTTATGTTGACGCTAGTTTTGACACCGATAAGGATGATTCTAAATCTCAGACAGGATACGTGTATATTTTGAATGGAGGAGCTGTGAGCTGGAGAAGCTGCAAGCAAAGCGTGATCGCGAGATCTACAGTAGAAGCGGATACATGGCTGCTGCAGAAGCGTCAAGTGAAGGAGTTTGGATCAGGAACTTCATCACTGAGCCTGGCGTGGTTCCAAGTGCATTGGACCCACTAGAGATATTGTGTGACAACACTGGCGCCATAGCACTCGCTAAGGAACCAAGATATCATCCAAAGACCAAGCATATCAACCGCAAGTTTCATATAATCCGAGATTATATAGCAGATGGAGATCTGAAGATTAGCAAAGTACATACAGATCTGAATGTCGCAGATCCATTGACTAAACCTCTTCCACGTGTAAAACATGATCAGCACCTCAGTGCCATGGGTGTGAGATTGTTACCAAATGTAAACTAGATTATTGACTCTAGTGCAAGTGGGATACTGTTGGAATTACGCCCTAGAGGCAATAATAAAGATGTTATTATTATAATTCTTGTTCATGATAATGTTTATATTCCATGCTAGAATTGTATTAAGCGAAAACTTTAATACTTGGGTGGTTTGTGAACAACACCGTGTCCCTAGTACGCCTCTATGGACTAGCTCATTGATTAATGATGGTTAAGGTTTCCTAACCATGGACATGAGTTGTCGATTAATAATGAGATCATATCATTGGGAGAATGATATGATGGACAGACCCAAACTAAGTGAAGCAATTAGATCATGTCATCGTGTTCGTCTTTGCGAAGCTTTTCTTATGTCAAATATTGTATTCCTTAGACCATGAGATAATATAACTCCCTGGTATCGGAAGAAAGCTTTGAGGTCATCAAACGTCATCCTATGAGAGGGTGATCATAAAGGTGTCTCTCAGGTGATCGGAAAGTATCATTGGGTTGTATGTATCGAGATGGGATTTGTCCCTCCCAAGTCGGAGAGATATACTTCGGGCCCACTCGGTAATCGATATCAACACCGCTTGCAAGCATGTGGTTAAGGAGTTAATCACAAAGTGATATCGGATTACGGAGCAAGTAAAGTACTTGCTGTGAACGAGATTGAACTAGGTATGACGGTACCGACGATCAAATCTCGGGCAAGTAAAATATCGTGAGACGAAGGAAATATATATATGGGATTGATTGAATCCTGGCATCGTGGTTCATACGATATGATCATCGATGAATGTGTGGGAGTCAATATGGGTTTTCAGACCCCGCTGTTGATTATTGATAGAAGATCATGTCTGCATATTCTCGAACCCGCAGGGTCACACACTTAACGTGTCTCGACGCTAGGATAGATTGGATAATTGGTTTATGAGTTTTTGTTCGGAGTCTCGGATGGGATCCGAGACATCACGAGAGGTTCCGGAGTGGTCCGGAGAATAAGATTCATATAAGGCAGTGCAGTTTTTGGAGTTCGGAATTGTTCCGGGTTAATCGGTATTGTACCGGAAGCTTCTAGAACCTTCCGGAAGGGGACCAACGTGGCCCCACCTTCCGGGAGGGGGCATGGGCCTATGAGGGAGTGCCCTGGCCGCATTGGTCCAGGGGCACAAGGCCCCATAGGGCCCAACCGGCCAGCTAGGGTAAAACCCTAACTAGACCTTCTAGAAGGGGGGGGGTTCCTTGCCCCCCACTCCTCCTCCTTGTGGCCGCCGGTTTGGACTTGGGGGAGGGGCTAGGGCAGCCGCCCACCCCTCTATATAAAGAGGGATGTGGGCGCACCACCCCCCACACCATCCCCTCCAAAGCTAGCCGCCCTGCTGCTCTCCCTCCCGACTGCGTGTAGGCGAAGCCCTGTTGCAGAAACTCTCCACCATATACACCACGCCGTCGTGTTGTAGATCCAATCCGTCTCTCCACCATACTTGCTGGACCGAGGAAGGAGGAGACGTCGAGGTGCTGCACGTGTGCATCTCACGGAGGCACCGCCACTTGTGGTGCTAGATCGGTCGGATCGCGAGGAGGAGAAGCGAGTACGACTACATCACCCACGCTCCGTTTAACGCTCTGCATTGAATCTTCAAGGGTATGAAGATATAATCCAATCTCTCTCGTTGTTTGCATCTCCTAGATTAGATCTTGGCTTTCCCTCTGTTCGCATCCGTAGAAAATTTTGATTTACTATGCCGCAAAACCCTTCATTAGAGGCTAAAAAAACACGAGTAAATGATGTGCCAAACACCTAGACATACTTGAATACACAAAATAATCAAGCATGAGGCACACCAAATACAAACACATACTTGGTACAAAACCAAAACATGTAAAGGGGAAACTAACTTACAATATAAATGAGTTTAGTACAAGTTACCATGAAGAGGCGCATGTAACATCCCAGCATTAGAGCTTAGAAATGAGCTGAACCCAGGTGTGTGCATTGCATTCATGCATAGAAAATCTGAATAATTTTCGCGCTTTTAAATAAAAAACTTGTCAAAGTGATTGAAGCTTCTCTAAACTTGATGGAATTAAATTAGATCATCAAGTTGATTGCGATAAGTTTCAATATGACCTTTGTTAAAAACTTGTTTTGGGTAAAGGATATTGGATCTAAGGGTAGATCAAATGTAATGAAAGTTAAACCCTAATATATTATTTAATGATTTATATTTGATCCTTAAGTAATCATATCCTAGTATTCATTACACCACTCATGCATATCAAGTTATAAACATAACTTAAGTAATAGGAATGTAACAACTAAATCTTGATCTATCTTAACCTCATCTACTTATACCATGAGTATCATGGTAATACTTAACCCTAACACTTTAGTTATATGGAGTAGGAGGGAAACCAATTCAAAGATCATTCACCATGTATCTTTTTATCCATATCAATATTTACCATTCCTATTGGGATCATATTCCAATATCTGTTGTTCATCAATGTTGAGTAATCAAGTATTGATTCACCAATCCTTAATCTATCAATTCTTGACCTATCAACTCTTGTCCTTATTATAGCATTCACTTAAGGTACTTAAGAGAAAGAAGTAAGAGGAGGTAGGTAGTAATGCTAGATTTGAATATCATCTATAGGATGGGAGAGTTGGAAGAGAATAATATCAATGTGATAATTGATGGAGTTAACCCACTCCTGTAATGATAGAAAAGTTAATTGGAATATATATTTATATGGTGATAAAGAAGATTACAAGGATGAATCCTGAAGATAGTTACCAGGAGTAATCCTATTGGATCAAATAGGTATAGTCAATGAACAATATCCCTTAATCCAATAGAGATACTAAGAAGATAATTTCAGTACAACTGTAATGTTGTATTGATGAAGCCTTGATTAGCCAACTGGAAACCTAAACCATAAAGGATCAAAGGATTATAATGATCATGCTTTAGTCACCAAGATTGAATGCTTATATCATGTATAAGTGACATTGGTGGGTAAAACATGGTTGAACTCTAGTATAAGATATTGGAGTTAAGAAGAGATAAGATAGTATGATTAGGATGATGTTAGAGCAGCATTGAATTATAGATTTAGTATTTTCCTTTTGGGAAATATTAAACACTTGAGGTGAAGTAGGATTTGATACATATATATATAAATCTATTAGAGTAATGTTGGTGATGGATGATGAAGGAAGAGTATGAATAGAGTTAGAAGTAAATATTTGTTAAATTAGAGGTTATCAACAATAAAGTAGTAGATATAACCAAGTATAGATATAAGAGAATCAGGGTAGGTTTTTAGTGTCAAGCTTATTGGATTTATAAATGGGTTTAGAAGAATTAAAGGTGGATAAGAATATTATTGTGTAGCAGAGCTCATTATGTTAGCACATGATGATAGATATGAAGGAGTAGTATATCTAGGAAAGGAATTATTTAAGTAGAAGTCAAGAATTATAAATTAGGGAAGATAGGAATTCTTGGTAAACACTAAACCCTAAATCTTTAACCACACATAAAATCCATTTCATCTGATTGATTTATCATCCTATTTCCACAATGTCTTATAGGAACAATTTCCTATAGTCAACCACTTAAGGACATTTTTGCCCTTTCTAATTATCATAATTAAATGTGCTTAGGAGTTATCTTTATCAAATCCTTTCCATAAGACATTTCAGTTAATAACTTTCTATTTTAAAAAGGTGATATCATTAAAGATCACAAACAAAAAGACAATATGTTTAGCTATTAATCTTTATTCACATCCACAAAAGAATATAAGTATATTAAGAACCCTAAACCCTAGGGTAGGCAATTATAATTCACACCCTAACTCTTATGCTAGTTATCACAAAATATAAACCTTGGTATTTACTAGATTCATGGGAATGATATTAACCATATTAAATCCTTAGGATATCATGCATCAAATAAAAATATAGGATCATTATATAAAATTTTCCCTCCAAACTATGAGCTAACTAGAATTAAGTTTTATAAACAAATAAGGAAATATCCTAATATAAATCCATGGTTTATTATGGAGAGAAAATTCATCATAAAGCTTATTACAGAATATTAAAAGGATCTATATAAAGAAAATAAAGAAATATAACACTATATAATAAAATCTCCCAAAATGACTTTAAACACCATCCATTATTGCTGCAACTATCTAACAAATAAATTCTATAAAGGAAATTTGAAACAAATGTGTAATACACAAATCTGAAAACCAAAACAAAAAAGAGAAAAGGATAACAGTAAGAAAAAAACTGCAAACAGGCCACAGCCCATTTCTCTCTCTACCTATCCACCGCCCAGCAGCAGCACCCTTCCTCTTCCGCTCGCTTCGCAGCGGCCCACCTGGCCCAACACCAGCCCGTCAGAAGCCTAGTACCCCTTAGTTCTTTTTCCTCCTTTCTTCTTTGTTCAGACAGAAGGACGACGGGGAGCAGCATCTCCGTGTCACCGCCGGAGCCGTCCGCCATCGCCGTGATGACCACCGTGCGCTAAGATGCGATCCACCGCTCTTTGGGCCTATAAGAACCCCATACCCGCAGAGGACGAACTCCAATTCCTCCTCTCCCTTGTTCTCCCTTATCCGTTGTAACCCTAGCTCGGCGGAGATCACCTCCCTCGCCGTCTCCGACCATCCTAGGACCAACAGAGGACAACAACGTGCTCGCCGTATTCTTCTTGTTCATCTTCGACAAATCATACAAGCCGACGCAACCCCAATCGACAGGATCGAAGTGTCTACCACCGCCAGACATCGCCGTTCATCATTGATTGCCACCATCACAGATCTCCCCCGTCCTCTTCGACGCACCCTTCCGAATCCTGGTGAGCTACTGGTACTCGCGGACCTCTCCGATTCGTCTCTAACCCTCTCTATTGACTTTGCCACTGAGGCGTTTGCTCACTACCGTCGGAGCTCGCCGGAGCTAAGGCTCTGGTGAACATTTTTGAGCGGCACGACCACAGTTCGAACTGGCGTGTCACATCCCAAAATTTTCAAATTTTGAAATGTGAAAAATAAATAATTGTTGAAGTTTAGGGTGAAAAGAAACTTTTTGTTTCTAAATGGAATCTTAAAAACCCATCTTGAACAAACTTGGAATAAAGTTTGAATCCAACTAAATTCAAATCCAGTGAAATGCATTCTTCATAAATGCATCTTGAAATTCAAACACTTGGAAAATAAACCAAAACTCTAAAACCCTAATGGGAGAAAATCATTTCCAAGATCACTCCAAGACTATGGATTTGATCCACATAAAAATTGGTCAACAAACATTTTAAAATTATCAAAGTGATAAATAAAATATTATAAAATCATAGAAATTGATTTCATTCAATTTGGAACCATGGATACAAACTTATGAATTTAATAAGATGAAGGGAAATAATTTCCAAAACTAATAAAGCTCCTATCTGAAATCCATACCAAATGGTGAGAAAATAATCCTAAAGAGATTTAAAAGTATAAACAAATATTAAATAAAATTATACAAATTGGAATCACCAAGTTTGGATCTATAAATAAAAAGATATGGATTTTATGAAATAAAGAAAATAATAATTAATAGGGAATATTTAAAAGCCAAATTAAATCTTGGCCAAATCCATAAGCAAATGGAATGAATATAATCCAAATCCAAATAAAATAATGGATAAAGAATATTCAAATAAAATAATGTGGCATTAACCAAATTCTATCTTTATTTGAATAAAGACAAATTGCCCAAATTAAATGATTAATAATCCTATTAAATACTTTAAATAATTCAAAGTGAGTTATTTAAACACCCTAATAAATAAATAAAACCTACTGAAAAGGGTTTGGAGAAATTTTGATTTCAAATAAGGGTTTTGAAAATTTAACTAAATCTTATTTAATAAAGGAAAGTGCCCTTTTTAAATAAAATATAAACCATAAATAAATAAAGGAATTATTCCTAATAAGGAATTTAAATACATGTTTAAAACCTATTAAAAACTTACTGAAAAGTTTGGAAGGTTTTGAATTCAAATGGTTGTTTGAAATGTTTAAACAAATTCAAAACTAAAATGAAAATGGAAAAAGAAAAATGAATCAGAACAAAAGAAGGAAAGGAACCAGCCCAGCTAAGCCCATCTGGCCCAGCAGCCCACCTCTCTCCCCCTCGAATCGTTTTCTTTTTCTACCCAGACCCGCACCCGCGCAGTCAGTAACCGTTGGACCCCACCGCGTGACTCCCTCCCTCACTGATTGGTCGACCCCACCTGTCAGCTCGTCATTCCTACCCGTGGACCCATTCCTCCCCCTCACCTCACAGCCATTTCTGCCGCTGATTCTCTGCGTCAATTCGTATTATTGCGTCCATAATTCTCCCTGTGACTATGTCGTACTTAATCGCCCTCCTCTTCTCCCCATTTCCCCTCACTTGCCCCTCCCTCTCTGCCCCAGGGCTACTCGGATTTTGAGCCCCACCACCACTGCCCCCGACGACTTTTCCGGTTGATTCCGGCGAGTACGAACCTCCCCACATGTAGGGGTTCGTAGCATGGAAAACAAAATTTTTCTATCGCATACAAACAAACAAGCCAAGATCTATCTACTAGATTGTAGCAACGAGTCGATGGAATAACTTACCCTCGAAGATTCCAAAGCGGTTAACGAGAGCAGATTCTCGTGGGTGATGTAGTTGTACTCTTTCCGATCTCAAGATCGCGTAGACGATCCTTCCAAGGCCATGCTCCGCAGCGCTCAGTCGGGTCACACGCTCGGTACTGACGAAGACCTTCCTCTCCCTTGTTCTAGCAAAATGGAGGTTGTAGCACTCTCCTCGCGATTCCTGAAGACAACGTGTGGTACCAAGTAGAGGGAAATCCGCAGGGCTTCGCCTTAAGCCGAGTATGGTGGAGTATGAGAGAGGGCTATTAGTGGTCTAGAGATTAGACACACCAATTAGAAGGCTCTAAACCCCAGGCTAAAGCAATTAGAAGCTCTAAACCAAAACGGCTCTAAACCGGAGATTTAGAGGATAGGAACTTGTGTCTAGAGGAGGAGGCCCCGCCTCCTTTTATAGGTGGAGGGCGGCGCCAGGAAGGGAGGAGTCCTCCCCAACTCGGCCTAGGCTGGTCACGGCTTGGAGGAGAGGGACCTCCTCCAAGTTGGTTTCAACCTCCTCTTGCTTGTTTCCCACAGCTTCCTGCTTCCCCAGCTCGCTTTTCCACAGCTTTCTTTTAGCTGTTTGACTTTCAAACCGGCGCTTGACTTTTCAGTTTTGGAACAGCAAGAACACTTAGTACATGATGCAATAATTCAATGACACATTCATGTACCCTCCCGGAGTCTTGGACAATCCGAACCTTCTAGAACATTCCCGATGAAAACACTAATCATTCCCGAACTCAAACGGGACTTTCCTTATATGAATCTTATTCTCCGGACCATTCCGGATCACCTCGTGATATCCCGGATCCCATCCGAGACTCCGAACAACATTCGGTATCTTTCTCATAATACCATAACTACTCAAACAACGTCGAATCCTTAAGTGTGTCTCCCTACGGTTCGTGAATTATGCGGACATGATCGAGACACTTCTCCGAACAATAACCAATAGAGGAATCTGGAAATTAATATGGCTCCCAAATATTTCTATGATTACTTTGCGATCGAATGAACCACTTACATACGATACCAATTTCCCTTTGTCTCACGATAGTTTACTTATCCGAGGTTATGATCGTCGGTATCTCTGCATACCTAGTTCAACCTCGTTACCGATAAGTACTCTTTTCTCGTTCCCGTGATATGTGATCCCTTGTGACCTAGTCACATGCTTGCAAGCTAATTGGATGACATTCCATCGAGAGGGCCTAGAGTATATCTATCCGTCATATGGATGGACAAATCCCACTCTTGATCCATGTGTTTCAACCAATACTTTCTGAACACTCAATGCCACCTTTATAGCCACCCGATTCGGTGTGGTGTTTGATGTCATCAAAGCATCCATCCAGAAAGGTGATATGCATGATCTCATGGTCAAGGAATTAGGTTACTATGTATCAGAAAGCATATAGCAATTGAACTATTGAAATGACTTGATCTTTATGCTACGCTTATCTATAGGAGTATGTCCATCACATCATTCTCCTAATGATATGATCCTGTTGTTAATAACATCTCTATGTTCATGATCAAGAAACCATGATCATATATTAACCAACAAGCTAGTTTAACAAGAGGCTTTACTAGGGACTCTTATTTTAGTTTACAAATCACACAAGTATTAATGTTTCCGGTTAATACAATTATAGCATGGTATGTAAACATTTATCATAAGTGTGAAGATATGATAATAACCACTTTATTATTGCCTCTTGGGCATATCTCCAACAGTCTCCCACTTGCACCAGAGTCAATAATCTAGTTTCAAACCTTTGTGTATTCAACACCTATGGCTTTCCAGTGTTGTATGTACATGATTGCTAGTGGTCAACTGATCTCCAGATCTGACACTTCCAGGTCCGTGTGTAATTGCATGTCTTTGCGTCTCTACGCATCACACATTCTCTAATGAGATGGCTTTGTATAAATTTGGTCTTTTGGTGTGACCTTTAGCTCTTTGGGGTTAAAACATGTTGATAATATTGTCGCACAATATATCTTCATAGTATTATCCCACTGTGAACTACACCTAGTTTGATTACAAACTACTTGACACAAATGCCCTCTTTTGCTGCTAAAATAGCAGTCATATACTTAGCCTTTTGTTGTAGTATCTGTCACAATGTCTTAACTTTGGAACTCATCCAAATCCATTATAGAACTCACTTTCCATTATATTGTGCCACCCTTAGTTTAGATTGAGATAAACTTAATTTGTACTTTGTGACAAAACTAGTATCAATGTAGTACTTTTACAATGAACTAACCATCTATTTGTCACTTCTACAAATAATATACTCTTAGTTCTTCCAAAAGATCATAAGAATATCCTTACTATTGTCCAACGATCATCTTATGAATTATTCTGGTATATGCTCATAACATTTAGAGCATAGGACATATCTGGATTTGTACATATCACAGTATGATTGATATAAATACTCTTTGTGATTTCATACATCAAGTATCAATCTATACTTGAATCTTTGTTTCACTTACCAAATGTCAATACACTTGAATATATCATCAATATTGAACTCATTCAATCCTTTCTGTGCGACAAGAACCTTTCTCGTAGTTTCTATATTGAACTCATTCAATATCTTGTCTATGTACTTCTGGCACAACCATATTAGCATCTATTGATGCCAAATATTTGGGTTTTGCCTAAGTCTTTCATCGGGATGAAATTCTTAATATGTGTTAATAAAAGATACATTATTTCCAATCAACAATATGTCTTCCACATAATGTATTAGAAACATGTCTTAGCGCTCCCACTTAATTTCTTGCAAATGCAAGCATCTCCATCGTCTCTGATGAACATTTAAACTCCTTTAACAGTTTCATCACAGTGAAGATTCCAACTCCGCGATGCTCACTTTAACCATTGAAGTTTGCATATGCTTTTAGCATCCTTTTGAATTAACAAAACCCTATGGACCGTGTTATGCACATGTCCTAGGTAACGATTCTATTAGAAGAACTTGTTTTGTTTATTCAACTACCATATAACAAATTATATGTAGTGGTTGCTACATTAATCCGTATAGACTAAATATCACTATGAAATATCAAATCTTGTCATAGTCAACCTTTGAACATTTTGTGAACTCTTTCCCAACATGTCGACTATTTCATAGATGTAAAACATCCATGTCTATTTCTTCATAGATCCAGACACAACTGTAAGGTCTTACACCTTTCTCGAGGGTCCTTCAAGTTCAAAACTTGATTTCTCGTGTATGGAACTATCACGGATTTTATGGCTTCAAGCCATTTGACGAGTCGTGGCCCATCATCGCTTCTTTGCATGTAGTCGGTTCATTATTCTCAAATAATGATTCAACCCTCAAATCTTGGTATTTGATTGTTTACCCGATCTACTTGTTTCAATAGGAACTTAGATCTCCGTGACCACAACCTTTGAGGCACGTGAGCCATGAGCATTGTTGCTGCCTCCAGAACACTTTTCGGCGCTGCGCAACTTTGCACATATAGCTAAGGTTCCTTTAACCTTATCAAAGTTCTATTGTCCTCCCACTTTTCTTTTCACGAAAAATTCCTTCCCAAAGAAACTTGACGTTCTAAGCGACAAATACTTTTGTCTCTGGTGTTATGGAGGAATACTCAACAGTTATACAAAGACAGGTTCATCCGACTTTGGTTGCAAACATCTTTCTTATGCATAGCAAACCATTGTTTAAGAAAGGACAACTTGGGTTTTATCCCAAACCATAACATATGGTGTCATTTCAACAGATTATGATGGAGCTCTTTTCAGTGGAAAAACGGTAATCTCTAAAGCTTTTAATCTTTAAAATACAATGGCAGTTTTATGAATTATACCTTTGATCTTACCATGTCAAACAAGGTTTAATTACATATCTCGAACGCTCCATACTCTTATGGTGCTTCGGGAAAATGCAAATCCACGGAACGATTCCTTAAATCTTAGGTATTATGCTAAACTTGTAACTCAAATATCTTCCTTTATGATCTTATCATAAACTATTTATATTCTTGTTACAATGATTTTGCACTTCATCTTGAAAGTCTTTGAACTTTTCAAATATTTCACACTTCATCCTTATTAAGTAAATATTCATATATTCACTCAAATTTTCGGAGAAAGCATATGAAGTTGAAATCCATCGCTCTTGACTACACATAATGGAATTCATACAACAATATGTACAAGTTCCAGTAAGCTAGTCATTCGTTCCTTTTTGGCCTATGAACGAAGTTTTAATTATCTCTAGGAAAGTTTCATAAGCGTCATTTGATCAAAAATCAAAAGACTCCAAAATTCCATCTACATGGAGTTTCTTCATGTTATCTTTCCAATATAATTTAAACGGCGATATCACTTCCTAAGTGATCTTTCAATCAATTTGTCTTTCGACATCTTTAGCACTAGTTTTATGGATGTGATGTCTCCAACGAGATTTGCGAATCCATCTTTTATGGATTACGACAATTATTTGAACAACCCTTTTGTTCTCATAATACCTGATAAAACAAATCTTTGAAGGCAAGCTTTGATGTTTAACGAGCAACACAATAACCCTTTATTTGTTCTCGATGAACATCATCACATATTCTTTTGCTAGTTACTTAGGCCATTGTAGTTCATGAATTGTGTTGTTTCGTATGACGATTCACACCAACAAATTCAGTATCAAATACTTGAGAACCACATTGTTTAATAAGCAAAGAATATAGCCATAACATGTATATCATCTATATACTTAAGCTGAACAATTCTAGTCTTTTCCTTTCTGCCATATATTTATGAGATTCTCTTTCAGTATTTCCTTTTCTATTTGAAAGAATCTATCAACATCAATAGTGGAGTCATACATATGACATATAGTCCAAAGCGTGTATAATTAAATACCTATGTCTTTGGACTTGCACTTTGAAGTAGATCACCATCATCAAATATTTGGTGTTCTTTCAAATTCCTTTCTTTAGTAATCTCTTGGTGTAGTAAACATTTTACCTACATCAAATATTCACCCTTATCATGGAATCGTCCATGATCACGCTACTGTTAGCTTATAACGATGAATTTATGAGTATAATGTTGCTATCCAAAACTTTTTGGAGGATTAGGACAACAAGTGTCTCCAACCTTTTGCAAATTCTCATCAAATATGAGAACATGACTTTAGCCATATTATACTCTATCATGTTGCAACCAAAACTTCGTTTCAGATATCACAATATCTTCCACACATCATGGTTTCTGAAACAACTCTTTCAGATCCTAGATAACCTTGATATTAAGAAAATCCTTTGAATATCAAGAATCATGGAAACAAACATGATACTAACACTTGGAATTGTTACTCTTGATTTAATACTAATTATTTAACTTCATGGAGTAACCGGAACTTACTGAAAGTTTGCAATAGGACTTTTAAACTTTAGATTAACACTTCAAAACAATACGATACCAGTCAGAAGTAACTAACCGTAACTCTATAGTTCTATTATCTCAATTATAACTAAGCGCAAGGTGGTAAACGGATGCCAATGACTACAACAACTATGCAATTTCACTTTGATTTAGTTTATGATAAATTGAGTTCTAATTAATAATTAAATTAATCTAGGTGAACTCCCACTCAAAACAATATCCCTCACATTGTTTTAGTGATCACACGAACCAAATCCACCACACCAAAACCGATCATCACGAGAGTTGATATAGCTTCAATGGCGAATAATCAACATGTTCATCATATCTACTATTTGACTCATGCTCTACCTTTCTAATCCGTGTTCCCGAGGCCATGTCCGTACATGCTAGGCTCGTCAAGATCAAACCTTAGTTTCGCATGAGCAAATCTGGCTTGCTCACGTTGTATACACTTGCGAATCTAACACACCCGATCATCACGTGGTGCTTCAAACAACAAGCTTTAGCAACGGTGCTAACTAAGGGTGAACACTTTATGACTTGAAATTCATGTGCATGAGGGATCATCTTATAATGCTACCGCGTCTACTAAGCAATACAAGATGCATAAAGGATTAACATCACATGCAATTCATAATATGTGATATGATATGGTTTTCTTCTTTGTGCTTTCGATGTCCATCTTCAAGCACGAACATGATCTTCATCATTACCGCATTGCATCAAGGTCAATGACGCTCCATGGTTGTCGCCCACCGCTTCAACTATTACAACTACTTTGAATAGACACGGGTCTTAACAGAAATTAAAGACAACCATATGGCTCACGCTGTCGACTTACAATAAGGAACATTGCATACATCATATATAATCACAATCATGGCCATATCACATCACAGCACACCCCTGCAAAACAAAGTTAGACGCCTCTAATTTTCTTTGCATGTTTTACGTGGTTTGGGGCTTTCAATAAGTGTCGTTCTAACTTACGAACAAGAACCACAACATTGATACTAGTATTGTCAATCACCCGTTGTAAATTGGATCTTAACTATGCTAGGAGAAACAGCACCAGAAGCCACTTATGCAATACAAGTTGCATGTCAAGCGTGGAGCAAGTCTCATGAACGATGTCATGTAAGGTTAGCCCGGGCCGCTTCATCCCAACATACCGCAAGATGCAAAGTACACAAGAAGCAATCGACAATAAAAGCATCAACGCCCACAATGACCATTGTGTTCTACTCGTGCAACAAATATACATATAGACACGGCTCTGATACCACTGTAGGGGTTCGTAGCATGGAAAACAAAAAAATTCTATCGCATACAAACAAAAAAGCCAAGATCTATCTACTAGATTGTAGCAACGAGTCGATGGAATAACTTACCCTCGAAGATTCCAAAGCGGTTAACGAGAGCAGATTCTCGTGGGTGATGTAGTTGTACTCTTTCCGATCTCAAGATCGCGTAGACGATCCTTCCTGCGCCAAAGCTCCAGCGCCGCAATCGGTCACACGTTCGGTACTCGAAGAAGACCTTCCTCTCCTTGTTCCAAAGAAAATGGAGGTTGTAGCACTCTCCTCGATTCCGCAAAGACAACTGTGGTACCTAAGTAGAGGGAAATCCCGCAGGCTTAAGCCTGAGCGAGTATGGTGGAGTATGAGAGAGGGCTATTAGTGGTCTAGAGATTAGACACACCAATTAGAAGGCTCTAAACCGCAGCTAAAGCAATTAGAAGCTCTAAACCAAAACGGCTCTAAACCGGAGATTAGAGGATAGGAACTTGTGTCTAGAGGAGGAGGCCCCGCCTCCTTTTATAGGTGGAGGGTGGCGCACAGGAAGGAGGGAGTCCTCCCAACTCGGCCTAGGCTGGTCACGCTTGGAGGAGAGGACCTCCTCCAAGTTGGTTTCAACCTCCTCTTGCTTGTTTCCCAGCTTCTGCTTCCACAATTTCTGTTTTAGCTGTTTGACTTTCAAACTGGCAGTTTGACTTTTCAGTTTTGGAACAGAAGAACACTTAGTACATGATGCAATCATTCAATGACACATTCATGTACCTCCCCTGAGTGCTGGACAATCCGAACCTTCTAGAACATTCCCGATGAAAACACCGGAATCATTCCCGAACTCCAAACGGACTTTCCTTATATGAATCTTATTCTCGGACCATTCCGGATCACCTCGTGATATCCCGGATCCCATCCGAGACCAACAACATTCGGTATCTTTCTCATAATACCATAACTACTCAAACAACGTCGAATCCTTAAGTGTGTCTCCCTACGGTTCGTGAATTATGCGGACATGATCGAGACACTTCTCCGAACAATAACCAATAGAGGAACTGGAAATTCATATGGCTCCCACATATTTCTACGATTTTGCGATCGAATGAACCACTTACATACCAATTTCCCTTTGTCTCACGATAGTTTACTTATCCGAGGTTATGATCGTCGGTATCTCCGCATACCTAGTTCAACCTCTACCGATAAGTACTCTTTTCTCGCTCCCGTGATATGTGATCCCTTGTGACCTAGTCACATGCTTGCAAGCTAATTGGATGACATTCCATCGAGAGGGCCCAGTATATCTATCCGTCATATGGATGGACAAATCCCACTCTTGATCCATGTGTTTCAACCAATACTTTCCAACACTCAATGCCACCTTTATAGCCACCCGATTACGGTGTGGTGTTTGATGTCATCAAAGCATCCATCCGGTAAAGGTGATATGCATGATCTCATGGTCGAAGGAATTAGGTTACTATGTATCGTAAAGCATATAGCAATTGAACTATTGAAATGACTTGATCTTTATGCTACGCTTATCTATAGGAGTATGTCCATCACATCATTCTCCTAATGATATGATCCTGTTGTTAATAACATCTCTATGTTCATGATCAGGAAACCATGATCATATATTAACCAACAAGCTAGTTTAACAAGAGGCTTTACTAGGGACTCTTATTTTAGTTTACAAATCACACAAGTATTAATGTTTCCGGTTAATACAATTATAGCATGGTATGTAAACATTTATCATAAGTGTGAAGATATGATAATAACCACTTTATTATTGCCTCTTGGGCATAGCTCCAACACCACAGTCCCTGCTTCACATGAGCATGATCCCCATTGTCCCCTTCACCTCCCAGTACCACCCACTCGCCCGCGCATGCTCCACACTGTCGGCTTCTTCTCGTCTGAGCACCGCCGTAGTCTGCATCCACTCTGACAACTTCTCCCGGTGAGACCCGACCGCCCCTCTCCCCCTCAATGACACTCATGCACTCGCCGTTATCTCACGCGCTTAACGCTACCTCTGGACTGTCTTTATCGTGCCTTGCAGCCTCGCCTCCATCAACAACCGAGCGTGCTCGACGTCAGGCGCAACTCTGGTGAGAGATTGTCGTCACGCCCGTGCACCCCTCAGTCGACAACGACCACGTTGAGCATCGACGTGACCTCGCGGACCTGGTAAGCTACTACAACCACCCCTGACCCCCTAGAATAGCCGGACCGTCACCACCCGACGCGCCGCCGCCGTGCAGCCGCCGCCAGCGCCGCCAGTTTCTGGTCGAGGCACTGGGAGCCATCAGATCTAGATCGTAGTGATAGGATAGTTTCACTTAACGAAGGGGTATGCGATGATCTGAGCCGCACAGATCCCTTTTAATCCTACGGTCTGTATCGCTCGATCCAAACAAAACGGTACCAACGAATAAGATTCAGCCACGTGTACAGTGATTTGTTTTAAAAACAGAAAGGTACCTATTAGATATTCAAACTTGCAAAATTCATAATTTTTAATCCATACGTCCAAATTTTGCAAATTTTATATCAATGGAATAAGCAAAACAAACTCTTTCCAACCATGCACTTTGTTTAATGAATTGCTTCTGGAAAATTGGTTGTATTTGTAGAAACATGTGTAGGTATATTTTGAATATAAAAATTATTCTAGCAATATTTTTTATGGTAAAATCTTTGGCAAATGGATTGTTTTGAACATACTGATCATAGAAACCAACTTATGGATTTAAAAATATATTTGGGGAAGCTAAAGAATAAATCTTTGAATAAAAGCATTTCTAGCTAAATAAAAATGGTTGAATATGTTTTAAAATGTTTTTTGAGTAAAACCTTTGGAAAATGATTTGATTTAAACTCTCTGACCCTAAACACCAAGTTTTGAGATTTAAAAATATATTTGATGAACCCTATAAAATTATTACTTTGCTAAAAGGCATTTTCAACAACATAAAATATTACTTTGGTATAAAAATGGTTTATAGGTAAAACCTTTTGCAAATGTTTTCAATATTAAACACTTGACCTTAAAAAACTAACATTTGTGTTTTAAAATGTATTTGCCAAACACTAGAAATTATCACTTTGATTTAAATCAATTCTAGCAAAACAAAAATGATTTAAATGGCCTTTTTCACTAACTTGATATCAAATGGTTTTACCACTTTTATAAATGACCAATGGGTGTTTTCAAATGTTTATAATCTAATATAAACCACTTTTACAAATAAAACAATCTTTGGCATGCTTGCATGCATAGCTTTGTTTTCATTATTCTATGTGTTGATTGCTTGAATGGTAGATTGAATTTGTGCCTTGCTTGATTGAATTGTAGTGACATTTGAAGAGCGTGACTATTGCAAGATCAAGGAGTGAACTTATATTCTATACCAAAAAGGCAAGTGGTGCTTCATACTTTTGTCCTATTATTTTCACTATGCATTAGTGATATTTTTAAGTAGGACTTGCATGGAATTTTTGCTAAGTATAAACTATGCCATGGCAAATCCTAGTATATGAAACCTTAGTAGAATTATCCTAAGTTAAGATTCCTACTACTATCATGCTTAGTTTAGCTAGTAGAAAACAAGGGTGGATTATATTCATGCTATGGAATATTTCTAAGTCAAGGACTTGTGTTTGTTTAACAAAACAACTAAGTGAATGAATCACCTGGGTGAAATGGAAAGAATGGTTCGTGTTGAGTGGTTACACAAGGCCCATTTCTATGATTTACCTTGTGTATCTCACTTGTGGAATGCCACCCAGGAACAAAGAGATTTGAGATGTCAAATGTTGATAAGCTTCAAGTGCAGCCACTTGGCATTATGGGCTCTGCCTGGATCATATAGGTTGCAATAACTTGGCCAAATGGACAGTTGGTGGTAGGGGATGATAGGTTGGAATGCGTCCATTCTGGTCTAAGGGAAGGCTTCTGAAAGATCTTGTCTTGGTGAAAATCAAGTCTTGTGGGGAAAGTGCACCACCTCTGCAGAGTGTAAAATCTAAGTACTTAGCCATGTCCCTGGCAATGGACAATTTGAGCATCAAGACATGGAAGCTATCAAGAATCTCCTCATCCCAATTTTCTAAGTTAAAATTTTATGGTTGAACAAGGGTTGAAGGATCACCAATTTCTATTGGGAGATGCCTTGGGTGATTTTGTCAAACAAAAACTTAGTGTTTTCAAATGATAAGGAAAATCTATTTTGAGCAAAAAAATCCTAAGCTCCACCTAGCTAAATGCATATAGATGATAGACTCCACTATACTACCATAGTATCACTTGCCAATACAATTCAAATATATTGACCCTTGTGGCTGTAGCTTATTATGTTGCAGGTTTGTTTGATGTTAGTAAAGTGTGTTAATTAGGATTACAAGTCTACAACCAACATGATTGCATGTGTCACTTTGAAGATGAAGGACTCCATGCTATAGTTATTCCTGCTGCATTGTAATGAGATAGCCAAATGAGCTATGTAAGATGTAATGAATTATTTTATTCCTGGTTATAAAGTTGTATTATGACCTTTGTTTCTTGATATTACATCTTAACTACGGATGCTAGCTATCGATCCAGGGACTAGCATTCTAAACACATGGATCTCTATCTTATTAAAGGTTGGGACCTCTACACGGCGATTCCTTTCGCATCCAAACCACCTAACCACAGCCTCGCGCGCTCAACAAATCGCCCAAATCGAACTTGATCTGAGAAGCTCAGTTCATATGATGTCATCGTGATGTCATGCCTGTGTCATCTTTGACCATTCAACCCCTTGACTTAGTCCACTGATCGCGTGGCATCTGACGTGGTCCTGACCCCACGGGTCAGTGACCAGAGTAGAGTTAATCTGTGTATAAAAAGTAAAATGATTATTTAGAAAATAATTTAAAAAATGCTTAAATCTTGTAAATTCCATAATTATTGTTTTATAATTCAGAAAAAAATGTGTAATATATGAAAATGTTTATAAAAATAAAATCTACAACTTAAAACTATTACCAAACATTATTATGTTACAATTTAAATAATTATTATTTAATAAAGATTTTATAAGTAATAATACTTTGAAAATTCATATTTTAATATTAATAAATGTTAAAAATATAAATAAAATACCCAAAATCTTAGAAAAATAAGAAATGTAATTTAAAACTATAATCATGCATTATTATTTCACTTAATTAAACATTTATTATTTATTAAGTATTTATAAAGTAATAAATCTTATAAAAGTCATATCTTATTATTTATAAATCACAAAAATAATACCTACATGTTAAAAATATAATAATCCACTTCTAAGGTAAATAAAAATTTACAACACTTTAATAACTTGAATTTAAACTATTTCCCTAGTTGATAATTCATATAAGGTAAATAAAATTTACTAATATTTCTAAAATTAGCCAATTGAGTCTAATGAATAGTATTAGTCCCAAATATTGATAATATGAAGTCAAAATGTTTCAACACATTTTAAATACAATCCTGTTGAATTATCATTCAACCATATGTGTAGTTTATTTCCTAAAAAGATCTTTAACAAATATAAAATCTTCAAGAATGATATTTTAACCAAATAAAATCTTTTACCATTGTTTCACTCACAACTTTATAATGGACTAAATCCAGAGATAAATTCATAAGTAGTAAATAACATTATTTACTTATTCACAAATCATAACCACACCTTTATAAAGAGATAACAGTTTCTATTCCATTATAAAATTAAGAAACCACTACTCAAATAGAAGTAATGCCATTCTTAAGTAACTTGAAGGAAACATTATGAAGTGAACAAAGTACAAATATAATAAGCATTACACCTTAAGTCCATCTATGTTTTAAAGTTAACTTTAGTCTATAAGACTTTAAATATATGATATAAACTTCATTATGTGTTGTATTGTTTACTTTGGTTTGTTTCAATTAAGACCTAGTACATGTAGGGTTCGCAGCATAGAAAACAAAAATTCCTACGATGTGAACTATATACCAAGATCTATTTATACTAGATACAAACAACGGGCGGATGTATATCCGTAGAGAACATACCCTTGAAGACCGACAAAGCTTAACGAGTCCAAACTCGTGGTTGATGTAGACGATCTCTTGCCGATCTCAAGATCGAGAGGAAGTCCTAGCGCCGCAAATCGCCAGCATCCGTGCTCGCACACGCTCGAGGCACCGAGCAACCTCCGCCTCCTCGCTCCAGTGATGCGGAGGAAGCACAACTCTTTCTTCTTGAATAGCCACGGAACATGTATCTCGCTAGTCCGAGACCATGGGGATAAATTCTAGAGGGAGAGAGATCCTTCACGAGGAGGTGTGAGTGAGAAGTGAGAGGAGGGCTCCTTTTATAGGAGGAGGGAACCCCAAGGGGTGGCTTGGCGCATGGCTGCCCCTTGCCCTCCCTCTTCATGTGGGTGGACACTCCACTCACAAAACTCCTCCAAATTCCTCCACTCAAAATCCCACTCAAAGATCCCATTAAATTTCCACCAAATTTAATGCAAACTCTCATTAAATAAAACTCTTTTATTTTATTCAGAATTTTGTCAATTACTTTAATGACAAACATTCACAAATAACCTTGCTAGAATTCTATTTCACATGCATAACCACTTTATGCAATTTCACCAAAACTGTTTGGTATCTAGTGAAATAAATTCCTGCTTGTTTATTCTTTCGGCATGAAACTTTTGCTCCAATTGGATGTCGGTGTCTCTTAAGTGTGTCACCCTACGGTTCGTGAATAATGCGGACATGATCGAGACCCTCTCGGATCAATAATCGAGCGGGATCCGAGACCCATCGACTCCCACATTCAACGATGACTTTCTTGTGATCGTAACCTTTTACGCTAGTATCTTAATCCCTTTGTCTCACGATATATTACATGTCCGAGATACGATCATCGGTATCTCCATACCTAGTTTGATCTCGATTCGACATGCACTCTTTTCTCGTTCTGATATAACATTCTAGTGATCAAATCACTTGCTTGCAAGCTAATCAATGTGATATCACCGAGAGGGCCCAGTATATCTATCCGTCATCGGGATGAACAAATTCCACTCTCGATCCATGAGCCTCAACATAACACTTTATTAGTTACGAACCCATCTTTATAATCACCCAGTTACGGTGTGACGTTTGATGTTATCAAGAAACTCTTCCGGTGTTAGTGATTGACATGATCTCATGGTCTAAGGATTAGGATCACTTCGTAAGTTGTTATAACAATATAAACTCAATGACTTTTATCGTAATGATATACTTGGATGAATGTTCATCACATCATTACACTAATGTTGTGATCCGTTATTAACAACATCCAATGTCCATGATCGGAAACCTTGATCATCTTGTTAATCAACGAGCTAGTTTATGAGAGAGGCTTAACTAGGAACTTTCTGCTTGTTTATTAAACACACATGTATTAACGTTTCGTATTAATACAATTATAGCATGCAAAATAAACATCTATCATATACTTGGAATACACATAATAAACAATTTATTATTGCCTCTCGGGGCATATTCCTTGATCTCCCACTTGCACTAGAGACAATAATCTAGTTACATAGTGATATATCTAACACCCATTGAGTTACGGTGTTGATCATGTTTTGCTCTAGGGAGAGTTTTAGTCAACGGATCTGCTACATTGAGATCCGTATGTACTTCTAAATCTTTATATCTCCATCCTTGACATGCTCATGGATGGAGTGAAACCGGCGCTTAATATGCTTGGAATGCTTGTGAGACCTTGGCTCTTTGGCATTGGCAATGGCACCATTGTTGTCACAATAGATCACCATTGGGTCCAACGCTTGCCACAACTCCTAGTTCGGATATGAACTCCTTCATCCAAATCGCTTCTGAGCCGCTCAAGCGCAACATATTCGGCCTCCGTTGTTGATCCCGCTACCACAGGTTGTTTGGAGCTCCTCCAACTAACCGCTCCGCCATTCATGAGAAAAACGTATCCGGGTTGAGACTTAGAGTCATCCGGATCGGTGTCAAAGCTAGCGTCAACATAACACTTAGCGACGAGCTCTTCTTCACCTCTGTATACAAGAAACATATCCTTAGTTCTTCGTAAGTACTTAAGGATATTCTTGACCTCTATACAGTGTTCCGAACCTGGATCCGACTGGTACCTACTAGTCAAACTAATAGCATGTGCCACATCCGGTCTTGTACATAGCATGGCGTACATTATAGAGCCTATGGCTGAAGCATAGGGGACTTTGTCCATTATCTCTCTTTCTTCCGCTGAAGCTGGACTTTGAGTCTTACTCAATGTCTTGCCTTGCAACATAGGTAAGAACCCCTTCTTACTTCCGTCCATTTTAAACTTCTTTAAAATCTTATCAAGGTATGTACTTTGCGATAGCCCTATTAGGCGCCTAGATCTATCTCTATAGATCTTTATGCCTAATATGTATGACGCTTCACCTAGGTCCTTCATTGAAAATTTGTTGTTTAGATAACTTTTAACACTGTTTAAAAGTTCTATATCATTTCCGATCAATAATATGTCATCCACATATAATATCAGAAATGCCACATTGCTCCCACTCACTTTCTTGTAAATACAAGCTTCTCCATAAGTTTGGATAAATCCAAACTCTTTGATCACCTCATCAAAGCGGAGATTCCAACTTCGTGATGCTTGCTTCAATCCATAGATGGATCGCTGAAGCTTGCACACCTTGTTAGCATCCTTAGGATCGACAAAACCCTTTGGTTGTATCATATACAACTCTTCTTCAATATTACCATTGAGAAACGCGGTTTTGACATCCATCTGCCATATTTCATAATCGAAATATGCAGCAATTGCTAACATAATCCTAACTGACTTTAGCATCGCTACGGGAGAAAGTCTCATCGTAGTCAACTCCTTGAATTTGTCGAAACCCCTTTGCGACAAGTCGAGCTTTATAGATGGTCACATTACCATCAAAGTTTTCCTTTTGAAAATCCATTTGTTCTCCACGGCCTTTCGTCGTGAGGTAATCCACCAAGTTCCAAACTTGATTTTCATACATGGATTCCATCTCGATTTCATGGCTTCTAACCATTTGTTGGAATCCGGGCTCATCATCGCTTCTTCATACGTCGCAGGTCATTATTTTCATCAACCATGAAATTTATGACAGATTTCCGTCTGACTCGGGAGCTGCACGTCTGTTTGACTGCGAGGTTCGGTAGTACTCTCTTTCGGAGTTTCATGATCATTATCATTAGTTCCCTCTTCAAGGTGGAGCCAACTCCGAACAACTTCCTGCAAGGCTACTCGCCATACTTTGAAGAGAAGGTTCCATAACCTCTTCGAGTTCTACCTTCCGACTACTCACACCTTTCGCGAGAAACTCTTTCTCTAGAAAGGATCCATTCTTGCAACAAAAACCTTGCCCTCGGATCTGTGATAGAAGGAATACCCAATAGTTTCTTTAGGGTATCCTATGAAGACGCATTTTTCCGCTTTGGGTTCGAGTTTATCCGGTTGAAGTTTCTTCACATAAACATCGCAACCCCAAACTTTAAGAAATGACAGCTTAGGTTTGTTTCCAAACCACAATTCATACGGTGTCTTTTCAACGGATTTAGATGGTGCCCGATTTAAAGTGAATGCAGCAGTTTCTAGTGCATAACCCCAAAAGACAACGGCAAGTCCGTCAGAGACATCATAGATCGAACCATATCTAATAAAGTACGATTCGACGTTCCGACACACCATTTCATTTGTGGTGTTCCGGCGGTGAGTTGTGAAACAATTCCACACTCTTTCATGTGAGTGCTAAACTCGTAACTTAGATACTCACCTCCACGGTCGGATCAAGAAATTTGATCTTTCTATTACGATGATTTTCCACTTCATTCGAAATTCCTTGAACTTTTCAAAGGTTTCAGACTTGTGTTTCATCAAGTAGATATAACCATATCTACTCAAATCATCCGTGAAAGTAACAAAATAACGATATCCACCTCGCCGACACACTCATTGGACCACATACATCGAATGTATAATTTCCAATAAATCACGCCTGCTCCATTGAACCGAAAACGGCGTTCTAGTCATATTGCCCATAAGGCATGGCTCACATGTATCAAATGATTCATAATCAAGTGATTCCAAAAGTCCATCCGAATGGAGCTTCTTCATGCGTTTAATGCCAATATGACCTAGACGGCGATTGCCACATATATGCGGATATATCATCATTAAGTTTAATCCTTTTAGCATCAACATTATGAATATGTGTAACATTATCATCGAGATCCAACAGAAATAAACCATTCAACATTGGTGCATGACCATAAAAGATTTCATTCATATAAATGGAACAACCATTGGTCTCGATTTGAATGAATAACCACTTTGCATCAAACATGATCCAGATACAATGTTCATGCTCGGTCAGGCACCAAATAACGTTATTTAAGTTTATGACTAATCCCGATGGTAAGTGGAGAGGTAGCGTTCGACGGCGATCACATCAACGTTTGATCCATTGCCGACGCATCTTGACCTCACCCTTGCTAGCGGTTGCCTTCATGACCCACGATTCGAGTTACAAATATTAGCAACTGAACGGTATCAAATACCGGTGCTACTGCGAGCACTAGTCAAGTACACATCAATAACATGTATATCATATATACCTTTGTTTGCCTTGGCCTTCTTGTCGCGGATACTTGGGGCGATTATGCTTCGATGGCGGTCCCTTACAATAGTAGCACTCGGTATCGAGACTTAGGTCCAACTCGGGGTTTTTCTTTGCGCAGCAATGTGCTTGCCGCCTTACTTCCTTCCGTTTTCCCTTCTTGTCTTTCTTGAAACCGGTGTTCCTATTGATCATCAACACTTGATGTTCCTTTTGATCTCCACTTCTGCGGTTTTAAGCATTGTGGAAGCTTGGGAGAGACTTCTTCATGCCTTGCATATTATAGTTCATCACGAAGCTCTTATAGCTAGGTGGCGTAGAGAACACGATGGATGCCTAAGTCAATGGGAATCGATATTCCCAAGGACACAAGCTTATCGGCGTAACCCGACATCTTGAGTACATGCTCACTAACGGAGCTATGCTCTTCCATCATGCAGCTAAAGAACGTTTCTGAAGCGTTGTAGCTCTCTACAATAGCATGTGTGTCGAAAATCATTTTCAACTCACCCATTGTATCAAATGCATTGCCGTTTTCGAAACGCCTTCGAAGTTCCGGCTCTAGCCCATACAATATGCCGTAATGGACTAAGTTGTGGTCCTCCTGACGAGTCTGATAGACATTCTTCTCCTCGTCAGGGGCATCGTCAAAAGGTGGGGGGCCTAACGGCGCTTCTAGCACATATTGCTTTTGTGCAGCAGAGAGGATAATCCTCAAATTCATGGCCCATTCGGTAAAGTTGCTACCGTTTGTTGCTAGTTTCTCTTTCTCCATGAACACATTGAAATTAAAAGCAGGTGGTGCCATCTACAACAGAATTTGTAAAGTTTAGACTAAGTGTATGATAGATTGAGTTCAACTAATCTATATTACGAATGAACTCCCACTCAAAAGCGACATCCCTCGTGTCCTTTTGGTGATTACATGAACCAAATCCACTACACCAAGTCCGATCATCACGTGATTCGGTATAGCTTCAAAGCGAGCATCAAATGGGCATCATATCAACTATATGACTCATGCTTAACCTTTCGATCGTGTTCGAGGCCATGTCGTACATGCTAGGCTCGCCAAGTTAGAACCTTAGTATTTGCGTGTGTAACTGTTTTACACCAAGTATGGTCGAGGATCCAAGTACCCGATCATCACGTGATGTCTTGGAGCGGCGAAAACATAATCGGTGCATACTAAAGGAAGAACACATTCTTATCTTGATATTTAAATGAGGATCATCTTATTATGCTTAACAAAGCGCTAAACAAGCAATATAAGATGCAATCAAACATCATATGTTTATTAGTGAAATTATATGGTTCCCGCAGATGATCTCTATCATGTGCATCGTGGTATGATCACTATCAAACCTATATGTGTAAATCCACAGCCTATGGATTTTCCACGCTATGTGTGTTAAGAGTATCATCTCATACTTCTACTTACAACACTACCATATCATAACACTAGCCCAGCAACAATCTAAACTAGATGCCTCTAATTTATCCATTGCAAGTTTTACGTGGCTTAGGGCTTTCGAGATAGAACCGTTCTTACCTACGAACATGAACCACAACGAGGATAATCAAATTGTTGACAACTCGCTTGCAAAATAGATACCGACTATAGTAGGAGAGAGACACCGCTAGCCACTTATGCAAACTAGTTGCATGTCAAGCGTGGACAGGTCTCATGTGCGAGGACATGTAAAGTTTGTCCGGCCGCTTCATCCCACTATGCCACCAATATCCAAAATCACAAGAAAGGAGCAACAACATGATCATCATCGCCCACATACTCATATGTGTACTACCGTGTAAAGTATCTACGCATAGATCCGGCTCGATACCCTTTGTAGGGTTCGCAAAGATAGAAAACAAAAATTCCTACGATGTGAACTATATACCAAGATCTATTTATACTAGATACAAACAACGGATGTATATCCGTAGAGAACATACCCTTGAAGACCGACAAAGCTTAACGAGTCCAAACTCGTGGTTGATGTAGACGATCTCTTGCCGATCTCAAGATCGAGAGGAAGTCCTAGCGCCGCAAATCAGCAGCGCATCCGTGCTCGCACACACGTTCGAGGCACGAGCAACCTCCGCCTCCTCGCTCCAGCGATGCAGCGGAAGCACAACTCTTTCTTGCCGAATAGCCACCGGGAACATGTATCTCGCTAGTCCGAGACCATGGGGATAAATTCTAGAGGGGAGAGAGATCCTTCACGAGGAGGTGTGAGTGAGAAGTGAGAGGGGCTCCTTTTATAGGAGGAGGGGAACCCCAAGGGGTGGCTGGCGCATGGGGCTGCCCCTTGCCCTCCCCTCTTCATGTGGGTGGACACTCTACTCACAAAACTCCTCCAAATTCCTCCACTCAAAATCCCACTCAAAGATCCCATTAAATTTCCACCAAATTTAATGCAAACTCTCATTAAATAAAACTCTTTTATTTTATTCAGAATTTTGTCAATTACTTTAATGACAAACATTCAAAAATAACCCCTTGCTAGAATTCTATTTCACATGCATAACCACTTTATGCAATTTCACCCGAAAACCTGTTTCGGTATCTAGTGAAATAAATTCCTGCGCTTGTTATTCTTTTCGGCATGAAACTTTTGCTCCAATTGGATGTCGGTGTCTCTTAAGTGTGTCACCCTACGGTTCGTGAATAATGCGGACATGATCGAGACCCCTCTCGGATCAATAATCAGAAGCGGGATCTGGAGACCCATACTGACTCCCACACATTCAACGATGACTTTCTTGTGATCGTCGGAACCTTTTACGCTAGTATCTTAATCCCTTTGTTTCACGATATATTACATGTCCGAGATACGATCATCGGTATCTCCATACCTAGTTTGATCTCGTTCGACATGCACTCCTTTCTCGTTCCCGTGATATAACATTCTAGTGATCAAATCACTTGCTTGCAAGCTAATCAATGTGATATCACCGAGAGGGCCCAGAGTATATCTATCCGTCATCGGGATGAACAAATTCCACTCTCGATCCATGAGCCTCAACATAACACTTTATTAGTTACGAACCCATCTTTATAATCACCACATTACGGTGTGACGTTTGATGTTATCAAGAAACTCTTAGGTGTTAGTGATTGACATGATCTCATGGTCTAAGGATTAGGATCACTTCGTAAGTTGTTATAGCAATATAAACTCAATGACTTTGATCGTAATGCTATACTTCGGATGAATGTTCATCACATCATTACACTAATGTTGTGATCCCGTTATTAACAACATCCAATGTCCATGATCAGGAAACCTTGATCATCTTGTTAATCAACGAGCTAGTTTATGAGAGAGGCTTAACTAGGAACTTTCTGTTTGTTTATTAAACACACATGTATTAACGTTTCCATATTAATACAATTATAGCATGCAAAATAAACATCTATCATATACTTGGAATACACATAATAAACAATTTATTATTGCCTCTCAGGGCATATTCCCTTCAGTACATCCCAATAGCAAACTAACCAAGTTAAAAACCAAGATAGATAAGTCTCAAATACTAATGATGTCATTATTCAAATGGAGTAATTCTTTCTTACTCAAGGACTAAAACTGGTAAGAACACCTAATAATGTTAACTTAAAGTTAAATACTTTTGCTTAGTTAAATAAAGAAATATTTTCTTCAAAAGTTATTCGTTTTTCCACTTCAGTCAACATATGACAATTAATAGTAATCGCATTACTTTATACTTTACTTATATACTTTGGATTGATAACACTTAAGTTCTTTATAAGTAACATTACTTGTAAAGTAAAAATTTGAATATAAACAATTATAGTATAAGCAATCTTAAGTAGCATTTCACATTTGTGTGTATCTCATTGTTTTATGATATTATAATCACATGTTGTTTCACACACAATCACAAGACTTAATAAGAAGCACAAATATGAAACTTATCTAAAAGGATAACACATTCTAACAGGAACCATTTCCAGTTTCAAACCCTAGAACCACGTTATTCCCAGGATTCGAGTTTACGAAAATGCATTACATTACTTATGCATAATAGCATCTTGCTTCTTCAAACATTAGTCCTTACCAGACCAATGATGTTGATTTCAGATATTGGATCTTATATTGTCTTGAAGACCATGAGTGCATAATCCTGCAATCACAAAAATCAAGTTCACACTTGCTCATGTCCTTTGATTATTTTTTGTAAAGTATTTTACAAATCCAGTGTTGTCATCACCTGCATTTGAAAAAGGTCCAAAAACACTATTTTCATAATAATGTGATTATAGGTTATTTTACCATGAGGTAATAACCAACTATGAAAGTTCCGGTGGTAAAGAAACATATTATCTAGGACTTAACAACCAATGTAGCCAATGATTCTTGCGTCGTATATTACGCGTTAACCATGAGATTTGGAATGGGACGAAGAAGTCAACTGTATCTTCTTCCTCTCGCATGTAGCCGGATGTGCAGGTCGTGGCTGTTATCACTCGTAGCGTTCATATTAATTGGTAATTCGTAGAGGATATGCAGCATATAGGTGGGAACCCTCAATGTCCCAAGATAGTTCTGGCATCTAACGGTCTATACAAACCATTGCCGTAATTCAATATGTGGGAATGGTGTACACCAAGGAGGCATGCGAGGTCGCAAAGGGGGCAGTGATTGGCTTGGATCTTAGTCTGGGCCCCACACCAAGGAAGTGTGTACGAGAATGCAACTCGGATGTGCAACAAAGCTAAGATCTCTCATGGGTAAAGTGACGCACCTCTGCAGAGTGTAAGAACTGTAACTTGTTACTCCCTGTTCAGGGAAGGAGCTGCGAACGCGGTGGGAAAGGAACTCCATGAAAGTTCTGGTAAACCCGTGAAGGCTGACGGACATAGTTTTTCAGAATAAAAGCAACCTTTGAAGAAATGTTTACGAAAACCTGCATTGCCTACGGCCTATGGTCTGTGGCTGTAGATATAGTGCATCAAACACTCATTTTCTAGTGAACTTGTGGAGTACGCTCGTACTCAACATATCTTCTTAACCCTTGATAGGTTCTAAATCCAGTACAGACGATGTCTACATCAAGTCATACTCCAGGAATCATCATCAAAGGCTAAAGCTCTTCAATGAAGTCAACAAAGTCAACATATATTTCAACTCAAGTGAAAACGAAGTTACTGATTAGATAGGAATATAATCTCTAGCCATAGAACCTATTTCTATAGTGTATTGCAATAGCAGCAATGCCAGACCATTAGTTAAGATACTAGTCTTAATAGTATGGTAGTTTTTGAGTTGTTTATCTCTGATTCTTCTTTGTAAGAAGTTTCTTTCTCTCTCGTTAACCTAGAGTGTTCTCTAGATCTTGTGTAAAGAGTTGAGTTGTAACCTATAGTCATGTCTTGGATCTGTTGTGTTTCTGTTGTACCACTCTGAGGGATGTAATACTAGTGAACGGTGTTCCATTGGTGTTATGTCAACGACTATATTGTACTACATCAGGCAGTGGTATGCTGGGTCACCGTAGCATATTAGATATAATATAGGGATATGATAATCCTAATGACTTGGCTTGATTAAATATAATATATGAAGATCCCTTAATTCTTCATGAGTTAGCCAAGTCCCCAATGCCCTCCACAAACACCTATTGATCAAGTTTGAGATTGTTGGTCCCCAACCAAGTTGGGTCCTAAGAGGTTAGTCACAATAGGCTTGGCAACCCAAATGGTTATTTTCTTGACACCACTTTGAGTTCCAACAAACTTCGCAAACACATTGCCATCCTTATCCTTCCTAAGAGAATAATCATCATCAACAATGATAGGGTTAGATAAGGTACCGTTTGAACATGAAGAGGCAAAGTGCCCCTTCACACGACATATGTAGCAACAAGTGCTCCCCTTTCTCTTCTTCATTGATTTCTTGGCTTGGGGAGCATTATCTTGATTCTTCTTCGGAAGTGGCCTAACTTCAACTTGGGATTGAACATGAATTTGTGGCCACTTCCCTTGTTGCTTCTCACTCAAGTGCTTTTTCTTCAATGGACGAGATCTTACATGATGTCCTTCAACCTTGCACTTGAAGCAAATAATCTTGGCTGAATTCTTGACTTGGTTTTGGCCCTTCTTCTTGTTTCTATTGGACTTGTTCTTGTTATTGGAGTTGAATTCAAGTCCACTTGTATCATTAGGGGATTTTTGCACACTCAAGATATTATCGAGTGCGGATTTCCCTTCATGACTCTTTTCCAAGTCATTCCTCAAAGAAGTGACTTTGGCTCTTTGATTTCCTCTACATGGTTAGTAGAAATACAAGTACTAGAGGAAGTATAAGCTTCATTGTTAGATCAACAAGGGAAATCAAGTAATCCAACACAAGGTTTATCAAGAGTATGGCTAGATGGATTACTAGGACTAGCACATGCCAAAATAGCATTTTGAGTAGAAGTTGTGCTAATGTCCAAAAGAGGCTCACAAGATGTTACCTTGGTAATACTGGCCTCACGAGCTAAATTTAGCCCATCATGGGAGATTAGAAGATCATTATGAGATCTCGAGAGCTTTTCATGACTTTCTTCCAATTTCCTATACTTGCTAGTTAGCAACTCAAGTTGAGCCCTTAGCTCAATGTTCTCCTTTAGGGTAGATGCTTCACAAGAAGTAGAGTTAGTAGCACAAGCATCATTAATGGAATTTTCCTTTTCAAGCTCATAAGATTCAATTTTTTTGTGTGAGGAGACAATTAGTGTGCTTACCCTCGGCAAGCTCTTGCTTAAGGAGATTGAATCTCTGACTCCCATCATCAAGTTGGAAATCCAACTCCTTTATGGTTTCCGTTTGTTTTGTTATGGTGTCCATAACTTGTTTGAGACAAGTAACAGCCTTATTATTACCACGAAGAGAGGTACACAAAGAAGTAAACTCAAGGAAGAGAGCACTAGTATCCTCATCAATGTCATCATCACTATCATCATTATCATTGCTATTATCTTTATAAGATATATTGGGATACAAAGTAGGAGATACCTTTGATCCTCTTTCCATAAGGCACATGTGAGAACAGGAGGATGAAGATGAGGATATTCTTGAATATTTATTCATGATCATGTCTTGCTCCATAGAATTTTTGATTTCCTCTACATTTTTAGAGAAACAACTACAGGAAATAGAAGCATTTTGTTCATGGGAACAAGGCAAATCAAGCATATCATCTACACTAGTACTAAAATAATTTCTAGATGATATGCAAGGACTAGCAACACAAGGGGATATATCATCATTGTTGTAAGAAGTGCTTAAGTCCAAATAAGAAGCATTGCAACGGGATAGAGATGAAGGCTCATTAGCGAGCACAATATCAACATTGCAATTCCCAACATCACTCACCATATCTTTACCTCGTGTCTTGCCACACGTTGGTGAAGTGGATGAATATGAGAAATCATCGCGGCCGGAGGTGGAAGCAACTTGGAGCTCTTCATGATGTGAGGGAGAAGAGATCTGCTTGGGGATACCACAGACCCTATGAGAAATGGACCCACCAAATATTTATTTAATCTTGGTTCACATCTCATGAGACGACTTGCGCTTTACAATCGTCAAGAACGAATTAACTATGGGGCTCAAGGAGAAAATAATATCATTGGATACTTGAGCTTCGAGATGTAAATTTTTCTCATCCTCTAAAGATAGATTTTGAGGATCCATAGGAGGAGAAAAACCTACATCTAGAAATCTCTCAATATTTGTACACAAGGTCCGAAGATTACAAAGCAAGCAATTTCTCCACAAAGCATAATTTGTGCCATCAAAGATAATTGTGTCATTGTGCACTATACTACTAGCCGACATCTTTACACTCTAGGCGGTGAAGCCTAAACAAGGAGAGACCTTGCTCTGATACCAATTGAAAGGATAGAGATGTCGCCTAGAGGGGGGGGGGGTGAATATGCATTTTCAAAACTATTACGGTTTTGGCTTGATAGAATGCGGAATTAAACTAACGTTTATTTTACAAGCACAAAACCTAAATACACTAGGCTCAACTAAGTGCACCAACAACAAGTCAAGCTAAGCAATAGAACAAGATAAATATACCACAAGTGATAGGCAAGATATCATTACTTCAAGCTCGATGGCTATCACAAGGAAAGTAAGCTCGGGTATAGAGATACTGAGGCACGCGGAGACGAAGACGTTTTCCCGTGTTCCCTTACAAGAAAGGTACGTCACGTTGGAGAGGTGTGGGATTCCATGAAGGATTTCCCAACGCCATGAAGGCTCACCTTCTTCTCCGAGTCTATCCCACAAAGGAATAGGCCCTTTCCTTATGGCTAGCTTTTCCTCCACTCCGGATATGGCAAGCTCCACAACCACTTCACAAGCTCCACGAAGGAGAGGCTCGGGTCTCTTCACAATCTTCCACGAAGAGGACACCATGGCACCAACCGCCAAGCGAACTAGGAGGTCACCCTCCAAGAGTAACAAGCTCACGGTCTCTCACTCGAATAAATCGTAATGCAGAGCTCAACACTTATGCAAGAATGCAAAGCAAGACCACCAAGGGTGCTCAAATCCTTCACTCTCAAATCCCACTAAAGCAACAAGTGCTAGGGATGAATTAGAGAGGAAGAACAATGGTGGAAGTCAACCAATGACTCCAAGATATAGATCCAATGGGTTCCCCTCACTTAGATGAGGATTGATTGGTGAGGATTGTAGATCTAGATCTCCTCTTCCAAAGCCCACAAAAAGATGCAAGAATCATAGGAGGGAAGGGGGAGGAAGCAAGCTCAAGCGGTTCAACAATGGAGGTCAATTTCATGGTCAAGAACGCTCAAAAACGTTGTGGAAAGAACCCCCTTTTATAGGGGAAAGCAAATATGACCGTTGGAAGAAATCTGTGCGAAGTCGGTTGAAAGTTCGGTTGGACCGGCCCTCACACTGGACGGTTCGGTTCCTGGACCGGAAAACCAAACTTAAAACCGGTATTAGGCACTAACCACAATCTTGGATAGACTCGGTATAGCAAAACCGAAAATCCCGGTTTAAGATCCAATTTTCCAGTCCTGGCACCGGACCACCGGGTCTAGGATCCGGTTGAACTGAATCCACAACCGAGATGAAACAGGCTTCACGAAAATGCAATAACTTTTGCATCTGGACTCTGATTTCAATGATCTTGGGCTTGTTTTGACGAGGACAACAAGCTCTACAAGATTGTGCAGAGAAACATCATAGCCCAACAAAGGAGGAAAAAACCAAATGAAGAAAGGTAAGAAGCCTCCCTAAATAAGAACCGATAAAACCTTCAAACTCGAAAACGCCATAGAAGATGCATATGAATTCCATTTTTGATGAACTCGGGCTTGTTGAAGAGCTAGCAACAAGATCAAGAACCTCACATGGATAAACATCAAGAAGCAACAGAATAGTAAGATGCAAAGTATTGAGCTCCCTATGACAATGTTATCAAGGTACCCAACCGAAAGCCCCTCTTGATAGTGCGACTATCTATCCTATAACCCGGTCTCCCAACAACCACCTTGAGACCGGTAAAAGGAAAACCTAGCAAGGCTATACCTTTGCCTTGCCTATCCCGCTTGATCTTGATGACAATGCTTCAAGCTCCACCCAAGCCGAAATGCAACACTTGATCATTGTTGCTTCGTGAAGACTCCTAATTTTCTCCCATATACACCACTATGGGATAGCTTCATTAATACATGTCTTCACATGTCCATTATCACCAATATGGAAGGCAAGCATCAAGCAAATGATCTTCTCGAGATTCTTATTTTGAACTTGCCCTTCTCAACCTTGATGACAATCACAACTTGATGTCATCCTCTCATGGGCTATATAATATCTTCACTTTTGAAGCATGCCCATGGAAAGATACCTATCCCATATAGAAAACGCAAAGGCACATATATAATATGTTAGTTCATGATGCATAATTGACAAGGCTTACCATACCACAAGACCATGTGGTACATTCTTCATGCTTCATGTGTTGACCAACTTGAAATCACTCTTCACTCTTTGTATTGGTCAACCAAGTATCTTATCGTGCACCATCTCAATATCTTGAGGTACATAAAGAACTCTTCATTTGATTACATGCTCTAAATCTTAGTCATCCATAGCTCAACTAATGAGGCTATCATGACACCGACGAGTCATATCTTGAATTCTTCTATTGGGATCACACTCTCGATATCTTGATCATATCATATTCTTCTCTTCAACTCGATGATTTTGATGCCAATACTCAAGGTATATTTATATCTTCATGGCATCCATACTTGAATCCAACACATGACTACAAGAATGACCTATGGAATATTCCTTCATATAAATCTCACTGAAAACATTAGTCCATAGGGATTGTCATTAATCACCAAAACCACACATATGGGCAATTACCCTTTCACTTCCTAACCTAGGGTTTTGCATTGGAGTAGCATAGTGGAATTTTGGGATAGGTGTTTTATCGGTGGCTATGGAGGCGATGGTGGAGGAGAACTTCTAGATTGGGTTGTCCTCCTATTGGGCCTATTGCCAAAGTTCCGTCTGCATCACCAATTGGAGCCTCTTGTCTTCTAGCACCATTTGTTGATGTGGCTTCTTTGGCCGCCCATACTTCTCTTTTTGTTGGGGCGAACAAACTATTTTCGTGCAAGCTATCGGGACGAGATCTTCAGGGTTTCTTCTAGAACTCCGAGACGGACAACATGTCATCCTATCGACTCTCAATTAGCTCCTTGATAGCTCCAAATATTGATACTTCTTATTGATGTTTTTTCCATTGGTTTTCACCGGGTTTCATTGGTTTTGTGATCTTTCAACTAATGTTAACATCGCAAATTAGGGAAATCTTGTTTTCTTGTGTTGGTTTTCAGGTATTAAATACTTTTGGAAGATCTGAGAGCATTCATGGGCTAATTACAACTGATTGAACAAATCCCCAATTGAATCCCCTTTCATTAAAGACGTCTAGGGACCATAACAATCACCGATATGGTCAGAGGACGCACGTATGGACTACCCATACCACCTTCCTTTGCCTCTGTTATATCAATACAAGCAACTTTTGTGAAGGAGGCGAGATAGAAATATGAACACAACCGCCACAAACATTCCTAGAAGATAGGAGATCAGATCTGAAGAAGGAGAAGAACACCATCTCATCCTTCGACGATCCCTAAACTCTCAACCATATACTCCACCATCATCCTGTTGCCTGCCAAAACCCACCGGCGAGCAGCGACGAGCAACACGGAGAGCCGGGAGGCTCCCAGGACTGCTGGTGGGCCCTGGTCCCTCGGCGGCGCAAAACTCAAGCACACGTCACGGCTTGGTTCGAGGCGTGCCACGACCTATACCTGGTCAGGAAGGTGAAGGATTGCTCCGATTAATTTCCTGCATGGTAAACAAGTATACGTAAAATTCGAGCCGTGACCGGCTCCCAGGTTTCCCTGTGAATCGGCTCCTAGAGCCGATTGCCCCATGGTTCTGCATTAGATTCATGGTAACATGGGGTTTTGCTTGATCAATACAAGTTAAATCGATCTACGATAGTTTAATGTTTTCACCACGTAACTGGAACGTCCTACACGTAATTGAGCCTGGTACGTACAAAAGATGAAGAATATTAACCCTAGAGGAGGCCTAATAACCAACGTAAAGTCAATTACCGGAACAATCTTCTCTAGAACGAATAAGCCACGTCCCTATGTACTACTGGATCGTTCAACCCGTTTGTAAGGCCTGATTACGTAGATATTAAACTAAACCTTGGTAAACAAGGCGCAACTATAACAGATCGAATCGACTAAATAAAGATCAAGATGCTACCCTTACACTTCGGAAAAGGTGCAAGGGTAGCGAGATAACTAGAGGTAGCATAACTTCAACGATAATAATGAAAAGCACCGATGCTAGCCTCAAACAATCTATGATAATGGTATTACTCGCCATCAACAACGCTTGACGCAGTAAAACCGGTAACGATAAGTAGAATCGCCTAGATCGCAAGATGCGATCTAGCGACATGGCACTTACCCGAAAGAAAACCCTAGAAACAAGGGGTGGCGATGCGCCGAGATTGTGTTTGTTGTGAACGTGGTTGTCCTCCTTTTTTCGATAACCTTAGGTACATATTTATAGTCCGGAGACTCTCTACTTTTGGAATAACTCTACAACTCTATCTTTACCTAAACATAAACGGAACCTAAACAAACACGAAACCTACTATGATACAAGATACACGGGCAATTTAGCCCAAATCCACACACTAGGCCGATCCAACAACATGTTGAATATACGTATCTTCCAAGCCCATCTTGATCACGGCCCATCTCCGTCTTTGGCCAAAATACGGCGATAACACATGCCCCCGGTTTTGGCAATGATAATTCCAAAACCACTCATATGTTTTCTTCTTCTCCTCTTTTTTATCGGGATGCGTCGGCGAATCGTGGCGAGCAGAATAAATCGTCACGCTACCCCTTCATCATGATGCCCTGTCTTCTCAACTCCTGCGCAGTGCATGATTTGACGATTTTGGCAGTGTAATCTGGGAAACCGCTATGGCATTGAACCGTCTCTCCACTATTCCCCTTATTTAAATCAGCCTGAACAGTTCGCAGTCCCCATCTTCCTCCAGTTGCCAGAAAACCCTTCGTCCTCCACCGAAAAAACCCTCTTTCTTCGCCATGGCCTCCTCTGCTTCCTCTGGCCTGTCTTCCCACGCCTCCAACAGCATCAGTGACCGAGAGCCGACGCCAGAACACCCGTCCACGGCGGCGTACAGTACTTTCGCCCCACGATGGTGGGACGAAAGGATCGATTTCGCCGTCGGAGACGGCGATGCGTCCTCGACGGCGGTGAAGAGAGCCTCTGATTCCTCATTGATGGGGAAAGCAAGGCGATGATGACGCTGGTCGTGGACGGCGTCGAGTCCTCCGACGAGGAGGAAGAATCGGAGACACCTCCTCCGGCAGTACCGCCCGACGAAGCGCTTCCGCGCCGGGTCCAGCGAGGACACCGAAGATGACGACGAAGACGAAGAGGCCCCCGCTGGTTTCTTCAAAGACGGCGGCTGGCAGCGGCGAGCGATGAAGATGAAGACAGCGGCGACGATCTCGCCCTTTAGATTAGGAACCAGTAGCAGCAACAGTAGTAGTAGGCTTCCTTTTGTAATCAATCGTCCTTTTGTAAGCAATCATCTTCGAATGAATGAGAATCCGCTTCCCAAATATTGTTCCTCTTCGCTTCAATTTTGCCGATAGCCGAAATAGGTCGATGCTCCAGAAGTCGATGACACTGTATCGGCTTTCAACATACTGCACACATACAGTCAAACAAGTCAAATCGTAAAGAGCCGATGACTACCCATCGGCTTCTCCCAAAACACGCTAACAGGGTCAGAACTTGGTCGCATCTTTAGGCACATTAAAACGGCCACTTCTTGGTTTCAAACGGTGACCTGCGACCTTTCTCAACACGGGCGACCCAAATCTCCAATTGCCCATCGGCTATATTTTTTTTTATTCGGCCGATTTTCAGAATCGGCCCCCATATTTTTACTGTCCATCGTCTCACGTGCTTTACTTAGCCGATTTCATGTATCGGCCCCTCAAGCTTTACTATCCAACATCCCACATGCTTGGGAAATATTTCTTGAGATGTTGACGGTTGACCGCTACTGGGAACTTTACGCCATCCAGCTGCTCGAGCATGTATGCGTTTCCTCTTAGAACTTGATCGACCCTATACGGTCCATGCCAATTTGGGGACCATTTACCATATGCTGCATCCTTAGTCCCCAAGGGCAACACGGCTTCCCATACCAGATCACCAACGTGGAACTCCTTTGGCTTCACTTTCTTGTTGTATGCACGAGCTACTTTGGCCTTGTTCTCTTTGATTTTCTCCAGTGACCATAGCCTGAGCTCGGTTAAATCCTCCACCTTGTCACTCATCGTGGTTGCGTATTCTTGATCGTTAGATCGTCCTGAAAAGTGACGCGTCTCGATCCAGCCGTAATTTCCCAGGGTAGGACGGCTTCTTGTCCATATACTAGATGGTATGGTGAGGTTTTTATTGCTCGATGGCATGACATGCGATAAGCCCATAACGCTTCTGATAAAACCTCGTGCCAACGCCTTGGGTGCTCATCGACTTTTCTCTTGATCAGCTTGATGAGGCTCTGGTTGGACGCTTCAGCTTGCCCATTTGCTTGAGCATAGTATGGAGATGATCTAATCAGCTTGATCCCCATGTCCTCGCAGAACTTTCTAAACTCCTGAGAAATAAAGACCGAACCTCCATCGGTCGTGATAGTTTGGGGAATCCCGAATCTATGGATGACATGTTCTTTCACAAAATTGATAACATCCTTCGAGTTTACTGACTTCATCGGGACAGCCTCCACCCATTTAGTGAAGTAGTCAGTGATGGCCAGAATCCACATGTGGCCTTTGCTTGATGGAGGATTGATTTTGCCGATCATGTCCATGCCCCAACCTCGGAATGGCCAAGGCTTGATGATGGGGTTCATTGCTGACGCGGGTACCATCTGGATTTTTCCAAATTTCTGACATGCTTGACACCCTTTGTAGTAGTTGAAATAATCCTCAAGCATGGTGGGCCAATAAAACCCTGATCGCCTGATCAACCATTTCATCTTATGAGCCGATTGGTGAGTTCCACAGGCGCCTTCGTGTACCTCGTGTAGGAGCCGATTGGCCTCGGCTGTCCCCAGGCATTTGAGCAACAGTCCTTCTAGAGTCCTGTAGAACATGTCATCGCCAATCAGCACGTACTTCATGGCTTTGTACCTTATCCGTTTAGGTGCCCCCCCGAGCCGAATCCTTCAAGTAATTGAAGATATCGGCTCTCCAGTCGTCCGCTTCGAGGCTGCACGAACGTCGGCTCCTTCTACCACGTCCTTGTAGCCTGAAGCCATCTGCGCAAGATCGTTTGCCTCGGTATTCTGCAATCGTGGGATCCAAGTGAAGTTTATGTACCGGAATTGCGCCATCAGCTCGCGGCAGTGCAGCCATAATGGGAAGAGAGACTCGCTCTCGCACTTGTAGTCCTCCGTGAGCTGGGAAATCACCAACTTGGAGTCTCCAAAAATTTCCACTGCTTCTGCTCCGGCTTCGAGGAGTAACTCCATCCCCTTGCGTATCGCCTCGTACTCGGCTACATTGTTGGTGCGAGAGGTAGACAATCTGATGGAGAAGGAAAATGTTGCCCAGGCGACACGAGTAAAATGCCGATGCCGCAGCCATCGTCACAAACCGATCCGTCGAAAAACATAGCCCGCTCTTATGGACAAGGTCTTTGCTATGTTAGTGTTGATCCTTTCAGCGATAAGATCGGCCAGCGCCTGTCCCTTAACTGCTTTCGCGGGTTGATACCGGATGTCAAACTCTGATAATGCAAACATCCATTTGCCCAGTCGGCCTTTTAACATAGGAGCCGACAGCATGTGCTTTATGACGTCTGATTTGCATATGATGATGATCTCTGCTGATAGCAAAATGTGGCGCAACTTGGTGCAGGTGAAAAACAGGCAGAGGCACAACTTATCGATATCAGGGTACCTTGTCTCTGCGTCCAGCATCCTTCTGCTTATGTAAAAGACGACTCGCTCCAGCCCATCATAAACTTGCACCACTACCGAGGCGATGGACGTGTCAGCTACTGACAAGTAAATGTAGAACGGCCTGTCAGGCTGCGGTGGAACTAACACTGGCGGCTTTGTCAGATATTCTTTGATCTCGTCGAAGGCACTTTTTTGTTCTGCCCCCCAGCGGAATTCCTCGTCAGATTTGATTTTTACTAGTCCCATGAACGGCTCTATCCTTCCTGACAGATTAGAGATGAATCTTCTGACGAAGTTGATCTTGCCGATGAGGGACTGTAGTTCTTTCTTTGTAGTGGGTGGCTTCATTGTTCGCACTGCCTCCTGAATTTTTAGGCCGATCTCAATTCCGCGTTCATGGACCAAAAAACCCAAGAACTGACCGGCCGTCACCCCGAAGGCACACTTCTTTGGATTCATCTGTAGCCCGAATTTCCTTGTTCGGTCCAGGACGCGTTGCAGATCGCCTGGTGTCCGTCGCTGAAGCGAACTTGACCACCACGTCGTCGATGTAAATCTCCACCGGTTGCCGATCAGATCATGAAAAATATAATTCATGGCCCTTTGGTACGTGGCGCCGGCATTTTTCAGACCAAACGTCATGACTACATATTCAAATAACCCCACTGACCCTGGGACTCTGAATGCAGTCTTGTGTATGTCTTCTGGAGCCATGAAGATCTGGTTGTAACCGGCATTGCCGTCCATGAAGCTCAAAATCTTATGACCACCGTTTGCATTGATTAATGTTTCTGCCACCGGCATCGGATACTCATCCTTTGGGGTAGCTCTGTTGAGATCCCGAAAATCTATGGCAACACGCCATCGGCCATCCTTCTTCTCTACAGGTACGATACTAGAAATCCACTCAGCATACCTGCATGGCCTGATCAACTTGGTTGTCAACATTTTCTCGACCTCTTTCTTGACTTCTTCCAGAATTTCGGCCTTCATTTGTCGTGCTCATTGCTGAAATGGCGAAATCCTTTTGAGCGGAGTCGATGCTCGATGATGCTCTGTCTAACCTGCATCTCTCGTAGTCCCAGCGGCGACCGGATATTGTTTCAACAGGGCTATCATCGGACCCCGCAGACTCGGATCTAACTTCTTGCTGATAAACGTTGGTCGTGGCTTATCCCCAGGACCAATGTCGATCTCTTCTAGATCATCAGCGGATGTAAACCCGTACCCTAGCTTCCCGTCACCTGTCAAATCGATGCTAAACACAGGGCAAACGGTAGGTGAGGATAACAAAAATAATTTGGGCCGATTGCTTGAATCGGCCCCCTTTTTGCTTGCATTAGTCAAGGACGGTTTACACCTTATTGTTTTACAGTGGTAGAGCATCTCTCTGCTACGACTACATGAGCTGCTTGTCGTATGATCGCTGCTTTTTATTTTTTGTGGCCGATCGCAGGGATCGGCCGTACCACAGATGATCGTGGGCTTTTCTACTCTGTAAGGCCAGTGGATAAGACCAGCCTCACCCCGTTTTTTGTAGCTTCAATACGCCACAGCCGTCTAGATTGATTCTAGAGATCGGCTCTTGGTCTTCGCTTCCTGCACGTTCATGCCAGCTATGGAGATCTCGATAGAATCGCGTGTATGACCTCCACTTCATCGTCATCCCACCGGATTAGGCCGTGCATTGTGGATGGAATGCAGCAATTAGCGTGAATCCAATCCCTTCCTAGCAAGACAGGTGTAGTGCTTTTGCCCACGACGAAGAATGACGTGGGATGGTTTTTCCGCCCAGTCCGATCTACGCTCAAGATGCCTTGCTTCAAGTCGACCGTTGAAGTCGCTTAACGTGACGTTGGTTTTGATCAGATCTGCAGTGGAGCGTCCCAAACGTCGTAGCATGGAGTATGGCATGATATTGACTGCCGCCCCGGTGTCCACCAACATCTTGCTGACAGGTTGCCCATTGATGTAACCCCGCAGGTACAGGGCTTTCAAATGTTTATAACCCTTTTCACGTGGCTTCTCAAAGATAACCGGCCGTGGACCGCAGTCAAACTGTGCCACTGGTAGTTCATTGGTTCTTGGCGCGCAGAATTCTGACGGTAGTACGAACACCCTGTTTGTGCCAGCCGATGTCTGTGCATCGGCTTTTGCTGGTTTGGGGCGCCATTCTTTCCTTGTCGGGCGATCTTCCGTTTCCAAAGTCTGCCTCACTTTGACGGCCAGATCAGGCCGTGCTTTCTTCAAAGCGTGAAGATACTGCGCTTCAGCTTCCTCTAAGTTACGCAGCCGCTGCACTCTACGCTTCTGGGTGTGTCTGAGTCCGTCGGGACACCACCTTGGACGGTGATACCTGTCTTCGTCTTTGTCATTCTTTGGCTTCTCGAGGTCTTCTGCTCGAGCGGACTCCCTGTGACGGCTCTGGGGTGGAAGAGGCCCTAGACGTTTGAATACTGACACTGGCCTCGTGTCCTCCTTCTGCTGACCGCATTCCGGGCAGTTGTCGATTGTAGGCAATCGGCTCATCCCCGCGTCCCAGCAGTACTTGAAGAAAGGACAATCCCAATGTTTGTCTGCGCCTTCCTTTTCTTTTGACGGTCCCCTAGCAAGGTGCTCATATCTTTCGTCGTCTCTATCGCGCCGGCGACGTTGGTCATACTGGCGCTCATACTTGTTAAGGAGATGCGTGGAATGTGGCTTCTGATATCGCACTCTCCTCACTTGTTCCTCTGTTAAGTACCGTCTGTCATTGTGGTTGGGCCGGTCGCATGGACCAGCCTCCTTTCTTTCCTTGCCCCGAGAGCGACCACCTTCCTCCTTGTACGTGTCATGGTGGTGCCCTGACCCTGCCATATTAACGCCGAACGAGAAATCCAGCTGACGCCTCGCGGAGCGACTGAGTTCTACCATGTTGACGCTGGGAAAGGGGTTCGTGTCCACTTTCATGGCGAACTGCCCGAGGATCAGACGGCCTTGTTCTATCGCCATTTGGATTTGGCGGCGAAGCTCTTTGCACTCATTGGTGGTGTGGGTGAACGAATGATGCCACTTGCAGTATGGTCTCCCGTTCATTTCCTGAGCCGTAGGGATTTTGTGGCCTTCGGGTAACCTCAGCTGCTTCTCCTTCAGCAGCAAATCAAATATCTGCTCAGCTTTGCTCACATCGAAGTCGAACCCTTTTGCAGGCCCTTGCTGTTTCACCCATTTGCAGGCCACAAGATCTGCCCCCCGAGCCCATTCGGCTATGGCCACCTCCTGATCTTGCGTAGGATCTCCTTCTTCTGTATCGACCAGGCCTATCGGACGTTTGAATTTGTCTTGGTACAACTCAGGGTGGCGCTGTTCATACATCGTCAGTTTCTGGGCCATGTGCGCCAATGAGTTGTACTCCACTTGGAAAGCCAGATCCTTGATGGGTGCCGAGAGACCCAACACTGCCAGTTCGACCGCTTCCTTCTCAGTTAAACGAGCCGAGTAACATCGGTTCTTGACGGTCCTGAAGCGCTGGATGTATTCGGCTACAGTTTCTCCCCGCTTACCGCACTGTGCAGTGCAATGCCAGCCTCGGTAGCCTCGAATGGTCTTGGATGTGGCTGCTCTTCCGGTTGCTTCCGGTATGAATTGAATCGGTGGCGGTGGTGTACCACCCAAAGGCTGGTCCTGTCAGAGATTGCGCAAAAAATCTTACGCGCATCTGATCCGATGCCGAAATCATGCCTAGTTGTGCCAGGTATCGGCTTATGTGCTCGATCGAGCTTGACCCTTCTGACCCGCTGAACCTTGAGAACTCAGGGAGTTTATACTTGGGTGGCAGCGGAATCAGATCAAACTCGTTGGGGTACGGCTTTGAATAGCCGATTGTCCTCCTCTTCGGCACGAAGCCGAACTGGTCCCTCAGGATGGTACCGATTTGCTCCACTGTTTGAGCTGTAGGGGCTAGATTCTCATGACTTGCTCCAGTGGCATACTTGGCTAGCCACGCCTGTTTGTCAGCATCCATCCCAGACATCGCTGCTCGGCCGCCCACGTCAAGATCTGCCCGGGAACTCCTCGCCAGAGAAACTCCTGCGGTTGCAACCTGTTTGGTGCGTGTCGGTTATTGCAGCGCACGTGGCGCATATATATCCGTGTGGGATCTCCTTAGGTGGCTCAAACAGGAATTGGCATCGCTGGGTCGCCTCGACCTTGTAGACGACGTAAGCCGCTGCTCTGGCGGTTACGAGCTGCAAGTGCGAACGGCACTGTGGCCTGGTGCGAGCGGTCTTTCTCCTGGTGAGTCCCTAAAGTAGGCCCCGACGGAGAAATCGATGTTTCATGATCTCTGAACTACGCGAACCGCGACCCGCTCGAAAGCGTTCACGGGCTCTCGGAATGGCGGTGCGAGAATGAGCCACCATGTAGTTGACTTCTCGTCAGAGCTCAGTGCGCTCCTCGAAGGAACGAGATCCACCTCATCAAGAGCACCCTCGGGGAGAACCCCTCCACCGATGCCATGCTTACGGGTCCTCTCAAAGAGCCGATGAGGTCTTCTTGAAGAGCCTTGATCTCGTCGTGCTTGGCCTTGTGCTCGTCAGGCGGATCGTCATAAGTGGTGATGCATTCTCCATCGCAGCGTCGGATGTTGATGTAGACGTTGTTCAATGTCCCCGGGCGTGCGAGAATGTGTTGCCTGCCAAAACCCACGGCGAGCAGCGACGAGCAACACGGAGAGCGGAGGCTCCGGACTGGTGGGCCCTGGTCCCTCGGGCGACGGCCCGCAAAAACTCCGGCACACGTCCTGGCTTGGTTCGAGGGCGTGCCACCTGACCTATACCTGGTCAGGAAGGTGAAGGATTGCTCCGATTAATTTCCTGCATGGTAAACAAGTATACGTAAAATTCGAGCCGTGACCGGCTCCCAGGTTTCCCTGTGAATCGGCTCCTAGAGCCGATTGCCCCATGGTTCTGCATTAGATTCATGGTAACATGGGGTTTTGCTTGATCAATACAAGTTAAATCGATCTACGATAGTTTAATGTTTTCACCACGTAACTGGAACGTCCTACACGTAATTGAGCCTGGTACGTACAAAAGATGAAGAATATTAACCCTAGAGGAGGCCTAATAACCAACGTAAAGTCAATTACCGGAACAATCTTCTCTAGAACGAATAAGCCACGTCCCTATGTACTACTGGATCGTTCAACCCGTTTGTAAGGCCTGATTACGTAGATATTAAACTAAACCTTGGTAAACAAGGCGCAACTATAACAGATCGAATCGACTAAATAAAGATCAAGCAAGATGCTACCCTTACACTTCGGGAAAAGGTGCAAGGGTAGCGAGATAACTAGAGGTAGCATAACTTCAACGATAATAATGAAAAGCACCGATGCTAGCCTCAAACAATCTATGATAATGGTATTACTCGCCATCAACAACGCTTGAAGACGAGTAAAACCGGTAACGATAAGTATCGCCTAGATCGCAAGATGCGATCTAGGCAAAGATGGCACTTACCGAAAGAAAACCCTAGAAACAAGGGGTGGCGATCGCGAGATTGTGTTTGTTGTGAACGTGGTTGTCCTCCTTTTTTCGATAACCTTAGGTACATATTTATAGTCCGGAGACTCTCTACTTTTGGAATAACTCTACAACTCTATCTTTACCTAAACATAAACGGAACCTAAACAAACACGAAACCTACTATGATACAAGATACACGGGCAATTTAGCCCAAATCCACACACTAGGCCGATCCAACAACATGTTGAATATACGTATCTTCCAAGCCCATCTTGATCACGGCCCATCTCCGTCTTTGGCCAAAATACGGCGATAACACATCCCAACTTGTACCAAGAGAGAGAGAGAGAGAGAGAGAGAGAGAGAGAGATTCACGCTTGTAAGATTAGGGTTTGAACCTTTGATCTACCCTCGTTTGTATTTTATTTTATCTTCAAATGACATTATGGCTTGCTACGGTAAAAGTTGAGATGATTTCCATTTTTAATATTATTATACCTTTGATCAGTCTTTCTCTCATGTCTGAGTAAATTCCCATAGGCATGGGAGATGTAGGGGATTGGTAAGATGTGTTATGCCTCCGTTGCTTTCATCCATTTGTAATTGTTGTCGTGATTATTATATTATGAGAATGACTATCTATGTTTGCCTAATGCTTATTGTCCAATTTAAGGGCCCGAATAACATGATCCCGAGATCTCATACGTATGAACTTGTTTACTAGCGAATCGGCAACCATCGAGTGACACTCCCACTATCAAAGAGGAGATGGTATTACTCGAGGATAACAAGGAACCACCAATCCTGAAGACTTGATCTGGTCGAAAGACCTTAATTAATGTCCTAACCATTATTGTGGTAACAGATAGATGGATCATTGGGATTGGGAAGAATCTGCCAAAAGGACTCCTAGTCAGTACATGTCACATCCCAAGATTTTCCAAATCTTGTTATGTGAAAATAAATGAATAAAATAAAACTTTGTTTGATTTTCAGAGCCAGAAGAAACTTTTTGAATTCAATTAGACTTTCAAACCCATTTGAATTAAATAAAAAAACCTAAAGGGATTTAAAAAGATAAACATTTAATAAAAGGAAAAATAAAAACATTTGGAAATACTATTTTGAAACTCTCAAGTGAAAAGATTTATTTTCAAATGAAATAGAAGTTTATAAATAAAGAATATTTTATAAAGCCAAATTAAACCTTGGCCAAACTTTGGGAATTAAAACATTTTAGTTTAAATAAAATTAGCAAAGGTTTATTTAAATAAATTAATAAGGATTTAATATCCAACTTTATTTAAATAAAAGGTTTTACCAACTTAAATTGAAACATCAAAACTTATTAAATTATTTAAAATAACTTTTCCCAAATATTTTATATTCACAACTAAAACCTACTAAAGTGTTTTGGCTTTATTTTTAGGTTTTAAATAAAGATTTTATTAATAAAATCAAACTCTATTTTGAGTTAAATAACCAAGGTCCAATTATACTTAATTATTAAAGGACCCTATATAACAAAGTGCTATTTTTATTTTAAAACAAGCTTTCCAAATATTCCTTAATTTCAAATACAACCTACTGAATGGTTTAAAAATTATTTAGTCCTCAAGTGGAGCTTTGAATTAAATCAAAACCTATGGATTTAATAAATGATACATCTATTTAGTTAATTAATAATGGACCCTATTATTAAAATTATTAAATTGAATTTTGGTTCATGTTACTGAACAGAAACTAATTTCAATATTACAAAGTTTGGGTGTTGTTTGAATTGATTTGAACCTTGTTTGATTGTTTGGAAATTCAAAACAGGAAATAAAATTAGAAAAAGGAAAAAGATTCAGAAACAGAAAAAAATATGAAATGGACCTGACCCAGCCGACCAAGCCCAGGAAGCCCACCAACCAGCCCAACTTCTTTTCCCCAAAGAAAATGTTTGGCACCAATTTCCGTACCCGCAGAACCAATGACGGGTGGACCTTCCTCACACTTCCTTTTCCCACTGACGCAACGGCCCCACTTCGCTAGTCATCTTCTTCGCCGCGACTCCTTCCTTCCCCCAAACCACGTCGCAGTTACTGCCATTGAACACTCCATCAATCCCGTTAATTGCCACGTTAAATTCGTCCAACCAGCACGCAGGATAAAGCGCCTGCCTTCCCTCTTCCGTTTCCCCAGACGCCCCTCCTCGACACGCCCCCAGGCCGCCACAATTTCTCCCTGAGCGGCTCTGTTCCGACGGCACTCCGGTGCCGATTCCGGCGACTCAACACCGCCCCGAGCCTCCCTGAGCACGCTGACAACTTCCCCACAACCAGACGCATCCCCCAGCACCCTCCTCTCAACCGCGGGCGCCCCATAGCATCGGCTACATAAAGCTTTCGAACGCCGCCGCTTCTGCCATTCTCCAACGACGTCCACAGGTAGAACCTGACCTCTCCCCTTTCCCCGTGGACACGATGATGATCTCCAGGCTCATGCGAACCTAACTGCATCCTCCGTTTGTCCTAGGACGCCTCCTACCCTCGCCCTCGACGACCTCCTGAACCGTCCAAGGCGCAGCTCCACTCCGGCGAGCAATCAAGGACAGCCCCGTGCGCCCCTTCACCAACCAGAACCACGTTGAGCATCAGCGAGCTTCGGCGAATCTAGTAAACCACCCCTCTGTTCCTCTAGCTTCCCGCATCGCTGGCACCGTCACCATCTGACCCGCGCCGCCGTCTGCCACCGTTGAGCGCCGCCCGTTTTTGGCCAGGCAGTAGCAACCGCAGGATCTGAATCTGACGGATACGATAGAACGCTAGTGAAGGGGTAAGTGGTGATCCTGTGCCGCACGATTTAACTTAAATCTAACGGTCTGCAGTGCATGATCCGGACGAACCGGTACCGTCCAACCAGGGTGTGCCGCGTGTCACCTATTCCGTTTAAAAACAAATTTGAAAACATAATTATTTGCAAACTTCAAACCTTTGTAACTTTCAAACCACACGTCCAAAAATTGCAAATTTGGTACCGTTGGATTCAGGAGAACAAGCCCTAGCCAACCATGCCCTTAGTTTAGCAAATAGTATCTGTTAACTTGTTTGAATTTGCAGAAACATTTGTATGCTTGTTTAGAGTATAAAAATTGTTAAAAAATGATTTTAAGGTTAAAACCTTTGCAAATTGGATTGTTGTGACCTTACTGACCCTAGTAACCAACCCTTGGTGTTAAAAATTATTTTGGTAAGATTTAGGTTGGATTACTTGACTTAGCCATTTTCTAGCCAAATAAAAAGAATGGTTTTTGTTATGAAAATGACTATGGAAAGAAAACTTTAAGAAAATGGTTTTGATCAAACCCACTGACCCCAAAACACCAAGTCCTAAGAATTAGAAACTTTTGGTGAAGATTTAAAGGTTTTAGACTTGATAAAACTAAAATTCCACCACATAAAATGATGATTGGATTTTAAAAATGGTTTATGGACTAAAGCCTTTTGCAAATGACTTTGCCATTTTGGTAAATGACCAATGTGGACCTTACAAAGTTTATAAACCTAGTGGAGACCATCCTTGCAATAGAACCATCCTTTGCATACTTATGCATGACTTAGATTCCATTGCTTTGTGAGTATGAGATTGTTTGTTTGACTTTGGGTTGGAATGTTAGTTGATTTTGTGTTTGCTTGATTGACTTGTAGTGAATTTAGCAAAGTGACAGACTAGCAAGATCAAGGAGTGAACCACCATTCTCTACCAAAAGGCAAGTTACACTATCATACAAATGCCCTACTATTTTCATTATACTTAGTGGATTATGAAAACATGCATGAAAAAGATATCCTTATACTTATGCTATGCTAAATCCTAAATAGGATTCCCTATACACTCCTTAGTGAAAATATTGTAGTTGTACATGCTTAGCCATGCTTTATTTTGAAAAGAGATACATGTTGAGATTTTACAAAAGTTGAGAAAAGGACTTATGTTTTACATAATAAAACAAGGACTCAATGAACCACCTAGGTGGTGGATACATTAAGTTTTGGAGAAGGTGGCAACAAAAGGAACCATGTCTATGGGAATCACTTTGTGTTGTGCTCCAAAAGAAAACCACCTAGGAAACTTAGAGATTGAACATGCTTCTCCAATTGTGGCTTTCGTGTGCAACCACATGCTATTATGGCTCTGGCTCAGTCAACTACATTAGGAAGACCCATACATTGTCTTTAGTTACCGGACATGGGGATCTGGAATGCTTCATGGGGGCTGAAGACAAGCTAGCAATGATGTATGGGAGGACCTTTTGGAAAGACTTCGTCACACTCTCAGTTTGCCAGTACTCCATCTTGGTGAGCACTAATCCAAGAGGCCATGGTGGCAACAAGATGGGATTGTGACATGTGGGTAAAGTGTACTCCTTCTGCAGAAGTTAATAAAATCTAAGTACTTAGCCGTGTCCCCGGTTATGGACAATACTGAGCAACTAAAGTTTGAACTATGGGAGATCTCGACATTCTAACTTCTAAAATAAAAACTTGATGCCCTTGTGTGTCTACCAAGGAATTCAAAGAGATTTTGTTAAAGCATGTTGTACTTGGGGTTACCAAGGAACTCATGAGATTTTAAAGCTTGTTGCACTTGGGGTTACCAAGTGGCTCAAGAGATTTTGACAAGGACTTGAACACTCGAGTTTCTACCAAGGAGTTCAAGTACATGGGTTGCTTGCCTACTCACGTATACATAATAAATATCACAATCATTTATCCCATTTCATCCACCTAGCACATTCACTATTACCATGAATCATTTCTCTCCACACCTAACTTCTCATCTATAGGAATCTCAAACACCTTTCTCACTTTTTTACTTTTATGTTATTTACTTCTAGCATCTTTCTTTACTTAAGTTTTCTACATTATTCACTCATCCACATCCACTCTCAACAGTTGCAGTTAATTCACCCAAGACAATGTGACACCTTGGGTGCGACAGAAACGCCTCAGAAAACACTTTCCTAAGCTCCTTATTGGGATCTATATAAAAACTGGAATTAATACTTTTACAAAAACATGCTCTGACGAACATGTGCTCTTGCAGGCTATCAAGCTATTTTCTGGCTTCATTGTCGGGGAGCTAAGTGCTAAGTGTTTGTTTATTGACATTCATAAGTGTTGACACCATCCATGATATCTGTTGAAGATAGAGGTACTACGCATTCATGTAGAACTTATTTACCTCCATATATTGACCATATTCCAATTAAAAGACGCCTAGAATTTATTGAAAGATTTTTCACTCATGTACTATAGACATGAACAATTTGATTCCTATGATGGCAGATTTTACCATCACCCACGAGACAAAGATCATGAGCAACCATTGGGGGAATATGGGATATCTAGGCACCTAAGAAAAATGCTTATTCTCTATCCTGATCTTGAAAGCTTGGAATTTGAAATATATCCTGAGCTAATCTATATGATAAAATAAATTGCTTTTGCAGGAAGATAATATGAAGATCCAAGTGATCATTTGACGAAGGTTCATGACTTTTGTGCTACTCTTAAACTAGCTGGACTATCAAAGGAGTTTGTACTCCTTAAACTTTTCCTTTGGTCTTTAAAATATAAAGCTTTTACTTGGTTACAAACCTTGACCAATCACACTATAAAAATCTAGGAAGATTGAATTCGAGAGTTTATACATAAATATTGCTCTTTTACTAAAATCACGCAGATCAAACGTGATATTACAATTTTTTCAAAGAATTAAATAAAACTTTTATCAATCATAGAATAGATTTTATGGGATGATAATAAAAGTCCCAAATCATGGCTTTAAGGAGCATTTAATTATTTAATACTTTTACAATGGATTTAATGATGATACGAAACATATGATTGACTTAACTACAACACGGACACCCGCAGCATGTTCGTGTTGGAGATATGCCCTAGAGGCAATAATAAATGTAGTTATTATTATATCTTTGTGTTTATGATAAATGTTTATATTCATGCTATAATAGTATTAACAAGGAAACATTAATACTTGTGTGATTTGTAAACTTAATTTGAAGTCCCTAGTATAGCCTCTATACTTCACTAGCTTGTTGGTTGATTAAATGATTGTGGTTTCCATATCATGAACATTGAGATGTTATCAACAACAAAGATCATATCGTTAGGAGAATGATATGGTGGACATACTCCTATTGATAAGCGTAGCATAAAGATCAAGTCATTTCAATAGTTCAATTGCTATATGCTTTCTGATACATAGTAACCTAATTCCTTCGACCATGAGATCATGCATATCACCTTTACCGGATGGATGCTTTGATGACATCAAACACCACACCGTGGCGGGTGGCTATAAAGGTGGCATTAAGTGTTCGGAAAGTATTGGTTGAAACACATGGATCAAGAGGGATTTGTCCATCCACATGACGGATAGATATACTCTGGGCCCTCTCGTGGAATGTCATCCAATTAGCTTGCAAGCATGTGACTTGGTCACAAGGGATCACATATCACGAACGAGAAAAGAGTACTTATCGGTGCGAGGTTGAACTAGGTATGCAGAGATACCGATCATAACCTCGGATAAGTAAACTATCGTGAGACAAAAGGAAATTGGTATCGTATGTAAGTGGTTCATTCGATCGCAAAGTAATCGTAGAAATATGTAGAACCATATGAATTTCAGATTCCTCTATTGGTTATTGTTAGGAGAAGTGTCGATCATGTCGCATAATTCACGAACCGTAGGGAGACACACTTAAGGATTGACGTTGTTTTGAGTAGTTATGGTATTATGAGAAATAGACCGAATGTTGTTTGGAGTCTCGGATGGGATCCGGGATATCACGAGGTGATCCGGAATGGTCGGAGAATAATATTCATATAAGGAAAGTCCGTTTGGAGTTCGGAATGATTCGGTGTTTTCATCGGGAATGTTCTAGAAGGGTCCGGATTGTCCGCACTCCGGGGAGGGTACATGAGTGTGTCATTGAATGATTGCATCATGTATTAAGTGTTCTTGCTGTTCCAAAACATGAAAGTCAAATTGCAGTTTGAAAGTCAAACGGCAAAACAGAAGCTGTGGGAAACAGAAGCTGGGAAACAAGCAAGAGGAAGTTGAATCCAACTTGGAGGAGGAGTTCCTCTCCTCCTGGCGCCCAGCCTAGGCCGAGTTGGGGAGGACTCCTCCTGGCGCGCCTAGCCCCTCCACCCATAAATGGAGGGGCAGGGCTCCTCCTTGAGACACACAAGTTTCCACCTCTAATCTCGGGTTTAGAGCCGTTTGGTTTAGAGCGTCTAATTGCTTTAGCGTGCGGTTTAGAGCCGTCTAATTGGTGTGTCTAATCTCTAGACCACTAATATCCCTCTCTCATAATCCACCATACTCGCTCGGCTTAAGCGAGCCTGCGGGATCTCCCTCTACTTAGGTACCACGCCGTTGTCTGCGGAATCACGAGGAGTGCTACAACCTCCATTTTCTGGAACAAGGGAGAGGAAGGTCTTCGTCAGTCCGAGCGTGTGACCGATTGCGGAGCGCTTAACGCAGCGCGGAAGGATCGTCCACGATCTTGAGATCGGAAGAGTACGACTACATCACCCACGAGAATCCGCTCTCGTTAAACACTTTGAAATCTTCGAGGGTAAGTTATTCCATCGACTCGTTGCTACAATCTAGTAGATAGATCTTGGCTTGTTTGTTTGTATGCGATAGAAATTTTTTGTTTTCCATGCTACGAACCCCTACAATTAGTATCGAGCCGTGTCTATATGTAGATCTGTTGCACGAGTAGAACACAATGGTCATTGTGGGCGTTGATGCTTTTATTGTCGATTGCTCTTTGTGTACTTTGCATCTTGCGGTATGTTGGGATGAAGCGGCCCGGGCTAACCTTACATGACATCGTTCATGAGACTTGCTCCACGCTTGACATGCAACTTGTATTGCATAAGTGGCTTTATGGGGTGCTGTTTCTCCTAGCATAGTTAAGATCCAATTTACAACGGGTAATCAACAATGCTAGTATCAATGTTGTGGTTCTTGTTCGTAAGTTAGAGCGACACTTATTGAAAGCCCCAAACCACGTAAAATATGCAAAGAAAGTAGAAGCGTCTAACTTTGTTTTGCAGGGTGTCTGATGATGTGATATGGCCATGATTGTGATTATATTTGATGTATGCAATGTTCCTTATTGTAAGTTGGCAACGGCGCAGAAGCCATATGGTTGTCTTTAATTTATGTTAAGACCCGCGTGTCTATTCAAAGTAGTTGTAATAGTTGAAGCCGGTGGACGACAACCATGGTGAAGCGTCATTGACCTTGATGCAATGCCGGTGATGATGGAGATCATGTTCGTGTTTGAAGATGGAGATCGGAAGCACAAAGAAGAAAGGCCATATCATATCACATATTATGAATTGCATGTGATGTTAATACTTTATGCATCTTGTATTGCTTAGTAGACGACGGTAGCATTATAAGATGATCCCTCATGCACATGAATTTCAAATCATAAAGTGTTCGCCCTTAGTTAGCACCGTTGCTAAAGCTTGTTGTTTCGAAGCACCACGTGATGATCGGGTGTGTTAGATTCTGCAAGTGTATACAACGTGAGCAAGCCAGATTTGCTCATGCAGAAACTAAGGTTTGATCTTGACGAGCCTAGCATGTACAGACATGGTCTCGGAACACGGATTACCGAAAGGTAAAGCATGAATCGTATAGTAGATATGATGAACATGATGATTGTTCGCCATTGAAACTATATCAACTCTCGTGATGATCGGTGTTGATGTAGTGGATTTGGATCGTGTGATCACTAAAACAATGTGAGGGATGTTGTTTTGAGTGGGAGTTCACCTAGTTTAATTTCATTAATTAATATGAACTCAATTTGTCATAAACTTAGTCTAAACTATTGCAAATATGTTGTAGATCAATGGCAGCCCCTACCATCAATTTTAATGCGCTCCTAGAGAAAGAAAAGTTGAAAAAACAATGGAAGCAACTTCGCGGATTGGTTCCGCAATTTGAGGATTGTCCTCACGGTGTAATTTGACCTATGTCTTTGGATGCCATTTGGGTGACCCACTGCGGTGATGCTTCCGATGAAGTAAAGAATGTTTACCTCGCTCGGAAGAATCGGTACTCCATAGTTCAGTGTGCTATCTTGTATGGTTTAGAATCGGAGCTTGAGAAAGGTTTGAAGAGTCGGACCCATATAATATTGTCGAGGATCTCAAATTGATTTTTGAGACTCATGCGGCAATTGAAAGCTATGAGTCTTCCGAAAAGTTCTTTAAGCGCAAGATGGAAGAGGGCAGCTCGTCGGTGAGCATGTGCTTAATATGCAGGCACGCAAAACAAACTTCAAAGCTTGGGTATAGTGATTCCTAATGCTTTGGGGATTTACCGTCCTCCTCGATCGCCACCAAGTTACAGGAACTTTGTGATGAACTACAACATGCGAACATGAACAAAGAGTTGCGAACTGTTTGCTATGTTAAAGTCTGCGAAGTGGAGATCAAGAAAGAGCACCAAGTGTTGATGGTCAATAAGACCACCAAACTCAAGAAAGGCAAGTCTAAGCAAAGGACACTTCAAGAAGGGTGGTAAGAAAGTTACCACGCCGACAAAGAAAACCAAGGCTGGACCAAAGCGAAACCGAGTGCTTTTCTTGCAAGGGAGAAGGTCCTTTGAGCGGAATTGCCCAAAGTACTTGGCGGATCGAAGAAGCAACATCAAGAAGAAAGGTATATCGATATACATGTTATTGATGTGTATCTCACTAGTACTCGTAGTAGTGCACGGTTATTTAATCTTGGTTCGGTTGCTCATATTTGTAACTCGAAGCAGGTCTTTGCGAATAAGCGGAAGCTAGCGAAGAACGAGGTGACGATGCGGCGTGGGAAGCGGATCAAAGGTTGATGTGATCGCGGTCGCACACTACCTCTTCATCTACCATCGGGATTAGTTTTATACTTAAATAATTGTTATTTAGTGCTGCGTTGAGCATGACCATTATATCGGGATCTTGTTTATTGCGAGGCGGTTACTTGTTTAAGTCGAGAATAATGGTTGTTCGATTTATATGAGTAATATGTTTTACGCACATGCACCTTTGATAGATGGTCTATTCTTATTGAATCTCGATAGTGGAAATACACATATCAACAATATTGAGGCTAAGCGTTTGAAATCAGCGATAATTCGACCTATATGTGGCACTATCGTCTTGGTCACATTGGAGTGAAGCGTGAAGAAACTCCATTCGATGGACTTCTTGAATCACTTGATTTTGAATCACTTGAAAGATGCGAAGCATGTCGATGGGAAAAATGACTAAGACTCCATTTTACGGTATGATGGAGCGAGCTACGGACTTATTGGAAATCATACATACCGATGTGTGTGGACCAATGAGTGTAGCATCGTGATGGTTATCGTTATGTTCTTACCTTCACAGATGACTTGAGTAGATATGGGTATATCTATTTCATGAAACACAAGTCCGAAACTTTCGAGAAGTTTAAGGAATTTCAAAGTGAGGTTGAGAATCAACGTAACAAGAAGATTAAATTTCTACATTCTGATCGTGGAGGTGAATATCTAAGTTACGAGTTTGGCGAGCATTTGAAGAAATGCGGAATACTTTCACAATTGACACCGCCGGGAACACCACAGCGTAATGGTGTGTCCGAACGTCGTAATCGAACTCTCTTAGTTATGGTTCGTTCTATGATGTCACTTACAGATTTACCTCTATCATTTTGGGGTTATGCATTAGAAACAACCGCATTCACTTTAAATAGGGTACCATCTAAATCCGTTGAAACAACACCGTATGAATTATGGTTTGGGAAGAAACCTAAATTGTCATTCCTTAAAGTTTGGGGTTGTGAAGCCTATGTAAAGAAGTTATAGCCGGACAAGCTTGAACCCAAAGCGGAAAAATGCGTCTTCATAGGATACCCAAAGGAAACTATTGGGTATACCTTCTATCATAGATCCGAAGGCAAAATCTTCGTTGCCAAAAATGGATCCTTTCTAGAGAAGGAATTTCTCTCGAAAGAAGTGACTGGAAGGAAAGTAGAACTCGACGAGGTTGTCGAACCTTCTCTCGAACTTGCGAGTAGCGCAGCACCGGAAGAAGTTCTGTGGTGCTGCACCAATTAGAGATGAAGCTAATGATAATGATCATGAAACTTGGTTGAAGTTGCTTTCTGAGCCTCGGAGGTCAGCGAGAACTCGTACCACTCCAGTTGGTATGATTCTGTTATGAGTGTCATGTTGGTGGACAACACCGATGACCCCGAGACATATGAGGCGATGATGAGCCCAGATTCCAATAAATGGCAAGAAGCCATGAAATCCGAATTGGATCCATGTACGAAAACCAAGTATGGACTTTGGTGGACTTCGGATGGCGGAAGGCTGTCGAGAACAAATGGATTTTCAAGAAGAAAGCAGATCTTGATGGTAATGTTATCTATAAAGCTCGACTTGTCGCAAAGGGTTTCGACAAATTCAAGGAGTTGACTACGATGAGACTTTCTCACCAAGATGGCGAAGCTAAAGTCTGTGAGGATTATGTTAGCAATCGCTGCATATTATGATTATGAGATATGGCGGATGGATGTCAAAACAACATTCCTCAATGGAGATATTGATGAAGAGTTGTATATGATGCAACCCAAAGGTTTTGTCGATCCTAAAGATGCTAACAAGGTATGCAAACTTCAACGGTCCATCTATGGATTGAAGCAAGCATCCGAAGTTGGAATCAACGTTTTGATAAGGTAATCAAAAGTTTTGGTTTTATACAAACTTATGGAGAAGCTTGTATTTACAAGAAAGTGAGTGGGAGCTCAGTAGCATTCTTAATACTATATGTGGATGACATATTGTTGATTGGGAATGATGTAGACCTTCTTAATAGTGTCAAGGAATATTTGAATAATAGTTTTTCAATGAAGGATCTTGGCGAAGCGACTTACATATTAGGCATAAAGATTTATAGAGATAGATCGAAGCCAAATATCATTGTCACAGAGTACATATTTGGACAAAGTTCTAAAGAAGTTTGGAATGGAAGAAAGCAAGAAAGGGTTCTTGCCCATGTTGCTCAATACGACCTTGAGTAAAACTCAAAGTCCAACATCGATGTAAGATAGAGAAAGGATGAGTAAGACTCCCTATGCCTCGACCATAGGATCTCTAATGTATGCCATGCTATGTACTAGACCCGACATTGCATATCTTGTTAGTTTAACTAGCAGATATCAAAGTGACCAGAGTGGATCATTGGACAATGGTCAAAACATCCTTAAGTACTTGAGAAGAACTAAGGATATGGTTCTTTCTTATGGAGGTGATGAACAGCTCGTTGTTAATGGTTACACCGATGCTAGTTGGAACACCGATCCGGATGATTCTAAATCACAATCGGATACGTATTTATTTTGAATGGTGCAGTGATTAATGGAGGAGTGCAAAGCAAAGCGTTGTGGCGAGATCTTCAATGAATCGGAATACATGGTTGCCGGAGGCTTCACAAGAAGCGATATGGATGAAAGAGTTCATTACAGCTGGTGTGGTTCCAAGTGCGCTGGACCCAATGTCTATCTCTTGTGATAACATGGGCGCCATAGCCAATGCGCAAGAACCAAGGTCACACAAGAAGTCAAGCATATCAAGCTGCGTTTTCACGCTATTCGAGAACATATCCAGGATGAGGATATAAAGATTTGCAAAGTACACACAGATCTGAATGTGGCGGATCCGTTGACTAAACCTCTCCCGAGGGCAAAACATGACCAACACCAAACTGCCATGGGTGTTCGGTATATTACCATGTAATCTAGATTAGATGACTCTAGTGCAAGTGGGAGACTGTTGGAGATATGCCCTAGAGGCAATAATAAATGTAGTTATTATTATATCTTTGTGTTTATGATAAATGTTTATATTCATGCTATAATAGTATTAACAAGGAAACATTAATACTTGTGTGATTTGTAAACTTAATTTGAAGTCCCTAGTATAGCCTCTATACTTCACTAGCTTGTTGGTTGATTAAATAATTGTGGTTTCCATATCATGAACATTGAGATGTTATCAACAACAAGATCATATCGTTAGGAGAATGATATGGTGGACATACTCCTATTGATAAGCGTAGCATAAAGATCAATTCATTTCAATAGTTCAATTGCTATATGCTTTCTGATACATAGTAACCTAATTCCTTCGACCATGAGATCATGCATATCACCTTTACCGTATGGATGCTTTGATGACATCAAACACCACACCGTAACTGGGTGGCTATAAAGGTGGCATTAAGTGTTCGGAAAGTATTGGTTGAAACACATGGATCAAGAGTGGGATTTGTCCATCCACATGACGGATAGATATACTCTGGGCCCTCTCGGTGGAATGTCATCCAATTAGCTTGCAAGCATGTGACTTGGTCACAAGGGATCACATATCACGGGAACGAGAAAAGAGTACTTATCGATGCGAGGTTGAACTAGGTATGCGAGAGATCCGAGCGATCATAACCTCGGATAAGTAAACTATCGTGAGACAAAAGGAAATTGGTATCGTATGTAAGTGGTTCATTCGATCGCAAAGTAATCGTAGAAATATGGGAGCCATATGAATTTCCAGATTCCTCTATTAGTTATTGTTGAGAAGTGTCTCGATCATGTCCGCATAATTCACGAACCGTAGGGAGACACACTTAAGGATTGACGTTGTTTTGAGTAGTTATGGTATTATGAGAAAGAGACCGAATGTTGTTCGAGTCTCGGATGGGATCCGGATGTCACGAGGTGATCCGGAATGGTCCGGAGAATAAGATTCATATAAGGAAAGTCCCGTTTGAGTTCGGGAATGATTAGTGTTTTCATCGGGAATGTTCTAGAAGGGTCCGGATTGTCCCAAGACTGGGGAGGGTACATGAGTGTGTCATTGAATGATTGCATCATGTACTAAGTGTTCTTGCTGTTCCAAAAACATGAAAGTCAATTTGCCAGTTTGAAAGTCAAACGGCGAAAACAGGAAACTGTGGGAAACAAGCAAGAGGAGGTTGAATCCAACTTGGAGGAGGAGTTCCTATCCTCCCTGGCCGGCGCCCAGCCCTAGGCCGAGTTGGGGAGGGACTCCCTCCCTCCCTGGCACGCCTAGCCCCTCCACCCATAAAAGGAGGGGCAGGGCTCCTCCTTGAGACACACAAGTTTCCACCTCTAATCTCAGGTTTAGAGCCGTTTGGTTTAGAGCTTCTAATTGCTTTAGCCTGCGGTTTAGAGCCTTCTAATTGGTGTGTCTAATCTCTAGACCAATAATAGCCCTCTCTCATAATCCACCATACTCGCTCCGGCTTAAGGCGAAGCCTGCGGATCTCCCTCTACTTCCGGTACCACGCCGTTGTCTTCCGGAATCACGAGGAGAGTGCTACAACCTCCATTCTTTGGAACAAGGAGAGGAAGGTCTTCGTCAGTACGAACGTGTGACCGATTGAGCGCTGCAGGAGCTAACGCGGAAGGATCGTCCACACGATCTTGAGATTGGAAAGAGTACGACTACATCACCCACGAGAATCCGCTCTCGTTAAACACTTTGGAATCTTCGAGGGTAAGTTATTCCATCGACTCGTTGCTACAATCTAGTAGATAGATCTTGGCTTGTTTGTTTGTATGCGATAGAAATTTTTTGTTTTCCATGCTACGAACCCCTACAGTTCGGCGGAATGTTGGGCGACTCCTACATGGACAAGATGATCGTGTTCGGATCCGCTGCTGTCGGGAGATTGTTCTTCACGCATGAGCAGTCCTGCATCAACGCTAAGCACGACCTCGACTCGCAGGATCTCGCTGACAGCCAGATGGACACCAATGATGACCAGACAAAAGGTGAGGAGGAGCAAGCCGAAGAGGAAACCCCTGCAATGATCAAGGGTAAGGTGAAGAGGAAGCCAAGGACGACTCCATCGGCGGAGCCCCACGCCAAGTGGATCGCCCTTGAGGACGAGTGCCTTGCCAAAGCGTGGAAGTCAGTGAGCCTCGACGCGATCACCGGCGCGGACCAAAACTCGGAGAACTACTCTAGGCGTGTCAAGTATGTGTTCGATGAGTGCAACCTAGTGGATCCAGTGTTCAACAAGGTGCACATGGATTGCGACAATAAGTCCAAGAAGAATCATTGAGGGGTCATGCAACAAGCGTGTAGCAAATGACATGTGATCCAAGAGGAAATCGAGCATCGCTCAATAAGCGGCGCTAGCATGGATAGTAAGGTAATGCAATTCACCAAGCTATGCCGTTTTGACTAACACTTTGCCTTGGAGATATCCAATGTACTTGCCATGTAACGACGACACCAAGAGCGAGTTCACGTTTTACCATGTGTTAGAAGTGCCGGAAGTGGCTGGACACTCGCATGTCACTCGCCAAGGCCAGCAACGATGTATACAACCCCGAGGCACCACCCCCGGCTGCCGGAGATGGTAGGTCAGAGTTCATCCACAAGAATTCCAAGGCGCTGAAGGCAATGGGACCGCCTGCCGAACGACTTCATGGCTTGATAAAGAAGTGCATCAACGATTTGAAGGACCATGGCGACAAGAGGGAGGAGAAGGTCGAAGAGAGGTGGAGCCAGCTGCTGCAGAACCAAGGCAAGAAACTCAACCTACTCAAGGCCAACTTTGCCACGAATAAGAGGAACACGGACCTGTCATTCCTCATGGGCGGCGATGAGCCCTCCAGGTCAAGGCGTGGTACATGGCGCGCCGCAACGCCTTGATGGATGAGGACCTCCCTGCCACGGGCGCACTGACGGTCACGCCGAGATCTGCGCCAATTCTCTCTTCCACTGCCACGTCGCCGAGATTGGCCTCCACGTCTTCGAACCCGTCACTGAGATCTGCCACAACACCTACGGCGGAGGCTTCGCCTGCCTCGGAGGAGCCTATCCCTATCGATGACTCATCGCCGGATTCCATATTTTTGTAATGATCTAACGCTAGAACCTGGATTGCTTGCCATCGTTGAACTGTTTTGGGCGAGTTTCTATCGAACTCGTGTTTTTATTGTCGTCTGAAAGAAAAACTTTTAAATATTTCTCTGAATTCTGGATTTTTCGCTATTCGAAGGCCGAAAGTTTTATCCATACAGCGTAGAATAACGCCGGATTTTGGTCCAAAAACACCCAACTAGTGGAGATGCCTCGCCCATGGTGGATGCCAAATGTCGTGGAAAAAACAACGATAGGTACCATCGCGAAATATGACCCCATGTAGTTTCCCATCGCTAAAACTGTCTCCATGCTATATCTACTGGCAAAAATACTCTGACAGAAGGTGGAAATAGTGGCGCGTGGCACATCCCGCCACCGCCAGAGGCAGGTCACACGTCCCGCCACTGAGGAAGACCAAACGTTCTTCCCGCCATGTGGTTATTACCGCCACACGGCTTGGCGAGATGAGCGAGAAGCCCACATCACGTCACGTTGATCGCCACGATGTGTATTCTACGTATGCAGTTGATTCTCTCCTCGTATAAGTCGCATGCTTGGCTGATTGATTTTTGTCATTATCTGCCTAAGCCTCGTCGCTGATCCCTAAGCCCTCGTTTTATCAATTTGGATTGCAGTTGAGTATTATAAATTGTAGATCAAGTTGAGATATTTCTTAGTTTTGGGTTAGGCCAAATCTATCGCGTCCGCATTTTGGACACCGGATCTAACCGATTTGGTTTTGTTTGCAGGGTAGCTGACATGCCATCCGATTCGATCCGTTTGCGGTGGTCCGTGCCCCCAACAACTACTTGATATGGCTCGGTTGACGTAGAGCCCGTTGGGAGATCCCAAGAGCAAGGTGTGATAAGCAGAAAATCAAGTTTTTCCTCTATTATGTGTAACATCCCTAAATTCATATTCCAAAACTCATTCATAGCATTCTTGCATCATTCATCCATTTAGGGTTTTTATCAAAATCATTTAGAGACAGAAGTTTGAACTATGATTGCATGTGTGCAAATTCAACTCAATTGGCCATCACCCTTTGAGATTGGATTGTATAGGAACTTGATTGCTTGCCTCCATTGTTGGAAAGATTAGGTGTAGCATTTTAACCCAAGTTTCCAATTTAAAAATATTTTCTAAACCCTATTTCAATCATTCACAAACTAGAGATAAGTCTCTGTTTGTTTGAAAACCCAAGCTTGACCAGGCCCTTACAAGGTAACCACTTGGTTAAATGGCTGCATTTGAAACAACAGAACCCTGCAAAGATCCTCAAATTTGTTTGAATTCAAAAGGATTTGAATTCATATCAAAAATCATTCCAGAAAATAGAAATAAAAAAAGAAAAGAAGCAAACAAAAGAAAAGGGCCAGGCGCCAGAAATTTAGCCCAGCAGTGAAACAGGCCCAACTAGCCCACCCGGGGCATTCCTTTTCCTCCTGCACGCGCGAGCGCACGCGTTCAGCCGCTGACAGGCAGACCCCACTTCCCCCTCGCGCACGTCGCTGACAAGCGGGCCTCCTCCACGCCAGCATCGTCTCCACCCGCACGACCAGTTCATCCCCAATCAACGCGCCGCTTTCATGTTTAATTCGCGGCGTCAATTCAATCAATGGCCGAGTGATTCTCGCCGTGATCAGGCTATATAAACCCCCTCGCCTCTCTTTTCCCCAAACCCCAAGCACGAACGCCCCAGTCGCGCATTGCTCTCTGCAACCCCCGTCTCCGGCGCTGCGGCAAATTCAGGTGAGCATAGAGTTCCCTCGGTCTCGCGTTAACTTTGTCTTGTTGTGAATCTGTGCACCTTCGACACCCTCCGTTTACCTTCGCATGACCAGAAGCCGGCAACGCCGACGATCGCCTCCACCGTCTCCCTTACGAACTCCGTGAGCTCTAGTGGTAAGTCCAGACCGCCCGAACCTTGTCGATCACGCCGCATGTTCTCCGTGATCGTCCGCATCTAACCACACCTTTCTTTGGCATCCTAGTGAACAACAACGCCGCCTCACCTCGAAGCGGAACCACCGCTGCGGATCCAACTCCGGCGAAATCTACCGCAACCCGAGCACCCCTTGCCGGTGATCACACGCCGAGCATCCCCACCCTCGCGGTCTCGGTGAGCATCTTCCCATACCCCTAGCGATCTGTACCCGCGCCGCCACCGTCAGTCGTCGCCCGCCACAAGCAACCGATAAGCGCCCGCTTTTGGCGGTTGTTTTAGATCGTTAGATCGGTATCGAGCACTAGGATAGATCCACTTAACCGAAAGGTACGCGATCGAGCGCTCGATCTGTTTAGATCCTGCGGCTGCAGGGCGCTATCCAACCGAAGCAGCGCCAATCACAATGACGCGTGGCTAGGGTTAGATCTAAAATTAGATTTAAAATCAGAAATTTGATCCAAATTCAAATGCTTATAACTTTTGATTGCCACGTTAGATTTTTGCAAACTTTATACCGTTGGATTCAGTGAAACAAGACCTTTCAGAATATCCAATTTATTTAGCATATAGTAACAGTTAAAATGATTTTATTTGTAGAACATGTTTTAAGGCCATTTTAAGTAGAGCTTTATTTTGGTAAATTGTTTTTGAGCCAAATAAGTTTAGTTGGCAAACTTGTGACTTGTTAAGTTTATGTAGACATGAGCATACTTGGTAGAATTTTTCAAAAATCACACTTAGTAAATTCTTGCATGCATGCATTCATATTATTTTTGTTTGTATATAATTGTGTGTAATTGTATGCTATAATTTCTTGTGTAGATTTTGCTAGTGATTGTGATTGTGAAGAGTGCTACTCTCCCCACTACCAAGGCAAGTGATATTTACATGAATATATTTGTCCTATGTTTTGAACTAGCATTAGATATTTTGTTATAGTATTGCATGTTATTTTTGTCTAATGCAAAAGATGGGAAATCCTATGTAGTCTAGTAGAATTGCTAAGGAATTATCCCTAAGATAAGTTGCCATACTTTGCTTAGCCTAGCTTATAGCAAAACAAGGGTTGGTGAAAACTACACTTACTATGAAGAAAATATTTCTAAGTCATGAGACTTATACTTCCCTAATAAAACCACTAAGTCAAATGAACCTCCTGGGTGGAATGGAAAGTATGGGTTATGTTGAGTGGTTACACAAGGCCATGGACTTGGGTTGTGTATCTCACTTGTGGTAAGCCACCCAGGCACAAAGGGATTTGGAGGCCAAGTGTTGAGAAAGCTTACAGTGCAACCACTTGGCAATATGGGCTCTGCCTTGATCATATAGGTTGCTAGAACTTAGTCTTTTGGACAGTTGGTGGTAGATGGGATGATAGGTTGGAACGCGTCCATTTGACTAAGGAAAGGCTTCTGAAAGGTCCTGTCTTGGGAAACCAAGTCTGGTGGGGAAAGTGCACAACCTCTGCAGATGGAAAACCTAAGTACTTAGCCTAGTCCAAGGCAATGGACACTTTGAGCATCAAGACATGGAAGCTACAAGAATCTCATCACTCCAACTTCTAAGTAAAATTTGTGGGTGAACAAGGGTGAAGGACCTCAATGTCTATTGGTGGTTCCTTGGGAATTTTTTTGACAAAGAAGAACTTAGTGCTTTCAACTAATAGGAAAACTTATTTTCAAGCAAAGCAAGACAAGCTACACATAGCCAAATGCATATAGTAATATAGTCCACTTAAAATATACTAAGGTATCACTTGCCAATACTATTCCAAAGTATTGACCCTCTATGGATGTAACTTGTGATGTTGCAGGTTACTCTGATGATGAGTAGGAGTCATGAGTCTACACTCAACATGCTTGCCTGTGGCACATGAGGATGAAGACTTATGTTTATTTACTTATTCCTTAAACTCTTGTATTAGGCCTATGGCCCTGAGTTGTAAAAGACTATGTTTTTATCTCTGGAATGAATGTAATAAACGACCATTGTATATGTGTACTTCATCTTAAACTGTGGATGCTAGCATTGATCCAGGGACTAGCATTGCAACACAGGGATCCTTTCCTTATAAAGGAGGGGTCTAACAGATGGTATCAGAGCACTGTGTTGCCTGTAGGATTATGACCCTAGGATTTGAAAACCACTAAGGAAAAAATTTCAACTACTTCTACACTTGTCTATTCTTCTCGTAAAAAATTTCTAATCTTTTCATTCTCAACTTCATTTGTAGATGAACTCCATCAACGAAGCCGTGAAGGGCCACTCATGACCATGACCTTGGAGTGTGAAACTGAGTTTCCCAATATTCTCAAGGACCTCATGGTGGCAATGGATGCACATGGTGCAGCTGTGTACAAGGGCTTTCCAGTGATCGATGAAGGAGTGGAGTATTGGTGGGTGCAACTTCACTTGTACAAAAACAAGGAAGACAACCACAAAGAAAGGGGATTCTGCATGTACACCAACACTTCAATGCACACCACATTCTTTGAGTCAGCCAGGGATGCAGCTTGGAGGACTATCAAAGAACTAAGTGCTAGAGTCAAGTGCAGAATGCTCAACCTCCAAAAGGACTTAGAGAAAGAGAAGGAGCTTACTCAAGAGTTGGAAGACACCAACCAAGAGATAAGGGGAGATGTTATAGACTTAGTGATAGAGTCAAGAGAGCAAGATTGGTGGATTGCCTCTAGGAACATTGTGTTTGCTAATAGATCCTGTGAGATTGGATTGTAAGGACACTTCGTTAGTTGGACCACCACTTATCACCTTATTTCCAAAAATGATACTTTAAATAAGAGTGGACCTTTGATTGATGTAATAGACTTATGTATGCATGATTTGTGTGATGATTGTATTCCATGGATATGTGTGAATGTTTGTCTTGATTTACCTTGAATTGTGTTGTTCTAACTTTTTCATTCTTATAAATAGATGCCTATTGCCATCAGCACCGTTGAGGAGTTTCAGGTTACTCGTTTTGGTCCCCGTATCATTGAGCTTACCACTCTGCTTGATCTCCCTCTACCCACCATCACGTGGTACCCACTCACCAAGTTCGAGAGGAAGGACCTCTGGGGCTTCAAGGTGAACCAGCCAGGACGCCAGACTGAGCCTACTACAGAGGCCATCGTCTTCAAACTGATGCACGACGACAGGGAGAGAGGCATGGAAGTAATCATGCAGGACCTGATAGGACGCTTGTTAGGCCGTCACTCCCGACAGGTTAGGGGCACTCACTTCCACGTCTTCGGAAGGCGTGATGTTGATGGAGATTCCATCGAATTTGAGGACGACTCGAGGGACACGGCAGAGTCGATCGTCTATCTCCGTGACTTAGAGACTCTCCTCAGCACGTGGACACGGATAGGACGAACATCATGCTTGGCAATGACGAATCTCGTGTACAGCACGCGAGAAGGACAAGCTTTTGCGCGGCAGGATGAGATGATCAAGGAAATGGAGACAAAGTTCGAGGCCCAGGACCGCAAGTTCAAGAGTCGAGAAAGCGTCCAGGATAGGAACAAGAAAATCCGGGACATGACCGAGGAACTGAAGTCCAAGGACTTCGAGCTTGAGCAGCAGCAGATGGTTATTGAGAGGCTTCGCTCCCAGAAGAGGGCTCTCAAGGCCAAGGTCGATTCCTTAACCACTACGATTGAGGAGAACAAGGCCGCGATGGAGAACGCAGGTCTTACCTTTGTTGAGGAGGAGATTGACGCTGATGAGTAGACTTGACTACTCGTTACTTTCATATTCATACTTGTTATTGTGAACTTATTATTGGACCATCCGACATGTGGATGGCTTGCCACTTGTGTGTTTTACTTCATGAGCTTATTATGTGGTTGTTGAACCTTTATTCTTATGTTGCTTGTTATGTGTTTGCTTATGATGTATTGTGCATGAAACATCTATGGGTATCTCATTCTTATCTATTTGAACAAACCACAGATGCCTCCCCGTCGCGCAAACCCCAACCCCAACAACATCACCCCGGAAATGCAACAAATGATGAATGCGCAAACACAGCTTGTGTAAATGATGACCACATTCATCCAGAACCAGAATAACAACAACAACAACAACCCCAACAACAACAATAACAACAACAATAACAACCCTCCAGGTTTAGATATGCTCACCAGATTTCTGCGTCTGAGGCCAGCAAAGTTTTCGGGAACAACTGATCCCATGGTAGCCAATGACTGGCTACGTTCAGTGAACAAAGACTTAGTGACCGTGGGCTGCACGGATGCTGAAAAGGTCAGGTTCGCAGCACATCTCTTGGAAGGACCAGCCGCCACATGGTGGGACAACTTCCAAATTACCACTCCTATTGATGAAGTGACTTGGGACATCTTTGAAGATGGCTTTCGCACCGCTCATATCTCATCAGAATGATGAGTCCGAAAAGAAGGAGTTTCATAACTCAAGCGTCACCGTAGTGTGGCCGAGTACATAGAAGAGTTCAACAATGCTGGCGCTATGCACCGGATGAGGTCGATCAGATGCCAAGAGAAAGGAAAAGTTCTTGGAAGGTTTGAATGATGAGCTGAACCTACAGGTTATGCATGGCATATGTTCCAACTTATCAGTCATTGTGTGACAAGGCTGCTATTTTGGAAAGTAAAATGAAGCAAGTCGAGAGTAGGAAGAGGAAACACTCCGACAAGCACAGCTCGGGATCGTCTCACAAACGATCTCACTATGATGAAAGTGGCAGCTCAGGATCCCATAAGCATGGGAAATTCAACAAGCACCACAACCACAACCGTCATGACAACAAGCATCACCGCAGTCATGACAGTGATAAGTACAAGAACCACAAGAGTGGACATAAGAGCCACCACAGTGGAAATGGTAGTGGAAGTGGAAGTCAGCATGTTAAAAAGGACATCAGTCAAGTGGAGTGCTTCAAATGCAAGAAACTGGGGCATTATGCTAATGAATGCCCTGAGAAGAAGGTGGAAGGACCTAACAAGCCAAATCCTTTCCAGAAAGTATAGGTTAACCACATCAATGTGGAGGAGGTCTATGAAGAGCCTGATGTCGTTGCTGGTAAGTTCAGACTCAATTCCATTCCAACATTTGTACTCTTTGATACCGGTGCATCTCATTCATTCATATCAAAAGCATTTGTTGAAAGAAATGAACTACCGGTAGAAACCATTGGGTGTCCTATAAGAGTAAGTTCTCCGGGTGGAGAAATGTTAGTGAACTCAGGATGTCATGACTTAGTCATAGAGTTTGGGAAACATAAGTTTCCAGTGAACCTGATAATTCTGAATTCCCAAGGGTTGGATGTGATTTTGGGAATGGATTGGATGGCTAAGTACGAGGGAGTATTAGATTGTGCTAATCGTACAATTGCACTCATAACCCCAGAAGGAAAAAGAATAAAATTCAGATCTAACTTTGAATCCAAGGGAAGTAAACTGAATTCTCTTAAGGGGGTTAGCATGGACAGTGTGCCAATTGTGTGTGAGTATTCGGATGTGTTTCCGGAAGAATTACCAGGAATGCCACCAGATAGAGATGTGGAGTTTCTGATAGATTTGGTACCAGGTTCTGGACCAATAGCTAAAAGACCGTACAAAATGTCAGTTGATGAACTGAAAGAACTCAAGAAGCAACTAGGAGAACAGTTGCAGAAAGGGTTTATTCAACCAAGTTCTTCATCTTGGGGAGCCCCAGTATTGTTTGTGGAGAAAAAGGATAGAACGCAAAGATTGTGTATTGACTACCGTTCTCTCAACGAGGTGACCATCAAGAACAAATACCCTCTACCAAGAATCAACGACTTGTTTGATCAGTTGGAAGGAGCATGTGTGTTCTCGAAGATTGATGTTCGGTCAGGCTATTTTCAACTCAAGATAAGAGAGCAAGACATACCTAAGACTGCATTCATCACAAGGTATGGATTGTATCAGTACACTGTGATGCCTTTTGGATTAACCAACGCTCCAGCATACTTCATGAATATGATGAATAAGGTATTCATGGAATTCCTTGACAAGTTTGTGGTCGTTTTCATCGATGACATCTTAGTCTACTCCAAGAGCAAGGAAGAACATGAAAGACACTTGCGCTTGATACTTGAAAAACTAAGGGAGCATAAACTTTATGCCAAGTTCAGCAAGTGTGAGTTTTGGTTAGAGGAAGTTGGTTTTCTTGGTCATGTTATGACAAAGGATGGTGTGGCAGTTGATCCGGCTAAGGTTTCAGCTGTGACAGATTGGGAATCACCCAAGAATGTAAAAGAAGTTCGTAGTTTCCTTGGCTTAGCAGGTTACTACAGAAGGTTCATTGAAAATTTCTCGAAGGTTGCTAAGCCAATGACAGAATTGCTAAAGAAGGACAAGAAATTTGCTTGGACTGAAGGTTGCGAAGTCAGTTTCCAAGAGTTAAAGAAGAGACTTGTGACAGCACCAGTTCTATGTCTGCCAGATTTGGAAAAGGATTTCCAAGTATATTGTGATGCGTCTCATCAAGGTTTGGGTGTCGTACTTATGCAAGATGGTAAAGTCGTAGCCTATGCTTCGAGACAACTCAAAACTCATGAAGTTAATTATCCTACTCATGATTTGGAGTTAGCCTCTGTCGTCCATGCACTCAAAACATGGAGACATTACCTTTTGGGTAAGCGGTGTGAAGTGTTCACCGATCATAAGAGCTTGAAGTATATCTTCACCCAGAAAGAAATCAACATGAGGCAAAGGAGAAGGTTAGAACTTATCAAGGATTACGACTTAAGTTTGCAATACCACCCCGGTAAGGCGAACGTAGTAGCCGATGCTCTAAGTCGTAAGACGTTTGTAAATGGCCTTACCAAAGGGGAATTGCCAGATGACTTGTGTAAGCAATTCAAAGAACTCAGATTGGAGATTGTACCAGAAGGACATCTCATGTCCTTAGATGTTCAACCCACTCTATTGGACAAGATCCGAGAAGTTCAGAAGACTGATAAGGAAATTGAAAAGATTAAGGAAAATATAAGTCTAGGGAAAGCCAAGAGTTTCCATATAGACGAACAAGGCACCTTATGGCACGGGAAACGTATTTGTGTTCCACAAGATCCGGAGTTGCGGAAACTGATTCTACAAGAGGCCCACAAACTCTCCGTATTCTATTCACCCGGGAAATACCAAGATGTACATGGACATGAAGGAAAGGTTTTGGTGGAACAATCTCAAAAGGGACATCGCCGAACATATTGCTTTGTGTGATGTGTGTAGTAGAGTCAAAGCAGAGCACCAGAAACCAGCAGGTTTGCTTCAGCCACTGCCTATTCCTGAATGGAAGTGGGAAAATATTGGTATGGATTTCATTACCGGTTTACCAAGGACCAGGTCGGGGTATGATTCCATATGGGTAGTAGTGGATCGCTTAACTAAAGTGGCTCATTTTATACCCGTGAAGACAACTTATACAAGTGCCAAGTTAGCAAAAATTTACATGAACAGAATTGTATGCCTTCACGGTGTGCCTAAGAGTATTGTGTCAGATAGAGGAACTCAATTCACTTCTCACTTTTGGAGACAACTTCATGAATCTTTGGGAACGAGATTGGAATTCAGTACTGCCTTTCATCCCCAAACGGATGGACAAACAGAAAGGACCAACCAAATTCTTGAAGACATGTTGAGAGCCTGTGCTTTGGACTATGGAGCAAGTTGGGATGAAAGCTTGCCTTACGCAGAGTTCTCTTACAACAATAGTCATCAAGCTAGTATTGGAATGGTACCATTTGAGTTACTCTACGGAAGGAAGTGTACCACCCCATTGTTATGGAATGGTGTGGGAGATAGAAGCTTATTTGGACCTGATCTTATCAAAGACGCCGAAGAGAAAGTCAAATTGGTTAAGGACAGATTGAAGATAGCACAGTCCCGACAGAAAAGCTACGCGGATTCTAAGCGTAGAGAAGTCACCTACGAAGTTGGGGACAGAGCTTATCTTAGAGTATCACCACTTCGTGGAGTGAAAAGGTTTGGAGTCAAAGGGAAGTTGGCACCAAGATATGTTGGGCCATTCAAGATTCTAAGTCGCAAAGGAGAAGTGGCATATGAAGTGGAATTGCCAAAATCTCTGTCAGCTGTCCATAATGTGTTCCATGTGAGTCAGCTTAAGAAATGTCACCCAGAGATGGAAGAATCTTCTTTAAAGGATACCATACCTTTGGAAGAAGTCCAACTAGAAAGTGATCTCACCTATGAGGAAAAGCCTGTCAAGATTCTAGAGACCGCAGAAAGAGTTACCAGGACCAAGACTATCAAGTTTTGTAAAGTGCAATGGAACCATCACTCCGAAGAGGAAGCAACATGGGAAAGAGAAGATGATCTTCGGAAAGACCACCCTCACCTATTTGCTAGCCAAACTGAATCTCGAGGGCGAGATTCATCTTAAGGGGGTTAGATTTGTAACATCCCTAAATTCATATTCCAAAACTCATTCATAGCATTCTTGCATCATTCATCCATTTAGGGTTTTTCTCAAAATCATTTAGAGACAGAAGTTTGAACTATGATTGCATGTGTGCAAATTCAACTCAATTGGCCATCACCCTTTGAGATTGGATTGTATAGGAACTTGATTGCTTGCCTCCATTGTTGGAAAGATTAGGTGTAGCATTTTAACCCAAGTTTCCAATTTAAAAATATTTTCTAAACCCTATTTCAATCATTCACAAACTAGAGACAAGTCTCTGTTTGTTTGAAAACCCAAGCTTGACCAGGCCCTTACAAGGTAACCACTTGGTTAAATGGCTGCATTTGAAACCACAGAACCCTGCAAAGATCCTCAAATTTGTTTGAATTCAAAAGGATTTGAATTCATATCAAAAATCATTCCAGAAAATAGAAATAAAAAAAGAAAAGAAGCAAACAAAAGAAAAGGGCCAGGCGCCAGAAATTTAGCCCAGTAGTGAAACAGGCCCAACTAGCCCACCCGGGGCATTCCTTTTCTCCTCACGCCTTGAAGACGCGTTCACCGGCAGCGGACCCACTTCCCCTCAAGACGTCGCTAACAAGCGGGCCTCCTCCATGCCAGCATCGTGTCCACCCGCACGACCAGTTCATCCCCAATACGCGGCCGTTTCTGTGTTTAATTCGCGGCGTCAATTCGAATCAATGGCCGAGTGATTCTCGCTCGTGATCAGGCTATATAAACCCCTCGCCTCTCTCTTTCCCCAAACCCCAAGCGTAACGCCCCAGTCAGCGCATTGCTCTCGCAACCCCGTCTCCGACGACTGCGCCGGCAAATTCCGGTGAGCATAGAGTTCCCCTCGGTCTCGCGTTTACTTTGTCTTGTTCAGTGAATCTCTGTGCACCTTCTGACACCCTCCGTTTACCTTCGCATGACCCGTAGCTTCGGCAACGTCGACGACTGGCCGCCACCGTCTCCCGCACGAACTCCGGCGAGCTCTAGTGGTAAGTCCAGACCGCCCCGAACCTTGTCGATCACGCTCGCATGTTCTCCGTGATCGTCCGCATCTAACCACACCTTTCTTTGGCATCCTAGTGAACAACAACGTCGCCTCCGACCTCGAGCAGAACCACCGTTGCCAGATCCAACTCCGGCGAGAAATCTACCGCAACCCTGAGCGCCCCTTGCCGAGCTGATCACACGTCGAGCATCCCCACACCCTCGCGGTCTCGGTGAGCATCTTCCCCATCCCCCTAGCGATCTGTACCGCCGGCGCCGCCACCGTCTGGTCGCCAAGACCGATAAGCGCCGCCAGTTTTTGGCCGGTTGTTTTAGATCGTTAGATCGGTATCGTAGCACTAGGATAGATCCACTTAACCCCGAAAAGGTACGCGATCTGGAGCGTTCGATCTGTTTAGATCCTGCGGCTGCGCGATCCATGAAGCGATGCAGCGCCAATCACAGCGCGACGCGTGGCTAGGGTTAGATCTAAAATTAGATTTAAAATCAGAAATTTGATCCAAATTCAAATGCTTATAACTTTTGATTGCCACGTTAGATTTTTGCAAACTTTATACCGTTGGATTCAGTGAAACAAGACCTTTCAGAATATCCAATTTATTTAGCATATAGTAACAGTTAAAATGATTTTATTTGTAGAACATGTTTTAAGGCCATTTTAAGTAGAGCTTTATTTTGGTAAATTGTTTTTGAGCCAAATAAGTTTAGTTGGCAAATTTGTGACCTGTTAAGTTTATGTAGACATGAGCATACTTGGTAGAATTTTTCAAAAATCACACTTAGTAAATTCTTGCATGCATGCATTCATATTATTTTTGTTTGTATATAATTGTGTGTAATTGTATGCTATAATTTCTTGTGTAGATTTTGCTAGTGATTGTGATTGTGAAGAGTGCTACTCTCCCCACTACCAAGGCAAGTGATATTTACATGAATATATTTGTCCTATGTTTTGAACTAGCATTAGATATTTTGTTATAGTATTGCATGTTATTTTGTCTAATGCAAAAGATGGGAAATCCTATGTAGTCTAGTAGAATTGCTAAGGAATTATCCCTAAGATAAGTTGCCATACTTTGCTTAGCCTAGCTTATAGCAAAACAAGGGTTGGTGAAAACTACACTTACTATGAAGAAAATATTTCTAAGTCATGAGACTTATACTTCCCTAATAAAACCACTAAGTCAAATGAACCTCCGGTGGAATGGAAAGTATGGGTTATGTTGAGTGGTTACACAAGGCCATGGACTTGGGTTGTGTATCTCACTTGTGGTAAGCCACCCAGCACAAAGGGATTTGGAGGCCAAGTGTTGAGAAAGCTTACAGTGCAACCACTTGGCAATATGGGCTCTGCCTTGATCATATAGGTTGCTAGAACTTAGTCTTTTGGACAGTTGGTGGTAGATGGGATGATAGGTTGGAACGCGTCCATTTGACTAAGGAAAGGCTTCTGAAAGGTCCTGTCTTGGGAAACCAAGTCTGGTGGGGAAAGTGCACAACCTCTGCAGATGGAAAACCTAAGTACTTAGCCTAGTCCAAGGCAATGGACACTTTGAGCATCAAGACATGGAAGCTACAAGAATCTCATCACTCCAACTTCTAAGTAAAATTTGTGGGTGAACAAGGGTGAAGGACCTCAATGTCTATTGGTGGTTCCTTTCGAATGTTTTTGACAAAGAAGAACTTAGTGCTTTCAACTAATAGGAAAACTTATTTTCAAGCAAAGCAAGCCAAGCTACACATAGCCAAATGCATATAGTAATATAGTCCACTTAAAATATACTAAGGTATCACTTGCCAATACTATTCCAAAGTATTGACCCTCTGTGGCTGTAACTTGTGATGTTGCAGGTTACTCCGATGATGAGTAGGAGTCATGAGTCTACACTCAACATGCTTTCCTGTGGCACATGAGGATGAAGACTTATGTTTATTTACTTATTCCTTAAACTCTTGTATTAGGCCTATGGCCCTGAGTTGTAAAAGACTATGTTTTTATCTCTGGAATGAATGTAATAAACGACCATTGTATATGTGTACTTCATCTTAAACTGTGGATGCTAGCATTGATCCAGGGACTAGCATTGCAATCACAGGGATCCTTTCCTTATAAAGGAGGGGTCTAACATTATGAAACCAAAGGTTATCGAACCAGTAGGGGTAAGGAAACAACTCGAAGATGTTGCTAACAACTTGGAACCTACACAACACAAACTCAAAACTTTGCCCCAACTTACAGTGAGGTTGTCAATCTCACCGGTTTGCTAAAAACAAAGGATTAAACGTATAGTGTGGAAGATAGTGATTGCTTGTAAAAAGTAAACAGTAACAATAGATGATGTATCAATGATAAAGATTGGACTGGGGTCCATAGTTCACTAGAGGTGTTCTTCTTAAGATAGATAGCATGTTGGGTGAACAAATTACAGCGGGGCAATTGACAGATTGAGAAAGCATAACAATGCATATACTAGACATCTTGACTCCTACGAGATTTTATTGGGCATTACAACATAATACATAGACCATAATCCAACTGCATCTATGACTAATAATCCACCTCCAGGTTATCATCCGAACCCCTTCAAGTATTAAGTTGCAAGCAACATATAATTGCATTAAGCAATATGTATAAAGTAAATAATACAATTGCCCCATGGACAAAGGATTGTTATTTTCTCCCTAGTAGCAACATCACATCTACAACCTTAGACATTCCTGTCACTTCCCTAGATTACTAGAGGCATGAATCTACTATCGAGCATAAATACTCACTATTAGAGTTGCAAGCATCTACTTGGCCAAGATAGCTACTAACAACGGAGAGCATGCAAGATCACAAATAACATAGACATGATAGAATCATTAACCAATCTGACATAGTAATCTCAGTATCCATCAGATCCCCGCAAACACATGCATGATTACAAATAGATGATCTTGATCATGAACAGAGATCACAAGATCTAAACATGTGTTACCGGGAGATTGTTCTTCACGCAGGAGTAGTCCTGCGTCGACGCTAAGCACGACCTCGACTCGCAGGATCTCGCTGACAGCCAGACGGACGTCAATGATGACCAGACGCAAGGTGAGGAGGAGGAAGTCGAAGAGGAAACCCCGACGATGATCAAGGGTAAGGGAACGACGACGCCAAGGACGGTTAACTGGCAGAGCCCCACGCCAAGTGGACCACCCTTGAGGATGAGTGCCTTGCCGAAGCGTGGAAGTCAGTGAGCCTCGACGCGATCACTGAAGCGGACCAAAACTCGGAGAACTACTCGAGGCGTGTAAAGTATGTGTTCGATGAGTGCAACCTAGTGGATCCAATGTTCAACAAGGTGCACATGGATTGCAGCGAGAAGTCCATGACGAATCATTGAGGGGTCGTGCAACAAGCGTGTAGAAAATGGCATGTGATCCAAGAGGAAATCAAGCATCGCCCAATAAGTGGCGCTAGCATGGATAGTAAGGTAATGAAATTCACCTAGCTACGCATTTTTTACTATAATTTGCCTTGCATCTATCCAATGCACTTTCCATGTAACGACAACACCAAGAGTGAGTTCACGTTTTACCATGTGTTCCAAATTATCGAGAAGTGCCAGAAGTGGCTAGACACTCGCATGTCACTCGCCAAGGCCAGTAACGACGTATACAACCCCGAGGCACCATCCCCAGCTGTCGGAGATGGTAGGTCAGAGCTCGGCCAGAAGAAGTCAAGGTGCCAAAGGCAATGGGACCGCCTGCTGAACGACTTCATGGATTGATCAAGAAGTGCATCGACAATTTGAAGGACCACGGCGACAAGAGGGAGGAGAAGGACGAAGAGAGGTGGAGCCAGCTGCTGCAGAACCAAGGCAAGAAACTCGACTTGCTCAAGGCTAACTTTGCCACGAATAAGAGGAACACGGACCTGTCATTCCTCATGGGCGGTGAGGACACCTCGGTGATGAGCCCTCCAGATCAAGGCATGGTACATGGCGCGCCGCAAAGCAATTCTGGATGAGGACTACCTGCCACACGCACGCTGACGGTCACACCGAGCTCTGCGCCAATGCTCTCTACCACTGTCGCGTCATTGAGCTCGTCCTCCACATCTTCAAACCCATCGCTGAGCTCTGCCACAACAGCTACGGCAGAGGCTTCGCCTGCCTCAAAGGATCCTATCCCTGTCGATGACGATCGCCGGATTCCATATTTTTTGTAATGATCTGACGGCAGAACCTGGATTGCTTGCGATCGTTGAACTGTTTTGGGCGAGTTTCTATCGAACTCGTGTTTTTTATTTCCGACCGAAAGAAAAAATTTAAATATTTCTCTGAATTCTGGATTTGTTGCTATTCGAAGGCCAAAAGTTTTATCCATCCAGCGTAGAATAACGCCAGTTTTTGGTCCGAAAACACCCAACTAGTGGAGATGCCTCGCCCATGGTGGATGCCAAATGTCGCGGAAAAAAAGATAGGTACCATCGCGAGAGGCAGGACTGTCTCCCTACCCCTTGTATGGGGATTTTTTACAAATATGACCCCATGTAGTTTCCCATCGCTAAAATTGTCCCCATGCTATATCTATTGGCAAAAATTCCCTGACGGAAGGTGGAAATAGTGGCGCGTGGCACATCCCGCCACCGCCAGAGGTGGGTCACACGTCCCGCCACTAAGGAATACCAAACGTCCTTCCCGCCATGTGGTTATTACCACCACGTGGTGTAGCACCCCGGGTAAAACCACTACTAGAAATCGCCTGTCTGTATCTCTGTGTATCATCATGACATCATCATGCATATTATTTTTCCTAAAACTATTTCACAAAAGACTGTTATTTTCCAAATTAGCCCTCCTTTAATTTCAAATCAAAACTCTCGGTCCGACCGGATCTTGTATTTGTCTTAAAACTATTTACAAAATCTTTTTAAATCAAAATAATTAAATAAAACTATTTTGTATCAGGGAGGCAGACACCGGTCAGGCGCATTCGACCCAACCAGAGTCCACCTACTACCCAATATAAAACCTAAACCTAGACCTACCCTTCTCAAACCCTAACCCTAACCCCACCCCTCACTCCCTCCACCGACGCCGCGCGAGCACACACGCACCCGCGCGCAGCAAGCACACAACACACACAAGCCTTCCGCCCCATTGCCAATCCCTGGCCCCACCCCACAAACCCACCGCACCCACACGTCGCACACACCCCGCGAACGCACCCCTGGCCCCGATCCCCACCTGTTCCCCACGACCTGTCGCCCCGGCCCGACCCACGCGCGGACTCCACCCACCCGTCGCCCCGCACTCTCCCATCTTTCCCCGCTCGATCTCCCAGCGCCCGCCGCCCCCCTCTCTCTATCCCGTTCGCTCGCCAGCGCCATCGCCCTCCTTCCTCTACGGGCTTCACTGCCGCCACCGCATTGTCTAGACGTCGGGCCCCTCTCTGCCGCCGGTGCTCCGGGCCTTCCTATCCCCGTCCCCGAGCTCGTCGCCGCCGTTTGACGACGAACGTCCCACGCGACCTCGTCCTCTGGCAGTCATCCTCCGCAGGCCGCTAGTGCCTTCCTCTTGCTCTCGTCCGCAAGTCGTGTCGTCCTCCTTCACCCAAAGCACTGTCGTCGCCTATGCTCGCCGCCATCAGCAGCGACGTCAACCTCCCAAGCGTCGCGTTGCGGGCACCTCCTCACCGATCACGCCCCCCTCTGCTTGTGGTCCGTGTGCCCGCCGCCAGAGCATGGCCTTTTTGCTGCCTCGCTAATGGCGTGTGGTAGCGCTTCATTGGGAGGCCCCAAGAGCAAGGTGTGATGAGCACAACAGCGAGTCTTCCCTCAGTAAGAAACCGAGGTTATCGAACTAGTAGGAGGAATTAAACGAATCAAAGGTGTTTCTAGCAACTTGGAAACCTGCACAACAAAAACTCAAGACTTTCCCCAACGAATAGTGAGGTTGTCAATCTCACCGGTTGCTGTAACAAAGGATTAACTGTATGGTGTGGAAGGTAATAGTGGTTTGCAGAAAGTAAACAGTAACAGTGGAAGATGTATCAATGGTAAAGATTGGACTGGGGTCCATAGTTCACTAGAGGTGTTCTCTTTAAGATAAACAAACATGGCATGCTAGGTAAACAAATTACAGCAGGGCAATTGACAGGATTGAGCAAGACATAACAATGCAATACTAGACATTCATGATCCTATGAGATTCGATTGGGCAATACAACAAGATACATAGACCGCCATCCAACTGCATCTATGACTAGAAATCCACCTTCGGGTTATCATCCAAACACCCTCCAGTATTAAGTTGCAAGCAACAGATAACTGCTTTAAGCAAAGTGTGTAAGGTAAACAATCCACTTGTTCCATGAACAAGAGACCGTTGTTTTCTCCCTAGTGGCAACAACACATCTACAACCTTAGAGATTTCTGTCACTTCCCTTAGATTAAATAGAGGCATGAACACACTATCGAGCATAAATACCCCCTCTTGGAGTCACTAGCATCTACTTGGACAAGATAGCTACTAGAAACGGAGAGCATGCAAGATCACAAACAACACAGACATGATAGAATCAATAAGACAAAACCATTAATCAATCTGACATAGTAATCTCAATATCCATTGGATCCCCGCAAACACAACATGCATGATTACAAATAGATGATATTGATCATGACCGGAGCTCACAAGACCTAAACAACAAAGGAGGAGATACAACCATCTAGCTACTGCATGGACCCGTAGTCCAAGGTGGAACTACTCACACTTCATACCGGAGGCTGGCATGATGAAGAAGAAGGCTTCTGGGATGATCTCCCCTCTGGCAGGGTGCCGGGAAGAACTTCGGATCCCCCCGGTCTAGGGATGATGGTGGCGGAGGCTACAGACGGTATCATGGAATATTGATCGGGTACTTAGGGTTTCTGCATCGGGGGGTCTTTATAGGCGAAGGGGCGAGGCAGGGGGCGGCCAGGGTGGTCACACCCCCAGGCTCGGCTAGGGCTAGCCCGCGCCACCAGGGGGTGTAGCCTCCTGGTGCCTCCCCTCCGTCTCGTACTCTAGCTCCGTGTTCCCCACGGTAAAACATTGACTTTGGCTTTTGTCCCGTCCAGTTCCGAGAATATTGATTTTCTGCCTTTCTGGAACCAAAACCAAAACAAAACAGGCAACTGGAACTGTGGCATCTTGTTAATATGTTAGTACCAGAAAACATATAAAAACACCTCAAAGTGTAGACAAAGCAAAGCAAAGCAAAGTAGATACTAAACAAGCATGGAACATCAAAAATTATAGATACGTTTCCGACATATCAAGCATCCCTAAGCTTAACTCCTGCTCGTTCTCGAATAGGTAAGTGATAAAAATAATAATTTTTTAGGTGACATGCACCATCAAAATCAAGATCAAACCGTTTGCAAGCATTGAAAGCTGGGATCAAATAACTATAAGCATGAGCATGAAATATGGAGTTCTAATAGTAATACAAAGTAACTATGCATGCAACATGAAAGTTTACAAACAAAGATCATGAATAACATGCATTGAAAATGTTTGTTTGTTTCACATACATAAAACATAACATAGTGGCATTCAGCTTGTCCCTCATGGAGTAGCAAATAGATGCATAGGACACCTTCAAAGTTCATAAGAGTGACTAGATACAAATAGCATAAGAACAAGTAATATCAACAATATGCATCAATCAATAAGTTGTGGGACAATGCACATAAAACTAAGAATGGAAACTATGCTCTCTTAACTGGTGCCTAAGTGTAGACGATGGAGACTCAATATAGTGGAAGAAAGGCCCTTCATAAGGGAAGCAGGGATTTCAAGTCTCAAAAAGAGCTTCCAAAAATTATGGTACTTATTAGCTTTTAGCTCTCATTGCCCCTATCATAAGCATTTTGAAGTGATCAAGCTTAAAGTGAACAAACTATGGAGTATATGCTTGACAAAGTATAAGTTGACAATCTCATGTCCCTTCAATACGAGGGCCGCTCCTCATGCTACTCAAGTTTAGTTACTTGCAAGTTCTTGTCATAGTAAGTACATGTGTATCATAGAGAACCGCCAACGGGGTACCCCTTGCACATGATACAGGAGCTTTCCCATAATCAAAATGACAAGGCAAGCACACAATGAGCATCTCAGCAATCTTTTTATTTACTATATGCATAGCTTTTTATTGAGGATGCTTCATAGATAGATCACTATGGTGATGCTGCAAGTTTCCACCATGATTAGGCATGGCTTAGGCTAGCGGCCCAGACGTTTCTCTAACACAGAAAACAAACTCCATGGACTTACAAGTTCCCTCTTTATTTCACACCGGTGACATCCATAGACAAAAGAGCATGATATCAACTAAGTATAAAGTACAAGTGCAATGTTGAAAACGTTCCCCATGACAGCATGGTTCTGCTAATTCCAACGTATAAGTGCAAGCATATACAATATAGACGACATAATGGTTCAAGTTTATTAGGGGCAAAGAATATAAAGTGTGCCATCAAGTTCATGAGGGCTTTAGTCACTAAGTTTTCACATAACAAAATAGTTTTTAATTGGAAGATAGCTGAAAACAAGAATATACTTGGAATGGTGTAACACACCATGCATAGGAGTTTATAGTGGACACTTGGAATAACTTGGTTTCTTGGGAGTTGGAAGCATGAGTAGATCTTACTCATACAAGTGGAAGCTAGAAAAAGACTGGGAGCAACCAAATAAGAGAGCAATAGTGGCCATTATCATGCAGAGCGACAAAACAGTACTAATCAAAGCATAGAGTGCTACTACAAGTCAAGGACTAAATGATCATAGAGGCTATGGTGACTCGTCATAGTCATAACATGGTGTGAGCATGTGCCAAGTCAACCCAAACAAAGCTTCAAAGGAGAATACCACAATACTATGCTTTTGCATGCTAAAACAACGCATAATTTCTTCAAGACACACTAAGCAATCCCAATTGTTTGGAACAAGACATGATATAGCAATAATCACTAAGCGTAAGGTCAAAACAACACCTAGCATGTCATGCTAAAGTCTAAGTCACAGTCAATGCAAGTTCCTCTTGCACTTACAAGCAAGAACTTTCTACTCCTTTCCAACACCAAGCAAACTTATTTGCAAAACAACACAACGAGAACGGGGGTCCAAACTACTTTATTCAAGCAAACTAAACAACCTAAGCAAAGCAAACAAAAACTAAGATGCTCCAAGAACAACACAACTGTGCATGAAGCAATAAAAATGAAGTGTCTAGACAGACATGAGGTTTTTATTGATGAAGAAGGGGATGCCTTGGGCATCCCCAAACTCTGACGCTTGTACCTCTTGGATATTTCTTGGGGTGACACCATGGTGGAATCCCAAAGCTTGAGATTTTGTCCATTCTTCATCTCATTGCATCATTCTCTCTCTACACCTGAAAGTTTTCCTTCATACAAAACTTCACACAAACTTCATTAGCAACATTAGTGTATTCAAAAGATATTAGACCTCTGGCAAAGCTTTGGAACAGCAAGACTTTTAACTAAAAACACAAGCAACTGTAGCAACTCCTTCAAAAAGCTCAATTCACCTAAAGAGAACTAAAAAAGGAATCAATAATAAGCAAATGCAAATAATGGCACAAATCTGTCAAAACAGACCAGCAGGTAGAAACCGATTTTTTCGAACATCTTCTGTTGCTCAAATCAAAAAGTGTTTAACTAACGAAAGTTATCTAACATACTAGGGGATTTATTCGTAAACTTTTATCTCGATCCAATTTACAGAGACTCCTCACCAATTTTTATGGTGGAGGACAAAAATCTGTTTCAGGACATCAACTCCCCAAATCTTACTTCCCTCTCATTAGAGGTCATTATTGGCACAAAAATCAAACAAAAAGGATAAGGAGAGGTCATTACTGAAGTAATAACTTCCAAGACTCAAGGAAACTCTTGGGTTATCTCCCAACAAGTACTTTTCTTTAACGCCTTTAAGTTAGGCACAAGAAGAAAGAAGAATCAAGTATTTTCAAATGAGGAAGCATTAATATCAATACTTGCAAAGTCTTCAACTATGAAAGGTATCTCATCCAAATGGGTTTTGGAGGATCCCTTCTCATCTCTCTTCGGTCTACTACTTTCATCAAAAAGATTCTTTTCAAAGGCTTCATGCATTCCAACAAGCTTAAAGGGTATGGGTATCTTAAATTCTTCTCTAGGCTTAGTTTTACCAGAAATACCCACAACATCTACACTTGAGCCTAGCATATTGAAATGCTCAAAGGCCTTTTTGGCTTCCCTAGCAACATCATGGAATTCATTTAATAAAGTTTCAAGGATGAATTCCCTCTTTTCAACATTATTTTCTTCTTTTAGTTTTAGGAACAAGAATTGTATGAAGGGGTTAAGGCTAACAAACCTAGCCTCCAACATATGAACTAAATAATCTGCAACAATCTCATAATTAGGAGCAAGCTCTGCTATATATTTATCCTTAATATCTTCATGCTTGTTAACATGATTAAATAATTCTTCAATATTATCTTTCCCAATTATGGAGCCACTACCTATTGCAAGATCTTTCAGGGCAAACTTGGGGAGTAACATGGTGGGCTATGGCAGGAGATAATTTTTGTGTTTTTGAATAAACAAAAGCAAACCAAACTAGAATAATTTTTTTGGTTTTTTTTTGAAAGAGGCAAACAAAACCAAACAAAAGAACAAAGCAAACTAAAAACAAAGTAAAGAGAAAGGAAGTGGAGGACTCCCTAGTGAAGACGTCCTTAGCCTCCCCGACAACGGCGCCAGTAATACTTGATGGTGCTCGACGTGGCACTTTGTTGGTAACCCCAAGCGCAGGGTGTGAAGAGCACAACAACAAGTATTCCCTCAGTTGAGACCGAGGTTATCAAACTAGTAGGAGGAAGGAAACGTCACACAGGTGTTGCAAACAACGTGGAGACCCGCAAAACACAAACTCAAGACTTTGTCCCAACAAATCAGTGAGGTTGTCAAGCTCACCGGTTTGCTGTAACAAAGATTTAAATGTATGGTGTGGAAGGTAATGGTTTGCAGCAAGTAAAAAAGTAACAGTGGAAGATGTATCAATGGTAAAGATTGGACCGGGGTCCATAGTTCACTAGAGGTGCTCTTCTTAGATAAAAAACATGGCATGAAGGGTAAACAAATTACAGCAGGGCAATTGACAGGAACTGAGCAAGGCATAACAATGCAATTACTAGTCAGAAAGATCCTATGAGATTCGATTTTGATTGGGCAATACAACAATATACATAGACCGCCATCCAACTGCATCTATGACTAGAAGTCCACCTTCAGGTTATCATCCGAACCCCCTCCAGTATTAAGTTGCAAGCAACAGACAACTGCTTTAAGCAAAGTGTGTAAGATAAACAGTCCACATGTTCCATGAACAAGAGACCGTTGTTTTCTCCCTAGTAGCAACAGCACATCTACAACTGAAGAGATTTCTGTCACTTTCCTTGTAAACTAGAGGCATGAACCCACTATCGAGCATAAATACCCCCTCTTAGAGTCACTAGCAACTACTCGGCCAAGATAGCTACTAACAACGGAGAGCATGCAAGATCACAAACAACATAGACATGATAGAATCGTAAAGACAAAACCATTAATCAAACCAACATAATAATCTCAATATACATCGGATCCCTGCAAACACAACATACATGATTACAAATAGATTAGATCTTGATCATGAACGGATCTCACAAGATCTATACATGAAAGCACAAGGAGGAGATACAACCATCTAGCTACTACATGGACCCATAGTCCAAGGTGGAACTACTCACGCATCATACCGGAGAGAACGCCTCCGGGATGATCTCCCCTCCAGCAGGATGCCAGGAAGAACTTCAGATCCCCCCGATCTAGGGACGATGGTGGCGGCGGCTATAGACGGTTTCATAGAGATTTGATCGGGTGCTTAGGTTTTCTACATCGGGGGCTTCTTATAGGCGAAGGGGGAGGCCGGGGAGGCGGCCAGGGGCCCCACACCCTGCCTAGGCGCGGGCACGCCTAGTGGGGGCCTGGGCGCCTTGTCTCGCTTCTCTGTATCCCCTCTGAACTTCTTGTTCCCCACGGAAAGTTATTGACTTTGATGTTTGTCCCGTCCAATTCCGAGAATATTTCCTTACTAGCTTTTCTGGAAACAAAAACAGCAGAAAACAGGCAACTAGCACTATGGCAACTTGTTACTAGGTTAGTACTGGAAAACATGTAAAAAGCACCTCAAAGTGTAGACAAAGCAAAGCAAAGCAAAGTAGATACTAAACAAGCATGGAGCATCAAAAATTATAGATACGTTTCCGATGTATCAATACTTCTGGCACTGCATTCCGGCGGCGCTTCCGCAGTCGGTCACACTTTTGGTACTCGATGAAGACCTTCCTCTCCCTTGTTCCAGCAGGCAGCGGAGCTTGTAGTTCTCTCCTCGCGATTCCGGCAACACGACGGCATGGTGTCGTAAGTAAAGGGAAAATCCTGCAGGCCTTCGCCTAAGCCGGAGCAGGTTTTGGTGGATCTAGGGTTTCCGGCGATCTAGATTTAGAGGTCCAGAGATTAGAAGGTGTGGCCAGCGGTGACTAGGGCGGCAACGACTATCCGTAGCGTGACGCCGTGGCGGCGGTGGTGGCGGCAAGCAAGTGCCAGGGGCTGGTTGTGTTGTGTTATGGTCTTGGGGTAGACCCTCCCCTCTATTTATGAGAGGGAGGGCATCTTGGGAGAGGGGATTTTGAATCCTTTCCCAACTCCCTCTTCTTGTTGGAGGGAAAGAAGGATTCTTTCCTTCTTCCACTAGGAAACCATAGTTCTAGTTTGACTTTTCAAACCTGCCTTTTGACTTGCAATTTGGAGCTTAATTCCTCTCTTGCAAATGCCCAACCAAGTGACCTAGGACATGATCAAATAATTCCACTTTACCATGATACATTCATGAACCATTCCCCTTTCGGTCCGGTGAACCTTCTAGATCCTTCTAGAACCTCTCCGATGAAAACATCGAAATCATTCCCGAATTCCGAAATCGTACTTTCCTTATATGAATCTTATTCTCCGGACCATTCCGGATCTCCTCGTGATATCCCGGATCCCATCCGAGACTCCGAAAAAGATTCAGTCTCCCTACTTACATTCCATATCTACTAAACAACATCGAATCCTTAAGCGTGTCTCCCTATAGTTCGTGAATTACGCGGACATAACCGAGACACTTCTCCGATCAATAACCAATAGAGGAATATGGAAATTCATGTGGCTCCCACATATTTCAACCATTACTTTGTGATCGAATGAACCACTTACATATGATACCAATTTCCCTTTGTCTCGCGATAATTTACTTATCTGAGGTTTGATCGTCGGTATCTCCGCATACCTAGTTCAACCTCGTTACCGATGAGTACTCTTTTCTCGTTCCCATGATATGTGATCCCTTGTGAGCCAGTCACATTCTTGCAAGCTAATTGGATGACATTCCACCGAGAGGGCCCAGAGTATATCCATCTGTTATATGGATGGAAAAATCCCACTCTTGATCCATGTGCCTCAACTCACACTTTCCAAACACTCAATGCCACTTTTATAGACACCCAGTCACGGTGTGGTGCTTGATGTCATCAAAGCATCCTTCCGGTGATGGTGACTATCATGATCTCATGGTCGAAGGAATTAGGTTAGTATGTATCAGAAAGCTTATAGCAAACGAACTATTGAAATGACTTGATCTTTATGCTACGCTTATCTATAGGAGTATGTCCATCATACCATTCTCCTAATGATATGGTCTTGTTGTTAATAACATCTCAATGTTAATGATCGGGAAACCATGATCATCTATTAACCAACAAGCTAGTATTAAAAAGAGGCTTTACCAGGGACTCTAATTTAGTTTACAAATCACACAAGTATTAATGTTTCCGGTTAATACTATTATAGAATGAATGTAAACATTTATCATAAAACACAAAGATATAATAATAACCACTTTTATTATTGTCTATAGAGCATATCTCCAATAGTCTCCCACTTGCACTAGAGTCAACTAATCTAGATTACATGGTAATATACCGAACACCCATGGCGGTTTGGTGCTGGTCATGTTTTTCCCTCGGGAGAGGTTTAGTCAATGGATCCACCACATTCATATCTGTGTGTACTTTGCAAATCTTTATGTCACCATCTTGGACATGCTCTCGAATAGCTTGAAAACGCAGCTTGATATGCTTCTGCTTCTTGTGTGACCTTAGTTCTTGCGCATTGGCTATGGCGCCCTAGATAGACATTGGGTCCAGCGCACTGGGACCCACACCGAGCTTTGTAACGAACTCTTTCATCCACATCGCCTCTTGTGAAGCCTCCAAAGCAGCTATGTATTCCGATTCAGTTGAAGATCTCGCCACAATGCTTTGCTTTGCACTCCTCCAGCTAACTGATGCACCATTCAAAGTAAATACGTATCTAGATTGAGATTTAGAATCATCTGGATCGGTGTAACCATTAACAACGAGTTGTTCATCACCTCCATAAGAAGGAACCATATCCTTAGGTCTTCTCAAGTACTTAAGGATGTTTTTTACCGCTGTCCAATGATCCACTCCTGGATCACTTTGATATCTGCTAGTCAAATTAACAACATATGCAATGTCGAGTCTAGTACATAGCATGGCATACACAAGAGATCCTATGGCTGAGGCATAGGGTGTCTTACTCATCCTTTCTCTATCTTCTACCGTCGCAGGACTTTGAGTTTTACTCAAGGTCGTATTGGGCAACATGGGCAAGAACCCTTTCTTGCTATCTTCCATTCCAAACCTCTTTAGAACTTTGTCCAAATATGTACTCTGTGACAATGATATTAGGCGTCTCGATCTATCTCTATAAATCTTTATGCCTAATATGTAAGCTGCTTCCCCAAGATCTTTCATTGAAAAACTATTATTCAAATAATCCTTGACACTATTAAGAAGGTCTACATCATTCCCAATCAACAATATGTCGTCTACATATAGTATTAGGAATGCTACAGAGCTCCCACTCGCTTTCTTGTAAATACAAGCTTATCCATAAGTTTGTATAAAACCAAAACTTTTGATTACCTTATCAAAAAGTTGATTCCAACTCCGGGATGCTTGCTTCAATCCATAAATTGACCGTTGAAGTTTGCATACCTTGTTAGCATCTTTAGGATCAACAAAACCTTTGGGTTGTACCATATACAACTCTTCATCAATGTCTCCATTGAGGAACGCCATTTTGACATCCATCTGCCATATCTCATAATCATAATATGCAGCGAATGCTAACAAAATCCTCACAGACTTTAGCTTCGCTACCGGTGAGAAAGTCTCATCGTAGTCAGCTCCTTGAATTTGTCGAAACCCTTTTGCGACAAGTCGAGCTTTATAGACAGTAACATTACCATCAGCATATGTTTTCTTCTTAAAAATCCATTTGTTCTCGACAGCCTTCCGGCCATCCGGTAAGTCCACCAAAGTCCATACTTGGTTTTCGTACATGGATCCAATCTCGGATTTCATGGCTTCTTGCCATTTATTGGAATCTGGGCTCATCATCGCTTTCTCATATGTCGCAGGGTCATCGGTGTTGTCCACCAACATGACACTCATAACCGGATCATACCAATCAGGAGTGGTACGAATTCTCGTTGACCTACGAGGTTCTGTAGTAACTTCAGCCAAAGTTTCATGATCAACATCATTAGCTTCCTATCTTATTGGTGTAGGCGCCATAGGAACCACTTCCGGTGCTGCGCTACTCTCAAGTCCAAGAGAAGGTTCAACAACCTCGTCGAGTTCTACTTTCCTTCCAGTCACTTCTTTCGAGAGAAACTCCTTCTCTAGACAGGATCCATTCTTGGCAACGAAGGTTTTGCCCTCAGATCTATGATAGAAGGTATACCCAATAGTTTCCTTCGGGTATCCTATGAATACGCATTTTTCCGCTTTGGGTTCAAGCTTGTCTGGCTGTAACGTCTTTACATAAGCTTCGCAACCCCAAACTTTAAGGAACGGCAATTTAGGTTTCTTCCCAAACCATAATTCATACCGTGTCGTTTCAACGGATTTAGATGGAGCCCTATTTAAAGTGAATGCGGCTGTTTCTAATGCATAACCCCAAAATGATAGCGGTAAATCTGTAAGTGACATCGTAGAACGAACCATATCTAAGAGAGTTCGATTACGACGTTTGGACACACCATTATGTTGTGGTGTTCCCGGCGGTGTCAATTGTGAAAGATTTCCGCATTTCTTCAAATGCTTGCCAAACTCATAACTTATATATTCACCTCCATAATCAGATCATAGAAATTTAATCTTCTTGTTATGTTGATTCTCTACTTCACTTTGAAATTCCTTAAACTTCTCAAAAGTTTCGTACTTATGTTTCATGAAATAGATATACCCATATCTACTTAAGTCATCTGTGAAAGTAAGAACATAAGGATAACCACCGCGCGATGCTATACTCATTGGGCCACACACATCGGTATGTATGATTTCCAATAAGTTCGTAGCTCGCTCCATCATACCAGAAAATGGAGTCTTAGTCATTTTACCCATCAGACATGCTTCACATCTTTCAAGCGATTCAAGAAGTCCATCGGAATGGAGTTTCTTCATACGCTTCACTCCAATATGACCAAGACGACAATGCCACATATAGGTCGAGTTATCGCTCAATTTCAAACATTTAGCTTGAATGTTATTAATGTGTGTATTTCCACAATCGAGATTCAATAAGAATAGACCATCTATCAAAGGTGCATGTGCATAAAACATATTACTCATATAAATCGAACAACCATTATTCTCGGACTTAAACAAGTAACCGTCTCGCAATAAACATGATGCGAATATAATGTTCATGCTCAACGCAGGCACCAAATAACAATTATTTAAGTATAAAACTAATCCTGATGGTAGATGAAGAGGTAGCGTGCCAACCGCGATCACATCAACCTTTGATCCATTTCCAACGCGCATCATCACCTCGTTCTTCGCTCTGCAGCACCTGTTTCGAGTTACAAATATGAGCAACTGAACCAGTATCAAATACCCAGGCACTACTACGACTACTAGTGAGATACATATCAATAACATGTATAGTGGATATACCTTTCTTCTTGATGTTGCTGTTCTTCAAATCCGCCAAGTACTTAGGGCAATTCCGCTTCTAGTGACCTTCTCCCTTGCAGTAAAAGCACTCAGTATCAGGCTTAGGCCCAGCCTTGGTCTTCTTCGCCGGCGCGGTAACTTTCTTACTGCCCTTCTTGAAGTTTCCCCTTTTTCTTAGACTTGCCTTGCTTATTGAATTTGGTAGTCTTATTGACCATCAACACTTGGTGCTCTTTCTTGATCTCCACTTCCGCATACTTTAACATGGAGAAGAGTTTAGGCAACGACTTGTCCATGTTTTGCATATTGTAGTTCATCACAAAGTTCTTGTAACTTGGTGGTAGTGATTGGAGGACACGGTGAATCCCCAAAGCATTAGGAATCACTATACCCAAGCTTTGGAGCTTACTTGCGTGCCCATACATCTTAAGCACATGCTCACTGACGGAGCTTCCCTCTTCCATCTTGCAGTTAAAGAACTTTTTAGAAGACTCGTAACTCTCAACTGTCGCGTGAGCCTCAAATATCATTTTGAGTTCACCGACAATATCATGTGGGTCATGGTTCTCAAACCTTTTCTGAAGCTCCGACTCCAAACCATACAAGATAGCACACTGAACTGTGGAGTACTGATTCTTCTGAGTGAGGAAAACATTCTTCACCTCATCGGTATCATCAACTGCAGGTGTGTCACCCAGCGGTGCATCCAGCACATAGGTCAAATTACCAGCATTAAGGACAATCCTCAAGTTGCGGAGCCAATCCGCGAAGTTGCTTCCATTGTTTTTCAACTATTCTTTCTCTAGGAACGCATTAAAATTGATGGTAGGGGCCGCCATTGATCTACAACATATTTGCAATAGTTTAGACTAAGTTTATGACAAATTGAGTTCTAATTAATAGTTAAATTAATCTAGGTGAACTCCCACTCAACACAATATCCCTCACATTGTTTTAGTGATCACACGAACCAAATCCACCACATCAAAACCGATCATCACGAGAGATGATGTAGCTTCAATGGCGAACAATCAACATTTTCATCAGATCTACTATATGACTCATGCTTTACCTTTCAGTGATCCATGCTCCGAGACCATTTCTGTACATTCTAGGCTCATCAAGATCAAACCTTAGCTTCTGCATGAGCAAATCTGGCTTGCTCCCGTTGTATACACTCGCACAATCTAACACACCTGATCATCACGTGGTGCTTCGAAACAACGAGCTTTAGCAACGATGCTTACTAAGGATGAACACTTTATAACTTGATATTTTGTGAGAGGGATCATCTTATAATGCTACCGTCGCGAACTAAGCAATACAAGATGCATAAAAGGATTAACATCACATGCAATTCATAATATGTGATATGATATGGCCTTTCTTCTTATGCTTCTGATCTCCATCTTCAAGCACGAACATGATCTCCATCATCACCGGCATTGCGTCAAGGTCAATGGCGCTGCTCCATGGTTGTCGTCCACCAGCATCAACTATTACAACTAATTTGAATAATAGACACGCAGGTCTTTAACAAAATTTAAAAGACAACCATATGGCTCCTGCCGGTTGCTGACTTACAATAAGGAACATTGCATACATCATATATAATCACAGTCATGGCCATATCACATCACAGCACACCCTTGTAGACGCCTCTAATTTTCTTTGCATGTTTTACGTGGTTTGGGGCTTTCAATAAGTGTCGTTCTAACTTACGAACATGAACCACAACGTTGATGCTTGAACTATCAAATGCCCGTTGTAAATTGAATCTATACTATGATGGGAGAGACAGACACCCATAAATCCACTTATGCAATAAAAGTTGCATGTTAAGCGTGGAGCAAGTCTCATGAACGATTTCATGTAAGGTTAGCCCGGGCCGCTTCATCCCATCATACCGCAAGATGCAAAGTACAAAAAAAGCAATTGATAATAAAAGCACCACCGCCCACAATGACCATTCTGTTCTACTCATGCAACAGATCTACATATAAACACGGCTCTGATACCACTGTAGGGCTTCATAGCATGGAAAACAAAAAAAATTCTACCGCATGCACACAAACAAGCCAAGATATATCTACTAGATTGTAGCAACGAGTCGATTAGAGTAATCACCCTCAAAGATTCCAAAGCGGTTAACAAGAGCAGATTTTCGTGGGTGATGTAGTCGTACACTTGCCGATCTCAAGTTTGCGTAGACGATCCTTCCGGTGCTGCGTTCCGGCAGCACTTCCGTAGTCGGTCACATGGTACTCAATGAATACCTTCCTCTCCCTTGTTCCAGCGGGCGGCGGAGGTTGTAGTTCTCCCCTCGCAATTCCAGCATCACGACGGCGTGGTGTCGGAAGTAGAGGGAAAATCCTGCAGGGCTTCACCTAAGCCGGAGCAGGTTATGGTGGATCTAGGATTTCTGGTGATCTAGATTTAGAGGGCCTGAGAGGAGAAGGTGCGGCCAGCGGCGACGATGATCCGGCGGCGGCGGCGCGGCTTGGTGGGGAGGGCTGGTTGTGTTGTGTTGTGGTCTTGGGGCAGCCCCTACCCTCTATTTATGAGAGGGAGGGCAGCTTGGGAGAGGGGAGTTTGAATCCTTCCCCAACTCCCTCTTCTTGTTGGAGGGAAAGAAGGATTCTTTCCTTCTTCCACTAGGAAACCATAGTTCGAGTTTGACTTTTCAAATCTGCCTTTTGACTTGCAATTTGGATCTTAACTCCTCTCTTGCAAATGCCCAACCAAGTTACCTAGGACATGATCCAATCATTCCACTTTACCATGACACATTCATGAACCATTACCCTTCCGGTCCGGTGGACCTTCTAGATCCTTCTAGAACCTTTCCGATGAAAACATCAAAATCATTCCCGAACTCCGGAATCGGACTTTCCTTATATGATTATTATTCTCCGGACCATTCCGGATCTCCTCGTGATATCCAGGATCCCATCCGAGACTCCGAACAACATTCGGTATCCCTACTTACATTCCATATCTACTAAACAGCATCGAATCCTTAAGCGTGTCTCCCTATAGTTCGTGAATTACGCGGACATGACCGAGACACTTCTCCGATCAATAACCAATAGAGGAATCTGGAAATTCATATGGCTCCCACATATTTCAACCATTACTTTGTGATTGAATGAACCACTTACATATGATACCAATTTCCCTTTGTCTCGCGATAGTTTACTTACCCGAGGTTTGACCGTCGGTATCTCCACATACCTAGTTCAACCTCGTTACCGATAAGTACTCTTTTCTTGTTCCCGTGATATGTGATCCCTTGTGGGCCAGTCACATGCTTGCAAGCTAATTGGATGACATTCTACCAAGAGGGCCCATAGTATATCCATCCGTCATATGGATGGACAAATCCCACTCTTGATCCATGTTCCTCAACTCACACTTTCCGAACACTCAGTGCCACTTTTATAGCCACCTAGTTATGGTGTAGTGTTTGATGTCATCAAAGCATCCTTCCAGTGATGGTGATTAGCATGATCTCATGGTCAAAGGAATTAGGTTACTATGTATTAGAAAGCTTATAGCAAACAAACTATTGAAATGACTTGATCTTTATGCTACGCTTATCTATAGGAGTATGTCCATCATACCATTCTCCTAATGATATGATCTTGTTGTTAATAACATCTCAATGTTCATGATCGGGAAACCATGATCATATATTAACCAACAAGATAGTATTACAAAGAGGCTTTACCAGGGACTCTAATTTAGTTTACAAATCACACAAGTATTAATGTTTCCGGTTAATACTATTATAGCATGAATGTAAACATTTATCATATACACAAACATATAATAATAACCACTTTTATTATTGCCTCTAGGGCATATATCCAACAGTGCCAAGTCCAAGTCCGAACCCAAGTCCGCCGTCGACACCAAAGTCGGAACCCCAAGGCCTTCGAGGTGAAACCGACAAGATCATCTCCATGGAACGCCGAGCTCTTCCTCCCGGAACCTAAGGACCGAACCTCGGTGCTTCTCTTCCTCCTCGCGGATTCGGATCCGATGGCCGAGACACTGAAGACAAAAACCGAGCCCTCGGAACCCAAGATTGAACCCCTTGTTGGAATTATGCCCTAGAGGCAATAATAAAGATGTTATTATTATAATTCTTGTTCATGATAAAGTTTATATTCCATGCTAGAATTTTATTAAGCGGAAACTTTGATACTTGTGTGGTTTATGAACAACGTCGTGTCCCTAGTACGCCTCTATGGACTAGCTCATTGATTAATGATGGTTAAGGTTTCCTAACCATAGACATGAGTTGTCGATTAATAATGAGATCATATCATTGGGAGAATGATATGATGGACAGACCCAAATCAAGCAGAGCAATTAGATCGTGTCATCGTGTTCATCTTTGCGAAGCTTTTTCTTATGTCAAATATTGTATTCCTTAGACCATGAGATAATGCAACTCCCTGGTATCGGAAGAAAGCTTTGAGGTCATCAAACGTCATCCTATGAGAGGGTGATCATAAAGGTGTCTCTCAGGTGATCGGAAAGTATCTGTTGGGTTGTATGTATCGAGATGGGATTTGTCCCTCCCAAGTCGGAGAGATATACTTTGGGCCCACTCGGTAATCGATATCAACACCGCTTGCAAGCACGTGGTTAAGGAGTTAATCACAAAGTGATATCGGATTACGGAACGAGTAAAGTACTTGCTGTGAACGAGATTGACCTAGGTATGCCGATACCGACGATTGAATCTCGGGCAAGTAAAATATCGCGTGACGAAGGGAATATATATATGGGATTAATTGAATCCTGGCATCGTGGTTCATCCGATATGATCATCGATGAGTATGTGGGAGTCAATATGGGTTTCAAGACCCCGCTGTTGATTATTGATAGCAGATCATGCCTGCATATTCTCGAACCCCTAGGGTCACACACTTAACGTGCAACGCTAGGATAGAATGGATAATTGGTTTATGAGTTTTTGTTCAGAGTCTCGGATGAGATCCAGGACGTCACGAGAGGTTCCGGAATGGTCCGGAGAATAAGATTCATATAAGGGAAAGCAGTTTTTGGATTTCGGAATTGTTTCGGATTGTTCGGTATTGTACCGGAAGCTTATAGAACCTTCCGGAGTGGGACCAACATGGACCCACTTTTCGGGAGGGGGCGTGGGACTATGAGGGAGTGCCCTGGACGCATTGGGCCAGGGGCACAAGGCCCCATAGGCCCAGCCGGCCAAAACCCTAGGGAAACCTTCTAGAAGGAGGGGGAAAACTTGCCCCCCACTCCAACCCTTGGGGCCGCCGCCCTAGGGCTTGGAGGAGGGTCCAAGGGGGCTGGCCAGCCCCTATATATAGAGGGCAAGGGCGTAGCCCTCCTCCCCCACTCCTTCAACCCTAGCCGCCGTACTGCTGCCCTCCAGATCTCTCTCTCTCCCGACTACGCGTAGGCGAAGCCCTGCCGCAGAAACTCTCCACCGTTTGCACCACGTCGTCGTGTTGTAGATCCAACCTATCTATCAACCCCAATTTCTGGACCTAGGAAGGAGGAGACGTCGAGGTGCCGTACGTGTGCATCTCTCGGAGGCATCGCCACTTGTGGTGTTGGATCAGATCGGATCTCGAGGAGGAGAAGCTAGTACGACTACATCAACCACGTTCTGTTGAACGTTCCGCTGTGCGAATCTTCAAGGGTATGAAGATCTCATATACCCCCCCCCCCCTCGTTGTTTGCATCTCCTAGATTAGATCTTGGCTTTCCCGTTCGCATCCGTAGAAATTTTTTGATTTACTATGCTGCAAAACCCTTCAGTGGTATCAGAGCTAGATCTATGCGCAGATGTGTTTCACGAGTAGAACGCAACATGCTTGTTGCGGGCGTTGATGTTTTCTGTTGCAAGCCTCTTGTTTGTGTACTTCTTATGACGCGGGATAGTGAGATCGAAGCGGTCCAGGCCAACTTTACGTGACCTCGTTCGCGAGACCGGCTCCGCACTTGACGTGTGGCTTGTTCCACACATGCGGCTGGTGGATGCTAGTTTATCTCACTATAGTTGTCATGGGATTTACACCGGATGTTGGCAGCCATAATATCACTGTTGTGGCTTTCCGTAGGTAAGAATCGTTATTAGCTTGTTACTCCCATAAGCCACGTAAAACATGCAACAACAAAGTAGAGGCGTCTAACTTGTTTTTGCAGGGAGTGTTTCTGTGATATGGTATGTCCCAAGATGTGATGTGTATGTTGTATGCAATGATCATGTTTTGTAATGTTTCACGACTTGCATGTCGATGAGTACACAACCGACAGGAGCCATATGGTTGTCTTTATAATTATGTATGACCTGTGTGTCAACTTCTTATACGCCATGTAATAGCTTTGCTTTATCGCTAAGTAGTTAGCAATAGTTCTAGTTGCTATTCATGGTGGAGGCAATCATAGTGGAGTGATGGAGATCATGCTGGCACACACAAGATGGAGATCATTGCGTGGATATTGGCTATACCATGTCACATGAAATTATATGCATGTGATGTTTATCCTTTTATGTATCTTATTATGCTTAGATCGCGACGGTAGCATTATAAGATGATTCCTCACTTAAAGATCAAGATAAAACTGTGTTCTCCCCATGTATGCACCGTTGCGAAAGTTCGTCGTGTTCAAGCATCACGTGATGATCGGGTGCTATAAACTCTATGTTCCCATACAACGGGTGCAAGCCAGTTTTGCACACGCGGAAATACTTGGGTTTGACTTGACGAGCCTAGCATGTACAGACATGGCCTCGGAACACACGAACTGAAAGGTTAAGCATGAGTCATATGAATTATATGATCGACACTTTGTTGTCCACCATTGAAACCACATCTCTTCTCGTGAAGATCGGATTAGGTGTGGTGAATTTGGATCATGTTCACTAAACAACTTGAGGGATGTTGAATTTAGTGGGAGTTCCTCTAGTAATTTGATTAAGTTGAACTAGTTATCATGAACATAGTCTAAATTGTACTTGCAAATTTTGTAGATCAAATGGCTAAGTCCAACTTCAACTTCAACGTTTTTGCTGAGAAAGAAAAGCTTAAGAATAATGGGTCTAACTTCATCTACTGGTTCCGCAATCTGAGAATCATTCTCTCTGGCGGACAAAAGGACTATGTCCTTGAGAAAGAGCTAGGTGACGCCCCTGCTGTAGATGCGCCGGCTGATGAGAAAGTTGTTTATCAGTCGCGCAAGGATGATTATTGTGTGATTAAGAGCACCATGTTGTTTGCTATGGAATCGGACCTTCAAAATCGTTTTGAGGAGTTCCCCGGGCCCTTTGAGATTCTTGAGGAACTGAAAACTATGTTTCAGACTCAAGCCCGTTCTGAGAGACATGAGATCTCTGAGAAATTATTTAACTGCAAGATGGAGGAAGGGAGTTCCGTTAGTGAGCATGCCATTAAGATGTCGGGCTACACTCAACGCCTTAAGAAACTGGACTGCAAGATTCCAGAGGAGCTCAAGATTGACAGAGTTCTGCAATCACTCCCTCCTAGCTACAAAGGTTTTGTAGTTACTCATAATCAGATTGGTTCCACTGATACGAGCACTGAGCTCTTCGCTAAGCTAAAAGCTGTGGAGGTGGACATCAAGAAAGATAATCATGTGTTGATGGTCAACAAGCCCCCCAACTTTAAGAAAGGTAAGGGTGCAAAGAAGCCCTTCAAGAAGGGCAGCGGCAAGCGCGTTGCCCCTGCAGAGAAGAAGCTCAAGTCTGGACCTAAGATGGACACTAAGTGCTTCTATTGCAAGGACAAGGGTCACTGGAAGCGCAACTGTCCGAAGTACTTAGCGGACAAGAAGGCTGACACCATCAAAGGTATATTTGATATACATGTTATTGATGTTTTCCTTACTAGCCCTCATTGTAGTGCCTGGCTATTTGATACTGGTTCAGTTGCTAATATTTGTAACTCGAAACAGGAGCTATGGAATAGACAACGGCTAGCGAGGGATGAGGTGACGATGCGCGTTGGCAACGAATCAAGAGTTTATGTGATGGTCGTCGACACGCTCTCCTTAGTTTTACCTTCGGGATTATTTTTAAACCTCAATAAATGTTATTATGTGCCTGCGTTGAGCATGAACATCATATCTGTATCGTGTTTATTTTAAGACGGTTATTCATTTAAATCGGAGAATAATGGTTGTTCTATTTATATGAGTAGCATCTTTTATGCTCATGCACCTGCTATGAATGGTTTATTTCTTCTGAATCTCGAAAACAATGAAACACACATCCATAACATTGAGGCTAAGAGATGCAAAGTAGATAATGATAATTCTACTTATTTGTGGCACTGTCGTCTAGGTCATATTGGTGTAAAACGCATGAAGAAACTCCATTCTGATGGACTTTTGGAGTCTCTTGATTTTGAATCATTTGACACGTGCGAGCCACGCCTCATGGGCAAGATGATCAAAACCCCGTTCTCCGAAATAATGGAGCGAGCAACGGACTTGTTAGAAATCATACATACTGATGTATGCGGACCAATGAGTATTTCGACGCGCGGTGGTTATCGCTATTTTCTCACTTTTACTGATGACTTAAGTAGATATGGGTATATCTATTTAATGAAACATAAATCTGAAACGTTTGAAAAGTTCAAATAATTTAAGAACGAAGTGGAAAACCATCGTAACAGGAAAATTAAATTTCTACGATCCGATCGTGGAGGTGAATATTTGAGTTATGATTTTCTCACGCATCTTAAAGCAAGCGGAATCGTTTCGCAACTCACGCCACCCGGAACACCACAGCGCAATGGTGTGTCTGAACGCCGGTATCGAACTTTATTGGATATGGTGCGATCGATGAGGTCTCTTACAGATTTGTCGTTATCATTTTGGGGTTATGCATTAGAAACCGCTGCATTCACTTTAAATAGGGCACCATCTAAATCCGTTGAGACGACACCGTATGAACTGTGGTTTGGTGCTAAACCTAAGTTGTCGTTTCTTAAAGTTTGGTATGCAAAGCTTACGTCAAGAAGTTGATGCCGGACAAGCTCGAACCCAAAGCGGAGAAATGTGTCTTCATAGGATACCCTAAGGAAACGATTGGTTATACCTTCTATCACAGATCCGAAGGCAAAGTGTTTGTCGCAAAGAACGGATCCTTTCTTGAGAAGGAGTTTCTCTCAAAAGAAGTGAGTGGGAGGAAAGTAGAGCTAGACGAGGTTATTGAACCTTCTCTTGAGTTGGAGAGTAGCACAGCACCTGAAATTGTTCTAGTGTCGTCTGCACCAACAATAGAGGAAGCTAATGACAAGGATCATGATGCTTCGGATGATGCTACTACTGAACGTCGCAGGTCGACAAGGTCACGTGCCCCTCCTGAGTGGTACGGCAACCCTGTCTTAACTATCTTGTTGGTAGACAACAGTGAACCTGCGAACTATGAGGAAGCAATGATGAGCCCAGACTCTAAGAAATGGCTAGAGGCCATGAAATCCGAATTGGAATCCATGAGAGAAAACCAAGTATGGACTTTGGTGGACCCTCCTAGCGACCGAAAGACCGTTGAGTGCAAATGGATTTTCAAGAAGAAAACGGACGCGGATGGTAATGTTACTATCTATAAAGCACGGCTTGTCGCGAAAGGTTTTCGACAAGTTCAAGGTGTTGACTATGATGAGACTTTCTCTCCCGTAGCGATGTTTAAGTCCATTCGGATTTTATTAGCAATTGTTGCGTTTTATGATTATGAAATATGGCAGATGGATGTCAAGACTGCGTTCCTCAATGTCAACATTGATGAAGAGTTGTATATGATGCAACCCGAAGGTTTTGTCGATCCTAAGGATGCTGATAAGGTGTGCAAACTTTAGAGTTCCATTTATGGACTGAAGCAAGCATCTCGGAGTTGGAACCTTCGTTTTGATCAAGTGATCAAGAGCTTTGGATTTGTTCCAAATTTCTACGACGCTTGTATCTACAAGAAAGTGAGTGGGAGCTCAGTGACATTTCTGGTACTATATGTGGATGACATATTGATTTTTGGAAATGGCATTGATATGCTTAACGATGTGAAGAGTTATTTGAACAAATGTTTTTCAATGAAAGACCTAGGGGAAGCTGCTTATATATTGGGCATCAAAATCTATAGAGATAGACAAAGACGCCTAATAGCTTTAAGCCAAAGTACATACCTAGACAAAGTTCTGAAAAGGTTCAGAATGGATAAGGCAAATAAAGGTTCAGTGCCTATGTTGTCAGGTAAGATATTGAGCAAGGCTCAGTGTCCAGCTACGGTAAACGATAGAGAAGCTATGAGCAAAGTGCCTTACGCCTCGGCCATAGGTTCTATCATGTATGCCATGCTGTGTACTAGACCAAATGTGTCCAATGCTCTTAGTTTGACGAGCAGATACCAAAGTGATCCAGGAGTGGAACACTGGAGATCCATGAAGAACATCCTAAAGTATTTAAATAGAACTAAAGAAATGTTCTTAGTATATGGAGGTGATGAACATATCGTCGTAAAAGGTTACGTCGATGCCAGTTTCGACACCGACAAGGATGATTCTAAATCTTAGAAAGGATACGTTTATATTTTGAATGGAGGAGCTGTGAGCTGGAGAAGCTGCAAGCAAAGCGTGATCGCGGGATCTACAGTAGAAGTGGAATACATGGTTGCTGCAGAAGCGTCAAGTGAAGGAGTTTGGATTAGGAACTTCATCACTGAGCTTGGTGTGGTTCCAAGTGCCTTAGACCCACTGGATATATCGTGTGACAACACTGGCGCCATAGCACTGGCTAAGGAACCAAGATATCATCCAAAGACCATGCACATCAACCGCAAGTTTCATATAATTCAAGATTATATAACAGATGGAGATCTGAAGATTAGCAAAGTACATATGGATCTGAATGTCGCAGATCCATTGACTAAACCTCTTCCACGAGCAAAACATGATCATCACCTTAGTGTCATGGGTGTTAGATTGTTGCCAGATGTAAACTAGATTATTGACTCTAGTGCAAGTTGGAGATTGTTGGAATTATGCCCTAGAGGCGATAATAAAGATGTTATTATTATAATTCTTGTTCATGATAAAGTTTATATTCCATGCTAGAATTGTATTAAGCGGAAACTTTGATACATGTGTGGTTTATGAACAACGCCGTGTCCCTAGTACGCCTCTATGGACTAGCTCATTGATTAATGATGGTTAAGGTTTCCTAACCATAGACATGAGTTGTCGATTAATAATGAGATCATATCATTGGGAGAATGATATGATGGACATACCCAAATCAAGCAGAGCAATTAGATCGTGTCATCGTGTTCATCTTTGCGAAGCTTTTTCTTATGTCAAATATTGTATTCCTGAGACCATGAGATAATGCAACTCCCTGGTATCGGAAGAAAGCTTTGAGGTCATCAAACGTCATCCTATGAGAGGGTGATCATAAAGGTGTCTCTCATGTGATCGGAAAGTATCTGTTGGGTTGTATGTATCGAGATGGGATTTGTCCCTCCCAAGTCGGAGAGATATACTTCGGGCCCACTCGGTAATCGATATCAACACCGCTTGCAAGCACGTGGTTAAGGAGTTAATCACAAAGTGATATCGGATTATGGAACGAGTAAAGTACTTGCTGTGAACGAGATTGAACTAGGTATGCCGATACCGACGATCGAATCTCGGGCAAGTAAAATATCGCGTGACGAAGGGAATATATATATGGGATTAATTGAATCCTGGCATCGTGGTTCATACGATATGATCATCGATGAGTATGTGGGAGTCAATATGGGTTTCTAGACCCCGCTGTTGATTATTGATAGAAGATCATGTCTGCATATTCTCGAACCCGTAGGGTCACACACTTAACGTTCCTCGACGCTAGGATAGAATGGATAATTGGTTTATGAGTTTTTGTTCGGAGTCTCGGATGATATCCAGGACGTCACGAGAGGTTCCGGAATGGTCCGGAGAATAAGATTCATATAAGGGAAAGCAGTTTTTAGATTTCGGAATTGTTCCGGATTGTTCGGTATTGTACCAGAAGCTTCTAGAACCTTCCGGAGTGGGACCAACATGGCCCCACTTGTCGGGAGGGGGCGTGGGCCTACGAGGGAGTGCCCTGGCCGCATTGGGCCAGGGGCACAAGGCCCCATAGGCCCAGCCGGCAAAAACCCTAGGGAAACCCTAGGGAAACCTTCTAGAAGGAGGGGGAAAACTTGCCCCCCACTCCAACCCTTGGGGCCGCCGCCCTAGGGCTTGGAGGAGGGGCCAAGGGGGCCGTCCAACCCCCTATATATAGAGGGCAGCCCTCCTCCCCACTCCTTCAACCCTAGCCGCTGCCTCCGGATCTCTCTCTCTCTCTCTCTCTCTCTCTCTCTCTCTCTCGACTGCGCGTAGGCGAAGCCCTGCCGCAGAAACTCTCCACCGTTTGCACCACGCCGTCATGTTGTAGATCCAACCTATCTCTCCACCCCACTTGCTGGACCGAGGAAGGAGGAGACGTCGAGGTGTCGTACGTGTGCATCTCTCGGAGGCATCGCCACTTGCGGTGTTGGATCGGATCGGATCTCGAGGAGGAGAAGCTAGTACGACTACATCAACCACGTTCCGTTGAATGTTCCGTTGTGCAAATATTCAACGGTATGAAGATATCTTCTACCCCCCCCCCTCGTTGTTTGCATCTCCTAGATTAGATCTTGGCTTTCCCGTTCGTATCCGTAGAATTTTTTTGATTTACTATGTTGCGAAACCCTTCACCCCTATGTGTGATCTTTCTTCCCAGACTCCTATTTTTATAATATGATATATAACTTGTTGCATATAAATCTATTCATGCTTGGATACATATTGTGGTTTGGGGGATGATATGCCCAATTTGCATCACCATTCTATATCATAATTTACCTCTATTCATTGATATTTGTCTTATTATGAGGTATTACTTATGGCTTTTCATCTGTTTATGCATGTTGGATGATTCTTGGAGGATGGACTGCCGGAGTCTGGATTCTGATGGAAAAGAAGGTGTTTCGGTGCAATTTCACAAAGATCAGAAAAATACTAGAAAAATATGGAAACATAGTATTTTACCAGAAGACGAAGGAAGCCAGAAGGAGGGACGAAGAAGAGCCTCAGGGGGCCCACACCCTCCTAGGCATGGGCCCACCTAACCCCGCACCTAGGGCAGGTGTGGCCCACCTGCCCGTTCTCCGACTCCGCCCCTTCGCCTATATATTCCCTTCGAAACCCTAAGGCTCGGGGAGCAACCACAGATAGATTTATGCCGCCTCTGGGGGCGGAAAACACCAAGAGAGAAAGATCTCTCCGGCGGACATATTTCTGCCGAGGGAATTCCTTCCCAGAGAGGGGAGACCATCGACATCAACATCGTCATCAAGCTAGGATTCATTAGGATCATCATCATCATCATCCACACCATCATCTCCACCAGCACCATCACCACCACTCTGTCCCGCTGTAACAATTGTGTTGGATATTGCTTTAGTTCTTAGGGGAAACTTTCCCGGTGTTAATTACTATTGTAGTTGATGCTTGTGAGTGGAACCATTGGATTATTTTTTATGTTCAGATTGTTATCCATTATCATATCATCTTTGATCTTGATCCATATAATGTCTTGTGAGTAGTTCATTGTGTTCTTGAGGACATGGGAGAAGTCATGTTGTTAGTAGTGAATCTGTGTTGAGTTATTATTCAATGGTTTAGTATTTAAGTTGTGGTGCTATTCTTCTAGTGGTCTCATGTGAACGTCGACTACATGACACTTCACCATTTATGGGCCTAGGGAATGCATTGTGTATTTGGCTACTAATTGTGGGGTTGCCGGAGTGACAGAAACCTGAACCCCAGTTAGGACACCTTTGCACAAGAGAGCATAGGATCTCAGAGTTTAAGGCTGTGGTTAGATTTATATCTTAATTAATTTACTATAGTTACGGATGTTTGCAGGGGGGTTAATCACAAGTATGTATTAGTCCTAGGAAGGGCGGTATGTTAGCATAGGTTCACCCACACAACACTTACAAACACTAGAGAAGAGTACTCAGCTATTTGAAGCGAAAGCACTTGACAGAATTCCCATGTGTCCTCGAGAACGTTTGGTCCTTATAAGTATTTCCACAGTCTTGTCCTTTGCTAAGAAAGGATTGGGCCACTTGCTCTGTTTGTTCGTTACTTCTGTTACTTGCTATTTGTTTTGTTGCCTTGTCAGAAAACCACTAAAAATCCGTTTGCTAAGTATTCACAGTGATTTCCTTCTCCATACCACTGTTCAGCACCTTCTGCTCCTCGTTGGGATCGACACTCTTATTTATCAAAACTACTACAATACACCCCCTATACTTGTGGGTCATCAAGACTATTTTCCGGCGCCGCTGCCGGGGAGTGAAGCGCTATTGAAGAGTGGAACTAGAAAGGGAAACTTTAACTATGAGTATTGCTCTTGTTACTGCTTGTTACTTTGTTTCCAATATGGATAACCCACTTGGTTTTCTGTGTGGGAAAACTACTACCACTGCTAGGGTAGTATATGAACCACCTCCTGTTGAGATAGATCCTTTTAAGATACCTACAAATATTGTTAATCGTGTTATGGATAATTATTATTTTGGGGATGGAACTTTCCATCCTGGTGATCACTTGCTTTTTATCCATGAATTATGCGGGTTGTTTAAGTGTGCGGGTATCACAACTTAACAGGTGAAGAAGAAGTTACTCTCCATATCCTTGAAAAGGAGAGTTGAAGATTGGTATAAGCTGCTGAAGAATGGACAATCCATGGAATGGGAGGATATGACATCTCTCTTTTACTCTAAATTTTATCCTCCCAGTGATATTCATAAGGATAGAAATCTTATATATAACTTTTGGCCTCTTGATGGATAAAGTACAGCTCAATCTTGTGGGATATTGAAGTTACTAATGCTTAAATGTCCTATTCATGAACTCCCTAACAATATTATTCTCAATAACTTTTATGCTAAGCTTCCTCTTCATGATAAAGATTTACTAGATGCTTATTGTGTTGGATCATTCACACGTATGAAGGAAGAAGCTAAATGGGATATTCTAGAACGTATTCAAGAGAACACTGAAGCTTGGGAGAATGACAAAGGAAGAAAGTCAGGTATAAACTATGATTATGATTGCATTAAATATTTTATGGGAACTAATGACTTCCGTGATATTAGTAATGAGTTTGATCTTAATTCCCAAAGTATTGCCAACTGTTTTAAGGCCTTTGCCTCTTACATTGAAATTCCCAAAAAGAAGTGGAATAAATACCATGCTCCGTATAAAGATGTTGTTAGTCATATCCTGTTAGAAGTACTCAAGTTTGTACTACTAATCATATTATGCCTGAACCTCATGTTGAGAAAATGCCTTTACCAGCTAAGGTAAAGGAGTATTCTATGATTATTAGTGCAAATAGCAAAGGTACAATGAAAATTGTGGAGCCTGGTAAGCATTTGAGTGATGAACCAGTGGTAGCTATTGTGAAAGACACTGTCACTAGAAATATAGAGGATGAGCATATTGTCTTCTGTGAAGACGCTTCTAATATTATCTCTCATCCTAGTAAGGCTAGAAAAGCTAGTGTTCCTATGCTTTCTATTAAAATTGGTGATCATTGCTACTATGGTTTATGTGATATTGGTGCTAGTTCTAGTGCTATTCCTTATGAGATTTACAGGGAAATTATGCATGAGATTGGTCCTTGTGAGCTTGAGGACATTGATGTGGTTATTCACCTTGCTAATAAGGAAACCATTTGCCCCATTCGCATTGTAAGAGATGTGGAGGTCCTTTGTGGTAAGATTAAGTATCCTGCTAATTTTCTAGTGCTTAATTCCGCAACTAGCAAAACTTTTCCCATAATTTTTGGTAGACCTTTCTTGAACACTTGTGGAGCTATTATTGATTGTAAGAAGGAAAAGGTTTTAACTAAGTTTGATGGAGATTCTTATGAGTTTAAATTTTCAAAATTTTCTAAAGCTCCTTGTGAAAATAGCTTGCCTAATAAAGATTTCAGGATGGAACAACTTGCTTCTATTGATACAGTTTATGACCTTGGACCTCTTTTTGGTGACTGTAGGTATGCTTATTCTGATGATAAAGTTGTTTCCAGTGACAGTTATATTGTCAACTTTATTCAAAGTGCTACTGAAAGTTATTTTGAGAGAGGGAAACATGGTTTTATGCATCTCAATGATGTTAAATTTCCCTGTTTTATGTTGAAAGCTTTAAAGTTGCATATGTTTTGTCTTCCTATGCTTGTGGCCTTTTGTTTCAACAATTCATTTTATCATGATACCCCCATGCATAGTAAGTGGGTTAGACTCAAGTGTGTTGGTTATTTGCTTCTTGATGCTCTCTTTCACTTCAGATATATATATCCTATGTGGGCATCTTTGGAAGTTTCAAGCCTAACTTAAAGGCATTAAAGAAAAGTACTTGTTGGGAGATAACCCAAGAGTTTTGTCGAGTCTTGGAAGTTATTACCTCAGTAATAACCGCTCCTTATCCTTTTTGTTTTGGTTTTTGTGTCAAGTTCAACTACTTTTGTGAAGTAGAGGAGTTGTGAAAAGTGGCTGTCCAGGGACAGATTTTTGTGCTGCATTGTAAAAATTAGTGAGGAAGCTCAGTACTTTGGATGGAGCTGCATTTTTCTGAGCTTGTTCTCCAAGTTGTTACACAACTTTCATCAGTTCTGCACTTTTTTATTTGAGCAGCACAAGGTCTTCTGAAAAATCAATCTTTACCTGCTAGTCTGTTTTGACAGATTTATGCCATCATTTGCATTTGCCTCTTACAGAAGCTTCTGTTTTGATGGGTTTTCAGTTGAAGTGCTTACCAAAGGTTTATTGTTTTTGCTTACACTAATGTTGTCATTGAGTTTGTGAACAAGGAAATTCTCAGGAAAAAGAGAGAAGGAATCTACAGAGTTCGTCTTTGAATAGGTAAAAGTGGTGAAAATAGAAGGTTCGTGAAAACCCAATCTTTTTATATATTTGATGTTTTTAATACATAAGGGAAGTTACGAGACGAAACTGAAGAGGAAATGGAGCCCGGGGTGGACAAACCCACCCCAGGCGTGGGCCCAGCCTGGCCACACCTAAGGGGGGTGTAGCATCCCAGTTGTCTAACACCTGTAATGCTACTTGTTCTAGTAATAAAAGGGCCACTTCCAACATATAATTGCTGCATCATCATCATATCATGCTCATGTCATCATGTCACCTTGCATTTGAGCATCATACAAAACCCCTCTTTGCTTTGGTTCTTATCTCATGTGCATTATTAATTGTAGTTGCCTCTTGATATTGTATTTGGTTCTTGATATATTGTTAAATGCCCAAGTTGATTTGGGGGCATATCTCTTATTAACTCCACCACCTTTTATTTTCACCACCTCATAATTCCACCATCCAACTAAATATGAGCTTGCATTTATGGGTTTACTTCTAGCTCATGTGGGTTGGGATGGATCCATTTCTTTTCCACATGTTCTCATCTTGGCATCATTTTGTTTTCACATTATTGATGCATGAGAGCCACATGGCCACCTTTGCATGCCTTGTGAGTGGGACCTTTCTCCCTAGCTTCCATATGTGTGTTGTGGGGGTTATTATCATGTGGGGATATTTTGTGGGCTTATTAAATATCTAGTGGCATATACACACTAGCAAGTCCCAAATATATTCCAATGTGATCATCTCCTCATACTCCACTTGGAATTCTTCCTAATTTCTTTTGCTTGGGCCTTATTCCACACTTTGGAATGCATAAGAAATGCCATGCAAATAATCTTGTTTTCACAAAGATAAATATGGTGTGAATTAACTATGCATGGCCCATGCAAGTGCCACCTTTTTCTTGACATTTGAATGTTATTTGGCTTTGCTTGCATGGATCACCTCTCCTTTGCTTAATCTTGTTTTGGCTTGTAGAATTCTTCACCACACCCTCTACCTCTCTATCCCCTATAGCTAAACCCTAATCATCATACCCCATGCATACACATGTGATTATGTGGCATGCACAAAACCTAAACCCCTCCCCCTCTATCTAGCCCCTACCACCCTTGTGCTTGTTCATGTGAGGCCATTTTTATGTGCTTAAACATGAGCACACTCTCCCCCTCTTCTCACCTCTCCCTTAAACCCTAGACCGAACCCCCTTAATCTAAACCCTAAAGCATGTACCACCACCCTCTAGCTAAACCCTAGTTTTCCCCCTCTTTTCCTCGGCCTCTCCCCTCTCTTCCATGCAGGCCCCACCCGAGCCACCACCTCCCAACTAACCCTAGCCCTCCTAAACCCTAGCCGAGCCTCGCCTCTTCCTCTCTTCTCTCCTGCCCTAGGGGCCCCTCCATACCCGCCACCCGAGCCCCTCTTCACCCCTTGGCCCAGCTCACCCACCACTGCCCCGTCACTGCTCACGTGATGGAGGAAAGGTGACACCGACGCCACCCCGGCCATCTTCCTCCCCACGCAACCCCCGCCTCTCGTCCTTATCTTCCTCTCCTCGCCTCTAGCCGTCCCTCAGATCCGCCAGGCGACGCCTCTCTCCCCTTCCTCTCCTCGCCCACCTAGCCTCGCCCACCGATCTACCCCTGCCCCCATCTTCCTAGCCGTGGCGTGGTAGGCTGGTGTCGAGGAAGCCGAGGACGCCCGTCCGCCTCCAGCAGCGAGGAGAGGCGAACCAGAACCACCGCATCGACGCCCAGGCCAACGCAAACCCTAGCTCGCCTAGCTTCTGCCTAGACGACGATCGTGACCACCCCGAGCCCCGTCGACCCCATCAACGCCCTCGCGGTGAGCTCTTCTCCCTTCTGGACATGCTCCGCCTCGCCACCGTCGTCTAGATCCGTGGGTCGCTTTGGTCGAACACTCTGCACCGCCGCTGTTTTCGCTCGATCCGCACAACCACCTTACCTAGCCCGTCACTTTCCCTGTCAAGAACCCGCACCACCGATGGCTCGGACCTCTAGCGCCAGCCCGCGTCGGCTGCTCGAGTCCCACCTCACACGCCACAAGACGCTTCAGAGGCACGCGAGAAGATCCACAAGGCGCGTGGTCGCTTTGCACCTACACCCTCACGCTTTGTCGCGTCAACCATGGTCGGCCAGCCCACTGCCGGTGTCTTTGGCGCTTTGCAAAAGGCTCTCGGGGATTCGTGAATCAACCCATGGCCCCTCCTCTCGGCGCTGGTGGGACCGCGAGTCCCTGGCCCCACCTGTAGGCGTATGTGAGTATATTAGGCTGGGTATAAAAAGTAATTCAGTCTATCTGTTTAAATTCAAATATTTTTCAAATTAATTCCAAATTCAATTTAAATTCTGTTTTCAAATAACTTTTCAAATATTAATCCAAATAATACAAATGTTATATGTTTCGGAACCAGAAAAATGTGAGGATTTCAAATATGCCATTCAAATTGCCTTTTGCACATTTAAAATTCCCAGTTGAATCAAATTACAACAAATGCCACTAGAACTTAAATAATTAATAACTTTTGATTTATAATTCCAAATTTAACAAATGATATGTCTAAAATGATCAGCTCGACGAGACCTTTCTGTTTATGCTATCCATGACTTCAATTGCAGCATGCATCATATAAATATATAGTAAACAGCAACTATTATGACAACGAAATGTGGCCCAACCTTAATAAAATGCCTTATTCTTGCATACCACACCTCACCCATGCCATGCTACTTATTGCCATGCAACTTGTGCATCATTCATCATGGCATGATTGTTTGCTTGTCGCATTTTATTCCTATGCTTGTGCACTTTATTTATGTTGGCCCTTGCTTGTTTGGTTCTTCTTTCGAATAGACGAAAGGTGGGATATATCAAGAGAACCAGGAGCACTACCCAGATCCGTCTCTCGCTTCAACTGAGTTGCCAGGCAAGCACTTCCACATGCTTGCATACATACAATACCTATTGCCTCTATCTTATTCTTGCATCATTGAGTCGCGATTGCATCAAATTGAATCCCAAGTATTGCATAGCCTTTACTTTTAAACCCCACCGAGCTTGTTCCTCCATCCCATGAGCCATTACTACAGGAGTTGATTGAGCCATGCGAGTCGTAGAACAGCATGTGTAGGGTATGTGAGTGTCTGATGGATAACGAGGTACCTAAACAACTTAATCTGAGTAGTAATGGGATAATTAATGAAAGTGGCACCGGTGAGCAACATCTGCTATTTGGTTTTTCCTGCTCAGTTGTGTCCCGTAAGACCCCGAGTACTTGATTCCTGTTCCTTGATTTATCGCGCTATCCACATCCGGGAGGTATATGGGACCCCCCTGAGCCAGAGCTTGATTCCGTCTTATTTCTTGGGGCCACAAACTAGTTTGAGGTTTTATTTACTATCCTGTACTTATGCCATGCTACTGTTTATTACGTTTGTGCGAGGAGCACACTGTACTGTTTAGGTAAGCGGAATGTTTTCGCGGTATCGACAAGCCTAGCCATACTTTAGGGTTCCCAGTCGTTTACAGCCATTGACGCAAACCTTGAGTCCGTCTCGAAGTCAGCTAACTTCGTTGCGGGTCTACTCAATGGGGTGGCCCCCTGAAATAATTCTGAATCCTGTGATTGCTTTGTCGTGAAGGCCTCGTTGGGTTTTGATTTGGTTTTTCCGAGGTTGATCGAGCGTGTGTTGCTATTGGTGCACCCCGGCCGGGTAAAACTTTCTGAAAGCCGTGTCCGCGGTTATGGAAGACTTGGAGCACAGTTTCTCGATCATAGACAAGCATAACTAAAGTACCGCTTTAATCTGACTAAGTAATTTGACTAGTAAAATAGTGCAACACTCATGGAATGGTTAATAAAATTGCCAACGGATGGGGGGTTGTTCGTCCGCTTCCTCGTTGGTAAGCGAGGAGGAGGATGGATCTGATGAAATTACTATCATAACTGTTGTCCTTATTTCACGGACATCCGTCTATCATTGGTTAGGCGGATGGTTAGCGAGTATCTGTAGAACTGATAGGGTTTATCTTCCGCTGCAATTGCGTCACCCCAGGTTGTGTCCCCTTTAGAGGCATTAAGTCTTGCTGAGTACCCTTAGGGTCTCATACGATAAATTATTGGTTCAGATGAATGTACCTCGCAGGACGGACATCGGGTGGAAGAGGCGATGATGCGGCAACGATCGCTCGTGTAGAGATTCCGAACGGGATCCGTGAGATCTGTGGGCGGATGTGCTTACTTCTATGGCATCTTATGCCGATTTGCTTCTTGTCCGCACCGGACTTTGTTTTGCCGCCCGCTTGATACTCGATGTGTGTTGTATGAGGAATTATCCTAAAATATTATACCTATCTAGGTCATTTGAATCTTGCCGATGTATGCTATATATATTTCCTTTCTTTCTAGATGGTATGGCTCGATGTACTCTTGTATGGTGGCTTGCATACATACCCACTTGTGTATGTAGTTGATCCTTCGCCGCCGACACGCCGCAGACAGGTCCCGTTGAGTTGGTAGTGGTTGGGACGACCGAAAGGTCTACCAGTGAGTGGCTTTTGGGGCCCCACCGTACTATTTCAACCACTACCGCTCATCCAGGCTTGTATCTAGGAGCGTAATTCACCGAGGTAGTTACGATTGGTATCAGAGCCATCCCGACCTTCAGGGTTTCAGCCAAACGGTCGTTGTCAGTCTAGCAAATATTTTGGTAGTTATGTATACTAGGGAAAAACAAAACGCGAGAGTAGGACTGCTTCCACTTTTCTTCTTATCCAACCACCCACCCTTTTCTGGTAAGGAAGTGCAACGTTTTCAATCCTCTTCTTAAAATTCAAACTAGGATTCACGTGTTCTGGGTTTCCGTAGTACCATAGGTTGTGTGTGTGTGTGCGTAATCCCTTGTCTATCTGTTGCATCCAAGTTGTTATCTAATCAGCCTTTGGTTATCAACTGTTGGTACATTCCATACCGACAGGCTTTTGCAAACCGACGCAATCTGTCTTCCTCTTTGTATCCAACGCTATCTTGTTTGGGGTGTTCGTTTCCGTAGTTACCAATCTTTAGGTTTCGTCGTGAGAAGAAGGGGTTAGGATATGTGTTCCACTTGTTCATGTGCGGAGTAATGATTTGAGTGCGGGATGGAGTCGCGACCATACCACTACTTTTATCATTCGCTTTTGTATATTGAATCGGTAGAGTCACTAATCTTGATTCGTTAAGTAATTTTATGATCTATTGGTATTGTAATGCCGAAATTTGTGGAAAATTTTTCTTTGATATATTTGTACCACACTCCTTTTCGATGTGTGCGATATGCTTAATATCTTTTAGGTGCTTTGAACTTTGTTGATATTTTAATATCATCTCAAGAATGGTATCCTTTAATCTTGGTTAATTCCATCTTGGTACTATTTTGGATTATTATCATCTTCCATTATAGTAATCGACTTGAGTTTTATATCAATGACAGGATGGCTCCGCCACTGCATCGATGAGGACATACCTCGGGAATCGGCTCATGTTGTCAAACATCGCTAATGCTTTGGCAGAATGCAAGAGAACCAGCAGCTTTGAGGAGAGTGTCGAGGAACGAGTTTGCTCCACTACCTCCACCTCCCAAGCGAGGAGACATCAAGAGCTTCCTAAAATTCAACCTCGCCGGTTTGATGTTTCGACCACCGACCTCGGGCGGATGATTGGCTGCGTGAGATGTCAAGGTTGCTCGAGGCTAGCGATGTTCCGGAGAGTGGGGGTCAAGTGTGCTACCCACCTTCAAGGGAGATGCAGCTCTACGGTGGGAGAACTACTTGAAGGCAAGCTGACCGGTTTCCATCCAACTTGGGAGAGGTTCATCGGAGCATTCAAGGAGCAGTTTCGAGATTGTAATGTAAAGGATGAAGGAGGCTTTCTCAACTCAAGCAAGGAAATGATAACGTCAACACCTATATCGGGAACTTCATGAATCTCTCGTTATGGTGGTGATGAGGTATCGATGACAAGAAGAAATGTAAGAGGTTCGTGCAAGGGCTCAATGCATCGATCAAGTATGCAATCACACATGCAAGGCCGCAACTTTCCTGGAACTACAGACATACTCGCAAGAGGAAGCAAGCAGCAAATGTTTGAGGAGTCCAAGAAACACAACAGGGATGCATCAAGCTCTGCAGTTATGGCAGCTCCTTCTAAGCGGCGTGTCTGGGTTCCTAACACCCCACCGTCGCTCCCGGCTCCACCAAGACCTGCAAGTTACGCACCAAGGCCACCAAACTTCACCACTGCGGCTCCCAAGGGCTACAACCACCACTACCCTGGAGCGCCTGGCGGAGTCCCTGGCTACTCTGCTCCACGTCCACATGGTGCGTGTTTCACATGTGGAGATCATGGACATCCCAACTGGAACTGTCCGATGAAGAACAAAGCTCTCCCTCCACCCCCGCCAAGATCTGCAGCAAGCTCTCCTTCGGTTCGTGCACCACCACCTCGGGCTCTCAACATCAACACCAAGCCCGGGTCTGCGGTTGTTCGTGCCAACTGTGTCAACGCCACTCAAGCCGAGCATGCACCTGGAGTTGTGATGGGTATGCTTTCCGTTAACTCAGTCCCTGCACGAGTTTTGTTTGATTCTGGTGCATCGCATTCTTTCGTGTCTCACAAGTTTGCAAATGAGAATGAGTTAGCAATGGATCCTATCCTTAAGCAGTTAATGGTTCTTTCGCCTGGAGCAAATATGATAGCATCTAAGATCAGTCATGGCAATCAAGTTGAGATCGGTGGCTCTTCATTCTCGGCATCTTTAATTGTTCTGGGCAATTCCGACATTGATGTCATCTTGGGCATGGATTGGTTAACGGCAAATGCAGCTGTGATTGATTGTCTTTGAACGCCGGTTTCTCGAAGATTCTCAAGGCCATATAGTCTTTTCTCCAAGTTTGACTCGCTGTCCAGCTCTTCTCTTTGGCGGCTCGAATGATGATGCTATGCAAGCTATTCAGAGTGTGGTCCGTGAGTTCCCGGATGTTTTTCCTGAAGAGTTGCGGTATGCCTCCGGATCGTGAGGTTGAGTTTGTGATTGAGCTTGAACCTGGAACGGCTCCTATCTCCAAGCGGCCTTATAAAATGGGTCCTTCTGAGTTGGCTGAACTCAAACGACAACTTGATGAACAAGAGAAGTTGGGTTTCATTCAACACAGTACTTCGTCTTGGGGTAGCCCAACAATCTTTGTGAAGAAGCGTGACAGAACCGATAGACTATGTGTTGACTACCGGGCTCTCAATGCTAAAACCATCAAGAACAAATATCCCCTCTGTAACACCCTCAGAATCGGACCTATGCAAGTTTGAGCAAAATTCGCCAAACCCGCATAGAAACGATTCAAAGGTGCCCACCAGGCACTTTCGTGCGGGTGGAAAACGAAGTAATAACATTACACAACAGTCCTCGATGGGACCCACAGAACATATATATATATATAACAGCGACTCAAGGAGTCAAGAATACAGATATAATATACAAAGATCCAAATCACCTTGAAAACGATAGGGCGTCCAGCTACGGACAAGATGCAAATGGGGCTAAGAGCCCTGAAGAATAACCAATGGCGTCCATAACCCTGCCTAGGCCAAGCCGGAAGGGTAACCCTGCTAACGACGTCGATCTCAAAACCTGCTTAAACAAAAGGGGTGCCGACAAAGGGCAAAGAAAAAAAAAGAAGGAGCGTCAGTACTGAGGCTAGTACACGGCGAGGCTAGAATTCGGCGGTCCTCGCCTACATAGGTATGGTGGACTGAAGCGGCAGCGGCAGCGTGCACTATACAACCTATAGAGACTCAATACAACTGGCGGTTATCAGAGAGGGGTGAGAAAGACCTAACCAGATCCAACCTGAAGCTAACACCAAACAAACCCATCCTGGTGTTTCCCCCTCGAGACCAACGAGGAAGTCAACCGAGGAACTCACACAGTTGGCAGTTTTACATATTCAGTTATAGTTGCGGCACGTTACTAGTCAGGTTTAGATAATCATTATGATAAAGTAAGCAGTGGGCACTTTTAGTTAATCATTCCGTTGTAGTTGCAACAATTACTAATCAAATTCAGATAGCATGATGTAATCCCGAAACCCAGCAGTTGTTGGTACTTTTAATCAGCCAATTCCGTTGTAGTTGCCATACTTACTAGTCAGGTACAATGGTCGCAAGCGACAATCCAAACAAGCAATTGTGGGCAGTATTATTAGCCATTCCATTATAGTGAAGCTGATTACTAGTCATTATAAGTCAAATTTATAGCAGTAAACTTTAGTTATGCTTGTCTATGATCGAGATACTGTGCTCCAAGTCGTCCATATCCGCGGACACGGCTTTGAAAGTTTTACCCGCCGGGTGCACCAATAGCAACACACGCTCGATCAACCTCGGAAAAACCAAACCAAAACCCAACGAGGCTTTCATTGAACAATCACAGATTCAGAATATTTCAGGGGCCACCCATTGAGTAGATCCCAACGGAGTAAGCAAGCTCGAGATGGACTCAAGGTTTGCGTCAATGGCTGTAAACGATCGGGAACCCGAAAGTGTGGCTGGCTTGTCAATACCGCGAAAACATTCCGCTTACCTAACAGACAAAGTGTGCTCCTCGCACAATTTAAATACGTAAAGTAGCATGGCATAAGTACAGGATCGTAAATAAAACCTCAAACTAGTTTGTGGCCCCAAGAAATAAGACTGAATCAAGCTCGCCTGGGGGGGTCCCATATACCTCCCGGATGTGGATAGCGCAAGAAAATCAAGGAACAGTATCAAGTACTCGGGGTCTTACGGGACACAAGTGGGCGTTCGGAAACCAAGTATTTTCTATCACCCACCGATGCCTCTACTTATTCAATTTTAGTTGTTAAGCAGAAATTAAAGTGACGATAAGTAAAACTAGAATCATCTCCAACATCAACATGCGGCAATACATCAAGAATCGTGGCATATGACGACACACATCAAGACTTGAGCAAGCAACTACTAGCGGCAAGTCCAACTATCTACCAAACAATGTAATAGGGTGTGTCCAAGGCAATATAGGGCTGCACGGTATATCACAGGTACGGAAACTAAAGCATCGCAACACAGATAGCAATAGATCAGCTGGAGGGAATAAAGACTATAAAAGTAAGATAGGTAGAAAGGGGGAGATGCTCGCCTGAAAACATTGTCGAAGGGTTCACCAAGATCGGGCGAAGCTCACATCAACTCAACGGCCTTATCCGCGAAGAAGCAAAACACTAGAAGAAACACCGGATGCAATATTTAATACAACGGCAGAAGATCGGCATGATGCATGTATGATGCATGACATGGCAAGGTGCGAGGCAATTAGGTCATATTAAGCGGAACCAGGGGTCCCGACAATTAATTAGGCGGTTCAAGTTGTTTAGCTACCCCGCAATTTAAATGTTATATAGCAAGACAATAGATGGCAATGGTTCGCTACACATGTTTAAATGAGGCCAATATAAGGCTAGATTTGCCCGCATATGGGCCTCATATTTAATTATTAGGTGAATCGGCATAAGGCCCCCAAACCACATGACAAGATGCATGCAAGTATGACAATTTTAATATGCGACAAGGTTGTATTTCATTATAAAATAGGGTTTCGGGAAGGGGTTCACACATTAGGGGTCTCGACGATCTTGTTAGGGTTCCGGAGTTCGGGGTTGGTCTCGGGGTCCAGGGTTCGACGGGACGTTCTCGGATCCCGGGGTCGTTCTCGGTATCGGGGCAGGTCTTGTCGCGTCGGGGTCTCGATGTCCGGGGAGCAGAACTTGGGTCGGTGTCGGGGCGCATCGGCTTCTTCCGGGTCGGTGCCGTTCTCAGTCATCGCGAAGGTCTTGCCGGGTCCCACGGGGTCGGTCTTGCCGTTGCGAGGGTCTTGTCGGGCCCCGCGCCATCGAGGCGGTCTTGGCGAGGGAAGAAGAACTTGTCGTCCTCGTGGCGATCTTGGAGTTCCGGGGGGTTTTTCCCGCGTCCGTGATGGAGGTCTTGTCGGCTTCCTGTCGGAGGTCTTCGGGTACGGGGGTTCTCGACACCGTCGCTCTTTTGCTAGCTGGATCCTTCGTGTTCCATGAGGAAGTACTTGTTGTTCCGTGGGGTAGGTCTTGTCGGTTCCGCCCCCGAAGCCTAGAGGTCTCGGAACGGAGATCTCCGGGTTGGACTTGCCATGTTAGCGAACTTGGCGTAACGTGGAGGTCTTGCGATTTGATCTCGGGGTTCCGAGGGGCGTCTTGCGTCTTCGGGTTAGAGGGCGCTGGAGGACGAGGGTGCGGCCACAGCTGCGTCGCAGGGACGCCGAGGCAAAGCGGCGAGACTCGGCTCGAGCGTCTGCAGACGGCGGCCTGTACTGGAGGCGGGGCGAGCGGTGCCGGCGGCGGTAAGCGGCGGGGCGTGTGAGCGAGTGGCGGCAGGCGGGCCGGGCTGCTGAGCAGCGCCCGTGAGCGGTGAACGCTGGGGTTGAGCTGGCAGCGGCGCCAGCTGGCTGGCGGAACGGAGGCCCGGCGGCGGAGCGAGCGCGGCGGGCAGCGCGGCGGGCGGTCGACGCTCGAGGCGGCTCGAGTCCTTGGCGGCGCCAGCGAGGTATGGCGTGGCGGAAGCGGCGAGCTGAAGCTTGTAGGAGGCCAGGCGGCGGAAGGAGCTCGGGACGCGCGCGAGCTCAGCGGGCGAGGCGCGGCCGGAGCGAGCTCTGAGGCGTGAGGCGGTTGGAGACAGGCTGCGTGGCGGGGGAGGCTGGCTGCGGCAGCCTTGGGAGGCGGCCGGGCTGCTCATGACAGGCGGGATGGGCGTGAGGGTGGGTGGCGGCAGCGTGGCAAGGGAGCAGAAGGTGGGGTGAGGCGTCGGCCATGAGGTGGTTCGTCTTGGGGAAGAGAGCCAGGGAGAAGAGAGAGAGGGACGGGGGGACAGGGCAGGTGGAGGAGGGCCCGCGTGGGACCGGGGGTGGGGATCGTGTCGGGGTGGCTCGCGGTTGGTGGGCGGGGGCGCGCGGTAGTGTGAACGCGGGGAGAGAGGCAGGCGTGGGGAGGTGGGATCGGTCAGGGGCGGGTCCACGGGGTGTGGGCCGACTGGTGGGGTGGGGATTGGGCAGGCAGGATCTGTGGGACCCGGGGTCAGGGGAAGGTGGGAGTGGGGGAGGTGGCGCCCATGAGGTGAGGGAGGGTGTGAGGGTTGTCTAGGTGGCAGCAGTTGATAGGTTTAGGGGAGGAAAGGGGTGAGGTGGAGAGAGCTGATTGGGTGGGGTGAGGTGGCCAGCGGGTTGGGTAGACTAGTGGGTAACTTTAGGATTTAGGAGCGGGTGCAGTTGGACCGATTCAAAAACCTGGGGGTGGTCGTTCGGGTCGATCTGGCCCGTTCATCGCCCACTAAAAATAATATAAATTTTATTTGTTTTAAACGGGCCGTTGGCAAACCGATAGCGGCCAAAACAAAATATTCCGGAGACCCGGTTTTGATGTTTGAAAATAAAGAGGGGCGTTTAGAAAACAACACGGGTTTTGCAAACATAGTTTTAGCAAACAATGCATGATGATGACGATGCAATGCAAAAATCAACGCGATTTTCTAGTAGTGGTTTTGCGGGATGCCACACCCTCCCGCGGATTAATGATCTATTCGATCAGCTAGCTGGAGCTGTGGTGTTCTCTAAGCTGGACTTGAGAAGTGGTTATCACCAAATCAAGATTCGCAAGGAAGATGTGCCCAAAACAGCTTTCACCACCCGCTATGGCCTGTATGAGTACACGGTCATGTCTTTCGGTCTCACCAACGCACCTGCTACCTTCTCGAGGCTGATGAACTCCGTTTTCATGGAGTACCTTGATAAGTTCGTTGTGGTATATCTGGATGACATTCTGTTCTATTCTAAGTCCAAGGAGGAGCATGAAGAACACCTGCGGTGTGTCCTAAACAAGCTTCGTGAGAACCGCTTGTATGCAAAGTTCTCAAAGTGTGAGTTTTGGCTGCCTGAAGTAACCTATCTTGGTCATGTCATCTCTTCCAAGGGCATTGCAGTCAACCCGGAAACGGTAAAGACAATAGTTGAATGGCTTCCTCCTGTTTATGTCAAAGAAGTGCGGAGTTTTATTGGTTTGGCTAGTTATTGTCGTCGCTTTGTTCAGAACTTCTCGAAGATAGCGAAGCCTCTTACCGATCTCCTCAAGAAAGGCAAGAAATACCTGTGGACTCCTGCGTGTCAAGCAAGTTTTGAGACACTCAAAGAGAAGCTCACTTCCACGCCAGTCTTGGTTCCTCCGGATACATCTAAGCCTTTCCAGATATTCTGTGACGCCTCTTTGCAAGGATTGGGTGCGGTCCTTATGCAAGAGAAACAGGTGGTTGCTTATGCCTCTCGTCAGTTGAAGACGCATGAGATCAACTATCCCACACATGACCTCGAGCTCGTAGCAGTTGTCTTTGCTTTGAAGCTATGGAGGCACTACTTGCTGGGCAACCGTTGTGAGATCTTCTCTGACCACAAGAGTTTGAAGTATATCTTCACACAACCTGATCTCAACCTTCGGCAGAGGAGATGGATTGAAGCAATCAATGACTTTGATGTGACCATCAACTACACTCCGGGCAAAGCAAATGTCATGGCAGATGCGCTTAGCCGCAAAGCTTATGTCAACAACCTCATGATGGAAGAACAACAGCCTCTTTTGTGCGAGGAATTCCGTCAGCTCAACCTGGAAATTGTGGAACAAGGGCATCTCCTGAACCTTCTGGCTACTCCTCTCTTGGAAGAAAAGATTCGCTCTCGTCAGCTTGGTGATCCGCACACCAAAAAGCTAATCTCTAAACTTGAGCTTCCGAAGTATGAGTCCTTCCACGTCGATGATCAAGGCACGCTTTTCTTTGAACACCGGATGTTTGTACCAAACTACCCGGGTCTGAGAGAGCAAGTTCTCAAGGAGGCGCATGATTCGGTTCTTTCTATCCATCCTGGCAGCACAAAGATGTACATGGACTTGAAAACACAATATTGGTGGCCTGGGTTGAAACGGTATTGTGCCAAGTATGTCTCAGAATGTGATGTCTGCCGCAGAGTGAAGGCTGTCCATCAGAAACCATTCGGTCTTCTACAACCATTGAAACCTCCGGAATGGAAATGGGAGAAAGTAGAGATGGCCTTCATCACTTTGGCTTTCAAGGTCGAGAAGGGCAACAATGCAATTTTGTTGTCATCGACAGGCTTTCTAAAGTGGCTCATTTCTTCCCGATCAAAGAAACAATTTCGGAATTCAGTTGGTGAGCTCTATATCAATGAATTGTCTCTCGTATGGGGTTCCACTTGAAATCAGTTCGCACCGTGGAGCATCTTCACCTCAAAGTTCAGGAGAGTTTCCAAAGGCTCGGGAACAAAGTTGAACTTGACTGCTTACCACCCTCGATCGCAAGGACAAGTGGAAAGAATCAATCAGATTCTGGAGGATATGCTTGGCTTGCGTCATCTCGTTGGCATGAAGTGGGAGGAATGTCTTCCTTATGCTGAATTCTCCTACAACAACGACTTCGAGAAGAGTCTAAAGATGGCACCATTTGAGGCTCTCTATGGTCGCAAGTCAGAACTCCGATTGGGTGGTCAAAAGGAGAAAGAATCTGGTTTGGCCCGACATTGTAACTCAAGCGAGGAGAAGGTGCATATCATTCTTGAGAACGAAGATTGCTCAAAGTCGTCGGAAGAGCAACTATGATGAAGCACACGGATATGGTGTATGCCTGGTGATCTTGTCACCTTCGTGTCACTCCCATGAGAGGAACACAACGCGGTATCAAAGGAAAGTTGGCTCCTAGATACATCGTTCCATTCAAGATTTGTGGTAGAAGAGGAGAAGTTGCTTATGCCCGGAGCTTAGGAAAACTCAAAGTCCATGATGTTTTCCACATCTCTCAGCTCAAGAAGTGCTTCAAAGATCCCGGCAGGACCGTGGATCATGAGCTAATCGATCTCCAAGAAGACCTGTCTTATCAAGAACACCCCACCAAAATACTTGAGACCGCAGAAAGAAGGACTCGCAACAAGTCCATCAAGTTCTGCAAGGTGCAGTGGTCACACCATTCTGTTGATGAAGCCACTTGGGAGCGTGAAGATGAACTCCGTGCCAACCACCCTTCTCTCTTTGTGTCTTCTTCTTCTTCTTCCTAGAATCTCGGGGCGAGATTCCTGTTTAGTGGGGGAGAGTTGTAGCATCCCAGTTGTCTAACACCTGTAATGCTACTTGTTCTAGTAATAAAAGGGCCACTTCCAACATATAATTGCTGCATCATCATCATATCATGCTCATGTCATCATGTCACCTTGCATTTGAGCATCATACAAAACCCCTCTTTGCTTTGGTTCTTATCTCATGTGCATCATTAATTGTAGTTGCCTCTTGATATTGTATTTGGTTCTTGATATATTGTTAAATGCCCAAGTTGATTTGGGGGCATATCTCTTATTAACTCCACCACCTTTTCTTTTCACCACCTCATAATTCCACCATCCAACTAAATATGAGCTTGGCATTTATGGGTTTACTTCTAGCTCATGTGGGTTGGTATGGATCCATTTCTTTTCCACATGTTCTCATCTTGGCATCATTTTGTTTTCACATTATTGATGCATGAGAGCCACATGGCTACCTTTGCATGACTTGTGAGTGGGACCTTTCTCCCTAGCTTCCATATGTGTGTTGTGGGGGTTATTGATGGGGATATGCCTACTGGGGTATCCTCAGCGGGACGTTTCCGACTGGTCCAAGGGCTGGCGAGTGGGCCTGCAGAACGGCGAGTGGATCAAAGCCCATCAGGGTGCCAGGCGACTGGAGGTCGAAGGCCCAGGCGAGTAGATAGGCCAATGGTCGGTGAGTTAAGCGATTGACAAATTTGTAACGAATCGGTTGAGATATGTAAACCCTAGGGAGGTAAGCCTATATAAACCTCCCTAAGGGGTGAGTAGAATCGTTCCCTCATACACCCAAGCAACTCGCGCCTAGTCGCCGAAGTTCGCCCATTGTAAACACCTCCATAATACAATCTAGCGAGTAGGTCTTTACCCTCGAGGCGAACCTGGTAAAACTCGTGTCTTTGCCCTCATCTCGCACCGCATGAGATGGCAGGCCGCCTTGCCCTTCGTTCTACTACTTCATTGCCGATTGCATCTGCCGTGGTCATTCCTTCGACGGTGGCGCCCACCGTGGGGCCTGGGTCTGGCGGTGTTCTGGCGAGATCCAATCTGCCCATCAACGAGGTCGCCACCGGCGCATGATAGCGATCGGCGAGATGCTCCAGATCTTGCCGAGCAGCTACGTCCCGGCGCGACCCGTCACGCCACGTGATCCCGCGGTGCACGATCAGCCTCTTCGTCGGCTTCACCGGCGTCATCACCTCGGAGGACTCGGCTCGCATCCGCGAAGTCGCCACCACGCGATCGGCTCTCCGAGCCAGATCCGCACGATCCACCGCCTCGCCTCGAAAATGCGACTCGCCCCGCAACGTGGCGAGAACTCGGCGACGCGGAAGACGCGACCCTCACCGACGACGCCGACTCGGTGACCCCGGCGTCACTCGCCGGGTCCGTCACCGCGGCCTAGTCCGCGGGTTCCATCGCCCAGGTCTCCAACGCGGGAGATTTCGAGGACCCCTCCATCCTCGGGATCTTCGACTTCGACTCCGGGTCGGAAAACTCCGCCGACCTCCACGACGGTGCCAGTCGCCATGCCACGACCTACATGGCCACGGCCGATCCACCGAGGACCCTTTCTCCACCCGATCCTCCTAACGCCCGGCGACGAGGTCGAGGAACTCCGCCTAAAGTTGGCGGGCGACGCGAAAAAGAGCGGCCGGCGAAAAATTTCGCCTCGGCGGTGACGCAGGAACCGCATCACGCTACCACCAGCAGCGGATCGGTCACGCTGAATCCCACCGTTCAGGCGTGCCACGAACTTCGACGATAAGCGACCAGCGCGCATCGCCAGCGCGATCTGCGAGAACGCGCGCCAGGAAAGCAACCGCCCTCCGCCAGGATCGGGCGATGGGTGCCCGCCACCCAACCGCACCCCGAGGATCAGCGGATAGTCGTCTCCTCACGGGAGCGAGACGCGAATGGCCTTCCACTGTTCTCCACCCGATGGACAACCTGCGTGGCGAGCCGCGTGAGCGACATCACGGCGCGACCGCAACGGCGCCTTACATCCGATGCGTCGAGGCCCTACTCGCGGCCGTGGAACAGCAGAAGCAGGTGCCGACCGCGAAGCGAGTGTACTCGCGCTCCTCGGGAAGCGGCGTCCTCGGCGGCCGTCCGGTGGCAAACACCCTCAATTGCCCGCCGCGAGCCACTGCAGCTCAACGGCGACCCGCGAATGCGGCACTCTCCACCAACGATCGGGCGGCGACCAACCTCGTCGCCGCTAATGGAGAGCCAATCGGCCTTCGCACTCACATCATCAACAACCAAAACTGGCGCGACGCCGCCCGACTTCTGCGGCACACCTAACCACTCGCCGCGATGGCGAGCCTATGGTCGCTTCGATCGACTAGGGCCCAAGTGCCGGACCAATGATCCGAGGAAAAGTACCCACAACTTCAAGGCGAAGGAGATCGAAAAATCGACTCCTCGTGACCCATGATGCAGCTTGACACATACCTCATGGCAATGGGGATCGCGGGTCACACCGACCTACTCGCGCCGTTACCTCCCGCGATGATGGAGGGCGTGCGCAATGGATCAACACGCTCCCCGGGCGATGTCGACTCACGAGGAAATGCGACGCCTTCCGTCGACTTCGAGTGCTCCTACACCCGCGCCACCACCATCGAGGACACAGGCAGTCGTCCGGGGACCCGCGAGTCGACCCGCATTTGGGTCCAATGGTGGCAAGAGCTCTGGTACAACGCGGTCGGCATCCACCGGACACCGCGATCCATTGCTTCAAGACCTCGTGCCGCTCACGAGCCTCTGTCGCCAAGCTCAAGCGACACGCCCGCACTCGACAACATCCCGACCTCCTCGAGATCGCCAAACGATACGCCGAGGAAGATCCCAATCAAGGCGTCGACGAGTCCGGCGGACAACGACGCACGGCGGTAACGATGGCGGCGCCCGAGCCGACCCTCGCTTCTGGCGGCACTTTCGCCTCACGCAAGCGCCCGCAACGATGGGCGAAGTCGACCGTCGCCAATCTTGAGCACGCTAACGCGACCCAAGAGCTACCGCCGTGACGGAGGGCAAACGCGACAGCAGCGGAACTACAAGAAGCCAAGGTTCGATCCCGGCCCTCCTTAACCAACCATGTGCGTTTCACAGCAGGGAAGGAAAGCCGCCCGCGCACACCACCGCCACACCCTCGGGAGATCGAGAAGGCACGACGCGAGAGGACACCGACAACGACCGCAAAATGGCGGAAAGTTCGGCAAAGTAGCGGCTCGCTCCACACCTTCACCGCTTCACCACGGCGCGAAGAAGGTCATCGCCAGCGCGTCGCCGTCAACGCGGCGGTGGCGACAGACGTCCCCGGTTCTGAACTGGTCGGAGCAGCCATCACCGGAGCGGCAAGACCACTCGCCACGGATCGAGTATCCGGGGAAGTCGCCTGGTGGTCAAGCCAAGGTCGGCGACTCGGCTCCCCAAGACTCGATGGGGCGGCAGCTCCATCAACATCCTCTACCTCGACACCTTGAGCTGCGGCTCCCGCGATCGATGATCGAGACAACCCACCACGTTCCACGCATCGTCCCGGTCGGAAGGCGTACCCGATCGGCAAGGTCACGCTACCCGTCACCTTGGCACTCCGGCAAACTTCCGCACCGGCGGATCGTCTTATTTGGTGCCCTTGACAGCCTTACCATTGCGTCACAGGCGCGTTCGCCAAATTCATGGCGGCACCCGCACTGGCGTCTGCGATGAAGCTCCGGGCGTGCGGCGTCATCACCATCAATGGCGACCTACATGGCCCGAATCACGAGCCAAAGGGGCGAACTTCGCCGCCGTCATCGCGGCGGAAGCCGATCCACGCCGACGAGCTCGCCAAATCTGGCGGGTCAACAATGACGACCCCACAATACTCAAGCCCAACTCGAGGGCACAAACACCTCAACCTTTGAGTCCACGACGCACACCTTGCCGTCGAGCTGGTCCCAGCGACCCCGAGACGGTGACGATCGGGACGAGCATGAGCCCAGCATAGGAAAGGCGCGCTCGCCGAGTTCCTTCGTGAGAATAGGGACATCTTCGCATGGAAACCCTCCGACATGCCTGGTGTCCCTAGGGGCTCTGAGCACAAACTAAACGCCGACCCCAAAGTGCGACCGGTCAGCGATCGCTACGGCCCTTCAATGAAGAGCGCCCGTCGAGCAATCGCCGAAGTGCGCCGCCTTTGCCGCTTCATTCGGCCAATCAAATACTCAAGTGGTGGCAAACCCAGTCTGGTCGAAAAGAAAACGGACACGGAGAATGTGTATCGATTACACAAACACGAGCGGCGCTTGCCCAAAGGCGATTCGTCCTCCGCGGATCGATCAAATCATCGACTCCACCGCGGGCTCGAGTCGTGTGTTTCCTCGGCGCCTACTCGGGTATAACCAGATCAAAATGGCTGTCGAGGGCGAAGAAGACGGCGTTCATCACGCCATTCGAGCCTTACGCTACCGCCATGACCTTGGCCTCAAGAACGCCGGGCGACCTACCAGCGGTGCATGCAAGAATGCCTCGCGAGCCAAATTGGCGCAACATCCACGTCTACATCGACGGCGTGGTCGTAAAATCCGCCGCCAAGGCGACCTACTCGCCGATCTAGCGGAGACCAACGCCTGCGGAGGTACAAGATAAAACTCAACCCGCAAGTGCACCTTGGCGTACCGGGCAATTGCTAAATGCGTCGTCTCCAAGCGAGGATCGAGGCAAACCCAACAAAGATCGACACGATCACCCGGCTCGGCAAACCCGAGTGCTGCGCGTCGAGCTGGCAGGCGTGTGGCGGCTCTCGATCGCTTCATCCCCGCTGGCGAAAAGCGATGCCACTATACCGCTGATCGCAAGAATCCCACCTTCGATGGGACAAGGAGGCGGACGGCGCTCGCGACCTCAAAAAGGTGCTACTCGCCGCACCACTACTCGCCGCACCCGTCGACAAGGAGCCCATGCTGGTTTACGTCACGGCGTCCGAGCGTCGTCGGTATGTAATGGTCGTCGAGCGACGGAGGAAGAAAAGCGCCCGATCAGCGGCGGTATACTACATCGCGAGGTCTTAGCAGTCGCGCCGGTAATACCCATACCAAAAGCTGGTATACGCGGTCTTGAGCTCGCGGCGCTGCGCACTACTTCCGGGAGCACCCCATCACGGTCGTTTCCTCGGCTCCACTACAAGACATCATCCGTCGCGAAAGCGGCCGGAGGAGTCGCCAAGTGGGCGTCGAGATCGGCGTCCACAACATTAATCTGAGCCACGGAGGCGATCAAGTCGCGAGCATCGGCGATTTCCTCGCCGATCGAGGAGGCCCAAGAGCGGAGAAGCCGCCGTACCTCCATTACTGGAGCCTGCACTTCGACGGGTCCAAACGCAGACGGCGGGAGGCGGGGATAGTCTTGACCTCACCAAAGCGACAAGCTCCGCTACATCCTCCGCCTCAATTCACGCCTGCACCAACAACATGGCGAATCGATGCCCTACTCCGGCATGCGAGCCGCAAGGAAATGAGCGTCAATCGCCTTGGTGCTACGGAGACTCCGACCTCGTTGCGGGTCAAGTCGCGGCACTGACGCCGTCTCCTACCATGGCGGCATACCGCCAAGAGGTGGACAAGGTGGGCCACTTCACGGCTACTCGGTCGAGTGGATCGACGGGAGGAAAAAGCGAGGCCGACGCCCTCTCTCGCATCGGGTCAGCTCGATCCGCACCACCCGCGTGTTCCTCGACACCATCTTCACGCCGTCGGTCTCTCCTCCGAAGGAGATCGACATTGAGTCCGCTCCAACGAGAGGCAACCTTGGTCGCTCATCACCGAGCGAACGGCCGGACCAAGCCCTACATCGCCTACACGGCGGCAACCTGCCCTTGAGCGAGACAAGCGCTCGAATGATTGTTCGCCGATGCAAGTCCTACACCATCATCGACGGCGAGCTACACAAGCGCAGCGTCACCGGCGTGTTCAACGCTGCGTCCAACCAGCGAAGGGCGCAAAATCTTACATGACATCCACTCGGTATTGCGGCCACCACGCTGCCCGCGCTCCTGGTCGCCAAAGCCATGCGACACGGTTTCTCTTGGCCCTTTGACGCCGACGCTGTCGATATCGTCCAGCGGTGCGCCGGGTGCCAGAAGTACGCCAACCAGACGCACGTCCCAAGTTCGGCGCTCAAAACAATCCCCATCACCTGGCCATTCGCCGTGTGGGGCATGGACATGGTAGGCCCCTTCAAGAAGGCCCCCTCTAGCTACACCCACCTGCTGGTCGCCGTCAACAAATTCACTAAGTGGGTAGAAGCCAAGCCAGTCCGGAAATGCGACGGGAAGACTGCCACTAAGTTCCTACGCGAGCTCATATACCGCTACGGCTTCCCCAACAGCATCATCACGGACAACGGCACAAACTTCGCCAAGGGAGAAATGGCCGAGTTCTGCGAGGAGCATCACATCCGGCTCGACCTCGCGTCGATCGCACCGGAATCAACGGCCGGCGAACGAGCCAACCAAAGCATCCTCCACGGCTGAAGCGCGACTCCAAGTACCACTCGGCGCACCGCGGATGCTGGGTCGAAGAGCTTCCCTCCGTCATCCGGGAATCCGCACCTCGGTCAACAGTCGACGGATTCACCCCTTCTTCATGGTCTACGGCGCTGAAGCTGTCATGCCAACCGACCTCGAACACGACTTCGCGGATCGTCCACTATCACGGAGGCCGCAAAGCAGCCCGCCAAGATGGGCTCGACCAACTCGGAAGCGCGACCTCGCCCGATCGCGCACCGCCATCTATCGGCAAGGACTCCGTCGCTACCACAGCCGACGGGTGAAAACCCGCACCTTCGGGAAGGCGACTTGGTGCTACGCCTCATCCAGGACAAGAAGGGCATGCACAAGCTCGCCCCCCTTGGGAAGGCCCGTTCGCTATCGGGCGCGTCCTCGGCAGCGCCTACTACCTCGTCGGCGTCCGCGGGGCGGTGAACTCGGCGTCAGAGGCCGTGGAATGTAAATCTCCTCCGGAAGTTCTATACCTAGAACCCCACATATGTACTCTCCGATCGCTATGAATAAAAAGCAGTTCTTTGCAAAATTCGTTTACTCTCCATGCCTTGTGCCACTGCACTTTTCGTAATTAACAGCGTCATGCTACAATCTGAAGTCAACCCTTGCACGGCCGCACGGCTAAGTAGTGCGATGTAAAACCGAGTCATTCAGGTCTTGCATCGTCCACTAAAACGCCAATCCGGGCCCCATCGGAGTCGCCTAGCTCGACTGGTTTCTGAACCAAGACACATCCTCGCTTCCTGGCGACCCGGTCCTCTGCATCCTCGGCATAGCGACTCGAGCGGCTAAGTACCACGCTCGGGGACTGAATACCAGTTCTTCTCGATCGAGCAGGAAAAGCGCCAAGTAAGAGGCGTGCGGGACTCGCCACGTGACCCACCGGGCAGGCGGGGCAGCGCTCACACCAACGCGCTCAGTCCTCAACCACCCTCGAGTCGCGCCTTGAACTACCAAGTACCACGCTCGGGGACTCGGCCACCCGGCCCCGTTCGCGTACGGGAAAACGGTAAAGTACAGAGCACTCGAGGGAGTCGCCTTGCGACTGGCTCTCCGAGTTCGGGCGAGTCGACTCAACCAACATACACATGATAAACAACAAAACATCATATACAAGGGGAACCCCACAAAGGGCGGACGCGCTCGGGGACTCACCCAAAATCAACCCAAAACACGCAAAAATAGCAAAATGAACACAACGTTCCATTCAATCGCATATTGCATTGTCTTACATTACAACATATGCCTACTCGGCAGAACTGCTGCTAACACATTTGGGCAAACTAAACTACTCTGCAGGCTTCGACGAAGAGGCGCGTCCGGCGCTTACGGATGAACGCGTGTACGGGTTCGATGGATCGTCGTCCTCGCCCGCCATCGCCCGGCGGAAAGGCTGCTCAACCTTGAAGTCGCGATCGCGGCTCGGGTCGTTTGGCGACGACCGTCTCTTGGTAAGGAAGAAGGGCATCGACCGGCGCTCGAGTGGCGGCGACGTTCCTGCAGCTTGAGGACCTCGGACAGATCCACCGCCCGGTCGATGAAGGGTATCCACTCGTCACATCATCGAGATCGAAGTCCTCGGGGAAGTGGGCGAGCCCAAGGCTCAAGGCCGTCGATGCTCCGCGACGAAACGCCGACCGCGTCATGAACTCTACGACCGCGGGTGCCTTCTCCAAGTACTCCCACACCTCAACGAGGTCACTGGGAATGACCTCCGTGGGCGACATCTCTTGGAGGTAGGCGCGTATGCAGGTCGCCGACAGCGTCGCCGAGTCGACGAGCATGTTCACGCACTCCCTCGCGTCAAGAGAGTTCGCTTCTTCTTGGCAGCCGATAACACGACCTGCGAGAAGGAGACAACTGTGAGTACAATGGAAACCACAAACAGTACAATAATAAAGGCAAGGAAGACGCACTCACCAAGCAATGGGCGGGCGAGCCCCGTGATGAAACTTTGAAGCGATGTATGGTCGTTCTGAAGCCCAACAATGATGGCTTCAGACGCCTTTCGATCGTCCTCCGCGGCCGCAATAGCAGCCTTCGCTCGCCCGTTCGCCGAGCTCGCTTCTTCTTTCACCTCCCTCAGTTCGCGCTCGAGGTCGGCGATCTTCTGTTCGGCGGTGCCCAATGCAGACCGCTTCGATTCTCCGAGGACAAGCTCGTGGCGAGCCACCTCGCCCACAACTGAAGTTCCTTGTTTGCTTCACGGAGAGCAGCCATTTCCTTCAAGACGCTGTCATGAGCCAATCGCTCTGCCGACTCCAGCTGCAGACCCTGTACATCTTCAAAGTCAGCACATATGAAAATTCTTAAGTGCCCACCCGCTAAAATTTAGCGAGTGCGCATTCGGGGACTGGCGGTTGAAAAAATACTCAGTGCCCACCCGCTATAATTTAGCGAAAAGCGCTCGGGGACCGGGCGTTCAAAAATACCGGTGCCCACCCGCTATAATTTAGCAAGTGCGCACTCGGGGACTGGACTCGAACGCGCAAAACAAGAAACTAAAAAGAATCAGGTCGTTGCAAAACACCGACCTGATCCTCGGGGACTGGAGGTACCTGGATGGCCGCGCCAAGCATGCCGTGCGATTGCGCGTCCTGACGCATAGCAGCGCGTGTGTGCCCGCGACGTTGGTCAATCTCAGCCGGCGGTCTCGAGCGGGGCTCATGATCGCCGCACTACTCGCCGTGGCCGCCTTGGTCATGAAGCGGGGAAGGTAGCGATTAGCGCACCCGCAAAGGAGCTTCGCCTCCGGCCTAGGCAACGAAATGCCCCCCTTCGTGGACGCGGTTGCTTCCACAGCGGGCCCAGCCGCAGCGGTCGCCGTGTCGTCAGAGACGGCGACAATGTCGTCGCCCTTGGCCTTCTTGCTGCCTTCCGTGGCGGCGGCGACTTCATCCACCTTCCTCTTACGAGAAGGGTCCTCCTCGCTAGCGGCGGAGGGCACCTTGGCCACCGTCGGGTGGCCCATCTTCTTCACTCCGGTCCTGTGTATCAAGACAACTCAGTCAAAACAATCTAAATACTAAGAGAGGAAGATGAAGGCCGAGTGCACTTACTTGGCGACTGGAATGAAACGCAGCCCAGTACGGAGGCCGGCCGGCTTCTCCAGCTCAGGGCCCAATCGGCGACTAAGCCCCAGTTCCAGGACGCCAGGGGCCCAAGATACGGAGGGCTTCTTTGACGTTGAGGTAGCGGTTGGTGCCTCCGGGACACCTTCGACGGAGGCCCCCTCGTGAAGTGGAGCTGCCGCGGCCGGAGCCTCCTTGCGAGGCGAGACCGCCACGCTCGGAGCCTCCTTGCGAGGCGAGACCGCCACGCTCGGGACCTCCTTGCGAGGCGAAGTCGCCACGGCCGGAGCCGCCCCTAGCCCGGAGACCGGCGCGAAGGGCGGAGGTAGTGAAGCCAGCGGTGCCTCCATGGATGGCGCATCCAGCGCGGCTGCTGCCGGAGCCGCCCCGTCATCGGCCGAGCTGTGGGCATCGGAGCCGCTCGCCGAGCGCGGCGGTGAGACCATCCTCGGCGGCTTCGTCCTCCTCCTCAGGGGGGCCCTCGCCTCTTTCTCCTTCTTCTTCTTTGCGGGAGTGGCTTGACGGAGCGAGGTGGTCTCCGGGAGTTCCTCGTCATCATCATGACGCTCGAGGCTCTTGCTCGCCTCGAGTTCGCGCTGACGCTGCCCGCGGGTCTTTCGGACCAGTGGGGCAATCTCCTCTTCGGATTCGTCCTCGTCGTCCTCATTGCCCTCGGCGGGAGGCGACTCGCTTGTGTCCTGGGCGGATGGCCCGGAGCTCTCGTCATCAGCGGGTGGGAGCCACCCTTCCACCACTTGAAATAGCTGCGTTAAACATGGAACAAAGTTAGAATTACCGCGACTGCATATGCTGCGACTGCGAACGAGATCAAATTATTACCGTTGGAGCCGGACGCTTCGCGGTGTATGGAGGGAGCCCGGCCTGCGCATCCGTGTATGCCGCTGGTGATCCTCTTCAGCCAGGAGGTAGTCCTCCAGCTTCCACTTTCGGCAGGCCTTCGTCGAGTCTTCTCGGCGATGTCTTGGTACATGTAATGCTCGCGTTGGGCGAGTGGAACGAGACGCCGCCCAAGCCAGCAGTTGTACAGGTTCACCGTCTGGAGCCCCTTCTTCTTCAGACCGCGAATGGCCTGGAGCATCTCGTCGACGACCATCCGCTGGTCGTCGGGAAGCTTGGCGACTGGAGGTTGCGTGGCTCGGAGCGGCCGCCGAGTACCGTGGGATCGCCGCCTCGTCCGGTCGCCTCGGTCACGTAAAACCAAGACTTTTTCGCGCCGCTTTGGCCGGCAAGATCGTCGAAGAAGGAGGCTTTGGATTTCAGTTGGAAGGTTAAGCCGCCCGCGGCTAGCATTGGGCCGCCCGCCTCCTCGCGGCTGATCCGTCCATGGAACAGATCTTGCCACAAGGGAAAGTAGGGCCGGCAGCCCAAATAACACTCGCAGAACGCCACAAAGATGGCGAGCTGCTCGATGCTATGGGGACCCAGATCCGAGGGCTGGATCCCGTAGTAGGCGCAGAAGCGCCGGAAGAACAGAGAAGTGGGAAACCCTAAGCCCCGCTCGAGGTGACTAGTGAAGCAGATGAACTCTCTCGCGCGCGGGTTCGGGGTCGTTTCTCCGGCTGCGGGGATTCGCCAGCAGCCGGCCCGCAGGATTCCGGCCTCCTCGAAGGAGGCCAGTTGCGCCCTGGTGCATTTGGATCTGCCCCAAGGTTCAGTGGAGAGGGCCATGGCTGAGGATTTGCTTGGGGGTCGGAGGATTGCGGGTCGATCAGATCGCGGGATCAGCGGACGAAAGATGTGCGTACTCGGAAGAAATGGTGGGCGGTTGGTTTTCCGATAGCCTACCATCCCTCTTATATAGCGGGAGCTGCCCGCCAAATTAGGGGACCGTTACCGCGCGATGATTACGCCGAAAGTTACCGTTAAGTTACCTTAACGGCTAGTTTGACCACACCCGACGGTCCGCCTCCTGCCACCCGGCTCGCTAAGTTACTCGCCGAGGCCGCGACCCGTTGGTTCGATTCGCCCAAGACGCGACTCGATGGCGGATTTTTTCCTTTGTACAGGAGCCCGCCGACGATTCGACTGGATGCCAACTTGAAGGCGTATACTCCGACTGCCAGCGGCCACCCGCGCCTAATCAACGACGGCCTCGGGGAGTACTGATGGGGATATGCCTACTGGGGTATCCTCAGCGGGACGTTGCCGGCTGGCCCAAAGGTTGGCGAGTGGGCCTGCAGAGCGCGAGTGGATCAAAGCCCATCGGTGCCAGCATCGGAGGTCGAAGGCCCAAAGTAGTAGATAGGCCCGGTCGATGCAGGTTAAGCGATTGACAAAGTTGTAACGAATCGGTTGAGATATGTAAACCCTAGGGAGGTAAGCCTATATAAACCTCCCTAAGGGGTGAGTAGAGATCGTTCCTCATACACCCAAGCAACTCGCCGCCTAGTCGCCGAGTTCGCCCATTGTAAACACCTCCATAATACAATCTAGGGAGTAGGTCTTTACCCTCCGGGGCCGAACACAGGTAAAACCCTGTGTCTTTGCCCTCATCTCGCACCGCAGATGGCAGGCCGCCCTTGCCCTTCGTTCTACTACTCGCTGCCGATTGCAGCATCTGCCGTGGTCATTCCTTCGACAGTTATTATCATGTGGGGATATTTTGTGGGCTTATTAAATATCTAGTGGCATATACACACTAGCAAGTCCCAAATATATTCCAATGTGATCATCTCCTCATACTCCACTTGGAATTCTTCCTAATTTCGTTTGCTTGGGCCTTATTCCACACTTTGGAATGCATAAGAAATGCCATGCAAATAATCTTGTTTTCACAAAGATAAATATGGTGTGAATTAACTATGCATGGCCCATGCAAGTGCCACCTTTTTCTTGACATTTGAATATTATTTGGCTTTGCTTGCATGGATCACCTCTCCTTTGCTTAATCTTGTTTTGGCTTGTAGAATTCTTCACCACACCCTCTACCTCTCTATCCCCCTATAGCTAAACCCTAATCATCATACCCCATGCATACACATGTGATTATGTGGCATGCACAAAACCTAAACCCCTCCCCCTCTCTCTAGCCCCTACCACCCTTGTGCTTGTTCATGTGAGGCCATTTTTATGTGCTTAAACATGAGAACACTCTCCCCCTCTTCTCACCTCTCCCTTAAACCCTAGACCGAACCCCCTTAATCTAAACCCTAAAGCATGTACCACCACCCTCTAGCTAAACCCTAGTTTTCCCCCTCTTTTCCTCGGCCTCTCCCCTCTCTTCCATGCAGGCCCCACCCGAGCCACCACCTCCCAACTAACCCTAGCCCTCCTAAACCCTAGCCGAGCCGGCCCCCTCTTCCTCTCTTCTCTCCCTGCCCTAGGGGCCCCCCTCCATACCTGCCTACCCGAGCCCCCTCTCCAGCCTCGCCTGGCCCAGCTCACCCACCAGCTGCCCCTGTCCTGGCTCACGTGAGGGAGGAAAAGGTGACACCGACGCCACCCTGGCCATCTTCCCCTCCCCCACGCAACCCCCTGCCCCCTCTCGTCCTTATCTTCCTCTCCCTCGCCCTCTAGCCGTCCCCAGATCCGCCAGGGCGACGCCCTCTTCTCCCCTTCCTCTCCTCGCCTCCACCTAGCCTCGCCGTCCACCGCCAGTCTACCCCCTGCCCCCATCTTCCTAGCCGGTGGCGTGGTAGCTGCGGGTGTCGAGGAAGCTTCGGAGGACGTCCGCGTCGCCTCCGTACCCAGCAGCGAGGAGGAGGCGAACCAGAACCACCGCATCGACGCCCAGGCCGACGCAAACCCTAGCTCGCCTAGCTTCTGCCTCGACGACGATCGTGACCACCCCGAGCCCCGTCGACCCCATCAACGCCCTCGCGGTGAGCTCTTCTCCCTTCTGGACATGCTCCGCCTCGCCACCGTCGTCTAGATCCGTGGGTCGTTTGGTCGAACACTCTCGGTGCACCGCCGCTCGCTGTTTTCGGCTCGATCCCGCACCGCAACCACCTTACCTAGCCCCGTCACTTTCCCCTGTCAGCAACCCGCAGCCACCGCGATGCTTCGGACCTCTGTAGCGCCCTGCCGCTCGTTCGAGTCCCACCGCCACACCGCGGCCAGAGGCACGCGCGAGAAGATCCACAGTGCGCGCGTGGTCGTTTTGCACCTACACCCCTCACGTTTTGTCGCGTCAACCCGCGGTCCAGCCAGGCCCACTGTCGGTGTCTTTGGCGCTTTTGCAAAAAGGCTCCCGGGGATTCTGTGAATCAACCCGCGGTCCCCCTCCCTCTCAGCCGCTGGCGCGTGGGACCGCGAGTCCCTGGCCCCACCTGTAGGCGTCTGTGAGTATATTAGGCTGGGTATAAAAAGTAATTCAGTCTATCTGTTTAAATTCAAATATTTTTCAAATTAATTCCAAATTCAATTTAAATTCTGTTTTCAAATAACTTTTCAAATATTAATCCAAATAATACAAATGTTATATGTTTCGGAACCAGAAAAATGTGAGGATTTCAAATATGCCATTCAAATTACCTTTTGCACATTTAAAATTCCCAGTTGAATCAAATTACAACAAATGCCACTAGAACTTAAATAATTAATAACTTTTGATTTATAATTCCAAATTTAACAAATGATATGTCTAAAATGATCAGCTCGACGAGACCTTTCTGATATGTCTAAAATGATATGTCAATTAATAACTTCTATGGCATCTTATGCCGATTTTCTTCTTGTCCGTACCCGGACTTTGTTTTGCCGCTTCCGCTTGATACTCTGATGTGTGTTGTATGAGGAATTATCCTAAAATATTATACCTATCTAGGTCATTTGAATCTTGCCGTATGGCGTTGCTATATTTCCTTTCTTTCTAGATGGTATGGCTCTGATGTACTCTTGTATGGTGGTTTGCATACATACCCACTTGTGTATGTAGTTGATCCCTTCGCCTGCCGATTCTGCCCGTCTGAGTCCGTTGAGTTGGTAGTGGTTGGGACGGCCGAAAGGTCTACCCGTGAGTGGTTTTTGGGGCCCCACCGTACTATTTCAACCACTACCGCTCATCCAGGCTTGTATCTAGGAGCGTAATTCACCGAGGTAGTTACAGGGGGTGTTTCCCCCTCGAACTCCGTCTCTGCCTCGTTTCCGTGTCAAAACCTTCCTTATGCATTAAAACTTCATAATATATATAACCCCCCGGATCCCCCGAGGTTCGTGCATCGTGTTCTCGTCGTGTTTTCGTTTTAATTTGTTTTTGTCAGGAAATCTTCTCAAGTTTAGAGCACCATGGTCTCCGCCAACGACAAAGGCAAGAAGCCCGAGAAAGAATAACCTCAAGTCCCCAAGGAGGAGGATATTTCAGTAGGGTATGAAGGTGACATGGAGGAGGACAAGCAACCGGACACTCGTGCTATCGTCACAAGCATTGGTTTGGTGGCATGACCTACCAAGCTTAAGAGGACAGCACAGATGTCTACAGGAGGAAGAACTCCGCGTCATATCCTTGCTCCATGCACACTTCCTCCTAGTACCCCTTGTTCTAATCATGCAGGGAAGAAACACTCTAATTTGGAAGAATGGAGAAAGAATAACAAGGACTAGGATCCTCGGTCCGAGTTGATCATGGGCTGCATTGAGCATAATTCAGAGTTAATTCGTACTTTGGCCTTCGATATGGAGGATTTGAAGAAACTTATTGAGGAGCTTATCAAGAGAACACCACCACCGAAGGAGTAATTCATCATCAGGTTTGGCATCCTTGGGGGAGTGCCGCGGTATCACCACCATTATCTTTTATCTTTTACCTTTTTAGTGGATTCATATCTGTGGTAGAGAGGTTATTTTATAGTTTGGTTTGCATGTGGAAGTATCTCTCTTTTAGTTGATTATCTATGTATCCGTTGGTGTGAGTGCCTTTATTGGAATATTAATGAGAAGTCTCATCTTTTAATTTTTGCACTTCTTATTTTAGTTTGCAATCTCTATTATATGATGGATCTTGTTGATTAGTATTGACATCACTTTGGGATCATCAAGTGGATCTAAATTTGTTTTGGCAACCCGAGTTCTGGTCAGTAGCAACAATTTTTTGAGGTTCGAAAGAGACAAGGAGAAAGAAAAAACTTACAGGTATTTGGTATTATTTGTTTTCTTTCTTGTTGGATCATAATCGCAGTATTCTTTATTTAGGATCTTTTGTGTCTTCAAGTAAGGTTGCTTGTTTGGCTTTATTACTTGTATGTTTGCTAGTTTCTTTCAACTCTCTTGCTTGCTACCCAGCCTTGCTAGCCAAAAACCTGTTTTGAGAAGGTATACTTCTCATGTTTCCAAAATCCCTTTGAACCAAAACTTTTGCCACTTGTGTCCACCATATCTACCTAGTAGCTTTTGCTATTCAAAGGAAATTCTCAAGCTTCATCTACCTTTCGAATTAAAAAGTATTTTGTTATGCGAAAACTAGTTAGTAAAGCTCTCACGAACTTGATGGCACACCTTATTTTCTTGCCCCTAATAGACTTGAACCATTGTGAACATCGAAGATGTATATACTTGCATCTATACGTTGGAATTAGCAGAACCATGCTGTCACAGGGAACGTTTTCAACATTGCACTTGTACCGTGTAAACAGTTGATATCGTGATCTTTTGTCTATGGATGTCAACGGTGTGAAATAAAGAGGGAACTTGTAAGTCCATGGAGTCTGTATTCTGTGTTAGAGAAAACGCCCGGGCCGCTAGCATAAGCCATGCCTAATCATGGTGGAAACTTGCAGCATCACCATAGTGAGTCATCTATGAAGCATCCTCAATAAAAATTTATGCACATAGTAAATAAAAAGATCGCTGAGATGCTCATTGTCTGCTTGCCTTGTCATTTTGGTTATGGGAAAGCTCCTGTACCATGTGCAAGGGGTACCTCGTTGGCGGTTCTCAATGATATGCAAATACTTACAATGACAAGAACTTACGTGGGCCCAAAGTTGAGTATGCATGAGGAGTGGCCCTCATATTCAAGGGACATGAGGTTGCCAACTTATATTTTGTCAAGCATATACTCCATCTTTGTTCACTTTAACCTTAATCATCTCAAGATGCTTATGATAGGGGCAATGAGGGATCAAAGCTAGTTAGTACCATAATATTTTGAAAGCTCTTTATGACTTGTAATCCCTGCTACCCTCTAAGAAGGGACCTTTCTCCTAGCTACCAGTTGAGTCAGTAAACCTACTTCCTCTCTATCTCCAGCAAGCATTTGAGTTATTGTGTTTCAAGCATTCATATGGTGATTTATTCAATCATGTTCTTTTATCTTCCTTGTTTGCATAAAACTCTTATATATTGAGTATTACTTTGAAGGCCTTCACCTGTGAAAAACCTTTTTGAGCAAAGAGTGCTCCTATTTTGAAACTTCTACAAAAAGCTTTTGTGAAACTGTTTGCCAGTTGTTCTCTAACCAAGAACAAGTTTGCCAATTCCAATTATGATTTATCTTTATGCATCTCTATTGTGACTGTTGTACTTGTTTGCAAGCTAAGTTATATAATGGTGAGTTGCTTTCTTCTATGAGTTGTGTAATGGTAAGTGTGATGCTTCTTGTTCATGTTATTTTATCGACACTTCACTCCATAAACCCGTGGACATGTTTACTGAGCTCATTTCGCTTGGGGACAAGCGAAGTCTAAGCTTGGGGGAGTTGATACACCCAATTTGCATCACCATTTTATATCATAATTTACCTCTATTCATTGATATTTGTCTTATTATGAGGTATTACTTATGGCTTTTCATTTGTTTATGCATGTTGGATGATTCTTGGAGGATGGACTGCCGGAGTCTGGATTCTGATGGAAAAGAAGGCATTTCGGTGCAATTTCGCAAAGATCGGAAAAATACTAGAAAAATATGGAAACATATTATTTTACCAGAAGACGAAGGAAGCCAGAAGGAGGGACGAAGAAGGGCCTCAGGGGGCCCACACCCCCTAGGCGCGAGCCCACCTGACCCCGTGCCTAGGGCAGGTGTGGCCCACCTGCCCGGCCTCCGACTCTGCCCCTTCGCCTATATCTTCCCTTCGAAACCCTAAGGCTCAGGGAGCGACCATAGATAGATTTCCGCCGCCTTTGGGGGCAGAAAACACCAAGAGAGAAAGATCTCTCCAGTAGACATATTTTTGCTGGGGGAATTCCTTCCCGGAGAGGGGAGACCGTCGTTATCAACACCGTCATCAAGCTAGGCTTCATCGGGATCATCATCATCATCCACACCATCATCTCCACCAGCACCATCACCACCACTCCGTCCTGTTGTAACAATTGTGTTGGATATTGCTTTAGTTCTTAGGGGAAACTTTCCCGGTGTTAATTACTATTGTAGTTGATGCTTGTGAGCGGAACCATTGGATTATTGTTTATGTTCAGATTGTTATCCATTATCATATCATCTTTGATCTTGATCCATATGATGTCGTGTGAGTAGTTCGCTGTGTTCTTGAGGACATGGGAGAAGTCATGTTGTTAGTAGTGAATTTGTGTTGAGTTATTATTCAATGGTTTAGTATTTAAGTTGTGGTGTTATTCTTTTAGTGGTGTCATGTGAACGTTGACTACATGACACTTCACCATTTATGGGCCTAGGGGAATGCATTGTGTATTTGGCTACTAATTGTGGGGTTGCCAGAGTGACAGAAACCTGAACCCCCATTAGGACACCTTTGCACAAGGGAGCGTAGGATCTCAGAGTTTAAGGTTGTGGTTAGATTTATATTTTAATTACTTTCCTGTAGTTACAGATGTTTGCAGGGGGTTTAATCACAAGTATGTATTAGTCCTAGGAAGGGCGATATGTTAGCACAGGTTCACCCACACAACACTTACAAACACTAGAGAAGAGTACTCAGCTATTTGAAGCGAAAGCACTTGACAGAATTCTCATATGTCCTTGAGAACATTTGGTCCTTATAAGTATTTCCATCGGCTTGTCCTTTGCTAAGAAAGGATTGGGCCACTTGCTCCGTTTGTTCGTTACTTCTGTTACTTGCTCTATTTTGTTGCCTTGTCAGAAAACCACTAAAAATCCGTTTACTAAGTATTCACAGGTATTTCCTGCTCCATACCACTGTTTAGCACCTTCTGCTCCTTGTTGGGATCGACACTCCTATTTATCGAAAGTAACAAGATACACCCCCTATACTTGTGGGTCATCAGGGGCATTATGCCGATTCACCTTATAATTAAATATGGAGACCATATATGGGCTTTTCAAGTCTTATATTGGCCCCATTTAAATTTGTGTAGCGAACCGGTGCTATATTTTGCCTTGTTAAGACAACATTTAAAATGCGGGGTATCTAAACAACATGAACTTATTAATTAAATGTTGGGACTCCGATTCCACTTAATATTGCCTAATTGCATCACATTTTTGCCATGTCATACATCATACATGCATCATGCCCGATCTTCTGCCATGGTATTAAATAGTGCATTCAGTGTTTCTTCTAGTGCTTTGCTTCTTCACGGATTAGGCCGATGAGTTGATGCGAGAGTCAACCCGATCTTCGAAAGAACCTTCGGCAGTGTTTCTAGGCGAGCATTCTCCCTCTTTCTACATATCTTATTTTTACAGTCTTTATTTTCTCCTATTGATCTATTGATATCTCTGTTGCGATGCTCTAGTTTTCGTACCCGTAATATCCCTTGCAGCCATTATATTGCCTTGGACACCTCCTATTACCTGTTGTTTGATAGACAGTCGGCCTTGCGAGTCGTAGTTGCTTGCTTAGGTGCTGTTTCGCATCGTCGATGTTCCACCGTTGTTGGGTGGTTGGCACATGATTAATGGTGGATATGATCATGGCTTTAATTACCATTTAATAACTAATATTGAAAGTAGGAAAATAATGCAGATGCACTGGTGGGTAATAGACAATATTTGGTTTTTTACCGCTCACTGGTGTCCCGTAGGACCCTCGAGTTATTGACACCTGTTCCGAGATCGAGCGCGCTAACCATAGGTGGGGTGTGTGGGCACCCCCATCAATTTAGTACCTGATTTCAAAGTACTGTACCGGGGGCCACAAACTAGTTTGGGGATTTATTACTATCCTATACTTATGCCATGCTTTACTGCTTTATTTATTATTGCGCGTGGAGTGCTTGTACTGTTTAGGAACCCCCTGATACGTTTTTGTTGTATCGACAAGCCCAGTCACTCTTTCGGGTTCCTAGTCGTTTACAACCGTCGACACAAACCCTGGGTCCGTCTTGGAGACCAGCCGACTTCGTTATGGGTAGCTTAGTGGGGTGGCCCCCATGTGCTTTCTTTGGATCTGGGAAACGTCGTGTCCGAAACCCCGTCGACATACCATTGGGTGTATGTTTTGTGATCTTGTACCTACCTAATCTGACAACAAGGGTGTAGGTGCGTGTGGAAACTTTGGTGTACCCCTGTAGGGTTTAATCTTTTCGAAAAGCCGTGTCCGTGCTTATGAACGACTTGGAGCACAGTTCTCGATCATAGACAATTATAACTAAAGTTTACTGTTATACTTTGACTTGTATCTGATATGACTAGTAAGTTGGATAACCACCATGAAAAGAATAAATAAATCTGCCAACTGTGTGAGTTTCCTCGGATTGACTTCCTCGTTTGGTCTCGAGAGGGAAATATCAGGATGGGTATGTTTGGTGGTAGTATCAGGTTGGTTTCGAATATGTCTTTCTCATCTCTTTCTGATAGCCGACAATTGCCTCGAGTCTCTATAGGATGTTTAGTTCATGTTGTGCTATCGCTTCAGTCCACCATAGCTATGTAGGCGAGGACCGCCGAATTCTAAGACTCGCCGTGTACTGGCCTCAGTACTGACCGCTCTCTTTTTTCCTTTGCCCTTGTCGGCACCCCTTTTGTTTTAGCAGGTTTTGAGATCAACATCATTAGCAGGGTTACCCTTTCGGCTTGGCCTGAGCAGGGTTATGGACGCCATTGGTTATTCTTCGGGACTCTTAGACCCATTTGCATCTTGTCTGTAGTCAGATGTTATATCTTTTTAAGGTGATTTGGATATTTGTAATGTATATCTATATTCTTGACTCATGAAGTCATTGTTGTATATATATGTTTTGTGGGTTCCATCGTGGACTATTGTGTAACGATATTATTTCATTTTCCACATGCACGTAAGTGCCTGGTGGGCACCTTTGAATCATTTCTATGCGGGTGTGGCGGAAATCACTAAAACTTGCATAGGACCGATCCGAGGGTGTTACACACGGCTTGGCGGGATTAGCGAGAAGCCCACATCGCGTCGCGTCGGTCGCCAGGATGTGTATTCTACGTAAGCTGCTGATTCTCTGCACGTATAAGTCGCATGCTCAGCTGATTGATTTCTGTCATTATCTGCCTAAGCCTTGTCGCTGATCCCTAAGCCCTCGTTTTATAAATTTGGATTACAATTGAGTATTATAAATTGTAGACCAAGTTGAGACATTTCTTAGTTTTGGGTTAGGCCAACTCTATCGCGTACGCATTTTGGACACCGAATCGGACCGATTCGGTTTTGATTATGGGGTAGCTGACAGGCCATCCGATTCGGTCCGTTTGCGGTGGTCTGTGCCCCCAACAACTACTTGATGTGGCTCGGTTGACGTAGAACCTATTGGGAGATCCCAAGAGCAAGTTGTGATGAGCACAACATCAAGTTTTCCCTCGGTTATGAAACCAAGGTTATCGAACCAGTAGGAGTAAGGAAACAAATCCAAGGTGTTCCTAACAACTTGGAACCTGCACAACACAAACTCAAAACTTTGCCCCAACTTACAGTGAGGTTGTCAATCTCACCGGTTTGCTAAAAACAAAGGATTAAACGTATAGTGTGGAAGATAGTGATTGCTTGCAGAAAGTAAACAATAATAGTAGATGATATATCAATGATAAAGATCGGACCAGGGTCCATAGTTCACTAGATGTGTTCTTCTTAAGATAGATAGAATGTTGGGTGAACAAATTACAGCGGGACAATTGACGGATTGAGAAAGCATAACAATGCATATACTAGACATCTTGACTCCTATGAGATTTGATTGGGAATTACAACATAATACATAGATCGTAATCCAACTGCATCTATGACTAATAATCCACCTTCAGGTTATCAACCCCTTCCAGTATTAATTTGCAAGCAACATATAATTGCATTAAGCAATGTGTGTAAAGTAAATAATACAATTGCCCCATGGACAAAGGATTGTTGTTTTCTCCCTAATAGCAACATCACATCTACAACCTTAGACATTTTTGTCACTTCCCCGGATTACTAGAGGCATGAACCTACTACCGAGCATAAATACTCCCTCTTGGCGTTGCAAGCATCTACTTGGCCAAGATAGCTACTAACAACAGAGAGCATGCAAGATCACAAATAACATAGACATGATAAAATCAATAATCAATCTGACACAGTATCTCAATATCCATCGGATCCCCGCAAACACAACATGTATGATTACAAATAGATGATCTTGATCATGAACGTACCTCACAATATCTAAACATGACAGCACAAAGGAAGAGTAACAACCATATAGCTACTGTATAAACCCATAGTCCAAGGTTGAACTACTCACACATCATTCTAGAGGCTGGTATGGTGATGAAGAAGGCCTTCGGGATGATCTCTCCCCTCTGACAGGGTGTCGGGAAGAGCTTCAGATCCCCCCGATCTAGGGACGATGGTGGCGGCGGCTACGGACTGTCTCGTGGAGATTTGATCGGGTGCTTAGGATTTCTGCATCGGGGTTCTTTTATAGGCGAAGGGGCATGGTCGGAGGGCGCCCGAGGGGCCCACACCTAGGGCTGGCGCACCCTCCTAGGCCGCGCCGCCCTAGGGTGTGGCCGTCTCGAGTCCCCCCTTCGGACTTCGTGCTCCTTATGGTGAAATATTGACTTTGACTTTTGTCCCGTCCAATTCCGAGAATATTTCTTTACTAGCTTTTTTGGAACCAAAAACAGCAGAAAACAGGCAACTAACACTGTGACATCTTGTTAATAGGTTAGTCTCAGAAAATGTATGAAAATACCTCAAAGTGTAAACAAAATATAACAAAGTTGATAATAAATAAGCATATAACATTAAAACTTATAGATACATTTACAACGTATCACTACTCCTGTAAAAAAATAGTGCAGAAAAAAGATGGCGAAAAATAATAATTATATAAATTTATGTCCCGAGGTAGTCAAAATATCAACAAAAAAACCAATATTTTGGGAGGTCGTACCATGGAGGGGACCGATGGTGCTGCTGGCCGGCCCATGCCCTACCACTTCCTCTCCTCCTCAATCTGCAAGGCGAGGATGGTGGCCTCGATCTCCTCCTCTGTCATCGGCCGGAGCTTCAGCACCTCCGGCTCCAGCTCCTCCACCTTGACGACCACCTGGCGGTCTGAAGTAGTCGAGGTCGACGTCGCGGCCATCCTCGACCTCATCCTCCACGCTGGAGTCCTCGTGGGACACCTCCCAGTAGTCCTTGTCAGTGTCGTCGAGGTTTTTGAGGTGGGCCTCGATTTCCTTGCGCCATGCCTCATGCTCCGCCTCGAACCACCGGTCCCAGACTAGAGAATGGATGGCGTAGGTTGGGTCCCACCGCATATATGGTGGTAGGAAAGGTCCGTCTGCGGCAGATCTCACAGCAGTGAGCAGGGCCCGTGACTGGGGTGGCCGCCACGGACCGCTCCGCGGTATCCTCCCTGTTTGCGGGTGCGTGTTGGGTTGTGGGTTGTGTCCGACCAGACCGGTTCGGACTCACGTGGATCAGTCTAGACAATACATTTATACTTCAATATTCCCCCTCTGTTTATGGGGTCATTAGAATATTTATATTTGTTTCCAAATGCAACAAGTAATTTTTGTCTTGAATAGAACGTAATATATATAGAATTCAATTAGCAGCGAAGTTAGCAGAAAAATAAGGTACCGAGAAGAGTAATTATTTTTATCAGGAAATCTGCATGCGAGGGCGTCCAAGCAGGGAATTATTTTCGTTCATCCAGTCAACCGACACGACGTCAGGCAGGCCCCATGCACATCCAGCCATTGTCTACGGCGGGTAGCCTTTGCGGAAACGCGTCCTACCGTCAGGGCAGACGTGTTAAAGCCTTGACGGGTAGTTGCAAGAGGACATATTTGTATAAAAATCTTGTATCGGTTGCTTTTTTTAGCGATGTCTCGAGAAAGTTAAAGAAAGGAAAAAGTCCATTCTAAACCTTAAACTCATAGAGGTCTGCCGATTTAAACCCCCCAAGTCCAATTCTATGTTGTTCGAACCCTGAAAACAGAAATCCTATTCTAAAACGAACCCTGAGACGGTTTGCCAAACAGGGATTGGTGACGTGCCGAAGCAAGGTCGGGATCGCTTGCGAAGCCAGTGCGTGTGAGTGTAGAAAAGGCTGGGCCGGCCCAATGAGGCCCGACAGTTCCACCTCGTCTCCTCCGTTTCCACTAGCTTTCCACCTTCTCTGGCAGCAACAATGGCGACCGGGGGTTGACCGGCGGTGGTTGGACGATTCTAACAACGCAGGTAATATTCCGCACCCGCGCTGCCATGGATTGTTGTATTTTCCCTCTATTTACACGGTTAGGGTTAGGGTTTCCTTGTGCGCACATATTTGGAGGCGATTTGGTCACAGTACGATTTTGGTCACAGTAAAGATAGGTTTTTTCTTGTGATTTTTGTGTTGATCGTGTTCTGGAAATCTAGGTTGCCTTATGCTAGTGCACATTGCGGGTTTTTGCAGTGAAAATCATGGATCCATCTGAGATACTGAATATCAGATTTCACTACGGTGGGGAGTTCATCCGAATAGGTCCTAATATGGATTATGTAGGAGGGGATGAAGCAATGTTAGAGATTGAGAGGGACAAGCTTTCTCTCCAGGAAGTAAAAGGATTTGTTAAAGATCATTTACCTCTGAAGGAATCTATGAAGTTCTATTTTCTTATTCCTGGAAAAGAATTAGTGGATGGCTTAGTCTGTATGGTTGATGACAGTTGGTGTGTTAGAATGGATGATTACATATCTGTTGGTGGAGTTGCCGATGTGTATATGGAGTACCATGGGGAGGAAGACACTGCTGAGAGCAATGGTGGTAGTGATTTTGAGAATGAAATATTTGAGTTGAGCGATGATGATCCACCAGATGTTGTCATCGAAGCTGCTGAACCTGCTGAATCAGATACACATGTTCTAGTTCCTGATGATGGAGTGATCACCCAAATCATTAAGATCCCAGTGAAGAAAGGGTAGTTAATGTTTATTCAGATGTTCTAGCATTGCAACGGAAAGATAAATGGCAGCTAATGTTTATTCAGATGAAGATGATATTGCAGATGATGAAGGTGTACAATTTCAGGAAATGCCAACTCAAGAAGATGGAGTAGCTGACAACTCAGGGTCTGATTCAGAGACTGATGTTGAGTATGTTGCACATAGTGAAGACGGTGGATAAGATTCAGAGGTGGTGGAGATCAGGAGGCATGCTAGGAAGTTCAAGAAAAGGATGAGACAGTCCAATAGTTGGATTGGAAAGGAAGGAACTGGAACAGTACCAATTGAACTCATTGCAAACATGGAGGACCATCTAGGTGAAGAAGAGGAAGACTGGAACTATGAATCATTAGATGAGGACTACAACTATGGAGAAGAGTCTGATGGAGAGTTAGTGAAGATGAAGAGTAGATATCCAAGATTCAAGACATATTCAGAGGTGCCTAAATTTGCATTAAGCATGGTTTTCAGAAGCAAGAACTAGTTGTGCAAGGCAATGGAGAGGTATGGGCTAGTGACTAATAGAAGCATCAAATTTGTTAAGTCAGAAAGTGATAGAGTGAGGTCCAAGTGTGGGTGGGAAAATTGCCCATGGCTTCTATATGCAGCAAAAAGATCTAGGACAAGTATATTTCAGATAATTACACTGAATGATGAACATCACTGTTCTCAGAACAGATGTAATAAGCTTGTAACTACAAAAGTCATTGCTGAAAGGTATGAGCACTTCATCCTAGCAAACCCAATATGGAAGATAGAGAGCATGAAGGGCACCGTTGTGCAGGACATGTTTGTAGATGTTTCCACTTCAAAGTGCAACCATGCTAAAGAAATAGTGATGGACAGATTGATGTGTGGCATGAGAAGTGAATATACCAGGGTTTTTGATTACCAGTTAGAGCTGCTGAGGAGTAACCCTGGAAGCACAGTTGTTGTCTGTTTGGATCCAACAGAGAGGGAACAACACATTTTTTCAAAGCTTCTATGTTTGCTTCAATGCAATGAAAGAAGGATTCAAGTCAGGCTTAAGGAAAGTGATAAGCCTTGATGGCTATTTTTTCAAAGGGGCTGTCAAAGGTGAGCTCCTATGTGCCATTGAAATACATGCCAATAACCAAATGTACCCACTGAATTGGCAGTTGTATAGCAAGAAACAAATGTTACTTGGAAGTGGTTCATTAGTCTGTTAATAAAGGATTTGAACATTAACAACAGTGGAGCTGGCTGGGTTTTTATCCATGATCAGCAAAAAGGACTCATAATGCTACGAAGGACTATCTTCTAGCTGCTGAGCATAGGATGTATGCCAGACACATCTATGCAAACTGGAGGAAGAAGCACAGAGATCATGAGTGGCAAAAGAAATTTTGGGCAGTTGCAAAAGCATCAAACAAGCAAGATTTCAATTACTGCAAGGCCAAGCTTGCACAGGAGACACCTGATGGGGTCAAGGATATGATGAAGACAAAGCCTATGCATTGGACCAGAGCATTTTTTCCATAAGGGAATAATTGTGAATTTGTTGACAATAACCCCTGTGAGTCATTCAACCATGCCATAGTTGATGCAAGGTTTTATCCAATTATCACCATGATGGAGAAAATTAGGAAGAAAAACTTTATGAGAATCCAAGAGCAAAGAGAAAAAGGGGAGAAGAAGACAGGAAAAATATGCCCTGGTATATTTAATAAGCTCAAGAATTAATTGCAAGGACACAATGGCTGGAGGTCATGTGGATGGAGAACATGGATTTGAAGTAAAGCACATAAATGGCAGAGGAAGGCAGTACACTGTCAATCTTGATAATAAGACATGCTCTTGTGGATATTTCTAGCTGGCAGGTCTTCCATGCCATCATGCCATAAGTACAATTTACAAGTGCAAAAAGCAAATAGATGATTACATTCATCCATGCTACTCAGTTGAGGTTTTCAACAAGATTTATGCCCATTGTTTACAACCAGTGGAAGGTGAGGAAATGTGGCCTATCTCTACAAATCCTAGGCCTCAAGCACCTGGTTATGTGAGAATGCTAGGAAGGCCAAAGAAAAATGACAAAAAAAGGGAGGACCATGAGAAGCCCAAGGGGAAGAATATGAGCAAACATGGAACTTTTATCAAATGTTCACTATGTGGCAAACCAGGACATAACAAGTCTGGCTGCAAAGCTAATCCAAAAAAGGCAAGAAAAATAATGCACATCTAACTAAGACAAGCAAAAAATAAAACTCCTAAGGTAAATATTGCATCTTTGTGTCCTTCTCCGTGACTTTACATTATTGTACTGTTTTTAATCTTTCTGTTATTCTCAAATATTGCAGCAACCTAGCAGTAGTGCTCAACCACCTACTGCTAATGCATCATATGCCCAAGCATCATCTGCTCAAGCACCAGTTGGTAGAGGCAGATGAACTGCTTCTAGTTTCAAACCACCTAGGAAAAGATGTGCACGACATGGAGCATCTGTAAATGTTGGACCATCAACTCAAGATGGTACAGGTGGAGGAAATAGAGCAAAAATGGGGAAAAGGGCAGCTGCTTCTACTTTTCCAAGTTACTGCTTCTTCACTTGCTCAGGAAACTACTAGTTTGATCTAGAAGAGAAGTTACTAGTTTCTACTTTTGTTCATATTGCAATGTTGCTAACTATGGCCTGTAATATTGCAAACATTACTTCAGTTTCATCCAGCATTATGTGAACTTGTTGTGGATGATACTCCTTTTGGGTATATACCAGATGTTGTCGTGGATGATATAATACCAGTTCTATCATGTGCATGTTGTTTCACTGCTATTATTTGAATGTATATATTTGTATCAGCCTTTGTATCACCGCTAAAAGATTACAGAAACAAGCATGAAGCAGAAAACATTCCTTTTCATTACATAAACCATTTTCATTACATAGATAATTAGCATTGCCAGACACATACATTTGCACTAATTTTACTACATTAACACCTTCCCTGCCACTAAACCGAACACAAGTGCAAACAAAACAAAGATGACATTTTCATATTTAGCCTTCATTCGTGCTATCTCTGCATCTTTCTCCTCCAGTTCAATCTGCATGGCCTTGATAGTAGCTTATGCTACTGAATCAACTACATATGTCCTAGTTTATGAATCTTCTTCAGACGAGCTGAATTTCCTAATGCTCGCAGCCTCCACACTTTATCTCTCAAATCTGCTAGCATATCACTCCAGAACCGTGGCAGCGGATCATCACGCCACTCCACATACCCACATCCATACAGAGCAATTCTTAATCACCATTGCATCCACGCACGCGTAATACCTCCTGCCAGGATTCTGAGCCTCCATGAAATCCATCTTGGCGCCTTCCTGCGAGGATTACAACCACAGAGCCTGGGCGTCTCGTACGCCATCGGGTTCTCCCGATAAGGCACATGTGCCCTACCCTCTTTCGTACCTCTCCTCCGACCGGCGGAAGAAGCAGAAGACCAACTCATGGTCGTGTGCCCGCTGCCAGCCCGCGCTCCGCCACCCTGCAGCCAATCCCCTTCCGCCGCCAGGGTGAACCCTAATTCCTCCCTCCCCAATAGTTTCTTCCTTTTATCGCGCGCATGCTCTGTAGAGACGATGTTGAGTTTACGCACCTACCCGGCTCAATACTGACACAAAAAAACCCGGCCACGTCAGCGTTTTCCTTGGCAAACCATTAGGGTTCGTTTTAGAAAGGAAAAGAAGAACCCGAGTTAGCTACTCCTCGAGAGAGAGTCCAGCAGTCCAGTAGCACAAGGTCACGTCGCATTCATGGGCCAGTCCAGAAAGCACACGCCTCGCTCCAGCTCACCCACCCAGAACCAACCAAAATCCCAACCTTTGCTTGCTTCCCCCTTCCGCTTCCCCTCCCCTCCCAATCCAGCCTCAGATCGACGATCCGCCATGCTCCCCCGTGCGTCACCCCGGCCATGAACCCCGCGCTCCATGGCGCCTCCCCGCGCCCGCGCCCTCCTCCTTCCGCTGGCCGCGGCCACCGTGCTCGTCGCCTCCACCATCTTCCTCTTCGCCGCCGCCGGCGCCAGCCGCTGGCGCCCCGCCGACACCGGCCTCCCCGTCCCGGCAACCTCCGCCGACATCTCGGACGTACCTGTGATTTCCGGTGTGGCCTCCGCCTCAAAAGGCCAGGAGCTCTCCTTCCTTGACGAGAACGGCCAACCCGACGATCCCAGCTCCGGCTCCAGCTCCAGCTCGGCGTCTGGAACTGGAACTGGGAGATGCGCCCCCCGCGAAGCCTCCGTCAGGGTGTTCGTGTACGACATGCCGCCCGAGTTCCACTTCGGGATGCTCGGCTGGACGCCGCCCTCCGGGGACGCTCGCGGCGTCTGGCCCGACGTCAGGGGCGGCGCCGCCCCGCGCTACCCTGGTGGGCTCAACCAGCAGCATAGCGTGGAGTACTGGCTCACGCTGGATCTCCTGGCATCCTCGTCGGCGGCGCAGTGCGGTGCCGCGGTCAGGGTCGCCGACTCCCGCGACGCCGACGTGGTGTTCGTCCCCTTCTTCGCGTCCCTCAGCTACAACCGCCACTCCAAGGCCGTGCCGCCGGAGAAGGTCAGCAGGGACATGTCCCTGCAGGAGAAGCTCGTCAGGTATCTGGTGGCGCAGCCGGAGTGGAAGAGGTCCGGGGGTGCCGACCATGTCATCGTCGCGCACCACCCCAACAGCTTGCTCCACGCCCGGTTGGCGCTGTTCCCCGCGATGTTTGTGCTGTCTGACTTCGGGAGGTACCATCCCAGGGTTGCCAGCTTGGAGAAGGATCTCATTGCGCCATACCGACATATGGCGAAGACATTTGTGAATGACACGGCCGGGTTTGATGACCGGCCGACACTGTTATACTTTCGGGGAGCCATTTACAGGAAGGAGGTAAGAACTTTGCTTACTAATCTGGTTATGCACACCATGGTCTTATATTCTGTATAACCTATGACTATGCCATGTCAATCATAACGTAGTAATCTGGTACTGCTTAAATGTCCAGATGCATATTCATATTCATCCAAGTAGGTTCAGCTGATGAAAGAAGAGTTACTCCGAGAAATTGTGAGGTTTATACTGTGAGGTATAATCCAGAATTTGGTGAAATGCGATAACTACACATTAGCTAAGACTTAGTAACATAAGTCAGGAACGATCATTAGGTAAGAGTCTTTTTTCTGCGAAAACGCAACACTGTTGCGTTCCATTTCATTGCATAGGTAGAAGATTTCAGGAATACAAGCCTCCATAGAGGAGGAATACAAGCATCCATAGAGTCCATTAGGTAAGAGCCTAAGCCTTGAGGATTCGAGTTTTGATGTGTTTGAGTTTTAAATGCACAAGATACTGCAATAGTGCTACTACAGATTGACATAATTTGAGTTGAGGTTGATGGTAGAAATTACTACTAAATCACATGTGTTATCCACCAGATGTTCCTCCTGAACACACAAACACAAATTTGATATCTTGGTGCAGTCTAAAATTTAGCTACCATCAAAGTGGCTCCTTGAATTAGATTGTGCTCTTTCATAATTAATCGACAGCCAGCACCTTGGTTGAGATGAATTACATATAGCTTTATGCATGGACAAAAACTTACTTTGTGCACCTTCTTTGGTAGATAGGTGTAATTTCTTAACAAAAAGGCGGTGTGGGTACATCACACATGTAGAACAATGATATATTATGTTGCAGGTTTTACTCGTATTCTGTATACGATGACAACCAGTGATTCATGAGATGATTGCATCATACTTTTGCAGGGAGGAAACATACGGCAGGAACTATATAATATGCTCAAAGATGAGAAGGATGTTTTATTTTCCTTCGGAAGCGTCCAGGACCATGGTGTCAGCAAAGCCAGCCAGGGAATGCACTCATCGAAGTTCTGCCTAAACATTGCCGGGGACACCCCTTCTTCCAATCGTCTGTTTGACGCCATAGTAAGCCACTGTGTCCCTGTTATCATAAGCGACGACATTGAGCTCCCTTACGAGGATGTCCTAGACTATTCCAAGTTCTCCGTCTTTGTTCGTTCGTCTGACGCCGTCAAAAAGGGTTACTTGATGAGGCTAATAAAAGGAGTAGACAAACGTCGATGGACAAGGATGTGGAAGAGGCTCAAAGAAGTGGATAAACATTTTGAGTACCAGTTCCCATCTAAGAAGGATGATGCGGTCCAGATGATCTGGCAAGCATTGGCTAGGAAGGTGCATTCGATCCGGTTGAAGGCACATAGGTTTAGAAGATCTTCAAGATCTGAAAGAGCAAACAAATAAACTGGAAGGAGGTGTATGTATCTTATTTCTAGGCTAACACAGCATTTCACTGACACTTATAGATCAGTTGCATATGTCATTGAGTATTGGTACGAAGGAAGATTGTAATCTAGAAGATTCAGGTCGAGTGTTCGGTTATACCTTGGAAGATAGACTGATAGCTTATGATTTGTCGGTCCAGTTGAATGCCTGATAGCAAGGAAAATGTTTATTGCTTCTGTAACATGTATTTTGAAGTAAACTATAAAAAAGGGAGTGATGTTATGCTGTTTTTGATCATACTGTGACCAAAATAATTGACTTCATGTCAATCTCCGCTGTGTATTCAGTATCCAAAGAAGAATCTGGGATAAAAAATGGCACTCCCTATGTTCACTAGTCTTTTTCTTAAACACATGTATGCAGACGTGTTTGTGTGTAGGTTCACTCATTTTGGAGTTTTGGAGTGTATATAGTCCACTTTGAAATATCTAAAAGGTCTTACATTAGTAAACAGAGGGAGTACTAATCATTACCTTGATTTCACTTCAGGCATCAGTACATGCCAGGTAAACTATAACAAGACAAACTTCTGGTATACCACTCCAAAACTGTGTACTGATCCTTTGACAATGTCATCTTGAAATGAGGTTAGAAGCCAACGCAAACAGATTTCATGCTTCTGAACATAGAACTGGAAGCCCTTTACTCCTCGGATTTTACAATTAGAAGAGATCTCTTGGAAACACATATAGCAGCGCAGCATCTCTTAAATGGAATTATTAGAGAGAATGAAGAAAGGAGGGAGCCATGTTGTGCTGTTTCTGAATTATACTTTGTTAATCCAGAATGAGAATGGTGAATCAAAATGCTTACATGATTTTACTAAGTGGTACATGTCCTGCAACAACTATGCTGGAAGCACTTTACTCGTCATGTTTAAGAGCCAGATTCCATGATTTAGCTCATAGAATTGGAAACACTTAACTCGTTAGTTTCAAGAATCACCAGGGAAGAAATCTCTGAGAGGTAAAATTTTGAAATTATCATATACACTTTACAACAGCTGATTTCCGTCGTGCAACTTGGTCCACTATTAACAAGGTTTTTACAATAGAAGACAGCACTGGAATACTCAGCCTACATACAGTAATTCAGAATCCACTATATCCGTGTTTCGATGCCAGAAGGCACGCTGCTTATCAAGAAATCTAGACAATTGTCAACTGGTTCTATATTTTCTAACTCCAGCCTCTAGGCGTATCCAACTCAAACTTCACCCACGCAGACTGGAACACCACCATCTTCTGCTTCCCATAGTGCAATCAAAGGATCAACCTGCAGCATAACAAACACTTCTGTCTTTTCCTTTTCAAATTTTGCCAAAACATTACACATCGGCTTCAGATTTTACTTGCTAAGAGAGTTAAACACCAAGAAGCAAGGCATACTTGACATAATTCAGGTCGAGTGTTTGGTTATACCTTGGAAGATGGACTGATAGCTTAGGATTTGTCGGTCCAGTTAAATGTACGTATAAACAATAGAAAAGGGAGTAACTCAGTAACGTTATGCTGTTTTTGATCATACCGTGACCAAAATAATTGATTTCACTTCAATCTGCGCGTGTATTTCGTATCCAAAGAATCCAGGATGAAAAATGGTGAATCAAAATGTTACCTTGATTTTACTTCATGCATCAGACATGCCAGGTAAACTATATAACAAGACAAACTAGTGGTATACCACTCCAAAACTGTGTACTGATCCATTGACGATGTCATCTTGAAATGAGGTCAGATGCCAATGCAAACAGATTTTCATACTTCTGAACATAGAACTGGAAGCCCTTTACTCCTCAGATTTTGAGATCTCTTGGAAACACATAGCATGGATATATTAGATGAATGGAAGGACAACTTTTCAGAAAGAAGGGAGCAATGTTATGTTGTTTCTGATCATACTGTGACCAAAACAGTTGACATCATATCATTCTCAGCTGTGTACTGGTTATTCCAGAACAAAAATGTCGAATCAATGTCTACCTTGATTTTACTAAGCAATTAAGAGGCAGATTCTTAAGCACATAGAACTGGAAACACTTTGCTCATCAGTTTTAAGAATCATCTTAGAAGAAAATCTGAGGTAAAAATAAACACATAGTAGCACTTGATCTAATATTAACAAGGACAACTTATCATATACACTTGATATTACAACAGCTGCTTTCCGTGGAGCAACTTGATCTATACCAAAGTTATTACAATACAAGACAGCACAGGAATACTCAACCTACATATACAGTAATTAAGAATCCACTATATCTGTGTTTCGAGGACCAAAGGCATGCTGCTTATCAAGAAATCTAGACGATTGTCAACTGATTCTATATCAGCCTCTAGGCCTTGCATCCAACTCAAACTTCACCCACGCAGACTGGACCACCACCATCTTCTGTTTCCCACAGTGCAATCAAAGGATCAACCTGCAGCATAACAAACACTTCTGTCTTTTCCTTTTCAAATTTTGGCAAAACGTTAAACATCCGATTCAGATTACTTGCTAAGAGAGTTAAACACCAAGAAACAAGCATACGCCATAATCTATGAACATAAATGAACTAGCAGTGGCACAAAAATAGCTGCAACTTGCTCGTAAACAGATTAGCTGAACAACAAAACAAGTCGTATATGGTTTAAGAAAAATCCAGGTCAGAAATCAAAGAAACCGTTTACAATATCCTCATGGAAACAGTAGCGATCCCACGCAATATTGTTCTAGTACAGAAGAAGGGAACCGAACAAATAGAAATCGATCCAGAGACGAAATACAGAAATTTAAAACGCAATGCTGTGGAAAGCAAAAATAAAATAAAGGAAGATGGAAATTGTTTTGTTGGTTGGGTGAGCCCGCGCGGCCATCATCGCGCTCGCGCTCCGACCGCGGGCAGTCGTCATCACTCGCCGCCGGTGACTGCCACAGAGGTCAGCGTCGCCACTCTCAGAGCGCGCCACCTTCCCGCAAGCCCATGGCGGGCTGCGGGGGCGGCGCGACAGAGGAGAGAAGCGACTCCGGCCGCCGCGGCGCCGCCAGACGGCTCGCTCGGATAAGATCAAGTAGTGTTCGGGTCGAAACCCTAGCTCCCTCCGCCTCCCACCACGTCCTCTTATCACGAGACTTCGAAAACCCACAGACACAGCAAGCCCGGTACTTGAAGGCCCACATGAGGCCCAACTGATACGTCTCAGCCCATGCGGCCCAGCTTTCGGCCAGGCCCCACATGTCATGCTTAGCGTGCCGCGTGAGCCAGGCCAAAACCCTAACGCCTATTCGCTATATAATCGCTCGCTCGTCATCAGCTTCCCCTCTTCGCCGCCTCCACAGAACCCTAACCCCCGCCGCTGCGCCGCCGCGCTCCCCGCAATCAAGTGCGCCGCCATGTCCACCGTTCTCTCCCGCCCGGCTGCGGGCACCGTCCAGTGCTTCGGCCGGAAGAAGACCGCCGTCGCCGTGGCCTACTGCAAGCCCGGCCGTGGCCTGATCAAGGTGAACGGCGTGCCCATCGAGCTGATCCGCCCCGAGATGCTCCGGCTCAAGGCCTTCGAGCCGATCCTGCTCGCCGGTAGGTCCCGCTTCAAGGACATCGACATGAGGATCCGCGTCCGCGGCGGCGGGAAGACGAGCCAGATCTACTCCATCCGCCAGGCCATCGCCAAGTCGCTCGTCGCCTACTTCCAGAAGTTCGTCGACGAGGCCGCCAAGAAGGAGGTGAAGGACATCTTCGGCCGCTACGACCGGACCCTCCTCGTCGCTGACCCGCGCCGCTGCGAGCCCAAGAAGTTCGGAGGACGTGGAGCTCGCGCGCGTTTCCAGAAGTCTTACCGTTGATTTGGGTATGGTGGCGCCGTTGGCGCACTCCTTGACTACCTATCTATCAAGCAGTTTATGCCAAGTAGTTTCGCATCTTTTTGGACAATGTATTCGATATGATGTTCTCTAAGACTTTAAGTTATCTATGCAATATCCTTTTGCTTCGTGCTAGTTGGAGAGATTATGTCATCTTGAGTTAATGATCAGACTGTTATGTTAAGTTACCTCTTTATTCTTAAATTATAGTTGAATGGAAAATTGTTTAGTTGTGGATGTAAATATTCGGTTTTTAGTTTTCATGTCGTGTCCTGATAGATCTCTCTTGCTGCTTCAACTGCCGTTTGAAATTGAGATAGCGCTGCTTGTGTCTGTAATTCACCCTTTGATTGGATCCAGATGGCACTTTGCAAATCTAAATATTTTAACGATCTGACCAATGGCAATCTTTTAACCAAACATAGCATGTCAGAGTAAACTTCTGTATTTGAGTTGTCATTTCTGTCCTGTTGGATGGTTATACTTCTGCTGCTTATATGGTATAGTGGGCTCAAAATTTGGTGTCTGTTCTGTCCAATATTTTCTGTCCACTGGTTATCATTAGGTTCCTGCATGTTGCTATGATCCATCTACTGATGGTTTATAGATGATTATCATGATAAAGTGCTGCCATCACCTGTTTTGGTGTCTCATTGCAATAGTTATGCAGCCTTTTCTTTTGTGTTGTTTCCAGAGAAGCTGTCTTACCTGTATTAGCTTAGTTGACCAGCATTTCCTTGTCATTTGGTCTCTTTGCCATCTTTTTGGTTTATACTGGTGATGTGGTACACTAGTTTCTGGGACAATCTGTTAGCCGGCCACCATAGTCTTATTTAGCCGCTGAGAGCAACCATAGGAAAAATATATGCTTCTAAGGGCACGTACAACCGGGGGCGATAGCAGGGGCGCTAGGATTGAATTCCCGGCCAAAGCGTCAGTTAGTCTTCGAATCCCAGGATCAGATCTAGTGGCGACTCTTGTGAGTGTGGCGCTTACATAATTCCTGATTTGATCGTATTTAATTTTTTCAATCTAAGCGTCTATTTGAGCACCCAGCATTAAACATGCCCTAAAACTTTTAAGGTTTATTCGTCAAGTATTTTTCTGTGGCTATGTTTATTGCCTTAAGGGTATCGTTATCCTGGTTGAAAGATTAGGGTTGTAGTTTCATTTCTTGGCCTGAGTAGTGTTCACTTGCTGCTTCAGTTATATTATCCACGTTGCACGATTAGAGTCATGGTTTTCTGTAATTCACTATTTGATTGAGTCCAAATGGGACCTTGTCAATTCTTGGCTGAGTAGTGTTCACTTGCTGCTTCTAATTGGTGTTTTTTGCTACAGTTACTAACCACAATGCGAGATTAGAGCCATGGTTTCTGCATTTCACCATTTGAAAAGAGTCCAAATGGGACCTTGCTAAGCCAAATGTTTGTCATGAACCAAGTAATGGGGAATCCTTTTGGTTGTCATATGGCCGCATCTTTTAGGCAGTCAATTGTATCTTGTTGTAAGCTTGGTTATAACTCTGCTGTTTAGATGGCAATCATATGAGAGCTGCAAGTTGCTATTTACTAGTATCAGTTTACGCATTTCCTCCGGACTCTTTTGCAACTGGTTGTACAAGGTTATGTACTCCCTCTGGAAACTTTTGTGTTTGTGTTTGTTCATATAACCTGATGGTGATGCTATTCAGCTTGTGAGTCGACACAATCCACGTCTGTCCATCAACTTGCCGCCTGAGACCGCTTTGTCAAATGGTACTAGGATTTTGCCTGCCTATTTCTCTGGCCAGCCGTAAAAAATCCCGCCAAACAGCAAACAATGGTAAGCAGTAGGTCAGCTTCCAGCAGGCGTTTCCAAAGCAGACGCCAAAAATTGGCCCAGTCGCGAGCTCACAGCCTTTCCTATTTCCCCATGGTTGAGAGGTTTCCTGCTGACCCCATGGCGACGGACGACGCGGGCTACATGGCAGCGCTGGCGGGATCCTAATTCCGCCGGTGCCGGCTGACGAGGATATCGTCGACGAGGCTGCCATCGTGGTCATGGAGGACCCGGATCTCGCTGTGGATCTGGGCAACCTCCATTAGTGGGAGTTCTTCGCCAACAGGCGGCTCCAGGAGCTTGCCCGACAAGAGGGACCACCAGGGTCATCGCCGAAGCGCAACAACGCGACGCCGATGGTGGATCGCTTCGGGACGAACACTCGTCGTCGTGCTGGAGCACATCCACGTCGGCAACAACCCTCGCCTCGATTTTCCCCGCAACCCGACGCCGACGGCAAGGACGAGGCGCCATTCTCCAGCCAACTGGCTGTCGAGGAGGATGGCCAGCCTCAGCTCCTCCTCTACAGCCTCGGCCTCCAGCTCCTTCGGGTCCGCGTTGGTGGCGTCGTCGCCACTCCGGCCTGTTAAGCGCGAGACGGAGACGCCGAGGACAAGGGCTCGCGACATCGTCATCAACGAGCCCCGCACGCCCTTGTCACCCAGTGGCCGTCTCTGCCTTCAGCAATTGAAGCCGGAGCCAGCGGAATGGGCGGTGCCCGTCGACGAGGATGCCTTCGCCATGAGAATGGCGATGGAGCAATCCCTCCATGACGCCGCGCCCCCGCCAGAGCCTGTGCTGCCGGACATCCTCGCCTAGTCCATGACGGACTGGGAGGAGGAGGAGCGGCGCCGTGTCCAACGCCAGGCCTGAGCTGGCCACGAGCTCGCCTAGGAGGGCGCGCGACTCGTCGTCCTCAACGATGACGACGAGTCCGACCCCTCCTACCAGCCCTAGAGGTGCGGGGACAACGTCCAGGACAGCTCCCCCCATCGCAGCCGCTGAGCAACGACGACGGCGATGTCAAGGCCGACCCCGGCTACACCTGCTTCTACAGCAACTTCGGCATGTAGAAGCGACGTCGGCGTCGGCGGCGGCTTTTTTATGTTTTTAGTTATTATTTAGCCTAAATGCAGTTTAAATTCGGGTGTTCGCCCGAATTCTATATAATATATGTATTCGCCTTTAATTAATGAAAATCGCCTATATCCATCCAAAGTTTGGCGAATTTTAGTCAAACGTTGGGAACTTGATCTGTGAACGTGATTGATCTGGGAATCTTGAATGGAAAACTCGACATTCATAGAATGAAATCTAGTTTCGTCCAGTCTAAAATACGTCCGGATTTGAGCCTGTAAACGGCCAACGAGATGCTCTAAGGAATTGGACGACATGGAGCTCAACACGCGAGTGTCCTAGGTACATAACCGAAATTAGGAAAACCGAGCTCAGCCATCCATTTTGCAGCTAGTGGACGGACCCCTGGCGGCTTGGTCCTGCCGGTAGCCTTGCCATGAGCATCTCCACTGTCCACCTTGCCTTCTCCACCGCTACCGCCACCCTGCTGCACCAGCAAGGCCCACTTCAGCGACCACTGTCGGGCCGAGCAGCGACGCGGAGGACTGCGTAGTTTTCAGCTTGTCGGCGTAGAAGGGCTCCATGTCAATGCTCTTGGCCAACTCGAGGTCGGCGAAGGCGAGCTTGTCGAAGCTGCTGCTAGCATGACAAGATATTGAAAGCTAGATGCAATTTTTTTTTTTTTTGACGATGTGAGCTCGTCGGATGCCTCACGTTTGATGGATGGTTTGGCCGACTGAACCCCAAGTGCTGAGTGTTGATGATACAAATTTGCAGATTGTATTGTGGTAGCGGCATAGCGGACAGGCCGTGGCTGCCCGCCAGTTTACTGTTCTTCTCCTTTGGTGTCCACCGACGCGATTAAATGGGAACGGCGTGGCCAACCGTGCCCACTTGCACCCTGAGATGCTATACCTCTACAGGCTTACCTGTCCTGTTTGTTTGGGACATCAAGTTTCCTCCTTTATACTAGCCAGAGACTAGAGATATACTCGGTACATCTTTCACTTGCTCATTTGGGATATAGGGTAGGGGAACCAGGATTTCTCTAGCTTGTTTCTTCAGCTACGCTTGCTAGTACCTCATTGTTGACTTCCTGCTCGTCATCTTCACCTGCCTCTTCCTCTCCACTGGTCTCGACCGCGGCAGGCGCTTGGAAGATCGCCTTACTCGCACGGAACATTGCCAGGTGAATATCACCTGTGCGACGCAACAAAGCATTTGATCAAAACGACTTCTCTGAAGATACAAGCAACAACTCCGTGCTCCCACTTGCCCCCAATGGTGAAGAAGTCGGAGGGTATAGTACATGATCGAGAGGGATACATGAAGAGAGTGTGTATTACCGAAGATTACGAGGCTCCCGGAGTTGACAGGAACTGGGAACCCCGGCACCAGCTTCCTCTCGTTGATGTAGGTGCCATTGGTGCTGTCCATGTCCGTCACCACCAGGCTCCCGTCCTGCTTCTTCTCCAGCCGAGCGTGCACGCCGGAAACTGTCGCGACGGGGATGACGATGTCGGCCTTCTCCGGAACCCTTCCCACGGTCACCGCTTCCTGGAGAGCGATCACATTGTCAGTGGTACTGGTACATGGACAGCAAGAATCGCTGCTTCTGCGCAGATTTTGAACGGCGTTCTGCGAGCACGTACAGAGGTGGTTATCTCGATGGGACCGCGGCGCTGGACGCGGTAGCCGATGTGCTTCCAGTCGCCGTCACCTGAAAAAATTACTCGAAGTCAATTGCTGGCCGGATGAACAATGAACAAGAAAGAAACTGGGAGACTGGGCTGACAAACCTGCGGGCTCGAGAAGCCATCCTTCTGTCGACGGGCTGCTGGCGGCGGCCGACGAGCATCTCAAGGACAAGGCCCTGCCGCTTCTGCTGCATGGCACAGAGCGGTACCGCCCTGCGATGGGGAAGTGGCTGCTGCATCTACAGGGAGGAGGAAGAGGAGACCTGGCTGACGCCGCCGGGGAGCAGCGGAGAAGAGTCGGCGATCTCCTTGCACCAGAGAGCGACAGCAAGGGGGAGGAGGTAGCAGCCGCCGCTTCCATTTGCGACGAGCAGCAGTCAGGGATGGATAAAATTCGTGTGTTGCGAGTGGACCGATCATCACTGGAGGAGATAGGAAGGATCCTGATTGTGATGTATGGGCATGTGCATCCTGCCCGAACGTCCTCGCTCTTCTCTGTGGCTGTCGTTAACTTGTTTTGTTTTCTTCAGTCTCTTCCTGGCGGCAGAAAATCCTATTCGCCGTAAATCTCTGTATATGTACTAGTCCAAGAGACATGACGCAATCGAAACGTCGAAAAAGCAACTAAGAGCATCTCCAATAGGCGCGCTATAATAGCGCAGTGCTAAAATAATTGTTTTTTTTTGTACATTGTAAACCTCTCCAAAGGTGTTCTAAAATAGAGCGCGTCAATATTTAATATTTGGACTTTCGCTATCCCGGCGTCAAATTTGCAGCTCGACTCTGTGAAGAACACCATTGCTCTGAAAAATCCTCATGGCGCGTCAGCTCTGCCCTCCGTGCCCGGCGAAACTCGGCACCCTCCCACCTCCTCCGTCCGCTTCGCCCGCGCCAATCCCGTCAATCCGCGCCAAACCCTAGCGGGCCGCATGGTCGGCCGCCGATCATGGCTCTTCAAGCTGCCGCGGACAACCTCCGGCATTGCCACCCATCGCGCCGAAGAAGACGACGTCGGCGGCCCGCGGCGTGGCGGCTCAAAGGGAAGGCGGCAGCAATGGCGCTGGCGCCGCCTTGAGCTTCCACTGCCGTCTCCAACCTACGCTCCGCCCGCGCCTCCTACTGACGCTCCACTAGCGCCTCCTCGACGAGCGCCAACCGCAGCCGCCGTCGCCGCGCGCAACGTGCTCGATGAAATGGCACAAAGGTATAAATTCACATTTTTTTGTTATTTTCACACACATTTTTTGCTCGGTGAATGCGAAGATAATTGTGACGTTTGCGTTAATTGTAGTGTCGATGTCGATGACGATAGTTTCTTGGAGACTATGGAGGTTGCCGGTTCATATTTCGTTGAAACGAATGAAGAGGTGGACGAAGATGTGGTGGAGGAGCACGAGGAGATGGATGATGATGGGGAGGGCATGGTGGAAGCGCCGGAGGGGAGGAAGCAAAACTACACCATCGATGAGGACGTGTTGATTTGCAAGGCTTGGTTGAAGATTGGTATGGATCCTTCGGTTGGCACCGACCAAAGTAGAGACACATATTGGTTAAGGATGAAGGAGTACTTTAATGCCAAGAACACAAGTGGAGTTCGTCGCACCTCCCGGTCTCTTCGGTCCCGATGGTCGGTCATCAACCAAGATTGTTCGAAGTGGGCAAGTGCGAATAAGACGGTTGATGTTATCAACCCAAGTGGCACCAATGACATTGATAGGGTAAGTTGTTGTATTGTGTTGTACTATGTTGTTGACATGTGTTCTCTATGTCCATTGCTCATTTCTACTTCAATGTAGAACACCATGTGTCAAGGCATGTTCCGAGATGAGGGGAAGAAGACCAAGAAGGTCAAGAAGATCCTCTCCAAGCCATTTACATTGCACCATTGCTACGAGGTGCTGGGGAATGAGGAGAAGTGGAAGAACCGTGGAAGACTTGATGTGCCAACCTTTTTGGCACAACAAGCAACCGCGGAGGCAACCATCCTTGACGATGATGACTCAAGTGGTGATGAAAGAAAGAGAAGAAGCTCCACTCCTCACTCGGTTAATGGGAGACCACCACTTGGAAGGAAGGCCGCCAAAGAATTGAGGGGGAAGAAGGCCGGTGATGATGACATAGCGAAGGCTATGGAGAAGATGGTGAAGGCAAGAGAGAGCTACAACGAGGACAAGAAGGAGGCCGAGGCGCGGCGCGTGGCATTTGAGGAGAGGATGGCCGCCGCCGAGGAGAGGAGGATGGCATTTGAGGAGAAGAAGGCGGCCATCGAGGAGAGGAAGATTGTAATGGAGGAGCAACAACGGTTATTGGAAGAGGAGAGGAAGCTCTTTTTCATGGACACCTCAAGCATGGATGAGAGGCAAAAGGAGTACATCAACCTTGCCCGCGACGAAATCTTGGACAAGAAAAGAAAGTTGGCAAACCTCGTGAAGGCCCAAAATGAAGGAATGAGTGCACCGGGAGGCTATGGAGGTGTTGGAGGCTATGGAGCATCACTTGGAGGTGTGGGAGGCTATGGATGCATGGGAGGCTATGGAGGAATGGGAGGTATGGGAGGCATGGGAGGCTTTGGAGCACCACCGACGGGCTATGGAGGCATGGGAGGCTATGGAGGAATGGGAACACCACCGACGGGCTACGGAGGCATGGGAGGCTACGGAGGCATGGGTCTTGGAAGCATGGGTGGGATGAGTGGGCAAGGCGCCATGGGAGGCATGGGAGCACCACCGGGAGGATTCATGGCCTCTTTGATGGATCCATCTCCTTCTACCAACGACACATATGGCGATTCAACCGGCAACACCATCGTGCAAGACTCCGATGAAGATGCCCAACATGGAGGTGGCGGTGGTATGGAGAATGTTGACAAGTGAACCATGTCATTTGTCATTTGTGTTGGAACAATGTCATTTGTGTTTGAACCATGTAATGTTTGGATGAACTATGTTATTTGTGCTTGAACTATGTCATTTTGATGGTTGGAGGATTTTTAGATCCATTTATGCATGAATTATTTGGTGTTTTTTGATCTTCTTTTCATAGATGCAATTGTATTTTTGTGTTTGTGTTGTCGCGCGCGCTAAAATACAGCGCCTGGTGTGGGACGAAACGAGCGCGCGCTGCATTTTAGAGCCTCCGACAGAGGTCGCGCTAAAATGCAGCGCGCAAACGGGATAGCGTGCGCTATCCCAAATTTGCAGCGCTCTAAAATACAGCCTCTGCTGGAGATTCTCTAAGAAAACATTTTCTTTCTGTTAAGTACATTTTTTCATGGCGTTGAACAACACAATTCTTCCATCAAGTTGGGGAACTTGGTTGTTGTCCATCCTCTCCTACGGTATCAAGTTGGGAAACTTTCATCCCTCGATCAGGCATCTCTCCATGGCTCCATGGAGCTTTTGTTTTGAAACTCCAAAAGTATATTTTATAACTTTTGTAAAAAAAATAGTGTGTGCAATTCATAACGCTCAGAAAGTCCAATGGTTTTCAGGGAAAATTATGTCCATGCGAGGCTAGATAAGGAAAAACAATTATGATGATCTAAATAGCAATCATTAGTAGGACTATTCATACATCATCACATTTTCTGTGTGCATAAAAAAAATACCATTTTACCATGAAATTATGCTCGACCGTACTAGACGTCCCCCGACGATGGTAAAATTTCCATCGTCATGCTTTCCTAGCCACGTGCCCCTAAAACTGTACTTAATACGGTTTTGCTACTCCATCCGATTCATATTAATTGACTTAAATTTATAAATACGGGTGTATTTATCATTAGAACTTGACTAGATACAGAAGAATTTAAGTCAACTAATATGGGTTGGTGGGAGTATAAAAAGCACAGTTTTTACTGCAAAATGTCTCGCTTTGCTACATGTAACAAAAACTGTTCACCCCAAAAAATAGAATAAAAAGTCTTCTAGCTGAAAAGATTGTATCAAAAAAATTATGCTATTGTAGCAAACCCGACTTCGCCGGAGACTCGCCGAAGATCTCGTAGCAAACATGTTGCGCAAATGTAGTAAAACCAAAGAAAAATTATAGCAAAAAAATGTATTAGTTTAGCGAAAAATAACTTCGCATGAGACATCGCCTGAGTAGTAACAACATACTCCCATGTTAGCAAAAGCAAGTAGCAACATAATAAACCCAATGTAGCAAAGTCGTGTGCCATCAGTAGCAACGACGTACACCCATGGTATCAAAAGCCACCCGTCGTCGGTAGCAACATCGTGCGACTAAGGTAGCAAAGCCTTGCGTTGTTTGTAGCAACACCGATGGCAAACTCGGCCAGAGCGAGGCCATGTCCGGAGGTAAGCCCCAATGTCTTTGACACCGGCCTGCAGCGATGGGCGCCAGCAAAGGATGCGAGTCGGACCCTACCGGTGACCTCCTATGCCTCTCGCATGGAGATGGAGGGAACAAGAGATGCCGGCCTGCAGCGACGGGCGCCGATGATCGCCAACAAGGAGGGGAGTCGGAGCCCGCCGGTGACCTCCCTGGCTCTCACATGGAGGGCAGTAGGGATGTACATGGCTACGGGGGTAATGAGGCATGGGCGGTGTTGCCAACAACTGTGGATGATGTGGGCGGAGATGGGAGGGTCGACGACGTGCAAAGGAGTTGGCGGCGGCAGAGATGCGGCGGGGACTAGCTTAGGTGGCGGCACCCCTGGTTCCATCTATTGCTCCTGGAGAAGACAATGAAGGGCCGGGAAGAGAAATTGCAAGGAATAGGGCAGCGATAGGTGGTGGGCCTGGATACAACACACGCAATGCGAGGACCTAGATGATGGAACGATTCCATCTTCTGGGGGATGTGGATCATTTTCCAAGTATGTTTACCAGCGGTGTATTTCCACACCTGCACATGAGATTTGGCCTCCTACGTTGTTGTTTCTATGAACATGAAAAGCATATTCTAGACATTAAAGAACCAAGAAATGCAAAGATTGAATGTGAATCTAAATATTTTGTATATTTTAGATTCATATACTTAGTACACATCATTATTATATCTTCTATTTGCTTACACCTAGAATAGACACGTATGCACTCTAGAAATCTCTTTCAACTTTAGAGCTCTCCTTAATGTATTTGAGGGAGCTAAAATAGACACAGTCAAATGCATATATTTGTAATTTAAATAAGTGGCAAAAATCAACCAACAAAGAGCCGTGATTTTGCTCTTTCGTATTTCGCTCTAATATAGATAAAATTTTGTAATAAAAAATTCTTTAGAGGTAGTCATGTTGTTTCCGAAAAGTGAGGCAGATGTAATTTTTCTTGCAATATATGTCTTGAATTGAGTATGAGTGCGTTTAATGGTTGATATTTAAATTTGGTGATGTACTGGTGGTCATATTGCAAACAAGATTAATTCCTCTCACTAACATGCAAGTGTAATAGAGAAATATAATCAACTCAGTTCAAATATCAATGTTTCAACAGATCCTTGAAGTGTATGACCAAAATCAATAACTTAATAATTGATAAAGTAATCATTCTCCCAACACTACTACACTGGTAGGAGTTTCTGCAAACTATCTTTTGGCTTTGGCATGATCTAAAATGCCAAAACTCCCAGACAATTTGAATACAGTCTCGTCTGCATTTAGTGGGCTATTTATGTGCCTTGTTAGACAATCGTCTTTCGACTCTAATGCCAGTGTTATTAGGTTTATTCTGTAACAACAGTCGTCCGAGTTAGCATGCCAAATAATTTATTACATTTACGTATTGTGATCTATTTTTTGTCATAGCTCAAGGGAACTTGGAATAGGATTTGACATGTGAAATCGATCGAAATGGTGGGATCAATGAGTGGATGGCACAAAACATGCATGTATACCGTGTGGTTTCATGGTCACGTTCTCTCTCTCTGAACTATCACATCTATTGCAAGTAAAAAAGGGTTAATTCTGAATAAATTATTCTTTTGCATCTATCTAATAATAGACACTTTTGCAATAAGTAATTTATCTATTGTATAGAAATACCAAAGTTCAAATCACATATATGTTGCACTTGAATAGGCAATAGTTTTATATGATTACAAACTCGAAACCTACGCATACGTGACAAAGGCATGGTTTGCATTGTAGAAAAAGGTACTTACGAATGTGTTTGTGTGTTATTTAACACATAGGTGATGCACGCCTTTGTCATTCCACTTTTTACCGGTGGTATCTAGTGTAATAGTATCAGTGGAGTGCTTATGCCACTTTTTTTTTGGAGGACTTAGTGAATAGACATTGCAATGAAATCAAAACAAGTCCAAGTATTTCTTGCATACTAGAATAAGTTTGAGGACTAAACCAAGAAATAAGCGGATGTATACATAAATAAAATAAAATAGAAGGAGAAATCGCATAAAAACATGGCGAGGACTGAGGGTGCAGGAACCGGGCCCATGAATTATTCGCCATTTAGATGTTGTAGTGATTCACACCTTGTGATGGGTGCATATATGGTCACACTCAGTGGGGTGAAGTAGTATCAATTTCATGGTACACCACTTCATATTTGCTGATTTTTTAAACCGGGCTTCTGGGACGTGACCACACAACTCTAGTTTTACTCGACATGCCATACTAATCAGGTATGTTGTCTCCCACTAAGACGTTATTAGCATTAACAAGAGATGCACTATTATCATATTAAAAAATAGATGAAGTATCACATTCAATGATGAGTGGTTGCTAAAGCCACTGGCTAGCATAACGCAACCACTGTAACATGCAAGCATTGAAGATCTTCAATACTTGCACGAACACTACAATACTTGGATACAAAAGGGTAAACTTATCATGTGACAATACTAATTCTCTTTCTAGTGGAGAGGCAATCAGAATAGTCATCGATATTAACCTCGTTGATTCATGCATCCAAAGATGAACATCATTATGTACAAGTGGTATCTTAGGTTTGCAATTATATCTGACATTGCCACTGTCTTCCTATTTGTGTGTCCATGCCTTCTTACAAACATTGTTTGAGTGTCAAAGAATACTAGTTCGATGAGAAATGAAAATACAAATATAGGCATAATTTTACTATGAATAATCACATCATTACAATTCTACAATATATCTGGAGAATCATCATCCTTGTCTACTAAAACTAGTGATGATTCTTTTTAACATTGAGGAATCGCTTCTAAAAATATTCTACTGTATAGGTATCGAAACAACCTCTAGCATACAACTTTAATACAAAATTAAGTAAGAAACTAAATAGACGTGGAAACACTCCATTTTAACATAATTCAGTATTCTTCGGCAATCTTGCTAAACTTTATAGTTCATACCAATACTCTTTTTGCACGATACATATTAATACTTTGACTCCTCACTTGGTAGAACACCATCTACAATATCTTAGAATGAATATAGTAGACTCTAACATTATAGTATATTTTGAGACAAATTTAGTATAGTCATAGGATAGTTTTAGATTTAGTCACTAACAATAATGTAAGAATTACATAATCCTTCATACCCTCTCAAACCTAATAAGAATCTCCATTGTGCTTATGCAAGGTAGAAGTATCCTTGAAGGTGTTTTAATCCTACATGAAACCGTTCACGAGCTCCATCAAAAAAGATGGGAGACCTAATTTTTATATTGGTTTGAGATGATATATGATGAAATTAGTGGGCCTTTTCTTACTAGTTGTCTCCCTTAGTGTCCTAACATGTTTGCCTATTTAGCTTCACCTAGACCGTTGGAGACGATGTTGCAGTAAGAGGTATCTCTAGCGATTTGTATATGGTGATGGATGGTTCCCATGGTGGTTGCCTAGTTGGGAAGATGAAATGTATGTATTGAAAGATGCTACTGAATTGAAATAATAAAATAGGAGAAAGGAAAGAGATGGTGTTAGAATTAAGGAATCCACCAGAAAAGAGGAATAATCATAAAATTAAGAGTGCACTCAACTAGAGTTACACTAGAGGAGAGTATGGAGCGAGACAATGCAAGGCAAATCGTTTGAGATACCCAAGTGTTGGACATAGTAATTCAACCGATTTGTACAGGCTGCATAGCATGAAATTTTTTCTTAGTGCGATGCCCAAATTGGTGATGTGGCTTTAACACTATTCAAAAATAGGCTGAATCGGCGATTAATAGGCCGATTACTCGCTACTAGGGACCTGACCGTGTCGATTACCATTAATCCTTTGTGTTAATCGTTTAGCCCGATTAATAGGTTTGACACTCCGGTTACTAGGTATGTTCCCGATTAACCACTACACTTGGTCAAAAAGTTGCAAAATTATCAACACATATCGTCTATCCATCTGCTAGCCCGCCCTAATGAAGTAGGTTTTACGAAGCTCCCGATCGATCCCTGCCTCCAGGAGCTTGATTTCCGCCATCACCAACCAGTTACTTGTCATTGTTGACCAGTTCTTTGTAGTTGTCAACCAGACCTCAGATACAAGAGCTCGAGCGCCTTGAGGATCTCATCCGAGAGCTTAAGGTTGTCTTTAATAGGATAGATGATTGAGGTGCAAGAGGATTCATATGTGTTTTAGGTGCTAATTTTTTTAGGCTGCACCGATTAATAGCCGGCCAATTAAATCAGTTAATCGTCCGAGTTCCGATTAGTCGCTACTCCCAAGCCAACCGAGCAGTTAACGACTACCGATTTTCTTACCATTGGGCTTTAACAAATGATGTGGAAGGCTGATGAGATGGCATAGCTGCATGTTGAGAGTAATAGCCTTAATGTGTTGCTCCCGTTTAATTACTCCATTTGTTTTATTTAGTTCGTGTTCTAGGTTTTAGTCAAGGTCAATCTTTTTAAGTTTGACCAATGATATAAGATAAAATATAAACATCCATACCACAAAATATCTATAATATGAAAATATAATTCATAACTATTCATGTATAATATAATTTTTATTATAGATATTGATAAGTTTTCTATATATTTAATAAAACTTTATAGAGTTTGACTTTGACCAAACCCAGAACGCGAAGTGAATAAAACGAAGGGAGTATTATAGATTTGTAGTTTCTTTGCATAGTTGTTGTTGAGAAATAGAGCAATTTACCAAGCGAATTATCCATAATAAACGCTAGATAAAACATGACTAGAATAATAGGCAATATACTAATCATGTTAAATAGCGAATACATATTGAGGCATATAGTCAAACAAACTGCAAGACATAAAACTTTAGATATGATCAGAACAAGAGTGAGACAGAAGATGTACATGGCGATGCGAAGTGGAACACTGGCGTTGGAACCATCGTTGGCCATGTCGTCGAGGAAGAGGGTCTTGATGTCGGGAAGAAGTCCTCGTCGGGAAGACGTCGCTATCTCGTGAGGGAGTCCGTGAAGCCAAGAGTCGCGATAGCGCTCCCCAAAAACCTTATTGCCCTTCTCCCGTACAGGACTCGAAGCAGCGGGGTCTCGGAGGCCTACTATCCCGGCTCGCGGTGCACGCCGCAAGACGGGATGGGGAAGATGGAAGTAGCGCAGGGATGTGTTACCGTCTGACTGAGAGGAGGCGCGACCTCTCTCTCTTATAGGCGCAGAGGGGAAGGCAGACAGTGCAGAAGATGAAACGAATGGACGGAAGGTGAAGCGAACAGGCGCATTTAACTCGTATTAAAAGTCCATTCAAAGCAAACGTTTCACTCGGCTCGGCGAAATTCCCGCAACCCGCGGCGCGCGTGTCGTGTCGTGTCGTGACGAGGCGAGGCGAGGCGAGGCGAGGCGTGGCGTGGCGAGGCGAGCGAGGAGGAGGAGCGCGCGTGTGGAACTCTCTCCTTCTCCTTCTCATTCTTTTACCAAGTGGTAGGAGAGCTCACCTTATAAGCTGGTCCAACTTCCACTCAACTAGCAATGTGGGACTAAACATTTGTCCCACCTCTTGTCTTGCATGAATGGGCCACATGGGCCTCTAGGATTTTCAGGAATTATTGAAATAGAAAATGGGCTAGACTATTTGGGCCAAAATTCCAACAATCCCCACTGATCCCGAGGCACATGTAATCGCCTTTGGTTCCAAAACACTTATATACCGGTACTATAGTGGAGACTGTTAAGTTGAACTTCCACCTAGAATTCTATGCTACACTAGGTTGCGACTTGTACAGTGGACTATGCCTTGAACTGCAAGTTTGTTACAATCTAGCTTCACACGAAGTCTTGACCGATACTGGGCTACCGTGGGACTTCCCAGGTGGAGCTTATCGTCATACTCCATGACCTTTCATGAGTTTATTAGAGAGCACCCTACTCTCATAGGCTGCGGCTTTAACAGACTCATATAGGTGTGTTCTTCAAAAGATGTTCGCAGAGGACAACATCTTTGCTTAGGATAAGCCACTTAGAACACATTAAGATAATAAATCAACCTGCCATGCAGAATAGGAAAGTATTGCATCTTTATGGAGTGGTGTTCAAAGTAGGGATACTTTCCTCTCAGCTAACCAACAGCTTGTTTCCCAATTCTAATTCACGGGATCTCCGATCACATAGAGTGGTTTACCACTGTGGAAAGCTCAAATTGTGGGTCTCATACCCATCTCCTTCGATGCATTTTCTATCACGTTTCGTGATAGACCCTTTGTGAAGGGATCTGCCAAGTTTTTAGATGTTTGGATATAATCCAATGCAATAACTCCGGAGTTTCTCATTTTCCTGACAGATTTCAATCTCCTCTTCACATGTCTTGGGGACTTCATATTATCCTTAGAACTGTTCACCTTAATAATCACAGTTTGATTATCACAGTTCATTGGAATTGCGGGTATAGGTTTTTCAACCACAGGTAAGTCCATCAAGAGTTCACGAAGCCACTCCGCTTCAACAGTGGCCGTGTCTAGTGCTGTGAGTTCTGCTTCCATAGTTGACCTCGTTAAGATGGTCTGCTTGCAAGACTTCTAAGAAACAGCGCCACCACCAAGTATGAAAACATATCCACTCGTGGCCTTTATCTCATCAGCATCAGATATCCAATTTGAATCACTATAACCCTCTAGTACCCTCGGATACCCGGTATAGTGTATGCCATAGCTCGCAGTGCCTTTTAGATATCGCATAACTCTTTCAAGAGCATGCCAGTGATCATCTCCTGGATTTGAGACAAATCGACTGAGTTTGCTTACAGCAAAGGCGATGTCAGGTCTCGTGGCACTAGCTAAATACATAAGCGAGCCAATGATTTGAGAGTATCTTAGTTGGTCTCTAGCATTTCCTCAATTCTTTCGAAGTAACACACTAGGATCATACGGTGTAGGAGAACAATTGACGTCGCTATACCCGAAACGACTCAAGATCTTTTCCACATAGTGGGACTGAAGCAATGTAATCCCACCATCATCATCTCTCAATAGCTTGATGTTCAGAATGACATCAGCTACTCCCAGATCCTTTATCTCAAAGGAACGAGATAAGAAATCTTTGACCTCCTTAATTGCATTAAGGTTGGTTCCGAAAATCAGTATGTCATCAACATACAAACAAAGGATGACTCCCTCACCCCCACCATGGCGATAGTATACGCACTTGTCAGCTTTGTTTACAACAAAGCCTGCAGCGGTTAAGGTTTTATCAAATTTTTCGTGCCACTGCTTAGGTGCTTGTTTAAGACCATACAAAGACTTCAGTAGCTTGCACACTTTTCTTTCTTGACCATTTACTACAAAACCATCTGGTTGATCCATATAGATTTCCTCATCCAACTCTCCATTTAGGAAAGCCGTCTTAACGTCCATTTGATGAACGAGAAGACCGTGTGAGGCAGCGGAGAAAGTAGTACTCGAATGGTGGTCAACCTTGCTCTGGTGAGTAAGTGTCAAAGAAGTCTTCACCTTCCTTTTGGGTATAACCCTTGGCCACAAGCCTTGCCTTGTACTTCTCAATAGTACCATCAGCCTTAGTTTCTTCTTGAACACCCATTTACATCCTCTGAGTTTGCACCCATAAGGACGATCATGATCTCCCATGTTTCATTAGCTAAGATGGAATTCATCTCACTATGAACAGCTTCCTTCCAAGAGTCGGCATCGGAGATGCATAAGCTTGAAATGGAAGTGGGAGTGTCATCTACAAGGTACAATGAAATCATCACCAAAATACTTTGCAGTCCTTTGTCTCTTGCTCCTTTTAGGAATTTCATTGTCATCCTCCTTAGGACTTTCAGTGTTCAATCGGAATGATAGGTTCGGAGAATATAGCAAATTCTGATTAGATGAACTAGGTATCTCGGATTTGATGAGTTAGGTTTATCCTTCATTGGAAAGATATCCTCAAAGAAAGTCGCATCATCGACTCCATGATTGTACCGACATGAATGTCAGGTACTTCAGATTTTACTATCAAGAATCTATAACCAATGCTATGAAAAGCATAGCCCAGAAAAACACAATCAATGGTTTTTGGTCCAAGCTTGCGCTTCTTGGGGATTGGTACATTAACCTTTGCCAAACAACCCCAAGTACGTAAGTAAGAGAGTTTTAGTCTTTTCTTCTCCCATTCTTCGAATGGAGTAATTTCTTTGTTCTTTGTGGGAACTCGGTTTAGGACATGACACGCGGTCAATAATGCCTCCCCCCACCATTCCTTAGAAAGATCCGATGTGTCTAACATGGCGTTAACCAAATCTTTTAGAGTACGGTTCTTTCTTTCGGCTACTCCATTTGACTGGGGTGAGTAGGGAGGCGTCCTCTCATGAATTATACCATGTTCCGCACAAAAAGAATCAAACTCGTTGGAAAAATACTCTCCACCACGATCAGACCTAAGCCTCTTAATCTTTCGATCAAGTTGATTTTCTGCCTCAGCTTTATAGATTTTGAAGAAACTCAAAGCTTCATCTTTTGATTTCAGAAGATACACATGACAATATCTCGTAGAGTCATCGATCAAAGTCATGAAGTATTTCTTTCCACCTTTTGTTAACACACCATTCATCTCACAAAGATCAGAATGTATGAGCTCTAGTGGTGTTAAATTTCTCACTTCTGCAGTCGTATGTGACTTGCGAGGTTGTTTAGCTTGCACGCAGACTTGGCACTTAGATCCCTTAACAGTTGAGAAATCAGGGATTAAATTCATTTTGGCTAGCCGCGTCATACAACCAAAATTAATATGACAAAGGCGAGTGCGGACATTTGATTCAAAATTTGTGTAAATATGATTAACAACTTTATTACAAATGTCGACAGAGATAAGCGGAACAAGCCTCGCATTCATAGCCTTTACCAATAAAAGTTCCATACTTGAAATTACAAATTTATTGGACTCGAATACAATCTTGTAGCCATCTCGACACGTAAGAGATCCGCTAACAAGATTTTTATTTATTGAGGAACATGATGCACGTTCTTCAGCGCAGTCTTTCCAAGTGAACTTCAGATCGACCGTACCAACACCATGAACAAAGATGCGACATGCCGTTCCCCATCAAGACGGTTTGAGTCCCTCGACCGATATGAAGAAAACATGGAAATATCGTAACAAACATGTACATTAGCGCCCGTGTCAATCCACCAATCGGAGAATGACATAATGAAAGAACATGAGGTAATATACCATACCCAACATCTTTTATCTCAACGCCCATGACAACATTAGCGCCTTTGCTCTTCCCATGTTGGCGCTTGTCAAAGCGGTTGGGACAAGCAGAGCCCAATGATTAGGATCACCGCACACATGACAAGCACCTTTCCTCTTATCGGTCTTCTTCTTGAAGTGGTGGACTGTGAGGCCTTGTTCTTTCCATCGAACTTTCCTTTGTCATCAAATTTGCCTTTGTTCTTGAACTTGTGAGGTCGAAGTTCCTTTTCTATACCAGTTGGCATTAGAACCTCCCTCGGTACCTCGAGCACGTGTGTCTTTTGCTCGCCTTTTCTTCCACATCAAGAGTCCCAATGAGATCCGTCACGGAGAACTCTTGTCTCTTGTGCTTCAGAGAAGTAGCAAAATTCCTCCATGATCGGGAAGTTTGGCAATGATGCCTCCGCAACAAACTTGTCCATTAACACACAAGTGAAGTGCTCAAGCTCCCGGCAAGTGATCAGATCTCATGAGCTGCTCCACAATGGAGCGGTCATCAATCATCTTGTAGTCATAGAATTGTTCCATGACATACAGTTCCTTCGCCAAGATCGAGACTCCAAATTTTCTCTCGAGCGCATCCCACATATCTTTGCCATTGCTAAATGATGATATGAATCGACAATATTGTCGCCAAGGATGCTGATCAAGGCAGCCTTAAAAGTAGTATCAAGGTTTTGAACGCCTCTTCTGGCGGGATTAAGTTCCCCTCAGCGCCATAGATGGCGTTATAGCAGCTTATGGTGCGAAACGAACCTTGCTCTCGCACGCCACCGTTTGTAATTCACACCTTCAAACACAGGTGGCTTCATAGAAGCAACAAAGCCACTTGGGGCAAATTGCCGAAATAAGGTTTTTGATTGTTGAAATAGAGCAATTTACCAAGCGAATTATCCATAATAACGCTAGATAAAACATGACTAGAATAATAGGCAATATACTAATCATGTTAAATAGCGAATACATATTGAGGCATATAGTCAAACAAACGCAAGGCATAAAACTTTAGATATGATCGAACAAGAGTGAGACAGAAGATGTACATGGCGATGGCGAAGTGGAACATTGGCGTTGGAACCATCGTTAGCCATGTCGTCGAGGAAGAGGCCTTCTCCACAGGACTCGAAGCGTGAGGTCTCGAGGCCTCGTCCCGGCTCGGTGCGCCGCAAGACGGATGGGGAAGATGGAAATGGCGGCTCGGCGAGATTCCCGCATGGCAACGCAAGGTCGTGGTCGTGTCGTGTAATAAATGACGAGGCGAGGCGAGGAGGAGGAGCGTGTGGAACTCTCTTCTCCTTCTCATCCTTTTACCAAGTGGTAGGAGAGCTCACCTTATAAGCTGGTCCAACTTCCAAACTAGAATGTGACTAAACATTTGTCCCACCTCTTGTCTTGCATGAATGGGCCACATGGACCTCTAGGATTTTCAGGAATTATTGAAATAGAAAATGGGGTAGACTATTTGGGCCAAAATTCCAACAGTTGTTAGTTTGTGTCATTTTCATTTGCACAATAAAGCTTCAATTTAGGGAAAAAGTTCCACCCAAAAAAACATTTCTATTTTCATACTAGAGAAAGAAATACTAGTAAGCAATAAAATTAGTACTCCTCCGATCTAAACTAATTAATTTAATTTTTTTAGATACATTCGAATTTAGAAAAATACGAATCCACTAGATTTGGATTGGATTGAACATCACCCGACTAGTGTAGATTGTTGATGTACTTCTCCCACGACCCTCACACGTGGCAATAGAAGCTATTATCTCAGGCGGGCCTACCAGTCAGCCAGTTCCCCTTAGCACGTGGCAACGAACACCTTACCTCCTTCCTGTGTTCATCATCTTCTCTTCTCTTCGAGATCACGATGGTGAGAGGACATTGAGGCGACGCGAATCCCGAACCCAGGATCCGCGTCCCCCCCTTTTCCCCTGAGTGTCACGGATCGGGGTAGTACACTGAGATCTCCATTGTAAGCACTTCAGATCGGTTTCTTCTCTTCTTTCTCTCCTTTTCGGGGGTTGATTTTTCGTAATTTTTCTGATGCTTTTCTGACTTGGATTCGATTCTGTCAGATGGCGGCGAAGATGGCCTGCGCGGCGGTGCCATTCATGATGCTGGCTACGGCGCACTTGGCGGCTGCAGCGGCGGCTCCGGTGACGGCCCCGGCCTTCCTCTGGGCGCCAGAGAACTACGGGTATGATTGCTTCGGCTTCCCCTGCTCTCCTAACCGTCTCACCGTGTAGATATATCTCTAGTGATCAATGTGACGTATTGAGACTTGCACTCAGGTTAGAGATGATTAGTAACCTGTATTCTAGCATCGGTGTGAGGAGTTTGTGCCATTTCAAGAATTAACTAGGACTTAAATGCCTGAATTTGAGTTCAGATTTATTGTAAAGCAAGAGGGCCGTCCTCCGCGATAGATTTTCATCATTAGAGATTTTAGCAAACTATATGTTCCTTTACGACTTTCCATAGAACAAATTGATTTCTGCAACCTAGCTCAAACATCGGAGAATAAGCATAGGCATCAGTCAGGTTAAAAAAATAGCATTTGATGTGACCAATTAGCACTGCAAAAGCATCAGTTCCTTTATTTTATCTGAACCATCTGTGACCTGTCCATTACAATAAACATTTAGTCATGAGTTCCATAGAATGGAACAATGCCCATGTTTCCACTGCAGATGATGGATGTTATTGCAGTTTTCCTGGTCAATCTAACTGATGTGGATACATTTACTTTACTACATACAATTGTGGTCATTACATTTTGGATTTACAGCTTCACATTTTGATCACAACTGCTTATATGACGCGTTATTATGACCTATGAGCTGTTACAACACCTCAAGCGATGCACGGATACTTTTTTTTGTTTTGTTTCACTACCATGTCTGTCCTTATTGCCAACAACTAGTAGTAGGTCTTATCATGTTGTGTTCTTTTATGGAGTGCATTTTTGTTAATAAGGTTGTAGTATTACATGCTCCCTGTCTGGGTTTAGATCACATCCCATGCTCATGTCCTCCATATTCAGTTCAGATGAGGCTAAAGTAGTACACTATCAGACAATCTCACCAGCAAGTTTAGTTAAATCTGTTCTTGATGAAGGTGGCTGGTCAAACTTGGTGGTGAGTTTTCCTCCATATCATCATTTGCAAAATTTGAGTTCATTCAAGTATCGTCCCTTATTTTTGCACAGTTAAATAATTCCTAACACTGTCTTTTTTGTTGGTAGTGTTCTAGGGAGGGCTCTCGTAAGAATGTTGACATTGCCGTTGTTTTTCTTGGCTCAAAGGTATAATCCTCTGGAAACTCATATCTGTTACTGACTTACTGTATAGATTGTGTACCCACTGTACGTGCAGATTTCATTGAAGCAATGCTCGTATGTACCTGAAAGTCGAAATACATTTTTTCTTTATATATCTGATCATCAGTATTGATCAATTCTAAGGGACCATAATGTTTCCTTGTTCTTCATGTTTTAATATGTTTGGAAAAATTATAATTGAGCGTATTATTTGGTGTGGAAGATGCTCATTGCTTAAATTGACACTGATCTACTTGTGTTGTTCCCTTAGCTACAATCGTCAGACATCTCTAAAGATAAGCAAGTTGATCCATCTTTGGCAGACACATTAAAGGTAAACACCATAATCTGGTATTTTTTCCCTTTTAGTTATCGTATTACTGAGGCATAAAGAAATCAAACGCTGATATTCTGTCTGCTTCTTCTACCAGCTCTCCTTCACAGTGTCAGAGTTTTCCATGGCATTCCCCTATGTTGCCATGGCAGATGATGACAAACTGGAGAGCTCATTGCTTTCTGGGTTTGCTGAGAATTGTGACAGTGATTTTCAAGGAAACCACATCACGTACACAGACACGTGTACTGTAAGGGGTGAAGATCTGAAGAAACATCAGAGCATGGATTCTATTCATGTACGTCATAGTTGTTCTTTTTTTCTAAAAAAAACCTCTATCTTTCTGTCTATTCATTTCAGATTGACAATTTATATATGCATTCCAGGACTTGGTGATGTCACGGATGGGAAGCAACCCAAGTGGAAAGACTGATGTAATTGTCTTCTGTAGTGGCGGTTTCAAGGATGTAGATAATGGAAAACCGGAAGGTTAGGTTAAGTGAACTATCTTTTGTTCATCCATCTTGTGTATAACTTTAATCTGACATTCTGTTATCCTACTTCAGGGGAGTTGCTTTCTGAGCTGGTTTCTGTGCTGAAAAAGTCTGGAGCTAAATATACAGTTCTTTATGCCTCCCAACCCCGTGGCTTAGTGGAGAATGCCTCCAACTTGCCATTAGCCAGGTATCTTACAGAGAAGACCAACACTACTACTAAACCTGGCCTAGGCGAATGTGATGGAGAGTGCCTAGTAAAATCAAGTCTTCTGGAGGGAGTTTTTGTTGTAAGTTGGTCACCTGAACTCTGTTTTGATGCTGGCAACCTTTCTTGTCCGGCTGTTTATTTTCCAAGGAAAACTTGTATCAGTTTACTCCTGCCAATTGCCTTCACTACAACTGCCAACTATGTTCTTGTGACCTTCACCTTTAAAACACTTGCCATATGTAGAAGATGACTGCTACATGTATTCCTTGGATATCTTTCTCACCCTTGTCTACAATCTGCAGGGACTAGTGCTGCTGATCATTTTGATATCAGGACTGTGCTGTATGATGGGAATCGACACCCCCTCGAGGTTTGAGACTTCCCAGGATTAGGAATCTTGATCCTATCTGTAAGCCCGTCAGATAGGAAAGCTCAACGCAGGCATAAGATATATGAATCGCCAATTTTCGTTAGTCTGCAATGTGGATATAGTTGCCTCATGCATTCTTTTACCAAAACACGTGATCAAAATTTTGTGTAATATTATTACATCTCATACGGAGTACATACGACCGACCACAGTTACATATAGCGGAGCTGAAAGCATATTCCTTTGCAAGGCTTGTGTTGTACCAAAGGTAGCATTATCTGTGAATAACCTGTAATTCAGGTAGCCAATACCATGGCATTGTCCATGAATAAAAGATTTTCATTTATTTATTTACTTGTTTGATGATTGAGATAGTGATGCCATCTCTGTTTGCATTGCGATGGCTCAACTTGATCAGTCATCGGATGTTTTTTTTCCTCGATGCATAGTAAGTACGTGATTCACGGGTGATGAAGACAACGACGGACCAACTGACAGGAAAATGATTTAGGCTGAGATCCCTGTAACACATTCAAGACCACACACACAAGCAGATAGGGTCGTCCATCGTGAGACACGAGGAGATCAATAATTCGAGAGCCATAATATCAGCCTCTGCTTTTGGACATCTATAAATAGCTTCTTCCTTCCATCTACCCATGGCAAAGAAAAAAGACACATACTATAAACACTATAGCCAGTATGTCGCATCAGCCTTTCACTTTGGCCACCACCACAACGCCTGCTGCTGCTGCTGCCGATGCTGCTGCTGCTAAGCCCAATCCAACCTACTTCCAATCTGCTCCGGTCAGCCAAGACACGATCCAGCAAAAGGAGGTTCTTCTCCACCTGTACGCGTACCAGCACCTCCAAGGGAAACCAAATGGTAACCAGAAAGTCATAGTGGATCCCAACCTTCCCCATTGTTTTGGTACCCTCGCTACCAATGACTGGACCATCTACGATTCCCCGGCTGATGGCCCCGACGCCAACATTGTTGCGCGTGCTCAAGGCCTGCATCTTGGGACCGACATGGCGAAAGAGAACTGGTTCATCTGTTTCAACATGGTCTTCGTCGACCAAAGGTTCAACTCTCTCTTTGAATGAAGTAGAATTAAACATTTTGGGATTTAATTTTGTCATCTCGGTATGCTTGGAACAGGTTTACGGGTTCCAGTTTCAAGGTGATGGGGGATTTTCAAGCAGACGAAGGTGAGTGGGCAATCGTTGGTGGCACCGGGGAGTTTGCGTATGCACAAGGAGTCATCACCTATAAGAAGACCCAGCTGGCATCAGGAAATCAGAGAGAGCTTCATGTCCGTGCTCTGTGCCTCTCCTTGTCAAAACCAGCACCACAACCTGAACCAATAGTGAGTCTCTTTGATCCGATTTTCCAGCTTGCTTATGAAAACACGAATCTAGCCCTCTTTCATGCATATGATGACCGTGCTTCTTGCAACATGAACCGCCTTGCTCGGACTCGAAGAAACCTGTGCAGATCCCTGTCACCATGATCGGCCCATGGGGCGGTAAAAGCGGGGACATCCTCGACGTCCCCGCGAGGCCGCGACGTCTAGAAAGCGTGACGATTTGCCATGGTACTTACGTCGAGTCGCTTGCGTTTTCCTTCATCGACCAGGCCGGTAAAAAGCATACTGCTGGTCCATGGGGTGCCAAATACGGGCAACAAAAAGAAACGGTGAGTTGTTGACCCTTTTTTTTGTTTGCATGTTTTTTACATCGTGCGGTAGCACACGTAATTGCACAGGTTATTTACCGATTTCCCGAATGCAGATCGAGTTTGCTCCTTCGGAGTTCGTGACACAGGTCTACGGGACAATGCGTTATGGAGAAAACACAGAGAAGAATGTCATAGCATCACTCAAAATCGTTACCAATGTCAAAACATACGGGCCTTTCGGGATACCGAACACGACAACTTTCAATGTTCCTGTGTATGGCGATGACAGCATAGTAGGTTTCTTCGCACGTGCTGGGAGCTACGTGGAGGCACTTGGTGTTTATGTGAGTCCATCTCGTTCACACTAGTCCCCGAGCGAGTGGTGTTTCCTATTCGATCGGGAGGTGCCTCCTGTTTCCATGTCTGTCACAACAATAAGGAGAGATATGTTCTCCATTTCTGGTGCAATGTTTTTTTTTTCTGTAACCGTCTCCTTGTTATCATCGCCTAGTTTCTCAACATGCAAAATACATGTGTGCCTCATTGTGGAGAATATGATTGTGGTTAATTACCATACTAGTGAAAAATAAATGATGATGTATTATTATTATTTTTGGCGAAAAGACAGGTATTCTGCAACATTCATTTGGACGTAAAATTTGAGTCAAAGTCTTCCTCCCCTTGCCCCACTCCCCCCTCCCACCCAAAATAAACTTGGTGGTCATGCTACCGCCATGGCTCTCCTCGATAAATTCTTCGTCACCCTATAGTTGAGTACTAGAACCATTATGAACATTTCCTCCAATATCCCGCATTTCCTCTTTAAATTAACTACTTTATAAACATTTTCTTTAGGAAGCCAATTAAGTCATTAAGCTTTGTTGCTTATCTGTGCTTCTTTGTATTCTCCGTCATTCCTAATATATGATGTTTCTAATATTGTTTTTGTATCTTGTCCTTCATCATCATCTTCTTCTTCACATGATAATTATAAAATAATAATAATACCAAAAATAATGATTATAATAACAATAATAATATGTGAGAACTCCAAAGTGTGCATGTGTTCTAGTTGCAAAATGCAAACTCATCTTGGACCCACATATTGCCCAACTAACTCCATGGTCTCTAATAAGTGAGCTCGCCATAAAGGCTACTCACGATCCACTAAGAGACACTTGAGGGCGGTCACCAAAACCGGTACAAGATTGGGGCTATCTCCACAACTCAATTGGAGGCTCCCAACAACAAAGCCACAAAAGGATACAACGCCACAAAAGGCCAACAAAGCCACAAAAGGATACAAGACCACAAAAGGTCACAAGAAGTCAACAACCCAACCACACAACCGTCTAGGGTTCCAAGAACCCAAGAGAAACAAGCGCACAAGCTTGAACGCGCCGAATCTTCGAGGAGAACTCAAAACTATGCACCAAATGCAAGGGCAAGTCCTTCACTCCCAAATTCCAACAAAGCTATAAAATCTATTGGGGGAATAAGGGAGGAAGAACACAAGAGGAGAACACATAACTCTCCAAAATCTATATCCCAATGATTCCTTCACAAAGAAGGGATTTGGCTTGGGGGGATTGTAGATCTAGATCTCCTCTATCCAATCCCTCAAAAAGATGCAAGAATCATAGGAAGGGAAAGGGGAGAGGGAAAGATCTTCAAGGTAAACAATGGAGGAGAGAGAGAGAAAGCCAAGAACCAAGAAAAGAGTTGGTGCCCACGAAGGGGAAGAGGAGCCCCCTTTAAAGGGCTCCCAGATCTGCCTGTTATGGGCATTCGCGACCCTGGCTGGAACTTCCGGTGGGAGGCCGGAAATTCCGGTGGCACACAACCAATGGTCAGAAAACTGCGATGCGAGAGACTGGAAACATGAGCCTGGATGGAACTTCCGCCGGTCCACCGGAACTTCCGGTGGGAGCGGAACTACCGGTGGAAAATCTGACTGAAGTTCCGACAAATAGAGCATACAAAATACTGAGGATACAGAACATGGGCGGAACAAGAACAGGAATTTCACCCGGTACTACCGGCGGCATTTATGCCCGAGCGGTACTTCCGGTCCTTGGCCGGAACTTCCGGTGAGGGCGGTATTACTGCCGAAACTTTCGATCCAAATTCCACCAAAACACCAAACTAGATAGAGAAGATACAGTGCATGAGCGGAAGAAGAACCGGAACTTCCACCGGAACCGCCGGCGGAAGGCCCTAGCGGAACTTTCGGTGGGTACCCAGAATTTCCGGTCAGAAAAACTTCAGAAACCAAAACTGCAATAACTTTTGCGTCCGAACTCCAAACAAGATGAAACCAATTTTGTTGGAAAGATAACGACATGTAGAATACCATGAATATATATGTGATATATCTCCCAAGGTGTGGAGCCGGAAAACTCGCAAGATCAATAACCACAATAAGATATGCAAGGGAAATCCTTAGATGAAGAACTAGAGCTTGTTATGATGATAACCACAAGCTCTAGATCCTCTCATGGACAAGATCCAACTAACAACAAGAAAGATGATGCTATGAATACAAAGTTTTGAGCTCTCTCCGAATGATGCGATCGAGACACCCGTTTGAGAGCCCCTCTTGATAGAACGACTATCTATCCTGAACCCGGTCTCCCAACTAACAACACGAGACCGGCAAAAGAGAAGCCCTATCAAGATCATACCTTTGCCTTGAGCATCACACTTGAGCTTGATGTGTAGACCGTCTTGACCTTCTGAAGATGGAACACCTTTATCGATTGCTCTTGCTCGCTCTTGCTTCATGAAGACTTGCAAATTGCTCCCCCATACTCCATGGGGAAACCTCTTCTTTGAAATTGTCTTCATCACTCCATGATCACGAGGATGAGAAGCTTCAAGCATGAGATCTTCTAGAGATAGCGCATCTTGAGCTTGCCCTTCTTCATCCCTTCTTAAGGTAGATCGACCTTGATACAACTCTTTGCTCTTGTCTTGATCAACCTTCAAGCACTTTCTTTCTTCATGATTCCAAAGGACACTAACCCTTGGACATTTCTTCAACTTTCAAACTTGAGACCAACACATGGCCCAAGTGATGCCAATGGAAACCTAAATTGAAACTCAATTTACACATTAGTCCACAAAGATTGTCATCAATTACCAAAACCACACATGGGGGCATATAGGCCCTTTCACAAATTTTCCGAGTGAAGTCAGAGATTAATTATTTTGGCTACAAAATATTTTGACTAAAGAGAGACCAGAATTAAGTTCGGAAAAAATTCCAAGCATTGAATAATTATTTCATCTATAGAATATTCGTCAAAACATGAGACCAAAAGTTAAGTTACAAAATTTTCCAATTACAGATAGGGATTAATTATTTCAGCTATAAAATGTTCTGACTAAATATGAGACCAAGAATTAAGTTAGCAAAATTTCCAAGTGCAATTATTGATTAATTATTTTGGCTAAAGAAAAGCAAATGCACTGAAATTGCCAAAATAGTTTCTTAAGGTGCCCATAAAATTTAATTTTTCAAAACTATTGAGGAAAATAATATTTTAAAAGGGGTTAATCAGTACACACCGAGCTACTCTAACTGTTAGAATTCTTAAATAGCAACTCTAGGTGATGAGAGCATATCAATTTCTCACACACTTCTTGCAATAGAATTAAGCGTTTAAATTTTTTCAGTTTGAGCTGGGTGCTAAGATCATATGTTGCCTTGCATGTTGTAGCAAAAAAAAAAAATTCTCAACCACGAAGCACTAGAAAGCAAAGAGATACATTGCAAAATCACGAGAACCCAAACATTACCCAACGAACTCCATGGTGTCCAGGGTGACTCGGGATACGACCCCAAACCCCACCACCGACACCTTCCCTGCACACCTCCTCGCCCTCTCCTCCGCATGAGAAAGCCGGGTGGGGAAGCCCACATGGCCTTCAAGGACGGCGACGGCGAGGTGTCGTCTCCTCAGCTCCTGCAGGTCATGGGTGCTAACCCGACCTCGTCCTCTTCAGCCTCAGGGCTGACCAGGCATGGGGCTCGGCCTGTCGTGGTGCTGCAGCATGGGAAGTCCTCCAAATGCGCAGGTGGCGACACCGACACGCCGAGAATGTGGCGCAAAGGCGGGCTAGACCTGATCCCATGACAGGACGAATCGCGTGCCTGCGGGAGAGAAGGAGGAGATGGTGAAGCATGGGACACCGGAGCAGAGACTCCGAGATGGTAGTGGTGGGGCAACTAGCAGGCTGTGCAGGCAGCCGACACTAGATCTGAGCCTCTCGACCATGATCTGGCTAGGTCGTAGCAGATCTCTCTAGATGGCGGCTGGCATCGCTGCGAAGGTGTCCGTAGTTGTCATGGCGGAAGTGACCTCAATATGCGTCATCTAGGTCTTGTTGATGGTTGTTGAGGTGATACATTAGTCATGCCTCTCTGTTCATGGACAAGGAGTTGTGGCTGACCTCTTGGTTGAGGTGTGCTGACCATTGCATTACTTCTCCCGTTCTCGATGGACGACGAGATCAGCGGTTGGGCCAGGGAAAAATACCCTTTGTTTTCTGATGACGGCGACGACTGCAGGCGTCGTCTCTTCCTTGTAGGCGTCATAATGGACGCATTCTCTCTTCCCCACCATGAACGCCAAGAGAAACCTTAGATTCAACTTTCCGGATTAGGCGACAACAACACTACAGTGTCATCCCATTTTGGAGGAGTCGTATAGGTTGTTCATGGAGTCCTCAGGTGGCAGATGGAGTCAATGGTGGTCGCTGCACAGATCTTGGGTCCTAGGGGTGCAAGGTACACGATTAATTGCTGATGCTTCCTGGATGATGCCTTACTCATTTCGGCCAGGTCATGCGGTCCAGTTGATGACTTCCTCTAGGCGCTTATGGGTGGGTTGTATGTCGATTCGTGCCATCATGGAGCTAGGGGTCTTACTAGTCTGGTTCATGTCTTGGCTTAGACGCGGTTTTAAGGCTTTGTGTACCGCCTCTTTGACTTTCTTGGCTAGAACTTGGGAAAGGTTAGTCTTGTCGAGTGGTTGATCGAGAGTGAGTTGTAAACCTCTTCAATCAAAGCAAGTCCCTTCTCTTGTGGTGCAGCAAATACTGATAGGCCATCAACTCTTCTCGCGTGTCATCTATTGTCATTGGCACCACACCCGAAACGGCATCTTAGGCCTTCTGCCAGGTTGCTGGAGGTAGCCGAAGTGTTATATGCTTGCCTTTGCTCTCCCCCTCTCTTGATATGATGCGGCGGTCGTTTACTGGCAAGTCATGCCTGTCCTCATGATGTCTTGCTTTATCATCCGACAAAATGTCATCAGGGTGAAGTATCAAGTTACCCTTAGATTCCATAGGTGTTGAGGTTCCTACTTCTTCCAAGATCGCACACACTTGGTGATGCATGATGTATGATTGGCTGTCAACACTGCTGTACCCGTAGGAGACACTGTTTTGCGAACCAGTGAAGTCCCAGTGATCTTTCTCTAGATATGGTTCACCCTTCCGGATTCCATAGTCGACACTTTCTTCAGCTTTGTCGGGAACGATGCTTGATGAGCTTGGGCTACGCAACAGTGTTGACCGTGAGTCTGAGCCGAAAGAGATGTCATCGTATAGATTAACCAAATCTTCCAGATCTATGAATTTTCTGCGGTTTTTGTTGACGTCTGTCGGGTTGGTTGTGGCCTTTCCAGTTGAGCCGATGGAAGATGCAGGTGTTGCCGTGGGCGATGCAGGTGTGGCCGATGGATCTGAGTAGATCAGAGATGAAAGGCATAGGTTCTCAGATTTTCCCACGCGAAAGTGGAAACTTCCGATCATGAGATCGGTCTCCTGGTCGAAACCGACGGGAGCCGATAAAGGTGTGGGCGGGCATGGATCAACGAGATCATGATGGACCTTACCGACCTCGATCGTCGGGTTGTTGCTTGGTGGAAAGGAGACCGCCGAATCCTTTGTTCTAGCATTCAGATTTCCCACATACGGCGCCAATTGACAAGGGGTAACCTCGGCAATGCCCATGGTTATGGACTTAGGGTTTCGTGGAAAAGAGAACACTGGGGATTTCGTTGGCTGATCAGTCAAACAAGTGAGTCGATGTAGACTGATTATGGAGAAATCTCGGTTAGAGAGTTGGTGGTTCGCTAGTTTCAATCTAGCTTACAGCGGATTGCTGGAAAACTAAGGTGATTTACACGTCGGGTCCTCCCATCCTTTATATGAGAGGCTGGGTCCTGGAGCCATATCCGGAGAGATTGCAGGTTTACAATTACAATACAAACTCTACGTCGGTTCATAGTCCTTTCTTGTTTGGCAAGACAAGATTCTATCTGTCGGATGCTCCTTGGACTTCTTTGGGCTTCATGGTGTCGTGGTATTGCCGACGAGTACGCCATGGAGGGGTCCTCACAGTGCGTGTTTACAGACGTGGGGGAAGGCAGACGGTTGACGGGTACGAGGTAACACATCTTACCCAGGTTCAGATCCCACAACTATGGCGGAATCCCACTCCTCCTATAAATCACTATAATGGCAATACGCCGAGTTACAGAGATAGGTTTGCTATGCGAGGTTGTCTATGATCGTCTGAGATTGTGCCCTAAAGGCTCCCATAGGCCCGAATTATATAGTCGCCAGGTCCTAGGGTTACAGGGAAAAGTTCTAGTCGGACAGGTTACAGAGTCCTACACCGTCTATTACTAGTCTTATGTGTCTTGTACTCCAAGGCTCCGGGTACGTCGGTGACTCCACCGTAGCCTTCCTTTATCTGGCTTGGGACTCCCTTGTGGATCCATCTAACTGGGCCGCCCAGCAGGCCATGGGCCATGCTACCAACTATGGGCCGCCCGGGTTATCCGGGTAGGAGACATGCTATGAGGATACCCATATAGCATATCCCCAACAGTAGCCCCCGGAGAACTCTGAGATCTTGCGCCGTCTTGCCTCTTCACGTTGAATGCTCCGTCTAGATGGATGTCAACAAATTGTCAAGCAACATCTTATAGTCCTCCGAAAGAACCCTGCAAGGTTTTCTCCGTCTTCAACTTGTAAGTCGGAGAATTGATGAATCTTCCATCGTACTCTTCCGTAGCTGGACTGGATCCGTCCATGCAGGAATCTTCTGATGTGATGGTTCATCTTCCTATGTCAGCTAGTGCGACGTAGACGTAGGTCAGCAACGCCTCGTAACTCACACATGCAGAGAACGCAATTATGTCCACTTTTCCCGCGTGAGCAATACGAACCGTTGGCGGCGACGGTAGGTACGTGGCGAAATTTCCGCGCACGCCTTCGCACACGTCGTCTACACGGCAACCGTTCGATCAAGCTGCACCAATCTTGACGCTGGGTATCATAAATAGTAACTGCGGTGGAAAATTTACCTTTTCACCTCATTCTCCCCTGCATCTTTTTCTTACTCAGGCAAGTGTCTCCTCGAGCTCTCCGCGCCTCGCACGAAAAACCCTAACTCCCAATCTCGCCAGTCACTTCCAAACACTCACAATGGCCAGCAGCAGTTCTTCTCCCTCGATGGAGGCGTCGGGCGAAGCCGCGGTGAAGCCGGCGAGCTCCTTCGTCGTGCCCCCAGAGGGCCTGGTCATCCCCGTCTCCGCGGTGGTCGAGGCCACCGGCGGCGACCATAATCCAGCGGTGCTGGAGCTGCTGGAGGAGGAAAATGAGTCCCACAAAGGCGACTGGCGCGGTTCAGACATCACGGACCGTGACATCAAAGAGTTGATCGTCGAGGGCTACCTTCCCACGACGGAGGAGCTCTCCTGGCGGGCGACGCCGGCCGGCGAGGTCACACCTTCGCCCCAAGCCGGAGAAAAGGTGTACCTCAAAGCACAGATGGTACGCGGCGTCTCCCTGCCCATCTCTAACTTCTTCCTTGCCGTCTTGAATCATTATCGAGTCCAGCCCCAAAACCTCTCTCCCAATAGTATCCTAGCGCTTAGCAATTACGCGGCACTTTGCAAGGGTTACTTAGGGATTAAGCCTAGGCTAGACCACTTCATCTATTTCTTCACCGTCAAGCGCGAAGCCGGAGCCAGCAAGGAAGAACTTAGAAATTGTGGCACCATTAGCTTCAAGATCCGACCTGGCCGGCGCTTCCCCGACATCGTCGGCCATGAGTCCTACAAGAACTGGCAGCGTACTTACTTCTACGGCCCAGATATCCCTATGGATGGCCGAGAAGTAACGTACCCGGACTTCGTCGATGGAGCCACCACCGAAACTTCGACACGAATATCCCAGGCTTCCCTTCCCTCCAACATCGATGCTTCCCGCGCTATGAGGCGGATAGAGTGGTTCGTAGAGACGAGTTTGACCGGCTTGGACCTAGCCATGTGCTGGTTCATCAGGCGAATCTAGCCTTTGCAGCACCGCTCGAAGATGATGCATGAGTATACCAACGATAGAAGGGATAGCCTCCGCATCTTCGAGGATAACTTCTCGAGCTACTCCGTCAAGCTTAGCCTCAAGGACATCGTCAAGGTGAAGGACAAGAAGTGTGGCTTCACCATCACCTACGACATGTTCGTAGAGAGCAAGTGCCCAAAGATAACTATTTATTTTTCGTGTATAACATATACTCCAGTTCTTCCGTCTAGCCATTACCATCTTGTCGAACACGGTAACTTTTCACTTAACAGCTTAGCGATCTAGAGGAGGATAGCATGGTTGTCCAAATCTATGATCCAAAGATGAAGGAATTCACGGTTGTGTCCGACGACGATGTTCCGTTGTCGCGAAAGCGGAAGAGATCCACCTGTAACACTGGCAACGGAGGCAAGAAGAAGAAAGCGGAGGGTGGAGCCTCCAAAAAGACTACCGCCGCCCTGGAGGCAGAGAAAAGAAAGACTACTGGGATCCCTTTTGCCAAAGCACCCCCTCTTGTGTAAGATTCTTTCTCTCCGACATTGTCCATTTATCTGTCTTGTTCCTGTACTTATGCATTTTGCACGTTTCAGGAAGAAAGCCACGACCAGCTTGAAGAAGACCTCCAAAACTTCGGGGGCTTCTAGAACCATCAAGGACATGCTGCATCGCGACGCATCTCCCACCATCGCCCCTGTCACTCCCATCGTCAAGCCCTCATACGCTCCGACAAGCTCTCAAGCCAAGGAAACAGCTGGACCTTCCGCCATGGAAGTGAACTCAGGTGCCTCTACCGGGCTTGCTGTTGTCGGCGAGCAGGCGATGCAGGAGAGTGCCGCACACCAAATGGCTGAAGCTCCGGCTAAGGATGCCATCGGTTGCGGTAAGGTGGTGGTGGAAGCTGGTACTTCTGTCGAAGGCGATGACCCCGCGCCCAAGAAAACCATAGAGTATCCGAAGATAGTCTATCCGGTACTTACACCGGGTAGCACTGCTCTGGTTCCTTGTGTAGCGCCGACATCTCCGACGTGCAGTCTAGAGGAGCTTCTCCGGCAAGCAGAGATCTTGCAAGGAAACCGTGTATCCTTCGGCAAGCTGCTGGCTGAGAGTGCTACCAACCTCAAGATCATTGCACTTGTAAGTTTTATTTGCCTTTTTACATTTCGTATGAATATCCCACTGTAGCCCTCAAGGATTTAGACGGAAAGCCATAGGTCTTTGCGTCTAGATGCTCTAAGAGTGACTAAGCTAGAAAACTTCTCACTGTAGCCCCTAAGCATATAGGTGAAATGAGTTATTCCGAATAGATGCTTTAAAAGTAGCATACGCAGTGTTTATAAATTTCAATACTGTAGCCCCCAAGCTTCTAGTTGTAACTGAATTAGTTATGACTAGATGCTTAAAGAGAAGCTAAGTATACATCCGAGTTAAAAACTTTATACTGTAGCCCCCAAGCTTCTAATCAAAAACTGAATAGTTCTGACTAGATGCTTAAAGAAAGACTAAGCATATTGCTAAGTTAAAAACTCTCGCTGTAGCCCCCGAGCGTCTAGGTGGAAATTTCCCGGCTAGACGCTCTAAGAAGACCAAACAACGTTTAACTTTTTTTCTTTCCACAGAATGAGAATGCTCGTAGGGGCATGGCCAACGACAAGTACCAAAAGATGTGTGCGGACTTGGAAGCCGAAAAGGGTAAAACTGCCTTCTTGAAGGAACAGATCATCAAGAGCAAGCGTCTGTTTTTCTTTTCTTTTTCGTATTCCAACTTGAACTTGTGTATTCTCCGAGTACTCACTATGTACTTTGCTTTCTCCGATTTGCAGAAACCATTGCCAAGGCTAAGGACATTGTCGAGCAATCCAAGCACATTCAAGAGCTGGATAGCGAGAACAATATCCTTAAGCAGGAGAGGAAAGACATGCTGAAGATGCATGAAGAATCAATGAAAGCCCTGCAGGACTCCGCCACCGAGGAAATCAACCGCTTGAAGGAGGAGATCTCGATCTTAAGAGATCAGAAGAAAGCTGCCGACGAGTAGAATCAACGCCATCATGAGGCGTACAAGATCCTCCAACAAGAATGGGACTCCTTGGCGGATACCCTCTGGCAAGTTGAGGCTAGCATCTTCAGTAAGTGATTCTCCATCTTGGATTTCTGTAGTCTAGATACTCTGAATTTTTTGAACTCATGTGCTCCTTTGTTAGAAACTCGAAGCTCCTATGGGTTTAACCCGGTCGCCTCCTCCGGCAAAGGAATGCATGGTTCTTGCCGGCAACTTCATCAACACCGCCATCACGCAAGCCAAAGAGATTGCCAAGCCCCTCCAAATCAATATCAAGGCATCGGACTCTATGGCGAAGTTCTCGGAGATCCTGCGCAGAGCCCCCGAGCGTATCACAAGATGGAAAGCTTCATGTGAACGGGCCGGCGCAAGGATGGCGATGTCCATGGTAAATGCACACTACGAGGATGCCGACATTGACACGGTAACCTCTGGAATTACCGACGTAGTTGACGATGGCAAATATATTAATCATGAATCCATCTTGTTGTCACTCGCGGGTTATGGCACCAAATTTGCCGAGTTAGTCGACGTCAACGTCTCCGTGCCGATGAATACCATCGATGGCGGCAACCAAAGCTCCTCCGAGTCCCTTCACACTGTCGACTTTGAGGGTGACTCTCCTGCTGCCGGTGACGCTGCTTCCAAGTCGCATGCACCAAAGGAATGAAAAACAATTTGTAATATTTGTTTACTCTGTGACGCATATGCATAAAAAACTATGTATTAACTTAAGGCGAAAAATAATGATGTATGTCATGCTACTTAAGATCTAGTTCCAGCATGTATATATTTTTTTAAGCAAGTGTTGGCTTATCCATTACTTTGGTTCTTATGCTTGACTTTTCGTGAGTCGGAAGAGACTCGTTGTCGGAACCATGCGCTCAGGTGATGATGCCCAATGGCACCGTCAATAACCTAAGCACAAAACCGCCGACAATAAGTGCTGAAAGTCACTACTCCAGAATCCACATAAAAACGACAAAGAACGTGTAGACCAGAAAACTTAAGCTAACGCCCGTAGGCGGAATTTTCACAAGTGAAATCGCAAAGCTTGTTCATAAATGTTTTATACGATCCAAAAATGAACACTAAAGGAGGTAAAACACTTAGAAATATGAGTGAACCAGAGAGCTTTATTTCATTGATCATATAAGAGGTACACAATTAGATAAAAAAGATGCTAAGTGTAAAAAGGATGTAGCTGTGCTATGTTCCATGGCCGATCAAGCTCCGGGTAGTCATCATCCGGGTCACGTCTCTTACGCTTATGATCCTTGTTGGCTCTATCCTTCAGTTCACGATTATCAACGAGGTAGTAAGACCCATTGAGTAGCGCCTTGCTTATGATGAACAATCCTTTCCATGGCGGGGATAATTTGTGTGACTTCTTCTGCTTAAGTCGGAGCACCAAATCCCCTTCTTTAAACGAGCGATGCCTAACGCGGCGACTATGGTAGCTGCGTAGCTTCTGCTGGTAGATGACGGATCTTTGGCATGCCAAAACGCGCTCCTCCTCGAGAAGGTCCACATCTAGGCGTCTGGATTCTTCAGCGTCATCTTCGTCGTAGGCGGCAACCCATGGTGCATCGTGAATTATGTCGGAAGGTAGGATGGCTTCTGCTCCATATACCATGAAGTAAGGGGTGTAGCCGGTAGATCTGTTGGGTGTAGTTCGTAAACTCCACAACATAGATGGTAATTCTTCCGCCCAGACTCCGGCTGCTCTATGTAGCGGTGCCTCAAGACGTGGCTTGATTCCCTGCAGAATTAATCCATTGGCTCGCTCAACCTAACCATTGGATTGTGGATGTGCCACAGATGCAAGGTCAAGTCGGATGACCTTCTCCCAACAATAAGCCTCCACTTCTCCGAGTGATAAGTTGCTACCATTGTCGGTGATAATGCTATGTGGGAGACCAAACCTCACCACTAGATCTCGGACAAACCTAAGGGCGGTTGCCCCCATCAAGCTTTCTAATGGGTTTAGCTTCTATCCATTTAGTGAATTTATCAACTTGTACTAGCAGATGCGTAAACCCACATGGTGTCGTCTGTAATGGTCCCACCATGTATAGCCCCCAGCCTGCAAACGGCCAAGTTATTGGTATTGTTCGCAATTCTTCAGCGGGAACATGTGGTTGTCGGGCATAATACTGGCATCCCATGCATGTCTCGACCAGCTTGTCAGCGTCTGCCTTCGCGGTCAGCCAGTAGAATCCTTGCCGGAAGGCTTACGCGACCAACGATCGAGGAGCGATGTGATGCCCGCAATCTCCGAGATGGATTTCACGTAGGATTTCCATACCTTCTAGCTGGGAAACACACTTTAGGTATACACCAGTAGTGCTCCTTTTTTAGAGTTGTCCATTGATTATGTTATAGCCCTTCGCTCGACGTACTATTTTCCGTCTTTCAACTTCGTCGTCGGGCAAAGTTTCGTGTTCGAGATATTCCATGAACGGTTTTGTCCAAGCCGGAGAGACCTTTGCCACCATGTGGACGAAAGAGTCAACTCTATCCGGGTTGTCGATGTGGGCTCCCTTCACGGATGGTGTCCGTAGATGCTCTAGGAAAACTCCTGGCGGAATTCGTTTGCGCCCTGATCCAAGCTTAGACAGCAGATCAGCCGCCTCGTTTTGCTCCCTAGGCACATACTTGACTTCGTAGCCCAAGAAGCTCTTGGCTATCTCGTCCACTTCGTCTCGATATGCCGCCATCATAAGGTTTCGCGCATTCAGGTGCCAGCCACCTGCTGGGCAACCAAGTTGGAATCTCCACAGCAAACTATACACTTGATGCCAATATCCTTGGCTACGCGTAATCCGTGAATGAGTGCTTCATACTCCGCCATGTTGTTCGTAGCCTCGAAGTGGATCTGCAGAACGTAGTGTAGCTTGTCCCCTGTTGGTGAATGTAGCAATACACCAGCCCCTGAGCCATTGAGCAGCTTTGATCCGTCAAAGTGCATCACCCAGTACTCTGGTTCCGGCAACGGAGTAGCATCTGGCATCTCCGTCCAATCTGCGATAAAATCCACCAAGGCTAGTGACTTGATAGAGTCGCGTCTCTTATAGGTGATCTCAAAGGCGGAAATCTCAATGCCCCACTTCGCGACCCTTCCTGTAGCGTCGCTGTTGTTGATAATGTTGGACAGTGGAGTCTTGGTCACCACTGTGATTGGGTGCTCCTGAAAGTAATGCCTCAGCTTCCGAGAAGCAAGGAATACTCCATAAGCTATCTTCTGATAGTGCGGGTAACGCTGCTTGGACTCCGTCAAGACCTCGCTTACATAGTAAACTAGTCGTTGAACTCCGTGCTCATAGCCTGGTTCCTTCCGCTCTACCACGGCGAAGATGCTGATTACCCGATTGGTTGCCGCCATGTAAATTAACATGGGCTCTCTAGGCTCGGGTGCTACAAGGATGGGCGCTGAGGAAAGGATCTCCTTGAGCTTCTTCAATGCTGCATCTGCTTCGTCCGTCCACGTAAATTTGTCCGCCTTCTTCAGCAACTTGTACAGCGGAAGGGCCTTCTCTCCAAGTCGGCTGATGAATCAACTAACTACTGCAACACAACCTGTTAGTCGTTGAATTTCCTTTAGACATGTCGGACGGTTTATGTTTAAGATGGCCTTGATTTTCTTCGGGTTTACCTCGATTCCTTGTTGGGAAACGATGAAGCCCAACAATTTGTCGGCTGGAACCCGAAGACGCACTTATTAGGGTTAAGCATCATGTTGTATTTCCGGAGATTATCAAAGGTTTATTTTAAGTCGGAGATTAAGTCATTTGACTTTTTAGACATCACTGCGATATCGTCCACGTAGGCGTGAATGTTCTGACCAATTTGGTCATGAAGGCAACGTTGCATTGTCCGCTGGTACGTGACACCTGCGTTTTTCAGCCCAAAGGGCATCGTAACATAGAAAAACGTGTTGTATGGGGTAGTGAACGAAGTGGCCAATTGGTCCGAATTCCTCATTTTGATCTGGTGGTATCCTGAGTATGCATCGAGAAAACACAAAAGTTCCGAGCCAGCCCTCGAGTCAATGACTTGGTCAATGCGAGGCAAAGCAAACGAATCTTTGGGGAAAGCCTTGTTCAAGCCGATGTAATCAACGCACATTCTTAATTCTTTAGTTCCCTTTTTGGACACAAGTATAGGATTGGCCACCCATTGGGTGTGAAGGACTTCTTGGATAAAACTAGCCTTAAGTAACCTAGCTATATCTTTGCCTATGGCGCGTCTCTTCTCATCTCCAAAGCGTCGTAGAGGTTGCTTCACTGGTTTGCATTTTGGGTCAATGTTTAAGCTGTGCTCGGCAAGTTCCCTAGGTACAACTTTCATGCCGGCATGTTGCCAGGCAAAGATGTCCCTATTCTCAGGGAGGAACTCGATGAGCGCGCTTTCCTATGTGGGATCCAGGTTCGTCCCAATGGCGGTGGTCTTGGAGGAATCGCCTACCACAAGTTCCACCGACTTGGTCTCGATGGCGGCCTTGAATGCAGGAGCGAAGTCGGAAATCTGTTTCTTCGACACGGGCATCTCTGAGTCATCGACCTTTCTCTGGATCTCTTTGAATTCTTCGCTGTAGAGGACAGCTTCCGCGAAGGCTGCTTCATTAATCTCGCAGTCCCTTGCCTTGGTAAAGCTTCCGGATACGGTGATGACACCATTTGGTCCGGGTATCTTGAGTTCATTGTAGACGAAGCATGGCTTGGCCATGAAGGTGTGGAATATGTCACGGCCGAATATGACGTGGTACACGCTCTTGAAGGGGACCACCTCAAAGGTCATGCGCTCTTGGCGGTAATTATTAACATCGCCAAAGGCAACCTAAAGTGTGATGCACCCAAGGGACTGAGCCTCCCGAACAGGAACTACGCCGTGGAAGATGGTATTGGTCCGCCTTAGGTTTGCATCTGTCAAGTTCATCTTCTGCAGTGTATCCAGGTACATGATGTTTATGCTGCTTCCACTATCCACCATACCCTTGGTGAACTCCACACCGTAAATCAAAGGGTTGATGACCATGTCGTATTGATTCTCCGTTGGGATGAGGTCTGGGTGATCCTTCCTGTCCCAAGTAATTGGAACCTCCGACCAGCGCAGGTACTGGGGAACTGGGGGTAGAGTGGCTATCAGTATCCTCATAGAGGTCTTCTGTTGTCGGACGGTGGGGGTGCCAAGGAAAGTGTGGTAGACTGGAGCCTTCTTCACGAAGGGGTTCTTGCCTTTGTCGTCGCTCTTGGCGGCGTGCTTGGGGTCAACATCCTCGTCCATGTCACTTGAATCCTTGGACTCCTCCTCCTTCTTCTTCCCCTTGCCCTTGCCTCGTGGTCTGTTCTTCCGACTTCGCTTGTAGCCGGACTCCGGGTCTTCCTTGAGGTCGTTGACGAACTTGAAGTGTCGATTGGTATGGGTGGCCTTGCCGTTGACATCGAGGTGTACAAGGCACGACATATCGCGGTACTCTTTGTAGGTTTGGGGAATGCGGAGCGGTGCCGAGGTAGTTTCACTTACTCGTTGCTGCCCGCAACCAGCTCCCCGTCCTCGGCCACATTGCCCGCCATCACCTCGTTCTGCAAAGGTCATGGCGACCATGTCGGGAGTTTGCTTTTCTTCTGGAGCGGTTTTCCGCTTTGTACTGGTATTCCTCCGAGCTTGAGTTGGAATGGCCGTTGCCGGCAGAGAGCCGCGAGCATCATCGTCGGCAGCTGTGAACTCACTAGCCAGCTGAATCATCTGGTTCAAGTCAAGATGGTGATTGTCCTGCAAGCGCTTTAGCTTATGTCGGAGCAATGTGCCCCTTTCCAACCCATCGATGAAGGCGGCCATGGCGGTCTGAGCGTGCACTCCTGCGCAGAAATTCTTCATATCTAGCCAGCGGGAGAGGTAGGCGCGTGATGTCTCGTCTTTCTCTTGCACGCACCGCTGTAGATCGCCAACAGTGCAGGGGCGTTTGTACGTACCCTCGAAGTTCTTGGTGAACGCCTCTTGCATGTCCAACCAATTGCAGATGGATTTCTCCGGCAAGTCGTCAATCTATTGACTGGCTATGCCCGCCAACATCAATGGGAGGTACTTGACAGCAACGTTGGGGTTACCCCCGGCAATCTCTACCGCGTTGCCGTAGTCCTGCAACCATGTAGCTGGCTTAGCGGTGCCGTCATAGGGCTTGATGGTCTTGTCAATCCAGAAACCTTTGGGGTAAGTTGCAGACCGTATCGTCGGTCCAAAGAAATGTGGTCCCAGGTATGGTCCTTCCCGGGCCTCGTGGATCTTATCGATCCGCGAACATGCATCGTACGGCTCCGGGTTTTTCTTCTTGTCAACAGGGGGTGGGCTACGTGAACGACGCGGGCTTCCTCCGCCATGGTGACTGCTAGGTGGCGACGAAGGCGGAGGTGGCGGTGGGTTAGCCTTCTTGCTATTACCCTCCTGCGACGCCTCACTCTTGTCGCGATTGCTTGCCGGACGCGGAGGGTCATGGCGCGACCTGCTCTTGTGTCCTTGGTTGCGCTCTCCGTCATGATGGGTCTGCTTCGCGTTGCCGCGGATGACGATGCCGCTCTGCCTTGGCGGGGGCATATCCGTACGATGGTGAGCTTTGGGGTCTTCGCGATGTCGGGGGGAGAGGGGCGATGGCGATGGGCGACGAGGTCGGGCCTTTTCTCTGTGGTCGGAGGATATGGGGATAGCATCCTTCCTGTTGTAAGCCTCCCTCCGTATCCATTCTGATGAACCCGTCTGAGACCTGACATCAAGAGGAGATCTGTCCCTTGGTGGCTTATGCTGGCTAGACTGGCAAAACGCTGGGTCAGACTCAAGTCTCTGAGAGGTGGCCTTTTCCTGCTGCTTTACCACCTTGGCCACTAGGTCATAGACCTGGTCCACTGCCTCGGGCGATCTATCCTGCTCCAGAAGGGTCTTGGCGACGGCGAGGTTGAGGAGTGGAGTGGGCATCACTTGTCTGTCTTCACTATCAATGTATGGCTTGGCTTGTGTTGGCTTCGAGAGAGCCCATCCTAGGTTTCGCCGTACACCAGGATCGTTGATGACGCGAGCCGGAGCTTTCTAGGTCTTCTGCTGCTGCATCAGAGTTTTGTACTCGGCCTCCATGCTCTAGCTTTCTCTATGGATTTCTGCGCGTTGACCAGATCTCGATCTAGCTTAGAGCCTTGCTCCGCGATGGCCTGTGCCTCCTCCAGCAGCTGTTGGCGCTTCTCGTCAAGCTGGGTCACATTCCGGATATGAGATACGGTCAGTGGCTCGACGAGGAGGTTGCCGTACATCACTCTATCAGATGGAGTAACTTGGGCAGCAGCAGACATAGATGCCGGAGGCGGCAGGTTTGCGGTGTTGTTGTTGCTCGGGCCGGTGCCGAGTTCCTGCGGCTGTTGCACTGGATTAGGCGGAGGGGGCATGACCTTTGCGCGATCAATGTCGTCAGCAACAGGTGGTCCCTTCCCTTTGTCCAAAGCTGTAGGCGGATCCCGCCCGGGTTGATCTTCGTCCATCGCCGTCCCAATGGTGACGAACACCTCTCGATACGCGACGACATTGTTGGCTTGCTCGTCGCGCATGTACTCCTCCTCCATCTCCTGCATGGCGGAGTCTAGTTCCGCCGGACTGAAATCTATCTCCTCTGAATCTGCACTGAAGTCGGCGTATAGAGCGTCAATCACAGAGTCGAAGGGTGCCAGGACTTCCTCGATGACGGGGGGTGTAGGTGCAACAACAGCGATGATGACTGGAGGTCGCGGCGTAGCTACGGCGATGACAGCCGGAGGCGGTGGTGGCGGTGGCTAAATCGGAGGGGCTCCGTCAATGAGCGCAAGCGCTGTCTGAGCTGCCGCTTCAGCCTCCGCGTAGTTGCTGAAGGTGTTCACCATTCCTTCGAAGGTAAGGCGTCCCGACGCCTGCTGCCGTCTTAGAGAATGCCGGAGAAGCGTGCCATGGTCCAGTCCTTCCACAAAGTGATACATAGCATCATCATTGGGGTAGTGGGCCAGATCGACTCGTATACGGAGCCACCTGCCAGGTAGTTGCGGGTATTTTCGCCCTCTCTCTGAACACAACGCGCCAGATCGAAGATGGTAACCACGCCGACGAACTTGGATCTCTGTTGTCCAGACGCACGAGCGAAGCCGGCGGACTTGCAGCGATCTTCCATAGTTATATCCTGCACAGGGGCGGTTTGGGTGGGCCTTGAATTTTTCCGATCTTTGCCGGCAAACTACGAAGAGAGATCCGACATCGATCCTTCCGCGAACGTATCTTGCCCGTAGGCGGTCCGTGCGGGTCTTGATGCTCCTACGACTCCCAGGGAACTAGTGCCCGAGTCGGTTTCGCCAATGAAGAGGTGGGTGTCTTCGATAGGAACGATCGAACACCACGTAGGGTTTGTCTTCGCCGGGATCCAGAAACGTGGGGAGGGACGACCGGAACGTTTCCGGAGAAGAGAACACGACCGATGGCTACGGTTTTGCCGATTCCCGCGAAGATCTTGGTCCTCGCCCGCTGAAGAGCCTGAAGCGCCTCTTGCCCCACGGTGGGCGCCAACTGTCGTGGTATTGCCGACGAGTACGCCATGGAGGGGTCCTCACAAAGGCGTGTTTAGAGACGGGGAATGCGACGGTTGACGGGTGCGAGATAACAGCTTACCTGTGTTCGATCCCACAACGGTGGCGGAATCCTACTCCCGCTATAAATCACTATAATGGCGACGCCGAAGTTACAGATAGGTTCAAGCGAGGTTGTCCAAGTTGTCTATGATCGTCTGAGATTGTGCCCTAAAGGCTCCCATAGGCCCGACTTATATAGTCGCCAGGTCCTAGGGTTACAGGAAAAAGTCCTAGCCGGACAGGTTATAAAGTCCTACACCGTCTATTACTAGTCTTGTGTGTCTTGTACTCCAAGGCTCCGGGTACGTCGGTGACTCCACCGTAGACTTCCTTTATCCGGCTTGGGCCTCCCTTCTGGATCCATCTAACTAGGCCGCCCAGCAGACCATGGGCCATGCTACCAACTGTGGGCCATCCGGGTTATCCGGATAGGAGACATGCTATAAGGATACCCATATAGCATATCCCAACACATGGACCATAAGCCTTTATGTTCCTAGGGTAACTAATCATAGGGACCCGATAGATCATACTATGTCAGTTACTCTTGTCAAGTGGTTGATCATGAGTAAGTTGTAAACCGTTTTGTAATGGGTGTGGTTTGAGGGGCCAGTGTGTGGATACTATGGATAGTACAACCATTTGGTGACTTTCTATGTTTCTTCTCTTTCTATCTTATAATGCAGAAGACATCTTGAGTGTTCTTTAAAAAACACTCGTTGGTCTCACTATTGTTATGCCTAGGTTTTGGTTGGGTCTTTCGCTCATCACTACTCTCTCCGTCCGCAAACTTTATTGTATATACTAGCAATATATATGACATTAGATTGATATATTATAAAACTTCACTTCAAAACGGATCTATCGATACTATTTTGGTATTATAAATGCAGCTACATTTTTGTTAAACTTTAAAAGATTTGACTTAAAATAAAACTAGAAGTACATTTATTTGCGAACAGAGAGAGTATGCGGGAATCATTTAAGCAACATTTTTCAAAGAAAAGCAAATATATTCAGAGCAGGTACAATAAGCCTACTCAGCAGGCTATAGGATTTTACATGCCATCAAATTTATACGTGGAAGAGAGAGGAAGACGGAAAGAGAGCTGAGTGGGCGCTTCTACTATAGCTCGGTTGTAGCATAACAACCTAGAAAAAGTAGCCTCCATGTATCCTACACCCAGTAGCATGCATGCTTTAAACAATTAAATCTTAAGAGCAAGTATAATAAATTCTAGTCAGCTGGCTATAAAAATTAAACTAGTATTATTTGTTTAGTTGGATAAGAGAGAAGAGGTGAGAGAAGAGGGATGAACTCTCATGCAATAGCCAGCTTTTGCACGTGCTCTTAGACACTTTATGAGTATTTGAATGGGCCATTCACTTATAAGAGCAAGTTTAATAAGAGAGCCCATTGCTAGCTATATGGCTTAACCATGGCCTAGAGCCTTCATAAAGCCTAGTAGTACAATAAGTAGGCTATTAGACTGGTTGTAAGATGGACTTTATTAAGATACAATTGTTTAAAGAATGCATAACATTCCGACGTAACAGAAGCGCCGTCTCCAGCCACTTTTGTTTATTAAGATACAATTGTTTATTAAGATACAATAAGCCTAGATTGCACACAAGACACTTTTTATAGGGAGCTGTGCTACATTCCGACGTAACAGAAGCGCCGTCTCCGGCCACTTTACACCCTTCTCTCTCATCCATATATGAATTTGATTGACACGACAATTCTTATAGCCTGTTGAGTAGACTTATTGTACTTGCTCTAAATTAGTAAATCTTAAAAAATAACTATTATACTACTTGTCTATAAACTGACTATAGATGATCTTATAGCTAGCAAGCCAGCTGTATTATTGGAATTGCTCTAATTACAACCTATAGCCAGTTTATTATATTACTGTGTTTTGTGAAGGCTTTAAATGACATGGTACTATATAGCCTGCAACGGGCCGAGAGCGTTGATATAGCGCTAGGGCTCCTTGGAGCTCTTTTTTTTTTGAAAAGTTAAAAATTAAAATTTCAGAAAATTTCAAAAATATATAGAAAAATAGATAATAATTTATAATACGCGTATATATAAAATCATATGAAAATATTTTGTATTCTGTCCTCAGTAAAAAAAGTGAAATCTGAACTTAAACAGTGTAATTTTAAATGGGCCTCCATTTTTCCAAATTTTGTCATATTTATCTTTTTTGCTACACTCAAAATACAATGTATTTTTTGTTAAAAAAATTGCATACATGTATTTCGTTTTAGTGGCTACACGTAGCTATTTTTTCGAAAATATTTAATGCTTTTTGAAAACTTAAAAAAAGACTTGAGTGAGCCCATGCTCTAAATGATTTTCCGAAAAACGGGCTCTCTTATTAAGCTTGCTCCCATGATTCGTGAACACTAGACGAGATGCATTGATTGATGGCACGATTCATCAATGCATACGGACGAGTATAGCATGATCGAGACACGACCTGGCCGGTATGAAATAGTAGTATGAACGAAGGACCATTTTACAGCATGGGCAGTGGGAAATGATTTAGCACCACGCACACAGGGATATGGGACAGTTCGTGAAACACGTCGGAGACCAATGATTTGAGATCAGCCACGTATCCAATATCTTGTGTGTTTTGACACGTCTATATATATATTTTGAACTAGGAGGGGTCTCGAAGGACCTCGAAACTGCAATTAAAGAAACTGTCGGTCGGTACATTTATAAATAGAACCTCAAAATAAAAAAGAAATGAAAACAGTCTTGAAAATATGCACACAAGACCTTAGATATGCTTGTGGAAAATGCGATCAGGTCCTCCAACTGAACCACCGACGTTGAAGTCTTGCCGCCGGCCATCTTCCTCCTGCCGGGGACGCACCACTTCGCTTGAAGAAGACGAGGGGTGCCGGCACAGGGCTTCCCAAGGGCCCCCATCATGGAGGTATGAGACACGCCAACGAGGCGTATATAGTCGCCACCCATGCGGCAAAGGATGCCTGTGGCCAACATGGCCACACGACGATGAGCTCGAGTTGGCAGCAGCCTGTGCAGATCGATAACATCACCAACCTTCACGCCGCCTCCCTCGCCACCTTGGCCGGCCAGGACGATGCTTAGATTGAAGCAACACAGGCAGGAGTGCTTATTGAGAAGCTCCGTCTCCTCCGCATGCATCGGCAACCACCATGGAGACCGGAGCAGAAGCGGAGAAGAACTCTAGCCGGCGCCGCACCCAGACGCCGAATTTAACCAGGAGCTTCACGAACCGCCAGATCCGGGCACCGGCAGGCTACTTCTCCCCACCCTCTCGCCGCCATGGCCGGCCAGGAAGAGGAGAGGTAGCGGCGCAGCAAATCCGAACCAGAGGCCGCAGAGGAATGCCTTATTGCGGAGAACTTTGAGTGGACGGCCAACGCCGAGGGCTCTGACCAGAGCGCCGTCGACGATGGACGAACTCGAACTACAGAGGGACCGGCCAAGAAATCCCCATGCCCTACTCCAACTACACGGCAAAACGCCGGACAAACTACACCTAATCCTACAAACTACACCGACGCCTCTCCAGCGCTATCTCCGGCCGGCAACGCCTGTGGAGACACCTCGGGATCGGCCCGTGCTTACTGAAACGACTCTCAAGGAGAAGGGATGGAAGAGGGAGAGAGTCGAGCGCATGATGACACGGTCTATAATTCCTCTATCTATTGGTAGCATCAAACAAAGACACATGCATACACAAACACACAATAATCCTACCTCGGTATGGCCACCATGTCGCCTCAGGCCTCAGCGTTTCTCTCTAGCCACCACCAACACGATGTCTGCTTCCTGTAAGATGTATATATTTGTATATTATAGTTTCCCCATATATTAGAGGGCTTCCTGCATATTTGCACCTGTACCTGTACTATATATTGTGGCCTTTGGCCCCCAGAGGAATACATGTTGCATATTCCTGACATGGTATCAGAGCTAGGTCAGACCATTTTTTCTGCAACATCATCATAGCCGCCACCGTCCCTGTCGTCGCCGATTTTCTGACGTTGCTGCCGCCGGATTGCCGCTGTCTCCGTTCACCATCTCCGGCCGTCTGCCGCCGCCTACCGCCATCTGATGTAGGCCCCCGTCCGCGGCCGCCACCTCCCTGTCCTCCGTCGGCTGCTGCCGCCCCGCCGCAGCTGCCCGCTGCCGCACCTCCTCCTGCCCGCCATCGGCCGCTGCTGCAGGCCGTCCGTCGCCTGCAGGAATCCGCACCTCCCTGTCCGCCATCGGTCACTGCTGGCCGTCCGCCGCTTGTAGGCCCATCTCCCCGTCAACCCTCTGCTGGCCGGCCCCGTCACCGCCTGCTGTCGGCCCTCCACCCCTAGCCCCACCGCCGACCCTCGCCGGATTCTGCCTCCACCTCGTCGGCCCGCTCAGGCCCGGCCAGATCCAGATCTGATCTGATCTGATCTGCGTCTGAGTTCAAAAGAGAGATGTCTTCTTCATCGGGTTATGTTGCAATTCCTCGCTGCCCGTGATCTTCGATGGCGCGGATTACTCTAATTTCGCTGCCTTTATGCGCGTTCACATGCGCGGTCTCCGTCTTTGGGGTGTGCTCTCCGGCGAGGTCTCCTGCCCGCCGTGCCCCCCTGCTCCTGTGGCTCCTCTTCCGCCGACGCCGATTGTTCTCGACGCTGATGCTTCTCAGGAGGCCAAGGATGCTGCTCAGAGTGCTGATGATAGTGTTGTTGCTGCTTATGACCTGAAGTTCAAGCAGTACTCTTCTGATCTCGATGCCTATCGCCACGCCTCGATCGCCTACACTCGGTGGGTCGATGAGGATGCTCGTACTCGTTGTTCTTACCTCAGATTCGCCCAAAGATGTCGCTGAGTTCATGAGTCTCCCTACTGTTGCCGCTCAGTGGGCACATCTTCGTCAGCGTTATCAGCCGTCTGGGGATGCTCTTTACCTGTCTGTGGTTCGCCAGGAGCATGCTATTCAGGAGGGTGATTCCACTATTGATGAGTTCTATACTCAGAGTGCTGCTATCTGGCGTCAGCTTGATTCTCTCCGTACTGCTGTCTGTGGCACATGCTCGTGTTGCCCGATTTTGCGCTCGGATTTGGAGTTTCACCGTATCTATGAGTTTCTGTCTTGGCTCCGCCAGGAGTTTGAGCCCCGGCATGCTCAACTGAATGCTCGTGGTCGTGTTCCGCTCTCTGAGGTGTTGTCTAAGCTTCGGGCTGAGGAGACCCGTCTCCGTGGTGCTGGTCTTCTTGCGGTTCCATCTGTGCTTGCTACTCGTGGTCCTCCTATGCAGTCTGCTCCCTCGACTCAGCCGTGGTCCTTTGTGACGCCGCCGATACTACCCACTCCTCCGTGTCGGTCGAGTTAGCACCGTAGTCTCGGTCGCAAGCACCAAGCAGTTTCGTGGTCGTGGTCGCCGTGGTTCTCTTCACCGCTTCATCAGAACAAGGATGGCCACACTTGGGCCACTGTTATACACGGACCCCACCACGCCAAGAAGCACCGGGCTTGTGGGCGGCTCCTTCCGGATCTTCAGCTGTTTCTCTCCGATCGGACATTATCGAGTCTTCGCGTCTGCCATCACATGTGCTCTTCTTCGATAGGCACTGTTGGTTTTGTGACTGATTCTTTAGGCACTGCGCGACCACCATCTTCTACATAGTCAGGTACGTCCCCTGGTATCTGGATTCTGGAGCTTCCTTTCATATGACCTCTGAGTCTTATTTTTTGTCCGCTCTTCATTCTATCCCTTCTCCTGTCCGTGTTTTCATGGCTGATGGTACCTCTCTTCCTGTTTCTAGTCGGGGCACCCTTTCTACTTCTTCTTTTTCTGTTCTTGATATTTCTCATGTCCCTCTTCTTAAGATGAATCTGTTCTCTGCTAGCCGCCCATCGACTCGTTATTGCGTCATTCTTGATGCTGATTCTTGTGTTGTCCAGACCGTCGCACAGTGCCCTGGTTGAGCAGCCTCGCAGTCGTGACTCTTCAGGACTTTGGGAGTTAGACTGGATTCGTGTTTCTTACGCTGCCACTTCATCTGCCAGTTCTTCTCCGGTCGTCGCTTCTGCTACCAGCTCCTTTCAGCAGTGGCATCATCGTCTTGGTCACCTTTGTGACTCTCGCATGTCGTCATTAGTTTATCGTGGTCTTCTAGGGTCTGTCTCAGGAGATGGGTCTTTACATTGTTAGGGCTGTAGGTTGGGTAAATAGATTCAACTTTCCTATCCTACTAGCGCGTCTGTATCTCAATGACCTTTTGATTTAGTTCATTCTGATGTTTGGGGTCTGACTCCTTTCGCTTCGAAAGGGGGCCATCGCTACTATATTTTATTCATCGATGATTTTTCTCGGTACACTTGGTTGTATTTTATGCGCTCTCGCGGTGAAGTGCTCTCCATATATTAGCGTTTTGCGGCCATGGTCCGTACTCAATATTCTACCCCCATTCGTGTGTTTCGTGTTGATTCTGCTGGCGAGTATATCTCCCAGGTGTTGTGAGGTGTTCTTGCTGAGCAGGGCACCCTTGCTCAGTGTGTCTTCCTTGGATACAGTGATGAGCATAAGGTCTATCGCTGTTGGGACCCCGTTGGTTGTCGGATGCGTATCTCTCGTGATGTTACTTTTGATGAGACGCGTCCTTTCTATCATTGTCCCACCGCTGGTATCTACCCGGTGGAAGATATCTCTTTTCTTCTCTTTCCTGACACACCTCCTTCTACCCCTATTGTGTCTTCTTCAGGATCTCCTCCTCCGGATGTCTCTTCTTCGACACCGTCCTTCTCTGATCCGTCTAGTTCTGCTCGTTCTCCGGAGTCTTCCTCTGTTATTCTTTCTTCTTCATCGTCGTCTCCTGAGTCGTCTTCCTCTGATGAGCTTCCCTCTACTCCCCTGCTCATTGCCGTGCCTAATCATTACTCTCCTAGTCAGTATGGTATTTTTGTTGCCTCCGAGCCGACTTCTTATCGGGATGCTGAGCATCATCCTGAATGGCAGCTAGCCATGACTGAGGAGATTGCTGCGCTTGAGCGCACTGGCACCTGGGATCTTGTTTCTCCCCTCCCGGTGTTCGTCATATTACGTGTAAGTGGGTCTATAAGATTAAGACCCACTCTGATGGATCGTTTGAGCGCTATAAAGCGCGTCTTGTGGCTCGTGGTTTTCAGCAGGAGCATGGTCGTGACTATGATGAGACATTTTCTCCTGTGGCTCATATGACCACTGTGTGTACTCTTCTTGCTATTGCTTCTGTTCGTCTCTGGTCTGTGTCCCGGCTTGATGTTCAGAACGTCTTTCTCAATGGTGAGTTGAGTGAGGAGGTTTATATATAGCCTCCTCCTGGGTATTCTGTTCCCGAGGGGATGGTTTGTCGTCTTCGACGTTCTCTTTATGGCCTCAAACAGGCCCCTCATGCCTGGTTTGAGCGTTTTGCTTCTGTAGTGACTGATGCTGGTTTCTCCCCTAGTGCTCATGGTCCAGCGCTGTTTGTTCACACTTCTCCTCATGGACGCACTCTTCTTCTTCTCTATGTTGATGATATGATCATTACTGGTGATGATTCTGAGTATATCGCCTTTGTTAAGGCTCGTCTTCGTGCTCAGTTTCTTATGACTGATCTTGGTCCTCTTCGATACTTTCTTGGGATTGAGGTTTCCTCCACTTCTGATGGCTTTTACATCTCCTAGGAAAAGTATATTCAGGATCTTCTTGCTCGTGCTGCTCTTGGGGATGAGCGCACTGTTGAGACCCCTATGGAGCTTAATGTTAAGCTTCAACCTACTGATGGTGATCCTCTTTCTGATCCGACGCGTTATCGTCATCTTATTGGGAGTCTTGTTTATCTTGTTGTCACTCGTCCTGACATCTCTTATCCTGTTCATATTTTGAGTCAGTTTGTTTCTGCTCCTACTACTGTTCACTATAGTCATCTTCTCCGTATTCTTCGTTATATTTGTGGTACGATCACTCGTCGTCTTTTCTTTCCTCGTTCCAGCTCCCTCCAGCTCGGTTATTCGGACGCTTCATTGGGCAGTGATCCTTCGGATCGCCGCTCACTTTCTCGCCATGTGTTTCTTGGTAGTTCGCTCATTGCTTGGAAGACGAAGAAACAGAGAGCGGTTTCCCGTTCGAGTGTTGAGGCTGAGTTGCGTGCTATGGCCTTGTTGACTGCTGAGGTGACCTGGTTACGGTGGTTACTTGCGGATTTTAGGGTCTCTATTACCACACCCACTCTGGTTTTGTCTGACAGTACATGTGCTATTAGTGTTGCACGTGATCCGGTCAAGCATGAGCTTACCAAGCATATTGATGTTGATGCTTTCTATATACGTGCTCAGGTGCAGGCTCAAGTTGTTGCGCTTCAGTATGTGCCTTCAGATTTACAGTTGACGGATTTCTTTACGAAGGCACAGACCAGAGCGCAGCATGATTTCTTACTCTCCAAACTCAGTGTTGTGGATCCACCATGAGTTTGAGAGGGGGTGTTAGATGTATATATTTGTATATTGTAGTTTCCCCATATGTTATGGGGCTTTCTGCATATTTGCACCTATACCTGTACTATATGTTGTGGTTTTTAGCCCCACAGGAATATATGTTGCATATTCCTGACACTTCCAAGCTCAATCCTTCCTATTTCCAATCTGCTCCGGTCGGCTCAGACACGATCCAACAAAAGGAGGTTCTTCTTCACTCGTACGTGTAGCATCACCTCTAGGCCAGTTCTTTTGGTGGCTTTTTTGAGAAGCCATCATACCTCCAGTTTTCTGTAGACCGGCTCTAAAATTTTGCGATGCTTTCAAATTAATTTAACCATTTTGAAAGTCTCATAATTTTTTTGAACCGGCTTTCCTAGAAAGCTGAAAGTATGGAAACTTTTCGGAGAAGCCGTCAAAAGAACTGGGCCTCGTCTAACCGATAGCTGGGAGTATGGCGTGCATAGGGTCTGCATATTGGAGTAGAGATGGCTAAGGAAAGCTGGTGCATCTCCTTCAACATAGCGCTCGTCGATCTGAGATTTGTTCTTTTTCTTGAAACGAAGTGGATTTAAACTTAATCTTATATATAGTAATTAAACTTGAAAAATATGTTTCGGTGTCTGGATTAAACTTGTCTGGTCTCTGTAGACCTTGTATAGGTTTATGAGTTCTAGTTTCAAAGTGACAGGGGATTTTCAAGCAGAAAAAATTGAATGGGCAATTTTTGGCGGAACCAGAGAGCGAGTTAGCTTATACACAGCACGGGGTGTTATAACCTACAAGAAGACCTATTTGGCAACTGGAAATGTGCTAGAACTTCGTGTCCGTGCTCTATGCCCTCTCCTTAAACCACTTGTGAGATCCTCGTGATATTTTTGTCTGTTCTCGCTCTTTTTTTGGTACGGTTTTTCCATCTTGGGTTTTTTTATATATTTAGCTTAGACCGTACACATGAGCGTGATTTCTACAACAGGAAACACCTTGCCCGAACTCAAGTACCCATGGAGTTAAATAATTGGGGAATTGCTCGATGTCCTGGCGACACCGCAAAGTCTAGAAAGCGTGACGATTTTTCATGGCATTGTCGTCGACTCACTTGCATTTTCGTTAGAAGGTGGAAAACATACGGTTGGTCCATGGGTAGGGTGTCAACTAGGATTCCGTCAAAACCTCACCTCTAGATTATTGTTAAAATCTAGTTCAAATTTTTGCTTAAAATTTACACTAGATTTTGACAAATAAACTAAAGTGAGACTTATGCGGGATCCCACTTGACACCCTATCCATGGGGTTGCCAACGCGGGGACAAGGGGATACAGTGAGCTAGTTTTAAGGCAACTTCTCCTTTAAACATACTTATTTTTGGAGTATTTTTATTTTTGTGCCCTTGTTTTTTAGTTGTACTTATTTTTTCTCGGCAGTTCAACTTTTCATCATTTTTTACCATCTCATTCTACGAAACTCTCACATGGTTTGAAACTCGCTATCCATCAGTCTTGCCGTTACATGCTGATAAGTGGGACCATATTTAGTTGGGTCTCGTAGTGAATCCTCGCTGTTACGTGCCGACTAGTGGACCGTGGTCAGTCAGGTCCCGTAGTAAACTTTTGCCGTTACATGCTGACAAGTGATACCACATTAAGTTGGTTCCTATAGTGGACACCTCTCTATTTATCCAGATTAGTATGAGACTCACAGCTTATCCACGTAAGCAGTGAACCCACAGTGTATCTACGTGAGTCAGTCCCACGCCCGTGTCCGTGCCGTTGTCTCTCCTTTTTTTTTTTTGAACAAGGGAAGGGACCGGAAGGTCCCAGAACTGGCATTAGAATAACAAAAGCGACAGTACACTGCAGAAAGGACCTGAAAGATAAAAGAAAATACAAATGTGTCCTTCCAGACATGTAAAAGACCCTTAAAAGAACATAGAAAAGCAATCGGGTCCTTGTGCAATCCTCGACCTCGCCGGCGATGCAATTGCCACCATCGCCAGCAGCGTCCTTGCCGTCAGGCAAGGTTGAGAGGGCCTCTCGCCAGAGGTTGAAGGAGGGGGCATCGGAACAATTCCAGCAGAGCACACTGAGGCCGGAGAACCACCCTAGCCACCCAAGAGCAAACTGGAGAGAACAGATCTTTGGTACCCAAGCTCCAGCAGCAAGATGAGATCGATGCAGCGGAGGAAGATAATACGAGGTCGTCCAAGCCAGTTCCCAGCTACCAAACGACTTCCAAAGCGAACCATGGACAGCAGCATCTCCGTTCTCTCCCTCTACACCACGCAGACAGAGAGAGCGGGGAAAGGAGCTGTAGTACTGTTTGCTCGAGAAGTCACCAGACGCCAAGCCAGCCCCCACCGCAGGGGGGCACGACCACCCGATCGAAGACCAGGCCGCCACGCTGCCAGCCAGCCCCCCCTCGCCTCCACGGCCGGCCAGGGACTTCACCGACGCGTCACACGCTGTCAGCACACCGCCCTCCCCCTCGCCACCACGGCAGGCCAGGCAGGACCAGAGCTCACAGAGCCAGATCTTCAAAAGGAGGACAACAACGCCAATATTATTAACCGATGCGGTGGTCTTCTCCTCTGCTTCCCACTCCGACCACCGGAGGAGGACCAAAGGGAGGAAGAACCCTAGAGCTAGCAGGATCTGGGCGCCAAGATCCGCAGCTACGCATCCACTACCGGGCAAACTGCCCACACCAGGCATACAGCCAACACTACAACTAAACCTATCTACTCCGGCGCCTTCCCCTCCCCATCTCCAGCCGGCTGAGCCGCCGGAGATGGCTTGGGGAAGGCCCGGTCTCTGGGAGTGGACTCTCAAGGGGAGGGGGGCAGAGGGGAGAGCGGGTGAGGAAGAAGATAACCGGGGAGCGAGTGTGACTTGCTCCCGTTGTCTCTCCTTACTTCCTTTTTTTGGGCCAAATGGTAACCATAAAGTCATAGTGGATCTGAAGCTTCCCGGGCTGGCTGATGGCCCTAACGCAAACGTTGTTGCCCGTGCTCAAGGTCTGTATATTGGAGCCGAGATGGCTAAGGAAAGCTGGTGCATCTCCTTCAACGTAGTGTGCATCGATCCGAGATTTGTTCTTTTTCTCAAAAAAAAGTGGACTTAAACTTAATCTCACATATAGTAATTAAACTTGAAAATATGGCTCGATGTCTGGGCTGGTAGGATTATGGTAGTTAACTAGTTATAGCTAGCTGTAGATAAGCATGAGTTGTTGTAACAATATTGTAATCTCTGGACTTGTACCGCACGATTTGCGTGCGCCGCCCGCCATCGCTATGGCCGTGGCCTATATAAATACATGAGAGTCCAGAGGCCTAAACCAATCTACTCCTTCTTCTTATATTTTCACATGGTATCAGAGCCAATCTGACCAATGTCGAGTTCTTCTTCTTCCTCGATCCTTGCTGCCATGCCGCCCATCTCCTCTATAGTCACCGTCCGCCTCACCACTAAAAACCACCTCATGTGGAAAGCCCAGCTGCTCGCCTACCTCCGCACACACCAACTCCTCGGCATCGTCAATGGCCAGGAGGCTGCTCCCGCAAAAACCATCGACACCACCACTGGCACTGGAGATGATGCGGTCACCACCAAGGTGGCCAACGCGGCCTACACCACCTGGTACACCAAGGACCAGGCTATCCTCAGCGGTATCCTTGCCACCGCCTCGGAGGGTCTTCTCCCTCATGTCATGGCTGCGGCATCCACCGCCGAAGCGTGGGGGAAACTGGAGCGCATGTTTGCATCGCGCTCCCGTGCGCGCCTGAACTAGATTCGCGCGCAATGGGCGATCCCGAAGAGGCCCAACATGTCCGGCCAAAGCTACTTCAAGCTGAAGAAAACGCTGGCGGACACCCTCGCCGCGATTGGTCATCCTCTCCACGCTGACGAAGTGATCTCCTACATCGTCTCCGGCCTCGGCGCGGACTATGAGTCCCTCGTCTCCTCGCTCAACGTCATGGCCGATCTAACACTCGACGACCTGTACTCCTACCTCATCGGGTTTGAGCACCGCCAAGCCATCTACAACCCGCCTGATCTGCAGATTGGGTCGAACTCCTCCGCCAACTATGTCGGTACCAGCCGACAGCAGGGATGCGGCGGAGGCGGAGGCTACCAAGGCGGGCAGGGAGGCGGCTGCCAAGGTGGGAAAGGAGGCGTCCAGGGCTGCAATGGAGGTGTCTATGAGCGTCGTGGTGGAGGCAACAACATCGGCCAAGGTGGCGGTCAAGGCCGCAACGGTGGTGGCGGTCGCCGCGGTGGCGGCAAGAACGACAATGGGCCCCGACCTGTCTGTCAGCTCTGCGGCAAGAATGGCCATGTGGCCCTCAGGTGCTTCAGGCGTTTTGATGCCACATTCCATGGAGAGGAGAGCAGCCACCGGCCAATGTATCTGGCACTAGTTCCGGCTATCAGGTGGACCCGAACTGGTACTCGGACACGAGAGCAACAGATCACATTACTAGTGATCTAGATCGCCTCTCCTTCCACGAGCGCTACAACGGCAATGACAACGTCCAAGTCGGCAACAAAGCAGGTTTGCACATCAAACATATTGGTCAAAGTTCTATTAATATTACCGCTAAAACCCTTGCCCTTCACAATGTTCTTCATGTCCAACAAATTACAAAAAATCTTGTTTCCATCCATCGCTTGACCAATGACAATGATGTGTTCGTTCAATTTCACCCTTCCTTTTTTGTTGTTAAGGACCTAGCAGTGAAGAAAAGCCTGCTCCAGGAACATGTAGGGCCGGTCTCTACCCTTTCCCGCCGTCCACTCTCCATCACATCAATGCCGCCATGCTTACGTCAGTCAATAAAAAGCAATGGCATCACCGTCTTGGCCATCCGTCTTCACAAGTAGTTCGGTCTATCATTAGTTTGAATAAACTCTCATGTAGTGAATTACATGATGCATCCATTTGTGATGCGTGCCAACAGGCAAAGAGTCACCAACTTCCTTATGGTCCATCTAGTTTTGTCGCCAAATTTCCTCTAGAGCTTGTCTACTCCGATGTATGAAGCCCAGCCACTGTTTCGGTTGGTGGTTACAAGTATTATATTTCCTTTATTGATGCCTTTAACAAATTCACATGGATTTACCTCTTGTGTGCATAATATGAAGTTGAACAAATTTTTGTTCGTTTTCAAATCCATATTGAGCGCCTACTTAATTATAAAATTCTATGTATTCAATCTAATTGGGGAGGAGAATACCAACGTCTTCATAATATCTCTAAACGAATGGCATTGCACACCATGTGTCTTGTCCATACACTCACCAGCAAAATAGTGCGGCTGAACACAAGCATAGGCATATAGTCAAAACCGGGCTAGCTCTCTTAGCACACTCTTACATGCCCATTCATTTTTCGGATGAGGCTTTTCTCACCGCGATGTTTCTTATTAACCGTCTTCCGACCCGTGTCATAGATAATGCCTCTCCCATCGGACGACTTTTTCAAGCCAAACCCGAGTACAATATGAAGGAATACGGGTAGGCTACACTAGCGCAAATCAAAAAAATTCTACCGTGTATATCAGGATTACTGTTGTCATAGATCACGAGATTACCACAAGACGCGCGGTTGCGGAATTGATGAAGCGCGTTGAGGCAGTGCAGATGTTCCACGTCTCCTCCTTGTCCTCGTCCACGAGCAGCTTCCCTTGCGCGGCTCGTCCAAGCGCTACAGATGCAGCGCCTCCGAGGTATCCACACGTACAGGGTGGAAGCGTCAGACGCCGGACTGCTAGGTCCGCGCGTGCAACACATGCGTGAGGAGTGGCGGCTGAGAATGATCTAAGGTCTGACCCTGGTCAGCTCGCCCCACCCTCTCTTATATAGGCGTCTCTAGTGGACTTCTACATTAGCAGCCCATTAGTAGCCTAAGCCTGGTCTAATTCGGATCCAATCCTTATTAGGCTTCCAGCCCCTTAAGTGTGTGACCCTATAGGTTAATATGCGTATAGACATGACACGGATACACTTATTCTTTCAGTAGTTGGTAGCGGCCTCTAGCAAGACGTGCCAACTCCTAAACGCATATAAAGATCATATCGGACGAACCATCACAAGGTTTAGTCCAATCTTTCCCTTTGCCTCACGATATTTGGTCTAGCTCCAAGCTGACCTCTCTTTCTTGATACCGTGATTCGGAATCCCTTTACTAGGTTAACTCTTAACCATAGGTAGCACGGCCATGCATTTCTGGATCCGATCACTCGAGGGGCCCAGAGATATCTCTCTCAAGTGGAGAGGGGCAAATCCCATCTTGATTGACCATGCCTTGCAGCATGCTTCAGGACAAACCCAAAAGCTACCTTTATAACTACCCTGTTATGGTGCAGCGTTTGATAGCCCCAAAGTAGGTAGATCCACATCTCAAGTACATGCGACAATCTCAGGTCTAAGGACAAAACGTACACGATGTGTAGAGAGAGCTGCAACTAATTGCCAGTCTCGGGTTGGGTCAGTCCAACCCCATGTTCATAACATGTGTCCATATCATTGGTTTGACATCTCCATGTCTATGACTTGCGAAACATAGTCATCAACCAATCGATGTGCTAGTCTAATATTCACGTGTGTCCTCACATGAACTTCGACTAGGGACAACTCTTAAATAACCATACAAGTAAAGAGTTTTACAAACAATTCACATAATTGCCAATCAATACAAGTTGTCTGATATGGATATTCAAGGAACATCACAATAACTCATGGATACATATGAAATATCATCATCTCTATGATTGCCTCTAGGGAATAATTCCTTCACAATATGCTCAAATCCTTTGGTTATGCATGTTGACCTCATTCGTTCCATGAATAATCGGAAACTTGCCTTTTTCTCAAAAGAATGTGTATTTGTTGGCTATAGCTCGCATCACGAAGGATATAAGTGTTTAGACCGTTCTAATGGACGAATTTATATTTCCAGAGATATTGTGTTTGATTAATCAGTTTTTCTTTTTTCTCGCAAGTTTCAGGTGTCACTTGCTCCATACGATTCCCCACCATCCTCTCCCGTCCAGCTCCTACCACCACCCGCCTTTTCATCTGTTCCTAGCTGCAATATTGATAGGACTAATGATCTAATTAGTGATGAGCATTTTCTGTCCTTTGATCCGTCTACAAGAACCATGTCTAGCTCAGAGGAGAGATCGCCAGGAATGTCTCCGTGCATGGATCATGCACATGGCATGGGATCCCAGGACTGAAGGGAATATGCCCGAGAGGCAATAATAAAGTGGTTATTATCGTATTCCTTATTTATGATAAATGTTTATTTTGCATGCTATAATTGTATTAATACGGAAACGTTAATACATGTGTGTTTAATAAACAAATAGAAAGTTCCTAGTTATGCCTCTCTTATAAACTAGCTCGTTGATTAACAAGATGATCATAGGTTTCCTGATCATGGACATTGGATGTTGTTAATAACGAGGTCACAACATTAGTGTAATGGTGTGATGAACATTCATCCGAAGTATAGCATTACGATCAAAGTCATTGAGTTTATATTGCTATAACAACTTACGAAGTGATCCTAATCCTTAGACCATGAGATCATGTCAATCACTAACACCGGAAGAGTTTCTTGATAACATCAAACGTCACACCGTAATGGGTGATTATAAAGATGGGTTCGTAACTACTAAAGTGTTATGTAGAGGCCCATGGATCGAGAGTGGAATTTGTTCATCCCGATGACGGATAGATATACTGGGCCCTCTCGGTGATATCACATTGATTAGCTTGCAAGCAAGTGATTTGATCACTAGAATGTTATATCACGGAACGAAAAGAGTGCATGTCAGAATTTAGATTAAACTAGGTATGGAGATACCGATGATCGAATCTCGGACATGTAATATATCGTGAAACAAAGGGATTAAGATACTAGCGTAAAAGGTTCCGACGATCACAAGAAAGTCATCGTTGAATGTGTGAGTCGATGGGTCTCCAGATCCCGCTTCTGATTATTGATCCGAGAGGGGTCTTGATCATGTCCGCATTATTCGCGAACCGTAGGGTGACACACTTAAGAGACACCGACATCCAATTGGAGCAAAAGTTTCATGCCGAAAAGAAAAGGAAAGCGCAGGAATTTATTTCACTAGACACCGAAACTGTTTCGGTTGAAATTGCTGAAACTGGTTCTGCATGTGAAATGGAATACTAGCAAGGGGTTTTATGTGAATGTTTGTTAATTAAAGTAATTAACAAAATTCTGAATAAATAAATAAAAGAGTTTTATTTAAATGAGAGCTTGCATTAAATTTGGTGGAAATTTAATGCATATGAGTGGGTTTTTTGAGTGGAGAAATTTGAAGGGCCATTTTGTGAGTGGAGTGTCCACCCACATGAATGTGGAAGAGGTGGGGGCAGCCCCATGGCTGGGCGCATGGCCCCTTGGGTGCCCCCCCTCTCCCTATAAAAGGAGCCCCCCTCCCTCTCTCTCACTCACACCTCCTCGTGAAGGATCTCTCTCCCCCTCTAGATTTTATCCCCCATGGTCTCGGACTAGCGAGATACATGTTCCCGGTGGCTTTTCGGCAAGAAAGAGTTGTGCTTCCGCTGCATCGCTGGAGCGAGGAGGCGGAGGTTGCTCGGTGCCTCGAACGTGTGTGCGAGCACGGATGCGCTGCTGATTTGCGCGCTAGGACTTCCTCTCAATCTTGAGATCGGCAAGAGATCGTCTACATCAACCACGAGTGGGACTCGTTAAACTTTGTCGGTCTTCAAGGGTATGTTCTCTACGGATATACATCCGCCCGTTGTTTGTATCTAGTATAAATAGATCTTGGTATATAGTTCACATCGTAGGAAAATTTTTGTTTTCTATGCTGCGAACCCTTCAGTGGTATCAGAGCCGGATCTATGCGTAGATACTTTGCACGGGTAGTACACATATGAGTATGTGGGCGATGATGATCATTTTATTGCTTCTTAGTTGTACTTTGGATATTGGTGGCATAGTGGGATGAAGCGGCCCGGACAAACTTTACATGTCCTCGCACATGAGACCTGTTCCACGCTTGACATGCAACTAGTTTTGCATAAGTGGCTAGCGGGTGTCTATCTCTCCTACTATAGTCAATATCTAATTTGCAACGAGTTGTCAACAATTTGGTTATCCTCGTTGTGGTTCATGTTCGTAGGTAAGAACGGTTCTATCTTCGAAAGCCCTAAGCCACGTAAAATTTGCAATGGATAAATTAGAGGCGCCTAGTTTAGATTGTTCGGGCTAGTGTTATGATATGGTGATGTTGTAAGTAGAAGTATAAGATGATACTCTTACAACACACATAACGTGTAATCTCCATAGACCTTGGACTTACACATAAAGGTATGATAGTGATCATACCACAATGCACATGATAGAGATCATATGCGGGAACCATATCATTCCACTAATAAACATGTGATGTTTGATAGCATCTTATATTGCTTGTTTAGCGCTTTGTTAAGCATAATAAGATGATCCCTCATTTAAATATCAAGATAAGAATGTGTTCTTCCTTTAGTATGCACCGATTATGTTTTCGTCGCTCCAAGACATCACGTGATGATCGGGTGTACTTGATCCTCGACCATACTTGGTGTAAGACAGCTTACACGCAAAATACTAAGGTTCTAACTTGGCAGCCTAGCATGTACGTATATGGCCTCGGAACACGGACCGAAAGGTTAAGCATGAGTCATATAGTTGATATGATGCCCATTTGATGCTCGCCTTTGAAGCTACACCGACTCACGTGATGATCGGACTTGGTGTAGTGGATTTGGTTCATGTAATCACCAAAAAGGCACGAGGGATGTCGTTTTTGAGTGGGAGTTCATTTCTAATTTGGATTAGTAGAACTCAATTTATCATAAATTAAATCAAAGTGAATTTGCATAATTTGTTGTAGTCATTGGCAATCGCTCACCACCATATGCAGAGGTGTAATTTAGATAATAGATCGATAGAATTCGGATATATACTTTATGAACTGGTATCGTATTGTGTTGAGTGTCAATCTAAAGTTTAAAGTCCTATTGCAAACTTTCAAAGAAAATTCTATTTACTCCGTGAAATTTAATAATTGGTATTAAATCGAGAGTAACAATTCCAGTGTTAGTATCTTAAGTATCATGTTTGCCTCCATGATTCTTGATTTAAACATCAAGTTTATCTAGGAGCTGAAAGAATTATTTCGTAAAACCATCATGTGGCGTATATAACGATATCTCAAACAATGTTTTGGTTGCAATATGATAGAGTATAATATATGTTCTCATATTGGATGAGAATTTGCGAAGGTTGGAGATGCTAGACATCCTAATCATCCAAAAGGGTTTTGGAAAGTAATGTTATACTCACGATTCGCCTTTATAAGCTAAAGTAGCTTGATCATGAAAGTCGCCATGATAAGAGTGAATAGAAGATGTATGTAAAATGTTTACTACACTAAAAGATTACTAAAGAATGGATTTTGAAAGAATACCGATCATTTGATGATGGTGATCTACTTCAAAGTGCAAGTCCAAAGGTATTATTATTTGAATATACACGCTTTGGACTAGGTGTCATGTATATGGCACCACTTTTGATGTTGATAAATTCTTTTAAAAGGAAAAGGAAATGCTGAAAGAGAATCTATAAAATATATTTGGCGTAAAAGAAAAGATTGGAAATATCCAATTTAGGTATATATATGATATACATGTTATGGTTGTATTCTTTGCTTGTTAAACAATGTGGTTCTTGGGTATTGGATACCGAATTGGTTGGTATGAAATTTTCATACTAATGACGCAATTCATGAACCACAATGGCCTAAGTAACTAGCAAGAGAAAATGTGATGATGTTCATCAAAACAAACAAACCGTTGTTTGTATTTCTCGTTGACATCAAAGCTTGACTTCAAGATTTGTTTTAATAATTGTTATTTGAATCAGTATTATAAGAACAAAGGTTGTTCAAATAATTACCGTATTCCATATAAGATGGATGATTTACAAATCTAGTTGAAGAAAGACTTCAAGATTTGTTTTAATGATTGTTATTTGAATCAGGTATTATAAGAACAAAGGTTGTTCAAATAATTACCGTATTCCATATAATATGGATGATTTACAAATCTAGTTGAAGAAATCACATCCATAAATCCTAATGCTAAAATGTTGCAAGACAAATGATTGAAAGATCACTTATGAAGTGACATCGCTGTTTAAATTATATTGGAAAGAAAACATGAAGAATCTCCATTTTCATGGATTTTTGGAGTCTTTGATTTGGTCAAGTGACGCCAGTGAGACTTTCCACGTGATAATTAAAACTTCGTTCAAAGGCCAAAGAAGAACGAATGACTAAAATATTGGAATTTATACATATCGATGTATGTATTCCATTATGTGTAGTCGTAAGCGATGGGTTTCAACTTCATATGCTTTCTCCGAAATTTGAGTGAATATTCACTTAATGAGAAAGAAGTATGAAATATTTGAAAACGTTTCAAAGACTTTCAAGATGAAGTGGAAAATCATTGTAACAAGAAAAATAAATGAATTATGATTTGATCATAAGGGATTTATTTGAGTTACAAGTGTAACAAGAAAATAAATGAATTATGATTTTATCATAAAGGATTTATTTGAGTTGCAAGTTTAGCAAAACACCTAGATTTACATCTCCAAACACCATAGGAGTATGGAGTGTTTGAGATTTGTAATGAAACCTTGTTTGACATGGTTGGATCAAAGGTGTTATTTATAAACTGCCATTATGTTTTAAAAGATTAAAGCTTTAGAGACTACCGCTTTTACATCGAAAAGAGCTCCATCTAGATCCGCTGAAATGACACCATGGGAGTTATGGTTTGGGGTAAAACCCAAGTTGTCATTTCTTAAATTTTGGTATGCTAAACATAAGTAAGATGTTTACAACCAAAGTCGGATGAGCATGTCTTTGTAGGTTATTTCGAATAACAATTGGTTATTCCTCCATAACACCGAGGACAAAAGGGTTTGTCGCTTGAAATGTAAAGTTTCTTGAAGAAGGAATTTTTCATAAATGTTAAGTGGGAGGACAATAGAACTTTGATAAGGTTAACGAACCTTAGCTATATGAGCTGAGTTGCGCAGCGCCGGAAATCGTTCCGAAGGCTGCCATAATGCTCATAGCTTATGTGCCTCAAAGGTTGTGGTCACGGAGATCTAAGTTCCTATTGAACCAAGTAGGTCGGATAAACAATCAAATACTAAGATTTGAGAGTAAATCATCATTGTTTGACAATGATTAACCGACTATATGCAAAGAAGCGATGATGGGCCCTGACTCCGTCAAATGGCTTGAAGCCATAAAATCCGTGATAGTTCCATATACGATAAATCAAGTTTTGAACTTGGAAGACCCTCCTAAAGGTGTAAAACCTATCGGTCGATTTGGATCTATAAAGAAATGTATATGGATGTTTCACATCTATGAAATAGTCGACATGTCGTAAAGTATTTTATGATAATGTTCAAAGAGTTGACTATGACAAGATTTGATCTTTCATAGCGATATTTAGTCTGAACGGATTAAAGTAGCAACCACTACATATAATTTGGTATATGGTAGATGAATAAACAAAACAAAGTTCTTCTAATAGAATGGTTACCTAGGACGTGTACATGACACGGTCCAAAGGGTTTTGTTAAAATTCAAAGGATGCTAAAAGGGCATGCAAACTTCAATGGTTGAAGTAAGCATCATGAGTTGAATCTTCACCATGATGAAAACGAGTTTTCATCAGGAGACGATGAAGATGCTTGCATTTGCAAGAAATTAAGTGGGAGCGCTAAGACATATTTCTAATACATTATGTGAAGGACATCTTGTTGATTAGAAATGATGTATCTTTTATTGACAAAGGTTAAGAATTTCATTTTGATGAAAGACTTAGGCAAAACCCGAATATTTAGCGTGAATGTCTATAGTGGATAGACTGTGACGCCAATATGGTTATGCCAAACGTATATATATGAGATATTGAAGGAGTTCAATATAGAAACGACAAGAAACAGTTCTTGTTGCATGGAAAGGAATTGTATCAAGATTCAAGTGTATCGACACTTGATAAGTGAAACAAGATTCAAGTGTTTTGACACTTGATGAGTGAAATCACAAGAATGTTTTGATCAATCATACCATGATATGTACACATCCAGATATGTCCTATGCTCTAAGTGTTATGAGCATATACCAGAATGAATCATAAAATGATCATTGGACTATAGTAAGGATATTCTTATGATCTTTTGGAAGAACTAAGAATATATTTGTGTAGAGGTGACAAACAATTACAAATAGTTCATTGTAAAGCGTTACATTGATACTAGTTTTGTCACAAGATACAAATTAAGTTTATCTCAATTTAAACTATGGGTGGCGCAATGTAATGGAAAGGAGATTCCATGATGGATTTGGAAGAGTTCCAAAGTTAAGACATTGTGACGAATACTACAACAAAAAGGCTAAGTATATGACCTGCTATAGTAGCAGCAAAGGAGGGAATTTGTGTCAAGTAGTTTGTTATACAAATAAGGAGTGGTTCGCCAAGGGCTACCAATAAAGATATATTGTATGACAATAGTATCGACGTGTTTTAACCCCAAGGAACTAAAGGTCTCACCGAATGACCAAATTTATACAATGCCATCTCATTGAGAATGAGTGATGCGTGAAGGCGCAAAGACATGCAAATACACACGGACCTGAAACGCCGATCCAGAGATTATGTTAACCACTTGCAATTGTGTATTTGGAACACCAGAAAGCCATAGGTGTTCAATACACAAAGTTTTCAAACTAGATTATTGTCTCTAGTGCAAGTGGGAGACTGAAGGGAATATGCCCGAGAGGCAATAATAAAGTGGTTATTATCGTATTCTTTATTTATGATAAATGTTTATTTTGCATGCTATAATTGTATTAATACGGAAACGTTAATACATGTGTGTTTAATAAACAAATAGAAAGTTCCTATTTATGCCTCTCTTATAAACTAGCTCGTTGATTAACAAGATGATCATAGGTTTCCTGATCATGGACATTGGATGTTGTTAATAACGAGGTCACAACATTAGTGTAATGGTGTGATGAACATTCATCCGAAGTATAGCATTACGATCAAAGTCATTGAGTTTATATTGCTATAACAACTTACGAAGTGATCCTAATCCTTAGACCATGAGATCATGTCAATCACTAACACCGAAGAGTTTCTTGATAACATCAAACGTCACACCGTAATGTGGTGATTATAAAGATGGGTTCGTAACTACTAAAGTGTTATGTAGAGGCCCATGGATCGAGAGGGCAATTTGTTCATCCCGATGACGGATAGATATACTCTGGGCCCTCTCGGTGATATCACATTGATTAGCTTGCAAGCAAGTGATTTGATCACTAGAATGTTATATCACGGGAACGAGAAAAGAGTGCATGTCGGTAACGAGATTAAACTAGGTATGGAGATACCGATGATCGAATCTCGGACATGTAATATATCGTGAAACAAAGGGATTAAGATACTAGCGTAAAAGGTTCCGACGATCACAAGAAAGTCATCGTTGAATGTGTGGGAGTCAGTATGGGTCTCCAGATCCCGCTTCTGATTATTGATCCGAGAGGGGTCTCGATCATGTCCGCATTATTCGCGAACCGTAGGGTGACACACTTAAGAGACACCGACATCCATTTGGAGCAAAAGTTTCATGCCGAAAAGAAAAGGAAAGCGCAGGAATTTATTTCACTAGACACCGAAACTGTTTCGGTTGAAATTGCTGAAACTGGTTCTGCATGTGATAATGGAATACTAGCAAGGGGTTTTATGTGAATGTTTGTTAATTAAAGTAATTAACAAAATTCTGAATAAATAAATAAAAGAGTTTTATTTAAATGAGAGCTTGCATTAAATTTGGTGGAAATTTAATGCATATGAGGTTTTTGAGTGGAGAAATTTGAAGGGCCATTTTGTGAGTGGAGTGTCCACCCACATGAATGTGGAAGAGGTGGTGGCAGCCCCATGGCTGGGCGCATGGCCCCGTGGGTTCCCCCCTCTCCCTATAAAAGGAGCCCCCCTCCCTCTCTCTCTCACTCACACCTCCTCGTGAAGGATCTCTCTCCTCTAGATTTTATTCCCCATGGTCTCGGACTAGCGAGATACATGTTCCCGGTGGCTTTTCGGCAAGAAAGAGTTGTGCTTCCGCATCGGGAGCGAGGAGGCGGAGGTTGCTCGTGCCTCGAACGTGTGCGAAAGCACGAATGCGCTGATTTGCGCTAGGACTTCCTCTCGATCTTGAGATCGGCAAGAGATCGTCTACATCAACCACGAGTGGGACTCGTTAAACTTTGTCGGTCTTCAAGGGTATGTTCTCTACGGATATACATCCGCCCGTTGTTTGTATCTAGTATAAATAGATCTTGGTATATAGTTCACATCGTAGGAAAATTTTTGTTTTCTATGCTGCGAACCCTTCAAGGACGATGCGTTGTCTTCACCGGGCGGGCACTGATGGTTGTGAAATATAGCCATCCATGTCTGCATTTAAACTAGATATTATTCATATATTTGATGAAATATCTTTCTATTTCCTGCCACTAATGCCTAATGATCAGAGGGGTGTGCAATTCTTTCTTGCTATTTTTGCATGTGTAGATAATGACATATTATGAAGGAAATCACTTACATAAATTCCAAAGATACAAGATTTTCAACACGCCAAAGAAACTAGGAGCCGTGAGGAGGCGTCTGCGAGTTTAACGACCAACTATATGCCCCACCGCCGTATAGTTGCAGCCGGCACCGACCTCCTTAGGTCAAATAGAACAACTTTTATGAAGGAACCCCCTATATAAAGAGTCTTCAAGTGACGAGAAACAAGCCGGCCCCCAACTCCACAACATCGTTTCTTTCATCCTCAACTCTCCCTAGCATCACGCCAGAGGAATAGATCTAGATCTAAACTTCTAAACCCTTCTGCACCATAGCCATCTTCCACCACTTATAATAGTAGATATCATCTCCAATTGGCGACATTGTAAGACTATTTTTTATCAACTCTATGATCTCTATTACAATGTTTATGATTGTTGATTTCATCTCTATGTGTGAGTAATTCTCCTTGGGCTAAGGGCTTCGGCCTAGCCATGTAGCTTTTGTGCATGTTATTTATCATGGATGGGATCATATACTAGTTTGTATGACTTGATGATTGTAGTACCCTCTCTTGCCTCAATCTAAGGACTTGTCAGGTACCCAAGACCCCAAGTATTGATCCAGGTAAAGGGAGTGTGAGTAAAGACTGATCTGCAGGATAGGAACCCCAGTGACAGAAAGGGTAGTACGGCTGTATGTGAGGAACTTACTTGGAATTAACATTGACATCACTATGCATATCATTAGTTCTCTTTCTTCCATGGATGAGACTAGTAGGTTATTGCCATAAGCGGTTGTGGAGGCGATAACATTTATGGATGCACTGCCCACATATAATTATCTTGCTTTAACAATTACATGAGTACTTTATTACTATATATTATTCCTATCAGATGTTTTGCACAGCTACTGGTGAAAACCGAAGACCCTATGCCCTCTCTCTCCATCGTCAACAACAACAAGAACATCGCAAACTCTTGGTCTGGTAAAAACGCAATAGGAATTATAAAACTCTTGAGGGTTCGTTAAGGTAATCTCACTTTGTTTTCTGCTTCCCTAGGATTCGATAAACCTAGGTCTACTAGGGAAAAAGAGCTATACTACATTCGTAATCTGGATCGAAGGTATCAACCCTTTTTCTGGCGCCGTTTCTGGGGAAGCAATAGCTACCCTGGTGAGGTTAGTAGGAACCTTGCTAGTTTTATTTCTCGTTTTTAATTTTGTTAGTTTACTTTAAGTTTTTATTTGAAAAAACAAAAAAATTAGTTAGTCTTTTTAATTCTTGTTTTATCATCATTAGTACTTGTTTAAGAAAATGCAAAAACATAGGAAGTATGGCTGAAAAGAAGCTTGGGAAGTTTGCAACTCCTAACAATGATTATTTGTGTACTCCTATTACTCAGCCAGTAATTACTACTGAAGATTATGAAATTAAGCCCCATTATTTAATTTTGGTTCAACAGAATCAATTTGGAGGCTCTGGTGTAGAATATGCTGGTATGCACTTGAATACTTTCATTGAAATATGTGATATGATGCGCATTAAAGATGTTGACCCCGATGCTGTCAAATTGCGCTTATTTCCTTTCTCTCTTAGAGGAAGAGCAAAGGAATGGTTGCTATATTTGCCTAGAAATACTATTGCATCATGGGTGGAATGTACTTCTTTATTTATGACTAAATTCTTTCCACCTGCAAAGACTATGCAACTCGGATCTAATATTACTGGTTTTAGACAGGAAGAGCGTGAGCCACTAGCGCTTGCATGGGAGAGAATAAAAGAATGCTTGAGAAACTATCCTAGCCATGGAATGGAAGATTGGTTAATTCTCCATTTATTTTATAATGCTCTTAACCCTGCGTCTAAGTCTATGCTAGATACTGCAGCTATAGGAACATTTATAGGTAAGCAAATTACCGAAGCAAAGCAGCTGCTATACAATATGCAAGACAACCATGCCCAATGGCATGTGGAAAGATTAAACACTAAGAAGGTGAAATCCATCACATCTCAATAGAATGAAGAACTCAATGCTAAGTTGGATGAGCTTATATTAGTCGTTAAACGTAAGTAAACCCCGATAAGAACTACTCTAGAACCAACTATTGAAGAAGTAGACTTTGTAGCTCGTAATGACTATAACCCTGCTTGGAAGAAGAATTATAATCCAAACTTTCAGAAACATTACTCTAGTCCAGCAGGTAGCTCTAATAATAATATGGCATCAAGTAATACTAGTCTCCAAGAAAATCTTAAAGCCTTTATGGACTCACAAAATGACAAAAACAATATTCTAGTCAAAATTACGGAGAATTATGATGCTATGCTTTGTAAATTATCTAACCAAGCTGTTAGTTTAAGAAATGATTTGCAGGCCCTCCAAGAAAGAACAAGGATCACTGAGGCACGGCTAGGTAAGATAACCGAGAGTCAAACTCTCATTCTAGCAAAATTTGTAGGTAAAGCTGAGCCCAATCCAGTTGAAGAGCTCAAGATGATAAGAATCCAAAGGGAGGATCCTGAAGAACTTGATTATAGTAATGCTCCTTCACCAAACTACACTGTTGAAGATCTCGTAAAAAGGATCAATATCAAGATTCCGGTAAGTGAAGGAAATGAGGAAGCCATGTATCAACACTTTGTTAATCAGGTAGCAATAAAGGTATGTGAGCTTGAAGAAGAATACAAGAAAATTGTTGAAAAATTGCCTATTAAGCTAGATGATATATTTGAGCATACCATTAAGATTAAAATTGGGACTAATGAAATAGCTGCACTATGTGATCTGGGTGCAAGTATTTCAACAATTCTAAAGAGTATTTTTAAGAAGTTAAATCTTGACTCTTTTAAAATCATCGAACTGAAATTACATGTAGCAGATTCTACTTATAAACAAGCAGTAGGCATAAAGAAAAATACTTTAGTTTATATTAAAGGTTGTCTTGCTCTTATTGATTTTATTATTGTTGACATGCCTGAAGATGCTACTGCCCCTATCATATTAGGCCGTTCTTTTTAAGAACTACTAATGCTTTGATTAATTTGCATGAAGGGAACATGAAGCTTCAATTGCCTTCGCAGGATCCTTTTGTTATTCATTTCCCCATGAAGAAGAAAGCCAAGCAAGATGATAAGGAGGCCATCACTTTGAAGGCCAATTACTTCGGAGTGGGTGTTCCACTCATATGGCCTAAGTGAACGATATCAAGGTCAAGCTATTGACCATAAAAGAGCGCCACATGGGAGGCAACCCATGTGAAATAAAGGTTTGAGTCAAGTTTTTTAGTTTTAGTTTTAGTTTAAGTTTTGTATAAATAAAGAGTGCTAGAAAACTCCAGTGAGAGAAAGAGATTCAGCGGTACTAACAATTCCTGTTTTATATATGCCATAGTTGGTCAAAATTTTAGTCTATCATTTTTCTGTAAAAACTAGGTGTTTCGCTAAGTTTCAGTCTAAAAAGTAATTCTCGAAGAATTAGAATTTTTTTGATGAGTATAGAAAGGTTAACGACCAACTATACGACGGGAATAAAAAATTCCCGCCATATAGTTATGTTACCCATCGAAATTTTTTCATCCCAGAGTACTAAAGGTTTAACGACCAACTATACGACGGGAACAAAAGTTTCGGCCGTATAGTTACAGCAACCAGACAAAAACCCTAGGAAACCCTAAAATTTTGGCACCAGAACAACTATACGACCGGAACGCCCGGTTTCCGTCGTATAGTTGTCGCTGTATAGTTGCGTATGACCACTTAAATGCTCGGGAAGGTACCCAAAACATCAAAAACTCAATCCTTTTTCTCTCTTCTACCTCCAAACTCTCTCAAAACCTTAAAGCATCTTCACCCCTGCTCGATTTCGTTCAAATTCCTCGCACACAAGTGATCTACGGTATGTTTCTCCTCCGACCCACCAATTACTTTTTGCAAATTCATCTCTGATCTGTTACCATTATCAATCTAATGTGAGACTTATATTTGAACAATTTCCATGATTATCTTTCCTAGATTAATATGTTGAGGAGATTCTTTAGTGTGCTATGATGAGGATTATGCTATGAATATTACTATTGGATCAAAAAGTTTTATATTTGTCTCTTTTATTATTTTTAGAAGATGAACACGAGGAGCCAGACACGTGTTTTTGCCACAGCTAGTTCTTCTCGGGCTACAGCAACGCATGGGGATTTGATTCAAGAACGAAGCCCACCGTGATCGTTTTGACAGGATCAAAAACCGAGAAGTCAAGGCAACCAAGTGGGATTGCCCCGTCAGTTTGAACCAACTTGGTATTTCTGATGATTTTAATTTACTTTGCAATAGAGTTGGCCTGCAAACCTTTGTATTCCATGATGCACCAACCTATCGCCGGTTAACCATTGAATTTCTTAGCTCTTTGGAAAGCACTGTTAAGGCATGACATGGGGAGGATAAGATTTCTTTCCGACTCATGAACAACAATTATTCTCTAACACTAGATAAATGGTGCAATTGTTTTGGTTTACCCAACAATGATTCTAATGCTCTGTGCGCAGCTTTTTACAACATGGAACCTTTCCCTGAACTCTGTTATAATAGAATGAGTCTTACTTCTAGAGTTAGCAGAGGGAAGAATATTCAACATCCTGCTATTCGTTATTTATTCTATGTTATTGCTAACACCTTGCAGGCACGCAATGAGTTTACAAGACTCAACGAGGAGGACATCTTAGTCCTTGCAAAAGCTGCTTTCAACTATGGCAACTTGTCACTTCACTTGGGCGCAATACTTGTGTGCTACTTAGAGTACCAATCCCACCAAAGCCAAGGACCAACCACTTGTGGAGGCATCATCACCGTGCTTGCAAATACATTGGGCATCGACCTAGGTGAGTTATATCCAGTTCTAGGTGACCGACGTGCTAGCTACTCTACTTTGAGGGCTTGTGGAATGCTTACTAGGAGAGGTGGTGTTTACTATCTGCATATTGCTGGAGCTAGGTGATACGTCGGAAACGTATCTATAATTTTTGATGCTCCATGCTTGTTTAGTATCAACTATGATTTGCTTTGTCTACACTTTGATGTGCTTTTTACATGTTTTCTGGTACTAAACTATTAACAAGTTGCCACAGTGCTAGTTGCCTGTTTTCTGCTGTTTTTGGTTCCAGAAAAGCTAGTAAGGAAATATTCTCGGAATTGGACGGGACAAACGTCAAAGTCAATAACTTTCCGTGGGGAACAGGAAGTCTAGAGGGGAGACGGAGAAGCGGGCCAGGGCGCCCAGACCTCCTAGGCTTGGGTGGGCCCTGCCCCGCGCCTAGGCAGGGTGTTTGGCCCCTGGCCGCCTCCCCCTTCGCCTATACGAAGCCCCCGATGCAGAAACCCTAAGCACCCGATCAATATTCCAGGAAACCTTCTGTAGCCGCCGCCATCATCCCTAGATCGGGGGGGTCTGAATTTCTTCCCGGCACCCTGCCGGAGGGGAGATCATCCTGGAGGCCTTCTCTCCGGTATGATGCGTGAGTAGTTCCACCTTGGACTATGGGTCCATGTAGTAGCTAGATGGTTGTATCTCCTCCTTGTGCTTTCATGTATAGATCTTGTGAGCTCCGTTCATGATCAAGATATAATCTATTTGTAATCATGCATGTTGTGTTTGTGGGGTTCCGATGGATATTGAGATTATTATGTTGGTTTGATTAATGGTTTTATCTTTATGATTATATCATGTCTGTGTTGTTTGTGATCTTGCATGCTCTCCGTTTTTAGTAGCTATCTTGGCCAAGTAGTTGCTAGTGACTCCAAGAGGGGTTATTTATGCTCGATAGTGGGTTCATGCCTCCAGTTTCCAAGGGAAGTGATAATAATCTCTTCGGTTGTAGATGTGTTGTTGCTACTAGGGAGAAAACAACGGTCTCTTGTTCATGGAACATGTGGACTGTTTACCTTACACACTTTGCTTAAAGCAGTTGTCTGTTGCTTGCAACTTAATACATGAGGGGGTTCAGATGATAACTTGAAGATGGACTTCTAGTCATAGATGTAGTTGGATGGCGGTCTATGTATCTTGTTGTATTGCCCAATCGAATCTCATAGGATCTTTCTGACTAGTAATTGCATTTTTATGCCTTGCTCAGTTCCTCTCAATTGATCTGCTGTAATTTGTTTACCCTTCATGCCATGTTGTTTATCTAAGGAGAGCATCTCTAGTGAACTATGGACCCCGTTTCAATCTTTACCATTGATACATCTTCCACTATTACTTGTTTACTTGCTGCAAACCATTACCTTCCACACCATACGTTTAATTCTTTGTTACAGCAACCGGTGAGATTGACAACCTCACTGTTAGTTGGGGCAAAGTATTTTGTTTGTGTAGTGCAGGTCTCCGCGTTGCTTGCAACACCTGTGTGACGTTTCCTTCCTCCTATTGGTTCGATAACCTCGGTTTTTACCGAGGGAAGACTTGCTGTTGTGATGCTTCACACCTTGCTCTTGGGGTTCCCAACAGGATGCACATCAACTGAGCCATCAACAATTTTTCTGGTGCCGTTGCCGGGGAGGCTAAGGACGTCTTCACTAGGGGAGTCCTCCACTTTCTTTCTCTTTACTTTGTTTTAGTTTGCTTTGTTTATTTTGCTTGGTTTTGTTTGCCTCTTTTCAAAAAACCCCAAAAAATTAGTCTAGTTTGGTTTGCTTTCTTTATTCAAAAACACAAAAAAATTAATTCCTACTCTATTTGCCACCTTTCTCTAGCTCACCATGTTGTTCCCCAAGTTTTCCCTGAAGGATCTTGCAATAGGTAGTGGCTCCATAATTGGGTAAGATAATATTGAAGAATTTTTTAACCATGTTAGCAAGCATGAGGATATTAAGGATAAATATATAGCAGAGCTTGCTCCTAATTATGAGATTGTTGCAGCTTATTTAGTTCATATGTTGGAGTCTAGGTTTGTTAGCCTTAACCCCTTCATACAATTCCTGTTCCTAAAACTAAAAGAAGAAAAGAATGCTGAAAAGAGGGAATTCATCCTTGAAACTTTATTAAAAGAATTCCATGATGTTGCTAGGGAAGCCAAAAAGGTTTTTGAGTGTTCCAATACTATAGGCTCAGGTGTAGATGTTGTGGGTATTTCTGATAAAACTAAGCCTAGAGAAGAATTTAAGATACCCATACCCTTTAAGCTTGTTGAAATGCACGAAGCCTTTGAAAATAATTTTTATTGGATTCCTCCTAAAAATCTTTTTGATGAAAGTAGTAGAACAAAGAGAGATGATAAGGTATCCTCCAAAACCTATTTGGATGAGATACCTTTCATAGTTGAAGATTTTTCAAGTATTGATGTTAATGCTTCCTCATTTGAAAATATTTAATTCTTCTTACTTCTTGTGCCTAACTTAAAGGCGTTAAATAAAAGTACTTGTTGGGAGATAACCCAAGAGTTTCCTTGAGTATTGGAAGTTATTACTTCAGTAATGACCTCTCATTATCCTTTTTGTTTGCTTTTTGTGCCAAGAATGACCTCTAATGAGAGGGAAGTAAGATTTGGGGAGCTGCTGTCGTGAAACAGATTTCTGTCCTCTACCGTAAAATTCGTGAGGAGTCTCTGTAACTCGGATTGAGCTCAAAATTTATGACTAAATCCCCCAATATGTTATCTAACTTTCGTTAGTTCAATAATCTTTTATTTGAGCGACAGAAGATGTTCGAAAAAATCGGTTTCTACATGCTGGTCTGTTTTGACAGATTTCTGCCATTATTTGCATTTGCTTCTTATTGATTCCCTTTTGAGTTCTCTTTTGGGGAATTGAGTGTTTTGAAGGAGTTACTACAGTAGCTTGTGTTTTTAGTGAAAAGTCTTGATGTTCTAAAGCTTTGCCAGAGGTCTAATATCTTTTGAATACACTAATGTTGCTAATGAAGATTGTGTGAAGTTTTGTATGAAGGAAAAATTTCAGGTGTAGAGAGAGAATGATGCAATGAGATGAAGAATGGACAAAATCTCAAGCTTGGGGATGCCACCATGGTGTCACCCCAAGAAATATCCAAGAGGTACAAGCGTCAAAGCTTGGGGATGCCCAAAGCATCCCCTTCTTCATCAATAAAAAGCTTAGGTCTGTCTAGACACTTCATTTTTATTGTTTCATGCACAGTTGTGTTGTTTCTGGAGCGTCTTAGTTTTCGTTTGCTTTGCTCAGGTTGTTTAGTTTGTTTGAATAAAGTAGTTTGGACCCCCGTTCTCGCTGTGTTGTTTTGCAAATAAGTTGCTTGGTGTTGGAAAGGAGTAGGAAGTTCTTGCTTGTAAGTGCAAGAGGAGCTTCCATTGACTACGACTTAGACTTTATCATGCATGCTAGGTGTTATTTTGACTTTATGCTTAGTAATTATTGCTGTATCATGGATTGATCCAATTCATTGGGATTGCTTAGTGTGCCTTGAAGAAATTATGCGTTGTTTTAGCATGCAAAAGCATAGTATTGTGGTATTCTCCTTTAATGCTTTGTTTGGGTTGACTTGACACATGCTCACACCATGTTGTGACTCTCACAAGTAACCATTAGCCTCTATAATCATTTATTCCTTGACTTGTAGTACCACTCTATGCTTTGATTAGTAATGCTTTGTTGCTCTGCATGATTATGGCCATTATGCTCTCTTAGTTGGTTGCTCCCAGTCTTTTGCTAGCCTCCACTTGTATGAGTAAGCTCTACTCATGCTTCCAACTCCCAAGAAACCAAGTTATTCTAAAGTGTCCACTATAAACTCCTATGCATGGTGTGTTACACCATTCCAAGTATATTCTTGTTTTCAGCTATATTCCAATTAAAAACTATTTTGTTATGTGAAAACTTAGTGATTAAAGCCCTCACGAACTTGATGGCACACTTTATATTCTTTGCCCATAATAAACTTGAACCATTGTGTCATCTATGTTGTATATTCTTGCACTTATACGTTGGAATTAGCAGAACCGTGTTGTCACGGGGAACGTTTTCAACATTGCACTTGTACTTTGTACTTAGTTGATATCATGCTGTTTTGTCTATGGATGTCACCGGTGTGAAATAAAGAGGGAGCTTGTAAGCCCATGGAATTTGTATTTTGTGTTAGAGAAACGCCTGGGCCGCTAGCCTAAGCCAAGCCTAATCATGGTGGAAACTTGCAGCATCACCATAGTGAGCTATCTATGAAGCATCCTCAATAAAAAGCTATGCATATGGTAATTAAAAAGATTGTTGAGATGCTCATTGTCTGCTTTCCTTGTCATTTTGGTTATGGGAAAGCTCCTGTACCATGTGCAAGGGGTACCCCGTTGGCGGTTCTCTATGATATGCAAATACTTACAGTGACAAGAACTTACAGGTGACTGAAGTTGAGTAGCATGAGGTGTTGCCCTCGTATTCAAGGGACTTGAGATTGCCAACTTATACTTTGTCAAGCATATACTCCATCTTTTTTCACTTTAACCATAATCACGTCAAGATGCTTATGATAGGGGCAATGAGGGCTAAAAGCTAACAAGTACAATAATTTTTGGAAGCTCTTTTTGAAACTTGAAATCCCTGCTTCCTTTATAAAAGGCCTTTCTTCCACCATTATTGGGTCACCACCTTCTACCTTTAGGCACCATTAAGAGAGCATAGTTGCCATTCTGTGTGCAGTGTCCCAAAGCTTATTGATTGATGCATATTGTGATATTACTTATTCTTGTGCTATTTGTTTCTAATCACCCTTGTGAACTTTGAAGGTGTCCTATGCATCTATTTGCTACTCTATGAGGTACAAGCCGATTGCCACTATGCTATGTTTTCTGTATGTCAAACAAATAGTTTTCAATGCATGTTATTCATGATCTTTGTTTGTAGCCTTTCATGTTGCATGCATAATTACTATGTCCTATTGTTAGAACTCCATCTTTCATGCGCATGTTTAGAGTTCTTTGATCCCAACTTTCAATGCTTGCAAATGGTTTGATCTTTATTGTGAAGGTGCATGTCACCTCAAAAATTATTCTTTTATCACTTACCTACTCGAGGACGAGCAAGAGTTAAGCTTGGGGCTGCTTGATACGTCGGAAAAGTATCTATAATTTTTGATGCGCAATGCTTGTTTAGTATCTACTTTGCTTTGCTTTGTCTACACTTTGAGGTGATTTTTACATGTTTTCTGGTACTAACCTATTAACAAGTTGCCACAGTGCCAGTTGCCTGTTTTATGCTGTTTTTTGGTTCTAGAAAAGCTAGTAAGGAAATATTCTTGGAATTAGATGGGACAAACGTCAAAGTCAATAACTTTCCGTGGGGAACAAGAAGTCCAGAGGGGAGATGGAGAAGCGGTCCAGGACGCCCAGACCCCCCTAGGCGTGAGTGGGCCCTGCCCCACGCCTAGGCAGGGTGTTGTAACACCCTCAGAATCGGCCCTATGCAAGTTTTAGCGAAACTCGCCAAACCCGCATAGAAACGATTCAAAGGTGCCCACCAGGCACTTTCGTGCGGGTGGAAAACAAAGTAATAACATTACACAACAGTCCTCGATGGGACCCACAGAACAGATATATATACAACACGACTCCATGAGTCAAGAATACAGATATACGGTACAAAGATCCAAATCACCTTGAAAATGATAGTGCGTCCGACTACGGACAAGATGCAAATGGGGCTAAGAGCCCTGAAGAATAACCAACGGCGTCCATAACCCTGCCCAGGCCAAGCCGGAAGGGTAACCCTGCTAACGACGTCGATCTCAAAACCTGCTTAAACAAAAGGTGCCGACAAAGGGCAAAGGAAAAAGAGAGCGGTCAAGATCTTGAGGCCAAGACAGCGAGGCTAGAATTGGCGGTCCTCGCCTACATAGGTATGGTGGATCGGCGGCGGCGGCAATCGAACAACCTATAGAGACTCGATACAACTGGCGGCTATCGAGAGGGTAAGAAAGACCTATTCGAACCAACCTGATTCTACCATCAAACAAACCCATCCTGGTGTTTCCCTCGATACCAAACGAGGAAGTCGAGGAACTCACACGTTGGCGCTTTTATTTATTCGGTTATCGTTGCAGCAATTACTAGTCAAGTTTAGATAATCATCATGATAAAATAAGCAGTGGGCACTTTTAGTTAACCATTCCGTTATAGTAGCAACACTTACTAATCAGATACAATTAGCATGAGATAACCCAAAACCCAGCAGTTGTTGGTACTTTTATTCAGCCATTCCGTTGTAGTTGCATTACTTACTAGTCAGATACAATTGTCGCAAGCGACAAGCCAAACAAGCAATTGTGGGCAGTTTTAGTTAGCCATTCCATTATAGTGAAGCTGATTACTAGTCATTATAAAGTCAAATTTATAGCAATAAACTTTAGTTATAGTTGTCTATGATCGAGATACTGTGCTCCAAGTCGTCCATAACCGTGGACACGGCTTTCAGAAAGTTTTACCCGGCCGGGGTGCACCAATAGCAACACACGCTCGATCAACCTCGGAAAAACCAAATCAAAACCCGAAGAGGCTTTCACGACAAAGCAATCACAGGATTCAGAAATATTTCAGGGGGCCACCCCTTGGAGTACACCCGCAACGAAGTTAGCTGACTTCGAGACGGACCCGAGGTTTGTGGGGCCGGCTGTAAGCGACTGGGAACCCAAAACTGGGCTTGTCGATACCGCGTAAACGGGTCACAATTCCTAAACAGTACAGTGTGCTCCTCGCACAATCGTAAATACAGTAGTAGCATGGCATAAGTACAGGATAGTAAATAAAACCTCAAACTAGTTTGTGGCCCCAAGAAATAAGACTGAATCAAGCTCGCTCGGGGTCCCATATACCTCCCGGATGTGGATAGCGCGATAAATCAAGGAACAGTATCAAGTACTCGGGGTCCTCACGGACACAAGTGGGTTCGAAACCAAATATTATCTATCACCCACCGATGCCTCGCTTACTTCAATTTTAGTTGTTAAACAGAATTAAAGTGAGCGATAGGTAAAGCCATGATCATCTCCAACATCGAACATGCGGCAAGGCTCCAACAAGCTGGCATTTGACGACGCATAGCGACACTTGAGCAAGCGACTAAGACGCGCAGGTCCAACTATCTACCAAACAACAGGTAATAGGGTGTGTCCATGGCAATATAGGGCTGCAAGGGATATCACGGGTACAAAAACTAGAGCAACGCAACACAGATAGGAATAGATCAACAAGAGGGAATAAATACTATAAAAGTAAGATAGGTAGAAAGGGGGGAGATGCTCGCCTGAAAACATTGCCGCGGGTTCAACCGAAGAACGGACGACACTCACATCAACTCAACGGCCTTATCCGCGAAGAAGCAAAACACTAGAATAAACACCGGATGCAATATTTAATACTACGACAAAAGATCGGCATGATGCATGTATGATGTAAGGCATGGCAAAGGTGCATTGCAATTAGGCAAGATTAAGCGGAACCGGGGGTCCCGACAATTAATTAGGTGGTTCATGTTGTTTAGAAGCCCCGCAATTTAAATGTTGCATTATCAAGACAAAAGATAGTACCGGTTCGCTACACAAATTTAAATGAGGCCAATATAAGACTAGATTTGCCCGCATATGGGCCCCATATTTAATTATATGGTGAATCGGCATAAGGCCCCCAAACCACACAAATATGCATGCGAGATGAATGATTATTAATATGCAACAAGTTTATTATATTATAAAATAGGGTTTCGGGAAGGGGTCCACACATTAGGGTTCGGTGATCTTGGGGTTCCGGGGTCGGGGTCCGGTCTCAGGGTTTAGGGTTCGACGGGTTCGGTCTCGGCGGGATCGTTCTCGGGTAACGGGGTAGATCTTGTCGCATCCGGATTCTCGGCGGACTCGGCGTCCGGAAAAGAGTACTTGGTTCGGTGTCGGGGCGCATCGGATTCTCTCTGGTCGATGTCGTTCTTGTCGTCGTGCAGAACTTGTCGGGTCCGCGCTTCGGATTCCGTGAGGCGATCTTGCCGCTCCGTGCCGAAGTCCTTGGGGTTTCCTCCTTATGCACCGGTGGCGAACTTGGGAACGGCGACAGGGTTCGGGGTGTCGAGGCTTGGGCTCCGGGGCCGGGAAGAAGCACTTGGTGTCCGAGAGACGATCTTGGGGTTTGTCGGGTGTCTTGACGTCCCATGAAGGCATCCTCGGTGCTCCGCGATGGAAACCTTGGCGTCGCGGTCGATGGCGAACTTGGCGAGTCGATCTTAATTGGAGACGAACATCTATACCATCTCCACATCACCATTCCACTAACATCCCCAAAACTCAAACTCAACATCACTGCTAGAGTACATCAAACGCCACCGAAGCATCCATCTTGGCTGAAACTAGGGATCCCTGGCCAACACTTGCATTGATGAACACCAAAACCATCATGAGCCACATGCGCTGGGACAGGAAGCACCCCAGGGCTGCATTCTGAGGCTGCTGAGGCTTGCGACCCGCAGAGGGAGGCACGGGCACCGGGCAGAGCTGCACTAGGAAGGCCGGCGGTGAAGCACTGCTGCAGCAGAGGCGGCTAGGGTCGGGTCGGGCTCGGCCGGGGCGGGCGCGGCTCGGGGAGGACGTGGAGGCCGGGCCGGGAGGAGGAACTCGGCGAGGGAGGGCGAGGCGGCACTGGCGGCGGTGAGGTGAGGGAGCGCCGGCGGCGTGTGGTCGTCGGGATGGAGGGAGGAGGAGAGGAGGGAGGCGTGGACCGCGTGGTGGCGGGGTGGCCAGGGTGCGTCAGAGGGGAGAGAGAGAGGTTAGGTGGGGAGGTGGGCCGGGTCAAGTGGTGGGGCCCGGGTGGGGCCAGGAGGAGGGGACGCGGTGGGGACGCGGTGGGGAGCGTGGTGAGCTACTGGCGAGTGGGCCGACGCGGGTGGGCCCAGGGTCAGGGAAAGAGAGAGAGAGGGGTAGAAGGGGATTGGGTGAGAAAAGGAAAAGGGGGGGCTGGATCAAGGATTGCTGAGGTGGCGGAGTGGGTAGGAAAAATGGGGAGGGTGAGGTGGCGAGAGGGCATTGGAGGGAGTGAGGTGGAGGGGGGTGTGGGTAGACTAGGTTGGGTAGACTAGGGATTTAGAGGGGCTGATTAGTCGGACCGTTTGTATTTCTGGGGTGGTCGTTCGGGTCGATTCGGCCCGTTCGAATGCCCCACTAAAATAATATATTTTTTATTTAATTTTTGCAATAAGCTTGTATAAATAGATTTTAGACAAACAAAAATATCCGGAAGCATCCGGGGGTTTAATTTGAAATAGAAGGAGGGTTAATTTTAGAAAACGATTGTCTTTCGCAAATAGTTTTTAGGCAAATTAATATGCATGATGATGACGATGCTCAAATGCAATATGGCATGATGACATGAGCATGCGGTCATGATGATGCAATGCACAAAAACAACGCGATTTTCTAGTAGTGGTTTTTGCGGGATGCCACAATTCGACACCACTAACAATGGATCTCGCCCTCGAGATCCGCCTCATGGTACCGGAAGGAAGGTCGGCGATCTGCGTCTTCTCGCTTCGTGTAGATCTTCGCGACACCACTAACAAGAGGTCGTTGTCCGTGATCGTCGAGAGAACACTCCGGAAACAAAAGGGCGAAGGTAGAGGTATCCACAAATAAAGCCACCTCTAACTTCGATAGAAGGTGAGAAAAGATGCGGCCTATCCCACTTCAATGTACGAGAGCGAATAGAAAGGGTAGTCGGCATGGGGGCCAATCCATCACGCACCCAAACTATTACTCTGCACAATCAGTAGAAAAGAGTGCAACCATTCTCGGAATTAGACTAAAGATCTCGACAAACGAGGTTCAGACACAAAGGAGTGATGCAGACTCTGCATCGGATCTGACGTAGATGATGCCGTCGCGTCGGAAAACATCGGAAGGCACGAGAAGGAACAAAGAGAAGTCCACCAGACGAAGGATTCCTCGGATAGCATGAAGACCAGATGTAGCAACACCGTTACCAAAGGAGGAAGCGAAACCCTGAAGGTACGACGAGAACCCAACCACGAGAATTCCTGGACTCGAAGAAAAAGATAAGAGAGCAGATTCAAAACACGTCGAGATAAGAGGAGAATAGCAAAGGGGTAAGGAGTAAAAGCAGACCTAACCAGAACTATCCAACCGATTTTGAAAAATAGATTTGACACTCTACAGCGGCCGTTAGCTAGGTTATCCTACAGGCTGGACTTGTGGGGTATCGTAACTGCTGAGCTCTGATACCACTCTTTAACACCCTCAGAATCGGCCCTATGCAAGTTTTAGCGAAACTCGCCAAACCCGCATAGAAACGATTCAAAGGTGCCCACCAAGCACTTTCGTGCGGGTGGAAAACGAAGTAATAACATTACACAACAGTCCTCGATGGGACCCACAGAACAGATATATATACAACACGACTCCATGAGTCAAGAATACAGATATACGGTACAAAGATCCAAATCACCTTGAAAATGATAGTGCGTCCGACTACGGACAAGATGCAAATGGGGCTAAGAGCCCTGAAGAATAACCAACGGCGTCCATAACCCTGCCCAGGCCAAGCCGGAAGGGTAACCCTGCTAACGACGCCGATCTCAAAACCTGCTTAAACAAAAGGGGTGCCGACAAAGGGCAAAGGAAAAAGAGAGAGCGGTCAGTACTGAGGCCAGTACACGGCGAGGCTAGAATTCGGCGGTCCTCGCCTACATAGGTATGGTGGACTGAGCGGCAGCGGCGGCATGCACTGAACAACCTATAGAGACTCGATACAACTGGCGGCTATCAGAGAGGGTAAGAAAGACCTATTCAGAACCAACCTGATTCTACCATCAAACAAACCCATCCTGGTGTTTCCCCCTCGATACCAAACGAGGAAGTCGACCGAGGAACTCACACAGTTGGCAGTTTTATTTATTCAGTTATCGTTGCAGCAATTACTAGTCAGGTTTAGATAATCATCCTGATAAAATAAGCAGTGGGCACTTTTAGTTAACCATTCCGTTATAGTAGCAACACTTACTAATCAGATACAATTAGCATGAGATAACCCAAAACCCAGCAGTTGTTGGTACTTTTATTCAGCCATTCCGTTGTAGTTGCATTACTTACTAGTCAGATACAATTGTCGCAAGCGACAAGCCAAACAAGCAATTGTGGGCAGTTTTAGTTAGCCATTCCATTATAGTGAAGCTGATTACTAGTCATTATAAAGTCAAATTTATAGCAATAAACTTTAGTTATAGTTGTCTATGATCGAGATACTGTGCTCCAAGTCGTCCATAACCGCGGACACGGCTTTGTAAAGTTTTACCCGGCGGGTGCACAAAGAACACAGGCTCGATCAACCTCGGAAAACCAAATCAAAACCCAACGAGGCTTTCACGACAAAGCAATCACAGATTGAGAATATTCAGGGGCCACCCTTGAGTACACCAGCAACGGTGACTTGAGACGGACCCGAGGTTTGTGGGGCCAGAAGGCATCGGGAACCCAAAACTGGGCTTGTCGATACAGCGTAACGGGTCACAATTCCTAACAAGATGGTGTGCTCCTCGCACAATCGTAAATACAGTAGTAGCATGGCATAAGTACAGGATAGTAAATAAAACCTCAAAATAGTTTGTGGCCCCAAGAAATAAGACTGAATCAAGCTCTGGCTCAGGGGGGTCCCATATACCTCCCGGATGTGGATAGCGCGATAAATCAAGGAACAGGTATCAAGTACTCGGGGTCCTAGGGACACAAGTGGGCGTTCGGAAACCAAATATTATCTATCACCCACCGATGCCTCTGCTTACTTCAATTTTAGTTGTTAAACAGGAATTAAAGTGAACGATAGGTAAAGCCACGATCATCTCCAACATCGAACATGCGGCAAGGCCCCAACAACTGTGGCATTTGATGACACGCAACAGCACTTGAGCAAGCGACTAAGACGCGCAGGTCCAACTATCTACCAAACAACAGGTAATAGGGTGTGTCCAAGGCAATATAGGGCTGCAAGGGATATCACGGGTACGAAAACTAGAGCAATGCAACACAGATAGCAATAGATCAACAGGAGGGAATAAATACTATAACAGTAAGATAGGTAGAAAGGGGGGAGATGCTCGCCTGAAAACATTGCCGCGGGTTCAACCGAAGAACGGACGACACTCGCATCAACTCAACGGCCTTATCCGCGAAGAAGCAAAACACTAGAATAAACACCGGATGCAATATTTAATACTACGGCAAAAGATCGGCATGATGCATGTATGATGTAAGGCATGGCAAAGGTGCATTGCAATTAGGCAAGATTAAGCGGAACCGGGGGTCCCGACAATTAATTAGGTGGTTCATGTTGTTTAGAAGCCCCGCAATTTAAATGTTGCATTATCAAGACAAAAGATAGTACCGGTTCGCTACACAAATTTAAATGAGGCCAATATAAGACTAGATTTGCCCGCATATGGGCCCCATATTTAATTATATGGTGAATCGGCATAAGGCCCCCAAACCACACAAATATGCATGCGAGATGAATGATTATTAATATGCAACAAGTTTATTATATTATAAAATAGGGTTTCGGGAAGGGGTCCACACATTAGGGTTCGGCGATCTTGGGGTTCCGGTGGGTCCGTCTCGTGGTTCGTGGTTCGACGGGTTCGGTCTCGGCGGGATCGTTCTCGGGTAACGGGGTAGATCTTGTCGCATCCGGATTCTCGGCGGACTCGGCGTCCGGAAAAGAGTACTTGGTTCGGTGTCGGGGCGCATCGGATTCTCTCTGGTCGATGTCGTTCTTGTCGTCGTGCAGAACTTGTCGGGTCCGCGCTTCGGATTCCGTGAGGCGATCTTGCCGCTCCGTGCCGAAGTCCTTGGGGTTTCCTCCTTATGCACCGGTGGCGAACTTGGGAACGGCGACAGGGTTCGGGGTGTCGAGGCTTGGGCTCCGGGGCCGGGAAGAAGCACTTGGTGTCCGAGAGACGATCTTGGGGTTTGTCGGGTGTCTTGACGTCCCATGAAGGCATCCTCGGTGCTCCGCGATGGAAACCTTGGCGTCGCGGTCGATGGCGAACTTGGCGAGTCGATCTTAATTGGAGACGAACATCTATACCATCTCCACATCACCATTCCACTAACATCCCCAAAACTCAAACTCAACATCACTGCTAGAGTACATCAAACGCCACCGAAACATCCATCTTGGCTGAAACTAGGGATCCCTGGCCAACACTTGCTGACGACTGAACACCAAAAACCATCAGCGAGCCACATGCGCTGGGACAGGGACAGAAGCACCGGCGGGCGACCAGACACAGGGGCTCGCTGTTGAGGCTTGCGCACGCTGCAGAGGGAGGCACGGGGCACCGGGCGAGCAGGCGGCCGGCAGAGCTGCGCTAGGAAGGCCGGCGGTGAAGCTTCTTCTGCAGAGGCTAGGGTCGGGCGGCTCGGGAGGACGTGGAGGCCGGGCCGGGAGGAACTCGGCGAGGAGGCGAGGCGCACCGGGTGGTGAGGAGGAGGCCGTGGCGTGTGGTCGTCGGGATGGAGGGAGGAGGAGAGGAGGGAGGCGTGGACCGCGTGGTGGCGGGGTGGCCAGGGTTCGTCAGAGGGGAGAGAGAGAGGTTAGGTGGGGAGGTGGGCCGGGTCAAGTGGTGGGACTCGGGTGGGGCCAGGAGGAGGGGACACGGTGGGGACGCGGTGGGGAGCGTGGTGAGCTACTGGCGAGTGGGCCGACGCGGGTGGGCCCAGGGTCAGGGAAAGAGAGAGAGAGGGGTAGAAGGGGATTGGGTGAGAAAAGGAAAAGGGGGGGCTGGATCAAGGATTGCTGAGGTGGCGGAGTGGGTATGAAAAATGGGGAGGGTGAGGTGGCGAGAGGGCATTGGAGGGAGTGAACTATGGACCCCGGTCCAATCTTTACCATTGATACATCTTCCATTGTTACTTGTTTACTTGCTGCAAACCATTACCTTCCACACCATACGTTTAATCCTTTGTTATAGCAACCGGTGAGATTGACAACCTCACTTTTAGTTGGGGCAAAGTCTTGAGTTTGTGTTGTGCAGGTCTCCATGTTGCTTGCAACGCCTGTGTGATGTTTCCTTCCTGCTACTAGTTCGATAACGTCGGTTTCTTACTGAGGGAAGACTTTCTGCTGTGCTGCTTCACACCTTGCTCTTGGGGTTCCCAACAGGCTCCACATCAATTGAGCCATCACTGGGCGTATCTACCCTGCTCCTTTGCCTAATTATCTTTTCTCTATCAAGTAAGGACGTGTGCTTTATGACTTGGAGGTTGATAAACACCAACCCGAGGAGGATATTTCAGAGGAGGATGAGGACCAAGAGGAGGAGCAAAAAGTCCCTCATCAGGAGCAGCAGCCACAACCGGTTCACAACATATCAAGATTTTCATAAACTTGGAGGAACTGTGGAGGGAATGCACAATCTCGCCCTGAACCACCGAGAAACAACAAGTAACCTTTCAACTCAATTTGCGGACTGGAGTTACAACTCCCTCCCCCCCCCCCCACACCATAGTGATTTGAAGGGCTTGCAAAAGACTAAGCTTGGGGAGGTTTTCTATCTATTTTATATTTTGATTTTGATTTTCTTTATATTAATTTCGAAGTTATGCTTTTATTTGAGTTTATAAGCACTCATGTTGGTTTCCCCAACACTTTAGCTTAGTTTTTTTTTGTTTGAGATTTTCAAGCCACGCTTTGCCGCCAATTTTTCTATTCTTTAATTCCCCTTCTCAAAAACCACAAAAAGATTTCTCCGTTTATCTTTATTTTCCCTCTCCTTTTCTTTCTGCCTCAAAGTTCTTGTTGATTTGCAGGAGAGTGATTAGCTTCGAGTTTCCAAGAAACAAATAAAAAGGGAAGAGAGAAGTGGAACCAAACATGAGAGGTATGCCTTATGACTCCCCACTTTTGAAGTTTGATAAAACCATGCTAGTTAGTAGTGATGTTGAGATGTTATATCGGTGGAGTGAGTCTCTATATTGTAGTAAAAGTTTGTTTGCATGGGTATTTAACTGGGTATGTTTTGTTCTAGCTCTTGTAGTTAACCAAGTAACTTGCTAAACAATTAAAAGAAGAAAAGGTCTCACAAATTGAAGACTTGGGTGTTGCAGTTCTTAGTCTTGAAAGCTTATTCCTAGAGACACTCAACACCACAGAAAATAATGATTGACATGATATCTCTCTCTGAAAGGATTTGTTCAATTGAATTAATGTTTAGCGGTTTTTGTGAGCATGCCAAAGTTTGACATGTAAATCATAAGAATGATATATCTTTATGCGTGTCAAACTTCATGTGATGCCAACAACTCTGTTGTCCTACGAACGATCTTCATGGAGGAAACTCCTAGATTTCGGCTATGAGTTGATTAAACATTTGTAGCAGCAATGCTATAATGGGTAAGATTCTTGGCACTCTCGGGTAGCTGTAACATGATGGAATCACTCCTCTGGCTGATATGCGTAATAATTATGCAAAAGGAACAAAAACCTTAGTGATACCACGAGTGTCCATCTCAGCCCGATAAACTAATGAATTTTTTTGGCATGCTCTCAATTACTTAAAAATTGAAATTCTTGAAGACAATGAATAGAAAAGTAGTGCTTGAAAAGTCTTGATTTATTGATGTGGGAGAATTGAGATACTCTAGTATATATGCTTTTTCATGACAAACTCTCACACTCTTAATTTTACATGATTACACTTTATTGTTCAAAGGCAAGCCTATGAGTTAATTACATGACATGGAATAAAGTTTACTCTTTTTAATTATACATGCTTATAATAATTTTTCTACACTATAAGGATTCACGAAACCGTATGATATGCTTGTCATTACTCTATCTATGCTAAAGTTTTTCAGATTAATAAAGTAGAGGAAACATGAGACTACCAATCATGAGTAAGATCATCTCGTTATTTCAGTTTAAATGTTGAGTTCCCTTTTGATTTTGGTTTTCTTGATCGAGGACGATCAATTTTAAGCTTGGGGAGGTTGATGGTTGTGAAATATAGCCATCCACGTCCGCATTTAAACAAGATATGATTCATATATTTATTTAATGAAATATCTCTCTATTTCCTGCCACTAATGCCTAATGATCAGAGGGGTATGCAATCCTTTCTTGCTATTTTTTCCTGCACAGATAATGACATATTATGAAGGGAATCACTACATAAATGCCAAAGATATGAGATTTCCAACGCGTCAAAGAAATCAAGAGCCGTGAGGAGGCTTTTGCGAGTTTAACGACCAACTATACGGCCCACCGCCATATAGTTGCGGCTGTATAGTTGGCACCGACCTCCTTAGGTCAAACGGAACAACTTTCGTGAAGGGACCCCTATATAAAGAGTATTCAAGCAACGAGAAACAAACCGACCTCCAACTTCACAACATCGTTTCTTTCATCCTCAACTCTCCCTGCCACCACGTTGGAGGAATAGATCTAGATCTAAACCTCTAAACCCTTCTCCATCATAGCCATCTTCCACCACTTGTAATAGTAGATCAGCTGTATGTGAGGAAATTACTTGGGATTAACGGTGACATCACTATGCATATTATTAGTTCTCTTTCTTCCATGGATGAGACTAGTAGGTTATTGCCATAAGTGGTTGCGGAGGCGATAACATATATGGATGCACTGCCCATATATAATTATCTTTCTCTAACAATTACATGTGTACTTTATTACTATCTATTATTCCTATTAAATGTTTTGCACAGCTAGGTGAAAACCGAAGACCCTAGGCCCTCTCTCTCTTCATCTTCAACAACAACAACAACAAGAAGATCACAAACTCTTGGTCCGGTGAAAACGCAATAGGAATTCTAAAACTCTCAAAGGTCCGTTAAGGTAATCTCACTTTGCTTTCTGCTTCCCGAGGATTCGATAAACCTAGGTCTACTAGGGAAAAAGAGCTATACTACATCCATAATTCAGATCAAAGATATCAGGCACGTGCGCATGTCTGGGCCGCATCCTTCCTCACCCTAGCGGATGGATCCTTCTATGACTTCTGGGCTAGTTGACTCGTCGCTATGCAGCTCGTATCGGCCGCCTGCGGCTCCGCCTCGCGGGCCGACACCCGTCTCTGATCCTGGCGGCCCATCTGCTCCAACGGATGCTTCGGGTTCTATTGTTCGCCCGCACACTCTCTCTCTCTCGCTCTGGGATCATCAAGAAATTGGAACGTACCGATGGGACTGTCACGTACGCGTGCCATACGGTTTCTCCTATTCCCGCTGAGCCTTCTAGTTATACTGATGTGTCTCAGTTTCCTCCGTGGAAAGCAGCTATGGAGGATGAGATGGCTGCCTTGCACCGCAAGGGAACCTAGAGTTTGGTCCCTTCTCGTCCCGGTATGAATGTAATTGACAACAGATGGGTGTTTAAACTAAAGTACAAGCCTAACGGTACTGTTGATCGCTACATGGCAAGGCTTGTTGCCAAGGGCTTAAAGCAACGTGAAGGCATTGATTATGATGACACATTTTCTCCCGTCGTCAAGCACACTACTATCTGTGTTCTTCTCTCTTTGGCGGTCTCCAGGCAATGGTGTGTGCGTCAACTGGATGTGCAAAATGCTTTCTTGCATGGAATTCTTGAAGAAGACGTCTACATGTACCATCCTCCTAGGTATGCTGATTCCCGCTATCCTCATCATATATGCAAGCTTCAGAAGTCTCTATATGGTCTAAAATACGCTCCTCGTGCATGGTTTTATCGCCTGAGTTCTCAATTGCTTGATCTTAGATTTACTGCTTCAGCCACTAATGTGTCTCTCTTTTTCTTTCAGAAAGGGGGAATATGTATGTATTTCCTCATTTATGTCGATGACATCATTGTTATTAGTTTGTCTTCTGCAGCTATTGATCGATTGCTTACTCAGCTTCATCAAGATTTTGCTGTCAAAGACATTGGCAACCTCAGCTATTTTCTAGGTATTGAGGTACATGCTACTAATGATGGTTTGACTCTTTGTTAGAGGAAGTACATACTTGATTTGCTGAAAAATGTTAATATGGTTTCGGCTAAGGCGTGTACCACTCCCATGGCTGTTTCGAAGAGGCTCTCCAAAGAGTCGGGTTGTCTATTATCTCCTACGGATGCTACTCAGTACTGGAGTGTAGTAGGAGCTCTACAGTATGTCACCTTGACACAGCCTGATATATCTTACAGTGTTAACAAAGTCTATCAGTTTTTGCATTCACCAACTGATCTGCATTGGACAGCAGTGAAGCACATTCTCCGGTATCTTCAGTGTACAGCCACACATGGTCTAGTTGTTCGTTGATCCTCCTCCATGGATCTTAGTGCATTTTCAGATGCTGACTGGGCTGGATGCCCAGATGATCGGCGATCTACAGGAGGGAAAGCGGTATTCTTTGGAGGTAACCTTGTTGCTTGGAATTCTAGGAAGCAACCTACGGTCTCTAGGTCTAGTACAGAGATGAATACAAGCCTATTGCTAATGCCACTGCAGAGCTTATGTGAATTCAGGCGCTACTACGTGAGCTTGGACTTGGTCTTCAGCGTCCACCTTCTTTATGGTGTGACAATATAGGCGCAACCTATCTCTCTGTTAATCCGGTGTTTCATGCCCGTACTAAGCATATTGAGATTGATTATCACTTTGTGCATGAACAGGTGGCAAAAAGGGCGCTCGAGATTCGACATATCTCAACTCATGACCAGCTAGCAGATGTTCTTACCAAGCCACTAATGGTTCAGCAGTTTCAGCCTTTCCGAAGCGATCTCAATATGCTCCCTATGTTTCGATCGAGGGGGATGTTAATGTACAAGATTTAGCATGTACCAGATAGGCTTCAGGGCTGATAGGATTATGGTAGTTATAGCTAGTTGTAGATAAACATGAGATGTTGTGACAATATTGTAATCTCTAGACTTGTACCATAGGCTATGTGTGTGCCGCCCGCCATCGCTATGGCAATGGCCTATATAAGTACATAAGCGCCCGATGAGTTTTGCATCGAGGTCTAAACCAATCTACTCCTTCTTCTTGTATTTTCGTGGGGGCAGAGAGTTAGCTTATGCACAGGGTGTCATCACCTACAATAAGACCTATTTAGCAACTGGAAATGTGATAGAACTTCATGCCCCTACTCTATGCCTCTCCTCAAACCACTCGTGATATCCTTAACATATTTTGCATGTTCTCGCTCTCTTTTTGGTACGGTTTTTCGTCTTGGTTTTAATTGACACACATTTAGCTTAGACCGGGCACATGAATGTGATTTTTACAAAATAAAACACTTCGCTCGAACTCAAGTACACATGTCATCAAGATCGGCCCATGGGGTAAAATAAGGGAAAATTATACGATTCAGCCGGGGGATCGCGTGAATCGCGTCCCCCGGCTCCTTGCGCTAACGCGTGTCTCGGCTCGCGCGCTGACATAAACGTTGTGGGTCCACAGCCAATCTTATCTCCACAGAGATGAAGTTTCCCTTCACTTGTTCTCGCAAGTCAAAAACAATGACGCCCGAAAAAATCCATGGCGCGCTTCTCCTCCCCCCGCGCGCTGCTCCTGCTCCTCCCTCGACTTGCCACCCCGCTCCTCCCCTACCACCCGCCCTTCAAGCTGCCCAAAATCTGCTGCTGCCTCTTCGTACGACCGTCAACCTGCTCCTCCCTCCACCACCCGACCGTCAATCTGTTGTGTTCCAAGACGGCGGTAGCTTCTACAGGTGGCGGCGTCCTTAGCTATACATATGCCGACGTGGGCTTCTACAAGATGCGGCTGCGAACAACGACTGCTACAGGCAGTCTCCTCTATTACAGATGGCGACAATGGCTGCTACACGCGGTGGTTGTGGCTGCTACACGCGGACACGTGGCGACGGTGGCTGCTACACGAGGCGGAGGTGTCCTCTGCTACACACGGCGACGGCGGATGCTACACGCGGTGGTTGTGGCTGCTACACGCGGACACGCAGCGGCGGTGAGGCGGCGGCGTCCTCTGCTACACACAGTGAAGACGGCTGGTACATGCGGTGGTTGTGGCTGCTACACACGGACACACGGCGACGGTGGCTGCTACACAAGGCGGCGGTGTCCTCTGCTACACACGGCGATGTCGGCTTCTACATGCGGTGGTTGTGGCTGCTATACGCGAATACGCGACGGCGACGACGGCTACACGAGGCGACGACGTCCTCTGCTACACACGGAGACGGCGGCTGCGGCTGCTACACACAGACATGCGGCGGCGACGACGGCTACACGAGGAGGCGGCGTCCTCTGCTACACACGACGACGACTGCTACACACGGCGGCTGCGGCTGATACACGTGGACACGCGGCGGCGACGGCTACATGAGGAGGCGGTGTCCTGTGCTACACATGGCGACGACGACTGCTACACGCGGCGGCTGCGGCTGCTACTCACGCCAGCGTCGGCTGCTACACGCAGCAGCGATCGTTGCTATGTGCGGCGACTACTACCAAGAGCCTAATCCGCTACCTATGACGGGCATCGCCGACACAGGCGCAGTTTGCTTCTTGTGGTGTGCGGATGAGCTGCCACAGAAGTGCGGAGGTGCTACCAAGAAACAACGGTGGTGCTACTAGGGAGTTAACCACAATTGGAGGCGATGCCACCAGAGCTACAGGTGAAGCGAATGGAATTGCGAGCACACCGTCGACATCATCGCTGCTGCAAGCCACATTCTCTGTCTATTTCTAAACAAAAATTAACCAAAATACCAATTCTAGTATCAAATTGGCAAGCATCTTAGCAGTCAATTACTAGCAAGGACTGATTACCAAGAATAGCAGTCTTTCTATTCTCTTCCTCGAAATATGTCCTAAGCGACAATGCCATAATTTTGACGAGTCATAAGTTCTCTTTCTTTTCTTTTGATCTTTATCCGATGCGGAAACATGCTCATTCACATTACACATATAATATACTTTTTCATGAATGGATAACAAATAAAGCTCATTGTGAAGGAAAGAAAACACCCACACAATTTTTATTACACCAAATAGCACACTGGCCATGTCCAAAATGATATTCATAATTAACTTTGTTCAAACGTGATACACTAAGTTTTTGTGTAATGAAGGAACATATAAGACATTTGTAAGCAGGATCGTTGATCCATCAGCAAGCTCCAAGGAGATGTCGCCAACAGCTTCAATGTTCGATTAGACTCCATTTGCGACTTCAACGCATCTTTCGTTTCTTTCTATAGTCCGCGTCGAATGGAATCCGTGTAAAGAATTTATAAAATGAATAGTTGCACCTGAGTCAATCCACCAAGTAGATTTCAAAAACTATCTATACAGGGATTCATTTACAAAAGAGATAATGTTGTTACCTTTCCTTTCCATTAGTTCCTTTATCCAAACAGTACAATCTTTCTTAAAATGTCTTTTCTTGCCGCAGTGAAGACAAGCATCTTTGTCCACTGGAAGAGGCCGGTGCTGATGATGATAGTGCATGGGAGCTTTACTATGTGGCTTTGAAGGGGAACCTTGGTTGCTTTGATGGTAGGTCCTCTTCTTATTGTCCTTGACATAGTTCAAGGAACCACCATTGGAGGTTTTAAGCCTCTCCTCTTGTTGGGCACACATGACTATAGTATTTTCTATGTCCCACTTTTATGGCACATATTGTAATTGACAACAAAAGTGTCAAACTATTGAGGCAGTGAAGCCATGACCATGTGGACAAGGAGAGGAGGCTTTAGCTCCAGATCAGCATCTATGGGCTTCAACTTGGCAGCCCTGTTGCTCATCCGGAGGATGTGCTCCCTTATGCCATGTCCACCTCATGTGTACTTTTTTTGTCACCAACTGCTTTATATGTCTTTGAAGATCTGGTGAACTGACTCTTTTCTTTTCTAAGTACTCGGCAACAGAAGCAGACTCTATGATTGAGCCGACAATGTCCTTTTCAATCGTGTTCTTTATAAATGTCATACATTTTTTATTGTCGGTTTGCCACTTTTTGTTCTCTGAAGTGTAGAACATCTCTAGTGGAGCATTGTTCCTTTTCTTTTTCTCTCATGCATCATCATCATCTGCATCGACTCGGAGCGGCTCTGTCGGTTTGGTGGGTTGCTTGGTCTCAAGGACCCAATCCACCTCAGCATAGATAAACTCCAAGTCCACTTTCTTTCTTTAGTCGGAGTAGTTATCACCTCTGAGTATGGGGACGTCCTTGATGCAGCTCATCAAGTAGTACCCTCATGAAAACCACAAAGAAGTACGAACACAATAGCAATTGCATGTATTAGTCCAACGTTGGTCAAAACTTACACATACAACTATTTGTGCGATTTATAACTACATCATGTTGGACGGAAAGAATATAGAAATAAATGCACATGTAACCTTTTTAATCAAAAGACTAATCATGAACATGCTATTAACAACGTTGGTTAGAAAAATAACATGAACATAATTAGAATAAATACTTTAATATGCTTTCAAAAAATTAATTCTCACTTTGTCTTTATTAAATGCAAAGAGCACTTTTTAACTTTTCGCAGCGGAAGAAATGAATACAAATTCATTAAACTTTATACTTTTTAGAAGCATTACTTTGTAATTTTTATATTTCCTAATTCAAACATCACGTTGGTTAAGTTTGAATAGGAAAAGTAGATAAAAAATCCTCAAAACTGAATAGAAAATTGCCTAGAATGCTTAAAAATAAAACTATCACGGTGCAGCATTGGGCGGTGAAAAAACCCCGGCCCACAGCCTATCTGTGGCCTCGTGCACGCTCAATAGTGCGCGTAACCCGAAAATCCCACAGCATGCACGGCTCACACGCGGCCACAGTGTGCCCGCCCGCTCGATGTAACTCTTGCGCTCTTATGGCCCAACAGAGGCCCACGGCCTTCGCAGCGGGAGCCAGTGGCGCGCTGCTCCATCTCGATCGTCTGATCCAGCACACGGCATATGACGGCTGTCTGCGCTGGTCGCTAGGTAAAAACCAACTGCTCCCGGACCCGCCTAAAATCCTAGCCCCATTCACTCGCACACTTCCCCGCGTCTGTATCTGTCCCACTCGTAGTGGCGGCGACGTGTTGCCCCGCGCGCCGTGAGGTGGCGAGGAGGCGGCACCGCCCGACGCTCGGTCGGCGACGAGCCCCTCTCCCTCTACTTTCTGCCTCTCCCCGTCCACCTCCACTACACCCTGAACCACAGCGAGCTCGAGCGGCGCAGGTGGAGGACTACGCCCCACTCTACCCCCTTAGCTGCGCGCGCATCCACCGGAGGGTGGGTGTGTCGCTGTCAAGCGGCACAGGAGGCGGCCTCCTTTGTCGGCGGTGTGTCGGTGGATACTATTCTTCCTTTTGTCTTTCTGTTTGATAATTTGCAAGGAGATTTTCTATTTTCCCTCTAGATGGGGATTGGCTTTTATGTTTGACTCGGATTCAGGGTGGTGCTTTCTTTCACCGATGGGGTTGTGTTTTGGTGTTCTTTTCCCCGTGGGATTTGTTCTTCTCGATGCCTCGGGATCGAGAGGAATGGCACGACCTCGTGGCAGAGCACTGTGCATTTTAGGGTTAGGGTTTTACTTTACTTTTTCTCTGTCAAAATTCTACCCGAAAATATCTACAGAGCTTAGGCTCTGATACCATTGTTAGCTTAGCTAGATCGACTAGGTATAGAAATTTCGGTAGAACCTTTGCCGTTTATCAAATATTGGTACTAGATCTTGACTGAGAGAGAGATCAGAGAGTAGTCACATACCTTCTCCTTGGCTAGAGGAGGGTGTCGATGTGGCCATGGTGATCGACGGCGACGGCGAGTGCGGGGGGGCTAGATGGCGGCGGTAGCGGTGCTTCCCATCACTACTGTGCGACCTAGATCGGTAGGGTATGTATGTGGGGAGTAAGGCTCGTGAAGAACCTCGTGTTCCGAGCCGCCGGCCCCTACCTCTCTATATATACAGTGTGATAGGGACCCGCCAACCATATTGGGTTGGGCGCCCCCGATCAGGGCGCGAGTCAATGGGGAGATCAATCTAACATCCTAGAGGTGTTTCTTACTCTCGAGAAGCCTTCGAGGTTGCTATGTCCCAATAATAAGGGAGATATATGTCCCCATGTTTTCTCCCTGTATGCAAAACAACTTTGTGTGATCATCACCTTGTTTCTCTACTCATCGTATGCAAAACTAGGTTGTGCCTTTTTTCCGAATCAGGATTTCGCTCCTCTATATTAATATTGCAAACACACGGTACAACATCGAGTTCATTGTTGGGGCAAACAACACAAGCATTCCCAAAAGGAAAACAAGAGAAATAAAGATAACTAAATGCCAACAACACCAAATCAACAAAGCGATGACGATCCTTAACCGCCGCGTCCTCTGGAGAATTCCCACCACGTTACTTACTCGGAATCATCGTGTACCAACTACCAAGCAATACATTCAGTAAGGAATGCGATGATGAGGATGCTGCCGAACTGGTCCTAGGATTTCTCCCGGTACACGGAGGGAAGCAGGGAAGGGGTACACCCGACACCCTTCAGAAAGGAAGGACGGATCCCGCAGGCGCCACCGCGTCGGTGTCGAGCTAGACGACATGGATTTCTCCTGACCCCAAAAACACCACAATGCTCGACAATCCTAAGAATTCCACCAACTTGCCACCCACCAACATGCGCCAATATGGTCTTGCAATCTCCATCGCCGTCTCACCAAGCCAAACACTGTGAGGCCGACCAGATCAAAAAGAAACAACCCTAGACAAGGGAGGGCAGTATCACCGTCACACGGGAGGGAATTGCCTCCACCACTATAGGCGGTAGCCGACTGGAATCAGCAGCAAGAGCACACTAGGCCACTTGTAGCCAGAGGGCGGCAACCGCTCAGCCCCTGGAGGACATCCTCCACTGTCGCATGTGCTGACCGGACACGTGAGCAGGGATAAACCAAGCCGAGGAGGCCCGGTTGGGCCCATAAAGTCCCCGCCACCACGTTATTACATGTAGGCCATGCCGCCGCTACCCTCTTGATTGGCACCATAGGCCCGGCCGAGCCGAGACGGGCTCGTGAAGCTCCCGCCGACAACTACAGCAGGCGCGGAGATGACACCGCCACCCTCATCACGATCCCCTTGTTAATCCAATCGAAGGCAGAGGCCACGCCCATCCCGGCCTGCCCTCCCCTAGATCGGGCCTAAAGGGCCTAGGTGTAGGCCAGCAGGGCCACTCTGGTCAACTACACTGCCGCCATCACTACCGACTGGTAGCCCGTCGCCGCACCTGCCAACCAGCCCAGCACCTGGATGCCTCAATGCCTCGCCGAAGATCCGCCTGGAAGCACCACTTAGCCTCACGCCGACCTGCACAAGAGCTCGATCCAGGGGGTAAAGGCCGAGGGTCGGCGCCGTCTGGGCCAAGCCCTGCGGCGCACGCCGATGACAGCGAGGGAGAGGGGGTGAGGGAAGCACAGGGAGAGGGAGGAGGTGGTGTGGCCTGGTCGTGAGACGACCCGAACTCTGTTAGCAATAATCTTGCCCTAGTGAGTTTGAGTTTAATTAGGTTTCCTAATTAGGTATTTTCTATTCTAGTTCTAGTCGGTCTGGTGTTGCTGTGTGTGTGTGTCCGTGTTAGCGTAGAGTAGTTTTAGCTAGCTAGGTGAGTTTTAATTTGTATCATTCTATGTAGTACCAGTATGATACCGTGTTTCTCGTAAGACTCCCAAGAAATAAACCACCAGGACCCTCTCGATAACCCTCCCGCGAGCGATGGGGGGCCCTAGCGCCGTCGTCCCTCCCTCCTCCTCGTCGCTGCCGAGACGCGCCGGCGGCAAAGCCGCTCGGTGTCGGTGGTGGCGGGGCCCCTCTTCTCCCCCTGGTTTGCCAGATCTAGGCGCGGGCCAAGATCGACGACCAGAGGCGGCGTCCGGCTTGGTGGCGCGGCTTGGCGCGGTGGCGACACCATGTTGTGGCGAGGAGGGCTGCGTTGAGCGGTGGTTTCATGCTCGGGGTCGGCGGCTGCTGGACCGGGGCGGCGAGGGCCGTGGGCGGCTTTGGCCTGGATCTGCGGGTAGCGGCGGACGTGGTACTGTAGGATGGAGGCGAAGGCGCGCCCTTAACAGCGGTGCTAAGCCTACGTGCTCATCGACACCGATGGTCGGCCTGCTCGATCCGTTCTCCGAAAACCGGCCGGTGGTGTGGGGATCGCTGTGTCGGGTCTAATAAAGGAGGTGGTCCTTTGGTTTCTTCCGCACGAAGACGAATATATGCTTGATGTTTGCCTTCATTGATCTGGACTAGAGAGGCGGGTTCCGGAAGGATCTGCAGGCGAACTCCCTTGGACGTATCATGCCTGGAGATTGCTGGATCAGAAGGTATTCGGTCGTGCTCACCTTGTTTTTCTGGCCGTTTGGTTTCAGCGGGAGCGTTGCGAAGCTCTGTTGTTTGTTCCCACCAAGTGCCATTCTTAGAGCCATGGTGAAGTCAGATGCGAAGAATGTCAGGAAAGTGGAAATATGAGGGTAGCGATGGTGATTTTAGTTCTTGTGGCGACGGAGATCTGGCTGCGTGATCTGAGACTCGTTGCAGCGACTGTTGGTGCCGAAATCCAACACATGGGAGTTCCAGTCTTACCTTGCATGGTGAAAATCCAAGGTCTGGCCTTAACTGGTTGTGTCTGGCAAAGATCTTGTTGAAGGCATTGTTTTATGAGCGAGGACTTTCACCAGGGTGAAAACCTATGATCTTTGATCGGACAATGACAGCGTTTGGGCACTATTTCCTTCTTGAAGGCGTTGTTATTGGAGTGGAGGACTACTGGTGTTGTTCTAATGGTGTCAGTGTCATTGCTTTGAGGATAAGTTCTCTGTAGCGGGACTTTTCGTTTTTGTAATTTTTTTTTCTGGGATGTGTGTATCCGTAGAACCTTTAGGGCAGACGTTGTTGCAGAGGCTGGTGTAATTGGTATTCCTGTGATATTAATATATACTCTTTAAAAAAAAAATAGTACCAGTACGTACGTGTAGGTCTAGATCATGGTTGGTGGCTTGTGCCTGTGCGTGTGCGTGTATATATACACAGCCTTGTACGTTGAGTTTTGTACCGTGAGTTGAGAAGAAAATAAAGAAAAAAAACGGACACGATACGTGCCCTTGGCAATAAGATTTTTTCGAGCGTGCTTGTTTGTCTAGTTTGATGTAGCCAATCTGTGGACAAATTTCAACAAATTCAACTATACTAAGGTTGTGAGAATATTATCTCACTTAATTACAGATAAATAAATAATGAGTGTGATTCCTTGTCGTAGCGAAAAGACGGGCATCCAAACCCCTTCATCTAGACACGGAAACATATACATAATCTAGGCACATGAAAAACAAAGAAACAAGCAACATGTGATAATGTTGCAACATGTAATAAACAAGCCGTATGACTGACTATTATTTCAATTATTTTTTACTTTGATAACTTGAATAGTGTTATGATCGAACCACTGATGAACTCCAACAAAAATAGGTCATGAAGGATGTGTCGAATGTACCTCAAATGGCCAATTTTGCAGCAAAAATATCTAGTTTCTCATCTTTCATCACATGAACGATAAGCTAACACTGTTCATGATTCTTTAACACTTGCAGTTCTTGTTCCATAAGTACACAATCATAGCGTTTGCATTGGGGACTTCGAAAGTTCTTCCTCCACAATCGATCAATCATGAAAAAATAAAACGTGGTGACGCTGACGCCTCCACCAATTTAGCCAAGTGACGAGCACATTTAAGGCGCCAGGGTCCCGGCGTGCCGTCTCGCCTGTCGGCGCCCGAGACGTGGGGTCCAAGCCCAAGCATTAGGCGGGCAAGGTAGGGAGGAGCGTCTTCTACCTCCCAACGAAGCACTGTACAGCGCCCGGTCCTGGTTGCAGGCGGCAATGGCTGGCATCGCCTTCTTCTTCTTCTTCTCCCTCCTGCTCCTCCTGCTTCTCGTCCCTGCTCTTGGCTTCACAAGGAGCGACTTCCCGCAGGACTTCGTCTTCGGCGCCGCCACCTCCGCGTACCAGGTGTGTAACTCCAGGTTTCGTTTCGGGTTCGGCTGTGCTTGATTTGATTTGTCTCTGTAATCCATTTGGTTTTCTTGCAGTATGAGGGCGCTGTCGCTGAGGATGGCAGGAGCCCAAGCATCTGGGACAACTTCACTCACTCGGGTATATAACTAACTTCACGCTCCCACTTCGCTGTATATCGTTTTGGGACTGAGGCAACGGCTGGACTCGCTAACCGTCATGGTAAACTCTTTTCTTTGGCGATACCTTCTTGTTTCTGTCACATCACAGGGAAAATGGTGGATGGAAGCACCGGTGATGTCGCTGCCGACGGGTACCACAAGTACAAGGTACCATGTACTTTTAGTTTTACTTCTGTATCTGTTTTCGTTTCTGGTAAGTAGTATATAGGAGCAAAATTCATATGTGTTTTTCAATCCTACAAATCAAACAAGAACTATAGAAAAAATTGCTAGGGATTTGAATCCTCCCAAAATTATATGTAATTCCTTTGAATCAAAGAGACCCTCGTAGGATTGAATCCTTAGGAATTTTTCCTAAGGGGGGCACAGAAGGTTGCTGCCTAGTATGGCTGACACGGGACTAAGGCTGTGAACCAAGTTTTACCGAGAAATCAAGAATTATCTCCCTTATCTAATACTCCCTCCGTTTCAAAATATAAGATGTTTTAGCTTTGTGAAGCAAATATATCTAGACTATTTTTAATATATAGGTTCACTCATGTTTGGAATGAATCTATAAACTAAAACAAGTCTAGATACATTTTCTTTACTAATAATCTAAAACATCTTATATTTTGAAACGGAGGGAGTAACATGTTAACCAAACATCATTTGTTGTTTCAGGATGATGTCAAGCTCATGGCTGACACGAACCTAGAAGCATATAGATTCTCCATCTCTTGGTCAAGGCTTATTCCAAGTATAATTTTTCCATATATTTCCATTGCAGTATGGTACAAAGTCACCTCAAGACCAAAATTCTGATTGCTCGTCTTCAAACTGAGATTTTGCAGGTGGGAGGGGAGCTGTCAATCCAAAAGGGCTAGAGTACTACAACAACGTTATAGATGAGCTAGTGAAACATGGTACGTTTATTTCATATTAATCTGTGATCCAAGTCTCTAACACGCATCTACATGCTTGTAGTTCTGCATTAGAAAGTATTGTACTGGCAAAATGTCTGCATAATACAATTGTCTATTAGAGAGAAAGTTCTGCTATATTCTGTTTTCTTCTCCTCGATTTAAACTTTTCTGGCTGTCGTGCTTCTTCAGGGATTCAAGTCCATGTTATGCTTTACCATCTCGATTTCCCACAAGTTCTTGATGATGAGTACGGAGGATGGTTAAGCCCTAGAATGGTGTAAGATCCTCTATTTGTTTTGTTGTAGTGATGAAATTGCTAAATGCTCAAAATTATCAGATGTTGTACGGAGTAGTGATGATATTACAATTGTTGTAATATTTCTTCACCAGTGGCACTGCAAAACGCAGGGATGATTTCACAGCATTTGCAGATGTGTGCTTCGAGGAGTTTGGGGACAGGGTCTCTTACTGGACTACGATAGATGAACCTAATGTTGCTGCAATTTCGTCTTATGATACTGGACAAAGCGCGCCTGGACGTTGCTCTGATCCCTTTGGATTCAGAAAATGCACTGTAGGGGACTCAACCGTGGAACCATATGTAGCAGCTCACAACATGATACTGGCACATGCTTCAGTTACTAGACTTTACAAAGCAAAATACCAAGTGAGTTGACATTTTCCAAAGACAAGCAGTCCCCCTCTTTGCTTTTTCCATAAACCAGTTATCCTTTATATGATTATATCTTCTCATTTCTCAACAAAAAAAAATGATTAATGTTGGATTCATTGTTGCTGAATGCATAGGAATTTTGTCTAACTACACAGAGCATTCCTTGTTTCTCGCGATATATATGATTCATGTGCCCATAAAAAGTGTTTTTTTACGTTTAGGCCATACAAAAGGGAGTCATTGGCATAAACGTTTACACATTTTGGGCCTATCCTTTGACGAACTCTACCGCTGATATAGAAGCAACTGAAAGATGTCAGGACTTCATGTTCAACTGGTATGCTATACTGGCTCTTCTATATGCTTCCAGAATGTGCAAGTTAATTACATGGAACTGATTAACGAAATTGTTGTGCTTAACTCATAGGATATTAGAGCCATTGGTGTTTGGAGACTACCCGAAAGTGATGAAGAAGATTGTTGGTTCTCGCCTTCCATCCTTCACAAGATCCCAATCTGACGCTCTCATGGGTGCTCTAGATTTCATAGGAATAAATCACTACTATTCTCTCTACGTGAATGATCGCCCTTTAGAAAAAGGTGCTCGTGACTATGCGGGTGACTTGTCAACTTACATGAGAGGTGAGCACATTAATATCTGTAGAGGCATTATTCCCACATTGTTCATAACTCTTAGCAGTGTGAGTGGGCACTTTTATCTAGTAACAGCGTAACGAAGCAAACAAATATTGTTAATGCTTCATACTGACCAAATTAAACATATACATACTGAACAAATAATTTGTTTGCGTTTCTGAAACATATCTACAATTTGGAGCCTAATAGAATACATGTTTCTCTCACGCAGGCTCCAAAACAGGCCCGCCAGTTGGCAAGGTAAAGTTTGCCATTATTGGTTTGTTAGCTCTGTTCAGATCTTTTTGCCATGAAGCTACTGAATTAGGGACTCCGATGTGATGCAAGATACTACTGTAGTTAAAAAAGTGAAATAAAAAGTTGAAGATTGACAAACTTGAACAAGGTAAGGGAAATTTGTTCATTCTGTTAGATCTGATAAATGACTCTTTTTCTATGTATCACAGCATGCCCCGACATCAGTAATAAACGATCCGGAAGGATTGCAATTCATGCTGCGGTACCTGAAAGAAAGATACGGGGACATTCCCATTTATGTCCAAGAGACCGGCAAGTCGATCTAATTTTCGACTAGAATGATCTCCAAGTTCTTGGTTCCATCACTCAAAGAGATAGATAGAGAAACCATGCCACTGCTAACGGCAGACATCATAGCCTGTACTACATGATATTTTAGTGATATCTTGGGCCTTCTTCTTGTTCTTTTCAGGTTATGCATCTAGCAATGACACTGTCCATGACACCGACAGAGCCGAATACTTGAAGACCTACATTGCAAGCGCACTGGCTGCAATAAGGTCAGTTATCCCCCAAAACAAAAAAAATCCAACAATGCAATTCGATGTAATCGCGGCACCTTGTCGCAAAATCTTCCGGAGTTTAGACATTTCTTAGAAGATGAAGTTTTGCTCTGCAGGGATGGAGCCAACCTGAAAGGCTACTTCGTGTGGGCCTTCATGGACGTCTTCGAGTTCCTGTCAGGGAACCAGCCAAGGTACGGCCTGTACCGTGTCGATTTCGACGACGAGGCGCGGCCGCGGCAAGCAAAGCTCTCTGCTCGCTGGTACGCTGGCTTCCTGAAGAAAAATGGCATACACGGTCAGAGTGAGCTGAACGATGCAGGATCTCATGCCGAACAATGAGTATGTTTCATCAGATGCACTGGGTTAAGCCTTAAGTTGAACTGTGTGCAAGTACACATAGTTTTTTGTCTTGTTCTTCGTCTTCCCAGAAGACAGGAGAAAGCTGTATCCTGATTCCTGAAGATGGATTAAGACTATAAGATTGGTTTAAAAAATACTATAAGAGAGCAGAACATGAATCATATTACATTACATCTATGCTTTTGTAGCAGTTTGTAGCAACCCGCGTGGCTGACGGCGATGCCATGAGTCAATGAACAAGAATTCTTGAAGAGGAAGATAAGGCGAAAATTCAGTTTTCAGCCACACACGAGCCTCCCGCGGGCATGTGCATTGGCTTAGTCGGCTGCATGATACCTCCACGTCACTACCAAAGAAAACTGAAGACACTGTCTACGTTAAGAGCAAATACAATAAGGTGACATCAGCTGGCTATAAGATATTAAATAGTATATTTGTGCTGGGTTGGAAGAGAGAGAAGGAGAGTGGACTCTCATGCAAGAGCCAGATCTAGCACGTGCTTCTAGGCACTCTGTGAGAGTGAATGGTGGGCCACTTATAGATAAAATAGTATATTTCTATAGCTTGTTATTGTACATATTGGCTACTTGGTTGACTATAGATGACATGGCACTATCTTATTTGTGATAGAGGAGTTTAGCGATAAGTTTTAGTAAAATGATGTAGATCCGTCCGGGTCAACACTCGTGAACTGCGTGGTGGACCTCACGCTCTCCTTATCCTCTCGTTTTCTTCCTCGCTAACTGTCCCATCGCAAACATCTGCCTCCCCTGTCGCCGGCAGGAGCAAATCTCTTTCCCGAGGAGCTCCCCGGACCTTCTCCCCTCTCAGGCCCCTTCTTCCTCACCGGTGCCGCCGCCGTGCGCCTCCAATCGATTCGTCGCGCGAGGAGCTCCTGCTGGGCGCATGCCTGCTCCGCCGCTCCCCCAAGTCGTCGTCATGTACTCCTCTAGCACCAGGGCCACGATCCCTCGTCGCGGCGCCCTGCTCCGCAGCCTCCCATGTCTCCCTCCCTCGAACTCCTCCGGCACCAAGGCCACGACCCCCCGCCGCACGCGCCCCAAAGACGCCCTTGTGTGGACCTCTGCAAGCGGGGGTCTTGCCTTCACGCCATGACCGCCCTCGCCATTGGAGCTGGGACGTCGCTGGGATGTGTTTCCCACGCCGATGGCGGTGGTGGTGGTGTCGCTCGTGGTGGTGGTGGTGGTGGCGATGTATGCGTACCGACTTTTGCTACGTACGGCTAATGGCGTTGCTTCATACGCCGGACGACTTTGCTATATATCGGCTAGTGGCGCTGCTAGATAAGTCGGCGACTTTGCTACATACGGCTAGTGGCGCTGCTACATATGGTAGACATAGTTGCTACATACGGTGGATATAGTTGCTACCGACGATGTCAACAATAGTGCTATTTTTTTTGCTACGAGATCTCCGGCAAGGTCACCCGGCGAAAGTCCGCGAAGAAGTCAAGTTTTGCTATATTATCATATTTCGTTTGCTACAACCGTTTTGAGGTTTTGTTATAATTGTGCAAAGTTTTTGCTACAAGGTGTCCGGCGATGTTTGCGGGCGAGAGTCTCCAGCGATGTCTCCGACGAAGTAGGTTTTTTACTACATTGGAAGAACTTTTTTGCTACAACCGTCTTATGGGTTTTGCTACAAGGTCTCCAGCGAGTTTTTCCGACGATGTTTCCGGTGAAGTCTTTGCTACATTAGAATTTTTTCTGCTGCATGGTCTCCGGAGAGGTGTTCTATTTCTGAAATGAACCGTTTTTTTGCTTTAGAAACAAAAACGGAAGCATTTGTAGCAAACCGGGGTGTTTTGCAGCAAACTGGGGTTGAAGCCGATTTTAGGGACACGTGTCAACAGCTAGAGCAGGACGATAGGGACCATCCCATCGTCCGGGGGACGCGCAGGGCTTGCCTTAGCAAAACATGTTTTAGGAAGATTTTTTGTAAAACGAGTTTTGCTCGCATTTCTGTTAGGATTGAGTCTATACATAACCATGTTTGGATTTTAAGCCGGGTAACACTGCACGTTGTTTGGCTCCTCGCCCGTTCATCTTTAAGGTCTCTGTTTTTTCCCAAATCTCCGAGAGACTCCTAGCCTCCTCCGTTTTCCCCAAATTGACAAGCTTTTCTCAAATTCTAGCCTACCGAGCTCGGCGCATCATGTCAGGAATATGCAACATGTATTCCTTTGGGGGCCAAATGCCATAATATATAGTACATGTAGGAGCCTGTTTGAGGCCATAAAGAGAACGTCGGACGACAAACCATCCCCGCGGGAACAGAATACCCAGAAGGAGGCTACATATAAACCTTCTCACTCAACTCGCCATTGAGAAAGGCGTTCTGAACATCAAGCTGGGACACTGACCAATGACGAACAGAAGCAACAGCAAGAAGAGTACGCACAGTGATCATATGAGCCACAGGAGCAAAGGTCTCATCATAGTCACGACCGTGCTCCTGCTGAAAACCACGAGCCACAAGACGTGCTTTATAGCGCTCAAGAGATCCATCAGAGCGGGTCTTAATCTTATAGACCCACTTACACGTGATAGGACGAACACCGGGAGGAGGAGAAACAAGATCCCAAGTGCCAGTGCGCTCAAGCGCAGCAAGCTCCTCAGCCATGACCAGCTTCCATTCAGGATGACGCTCAGCATCCCGATAAGAAGTCGGCTCAGAGAGAACAGAAAGACCATACTGACTAGGAGAGTAGCGGTTGGGGGCACGACGCTAACGAATAAGACGAGTAGAGGGAAGCTCATCAGAGGAAGACGACTCACGGGACGACGACTCATGAGACGACGATGAAGAAGAAGAGATAGCAGGGGAAGGCTCTGGAGAACGAGGAGAACTAGGAGAACTAGACGGAGCAGAGGAGGATGGTGTCTAAGAAGAGACATCAGGGGGAGGAGGTCCGGAAGAAGACACAATAGGAGTAGAAGGAGGTGTGTCAGAAAAAAGAAGAAAAGAGATATCTTCCACCGGGTAGTTACCGGCGGTGGGACGAGGATAGAAAGGGCGTTTCTCATCAAACATAACGTCGTGAGAGATACGCATCCGATGACCAACAGGGTCCCAACAGCGATAGCCCTTATGCTCATCACTGTATCCAAGGAAGACACACTCAACGGACTGAGCGGTCAGTTTGGTGCGTTCACGGGGGGCAAGGAGAACACAACCAAACAAGAGAAGCATAGAGTAGTCAGGAGAATGACCAGAGAGGCGCTCAAGGGGGATACCACCCTGCAGAGCGACAGAAGGCTGAATATTGATGAGGTAAGCCGACGTAGCGACAGTCTCAGCCCAGAAGTGCGGCGGAAGAGAAGAAGCAATCATCATGGCATGATTGGTCTCAAGAAGATGGCGATGCTTACGCTCAGCAACGCCATTCTGGGCATGTGCGCCAGGACAGGAGAACTGAGCAAGGGTACCCTGCTCAGCAAGAACACCTCGCAACATCTGGGAGATATACTCACCAGCAGAATCAACACGAAACACACGAATGGGTGTACAATATTGGGTAAGGACCATGGCCACAAAGCACTGATAGATGGAGAGCACTTCACTGCGAGAGCACATAAAATACAACCAAGTATACCAATAAAAATCATCTATAAATAAAATATAGTAGCGATGGCCCACTTTCGAAGCGAAAGGAGCCGGACCCCAAACATCGGAATGAACTAAATCAAAAGGTCATTGAGATACAGACGCGCTAGTAGGATAGGGAAGTTGAATCTGTTTGCCCAACTTACATACCTGACAATGTAAAGACCCATCTCCTGAGACAGACCCCAGAAGACCACGATGAACTAATGACGACAGGCGAGAGTCACAAAGGTGACCAAGACAATGATTCCACTGCTAAAAAGAGATGGTAGCAGAGGCGACGACCGGAGAAGAACTGGCAGAGGAAGTGGCAGTGGAAGGAACACGAAGCCAGTCTAACTCCCAAAGTCCTGAAGAGTCACGGCTACGAGGGCCAGCTCCAACCAGGGCCTGTGTGCGACGATCCTATGCAACACAAGAAACAGCATCAAGAATGACGCGACAACCAGAGTGAGTAAGCTGGCTAGCAGAGAACAGATTCATCTTAAGATGAGGAACATGAGAAATATCAGGAACAGAAAAAGAAGTAGAAAGGGTACCCCGACTAGAAACAGGAAGAGAGGTACCATCGGCCATGAGAACACGGACAGGAGAAGGGAGAGAACGAATAGCGGACAAGAGAGAAGACTCGAAGGTCATATGAAAGGAAGCTCCAGAATCTAGATACCATGGGGACGTACCTAACTGTGTAGAGGGTGGTGGTCGCGATCTTTGGAAGAATCGATCAGAACCAGCGGCCGTCGAAGAAGATCTCATGTGACAAGCGATCGCGAAGACTCCTGATAATGTCCTGATTAGAGAGCAACAGCTGAAGATACAGAAGGAGCCGCCTGCCCACAAGCCTGGTGCTGCTGACGTAAACTGGGGTCCCATGTATAACAGGTGGCCCAAGTGTGGTCATCCTTGCTACAGTAAGTGCAGTGATGAAGAGAACCACGGCGACCCTGACCATGAGTCTGAGACTGCTGGTGCTTATTCGGACCCTGAGACTGCTGGTGCTGACTCTGACCCTGACCTATAGGAGTGGTTAGTATCGGCGGCGGCACAGAGGACCGCGGCTGAGTCGAGGGAGCAGACGGCAGAGGAGGACCACGAGTATCAAGCACAGACGGAACCGCAAGAAGACCAGCACCACGGAGCCGAGTCTCCTCAGCCCGAAGCTCAGACAACACCTCAGAGAGCAAAACACGACCATGAGCATTCAGCTGAGCACGACAGGGCTCAAACTCCTGGCGGAGCCGAGATAGAAACTCATAGATGCGGTGGAACTCCAAATCCGAGCGCACAATCTGGCAGCACATGCATGTGCCGCAAACAGCAGTACGAAGAGAATCAAGCTGACGCCAGATAGCAGCGCTCTGAGTATAGAACTCATCAATAGTGGAATCACCCTGCTGAAGAGCATGCTCCTGGCGAACCACAGACAGGTAAAGAGCATCCCCAGACGGCTGATAGCGCTAACGAAGATGTGCCCAGCGGCAGCGAGGGGAGACTCATGAACTCAGCTGAAAGCTGGGCGAATAATGGAGGTGAGAACAGCAGCAGCACGAGCATCCTCATCGACCCACTGAGTGTAGGCGGTCAGATCGTGGCGATAGGTCTCGAGATCAGGAGAGTACTGTTTGAACTTCAGCTCATAAGCAGCAATAACACTATCATCGGCACTCTGAGCAGCATCCTTGGCCTCCTGAGAAGCATCAGCACCGAGAACAATCGGCGTCGGCAGAAGAGGATCCACAGGAGCAGGGGCATGGTGGATAGGAGACCTCGCCGGAGAGCACACCCCAAAGACAGAGACCGCGCATGTGAAGGCGCATAAAGGCCATGAAATCAGGATAATTCGCGCCATCGAAGATCACCGGGCAGCGAGGAATCTCAACATAGCCCGATGCAGAAGACATCTCTCTCTCTCAATTTTTTTTCTCGAAGTTAGCTCTCAGATCCAATCAGGAATCGACGAAGAACAGCAGTCAGATCCGATCGGGGCGACGGGATGAGGATCGGGAGAGGGCCAGTAGGCGCCTAGATCCGATCAGGGCGAGCAGATGAAGGCGAGCTGGAGGGCGGGGCGGGCAGGCGTCGGTTTGTCGGCCGGCCGGCAGACGGGGCCAGCAGACGAGCGTGATGGCGGACCATGACGGCGGGTAAAGGGCGATTGACGCGGCAAGGTGGGCACACGGCCAGCAAATGACGGGAGGAGGTTGCGGACAGCCGGCCGGCAATAGATGCGCTGACAGCAAGCGGGCGGCGGGCCGTAGCAGATGGGAGGCGCGGAGAGGTGGCGAGATAGCGGCAACCGTGGCGGCAACGCGTCGGAAAACGACGGCGACATGGACGGTGGCGGTGGCGATGTTGCGTAAAAGCGGTCTGGTGACCCGATACCATCGCATGTGTAGTACACTATAGTCGTTGACATGACACTCACAGAACACCGTTCCGTAAATATCACATCCCTCAGAGTGGTACAACAGAAACATTGCGGGTCCATATTACAAACATTCACACATTATTATTATTACAATACCAGAAGTTCAAGACTTCAAAAGTTTCAACTTACAAACCAAAATATAAATTGTTTCAGCGGATTTTAAAAGTAGCAACTCCGACTAGGAGTTGAGCTGAGCAGCTTATTCTATAGAGTTCATGCTGCTTGGCTCCATTGGTTACTACTAACTAGGGATACTTAGTTGGACTCGTTATCATCGACACCATAGCGGATTTCGTAATCCACTCCTTCAACACCTCCGGACAGATTAGGTTCCTCGTAGAACACATCTTCTTGGCATTCGGCTGCATACATTGGCACGTCTTCGGGATCCTCAGAGTCTATGCAAGGGATCAAAGGAAAGAATGAGTAACAGCGTTACCCAACAAGTTCATTATATGCAAGGTGGGAAGTTTGATCCTCTAACTACCACCTCGGATTATAAATCCTTGGCACTATGCAATTTTTTTAAATCTTTCTTCAGAGATTGATTTTATTCTAAAAAACTATGACAATCAGCCTTCATAGGTTGACCAGAACTTTCATGGAGTTCCTTTCCTGCCACGTTCATAGCTCCTTCCCGGAACAGGGAGTAACAAGTTACAATTCTTACACTCTGTAGAGGTGCGTTACTTTACCCATGAGAGAACAACTCCTTGTTGCACAACTGGGAGTATTTTCCCGTCCACAATTCCATGATGTGGGGCCTAGTAGTTGGTCCAAGCCAATCACTGCCCCTTCGCGACCTCGCATGCCTCCTTGGTGTACACCATACCCACATAATGAATTACGGCAATGGTTTGTACAAACCGTTAGATGCCAGAACTATCGTGGGACGATGAGGGTTCCCACCCATATGCTGCATATCCTCTACGAATTACCAATTAATATGCACGCTACGAGGATAACATCCACGACCTGCACATCCGACTTCATGCGAGAGGAAGAAGATACAGCTGACTTCTCTATCCCATTCCAAATCTCATGGCTAACACGTAATATACTGTAACATCCCAGCATTAGAGCTTAGAAATAAGCTGAACACAGATGTGTGCATTGCATTCATGCATAGAAAATCTGAATAATTTTCGCACTTTTAAATAAAAACTTGTCAAAGTGATTGAAGCTTCTCTTAACTTGATGGAATTGAAGTAGATCATCAAGTTAATTGCGATAAGTTTCAATATGACCTTTGCTAAAACCTTATTTTGGGTAAACATGATTTGATCTAAGGGTACATCAAATGGAATAAAATTAAACCCTAATACATTACTTAATGATTTATATTTGAGCCTTAGGTGATCAGATCATAGTATTCATTATAATCACTCATGAATACCAACTTACAAATATAACCCAAATAATAAGAATGTAACAACTATATCTTAATCTCATCTACTTATACCATGAGTATCATGGGAATACCAAACCTTAATTCTTTAGTGAGAATAAGTAGGAAGGAAAGTAAATTCAAGACCATTTACCACATATTCTCCTTTCCATATCAATCTTTATCATATCCACTAAATCCTATCCTTATAATTATTGTTCATCAATATTGAGTAATCAATTATTGATTCACCAATTCTTAACTTATCAATTCTTGACCTATCAACTCTTGTCCTTATTATAGTATTCACTTAAGGTTTATAAAGAAAGAAGTAAGAAGAGGTAAATGGTAATGCTAGTGTTAGATATCATCTATAGGATGGGAGTGATTGAAGGAATCAAATCAATATGGTAACAAAGAATATAACAAGAATGAAGTCTAAAGATAGTTACCAGGAGTAGTCCTATTGGATCAAGTAGGTATAATCAATGAATTATATCTCCTAATCCAATAGAGCTAAACAGAAGATAATTTCAATACAACTGTAGTGTTGCATTGATGAAGCCTTGATTAGCCAATTGGAAACCTAAACCCTAAAGGATTATAATGATCATGCCTTATTCACCAATATTGAATGCTTGTACCATGTATAAGTGACAATAGTGGATAAAACATGATTGAACCATAGTATAGATTTATTATCCTAGATTAGTCATTACAAGTCACATTAATATAATTTGAGGTTGGAATGTTAGATATTGGAGTCAAGGAGAGATAAGATAGTAGGATTACAATGATGATTAGAGCAACATTGGATTATAGAAATAGTATTTTCCTCTTGGGAAATACTAAACACTAGAGGAGAGTAGAACTTGATATAAACTTTTACTAGAGTAGTATTTGTGATGGGTGATTTAGGAAGGGTATGAATGGAGTTAGAGGTAACCACTTGTTGGGTTAGAGATTATTAATAGTAGAATAGTTGTTAGAGTCAAGTATAAATATTAGAATGTTATGAAAGCTTTAGTGTTAAGCATATTGCTTTTATAAATGGATTTAGAATAATAAAAGGTGGATAAGATTATGATTGTGAGGTAAAGCCCATCATGTTAACACATGATGATGGATATAGAGAAGTAATATATCTAGGAAAGGAATTCCTTAATTTGAAGTCCAGAATTATGAAGTATGGAATATAGGAATCTTTGTTAAACACCCAAACCCTAAATATAAGACCAAACCTCATACCCATTTTCTATGGTGGAGCTATCATCTTGTTTCCACAATGGTTGATAGGAATAATTTCCTACATTAATCATTTCAGCACACCTTGGACATTCTCAACCATCATTATTTTAGGTGCTTATGGAACTATCTTTATTAATTGTTTCTCGTAAGTTATCCTAAAAAACAATTCCATTATTTTACTTTGAATGGTGATGTTATTAAAGATCACAAACATAAAGACAATGTGATTAACCATTAATATTTATTCACACCAATAAAATAAACTTATAAATATTAAATCTTCTAAGAACTTATGGTAAAGCATTTTCAATTCAAACTTTAACTCATTAGTTAATAGTAATACATTATATAATAAGTTTATGAACTTATGCCCAATTAAAATTCATCTCAAGGGCTCACACAAATAATATAGAAGAGGTATCTATATAATAAAAAAATAAAGAAGCCCTAAACAATATATATAATAAAAGTTCACCAATTGATTCTTAACAACTTCAATATTACTGCAATTATTCAGAAAATAAATTCCATAAAGAAATTTCAATAAAATGTGTAATATACAAATCTGATAACAAAACAGAAAATGAAAAAAGAATTAAACCAGGAAAAAATAGAGGGAAAAACCAATATGGCCCATGGCCCATTTTCCCTTCTCCCTATCTGCTACTCGCGAGCAGCCGATCCCAGCCCAACTGGCCCAACTCCTCGGCCCATACCGCTTCGCCCCTTCTTTCTCTTTTCTTCTTCCTCTCGCCACCAAAGACGGCGAAGCATTGCGATGGCGTCACGGATCCGTCCGCCGTCGCCGTGATGCTCGTTGCGAAGAGATCCGCGCTACCGTCCTAGACATTGTCTACAAAATCCACTCCTGCGCTGAGAATGAACCCTAATCCCTTTCTCTCTCGTTTTCCCTTATCCACTAAAAACCAAGCTCGCCGGAGCCGCCCGTTGTCGTCGTTTCCGATCTCCGCTGGCCATTCTGAAACCACCATGATGACCGCGACACACGACTTTGTCGTTTATCCCAAGGAGCGTTGGTCGGGGTGATCCCTAGCCGTAGGATTTTGGCCGTCTTCCTCAACACCGACACCGTCGCCGCCGTCTCCAGCTGCACCTCGCCTCTACGACCACTTTCCCGCATTCCGGGTGAGCTACTGAATACACCGCCGTCTTCCTTTGCCTCGTTTGCTTCCTGAATCGATCCATCGTCGTGCGTCACCGTGCTTAGCCGTCAGACGCCGTCGTGCTCCCCTCGCCGGTGACCATTTCTTGGTAGCGCCACCACAGCTAGGCTCCTCGCGTCGTTCTCGTTCCAACCAACACCACCGCAGCCGTGTGCGTGTTCGGGATCGATCAGTCGAACTTCGATCTGAAGGTGAGAGTCTGTATGACGTCATGATGACGTCTTGCTGGCGTCATCCTTGACCTAGTCCACCCTGTTGACTGGTCTTTGCCTATGTGGAAGGTGACGTGGCCTAGGGCCCATGGGTCAGTGTCTGTGGCTAAGTAGAGTTGCGGTGTAAAAAGTCTGTGCATGTTTAGAAAATAATTAAAACAATATGAATTCAAATTTCAAATATTCCAAAAATAAAATAAAATGATTAAATCTTGTAAATTTAATATCTTTTGTTTTATAAATATTATTTAATAAATACTTTATAAAGTTTTAATACTTTGATAATTAATATTTTAATAATGGTAAATGTTAAAAATATAAATAAAATAACAAAAATCTTAGAAAAATAAGAATTAGAGTTTAAAACTATAATTATACATTATTAATCCTCTTAATTAAATATTTATTATTTATTAAGTATTTATAAAGTAATAAACCTTATTAAAATCATATCTTATTATTTTTAAATCACAAAAATAAATGTAATATACCAAAATGACCACAAAAATAATACCTACATATTAAAAATGTAATATTCCACTTTTGAATTAAATAAAAAGTTAAACAACTTTAATACCTCAAATATAAACTTATTTTCTTAATGGATAATTCATATAAAGATAAATAAAATCTGTTAATATTCCTAAAATTACCAATTAAGATTTAATAAGTAATACTAGTCTTCAATATTGAAATTATGAAGTCAAAATGGCTCAACACATTTTAAGTACAATTTATTTAAATTATACTTCAACCATAAGTGTAAATTATTTTATAAAAGGATTCTTATTTAATATAAAATCTCCAAGAATAATTGTAATAAAATAAAAATCATTCTTTATTTTAATCACAAGTTTATAAACAAATCTAAACACTATAGTAAGTTCATAGGTAGTAAATAATATTGCTTACTTAAATATAAATCATAATCACACCCTTATAGGAAGGTAAATCCCTTTATACCATTATCTTGTAAAGAAATCACTACTCCAATAGAAGTAATGCCATTCTTAGGTAACTCTAAGGAAACAATATAAAATGAACAAGATACGGGTATCATAAGTAATACACCTTAAATCTATCTACATTCTTAAAGTTACTTATAGTTACAAAGCTTTAATTATAATACTAAAAACTTTATTATATGCTTTATAGTTAACTTTGGTCTGTTACAATTAAGTTATAAAGCATCCTAATACCAAACCAACCCAATTAAAAACCAAGATAGATAAGTCTCAAATACTAATGTCGTCATTATTCATATAGAGTAATTCTTTCTTACTTACAAACTATAACTAGAAAGAACACCTCATAAGGTTAACCTAAAAGCTTAAATGCTTTTGCTTAGTTGAGTAATATTTTCCTCAAAAGTTATTCATTTTGCCACTTCCATCAACACATGAAAACTAATAGTAAACACCTTACTTTATACTTTCTTGTATCATAAGATTGTTACTACTTAAATTCCTTATAAGTGACATTACTTGTAAAGTAAAACTTGAAGATAAAAAATTAAGATGTAAGCAACCTTGAATACCGTTCCATACTATGTATTTTATTGTTGTATAAATACATGTTGTATTCCACACACTCACAAGCCTTAATAAGAAGCACATGTGTGAAACCTAATCTAAAAGGGCAACACATTCCAAGGAAACTAATTCCAGAATCCAAACCCTAGACCAACGTTATTCTCGGGATTCGCGTTTCTCAACTTGCATTACATTACATATGCATAAAGGAATTTTGCTTCTTTAAACACTAGTCCTTACCGTACCAATGATGCAGATTTCTGCTATTGGATCTTATATTGTCTTGAAGACCGTGAGTGCATAATCTTGCAATCACAAAAGGCAAGTTCACACTTGCTCATGTACTTTGATTATTTTCTGTAAAGTATTTTACAAATCCAGTGTTGTCATCACCTGCATTTGAAAAAGGACAGAAAACACTATTTTCATAATAATGTGATTATAGGTTTATTACCATGAGGTAATAACCTACTATAAGAGTTTTGGTGGTAAAGGAACATATTACCTAGGACTTAACAACCAATGTCGCCAGTGATTCTTGCGCCATATATTACGCGTTGACCATGAGATTTGGAATGGGACGGAGAAGTCAGCTGTATCGTTTCCCTCTCGCATGGAGCTGGATGTGCGGGTCATGGCTGTTATCACTCGTAGCGTGCATATTATTTATGGTAATTCGTAGAGGATATGCAGCATATGGGTGGGATCCCTCAACGTCCCACGATAGTTCCGGCATCTGAACGGTCTATACTGCCATTGCCGTAATTCAATAGGTGGGCTGGCGTACACCAAAGAGACATGCGGGGTCACGGAGAAGGCAGTGATTGGCTTGGATCTTAGTCTGGGCCTCACACCAAGGAAGTGTTAACGAACCTGCAATTCGGATGTGCAACAAAGCTAAGATCTCTCATGGGTAAAGTGACGCACCTCTGTAGAGTGTAAGAACTGTAACGTGTTACTCCCTGTTCCGGGAAGGAGCTGCGAACGCGGCGGGAAAGGAACTCCATGAAAGTTCTAGTAAACCCGTGAAGGCTGACGGACATAGCTTTTCAGAATAAAAACAACCTTTGAAGAAATGTTTATGAAAACTTGCATTGCCTACGACCTATGGTCTGTGGCTGTAGCTATAGTGCATCAAACACTCCTTTTCTAGTGGACTTGCTGAGTACGCTCGTACTCAAAGTATCTTCTTAACCCTTGCTAGGTTCTAAAGCCAGTACAGACTATGTCTACATCAAGTTATGCTCCAGGAATCATCAACAAAAGCTAACGCTCTTCAATGAAGTCAAGAAAGTCAACATATACATCAACTCAAGTGAAGACGAAGTTGGTGATTAGATAAGAATAGAATTTCTAACCATAGAACCTACTTCTGTACCGTATTGCAATAGCAGCAATGCAAGCCTAGTAGTTCAGCTACTAGTTTTATAAGTATGGTAGCTATGAGTTATTTATTTCTGATTCTTCTTTGTAAGAAGTTTCTTTCTCTCTCTTTAACCTCGAGTGTTCTATGGATCTTGTCTAAAGAGTTGAGTTGTAACCTATAGTCATGTCTTGGACCTGCTATGTTTCTGTTGTACTACTCTGAGGGATGTAATACTAGTGAACGGTGTTTCATTGGTGTTATGCCAACGACTATAGTGTACTACATCATGAAGTGGTATGCTGGGTCGCCGCATATACGGCGCTAGAATCACTGATGTCATGGGTTATTAAGTCCCTAACTGTTCATCATTAGTGCAAATAGATCGCTAAATTCTATTGCTCCATCATATCATCACTTAGGATGATATCTAGGATTTCTTTATTTGTGAAAATAATATTTCTTTCTTTTATAGCATATATGATAACACACAGTTTGCAAATACTTTGATAAAGACTCTTCAAAGGACATGAGCAAGTGTTGAACTTGCCTTGTGATGGCAAGGTAGTGAAGAAAATCTGATGCTTCCACTGGACCTTGAGCTTCTATGTCAACAAAAAAATCATTATTGCCCGGTAAGGACAATATTTAAAGAAGCAAAATGATTATGCAAAGTAATGTAATGCATCATGCATTTTCCCCATTATTAATAAAATTCTTTTTAATAATAAAGGATTTATAAATATTAGTTTTTAATATTTATAAAATATATTGCATTATTTTATTTTATTTTTTCCTTTTATTTAACTTTTATTGATTTAATAATTCTTTTAGGAATTATAAATTAAAAATAAAAATTGTTATTAAATATTTATTTACTATTTTTCAAAAATAATACAATATTATTACTTAATGAAAGTTAATTTTAATTAATTTTATCACTTTTCAATAATTTTGTAAAATTCCATAAGGAATATATAATTTACAAAATTCCTAATGAGATTTAAATGTCTAAAATTTTATATTTTAATTTACTTGGTTAGTGTGGATTATTGTGAATCCAAAAATATTTTATTTATAATTTTTTGACTTTTATTTTATTTTCTAGAATTTAATTAAGTCCAGGGGTATTTGGTCTTTTCATATTTATGAAAATAGTCCTTAAAAGATTTCTGGGCTGGCTTATTCTTATTGGGCCCTAGTGGCCCATTAGACATAGTCCAAATAACCACCCCGAAGGGTCTGGCCCAACTTAGCCCACTCCTCACTGCCTCTCTCCCTCGAGCTCACTCCTCTCCTCTTCAGCCCCCGACCCTGTGGTCGGTGATGTCGCCGCCGGCGATTCCCGCCGCCGTGGGTCGTTCTGGTCGCCGCCATGGTGCAATAGGAGGTTGTCGATGATGCCCGTTCTTTCTATCTAACTGGATTTGGGTATGGGGCTCTCCTACGACGGATCGATGTCGTCCTGAACCCTAGGGTTTGGGGGTTGGCGTGGATCCTGGTGCCGTCGCTGCCGCCGTGCGTCATGGTGATGCTCCTCGCCTCTATGTGTGTTCATGGTCACTGCCGTGGCGCCGTATGGGTTGCAGCGCCCCTCCTGGGGTGCTCCCCGTGCCGCCATGGTCGTCGGCCCCTCTGCTTCCTCTTCTAGTCTTCAGCGAGGACCTACGGTGAGTTCTGTTCCTCTCCCCTAGTGCTCTCTGTGCTTGCTGATCCGATGCTAGATGTTGGCAGTGACCTCTCTAGTTACTATCTTGTCCTGATTAAGATGATTTATTCCATTTACGGTTCTTATCATGTGATTGATCATGTACTGGATGAATTATATCATGTGTGGATGATCTGTAAGCATACTAGATGGTTATTGGCCTGAGGCTTGTTGCTTGAGATGAACTATAATGGTTCTGGTGGCTGATTAGATGCTTTTATGCTTGGATTGCATATGATTCAGATGGTATATTGGCTTTGGAATCCATGCTTGGTAAAGTCGGTGACTTGATAACTTTCCACTGTCATTTCATGGTTTAGGATCATGATTATGGTGTGATGAAACCATTGTCTTAGTGCTGTTGGCTTAGAAATTAATATGTGGTTTGAGATCACAATGATCTCAAACAGTATAGATAAATATTGGAAAGTTTTTAATTATGATTCCTGATAGGAAAATGATTAGTAGATTGATTGTTTCAATCTGTGATGATTGGATGTTTATCCTGATTCATATAAAATTGTTCTTGTGACACCACCTTGGTATGGTACACAAGATTGATTCTTATTCATTGATTGGGTTGGTTTGAGCTTAAGACAAGCTTGGCTTCATAAGATAAATAGAAATGTTCTTATTTGAAATCCCTAAGACCAATGATGTTGGTCTGAGGCTTAGGGTGTTAGGCCTTATCTAGTTGGTTCATATAGATAGTCCTGGTAGTGGTACCAGCTATTGTTTCTTGAATCAAAGCTTGGTAAGAATAATAGTAAGCTTGATCATTATCTGGATCCAAAAGATTAGTTTCTAAGGTGCTACCTTAGCTTAGGGATGTGCCTAGAAACTAGATCTTAGCTATATTTATGCTTGAATTGAAATATATAGCTTGACAACCAAAGCAATGATGTTGTTCTGAGCTCTGGTTGGATCCTTGTACTTTGTTGTTTGCTTTTAGAGTTTAAAATTTCTATGATGGATTCACCCCACTTGGGTTCTTTCTGAGAGTTTGTTTCATAAAACAACACATGCTTTTGTCTAGATGATATGATTAGATCATGTGAGGGTTTTATGATGCTCACCACAGAATCTGATGATTGTGGAGTAAGGTGGTGATGATCTTGATCTGGTTTTGCTGAACTCTGTCGTGGTATTGCCGACGAGTATGCCATGGAGGGATCCTCACAGTGCGTGTTTAGAGACGTGGGGTAAAGCGGACGGTTGACGGGTACGAGGTAACACAGCTTACCCAGGTTCAGATCCCACAACGGTGGCGGAATCCTACTCCTGCTATAAATCACTATAAGGGCAATATGCCGAGTTACAGAGATAGGTTCGCTGTGCGAGGTTGTATGAGATTGTGCCCTAAAGGCTCCCATAGGCCCGACTTATATAGTCGCCAGGTCCTAGGGTTATAGGGAAAAGTCCTAGCCGGACAGGTTACGGAGTCCTACACCGTCTATTACTAGTCTTGTGTATCTTGCACTCCAAGGATCCGGGTACGCTGGTGACTCCACCGTAGCCTTCCTTTATCCGGAATGGGCCTCCCTTCTGGATCCATCTAACTGGGCCGCCCAGCAGGCCATAGGCCATGCTACCAACTGTGGGCCACCCGGGTTATCCGGATAAGTGACATGCTATGAGGATACCCATATAGCATATCCCCAACAGTATCCCCTGGAGAACTCCGACATCTTGCGCCGTCTTGCCTTTTCAAATGAATGCTCCGTCTAGTTGGATGTCGGCAAATCGTTAAGCAATATCTTTAGTCCTCCCAAAGAACCCTGCAAAGCTTTCTCCGTCTTCAACTTGTAAGTCGGAGAAATGCTGAATCTTCCATCGTACTCTTCTGTAGCCGGATGGGATCCGTCTATGTCAGAATATTCGATGTGACGGCTCATCTGCCCATGTCAGCTAGGACGACGTAGGCTTAGGTCAGCGACGCCTCGTAACTCACACATGCAGAGAATGTAATCATGTCTGATTTTCCCGCGCGAGCAATACAAACCGTTGGCGGCGACGGTTGGAGACGTGGTGAAATTTCCGCGCACGTTCGCAAACACGTCGTCTACGCGGCAACCCGTCCGATCAAGCTGCACGAAGCTTGACGCTTGGAGATGATCAATAGTAACCGCGGTGGAATTTTCACCTTTTACGTCATTCTCCTCGCATCGTCTTCTTCCTCCAGCGCGCGCCCCTTCGAGCTCTCTGTGTCCAAGTCGCGAAAAAACCCTAGCCTCCAATCTGCACGAGTCACATCCAGCCTCACTCCATGGCCAGCAGCAGCACCTCTCCCTCCATGGCGGCGTCGAGCGAAGCCGTGGAGAAGCCGACGAGCTCCATTGTTGTGCCTCCAGAGGGCCTAGTCATCCCTTCATTGGAGGTTATCGAGTCCACCGGAGGTGACCTTAATCTGGCGGCGCTGGAGCCGTTTGAGGAGGAGCCAGACTCGCACAAGGGCGACTGGCGCGGCTTAGATATCACAGACCGTGATATCCAAGAGACGGAGGGGCTCTCCTGGCGGGCGGCGCCGGCTGGCGAGGTGACACCTTCTCCCCAAGCTGGAGAAAAGGTATACCTCAAATCCCAACTGGCACGCGGCGTTTCCTTGCCCATCTCCAACTTCTTCCTCTCCGTCTTGAATCACTACAGAGTCCATCCCCAGAACCTTTCCTCCAATAGTATCTTAGTGCTTAGAAACTACGCGGCGCTCTGTGAGGGATACTTAGGAATAAGGCCTAGGTTAGATCTCTTTGTGTACTTCTTCACCGTCAAACGTGAAGCCGGACATAGCAAGGAAGAACTTAGGAACTGCGTCACCATAAGCTTCAAGATTCGACCTGGCCGGTGGTTCCCCGACACCGTCGGCCACGAGTCCTGCAAGAATTGGCAATGGACGTACTTTTACGACCCAGACATCCCTCTGGCTGGCCGACAAGTTACGTACCCGGACTTCGTTGACGGAGCCGTCGTTGAAGCCTCGTCATGGAGATCCCAAGCCTCCCTTCACTCCGACCTCGACGCTTCTCGCGCTATAAGGAGGATCGAATGGTTTGTAGAGACGGGTTTGACCGGCTTGGACCTAGCCATGTGCTGGTTCATCAGGCGAATCCAACCTCTGCAGCACCGCGCGAAGCTCATGCATGAGTATACCAGCGACAGAAGGGATAGTCTCCGCATCTCCGTGGACAACTTCTCGAGCGACTCCGTCAAGCTCCACCTAAAGTACATCGTCAAGGTGAAGGATAAGAAGCGTGGCTTCACCATCACCTACGACATGTTCGTAGACGGCAAGTGCCCAAAGGTAGGTTTTTATTTTTCGTGTACGACATATACTCCAGTTCTTCCGTCTTGTATATATCATCTTATCTAACACGGTGACTCTTCACTTTGACAGCTTAGCGACATAGATGAGATGAGTATGGCTCCTCAAATCTATGATCCAAAGATGAAGGAAGTCACAGTCGTGTCCGACGACGAAGCTCCGTTGGCGCGAAAGCAGAAGAGCTCCAGCTCTGACACTGCCGACGGAGGCAAGAAGAAGAAGATGGAGGGTGGAGCCTCCAAAAAGACTACCGCTGCCTTGGAGGCGGAAAAGAGAAAAGTTACTAGGATCCCCTTTGCCAAAGCACCCCCACTTGTGTAAGCTTCTCATTTTCCGACATTGTCTATATATCTGTCTTGCTCCTGTACTTATGCATTTTGCACGTTTCAGGAAGAAAGCCACCACCAGCCTCAAGAAGACCTCCAAAACATCGGGGGCTTCTCAAAATATTAAGGACATGCTGCATCGTGATGCCTCCCCCTCCATCGCCCCTGCCACTCCTGCCGTCAAGCCCTTGTCTGCCCCGACAAGCTCACAAGCTAAGGAGGCATCAGGCCCTTCCGCCATGGAAGTGGATTCTGGCGCCTCTACCGAACTCGCTGTTGTCGGCGAGCAGGCAACACAGGAGAGCACCGCTCAACAAATGGCTGAAGCTCCGGCTAAGGATGCCATCGGTGGTGGCAAGGAGGTGGTGGAAGCTGGTACTTCTGCCGTTGGCGGCGCCCCCGCACCCAAGAAAACCATAGTCTATCCAAAGATAGTCTATCCGGTACTTACACCGGGTAGCACTTTGGTCCACAGTCTTGTGTGACATCTCCGACGTAAGGTCTGAGGAGCTCACAAAGCAGAAATCTTGCAAGGAAATAGCGAATCCTTTGCCAAGCTGCTGGCCGAGAGTGCTACAAACCTCAAGATCATCGCACTTGTAAGTTTTATTTGCCTTTTGCTTTTCATATGAGTATCCCACTGTAGCCCCTGAGGATGTAGACGGAAAACCATAGGTTTTGCATCTATATGCTCTAAGAATGACTAAGTTAGAAAACCTCTCACTCTAGCCCCCAAGCATTTAGATGGAATGAATTATTCTGACTAGATGCTTTAAGAGTAGCATACGCAATGACGGCATTGTTGGCTTGCTCGTCGCGCGAGTACTCCTCCTCCATCTCCTGCATAGCGGAGTCTAGCTCTTCTGGACTAAAATCTATCTCCTCTGAATCTGCACTGAAATCATCATAAAGCGCGTCAATGACAGAGTCGCAGGGTGCCAGGACTTCCTCGATGACGGGCAGTGGAGGTGCAACGGCCTCGACAATGACTGGAGGTGGTGGTGTTGCTGCGACGATGGCGGCGGGAGGCGGTGGTGGCGGTTGCTGAATCATAGGTTCTCCGTCCCTGAGCGCAAGCGCCATCTGGGCCGCTGCGTCAGCTTCCGTGTAGTTGTTGACAGTGCTCACCATCTCTTCGAGGGTAAGACGTCCTGTTGTCTGTTGCCGTCTTAAAGAATGTCGGAGAAGCATGCCACGGTCCAGTCCTTCCACAAAGTTATACAAAGCGTTATCATCGGGGTAGTGGGCCAGATCGTCTCGTATACGGAGCCACCTGGCCAGGTAATCACGGGGGTTTTCGCCTTCTCTCTGAACGCAGCGCGCCAGATCGAAGATGGTAACCACGCCGACGAACTTGGATCTCTGTTGTCTAGACGCACGGGCGAAGCCGGCGTATTTGCAGTGATCTTCCACCTTTATATCCTGCACAGGGGCGGTTTGGGTGGGCCTTGGATTTTTCCGATCTTTGCCGGCAAACTCCGAAGAGAGATCTGACATCGATCCTTCCGCGAACGTATCCTGCCCGTAGGCGGTCCGTGCGGACTTTGATGCGTTCCGATCTTTGCCGGCAAACTCCAAAGAGAGATCCGACATCGATCCTTTCGCGAACGTATCCTGCCCGTAGGCGGTCCGTGCGGGCCTTGATGCTCCTCCGACTCCTAGGGAACTAGTGCCCGAGTCGGTTTCGCCGATGAAGAGGTGGATGTCTCCGATAGGAACGATTGAACACCGCGTAGGGTTCGTCTTCGCCGAGATCCAGAACTCGTCAGGAGGGATGATCGGAATGTTGCCGGAGAAGAGAACACGGCCGATGGCTACGGTTTTGTTGATTACCGCGAAGATCTTGGTCCTCCCCTACTGAAGAGCCTCAAGCGCCTCTTGCCCCACGGTGGGCGCCAACTGTCGTGGTATTGCCGACGAGTACGCCATGGAGGGGTCCTCATAGTGTGTGTTTAGAGACGTGGGGTAAGGCGGACGGTTGACGGGTACGAGGTAACATAGCTTACCCAGGTTCAGATCCCACAACGGTGGCGGAATCCTACTCCTGCTATAAATCACTATAAGGGAAATACGCTGAGTTACAGAGATAGGTTCGCTGTGCGAGGTTGTATGATATTGTGCTCTAAAGGCTCCCATAGGCCCGACATATATAGTCGCCAGGTCCTAGGGTTATAGGGAAAAGTCCTAGCCGGACAGGTTACAGAGTCCTACACCGTCTATTACTAGTCTTGTGTATCTTGCACTCCAAGGCTCCGGGTACGCTGGTGAATCCACCGTAGCCTTCCTTTATCCGGCATGGGCCTCCCTTCTGGATCCATCTAACTGGGCCGCCCACAAGGCCATAGGCCATGCTACCAACTGTGGGCCACCTGGGTTATCCGGATAAGTGACATGCTATGAGGATACCCATATAGCATATCCCCAACAACTCCTGTGCTTGACCTTGAGCTAGACTGCTCCTCCTAGCTCCTAGACTTGATCTTGTTGTCCACCTGATCCTTTCCCCTCCTTATGTCATCATCCTGGTGATGAGATCTGGGCTTTGGTTGATTTGGTTGCTGACTGTTGTGCTTGGTTAGCTGTTCGTTGTTCTTGTGTGTAAGCAGTGGAGAGATGCACTAGTGCCTCTCCACGGCTGTGCTACTGGTTTTGTGAGTTGGAGCTGTGTCGTGAAGCTGACAGCACACCACATGCATTTAGTTGTGTGTCCTGCTTGTGTGCTTGTTGTGCACTTTTGGATATGCTTTGGATTTAAAAGTTACTTTGATCTGTTTACTTTTACCTGACTGGTGAAACTTGCCCCTCTTTGCTGTCATTTGACTTCTGGCTTAAAATTTATGAAAGATTGATTCTTTCATATTGGTGAAACCTGCCCCTTATGTACTCAATGATGAAATATTGAACAGTGCACTTCACTGTCAACTTCTGACAGTAAAACAATTCTAACTCTAACTCTCCTTTTTAGTTTCTGTTTGTTTTGCAGGTGCAGATTTAAAGTGAAGATTTTAGTTTAGGTTTAGTTATAGAACAATCTAATGTAATCTTCTTCATACTTTTGTAATTTTCATTTTATCATTTTGTAATCTTCATTTTATTCTTTTGTAATAAAGATTATATTATTATCAATAAAGAAATATTCTTATTCTTTATTTATTTGCTTTTGTGAAGTGTGTGGATGATTTCAATAAGTTACAATTTTGTAACTTATTTATAAAATAAAAATATGAAATAAGTTTTCATATTCTTAATAGTTTTCTTTAGTTAAAATTTGAGTTATAATAATTAACTCCTAATTAAATCAAGATTCAAATCTTATTCCTAATTCATTTGAATTATAATTCAAACACTCAAGTTTAAAATTCAAATTCATTTTCCAAAACACATAATTCCTCAAATATCATATCAAAGTCTATAGCAATCATTCTTTAAGACTAAACCTAATCTCAAAGTATGAAAGAAACCTTGATCACTTAAGGTTTTTATTTGGAAAAAAAAATTTACCCACATTTTCACAGATGAATGCATGCAACATTCCAAATTCCTAAATCTACCCTTCGTTAGTTCCTAAATGCTAGGATGTTACACGGTCTAACCTAGCTCTGATACCATGTCAGGAATATGCAACATGTATTCCTCTGGGGGCCAAAGGACACAATATATAGTACATGTACAGGTGGAAATATGCAGGAAAACCCCCTAACAAGTGGGGACATACAATATACAAATATACATCTAACACATCGCTCGTTACCGGACCAATCTAGAGTCATTTTACCATCGTCGAAGCGCCACCAAGCCCGTAAGTGTGCTCGACCGACCTGCCCAACGCGCATAGGAGTCATCCCAATCACCTCCATGAAGCCAGTAGTAGCTAGCCGTACCTAGGCACTGCTCAACGCCGCATGTTGTGACGCCTAGCACTTGTGGCAAACATCCCCAGACAATAGAGCTCGTAAGTCAGGATCATGTGCAGAATCTCCGCCGCTCAAGCGGAGCTGCGTGTAGGCCACACAGGAGCGCGTGCACCACGTCGAGGAGATGAAAGCATGTCCGACTGGTACTACGCAGCGCGCCTGCCAGCAGCGAAGCGACGGTGGCCAACGAGGACGGCTTCGTGAGTCTGGACGAGCAGTTTGTCCGTTTCGGGCGACAAGCGTACCACCATAGGAATTAGAGCTGCATCGGCCGCAGTAGAACATGGATGGACACAGTGCGGCAACACTCCCATGGGGTGGAGGAATTTGATTACTATCCACGGATTAGGCCCGGGCGTGTGGCGGCGCATAGGTGCCGGAGTCTTCAAGGAGTCGGCTAAGCTAGCTAACCAAGAGCTTGATGTGGCTGTGAGGAGGCAGTGTGTCGGTGTGGTCTCCGGCTCTCCGCCGTCGGGATCCTCTTTGAGCTCCGATCAAATGTCGCAGACCTAGAGAAGCGATGCAGTCGCCGCCGAAGGTTCTGTTATGAGTTTTTGTTGGAGATATACCCTAGAGGCAATAATAAAAGTGGTTATTATTATATCTTTGTGTTTATGATAAATGTTTACATTCATGCTATAATAGTATTAACTGGAAACATTAATACTTGTGTGATTTGTAAACTAAATTAGAGTCCCTAGTAAATCCTCTTTCTAATACTAGCTTGTTGGTTGATAGATGATCGTGGTTTCCCGATCATGAACATTGAGATGTTATTGACAACAATATCATATCATTAGGAGAATGGTATGATGTACATACTCCTATAGATAAGCGTAGCATTAAGATCAAATCATTTCAATAGTTCGTCTGCTATAAGCTTTCTGATACATAGTAACCTAATTCTTTCGACCATGAGATCATGCTAATCACCATCACCGGAAGGATACTTTGATGACATCAAACACCACACCGTAACTGGGCGGCTATAAAGGTGGAATTGAGTGTTCGGAAAGTATGTGTTGACGCACATGGATAAAAAGTGGGATTTGTCCATCCATATGACGGATAGATATACTCTGGACCCTCTCAGTGGAATGTCATCCAATTAGCTTGCAAGCATGTGACTGGCTCACAAGGGATCACATATCACGAGAACAAGAAAAGAGTACTTATCGGTAACGAGGTAGAACTAGGTATGCAGAGATACCGACGATCAAACCTCGGATAAGTAAACTATCGCGAGACAAAGGGAAATTGGTATCGTATGTAAGTGGTTTATTCGATCGCAAAGTAATCATATAAATATGTGAAAGCCATATGAATTTCCAGATTCCTCTATTGGTTATTGATCAAAGAAGTGTCTCGGTCATGTCCGCATAATTCACGAACCATAGGGAGACACACTTAAGGATTCGATGTTGTTTAGTAGATATGGAATATAAGTAGGAAGACCGAATGTTGTTCGGAGTCTCGGATGGGATCCGGGATATCACGAGGAGATCCGGAATGGTCCGGAGAATAAGATTCATATAAGGAAAGTCCGATTCCGGAGTTGGGGAATGATTTCGATATTTTCATCAGAGAGGTTCTAGAAGGGTCTAGAAGTTTCACCAGACTGGAAGGGGAATGGTCCATGAATGTGTCATGGGTAAGTGGAATGATTGGATCATATCCTATGTCACTTGGTTTGGGCATTTGTGAGATAGAATTAAAGCTCTAAATTGAAAGTCAAAAGGCAGGTTTGAAAAGTCAAACTGGAACAATAGTTTCCTAGTGGAAGAAGAAAAGAGTACTTCCTTCTATACAACTTTGGTTTGGGTTTGGATTCAAACTCTACCCTCACCAGCCCTCCCCACCCATGCCAATCTCATAAATAGAGGGGAAGGGATGCCCCAAATACGACAACACCAACCCTCCCCACCCATGCGCCATCGTCGCCGCCGCCTCGCGCCGCCGCCGGCCCGTCGCCGTCGCCCTAGCCACCGCCGACACCTCCTCCTCCTCTCTGGCCTTCTAATCCTAGATCGTCGGAAACCCTAGATCCACCATAACTCGCACCGGCTTAGGCGAAGCCCTGCGGCATCTTCCCTCTACTTCCGGCACCACGTCGTCGCCTTGGGAATCGCGAGGAGAACTACAACCTCTCACTTTCTTTGGAACAAGGGAGAGGAAGGTCTTCATCGAGTAGCGAGCGTGTGACCGGCTGAAGGCGCCGGAATGCGGAAGGATCGTCTACGCGATCTTGAGATCGGCAAGTGTACGACTACATCACCCACGAGAATCTGCTCTCGTTAACCGCTTTGGAATCTTCGAGGGTGAGTACTCTAATCGACTTGTTGCTACAATCTAGTAGATAGATCTTGGCTCTTTTGTGTGCATGCGGTAGAAAATTTTGTTTTCCATGATCTATATGTAGATCTGTTGCACAAGTAGAACACAATGGTCATTGTGGGCGTTGATGCTTTTGTTGTCGATTGCTTCTTGTGTACTTTGCATCTTGCGGGATGGTGGGATGAAGCGGCCCAGGCTAACCTTACATGATATCATTCATGAGACTTGCTCCACGCTTGACATGCAACTTGTATTGCATAAGTGGCTTTGCGGGTGCCTGTTTCTCTCAACATAGTGAAGATTCAATTTACAATGGGTAATTGACAATACTAGTATCAACGTTGTGGTTATTGTTCGTAAGTTAGAATGACACTTATTGAAATCCCCAAACCAGGTAAAACATGCAAAGAAAATTAGAGGCGTCTAACTTTGTTTTGCAGGGGTGTGATGTGATGTGATATGGCCATGATTGTGATTATATATGATGTATGCAATGTTCCTTATTGTAAGTCGGCAACCGGCAGGAGCCATATGGTTGTTTTTTTAATTTCGTTAAGACCTGCGTATCTATTATTCAAAGTAGTTGTAATAGTTGATGCTGGTGGATGACAACCATGGAGCGGCGCCATTGACCTTGACGCCACGCCGGTGATGATGAAGATCATGTTCGTGCTTGAAGATGGAGATCGCAAGCACAAGAAGAAAGGCCATATCATATCACATATTATGAATTGCATGTGATGTTCATCCTTTTATGCATCTTGTATTTCTTAGTTCGCGATGGTAGCATTATAAGATGACCCCTCTCACAAAATTTCAAGTTATAAAGTGTTCATCCTTAGTAAGCACTGTTGATAAAGCTCGTTGTTTCGAAGCACCACGTGATGATCGGGTGTGTTAGATTCTACGGGTGTATACAATGGGATCAAGCCAGATTTGCTCATGCGGAAGCTAAGGTTTGATCTTGACGAGCCTAGCATGTACAGACATGGTCTCGGAACACGGATCGCCGAAAGGTAAAGCATGAGTCATATAGTAGATATGATGAACATGTTGATTGTTCGCCATTGAAGCTACATCAACTCTCGTGATGATCGGTTTTGATGTGGTGGATTTGGTTCGTGTGATCACTAAAACAATGTGAGGGATATTGTTTTGAGTGGGAGTTCACCTAGATTAATTTAAATATTAATTAGAACTCAATTTGTCATAAACTATTCTAAACTATTGCAAATATGTTGTAGATCAATGGCGGCCCCTACCATCAATTTTAATGCGTTCCTAGGGAAAGAAAAGTTGAAAAACAATGGAAGCAACTTCGCGGATTAGTTCCGCAACTTGAGGATTGTCCTCAATGCTGGTAATTTGACCTATGTGATGGATGCACCGCTGGGTGACCCACCTTCAACTGATGCTACCGATGAGGTAAAGAATGTTTTCCTCGCTCGGAAGAATCAGTACTCCATAGTTCAGTGTGCTATCTTGTATGGTTTGGAATAGGAGATTCAGAAAAGGTTTGAGAACCATGACCCACATGATATTGTCTATGAACTCAAAATGATATTTGACGCTCACGCGGCAGTTGAGAGTTATGAGGCTTCTGAAAAGTTCTTTAACTACAAGATGGAAGAGGGCAACTCCGTTAGTGAGGACGTGCTTAAGATGTCTGGGCACACAAGCAAGCTTCAAAGCTTGGGTATAGTGATTCCTAATGCTTTGTGGATTCACCGTGTCCTCCAATCACTACCACCAAGTTACAAGAACTTTGTGATGAACTACAATATGCAAAACATGGACAAGTCATTGCCCGAACTCTTTTCCATGTTAAAGTCTGCGGAAGTGGAGATCAAGAAAGAGCACCAACTATTGTTGGTCAATAATACCACTAAATTCAAAAATCAAGGCAAGTCTAAGAAAAAGGGAAACTTCAAGAAGGGCGGTAAGAAAGTTACTGTGCCGGCGAAGAATACCAAGGCTAGGCCTAAGCCTGATACTGAGTGCTTTTACTGCAAGGGAGAAGGTCACTAGAAGCGGAATTGCCCTAAGTACTTGGCGGATTTGAAGAACGGCAACATCTAGAAGAAAGGTATATCCGATATACATGTTATTGATGTGTATCTCACTAGTACTCGTAGTAGTGCCTATGTATTTGATACTGGTTCGGTTGCTCATATTTATAACTCGAAACATGTGCTGTAGAATAGACGGAAACTAGCGAAGAACGAGGTGATGATGCGCATTGGAAATGGATCAAAGGTTGATGTGATCGCGGTCGGCACGCTACCTCTTCATCTACCATCGGGATTAGTTTTATACTTAAATAATTTTTATTTGGTGCCTGCGTTGAGCATGAACATTATATCCGGATCATGTTTATTGCGAGACGATTACTTGTTTAAGTCCAAGAATAATGGTTGTTCAATTTATATGAGTAATATGTTTTATGCACATGCACCTTTGATAGATGGTCTATTCTTGTTGAATCTCAATTATAGAAATACACATATTAATAACATTGAAGCTAAACATTTGAAATTGAGCGATAACTCGACCTATATGTGGCACTGTCGTCTTGGTCATATTGGAGTGAAGCGTATGAAGAAACTCCATTCCGATGGACTTATTGAATCACTTGATTTTGAATCACTTGAAAGATGCGAAGCATGTCTGATGGGTAAAATGACTAAGACTCCATTTTCTGGTATGATGGAGCGAGCTACGGACTTATTGGAAATCATACATACCGATGTATGTGGCCCTATGAGTGTAGCATCGCGCGGTGGTTATCGTTATGTTCTTACCTTCACGGATGACTTGAGTAGATATGGGTATATCTATTTCATGAAACATAAGTCCTAAACTTTCGAGAAGTTGAAGGAATTTCAAAGTGAGGTAGAGAATCAACGTAACAAGAAGATTAAATTTCTACGATCTGGTCGTGAAGGTGAATATCTAAGTTATGAGTTGGCGAGCATTTGAAGAAATGCGGAATACTTTCACAATTGACACCGCTGGGAACACCACAACGTAATGGTGTGTCTGAACGTCGTAATAGAACTCTTTTAGATATGGTTCGTTCTACGATGTCACTTATAGATTTACCGCCATCATTTTGGGGTTATGCATTAGAAACAGCCACATTCACTTTAAATAGGGCACCATATAAATCCGTTGAAACGACACCATATGAATTATGGTTTGGGAAGAAACCTAAATTGTTGTTCCTTAAAGTCTGGGGTTGTGAAGCTTATGTAGAGAAGTTACAGCCCGACAAGCTTGAACCCAAAGCGGAAAAATGCGTCTTCATAGGATACCCGAAGGAAACTATTGGGTATACCTTCTATCATAGATCCGAGGGCAAAATCTTCGTTGCCAAGAATGGATCCTTTCTAGAGAAGGAGTTTCTCTCGAAATAAGTGACTGGAAGGAAAGTAGAACTCGACGAGGTTGTTGAACCTTCTCTCGAACTTGAGAGTAGCGCAGCACCGTAAGTAGTTCTTGTGGCGCCTACACCAATAAGGGAGGGAGCTAATGATGTTGATCATGAAACTTTGGTTGAAATCACTACGGAACCTCGCAGGTCAACGAGAACTCGTACCACTCCTGATTGGTATGATCCTGTTATGAGTGCCATGTTGGTGGACAACACCGATGACCCTGTGACATATGAGGAAGCGATGATGAGACCGGATTCCAATAAATGGCAAGAAGCCATGAAATCCAAGATTGGATCCATGTACGTAAACCAAGTATGGACTTTGGTGGACTTTTTTTTTGGTGGACTTTGGTGGACTTACCAGATGGCCGGAAGGCTGTCGAGAACAAATGGATTTTCAAGAAGAAAACAGATGCTGATGGTAATGTTATTGTCTATAAAGCTCGAATTGTCGCAAAAGGGTTTTGACAAATTCAAGGAGTTGACTACGATGAGACTTTCTCACCAGTAGCGAAGCTAAAGTCTATGAGGATTTTGTTAGCAATCGCTGCATATTATGATTATGAGATATGGCAGATGGATGTCAAAACGGCATTCCTCAATGGAGACATTGATGAAGAGTTGTATATGGTACAACCCATAGGTTTTGTCGATCCTAAAGATGCTAACAAGGTATGCAAACTTCAATGGTCCATTTATGGATTGAAGCAAGCATCCCGGAGTTGGAATCAATGTTTTGATAAGGTGATCAAAAGTTTTGGTTTTATACAAACTTATGGAGAAAGTGAGTGGGAGCTCTGTAGCATTCTTAATACTATATGTAGATGACATATTGTTGATTGGGAATGATGTAGACCTTCTTAATAGTGTCAAGGATTATTTGAATAATAGTTTTTCAATGAAAGATCTTGGCGAAGCAGCTTACATATTAGGCATAAAGATTTATAGAGATAGATCGAGATGCCAAATATCATTGTCACAAAGTACATATTTGGACAAATTCTAAAGAGGTTTGGAATGGAAGATAGAAAGAAAGGGTTCTTGCCCATGTCGCCCAATACGACCTTGAGTAAAACTCAAAGTCCTGCAACGGCAGAAGATAGAGAAAGGATGAGTAAGACATGCCTCAACCATAGGATCTATTATGTATGCCATGCTATGTACTAGACCCGACATTGCATATGTTGTTAGTTTGACTAGCAGATATCAAAGTGATCCTGGAGTGGATCATTGGACAGCGGTCAAAAACATCCTTAAGTACTTGAGAAGAACTAAGGATATGGTTCTTTCTTATGGAGGTGATGAACAACTCGTTGTTAATGGTTACACCGATGCTAGTTGGAACACCGATCCGGATGATTCTAAATCTCAATCTGGATACGTATTTACTTTGAATGGTGTAGCAGTTAGCTGGAGGAGTGCAAAGCAAAGTGTTGTGGCGAGATCTTCAACCGAATCGGAATACATAGCTGCTTTGGAGGCTTCACAAGAGGCAATATGGATGAAGGAGTTCATTACAGAGCTCGGTGTGGTTCCAAGTGCGCTGGACCCAATGTCTATCTATTGTGATAACATGGGCGCCATAGCCAATGCGCAAGAACCAAGGTCACACAAGAAGCTGAAGCACATCAAGCTACGTTTTCACGCTATTCGAGAGCATGTCCAAGATGGTGACATAAAGATTTGCAAAGTACACACAGATCTGAATGTGGCGGATCCATTGACTAAACCTCTCCCGAGGGCAAAACATGACTGGCACCAAACCGCCATGGGTGTTTGGTATATTACCATGTAATCTAGATTAGTTGACTCTAGTGCAAGTGGGAGACTGTTGGAGATATGCCCTAGAGGCAATAATAAAAGTGGTTATTATTATATCTTTGTGTTTATGATAAATGTTTACATTCATGCTATAATAGTATTAACCGGAAACATTAATACTTGTGTGATTTTTAAACTAAATTAGAGTCCCTAGTAAAGCCTCTTTGTAATACTAGCTTGTTGGTTGATAGATGATCGTGGTTTCCCGATCATGAACATTGAGATGTTATTGACAACAAGATCATATCATTAGGAGAATGGTATGATCGACATACTCCTGTAGATAAGCATAGCATTAAGTTCAAGTCATTTCAATAGTTCATTTTCTATAAGCTTTTTGATACATAGTAACCTAATTCCTTCGACCATGAGATCATGCTAATCAACATCAAACACCACACCGTAACTGGGTGGCTATAAAGGTGGAATTGAGTGTTCGGAAAGTATGTGTTGAGGCACATGGATCAAAAGTGGGATTTGTCCATCCATATGACGGATAGACATACTCTGGGCCCTCTCGGTGGAATGTCATCCAATTAGCTTGCAAGCATGTGACTGGCTCACAAGGGATCACATATCACGGGAACGAGAAAAGAGTACTTATCGGTAACAAGGTTGAACTAGGTATGCAGAGATACCGACGATCAAACCTCGGATAAGTAAACTATCGCGAGACAAAGGGAAATTGGTATCGTATGTAAGTGGTTCATTCGATCGCAAAGTAATCTTAGAAATATGTGGGATCCATACGAATTTTCAGATTCCTCTATTGGTTATTGATCGGAGAAGTGTCTCGGTCATGTCCGCATAATTCACGAACCGTAGGGAGACAAACTTAAGGATTCGATGTTGTTTAGTAGATATGGAATATAAGTAGGGAGACCGAATGTTATTCGGAGTCTCGGATGGGATCCGGGATATCACGAGGAGATCCGGAATGGTCCGGAGAATAAGATTCATATAAGTCCGATTCCGGAGTTCGGGAATGATTTCGATGTTTTCATCGGAGAGGTTCTAGAAGGGTCTATAAGTTTCACCGGATCGGAAGGGGAATGGTCCATTAATGTGTCATGGGTAAGTGGAATTATTGGATCATATCCTAGGTCACTTGGTTTGGTAATTTGCGAGAGAGAATTAAAGCTCTAAATTGAAAGTCAAAAGGGAGGTTTGAGAAGTCAAACTGGAACAATAGTTTCCTAGTGGAAGAAGTAAAGAGTCCTTACTTCTATCCAACTTGGCTTTGGGATTGGATTCAAACTCTCCCCTCTCAAGGCTGCCCCCCCTCTCATAAATAGAGGGGGAGGGCTGCCCCAAAGATGACAACACCATCCCTCCCCACCCATGCGCCGCCGCCGCCCAGCGCCGTCGGCCCGTCGCCGTTTCCCTAGCCACCTCCGACACCTCCTCCTCCTCTCCGGCCTTCTAATCCTAGATTGCCAGAAACCCTAGATCCACCATAACTCGCATTAGCTTAGGCGAAGCCCTACGGGATCTTCCCTCTACTTCCGACACCACATCGTCATGCTGCCGGAATCGCGAGGGGTGTCGTGGTGGTGGCACGGCAGATGCCATGGGTAGACTAAAGTATGGGGCCAATGGATGCTAGAGGGATTCGGGGAGGGAAGATGTAGTGATTTCTACACACAACTGACTGATAAGTAGATCTTTATTTCTCCTCTAGAGAGTTACAAGTACTCCTAGAGCTGTATCATAGAGAAGAAGAAGATTGCTACACGAGCCCTTCGGTGTAAAATGAGTCGATCCTCCCTTCTGGAGCCCATGCCCCTTCTTATAAGGGGGTCCCTTGGATCCTCCTAGGGCTGACGTGGCAAGCATATCTTGGAATATGCGTGTACCAAAGTGGTAACTCGGCGGACTCCTTTCGGTGTCCCCCTTCTATCGGTGGCAAAGACCCAGAGGCCCTCACATGTGTGCCTCGGGCTTCCTCACTATCACCTCTGTGACGCTTGTCTAGCCCTCTACAGCTCTTCCCTTTGTCCTTAGTGCTTGGCACTGCGTAGATTCCTGCTAGCCAACAACTAGGGTTTGATTATGAGCTCCTTCTCCTTCTCCTGCAAGCTTTCCGTTACTCGGCCTCATCTCGCATAACTCGGCTAGGCCTTCACCTGCATACAAGTCAATCAACCTTATTCAGCCGACTTAGCTCACGCGTCGGCCGGGTAATGTGTTAATCACTCTATATTTGTCAAGCATCAGCTTACCTCGGCCGGATCATGGATGATTCGGCCGACTCAACTTATAATTCGGCTTGAGGTAAGGGAGACTCCTCCCTTATTTCCCCTATCTTGACCCTACCCGGGGTCACTCCCCCAACATTAGTCCCCGAAGATGGTGCGGTCCTACCGGGAACTTCGGCCGGGCCACATCAGTTTCCAGACACTAACTCCTTATTGCTTATCCGAGGTATTTCTTAGACGACGTTCTTTTTCAGCTTTCCTCAATCTCTTTATCTTTTCTTTCCTAAGTATGTGGTCTGTTTCGAGTTATTCTCTGTTTCCCGTGATTTCTACTTGGCTTCTCGAGTAAGCTTCGTCCTACGTGTACCAATCATTACCGCCGCCTAGTTTTTTGCTCCGCTATAGTGTTTACTGGCATGCTACAGTGATTACTGCGCCCATCGTGTCGGCGCAGTGACGCTTCGATAAACTCAACGGTCTGATGGCTTGATCCCGCGTCGCACCGTGTGGCCTCCCTGTGGCTCCACTCCCTTTTCGCGGTTACGTGATACACGCGATTATGCGGTTCCCGCGGCACAGCCACGATCCCACTACCGCTTACCGCAAGCGGTTATAAGGAGGGGAGTGGGGGTGGGTCGATTCACTTTTCCCCTCCCCATTCCCTTCATCTTCTTCCTCGCGTCGCCACGTTTTTGCTCTAGTAGCTGCGCCGCTGCAGTTTCTCCTCGACGGACCCGCTGCAGCTATCTGGCTGCCGTGACCTCGCCGCTGCGCCCCCGCTCTCGTGTCTTCGCCGGCGAGCTTCTTCACCGCACCGCCGCTAGGTTTCTGCATTAGGGCTTTTCCCAGTTTTCTTTGGTTTCGTGCGGTGTTTCTTTCTTTGGTCCGCCGCCGCATCCGCCGCCATCGCGACGGGGCCCTGTACTTCTAGACCTCTCCCCTCCGCCAGTTACTCTTCGGTTGATTCCTTCGACGAGCCCATGTATAGCTCCGCCAGTGGCTCTCTCGTTGGGTAAGAAGACCTTGCGGCGGGCCCAGAGCGGGGTTCCTGGCAAGGTTCCACGGTTACTCGCCGGGAGGTCGAATGGCTGATCAAGACTCGCTGAATCCCTGCCGAGGTAAGTTGTCGCTTACCCGACAAAGAATCCTCCCCCGTACTTGACGAGGGTGAGTTCGTAGTTTTTATGTCCCACTTTGCTCATGGATTCGGCCTTCCTCGTAGTGACTTTGCTAGGAGTTTTTTAGATTACTTCAGCCGCATCACCTGCCGGCTAACGCCGTAGCTTCTCTTTCGGCCTTTATCTCGGCTTCGGAGGGGTACTTCGGACTTTGGCCTTCTGTAGACGTTTGGTCTAAATTCTTTCAGATCCGAGCTAACGTGGTGCCAGATAAATATCTTCATCCTTCTGAGAAATCTCTCACCCAATGTAGGGCTGCCTCCATTACACCTCAGAAAAACTCCATGTTCCCCCGTGTTGCAGGCCTCGAGTCTTGTAAAAAGTGGCATAGATCATTTTTCTATGTCAAGAACACTGGGAAGGAAGATAAGATTCGGCTCCCCGCTTTCTCTATCGGTCCTCCCTCAAAGAAGAACTGGCTCTATAGTCCGAGGAACACTCATGCTCTTGCCGACGCATTCGAGATCCGGCTTAAGGAATTTATTCGTGTCGGGCTATGAGGTGAAGACTTGATGACTGCGTTTGTTAGCAACCGAATCTGCCCCTTCCAGCTTCGCTCCCATAAGCTCTGCTCCATGAGTGGTCCTTTGGATCCCAACCGAGTATCTACGGTTGAGCTTGATAATTATCAAATCTATAAACGTGTCTGGGCTATTTTTAAGACCGAGATGCCCGAGGAATGGACGTGGGGACTGAGGCCATTTTCTCACGGGAATCGTCCTCCTCGGGTAAATTAAACATAGGTATTTTCTTCCGAGTTATTCTTCCTTTGTTCTTTTTCTAACCCTCATCCGCTTTTTTCGCAGAGGTTTGCGGAGCATACCATAGAAGACGCCGAGGTTTTGGCTCTTCCTTGGCCTGCTGACCGGAATACCCTGGACAACGGAGAACCTGATCCAGAGGAGTTCGTTCCTAAGTCGGATGCTGCTCATGTTCGTCCCCGGAGCAAGACCTCGGCCCGTGCGGATGAAGGTGATTCGGACGACGTACAAATTCTTGAGGTAGTTGCCGCGGTGCCTATCTCTTACGCATTTTCGTCTCCTTCTTTCCCAGCTAATCAATCTGGCCAGGTGCACGACATCGATCCTCTTGCTTCTGAGGCTCCTATTGCTTCAAAGAAGCACACCGCTTCGACGGACTCTTCCGATGCTGCCCCCAAAAAGCGAACCAAGAAATCTTCTCAGCATATTCCGAAGCATAAGACTATGTGAGGGGTTGCTGGGTAAGTTTCCCTTTATGTTTTCATTTGTATTTCTTGTTTCTTTCTTTCTATTTCTAAATTAATTTCTACCTTCTTGCAGAGCTCCACTTTCTGCAAAGCCGAGCGGTCCGAGTATGACATCTCATACTACTCGACCGCCTTCACCCTCACCTCCAGAGGATGTTCGCATTCCTAGTCCTCCTCGTGATGATTTTCCTCCCAGTCCGACTGATGTGCCCCTCGACAGGATGAGCCCATTGCTCCCCCGTTGTTGCCGATGGTAACCCTACGTCGGATCACCCGGCCGACTCTTTTGTTCCCATTATCACTCCCGAGGTTTCCCCCAATGATCCTTTGACCATCGCAACTCCATCTCCTGCTCCAATTCCCACCGAGGATACAACTACCTCGGACCCTTCGGAGACTGTTGTTCCTCCTGCCACCAAGGATGTAGCCCCCAGTGCTGAAGTTGTTGCCCCTGCCGAAGTCTCTACCAAGGGAAAGAAAGTCGTTGTCACTAAATCCTTGCCATCTCAGAAGGGGCCAACAAGCTCTTCTCAGCCCAGCATCGCTGATATACTTCGTAAGGGAGCCTCTACTGCTAAACCTGGTGTCGCCCTTGCTACTGATACTCAACTTATTCTTCATAAGAGTCCAGCGGCGGCGACAGTTATGCAACAGGCCCGAGGTAAAGTGTTGACTCGTACTGAGAGCGGGCATAGCCTTGGCTCACTGGTGGAGTATGCCAATAACTGGAATGCCGCCGATCAACTTGAAGGCAATCCGAGTAGCCAACCATTTCAGCTTTTCGACATCAGCAGTCGCTTGCATACGACTGCTAAGATTGTCCTTGAAAGTGATAAGATGAACGAGGTAAGCGCCTTCGTTGATACTTTGTTTATTATTCAGATGATATTTATACATAAAGTAGTCCCTGAAGCTTGCAACCGGATGATTTGTTATTCGTTTGGAAGCTTCAACCTATTTCAAATACATTACTTGCCAAGTCAATTTTCTTCGTGATTCGGATTAACCGTGGTCTAGAATATCCAAGCGTTCAGCTCCGAGTCAAGTTTTACTTGATTTGGGTCTGTCTTACTTTTGAATATACAACCATCTAGATCCGAGTCAAGTTTTACTTGATTCGGATCTGTCTTATTTTTAAATATCCAGCCATCTAGATCTGAGTCAAGTTTAACTTGATTCGAATCTGTCTTATTTTTAAGTATGCAGCCATCTAGATCCGAGTCAAGTTGTACTTGATTCGAATTTGTCTTACTTTTAAATATCCATCTATCTAGATCCGAGTCAAGTTTTACTTGATTCGGATCTGTCTTACTTTTGAATATCCAGCCATTTAGATCCGAGTCAAGTTTTACTTGATTCAGATCTCTCTTACTTTTGAATATCCAGCCATTTAGATCCGAGTCAAGTTTTACTTGATTCGGATCTGTCTTACTTTTGAATATCTATCCATCTAGATCCGAGTCAAGTTTTACTTGATTCGGATCTGTCTTACTTTTGAATATCCAGCCATCTAGATCCGAGTCAAGTTTTACTTGATTCGGATCTCTCTTACTTTTGAATATCCAGCCATTTAGATCCGAGTCAAGTTTTACTTGATTCGGATCTGTCTTACTTTTGAATATCCAACCATCTAGATCCGAGTCAAGTTTTACTTGATTCAGATCTCTCTTACTTTTGAATATCCAGCCATCTAGATCCGAGTCAAGTTTTACTTGATTCGGATCTGTCCCTTCTTTGTGTAACTTGTTGTCATCTTCACTTTGCCCATGATCGGAGGATAGCCGAATTTCAAAGGTTGCTCTTTGCGCACAAGAAACTTCAAGATAAATTTGAGCAAATTGTCCCTGTTGTGAAGAAAACTGGTAAATTACCTGGTTCATTTAGTTTATCTTATCCTTGTAAAAGATTTAGTTTTTGTACCAACTTGTATCTTGCTGTTATGCAGCTAGTGTCAACAATATGAATACCCGTCTTACCAAGAAAGTTGGCGATCTTGAAGGTTATCCACTCATTTTTTCCTTTTAATTTATCGACTTTTTGTTCGAGGTGAATTTTGGTATCTTATGATCTCCCGGCTTTGGTATAGCCGAGTTACAAACACTTGCAGCATCGCATCAAGAATGCATATCTATGCCTGATACGATGCTGCATTTTTTAGAACAAGCTGCCACTCACTCGGCACAACTCAAGGAAAAGGATGACGAGATAACCCGGTTACGCGCCGAGATTGAATCTCTTAAGCTCTCCCAAAAGTCCGAGTTGGAGAAGGTTGATCAGGAGTTCTCTGAGGAAAAGAACCGACTAAGTCTCCAGCTTCAGAAGGGAAAGGAACTACTTGATGCTGCCGAACTAAAGAACCGGGTGATGAGCGAGGAAATCACTCGTTTTGAGAAGAGTAGGACCGACTGGTCCCAGGATCTCCAGAAAATGCTGAGTTACATCCATCGTAAGTTTCTGTCTCTCGTAGAGTTATTCTCTTCATTTGCTTATCTGAACTTGTATGACGTCCTTTCGTGTTGATCACTTTCCAGAAGCTAAACCTGTGAGCTCCAAGGCTGTGATTTCTGCTCGTGAACGCCGAGGTGTTCCCGTTGCTCCGAGTCAAGAATACTCCATGGAAGATTTCCTGATTGTCGTTGGTGCTGCTATTGGACCAATGAAAATTATGGGAAGATATGTGGTGCAAGCAGCTATTCGAGCCTACCATGTTCTCTGGCCGAATGAGTCGGATATTGATGAAGTAGAAGTACTTGTGGCGAGGTTGATGGAATCTCAGACTCAACTTAATCTCTAGAGGGAATCTGCTGGAAGGGCTGGTGCTGATATGGCGCTTACAATTGTTTTGTAATGGTACGAGGATCTCTCCCTCGATATCCTGATGAACTTGCACACTGGTTCTCCTTGGATTGAGAATCCGGATTTCGTTGCTCGTCGCCAAGCCCGCGCCTTCCAGCTTATCGAGTACGCCGATGTGCATCATTGGATCGATGGGCCGAGTTTTCTTCCTAACCCGGCCGAAGACGATGATGAGGCTGAAAATGAATCTGGTGGTGATTCTGCTGATCAGGAAGGATCGGAGGAAGATTACGATAATGATAGCTCGAATGATGAGGATGGCGAGTCTCGAACTTCCTCTAAAGGAACTGAAGCTTCTCGAGCCCAAGATGATGTCTCCCAGTAGCCAGAACCTGCCCAAGACGTTACTGCGGCCTTTGTCGATGCCGAGGTAACCTCCGCTGAGGCCCAAACAACCTCGGAGCGCCCAGTTCTTAAGGATGGATCTTTGAAGGATACCGATATCGTCCCTACTGCATCCGAGACACCGATGTCTGAAACTCCTGATGCTACTATTGTCCCTCCAACGGGTGATTTGGCCTCTACCGACATTTAGGTTTCAACAACTTCTATCTATTAAGTCTCCGGTATGCTGGGTGTATGCTATCTTTGAAACAGTTATCCGTCTTTTGGTACAATGTGAACTATTTTGCTTTTGGCCTCTGATGCCCTGGAAATTGTTGTTACTCTATCTAATTGAGTTTATGTGAATCGTACCTTTTCTTTGCCATATTTTAACTTCATAAATCCAGATCATATTTTTCATATGACTGATTTTTGTTTGGCACCCACCTTGTGTTTCTTATCTATTCTTGGTTGTAAAACAGTCGGTTTTGCAATTTCTCCTTGAAGTACTATGAGTTCTAAGCCCATGCATCTTTTTAAACTGATGGCCTTACTACCTTTTCCGAGGTATCTGTTGGTAAAATGATATAGATAGGGTATTTTCCTTGGTATACTTAGAATTGCTGATATTAGTTTATATTGCATTTGTGATTGATGACAGATTAGTCAGGGCAGTCCCCGAGTTATTGTTTGGGCTTCTGAGGTCCCATCTATACTCAAATGACCAGATAGTACGGGGTAGTCCCCGAGTTACTGCTTGAGTCACCGAATTTTCATACATACGCCAAAAAACAACAGACAATATGAGGCAGTCCCCGAGTTATTGCTCGGGTTGCCAAAGTTTCCTACATTTGCAAAAAATAACAAACAATATGAGGCAGTCCCCGAGTTACTGCCTCGAGTCACCGAAGTTTCATACATAGTTAAAAAATTACAATCAATTGGGACGGTTTCCGAGTCATTACTCGAGCTGGCGAAATTTCATACATATTTAAAAATGATGGATAACATGAGGCAGTCCCCGAGTTACTGCTCGGGTTGCCGAAGTTTGATACATAGTTAAAAATGAGGAATAACATGAGGCAGTCTCCGAGTCACCGCTTGGGGTTGCCGAAGTTTAATACATAATAAGGAGTAACATGGGGGAGTCCCCGAGTCACTTTTGATACATGTTTGATACACTAATTTGGTGCATCACGTCACTAGATGCAATACAGGACTTCTAAGTGTAGAACAGATGAAGTAAGGCTACGTTTCATGGTCTTTTTTATTCATCTCCGGCCTTGCTTGCCTTGTTCTTTTCTGGTGCCTGAGCGTCTATCAGGTAGTATGCATCATTGTGTAATGCTTTACTCACGATAAATGGTCCTTCCCATGGGGGTGAGAGCTTATGCATGCCGGCTGTGCGTTGCACTAGCCGAAGAACTAGATCTTCTTCTTTGAAAACTCTTGGATTGACCTTTTTGCTATGATATCATCTGAGCTCTTGCTGATAAATAGCTGATCTTGATAATGCCAATTCTCTTGCTTCCTCTAGCAAGTCCACATCATCTTGCCGTGATATTTAGTTTACTTCGGCAGTTGTGTATTGGGTCACTCTTGGCGAGTCATGCATTATGTCGGATGGAAGTACCGCTTCTTCTCCGTATACAAGAAAGAACAGGGTATACCCCGTCGATCTATTTGGGGTAGTCCTGAGGCTCCACAGCACTGCTGTAAGTTCCTCAATCCAGCATCCTGCCAATCTTTGCAGTGGTTCGACTAGCCGAGGTTTTATCCCTGACAATACTAGTCCATTTGATCTTTCGACTTGCCCATTTGATGTCGGGTGAGCCACTGAGGCAACATCGAGTCTTATGTGTTTCTCTTGGCAGAATCTCGCAAAAGCTCCTTCCGCGAAGTTTGTGCCATTATTCGTGATGATACTGTGTGGGTATCCATATCTCAAGATAATATCTTTGAGGAATTTCACCGATGTGGGCCCATCACATTTTCTTATTGGCTTTACTTCTATCCACTTTGTGAATTTGTCCACCATGACCAGAATATGAGTCATTCCGCCGTGAGACGGCTTAAATGGACCTACCATATCTAAACACCACACTGAAAATGTCCAAGTGATTGGTATTGTTTTTAACTCGGGTGAAGGCAGGTGTATCTTGCTGGCATATCTCTGGCAACCATTGCATTTTTTTTACCAATTCCTTTGCTTCCTTCAACGCGGTTGGCCAATAAAATCCATGCCTAAATGCTTTGGCCACTAGGGCTCTGGACGAGGCGTGATGCCCACATTCTCCTTGATGTATATCCAAGAGGATGTTCTGCCCTTCTGCCGATTCAATGCATCGTTGCAGTACATTCGTGACACTTCTCTTATAAAGCTCATTGTTTATGATTGTGTAGGCTTTTGCTCTTTTCACTATTTGTCTGGCCATGACCTCATCATCCGGCAAGATTTCCTCTTTAAGGAATGAGAATATGGGTTGCGCCCATGTTGGCGTGACTTTTTCCGGGAAAATTATGTTGTCAATTTCCATAATTTCCGTGGACATAACATCCTTGGGTATTTCCCCGTTCATCCGTTGGTCAGCCGAATTAACCCTCGAATAGTTCGGGTCATATTCTTTGTCAATTTCCATTGGGACACTTCCTTCTATCTGTTCTGCCAAGACACGAATTGACTCGGATTCTGGCGAAGGCGTAATTGATGGTTTTCTCAGGTGTTCCAGAGCTATGCCGGGGGGAATTGACTGCCTAGTTGATCCGAGTATTGATAGTGTATCCGCAACATCATTTTCCGCCTAAGGTATGTGATGGAACTCACACCCATCAAAATAACCACTGATCTTCTGCACATGAAATCTATACAGGGCCATATTCGCATCTAGTGCGTCCCAATTCCCTGATACTTTCTATACTACGAGGTTTGAATCTCCGTAACACAGAATTCGACGTATGCCAATCTCTTTCGCCATTTTTAGGCCATGGACGAGTGCTTCATACTCACCCACATTGTTTGATGCAGCAAAATGTATCTACAACATGTATTTCAGCTGATCTTTTTTCGGTGAAGTCAGTACTATTCCTGCTCCTATCCCATTTCTTAATTTGGACCCGTCAAAATGCATCGTCCAATAGTTCGGATCTGGCAATAGGGGCTCATACTGTACTTCGGCCCAGTCCACTAAGAAGTCGACCACTGCCTGAGACTTAATTGAATCTCGCCTATCAAACTTCGGAGCATAAGGCGATAACTCGATTGCCCATTTTTCTATTCGTCCACTCACATCTTTGTTGCTTAATATCTCGGCTATAGGTGCCTCACAAATCACTTTTATCGGATTTTCTTCGAAATAGTGTTTGAGTTTTTTCGTCGACATGTATATTCCGTAAGCCATCTTCTGGTGGTGTGGGTAGTTTTGCTTTGAGGCCGATAGTACCTCACTTAGGTAATATACCGGTCTTTGTACCGACTTATCCTCTTCATTCTGTTCCACAACAACCACTGCACTTACCACTCTGTTAGTAGCTGCCACATAGAGTAGTATAGGCTGTTTTGACAATGGAGAAGCCAAAATTGGTGCCGTGACTAGCATCTTTTTTAACTCATGAAATGCACCATCAGCATGCGGTGTCCAGATGAACTTGTCGGACTTCTTCATCAATTGATATAGAGGTAATGCTTTTTCCCCTAGCCGACATACGAACCGACTCAGTGAGGCAAGACACCCTGTAAATTTTTGTACATCGTTCCGGCACCTCGGCAGTTCCATTCTTTCAACTGCTCGGATCTTAGTTGGATTCGCCTCTATACCTCAGCTGGATACGAGGAAACCGAGTAATTTTCCAGCCGGCACGCCAAAGGTACATTTTTCTGGGTTAAGTTTCATTCGGAACCTTCTCAGGCTCGCGAATGTCTGCCGAATATCTTCCAGGAGCGTTTTGCTCTCTTTGGTTTTTATAACCACATCATCAACATATACTTGCACATTTTTCCCTATTTGGTCATGCAGACATTTTTGCATGCATCTTTGGTATGTTGCTCCAGCATTACACAGGCCGAATGGCATGGTGCGATAACAATAAGACCCATACGGGGTGATAAACGCAGTCTTTATTTGATCAGCCGAGTTTAACGGTATCTGGTGAAAACCAGAATACGCGTCTACAAATGATAACAGATCACAGCCTGCGGTCGAATCAATTACTTGGTCTATCCTAGGTAAAGGAAAAGGATCTTTGGGACACGCCTTATTGAAGTTCGTGTAATCGATGCACATTCGCCATACGACGGCTACATTTGGGTCATCGTTTTTCTTTTCTACCAACAATGGATTTGACAGCCAATCCGGATGAAGCACTTCCATAAGAAACCTGGCTGCAAGGAGCCGAGCTATCTCATCCCCTATTATCTTTCTCCTGTCTTCGGCGAAGCGGCGGAGAGGTTGCTTCATCGGCCTTGCCCCTGGCCTCACATGCAAAGAGTGCTTAGCCAACTCCCTCGGTACACCTTGCAGGTCCTTTGTTGACCATGCAAAGATATCCCGATTCTCACGGAGGAAATTGGCGATCTCGCTTTCCTATTTAGCATCTAGGCCAGCACCAATCGTGATGGTGCGCTCTAGGAATTGATCATCAATCTGGATCTTTTTCGTCTCCTTAGTCGGCTGGAAAGATACACTTCCATGCGGGTTGGCTAATGTCGGCATATTAAGCTGTGTCGACTGAGCCAAAGCTACCACTTCTTGAATCCTTCTTTTCTCTCTTGCAATTACCAATGACTCGGCCAGGTTTGACCCGGCTGAAGCGCATTTCATTGATTTTCTGTAATCTCCTGCCACTTTTATTACTCCATGTGGTCCTGGCATCTTCATTTTTAAGTAGGTGATGTGACAGCTGCTCATAAATTTAGCCAATGTTGGTCGTCCGAGTAAAGCATGATAGCAACTTTCTAGGTCCACCACCTCAAACTCCAGATTCTCGTCTCTGCAATTCTCCCTTGTGCCGAATAACACATCTACTCATACTTTCCCAATAGGCTCGCACGAGAGCCTAGGCACTATCCCATGGAATGTGGTCCTTGTGGGCTGCAGCATATTCTGTGTTATTCCGAGTTTGTGCATTGTGTCCTTATACATGATGTTGATACTACTTCCATTATCTGTGAGTACTTTCGAGAACTTCACATTGATGCTAGGCCCGACAAATGTCGGATCCAGTACCAAGGTGTATGACCCTGGGTTCGGCATTATCTTCGGGTGATCCTTTATGCTCCAGGTTATCTCTTGATCGGACCATGGAACGTATCTCGGTACTGCCGGCATAACTGCATTCACTTCCATATGCCGGTGATGTACGCTTTGTCTATCTTGTTGTTCTGTTGTGAACACACAATACGATTGGTGATGCTCCCTGTAATAATTATGTCCATTGTTCTCGGGGTTTGCCCTTCCGTCTTGATTTTGATTTACCACTTGGTGTACTGCATCCCTCCGATCCGGGTTATCATACCTCAGAGGGGGTGGTGGTAACATTAGCTGTTGCGCATTTTCCCCGGTTAGTTGTGGCTGCTGCTGTTGATGTACTTGATGAGGAGGTGCTTGTATGCCCGCCGGGTTTCCCATTGCACTTTTCATCCAAGCACATTGGCGAGTAGTGTGATTAGCCGGCTTGGTCGGGTTAGGCGTGTGGAATTTACACGGTTGATCCAACATGGATTCAAATGTGTATTTTGGCCTCTCCTGCCATTGCTTCTTCTGTTTTGGCGTCCACTGCCTTTTCCCTTCATTCCTCGGCGTCCACTGCTGAGGACCATTCTTCTGTCGCTGATTGTTCCCATGACTCGGCTGATCCTGCACGACCGATGCCACTTGATTGGAAGCGTATCTGTAATCCGGCCTCTCGTCCCTTCTTCTACCTCGATATTCATTGCGCCGCGATGATCCGGCAGCATCTCTAACATACTGATCCTGCTACTCCCGATGCTCTGCCGACATTAACTCTGGTTGAGTCGGATCAACTAAGGCATATGAATCTGCTATCCTGATGGTTTCTGCCAACGTGGTTGGCATATCTCTCTGCAACCTCTGCCATAATACGCTTGCATATCTGCAGCCCTAAGCAAACCAGGCTATCGCTTGAGATTCGATGACCCCTTCGCATGCGTTTCTGAGGTTGCACCACTAAGTCAAGAATTCTCTATCTGTCTCATTCGGCTTCTGTTTGCACATTGCGAGCTGTTGTGGCATGTTTGGCCTCTTATATGTACTGGTGAAATTACTGACAAACATTTCTTCAAAATCTAACCAACAGTTGATACTTCCTGTTGGTAAATTGTTCAACCATACTCTGGCCGGTCCTTCCAACATTTGTGGGATGTATCTTACCGCCCATCTTAAATTTCTGCCAGCTATTTTTACTGTCGTGGCATAGTCAATTAACCAATCTTGTGGCTTCGTACTTCCATTGTACGTTTTTGTGCCTCTTGCCAACTGGAAGTTCGGCATAGGCGGTCCGCCCATAATCCGAGGTCCAAAACACATCGGGCCAGGTGGACCCTGCTCTTCCAATGACTCAGAGCGATACAGCCTGTCCAACTTCAATCTTGCGTCAGTTGACGGCAAGTTTCTATAGATAACTCTCTCATGTACTCCATAGTGATTGTGTCCACCATGCTCTGCATACTCCATGTCCGAGTAACCATCATTGTATATATCATTTGCCTGATTATGTTGAGATGGTCTTGCTTCTCGCTCTTGCCGAGGCTCATACCTCGGCTAAGGATCCTGCGGAGGGTGCCTCCTCCCTTCCGTCGGGTTATTGTTCTCATGATCTCCCCTTCCGAGGTTTCCGTGCTCTCTGTTCGCATGGCCTAGGTTTCTATCACCGCTGTTACCTAGGCTCCCATTGCCTCTATTCTCATTGACCTTCCCGGTCACCGCCGGATCATATGGCACAATCTGCTTATTTCTTTTTCCCGAAGTCACTGCTCTATCTTTTCGCGCATTATTTCCGGGTGAGGATGCCGCCGCCATAGATAATGCGGGGGCAGATCCTGCCGAATGAACCATGCGAGGCGCTCCTGGCTTCGTCGGGTCAGCCCTAAGCATTTCCTCATTCTGCTGGTTTGTGATGCGCACCAGCTCATTTACTCTTTCTTGCTGTTTTTGTCGGGCTTCCCCGCTTAACCCTTCCAACTCTAGGGCTGCGGCATTTGCCTCCCTGAGGTACTTTGCCAGTGTACTGTACCTCGGCAAGCCTGGGTCAACTGAATCATCCGGACGAGTCTCGTGCTCTTTGTTGATATCATTCATGAGGTTCTTTCCTCTTAATCTCAGCTCATCTACTCGGTCAGGAGCCACATCTAGTTTGTTTGCCCTAGCGTATTCCCGCAAGGTCCTGTTTAAGGATTCCCGCAACGCCGACACCTTTTTTGCCTCTACTAGCACTTTATGTCTGGTTTCTTCTAACTCCGCCTGCGCGCTTGCCTGGTCAAGTATCGGCGCTATAGGCGTAGTTAGGTTATCTATAGTTTCCTGAAGGATATTCTCTGGCCTCTCTAGAGGTTGCCATATTACCCTTGCCGCCCTTGGAGTCACCTCCTGCTCCTCGGCCGCCCTGGTCACTAGTGGATCTACCTCGGTGGGATTTGGATCTGCTTGCTTCATAGTAACCTGTTCTCCTGTCATCGGGTCCTTGCTTGGTTCGGCGCCTGCTCCTGCTGCTGGTGCCTGAGCCGTCATCATCACCTCGACGTTGCCTATGGGGCGTACTCCACACCGACCGCTAGCAGCACAGAGGGGAGGGTCTCCCGCCTCGATGACCTGGTGTGGGTATACGCAGGAGATGTCGATGTCGACGTAGACCTTGTGAGCGCCCAGGTTGATGGAGAAGCCATTGCGCGGGGGTGTTTTCCTTCCAAAGCTGCCAGCGTTATCACTGACGTAGTCCCAGATATCAAATCTCTGGTCTAGGCCAGAAACAACCCGCTCGCCGGTGTGGATGAAGTTTCCCGTCCGAATCTTGACTCCAGCTAGCACCGTTGCTGGCCCCACGGTGGGCGCCAACTGTCGTGGTGGTGGCACGGCAGATGCCATGGGCAGGCTAAAGTATGGGGCCAATGGATGCTAGAGGGATTTGGGGAGGGAAGATGTAGTGATTTCTACACACAACTGACTGATAAGTAGATCTTTATTTCTCCTCTAGAGAGTTACAAGTGCTCCTAGAGCTGTATCATAGAGAAGAAGAAGATTGCTACACGAGCCCTTCAGTGTAAAATGAATCGATCCTCCCTTCTGGAGCCCGTGCCCCTCCTTATAAAGGGGTCCCTTGGCTCCTCCTAGGGCTAACATGGGAAGCATATTCTTGGAATATGCTTGTCCCAAAGTGGTAACTCGGCAGACTCCTTTCTGTGTCCCCCTTCTATCAGTGGCAAAGACCTAAAGGCCCTCACATGTGTGCCTCGGGCTTCCTCACTGTCACCTCCGTGACGCTTGTCTGGCCCTCTGCAGCTCTGCCCTTTGTCCTTAGTGCTTGGCTCTGCGTAGATTCCTCCTAGCCAACAAATAGGGTTTGACTATGAGCTCCTTCTCCTGCAAGCTTCCCGTTACTCGGCCTCATCTCGCATAACTCGGCTCGACCTTCACCTGCATACAAGTCAATCAACCTAATTGGGCCGACTTAGCTCACACGTCGGCCTAGTAATGTGTTAATCACTCTATATTTGCCAAGCATCAGCTTACCTCGGCCGGGTCATGGATGATTCGGCCGACTCAACTTATAATTCGGCTTGAGGTAAGGGAGACTCCTCCCTTCTTTCCCCTATGTTGACCCTACCCGGGGTCACTCCCCCAACAAGGGGAGAACTACAACCTCTGCTGCCTGCTGGAACAAGGGAGATGAAGGTCTTCATCGAGTACCGAACATGTGACCGACTACGGAAGCGCTGCCGGAACACAGCGCCGGAAGGATCGTCTACGCGATCTTGAGGTCGGCAAGTGTACGACTACATCACCCACGAGAATCTGTCTCGTTAACCGCTTTGGAATCTTCGAGGGTGAGTACTCTAATCGACTCATTGCTACAATCTAGTAGATAGATCTTGGCTTGTTTGTGTGCATGCGGTAGAAAATATTATTTTCCATGCTACGAACCCCTACAGTGGTATCAGCGCCGTGTCTATATGTAGATCTGTTGCACGAGTAGAACACAATGGTCATTGTGGGCATTGATGCTTTTGTTGTCGATTGCTTCTTGTGTACTTTGCATCTTGCGGGATGGTGGGATGAAGCGGCCCGGGCTAACCTTACATGACATCGTTCATGAGACTTGCTCCAGCTTGACATGCAACTTGTATTGCATAAGTGGCTTTGCGGGTGCCTGTTTCTCCCAACATAGTGAAGATTCAATTTACAACGGGTAATTTATAATACTAGTATCAACGTTGTGGTTCTTGTTCGTAAGTTAGAACGACACTTATTGAAAGCCCCAAACCACGTAAAACATGCAAAGAAAATTAGAGGCGTCTAACTTTGTTTTGCAGGGGTGTTATGTGATGTGATATGGCCATGATTGTGATTATATATGATGTATGCAATGTTCCTTATTGTAAGTCGGCAACCGGCAGGAGCCATATGGTTGTTTTTTAATTTCGTTAAGACATGCGTGTCTATTATTCAAAGTAGTTGTAATAGTTGATGCTGGTGGATGACAACCATGGAGCGGCGTCATTGACCTTGACGCCACGCCGGTGATGATGGAGATCATGTTCGTGCTTGAAGATGGAGATCGTAAGCACAAGAATAAAGGCCATATCATATCACATATTATGAATTGCATGTGATGTTAATCCTTTTATGCATCTTGTATTGCTTAGTTCGAGACGGTAGCATTATAAGATGATCCCTCTCACAAAATTTTGTGCCATTGTAGCAAAACAAAAAAAACAATAGTAGCAAAAAAATAGTAGTTGTAGCAAAAAATGGACATCGTCGGAGGCTTTCACCGGGGACCCTGAAAATCTTGTAGCAAAAACTATACACTATTGTAGAAAAACCAAAAAAGGTTGGAGAAAAAATCAGCTAATGTGGCAAATCCGATTTCATCGGAGGCCTCGGCGGATACCTCGGCCTCACGTAGCAATGCCAATTGTCGTAGGTAGCAATGCCTCTCGCCATACGTAGCAGCTGCACCCGCCATATGTAGCAAAGTCGCCCTGTCCGCACAACACTTGCATCGTCGCCGCCACCTGCGCGGGTGGCACCACCAAACAACACATGTGTGGCAGCACAACCCCATTGACGGTAGGCAGCGGGGCTCGGGGCTCTTTGTAACACCCCATCTAAACACAAGCCCCGGGAGTGTCACTTCTGGCAGCTTACTAGCATCTCTAGACTGGCTCCACAAACCAACACTAGTCTTTTCTGTGCGCTTTGTCTTTACTCATGTTCATCCGGTACCCACTTCCTGATAGGTCACTCATCCTCAAATTGCTCTAGGCCAAGTACACTTAACCTTATAGTTCTTTTTGGATGAGCTCCCGAAAAATAAGTTGCAACGTATTGGTATGAGTATCCTATCAATCCTATTAAGCCATGTGCCTAGATCTCACATACACACACTTAGAAGATCGATGCCCTTATCGATCAAGCACAGGCCAGGAACATACCCTCTTGGCATGCGTCTGTGCGTCTAGTACCAGCACATGTGTCATGTCATGTCCATTCCGGGCCACACGTGCCTTGATCCACATGTCACGTCACTGACCCGCACACACTCGTTTAACCGTGAGGATCGGCTCTGATACCACTTGTAACACCCCGTCCAAATACATGCCCTAGGTGTATCACTCCTGGCAACTTACTAGGATCTCTAGACTGGCCCCACAAACCAACACTAGTCTTTTATGCGCGCTTTTTCCTTACTCATGCGCATCTGGTACTCATTTCCCGGTAGGTCACCCATCCTCAAATTGCTCTAGACCAAGTACACTTAATCTTGTAGTTCTTTTTGGATGAGCACTTGGAAAAGAAGTTACAACTTGTTGGTATGAGTATCCTATCAATCCTATTAAGCCATGTGCCTAGATCTCACACCCTTGTTAAGGAGGATTTAGGGGCGGACACCATGATAAACTGCAGAGAGGGGTTTGTGCCATGGGAGGCAGTGGAGCAGGAGTGCTCCACGGGGAGGAAGTCGTCGTCGTTGATGGTTAACCACAAGAGCACGTGTGGCCCTAGAGGAGATGGGGGGCACCGAAGATCTTGTCGGTAGGGGAACGCCATGGCGTGAACTGTAGCGCTCCCGGGGCATGTCGCGGCATGCTGGAAGCATGGCGGCGCGATGGCTGAGAGCGAGATGCAGCGCACGGTGGATCAGGAAGATAAGGCAGTTGCTAGCACTAGGGATGGATTGTTTCTATACTTCGGCGGTACGGTATTTTTTTCCCTACATTAAGCTGTCCATTAGGCTATCTGTAAGCACCGGAAAAGGCACACTAGTACATATCGGAGTAATACGGTGGAGCTCCTCGGTGCTATGCACCCTGATATTTAAAAGATTTAAAAAATGATGTTAAAATGTTTCAGAAAAAATACATGTCACCTTGATACTTACCCCTACATATAAAAGAGAAATTGGAACTTTGTTATATTATCAATAGTGTACATAAACTTCTTATATTGTGAAGGGTACAATTTATCATTTTTACTTAGGCTACATACTTAATATTTTAGATTGAAATTTTACAGCACATATTATCTACATGCATGATTTATTCTATTTCTTATCGGATTTATGCCATATTTTATATTTATGTTTTACTTGAACCATTTAAAACACATGTTTCTAGGCATCTAGTAGCCAAAAATTCACGTTTTTTGGGCCTATTAAGTCGTCTATTGCACGCAGAAGGCATTTCCATGTATGTTGTGGTAGATAGTTGACGCTATAAAAGCTCGTCCGAATGTCCACAGCCTAGTCATGCTCCTTCCTGAAAACATTTAACAACCAAACAATCATTAATAATTTGCTCGTCTGTTACTTGGTTCTTTCCACACAATTCATTTCATCCAACTTATATGTGATGTGTTCATGCTTCTTTCTCCTTTGCCCGCTTTATTTTCCGGTCGTTTACCCACCTTCCCGTTGCTGCCTCCCCCTGCTCGTCTAAATGAAGAGTTCCACCTATAGCTCATACTTACAAAGAAAGCTTGAAAAAATCCAGGAACAATGCCTCGCTTCCGCAAATATGAGATGGCATGGGAAGCACTATCAGCGCTCGGAGCACGGATGGATGCGGACAGGGCCGGTCCTAAGGTTTCAAGGGCCCGGGGCATAATTAAAATTTAGGGCCCCATAAACATAAATGATGCTCTAAAAATGATACTAAAGTGTGCATAAATCCAGTATTGATATCAAAAATAATGTATGCATATTGTTCTGAGTTTTTATCTTGACTTACTAGATGCAAACTCACGGTTGATGGTATATAGTATCAACCTTACTGTTTATCATGTCGACTGTGTCTAAAATAGTATCGTTGCAGAAAGTGCGGAAGAAAGGCAACTTCCACTCGGCGACTTTCGCCTCTCGACTTGCCCACATGATGGCCGACAATGGGTAGTCTCCAGCTTATGTCCAGGCGCAGGAATGGTAAAATAGTTATCACTACTTTCTAGGTGTTCTAAGAATCTATTTATAATTTTATTTACTTTTAGATCTATTTATACTTTTGTTGATGATTTTTAATAGACCGGTCAAATTTCGTAAAAAAAAAGGAATAGTGCAGTGGAAGATTGGACTAGTACTACTAAGCCAACGAGTAGAGAAATTAGTGTGTAATAGAAAAGGAAAATGATTATTTTATTTATTTACTATTAGCATAAGTTGGTTTTTTGTTGGAAGAAATATAACGAGTCGACATATTGTATGGTTATTCCTGGATCGGGATTCCAGTCAACCGTCTCACTCCGAGCCCTTTTTAACTTTTTAGTTTGAGCGAAAGGGCCTTTTTTTTACTAATCCCTTCAGAGATTACTAAAGGAGAATAGCCCAAGTTAACAAAAGAAGAAAATGCCCAAGTTAGCCGAAGGAGAAAAAGCCCAAGTTCCAGTCCAATTGGAGGCAGGCGGTCTTCGCTTTCTTCTTCCGGAGGTCATGCACTCCCGACCAGCGGTAATGGCGCCGTTGCAACTGAGTTCTTCCTCCCCTGCCTCTGTCGTAGCTACCGGGATTTGGGCCCCCCTTGGTTTTGGGGCCCGGGGCGGCTGCCCCTCCAGACCCCCCTTAGGGCCGGGCCTGGATGCGGAGCTAAAGGCCTCCTTGTCCACAGAACTGCCTGGCAGATTACGGGCATGTGCGGTCCCGATATACATGTTGCTCTGTGAAGGCGCGCCTCCCTCCTCTGTCCTACCGCGAAGTAGTCAATAGGACTGTGTAGTTCTCCATCAAGGAATGGCATCATCATGCACAAGAAGCCTCTAAAAATAAAATAGGGAGAGGGAATTGGGAAGGCAACCGCACATCTCCCAACCGTCCGGTTGCATGTCTCTTTATGTTGATGAATTAGTTTACAACGTGTGCTATAAGATTAATGTACAACAAACTTTAACTCTATATGTATCTTAATTCTATATCTACCTTGAATTTGATACTAACAAAGTTAGGTACTAATGATATTATCTAACACCCTCCCTCAATCTCAACTATCACACGGATTGAGATTGAAATTACACCATTGAAAAGCAGGATCTGGAAGGGGCTTGGTGAAGATATATGCCACTTGAGCATTGGAGGAGATGGACTTGATCTCCAGCTGCTTTTAAGAAACTCTCGCACACACAAAGTGAAAATCGATCTCAATATTTTAGTGCAAGCATGAAAAACTGGATTGGCAGAGAGATAAGTGAATCCAAGGTCGTCACACCACAAAACCATAGTACGAGATTGCCGAATACCCAGCTCACCGAGAAGATATTGTACCCATATAAGTTCAGTCGTGGCATTACACAATGACTTATACTCAGACTCAGTGATGGACCATGACACTGTAGCCTGTTTTCGAGTACTCCAGGTGATCAGATTCCCACCAAAGAAGATAGCATATCCCCCGGTTAATCACTTATCATCAACATTCCCAACCCAATCAGCATCATAAAATGCAGAAAACAAATCAGTAGAGGCAGGCCGAAGAGAAAGACTAGTCGACAGAGTGAAACAAATGTATCAAAGAATCCTCTTGATAGCATATCAATTACCATATCGAGGAGCATGCAGGTACTAGTACACACGGTTGACAACATATGAGAGCAGAGGAAAATCCAGAAATAGCCTAAGCTTAGTGCTAATACTTGGTTAGTGGTGCTAGTTACCTAAACTTTTAGGTTTGTAGACTAAAATTTAATGTGTGCTGGTTGGGCCGTAGCAGTTGGACCGTTGCTACAACACTGCTAGCACTAGGCTTGGCTCTGCCCCTAAATCAGAGATCAGGTTGTGTGACTGTGAGGTACATAAGACCTCCTACAATGTTACGGTATAAAGTCGCATCATCCGGAACAAGGACCTCACCATCAAGAACAAACAACTTATTTGACGCTGACATGGGAGTATGAGCGGGCTTGCACTTGATCATACCAGATCGCCGAAGTAGTTCAGAAGCATATTTCCGCTGAGAGAACAGGAAGCCACCAACATCAGGACGTATAACCTCAATCCCAAGGAAAATGGAGCTAACCAAGATCCTTAACAGCAAATTCTATCTGCAAATCCTTAACAAGATGATCCGGGGCACAAGCAGAGGAGCTAATGACAATCATGTCATCAATGTATACCAAAATAAAGGTGATCATCTCATAACGTTGAAGTATGAAGGGCGAAGAATTAGCAGTAGAGGCAAGTGTGGGAAGTACTGAGCTAAGGCGTGTATGCCATGCATGTGGCACCTGTTTGAGACCATAAATGGCCTTGTGAAGGCGACAGAGATGATGAGGATATGCTGAATCTTCGTAGCCTGGTGGTTGACTGACACATGTATACCTATTCTTCATGAACATCATTGAGAAAAGCATCTTAAATGTCGAGTTGCCGAAGATGCCATCCACGAGAGACTGCCAAGGACAAAAGGAGCAGAATTTGTTGTTGGATTCACCACTGGGATGAAAGTATCAGCATAGTTCATCCCTTACCATTGTTTGAAACCTTTAACCACAAGGCGGGATTTGTACCTCTCAATTGATCCATCTGCATGGTGATTTACTTTAAACACCCACTTTGAGTCAATCACGCCGACACCAAGGGTCGAGGCATGAGACGCTAGGTCCTATTATGAAGCAATGCACCGAACTCTGAACCATAGATGCTTGCTAGTGCGGGGTCCGTAGTTCAACACGATGATCTCGCGGTTTTGCACTATCAAAGGAGACTGCATGCTCCATGTAGTTCGTGAGCCAAGAGACGGTGTCGTCCTTGCGTTAGAGCGGGCATCGAATGTTGTTCTCGATCCACGTAACGGGTCCAGTGGGTGGGGCAAGTGACCCGTTCATGGAGGAGGCCCCAGATGGCGGTCCAGGAGACGACATGAGGATATGGGCAAGGCCGGCCCAGCGCTAGGGGATTCAGGCCCATCCATGGCAGACAACGCAGTTGCCGAGCCTGAGTCTAGGACATGCTCGAAATCATACACATCACCGGATGGATCGCGCGTTGACGTGGTTTGCATGGGTGATGCCGATCCTGGGGAAGAGTCATGCGTGAACTCCTGATCAACGTGTAGATGCATCACGTGTCCTATACCTGCATAGTGATTAAAGAGAAGCAGTGGGGGTATATGCAACATAATTAAACTAGTCATGCAAGGCAGGAAAGGAGGACGCATGTAGTTCAAACGTGGAAGGTGAGAGATGTGCAAAAGGAAAGTTGGACTCATCAAAAACCACATCACGCGAAATATACACTCTATTTATAGGAATATATAGACATTTAAAGAGGTGTATCCAAGAAACACACACTTCTTGGATCTAAACTCGAGCTTGCGATTGTTATAAGGACGGAGATGGGGTCATGCACATCCAAAGACTTTGAAAAAAGTATAATCAGGAATTTCACCCAAGAGTCGTTCTAGCAGTTTTTACATGTTGATAGCACGAGTGGGGAGACAATTAATGAGAAACCACGTGGTGGTAAAGGAATCACTCCAAAAATGAAACAGAACCGAGGCATGAGCAAGGAGTGTAAGACCTGTTTCAACTATATGATGGTGTTTGTGTTCCACAGTGCCATTTTGTTGGTGAATGTGAGGGCATAAAACCCAATAAATAATGCCAAGATCATAAAAAACAATTGAGTTTAATATATTCACCACCCCAATCGGTTTGAACATGCAAAATTTTGTGATTTAAGAGACGCTCAACATGACATTGGAATTATAGAAACACATAAACACATAGATTTCTTTTTTTAGTAAATAAAGCCAAGTGAATCGACTATATGAATAAATGAAACTGCATAATATTGCAGAAATACATTTGTACTTGTGTACATGACCTATCTGACCGTTCATATGCTCAATTTTGCATTGAGATTCGGAAACAGTTTGTAGCCAGAGCTAGATTGTGGTCATTTTCTACGTTTCGCCAAAAGAAAGAGAATCCTGGAAAAAGACAGAACAGAGAGCAGTACTACAGCGGGTTATTCGGAAAAGTGAGTGGGACCTATACGGTCCCACTAGCCTGACAAGGGAATCACGGGATGCTCTTCTCCTTTCCCTTCAGTTCTTCCATAGAGCACCAAGCAAGGGCCACCACGTATCTTCGTGCTCTGGAATAGGGACACGTCTTGCCTGTGCCGCAGGCGTGCGGCCATCCATGCGACGAGATGCGTGGTATGCGTCGAGTAGGTTAGCCCTCGCGTGGTCCCATGTCCGACTTTTCCTTCCCAAAAATCAAGACAGAAATACAATCTCCTCATGTATCATTTCCCCTGTACCTGATTCCCTTCCCTAATACACACACACCAACTAAAGTAAAATTAACATACGATATACGTGCAATCACATCGCGCGGGATAACACACAGGTGCGCGCCAAAAACTCATCTGCCGCTAATGCAAATAGAAATAGGGGAGATTCAAGCCACATAAATTAACACATGAAAATTTTCTCCCATTTGATCGGAGAATAGTACTCCTACACAAGCTCCAATAGAACATTGCAGCAGATCAGCACAAGTCGCTGATGGCTTCTTCAAGTAATGATGGGCATGATGATGGCGATGGATCTCACTCACGGACAGTAAGAAATATGACCATATTCTTCATAACGAATCGTACTCAGCATTTATAATTTCTTCTGTTTGAACCGATTGTGGGAATTCTTACAATCCTGCTATCCCCTTCTCTTTACAAAATTTCTAGAAACATCTGCATACAATAGCAGTAAATGATTAGGAAAATTAGCAACCTTTGTTTCAAAACCTATACCAACTAATTTCCCATACAGAATTAGATCATCTTGCTCTATACCATACTCCTTTTTCAAAGTCATACATAGCTTAGGAATTCAAGTTCTTACTTAACCAATTATTTTGTGTATTCACTAAATGTATTATTAATTGATATAGGATCTCCAAGAAACAGCACATGATGCCACTGATGAAAGGGTACCAAAAATTGGCATGCATTTTTCATCGGAAGAGGAAGCTTATTTCTTCTATAACAAGTATGCTAAAAATATTGGTTTTAGCATTAGAAGTAGTGGCCATAAATTGAAGAACTCTTCTACAATGCGACAACAAACATTTACATGCTTTCGTTAAGGTATGTGCTATATGTAATTTGTTATGATTGCAATCATTTACTAATGCAATAGTAAACCTACCCCAACTTATAGGTTATCGTGGGGAAGATAAAAGAGAGGATACATTCCGCTACAGTAGGCCTAAAACACGATGTGGATGTACCGCTCGTATGAAGATAAGATTTAGAAACAAAGTGTATGAAGTGTATGAATTTGAGGTGACACATAACCACATTCTTGCTCCTGGAACCATGGCCCACTTTTTGAGATCACAAAGAAAAGTAACAGAAACACAAATGGAAAATGCAGAGGTTGCAAAGTCTCTACGTATTTCTAATAAAGCAACAATCGATCTCATGGCCGAACAAGCGGGTGGAATTGGAAACCTTGGTTGTACACGAGAAGATATGAAAAATTGGTTGTACTCAAAGTGAACAATAAAAGCAAAGGATACACAGGGCGAGTGTTAGAATACATGGAGAAGAAGGTATCATAAGATATCAATTTCTTCTATTCAATTCAAGTAGATGAGGATGATTTGATAACTAATATTTTTTGGGACGACTCCAAAATGGTCTCGGACTATGCGATGTTTGGTGATGTTATATGCTTTGACACCACATACATAAAACTAGATGATGGGCGTCCATTTGGTTTGATTGTTGGGGTAAATAATAACAAGAAAACTGTTGTCTTCGGGTGCCACACTTCTCTATGATGAAACCGCTGAAATTTTTGCTTGGCTATTTAGAATTTTTTTTAAAGTTATGTCGGGAAAACATCCACGGACAATTTTGACTGACGAAGATGCAGCAATGGCGAAGGCAATCAGCATAGTCCTATCTTATTCTATACATAGACTTTGTGTGTGGCATATGAATCAAAATGCTTGCAAGCACCTTGTTGGAGTTGTTAAAGAATATTAGAAGTTCAATGTTGATTTTCAACATTACATCTATGATATATAAGAGGAAGATGAATTTATAAGTGCATGGGAGGGAATGCTTGAAAACTATGGACTACGTGAGAATGAGTGGCTCCAAAGATGGTTTGATAAGAAGGAGCATTGGACACTAGTGTATGGTAGAAATACGTTTTCAGCGCAAATGATCACTATCCAAAGAAGTGAAAGCATGATCAATGAACTGAAGAGATACATCAGTGTTAAATATGACATGCTTACTTTTTTCTATCATTTTGAGCAGCTGGTTGCTGATAAAAGATTTGAAGAGGTGAGGTGTGACTTCAAAGCAACACAGACTAATCCCAAGCTAAAGGCAGAAGCTAGCTATATGTTAAAACAAGCTGTAACCATATATACTCCAGATATATTTAAGATGTTTCAGTAGCGAGTGCTTCGAACACTAAACTATGATATATTCCTTTGTGATAAAAGTGAGGCAGCGGAGAAGGTTTACATAGTAAAATTTCATGACACACAACGTGACCATGTCGTTAAATTTATTCCAAAAGAGGAAAAGATCAGTTATAGTTGCAAGAAGTTTGAATTTACTAGAATACTTTGCTCTCGTTGCTTAAAGGTACTTGATATTAATAATATCAAGCATATCCCTCAAGAATATATTTGAAAACCTTCTCTACCGTACTACTTTCCTCAAGAGGAAAGAGTTGTGTACTGTACATCGGAGAAGGATACGGACGGGTGATATCTCTACAGTCCTAAGTACCTTTTTTCATTAGCACAAGTACATGGTGCGCGAGGGATAACCACTCGATGCGTTCCACGCATCCCGTCGCACGGATGGTCGTGCGGCACGGCCGCACGGGCAAGCCGTATCCCTGGAATAGCTAGGACGGCAGGTCGTCTTCTTCTCCAAATTCTCTCTCTCCTTTTTCTCAACTTCTTCCATTTTTCCAAATCGGTTGCCCAGTTCTCCTTCAAATGAAGAAAAACTGCAATTTGGTAGTCCAAATCCACCCCTCATCCATTCTCTCACTTGGATTTCGAGATCGATCTCATCAATGGAGAGGGAGTCGATGCAGTAGGGTTGGTGGTGGTCGAACCTGTTGAGGACTGTGAGCAGGTTATCGAGGAAGAAGACGGTGTCGTCGTCGCCCATGACGAACCAGCGGATGCCTGGGAGATGCGGAAGGTCTCGGAGACGACGCTAGCTGGACCTGAAGGCGCCCACGATGCGGGAGATGAGAAAGAGCGGGCCGAGCAGCCGCGCGGACTTGGCATCGGAGAGGGAGCGGCGGAGGCTGCCGGTGCGCGTCGTCGGCGAGGAGTACTGCCGCTCCTGCAAGTCCAAGTGCTTCCACGACCTCTCCTTGAGGCCCAACTCCAGCTTCAAGGAGAAAGATGCGATGCGGCGACGGCGACAAATACCGTGCCGCGACCGCGACGGGCGTGCTCGCGCGACACGTTCGCCTCGACAAGTAGCTCTCGCCGGCGGGCGGCCGGCTCGCCTGGTACCGCGACGCGCACACGCGCTGCGCCTTGCTGTCGAGACGCCTTGCGGAGGCATGGCGCCGACTGCGGACGCACGCTCTCGTGGCACAGTTCGCATCATCTACGGAGGGATGGGCACCGCTATGGCCTAGGAGGGAGAAAGGCCACTACTTGACACGCGTGTGCGCGGCGCGAAGAGGGGAAGAAGTCAGACACGACACGACGTAAAAGTTCAGACAACATTTCATAAAATGGGTGGATACGTTAAGGCCACGGATCTCGAAGGCTGCATGTAAGGACATGATAGGCCAAGCATCCATATGGACAAGCATAAAATCCATTCTCAATAAGTATGACCACTTATAGAGGTTCCGAAAGGATCCATATATAAGCTTTAAAGGATATTTTATTACATGACTTGAAATTGAAAAAGGAAGTTGATGATTTTTGCCTTGTTGGCATGCATCACACGCTGCATTAGTTTTGCTAGACTCCAAAGAGAGATCACTATGATGAAGGACATGTTGTGCCACGTGTGAGGAAGGATGACTAAGGCGACAATTCCATTGCTCAGGCAGTGGCGGACCTACCAGGTATGCCCCGGCATACCCTGCAGCCCACCGTGCTATGCATAGTACTGAGCTGATGAATGCAAAACTGCTCAGCTGATTTCGACCAGCCCAGCCGTGCGCGCGTTGTGTAGTACTAAAAAAATAGGCAACTGGTAGCTTGATTCAAAGTTTCCAACGACTACCCTGCCACCGCGCCATTACCCTATCGCGAACGATTATTTGCCAAACTTGGCGTTGCCGCACGCCGGGACCTGGGCTCCGCAAGGTTGAAGAACCAGCTCGCCGTTCGCCGGCCGACCGTTGAGAGCCCACGACCATGAGACCACAAGGTAATCTACGCCAGCACGCCTTGTCCACACCGTAATTATCCAAGTAGATGTTTTCTAGTATTTTAGTTCTAGAATCATATATGGATAAATAGTTAAAGACAAATCAATTGTGAACATATATTATTTTATTGATCGTATTCTTTACTCCGAATTGTATCCTCTATAATTATGAACTATGAATCTATCATAGAATGTAAGTTTTGTTACCCACATGGTCCATACTATCGGTTGATGCATTTATATGCTTCTGAATTATTTGGATATGAAGAGAGTCAGAGACATGGCATCCCCTTTTAAAAAACATGTTTAGCAAAGAAGGTTGCCGCTGGCTCAAATCCTTATCCGGTTGAAATTGTGGTGTAAGAGCACACTGAAGAGCATGAAAGCATAAATTCAAAAAATTGTGAATCATATACCCCCACTTTATGCATACTTCGAACTATTAATAAGTTTGATATTTGTAATTTATGCAACTTTCCAACTTGATATTTCTATTACATATTGCTTCTATACCGTATTAAATGTGAATTTTAGAATGATGTATTGTATAGGTTAGTGTATTCTACCAAAAAAAGGCTAATATTTTGGTGTGGCATACCAATTGATTGAATCCTAGATCCGCCACTGTGCTCAGGAGACATACGAAGACTTCCAAACGCTTGTTTGATAAGTGATGGATCCAAGGGATAAAGTCCACCACAACACCATCCTCTAAGAATAGTTTTCCTCGGCCCCGATCCTTCACAAAAGGATCATTTGTCTACAATAACATGATTATCACGTGTAAGATTTTTATCGAAAAGAAGGCTATGGGTAAAAGAGAGATCATGCAAAACATCTTTGAGATGTAAAGAGTGTCATGGAGTGGGAAGAATGCCTTGGCCAATATGATGTATATGCATACCTGCACCGTTGGTGGTGTGGAATTGATCGGTGCCGCGGTAAACGTCCTTCACAGGTCGCCTGTCGAGGTCATTGCTGAGGTGGTCCGTGGCTGCCGTGTCGACATACCAGGTCGGATCGATTGGGTAGGGCGGTGTGTGTCCTTGCTACGCCGGTGTTGATAGCAGCAACGATTTGGTGAGGAGCGCCACCACCAGTAGCACTGTTTCTTCCGCCGTCGTTCCCAACGCCCAGGAACTCGCGCTTAAAGTGCTTGAAGCCGTCCGAAGACGAGATTGGAAGAGTGAACGTTGGTGTTGAACTTTGCCTTGCGCGTCTCAATGCGATACTCAGTGATGAGCATATGAACACAGAGATCTAGGAGCAGCATGGGCGTCATGAACCGTGACCACCTCGACCAGCGGGGCATAGTCGCCGTCGAGACCTGCCAGGTGGTAGGATATGATCTCCTCTTTGGTGAGCTGCTTGCCAATAGACGCAAGAGTATTAGTCAAAGAGTTTACCTTGCTGAAATAGGCTAACATCGGCGTGTCGAGCTTCTTCGGCATGGAGCGCTTGAACCGGAGCTACATGGAGTGGGCGGTGGACTGCGCCGCATAGCTGTTCTACAGCCTCGTGCAGGCCTCCCTAGAGGTGATGACAGAAATAACCATGCCATCTGACGCGTTGGAGACGATGGTAGACAGGATTGCCTGATCCTGCTGCATCTAGTGCAGATACGTCGGGTTGGTGATCTGTGTCGGCGCGCCAGCATCACCAGCCCTGGGGTTGCTGATGAACACATCCGGACAAGGAAGCATCCCGTTGACGTAGCCCATTAGGAGGTTGCTCTTGAGGATGGGAACGACCCGAGTGCGCCAGAGGAGATAGCTCTCTAGCGACAACTTGGTGATGTTTGGGTTCACGAAATTGTCCGGCGGCAGCTTGGTGATATTCGGGTTCGCAAAGTTGACGATGTTGTTGGTGGAGGCGATGGCAGAAGAGCAGCCACCAGAGGAAAAGATGGAGGAGGCAGCATCGGATGCAGAGGAAGAGGTGGAGGAGCTGGTCACCATTGAAAACGAGCGTCTCTCTATAATACCATGAAAGTAAAACATGGAGAGAGAATTGGGGAGGGAACCGCACAGCTCTCAACAGCCGGATGCATGTCTCTTTATATTCATGAGTTAGTTGACAACGTGTACTACAAGATTAATTAATGTACAACAAAAGCTAACTCTATCTTTTTGTCCCAAAAAAACTCTAACCCTATCTTCTTTTTTTACAATAGAGTTTAAAAATTGCAGTACCAAATAAAAAATACTAAGGGCCAAGAGGAACCCTGCCAGCGCGTTGGCCTCCACTTGGTATTTCTGCCGTGACGGTGGTGAGGGCCCGCCACAAACGGTGGTGAGGGCCAAGAGTAACAGCATCACAGACGATCTTTTCACCACGAGTAAAGTCGATGCCACCACTCAGTTGTGCACTCAAATAATACTCTCGCTGAGAGGTGATCTTCAGCTACCTTCCATCACCGACTGCTGCACTCGGACATTAGTCAACCTGTTAGTAGTGTACAAGGCAGCAACTTAGGGTGACGCCACATTGTGACAGCAACTTAGGGACCAGTATAATGTTCAGTAAAACAATTCACAAAAGTGCAACTTAGTCAAATATTCATGGTAGAGTTAAACCTTTTCAATCATGTGTCCATATTAACTGACACAAGCATCAACCAAAAACGATGCAGCTCCGCTCAACACTGAGAAGCGACTATTTCCACCACAAAACATACGAAACTATTTAATTATAAAATAGGAACTTCAAGCATCTTGTAAAGGATCTTATGAAATTCTTGAGATGTGAAATACACTGGACAAGTTTTCTGCAGACCACATGTTGTGGTTGTTGCATATAATGGAAATAAGTTGTATATTGAAAATTACCATCACACCACAGAATATAAGACTGGATTGCTAATTGTAACACTATTAATAAAAATAAGTACCAATATTTGAGCATCTTGCCAGAATTGACCGTGGCCTTTTTGGATTAAGGCCTTGCCCAACAGTCGTCAGTTCCATCCTTGGATTCTTCCTTGGACAGAAACTCTGGCAAGCATTCTCAGTGTAGCAATTTTCTCGACTCAAATGCTTATGTGTACCTGCCCAATAATTAATATCCTCAAGGTTTACTGGATAACGTATTGTCACGACAAAATATCCCTTAAGGCTCCAGTTACATGCCTAATGATTACTAACATTGAACATTTCAAGTACGAAAGTGAAAAAAGATACGTCTGCACATTTTTGCGCATTTCCAGTACGCTAAACTAGCTTAATACAGCTGCACGATGAAAATGCAATCCTGACAGTACATGAACATAACTCAAGCACACACACAAAAAGTGCAGGACTCAGGACGATCAGCATTCTGTATGTTAGTGAGATAATGCTACATTAAATATCGTCACTAAGAAAAGCTTTAGAACTTTCTTTTAAACCTTTTTGCACCTCCCTGATTTAATTCTCGTGTGCACAAATGCACAATACCATCCCTTGACCAAATATATATACTACTTCTATTACATTACTTGATAATTTTGGGCCAATCACTAGTAGTCCATAACAGCTGAGCTTATCAAGTTAAAAAATCGTACCTTCTTCGTGTTTTCATTCACTACTACCTAGAAGTGCATGCAACATCAAGGGCAATTGTTCCACTTCAGACATTCCACTCTAGTACTACTCTATACTTATCTTCCTTTACAAGTTTCTCCACTCTTATTCTGGTCAAAGTGCCTACGGTGATCATAAGACCTTGGTTGGGTTGTACCTCGAAAGCAAAAACAGCGAAAAATCGCACTATGGGGCATAATTTCATCCTAGGGCAGTGCATATTCACATGCCTCTCCAGGAATTCTCTCTTTTTTATATTTATTACTCTTTGACTTCTTAATTGAACTAATACCATGATACAGCTCATCTAACAATTTAATACATTCTATATTCATTGTTTTTTCTGGGACCTAAGTTGCATGTCATTTTCTACTAAGAGAGAGCGCCAAAATGTTCCAAGTTTTACAATGACAAAAAAAAGCAAATATAACTTATACAGGCGACCCAATAAAGTATAGTCTAACAATATATTATTCCATGTTTGGAAGAAACGTGTAATTTACCTGTATTTGTCACTGTTGAGATCAGAGAGTTTTCAGAAAAAGATGCCCAGGTAGCAGGCATGGCCTCTGAGGGTAGAGCACCTGCAATGAGTTGGGCAGTTTGAAATGATGGCAGATGGAAGTTCGTCCATGTTCGATAAAGAACGTGCGATTTACCTGTATTTTCCACTGTTGAGATCAGAGAGTATTCAGAAGGAGATGCCCAATTAGCAGACATGGCCTCTGAGGACAGAGTACCTACAATGAGTTAATGGGATTGCCAATTAGAAATGGCGGCAGATGGAGGTCTGTCAATGTTTGGAGAAGAACATGGAACTTACCTGCATTTTTCACTGTTGAAATCATAGGATATGGGCACATAGCAGACATGGCCTGTGAGGGTAGAACACCTGCAATGAGTTCATCAGTTAGATCTGGCGGCACATAGCCAGGTACTGGATGCTCAACTATTTTACCTGCATCTGTCACTGGTGAGATCCCAGTGTCTCTAGCAGGTTGTTTCAAAGGATGGATCACCTGCAACAAGGATGGAGCATCTGCAACAAGTTCGGTAGTTAGGAATCTATCGCAAAGATGCATAATCGCCGGAAAAGAAAAAAAACATAGGGACTACAGACTCAACTGGAATAAACTACGTGCATAATACAAACATGTATTAAATGCATACTGGTGAAGCTACATTCGTGGGAATGATGTATGATGAAACCATAACAGTTGAAGAAAGGCATAAAACAAAGACTAAGGGAGCAGAATGGCTGGTTATAAACCAAATTCATGAAACTGAAGCGTGGAAAATGAAATATCATTATCAGTGATGCATATAACCTGTTTAGCTAATACATTCAGTGTCTTGTAAATAGTACACACAATTGCGGGATCAATTTTGATATGGGGTTTCCACCTGGTTTGAATAATGTGAGGGCATCCGACTAATTTACCTGCTTTTGTGAATGATGAAATTGTAGAACTTTTAGCAGACCTCGTCAAAGTATCGAGGATAGTCAGCGAGACTTGGAAAACTGGAAAACCGGCAGTTAGAATTCAGAAATGGCGGCAGGTAGCCACAGGTCTGATGAAGCGCAAATAAAAATCAAGCCTAATGCGACTGTGCATCGAGGCACAAGCTTCTGCATTTTTCTTGAAAAAAGAACAGGTACAGAATGTGATGCAGCCCACAAAAGAATGACAGAATGGTAAATCTTCACAAATCACAGGAAAATAGAAACAGTGGCATAGGAAACAAACGATGATGATGCACGATGGCAGGTGTTAAGTGTGCACATATCACAGGAATACATAAAGCATAAAGCTAGCAGACTCCAAATGCAAGAATAACAAAAGTAGGTGCAGTAAGAACAATGTGCATAGGAAGCAGGCAGCAATAGTGCAAGAGAATTCATATAATGGCAAGGTATCATGTGTGCACTGTGCACAGGCCACACCACAGCAATACCCTAAGCATAAACCTAGCATAGCACTTCAAAAGCAGCAGCAACAGAATTGGTGCGGTGAGAGCAATGCACTGTAAAGAAGATACGTAGAACACACTAGTACAAAACTTACGGGTAGCAATAATATTTCAGTCCAATTTGTAGAGAATTATCCTACAGTGCTATGGTCTCTGCAAACCCCATGTGAAAAATGAGACTAAATTGAAGGGAAGGGAAGTGAGAAGTGGCCTGAAATAAATATCATGCTGATTGCGAAGTGGCTGCAGAGGATCTAATAATTCATGACAGCCAGTACAGATCCCAGATAGGAAGGGGAGGAAACAACAAGCAAGTAAGCTAAATGTTTTAGGAACAAGATATCTGGTGGACGAAATAGTGTGAAGTTACCATCTTTGTGGACAGATCGACGAATAGGTGGATACCCTTGACTCAGGTCCGGCCAGGCTTCCAACCGATCATCTGAACATGGTAATTTCATTAGTTGCTATTGTGTAATCAAGCTACAAAATATTATTACTTAACAGAAGGTTAAACACAAAGGTCAATGCATCGTGTATGTATGAACAAGAATGTAAACAAATGAAAGACACGGAGAATGGTCTAGTTTTACCTGAAAGATAAATCGCCCATTCCCTTGCCATGAGGTCTAATAAGTGCCATTGCAAAAAGAAAAAATATTGACAGTGAGTGCACATACACAAAAATTACAGGGCACACAGTAAGATATCAATGAGACATATAGCCTCTTGATTTGTACATTTGGTGTTCTTTAGAAAGGAACAATTGCAGGGATTAATTGTGCGATAAAGGTTAACCCTTGTTGGGAATCGATTGATGATGTTCAAGTAATTTACCAAGATTGGTGTCCCATGACATGTCAGAATGTGTAGCTGAACTCTTGAATGTACCAAGATTAGTCTGCGAGACTGGACCAACAGGAGCACCTGTGACGAGTTCGGTAATAAGAAATAGTAGGTGGTAGGCAGGCTAAATGCAAAAAACACCACAAAGAAATGACACGGCTACTGCACAGGAAGAAGAACGCGTAATGGAACTAAACAATAAGAGGTGTGGGAGAACATAGCATAGTGATGTACTGCAGTACTGCAAGTGTATATATTGACCACATCACAGAAATACCCTAAGCATAAACTTAATGTAGCAATCTGGAAGGACATTAAACTAGGATTTCTTCAAATCAGACTAAATGAAAAGAAAAAATGAAGCGGGAAAAAATTAAATGTTTGGTGGACTAAAGGAATGTGAAGCTACCTTTGTTAGAGACAGGTTTAAGTGCACAACCTAGATTTCTCTTACCAGCTTTCAAACTTGTATCTGAAAAAGACCACAAAAGTTTATTAGTAGTTGCTATTGTGAGATGAAGTTACCGACACCTTTTCCCTGAAATTACCAACACCTAAAGAAAGAGAAAGTTTTACCAACAAGATCCACCATCCATCCCTTTGCCTTAATTAAAGATGCTGCCATGGAGAGAGGATTATTATTGACAAGCAAGCAGTGACCATGTATAAAGCTTATTTGCATAAAGAGCAACTATAAAATATTTTTGATTAGGATAATGTACCAGAACTTAACCCTTCACAGTGACATGAAGTTGAAGAAGGAAGCCTGCACAAAAGATGCAGGTGTGCCATCACACATCAGAGATCGTTGGAAACAAGAAGGAGGAGGAGAAGAAGGAGACGAAGAAGAAGAAGAACAGGAGATAGTTATGTTGTACTGTATGTACATACATCCTCCTCTTACGAAGATAGTGGTTGACAAGAACAGAGGCTGGGACGGGGCCTCGCTTCACGTGGCGCCTTGCACGGAAACTAGCAATGATTGCATATGAGGAGGCGATCAAACTGAATGTCAAGACAGGATTGAAATTGCTACTGATGATTATGAGTACTAGTAGTAGCGTACCCGAAGCCGATGGGAAGTACATTGTGTGGTTTCATTGGGCCGCGGGCGTATGCCCTATATTCTTTCAACTCTGGAGTTTCAAAAATCAAGTCCTCGATGATCGTCGCAGCCTTGTCTCTCACGCGCCGCAGGTCCAGGGAGTCTCTGCATATATGAAAAGAATGAATACAGTTTTTCTTTTTTTGTTGAGAAAACTGATTGAATACAGTATGTGGCCATGAATCAATCTTTAGGGTGTTGATGAAGTTTCGTTTATAGTACTACTAATTCTTTGAAAAGTTATCAGGCATGAAATCGACGACCTGACATCAACAAACAGACGGTTATATTATCCCAGAGAGAATAAATGCACAACATTTAAGAGACTGTGGTTCTGAAGAAATCAGACGGTTGGCAGTGTGAACCTTATACTGGTAAACAGATAAAGAAGAAGAAGGTGGGCAAACTACTATAGTGTGAATCTTATACTGGTAAACGATGCACGTACCTGGCTCCTCTGTAGCAGATGAGTGACCAGAGCATTGCGCGGAGCTTGGTCATTCCCTCGCTGTGTACAAACCCCATGCTGAAGCACATGTTCAGAGCCGCGTTCACGGCTTGGGTCTCGGGCGCTCCGTCGACGATGGCGTGGATGGCCTTGTGCACGCGGAGGAAGTGGAGGAGGGCGCGGCCGTGGACGGACAGCAGACGGTCAGACGGCAGGAAGCGGGAGAGGTACGCCATGGCCTCCTCCCACCGGCCAGCCTTCACGAGCTCGGTCAGGTGCTCCGGGTACATGAACGCGTCCGACTCGCCGACGAGCCTGCACGCACGCATGTCAGGCTCATCAGATGCGCCGCGCCGCGCCGCGCTTTAGCTAGTACTAGAAGAAATCGAGTGAGTACGTACGCGTCGAAGGTGTTGTACAGTTCCTGCCGCATCAGCAAGGAGAGGAGTCGCCGCTGCCGAAGGCGCGACACGCAGGGGAACTCCGGCGAGCGCTTGCGGCTGCCCAGCCCGATGGAGAACTTCATAGTGCCGCGGACGCGCGGGCAGAGGTGGGGATCTTTTTTTTTTCTTTGGATTTGGAGGGGAGGGAGCAGGAGGTGGGGATCTCTTCTGTATCGGAGATTTGAGGACGAAAGGGGAATCGGGGAACTCTTTATATAGCCAGCCCGTGATATGCAGGACCCACGACGCGCGAAGCAGCGGGCAAGAAAAAGGTGCCCGCGTTGCGCTGACTGATAAGGGGGTACTTCTAACAAGGTCAATGACGCGTGGGCCGCGATAATACATAGGTCCCACAGGTCAGAGACGAGGCGGAGGCGCCACAGTCCGCGCCATGCATACCCTTTCGGGGGCCTTCGGTCGCGCTGCCGGACGAAAGCCACGCGGGACCCACGAGAGCGGAGCAGCGGGCAGAAAAGGCAATACAGGCTACCTTCCGACCACAGTCAATGACGGGTGGGCCCAGAGAGCACATAGGACCAAACACTAAACGTACTACCGCAGTCCGCATCATACCCATGCGGGGCTTCGGCGCGCTCCCGAACGGCCAAACGTGAATGACGGGTGGGCCCAGAGTGCACATAGGACCCAACAATAAACGTACCACCGCAGTCCGCACCATACCGATGCGGGGGATTTAGGGCTTGTCTGGTTCATGGCCACAATTTGTCAAGCCAAAGTTTGGCACTTTGGCATCAGTTTGGTTTTTGTCACACTTTGGCTTGTCAAACTTTATTATTTACAGGGCTCATTCGTCATAGAGTGAAACCTTTGCCAAGTTTTACCACATTTTGTGGCGTCCAATTTTTCAGCCACACTTTTTGGCCGCCACACTTGCCAAACTTTGGCTTGGCAAATTATGGCCAGCAACCAAACATGCCCTTAGAGCAAGTCCAGAAGCCCTATAGCCTCCCCGATACACAACATAGAGGAGAGAGAACAAAAAACTAACCTCCAGCAGTGCCTCTACAAGCTCCTCTATAGGTCGGGGTCCCCGACCAAACCCCTCTCTCCCCCCTTAACATCGGGACAGTGGCCGTCTCCCCTATATCGGCCCAGCCAGCAGGAGAGGCGGGCAGTCTCCTCTTGTGGCGGCCGCCAAGATCTGGAGGAGTTGTAGCGAGGGTGCGGTCATCGGAATCGACGGCCGGCGGCTAGAATCGATGGCCGGCGGCAGGAATTGATGGCCAGCGACAGGAATCAACGACTGGTGGCAGGAATCGATGGCCTACTGCGGGAATCGACGACCTAGTGGCAGCGCTGTATCGAACGGGTGCTTGCGGCGGATTTTTTGGCAGCGCTAATTCTAGGTGTGCTTTTCTTTTGAGTGGGCCTGTTAGTTATAGTATATTACTTAAATATTGCTGAGTAAGATATAGGGGAGAAAATATTGGGAAGCTGCTAAAAATATAAAAATTGTAGGGGAGAAATATATTTAGGGGAATCCCCTATATGGTATTGTAGGGGAGAAAATGTTGGGAACCTGCTGGAATTGCTCTTAGTCGCGCTCCTGAACGGCCAAACATGGACGCAATCTGGCGGCAAAATTGCTCAAGGCATAATAGAAAGCGACTTTTTTAAGTAATACACTTTTTTTAATTTTTCTATATCTATTGAACTTTTTTGGAATTATCCTTTGTTGGCTTGGGACGAGCCGAATGGCCTCCAGTCGGCCTAGACCAAGCCGATTGCGCGTTTGGCCAAGGACCACCACCCAGTCGGCCTGGCCCAGGCCAAATGGACCAGTCGGTCAGGCCGAGACCGATTGAAGTAGTTGGTCTGCCCCTGGCCGAATAGACCATTCGATCAGGCCCTGGACGACTACCTACTCGTCTTACCGCTGGCTAAATCATGCATGATCAATGCAGCCGTAGGTGATTAGCTAAACCTAGCTAACGCTAGTCCCAGCTCGCCTTCCTTTTCCGCCAAATTTCTCCCGCCATTAACTCCCTCCAATTTTCTCCCGCCACCGCTTTCCGCCATTTTCTCCCGCCTATTCTTCGCATTGCCTTTATAAATGAATGTACAGAGTAACTTTTCCCATACCTGGCGGCGTGTCCAAACTATATCGAAAGTAGGTAAGTCGACGCGCTCTGCATCAAACATGTCGGTCTAAGGGTCGCCTAAATCAGCCGAAGGGTAAGCCTTATCAACCCAAACGTCCAGTTGGCCGATAGGAAACCGCTCCCAGGACCAAAGCGGCAATGAGTGGCATCAAGCGGATCGACTTGGGCCCTATCTTTGCAAATCACGCACATACCTCGGTACGTGGCCGCTAAGACCGCAGAACCCCAACTCCTTTATATAATTATATGAGCGCTAGTTGCATTGGCAATCTCCAATGCGATAGGGATATAGCGAGCGGTGATAGTGGTGACATGGTTCTCGGTGAACATCACCTTTCCGAGAAGCCAAAGTATGTATGCCTCCAAGCACCGAGTGATTTGTACCTCTGTCAACTGGGTCTCTGGATAGCCTAGCCTTTGGGTCTGCATTGATTGAATATGGTACAATAAGTAAAACATATGATGGCACGGTGTATTGTCTTACATAATGAAGAGAAGTTAGAGAATGCACCTGATATCCTAGTAACCAGTCGAACTTGGGTCCGTGTTCTTCGTGCTTGAAAGGACCACTAATACCCTGGAAACATTGTGCCATATCTTGTTGCCAACTTGTCGGTGCCTGCAGAGGTCCAATGGGCTGTCCTGCCAAAGTAAATCCCAACAAGTATGACACATCCTGAAGAGTAGGAGCCATCTCTCCCAGCAAAAGTTAAAAAAGCATGGGTCTCGAGCCTCCAGCGGTCGACAAAGCAGGTGAGCAACGACTGGTCATATAATAGGCGTGTAGAGTCTCCAGTGTCCTTAACCAGACGAACAAAAGGCAAAAGCCCAGCCCACTTCAACCTTCATAACCAAAAAGCATGACCAAATCAATTACCGCGTCCCAAAAATACTCCTGTAATGCATGATTAAATCATACCTAGGAACCCAAGCGGGGTGTATCCTCTAGTTAACATTCGGTGTGCGAGTGACCAATGGCTCGGGGGAGTTAGGCTCATCCTCCAAAATTCTAGCACGATGCTTCTTTTTAATGTCTGCATTGAGCAACCTGTATCTTCTCTCCATTACTGCACAATTTACAAATTAAAACATAGTCATGCATACATTACAAATTAAAATATAGTTTGTCACATATTACAACTTAAAACATAGTTCGTCACATATTATAACTTAAAACATAGTTCGTCACATATTATAAATACTAACATAGTTCGTCATATATTACAAATACTAACATAGTTCATCACATATTACATGTACTAGCATAGTCTGACACATGTCGGGTCACCATCTAGTTTTGCCCGTATCCTCTGCCTCTTCGACCTCGTGCGCCCCGTCCGCGCGCAGGTGCTACGCCTATACCGGAAGTGGTACAATGAGTATCTCTGTGACCAAATGTATTGCATAGAAAACATTGATGAGTTGGGCCTCTAGCTTCTGCTTCATCCATATCATTCTGGATGCGCCTACAATGGCATCTGCCTCTGCCTGTTCGCATTAGAGCAGGGTGGGGGATGTACTGCCTTTCACCAGGGTTCACGATGTTGAAATTACCCACAACTCGAAAACCTGACATCTCACCAGTCCATGTATTGACCACGGCTTCTTTCAGGTAGTAGGGAGACACGAACGATATGTCATCCATTCCTAGCTAGTTGCCCGCAAGCAACAAGCACATGCGAGCAAGGCAGGTGAAGGAACTTTGGTTTGTTGCGGGTGCACTCACAGGTTAGCCATTGCTTATTTCCAATCTTCACCTCATGCGTACTTAGCTCATTACCACACCCACACTTATCGGTGGCTAGCATCACCTTAAGCCTTCTTTCCTCGTTACCTGTGGACACGATAGTATGTGTCCTAGCTTTTTTCATCTTCTTATCCATGTACTTCATAATCTTTTCACGGAAGCGTGCGTTCGGATTGTTAAAGATATGCATCTGAGCACACTATCATCTGTCTCTGAAATATCTAATCGTGCCATACATAATACCCTCGACTGTGGTTGTAAGTGGAAGTGCTCTGTTACCTCTGATGACAAAGTTATATGACTCATCTAGGTTTGTAGTCATGACGCCGTACCTAGGTCCATGTGTGTCGTGTAGCAAAGACCATCTCTCTAAAGGCTCATGCTCTATCCACTGTTGGAAGTTTTTGATCGATATGCCGAGCCTTCTCCTAGTACCAGGCGGATCAAATCTAGGCAAGTCACAAAGCCCTACAGAGTCTTCCTCCACAGGAGCAACTTCAGTAGCTACATGTGCAGCTACTACTACTTGATGTGCAGCTACGGCTGCGTTTTGCGCAGATTTCCTCGCCCTGACATGTTTCTGAGTGAATCCATCGAGCTTTCCATGTATGTAATGATACTACCATTCCTGGTTCTAATTGCATAGTTTTTTAATAGATTCATCAGGTTCTTATTCCTGACCCGTGAGAAGAAATTAGCTCCCAAATGGTGCATGCACCAACGGCTTTGCATGTCGAGCCAAGGCATTTGCTATTCAGGACCTGGCTATGTCAGCCTCTTGACGGTATTGAGTATACATGCATTACTATCGTGAATGGTGCACACATTGGGATTGTCTTCTACAACTGCTATTTTGAGATGCCTGAAGAACCATGTCCAACTTTCAGTGTTTTCGCTCTCCATGAAAGCAAATGCGAGTGGGACAATTTTATTGTTGTCGTCTTGACCAATGGCGGTAAGGATCTGACCCTTATACTTGCCAGTGAGAAAAGTACCGTCTACAAATATCACTGGTCGGCAATAAGTGAAATCTTGGATGCATACAGCAAAACAGAAGAACACTCGATGAAGCACCTTCAGGGATGGATCCTCTGGTATCACATAGTATTGGATGTCAACATAGGTGTGTGGGTTTCTATCTCGTAGTGTCTGGAGTTATCAGACTACAGAGTCATACGAGTCTCTGAACGGACCAAACCTGTCCTCAAGAGCTCTTTTATTTGCCCTCCAAACCTTGCCATAAGAAATGCCTTCGTAGGAAGAGACTAGACGACTTTGATCTAAAATAAGCACAATTCCTCTGATATGAGCTATCTATTGTACCTTGTGTTGTCATCAGAGTTTGCTGCTTTGATGAGTCGTGGACAAGGTATGCATTCGTGCACAGGGTGGCATACGTGAAGGCTTTCTCCCTTACTGTCCCCATATGTCTGACAAAGCAATGCATAAAAACGCATTTTTTGTGGACTCGCATACGTCTGCTAAAGTGACCATCTCTATGGGGCACCAAGGTCGAGTCCAGAGATGGCTGTGCCACGATAATACTTGTCTCCCGTCAGGTTTTGACCCTATGCCGGTAGGGTGGCCTCCCCGTCACTCCCCTTTCCCGGTCGGATTTGTGTCTCCTAAAGCGACTGTCTTCTCATCGGGACAGGTCGACGTGAGAGTGCCGCTCCATCCACCGCCGCGACCGACACAGGTGGATCTTCTGCACCGCCATATTCATTAGCTGGCTACCAAAAAATAAGGCCATCTACTGCTCTAACTCAGGTAAGTTTTTTATCGACATCATTTCATAGATTTGTAATTTCTAGCATAGCCTTTGTATGAATGATTGCACTACTTGCTTGTTTGATTGGCATGCATCGTGAATCCTTGACATGCATGTCAACACTGGTCAGTATTTCAATTTGCATCTATGATCTACATATATCAATGTTGAGCACATGTTTTGGTAACCATTGTTTGCCTTGACATGTCACTGGTCAATGTCGATCACTACTGCAAAATCATTAATAGTTACCTCATGAGTAATTTCTTTGGTTTTTCCATTGCTTGTCTATGATATACAAATCTCAATGTTGCATACTTGTTTTGGTTGTAATTGTTTGCCTAGACATGTCACTGGTCAATGTTGATCAGTACTGCAAAATCGTTGTAGTTTCCATGTGAGTATGTGCTTTGCTTTGTCAATTCCTTCTTTATTCTCTACATATATCAATGTTGAGTACTTATTTTGGTTGCCATTGTTTGCCTACACAAGTCACTGATCAATGTTGATTAGTACTACAAAATTATTGTAGTTTCCTTGTGAGTAATTGTTTTTCTTTGTCAATTGCTTTTGTATTTTTTGCATTGATCAGCACCTTGTCTTAATCATCGTGTTATTATCAACATTTTCTCTTGACTGATACGTTGTCCATGGAAAGATACCCAAGACGGATCGGGAAACCCTCTACAAGAACACAATCCTTCCAATGCAGGGGTACGAGAACCTCCTCCCAGAGATGGTCGTTGCGCAGGCGAGGCCCAACCTATTTCGGTTATTTGATGTTGTCGCTGCCAAGAAAAAGGAGTCAGTGCAAGGTCATCGTCCCGGATTTGGCACCACCCCATCAATGATCTCCATCACCGTTTCTACGTCCAGATCAAATCTATGGACAGTCGCGGATCCAAGGGGGCGAGCGGTGGCCTGCCCCCCATGGTTTGACCCCCTCAACAGAAAACAACAAGGACTGGTACAATTAGTGATGGTTTTGTGGTCTAATAGTCCAGCCATTAGCCCCGAATGAACGGGAAAAGGCCAAAATAATTAGCTAGGAAGGGTTGAGATTGATACACACAAAGCGTACATATGTTGAAGGAGGCCAAACAATTAACTGATCTGCGATATACATAATACATTCTCAGTCTCTACCGCTTCCCAGCCATCAAGGGTTTCTTTGCTTCAATGTCAATGCCGACCGTCGGAAATCTATACTTGGTCAGCAGTCTATTGACATCATTGTCGCTAACTACCGAGTGTCAAAATTATGGTTGTCAGACGTCGACCGATCTGCCGGTTGCCAAACTCCTCAGTCTCTTCGGTCTCAATACATGGCTACCGCTCTATCTAACCTAAGCCTTAACATATCAATTTACATAAACCTTTTATTTGATCAATTGCATATTATATGCGTATTTTGTACATCAAAGAATATCAAAAGGCATGAATATAAGGACATCACAACCTTTAACCATTTCAAATTATTTGTTGGAACTTCCAACTGTACCCCTAAAAATGCAAAATATGTTAGGAAGTAATTGTAGCAAAGTTCAATGTTGTGACCGCTGCTACGTTATATTTAGGTTCACATGAGTAGAAACTTAGCTTAAATATAAATATATTGTTGCAGTTTGATATCGATCATATAGATTCGCTATATTTTCATATTATTTCGGTGCATAAACATTGTCTTCTTTGTCCCCCTATGCTCAAATCCTAGATATTCTCTTGATATGGACATGTCTACTCTACAACTCTGCGTCATGAAGCTGGTGGTGTTGAATATGCTATAGATTAAGCAGCATGTCTGCACTATGTCGCTGAAGACTTTCACCTTCCGCGAATATGGTGTCTAGCTAGAGATATATGATGGAGAGGTCTACTTCCTAAAAGGGTGGATATAGTTCTCCAAGAAGATCAAGCTCTAGGTGGGTGACATCTTGGCCTTCAAGTTCAACAACAAGCAGAGGGGATTTGGGGTTACTCTATTCAAGGCTTTCAGCAACATGCATGAGTTGATAACATGCGACATGTTGGTGTAGCGATCTTCCTCTGCTGCCAGGTGAGGAGGACATAGATGGATTTGTTATCCATGGTTTCTATCAGTTTGCACTGCATGTAGTATATGAAGCAGTCCTTTTGGGCCAGGGTTGTGTACCCCTGCCGTGAAGCACCGATCAAGTGGCACATGATGCACCTGTTTAAGAACTAATCCCTCTACCCATGAACTTGTTGTGTTAAAAATGTAGCTACATGTTATGTCCATGTGTGTTCATGTGATGTGTGGTAAGCTCACCGTATTTGAAAGTTGTGATTGTATCTTGTTTGTGTGTGAAATGAGAGGGAGAAGGAGACAACCAAATAGACATTGGTTGCTTCTACTGAAAAACAGACAATAAAACATGCTGCAAATTCGGTCCAGAGCATACAACCTAGGTTATCAAACGGGCTACGGATGTTGACCCAAGCCGCGTTGTTGGTTGAGCCAAGCCCACCTCGACATTCCAAGCCAGGCCGAAAATCCGACATAGGCTATAAAAGATCACTCAGCGAGCCGCTTTGATCAGCTTGCTCAATATTTGCTATCTGGCTCGCTTGTCGTTGGAAGCTGATTGAAGCTCAGATCACTGTAGATCTTCGTTGGGAAACCCCAATAGGAAGGTATGATGAGTACAACAGCAAGTTTTTTCCTCAGTAAGAAACCAAAGTTATCGAACTAGTAGAAGGAAGGAAACGACTCAAAGGTGTTGCTAGCAACTTGGAAACCTGCACAACACAAACTCAAGACTTTGCCCCAATGAACAGTGAGGTTATCAATCTCACCGGTTTGCTGAAAACAAAGGATTAACTGTATAGTGTGGAAGGTAATGGTGGCTTGCAGAAAGTAAACAGTAACACTGGAAGATGTATCAATGGTAAAGATTGGACCGGGGTCCACAGTTCGCTAGAGTTGTTCTCCTTAAGAAACAACATAACTTGTTGGGTAAACAAATTACAGCGGGGCAATTGACAGGACAGAGCAAGGCATAACAATGCAATACTATACATTCATGATCCTATGAGATTTGATTGGGCATTACAACAATATACATAGACCGCCATCCAACTGCATCTATGACTAGTGATCCACCTTCAGGTTATCATCCGACCCCTCGAGTATTAAGTTGCAAGCAATGGATAACTGCTTTAAGCAAAGTGTGTAAAGTAAACAATACAATTGTTTCATGAACAAGATATTGTTGTTTTCTTCCTAGTAGCAACAACAGATAGTAAGGAAATCGGTAATCGTTAACTGCTCGGTTGGCTTGGGAGTAGGGACTAATCAGAATTCAGACGGTTAACTGATTTAATTGGTCGGATATTAATCGGTGCAGCCTACAAAAATTAGCACCTAGATCACGTGTGAATCCTCTTGCACCTCAACCATCTATCCTATTAAAGGCAGCCTTAAGCTCCTGGGTGAGATCCTAAAGCGCTCGAGCTCTTGCATCTGAGGTCTGGCCGACAACTACGAGGAACTGGTCAACAACGACAAGGAACTGGTTGGTGATGGCGGAAATCGAGCTCCTAGAGGCAGATATTTTTTTTTGAGGTTAATCTAGAGGCAGATATTGAGCGGGAGCTTTGAAAAAGGTACTTAATTGGGGCGGGCTAGCGGATGGATGGGCGATATGTGTTGATAATTTTGCAACTTTTTAGACCAAGTGTAGTGGTTAATCGGGAACATACCTAGTAATCGGAGTGTCAGACCTATTAATCAGGCTAAATGATTAACACAAATGAATAGTAGTAATCGACACGGTCAGGTCCCTAGTAGCGATTAATCGGCCTATTAATCGCTGATTCGGCCTATTTTTTGAACAGTCAGCACATCTACAACCTTAGAGATTTATGTCACTTCCCCAAATTCAATAGAGGCATGAACCCACTATCGAGCATAAATACCCCCTCTTGGAGTCACTAGCATCTACTTGGCCAAGATAGCTACTAGAAACGGAGAGCATGCAATATCTCAAACAACACAGACATGATAAAATCAATAAGATAGAATCATTAATCAATATGGCATAGTAATCTCAATATCCATCGGATCCCCGCAAACACAACATGCATGATTACAAATAGATGATCTTGATCATGAACGGAGCTCACAAGATCTAAACATGGTAGCACAAAGGAGGAGAAACAACCATCTAGCTACTACATGGACCCATAGTCCAAGGTGGAACTACTCACGCATCATACCGAAGGCTGGCATGGTGATGGAGAAGGCCTCCGAGATGATCTCCCCCCTCCGGCAGGGTGTCGGGAAGAGCTTCAGATCCCCCCGATCTAGGGACGATGGTGGCGGCGGCTATGGACTGTTTCGTGGAAGATTGATCGGGTACTTAGGGTTTAGGTATCGGGGGCTTCTTATAGGCGAAGAGGGAGGCCGAATGGGTGCCCGAGGCGGTTGCACCCCCCCAGGCACGGGCCAGGCCTGGCCGTGCAGCCAGGGGGTGTGGCCCCCCTCGAGGCCCTTCTCCGTCTCATCTTCTGGCTCCGTGTTCCCCTCGGTGAGATATTGACTTTGGCTTTTGTCTTGTCCAATTCCGAGAATATTCATTTTCTGGCTTTTCTGGAACCAAAAACAGAAGAAACAGGCAACTGGCACTATGGCATCTTGTTAATAGGTTAGTCCCAGAAAACATATAAAAATATTTCAAAGTGTAGACAAAGCAAAGAAAAGTAGATACTAAACAAGCATGGAACATCAAAAATTATAGATACATTTACGACGTATCAAGCATCCCCAAGCTTAACTCATGCTCGTCCTCGAGTAGGTAAGTGATAAAAAGAATAATTTTTGAGGTGACATGGAGCATCATAATCAAGATCAAACCATTTGCAAGCATTGAAAGCTGGGATCAAAGAACTCTAAAAATGAGCATGAAAGATGAAGTTCTAACAATAAGACAAAGCAACTATGCTGCAACATAAAAGGATACAAACAAAGATTCATGAATAACAATGCATTGAAAGACGTTTGTTTGTTTCACATATAGAAAACATAGAATAGTGGAATTCAACTTGTCCCTCTTAGAGTAGCAATACATAAATGCATAGGACACCTTCAAAATTCATAAGGGTGACTAGTTACAAATAGTTCAAGAACAAGCAATATCAACAATATGAATCAATCAATAAGTTTTGGGACAATGCACATAGAACTAAGAATGGCAACTATGATCTCTTAATTGATGCCTAAGGATAGAAGGTGGAGACTCAATAATATAGTGGAAGAAAGACCCTTCATAAAGGGAATCAGGGATTTCAAGTCTCATAAAGAGCTTCCAAAAATTATGGTACTTGTTATCTTTCAGCTCTCATTGCCCCTCTCATAAGCATCTTGAAGTGATTAAGGTTAAAGTGAACAAACTATGGAGTATATGCTTGACAAAGTATAAGTTGGAAATCTCATGTCCGTTGAGTACGGGGCCGCTCCTCATGCTACTCAACTTTAGTCACCGGTAAGTTCTTGTCATAGTAAGTACATGTGTATCATAGAGAACCGCCAACGGGGTACCCCTTGCACATGATACAGGAGCTATCCCATATCAAAATGACAAGGCAAGCAGACAATGAGCATCTCAGCAATCTTCTTATTTACCATGGGAAAATGGTGCTTTTTCTCTCTTTCTTCTTTTCAATATGTCTCTTTTTATAAGAAGAAAGCTTCATAGATTGCTTATTATGGTGATGCTGCAAGTTTCCACCATGATTAGGCATGGCTTAGGCTAGCGGCCCAGACGTTTCTCTAACACACATACATAACTCCATGTACTTACAAGCTCCCCTTTTATTTCACACCAACGACATCCATAAACAAAAGAGCATGATATCAACTGGGTACAATGTACATGTGCAATGTTGAAAGTGTTCCCCATGACAGCATGGTTCTGCTAATTCCAACGTATAAGTGCAAGCATATACAACATATATGACATAATGGTTCAATTTTATTAGGGGCAAGAAAAAATAAAGTGTGACGTCAAGTTTGTGAGAGCTTTAATCACTAATTTTTCACATAACAAAGTGACTTTTCAATTGGAAGATAGATAAAACAAGAATATACTTGGAATGGTATAACACACCATGCATACGAATTTATAGTGGACACTTTGGAATAACTTGGTTTCTTGGGAGTTGGATGCATGAGTAGATCTTACTCATACAAGTGGTGGCTAGCAAAATACTGGGAGCGACCAACTAAGAGAGCAATAATGGCCATAATCATGCAGAGCAACAAAACATTACTAATCAAAGCATAACGTGGTACGACAGGTCAAAAACTAAATGATCATGCTACTAATCAAAGCATAATAAGGGCCGCTCCTCATGCTACTCAACTTTAGTTATCGGTAAGTTCTTGTCATAGTAAGTACATGTGTATCATAGAGAACCGCCAACGGGGTACCCCTTGCACATGACACAGGAGCTATCCCATATCAAAATGACAAGGCAAGCAAACAATGAGCATCTCAGCAATCTTCTTATTTACCATGGGAAAATGGTGTTTTTTTCTCTCTTTCCTCTTTTCTCATCTTTTTTTCCTTTTCTCAATCTTTATCTCTTTTTTTATAAGAAGAATGCTTCATAGATTGCTCACAATGGTGATGCTGCAAGTTTCCACCGTGATTAGGCATGGCTTAGGCTAGCGGCCCAGGCGTTTCTCTAACACACATACATAACTCCATGGACTTACAATCTCCCCTTTTATTTCACACCGACGACATCCGCAAACAAAAGAGCATGATATCAACTGGGTAACATGTACTAGGTGCAATGTTGAAAGCGTTCCCCATGACAGCATGGTTCTGCTAATTCCAACGTATAAGTGCAAGCATATACAACATAGATGACACAATGGTTCAAGTTTATTAGGGGCAACAAAAATAAAGTGTGCCATCAAGTTTGTGAGAGCTTTAATCACTAAGTTTCACATAACAAGTTTAATTTGGAAGATAGATAAAACAAGAATATACTTGGAATGGTGTAACACGCCGTGCATAGAAATTTTATAGTGGACACTTTGGAATAACTTGGTTTCATGGGAGTTGGATGCATGAGTAGATCTTACTCATACAAGTGGAGGCTATCAAAAGACTGGGAGCGACCAAGTAAGAGAGAAATAATGGACATAATCATGCACAGCAACAAAACATTACTAATCAAAGCATAAAGTGGTACCACAAGTCAAAAACTAAATGATCATAGAGTCTAATGTGACTTGTTCATAGTCATAGCATGGTGTGAGCATGTGCCAAGTCAACCCAAACAAAGCATCAAAGGAGAATAGCACAATACTATGCTTTTGTATGCTAAAACAACGCATGATTCTTCCAAGGCACATTGAGCAATCCTAATTGTTTGTAACAAGTCATGCTACAGCAATAATCACTAAGCATAAGGTCGAAACAACATCTAGCATGACATGATAAAGTCTAAGTCACAGTCAAAGCAAGCTCCTCTTGTACTACTAAAGCAAGAACTTCCTACTCCTTTCCAACACCAATCAACTTATTTGAAACAACACGGTGAAAACGGGGGTCCAAGTACTTTATTCAAGCAAACTAAGCAAACCGAAAAACAAAAACAAAAACTACTCCAAGAACAACAGAACTGTGCATGAAACAATAAAAAACGAAGTGTCTAGAAAGACCTGAGATTTTTATTGATGAAGAAGGGGATACCTTGGGCATCCCCAAGCTTTGACGCTTGTACCTCTTGAATATTTCTTGGGGTGACACGGGGTGGCATCCCCAAGCTTGAGCTTTTGTACATTCTTCTCATTACATCATTCTTTCCTTAGACCTGGAAATTTTCCTTCATACAAAACTTCACACAATCTTCATTAGCAACATTAGTGCATTCGAAATATAATAGACCTTTGGGTTTAGTTTCAAAATAGCAAAACTTTCACGAAAAAACACAAGCTACTGTAGCAATTCCTTCAAAATTTTCAATTTCCCCAAAAGAACCCAAAAAGAAATCAATAAGAAGCAAATGCAAATAATGGCAAAATCTATCAAAATAGACCAGCAGGTAGAAAGCGATTTTTTCAAAGACCTTCTGTTCCTCAAATAAAAAAGTGTTGAACTAAAGAAAGTTACTAACAACCTGGGGGATTTATTCAGAAAATTCCAGCTCAGTCTGACTTATATACACGATTTTTTACAATGGAGCACAAAAATCTGTTTCGGGACAATAACTCCCCAAATATTACTTCCCTCTCATTAGAGGTTATTCTTGACACAATAATCAAACAAAAAGTATAAGGAGAGTTTATTACAGAAGTAATAACTTCCAAGACTCAACTAAAACTTTTGGGTTATATCCCAATAAGTACTTTTCTTTAACGCCTTTAAGTTAGGCATACGAAGCAAGAATCAAGTATTTTCAAATGAAGAAGCATTAACATCAAACCTTGCTTTCAAAGGAGTAGCAAAAAGCAACTTCTCTCTCCTCATATGGAAGTGTTCAATACCTTTCTTGAATGGAAATTGATATTTAATGGTGCCTTCTTTCATATAAATGATGGCACCAACAGTTATAAGAAAAGGTCTTCCCAAAGTAATAGGACAAGAAGCATTGTATTCAACATCCAAAACATAGAAAACAATAGGGACATAGGCATTGTTAACCATAATAAGAACATCATTAACACTCCCCATGAGTTTCTTTTTAGCATTATCATCAAGTGGGACATCTAAATAGCAATCTTCCTAATGACCCACAAGTATAGGGGGTGTATCGTAGTACTTTCGATAAATAGGAGTGTCGATCCCAACGAGGAGCAGAAGGTGCTGACTAGTGGTACTGGTTCAAGAGTTCTCTGTAAATACTTAGGAAACAGATTTTTAGGGTTTTTGATAAAGCAAGGAAATAAAGTGCAAGTAAATAAAGACATCAAATAATTGCATCAAGTGGCCCAATCCTTTCTTAGCAAAGGACAAGCCGGAGGAAATACTAATGAGGACCAAACGTTCTCGAGGACACATGGGATACTATCAAGTGCTTTTGTTTCATATAGCTGAGTAATCTTCTTTGGTTTTATAAGTGTTGTGTGGGTGAACCTGTGCTAATGTACCGACCTTACTTGTACTAATACATACTTGTGATTAAACCCCTTGCAAGCATCCGCAACTATAAGAAAGTAATTAAGATAAAACCTAACCACAGCCTTAAACTCTGAGATCCTACACTCCCTTGTGCAAAGGTTTCCTAACGGGGGTTCATGTTTCTGTCACTCCGGCAACCCCACAATTAGTAGCCAAATACACAATGCATTCCCCTAGGCCCATAAATGGTGAAGTATCATGTAGTCGACTTTCACATCACACCACTATAATAATAGCACCACAACTTAAATATTAAACCATTGAATAATACCTCAACACAATTCCACTACTAACAACATGACTTCTCCCATGTCCTCAAGAAATAAACGAACTACTCATGAGACATCATATGGATCAAGATCAGAGATGATATAATGATGGATAATAATCTGATCATAAACAAGAATTCAATGGTTCCACTCACAAGCATCAACTACAAAAGTAATTAACATCGGGAAAGTTTCCCCTAAGAACCATGCAAGATTCAACACGATTGTTACAACGGGATGGAGTGGGGATGATGGATGGTGGTGTGGATGATGATGATGATCCTGATGAAGTCTAGCTTGATGATGGTGTTGATGGCGATGATCTCCCCTCTCCGGGAAGGAATTTCCCTAGTAGAAATATGTCTGCCGGAGAGCTCTTTCTCTCTCTGTAGTTTCCGCCCCGCAGAGGTGGCAGTATATTTCTGTGGTCGCTCCCCTGACTTTAGGGTTTCGAGGAGAAGATATAGGCGAGAGGGCGGAGCCAGAGGTGGTCCAGGGTGGCCATACCCTCTGTAGGCGCGACCCAGGGTGGCCCGCACCTAGGGGGTGTGTGCCCCCTATGGCCCAATTCCGCCTCCCCTTCTGGCATCCTTCGTCTTCTAGGAAAATATAATTTTCTGTAGTTTTTCTGGTATTTTTCTGATCTTCGCGAAATTGCATCAAAACACCACTTTTCCCATCAGAATCCTGACTCCAGCAGTTCATCCTCCAAGAATCATCCAATATGCAAAAACAGATGAAAAGACATAAGTATCACCTCTTAATATGAAATATATTAATGAATAGAAGCAAATTATGATATAGAATGGTGATGCAAACTGGACGTATCAACTCCCCCTCCCCAAGCGAAAACTGAGCTCAGTAAACATGTCCAAAGGTTTATGGAGTGAAGTGTCGATAAAAAGAATACAGACAAGAAGCATCACACTTACCAATACACAACTCATAGTAGAAAGAAACTCACCATTAAATTATCTTAGCTTGCAACAAGTATGGGAGTCACAATAAAGATGCATAAAGATAAATCATAATTGGGATTGACAAACTTTGGTCTTGGTCAGAGAACAGTTGGTAAACAGTTTTCAAGCAAAGTTTTTGTAAGGAAGTTTATAACAGGAGTCCTTTTTGCTCAAACATAAAAGGCGTTTCACAATGATGGCTTTCAAAGTAATACTCATTCAGATAAGAGTCTTGTGCAAACAAGGAAGATAAAGAACATGATTGAATAAATCATCATATGAATGCTTGAAACACAACAACTCAAATGCTTGCTGGAGATAGATAGGAATAGGTTTATTGGCTCAACTTAGAAGTAGAAGAAAGGCCCTTCATAGAGGGAAGTAGGGATTTCAAGTTCATAAAGAGCTTTCAAAAGATTATGGTACTTACTAGCTTTTAGCTCTCATTGCCCCTATCATAAGCATCTTGAGGTGAATAAGGTTAAAGTGAACAAAGATGGAGTATATGCTTGACAAAATATAAGTTGGCAATATCATGTCCCTTGAGTACGAGGGCCGCTCCTCATTAGGGATGTAAACGGATTGGATCGGATCGGATATTTCTATTACCATATCCTTTACCATGTTTTTTTTGCCAAATTACGATCGGAGCGGATAATAGCCGGATGTGGATTATATCGGATTGCGGATATGGAGCAGATTCGGAGCGGACTCGTATCGGAAGAGGATAATCAAAAAATACACGTAGAAAAATAAAAATTTATTTAGTTTATACAAAAGAAATGACAAGAAAGCATGGAACACTAGATAGCAGTAGTATAAAAGTGCAAGATTGGTAATAGCATAGTATAACATGCATATGTAGCATGCATAACTAGCCGATACACTAACTAGATTGTCCTGATATTAGGGTTGTGCTAATTTTATCGGATTATCCTATTTGAGTACCTCGGATAATCCGCATTAAATGTCGGATTATCCTTATCCGTCGGATATCATCAATACCATATCCGCTACCATATCTGTCAGATATCCGCTCGACAAATACCGCATCCGCATCCGCCGGATATCTAAAAATGCATACCATATCCTTAAAAATGGACGCGGATGCGGATTTGAAGCAGAAATTATCCGTACCATTTACATCCCTACTCCTCATGCTACTCAACTTTAGTTACAGGTAAGTTCTTGTCATAGTAAGTACATGTGTATCATAGAGAAACGCCAACGGGATACCCCTTGCACATGATACAGGAGCTATCCCATATCATAATGACAAGGCAAGCAGACAATGAGCATTTCAGCAATCTTCTTGTTTACCATGGGAAAATGGTGCTTTTTTCTCTCTTTCCTATTTTCAATATGTCTCTCTTTTTTTATATAAGAAGAAAGCTTCATAGATTGCTCATTATGGTTATGCTGCAAGTTTCCACCATGATTAGGCATGGCTTAGGATAACGGCCCAGGCGCTTCTCTAACACACATATATAACTCCATGTACTTACAAGCCCCCCCTTTTATTTCACACCGACGACATACATAAACAAAAGAGCATGATATCAACGGGGTAGATATTTACAGGTGTTGAAAGCGTTCCCGTTGACAGCACGGTTCTGCTAATCCCAACATATAGATGCAAGCATATACAACTTCTATGACACAATGGTTCAAGTTTATTAGGGCAAGAAAATAAGGTGTGCCATCAAGTTCGTGAGAGCTTTACTAACTAGTTTTCACATAAAAAACAATTTTTAATTTGAAAGTGTAAGATCCCTCCTTTGTAAAGGAAAAGGATCCCTGTGATTGCAATGCTAGTCCCTGGATCATTGCTAGCATCCACAGTTTGAGATGAAGTACACAGATACAAAGGTCATTTATTACATCCATTACATAGATAAACATAGTCTTTACAACTCAAGGCCACAGGCCTAATACAAGAGTTTGAATAAGTAAATAATTATAAGTCTTCATCTTCATGTGCCACAGGCAAACATGTTGAGTGTAGACTCATGACACCTAATCCTCATCAGAGTAACCTGCAACATCACAAGTTACAGCCACAGTGGGTCAATACTTTGGAATAGTATTGGCAAGTGATACCTTAGTAAAATTTAGGTGGACTATATTACTATATGCAATTTGGCTAAGTGTAGCTTGGCTTGCTTTGCTCAAAATAGGTTTTTCCTATTAGTTGAAATCACTAAGTTTTTCTTTGTCAAAACTTTTCCCAAGGAACCACCAATAGACATTGGGGTCCTTCACCCTTGTTCACCCACAAATTTTTACTTAGAAATTGGGATGAGGAGATTCTTGATAGCTTCCATGGCTTGATGCCCAAGTTGTCCATTGCCATGGACTTGGCTAAGTACTTAGATTTTTCCATCTGCAGAGGTTGTGCACTTTCCCCACCAGACTTGGTTTCACCAAGACAGGACCTTTCAGAAGCCTTCCCTTAGACCAAATGGACGCGCTCCAACCTATCATTCCCACTACCACCAACTGTCCAAATGGCTAAGTTCTAGCAACTTATGTGATCCAGGCAGAGCCCATAATGCCAAGTGGCTGCACTATAAGCTTCTTAACACTTGGACTCTAAAATCTCTTTGTTCATGGGTGGCTTACCACAAGTGTGATACACAAGGTAAACCATAGCCATGGGCCTTGTGTAACCACTCAACCAAAAACCACCAATCAAGTCCCTTTCCACCCAGGTGATTCATTGACTTAGTTGTTTTATTAGGTAAAACAAAGTCCAAAGACTTAGAAATATTTTCATCATAGCATGTATATTTCACCAACCCTTGTTTGCTACTAGCTAGGCTAAGCATGGCATAGATAGTAACTTAACTTAGAAATTTCCTAGCAATTCTACAACTACATAGGATTTCCCATCATGGCATTTAGGCAAAATATTAACATGCAAGACTTAGCAAAATATTTCTAATGCTTAGTATAAAATATAGGGATAGAAATATTCATGAAGTACCACTTGCCTTGGTAGTTGGGAGAGTATCACTCTTCACAATCACAATCACTAGCACCAAAGTATACACAAAGAATGGTAGCACAAATCACACACAATTCATATACAAACATAAATATATGCATGCATGCAAAATGCTAAGTGATGATTTTTAAAACTCAACCAAGCAAGTGCAAAGTACTGATTCACTAACAAGATAAAAACTTGCCAAACCAAGTTTTATTTGACACTAAAAACAATTTCTAAACATTTCATATACTCAAATTAGTCCTAAACAAGTTTCTGCAAATAAATCCTTTTTAACAGAAGCTAAACACTAAACACATTGCATATTTTGAAAGAGCTTGCTCTCCTGATTCCAACGGTATAAAATTTGTCAAAATCTAACGTGGAAATCAAAAGTTACAAACAAAACAAATTTGAACTATAATCTGATTCAAAATCTGTTTTAAATCTAACTCACTGCCACGCGTCTGTTTCCTATTGGCCCGTACCGGTTCGGGCGGATCGATCGACGCAGATCGTTGGATTTAAGTGAACGCGCACGGCTCAGATCTAACATACCGCTTCGTTTAAGTGATTCTATTATACGCGTTGGATCTAGATCCAACGGCTCTTGATCAAACGACCAAGGTCTTGCGACGCTAGCGTGGCGGCGAGCGGCGGAGCGCTCTGTCAGTGGCGGCACTGGCGTTCTAGGTCGCACGGGGGAGGGGGAAGGGGCTTACCGAGCTTGCCGTGCGATGCTGATGCTCAAGGTGGTGTCGGCTGGTCAAGGGGCGCGCTGTAGTGGCTGGGGGAGCTCGTCGGAGTTGTGCACGGCGTCAGGTGGTTGTTGTCGAAGTCGTTGCCGAGGTTCCGCGTCGCCCTAGCACGAACCAGATGGTTTAGAAGATGCACAAGACGGTGGCGAACAACCTCGTATGCGTGAGAGATCAAGGGGCGCTTGGTGCTTACCGCAATTGATCGCCAGAGTTGATGGGGTCGTCTGTCGCGTGTGGTCGCCGACGTTGCCGAGGCTCTAGATGATCCTAGCATGCACCAGGGGGTCAGGAGGTGCGCAAGGTCGTTGAGATTGTACTGGCAAATTTAGACAGCAAGGGGCGACGGGGTCTTACCGGAATACCTTGCCGTAGTTAGCTCTGGCTGCGGCGGTGCAACGCGGATTAGGGGCAGCCTGGTGGCGAGAAGAGAGTGCAGCGTGGGGGGAAATGACCGCGGCGGGGTGTGGTTTAAATAGGCCGAAGCGCGATAGGAAACGCTCGCGGTATCAAGGCTAATTACGCCGTGCCATTACCAGCATCAACGGCAGCGGCGACGTGGTCTGCGGGCGCGATTTGGGGAAGAAGGAGTCGACGTGGAGAGGGCCCGCTTGTGAGCGAATAGAACAGAGAGGGAGTGGGGTCCGAGTGTCAGCGACTCTGGGGGTGCTTCTGCGCGTGAGAGAGAGGGGACCCGAGTGGGCTAGCTGGGCTGGATTCGCTGTTGGGCCAGAATAGTAGCGCCGACCCTTTTCCTTTTCTTTATTCCTTTTCTTTTTCTAATTTGATTTTCTGGATTGATTTTCAAATGATTTCAAAAGCTTTTGAATTCAAACTTTTTCCCAGGATTTTGTAGGGTGCAACATTCATAATTCTCGGCATATAAACATGTGGTCTCTCTATTCAAGCTTGGTTCTTTTGAATAAACAAAATAAACAGTGCCATAGCACTTGATTTGCAAATGTTTTGAAAATGGTTTTGAAACCATTTTTATTTTGTATAATTTTGTTCAAACTCCACACTCAATCCAATCAACAAGGAAACAAACAAACTTGGTTTTAAAACACTTAAGCTCTCAAATGGGGATGGTCATTTGATTTAAGTTTGCTCACATAAAATGATAGCACTATGTGCTTCTGTTTTCTTGGAATTGGTTTGAAACTGATCTCAAAACTATATGCATGCATGAATGATATGCAATCTTTGAAATCATGATTTTAGGGATGTTACAGAAAGATAGATGAAGCTTGAGAATTTACTTGGAATAGCAATAATGCTAATAGGTAGATATGGTGGACACAAATGGCACAGGTTTTGGTTTAAAGGATTGGATGCATGAGAAGTGTTCCCTCTCAGCACAGGTTTTTGGCTAGCAAGGCTGGGTAGCAAGCAAAAGAGTTGAAGGAAACAAGCAAACATACAAGTGATAAAGTCAAACATGCAGTCTTCCTTAAAGACACAAAATATCTTAAATAAAGAGTACTAAGCTTATGAGCCGATCAAGAAAGAAAGAAAACAATATAAAATACCAGTAAGTGCTTTTCTCTTTTCCTTTCAAACCTTAAAAAGTGTTGCTACTGATCAGAGCTTGGTTTGCCAATACCAATTTAGATCTACTTGATGCTACCAAAGTGATACCAATACTGATCAACAATATCAATCATATCATAGAGATTGCAAACTAAAATAAGAAGTGCAAAAAGTAAAAGATGAAACTTCTCATTAGTATTCCATAAAGGCACTCACACCAAGAGATACATAGATAACCAACTAAAGGAGAGATACTTCCACAATGCAAACCAACCTATATGATAACTTCTGTATCCAAGGTATGAATCTACTAAAAAGGTAAAAAGATAAAAGATAATAATGTGATACCGCGACACTCCCCCAGGCTTGGAACAAGCCAAGTGGATTCCAAAACCTGATGACGAATTACTCCTTCGGTGGTGGTGGTGTTCCCTTGATGAGCTTTTCAACCAGCTTCCTCAAGTACTCAATATCAAAGGTTAGATTACGAATCAACTCCGAATTATGCTCACTGAAGTTCATGATCATGTCGGACCGAGAATCCCAATCCTTGTTATTCTTTCCCCACTCTTCCTTCTTAGAGTGTTCCTTCCTTGCATGGTTAGAACGAGGCATATCCCAACTAGAGGGCAAATTCCCTTTGGGCACCTTTTGCAATTGTTGCTCATGTATAAGTGTATGGAAGGGGTTCTTGGTGCGTGGAGGAAGTGACCGTAGAGTGAGGAAATGACACGGAGGTTTCCCTCCTGTAGACATCTGTGCTGTCCTCCTAAGATTGATAGGGTTTGCCACTGATACGTCGGAAATGTACCTATAATTTTTTATGTTGCATGCTTGTTTAGTATCCACTTTGCTATGTTTTGTCTAGACTTTGAGGTATTTTTATACACTTTCTGGTACTAACCTATTAACAAGATTCCACAGTTCCAGTTGCCTGTTTTCTTCTATTTTTGGTTCCAGAAAGGCAAAAAATCAATATTCTCGGAATTGGATGGGACAAAAGCCAAAGTCATTATTTTCCCGGACCAACACGGAACCACGAAGCATAGACGGAGTAGGGCACCAGGGTGGCCGCACCCCCCAGGCGCGGGCAAGCCCTGGTGGCGCCTACATGGGGTGTGGGCCCCCTAGCCCTCCACCGACCTTGCCTCCTGGGCCTATAAGAAGCCCCCGGGGAGAAAACCCTAAAGAATCCATCATACTTCCAGAAAAACCTCTGTAGCGCCGCTGCCACCAAAAGGGAGATTCGGGGGGACAGAAAGTCTCTGTTCTGGCACCCTGACGGGACGGGGAAGTGCCCCCGGAGCCATCTCCATCGATCTCCATCGCCATCTTCATCACCGTTGCTGATTCCCATGATGAGGAGGGAGTAGTTCTTCCTCGAGGCTAAGGGCTCTACCGGTAGCTATGTGTTCATCTCTCTCTATGCATGTCACATCCCAAGATTTTCCAAATCTTGTAATGTGAAAAATAAATGAATAAAATAAAACTTTGTTGATTTTCAGGGTGAGAAGAAACTTTTGAATCCAATTAAAAACCTTCAAACCTATTTGATCAAACAAATCCTAAAAGATTTGAAAATATAAAACAATTATTAAAGTAAAAAATATTTGGAAATACTATTTTAGATCTTTTAATAAAAAGATTTGGTTTTCAAATGAAAAGGTAGAAATATAAATAAGGATTAATTTATAGAGCCAAATTAAACCTTGGCCTAGCTTTTGGAAATAAAAGGTTTTGCTTTGATAAAAATAGTAAAGGTTTATTTAAAAATAAAATAATAAGGATTTAATATCCAAGTTTATTAAAAATAAAGGTTTTACTATTTTAATTAAACATCAAAACTTATTTATTTATTTTAAACAAGTTTTCCAGGTATTCTTTATTTTCAAATAAAACCTACTGATTTGGTTTTGATAATATTTAGATTTCAAAATGGAGATTTTAAATAAATCAAAACCCATTTGATTTATTAACTAAGGTCCATTTTATTTAAATATTAATGGACCCTAAAATAAAAATATTATTTTATTTATGGGACTTGATTTTGTGTTGTTAAACAGAACCAAATTCAATTGCAAGTGTGGTGAGTTTTGAATTGAATTGAATGTTTGATTTGTTGTTTGAAATTCAAAACAGGAAATTCAAACAGGAAAAAGAAAAAACAATTATAAAGAAAAAAATAGAACCAGACCAGACCCAACTGAGCCTGGCCCAACTTAAGCCCAGTTAGCCCACTCCCTCTCTCCCCGAGGAAAACGTTTCACACCTGTTTACTTACCCGCGCAGACACCGACGAGTGGACCCTCTTTTCCCTATCTCTCTCACTCACTGACGCCAGGACCCCACATCACTGTGCATCGTCTTCAAACTCGCGTCGATTACTCCTCGCCGTTTCCTGCCGTTGATTGCTCGAATCAATACGCGTAAATGGCACAATGAATCCTCCCTGCGACCACGCACTCTTAATCGCCAGCAACTCCTCTTCCTTTCCCCTCAGAACCCATTCGACCAGAGCCACTAGGCTGCTCTGAATTTCCCTGGCACCGCCGCTGCTCCGGCGAACCTTTCCAGCAAATTCCGGCCAGTATACACCGCCCCTCGCCTCCTCGACCAAGCTCACGCACTCCCCAGCCCCTGGTGCTTCTCCCTGTGTTTTCCGTTCACTCGCGGGCGCCCCTGAACATCGACTTCGACAACCTCTGAGCGCCACCGCGTCTGCTTCCTTCCTCCGGCGAGTCTTCCTGGTAAGTCTAGACCACCCCGCGCCCTCTCAATCACGCACGCATCATCGCCTTGGCTTTGCGCGTCTGACCATGCTTTCCGTTTGCCTCCTCGTGACCTGTAGCACCGTCCTCGACGATGACAGAGTGTGGCCGAGGCGTAGCTCCACTCCGGCGAGCAATTAATCCCGCTCCAGTGCGCCCCTTCGCCAGCCAGTACCACCTCGAGCTTCAGCAAGCCTCTACGAGTCTGGTAAGCCTCGCCAACCTCTTCCTTGCTTCCTGTAACCGCCGCTAGCACCTCGTCACCGGCGCCGCCACCGCTCCGCCGCCGCTCGAGTATGGTCAATGCGATTTACACCGTTAGATCTTGATCCTGAGGCTAGGAATAGAACCCAAGCGAAAGGGTAAGAGCACACTTGAGCCGTGCAATCTGTTTAGATCCAACGCCTCACAGAGGCCGATCCACCCGAACCGGTATCGACCAGTAGAAACGTTCCGCGTGGCCAGTTTTGATTTAAAACAGAATTTGAAATCTGATTTAGATGCAAATTTGGAAACCTTGTAACTTTTGATCCACACGTCCAAAAATTACAAACTTTATATCAATGGAATCAGTGGAGCAAGCCCTAGCCAACCATGCAATGTGTTTAGTGAAAAGCTTCTGGTAAAATGTTTGTTTTTGCAGAAACATTTGTATGCTTGTTTAGGTTATAAAAATTATTCCAAAATGTTTTTGAGGTTGAAATCTTTGAAAATTGGTTTGATGTGAACTTACTAACCCTAGGAACCAACCTATGGATTTAAAAATGGATTTTGAAAATATTAGGATTGAATAGTTGAATTAGCTCATTTCTAGCCAAAAAAAAATGTTGATTTTGTTATGGAAATGATTTTTGAGAAAAAACCTTTAGAAAATGTTTTGATTCAAACCTACTGACCCAAAACACCAAGTTTTGTGAATTAGCAACTTAGTTGGTGAACAATGTAAAATTGTTGCTTTGCTAAAAACAATTTCAATCACATGAAATGATGATTTGATTTAAAAATGATCTATAGATAAAACCCTTTTGCAAATAACTTTGCTAATTTGGAAAATGACCACTTTGAACCTTACAAAGTTTAGAGCCTAGTAGAAACCACCTTTGCAAATAAAACTATTTTGCATGCTTGCATGCATGACTTAGTTTCTATGATTTTATGTGTGAATAATTTGTTTGATCATGGTTTGGAATGCTAGTTGAAATTGTGTTTGTTTGATTGACTTGTAGTGAAGTTAGAAGAGTGTGAGATTAGCAAGATCAAGAAGTGAACCAACATTCCCTACCAAAAAGGAAAGTTACACTATCATCCAAAGTCCTACTATTTTCATTATACTTAGTGGATTTTGAAACATGCATGAAAAGAATTTCTATACTTATGCTATGCTAAATCCTAATAGGATACCTTATATATTCCTTAGTGAAAACAATGTAGTTGTAAAATTCTTAGCCATGCAACATATTTTGAGAAGAGATACATGTTGAGATTTTATAAAGATGAGAAAAGACTTGTGTTTTATATAATAAAACAAGTACTCAATGAACCACCTGGGTGGACAAGGATATTCAAGTTTTGGACAAGGTGGCAACAAAAGGAACCATGTCGATGGCAATCTCTTTGTGTTGTGCACCAAAATAAAACCACCCAGGGACTTAGAGATTTAACATGTTTCTCCAACTGTGGCTTTCGTGTACAGCCACATGCTAATATGGCTCTGGCTTAGTCAACTACATTGGGAAGACCCATGCATTGTCTTCAGGTTTACTGGAAATGAGGGAACTAGGAACCCTACATTGGTGCCTGAAGACAACCTAGCAATGGTGTATGGGAGGACCCTCTGGAAAGACTTCGTCACATTCTCAATCTGCCAGTACTCCATCTTGGTGAGTACTTATCCAGCGGCCACTGGTGGCAACAAGATGAGATTGTGTCATGTGGGTAAAGTATACAACTTCTGCAGAAGATAAAAATCTAAGTACTTAGCCGTGTCCCCGGTTATGGACAATACTGAGCAACTAAAGCTTGAAGCTATGGGAAATCTCGACATTCCAATTTCTAAAAGAAAAACTTTTAAGTGACAACAAAAGGCTTGAAGCACTTGGGGATTTACCAAGGAGCTCAAGAGATTTGGATAAAAACTTGAATTACTTGGGGTGTACCAAGGAGCTCAAGAGATTTTGATAAAAACTTGAAGTACTTGGGGCGTACCAAGGAGCTCAAGAGATTTTGATAAAAACTTGAAGTACTTGGGGTGTACCAAGGAGCTCAAGAGATTTTGACAAAGACACTTGGGGTTTTACCAAGGAGATCAGAAAGATTTGACAAAAGATCAAAACAATTTTGAAAAGATAGGATAAATTATTGCTTTCTGCAAATGAGCCTAAAACCCTACTTAGCCAAATATGCATGTATTGATAGGATCCACTTATATTCTACATAGTAGTGAAACTTGCCAATACAATTCAAATGTATTGACCCTTGTGGCTGTAACTTGTAATGTTGCAGGTTTGATTGATTTTAGTGGAGACTGATTGATTAGGATTACAAAGTCTACAACCAACATGTTTGCCTGTGGCACTATGAAGAAGAAGGACCCCATGCTTAAAGATTTTCTGCTGCAATGTAATGTAATAGCCAAATGAGCTATGTAAGATGTAATAAAATTATGTTATTCCTGGTTATAAAGTTGTATTATGACCTTTGTTTCTTGGTATTACATCTTAACTGTGGATGCTAGCTATTGATCCAGGGACTAGCATTGTAAACACAGGGATCTCTACCTTATCAAAGGTTGGGACCTCTACAATGCATGGTCATATTGTGATCATGAGCTTTGTAATCAAGTAGATCTACCTTGATACTCAAGTGCTTTAATAGATCCCTGCTCTCCCCATGTGTGTGAAAGTGACAGCATGCACACCATGGTGGCACTTAGGTTTGAGTCTACATAAATACTCATTGTGCTTTAATAGATCTATGATTTTCCCCACGTGTGTGAAAGTGACAACATGCATACCGTGTGTGTCACTTTGGCTAGATTGTATATTTGTTATGAGTTATATTTGGAGTTGGATGTCTCTATGAAATTGTGGTGTTTGTTGGAACCGTCTAGCGCTCAAGGTGACAGTGTGGGGTTATCTAGATTGGGGAAGGCGGACTTTGAGGAGTGATGTTATAGCCCTACCGATGATTAGAGTGTCCAACCGGAGAGTAGTTAAGAGTAGTATCATGAAGGGAGGATATTTATATGAGAGAGTGTTCACTAGTGAAAGTAAGATCCCTAGGCCTTGTTTCTAAACATTGAAACACTGTTTGCATCTAGATTTGTTGCATGTTTGCTTGCTTTAGTCTTTACCTCACCATCGAGCTATTTTCTGTCACTGTTACCACTTGTATTTCACTATCTCTTCGCCGAACTAGTGCACCTATACACCTAACAAGTGTATTGGGTGTGTAGGAGACACAAGAGACTTCTTATATCTTGATTGCAGGATTGCTTGAGAGGGAATACCTTTGATGTAACACCCTCGCATGATAAGGCTGAGTTCATGTGTATAGTGCCAATCCCTGGATCGGTTCACTGGCACACACAGTACAAAATGATACCAAATATAACCGTGCATCATAAATACAACGAATATGATCCAGAATTTACATTATTTATTCAAGTACACAGCGGAAAACGAATATAAGGTAGATCTCCATCCTTCAAATGTGCCACAGGCGAACAATCGTTGAGTGGAGTCTTGCGACCTATAACGATCTCTTAGAAACGATATAACCTGCAACATGAAACGTTGTAGGCACGAACGGTCAATACCTTGAATGTATTGGCAAGTAGAACGAATGAGTACAAAGGATTTATCAACTACATGCATATTTGGATAGGTGGAGTTCAGGCTCATTTGCTAAAAGCAATACAACTTTTCCCTACTTTCAAAATACTTTTATTTCTTCAAAAACAATCTTCTAAGGACATACCAGCATAAACCCATGTAGAAACAAGACAGTTCAGCTTTCGTATGCTCCTAAACCCATGTTCACCCATCAAGTTTTAGTAATTAAGAAACTGGGATGAGTGAGATCTTCTAAACAGTTCCAGCCCAGTTGCTCATAGTTGTCCATAACCGGGGACACGACTAAGTACTTAGTTTAGACACCCTGCAGGGGTTGTACACTTTACCCGCACGACCCAGTCAACCCGATCTTACCATTACACTCATTTTGTGCCATGATAGGGAGAAAACCAAGACGAAACCTTTCAGAAGAACCCTGAGCCCTTAGGATGGACCCATACCAACCTACATCCCCTACATCTGCTAGTCAGGTCGGGTCAGGTTCCCACAACTTACTTAGTCAAGACAAATAATGACATGCGGTTGTACTGGAAGCTACTACACAAGAAACCTGTCCAATCTCTGAAGCCTAGGTGTGCTTTCCGCAATAAACCATCCAAAGACATCAATCCATCACACCCAGGAGATTCATTAAATTCCAGTTGCTTTCATTATAACAAAACATAACTTTCCATAACATAATCATTCATGAATTCCCTCTTGCGCATCTAATAAGCATGGCTAAGCAACTACAATACGATGGCTCAAAGGAATCAAGTCATGGAGATATGGCAATCATGCCTGGGTGTCATAGCATAACATAGTAGTAAAACACCTACACATGCATTACTACTAAAAATCATACTACATGCATACGAAAAATAATAGGACATTTATGATAGCTCTACTTGCCTTTGTTGTAGAAGATGTAGTCGATCAAATAATCCTCACAATAGAGAAGATTGCACTCGTCACAATCACAAATGTTGCACTCCTCGCAATATATCGATCAAAATAAGTGCACAACAAAAACACCATTCAAAACAATGCAATTATGCACAATACAACAAAACAATGATGTACAAATGCATGCATGACAATTTAATATGTCACAATGGTTGTTACTTTATTTCTCTAAACAATACTGGAGTATATGATGCATGCAAGAGGCCAATTAATGCAATGGAGTACTTGTTATTAATAATTACTTGCCAATATGGGGTTTTTAATAGTTCTGTTGTAATGTCTATTCTAACTGTCGAATTAAATTTGTTTCTTGGGTTTACTGGATATAGGACGTTAATACGAACCAGTAGGTGTTGGATTCACCCTAATCGGAGTTATAGATCTTTTTAAATAATTAAAATACTACAGAATGTATTCTAATGCTCCTAACATTATATGTACTGTACACCTATAATTTTAATTCAGAAACTGGTTCTACTCTTTCTTGTGATTCCAGGGACATATTATTTGCAATTTTCTGAATAGTATTTATTTTCTTATGAATTTATTACTCAAAAATGGGCATTAGCTTGTTTAAATATCTACATAATAACCTTACAGTATTTGCCTGAACCAAATACGTATTGATTATATACATGGAACCAACTTTCCATCGGTATATCATTTATATTTTTGTGATATGCAAATAATTTACAATGAATTTAATGATTTCTAAAGCCATTAAAACTAATTAAATCATTACGGGGTAAATAATCCGCAAATTCTGGATCCAACCAGATATTATTAATCTACATTATAGTAGCTTCAATTTGATATATTGTTCATATTTTTTGGAGTTAAGATAATTTCCTATGAATTTATTAACCTAAAAGACTATTAAAACTAATTAAATTACTGCAGTAAACGAATACTGTTAAGGTTGTATCTAATGCCATATTAATATTCTACACGTTTTTATGAATCCATTGATATATTATTTGCTATTTTTGGATCTACGAATGTTTTTATATGATTTTTGCAAATTTACATAATTTTCTGCAAATTAAATTCAATTTCAAATCTACAGAATATTATATGCTGACTGGGACGCGGGGCTGACCTGACGTTGACACGTGGCGAGATCCGGTTGGCTCGTACCCCTTCATGGAATCGATCTAATCCTGGCCATTGGGATGAGATCCAGTGGCTAGGAGAGGAGAATGACCCGATTTTGGCTCAAAATAGACAAGAAATAGATATGTGTTAGAGAGACAAATCCATAGGTCAAATTGAAAAACTTACAACACGAAAGTTGTGGGGAATCCTTAGTCCTACCTTCTCACTAAAGTAATTTGGATTTGAAGAAACGAGCGCGAGTACATCTTGGATTTACACCGTCATATCTGAAATATTGCGATGCGAAATTCTCCGGCTGTGGTGGATGAAAAGAGGTGAGTTTTGTCGGGATTGAAAGATTTCGACGAGATCTACAACTTTCATTTTTTGGCCGAAGGCAAACGACGAAGTCTAGATGGGTTAATAAGCGAAATAAGATTTGGGCATGTGTAGATTCGGGATTTCGAGAAGGGAAACTCATACAGCTGTGGCTCCACGGGTTTATATGGAGGTTTAGGACGATGGAGAGATAGGTCTTGGAGTAGGGAACAAGTAGAACCAAACGGAAGTCGATTTGGAGTTGTAGATTAAAAGTTATAAGAGTTTGAATAGAGATAGGTTTGAGAAAAACTGATTTGCACGGAAATTAAAGCAAACAAGACATGGATGCCTTTGCGTGGCTGGCTCGGCCGGCCCAGTTAGTTTTTTTTTCTTTTTTTCCTTTTCTATTTTGGTATTTACTCTATATCTTTTGCATACGAAGTCCAAATGATATGATTCTTGTTTCTAAATTTTTCTAAAATCGAATAGATCATTGTAGTATCATATTTGTAATATTTTTACTAGTTTGCAAGTAATGGATTTATAAATCCTTGTATATTTCATTTTATCTATATATTTATTTGTTTGTATTTATTCCATAACTTTTTCATAATAGCTCCAAATGAGCTCTATTTTGTTTCTAAAATTTTGTAATATTTATTGGATCCTTTTAGGCTATACTTTAGCAATAATCACTGCCTTAGCAATAGTAGGTTTTTATAAAGCCAATTTAATTCCTTTTAGGAACAAAGTGGCATATACTATTTAGGGTTTTAGTCCTTTATTTCTATTTAGGATTTTTTTCTTAATGTAAATATGCAATGAAATGCTGATAAATGTCATGCAAATGCAATTTTTTTCTAGTCCCAACTTCCAAAATCTTGGGATGTGACAGACTAACCCCCTTAAGATGAATCTCGTCCCCGAGATTCGAAATGGCTAGCAAATAGGCGTAGGATATCCCCTTGTCCGGTGTAGCTCTTCTTCACCATGGATAAGCCTTCTGAGCTAACCCCCTTAAGAGAATTCAAGCTGGCCTCTCCAACTTCAGTTATTGTGCTATATCTAATTCTTCTTCTCTCTGGGGTTTGAGTGTAATTGCTCGTCATGCATGATCTATGTGGCCTTCATACTTATGTGGGAGATATGCCCTAGAGGCAATAATAAATGTAGTTATTATTATATCTTTGTGTTTATGATAAATGTTTACGTTCATGCTATAACAGTATTAACAAGGAAACATTAATACTTGTGTGATTTGTAAACTAAATTAGAGTCCCTAGTAAATCCTCTTCATAATACTAGCTTGTTGGTTAATAGATGATTGTGGTTTCCCTATCATGAACATTGATATGTTATTAACAACAGGATCATATCATTAGGAGAATGGTATGATGGACATACTACTATAGATAAGCGTAGCATAAAGATCAAGTCATTTTAATAGTTCAATTGCTATAAGATTTCTGATACATAGTAACCTAATTCCTTCGACCATGAGATCATGCTTATCACCATCACCGGAAGGATGCTTTGATGACATCAAACACCACACCGTAACTGGGTGGCATAAAGGTGGCATTGAGTGTTCAAAAATTATGGGTTGAGACACATGGATCAAGAGTGGGATTTGTCCATCCATATGACGGATATATATACTTTGGGCCCTCTCGGTGAAATGTCATCCAATTAGCTTGCAAGAATGTGACTGGCTCACAAGGGATCACATACCACGGGAACGATAAAAGAGTACTTATCAGTAATGAGGTTGAACTAGGTATGCAGAGATACCGACGATCAAAACCTCGGATAAGTAAACTATCGTGAGACAAAGGGAAATTGGTATCGTGTATAAGTGGTTCATTCGATCGAAAAGTAATCGTTGAAATATGTGGGAGCCATATGAACTTCCAGATTCCTCTGTTGGTTATTGATCGGAGAAGTGTCTCGATCATGTCCGCATAATTCACGAACCGTAGGGAGACACACTTAAGGATTCGATGTTGTTGAGTAGTTATGGAATGATGAGTAAGAGACCGAATGTTGTTCGGAGTCTCGGATGGGATCCGGGATATCATATAAGAGAAGTCCTGTTTCGGAGTTGGGGAATGATTCCGGTGTTTTCATCGGGAATGTTTTAGAAGGGTCCGGAAGGTCCGACTCTCGGGAGGGGAAGGGTACATGAATGTGTCATGACAATGTGGAATGGTTTCATCATGTACTAGGTCACTTGGCTGGGCAAAATAAAGGGAGAAATCAAATCCTAGTTTGAAAGTCAAACGCCAATTTGAAAAGTCAAACGGCAAGTTTGCTTGGTGGAGGGAGAGTAGGAAACCTACTTGGGGAGGAGTTCCCCTCCCTCCACCCGCCGGCCAAGGAGGCCGACTTGGGGGAGGACTCCCTCCTCCCAAGCCGCGCCCTCCCACCTATATAAGGAGGGGCAGGGCTGTCCCTCTCCCTCACACCCAACACACCCAAAACCCTAGCCCTAGGCGCCGGCCTCCTCCAAGTCGCCGCCGCCTCCTAGGGTTCCTCCAACTCGCCGAGTTGGAGCTTCCCCAAGCCCTAGTCGCCGGCCGAGCTTCATCTCTTGGTGCCTCTAAACCCTAGATCACCAAGGCCTCTCTCATACTCCACCATACTCTCTCCGGCTTAAGGCGAAGCCCTACGAGATCTCCCCTCTACTTCCGACACCACACCGTCGTGCTGCCGGAATCACGAGGAGAGTGCTACAACCTCCGCTGCTTGCTGGAACTAGGGAGAAGAAGGTCTTCATCGAGTACCGAACGTGTGACCGACTGCGGAAGCGCTGCCAGAACGCAGCGCCAGAAGGATCGTCTATGCGATCTTGAGATCGGCAAGAGTACGACTACATCACCCACGAGAATCTACTCTCGTTAACCGCTTTGGAATATTCGAGGGTGAGTTCCTCTATTGACTCGTTGCTACAATCTAGTAGATAGATCTTGGCTTGTTTGTTTGCATGCGGTAGAATTTTTTTGTTTTCCATGCTACGAACCCCTACAGTGGTATCAGAGCCGTGTCTATATGTAGATCACAGACGAGTAGAACACAATGGTCATTGTGGGCGGTGGTGCTTTTATTATCAATTGCTTTTTGTGTACTTTGCATCTTGCGGTATGATGGGATGAAGCGGCCTGGGCTAACCTTACATGACATCATTCATGAGACTTGCTCCACGCTCGACATGCAACTTGTATTGCATAAGTGGCTTTGCGGGTGCCTGTCTCTCCCATCATAGTATAGATCCAATTTACAACGGGCACTTGATAGTCCAAGCATCAACGTTGTGGTTCTTGTTCGTAAGTTAGAGCGACACTTATTGAAAGCCCCAAACCACGTAAAATATGCAAATAAAATTAGAGGCGTCTAACTTTGTTTTGCAGGGGTGTGCTGTGATGTGATATGGCCATGATTGTGATTATATTTGATGTATGCAATGTTCCTTATTGTAAGTTAGCAACCGGCAGGAGCCATATGGTTGTCTTTAAATTCTGTTTATACCCGCGTGTATATTCAAAGTAGTTGTAATAGTTGAAACTGGTGGATGACAACCATGAAACGACGCCATTGACCTTGACTCTATGCCGGTGATGATGGAGATCATGTTCGTGCTTGAAGATGGAGATCGGAAGCACAAGAAGAAAGGCCATATCATATCACATATTATGAATTGCATGTGATGTTAATCCTTTATGCATCTTGTATTGCTTATTTAACGACGGTAGCATTATAAGATGATCCCTCAAGCACACAAATTTCAAGTTTTAAAGTGTTCATCCTTAGTAAGCACCGTTGCTAAAGCTCGTAGTTTCGAAGCACCACGTGATGATCGGGTGTGTTAGATTCTGCGAGTGTATACAACGTGAGCAAGCCAGATTTTCTCATGCGGAAGCTAAGGTTGGATCTTGACGAGCCTAGCATGTACAGACATGGTCTCGGAACACGGATCACCGAAAGGTAAAGCATGAGTCATATAGTAGATATGATGAACATGTTGATTGTTCGCCATTGAAGCTACATCAACTCTCGTGATGATCGGTTTGGATGTGGTGGATTTGGTTCGTGTGATCACTAAAACAATATGAGGGATATTGTTTTGAGTGGGAGTTCACCTAGATTAATTTAACCATTAATTAGAACTCAATTTGTCATAAACTTAGTCTAAACTATTGCAAATATGTTGTAGATCAATGGCGGCCCCTACCATCAATTTTAATGCGTTCCTAGAGAAAGAAAAGTTGAAAAACAATGGAAGCAACTTCGTGGATTGGTAACGCAATTTGAGGATTGTCCTCAATGCTGGTAATTTGACCTATGTGCTGGATGCACCGCTGTGTGACCCTCCTGTAGCTGATGCTACCGATGAAGTAAAGAATGTTTACCTCACTCGGAAGAATCAGTACTCCATAGTTCAGTGTGCTATCTTGTATGGTTTGGAATTGGAGCTTCAGAAAAGGATTGAGAACCATGACCCACATGATATTGTCCGTGAAATCAAAATGTTATTTGAGGCTCACGCGGCAGTTGAGAGTTATGAGGCTTCTGAAAAGTTCTTTAACTGCAAGATGGAAGACGGCAGCTCCGTCAGTGAGCATGTGCTTAAGATGTCTGGGCACGCAAACAAACTCCAAAGTTTGGGTATAGTGATTCCTAATGCTTTGTGGATTTACCGTGTCCTCCAATCACTGCCACCAAGTTACAATAACTTTGTGATGAACTACAATATGCAAAACATGAACAAGACATTGCCAGAACTCTTCTCCATGTTGAAATCTGCGGAAGTGGAGATCAAGAAAGAGCACCAAGTGTTGTTGGTCAATAAGACCACCAAATTCAATAAAGGCAAGTATAAGCAAAAGGGAAACTTCAAGAAGGGTGGTAAGAAAGTTGCCACACCGACGAAGAAGACCAAGGCTGGGCCTAAGCCTGATACTGAGTGCTTTTACTGCAAGGGAGAAGGTCACTAGAAGCGGAATTGCCCAAAGTACTTGGCGGATTTGAAGAACGGCAACATCAAGAAGAAAGGTATATCCGATATACATGTTATTGATGTGTATCTCACTAGTACTCGTAGTAGTGCCTGGGTATTTGATACTGGTTCGGTTGCTCATATTTGTAACTCGAAACAGGTGCTGCAGAATAAACGGAAGCTAGCAAAGAACGAGGTGATGATGCGCGTTGGAAATGGATCAAAGGTTGATGTGATCGCGGTCGGCACGCTACCTCTTCATCTACCATCGGGATTAGTTTTATACTTAAATAATTGTTATTTGGTGCCTGCGTTGAGCATGAACATTATATCGGGATCATGTTTATTAAGTAGACGGTTACTTGTTTAAGTCCGAGAATAATGGTTGTTCGATTTATATGAGTAATATGTTTTATGCACATGCACCTTTGATAGATGGTCTATTCTTATTGAATCTCGATTGTAGTAATACACACATAAATAACATTGAGGCTAAACGTTTGAAATTGAGCGATAACTCGACCTATATGTGGCAATCGCTGCCTTGGTCACATTGGAGTGAAGCGTATGAAGAAACTCCATTCCGATGGACTGCTTGAATCACTTGATTTTGAATCACTTGAAAGATGCGAAGCATGTCTAATGGGTAAAATGACTAAGACTCCATTTTCTGGTATGATGGAGCGAGCTACAGACTTATTGGAAATCATACATACCGATGTGTGTGGACCAATGAGTGTAGCATCGAGCGGTGGTTATCGCTATGTTCTTACCTTCACGGATGACTTGAGTATATATGGGTATATATATTTCATGAAACATAAGTCCGAAACTTTCGAGAAGTTTAAGGAATTTCAAAGTGAGGTAGAGAATCAACGTAACAAGAAGATTAAATTTCTACGATCTGATCGTGGAGGTGAATATCTAAGTTACGAGTTTGGCGAGCATTTGAAGAAATGCGGGATACTTTCACAATTGACACCGCCGGGAACACCACAGCGTAATGGTGTGTCCGAACATCATAATCGAACTCTCTTAGATATGGTTCGTTCTATGATGTCACTTATAGATTTACCGCTATCGTTTTGGGGTTATGCATTAGAAACAGCCGCATTCACTTTAAATAGGGCACCATATAAATCCATTGAAACGACACCGTATGAATTATGGTTTGGGAAGAAACCTAAATTGTCATTCCTTAAAGTTTGGGGTTGCGAAGCCTATGTAAAGAAGTTACACCCGGACAAGCTTGAACCCAAAGCGGAAAAATGCGTCTTCATAGGATACCCGAAGGAAACTATTGGGTATACCTTCTATCATAGATCCGAGGGAAAAATCTTCATTCCTAAGAATGGATCCTTTCTAGAGAAAGAATTTCTCTCGAAAGAAGTGACTGGAAGGAAAGTAGAACTCGACGAGGTTGTTGAACCTTCTCTCGAACTTGCGAGTAGAGTAGCACCGGAAGTAGTTCATGTGGTGCCTACACCAATAAGGGAGGAAGCTAATGATGATGATCATGAAACTTCGATTGAAGTTGCTACTGAGCCTCGCAGGTCAACGAGAACATTACCACTCCTGATTGGTATGATCCCGTTATGAGTGTCATGTTGGTGGATAACACCGATGATCCTGCGACATATGAGGAAGCGATGATGAGCCCAGATTCCAATAAATGGCAAGATGCCATGAAATCCGAGATTGGATCCATGTACGAAAACCAAGTATGGACTTTGGTGGACTTACCGGATGGCCGGAAGGCTGTCAAGAACAAATGGATTTTCAAGAAGAAAACAGATGCTGATGGTAATGTTATGTAACACCCTCGAAATCGGCCCTATGCAAGTTTCAGCGCTTCCCGCCAAACCCTCATAGAAACGATTCAAAGGTGCCCACTAGGCACTTGCGTGCGGGTGGAAAACGAAGTAATATCATTACACAATAGTCCTCGATGGAACCCACAAAAACATATATATACAACAGCGACTCAAAGAGCCAAGAATACAGATATACAATACACAGATCCAAATCACCTTTAAAACGATATAACGTCCGAGTACGGACAAGATGCAAATTGAGCTAAGAGCTCAAGAATAACCAATGCCCATAACCCCTGCCCAGCGCCGGAAGGGTAACCGCTAACGACGCCGATCTCAAAACCTGCTTAAACAAAAGGGTGCACAAAGGGCAAAGGAAAAGAGAGAGCGGTCAAGATCGAGGCCAAGACAGCGAGGCTAGAATTCGGTGGTCCTCGCCTACATAGGTATGGTGGACTGAAGCGGCAGCGGCAGCATGCACTAAACAACCTATAGAGACTCGATACAACTGTCGGCTATCAGAGAGAGATAAGAAAGACCTATTCGGAACCATCCTGATACTACCACCAAACATACCCATCCTGGTATTTCCCCCTCGAGACCAAACGAGGAAGTCAACCGAGGAACTCACACCGTTGGCAGTTTTATTCATTCCGTTAAAGTGGCGACAATTACTAGTCAAATATAGATAGCATGAGTCATCCTGATAAAATAAGCAGTGGGCACTTTTAGTTAACCATTCCGTTGTAGTTGCAACACTTACTAGTCAGATACAATTAGCATGAGAGATCCCAAACCCCAGCAGTTGTTGGTACTTTTATTTAGCCATTCCGTTGTAGTGGAGCTGATTACTAGTCATATCGGATACAAGTCAAATTATAACAATAAACTTTAGTTATAGTTGTCTATGATCGAGAACTGTGCTCCAAGTCGTCCATAACCGCGGACACGGCTTCTCGAAAAGATTTAACCCTGCAGGGGTGCACCAAAGTTCCCACACGCACCAACACCCTTGTCTTCAGATCATGTAGGTACAAGATCACAAAACATACACCCAACGGTATGTCGACGGGGTTTCGGACATGACGTTTCCCAGAACCAAAGCAAGCACAGGGGGCCACCCCATTAAGCTACCCGCAACGAAGTTGGCCGGCTCCGAGACGGACTCAAGTTTTGTGTGGACGGCTATAAACGACTGGGAACCCGAAAGTGTGACTGGGCTTGTCGATAGAGAGAAAACATGTCACGATCGTAAACAGTACAGGTGCTCCTCGCACAATCGTAAATAAAGCAGTAAAGCATGGCATAAGTACAGGATAGTAATAAAGCCCCAAACTAATTGTGGCCCCCAATACAGTAATTGGAATCAGGTACTAAATCGATGGGGGTGCCCATACACCCCACCTGTGGTTAGCGCGCTCGATCTCGGAATAGGTGTCAAGAACTCGGGGTCCTACGGGACACAAGTGGACGGTTAACAACCAAATAACATCTATTGCCCACCTGTGCCTCTGCATTTACCTACTTTCAATTTTAGTTATTAAACAATAATTAAAGCCATGATCATCTCCAACCTTAAACATACGGCAATACTCCAACAACTATGGTACTTGACGACACGCAACAGCACTTGAGCAAGCGACTACGATGCGCAGGTCCAACTATCTACCAAACAACAGGTAATAGGATGTGTCCAAGGCAATATAAGGCTGCAAGGGATATCACAGGTACGAAAACTAGAGCAACGCAACACAGATAGCAATAGATCAACAGGAGGGAATAAATACTATAAAAGTAAGATAGGTAGAAAGGGAGAGGTGCTCGCCTGAAAGCATTGCCGAAGGTTCATCCGAAGATCGGGTCGACACTCGCATCAACTCATCGGCCTAATCCGTGAAGAAACAAAGCACTAGAAGAAACACCGGATGCACTATTTAATACTACGGCAAAAGATCGGGCATGATGCATGTATGATGTATGACATGGCAAAGGTGCGATGCAATTAGGTCATATTAAGCGGAACCGGGGTCCCGACAATTAATTAAACGGTTCAAGTTATTTATCTACCCCGCAATTTAAATGTTGGATTAGCAAGACAAAACATGGCTTCGGTTCGCTATGCCAATTTAAATGAAGTCCGGAATAAGACCAAGATATCCCGCATATAGACTCCATATTTAATTATGAGATGAATTGGCATAATGCCCCCAAACCACAGACAATTATGCATGCATGAACAATTAATATGCGACAGTTGATAATGTCATGTTATAAAATAATGGGGTCCTGGATAGGGGATCACATTAGGGTTCGGCAAACTTGGGCTCCGAGGGGTTCGGGGTCGGTCTTAGGGTCCGGATCTGGGGTTCGATCTCGGTGGGATCGGTCTCGGACAACGGAAGTCGATCTTGTCGCACCCGAGAAGAAGAGCTTGGTTGGCGTCGGGGCACATCGGATCCGCCCTGGTCGGTGCCGATCTTGTCGTTGCGAAGATCTTGTCGGGTCCGCGCCATCGAGTCGGTCTTGGCATTCGGGGTGAAGAACTTGGCGTCCTCGAGGAAGTACTTGGCGTATCCGTGTCGACGACCTGGGCGTCCGGGTTCTCGGGCATCAGATCCGGGAAGAAGTACTTGTCACATCTGCGGTCTTCGGGTTCAGGTAGAAGAGCTCGTCGTCCGGGGATTCTCTGGGTCCGTGATCTGCGGTAGCTAGTCTTGGCGTTCCGTGAAGAAGACCTCGTCGCTCCAGGAGAAGATCTTGGGGTTCCGCATCGAAGGCCCTCGGGTATGGGGTCTTGGCGAACTTGGCGTGTCGAGGTCGGTTTTCGGGCCCGGCGCCGTGGTTTTCGGATGCACTTTTACTTCGCCGCTGGGATCTGTACATCGGTCAATCTTGGGGAGGCCGATATCTCTCATATGGTCTTGTATTGGAGATGGGGGGCGGAGCATGTCGTCACCAGGGGAAGCAGGTCTGGCCGACGCTGGTTGCGAGGGGTGGGCTCAAGGCCGACGGCAGCTCGGAGGGGCGGCGGGACTGTGAGCTGGGCAGCACTTGCAGGCGCCGGAGACGCTGGAGAGGAGGGCCTCAACGGCGGGCATGGCGGCCGGGGAGGAGGAAGGGGGGGGCACCGACGGTGGAGGTGGGGATGCTGCAGACGAGAGGGAGGTGGCCGACGGCGGAGACGGTGGCGCACGGGGCCAGGGGCGGCCAGGAGGGAGCCCTGGTGGCGCGAGGAGGGGCGCAGACGGCGGCGGGGAGCTCCGAGGACGGCCGGGAAGGGGAGGACGGCGCTCTCAGGCGCAGCGACGGGCGCCGCCGCGAGGCGCAGACGGAACAGAGGCGGGGCCGAGGCGGGCGCCAGTGTCACAGGGGCATGAGATGCGGCCAAGGCGAGGACGTAGGCCGGTATCGCAGGGCAGGAGGCGGCCCGACGGAGGCGGACGAGGCCGGCGGAGGCAGCACAGGAGGGTGCTGGCGAGGCGGAGGGCTGGCTCGAGCGGCGGCATGGATCAGGCGGTGCTGAACAGCGAGGGAGGCCGGGTGGAGGGAGGGAGGCGGCCGAGCAGAGGGGCATGACGGGGAGGAGGTCCTGGACGGCGACACGAGCAGGCGAGATCGACGACGAGCTTGGGGCCGGGGTGGCGCGGGCTCGGCTGCGGGGTCAGCGACGGTGAGGAGATCGGCGGTGGGCTTGCGTGCGGGGATGTGAGAGAGGGAGCGGGGTCGCGTGGGCGTGGTGGGGCAGGGGATCGAGATCGGGGAGGTGGGTTGGGGTGCGACAGAGGATGGTTGGGGTGGGGCCAGACGGGGGGGGAGGTGGGGAGTGGGCCCGTGGTGGCAGTGTGTGTGTCGTGTGGAGAGAGGTGGGTCAGGAGGTGAGGTGGCGGGCTGGGATTGGATGGGGGGAAGGGAGTGGTGAGGTGGCGGGAGGGGATTGGCTAGGGTGACGTGGAGGGAGGCTGGGAGGAAAAAGAGGGAGGAGGGGTTAGGCGGCTAGGGTTTGGTAACGGGGTGGTAGGCTGCTACTAGCTGGGCTTTTGGGCCTGGCTGGCGGCGGCCTCCCCCACTAAAATAATTTAGATTTTTATTTAGTTTTTTTTTAATATTTTTTTAGAAATAGTTTTAGACAAATAAATGATCCGGGCGGACCAAGGGTTTATGTTTGAAGTCGAGAGGGGAGTATTTAGAAAACAAAGATAGGCTTTGTAAAATAGTTTTTAGGCAAATAGATGCATGATGATGTTATGATGATGCACATAATAAAAACAACAGGCGATTTTCTAGTAGTGGATTTTCCCCGGGATGCTACAATTCGACACCACTAACAATGGATCTCGCCCTCGAGATCCGCCTCATGGTACCGGAAAGAAGGGCGGCGATCTGAACCTTCTCGCATCGTGTAGATCCTCGCGACACCACTAACAAGAGGTCGTTGTCCGTGATCGTCGAGGGAACACTCCGGGAACAAAAGGTCGAAGATAGAGGTATCCACAAATAAAGCCACCTCTAACTTCAATAGAAGGAGAGAAAAGATGCGGCCTATCCCACTTCAATGTACAAGAGCGAATAGAAAGGGTAGTCGGCATGGGGGCCAATCCATCACGCACCCAAACTATTACTCCGCACAATCAGTAGAAAAGCGTGCAACCATTCTGGGAATCATACTGAAGATCTCGATAATCAAGGTTCAGGAACAAAGGAGTGATGCATCAGATCGGATCCGGCGAGATGATGTCGTCAGCCGTAAAGCACGAAGGTACAAGAAGGAACAAAGAGAAGTCCACGCAGAAGGATTCCTGATAGCATGAAGACCAGATGTAGCAACACCGTTAACAAAGGAGGAAGCGAAACCCTCAAGGTACGATGGAACCCAACCACGAGAAATCCTGGACTCGAAGAGAGAGAAGAGAGCGGATTCAAAACACGCAGAGGTGAGAGGAGAGCAGCAGAGGGGTAAGGAGTAAAATCAGACCTAATCAGAACTATCCAACCGATTTTGCAAAAATAGTTTTGACACTCTACTTCGGCCGTTAGCTAGGTTATCCTACAGGCTGGACTTGTGGGGTATCGCAACTGCTGAGCTCTGATACCACTCTATAACACCCTCGAAATCGGCCCTATGCAAGTTTCAGCGCTTCCCGCCAAACCCGCATAGAAACGATTCAAAGGTGCCCACCAAGCACTTGTGTGCGGGTGGAAAACGAAGTAATATCATTACACAATAGTCCTCGATGGAACCCACAAAAACATATATATACAACAGCGACTCAAAGAGCCAAGAATACAGATATACAATACAAAGATCCAAATCACCTTTAAAACGATATAACGTCCGAGTACGGACAAGATGCAAATTGAGCTAAGAGCCCTGAAGAATAACCAGTGGCGTCCATAACCCTGCCCAGGCCAAGCCGGAAGGGTAACCCTGCTAACGACGTCGATCTCAAAACCTGCTTAAACAAAAGGGGTGCCGACAAAGGGCAAAGGAAAAAGAGAGAGCGGTCAGTACTGAGGCCAGTACACGGCGAGGCTATAATTCGGCGGTCCTCGCCTACATAGGTATGGTGGACTGAAGCGGCAGCGGCAGCATGCACTAAACAACCTATAGAGACTCGATACAACTGTCGGCTATCAGAGAGAGATAAGAAAGACCTATTCGGAACCATCCTGATACTACCACCAAACATACCCATCCTGGTATTTCCCCCTCGAGACCAAACGAGGAAGTCAACCGAGGAACTCACACCGTTGGCAGTTTTATTCATTCCGTTAAAGTGGCGACAATTACTAGTCAAATATAGATAGCATGAGTCATCCTGATAAAATAAGCAGTGGGCACTTTTAGTTAACCATTCCGCTAGAAGTTGCAACACTTACTAGTCGATACAATTAGCATGAGAGATCCCAAACCCCAGCTTGTTGGTACTTTTATTTAGCCATTCCGCTGTAGTGGAGCTGATTACTAGTCATATCGGATACAAGTCAAATTATAACAATAAACTTTAGTTATAGTTGTCTATGATCGAGAAGCGTGCTCCAAGTCGCCCATAACCATGACACGGCTTCTCGAAAAGATTTAACCGCAGGGTGCACCAAAGTTCCACACGCACCTACACCCTTGTCGCCGATCGTAGGTACAAGATCACAAAACATACACCCAACGGTATGTCGACGGGTTTCGGACACGACGCTTCCTGCACCCAAAGCAAGCACAGGGGCCACCCCATTAAGCTACCCGCAACGGTTGGCGGCCGCCCGAGCACTCAAGGTTTGTGGACGGTCAGAACGATCGGGAACCCGAAGTGACTGGCTTGTCGACAGAGAAAACGTGTCACGATCCTAAACAAGAGTGCTCCTCACACAATCGTAAATAAAGCAAAGAAGCATGGCATAAGTACAGATAGTAATAAAGCCCCAAACTAATTGTGGCCCACAAGACAAAGACGGAATCGTGTACTAAATCGATGGGGTGCCCATACACCCCACCTGTGGTTAGCGCTCCGATCTCTAACAGGTGTCAAGAACTCGGGGTCCTACGGGACACAAGTGGACGGTTAACAACCAAATAACATCTATTGCCCACCTGTGCCTCTGCATTTACCTACTTTCAATTTTAGTTATTAAACAATAATTAAAGCCATGATCATCTCCAACCTTAAACATACGGTAATACTCCAACAACTGTGGTACTTGACGACACGCAACAGCACTTGAGCAAGCGACTACGATGCGCAGGTCCAACTATCTACCAAACAACAGGTAATAGGATGTGTCCAAGGCAATATAAGGCTGCAAGGGATATCACGGGTACGAAAACTAGAGCAACGCAACACAGATAGCAATAGATCAACATGAGGGAATAAATACTATAAAAGTAAGATAGGTAGAAAGGGGGAGGTGCTCGCCTGAAAGCATTGCCAAAGGTTCATCCGAAGATCGGGTCGACACTCGCATCAACTCATCGACCTAATCCGTGAAGAAACAAACCACTAGAAGAAAAACCGGATGCACTATTTAATACTACGGCAAAAGATCGGGCATGATGCATGTATGATGTATGACATGGCAAAGGTGCGATGCAATTAGGTCATATTAAGCGGAACCGGGGTCCCGACAATTAATTAAACGGTTCAAGTTATTTATCTACCCCGCAATTTAAATGTTGGATTAGCAAGACAAAACATGGCTTCGGTTCGCTATGCCAATTTAAATGAAGTCCGGAATAAGACCAAGATATCCCGCATATAGACTCCATATTTAATTATGAGATGAATTGGCAGAATGCCCCCAAACCACAGACAAGTATGCATGCATGAACAATTAATATGCGACAGTTGATAATGTCATGTTATAAAATAATGGGGTCCTGGATAGGGGATCACATTAGGGTTCGGCGAACTTGGGCTCCGAGGGGTTCGGGGTCGGTCTCAGGGTCCGGATCTGGGGTTTGGTCTCGGCGGGATCAGTCTCGGACAACGGAAGTCGATCTTGTCGCACCTGAGAAGAAGAGCTTGGTTGGCATCGGGGCACATCGGATCCGCCCTGGTCGGTGCCGATCTTGTCGTTGCGAAGATCTTGTCGGGTCCGCGCCATCGAGTCGGTCTTGGCATTCGGGGTGAAGAACTTGGCGTCCTCGAGGAAGTACTTGGCGTATCCGTGTCGACGACCTGGGCGTCCGGGTTCTCGGGCATCAGATCCGGGAAGAAGTACTTGTCACATATGCGGTCTTCGGGTTCAGGTAGAAGAGCTCGTCGTCCGGGGATTCTCTGGGTCCGTGATCTGCGGTAGCTAGTCTTGGCGTTCCGTGAAGAAGACCTCGTCGCTCCAGGAGAAGATCTTGGGGTTCCGCGTCGAAGGCCCTCGGGTACGGGGTCTCGACGAACTTGGCGTGTCGAGGTCGGTTTTCGGGCCCGGCGCCGTGGTTTTCGGATGCACTTTTACTTCGCCGCTGGGATCTGTACATCAGTCGATCTTGGGGAGGCCGATATCTCTCATATGGTCTTCTATTGGAGATGGGAGCCGGAGCAGGTCGTCACCAGGGGAAGCAGTGTACAGGGCCGACGCGGGTTGCAGAGGGGTGGGCCTGGCGTCGATGGCAGCTCGGCAGAGGGGCAGAGGCGGGACTCAGGAGCGCGGGGCGAGCATGGTTCGCGGGCGCCGGAGACGCTGGAGAGGAGGGCCTCGACGGCGGGCATGGCGGCCGGGGAGGAGGAAGGAGGGGGCGCCGACGGTGGAGGTGGGGATGCTGCAGACGAGAGGGAGGCGGCCGACGGCGGAGACGGTGGCGCACGGGGCCAGGGGCGGCCAGGAGGGAGCCCTGGTGGCACGAGGAGGGGCGCAAACGGCGACGGGGAGCTCCGAGGACGGCCGAGAAGGGGAGGACGGCGGCTCGGGCGCGACGGGCCAGCGAGGAGGCGACGGAACAGAGAGGGGGCTAACGGCGGCGCCGGATGTCGCACAAGGGCAGCGAGATGCGGCCAAGGCGGGACGGAGGCCGGTCTCAGAGGACAGAGGCGTTCGACGGAGACGGACGAGGCCGTGAGGCAGACAGAGGGTGCCGAGGAGGGCGGGCTCGAGCGGCGGCCGCGGGACTGCGAGGCGGTGCCTGAACAGCAGAGGGAGGCCGGGGTGGAGGCAGAGGGAGGGCGGCCGGCAGAGAGGGGCATGACGGGGAGGAGGTCCTGGCCGGCGACACGAGCAGGCGAGATCAACGTCGAGCTTGGGGCCGGGGTGGCGCGGGCTCGGCTGCGGGGTTAGCGACGGTGAGGAGATCGGCGGTGGGCTTGCGTGCGGGGATGCGAGAGAGGGAGCGGGGTCGCGTGGGCGTGGTGGGGCCAGGGGATCGAGATCGGGGAGGTGGGTTGGGGTGCAGCAGAGGATGGTTGGGATGGGGCCAGACGGGGGGCAGGTGGGGAGTGGGCCCGTGGTGGCAGTGTGTGTGTCGTGTGGAGAGAGGTGGGTCAGGAGGTGAGGTGGCGGGCTGGGATTGGATGGGGGGAAGGGAGTGGTGAGGTGGCGGGAGGGGATTGGCCAGGGTGAGGTGGAGGGAGGCTAGGAGGAAAAAGAGGAAGGAGGGGTTAGGCGGCTAGGGTTTGGTAACGGGGTGGTAGGCCGCTACTAGCTGGGCTTTTGGGCCTGGCTGGCGGCGGCCTCCCCCACTAAAATAATTTAGATTTTTATTTAGTTTTTTTTTTAAATATTTTTTTAGAAATAGTTTTAGACAAATAAATGATCCGGGCGGACCAAGGGTTTATGTTTGAAGTCGAGAGGGGAGTATTTAGAAAACAAAGATAGGCTTTGTAAAATAGTTTTTAGGCAAATAGATGCATGCTGATGTTATGATGATGCACATAATAAAAACAACAGGTGATTTTCTAGTAGTGGATTTTCCCCGGGATGCTACATGTTACTGTCTATAAAGCTCGACTTGTCGCAAAAGGGTTTCGAAAAATTCGAGTTGACTACGATGAGACTTTCTCACTAGTAGCGAAGCTAAAGTCTGTAAGGATTATGTTAGCAATCGCTGCATACTATGATTATGAGATATGGCAGATGGATGTCAAAACAGCATTCCTCAATGGAGACATTGATGAAGAGTTGTATATGATGCAACCCAAAGGTTTTGTCGATCCTAAAGATGCTAACAAGGTGTGCAAACTTCAACGGTCCCTATATGGATTGAAGGAAGCATCTCGAAGTTGGAATCAACGTTTTGATAAGGTAATCAAAAGCTTTGGTTTTATACAAACTTATGGAGAAGCTTGTATTTACAAGAAAGTTAGTGGGAGCTCTGTAGCATTCTTAATACTATATGTAGATGACATATTGTTGATTGGGAATGATGTAGACCTTCTTAATAGTGTCAAGGATTATTTGAATAATAGTTTTTCAATGAAATATCTTGGCGAAGCAGCTTACATATTAGGCATAAAGATTTATAGAGATAGATCGAGACGCCTAATATCATTGTCACAAATTACATATTTGGACAAAGTTCTAAAGAGGTTTGGAATGGAAGATAGCAAGAAAGGGTTCTTGCCCATGTTGCCCAATACGACCTTGAGTAAAACTCAAAGTCCAGCAACGACAGAAGATAGAGAAAGGATGAGTAAGACTCCCTATGCCTCAACCATAGGATATCTAATGTATGCCATGCTATGTACTAGACCCGACACTGCTTATGCTGTTAGTTTGACTAGCAGATATCAAAGTGATCCAGGAGTGGATCATTGGACAGCAGTCAAAAACATCCATAAGTACTTAAGTAGAACTAAGGATATGGTTCTTTCTGATGGAGGTGATGAAAAGCTCGTTGTTAATGGTTACACCGATGCTAGTTGGAACACCGATTCGGATGATTCTAAATCTAAATCTGGATACGTATTTACTTGGAATGGTGTAGCAGTTAGCTAGAGGAGTGCAAAGCAAAGCGTTGTGGCGAGATCTTCAACTGAATCGGAATACATAGCTGCTTCGGAGGCTTCACAAGAAGCGATATGGATGAAGGAGTTCATTACAGAGCTCGGTGTGGTTCCAAGTGGGCTGGACCCAATGTCTATGGCCATAGCCAATGCGCAAGAACCAAGGTCACACAAGAAGCTGAAGCACATCAAGCTACGATTTCACGCTATTCGAGAACATGTCCAAGATGGTGAAATAAAGATTTGCAAAGTACACACAGATCTTAATGTGGCGGATCCGTTGACTAAACCTCTCCCGAGGGCAAAACAGGACCAACACCAAACTGCCATGGGTGACATGGTTATACCCTACGGGTACGTAACTTCAGCATACCTGGTCCAGCCCAAGGAAGGCCCACAGCAGATATACGCTGGCCCATGAAGATTTTCGGGTGGCCAAGGCCCATGACGCCTTTGGATCCTTGGAGAGCAAGACTAGCATAGATAGGAAATTCAAAGGGGTAAAACCCTAGAACCTGTAACCGACTAGGACTATGCCCGGGACCTGCCTAAGTCTATATAAAGGCCAGGAGGGCACGTCCTAGATCTCTCGACTCATACTTTCGCACACACCTCCACGCCAGATCGAATCTGCGCAGACCTGTAAGAACCGGTTCCGTCGTAATCAAGAGCGCACAAGCGGAGTAGGGTTTTCCCTCGGGCTCGAACTCGGTAAATCTCGTGTCCCCTGGTTGCTTGTCTGTTAACCGTGCCACGATCTCCAGCATCCCCATCTTCTCCAAAACCCAAGTCCATAACAATGGGCATTGACGAGATTAAACCTCGTCAATTGGCGCCGTCCGTGGGGAATCGGGGTTGCTGATTGTGCGATCGTGATGGTTTCGACCCGATCGATCTACAACTCCGCGGCGACGGAGAATCACCTCCTCTTCGGCACTTTCGACTTCACCGCCCACTCGCCGACCACCATGAAAGATTTCGAGCCCGTAGGCGACGGACTCGAAATTTTGTTCGGGAGCTTCTGCTTCCAGGTGGGACAAACTGGCACCCTCCGCCTTCCTGAGCGGGTGCCCGTGCCATCAATCAGGCCCGCCTCATGGGCTCCACACCCCGTGCTACGCACGTCACCATCGACAGATGAGTTCTACAACAGCAGTTGCAACTCCGATCTGGCGATCCACCTTCGGATGAAGGGACCTACGATTCGGATCAAAGCTGCGGCAGTGAACCGATCTCTGGCGCTACCTGCGCGCGGTCATCCAGGAGCAACAAACGCCTAACCCGCCACCCAACACGAACCCCAGCCCGCAGGACGGAAACGGCGGGAACAGAAGAAGCCAGTCCCCCCACCCGAAGGGGAAAACAACAGCCACGTCATCCAACTTAGCAAAGAAGGATGGGTCCAGGCACGCCGTGCCGTCGCAGGCGACATAGTCCTACCCGTGGACTCCCCACGTGACCTACTGATGGCGTACCACTACCTCCTCATCGAGGAGCACAAGAAGCAAGTCAAGATGCAGGAGACGCTCGACAAACGCAAGCAAGCAGCCTCCGAGTCCAGCGCGCGACGAGCTGCGCTCTCCGCCATGGCACCCGGCTCTAGAACGAACGGAAACCAGGGAAACAAGCACCGCTCGCGGGTGGAGAACATGGATCCCAAGGAACACCGTGATGTAACCCGAACTCTCCACACGTCGTTCATGGATATGGATGCCGACGGCAACATCATCCCGAAGACACCGCAAGCTGCGATCCTGGCAGCCATCGCGTATCTCGCGGCCCACCAACCTCCGGAAGGGGACCCGAAAAGAGCCATGCATAAGTCCGCACTCATCAGACTCGGACTCGTCGGAGCTGCGCTCCACGAAGACGCTCCTGCGCAGCCAAAGAAGAAAGCTCCGGTCAGGCGCGACCGGGGCCCCACCCCTTCATCCGAATAGGAGGAGGAGCACGACCTTCCTCGAAGGAAGAAGACCTCGCATCGCCATAAACGCGACTACGACGCTAGAGACGCGCTTACACAGCGCAAAATCGACAAAGCATGAGCCAAACGCGCATGCTCGTCCGAGTCCGAGAGGGATGAAGATGAAGGAGAACTCTGTGGAGCTCGATGCTTCAGCAGATCTGTTCGGCGAACACAGATGCCACGCAATTTCAAGCTTACTTCGGATACTCCGAAGTTCAACGGCACGCAAGATCCAAAATCTTGGCTCAGCGATCATCTGTCATCCGTCAAGCTGCATGGCGGTAACAAGGAAACCGCCATGCAATGCCTCCAGCTGCAGCTGACAGGCGTGGCGCTGGTTTGGCTCAACAGCCTATCATCAGGATCCATCCGAAGTTGGGAGGAGCTAGCTTATAGCTTCATCCGAAATTTCAAGGGCACCGGCAAGAGGCCCGCCTCAATCGAAGAGTTGCGAGCTTGCCCTCAGAAAACAGGAGAATCTATTCGCTCGAACATATTACGCTGGTCTACCACCAAAAACTCTGCAGCACATATATCCGAGGAGAGGGCCATCGACGCCTTAAGATACGGCATCAAACGCCAATATTTCAAGGAGGAACTTGGGCTTGTCAAACCCAAGACACTCGACCACCTCATGGAAATTGCCAACAGTTGGGCAGACGGCGAAGATTGCATCCAGCGAGCGCAATCAGATGAAGAGGACTACTACGGCCGAAGGCGAGAACGTCGCAGCAAGAGGAGATCGCGTGTCTACGAAGACCGCGATGGACCAGACATAGTCGCGGCTGGCTACGCCGACCGCCGCAACGACAACAGCCGCAATGGAGGATACATGGAGGAAATCTCCGTGACAACGGACGACCAGCACAGTCGTGGCAACGCCGCGACCGCGACAACGGACCCTCAGCATTCGACAAACTTTCGGGTCCATGCACCATCCACTTCTACATCGACAAACAAGATGGCAAAAAGAAAGCCAGTCACATGCTCAAGGACTGCCGCGAGTTCCAGAAACTCAGCGAAAGCATGATGTAGATGAGGCAACAAGCCCCAATCCCTGCGTTCGGAAACGCACCCGCGCCAGGAGAAATAGCACACGGAGCTCCTCCACCGCCACCTATTGGAGGCCCAAACCAACCAGTCGCACCAGCGCAAAACAACGCCGGGGTCGGATACCCCCCACCAAAGGGAGCACTAAATATGATCCAGAAGGGACGCCCCACAAACAGGATGCAGAAGAAAATCACCCGACAAATCAACTTGGCCGTGGCAACTCCGCATGCAATCCCTGAGTACCTCAGCGGATCGGAGTCCTGCATCACATTCACTCGCGCGGATCACCCTTGCCAGATCCCTCGCCCAGGTCATGCTGCCCTGGTGCTGGAAGCGCAGATCGGAGGCTTCGAGATGAGTCGCGTCTTCATGGACGGCGGCAGCGGCATAAATCTAATGTTCGCAAGCACTCTAGCAGCTATGCGGATCCCGCAATGCAGCCTGGAACAATCAGACACAACGTTCCACGGCATTGTCCCAGGAAAGGGCATATTCCCCGGGCAAAATAGGGCTCAACGTTATCTTGAAGCCGGACAACTTCCGGAGCGCCTAGAATTGAAGTGGTAGGCGGCGTCGCAATACCACGCCATCACGGACGTGTAGCATTCGAAGGTTCTGGCCGTCCCACCACGATACCTACTACTCAAGATGCCAGGACCAAGGGGCGTCATCACAGTCCACGGGAGCTTCACCCGATCGGACCAATGTGACAGGGATTTCAACAAAATCTCCCAGTCTTTCGGCATGCAAGACGAGCTTGTAAGGCTCCGTGAAGTAACGGACAATGGGGCACCCCCAGTCACAAGGAAGAACGCACCTGACATGTCCTTCGACTCCACCGTCAACACCAAGAAAGTACAGGTCCACCCGACGGATGCCTCCAAGACGGCCTTGATCGCCAATGACCTCAGCACCGCATAGGAAGGCGCGCTCGTCGAATTCCTCCGTGAGCGCTGGGAAATCTTCGCCTGGTTTCCTGCGGACATGCCAGGAGTTCCCAGGGAATTCGCCGAGCACGCACTCAATGTATTTCCAGACACCAAGCCAGTCAAGCAGTCCATCCGAAGATTGTCGGAGCCACGAGCCGAAGCTATTGGCAAGGAAATCAATAGACTACTCGCTGCAGACTTCACCAGGAAAATCAAAGAAAGCGAGTGGCTTGCAAACACGGTGATGGTCCCGAAGAAGGACACGGACATCCTGCGGATGTGCGTGGACTTCACGTCACTAAATAAGCATTTCCCAAAGGACCACTTCCCTCTTCCACGGATCGACCAGATCATCGATTCGACTGCAGGTTGCGAGAAACTCTCCTTCCGCGACACCTACTCAGGCTATAACCAGATTCGGCTCAAGGTCGAAGATCAGGAGAAAATGGCGTTTATCACACCGTTCGGAGTATTCTGTTACAACACAATGCCCTTCGGGCTAAAGAACACGGGTGCAGATCGGTCGCAACGTCCAAGTCTATGTCGATGACATAGTAATAAAAACCAGGGAGGCAAAGACACTTATCGACGATCTCCGCGAGACGTTCGACAACCTTGATCGCTACAGGATCAAGCTCAATCCCGAAAAGTGCGCCTTCGGCGTCCCATCGGGTCAGCTGCTCGGGTACTTCATCTCTCAACGAGGGATCAAGGCGAACCCGAAGAAAATCAGAGCCATCATGACGATGGAGAAGCCGAAAAACCTCAAGGGCGTCCAGCATCTCGCGGGACGAGTAGCGGCGCTAAGCAGGTTCATCAGCCGCATGGGCGAGAAGGCCCTACCATTCTACCAGCTGCTGCGCAAGGCAGACAAGTTCGAGTGGACACCAGAAGCCAACGACGCATTCGAAAGCCTCAAGCGGCTCCTCTCCACCTCGCCCGTTTTGGTCACGCCAAGGCGCGAGCCCCTGTCAGACATAGCAGCCACACACCGTGGTCAAGATCGTACTCGTGGTCGAACGACCGAAGAAGGCAAAACCCACGGGGTCCAGCGCCCAATTTACTACCTCATGAGGTAATCGACACCAACAAAGCAGGTACCCTCACTACTGAATCTAGCCTACGGCGTGTTCATGACGGCTCGGCTGAGCCATTACTTCCGTGAGCACCAAGTGATGGTCGCCAACGAAGCACCCCGAACAAAGATCCTGAATAATCCAGAGGCCACAGGACGGGTGGCCCTGTGGGGCATCGAACTGTCACCCTTGGACATCGTCTACGAGAAGCGACACGCAATTAAATCTCAAGTCCTTCCGGACTTCCTGGTGCATTGGATGGAGCTGCAGCTGCCAGACACCACAGACATGTCGCAGTCATGGACAATGCACTTCGACGGCTCCAAGCGTGAAGCCGGAGCAGGGGCAGGGGTCATACTAACCTCCCCGCAAGGCGACAAGACGAAGTACGTTCTTCCGATCAAATTCAGAGCCTCCAACAACGAGGCCAAATACGAAGCCCTCATCCATGGCATGAGGATGGCAAAGATATGCGGCGCAACGCGCCTGGTCATCTACGGTGACTCCAACCTTGTCGTCCAGCAGACGATGAATGAGTGCGACGCACACGCCGAAAACATGATCGCGTACCGCGCGCTCTACAACGCACTCGAAGGAGAATTCGACGGTTGCGAACTTCGGCACGTTGGAAGAGAGAGCAACGAGGAAGCCGATAGACTCGCCAACATCGGCTCCACTTGCGCAAAGGTGCCACCAGGTGTGTTCCTCGAACAAATCTGCGTGCCATCCATCAAGCGGAAATTCCCCAAGGGATCACCCGAAGAAGCAGAACACTCGGGAGCTACGCTACCCGAAGGACACGAAGGACCCGAAAAGCTAGACACAGAGGTATCCATGGTCAACCTAATGCAGGTCATGGCAGTCGAAGAAGCTTGGACGCGACCATACCTCCAATTCTTGATAACCGGAGAATTGCCTGACAACCCAACAGACGCCCGGCGCATATCTCGCCGATCAAAAGCCTTCACCATCATCAACGGCGAGCTGTACAAGCGCAGCATCACGAGTGTACTTCAACGGTGCATCACCATCGACGACGGCAAGACCATACTCCAAGACATCCACGAAGGCATCTGCGGCCACCACGCAAGCAGCCGCTCCCTTGTCGCTAAAGCTCTACGAGCAGGATTCTACTGGCCAACGGCCATGAGCGACGCAAAGGACATCGTCCGAAGATGCAACGGATGCCAACGGTTCGCCGACAAACCGCACGCACCTGGGTCCGAGCTCAGGCCCATACTTATAGCTTGGACTTTCGCTCAATGGGGCCTCGAGATGATCGACAAACTGCCAAAATCCTCGAAAGGGGGACACGTCTTCCTCCTGGTTGCAGTCGACAAATTCACCAAGTGGATCGAGGCCATGCCGGTCACCAACCAGAAAGGCAAAACTGCCGTCAAGTTCTTCGAGTCCATTGTCTGTGTTCGGGCGTACCACACAAAGATCATCACCGACAACGGATCGAACTTCATCTCCGAAGAATTCCAGGACTTCTGCGAAGGCCTTGGGATCAACATCACATATGCCTCAGTGGCACACCCGCAAACGAACGGGCAAGTGGAAAAGGCCAACGGCCTAATCGGCGTCGGCATCAAGAAGCGCCTCATGAGCTCACTCGAACAAAAAGCTGGAAACTGGACGAAGGAGCTACCCTCCGTCCTGTGGAGCTTACGAACTACGCCAAACAGCTCCACCGGCTACACACCGTTCTTCATGATACATGGAGCCGAAGCCGTGCTACCAGCCAAAGTACGCCACCAGGCCCCACGGGTCATCGCCTACAGTGAAGCCGAATCCACGGCTGCACTTGAAGACGCCGTCGATACACTCGACGAAGCACGGGATATAGCAGCAGCTCGATCAGCGGTGTACCAGCAGAGTCTCCGCAACTACCACAGCCGTCGGCTGCGCCCAAGGTCCTTCGTCGAAGGAGACCTCGTCTTGCGACTCAAGCAAAAGCGACCGAACAAATTCGAGTCACCATGGGAAGGACCCTACGTCATCACCGAAGTCATCCCAGGTGGCGCCTATCGCCTCAAGAACGTGGAGTCTGGAGTCGCATACTCCAACCCATGGAATATCTCGCACCTGCGACGATTCTATCCATAGCAACCTACCCCCTTTTACTTTCAATAAGGCTTTCATCCAAGGCTACTCAGCCGAACAATGTACCTCCTCCATTACGATATAAATAAAGCTAAGTGTCTCGCCCCAAATCTTTAGTCCACTACTTTTGCAACTTCACTACATGCTACAAACGCACTCGGGGGCTCCGCCCTACCTCACGATTTCATTGACTAAGGACCAAACGCGTACACCTGAGTAGCTGACAACGTCAGGCAAACGAAAAGGACACGCACCCAATCAAAGCACTGCGTGCTCACAAACAAATAAACCTTTACAACAAAGGGCAGAACACGCCCAGCCGAAATATACAAACTTTACATCTCTCTCTTTTTACAGGTACTACTTATGTTGAAGAATAACCTGGGCACGCTGCTCAAACAAATCTACAATCTGTTCGGCATACTTCCTTACAGCCGCGTAATGCGGACGCATGTCCCACTCGCCACCATCGTATGAAGAGGTGGCCAGAGCCACATCAGCCAAATCCACGTCAGGCCGGTGCAGCCTCACAAGAGACAACGCGGCCTTCACTCCTGCGACAAGCTGCTGCCGCACCAACTCCTTAACATTGCTCACGTTCCGAAACTTCGACAGAATACCCGCAAGGCTTGTCGGTACGGCATCCAAAGGGAACATGACGTGCAGCACTGAGGCAAGCGATGTCTGCACTTGGCGGAGCACCCGCGAAACTTGATGAACCCGATCCTGCACCGTCGCCAGAGCTATGGCGCGATCGCGATCCATCCAGAAGAAGCCGTCGGCCTCCATGTCCTGTTGAGTCAAGCAATTAACCCGAACAGCGACACGCTCCTTTTCTTCCCTCGGAGCAAGATTCGCACCTGCGGCAATCGCACAAAACAAGAGTAAGGCCAGCAGGCTCATCCGAAGAACTGAGCTACAGCTCGAACCAAAGAACAACTTACATTGCAGCTGTTCGGACAGCCGAACCAGCTCCGCCATCAAGTACTCCTCTCTGGCTGCACCATGATCCGCCTTGGACTTCCAAATGTCGGCATGACCGCGTAACCCGAGCAACTCCCTCTCCAGACTACGCACACGATCCCGAAGGAAAGTGAGCTGCGAGGAATCATCCAAGGATGGACGCAATGGCATTGCGGATGGGGCGTCAACAGGGTCAGCACCCGAAGGAACCTAGAGCAACAGCAAAAGAAAGGAACACAGACATTCAGCCAAGGATAGAGCACAACTCAGAGGAATTCATTAAATATATAAGGCCACTACGTGGCACAAGGATGGTGTTCTTCAAGATATTTACAACAAAAACAGACTACAAACTATCCTACGTCTACTACGCCTAAGATGCAGGGCCCTGAGTCGCCTCGGAGCCAGACTGCCTAGCTTTGGCCCGCCGCTGATGCATACTCGAATGACAAATCAATGAGCTTGGGCCCATATAAACTGCGAGCAGAATAGGCAGCAAAGGCTACCTCGGATCCATCCGCAGCCGTCGGCATCCGAGAAGTGATCTGGGGCAGATCCAGCTCCGCTCCAGCCGCCATGGCCATCGCCAGCCTGACGGACGCGCCGATGCCCTTCTGCTTGTGTTTGTACGCCGCAGGCGCTTCGGCTGACAGAGCCTCCGCCAGAGCATCCACATCGTCAAGGGCTGCGCCCTTCGGGACAAGCTCCTTGTAGAAACGACCAAGGACTTCTTTTTCCTTGGCGAGGGAGTTGACGACGGTGCTGCAGCGGTCTTCGACCGCCACAGTGGCATCATCTAGAGCACTCTCGTGCTCCAGAGCACCGCGGTCTAATTCGATGCCTGCGGCATCCGAGATAAAAGAAGAAAAGCATGAAGAAAAGCCGCATAGAAGAAGACCCGAAGAAAAAGAAACAAGTACAAAACTAGCACTCACCCGAAATAGCCTTGGCAGCAGCCATGAGCTTCGTCGCCACCTCTTTTTCACGAGCAGCCGCAACCGTTGCCAGCTTCTCCTCACGATCTGCGGCTTCCTGCTGCAGACGCTCCTTCGCTTCGGCTGCCTTAGTCAGCTCTAGCTCGAGGCGTTCTTTCGCGCCAACGGCGGCTCTGGCCTTCTGCTCCGATTGACCAAGGCTCTTCTTGAGAGCGTCAACCTCACGGAGAGACTTGTTATGCTCCTTTGCATTCAAAACAAACAAATGTCAAAGAACAGAACCAGGATAAATAAGAGAAGAGCTAAAAGGCAGATAGATACCTTGAAGCTGCCGAAGGTTTGCCTCCAGGCCAAGGCGCTCACACCAGCTTGGCCTCCTGCACAAAAGGTGAAGAAAAAGATAGCGAAGAAAAGGACTTGGGGGCTCGCCCAACACAAAGGAGTAAAACAAAATTCGCACGAAGATACTGGGGCTCCCGTGATATGAAGCGAAACTTACATGCTCGATGGTGACTCAAGGACCGCTGCGAGGCGCAACCACCTGCACCTGCTGCAACGAAGGATCCGGAGGCGCGCCACCCGAAGTCGCCACCGTCTAAGGAGGAGGAGACGCAATTTTCGACTCCCCCATCATCTCCCGCGCACCACCACTGGAGGAATCATGGGAGGAATGCCTGCACACGAACCAATCAGCACAAGCACAACAATCATGAAGGAAAAAGGACAATAGTACAGCAAGAAACTTACGAGCCCAGTGAGCTCAGGTCAAAGATAGGAGGAGACCTTCGGGCTCTCTTCTCCTTTTTCTTCTCTTCCTTCTTCTCCTCCTTCTTTTCTTCCTTCTTCCATTGCTGGCAAGTGCGCCACACCCCATACAGGAATGGCAGGAAGGGGAGAGGAAGAACCTCCATGACCATCACTATGACGCTCAAGGCCCAGAGGGTTTCTGGGAGTCGGAGGAGTCGAGGCATCCGAAGACTCGCTGGAGCTCCGTGACCGTTTTTGCGTATGGTCCTCACTCGACTCGTCGGCATCCTCCGCTGGAGATCGCGCCGACGGTAGCTCGGACACGGAATCAACCACTTCATTATCCGGGGCATTCGGATACCTTTCGGGCAACGGCGGTACCATGCCCAGCACTTTGAAGCTCTGCAAGATCAGAAGGAACTTTGTTAGAAAACAAAGGAAACAAATACACAGCCGACAAAAAAACACTACGTGCACAAATCTACACCTGCGGTACGACCAACGTCGAAGAAAATGGAGGAGTCGGCGACTTCCCCGGGATTTATTCTCCGGCCTTGAACTTCAGCAGCGCGCGAAGGGCCCTGTCAAGATCCCCCTCGAAGATTTTCTCACTCGAAACCCTCGTCGGATCACGGCGCCCAGAATAAAGAAACATCGGGTGCGCCCTCGCTTGGAGAGGCTGCACCCGACGCTCAAGAAACGTCCGGATGATGTCCACGCCGTTCACCTCCTTCTCCGGAATCAGTTGGAGATCCTCCACCCGACGGTAAAGGGCCTCTATCTCCGCCACCTCACCGTCCAAGATTTGGTTTTTCCAAGACCTTTTCTTCTCAATCATTTGGGAGGGGTCAAAGGGAACAAGACCAAAATCTTGCCCGGGCACTACGGAGTCGCGGATATAAAACCATCGCCTCCGCCAGTACTGGACAGATTCGGACATGGAAAAAGAAAAGAAGAGAAGATTGGGACTAAGGGAGATGATGCAACCCCCAATGGGATACACACCATCCGAACCAGACTGCCTCTTCACGGAATAGAGCTTCCGGAAGAGGCCAAAGTGCGGCTCAATGCCAAGCCAGCACTCACAAAAAGTGATAAAACACGCAATGTGGAGAAGAGAAATGGGAGACATATGATGAACCTTAATCCCATAGAAGAAGAGCAGTCCACGGAGGAAGTCGTGGACCGGAGAAGAAAACCCACGCAAAACGAAGGCGAGAAACATAACCCGATACCCAGATGGGGGACAGGGGATTACCTCATTGCCGGGGAGTTTGACGGCCTCCCTATCTTGTGGGATCAGGCCCTTTCATGAGCTTATGGAGATCGCTCCCGCGTCTCTGATCGCCGCCAGCCACCATCGGTGACGCGAGTAGCGGCGGTGCCCTTCTTTCCTCCGGCGGCGCTGGTCCCAACCGCAGATGAAGATTTCTTTGGTTTCCCCATTGCGCTACGGCGGCGCCGGCGGTGAAAACGCAGAAAGAACGACGGAAATGTGGAAGGAAATCCCAGCGCGAAGCAAGAATCGCTCGAGCACAAGGAGGCAGTGAAAACAAGAATTGGTGCGGTGAAAACAAACCACGGTTTCCCCCAAAGATTATAACAGCGAAGACGACGCACGGCAGCCGTCCATACAGAATACCTAACGCCAACGGCAGATCTGACCGTACACGTGTCAACATCACAACAAACCGTCGTTACCACGTCGTCCACTACGCGCGGAAATCAAGGAGACGCCGTAATTATCTCCACGCCGCGCGTGACCGGTCAATTCAAAGTCAGCAAGTGGGACCCACGTCCGTCCAGTCAAGTCATCTTTGGCGCAGCAGACGCTTGAGGTCATCGATCGTCACCACTGATGTCATCAAAAGCTATACTAGCACCAACTACAATTCTTCGGCTCCACAGCTAAGAGTACTCACTTGAATCTTCGATTCGACTAAATACTCGGGGGCTACTCCTATCAGGAGCGCTGGCAGCGCACCCGGAAGATGAATAACGACAACATATTTCTTCGAGTCCTACGTCGAGTCTACGACTCCACTACGGACTCGGGGGCTACTCCCATAGGGAGGATGGATTTAATCATCCGAAAAAAATTGAGTCCTACGGACTTAACAACCGAACAATGCTTGAACTAAAGTCTCTGCTCAAGTCTACGACTCGAACAGACACTCGGGGGCTACTCCCAAAGGGAGCGCTGGTCGCGCACCCTATGAATTCTTCGAATGTGATCTTTCGGATCAACACGCAAAAACTTTTTTGGCATCTCTGCCCCAACAAACGCTGAGTGAGCGACAATCTCTTTGACCACCCGAAACACCTCCGCGGTGACAAATGTTCGGATGTTGCGTCTGCGACGTAAAGATAAGACCTGCAGATATCATCTGACGGCCTGGCAACGTACATGACTGCGCTCTGCTAGTACAAATCCATGTCAACAGGCATGATGAAAAATCCCGACGGACGCGTTGGGTACGTTAATTAAAATCACTGGAATTCCACTCCTGTAAGTCCTCCGTGGCCTGAGTCGAATTACCCCAGCATATGTTCCAATTTCGAGTTGAGGGACACGAACTTGAAGAAGATCGTGTTGTTTCGTCCTAAGACAGTTAACTGACCCTGATCCGTCGGGTGAGTCAGGCACACACGTCAACAATCCCTACACACATATATTATTAATACATAGTTGCACCCGAAAGATGGAAGAGTCCTCAGCCAAATCTATGATTCGACTGATCACTCGGGGGCTACTGACATGGTTATACCCTACGGGTACGTAACTTCAGCATACCTGGTCCAGCCCAAGGAAGGCCCACAGCAGATATACACTGGCCCATGAAGATTTTCGGGTGGCCAAGGCCCATGACGCCTTCGGATCCTTGGAGAGCGAGACTAGCATAGATAGGAAATTCAAAGGGGTAAAACCCTAGAACCTGTAACCGACTAGGACTATGCCTGGGACCTACCTAAGTCTATATAAAGGCCAGGAGGGCACGTCCCACACACCTCCACGCCAGATCGAATCTGCGCACCCTGTAACCTTCGGTTCCGCCGTAATCAAGAGTAGACAAGCAGGAGTAGGGTTTTCCCTCCGGGGGCCTGAACCTGGGTAAATCTCGTGTCCCCTGGTTGCTTGTCTGTTAACCGTGTCACGATCTCCAGCATCCCCATCTTCTCCAAAACCCAAGTCCATAACAATGGGCATTGACGAGATTAAACCTCGTCAATGGGTGTTCGGTATATTACCATGTAATCTAGATTAGTTGACTCTAGTGCAAGTAGGAGACTGTTGGAGATATGCCCTAAAGGCAATAATAAATGTAGTTATTATTATATCTTTGTGTTTATGATAAATGTTTACATTCATGCTATAACAGTATTAACCAGGAAACATTAATACTTGTGTGATTTGTAAACTAAATTAGAGTCCCTAGTAAAGCCTCTTCATAATACTAGCTTGTTGGTTAATAGATGATTGTAGTTTCCCTATCATGAACATTGAGATGTTATTAACAACAAGATCATATCATTAGGAGAATGGTATGATGGACATACTCCTATAGATAAGCGTAGCATAAAGATCAAGTCATTTTAATAGTTCAATTGCTATAAAGGTATGCTTTGATGACATCAAACACCACACCGTAACTGGGTGGCTATAAAGGTGGCATTGAGTGTTCAGAAAGTATGGGTTGAGACACATGGATCAAGAGTGGGATTTTTCCATCCATATGACGGATAGATATACTCTGGGCCCTCTTGGTGAAATTTCATCCAATTAGCTTGCAATCATGTGACTGGCTCACAAGGGATCACATACCACGGGAACGAGAAAAGAGTACTTATCAGTAACGAGGTTGAACTAGGTATGCAGAGATACCAACGATCAAAACCTCGGATAAGTAAACTATCGTGAGACAAAGGGAAATTGGTATTGTATGTAAGTGGTTCATTCGATCGCAAAGTAATCTTTGAAATATGTGGGAGCCATATGAATTTCCAGATTCCTCTATTGGTTATTGATCGGAGAAGTGTCTTCACGAACCGTAGGGAGACACACTTAAGGATTCGATGTTGTTGAGTAGCTATGGAATGATGAGTAAGAGAACGAATGTTCTTCGGAGTCTCGGATGGGATCCGTGATATCACTAGGAGATCCAAAATGGTCCGGGTAATAATATTCATATAAGAAAAGTCATGTTTCGGAGTTGGGGAATGATTCCGGTGTTTTCATCGGGAATGTTCTAGAAGGGTCCGGAAGGTCCAACACTTGGGAGGGGAAGGGTACATGAATGTGTCATGACAATGTGGAATGGTTGCATCATGTACTAGTTCACTTGGCTGGGCAAAATAAAGGGAGAAATCAAATCCTAGTTTGAGTCAAACGCCAATTTGAAAATTCAAACGGCAAGTTTGCTTGGTGGAGGGAGAGTAGGAAACCTACTTGGGGAGGAGTTCCCCTCCCTCCACCCGCCGGCCAAGGAGGCCGACTTGGGGGAGGACTCCCTCCTCCCAAGTCGCGCCCTCCCACCTATATAAGGAGGGGCAGGGCTGCCCCTCTCCCTCACACCCAACACACCCAAAACCCTAGCCCTAGCTACCGACCTCCTCCAAGTCACCGCCGCCTCCTAGGGTTCCTCCAACTCGCTGAGTTGGGGCTTCCCCAATCCCTAGCCGCCGGCCGAGCTTCCCCTCTTGGTGCCTCTAAACCCTAGATCACCAAGGCCTCTCTCATACTCCACCATACTCGCTCCGGCTTAAGCCTGCATGAGATCTCCTCTACTTGACACCACACCGTCGTCTTAGGAATCACGAGGAGAGTGATACAACCTCTGTTGCCTGCTGGAGCAAGGGAAAGGAAGGTCTTCATCGAGTACCGAACGTGTGACCGATTGCGGAAGCGCTGTCGGAACGCAGCCCCGGAAGGATCGTCTACGCGATCTTGAGATCGGCAAGAGTACGACTACATCACCCACGAGAATCTGCTCTCGTTAACCGCTTTGGAATCTTCGAGGGTGAGTTCCTCTATCGACTCGTTGCTACAATCTAGTAGATAGATATTGGCTTGTTTGTTTGCATGCGGTAGAAATTTTTTGTTTTCCATGCTACAAACCCCTACAACTTACACATCCAATCCTTGCCTAGAGTGACGTCCAAGCCTTGTGATTTGCAACACATTCAAACTTGTGGGAAAGTTGTGTACTCCAATCCTTAGGTTCAGTTGATGACATCCAAAAGCTGCTACCTCTTCTCCACTAGGAGAGCTTATTTTGATGGGCTTGTTAATGGTTTTAGTTGGAATTCTGTTTCTATCCACAAATTCCCTTGATATGAACAAATGTGATGCTCCATCATTAAATAGAACGCGTGCTAGTAAGGTATTGAGCCGGAACGTACCAATCACGGCATCAGGGTCTCCTTGAACTTTATCCATACTAATATGATTAATATGTCCCTTCTGAAATGGGTTTGGCTTGTAGCCATCAATCTTATTCTTCTTCTTCTTAGGGCAGTCTCTTGAATAGTGTCCCTTTTGCTTGCATTTGAAACATCCAACCTTGCTTATATCCTTCCTAAAGAGATTATTGGTGTTGTGCGCCACAACATTGTTGTCTTCATGGTTGTGATCATTCCCTCCTTCAAAATTGTGGTTGTGACTCATGTGGACATTATGGTGGCGTCCATTTCCTTCGCGGTGCTGATGTCCATTACCACCATGTTCGTCGTATCCATTGCCTTCATGCATGTGATGTTCAGAACCTACATTCCCATCATGGAGAGCACAAAACTTCCGATGCGGTCTTGAGTTGTCCTTATTGTTCTGGTGCTTTCTCTTGCGCTTCTCAACTTGACTTTGTTTCTATTCAAGAATTCTTGCTTTTTCCATCAGATCCTGGAAGGTGGGAGTGTAAACTACTGACAGCTGAACAGAAAGCTCATCACTCAGTCCATCCAGAAATCTCTCTTTCCTTTTTTTCATCAGTGTCAACATCCTCCGGGGCATAGCGAGATAAATTGGTGAATTCCTCTATGTACTCCGACATTGTGTGATTGTGCTGGCGCAGGTCACAAAATTCCTTTCTCTTCAGGCTCATAACTCCAGACGAGACATGGTTTGTCTTGAATCCTTCATCAAACATCTCCCATGTGACTGTAACAATGGGGTGGGTAATCTGGAAAATATCCCACCATGTAGTTGCTTGTCCTTCAAATAAGTGAGCAGCAAATCCTACTTTCTATTCATCAGTGCATCCAACTGTTACTAAGTCCTTATTCACTGAGCGAAGCCAATCAAGTGCTATCATAGGCTCAGGTGCGCTTGAGAATTTTGCATGCCTCAGTTTCAGGAACCTTGTGAGTGCATCCACTTGGGTTGGGTTGTTGTTGTTTGCTATGAATTGAGTCACCACTTGTGATAGTTGTGTTTGTGATGCTATCAACCTCTCCATCCCAGTGTGTTGACGACGAGGCGGCATCTGTTTGGGATAGTATAGATGAGTATAGATAGAATAGGACTAAGAGAAGTATTTCTACCCATAACTATATGAAGCAATCAATATCACAAACAAGCAAACAATCATAACCAATCAACACACAAGCAAACACTTGCAATACAACATTACAATGGTTTAAAACTAGCAGTATATAACAACAAAATTGTTTGAAAAGGTTGGATACAATACTAGAGTAGAATAGAGCAACAAATAAACAACAAACAAAATCTATCAAAACGGAACAGCATCTTTCACGAATTTTTCTGGGTACCTTAAACTCGTCACGAATTTTAGCCAATTTTTGTGCATGTACTACGGGTAATTACGCTCTAGATCCTATTTTTTTAGATTTTGCTGACTTACCAATAAAATATGAAAAATCACGCAGTACAACAGGTCATGCAGAAAACTGCAGCAGTAAAATCACGAATTTCAATTAATCCACACCATTAAACTAATTTAAAAACCTCATCACAATTTCAGAAATATTAGAGTTCAAAACTAACATCACACAAAATATCTCAATACAACCAAGCAAACAACCTATATTGTCATACCACATAAGTTGATAAGAACAATATGCTAACACGATAGCGATGATCTCCTAAAGAGATAGAACATGGTGGTCTAGACCTAACCAAACTTGATGAGATGTTTATTTATGCCATACTATTTGTTATTCTACTTAGCTAACTCTCATATAGGTATCATAAGAATGGACAACTACAAAAAAAAATTTGAATAAGGAGAGGTTCTGAAAAAGGATAGACAAGAAATATAAGAACTCTAATAAATAGAAAATATGATAGTTCTCCTAATGGAGTTCTTCTATTACTAATCCATTTCTAAGGTCATGATCCTACAGTCAACGCACGGCTCTGATACCATCTTGTAACACCCTCGCCTGATAAGGCTGAGTTCATATGTATAGTGCCAATCCCTCGATCGGTTCACTGGCACACACAGTACAAAATGATACCAAATATAACTGTGCATCATAAATACAACGAATATGATCCAGAATTTACATTATTTATTCAAGTACACAGCAGAAAACGAATACAAGGTAGATCTCCATCCTTCAAATGTGCCACAGGCGAACAATCGTTGAGTGGAGTCTCGCGACCTATAACGATCTCTTAGAAATGATATAACCTGCACCATGAAACGTTGCAGCCATGAATGGTCAATACTTTGAATGTATTGGCAAGTATAACTAATAAGTACAAAGGATCTATCAACTACATGCATATTTGGTAGGTGGAGTTTAGGCTCATTTGCTAAAAGCAATACAACTTTTCCCTACTTTCAAAATACTTTTCTTTCTTCAAAAACAATCTTCTAAGGACATACCAGCATAAACCCATGTAGAAACAAGACAATTCAGCTTTCGTATGCTCCTATACCCATGTTCACCCATCAAGTTTTAGTAATTAAGAAATTGGGATGAGTGAGATCTTCCAAACAGTTCCAGCCTAGTTGCTGATAGTTGTCCATAACCGGGACACGGCTAAGTACTTAGTTTAGACACCCTGCATGGGTTGTATACTTTACCCGCACGACCCAGTCAACCCGCTCTTACCATTACACTCATTTTGTGCCATGATAGGGAGAAAACCAAGACGAAACCTTTCATAAGTGGAACCCTGAGCCCTCAGGACGGACCCATACCAACCTACATCCCCTACATCTGGTAGTCACGTCAGGTCAGGTACCCACAACTTACTTAGTCAAGACAAATAATGACATGTGGTTGTACTAGAAGCTACTACACAAGAAACCTGTCCAATCTCTGAAGCCTAGGTGTGCTTTCCGCAATAAACCATCCAAAAACATCAATCCATCACACCCAGGAGATTCATTAAATTCCAGTTGTTTTCATTATAACAAAACATAACTTTCCATAACATAATCATTCATGAATTCCCTTTTGCGCATCTAATAAGCATGGCTAAGCAACTACAATACGATGGCTCAAAGGAATCAAGTCATGGAGATATGGCAATCATGCCTAGGTGTCATAGCATAACATAGTAGTAACACACCTACACATGCATTACTACTAAAAATCATACTACATGCATAGGAAAAATAATAGGACATTTATGATAGCTCTACTTGCCTTTGTTGTAGAAGATGTAGTCGATCAAATAATCCTCACAATAGAGAAGATTGCATTCGTCACAATCACAAATGTTGCACTCCTCGCAATCTATCGATCAAAACAAGTGCACAACAAACACACCATTCAAAACAATGCAATTATGCACAATACAATAAAACAATGATGAACAAATGCATGCATGAAAATTTAATATGTCACAATGGTTGTTACTTTAGTTCTCTAAACAATAGTGAAGTATATGATGCATGCAAGAGGCTAATTAATGCAATGGAGTACTTGTTATTAATAATTACTTGCCAATATAGGGTTTTTAATAGTTCTATTGTAAGGCCTATTCTAACGGTCGAATTAAATTTGTTTCTTGGGTTTACTAGATAGAGGACGTTAATACGAACCAGTAGGCGTTGGATTCACCCTAATCGGGGTTATAAATCTTTTTAAATAATTAAAATACTACATAATGTATTATAATGCTCCTAACATTATACATACAGTACACTTATAATTTTAATTCAGAAACTGGTTCTACTCTTTCTTGTGATTCCAGGGACATATTATTTGCAATTTTCTGAATAGTATTTTATTTTCTTATGAATTTATTACTCAAAAATGGGCATTAGCTTGTTTAAATATCTACAGAATAACCTTATAGTATTTGCCTGAACCAAATACGTATTGATGATCTACATGGAACCAGCCTCCATCGGTATATCATTTATATTTTTGTGATATGCAAATAATTTACAATGAATTTAATGATTTCTAAAGCCATTAAAACTAATTAAATCACCACGGGGTAAATAATCCGCAAATGCTGGATCCAACCAGATATTATTAATCTACATTATAGTAGCTTCAATTTGATATATTGTTCAAACTTTTTGGAGTTACAGATAATTTCCTATGAATTTATTAACCTAAAAGACCATTAAAACTAATTAAATTACTGCAGTAAACGAATACTGTTAAGGTTGGATCTAATGCCATATTAATATTCTACACGTTTTTCTGAATCCATTGATATATTATTTGCTATTTTTGAATCTACGAATATTTTTATATGATTTTTGCAAGTTTACATAATTTTCTGCAAATTAAGTTCAATTTAAAATCTACAGGGAATATTCCCCGGGAATATTATATGCTGACTGGAACGCGGGTGTCAACACCCGGATTTTTAATCCCAGATGTCTATTATGCCATACATCACAATCCCAGGATTACCATTTTTGCGAGACATAACAGATTTGGATACCACAGTACATCATCCATTACAAACCATACATAAGGTCTTACACAAATAAGGATCTCATGATCCAGTTCTTAATACAACTCAAGCAGCGAAATACGTAATAATAACGGTAGCGTAGGCGAAGCTCCATCTTCGGGGTCATAGGCAATGCTGACGATGGGAGATGATCCTAGTTGTCGTAACCTTCCTGGGGTCCATCCTCCTGATACTCCTCTTCATAGTCTGGCCATGGGAATAGCCAGGGACAAAGCCATGAGTACTCTTTAAGTACCCGCAAACTAATACTAACAAGTGAAGGGGTTTTTTTGTAATAGGACACTAGGCTCTAGGGTTGTTTTGCAAAAAGCCAGATTTACCTCTACTCATTTAAGAAATGAAGAAAGTTGGTTGAAGTTTTATAGCACCTAAGGGGGGACTTGTATTTCATATCACAACTCTGTTGTGGTCAAGTCAAAATCTCAATCCATTTCACAAGTCATTTTGAAAAGATCTGACGGGGGAACAGTATGGCCACTCCAACTGTCCATAACCGCGGATGCGGCTATTTGAATAGTTTGACACTCTGCAGATATTGTACACTTTCACCACAACATTCGATACATCCGTCAGGAACAAATCCTGAATTCACCATACTCAGTATGCGGATAATCAATCCTAACCTTTCAATTACACGCCCTAGTATAAGCACCTCTTCTGTGAGTTTGGCCTCCCAACCATGACCAACTATCATCTTGGGTACTGCATAGGTGGACAATTTTCACAAGGTAGCCTCAGCTTAGACCTTGGACGTGAGGGAACCAATACTAAGGTATATAAGTTTCCAGTCAAGCCCTACCCAATTCTCGGGTATTGTGGTTGTACGGTAAAATTGGAATGGTATCGCATCCAGACAACCATCAGTTTTATAAAGGGCTAAGGCTCCTGCCTCAACATTTTCATCACCAAAATCATCTGGTGTTTGGAAACACATGTCCAAAACATCTCAATAGAATGATCCATCATTCCAAGGTTTTCATAACCATTTTTCTACCAAGTATTCCCATCTAAAGTTGATCAAGTTTTATGCTTAGCACTAGCGTCTACCAGTGGGGGTAAGTACTGATGAGGGGTGGTAAACTAGTGGAGTTTAACTAGTTTCAATCTCATGCCTTAGGATGACATAAAGATTATCTATCTTAGGCCAAGTTTTATGCTCTTTATGCAACCTTCAATTTTCTTTCTAGTATCTACAATTGACTTAAGTAAGCTCTAAGTACTAGCTTTGGTAAAGAAATAAAGTATAAAGCTTGTAAGTAAAACTCGGATTGGGTATCATCAAGTGTGTATGATCCATATGCTTAAGGCATATAGTTGGCATAGTAACAAGCAAGTATTTGCTTGCATAGGTATCAGTATAAGCTTGCTAAGTTAATAGCTTGCAAGTACTGGCTTGCATAGGTAAATTATCTTGCAAGTGTTAGCTTGCTAAGTTGCAAGAGTTAGCTTGCACATTCAACTAGTAGTTTTAGGATTGCCTTGTGCAGAGCAATGGTTGAAGTTCTCCTCGGCTTCTTCTTCGTAGTATCCTCCTTCTTCCTCGTATCCTTGGTCGGTACTAGCGTATATGAATAAATACGAGGTACACAATCACCAAACAATACTTAACTATTTTCAATCATCACACAAAAGGGTCCTATAGATGATCTAGCATCATCACTAACATTACAAGATTAAAGCTTGGTTTAATTTCTTTTATTTTTAGATAAGTAATTTCTACTCATTGAAAACTACTTAAAATTTGATATTCTCCAAACCAAACATGGGATCATGTTGAAACATGTCATCACCACATATTTCAGTACATGGGAATGTGATTTAAAGTGGTGTCACAATTTAATAAGGTTTAACATTTTTTTTTATTAAAATAAGTGACTAGAAATGCCTATGTGGCATTCTTTTATTACTTGAACATTATTTCTGTAAGTAATCCCATATATTTTTATATATTCTGAAAGGTATGGTTAAATGTGATTTTTGAGAGTTGGAATCAACTCAAAAGCTATTATGATTTAAATTTGAAAAATGTTTGAATGCAGAAAATGTTCTGCCTTGTTATATTTACCAAGGGTGATCTACAGATCCAAATGATTTAAATCTAATTGGCTTGGATTCAGCATTTCAAGACCTTTCTAACAAAATTGGTTTCATTCAATTTGGTTCACTGAATCGAGCTGGGTTGATTTTTGAAACTAGGTATAGAACTGTGTTTGAATGAAAATGGAACAATCCAAATTAAACGATCGGGTCGCTGGAAACGACATCGGGCCGGCTTGCTAAGCCACGCTGGCTGGTTAAGTTGCTGTCCCCACGCGTTAGTGAGACAGGGGTGCGAAGCGCTACGGGGCAACGTGGTGCGTTGGATTAGAAGTAAGATCAACGGCTGAGGGTCGTCGTCGACGATGAACTAGTCACCGGCGAGCTCGAACCCTAGCAGCGCAGTGGGGGTCGTGGTAGGCTCACCGGGGCTCAGGCGAGGGTCGGTGATGCGGGCGAACGACGAAGTCGACGACGGCGAACCTCCTGGTACCGGCAGCTTCTCCTGGGGTGGACGAAATCGACGGCGCCCTTCTTCTCCAGAGGCGGCCTGCTCTGGCGCAATTCCGGCGATGCGCTGCTCACCTTGCTCCGGGAACGGGGTGGAACGATCAGTGAGGAGAGGGGAGTGAGATGGTGTGAAGAGTTTGAGTGGGGGAGGCCTCTATTTATAGTCTCGACGACGAGACTGAACGGGATGGGCAGGCGACGGTGGCAACATGGCTACGGGCTGCTAGAGGCATGGCCGGCAGTGGCGATCGATCGGCGGTCTCCTGGCGATGCTCTATGGCTTTAATGCGCGTGTAGGGGCGGTGGCAAACGGTCTAGAACATGCGATGCTCTGCGCGGCAGAGGCGGCGTCTTCGACGACGAGCGGTGGCTACGGGGCACGGGGCGGTGAACGGGGATGTCTAGCGGTATCCTGGGACGGTGGTGATCGCGTATGCACGCGGCAAGGGCGGAGCGTGGTCTGTGGGCGTGTGTCGAGGGTGGCGCTCTGGCGCATGCTCGACATGGTCGACAGTGGCACGGGCGCGGCGTTCTTGGTTGCTCTGGTCAATGTCTTCGAGGCAGGGCTGGTCGAGAGGGGGCGGTAAGGCATGGGTTATCTCCCAGACAAGGTTGGCACGACTAGTTCCTCTCCTAGCTTGTTGTCTACACTGGGGTGGCATGGGTGGCTTCGGCTGTTCACCATTGATGACATTGCCAAGCATACAGTGGGGCTAGGGCTTAGTTAAGTTGGCTAGATGATCTACTGAGGCTAGTGTAACCAGAGAGGGAACAAGTTAGGCTCAAATCACTGCTCCAAATAGTGTTTGGATTTTATTTGATTTGCATCTGCAAGGTGTTTGATGAAATGGCCGCATGAATTCAAGTTTTGAATTTTGAAAAGATTTTTGGTGGGTGTGCTAGGTAGGTGCTGGTGAGTCTCTAGATGCTTGGGTTTTGAAAGTTGAGCTTGTTTGAGTGGTTTTTTAAGAAGTGGGATCTTCCCATATAATATAGATTCAATTTTAAACTGTCCTTTAAACTATGCATTCAAATGTTTTTGGATGATCACAAAGTGGGACTTGGTACTTTGTTATGAGTACTATCAAGGGGTGTAAAGATCCAAACAAGTTTCTGTTAAGTTCTGAAAGTTAGGGACAACCAAAGTAGGCATGAGAGTTAAATTGGCCAAAATGACCATTCCCTTATTTTGTTTGTTTTGATTTATTTGTCTTTGGGAAAAGTGTGGGGATTGTTTAGATGATGTTTATTTCACCTAAGAATCATTTTACAATCAAAGAAACACATAAACAAGGCAATTCAAAAGAATTCAAAATGGGATGCATACACACATGTATGCTTTCATATTTTTATTTAGAAAAGTTTTTGTTAACCCTAATTTTGAAGATTAGAGTTTGATGATCCAAGTTTAGTATTTTTGGGATGTTACAGTCGGGCTGACCTGACGTTGACACGTGGCGAGACCTGGTTGGCTCGTACCCCTTTGCGGAATCGATCTAATCCTGGCCGTTTGGGATGAGATCCAGTGGCTAGGAGAGGAGATTGACCTGATTTTGGCTCAGAATAGACAAGAAATAGATCTGTGTTAGAGAGACAAATCCATAGGTCAAATTGAAAAACTTAAAACATGAAAGTTGTGGGGAATCATTAGTCCTACCTTCTCACTAAAGGAATTCACTAAAACTAATTAAATCACTATGGGGTAAATAATCCGCAAATTCTGGATCCAACCAGATATTATTAATCTACATTATAGTAGCTTCAATTTGATATGTTGTTCATATTTTTTGGAGTTACAGATAATTTCCTATGAATTTATTAACCTAAAATACTATTAAAACTAATTAAATTACTGCAGTAAACGAATACTGTTAAGGTTGTATCTAATGCCATATTAATATTCTACACGTTTTTATGAATCCATTGATATATTATTTGCTATTTTTGGATCTACGAATATTTTTATATGATTTTTGCAAATTTACATATTTTTTTGCAAATTAAATTCAATTTCAAATCTATAGAATATTATATGCTGACTGGGATGCGGGGCTGACCTGACGTTGACACGTGGCGAGATCCGGTTGGCTCGTACCCCTTCGCGGAATCGATCTAATCCTGGCCATTGGGATGAGATCCAGTGGCTAGGAGAGGAGAATGACCTGATTTTGACTCAAAATAGACAAGAAATAGATCTGTGTTAGAAAGACAAATCCATAGGTCAAATTGAAAAACTTACAATACGAAAGTTGTGGGGAATCATTAGTCCTACCTTCTCACTAAAGGAATTTGGATTTGAAGAAACGAGCGCGAGTACATCTTGGATTTACACCGTCATATCTGAAATATTGGGATGCGAAATTCTCCAGCTATGGTGGATGAAAAGAGGTGAGGTTTGTCGGGACTGAAAGATTTCGACGAGATCTACAACTTTCGTTTTTTGGCCGAAGGCAAACGACGAAGTCTAGATGGGTTAATAAGCGAAATAAGATTTGGGCATGTGTAGATTCGGGATTTCGAGAAGGGAAACTCATACAGCTGTGGCTCCACGGGTTTATATGGAGGTTTAGGACGATGGAGAGATAGGCCTTGGAGTAGGGAACAAGTAGAACCAAACGGAAGTCGATTTGGAGTTGTAGATTAAAAGTTATAAGAGTTTGAATAGAGATAGGTTTGGGAAAAACTGATTTGCACAGAAATTAAAGCAAACAAACATGGATGCCTTTGCGTGGCTGGCTGGTTCGTCCTTGCTGGGCCGCCGGCTGGCTCGGCCGGCCCAGTTAGTTTTTTTCTTTTTCTTTTCCTTTTCTATTTTGGTATTTACTCTATATCTTTTGCATACGAACTCCAAATGATATGATTCTTGTTTCTAAATTTTTCTAAAATCGAATAGATCATTGTAGGATCATATTTGTAATATTTTTACTAGTTTGCAAGTAATGGATTTATAAATCCTTGTATATTTCATTTTATCTATATATTTATTTGTTTGTATTTATTCCATAACTTTTTCATAATAGCTCCAAATGAGCTCTATTTTGTTTCTAAAATTTGTAATATTTATTGGATCCTTTTAGGCTATAATTTAGCAATAATCATTGCCTTAGCAATAGTAGGTTTTTATAAAGCCAATTTAATTCCTTTTAGGAACAAAGTGGCATATACTATTTAGGGTTTTAGTCCTTTATTTCTATTTAGGAATTTTTTTCTTAATGTAAATATGCAATGCAATGCTGATAAATGTCACGCAAATGCAATTTTTTTCTAGTCCCAATTTCCAAAATCTTGGGATGTGACATTTGACCACTTCCTCCCTGAGTTTGATAAACCTTGGGTAATCCACTTAAGGGAAACTTGCTGTTGTTCTACAAACCTCTGCACTTGGAGGCCCAACAATTGTCTACAAGATAGAAGTGCGTAGACATCAAGCTATTTTCTGGCGCCGTTGCCGATGAAGTTTTGGGCCTTTTACCTTTCCTCCACGTCAAGCTCCATTAAGACTATTTTCTTGCGTCGTTGCCGGGGAGGTAAGGTAAAAGGTACTCACATCCTCCGGTGTGAGTGCTCGAAGTTATTTCCTTTAGATTTTGCAATTTTGTCTTTTTGTTTCTTGTTTTTACTAGTTAGGCTTAATGGAAAACAACAACAAAATTAGAGAGCTCTATAGCATTTATCTTGAGTTAGGACATGAAGTGTTTGAAGAGAAAATTAAAAAACCTATGGAACTTTATTTTAGTTCTAATAGCAATGTTATTAGTATGAACTCTTTGGACACCATTATTGCTAATGCTATGGAAACGTCTAAGCTTGGGGAAGCTAGTCTTTATGAAAATGATCTTTTTAGTTCCCCATCATTGGAAGATAGCCATTCTATTGCGTATGATGATACCAAACCTCCAATATATGATGATTACAATGATGAGTACGATATTTTCAGTCCACCTACTATTGAGGAGAAAATTAGTTGTCATTACAATATGCCTCCTATATTTGATGATTATGGTGATGAGAATAATAATGATACCTATTTTGTTGAATTTTCTCCCATTACAATTAATAAGAATGACTATGCTTATGTGGAGAGTAATTATTATTTTGTGCATGTGGCTCATGATAAGAATGTTTTATGTGATAGTTATATTGTTAATTTTATTCATGATGCTACTGAAAGTTATTATGAGAGAGGGAAACATGGTTTTATGCATCTCAATAATATTAAGTTTCCCCCCTTTATGTTGAGAATTTTGAAGTTGCACTTGTTTTGCTTTCCTATGCTAGTTGCTTTGTGCTTTCATGACTAGTTTCTTTACAAGATTCCTATGCATAGGAAGTGGGTTAGACTTAAATGTGTTTTGAATTTTATTTTTGATGCTCTCTTTTACTTCAATTCATATTTCTTATGTGAGTATCTTCTCAAACTATCATGCCTAACTTAAAGGCGTTAAAGAAAAGTACTTGTTGGGAGATAAACCAAGAGTTTTCTTGAGTCTTGGAAGTTATTAATTCTATAATAATATCTCCTTATCCTTTTTGTTTGCTTTTTTGTGCCAAGAATAACCTCTAATGAGAGGGAAGTAAGATTTGGGGAGTTGCTGTCCCGAAACAGATTTATGTGCTCCACCATAAACAATCGTGAAGAGTCTCTGTAAGTTGGATTGAGCTGAAAATTTACGAATAAATCCCCCAGTATGTTAGCTAACTTTCTTTAGTTATACACTTTTTGATTTGAGCAACATAAGGTCTTCGAAAAAATCGGTTTCTACCTGCTGGTCTTTTTTGACAGATTTCTATCATTATTTGCATTTGCTTCTTATTGATTCCTTTTTGGGTTGTTTTTGGGAAATTGAGATTTTTGAAGGAGTTGCTACAGTATCTTGTGTCTTTAGTGAAAGTTTTGCTGTTTTGAAACTAAACCCAAAGGTATATATTATCTTTTGAATACACTAATGTTGCTAATGAAGATTGTCTGAAGTTTTGTATGAAGAAAAAAATTCAGGTGTGGAGAGAGAATGATGTAATGAGATGAAGAATGGACAAAATATCAAGCTTGGGGATTCCACCCCGGTATCACCCAAAGAAATATTCAAGAGGTACAAGCTTGGGGATGCCTTGGGCATCCCCTTCTTCATCAATAAAAATCTCAGGTCTTTCTAGACACTTCGTTTTTATTGTTTTATGCAGAGTTGTGTTGTTCTTGGAGCGTTTTTTTGTTTTAGTTTGCTTAGTTTTCTTGAATAAGTTGGTTGGATCACAACACACTTCTTTTGGAGATAGACACACTCTGTTTCATTGCCTAGAACACTCTAGTTTTCACTCTTATTGTTCTATGAGTGTTCACTTTTGCTAGCACTTCGTTTAGCTTTAGTTTTCTTGTGCTTTTAGCTTAGAACTTTTTAGTTCTTCTTTGTGGATTTGTGAGACAATCTCACTGATATTTATTTATTATTATCTTTGTGAGTTGTTTCAAATAAGTTGATTGGTGTTGGAAAGAGTAGAAAGTTTCATGCTTATAGTGGTACAAAAGGAAGCTTGTTTTGACTGTGGCTTAGGATTTATCATGTCATGTTAGATTTTTTTTGACCATATGCTTAGTGATTATTGTTGTAGCATGTCTTGTTCCAAACAATTGGTATTGCTTAGTGTGCCTTGAAAGAATTATGCGTTGTTTTAGCATCCAAAAGCATAGTATTGTGGTATTCTCCTTTGATGCTTTGTTTGGGTTGACTTGGCACATGCTCACACCATGTTATGACTATGAACAAGTCACCATAGCCTCTATGATCATTTAGTCCTTGACTTGTAGTACCACTCTATGCTTTGATTAGTAATGTTTTGTTGCTTTGCATGATTATGGACACTATTGCTCTCTTAGTTGGTTGCTCCCAGTCTTTTGCTAGCCTCCACTTGTATGAGTAAGCTCTACTCATGCCTCCAACTCCCAAGAAACCAAGTTATTCCAAAATGTCCACTATAAACTCCTAAGCATGGTGTGTTACACCATTCCAAGTATATTCTTGTTTTCAGCTATCTTCCAATTAAAAGTATTTTGTTATGTGAAAACTTAGTGATTAAAGCTCTCAGGAACTTGATGGCACACTTTATATTCTTAGCCCCTAATAAACTTGAACCATTGTGTCGTCTCTGTTGTATATTCTTGCACTTATACGTTGGAATTAGCAGAACAGTGTTGTCATGGGGAATGTTTTCAACATTGCACTTGTACTTTGTACTCAGTTGATATCATGCTCTTTTCTCTATGGATGTCACCGGTGTGAAATAAAGAGAGAACTTGTAAGTCCATGGAGTATGTATTTTGTGTTAGAGAAACGCTTGGGAGCCATGCCTAATCATGGTGGAAAATTGCAGCATCACCATAGTGAGCTATCTATGAAGCATCCTCAATAAAAAGCTATGCATATAGTAAATAAAAATATTGTTGAGATGCTCATTGCCTGCTTGCCTTGTCATTTTGGTTATGGGATTGCTCCTGTACCATGTGCAAGGGGTACACGTTGGCGGTTCTCTATGATACGCATGTACTTACAATGACAAGAACTTATAGGTGACTGAAGTTGAGTAGCATGAGGTGTGGCCCTCGTATTCAAGGGACATGAGATTGCCAACTTATAATTTGTCAAGCATATACTCCATAGTTTGTTCACTTTAACCTTAACCACTTCAAGATGCTTATGATAGGGGCAATGAGGGCTGAAATCTAACAAGTACCATAATTTTTGGAAGCTCTTTTGAAACTTGAAATCCCTGCTTCCCTTTATGAAGGGCCTTTCTTCCACTATTATATTGAGTCTCCACCTTCTACCTTTAGGCACCATTAAGAGAGCATAGTTTCCATTCTGTGTGCAGTGTCCCAAAACTTATTGATTGATGCATATTGTGATATTATTTGTTCTTGTGCTACTTGTATCTAGTCACCCTTATGAACTTTGAAGGTGTCTTATGCATCTATTTGCTACTCCATGAGGGACAAGCAGAGTGCCACTATGCCATGTTTTCTGTATGTGAAACAAAAAAACGTTTTTCAATGCATGTTATTCACGATCTTTGTTTGTAGCCTTTCATGTTGCATGCATAGTTACTACTCCCTCTGTTCCTTGATATAAGGTGTATAGTTTTCTTGCACGAATATTAGCGCATAGGCTAAAAGGAAAAAAATCGATACTTTTAGATGTTAATACATGTAGGTGACCGATGTGAGAATAGAGGAAAATATGAAAATCTCGGTATCTCATCTCTCCAAATCAGTTTGACTCCTAAATTATGTAAAAAAATCCCACGGTCCCACCATATACCTTATATTCTGGATTTTTTTTACAGAAAACTATACACCTTATATCAAGGAACGGAGGGAGTATGTCCTATTGTTAGAACTCCATATTTCATGCTCATGTTTAGAGTTCTTTGATCCCAACTTTCAATGCTTGCAAATGGTTTGATCTTGGTTTTGATTGTGCATGTCACCTCAAAAATTATTCTTTTATTACTTACCTACTCGAGGATGCGCATGAGTTAAGCTTGGGGATGCTTGATACGTCGGAAATGTATCTATAATTTTTGATGTTCCATGCTTGTTTAGTATCCACTTTGCTATGTTTTGTCTACACTTTGAGGTATTTTTATACACTTTCTGGTACTAACCTATTAACAAGATGCCACAATGCCAATTGCCTTTTTTTTCTGTTTTTGCTCCCAGAAAGGCAGAAAAACAATATTCTCGGAATTGGACGGGACAAAAGCCAAAGTCATTATTTTCCCGGACCAACACGGAACCACGAAACAGAGACAGACAAGGGCACTAGGGTGGCCGCACTCCCCAGGCGCGGGCAAGCCCTGGTGGCGCCTACAGGGGGTGTGGGCCCCCTGGCCCTCCACCGACCTTGCCTCCTGCGCCTATAAGAAGCCCCCGAGGAGAAAACCCTAAATAATCCATCATACTTCCAGAAAAACCTCCATAGCGTCGCCGCCACCGAAAGGGAGATTCGGGGGACAGAAAGTCTCTGTTTCAGCACCCTGCCGGGACGGGGAAGTGCCCTCGGAGCCATCTCCATCGATCTCCATCGCCATCTTCTTAACCGTTGCTGATTCCCATGATGAGGAGGGAGTAGTTCTTCCTCGAGGCTAAGAGCTCTACCGGTAGCTATGTGTTCATCTCTCTCTATATATGCATGGTCATATTTTGATCATGAGCTTTGAAATCAAGTAGATCTACCTTGCTACTCAAGTGCTTTAATAGATCTCTGCTCTCCCCATGTGTGTGAAAGTGACAACATGCACGCCATGGTGGCACTTAGGTTTGAGTATACATAAATACTCTTTGTGCTTTAATAGATCTATGCTTTTCCCCACGTGTGTGAAAGTGACAGCGTGCATACCGTGTGTGGCACTTTGGCTAGATTGAATATTTGTTATGAGTTATATTTGGAGCTGGATGTCTCTATGAAATTGTGGTGTTTGTTGGAACCATCTAGCGCTCAAGGTGACAGTGTGGGGTTATCTAGATTGGGGAAGACGGACTTTGAGGAGTGTTGTTATAGCCCTACCGATGATTAGAGTGTCCAACCGGAGAGTAGTTAAGAGTAGTATCATGAAGAGAGGATATTTATATGAGAGAGTGTTCACTAGTGAAAGTATGATGCCTAGGCCTTGTTTCTAAACATTGAAACACCGTTTGCATCTAGATATGTTGCATGTTTTCTTGCTTTAGTCTATACCTCACCGTCGAGCTATTTTCTAGCACCGTTACCACTTGAATTTCACTATCTCTTCACCGAACTAGTGCACCTATACACCTGACAAGTGTATTGGGTGTGTTGGGGACACAAGAGACTTCTTGTATCTTGATTGCAGGATTGCTTAGGAGGGAATGCCTTTGACCACTTCCTCCCTGCGTTCGATAAACCTTAGGTAATCCACTTAAGGGAAACTTGCTGCTGTTCTACAAACCTCTGCACTTGGAAGCCCAAAAACTGTCTACAAGAATAGAAGTGCGTAGACATCAGCCACCACTCCAATGCTTGCGACGGTAGCGCGGGTGTCCGGATGCTCGTCCTCCTTCACATCCTCTTCATCCCCAACCAAGATCTCCTCCTCCTTGGTGTTTTGAGGATCATCTTCCACGGGCTTCTTACACTTGTCGTTGGCGAAAACCATGGTGCCTCTAAACTTGAGAGTATTTCCTCACAGAAACAGATCGAAACGAAAACACGATGAGAACATGATATACGAACCTCGGGGGATTCGGGGGGTTATATATTACGAAGTTTTACTGCATAAGGAAGGTACTATGCAAAAACGAGGCGAAGACGGACTCCAGGGGGCTCACACCCCTGGTGGCGCGGACAGCTGGGGCCCACGCCACTGGTGGGTGTGGCCCACCTGGGCCCCGTTTCCTCCTCTATTTCGTCTCGTAACCTTCTGTATGTAATAAAAACATCAAAAGTATAAAGAGATAAGGTTTTCGCGAACCTTTGATTTCCGGCTCTTTTACCTATTCAAACACGGACTCTGCAGATTCCTTCTCTCCATCACCTATGCGGTGACCCAGCATACCACTGCATGATGTAGTATACTATAGTCGTTGACATAACACCAATGAAACACCATTCACGAGTATTACATCCCTCAGAATGGCACAACAGAAACACAGCGAGTCCAATACATGGCTTAAAGGTTACAACTCACTATTTACATAAGACCTATAGAACAGTCTAGGTATAAGAGAGAGAGAGAACTTCTTACGGAGAAGAACCAAAGGTAAATAATGCAAATTTATTATACTATTTAAACTAGTACTTAACTAAGGAATTTGGCATTTGCTGTCATTGCAACGCACTACATAGATAGGTTCTTTGGTTAGAGATTGTATCTCTATCTAATTAGTAACCTTTTCTTCACTTGAGTTGAGGTATATGTTGGCTTTCTTGTCTTCATTGAGGAGCTTTGGCTGCTTTTGATAAGTCCTGGAGCATATCTTGATGTAGTCTTCGTTTTAAGGCTTCAGAATCTAGAAAGGGTTAAGAAGATACTTTGAGTACGAGCGTACTCAGCAAATTCACTAGAAAAGGAGTGTTTGATGCACTATATCTATAGCCACATACCATAGGTCATAGGCAATGGAAGTTTTCGTAAACATTTCTTGAAAGGTTGCTTTTATTCTGAAAAGCTATGTCCGCCAGCCTTCACGGGTTTACCAGAACCTTCATGGGGTTCCTTTCCCGCGTCATAGCTCCTTCCCGAGCAGGAGTAACAAGTTACAGTTCTTACACTCTGCAGAGGTGCGTTACTTTACGCATGAGAGATCAACTCTTTGTTGCACAACCGGGCAGCTTATTCCCGTCCACAATTCCATGATGTGGGGCCCAGAAGATGATCCAAGCCAATCACTGCCCCCTTCGCGACCCCGCATGCCTCCTTGGTATACACCATGCCCACTTAAAGAATTACGGCACTGGTTTGTACAAACCGTTAGATGTCAGAACTATCGTGGGACGATGAGGGTTCCCACCCATATGTTGCATATACTCTACGAATTACCAATTAATATGCACGCTACGAGGATAACAGCCACGACCTGCACATCCGGCTTCATGCGAGAGGAAGAAGATACAGCTGACTTCTCCGTCCCATTCCAAATCTCATGGTCAACGCGTAATATACGGCGCAAGAATCACTGGCAACATTGGTTGTTAAGTCCTAGGTGATATAGTTCTGAACAGTGGTATCCCAACTGTCAGATTTAATAGATTAGCTGATCACCCGGGATCAGTAATCAATAGTGCTTATTATTATTGAAAATAGTGTTTTCTGACCTTTTTCAAATGCAGATGAAGACAATACTGGATTTGTAAAATGCTTTACGGAAAATAAACAAAGGACATGAGCAAGTGTGAACTTTCCTTTTATGATTGCAAGATTATGCACTCACTGTCTTCGAGTCAGTGTATAAGATCCAAAATCTGAAATCAGCATCATTGGTCCGGTAAGGACTAATGTTTAAAGAAGCAATATGCTTTTATGCATAAGTAGTGTGATGCACATTTTAAGTGTAAATTCCGGGAATAAGGTTGTTCTAGGGTTTGGATTTCGAAAGTGGTTACTTTGGAATGTGTGGTTCTTTTGGATAATTTTCGTAGTTGTATTCTTATTAGATTTTATGAGTGGTTGGAGTCAACACATATGTAGGAATAAAATATACATCCTTATGATATACTAGTTAGGACTACTTATACAAGATTTTTATTTAAAGTGGCAAAAAGGATAACCTTCGAAGAAATGGCTTCTCTTCTAAGGTCTAAATAACCTTGTGGTTAGTTAGTGATGGTTGATGTTATTTGTTTTAATCAATTATTTGAGCTTAAGCGGCTTTATAGATTAATTACTTCAGACCAAAGTTAACTATAAAATATGTAGCAATTGTAGGGGTTCGTAGCATGGAAGACAAAAAAATTCTACCGCATGCACACAAACAAGCCAAGATATATCTACTAGATTGTAGCAACGAGTCGATAGAGGAACTCACCCTCGAAGATTCCAAAGCGGTTAACGAGAGCAGATTCTCGTGGGTGATGTAGTCGTACACTTGCCGATCTCAAGATCGCGTAGACGATCCTTCCGGCGCTGCGTTCCGGCAGTGCTTCCGCAGTCGGTCACACGTTCGGTACTCGATGAAGACCTTCCTCTCCCTTGTTCCAGCAGGCAGCGGAGGTTGTAGCACTCTCCTCGCGATTCCGGCAGCACGACGGCGTGGTACCGGAAGTAGAGGGGAGATCTCGCAGGGCTTCGCCTTAAGCCGGAGCGAGTATGGTGGACTATGAGAGAGGCCTTGGCGATCTAGGGTTTAGAGGCACCAAGGGAGGAAGCTTGGCCGGCAGCTAGGGCTTGGGGAGTGCCCCAACTCGCCGAGTTGGAGGGGAAACCCTAGGCGGCGGCGGCTGCACTTGGAGGTGGAGGCGCCAAAGCTAGGGTTTGAGGTGTAGGGAAGAGGGGCACCCCTGCCCCTCCTTTTATAGGTGGGAGGGAGGCGCGGTTGGGAGGAGGGAGTCCTCCTCCAACTCCTCCTCCTTGTCCGGCGGGTGGAGGGAGTAGGACTTCCTCCCTAAGTAGGTTTCCTACTCTCCCTCCACCAAGCAAACTTGCCGTTTGACTTTTCAAATTGGTGCTTGACTTTTCAAACTAGGATTTGATTTATCCCTTTATTTTGCTCAGCGATGACACCTAGTACATGATGCAACCATTCCAACTTGTTATGACACATTCATGTATCCTTCCCCTCCGGAGTGCCGGACCTTCCGGAACCTTCTAGAACATTCCCGATGAAAACACCGGAACCATTCTCCAACCCCGAAACAGGACTTTCCTTATATGAATCTTATTCTCCGGACCATTCCAGATCTCCTCGTGATATCCTGGATCCCATTCGAGACTCCAAACAACATTCGGTCTCTTACTCATCATTCCATAACTACTCATCAACATCGAATCCTTAAGTGTGTCTCCCTACGGTTCGTGAATTATGCGGACATGATCGAGACACTTCTCCGGTCAATAACCAAAAGAGGAATCTGTAAATTCATATGGCTCCCACATATTTCTACGATTACTTTGCGATCGAATGAACCACTTACATATGATACCAATTTCCCTTTGTCTCACGATAGTTTACTTATCCGAGGTTTTGATCGTCGGTATCTCTGCATACCTAGTTCAACCTCGTTACCGATAAGTACTCTTTTCTCGTTCTCGTGATATGTGATCCCTTGTGAGCTACCACATGCTTGCAAGCTAATTGGATGACATTCCACCGAGAGGGCCCAGAGTATATCTATCCGTCATATGGATGGACAAATCCCACTCTTGATCCATGTGCCTCAACCCATACTTTCCAAACACTCAATGCCACCTTTATAGCCACCCAGTTACGGTGTGGTGTTTGATGTCATCAAAGCATCCTTTCGATGATGGTGATTAACATGATCTCATGGTCGAAGGAATTAGGTTACTATGTATCATAAAGCTTATAGAAAATGAACTATATTAAATGACTTGATCTTTATGCTACGCTTAACTATAGGAGTATGTCCATCACATCATTCTCCTAATGATATGACCCTGTTGTTAATAACATCTCTATGTTCATGATCAGGAAACTATGATCATATATTAACCAACAAGCTAGTTTAACAAGAGGCTTCACTAGGGACTCTTTTATGTTTACAAATCACACAAGTATTAATGTTTCCGGTTAATACAATTATAGCATGGTATGTAAACATTTATCATAAGTATGAAGATATGATAATAACCACTTTATTATTGCCTCTTGGGCATATCTCCAACAGTCTCCCACTTGCACCAGAGTCAATAATGTAATTTCAAACCTTTGTGTATTCAACACCTATGGCTTTCCGGTGTTGTATGTACACGATTGCTAGTGGTCAACTGATCTCCGGATCTGACACTTCCAGGTCCGTGTGTAATTGCATGTTTTTTTGTCTCCACGCATCACTTCATTCTCTAATGAGATGGCTTTGTATAAATTTGGTCCTTTGGTGAGACCTTTAATTCTTTGGGGTTAAAACATGTTGATAATATTGTCATACAATATATCTTCATAGTATTATCCCGCTGTGAACTACACCTAGTTTGATAACAAACTACTTGACACAAATGCCCTCTTTAGCTACTATAATAGCAGTCATATACTCAGCCTTTTGTTGTAGTATCTGTCACAATGTCTTAACTTTGGAACTCATCCAAATCCATTATGGAACTTACTTTCCATCACATTGTACCGCCCTTAGTTTAGATTGAGATAAACTTAATTTGTACTTTGTGACAAAACTAGTATCAATGTAATTCATTTACAATGAACTAACCATCTATTTGTCACTTCGGAAAAATAATATATTCTTAGTTCTTTTACAAGATTATAAGAATATCTTTACTATCGTCCAATAATCATCTTATGAATCATTCTGGTATATGCTCATAACATTTAGAGCATAGGACATATCTAGATTTGTACATATCACAACATGATTGATATAAATACTCTTTGTGATTTCATACATCAAGTATCAATCTATACCTGAATCTTTGTTTCACTTACCAAGTGTCAATACACTTGAATATATCATCAATATTGAACTCATTTAATCCTTTCTGTGCGACAAGAACCTTTCTTGTAGTTTCTATATTGAACTCATTCAATATATCATCTATGTACTTTCGGCACAACCATATTAGCATCTATTGATGCCAAATATTTGGGTTTTGCCTAGGTCTTTCATCGAGATGAAATTCTTATCATGTGTTAATAAAAGATACATCATTCCAGTCAACAATATGTCTTCCACATAATGTATTAGAAACATGTCTTAGCGCTCCCACTTAATTTCTTGCAAATGCAAGCATCTTCATCGTCTCCGACGAATTTAAACTCCTTTAACAGTTTCATCATGGTGAAGATTCCAACTCCGCGATGCTTACTTCAACCATTGAAGTTTGCATATGCTTTTAGCATCCTTTGAATTAACAAAACCCTTTGGACCGCGTCATGCACACGTCCTTGGTAACCATTCTTTTAGAAGAACTTGTTTTGTTTATTCAACACATAACAAAATTATTAATCCGTCTAGACTAAATATCGCTATGAAAGATCAGATCTTGTCATAGTCAACCTTTGAACATTGTTGTGAACTCTTTCCCAACATGTCGACTATTTCATAGATTTGCAACATCCATGTCTATTTATTTATAGATCCAAACACAACTGCAAGGTCTTACACCTTTCTCGAGGGTCCTTCAAGTTCAAAACTTGATTTCTCGTGTATGGAACTATCACGGATTTTATGGCTTCAAGCCATTTTATGGAGTCAGGGCCCATCATCGCTTCTTTGCATGTAGTATGTCTATTATTCTCAAATAATGATTCAACCCTCAAATCTTGGTATTTGATTGCTTACTCGACCTACTTGGTTCAATAGAAACTTTGACCTTCGTAACCACAACCTTTGAGGCACGTGATCCATGAGCATTGTTGCTGCCTCCGGAACACTTTTCGGCGCTGCGCAACTTTGCACATATAGCTAAAGTTCTTTTAACCTTATCAAATTTCTATTGTCCTCCCACTTATGTTTTCACACAAATTCCTTCTCAAAGAAACTTGACGTTCTAAGTGACAAACACTTTTGTCTCCGATGTTATGGAGGATTACTTAACAGTTATTAAAAATAACATACAAAGACAGGTTCATCCGACTTTGATTGCAAACATCTTACTTATGCATAGCATACCAATGTTTAAGAAAGGACAACTTGGGTTTTATCCCAAACCATAACTTTATATGGTGTCATTTCAACGGATTATGATGGAGCTCTTTTCAGTGGAAAAACGGTAGTCTCTAAAGCTTTTAATCTTTAAAATACAATGGCAGTTTTATGAATTACACCTTCGATCTTACCATGTCAAACAAGGTTTAATTACATATCTCGAACGCTTCATACTCTTATGGTGTTTCGGGACATGCAAATTCACGGAATGATTCCTTAAATCTTAGGTATTATGCTAAACTTGTAACTCAAATATCTTCCTTTATGATCTTATCATAAACTAATTATATTCTTGTTACAATGATTTTGCACTTCATCTTGAAAGTCTTTGAACTTTTCAAATGTTTCATACTTCATCCTTATTAAGTAAATATTCATATACTCAAATTTTCGGAGAAAGCATATGAAGTTGAAATCCATCACTCTTGACTACACATAATGGACTTCGTACAACAATATGTAGAAGTTCCAATAAGCTAGTCATTCGTTCCCTTTTGGCCTATGAACAAAGTTTTAATTCTCTCTAGGAAAGTTTCACAAGCGTCATGTGATGAAAAATCAAAAGACTCCAAAATTCCATCCACATGCAGTTTCTTCATGTTTTCTTTCCAATATAATTTAAACGGCGATGTCACTTCCTAAGTGATCTTTCAATCAATTTGTCTTTCAACATTTTTAGCACTAGTTTTATGGATGTTATTTCTCCAACGAGATTTGTGAATCATCCATCTTTTATGGATTACGGCAATTATTTGAACAACCCTTTTGTTCTCATAATACTTGATAAAACAAATCTTTAAGGCAAGCTTTGATGTTTAACGAGCAACACAATAACCCTTTATTTGTTCTCGATGAACATCATCACATATTCTTTTGCTAGTTACTTAGGCTATTGTGGTTCATGAATTCTGTTGTTCGTATGACGATTCATACCAACAAATTCAGTATCCAGTACTTAAGAACCACATTATTTAATAAGCAAAGAATATAGCCATAACACGTATATCCTCTATATACCCAAGCTGAACAATTCTAGTCTTTTCTTTTCTGCCATATATTTCTGAGATTCTCTTTCAGTATTTCCTTTTCTGTTTGAAAGAATCTATCAACATCAATAGTGGAGTCATACATATGACACATAGTCCAAAGCGTGTATAATTAAATACCAATGTCTTTGGACTTGCACTTTGAAGTAGATCACCATCATCAAATGTTTGGTGTGCATTCAAATTCCATTCTTTAGTAATCTCTTGGTGTGGTAAATATTTTACCTACATCAAATATTCACCCTTATCATGGAATTATTCATGATCAAGCTACTTTTAGCTTATAAATATGGATCGCGAGTATAATGTTGCTCTCCAAAACCTTTTGGTGGATTAGGACAACTAGTGTCTCCAACCCTTTGCAAATTCTCATCAAATATGAGAACATGACTTTTGCCATATTATACTCTATCATGTTGCAACCAAAACTTCGTTTCAGATATCACAATATCTTCCACACATCATGGTTTCTGAAACAACTCTTTCAGATCCTAGATAACCTTGATATTAAGACAATTCTTTGAATATCAAAAATCATGGAGACAAACATGATACTCATACACTAACTCTTGGAATTTTCACTCTCGATTTAATACCAGTTATTAAACTTCATGGAGTAACCGGAACTTACTGAAAGTTTGCAATATGACTTTTAAACTTTAGATTAACACTTGAAAACAATACGATGCCAGTTTGTAAAGTAACTAACCAGAATTCTATAGTTCTATCATCTCAATTATAACTAAGCGCAAGGTGGTAAATGGATGCCAATGACTACAACAATTATGCAAATTCACTTTGATTTAATTTATGATAAATAGTGTTCAACTTTTAATCATATTGCCGTTGAACTCCCACTCAAAAAAATATCCCTCACATTGTTTTAGTGATCACACGAACCAAATCCACCACATCAAAACCGATCATCACGAGAGTTGATGTAGATTCAATGGCGAACAATCAACATGTTCATCATATCTACTATATGACTCATGCTTTACCTTTCGGTGATCCGTGTTTTGAGACCATGTCTGTACATGCTAGGCTCATCAAGATCAAACCTTAGCTTCCGCATGAGCAAATCTGGCTTGCTCACGTTGTATACACTCGCAGAATCTAACACACCCGATCATCACGTGGTGCTTCGAAACAACGAGCTTTAGCAACGGTGCTTACTAAGGATGAACACTTTAAAACTTGAAATTGTGTGCTTGAGGGATCATCTTATAATGCTACCGTCGTGAACTAAGCAATACAAGATGCATAAAAGGATTAACATCACATGCTATTCATAATATGTGATATGATATGGCCTTTCTTCTTGTGCTTCCGATCTCCATCTTCAAGCACGAACATGATCTCCATCATCACCGGCATTGCATCAAGGTCAATGACACCGCTCCATGGTTGTCGTCCACCAGCTTCAACTATTACAACTATTTTGAATAGACACGCGGGTCTTAACAGAATTTAAAAACAACCAAATCGCTCCTGCCGGTTGCCAACTTACAATAAGGAACATTGCATACATCAAATATAATCACAATCATGGCCATATCACATCACAACACACCCCTGCAAAACAAAGTTAGACGCCTCTAATTTTCTTTGCATATTTTACGTGGTTTGGGGCTTTCAATAAGTGTCGCTCTAACTTACGAACAAGAACCACAACAGTGATACTAGTATTGTCAATCACCCGTTGTAAATTGAATCTTAACTATGTTGGGAGAAACAGGCACCCGCAAAGCCACTTATGCAATACAAGTTGCATGTCAAGCGTGGAGCAAGTATCATGAACGATGTCATGTAAGATTAGACCGGGCTGCTTCATCCCACCATCCCGCAAGATGCAAAGTACACAAGAAGCAATCGACAACAAAAGCATCAACGCCCACAATGACCATTGTGTTCTACTCGTGCAACAGATCTACATATAGACACGGCTCTGATACCACTGTAGGGGTTCGTAGCATGGAAGACAAAAAAATTCTACCGCATGCACACAAACAAGCCAAGATCTATCTACTAGATTGTAGCAACGAGTCGATAGAGGAACTCACCCTCGAAGATTCCAAAGCGGTTAACGAGAGCAGATTCTCGTGGGTGATGTAGTCGTACACTTGCCGATCTCAAGATCGCGTAGACGATCCTTCCGGCGCTGCGTTAAGCGGCTTCAAGTCGGTCACACGTTAAATTTCGATGAAGACCTTCCTCTCCTTGTTCCAAAGAAAATGGAGGTTGTAGCACTCTCCTCGCGATTCCGGCAGCACGACGGCGTGGTACCGGAAGTAGAGGGGAGATCTCGCAGGGCTTCGCCTTAAGCCGGAGCGAGTATGGTGGACTATGATAGAGGCCTTGGAGATCTTGGGTTTAGAGGCACCAAGGGAGGAAGCTTGGCCGGCGGCTAGTGAAGGGAATATGCCCGAGAGGCAATAATAAAGTGGTTATTATCGTATTCCTTATTTATGATAAATGTTTATTTTACATGCTATAATTATATTAATACGGAAACGTTAATACATGTGTGTTTAATAAACAAAAAGGAAGTTCCTAGTTATGCCTCTCTTATAAACTAGCTCGTTGATTAACATGATGATCAAAGTTTCCTCATCATGGACATTAGATGTTGTTAATAAAGAGGTCACAACATTAGTGTAATGGTGTGATGAACATTCATCCGAAGTATAGCATTACGATCAAAGTCATTGAGTTTATATTGCTATAACAACTTACGAAGTGATCCTAATCCTTAGACCATGATATCATGTCAATCACTAACACCGGAAGAGTTTCTTGATAACATCAAACATCACACTTTAACAGGGTGATTATAAAGATGGGTTCAGAACTACTAAAGTGTTATGTTGAGGCCCATGGATCGAGAGTGGAATTTGTTCATCCCGATGATGGATAGATATGCTCTGGGCCCTCTCGGTGATATCACATTGATTAGCTTGCAAGCAAGTGATTTGATCACTAGAATGTTATATCACGGGAACGAGAAAAGAGTACATGTCAGTAACGAGATCAAACTAGGTATGGAGATACCGATGATTGAATCTCGGACATGTAATATATCGCGAAACAAAGGGATTAAGATACTAGCATAAAAGGTTACGACGATCACAAGAAAGTCATCGTTGAATGTGTGGGAGTCAGTATGGGTCTCCAGAATCCGCTTCTGATTATTGATCCGAGAGGGGTCTCGATCATGTCCGCATTATTCATGAACCGTAGGGTGACACACTTAAGAGACACCGACATCCATTTGGAGCAAAAGTTTCATGCCGAAAAGAATAACAAGCGCAGGAATTTATTTCACTAGATACCGAAACGGGTTTTCGGGTGAAATTGCAGAAAGTGTTTCTGCATGTGAAATGAAATACTAGCAAGGGGTTATATGTGAATGTTTTTCATTAAAGTAATTGACAAAATTCTGAATAAATAAAAGGAGTTTTATTTAATGAGAGTTTTTCCATTAAATTTGGTGGAAATTTAATGGGAATTTGAGTGGGTTTTTTGAGTGGAGGGAATTGAAAGGCATTTGAGTGAGTGGAGTGTCCACCCACATGAATGTGGAAGAGGCGGGGGCAGTCCCATGTCCGGGCGCATGGCCCCTTGGGTTCCCCCCTCTCCCTATAAAAGTAGCCCCCCTCCCTCTATCTCACTCACACATCCTCGCGAAGGATCTCTCTCCCCCCTTTAGAATTCCCCCATGGTCTCGGATCAGCGAGATACATGTTCCCGGTGGCGTTTTCTGGAAGGATTTGTTGCTTCCGCTGCTACCGGGCGAGGACGGAGGTTTTCGGGTACTAAATGCGTGTGTGCGATCACGGATGCACCAACGCTTGCTTTTAGGTGCTGGACTTGATCGTCTTGGACAGTTGGACGGATGGACTTCATCACGATCTTGAGATCGGCAAGCGTTCGTCTACATCATCCACGAGTACAACCTCGTAACGCTATATTCGGTCTTCGAGGGTATGTATTCTATGGATGTATATCCACCCGTTGCTTGTATCTAGTAGATAGATCTTGGTACATAGATGTTCCCATCGTAGGAAATTTTTTGTTTTCTATGCTGCGAACCCTACAGTGGTATCAGAGCCGGATCTATGCTTAGATACTTTGCACGGGTAGTACACATATGAGTATGTGGGCGATGATGATCATTTTATTGCTTCTTAGTTGTACTTTGGATATTGGTGGCATAGTGGGATGAAGTGGCCTGGACAAACTTTACATGTCCTCGCACATGAGACCTGTTCCACGCTTGATATGCAACTAGTTTTGCATAAGTGGCTAGCGGGTGTCTGTCTCTCCTACTATAGTCAATATCAAATTTGCAACGAGTTGTCAACAATTTGGTTATCCTCGTTGTGGTTCATGTTCGTAGGTAAGAACGGTTCTATCTTCGAAATCCCTAAGCCACGTAAAACTTGCAATGGATAAATTAGAGGAGTCTAGTTTAGATTGTTGCTGGGCTAGTGTTATGATATGGTGATGTTTTAAGTAGAAGTATAAGATGATACTCTTACAACACACATAACGTGTAGGTTCCATAGACCTTGGCCTTACACATAGAGGTATGATAGAGATCATACCACGATGCACATGATGGAGATCAAGTGCGGGAACCATATCATTTCACTTATTAACATGTGATGTTTATTGCATCTTATATTGCTTGTTTGACGTTTTATTAGCATAATAAGATGATCCCTCATTTAGATATCAAGATAAGAATGTGTTCTTCCTTAAGTATGCACCGACAATGTTTCGTCGCTTCAAGACATCACGTGATGATCGGGTGTACTTGAATCCACGAGCATATCTCGGTGTAAAGCGATTACACGCGAATACTAAGGTTCTTACTTTGCGAGCCTAGCATGTACAGACATGGCCTCGGAACACAGACCGAAAGGTTAAGCATGAGTCATATGCTTTGATATGATGACCATATGGATGCTCGCCTTTGAAGCTACACCGACTCACGTGATGATCGGACTTGGTGTAGTGGATTTGGTTCATGTAATCACCAAAAAGACACGAGGGATGTCATTTTTGAGTGGGAGTTCATTTCTAATTTGGATTAGTAGAACTCAATTTATCATAAATTAAATCAAAGTGAATTTGCATAATTTGTTGTAGTCATTGGCATTCGTTCACCACCTTATGCATAATTGTAATTGAGATAATAGAACTATAGAATTCTGGATATATACTTTACGAACTGGTATCGTATTGTGCTGAGTGTCAATCTAAAGTTTAAAGTCCTATTGCAAACTTTCAACAAACTCTATTTACTCCGTGAAATTTAATAGTTGGTATTAAATCGAGAGTAACAATTCCAGTGTTAGTATCTTAAGTATCATGTTTGCCTCCATGATTCTTGATTGTTTTAATATCAAGTTTATCTTGGAGCTGAAAGAATTGTTTCAGAAACCATCATGTTTGACAGATATAACGATATCTGAAACAATGTTTTGGTTGCAATATGATAGAATATAATATATGTTCTCATATTGGATGAGAATTTATGAAGGTTGGAGATGCTAGACATCCTAATCATCCAAAAGGGTTTTGGAAAGTAACGTTATACTCACGATTCATCTTTATAAGCTACAATAGCTTGATCATGAAAGTCGTCATGATAAGGATGAATAGAATATGTATGTAAAGTGTTTACTACACTAAAAGATTACTAAAGAATGGATTTTGAAAGAACGCTGATCATTTGATGGTGGTGATCTACTTCAAAGTGCAAGTCCAAAGGTATTATTATTTGAATATACACGCTTTGGACTATGTGTCATGTATATGGCGCCACTTTTGATGTTGATAGATTCTTTTAAAAGGAAAAGTAAATGCTGAAAGAGAATCTATAAAATATATTTGGCAGAAAATAAAAGATTGGAAATACCCAATTTAGGTATATAAATGATATTCATGTTATGGTTGTATTCTTTGCTTGTTAAACAATGTGGTTCTTGGGTATTGGATACCGAATTGGTTGGTATGAAATTTCATACAAAACAACGCAATTCATGAACCACAATGGCCTAAGTAACTAGCAAGAGAATATGTGATGATGTTCATCGAAAACAAACAAACCGTTGTTTGTATTTCTCGTTGACATCAAAGCTTGACTTCAAGATTTGTTTTAATAATTGTTATTTGAATCAGGTATTATGAGAACAAAGGTTGTTCAAATAATTACCGTATTCCATATAAGATGGATGATTTACAAATCTAGTTGGAGAAATCACATCCATAAAACCTAATGCTAAAATGTCGCAAGACAAATGATTGAAAGATCACTTACGAAGTGACATCGCTGTTTAAATTATATTGGAAAGAAAACATGAAGAATCTCCATATTCATGGATTTTTGGAGTCTTTGATTTGATCAACTGACGCTTGTGAGACTTTCCACGTGATGATTAAAACTTCGTTCAAAGGCCAAAGAAGAACGAACAACTAAATTATTGGAATTTATACATATCGATGTATGTAGTCCATTATGTATAGTCGTAAGCGATGGATTTCAACTTCATATGCTTTCTCCGGAAATTTGAGTGAATGTTCACTTAATGAGAAAGAATTATGAAATATTTGAAAACGTTCAAAGACTTTCAAGATGAAGTGAAAAATCATTGTGACAAGAAAATAAATGGTTTATGATTTTATCATAAGGGATTTATTTGAGTTACAAGTGTAACAAGAAAATAAATGAATTATGATTTTATCATAAAAGGGATTTATTTTAGTTGCAAGTTTAGCAAAACACCTAGATTTACATCTCCCGAAACACCGTAGGAGTATGGAGTGTTTGAGATTTGTAATGAAACCTTGTTTGACATGGTTGGATCAAAGGTGTTATTTATAAAACTGCCATTATGTTTTAAAAGATTAAAGCTTTAGAGACTACCGCTTTTACACTGAAAAGAGCTCCATCTTGATCTGTTGAAATGACACCATATGAGTTATGGTTTGGGGTAAAACCCAAGTTGTCCTTTCTTAAATTTTGGTATGCTAAACATAAGTAAGATGTTTACAACCAAAGTCGGATGAGCATGTCCTTGTAGGTTATTTCGAATAACAATTGGTTATTCCTCCATAACACCGAGGACAAAAGGGTTTGTCGCTTGAAATGTGAAGTTTCTTGAAAAAGGAATTTTTCGCAAAAGTTAAGTGGGAGGACAATAGAACTTTGATAAGGTTAACGAACCTTAGCTAAATGTCTTTGAGTTGCGCTTGAAATCGTTCTGGAGGCTGCCATAATGCTCGTAGCTTATGTGCCTCAAAGGTTGTGGTCACGGAGACCTAAGTTCTTATTGAACCAAGTCGGTCGAATAAACAATAAAATACTAAGCTTTGAGAGTAAATCATTATTGTTTGACAATGATGAACCGACTATATGCAAAGAAGCGATGATGGGCCCTGACTCCGTCAAATGGCTTGAAACCATAAAATCCGTGATAGTTCCATACACGATAAATCAAGTTTTGAACTTGGAAGACCCTCCGGAAATGTGTAAAAACCTATCGGTCGTATTTGGATCTATAAAGAAACAGACATGGATGTTTCACATCTATGAAATAGTCGACATGTCGTAAAGTATTTTATGAGAATGTTCAAAGAGTTGACTATGACAAGATTTGATCTTTCATAGCGATATTTAGTCTGAACGGATTAAAGTAGCAACCACTACATATAATTTGGCATATGGTAGATGAATAAACAAAACAAAATTCTTCTAATAGAATGGTTACCTAGGACATATACATGACACAGTCCAAATGGTTTTGTTAAAATTCAAAGGATGCTAAAAGGGCATGCAAACTTCAATGGTTGAAGTAAGCATCGCGGAGTTGTAATCTTCACCTTAATGAAAAGGAGTTTTCATGAGGAGATGATGAAGATGCTTGCATTTGCAAGAAATTAAGTGGGAGCGCTGAGACATATTTATAATACATTATGTGGATGACATCTTGTTGATTAGAAATGATGTATATTTTATTTACAAAGGTTAAGAATTTCATTTCAATGAAAGACTTAGGCAAAACCCGAATATTTAGCATGAATGTCTATAGTGGATAGACTGTGACGCTAATATGGTTATGCTAAACGTACATATATGAGATATTGAAGGAGTTCAATATAGAAACGACAAGAAACGGTTCTTGTCGCATGGAAAGGAATTGAATCAAGATTCAAGTGTATCGACACTTGATAAGTGAAACAAGATTCAAGTGCTTTGACACTTGATGAGTAAAATCACAAGAATGATTTGATCAATCATACCATGATATGTACACATCCAGATATGTCCTATGCTCTAAGTGTTATGAGCAAATACCAGAATGAATCATAAAATGATCATTGGACGATAGTAAGGATATTCTTATGATCTTTTGGAAAGAACTAAGAATATATTTGTGTAGAGGTGACAAACAATTACAAATAGTTCATTATAAAGCGTACATTGATACTAGTTTTGTCACAAGATACAAATTAAGTTTATCTCAATTTAAACTATGAGTGGCACAATGAAATGGAAAGGAGTTTTCATGATGGATTTGGATGTATTCCAAAGTTAAGACATTGTGACGAATACTACAACAAAAGCTAAGTATATGACTGCTACAGTAGCAGGAAAGGAGGGCATTTGTGTCAAGTAGTTTGTTATCAAACTAAGGTGTGGTTCACAACGGGCTAACACTAAATATATATTGTATGACAATAGTATCGACATGATTTAACCCCAAGGAACTAAAGGTCTCACCAAAAGACCAAATTTATACAACGCCATCTCATTAGAGAATGAGTGATGCGTGGAGACGCAAAGACATGCAAATACACATGGACCTGAAAGCATCAGATCCGTAGATTATATTAACCACTTGCAGTTGCGTATATGGAACACCAGAAACCCATATGTGTTCAATACGCAAAGTTTTCAAACTAGATTATTGTCTCTAGTCCAAGTGGGAGACTGAAGGGAATATGCCCGAGAGGCAATAATAAAGTGGTTATTATCGTATTCCTTATTTATGATAAATGTTTATTTTACATGCTATAATTGTATTAATACGGAAACGTTAATACATGTGTGTTTAATAAACAAAAAGGAAGTTCCTAGTTATGCCTCTCTTATAAACTAGCTCGTTGATTAACATGATGATCAAAGTTTCCTGATCATGGACATTGGATGTTGTTAATAACGAGGTCACAACATTAGTGTAATGGTGTGATGAACATTCATCCGAAGTATAGCATTACGATCAAAGTCATTGAGTTTATATTGCTATAACAACTTACGAAGTGATCCTAATCCTTAGACCATGAGATCATGTCAATCACTAACACCGGAAGAGTTTCTTGATAACATCAAACGTCACACCGTAACAGGGTGATTATAAAGATGGGTTCAGAACTACTAAAGTGTTATGTTGAGGCCCATGGATCGAGAGTGGAATTTGTTCATCCCGATGATGGATAGATATGCTCTGGGCCCTCTCGGTGATATCACATTGATTAGCTTGCAAGCAAGTGATTTGATCACTAGAATGTTATATCACGGGAATGAGAAAAGAATACATGTCAGTAACGAGATAAAACTAGGTATGGAGATACCGATGATCGAATCTCGGACATGTAATATATCGCGAAACAAAGGGATTAAGATACTAGCATAAAAGGTTCCAACGATCACAAGAAAGTCATCGTTGAATGTGTGGGAGTCAGTATGGGTCTCCAAATCCCACTTCTGATTATTGATCCGAGAGGGGTCTCGATCATGTCCGCATTATTCAAGAACCGTAGGGTGACACACTTAAGAGACACCGACATCCATTTGGAGCAAAAGTTTCATGCCGAAAATAATAACAAGCGCGGGAATTTATTTCACTAGATACCGAAACGGGTTTTCGGGTGAAATTGCAGAAAGTGTTTCTGCATGTGAAATGAAATACTAGCAAGGGGTTATATGTGAATGTTTGTGATTAAAGTAATTGACAAAATTCTGAATAAATAAAAGGAGTTTTATTTAATGAGAGTTTGCATTAAATTTGGTGGAAATTTAATGGGAATTTGAGTGGGTTTTTTGAGTGGAGGGAATTGAAAGGCATTTGAGTGAGTGGAGTGTCCACCCACATGAATGTGGAAGAGGTGGGGGCAGCCCCATGTGCGGGCGCATGGCCCCTTGGGTGCCCCCTCTCCCTATAAAAGGAGCCCCCTCCCTCTCTCTCACTCACACATCCTCGCGAAGGATCTCTCTCCCCCCTTTAGAATTCCCCCATGGTCTCGGATAAGCGAGATACATGTTCCCGGTGGCTTTTTCTGGAAGGATTTGTTGCTTCCGCTGCTTCGCTGGAGCGAGGGCGTGGAGGTTTTCGGGGTACCCGTACGTGTGTGCGATCACAGATGCACCACTGCTTTGAGGTGCTGGACTTGATCGTGCTGGACCGGCTAGACCAGATGGACTTCATCACGATATTGAGATCGGCAAGCGTTCGTCTACATCATCCACGAGTACAACCTCGTTAACGCTATTCGGTCTTCGAGGGTATGTATTCTATGGATGTATATCCACTCGTTGCTTGTATCTAGTATATAGATCTTGGTACATAGATGTTCCCATCGTAGGAAAATTTTTGTTTTCTATGCTGCCAACCCTACATCTAGGGCTTGGGGAGAGCCCCAACTCGCCGAGTTGGAGGGGAAACCCTAGGCGGCGGCTGCACTTGGAGGTGGATGTTGGAGATATGCCCTAGAGGCAATAATAAATGTAGTTATTATTATATCTTTGTGTTTATGATAAATGTTTACATTCATGCTGTAATAGTATTAACAAGTAAGCATTAATGCTTGTGTGATTTGTAAACTTAATTTGAAGTCCCTAGTATAGCCTCTATACATCACTAGCTTGTTGGTTGATAAATGATTGTGGTTTCCCTATCATGAACATTGAGATGTTATCAACAACAAGATCATATCGTTAGGAGAATGATATGATGGACATACTCCTATAGATAAGCGTAGCATAAAGATCAAGTCATTTCAATAGTTCAATTTCTATATGCTTTCTGATACATAGTAACCTAATTCCTTCGACCATGAGATCATGCATATCACCTTTACTGGATGGATGCTTTGATGACATCAAACACCACACCGTAACTGGGTGGCTATAAAGGTGGCATTGAGTGTTCGGAAAGTATTGGTTGAGACACATGGATCAAGAGTGGGATTTGTCCATCCATATGACGGATAGATATACTCTGGGCCCTCTCAGTGAAATGTCATCCAATTAGCTTGCAAGCATGTGACTGGCTCACAAGGGATCACATATCACGTGAACGAGAAAAGAGTACTTATCGGTAACGAGGTTGAACTAGGTATGCAGAGATACCGACGATCATAACCTCGGATAAGTAAGCTATCGTGAGACAAAAGGAAATTGGTATCGTATGTAAGTGGTTCATTCGATTGCAAAGTAATCTTAGAAATATGTGGGAGCCATATGAATTTCCAGATTCCTCTATTGGTTATTGTTCGGAGAAATGTCTCGATCATGTCCGCATAATTCACGAACCGTAGGGAGACACACTTAAGGATTCGACGTTGTTTGAGTAGTTATGGTATTATCAGAAAGATACCGAATGTTGTTCGGAGTCTCGGATGGGATCCGGGATATCACGAGGTGATCCGGAATGGTCCGGAGAATAAGATTCATATAAGGAAAGTCCCGTTTCGGAGTTCGGGAATGATTCCGGTGTTTTCATCGGGAATGTTCTAGAAGGTTCGGAATGTCCCAAGACTTCGGAGGGAAGGGTACATGAGTGTGTCATTGCAAGTTGGAATGATTGCATCATGTACTAAGTGTATTCGCTGTCCAAAATAAAGGGTTTATTCAAATCCTAAATTGAAAAGTCAAACGGCTAGTTTGAAAGTCAAACGGCAAGTTTTGGAAAGTGGAAAAGAGGAGGAAGGAGGGAAACCAAGTTGGGGAGGGAATCCCTCCTCCAACCGGCGGCCCACCTCCAAGCTGAGTTGGGGAGGGACTCCCCTCCCTCCCCTTGGCACGGCCGGCCCCTCCACCTATATAAGGAGGGGCAGGGCTCCCTCCTCTAGACACACAAGTCCCTCACCTCAAACCCTAGAAAGTTGCAGCCCTCCATAGCCGCCGCCACCACCTAGGGTTTTGCCCTAGCCGCCGACTTGGGGGTCCCCGGAACCCTAGCCGCCGGCTCTAGCATCCCCTCCTTGGTGTGTCTAAACCCTAGAACACCGAGGACTCTCTCATACTCCACCATACTCGCTCCGGCTTAAGGCGAAGCCCTGCGAGATCTCCCTTCTACTTCCGGTACCACGCCGTTGTGCTTCCGGAATCGCGAGGAGAGTGCTACAACCTCCGCTTCTTTGGAACAAGGGAGAGGAAGGTCTTCGTCAGCACCGAACGATGTGACCGATCAAGGAGCGCTGCCGAACGCAGCCGGAAGGATCGCTCACGCGATCTTGAGATCGAAGAGTACGACTACATCACCCACGAGAATCCGCTCTCGTTAAACACTTTGGAATCTTCGAGGGTGAGTTATTCCATCGACTCGTTGCTACAATCTAGTAGATAGATCTTGGCTTGTTTGTTTGTATGATAGAATTTTTTGTTTTCCATGCTACGAAACCCTACAAAGTGGTATCGAGCCGTGTCTATATGTAGATCACAGACGAGTAAAACACAATGGTCATTGTGGGCGTTGATGCTTTTATTGTCGATTGCTTCTTGTGTACTTTGCATCTTGCGGTATGTTGGGATGAAGGCCGGGCTAACCTTACATGACATCGTTCATGAGACTTGCTCCACGCTTGACATGCAACTTGTATTGCATAAGTGGCTTTGCGGGTGCCTGTTTCTCCTAGCATAGTTAAGATCCAATTTACAACGGGTGATTAACAATACTAGTATCAATGTTGTGGTTCTTGTTCGTAAGTTAGAACGACACTTATTGAAAGCCCCAAACCACGTAAAATATTCAAAGAAAGTAGAGGCGTCTAACTTTGTTTTGCAGGGGTGTGTAGTGATGTGATATGGCCATGATTGTGATTATATTTGATGTATGCAATGATCCTTATTGTAAGTTGGCAACCGGCAGGAGCCATATGGTTGTCTTTAATTTATGTTAAGACCCGCGTGTCTATTCAAAGTAGTTGTAATAGTTGAAGCCGGTGGACGACAACCATGGAGAAGCATCATTGACCTTGATGCAATGCCGGTGATGATGGAAATCATGTTCGTGCTTGAAGATGGAGATCGGAAGCACAAAGAAGAAAGGCCATATCATATCACATATTATGAATTGCATGTGATGTTAATCCTTTATGCATCTTGTATTGCTTAGTAGACGACGGTAGCATTATAAGATGATCCCTCATGCACATGAATTTCAAGTCATAAAGTGTTCACCCTTAGTTAGCACCGTTGCTAAAGCTTGTTGTTTCGAAGCACCACGTGAAGATCGGGTGTGTTAGATTCTGCAAGTGTATACAATGTGAGCAAGCCAGATTTGCTCATGCGGAAACTAAGGTTTGATCTTGACGAGCCTAGCATGTACAGACATGGTCTCGGAACACGGATCACCGAAAGGTAAAGCATGAATCATATAGTAGATATGATGAACATGTCGATTGTTCGCCATTGAAACTATGTCAACTCTCGTGATGATCGGTGTTGATGTAGTGGATTTGGTTCGTGTGATCACTAAAACAATGTGAGGGATGTTGTTTTGAGTGGGAGTTCACCTAGGTTAATTTTATTATTAATTTGAACTCAATTTATCATAAACTTAGTCTAAACTATTGCAAATATGTTGTAGATCAATGGCAGCCCCTACCATCAATTTTAATGCGTTACTAGAGAAAGAAAAGTTGAAAAACAATGGAAGCAACTTCGCGGATTGGTTCCGCAATTTGAGGATTGTCCTCACAGCTGGTAATTTGACCTATGTGCTGGATGCACCGGTGACCCACTGCATGATCTTGCCGATGAAGTAAAGAATGTTTACCTCGCTCGGAAGAATCAAGACTCCATAGTTCATGTGCTATCTTGTATGGTTTGGAATCGAGCTTGAAAAGGTTTGAGAATTCAGACCCATATGATATTGTCGAGGATCTCAAATTGATTTTTGAGACTCATGCGGCAATTGAAAGCTATGAGGCTTCAAAAAGTTCTTTAACCGCAAGATGGAAGAGGGCAGCTCCAAGGAGCATGTGCTTAAGATGTCCGCACGCATAAACAAACTTCAAAGCTTGGGTATAGTGATTCCTAATGCTTTGGGGATTTCCGTGTCCTCCAATCACTACCACCAAGTTACTAAAACTTTGTGATGAACTACAACATGCGAACATGAACAAGCGGTTGCCGTAACTGTTTGCTATGTTAAAGTCTCAGAAGTGGAGATCAAGAAAGAGCACCAAGTGTTGTTGGTCAATAAGACCACCAAATTCAAGAAAGGCAAGTCTAAGCAAGGGACACTTCAAGAAGGGTGGTAAGAAAGTTACCACGCCGTGAAGAAGACCAAGGCTGGACCCAAGCACGATCTCGAGTGCTTTTCTGCAAGGGAGAAGGTCCTCGAAGGAATTGCCCAAAGTACTTGGCGGATCGAAGAACGGCAACATCAAGAAGAAAGGTATATCCGATATACATGTTATTGATGTGTATCTCACTAGTACTCATAGTAGTGCTCGGGTATTTGATCTCGGTTCGGTTGCTCATATTTGTAACTCAAACAAAGTGCTCTGAGAATAAACGGAAGCTAGCGAAGAACGAGGTGACGATGCGCGTGAAGCGGATCAAAGGTTGATGTGATCGCGGTCGCACGCTACCCTTCATCTACCATCGGATTAGTTTTATACTTAAATAATTGTTATTTGGTGCTGCGTTGAGCATGAACATTATATCGGGATCTTGTTTATTGCGAGACGGTTACTTGTTTAAGTCCGAGAATAATGGTTGTTCGATTTATATGAGTAATATGTTTTATGCACATGCACCTTTGATAGATGGTCTATTCTTATTGAATCTCGATAGTGGAAATACACATATCAACAACATTGAGGCTAAACGTTTGAAATCAGCGATAATTCGACCTATATGTGGCAACTGCCTTGGTCACATTGGAGTGAAGCGTATGAAGAAACTCCATTCCGATGGACTTCTTGAATCACTTGATTTTGAATCACTTGAAATATGCGAAGCATGTCTGATGGGTAAAATGACTAAGACTCCATTTTCTGGTATGATGGAGCGAGCTACGGATTTATTGGAAATCATACATACCGATGTGTGTGGTCCAATGAGTGTAGCATCGCGCGGTGGTTATCGTTATGTTCTTACCTTCACGGATGACTTGAGTAGATATGGGTATATCTATTTCATGAAACATAAGTCCGAAACTTTCAAGAAGTTTAAGGAGTTTCAAAGTGAGGTAGAGAATCAACGTAACAAGAAGATTAAATTTCTACGTTCTGATCGTGGAGGTGAATATCTAAGTTATGAGTTTGGCGAGCATTTGAAGAAATGCGGAATACTTTCACAATTGACACCGCCGGGAACACCACAGCGTAATGGTGTGTCCGAACGTCGTAATCGAACTCTCTTAGATATGGTTTGTTCTATGATGTCACTTACAGATTTACCACTATCATTTTGGGGTTATGCATTAGAAACAGCCGCATTCACTTTAAATAGGGCACCGTCTAAATCCGTTGAAACGACACCATATGAATTATGGTTTGGGAAGAAACCTAGATTGTCGTTTCTTAAAGTTTGGGGATGCGAAGCCTATGTAAAGAAGTTACAGCCGGACAAGCTAGAACCCAAAGCGGAAAAATGCGTCTTCATAGGATACCAAGGAAACTATTGGGTATACCTTCTATCATAGATCGAAGGCAAAATCTTCGTTGCCAAGAATGGATCCTTTCTAGAGAAGGAATTTCTCTCAAAGAAGTGACTGAAAGAAAGTAGAACTCGACGAGGTTGTCGAACCTTCTCTCGAATTGCGAGTAGCGCAAAGACCGGAAGAAGTTCACGTGGTGGTGCATGCACCAATAAGAGAGGAAGCTAATGATGGTGATCATGAAACTTCGGTTGAAGTTGCTACAGAGCCTCGGAGGTCAACGAGAACTCGTACCACTCCAGATTGGTATGATCCCGTTATGAGTGTCATGTTGGTGGACAACACCGATGACCCCGAGACATATGAGGAAGCGATGATGAGCCCAGATTCCAATAAATGGCAAGAAGCCATGAAATCCGATATTGGATCCATGTACGAAAACCAAGTATGGACTTTGGTGGACTTACGGATGGCGGAAGGTCATCGAGAACAAATGGATCTTCAAGAAGAAAATGATCTTGATGGTAATGTTACTGTCTATAAAGCTCGACTTGTCGCAAAAGGGTTTCGACAAATTCAAGGAGTTGACTACGATGAGACTTTCTCACCAGTAGCGAAGCTAAAGTCTGTTAGGATTATGTTAGCAATCGCTGCATATTATGATTATGAGATATGGCAGATGGATGTCAAAACATCATTCCTCAATGGAGATATTGATGAAGAGTTGTATATGATGCAACCCAAAGGTTTTGTCGATCCTAAAGATGCTAACAAGGTATGCAAACTTCAACGGTCCATCTATGGATTGAAGCAAGCATCCCGAAGTTGGAATCAATGTTTTGATAAGGTGATCAAAAGTTTTGGTTTTATACAAACTTATGGAGAAGCTTGTATTTACAAGAAAGTGAGTGGGAGCTCTGTAGCGTTCTTAATACTATATGTGGATGACATATTGTTGATTGGGAATGATGTAGACCTTCTTAATAGTGTCAAGGAATATTTGAATAATAGTTTTTCAATGAAGGATCTTGGCGAAGCAGCTTACATATTAGGCATAAAGATTTATAGAGATAGATCGAAACGCCAAATATCATTGTCACAGAGTACATATTTGGACAAAGTTCTAAAGAGGTTTGGAATGGAAGATAGCAAGAAAGGGTTCTTGCCCATGTTGCCCAATACGACCTTGAGTAAAACTCAAAGTCCGACATCGGCAGAAGATAGAGAAAGGATGAGTAAGACTCCCTATGCCTCAGCCATAGGATCTCTAATGTATGCCATGCTATGTACTAGACCCGACATTGCATATGCTGTTAGTTTGACTAGCAGATATCAAAGTGATCCAGGAGTGGATCATTGGACAGTGGTCAAAAACATCCTTAAGTACTTGAGAAGAACTAAGGATATGGTTCTTTCTTATGGAGGTGATGAACAACTCGTTGTTAATGGTTACACCGATGCTAGTTGGAACACCGATCCGGATGATTCTAAATCACAATCTGGATATGTATTTATTTTGAATGGTGCAGCAGATTAGTCGGAGGAGTGCAAAGCAAAGCATTGTGGCGAGATCTTCAACTGAATCGGAATACATGGCTGCTTCGGAGGCTTCACAAGAAGCGATATGGATGAAAGAGTTCATTACAGAGCTGGGTGTGGTTCCTAGTGCGCTGGACCCAATGTCTATCTACTGTGATAACATGGGCGCCATAGCCAATGCGCAAGAACCAAGGTCACACAAGAAGCTGAAGCATATCAAGCTACGTTTTCACGCTATTCGAGAACATATCCATGATGGGGATATAAAGATTTGAAAAGTACACCCAGATCTGAATATGGCGGATCCATTGACTAAACCTCTCCCGAGGGCAAAACATGACCAGCACCAAACTGCCATGGGTGTTCGGTATATTACCATGTAATCTAGATTAGATGACTCTAGTGCAAGTGGGAGACTGTTGGAGATATGCCCTAGAGGCAATAATAAATGTAGTTATTATTTTATCTTTGTGTTTATGATAAATGTTTACATTCATGCTGCAATAGTATTAACAAGGAAACATTAATGCTTGTGTGATTTGTAAACTTAATTTGAAGTCCCTAGTATAGCCTCTATACATCACTAGCTTGTTGGTTGATAAATGATTGTGGTTTCCCTATCATGAACATTGAGATGTTATCAACAACAAGATCATATCGTTAGGAGAATGATACGATGGACATACTCCTATAGATAAGCGTAGCATAAAGATCAAGTCATTTCAATAGTTCAATTGCTATATTCTTTCTGATACATAGTAACCTAATTCCTTCGACCATGAGATCATGCATATCACCTTCTTGGATGGATGCTTTGATGACATCACACCGTACCACCGTGGCGGGTGGCTATAAAGGTGGCATTGAGTGTGAGGAGTAGTATTGAGACACACATGGATCAAGAGTGGATTTGTCCATCCACGGATAGATATACTCTCCGGTGAAATGTCATCCAATTAGCTTGCAAGCATGTGGGCTCACAAGGATCACATATCACGGAGCGAGTACTTAGGTTGAACTAGGTAGATAAGTAACGTGAGGAAATGTAAGTGGTTCATTCGATCACAAAGTAAGAAATATGGGAGCCATATGAATTTCCAGATTCCTCTATTGGTTATTGTTAGAATGTCGATCATGTCCATAATTCACGGGAGACACAGATTGCGTTGTTTGAGAGTTATGGTATTATGAGAAAGAAGAATGTTGTTCGGAGTCTCGGATGGGATCCGGGATATCACGAGGTGATCCGGAATGGTCCGGAGAATAAGATTCATATAAGGAAAGTCTCGTTTCGGAGTTCGGGAATGATTCCGGTGTTTTCATCGGGAATGTTCTAGAAGGTTCCGTAATGTCCGGCACTTCGGAGGGGAAGGGGTACATGAGTGTGTCATTGCAAGTTGGAATGATTGCATCATGTACTAAGTGTATTCGCTGTCCAAAATAAAAGGGTTTATTCAAATCCTAAATTGAAAAGTCAAACGGCTAGTTTGAAAGTCAAACGGCAAGTTTTGGAAAGTGGAAAAGAGGAGGAAGGAGGGAAACCTAGTTGGGGAGGGAATCCCTCCTTCAACCGGCGGCCCACCTCCAAGCCGAGTTGGGGAGGGACTCCCCTCCCTCCCCTTGGCACGGCCGTCCCCTCCACCTATATAAGGAGGGGCAGGGCTCCCTCCTCTAGACACACAAGTCCCTCACCTCAAACCCTAGAAAGCTGCAGCCCTCCATAGCCACCGCCACCACCTAGGGTTTTGCCCTAGCCGCCGACTTGGGGGTCCCCGGAACCCCAGCCATGGCTCTAGCATCCCTCCTTGGTGTGTCTAAACCCTAGAACACCGAGGACTCTCATACTCCACCATACTGCCTCGGCTTAAGTGAAGCCTGCGAGATCTCCCTCTACTTAGGTACCACGTCGTTGTCTGCCGGAATCGCGAGAGTGCTACAACCTCCTCCGCACTTGGAACAAGGAGAGGAAGGTCTTCACGAGTCAACGCGTGTGACCGATCATGGGAGCGCTAGGAACCTTGGGAAGGATCGTCTACACGATCTTGAGATCGGGAAGAGTACGACTACATCACCCACGAGAATCCACTCTCGTTAAACACTTTGGAATCTTCGAGGGTGAGTTATTCCATCGACTCGTTGCTATAATCTAGTAGATAGATCTTGGCTTGTTTGTTTGTATGCGATAGAATTTTTTTTGTTTTCCATGCTACGAAACCCTACAGTGGAGGCGCCAAAGCTAGGGTTTGAGGTGTAGGGAAGAGGGGCACCCCTGCCCCTCCTTTTATTGGTGGGAGGGAGGCACGGTTGGGAGGAGGGAGTCCTCCTCCAACTCCTCCTCCTTGGCCAGCGGGTGGAGGGAGTAGGACTTCCTCCCTAAGTAGGTTTCCTCCTCTCCCTCTACCAAGCAAACTTGTCGTTTGACTTTTCAAATTGGCGTTTGACTTTTCAAACTAGGATTTGATTTATCCCTTTATTTTGCTCAGCGATGACACCTAGTACATGACGCAACCATTCCAACTTGTTATGACACATTCATGTATCCTTCCCCTCCAGAGTGTCAGACCTTTCGAAACATTCTAGAACATTCCTGATGAAAACACCGGAACCATTCTCCAACCCCGAAACAGGACTTTCCTTATATGAATCTTATTCTCCGGACCATTCCGGTTCTCCTCGTGATATCCTGGATCCCATCCGAGACTCCAAACAACATTCGGTCTCTTACTCATCATTCCATAACTACTCAACAACATCGAATCCTTAAGTGTGTCTCCCTACGGTTCGTGAATTATGCGAACATGATCGAGACACTTCTCCGATCAATAACCAATAGAGGAATCTGGAAATTCATATGGCTCCCACATATTTCTACGAATACTTTGCGATCGAATGAACCACTTACATACTATACCAATTTCCCTTTGTCTCACGATATTTTACTTATCCGAGGTTTTGATCGTCGGTATCTCTGCATACCTAGTTCAACCTCGTTACCGATAAGTACTCTTTTCTCGTTCACGTGATATGTGATCCCTTGTGAGCCAGTCACATGCTTGCAAGCTAATTGGATGACATTCCACCAAGAGGGCCCAGAGTATATCTATCCGTCATATGGATGGACAAATGTCACTCTTGATCCATGTGCCTCAACCCATACTTTCCAAACACTCAATGCCACCTTTATAGCCACCCAGTTACGGTGTGGTGTTTGATGTCATCAAAGCATCCTTTCGGTGATGGTGATTAACATGATCTCATGGTCAAAGGAATTAGGTTAATATGTATCAGAAAGCTTATAGCAAATGAACTATATTAAATGACTTGATCTTTATGCTACGCTTAACTATAGGAGTATGTCCATCACATCATTCTCCTAATGATATGACCCTGTTGTTAATAACATCTCTATGTTCATGATCAGGAAACCATGATCATATATTAACCAACAAGCTAGTTTAACAAGAGGCTTTACTAGGGACTCTTTTATGTTTACAAATCACACAAGTATTAATGTTTCCGGTTAATACAATTATAACATGGTATGTAAACATTTATCATAAGTATGAAGATATGATAATAACCACTTTATTATTGCCTCTTGGGCATATCTCCAACAGCAATGTGTATGATATTATATTTAGACTTTTGGAGACTAAAGTTAACTTTAAAATGTAGATAGTTTTGAAAGTATGATACTTACACCCTGGTATCTTATATATATGAAAGGTGTTCTTTAAGTTACTTTAAGAATGTTTGTTCCATTACTTGAGATAATGGTTTCTTAATTCTATGATAGAGTAGTATCATACCTTTTATAGATAAGTGAGTAGAGTTTATAATTCCAGATATAATTTCATTTAACTATCCTTAAAAAAAATTATAGTGTTGTGGTAATTGTTGATATTTGATAATTTAAAGTAAATGGAAAGGATCTAATTCATTCACAAGATGCTCTTTAAGGTTTTTATCCTGATTTGGAATCCTTTGAGTATGTGATATTCACTTAGGGTTTAAGATAATTTAAGATGTTTACAATGTTTTTTTAACCATTAGAGTTTCATTTCATTAATATTTAAGATTTGTACTTTATATTTAAACTTATTTTATTTATTTAAAGGATATTAATAAATGTTATTTGTCCTTATATGAATTATTAATGAAGTTACTAAGTTTAATTTTGAGTTATTAAGATGTTTGAGTTTTTGTTTAATTTAAAGTATAGTATGAGATTTTTATTGATTTAATAATGTTTTTAGGAATTATCAATTATACATTAAATTTATTACTAAATATTTCTTTAGTATTTTTCCAAAATAATATATTATTAATGTATCATGAAAGTGATTTTTATTTATTTTTATCACCTTTCAATAATTTTGTAAAATTCTCTAAAGAATATATAAATTACAAAATTCTTATAAAAATTTAAATGTCTAAGATTTTATGTCTTATTTTATTTGGACAAAGTGGATTATTGTGAATCCAAAAATATTTTATTTATAATTTTTGGACTTTTATTTTATTTTCTAGCATTTTATTGAGGTCAGGGGTATTTTGGTCTTTTCCAATTGATCAAAATCGTTTTATTAACAACTTGGGCTGGTTATTCTTATTGGGCCCTGTTGGCCCACTAGTACTAGACTAAAGAGCCACCCCGAGGGGTCTGGCCCAGCTCGGCCCACTCCTTACCGCCTCTCTCTCTCTCTCTCTCGAGTTCATCCTCTCCTCTTTTGACCCCGACCCTGTGGCCGGCGATGCCGCCACCGGCGATTCCCGCTATCGTCGGCCGTTGTAGTCGCTGTTGTGGTGCATTAGAAGGTTGTCGGTGACGCCCGTTCGTTCTATCCAATTGGATTCGAGCCTAGGGCTCTCCTGCGATGGATCGATGCCGTCCCGAACCCTAGGGTTTGGGGATTGGCATGGATTCGAGTGCTGTCGTGGTCGTCGTGCATCGAGGTGATGCTCTGCACTCCGTGATCAGGCTCGTTGTCGTGGCGCTGCAGGGTTGCGCGCCCCTCCGGGTGCTCCCGTCTTGCCAAGGCCGCCCCGCTTCCTCTTCTATCCTTCAGCGAGGACCTATGGTGAGTTCGATTCTTCTCTCCTGGTGCTCTCTATGCTTGTTGATTCGAGGCTAGATGTTAGCAGTGTCCTCTCTGGCTACTGTCTGATTCAGATTAGGATGATTATCCCTTTAGGGTTCCTGTGATGTGGTTGTTCATGTACTGGATTGATTCATGTTTGGATGGTCTGTACACATGCTAAATGCTTATTGGCCTGAGACTTGTTGCTTAAAGTGATATATGATGTTTTTGGTGGCTTACTAGATGATTTGATGCTTGGGTTGCATCTAATTCAGATGATGTGGTTGTATGGAAAACATGCTTGGTAAAGCCAATGATTTGATAGCTTTCCACTATTTATTTGATTCATGGTCATGATTATGATAGGATACAGCTACTGTCTTAGTGCTGTTAGCTTGGGAATTAACATGTGGTTTGAGATCATCATCTCAAACAGTGAAGTGTAACATAGAAATATCCTAGTTATGAATCCTGTGTGAACAGGAAAATGATTAGTTAGTTGATTGCCTGAACCTATGATGATTTACTGTCTTTCCTGATTCATAATGGAGTGTTCTTGTGATACCATCATGTATGGCACACAAGTTTAATTCTAAACCATGGATTTGGTTAGTTTATGCTTAAGACAATCTTGGCTTTGAAAGATTAATAGAGATGCTCTTATCTGAATTCCCTATGACCAATGATGTTGGTCTGAGGCTTAGGGATTCAAATCTTATCTAATTGTTTCATCTAGATAGTCCTGGTAGTGGTACCAGCTATTTTTATTGAATCAAAACTTGGAAAAATTATAGTGAGCTTGATCAATCTATGGATCCAAAGATTTGTTTCTAGGTGCTACCCTTCTTTTAGGGATGTGCCTAGAAATAGATCATAGGTATATGTATGATTGAGTTGTAGAATATAGTTTGACAACCAGAGCAGGGATGTTGCTCTGAGCTCTGATTAGATCTTGGTATTTTGTGGTTTGCCTTTAGAACTTAAATGGAATCCCTATGATGGACTCACCCCACATGGGTGCTTTCTGAGGTTTTGTTTTATAAAACAACACATGCTTTCTCTGAATAAGATGATTAGATCATGTGAAGGTTTTATGAAACTCACCACAAAAACTGATATTTGTGGAGTAAGTTGGTGATGATCTTGATCTGGTTTTTTGCTGGACTCCTGTGCTTGATCTGGAGCTAGACTGCTCATCCTAGCTCCTGGGCTTGGCCTTGTTGTCCACCTGATTCATCCCCCTCCTTATGTCACCATCCTGGTGATGTTTGGGTTAATCTGGGTGGTTGGTTTGGTTGTTGTTCTTGGTTAAACTGTTGCTCACCCTGGCTGTGCTGGGGTGTGGTGTAATGGAGTGGTGCACTGAGGTGCTTCTCCTCGGCTGTGTTGTGGTTTTGTGATCCTGACTGTGCTTGTGTGATCGACAGCACACCATTTTGCATGCTGTGTGTGTGCAGCCTGTGTGCCTGCTATGCACATATGGATAGGTTCACAAAATTCGAACTTACTGTTACCAATCTACTTTTAACTTGGCTAGTGAATTGATCCCCTTTTTGGTTGTCATTTGTATTCTGGCTGTGAACTTAAGAAAGATGAAATCTTTCATATTGGTGAAACTTACCCCTCTTTAACATCTCTCAATGATGAGATTGTCAAGTGCACCTCACTGACATAACTGAGAGAAATATATACTAACACTAATCTTGTTTTATTTCTGTTTAATCTTTGTTTTGCAGGTTCAAAGATAAAGATGGAGATTTAGTTTAGGTTCTAGATATAGGATAGTTAGTAGATGTAATTTTCTTAATCCTTTGTAATTTTCTTTTATAATTCTTGTAATCTTTAGTTTATTAAATTGTAATAAATATTATATCATTCTTAATAAAGAATATTCTTATTCTTTATTCTGTTGTAACTTGTTTATGTCTTTATAATATAAAAATAATTTTCATAATTTCTATTGTTTTGAGATTTAAGTTATACTGCCTATATCCTAATTAATTTAAGACTCAAATCTTCTATCTAAAACTTTTAAATTATTATTCAAACACTTAAGTTTTAAATTCAAACCCATTTCAAAACACACATAATTCTTTTAAGATCACATCAAAGTTTTTATACAATCCTCCTTTAAGTCTAAACCTAATCTTAAAGTAAGAAAGAAACATTGATGATTTTATTTGGCGAATACCCACCTTTTCACAAATAGATGCATGCAACAATACATAATCCTAAATATACCCTGCGTTAGGTTCCTAAATGCTGGGATGTTACAACCTGAAAATTCCTTTCATGCAAAGTCTCACACAAACTTCATTGGCAACATTAGTGTATGTAAAAACAATAAACCTTTAGGTTCAAACTTCAAATAAAATCCATCAAAACAAAAGCTATTATAGCAACTCCTTTCCAAAATCCCAAAAAGAATCTAAAAGGGAATCAATATAAGAGGCAAATGCGAATGATAGCAGAAACCTGTCAAAACAGACCAACAGGTAAAGATTGGTTTTTTCGAAAAACGTCTGTTGCTCAAATCAAAAAGTAAAAAACTAACGAAAGTTGTATAAAAACTTGGGGAACAAGCACAGAAAATTAAAGCTCCATCCGATGTACTGAGCTCCTTCATGAATTTTTACAATGCAGCATAAAAATCTGTCCCAGGACAACAACTTTTCACAACTCCTCTACTTCTCAAAAGAGGTTGATCTTGACTCAAAAACCAAAACAAAAAGGATAAGGAGAGTTTATTACAAGTAATAAATTCCAAGACTCAATAAAACTATTGGGTTATCTCCCAAGAAGTACTTTTCTTTAATGCCTTTAAGTTAGGCTTGACAATTTCAATGATTCTCACATAGGAGATGTGGATGTGAAGTAAAAGAGAGCATCAAGAAGCAAGTATCCAACACATTTGAGTCTAACCCACTTACTATGCAAGGGAGTCTCAAGTGAAAAGAAATTATTGAAACAAAAGGCCACTATCATAGGGAGACAAAACAAATGCAACTTCAAAGCTTTCAACATAAAGCGGGGAAACTTAATATTATTGAGATGCATAAAACCATTCCCTCTCTCATAATAACTTTCAGTAGCACTTTGAATAAAGTTGACAATATAACTGTCACAAGAAACAACTTTATCAAAATGAGCATACTTACAATCGTCAAAAAGAGGTCTAAGGTCATAAACTGGATCAATAGGAGCAAGTTGCTCCATCCTGAAATCTTTATTAGGCAATTCATTTTCATAAGGAGCTTTGGAAAGTTTGGAAAAATTAAACTCATAAGATTCTCCATCAAACTTAGTTAAAACTTTCTCCTTTTTACAATCTATAATAGCTCCACAAGTGTTTAGAAAGGGTCTACCAAAAATGATAGGACGAGTTTTACTAGCTGTTGAACCAAGCACTAGAAAATCAGCAAAATACTTAATCTTACTGCAAAAGACTTCCACATCTCTTACAATACCAATAGGGCAAATGGTTTCCTTATTATCAAGGTGAATAACCACATCAATGTCCTCAAGTTCACAAGGATCAATTTCATGCATAATTTCTCTATAAAGCTCATAAGGAATAGCACTAGAACTAGCACCAATATCACATAAACCATAATAGCAATGATCACCAATTCTAACAGAAAGCAATGGGACACTAGCTTTACTAGGATGAGAGACAATATTAGAAGCATCTTCACAGATGATAATGTGCCCATCTTCTACATTTTTAGTGACAAGATCTTTCGCAATGGCTACTACAGGTTCAATGTTTATTTGCTCATCAGGTTCCACAGTTTTCTTTGTACTTTTGCAAACCACATTAGCTAAAATAGAATGTTCCTTTACCTTTGCAGGAAAAGGGATTTTCTCAATATAAGGTTCAGGAAAAATATGATCAATAGTACAAACTTCAATGCTAGCAGGAACATGAGTAACAACATATTTATAAGGTGCATGGTACTTGTCCCACTTCTTTTTAGGAATTTCAATATAAGAGGCAAAAGCCTTAAAAAATTGGCAATACTTTGAGAATCAAGACCATACTCAGTACTAATATCATGAAAGTCATCAGTTCCCATAAAAGATTTAGTGCATTCATAATCATAATTTATAGCTGACTTTCTTCCTTTGTCATTCTCCCATGCTTCAGTGTTCTCTTGAATACGGTATAGAATATCCCATTTAGCTTCTTCTTTCATATGTGTGAATGATCCAGCACAAGAAGCATCTAATAAATCTTTATCATGAAGAGAAAGCCTTGCATAAAAGTTATTAATAATAACATTGTTAGGGAGTTCATGAATAGGACATTTAAGCATTTGTAACTTCAATATCCCCCAAGCTTGGGCTATACTCTCTCCATCACAAGGCCAAAAGTTATATATTTGATTCCTATCCTTATGAATCTCACTAGGAGGATAGAATTTATATAAAAGAGAGGTACTATTTCCTCCCATTCCATAGATTGTCCATTCTTTAGCAGCTTATACCATTCTTCGGCTCTTACTTTCAATGATATAGAGAGTAACTTCTTATTCACCTGTTCAGTTGTGATACCTGCACACTTAAACAACCTGCATAATTCATGGATAAAAAGCAAATGATCACCAAGATGGACAGTTCCATCCCCAAGATAATAATTATCCATAACACGATCAAAAATTCTTGTAGGTATCTTAAAAGGATCTATCTCAACAGGTGGTGATTCATCTACTACCCTATCAGTGGTAGTAGCTTTCCCAAATAGGAAACCAAGTGGGTTATCCATATTGGAAACAAAGTAACAAACAGAAATAAAAAACAATACTCACAGTAGAAGTTTCCTTTACCAATTCCACTCTTCAATAACGCTTCATTACCCGGCAACGACGCCAGAAAATAGTCTTGATGACCCACAAGTATAGGGGGTGTATCGTAGTACTTTCGATAAATAGTAGTGTCGATCCCAACGAGGCGCAGAAGGTACTGACTAGTGGTACTGGCTCAAGAGTTCTCTGTAAATACTTAGCAAACGGATTTTTAGGTTTTTTTGATAAAGCAAGTAAATAAAGACAGCAAATAATTGCAGCAAGTGGCCCAATCCTTTCTTAGCAAAGGACAAGCTGGAGGAAATACTAATGAGGACCAAACATTCTCGAGGACTGGTCGTCGTAAACGTATCTATAATTTTTATGTTCCATGCTTGTTTAGTATGTACTTTGCTTTGCTTTGTCTACACTTTGAGGTGTTTTTATATGTTTTTTTGGACTAACCTATTAGCAAGATGCCACAGTGCCAATTGCCCATTTTCTTCTGTTTTTGGTTCCAGAAAACGCAGAAAATCAATATTCTCGGAATTGGACGGGGCAAAATCCAAAGTCAATATTTTACCGGGTGGGAACACGGAGCTAGATTACGAGACGGAGAAGAGCCACCAGGGGGCCACACCCCCTGGCCGCGTGGCTAACCCTAGCCCGCGCCTAGGGGGTGCGGCCGCCCTGGGTGCCCCCTGCCTCGTCTCTTCGCCTATAAATACCCCCTGATACCAAAATCCTAAGTACCCTAAGTAGCCGATGCCACCGTCGTCCCTAGATCGGGGGGATCTGAATCTCTTCCCGGCACCCTGTCGAAGGGGAGATCATCCCGAAGGCCTTCTTCATCACCATGCCATCCTTCGGTATGAAGCGCGAGTAGTTTCACCTTGGACTACGGGTCCATGTAGTAGCTAGATGGTTGTATCTCCTCCTTTGTGCTACCATGTTTAGATCTTGTGAGCTCCGTTCATGATCAAGATCATCTATTTGTAATCATGCATGTTGTGTTTGCGGGGATCCGATGGATATTAAGATTACTATGTCAGATTGATTAATGGTCTTGTCTTATTGATTTTATCATGTCTGTGTTGTTTGTGATCTTGCATGCTCTCCGTTTCTAGTAGCTATCTTGGCCAAGTAGATGCTAGTGACTCTAAGAGGGAGTATTTATGCTCGACAGTGGGTTCATGCCTGTATTTAATATAAGGCAAGTGACAGAAATCTCTAAGGTTGTAGATGTGTTGTTCCTACTAGGGGGGAACAACGGTCTCTTGTTCATGGAACAAGTGGATTGTTTACCTTACACACTTTGCTTAAAGCAGTTATCCATTGCTTGCAACTTAATACTGGAGGGGGTTCGGATGATAAATTGAAGGTGGATTACTAGTCATAGATGCAGTTGGCTGGCGGTCTATGTATCTTGTTGTATTGCCCAATCAAATCTCATAGGATCATGAATGTCTAGTATTGGATTGTTATGCCTTGCTCAATCCTAACAATTGCCCTGCTGTAATTTGTTTACCCAGCATGCCATGTTTGTTTATCTTAAGGAGAACACCTATAGTGAACTATGGACCCCGGTCCAATCTTTTCCATTGATACATCTTCCATTATTACTGTTTACTTTCTGCAAACCACTATTACCTTCCACGCCATACAGTTAATCCTTTGTTTTCAGCAAACCGGTGAGATTGACAACCTCACTATTCGTTGGGGCAAAGTCTTGAGTTTGTGTTGTGAAGGTTTCCAAGTTGCTAGCAACACCTTTGAGTCGTTTCCTTCCTCCTACTGGTTCTGTAACCTTGGTTTTCTTACTGAGGGAAAACTTGCTTATGTGCTCATCACACCTTCCTCTTGGGGACTCCCAAGGAAGCTCAAGAATCAACAGAGACACCATCAAGATTTTCCTAGCGCTGTTGCCAGGGAGGCTAAGTACGTCTTCACAAGGGGAGTCCTTCACAACCTTTCTCTTTACTTTGTTTTTATTTTGCTTAGTTTCTTTTGCTTGGTTTTGTTTGCCTTTTTTATCAAAAACTCCAAAAAATAGTTTCGTTTAGTTTGCTTTATCTTATAAAAAACACACAAAAATTAGTTCCTGCTCTAGTTGCTGCTGATGTTGGCTTGCTTCACTTTTTCCAAAATGAACTCTGCTAAGAACACCAAGTTGTATGACTTCACTAGCACAATCAAATATGATTTCTAAGTACTCCTATTGCTCTACCTCCTCCTGATGCTACCTTTTATGAAATTAAGCCTGTTTTGTTGAATCTTGTGATGAGAGAGCAATTTTCATGTGCTAGTTCTGATGATGATGCTGCCCACCTTAATAACTTTGTTGAACTTTGTGAGATGCAAAAATACAAGTATGTAGATGGAGATATTATTAAGCTCAATTTGTTTCCTTTCTCCTTGAGAGGAAAAGCTAAAGAATGGTTGCTATCCTTGCCTAGAAATAGTATTGATTCTTGGATTAAGTGCAAAGATGCTTTTATTGGAAAATACTATCCTCCTGCTAAGATTATATCTATGAGAAGTGAAATAATGAAATTTAAATAACTTGATAATGAACATGTTGCTCAAGATTGGGAAAGAATGAAATCTTTGGTTAAGAATTGTCCCACTCATGGACTTACTGCTTGGATGATTATCCAGACTTTTTATGCAGGTTTAAACTTCTCCGCAAGAAACTTGTTGGATTCAGCTGCTGGAGGTACCTTTATGACCATTACCTTGGGTGTTGCAACAAAGCTCCTTGATAATATGATGGTTAATTATTCTGAATGGCACACTGAGAGAGCTCCACATAGTAAGAAGTTAAATTATGTTGAAGAAACCTCCTCTTTGAGTGATAAGATTGATGTTATCATGGCTATGCTTGTTAATGGAAAAGCTCCTATTGATCCAAATAATGTTCCCTTAGCCTCTTTGGTTGCTCAAGAAGAGCAAGTTGATGTGAACTTCATTAGAAACAACAATTTCAACAACAATGCCTATAGGAATAATTTTGGTAGTAACAACAATTATAGGCCTTATCCTCCTAATAATGGCAATACCTACGGAAACTCCTACAACAATACTAGAAGTTCTCCCTCTGAACTTGAAGTCATGCTCAAAGACTTTGTTAGTAAACAACCCACTTTCAACAAAACTTTGGAGGAAAAGCTTTTGAATGTTGAGAAAAATATTTCCTCTTTGTCTAAAGCACAGTCCTCTTTGATTAATAAAATGGCTGCTAAACCTGAAACTTGGAAAGTACCTTTGTTTCTACTCATGCCATACAATTTACTATTGATGAAAAATGTTAGACTGTTAGCCCAACTACATGCTAAGTGGGAAAGAGAAGCTGAAATTGCTAGAAACAATAGTGTGTGCACTATTACTACCACCAATATGGATGCCACTAAACCACAAGAAGTCCATATTCCTCCTACCATAATGCCTAGACCCAATTAGTCTACTACTAGTAATGCTAAGTTTGATTTTGATCTTGATGGTTGCAATATATCTGAAGTGATTATGTTCCTACAAAAGCTTGCTAGAAGTCCTGATGCTAGTGATATGAATGGATCTTTCCCCAAACACATTACTGATGCTCTTATTAAAATTAAGGACGAAATGTTGAAACACAAAGCCTCTATTCCGAGGAAAGTAGAAGATAGTTGGGAACCCACCATTAATATGCAAGTGAATGACTTTGATCTTGAAGCTTCATGTGACCTTTGTTCTAGTGTCTCTATTATGCCTAGAAATATCTATGAAATGCTTGATTTGCCACCTTTGGAAGATTGTTATTTGGATGCCCCACTTAATGATAATGCTAAAAATAAACTCATGGGAAGTGTTAATGATGTTCTTATTATGGTTCACAATTCTTATGTCCCTGTTGATTTCTATGTTTTGGATGTTGAATACAATGCTTCTTGTCCTATTACTTTGGGAAGACTTTTTCTTAGAACTGTTGGTGTCATCATTGATATGAAAGAACGCATCATTAAATATCAATTTCCATTCAAGAAAGGTATTGAACACTTCCCTATGAGGAGAAAGAAGTTGCTTTTTGCTCCTCCTTTGAAAGCAAGGTTTGATGTTAATGCTTCTTCATTTGAAAATACTTGATTCTTACTTCTTGTGCCTAACTTAAAGGCGTTAAAGAAAAGTACTAATTGGGAGATAACACAAAAGTTTTATTGAGTCTTGAAAGTTATTACCTTCGTAATAACCGCTCCTTATCTTTTTTATTTGCTTTTTTGTGCCAAGAATAATCTCTAATGAGAGGGAAGTAAGATTTGGGGAGTTGCTGTCTGAAACAGATTTTTGTGCTCCATTGTAAAACATCGTGTAAAATCTCTGTAAGTCGGCTTGAGCTGTAATTTTATGAATCAATCCCCCAGATTGTTAGCTAACTTTCGTTAGTTCAACACTTTTTGATTTGAGCAACATAAGGTCTTCGATAAAATCGGTTTCTACCTGCTATTCTGTTTTGACAGATTTCTGTCATTATTTGCATTTGCTTCTTATTGATTCTTTTTGGGGTTCTTTTTGGGAAATTGAGATTTTTGAAGGAATTGATACAGTATATTATGTTTTTAGTGAAAATTTTGCTGTTTTAAAACTAAACCCCAAGGGTCTATTATCTTTTGAATACACTAATGTTGCTAATGAAGATTGTGTGAAGTTTTGTATGAAGGAAAATTTTCAAGTGTAAGGAAAGAATGATGTAATGAGAAGAAGAATGGACAAAATCTTAAGCTTGGGGATGCCACCCCGTGTCACCCCAAGAAATATTCAAGAGGTACAAGCGTCAAAGCTTGGGGATGCCCAAGGTATCCCCTTCTTCATCAATAAAAATATAAGGTCTTTCTAGACACTTCGTTTTTTATTGTTTCATGCACAGTTGTGTTGTTCTTGGAGCGTCTTAGTTTTAGTTTTTGGTTTTTAGGTTTGATTAGTTTGCTTGAATAAAGTACTTGGACCCCTGTTTTTGCCGTGTTGTTTCAAATAAGTTGATTGGTGTTGGAAAGGAGTAGGAAGTTCTTGCTTTAGTAGTACAGGAGGATCTTGCTTTGACTGTGACTTAGACTTTATCATGTCATGCTAGATGTTGTTTTGACATTATGCTTAGTGATTATTGCTATTGCATTACTTGTTCCAAACAATTAGGATTGCTTAATGTGCCTTGAAGGAATCATGCGTTGTTTTAGCATACAAAAGCATAGTATTGTGGTATTATCCTTTGATGCTTTGTTTGGGCTGACTTGGCACATGCTCACACCATGTTATGACTATGAACCAGTCACCATAGCCTCTATGATCATTTAGTCCTTGACTTGTAGTACCACTTTATGCTTTGATTAGTAATGTTTTGTCGCTCTGCATGATTATGGCCATTATTTCTCTCTTAGTTGGTCGCTCCCAGTCTTTTGCTAGCCTCCATTTGTATGAGTAAGCTCTACTCATGCATCCAACTCCCAAGAAACCAAGTTATTCCAAAGTGTCCACTATAAATTTCTATGCATGGTGTGTTACACCATTCCAAGTATATTCTTGTTTTCATCTATCTTCCAATTAAAAAGTCTTTTTGTTATGTGAAAATTTAGTGATTAAAGCTCTCACGAACTTAATGGCACACTTTATTTTTCTTGCCCCTAATAAACCTGAACCATTGTGTCGTCTATGTTGTATATTCTTGCACTTATACGTCGGGATTAGCAGAACTGTGTTGTCATGGGGAACACTTTCAACATTGCACTTGTACATTGTACACAGTTGATATCATGCTCTTTTGTTTATGGATGTCGTCGGTGCGAAATGAAAGGGGAGCTTGTAAGTCCATGGAGTTATGTATGTGTGTTAGAGAAACGCCTGGGCCGCTAGCCTAAGCCATGCCTAATCATGGTGGAAACTTGCAGCGTCTCCATAATGAGTAATCTATGAAGCTTATTCTTATGTAAAAAAGAGAGACATATTGAAAAGAGGACAGAGAGAAAAAAGCACCATTTTCCCATGGTAAACGAGAAGATTTATGGGATGCCCATTGTCTACTTGCCTTGTAATTTTTATATGGGATAGCTCCTATATCATGTGCAAGGGGTACCCCGTTGGCGGTTCTCTATGATAGACATACTATGACAAGAACTTGCAAATAACTAAACTTGAGTAGCATGAGGAGCGACCCTCGTATTAAAGGGACATGATATTGCCAACTTATACTTTGTCAAGAATATACTCCATAGTTTGTTCACTTTAACCTTAATCACTTCAAGATGCTTATGATAGGGGCAATGAGAGATCAAAGCTAACAAGTACCATAATTTTTGGAAGCTCTTTATGAGACTTGAAATCCCTGCTTCTTTTTATGAAGGGCCTTTCTTCCACCATTATATCTAGTCTCCACCTTCTATCCTTAGGCACCAATTAAGAGAGCATAATTGCCATTCTTAGTTCTATGTGCATTGTCCCAAAACTTATTGATTGATTCATATTGTTGATATTGCTTGCTCATGAACTATTTGTATCTAGTCACTCTTATGAACTTTGAAGGTGTCCTATGCGTCTATTTTCTATTCCATGAGGGACAAGTTGAATGCCACTATGCCATGTTTTCTATATGTGAAACAAACAAACGTTTTTCAATGCATGTTATTCATGAATCTTTGTTTGTAACCTTTCATGTTGCATGCGTAGTTACTTTGTCTTACTCTTAGAACTCCATTTTTCCTGCTCATGTTTAGAGTTCTTTGATCCCAGCTTTCAATGCTTGCAAATGGTTTGATCTTGATTTTGATGGTGCATGTCAACTCAAAATTATTCTTTTTATCACTTACCTACTCGAGGACGAGCAGGAGTTAAGCTTGGGGATGCTTGATATGTTGTAAATGTATCTATAATTTTTGATGTTCCATGCTTGTTTAGTATCTACTTTTCTTTGTCTACATTTTGAGGTGTTTTTATATGTTTTTCTAGACTAACCTATTAACAAGATGCCACAGTGCCAGTTGCTTGTTTTCCTCTGTTTTTGGTTCCAGAAAAGGCAGAAAACCAATATTCTCGGAATTGGACGGGACAAAAGCGAAACTCAATATTTTACCATGGGGAACACGGATCCAGAATACGAGACAGTGGAGAGCCACCAGGGGGCCTGATACGTCGGAAACGTATCTATAATTTTTTATGCTCCATGCTTGTTTACTATCTACTTTGCTTTGCTTTGTCTACACTTTGAGGTGTTTTTATATGTTTTCTGGAACTAACCTATTAACAAGTTGCCATAGTGCCAATTGCTTGTTTTTTCTGTTTTTGGTTCCAGAAAGGCAGAAAATCAATATTCTTGGAATTGGACGGGACAAAAGCCAAAGTCAATATTCTACTGTGGGCAACAAGAAGCCAGAAGACGAGACGGAGAAGGCTCACCAGGGGGCCACACCCCTGGTCGTGCGGGTGGGCCCACCTGCACTGGGGGTGTAGCCTCAGTGGCCCCTCGCTCGCCTTCGCCTATAAGAAGCCCCGTCTGAGAAACCCTAGGCACCCGATCAAAACTCCACGAAACCTTCGTAGCCGCCACCATCGTCCCTAGATCGGGGATCTGGTTCTTCCAAGACCGCCGGAGGGAGATCATCCCGGAGGCCTTCTTCTTCATCATGCCAGCCTCCGGTATGAAGAGTGAGTAGTTCCACCTTGGACTACGGATCCATGTAGTAGTGTCGTGGGAATGGTCACGGCACATGCTGCAATCGGCAGCGAGTAGTAGAACGAAGGGCAAGGGCGGCCAGCCATCTGCGGTGCGAGATGAGGGCTGAGACACAGGGTTTTACCCAGGTTCGGCCCCCCTGAGGGTAAAGACCTACTCCTGCTAGATTGTATTATGGTGGAGGTACAATGGGGCGAGATCGACGGCTAGGCGGCGAGTGGCTTGGGTGTATGATGGAACGTACGTCTACACGCCCTGTAGGGAGGTTTATATAGACTCACCCTCCCTAGGGTTTACAAATCTCAACCGAATCATAAGGTTTTGCACTGCTTAACCTAATCCGATGGGCCTATCTACTCTCCTGGGCCTTGACTTCGATCGCTTGGATCCACGCCAGTCTTGATCCGCCGCTGTCTTGCAGGCCCACTCGCGGTCGTGGGCTGGAAACGCCCTGCCGGTATACCCGGTAGGCATATCCCCATCAGTAGTCCCCGAGGCCGTCGTCGATTAGGCGCAGGTGGTTGCTGGCAGTCGGAGCATACGGCTTCAATGCGGACATCCAATCGAATTGGCGGCGGGCTCCTGAATAAAGGAGGAAACTAGTCATTCTGGTCGTAGCTTTGGCGAACGGGTCAGCGAAATATTCAGTCACTGTTGTAGTGATCGGGTCGGCGAGCCGAGTGGCCGAAGTTGGACCGTCAAAACGCAGTCAAACTAGCCGTTGGGGTAATCCAACGGTAACTTTTGGCGTAATCACCACGTAGTAATGGCTCCCTGATTTGGCGGGTAACAGCCGCTATATAAAGGGAATGGTAGGAGATCGGAGAACCACCTCCTCGTCATTTCCTCCAATTGCGCGCACCTTCGCTTTCCTCCGCATCGTGATCCAGCCGAACCGAAATCCTTCGACCCCCACGAATCCTTCCGCCAATGGCCCCCTACACCGAACCATGGGGCAGGTCCAAGTGTACGAGAGCGTTACTGGCTTCCTTCGAGGAGGCCGGGATCCTTCGCCAGCAGTGGCGATCCCCGCGGCCGAGAGGTGACTCGGACCAGCGAGGGAGAATTGTCTGTCACCAGCCACCGAACGGGTCCGGATTCCCACATCTTTTCTTCCTGGCTTCGCTACGATCCAGCCATCGGACTGGGCTCAAGACATCGAGCAGCTCGCCATTTTTGTGGCATTCTGCGAGTGCTACCTGGGCTACAGGCCCTATTTCCCCCTGTGGCAAGATCTGTTCCACGGGCGGATCAGTCGCGAAGAAGCAGGCGGCCCGATGCTTGCCGCGGCCCGACGCTTCAATTGAAGTCGAAGGCCTCCTTTTCGATCCGATGCTACGACAAGGCGAGTGAATGGAAGAAGTCTTGGTTTTACGTCACCGAGGCGACCTGCACGCGAGGTGGCGATCCCAAGATACTCCGCCGACCGGCCCGAACCGCGCCGACTCCAAGTCGGCAAGCTTCCAACAGACCAGCGGATGGTGGTGGATGAAATGCTTCAGACCATCCGCGGCCTGAAGAAGAAGAAAGGTCTTTAGCCCATCAACTTTTATAACTGCTGGCTCGGGCGGCGACTCGTCCCCCTGGCCCGCCGTGACCACTACATGTACGAGTACACGGGCCAGGAGGACTCAACGAAATCCTGCCTCGCCGAGTGGCAACTCGAGGATTACCTCCTGGCATTGAAGAAGATCACCCAGGCGGCGTACCTCGACGCAAAGGCTGGGGTCGCCCCCTACACCCCGAAGCATCCAGCCCCGACGGTAAGTCATCTTTCTATCATTCACAGTTGAAGTTAATGCTGTCGCGGTTATACTGATATTGTCTTATGCCTATTGAAGTTATTTCAAGTGGTGGAAGGGTGGCTTCCGCCCGCGGACAACGAGAATTCGAGCTCGTCCGTCTGTGAGGGGGCTAATCGCCCAAAGAAGGGCGGCGGCCGAGAGGACAGAGCGGCGACGACGACGAATCCGAGGAAGAGGTCGCCCCGCTGGTCCGGAAAACTCGCGGACAGCGGCAACGTGAGCTCGAAGCGAGCAAAAGCCTCGAACGGCATGACGATGACGACGACGAGCTCCCCGAGCACACCTCGCGTCGCGAGGCCACTCCATCGAAGAAGAAGAAGAAGAAGAAGAAGAAGAAGAAGAAGAAGGAGGAGGAGGTGAAGGCCCCTCCGAAGAGGAAGACGAAGCCAGCGAGACAGGCATCTCCGCATCATTCGCCAAGCAGCTCCGACGCCACCAGTCTGGCCAGGGGTGAAGCGCCACAGGCGATGGCGGCGCCAGATATCACCGCCATCCTGAGCGAGGTGCCTCTGGCCTCGATGCCTCCATCGTTCGCCCCAGTCTCTAGGTCAGGGATTGCTCCGGTCGCGGCAGCTTTGCCGCCTAGGGAAGCTCCCGCCAAAAATGTTTCGGAAGCTCTTGCCGCGGCCTCGACGACGAAGAAGCCGTCCGTGTCTTGGGCGCACGATGTCCTGGAAATGGGCCTCAGTCGACGACTGGGCCCCGAACTGGAGAAGCCGGCCGGCATCCGCACGGGGCTACGGTTCATTCCAGTCGCCAAGTGAGTTTTATTCACCTGCTTTATTTTTCCTTGTAGTCGAACGACTTTGCTCATATTCTCGATTTGCAGGACTGGGGTTAAAAAGATAGGCCATCCGTCCATGGCCAAGGTGCCGCCAGTCGTTGCCGAGGAGGACCCCTCTCAGAAGAGGAAGGCTGACGAGGTCGCTGCCCCCACAGACAGTGCCAAGAAGGCCAAGAGCGACGAGGTCGTCACGGTGTCTAACGACACGATGGTGGCCCCGAGTGATCCTACGCCGGTGGCGGCCTCAGCAATCAAGGAGGGTGCTCCCTCTCCAGGGGTGACCGAGCCGGCCTCTTTTGGTGCCAGCGCGTCCATCGCGACCTTCCTGCGCTTCATGGCCAGAGTGGCCACGGCGAGTGGTACCACGCCATCGAGCCGCGCACCTGGGGTCGCCAAGACGGAGGTCGAGCAACGTCGCGGGCATACTCTGGCTCTTCTCACCTCCATGGACGCACTACAACTTCATGGCATGCTGGGCGCGGCCATCCAGGTATGTCCAGTCCCCGAGGATCGGGCCATTGAATTGCAGTGGTCAGATTCTTTTAGTGTTGTACTTTTATTTCTTGCGCCTAGTCCCCGAGTGTGCATTCGCTGAGTTTCAGCGGGTGGGCGCTCAGTATTTTTGATCGCCAGTCCCCGAGTGTCTAGTCGCTGAATTTCAGCAGGTAGGCACTTAGGTTTTTGATCGCCAGTCCCCGAGTGTCTAGTCGCTGAATTTCAGCGGGTGGGCACTTTAGGGTTTCGTTTTTGCTAACTGTTTCACTTTTGCACAGGGTTTGCAGCTTGAATCAGCCGACCGGCTGGCTGTGAAGTGTCGCACGGAGAAGGAACTTGTCGCCGTTCAAGAGGCGAACAAGGGACTCCAAGCGATTGTTGTGAAGGCAGAAGAGGTTCGCCAGGGCCTTGTCCCGGCGAGTGAGCTGACGGCGGTGCAATCGGCGTTGAGTTTGGCGGAAAAGCGGATCGCCGACCTTGAGCGCGAGCTGAAGGAAGCGAAGGAGGAAGCGACCTCGGCGGATGGGCGAGCCAAGGCTGTTGTTACGGCCGCCCCTGAGGAGCGTAAGGTTTCCGACGCCCTTGTTGCTGGGCTTCAAGATGATTACTCCACTCTTCAAAACTTCATCACGGAGCTCTCCCGCCCTTTGATTGGTGAGTGTGCCTGCCTCTGCCTGTAACATATGCATTGTGTAATTTTTTATGTATTCACTGTCACCTTCTGTCCGCAGGTCGGATCATTGATAGCACGGAAGAGGCAAATTCGTTCGACGCGCGACAATGTGTAGCCACGCTGGTCGACTCGGCCACGTTGTCGGCGACATGCATACGGGCGTATCTTCAGGAGATGTCGCCCACGGAAGTGATTCCCAGCAACCTCGTCGAGGTGTGGCGATACTTGGAGAAGGCGTCGTCGGTCGTCGAGTTCATGACGCGATCGGCGTTCCGACGCGGAGCGGCGACGGCGCTTAGCCTTGGGCTCGCTCACTTCCCGTAGGACTTCGACCTGGACGACGTGACGAGTGGCTACCCGTCGTCGACTGGCTCGGTGGAGATCTCCGAGGTGGTAAAGTTGACGGATCGCGCCGCGGTATACTCCGAGCGCGTCTGGGCAATGGGCGACCTCCTTCCTTATCAGGAGACGGTCGTCGCACCCAACAACCCCGAGCCGCAGCACCGGGACTTCAATATCGAGCAACCCTTTCATGCGGCGATGGCAGGTGAGCTGACGACGTACCCGTCAAACCCGTACACTCCCTTCATTCGCAATCGCAAGGGTGGTAGCGAGTCATCGTCGAATCCTGCGGAGTAAAATATTGTGCCCTCGGGCGTTAGTAGTAGTTCTGCCGTTGGGCATACTTTGTATTTTGTGACAATTGCGACATGCTATAATGAGATATCGTGTTGTTTTGTGAATTGTCGTGTGTTTCTGACTGAGGGTTGAACGAGTCCCCGAGCGCGTCCGCCCTTTTTTATGGGGTTTACCTCGTTTTTTATGTGTTTGCGGTTTTGAATGTTTTGTTATTGAGGTCGACTACTTGAACTCGGAAAGCTACCGCAAGGCGACTCCCATGAGTGCTCTGTACTTCACCGTTTTCCCTTGCGCGAACGAGGTCGGGTAGCCGAGTCCCCGAGCGTGGTACTTGGTTGTTCTAGGCGCGACTCGAGGGTGGGTGAGGACTTGGCGCGTTAGGGTGAGCGCATCACTCCTGCCTGGCCCGTCGGGTCAGTCGCATGGCGAGTCCTAGGCATGCTCTCATACTTGGCGTTTTCCCTAGCCGCTCGTGCTGAACTGGTCGTCAGTCCCCGAGCGTGGTACTTGGCCGTTCGAGTCGTTGTGTCAAGGATGCGGAGGATCATGGTCGCTGTGAGAAGCGAGGGCAGTTGTCTTGGCTCGTTGAGCCAGTCGAGCTAGGCGACTCCAATGGGGCTCCGGGTAGGAGTTTTTCGTGGACGTTACAAGACCTGGGGTAACCCAGTGCCCTTGTAGCGCACTACTTGGCTGTGCCGATCGCTGTACCAGAGGTTGACTTCTGCAGTTAGCTTGACGCTGTTATTATGAGTGCGAGTGGCACAAGACACGGAGAGTAGACGCAATTTGCGGTAACCAATATTTTTTTATTTCATAGCGACTGGAGGATACATATGTGGAGTTCTAGGAGTAGAACTTCCGTAGGAGGTTTACATTCCATGGTCGCTTGACGTCGAGTTTGCCGTCCCCGCGGACGTCGATGAGGTAGTAGGCGTCGTTGCCGAGTACTCGCCCTATGGCGAATGGTCCCTCCCACGGGGGGAGAGCTTGTGCATGCCCTTCTTGTCCTGGATGAGTTGTAGCACCAGGTCGCCTTCCTGGAAGGTGCGAGTTTTCACCCGCTGGCTATGGTAGCGGCGGAGTCCTTGCTGGTAGATGGCCGTGCGAGAGCGAGCTAGGTCGCGTGCCTCGTCGAGTTGATCGAATCCGTCCTACCGTGCGAGTTCGTTCGCCGCCTCCGTGTAGTGGACGACCCTTGGCGAGTCGTGCTCGAGGTCAGTGGGCATGACTGCTTCGGCTCCGTACACCATGAAGAAGGGGGTGAACCCTGTCGACCTGTTGACTGAGGTGCGGATGCCCCAGATGACTGAGGGTAGCTCCTCGACCCAGCACGGATGCGCTCGGCGTACTTGAGCCGCGGCCGTGGAGGATGCTCTGGTTGGCCCGTTCTGCCTGGCCGTTGGACTCCGGGTGGGCGACTGACGCGAGGTCGAGCCGGATGTGGTGTTCCTCGCAGAACTCGGCCATGAATCCTTTGGCGAAGTTGGTGCCGTTGTCCGTGATGATGCTGTTAGGGAACCCGTAGCGATATATGAGCTCGCGTAGGAATTTTGTGGCGGTCTTCCCGTCGCATTTCCGGACTGGCTTGGCCTCCACCCACTTTGTGAATTTGTCGACCGCGACCAGGAGATGGGTGAAGCCGTAAGGGGCCTTTTTGAAAGGGCCTACCATGTCCATACCCCCACACGGCGAATGGCCAGGTGATGGGGATTGTCTTGAGCACTGAGCTCGGCACGTGTGTCTGGTTGGCGTACTTCTGGCACCCGGCGCACCGCTGGACAATGTCGACGGCGTCGGCGTGTGCGGTGGGCCAGTAGAAGCCGTGCCGCATAGCCTTGGCGACCAGGGAGCGGGCGCCGGCGTGGTGGCCGTAGTCGCCGGAGTGGATGTCGTGGAGGATCTTGCGTCCTTCGGCGGGTTAGACGCAGCGTTGGAACACGCCGGTCATGCTGCGCTTGTGGAACTCGCCGTCGATGATGGTGAAGGATTTGCATCGCCATGCAATCATCCGGGCGTCTGTCTCGTCTGCGGGCAAGGTGCCAGCCTCCAGGTAGGCGATATATGGCTTGGTCCAGTGGTCTGGCTCGGCGATGAGTGCGACCAGGGCTGCCTCTGGCTGCAGCGGGACTCCGATGTCGATCTCTCTTGGGGTAGAGACGGACGGCCTAGTGATCGTGTCGAGGAAGACGCCGGCGGGTGGTGCGAGTCGAGCCGACCCGATGCGAGAGAGTGCGTCGGCCTCCTCATTCTTCCGCCGGTCGATCCATTCGACGGAGTAGCCTGCGAAGTGTCCGCCCAGCTTGTCCACTGCTTGGCGGTATGCCTCCATGGTAGGGGAGACGGCGTCGCAGGTGCCAGGGACTTGCCTGGCGACGAGTTCGGAGTCTCCGTAGCAGCGTAGGCGGTTGACGTTCATTTCCTTGGCAGCTCGCATGCCGTGGAGTAGTGCCTCGTACTCAGACGTGTTGTTGGTGCAGGGGGTGAAGTCGAGGCAGAGGACGTAGCGGAGCTTGTCGCCCTTCGGTGAAGTCAACACGATCCCTGCTCCTGCGCCGTCCGCGTTTTGGAGCCGTCGAAGTGCAGGATCCAGTAGTGGAGGTATGGCAGCTTTTCCGCCTGCTGGGCCTCTTCCCAGTCGGCGATGAAGTCCGCGAGAGCCTACGACTTGATCGCTTTTCGCGGCTCATACTTGATGTTGTGGACGCCGATTTCGACGGCCCACTTGGCGACTCGCCCAGTCGCCTCGCGGTTGCGGATGATGTCCTCGCGGTCTTTGAGACGACCGTGATCGGATGCTCCGGAAGTAGTGCGGCGATGCGGCTGCTCTCAAGACTGCGTATACAAGTTTACGGTATTGCGTATCATGGCGCGACTCGGTGAGGACCTCGCTGATGTAGTACACCGGTCGCTGTATCGGGCGCTCCTTTCCTTCCTCTGGCCGCTCGACGACCAAGACGGCGCTGACGACGCGCTCGGAAGCCGCGATGTAGACCAGCATGGGTTCTTTGTCGACGGGGGCGGCGAGTAGCGGTGCTGCGAGTAGCACCTTCTTGAGGTCGCGGAGCGCGTCGTCCGCCTCCTTGTCCCACTGGAAGGTGGGGTTCTTGCGCATCAGGCGGTATAGGGGCATCGCCTTTTCGCCCAGACGGGGGATGAAGCGACTGAGAGCCGCTACTCGCCCGTCCAGCTTCTGGACGTCGCGCAGGCACTCGGGTTTGCCGAGTCGAGCGATCGTGTCGATCTTGGTGGGGTTCGCCTCGATCCCGCGCTTGGAGACGACGTACCCCAGTAGTTTCCCTGCTGGTACACCGAAGGTGCATTTGCCTGGGTTTAGCTTTATCTTGTATTTCCGCAGGTTGGCGAATGTTTCCGCCAGGTCGGCGAGTAGATCGCCCTGGCAAGCGGACTTCACTACCACGTCGTCGATGTAGACGTGGATATTGCAGCCAATTTGGCTCGCAAGGCATTCCTGCATGCACCGCTGGTAGGTCACCCCGGCGTTTTTGAGGCCAAAGGTCATGGCGGTGTAGCAGAAGGCTCCGAATGGCGTGATGAATGCCGTCTTCTCCTCGTCCTCAACGGCCATCTTGATCTGGTTGTACCCAGAGTAGGCATCGAGAAAACACAGCGACTCCGAGCCCGCGGTGGAATCGATTATTTGGTCGATCCGCGGGAGGACGAATTGCTCCTTTGGGCAGGCGTTGTTTAAGTTTGCGTAGTCGATACACATCCTCCAGGTCCCATTGTTCTTCTCGACCAGGACTGGGTTTTCCAGCCACTTGGAGTATTTGATTAGCCGGATGAAGCCTGCAGCGAGTAGATGCTGCACTTCCTCGGCGATGGCTCGGCGGCGCTCTTCATTGAAGGGCCGCAGCGACTGCTTGATGGGTCGCACTTTGGGGTCGGCGTTTAGTTTGTGCTCAGTGAGTTCCCTAGGGACACCAGGCTTGTCAGAGGGCTTCCAGGCGAAGATGTCCCTGTTCTCATGGAGGAACTCGATGAGCGCGCCTTCCTAGGCTAGGCTCATGCCCGTCCCGATCGTCACCGTCTGGCTGGAGTCGCCTGGGACCAGCTCGATGGTGCGGGTGTGCGTCGTTGCCTCGAAGGCTGAGGTGTTGGCACCCTCCGAATTGGGCTTCTTGAGTATGGTGGGGTCGTCGTTGTTGACCCCGCTCGCGTATTTGGCGAGCTCGTCGGCGTGGTTGGTCTCTGCTGCGATGACGGCGTCGGTGAGTTCGGCTCCTTTGGCCTCGCACTCGGCAGCCATGTCGGGGTCGCCGTTGACGGTGATGACGTCGCGTGGCCCGGGGAGCTTCGTCGCGTTGTATGCGTAGTGGGGCACTGCCATGAACTTGGCGAACGCCTGTCGCCCCAGGACGCAGTGGTAGGGGCTGTCGAAGGGTACCAGCTTGAAGACGATCCGCTCGGTGCGGAAGTTTGCTGGTGTGCCGAAGGTGACTGGCAGCGTGACCTTGCCGATCGGGTACGCCTTCCGACCGGGGACGATGCCGTGGAATGTGGTGTAGGTCGTTTCGACCATCGACTGCGGGAGCCGCAGTCGCCTGAAGGTGTCCAGGTACAGGATGTTGATGGAGCTGCCGCCGTCCATCAATGTTTTGGGGAGCCAGTAGTCTCCCACCTTAGGCTTGACCACCAGGGCGACTCGGCCTGGGTACTCGATGCGTGGCGAGTGGTCCTGGCGGCTCCAGGTGATGGGCTGCTCCGACCAGTTAAGGAACTGGGGAACGTCCACTTGGGCCACCGCGTTGGCGGCGCGGGCGATGACCTTCTTCTCGCGCTTCATGTTGAAGCCTGTGAAGGTGTGGAGCGAGCCGGCCACACTGCCGAGTTTTCCGCCGTTTGGCGGGTTGTTGTCGGGGTCCTCCCGCGCTCTTCGTGCCTTCTAGATCTCCCTAAGAGTGTGGCAGTCGGCGGTCGTGTGCGTGGCGGGCTTCCCTTCCCTGCTGTGAAACACACAATGTTGGTTAAGGAGGGTCGCGGGGTCGAACCTTGGTTTCGCCTTGTAGTTTCCGCCGTCGCGGCATTGCCCTCCGTCGCGGCGGAAGCTCTTGGGCTCGCACTGCGCATGCCCGGCGTTGGCGACGAAGTCGACTCGCCCGTCACTGCGGCGCTTGTCGGTGAGGCGAGTGTTGCTGTAGCGTAGTTCGGACCATCGTCCGTTGTCGTTGCCGCTCGTGCGGCGTTGGCCTCCCGACTCGTCGTCGGTTTCCTGGTTTGGATCTTCCTCCGCGTATCTTTTGGCTATCTCGAGGAGGTCCGGTATGTTGTCGAGTGTGCGAGAATGTCGCTTGAGCTTGGCGACCAAGGGCTCGTAGCGGCACGAGGTCTTGAAGCAGTGGATCGCGGTGTCCGGGTGGATGCCGACCGCGTTGTACCATAGCTCTTGCCACCGCTGGACCCAGTTGCGGGTCGACTCGCGGGGTCCCTGGATGCATCGTTCCAGGTCCTCGATGGTGGTGGCGCGCGTGTAGGAGCACTCGAAGTGCCTGACGAAGGCATCTCGCATCTCGTCCCAGGAGTCGATGCTATCCTGGGGAAGGGTGTTGATCCACTGCCTGCACATTCCCTCCATCATCAGGGGGAGGTAACGGGCGGCTAGCAGGTCGGTGTGGCTAGCGATCCCCATTTCCATGAGGTAGGTGTCTAGCCACACGGAGGGGTCGTACGAGGGGTCGTACTTCTCTATTTCCTTCGGCGCTTTGAAGTTCGCCGGATATTTTTCGCCTCGGATCATCGGTCTGAAGCACCGGGGCCCGAGTCGTCTTAGCGACCCCATTGGCTCGTCGTCGCGGCGATTGGTTAGGGTGTGTCGCAGGTCGTCGGGCTGGCGTGCGCGCCAGCTTTGGTTGTTGATGATGTGGGTGCGGGCGTCGACGGGATAACCGTTGGCGGTGATGAAGTTGGTCGCTGGCCTGGGGTCGTTGGTGGAGAGTGCCGCGTTCGTGGGTCGGTGTTGGAGCTGAAGCGGTTCGGGTGGCGGGCAATTGAGGGTGTTTGCCGCCAATGGGCGGCCGCTTGAGGCCGCTCTGCTGCCCAAAGAACGCGAGTACACCCGACCCTGCGTTTTGCTGCTCGACCGCTTTTGCGAGCAGGGCCCTGACGTACTGGATCTGTAGGGCGCCGTCACCGGTGGCCGTGATGTTGTCGGCCGCTGCTCGACCTGCCACGAGGTTGTCCATCGGGGTGGAGAACAGTGGTAGGCCATTCGCGTCTCGCTCCCGTGAGGAGACCACTATCCGCGGTTGATCCCTCGGAGGTGTGCGGTTGGGTGGAGGTGGGGCGCTGTTCGTCGTCGACCCTGGTGGGGGCCGGGCGCTTCCTCCTGGCGGCGCATTCTCGCAGATCGCGCGCTCGGCCACGCGGGACGGGTCGTTCTCGTCAATGAAGTTTAGGGAGCCCACAGGCGGTGGGGTTCAGCGACCGATTCGGCTGGTGGTAGCGCGAGCTCTGCGTCACACCGCCGAGGCGAAATTTTTCGCGCTCGGCTTGCTCCTTGCGGACTGCCTCCGCCAGCTTTAGGCGGAGTTCCTCGACCTCCGTTGCCGTGGCATTAGGAGGGATCGGGGTGGAGAAGGGATCCTCCGGCGGATCGGTGTCAGTCGCCATGTAGGTCGCGGCGTGGCGACTGGTCCCGTCGCGGAGATCGGCGGAGTTTTCCGATCCGTAGTCGAAGTCGAAGATCCCAAGGATGGAGGGATCCTCGAAGTCTCCCACGTTGGAGACCTGGGTGATGGAGCCCGCGGGTGAAGCCGCGGTGATGGATCCGGCGAGTGATGTCGGGGTCGCCGAGTCGGCGTCGTCGTTGAGGGCCGCGTCTTCCGCGGCCGCGGAGTTTTCGGCCACGTTGATGTGGGCCGAGTTGTACTCGGAGGCGAGGCGATGGATCGTGTAGACCTGGCTCTCGGAGAGTTGGTCGCGTGGCGGCGACTCGCGGATGCGAGCCGAGTCCTCCGAGACGATGACGTCGGTGAGGCCGACGAAGAGGCTGATCATGCCGACCGGCAAGATCATCTTTGTCGCGGTCGCGCCCGGCGGACGTAGCTGCTCGGCAAGATCTGGAGCATCTCGCCGATCGCTATCATGCGGCCGGTGGCGACCGTCTCGTTGATGGGCAGATTGGATCTCGCCGCAGAACACCGGCCAGACCGGCCAAGCCCCACGGTGGGCGCCACTGTCGTGGGAATGGTCACGGCAGATGCTGCAATCGGCAGCGAGTAGTAGAACAAAGGGCAAGGGCGGCCAGCCATCTGCGGTGCGAGATGAGGGCGGAGACAAAGGGTTTTACCCAGGTTCAGCCCCCCGGAGGGTAAAGACCTACTCCTGCTAGATTGTATTATGGTGGAGGTACAATGGGGCGAGCTCAATGGCTAGGCGGCGAGTCGCTTGGGTGTATGATGGAGCGTACGTCTACACGCCCTGTAGGGAGGTTTATATAGACTCACCCTCCCTAGGGTTTACAAATCTCAACCGAATCTGTTAAGGTTTCGGTACTCGTTTAAACTAATCCGACTGGGCCTATCTACTCTCCTGGGCCTTCAGCTTCCAGTCGCTTGGATCCATGCCAGGTATTGATCCAGTCGCCGTCTTGCAGGCCCACTCGCCAGGTCGTGGGCCAGTCAGAAACGTCCTGCAGGGTATACCCCGGTAGGCATATCCCCATCAAGTAGCTAGATGGTTGTATCTCCTCCTTTGTGCTTTCATGTATAGATCTTGTGAGCTCTGTTCATGATCAAGATCTAATCTATTTGTAATCATGCATGTTGTGTTTGCGGGGATCCGATGGATATTGAGATTACTATGTCAGATTGATTAATGGTTTTGTCTATTTGATTCTATCATGTCTGTGTTGTTTGTGATCTTGCATGCTCTCCGTTGTTAGTAGCTATCTTGTCCAAGTAGTTGTTAGTGACTCCAAGAGGGGGTATTTATGCTCGATAGTGGGTTCATGCCTCTAGTTTCCAAGGAAAGTGATAGAAATCTCTTCGGTTGTAGATGTGGTGTTGCCACTAGGGATAAAACAACGGTCTCTTGTTCATGGAACAAGTGGATTGTTTACCTTACACACTTTTCTTAAAGCAGTTGTCTGTTGCTTGCAACTTAATACTGGAGGGGGTTCGGATGATAACCTGAAGGTGGAATTCTAGTCATAGATGCAGTTGGATGGCGGTCTATGTATATTGTTGTATTGCCCAATCGAATCTCATAGAATCTTTTTGTCTAGTATTGCATTGTTATGCCTTGCTTAGTTCCTTTCAATTGCCCTGCTATAATTTGTTTACCCTTTATGCCATGTTGTTTATCTAAAGAGAGCACCTCTAGTGAACTATGGACCTGGTCCAATCTTTACCATTGATACATCTTCACTGTTATAGTATACTTGTTGCAAACCATCATCACCTTCGACATCATACAGTTAATCCTTTGTTACAGCAACCGGTGAGATTGACAACCTCACTGTTAGTTGGGGCAAAGTCTTGAGTTTGTGTTGTGCAGGTCTCCATCTTGCTTGCAGCACCTTTGGGACGTTTTCTTCCTCCTACTGGCTCTATAACCTTGGTTTCTTACTGAGGGAAACTTGCCTGCTGTACTGCATCGTACCTTCTGCTTGGGGTCTCCCAACAAAGTGCTGCTGCACTCATCAAGGCTTTTTCTGGCGCCGTTGTCGGGGAGGCTAAGGACGTCTTCACAAGGGGATTCCTCCTCAACCTTTCTCTTTACTTTGTTTTTAGTTTGCTTAGTTTCTTTTGCTTGGTTATCTATGCCTCTTTTTATCAAAAAGTCAAAAAAATCAGTCTAGTTTGGTTTGCTTTCTCTTATAAAAAACACAAAAAAATAGTTCCTACTCTAGCTACTGCTGCTGTTTTTGGCTTGCTCCACTTTTCCAAAATGAACTCTGCTGATAACACCAAGTTGTGTGACTTCACTAGCACAAACAACAATGATTTCCTTAGCACTCCTATTGCTCCACCTGCTCCTGATGCTACCTTTTATGAAATTAAGCCGGTTTTGTTGAATCTTGTGATGAGAGAGCAATTTTCTAGTGCTAGTTCTGATGATGATGATGCCCATCTCAATAACTTTGTTGAACTTTGTGAGATGCAAAAATATAAGGATGTAGATGGAGATATTATTAAGCTCAGGCTGTTTCCTTTCTCCTTAAGAGGAAAATCTAAAGAATGGTTGCTATCCTTGCCTAGAAATAGATTCTTGGACTAAGTGTAAAGATGCTTTTATTGGAAAGTACTATCCTCCTACTAAGATTATATCTATGATAAGGGACATTATGAAATTTAAACAAATTGATAATGAACATGTTGCTCGAGCTTGGGAAAGAATGAAATCTTTTGTTAAGAATTGTCCCACTCATGGACTCACTGCTTGGATGATTATCCAGACTTTTTATGCATGTTTGAACTTCTCTTCAAGAAACCTGTTGGATTCAGCTGCTGGAGGTACCTTTATGTGCATCACTTTGGGTGCTGCAACAAAAATCCTTAATAATATGATGGTTAATTACTCTTAATGGCACACTGAGAGAGCTCCACAAGGTAATAAGGTAAATTTTGTTGAAGAAACCTCCTCTTTGAGTGATAAGATTGATGTTATTATGGCTATGCTTGTTAATGGCAAAGCTCCTTTAGATCCAAATAATGTTCCCTTAGCCTCTTTGGTTGCTCAAGAAGAGCAAGTTGATGTGAACTTCATTAGAAACAACAATTTCAACAACAATTCCTATAAGAATAATTTTGGTGGTAACAACTATAGGCCTTATCCTCCTAATAATGGCAATACCTATGGAAACTTGTACAACAATGCTAGAAGTGCCCCCTCTGAACTTGAAGTTATGCTCAAAGATTTTATTAGTAATGAACTCTTCTAAGAACACCAAGTTGTGTGACTTCACTAGCACAAACAACAATGATTTCCTTAGCACTCCTATTGCCCCACCTGCTCCTGATGCTACCTTTTATGAAATTAAGCCGGCTTTGTTGAATCTTGTGATGAGAGAGCAATTTTCTAGTGCTAGTTCTGATGATGATGCTGCCCATCTCATAACTTTGTTGAACTTTGTGAGATGCAAAAGTATAAGGATGTAGATGGAGATATTTTTAAGCTCAGGTTGTTTCCTTTCTCCTTGAGAGGAAAATCTAAAGAATGGTTGATATCCTTGCCTAGAAATAGTATTGATTCTTGGACTAAGTGTAAAGATGCTTTTATTTGAAAGTACTATCCTCCTACTAAGATTATATCTATGAGAAGTGACATTATGAAATTTAAACAAATTGGTAATGAACATGTTGCTCAAGCTTGGGAAAGAATGAAATCTTTTGTTAAGAATTGTCCCACTCATGGACTCACTGCTTGGATGATTATCCAGACTGTTTATGCAAGTTTGAACTTCTCTTCAAGAAACCTGTTGGATTCAGCTGCTGGAGGTACCTTTATGTGCATCACTTTGGGTGTTGCAACAAAAATCCTTGATAATATGATGGTTAATTACTCTGAATGGCACACTGAGAGAGCTCCACATGGTAAGAAGGTAAATTCTATTGAAGAAACCTCCTCTTTGAGTGATAAGATTGATGTTATTATGGCTATGCTTGTTAATGGGAAAGCTCCTTTAGATCCAAATAATGTTCCCTTAGCCTCTTTGGTTACTCAAGAAGAGCAAGTTGATTTGAACTTCATTAGAAACAACAATTTCAACAACAATGCCTATAGGAATAATTTTGGTGGTAACAACTATAGGCCTTATCATCCTAATAATGGCAATACCTATGGAAACTCCTACAACAATGCTAGAAGTGCCCCCTCTGAACTTGAAGTTATGCTCAAAGATTTTATTAGTAATGAACTCTTCTGAGAACACCAAGTCGTGTGACTTCACTAGCACAAGCAATAATGATTTCCTTAGCACTCATATTGATCCACCTGCTCCTGATGCTACCTTTTATGAAATTAAGCTGGCTTTGTTGAATCTTGTGATGAGAGAGCAATTTTATGGTGCTAGTTCTGATGATGATGCTGCCCATCTCAATAACTTTGTTGAACTTTGTGAGATGCAAAAGTATAAGGATGTAGATGGAGATATTATTAAGCTTAGGTTGTTTCCTTTCTCCTTGAGAGGAAAAGCTAAAGAATGGTTGTTATCCTTGCCTATAAATAGTATTGATTCTTGGACTAAGTGTAAAGATGCTTTTATTGGAAAGTACTATCCTCCTGCTAAGATTATATCTATGAGAAGTGACATTATGAAATTTAAACAACTTGATAATGAACATGTTGCTCAAGCTTGGGAAAGAATGAAATCTTTGGTTAAAAATTGTCCCACTCATGGACTCTTTGCTTGGATGATTATTCAGACTTTTTATGCAGGTTTGAACTTCTCTTCAAGAAACCTGTTGGATTCAGCTGCTGGAGGTACCTTTATGGGCATCACTTTGGGTGCTGAAACAAAAATCCTTGATAATATGATGGTTAATTACTCTGAATGGCACACTGAGAGAGCTCCACATGGTAAGAAGGTAAATTCTGTTGAAGAAACCTCCTCTTTGAGTGATAAGATTGATGTTATTATGGCTATGCTTGTTAATGGGAAAGCTCCTTTATATCCAAAAAATGTTCCCTTAGCCTCTTTGGTTGCTCAAGAAGAGCAAGTTGATGTGAACTTCATTAGAAACAACAATTTCAACAACAATGCCTATAGGAATAATTTTGGTGATAATAACTATAGGTCTTATCCTCCTAATAATGGCAATACCTATGGAAACTCCTACAACAATGCTAGAAGTGCCTCCTCTGAACTTGAAGTTATGCTCAAAGATTTTATTAGTAAACAAACCGCTTTCAACAAGACTATGGGGGAAAAACTTTTAACTGTTGAGAAGAACATTTCCTCTTTGTCTAAAGCACAATCCTCCTTGATTAATAAAATGGCTGCTAAACCTGAAATCATAGATGCATTTGGATCGCGGTCTATGTATCTTGTTGTATTTCCCAATCAAATCTCATAGGATCATGAATGTCTATTGCATTGTTATGCCTTGCTCAATCCTGACAATTGCCCTGCTGTAATTTGTTTACCCAACATGCCATGTTTGTTTATCTTAAGGAGAACACCTCTAGTGAACTATGGACCCCGGTCCAATCTTTTCCATTGATACATATTCCATTGTTACTATTTACTTTATGTAAACCACTATTACCTTCCACACCATACAATTAATCCTTTGTTTTTAGCAAACCGGTGAGATTGACAACCTCACTGTTCGTTGGGGAAAAGTCTTGAGTTTGTGTTGTGAAGGTTTCCAAGTTGCTAGCAAGACCTTTGAGTCGTTTCCTTCCTCCTACTGGTTCTGTAACCTTGGTTTTCTTACTGAGGGAAAACTTATTGTTGTGCTCATTACACCTTCCTCTTGGGGACTCCCAAGGAAGCTCAACAATCAACTGAGACACCATCAAGATTTTCCTGGCGCCATTGCCGGGGAGGCTAAGGACGTCTTCACAAGGGGAGTCCTTCACAACCTTTCTCTTTACTTTGTTTTTGTTTTGTTTAGTTTCTTTTGCTTGGTTTTGTTTGCCTTTTTTATCAAAAACTCCCAAAAATAGTTTCGTTTGGTTTGCTTTATCTTATCAAAAACACACACAAATTAGTTCCTGCTCTAGTTGCTGCTACTGTTGGCTTGCTTCACTTTTGCCAAAATGAACTCTGCTAAGAACACCAAGTTGTATGACTTCACTAGCACAAACAACAATGATTTCCTAAGTACTCCTATTGCTCTACCTCCTCCTGATGCTACCATTTATGAAATTAAGCCTATTTTTTTGAATCTTGTGATGAGAGAGCAATTTCCTTGTGCTAGTTCTGATGATACTGCTGCCCACCTTAATAACTTTGTTGAACTTTGTGAGATGCAAAAATACAAGTATGTAGATGGAGATATTATTAAGCTCAATTTGTTTCCTTTATCCTTGAGAGTAAAAGCTAAAGAATGGTTGCTATCCCTGCCTAGAAATAGTATTGATTCTTGGATTAAGTGCAAAGATGCTTTTATTGGGAAATACTATCCTCCTGCTAAGATTATATCTATGAGAAGTGAAATAATGAAATTTAAATAACTTGATAATGAACATGTTGCTCAAGATTGGGAAAGAATGAAATCTTTGGTTAAGAATTGTCCCACTCATGGACTTACTGCTTGGATGATTATCCAGACTTTTTATGCAGGTTTAAACTTCTCCTCAAGAAACTTGTTGGATTCAGCTGCTGGAGGTACCTTTATGACCATTACCTTGGGTGCTGCAACAAAGCTCCTTGATAATATGATGGTTAATTATTCTGAATGGCACAATGAGAGAGCTCCACATAGTAAGAAGGTAAATTATGTTGAAGAAACCTCCTCTTTGAGTTATAAGATTGATGTTATCATGGCAATGCTTGTTAATGGAAAATCTCCTGTTGATCCAAATAATGTTCCCTTAGCCTCTTTGGTTGCTCAAGAATAGCAAGTTGATGTGAACTTCATTAGAAACAACAATTTCAACAACAATGCTTATAGGAATAATTTTGGTAGTAACAACAATTATAGGCCTTATCCTCCTAATAATGGCAATACCTATGGAAACTCCTACAACAATACTAGAAGTGCTCCCTATGAACTTGAAGTCATGCTCAAAGACTTTGTTAGTAAATAAACCACTTTCAACAAGACTGTGGAGGAAAAGCTTTTGAATGTTGAGAAAAAAATTCCTCTTTGTCTGAAGCACAGTCCTCTTTGATTAATAAAATGGCCGCTAAACCTAAAACTTGTGAAAGTACCTTTGCTGCTACTCATGCCATACAAGTTAATATTGATGAAAATGTTAGACTGTTAGCTCAAATTCATGCTAAGTGGGAAAGGGAAGTTGAAATTGATAGAAACAATAGTGTGTGCACCATCACCACTAAGCCACAAGAAGTCCCTATTCTTCCTCCTACAATGCCTAAGCCTATTGAGTCTACTACTAGTGATGCTAAGTTTGATTTTGATATATGTGGTTGCAATATTTCTGAAGTGATTTTGTTCTTGCAAGAGCTTGCTAGAAGTCCTGATGCTAGTGATATGCATGTTACTTTCCCCAATCACATTACAGATGCTCTTGTTAAGATTAAGGAAGAGAAGTTAAAAAACAAAGCTTCTATTCCTAGGAAAGTAGAATATAGTTGGGAACCCATTATTAATATGCAAGTGAATGACTTTGATCTCAAAGCTTCATGTGATCTTAGTTCTAGTGTCTCTATTATGCCTAGGAAGATTTATGAAATGCTTGATTTGCCACCTTTGGAAGATTGTTATTTGGATGTTCCACTTGATGATAATGCTAAGAAGAAACTCATGGGAAGTATTAATGATGTTATCATTATGGTTAATAATGCTTATGTCCCTATTGATTTTTATGTTTTGGATGTTGAATACAATGCTTCTTGTCATATTACTTTGGGACGACCTTTTCTTAGAATTGTTGGTGCCATCATTGATATGAAAGAAGGCACCATTAAATATCATTTTCCATTCAAGAAAGGTATTGAACACTTCCCTATTAGCAGAGAGAAGTTGCTTTTTGCTCCTCATTTGAAAGCAAGGTTTGATGTTAATGCTTCCTCATTTGAAAATACTTGATTTCTTGCTTCTTGTGCCTAACTTAAAGGCGTTAAAGAAAAGTACTTGTTGGGAGATAACCCAAGAGTTTTCCTTGAGTCTTGGAAGTTATTACTTCAGTAATGACCTCTCCTTATCCTTTTTTGTTTGCTTTTTATGCCAAGAATGACCTCTAATGAGAGGGAAGTAAAATTTGGGGAGTTGCTGTCCCGAAATAGATTTTTGTCCTGCACCATAAAAATTCGTGAGGAGTCTATGTAAGTTGGATTGAGCTGAAAATTTAAGAATAAATACCCCAGTATGTTTGCTAACTTTCGTTAGTTCAACACTTTTTCATTTGAGCATCAGAAGATTTTTGAAAATATCAGTTTCTACCTGTTGATTTGTTTTGATAGATTTCTGCCATTATTTGCATTTGCTTCTTATTGATTCCTTTTTGAGTTCTCTTTTGGGGAATTGAGCTTTTTGAATGAGTTTCTACAGTAGCTTGTGTTTTTAGTGAAATTTTTTGTTGTTCCAAAGCTAAGACAAAGGTCTATTATCTTTTGAATACACTAATGTTGCTAATGAAGATTGTGTGAAGTTTTATATGAAGGAAAAAAATTCAGGTGTAGAGAGAGAATGATGTAATGAGATGAAGAATGGACAAAAGCTCAAGCCTGGGGATTCCACCGCGGTGTGATGCCAAGAAATATCCAAGAGGTACAAGCGTCAAAGCTTGGGGATGCCCAAGGCATCCCCTTCTTCATCAATAAAAAGCTCAGGTCTTTCTAGACACTTCGTTTTTATTGTTTCATGCACTATTGTGTTGTTCTTGGAGCGTCTTAGTTTTCGTTTGCTTTGCTTAGTTTGTTTGGTTTGCTTGAATAAAGTAGTTTGTACCCCCGTTCTCGCTATGTTGTTTCAAATAAGTCGATTGGTGTTGGAAAGGAGTAGAAAGTTCTTGCTTGAAAATGCAAGAGGAGCTTGCATTGACTGTGACTTAGACTCTAGCATGACATGCTAGCTGTTGTTTTGAGCTTATGATTAGTGATTATTGTTGTAGCATGTCTTGTTCCAAACAATTAGGATTGCTTAGTGTGCCTTGAAAGAATTATGTGTTGTTTTAGCATACAAAAGATAGTATTGTGGTATTCTCCTTTGATGCTTTGTTTGGGTTGACTTGGCACATGCTCACACCATGTTATGACTATGAACAAGTCACCATAGCCTCTATGATCATTTAGTCCTTGACTTGTAGTACCATTCTATGCTTTGATCAGTAATGTTTTGTCGCTCTACATGATTATGGCCATTATTGCTCTCTTAGTTGGTTGCTCCCAGTCTTTTGCTAGCCTCCACTTGTATGAGTAAGTTCTACTCATGCTTCCAACCCCCAAGAAACCAAGTTATTCCAAAGTGTCCACTATAAACTCCTATGCATGGTGTGTTACACCATTCCAAGTATATTCTTGTTTTCAGTTATCTTCCAATTAAAAAGCATTTTGTAATGTGAAAACTTAGTGATTAAAGCCCTCACGAACTTGATGGCACACTTTATATTCTTTGCCCCTAGTAAACTTGAACCATTGTGTCATCTATGTTGTATATGCTTGCACTTATACGTTGGAATTAGCAGAACCATGCTGTCATGGGGAACGTTTTCCACATTGCACTTGTACTTTGTACACAGTTGATATCATGCTCTTTTGTCTATGGATGTCGCCGATGTGAAATAAAGAGGGAGCTTGTAAGTCCATGGAGTTATGTATTCTGTGTTAGAGAAACGTCTGGGCCGCTAGCCTAAGCCATGCCTAATCATGGTGGAAACTTGCAGCATCACCATAATGCGCATTCTGTGAAGCATCCTCAATAAAAAACTATGCACATAGTAAATAAAACGATCGCTGAGATGCTCATTGTCTGCTTGCCTTGTAATTTTGGTTATGGGATAGCTCCTATACCATGTGCGAGTGGTACCCCGTTGGCGGTTCTCTATGGTACGCATGTACTTACTATGACAAGAACTTACAGGTGACTGAACTTGAGTAGCATGAGGTGTGGCCCTCGTATTCAAGGGACATGAGATTGCCAACTTATAGTTTGTCAAGCATATACTCCATAGTTTGTTCACTTTAACCCTAATCACTTCAAGATGCTTATGATAGGGGCAATGAGGGATGAAAGCTAACAAGTACCATAATTTTTGGAAGCTCTTTTTGAAACTTGAAATCCCTGCTTCCCTTAATAAAGGGCTCTTTCTTCCACTATTATATTGAGTCTCCACCGTCTACCTTTAGGCACCATTAAGAGAGCATAGTTGCCATTCTTAGTTCTATGTGCAGTTTACCAAAACTTATTGATTGATGCATATTGTGATATTACTTGATCTTGTGCTATTTGTATCTAGTCACCCTTATGAACTTTGAAGGTGTCCTATGCATCCATTTGCTACTCTATGAGGGACAAGCTGATTGCCACTATGCCATGTTTTCTGTATGTGAAACAAACAAACGTTTTTCAATGCATGTTATTCATGATCTTTGTCTTAGACTTTCATGTTGCATGCATAATTACTTTGTCTTATTGTTAGAACTCCATCTTTCATGCACATGTTTAGAGTTCTTTGATCCTAGCTTTCAATGCTTGCAAATGGTTTGATCTTGGTTTTGATGGTGCATGTCACCTTAAAAATTATTCTTTTTATCACTTACCTACTTGAGGACGAGCAGGAGTTAAGCTTGGGGATGCTTGATACATCGGAAATGTATTTATAATTTTTGATGTTCCATGCTTGTTTACTATCTACTTTGCTTTGCTTTGTCTACACTTTGAGGTGTTTTTATATGTTTTCTAGAACTAACCAATTAACAAGTTGCCACAGTGCCAGTTGCCTGTTTTCTTTTGTTTTTGGTTCCAGAAAGGCAGAAAATCAATATTCTCGGAATTGTACGGGACAAAAGCCAAAGTCAATATTTTATTGTGGGCAACACGAAGCCAGAAGACGAGACAGAGAAGGCTCACTAGGGGCCACACCTCCTGGCCGCACGGGTGGTCCCACCCGTGCACTGGGGTGCAAATACAGTGGGCCCCAGCTCGCCCTTCCATAAGAAGCCCCCAATGCAGAAACCCTAGGCACCCGATCAAAACTCCATGAAACCTTCTGTAGCCGCCGCCACCATCGGCCCTAGATCGGGGGGATCTAAAGTTTTTCCCGGCACCCTGCCGAAGGGGAGATCATCTCGGAGGCCTTCTTCTTCATCATGCCAGCCTCCGGTATGAAGCGTGAGTAGTTCCACCTTGGACTACGGGTCCATGTAGTAGCTAGATGGTTGTATCTCCTCCTTTGTGCTTTCATGTATAGATCTTGTGAGCTCCGTTCATTATCAAGATCTAATCTATTTGTAATCATGCATGTTGTGTTTGCGGGGATCCGATGGATATTGAGATTACTATGTTAGATTGATTAATGGTTTTGTCTATTTGATTCTATCATGTTTGTGTTGTTTGTGATCTTGCATGCTCTCCGTTGTTAGTAGCTATATTAGCCAAGTAGTTGCTAGTGACTCCAAGAGGGGGTATTTATGCTCGATAGTGGGTTCATGCCTCTAGTTTCCAAGGTAAGTGACAGAAATCTCTTCGGTTGTAGATGTGATGTTGCCACTAGGGAGAAAACAACGGTCTCTTGTTCATGGAACAACTCACACTTTGCTTAAAGCAGTTGTCTGTTGCTTGCAACTTAATACTGGAGGGGGGTCGGATGATAACCTGAAGGTGGACTTCTAGTCATAGATGCAGTTGGATGGCGGTCTATGTATATTGTTGTATTGCCCAATCGAATCTCATAGGATCTTTTTGTCTAGTATTGTATTGTTATGCCTTGCTCAGTTCCTGTGAATTGCCCTGATGTAATTTGTTTACCCTTCATGCCATGTTGTTTATCTAAGGAGAGCACCTCTAGTGAACTATGGATCCCGGTCCAATCTTTACCATTGATACATCTTCCACGGTTACTGTTTACTTGCTGCAAACCATCATCACCCTCCACACCATACAGTTAATCATTTGTTACAACAACCGGTGAGATTGACAACCTCACTGTTAGTTGGGGCAAAGTCTTGAGTTTGTGTTGTGCAGGTCTCCACATTACTTGCAGCACCTTTGGGACGTTTCCTTCCTCCTACTGGTTCGATAACCTCGATTTCTTATTGAGGGAAACTTGCATGTTGTACTGCATCATACCTTCCGCTTGGGGTATCCCAACGAAGTGCTGCTGCACTCACCAGGGCCACACACCCTGGCCGCGCGGCTAACCCTAGCCCGTGCCTGGGGGGTGCGGCCGCCCTGGGTGCCCCCTGCCTCGCCTCTTTGCCTATAAAGACCCCTCGATACCAAAACCCTAAGTACCCGATCAATCTTCCACGAAACAGTTTGTAGCCGCCGCCACCATCGTCCCTAGATCAGGGGGATCTGATGATATTCTCGGCACCCTGTCGGAGGGGAGGTCATCCCGGAGGCCTTCTTCATCACCATGCCAGCCTCTCATATGAAGCGTGAGTAGTTCCACCATGGACTACGGGTCCATGTAGTAGCTAGATGGTTGTATCTCCTCCTTTGTGCCACCATGTTTAGATCTTGTGAGCTCCGTTCATGATCAAGATCATCTATTTGTAATCATGCATGTTGTGTTTGCGAGGATCCGATGGATATTGAGATTACTATGTCAGGTTGATTAATGGTTTTGTCTTATTGATTTTATCATGTCTGTGTTGTTTGTGATCTTGCATGCTCTCCGTTTCTAGTAGCTATCTTGGCCAATTAGATGCTAGTGAATCCAAGAGGGAGTATTTATGCTCGATAGTGGGTTCATGCCTCTATTTAATCTAAGGGAAGTGACAGAAATCTCTAAGATTGTAGATGCGTTGTTGCTACTAGGGTGAAAACAACGGTCTCTTGTTCATGGAACAAGTGGATTGTTTACCTTACACACTTTGCTTAAAGCAGTTATCTGTTACTGATGATAACCTGAAGGTGGATTACTAGTCATAGATGCAGTTGGATGGCGGTTGATGACCCACAAGTACAGGGGTCGCAACAGTCTTCGAGGGTAGTATTACCCAATTTATTGATTCGACACAAGGGGAGCCAAAGAATACTTGCAAGTCTTAACAAGTGAGTTGTCAATTAAGCCGCACCAGGAAATAGTTCTTGCTCACAGAAGTTTATCAGTAGCAACAGCAAAGCAACAACAACAGCAAAACAGGAGCAATAGTAATAGTAGTAGCAAACAGTAGGATATGAGCGCGGTAGGCATAGGGATGGATGGACGGGCGTTGCATGGACGAGTCTAAACATGTAAATTCAAGATCTACGGCAATTGCAGATAAATAAGAATAATCATCCAATTACTAAACAATCATAGGCATGTGCTTCATATATAGTCATGTGTGCTCGCAATGAGAACTTGCACAACATATTTTGTCCTGCTAGCCCGTGGCAGCGGGGCCTCTAGGTAACTACTGGCAATTAAGATTCTCCTTTTAATAGAGCACCGGAGCAAAGCATTAACACTTCGTGAACACATGTGATCCTCACACCACAGCCATCCCCTCTGGTTGTCCCAATTTCTGTCAATTCGAGCCCTTTGGATCCGGACAATGATATGTGTACACAAATTGCAGATAAGATCACAAACAATACTATCATAATGATTCAATAATAAGATCAGATCTGAGATCATGGCACTCGGGCCCTAGAGACAAGCATTAAGCACAACAAGTTGCAACAAAGTCAAATAGCACTAATAGAGATACTAGGCACTATGCTCTAATAATCTTATTCGATTACATGATAGAACTCATCCAATCCCTACCATCCCCATAGCCTACAGCGGGGGATTACTCACTCATGGATGAGGAAAACATTGATGGTTGATGGAGAGGTGTTGGTGATGGTGATGACGATGGCGATGATCCTCTCCAAATTCCCTGTCCCAGTAGGGTGCCAGAACGGAGTTTCTGGTTCTGAATCGCGGCTTCTGGTGGTGGCAGCGTAGCGGAACTCTTTTTCTGGAAAAACGTCGAACCCCCCTTGGTTTTTAGGTAAAGAGTCTTCTTATAGGCACAGAGGGAGGACGAGGGGGTGCCTAGGGTGGTCGGACCCCCCTAGGCGCGACCAGGCCTGGCCCGGGCCTGGCAGGGGTGTGGGCCTCCACTCCGTCTCGTACTCTGGATCCGTGGATCTTCTGGTGAAATAGGATTTTTGGCATATTTTCCGGGATTTGTCCTGATAGTTGATTTTCTGCACAAAAACTAGACACCAAGGTAATTCTGCTGAAAATAGCGTCGATCCGTGTTAGTTGTATCCAAATCACACAAGTTTAGAGGATAAACAATAGCAAAAGTGTTCGGGAAAGTAGATATGTTTTGGACATATCAACTCCCCCCAATCTTAGCTTAATGCTTGCCCTCAAGCAATTCAGTTGAGAACTGAGTGCGATAGAAGAACTTTCACGAACACATTTGCTTCATATGATGTATATATTCTTAGCACATGAGTATATACTTAAACCATTCATAATAAGAAGTATGCAACTAAGTCTACTCAATAGTCATTGCAAGCTATGAAGAGAAACCAACTCAATAATAATAAGTAGCATGGAACATAAACATAAGCAACATTGCAATGCTCATAAAAAGGTATGATAGAGTGGTATCTCGCTTGACTTTGTTTGTAGAGCATAATATAAATGCCAATGCACCTCTGAAGTTCAAGTGAAGACTAGAAGTAAAGATATCAGAGATACAAGCATCAAAATCATGACATAATTAACCAAGTTTTGGAACAAACACAAGAATGATAATTATGTTCTCAAGAAGGTGCTCATAGAATAAGTGGTGACTCGACAAGGAAGTGAAAAGGTTTTGAAAAGTTTGAAAGGCCTCCAAATACTGAAAGTAGGGTACTCATTATCTTTGAGCTCTCATTTCCCCTGTCATAGGCATCTTCATGTGGTTAAGGTGAAAGTGAAGTCCAATGTGAGTTATATGCTTGACAGAACATAAACTGGAAATCCCATGTCCCTTGAGTACGAGGGCCGCTCCGCATGCTACTCAACTTTGTTTACCTATAAGTTCTTGTCATTGTAAATACATGCATATCATAGAGAACCGCCAACGCGTACCCCTTGCACATGATATAGGAGCTATCCCGTGATCAAAATGACAAGGCAAGCAGACAATGAGCATCTCAGTGATCTTTTTATTTACTATTTGCATAGATTTTTATTGAGGATGCTTCACAGATGCTCACTATGGTAATGTTGCAAGTTTCCACCATGATTAGGCATGGCTTAGGCTAGCGGCCCAGGCGTTTCTCTAACACATATATATACTCCATGAACTCACAAGCTCCCCTTTTATTTCACACCGACGACATTCGCACACAAAAGAGCAAGGTATCAACTGTATATGTATCCATAAGTGTTGAAAGCGTTCCCCGTGACAGCACGGTTCTGCTAACTCCCAGCCTATAATTTGCAAGCATATAACTTTCATGGACAGGTCACAATGGTCCAGGATTATTAAGTGCAAGAAATAAAGTGTGCCATCAAGTTCGTGAGAGCTTTACTAACTAACTTTCTCAAAGCCGTCAAACATTTTATTTGGAAGAAAACAAGGCATAATGAATATGCACTGAATAGCAAATGATGCTAATAGGTAGGTATGGTGGACACTGTTGGCAATATTGGTTTTGGGGAGTTGGAAGCACAAGTAGAGCTCATACTCAATGCAAGTGAAGGCTAGCAATAGAGAGGGAGCGACAAACGGGAGAGCAATAATTGTCATAATCATGCTTGCAACAAAACATGACTAATTATGGCATGAAAGTGATACAAGAACTCTGAGGAAAAACAAATCATCGAGGCTTACTGACTATTGTTTAGTCATTTGCATGCACGAGCATGTGCCAAGTCGATTCACATGAAACTTTCAGAGGAGGATACCACAATATCATACCAAAGTATGAATAAAACAATGTGAGCAAACATTCATATGACATGCTACAAACTATTAGCAAGCTAGAGCTAATCACAAACAAGCAAGAACTACTAAGCATCCATCAGTAACATACTCCTTACATGAACAAACTAAGCATGCTCACCATGATGAGTATATGTACAAAAATGAAAACAAATAGAGTTCGTTACCAGCCTCTTACCACACCTCGAGTTGTCTTAATCTTCATTATTGCCCTTCACTTTTGTGACTTGAATAATAACATGAAACCAAACTCCACTGAGGACGGCCGAACCCTACAAAAAAACTCACAAAACCAAAAAAGAGCAATAAGTATTTTCGGTGTTTTCGATTTTTTTTAAACAAGCAAACAAAGCAAAAAACAAACAAAGCAAAATCTTTTTGGATTTTTCTTTAAGTCAAACCAAACCTAAAAAGCAAAGAAACAAACCAAGAGAAACAATGAAAATATTTTTTGGTATTTTTGTGTTTTTGAGAAAGCAGCAACAAGAACCAAAAAGAAAGCAAAACAATGGATATACAAAGAAACGACCGAACATGATATAAAAATGAGTGTGATGTCAGTATACCTCCCCCCAAGCTTAGGATTTTGGCCTAAGCGGGGCTCAACTCCATGGTGACCAAGAAGGTGCACCTCTGTAGTACGTCGAGGAGGCCCCTTCGTCCTGGTATGAGCTCGAGGACTCCCTTGTGTAGTGCACAGAGGGGTCGTATGAGGGCGCGTCCCCTGGTAGTGTCCATGGAACCCAAGGATGCGCAACTTATCATCCATCTCCTCCTTGGAGTGTGACAAAGGTACCTGGGAAATACTGAAAAAAGTGGTTTGGGGAGAGGGATCCCTCTCTTCCCCGTCAATAAACAACATTCTATAAACCAAGCTCTCAAGGGTAGAGCCAACAGTGACAAAGTGATGCGCTTTCATGGAAGCAAGATCAAGCCTCTGAGGAGCCAAAACTGTATCATTTGGATCAACAACAAGGTCCAAGGCAGCAACAACACATGCAATAATAATTCCTCCATAAATGGGTCCCTTGGCAGCTAACCGACGAGCAATGAGAGGACCAAGATTGTACTTAGTTTCATTGTTGAGCGCAGCAGCTATGAAGGCCAAATGATAGTTGGAAATATTACTAGTGTTCTCCCTACCAAGAACACTAGTGGCAAGATAATAAGCAAAGTACCTGATGGCTGGGAGTTGAATATTTCTTATCTTTCCCCGTTGGGCTCTACGTGCATCATCATTATTTATCCCGCGGTAGAGCTCCAACAAATCAACGGGTTGAGCTGGAATCTTCTTTACCGACCCAGGGCCCAGGGCCTCACAAAATTTCTTCAATGTCATGGTGTAAGGCCTGCCATAAATTTTGAAAGATACATCTGGTTTGAACATGCTGTTAGAAAAAGAAAAGCTCTCCACAAATGTTTTAGTGAGCATAGCATATTTCACGCTCTCATCCTGGATATAGCTTGTTAGTCCAACCCTCCGAACCAAGGTTAGAAAATCCTCAAGAATCCCAGCAGCCTGCAAGAAGGTTGGGCAAGGAAAGGTGGAATGGTGCGCATCCCCCTCATCTCCGGGGGGAGAATCGCGGTGTAATGAGATCCTCATTGTATGAGGGCCTAGCTCGGGAGGATGATCTTGAAGGCCTTGCCCTTCTATGTGCATCACTCTCAAATATTTCACCAAATGTGTGGTTGTCCTTGACCTCTTTTTTTCTGAAATTTTTAGACAAACATCAAACCAAGTGATTTCCAAGTTGATAAATGATGAGCAACTACTATAGGAACTTGCTAGAGGGCCACACATGCACCAAAATGAAATATCTAAGCATCAAGCATGCAAGCTCACACAACATGTCACATATAGCAGCAAAATACTCAAGATACAATCTACCAATCACAAATTTAATTGGACAAGTGGAGGAGGCACATACCAAGGAGCAATACCTCCAAAAAACAGCAGCAAAGATGGGCTAAGCAAGGATATCGAAATTCGGGAGCAAGAACAACAAGAAATTGAGCTTGAGAAAGTTTTTCGGTGTTTTTCGTAAGAGAGAAAGAAGATGGTTGGGAGGAAGCACCTTGGAGGGACCCAGGTGGGTCACGCCCCAGCGCCACACTGGGTCGACCGCGCCACCAGGGTGTTTGGCTGGGTGTCCCCTGGTCACTCAGTGTCCTCTGCCCCTTTTTCGAGTAAAAAATTATTTTGAATTTTTTGGGATTTTCCGGGAAACTTTATTTTTGGCCAATTTTCAGGGTATGAAAATTGATTTTCTCATAGAAACAATTTTTTTATAAGAAGCAAAAGCAAACCCAAAAACCAAACTACAGAAGTTCTAAGACACTCTAACAAGCAAACAACTAACAAAACCAAAGCAAGCAAAAGAAAAGGCAAAGACTAGGAAGGAGAAAAGGAAAGCAATAATAATCACAGTGGAAACATTATTTTTTTCATTAAAATCCTTTTGTTAAAAAGGTTGATCAAGTCTTGTTACCAAAACAATCTTATATGAAACAAAACTTTGCATTCCACAAGGTGATTATGTTACCTCAAACTTGATAGAAATGGTCCCAATCATAATCGTTTCAAAATTTTCTTGTGGAAAGGGACAATATATTTCTCCAACCTTGATGTTCTCAATATTTTCAATGGAATTCAGGCAATATCTCTTAGCAACCTTCTTGGGGAAATAAACATTATGCTCTTTGTCATTAATATTGAATGTTACTTTTCCTTGATTACAATTGATGACAACACCTGCAGTATTAAGAAAAGATCTCCCAAGAATAATAGACATAATATCATCTTCAGGCATCTCAAGCACAAGAAAATCAGTTAAAACCAAGCAATTATGAGCCACTTGAACAGGAACATCCTCACGTATACCAACAGGAATAGTAGTTGACTTATCAGCCATTTGCAAAGATATATAAGTTGGTATCAACTTTTCTAGCTGGAGTCTCTTGTAGAGAGGAAAAGGCATAACACTAACTCCAGCTCCCAAATCACATAAAACAATTGTAACATAATTGTTCTTAATAGAGCAAGGAATAGTTGGTATACCTAGATCACCAAGTTTCTTTGGAACCTTACCATTGAAGGAATAATTAGCAAGCAAAGTAGAAATTTCTTCATTAGGAATCTTCCTTTTATTAGAGACAATATCATTCATGTACTTTGAATAAGGAGGCAACTTAATAGCATCGGTCAAAGGAATTTGCAAAAATAAAGGTTTCATCTACTCATAGAACTTGTTGTAGTGATCTTCCTCCTTTGACTTGTGTTTCTTACCTGGAAATGGCATAGGTTTCTGCACCCAAGGTTCTCTCTCACTACCATGTTTCTTAGCAATAAAATCTTCCTTAGTGTACCCAGTATTCTTAGTGTGCTTCTCAGGTTCTTCGTCAACTTCCTCCTTATCAGGAGCATCATTTTTATCATTACCACTCTCAGTTTCAGTATTAGAGACAGATATACTATTAGGATCTACAACAGGTTCAAGTGGTTCCTCAACTATTTTGTGTTTCTTTTTATTTCTCTTACGAGGACTACCACTACTTTCACCTTGTTGGGAATCCTGCTCAATTCTTTTAGGGTGTCCTTCAAGATATAAAGGATCTTGAGTAGCTATAGCACTCCTAGTTCTAATTCCATAAGCATGTTTATCTCCAAAGGCATTAACTAGCATATCCTTTTGTACCTTAGAAAGTTGATCAATTTTGGTTTGAACCATTTGAAAGTGTTTACAAAGCATTTTAATATTATTAGAAGTTCTTTCCACAATATCTTTCAACTCTTTAATAGCTCTAGAGTTTTCCAATAAATGATTCTGAACTTGTTTATTAAAATTACCTTGTTTAACAATGAATGTGTCAAGTTCCTCTAAGCATTGATCAGGAGGCTTACCATAGGGAATATCACCTTCATCAAAGTGGAGAGAGTGTACCTCAATAGTAGATGAGTGGGGAATTGTATTACATAATTCTTCTACATGAGGTAGATTCTTCACATCTTCAGCTTTAATACCTTTCTCCTTTAGACATTTCTTAGCTTCTTTCATCACTTCATCATTTAATGCAATAATTCCCCTCATCTTTGGTGTTGGTGTTGGAAGTGGTTCAGGCACAACTGGTTCAGGAGTAATAGGCTCAGGTGTATTTAGCTCAGTTGAAGTCCAATCGTCATAATTCTTGCTTATTTTAGCCATTAATTCTTCAGCATCTGTAGGAGTTCTTTTCCTGAAAACACAATCAGCAAAGCTATCTAGGTATGTCCTAGAATCATCAGTTAGTCCATTATAATAAATATCAAAAAGCTTATTTTTAGGTAATGGACATCCAGGATGTGCATGAATCAAGGCACAGAACCTTGTCCATGACTCATGCAATTTCTCTTCTTCTCCCTGTTTAAAATCAAAAAGTCTCTGCAAGGCAACATGTCTAGCAGTGGGAGGAAAATATTTTTGGAAGAAAGAAGAAATCAAACAATTAGGGCTATGAATGGAACCAGGAGGTGATCTATGAAACCAAGCCCTAGCTTCTCCTTTTAGTGAAAAAGGGAAGATCTTTGTAACAAAGTACTTGCGCATCTTAAAATCATCGGAGAATAAAGCACTAATAGTGAAAAGCTCATTCATATGAGCCACAACACTCTCATTTTCAGTCCCATAAAAAGGTTCTTTCTCAACAATGTCTAAATAGGATAAATCAATAGAGAAATCATAATCTTTATCTTTGATATCTATGGGAGAGGTGGCAAACTTGGGATCAGAGGATAGTTTAGGAATAATGGTACGTATTACAAGGAGACTCTTAATAACACTAGTACCATGTGTGTTTCGGCACTCTTCAACAAACTCATCAGTGAACTCAATTTAACCATCATCAATATCATAACTCTCTCTAGACTCAGGTGAGCTAATAGGTGTAACAGTGTCTTCACTGGGAGTTTCAATATTTCCTAGACTAGCCATAGTAGCATCTAGGAAAGTACCTAATGAACCACTCGCATCAAGCACAGTAGAAGTAAAATCATGAGTATCAAAAGCAGTTTCAGAATCAGCAGTAGTAGCAGTGTGTGTAACATGTGTATGTGGTGGTGGTGTAACAAGCTTACTTATAACAGACGGTGAATCAAGAGCAACATATGTGTTTAGGACTGTACCTCTTCTTGTAGTGGATGGTAAAATAGGAAACTTTCCATCACGAGACTTCCCCATGATGAAAGGAGTAGCAATGAACAATAATAAATCCAAGTGAACTTACAAATAAAGCTATGCTCCCTGGCAATGGCGCCAGAAAATAGTCTTGATGACCCACAAGTATAGGGGATCGCAACAGTCTTCGAGGGTAGTATTACCCAATTTATTGATTCGACACAAGGGGAGCCAAAGAATACTTGCAAGCCTTAACAACTGAGTTATCAATTCAACTGCACCTAGAAATAGTTCTTGCTCACAGAAGTTTATCAGTAGCAACATCAGCAGCAAAACAGGAGCAATAGTAACAGTAGTAGCAAACAGTAGGATATGAGTGCGGCAGGCATAGGTATGGATGTACGGGCGTTGCATGGATGAGTCTAAACATGTAACTTCAAGATATAGGGAAATTGCAGATAATAAGAATAAGCATCTAGGTACTAAACAATCATAGGCATGTGCTCCATATATAGACATGCGTGCTCGCAATGAGAACTTCCACAACATCTTTTGTCCCGCCAGCCCGTGGCAGCGGGGCCTCTAGGGAACTACTGACGATTAAGATGCTCCTTTTAATAGAGCACCAGAGCAAAGCATTAACACTCCATGAACACATGTGATCCTCACACCACAGCCATCCCCTCCGATTGTCCCAATTTCTGTCACTTCGGGGCCTTTGGATCCGTCAATGATATGTGTACACATCTTGCAGATAAGATCACAAACAATACTATCATAATGATTCAATAATAAGCTCAGATCTGAGATCATGGCACTCGGGCCCTAGTGACAAGCATTAAGCACAACAAGTCGCAACAAAGTCAAATATCACTAATTGAGATACTAGGCACTATGCCCTAACAATCTTATTCGATTACATGATAGAACTCATCCAATCCCTATCATCCCCATAGCCTACAGGGATGAATTACTCACTCATGGATGAGGGAGCCATTAATGGTTGATGGAGAGGCGTTCATGATTATGATGGCGATGATCCTCCCCAAATTCCCCGTCCCGGCAGGGTGCCAGAACAGAGTTTCTGGTTCCGAATCATGGCTTCTGGTGGTGGCGGCGTAGCGGAACTCTTTCTGGAAAAACGTCAAACCCCCCTCGGTTTTTAGGTCAAGAGGATTCTTATAGGAGCAGAGGGAGGCCGAGGGGATGCCTGGGGTGGCCGCACCCCCTAGGCGCGGCCAGGACTGGCACGCGCCTGGCAGGGGTGTGGGTGTGGCGCCCCGCAAAACCGCTACTAGAAAATCGCGTTGTTTTTGTGCATTGCATCATCATGACCGCATGCTCATGTCATCATGCCACATTGCATTTGAGCATCGTCATCATCATGCATTTGTTTGTCTGAAACTATTTTCGAAAAGCATATTTTGTTTTCTAAATACCTCGCCTTTATTTCAAATCCAAAACCCGGGTCTCCGGATTATTTTGTTTCGTCTACCAATGGATTTCAAAAGCCCCGTTTTAAATATTAAAATATTTATTTTATTTTTAGGGGCAGCCGTACCGGGCCGATCCGACCCAGTCGACCACCCCCAGTACAAAAACCAGCCTACCCAGACCTTTTCCTACCCAATCCTATTCTACCCAGCCCCCCTCCACCTCACCCCGGCCAATCGTTTTCCGCCACCTCATCCCCTGACCAATCCCCTTCTTTTTTCCTCCACTCCTAGCCTGCCACCTATCCCCACCCCCACCTGGTCGACCGGTCCACCCAGTGGACAGCCGCGGCCCCGCTCCTGGCCCACCTCGACGTGCCCCTGTCCTCTCTCTCGCTCACGCCCGTCCCCCCTCATCTTCCTTCTCACCAACCACCGCCACCAGGCGCTTCCATCGCCCGCCGCCAGGGACCCCTCCCCCTCGAGCTCGCCCCGGCCATGGCGCCACCGCCTCGGCGCTCCTCCTCTCGCGACGCACCTAGCCCACCCACTCGTCCCTCACAGAAACCACCCCGACCCCGACCCCGTGTCCCCTCCCCGCTGCTCTTCTTCCTCCTGAGACGCCTTCAGCTTGCCAGATGCCTTGCTTGGTCTGCCGCCAGCTCGCCGGCCTCCTCCCGTCTGAAGTCAGCCGCCGCCCGGTGGCTTATGCCCTCCCCTCCGCTCGGCTGTCGCCTCAACGACCCGCCACGGCCACCTCTGCGACATCTGCCTGCCTCAGCCGCTCCTCCCCGCCGCCAGGGCATCTCCTCCTCGCCGGCCCAGGACTCCTTGTTGCCACCCTCTGGCCGCTCGCCGCCGTCGCCCACGACGTCCGCCTCCGACCCTGCTTCGCCGGTCCCCAATCCCGAGGTCGCCTGCATCTGACCCTTTCTCCGGCTCCACCGCGTCCGACCGCCGCATGCACCGTCTCCACCCTTTCCTCGGGCTCTCCCCGACCACGCGCCCGATCCCCTCGTCCGTGGCCTCTGCTAGGACGCGTCCCCTGCTCCCCGGTCGATCTCGTCTCCACCGCCGGTCCCTCGTGTTCGGCTCAGTCTCCGACACCAGGTGGCCGCGAGGTAAGACAAAGGGGGACGTGCTGTTATGGTGCCAAGTTGAGGCTTGCTCGGTCCGGCCCTCTGAAGTCGCCAAGATCTTTCCTGGACAAATCAACACCCAGTTTCGCCAGGACTGTCCACAAGAGACTGCGAAACCCCGGGACCTTCACGGAACGCCAAGATCTACTTCCCGGGATTCGACGCCCCGAGACCATCACGAGGAGGTGAAACGCCAAGGTCGTCGACACGGATACGCCAAGTACTTCCTTGAGGACACCAAGTTCTTCACCCCGAACGCCAAGACCGACCCGATACGAGGACACGACAAGATCTTCGCAACGACAAGATCGACACCGACCCGGGCGAATCCAATGCGCCCCCGACACCAAAACAGGTCCTTCTTCCCGGATGCGACAACATCTACTTCCGTTGTCCGAGACCGATTCCGTCGAACCGTTCCCCCCGTCGAACCCTGAGACCTGACCCCAAACCCTCGGAGCCCAAGTTCGCCGAACCCTAATGTGATTCCCTATCCGAGACCCCATTATTTTATAATATGACATTATCAACTGATGCATATTAAATTGATCATGCATGCATACTTGTCTGTGGTTTGGGGGCATTATGCCAATTCATCTCATAATTAAATATGGAGTCTATATGCGGGATATCTTTGTCTTATTCCGGACTCCATTTAAATTGGTGTAGCGAACCGGTGCTATCTTTTGCCATGTTAAGACAACATTTAAAATGCAGGGTAGCTAAACAACATGAACCACCTAAATATTGTCGGGATCTCGGGTTCCGCTTAATATTGCCTTAATGCATCGCACCTTTGCCATGTCATACATCATACATGCATCATGCCCGATTTTCTACCGTAGTATTAAATAGTCCATCCGGTGTTTCTTCTAGTGCTTTGCTTCTTCACGGATTAGGCCGATGAGTTGATGTGAGTGTTGACCCGATCTTCGGATGAACCTTCGGCAATGTTTTCAGGCAAGCATCTCTTCCCCTCTACCTATTTTGCTTTTATAGTATTTATTCCCTCCTGTTGATCTATTGCTATCTGTGTTGCGATGCTCTAGTTTTCGTGCCTGTGATATCCCTTGCAGCCTTATATTGCCTTGGACACATCCTATTACCTGTTGTTTGGTAGATAGTTGGACTTGCGCGTCGTAGTCGCTTGCTCAAGTCTATGCGTGTCGCCCATTACCACGTTGTTGGAAGGCTGCCATATGCTTTATGTTGGAGATGATCATGGCTTTAATTACTGTTTAATAACTAAAATTGAAAGTAGGTAAATGCAGAGGCACCGTGGGTAATAGACAATATTTGGATTTTAACAGCCACCGGTGTCCGAGGACCGAGTTCTTGACACTGTTCCGAGATCGAGCGCGCTAACCACGTGGGGTGTATGGGCACCCCATCGATTAGTACTGATTTCAAAGTACTTGTCTTGGGGCCACAAGTAGTTTGGGGCTTTATTACTATTTTGTACTTATGCCATGCTTTATCGCTTTATTTAAAATTGTGCGTAATCGCACTGCATCTTGCTTTGGAAGCGGAGTGTTTTCAGTATCGACAAGCCCAGCCACATTTTCGGGTTCCTGCCGTTACACCATCGACGCAAACCCCGAGTCCGTCTCAAGACCGCCGACTTCTTGCGGGTAGCTTAGGGGTGGGTGGCCCCATGTACTTGCTTTGGGTCCGGAAGCGTCATGACTTAGGCCCGCCGACATACCGATGGGTGTATGTTAACCGATCCGGCAAAAGGGTCGGTGCGTGTGGATACTTTGGTGCACCCTGCGGTTAAATCTTTCAAAAAGCCGTGTCCGCGGTTATGGGCGACTTGGAGCACGCTTCTCGATCATAGACAACTATAACTAAAGTTTCTTGTTATAATTTGACTTGTATCCGATATGACTAGTAATCAGCTTCACTACAACGGAATGGCTAAATAAAAGTACCAACAAGCTTTGGGTTTGGGATATCTCATGCTAATTGTATCTGACTAGTAAGTGTTGCAACTACAACGGAATGTTTAACTAAAACTGCCCACTGCTTATTATATCAGGATGACTCATGCCATCTTTATTTGACTAGTAATTGCCGCAACTATAACGGAATGAATAAAACTGCCAACGGTGTGAGTTCCTCGGTTGACTTCCTCGTTTGGAATCGAGGGGGAAACACCAGGATGGGTATGTTTGGTGGTAGTATCAGGTTGGTTCCGAATAGGTCTTTCTTACCCCTCTCTGATCGCCGCTAGTTGTATCGAGTCTCTATAGGTTGTTTAGTGCATGCCCGCTCGATCCACCATACCTATGTAGGCGAGGACCGCCAATTCTAGCCTCGCTGTAATCGCCTCAAGATCGACCGCCTCTTTTTTTCCTTTGCCCTTTGTCGGCACCCTTTTGTTTAAGCAGGTTTCGAGATCGACGTCGTTAGGTGGTTACCCTTCCGCTTGGCTGCGGTGGTTATGGACGCCATTGGTTATTCTTCGTGGCTCTTAGCTCAATTTGCATCTTGTCCGCATTTCGACGCTATCGCTTTTAAAGGTGATTTGGATCTTTGTATTGTATATCGTATTCTTGACTCTTTGAGTCATTGTATATATATGTTTTGTGGGTTCCATCGAGGACTATTGTGTAATGGTATTACTTCGTTTTCCACCCGCACGAAAGTGCCTGGTGGGCACCTTTGAATCGTTTCTATGCGGGTTTGGCGGGAAGCGCTAAAACTTGCATAGGGCCGATTCTAAGGGTGTTACAGAGTGGTATCAGAGCTCAGGAGTTGCGATACCCCACAAGTCCAGCCTGTAGGATAACCTAGCTAACGGCCGAAGTAGAGTGTCAAAACTATTTTTGCAAAATCGGTTGGATAGTTCTGATTAGGTCTAATTTTACTCATCCCTCTGCTGCTCTCCTCTCACCTCTGCATGTTTTGAATCCGCTCTCTTCTCTCTCTCCGAGTCCAGGATTTCTCGTGGTTGGGTTCCATCGTACCTTCAGGGTTTCGCTTCCTCCTTTGGTAACGGTGTTGCTGCATCTGGTCTTCATGCTATCCGAGGAATCCTTCGTCTGGTGGACTTCTCTTTGTTCCTTCTCGTGCCTTCCGGTGTCTTCTGACGCGACGACATCATCTACGCCAGATCCGATGCGGAGCCTGCATCACTCCTTTGTTCCGAACCTCGATTGTCAAGATCTTCAGTCTGATTCCGAGAATGGTTGCACGCTTTTCTACTGATTGTGCGGAGTAATAGTTTGGGTGCGTGATGGATTGGCCCCCATGCCGACTACTCACTCTATTCGCTTGTGTACATTGAAGTGGATGAGAATGCATCGGTTCTCTCTTTCTATCGGAGTTAGAGGTGGCTTTATTTGTTGATACCTCTACCTTCGACCTTTTGTTCACGGAGTGTTCCCTCGACGATCACGGACAACGACCTCTTGTTAGTGGTGTCGCGAGGATCTACACGATGCGAGAAGATTCAGATCACCGACCTTCTTTCCGGTACCATGAGGCGGATCTCGAGGGCGAGATCCATTGTTAGTGGTGTCGAATTGTGGCGCCCCGCAAAACCGCTACTAGAAAATCGCTTTGTTTTTGTGCATTGCATCATCATGACCGCATTCTCATGTCATCATGCCACATTGCATTTGAGCATCGTCATCATCATGCCTTTGTTTGTCTGAAACTATTTTCGAAAAGCATATTTTGTTTTCTAAATACCCCGCCTTTATTTCAAATCCAAAACCCGGGTCTCCGGATTATTTTGTTTCGTCTACCAATGGATTTCAAAAGCTCCGTTTTAAATATTAAAATATTTATTTTATTTTTAGGGGCAGACGGCGATCCGACCAATGACCACCCCCAGTACAAAAACCAGCCTACCCAGACCTTTTCCTACCCAATCCTATTCTACCCAGCCCCCCCCCCACCTCACCCCGGCCAACCGTTTTCCCCCACCTCCTCCCCTGACCAATCCTTCTTTTTCCTCCACTAGCCTGCCACCTATCCCCACCCCCACCTGGTCGACCGGTCCACCTAGTGGACAGCCGCGGCCCCGCTCCTGGCCCACCTCGACGTGCCCCCGTCCTCTCTCTCTCTCACGCCCGTCCCCCCTCGTCTTCGTTCTCACCAACCACCGCCACCAGGCGCTTCCATCGCCCGCCGCCAGGGACCCCTCCCCCTCGAGCTCGCCCCGGCCATGGCGCCACCGCCTCGGCGCTCCTCCTCTCGCGACGCACCTAGCCCACCCACTCGTCCCTCACAGAAACCACCCCGACCCCGACCTCGTGTCCCCTCCCCGCTGCTCTCCTTCCTCCTGAGAGGCCGCCCAAGATGCCTGCTTTGCCCGCTGCCAGTGCCGCTCGCCGGCCTCCTCCCGTCTGAAGTCCGCGCCACGGTGGCTGCGTCCTCCTCCTCCGACGCTGTCGCCCCAAAGAACGACCGCCACCGCCACCTGCAAAGATGCTGCTGGCCTCCACCGCCCACACCCCGCTGGGCATCTCCTCCTCGCCGGCCCAGGACTCCTTGTTGCCGCCCTCTGGCCGCTCGCCGCCATCGCCCACGACGTCCACCTCCGACCCTGCTTCGCCGGTCCCCAATCCCGAGCTCGCCTGCATCTGACCCTTTCTCTGGCTCCACCGCGTCCGACCGCCGCATGCGCCGTCTCCACCCTTTCCTCGGGCTCTCCCCGACCACGCGCCCGATCCCCTCGTCCATGGCCTCTGCTAGGACGCGTCCCCTGCTCCCCGGTCGATCTCGTCTCCACCGCCGGTCCCTCGTGTTCGTCTCAGTCTCCGACACCAGGTGGCCGCGAGGTAAGACAAAGGGGGACGTGCTATTATGGTGCCAAGTTGAGGCTTGCTCGGTCCGGCCCTCTGAAGTCGCCGAGATCTTTCCTGGACAAATCAACACCCAGTTTCCCCAGGACTGTCCACAAGAGACTGCGAAACCCCGAGACCTTCACGGAACGCCAAGATCTACTTCCTGGGATTCGACGCCCCGAGACCATTACGAGGAGGTGAAACGCCAAGGTCTTCGACACGGATACGCCAAGTACTTCCTCGAGGACACCAAGTTCTTCACCCCGAACGCCAAGACCGACCCGATACGAGGACACGACAAGATCTTCGCGACGACAAGATCGACACCGACCCGGGCGAATCCAATGCGCCCCCGACACCAAACCAGGTCCTTCTTCCCGGATGCGACAAGATCTACTTCCGTTGTCCGAGACCGATTCCGTCGAACCTTGAGACCCGACCCCGAACCCTCGGAGCCCAAGTTCGCCGAACCCTAATGTGATTCCCTATCCGAGACCCCATTATTTTATAATATGACATTATCAACTGATGCATATTAAATTGATCATGCATGCATACTTGTCTGTGGTTTGGGGGCATTATGCCAATTCATCTCATAATTAAATATGGAGTCTATATGCGGGATATCTTTGTCTTATTCCGGACTCCATTTAAATTGGTGTAGCGAACCGGTGCTATCTTTTGCCATGTTAAGACAACATTTAAAATGCAGGGTAGCTAAACAACATGAACCACCTAAATATTGTCGGGACCCCGGGTTCCGCTTAATATTGCCTTAATGCATCGCACCTTTGCCATGTCATACATCATACATGCATCATGCCCGATTTTCTACCGTAGTATTAAATAGTCCATCCGGTGTTTCTTCTAGTGCTTTGCTTCTTCACGGATTAGGCCGATGAGTTGATGTGAGTGTCGACCCGATCTTCGGATGAACCTTCGGCAATGTTTTCAGGCGAGCATCTCTTCCCCTTCTACCTATTTTGCTTTTATAGTATTTATTCCCTCCTGTTGATCTATTGCTATCTGTGTTGCGATGCTCTAGTTTTCGTGCCCGTGATATCCCTTGCAGCCTTATATTGCCTTGGACACATCCTATTACCTGTTGTTTGGTAGATAGTTGGACTTGGCGTCGTCGCTTGCTCAAGTGCTATGCGTGTCGCCCAAGACCACAGACTGTTGGAAGGCTGCCATATGCTTTATGTTGGAGATGATCATGGCTTTAATTACTGTTTAATAACTAAAATTGAAAGTAGGTAAATGCAGGCACCGTGGGTAATAGACAATATTTGGATTTTAACGCCACCTTGGTGTCCTGGGACCCGAGTTCTTGACACCTATTCCGAGATCGAGCGCTAACCACGTGGGGTGTATGGGCACCCCATCGATTAGTACCGATTTCAAAGTACTTGCATGGGGCCACAAGTAGTTTGGGGCTTTATTACTATTCTGTACTTATGCCATGCTTTCATCGCTTTATTTAAAATTGTGCAAGTAATCGCACATGTACGCTTTTGGAAGCGAGTGTTTTCGCAGTATCGACAAGCCCCACATTTTCGGGTTCCCAGTCGTTTACAGCCGTCTACGCAAACCCCGAGTCCGTCTCGGAGACCGGCCGACTTCGTTGCGGGTAGCTTAGTGGGGTGGCCCCCATGTACTTGCTTTGGGTCTGGGAAACGTCATGACTTAGGCCCCGCCGACATACCGATGGGTGTATGTTAACTGATCTGGCAAAAAGGGTCGAAGTGCGTGTTGATACTTTGGTGCACCCCTGCAGGGTTAAATCTTTTCGAAAAGTTGTGTCCGCGGTTATGGCCGACTTGGAGCATAGTTCTCGATCATAGACAACTATAACTAAAGTTTACTGTTATAATTTGACTTGTATCCGATATGACTAGTAATCAGCTTCACTACAACGGAATGGCTAAATAAAAGTACCAACAACTGCTGGGTTTGGGATATCTCATGCTAATTGTATCTGACTAGTAAGTGTTGCAACTACAACGGAATGTTTAACTAAAACTGCCCACTTCTTATTATATCAGGATGACTCATGCCATCTTTATTTGACTAGTAATTGCCGCAACTATAACGGAATGAACAAAACTGCCAACGGTGTGAGTTCCTCGGTTGACTTCCTCGTTTGGACTCGAGGGGGAAACACCAGGATGGGTATGTTTGGTGGTAGTATCAGGTTGGTTCCGAATAGGTCTTTCTTACCCCTCTCTGATCGCCGCTAGTTGTATCGAGTCTCTATAGGTTGTTTAGTGCATGTTGTGCCGCCGCTCAGTCCACCATACCTATGTAGGCGAGGACCGCCGAATTCTAGCCTCGCCGTGTCTTGGCCTCGATCGACCGCCTCTTTTTCCTTTGCCCTTTGTCGACCCCTTTTTGTTTAAGCGGTTTCGAGATCGACGTCGTTAGGGGTTACCCTTCCGGCTTGGCACAGGCAGTTATGGACGCCATTGGTTATTCTTCAGGGCTCTTAGCTCAATTTGCATCTTGTCCGTACTCGGACGCTATATCGTTTTAAAGGTGATTTGGATCTTTGTATTGTATATCTGTATTCTTGACTCTTTGAGTCGCTGTTGTGTATATATGTTTTGTGGGTTCCATTGAGGACTATTGTGTAATGGTATTACTTCGTTTTCCACCCGCACGAAAGTGCCTGGTGGGCACCTTTGAATCGTTTCTATGCAGGTTTGGCGGGAAGCGCTAAAACTTGCATAGGGCCGATTCTGAGGGTGTTACAGTGGGCCCCCCAGGCCTCCACTCCGTCTCGTACTCTCGCTCCATGGATCCTCTGGTGAAATAGGATTTTTGGCATATTTTTCCAGGATTTTTCCTGATAGTTGATTTTCTGCATAAAAACTAGACACCAAGATCAATTGCCCCGCTGTAATTTGTTTACCCAACATGCCATGTTTATTTATCTTAAGGAGAACACCTCTAGTGAACTATGGACCCCGGTCCAATCTTTTCCATTTATACATCTTCCATTGTTACTGTTTACTTTCTGCAAGCCACCATTACCTTCCACACCATACAGTTAATCCTTTGTTTTCAGCAACGGTGAGATTGACAACCTCAATGTTCGTCGGGAAAAGTCTTGAGTTTGTATTGTGCAGGTTTCCAAGTTGCTAGCAACGCCTTTGAGTCGTTTCCTTCCTCCCACTGGTTAGATAACCTTGGTTTCTTACACAGGGAAAACTTGCTGTTGTACTCATCATACCTTCCTTTTGGGGTTCCCAACAAAGCTCTATAGTGATCTGAGTTGCAATCAAGCTTTTTTTGGCGCCGTTGCCAGGGAGGCTAAGGATGGATTCACAAGGGGAGTCCTTCATAACCTTTCTCTTTACTTTGTTTTTGTTTTGCTTAGTTTCTTTTGCCTTGTTTTGTTTGCTTCCTTTTTATCAAAAATGCCAAAAATATTAGTTTTGTTTGTTTTGCTTTCTCTTATAAAAAACACACACAAAAATTAGTTCCTACTCTAGTTGTTGCTACTGTTGGTTTGCTCTACCTTTGAAAAAATGAATTCTGCTGAGAACACCAAGTTATGTGACTTCACTATCACAAACAATAATGATTTCCTGAGTACACCTATTGCTTCACCTGCTCCTGATGCTTCCTTTTATGAAATTAAGCCTGCTTTGTTGGATCTTGTGATGAAAGAGCAATTTTCTGGTGCTAGTTCTGATGATGTTGCTGCCCACCTCAATAACTTTGTTGAACTTTGTGAGATGCAAAAAAATATAAGGATGTAGATGGAGATATTATTAATCTCAAATTGGTTCCTTTATCCTTGAGAGGAAAAGCTAAAGAATGGTTGCAATCCTTGTCTACAAATAATATTGATCCTTGGATTAAGTGCAAAGATGCTTTTATTAGAAAATATTATCCTCCTGCTAAGATTACATCTATGAGAAGTGAAATAATGAAATTTAAACAACTTGATAATGAACATGTTTCTCAAGCTTGGTAAAGAATGAAATCTTTGGTTAAGAATTGTCTCACTGATGGACTTACTGCTTGGATGATTATCCAGACTTTTTATGCAGGACTAAACTTCTCTTCAAGAAATCTGTTGGATTCTGCTACTAGAGGTACCTTTATGACCATTACATTGGGTGTTGCAACAAATCTCCTTGATAATATGATGGTCAACTATTCCGAATGGCACACTAAGAGAGCTCCATATGGTAAGAAGGTAAATTCTATTGAAGAAACCTCCTCTTTGAGTGATAAAATTGATGTTATCATGGCTATGCTTGTTAATGGAAAAGCTCGTATAGATCCAAATAATGTTCCCTTAGCCTCTTTGGTTACTCAACAAGAGCAAGTTGATGTGAACTTCATTATAAATAATAATTTTGGCAACAATGCTTATGGTAATAACTATAGGCCTTATCCTCCTAATAATGCCAATACTTATCATGGTAGATCTGGAATGCCTAGTGAAGATAGGATTCTAGAAGTTTAATGATCCACTAAAAACTTCATGCAAATGCAGTATGAGCAGAACAAGATATTCACTAAAACTATGGAAGAACAACCTGCTATCTTAAAAAATATTAGTCATCATCTTGAGAATTTGAATAGGGAAATTCCTAGTTTACAGTCCCGAATTTTGAGTGCTGAGAAAAAATTCCTCTTTGTCTGAAGCACAGTCCTCTTTGATTAATAAAATGGCTGCTAACCCTGAAACCTTGGAAAGTACCTTTGCTACCACTCATGCCATATAAGTTACTATTGATGAAAATGTTAGACTGTTAGCTCAACTACATGCTAAGTGGGAAAGAGAAGCTGAAATTGCTAGAAACAATAGTGTTTGCACTGTCACCACCACCAATATGGATGCTACCAAACCACAAGAAGTCCCTATTCCTCCTACAACAATGCCTAAGTCTACTACCTGTGATGCTAAGTTTGACTTTGATCTTGATGGTTGCAATATTTCTGAAGTGATTATGTTCCTACAAAAGCTTGTTAGAAGTCCTAATGCTAGTGATATGAATGTAGCTTTCACCAAACACATTACAGATGCTCTCATTAAAATTAAGGAAGAAAAATTGAAACACAAAGCCTCTATTCCTAGGAAAGTAGAAAATAGTTGGTAACTCATCATTAATATGCAAGTGAATGACTTTGATCTCAAAGCTTCATGTGACCTTGGTTCTAGTGTCTCTATAATGCCTAGAAAGATTTATGAAATGCTTGATTTGCCACCTTTGGAAGTGATACGTCCAATTTGCATCACCATTCTATATCATAATTTGCTTCTATTCACTGATATATTTTATATTAAGAGGTGATACTTATGTATTTTCATATGTTTTTGCATATTGGATGATTCTTGGAGGATGAACTGTCGGAGTCAGAATTTTGATGGAAAAAGTGGTGTTTTGATGCAATTTCACGAAAATTATAAAAATACCAGAGAAACTACAGAAAATTATATTTTCCCAGAAGACGAAGGATGCAAGAAGGAGAGGCGGAGTTGGGCCACAGGGGCCCACACCCCCAGGCGCAGGCCACCCTGGGCACGCGCCTACAGGGGGTGTGGCCACCCTGGCCCACCTCTAGCTCAACCCTCTAGCCTATCTCTTCTCCTCATAACCCTAAAGTCAGAGGAGCGACCACAGAAAGATTTTGCTGCCTCTGTGGGACGGAAACTATAGAGAGAGAAAGAGCTCCCCGGCAGACAGATTTCTGCCAGGGAAATTCCTTCCCGAAGAGGGGAGATCGTCGCAATCAACACCATCATCAAGCTAGACTTCATCGGTATCATCATCATCCACACCACCATCTCCACCAGCACCATCATCACCACTCCATCCCGTTGTAACAATCGTGTTGAATCTTGCATAGTTCTTAGGGGAAACTTTCCCGGTGTTAATTACTTTTAGTTGATGCTTGTGAGTGGAACCATTGAATTATTATTTATGTTCAGATTGTTATCCATCATTATATCATCTCTGATCTTGATCCATATGATGCCTCGTGAGTAGTTCGTTTAGTTCTTGAGGACATGGGAGAAGTCATGTTGTTAGTAGTGGAATTGTGTTGAGGTATTATTCAATGGTTTAATATTTAAGTTGCGGTTCTATTCTTCTAGCGGTGTCATGTGAACATCGACTTTATGATACTTCACCATTTATGGGCCTAGGGGAATGCATTGTGTATTTGGCTACTAATTGTGAAGTTGCCGGCGTGACAGAAACCTGAACCGTCGTTAGGAAACCTTTGCACAAGGGAGTGTAGGATCTTAGAGTTTAAGGCTATGGTTAGGTTTTTTTATCTTAATTACTTTCTTATAGTTGCGGATGCTTGCAGGGCTTTAATCACAAGTATGTATTAGTCCAAGTAAGGTCGGTACATTATCACAGGTTCACCCACACAACACTTATAAAACCAAAGAAGATTAATCATCTATATGAAATGAAAGCACTTGACAGTATTCCCACGTGTCCTTGATGGTGGCTCAGTTGATTGTTGAGATTCGTTGGGAGTCCCTAAGAGGAAGGTGAGATTAGCACAGCAGCAAGTTTTCCCTCAGTAAGAAACCAAGGTTATCGAACCAGTAGGAGGAAGGAAACGACTCAAAGGTGTTGCTAGCAACTTGGAAACCTGCACAACACAAACTCAAGACTTTGCCCCAACGAACAGTGAGGTTGTCAATCTCACTGGTTTGCTGAAAAAAAAGGATTAACTGTATGGTGTGGAAGGTAATAGTGGTTTGCGTAAAAGTAAGCGAATAAAGATGGAAGATGTATCAATGGATTGGACCGAGGTCCATAGTTCACTAGAGGTGTTCTCCTTAAGATAAACAAACATGGCATGCTGGATAAACAAATTACAGCAGGGCAATTGACAGGACTGAGCAAGGCATAACAATGCAATACTAGACATTCATGATCCGATGAGATTTGATTGGGCAATACAACAAGATACATAGACCGCCATCCAACTGCATCTATGACTAGTAATCCACCTTCAGGTTATCATCCGAACCCCCTCCAGTATTAAGTTGCAAGCAACGGATAACTGCTTTAAGCAAGGTGTGTAAAGTAAACAATATAATTGTTCCATGAACAAGAGATTGCTATTTTCACCCTAGTAGCAACAGCACATCTACAACCTTAGAGATTTCTATCACTTCCGCAGATTCAATAGAGGCATGAACCCACTATCGAGTATAAATACCCCCTCTTGTAGTCACTAGCATCTACTTGGCTAAGATAGCTAGTAGAAACGGGGAGCATGCAAGATCTCAAACAACATAGACATGATAGAATCAATAAGATAGAATCATTAATCAATCTGACATAGTAATCTCAATATCCATTGGATCCCCGTAAACACAACATGCATGATCACAAATAGATGATCTTGATCATGAACGGGGCTCACAAGATCTAAACATGATAGCACAAAGGAGGATAAATAACCATCTAGATATTACATGGACCCATAGTCCAAGGTGGAACTACTGATGCATCATACCGAGGCTGGCATGGTGATTAAGAAGGCCTCCAGGATGATCTCTCTCCTCCAGCAGGGTGCCGGGAAGAGCTTCAGATCCCCTCAATCTAGGGAAGATGGTGGCGGCGGCTACAGACCGTTTCGTGGAAGATTGATCGGATACTTAGGGTTTAGGTATCGGGGGATTCTTATACGCGAAGAGGGTGCCCGAGGCGGGGCTTCGGGCGCACTTCCCGAACCGCCAAACTTGAAAGGAAGGGCTCGTATTTATCCCCATGGTGCGGACTGAGCTAGTGCATCCACTTAGTCTCTGTCCGGTAGGGCTTATGTGTTAGCGCGCCCCATGCGTCATACTCCTTGTTTCGATGTACTCCATATTAGTCAGCGCAACTCAGACATCTTTTGCCTGCTGCTCCATGTGTCATGGGTCCTACATATCACCGGCCGGCTTATATAGATGCTCCCAAATTCTTCCTTTGTCCTCCAACTCCAATACAAAAGAGATCCCCTCAAAATCACCTCCGCTTCAGTGTTGGCAGCGCTAGCTATGAAGTGCTCCGACGGTGGTGGGTTCGGGTTCTCTGTTGGGTTGGGCAACTTCAACCATTCGTTGGAGTACCCGTGCGTATCGCGCTTTCGGCAACGGCGACTCCTCTCCTTGCTCATGCGGCGGGAACTATACAACACCTTTGATGCGTACGTACACTGCCTATTACTCCATCCTTTTCAAAATATAAGATGTTTTAGATTTATAAAGCAAATATATCTAGACTAATTTTAGTATATAGGTTCACTCCAAATCAATTAATTATCATTTAGAATATTTGTGAATAGTTGTACATAGTATACACACTATGAATAATTAATTGATTAGTTTGATTTTTTTGTATATCAGTAGAGATAACCAATTTAGTGAAGTTCGTTTTTACTACAGTCATGGTAATATCCAAACAAATGAGTGTGGAGCAGATTTGAGAGAGTTTCTATATACAAAGATAGATTTGACTGTCCCTCAAACATGGAGTGTTAGTCAGTTGAAGAAATGGTTGACAAGATGTTTAGGCTATAACCTCAAAACATATACCGTCAGCATACAATCATTATGGGCAGAGTCAAGGAAAAATATTTTCTGGACTTTGAGGTATGTAGATGATAACAGAGACTGGTTTAAGTGGTTAAAAGGCTGTGAGGATAGGCATATAAACCCTGTCGTATTAGTGCTTCCTCTCTTGAAATAGATCGATCCGCCTGGAGGCGAAGGTGGACACGTTCCTAGCCATAGTACTAAATCTAGTTACAGGATGTACTCAATGTTGGATGCTAGAGGCAGTGGTTATGAATCGGAATAGAGCAGTCAAATAGGAGGAGGGGGTGGTGGTTATGAACCAGGGCAGATGATAGCTATGACATTCGACACATTTTTTATGATTTTTATTGATGGTTTTCATCGGAGTTTTCTAGATTTACCTAACTCTAATACTTCAGTAGCAAAAAAACTTGGTTTTTAATGTGTGTTTCAGGTTCTGAATATCAACAAAAGGTTTTTAACAACAGAAACACAATATTCAGACGAAAACAAGCAAGTCTCTTTTTGGAAGCAAACGAGAAAGGCATCCTATAGCTTTAACGAGCAACTATACGGCGGAAATATTTTCTCCGACTGTATAGTTCCCACTGTATAGTTATCACCGCCTTCATCTTATCAAAAGGGACAACTTTCGTGAAGAGGTCGAGGACGAAAACAGAACACAACAACTGTCGTTCCATCCAGAAGGGAGAAAGAAGAGATCCGGAGAAGAAGGGGAAGACGTTCTTCATCTCGCTCCACGATCTTCGACCTCCTAGCCACCACACCCCCATAGCCATTACTTGTACTTGAGAGAGAGATCTCCACCTGACAAGATTAGGGTTTGAGATTGTTTCTTCCTATCTTGAACTGTGTTGGATTGATTTTCTATTTCTATTGTGGATTTCCATGGTAATATCGAGAAGAACTCTCTTTATTTAATTATATCGATGATGCTTTCTTATCTCATGTGTGAGTAAGTTCTCTTGGGCGTGGGATATGTAAGGGATTAGTGAGATGTGATGTGCCTATATAATTTCCATTAGTTTGTGATTGATTTTAATTACTATATTATGTGTGTTTGACTATCTGTGAGATGCTTAATGCTTGTTGTCCAATTAAGGGCCCAGACAACATGATACTGTGTTCTATATAGATAAGATCTTGTTTGCTAGCGGACCGGCGACACCCGAGTGACACGGGATATCAATGAAAAACTAGTTGAACTCGACAAGCATGAGGAGCCACTGTGACTATTGCATTAGTCTGATCCAAGGAGCTTAATTGCTAAGCAATCTGATGAATCCGAATCTTCTAGTGACTGACCATGGTTTTGGTAACAGGCTAGTAGGATTAATAGAGTTGGATGAAATCTACCAAGAGGATTTCCCGCTAATTATGGTTGCTGGCCTACACATATATTTATAAGATTATAATTATTGCACTTATCACTCATCCACCTGGCATATTCACTATCACCATGAACTATGTCTCTCCACGTGTACTTTTTCATCTGCAGAAAATAACAAACAATCGAATCGTTCTTTAATTTTATGATTTTTTCTGAAGTTTACATTTTAGTTTTATTTAAATACATCAATTTAATCCAAACTTTATTCTTATTTCAACACTTGCAGTCAATTCACTCGAAGAACTGTGATAACTTTGAGTGTCACAGAGACTTCACCCATAAACACTTACCTTTGGGCTCCCTATGGGATCAATATCTTAACTTCGAAAGTAACTACAAACGATCTATGCACTTGCAACCATCAAGCTATTTTCTGGCGTTGTTGTCGAGGAGCTAAGCGCTAAGTGTTTGTCTCTTGACATTTTAGTTGTTACTATTACAAGATGGTCTCCCTAGGGGACAAAGGGTCTACACGCTCTGGTAGGACCTATCTACCAAATTATTTTGAGCGCGTGCCTGTTCAAAGACGCGAAGAAATTATTGAAAAACTTTTGAGATCAAATAGAGTTGAAGTTGAAAACCTGAGTGATTTCATGGAAATCATGTCCATTCACAGGAAAACTCCCAAGAAACCTGAGAAAACTCTCAGAGAAGACAATGCTCCAAATTGTGCTTTTCTTAAACAACCAATAGAATTTCCTAATTCTGGAGTTAGAGAATATTGATTTGATGGGGAGATTATTAAAATTTTGCAGGAAAAAGCTTTCAGTGGAAGGGAAGATGAAGACCTAGGAAGACATCTTAGAGAGTTCGATATGTGATAACATCACTTGGACCAAAAGGTTTGCCAAGAGATTTCTCCCGTCTAAAATTATTTCGTTGGTCTCTTAAAGGTAAAGCTTTAGACTGGTTATATTCTCTCCCTTATCATTACATTAAATATTGAGAAAACTGTATTGTTAAATTCATAAATAGGTTTAATCCTTTTGAAAAGGTAACTGAAATCAGAAAGAATATAGGCAATTTCAGTAAGAACGTGGGATAAAATTACCCACAAGATTGGCATAGATTTATTGGAATGATAAATAGTATTTCTAATCATGGCTATTCTGAATCAATTATTTGCCACTTATTTTACCATGGTCTTAATACACAATGCAGAGAATTACTTAATTTATCAGCAGAAGGATCGATGAATACCTTAACTATTAAAGCTTGTTTGGAATTGATGTCCACTAGAGCTAAGAATGATTCTCTTTATAATCCTGATTTTGGTACTAAGCTGGAAAAAAGGGATACTCCATATAACTCCTGATATTATGCATAAAGTAAGCAAACAATGAAATAAAAAGGTATACCTTCTGAACTTGTTAAGGAAAACAAAGTAGATCTGTTACAAGTTTTAACTGAAGAAGATGAAACTAGAAAAGTTTTTCAAGAATTAAAACATCGACATACCAAATATTATAATAACTTGTATAAGCAATTTCAAAGACATAAGAAGATTTTGGCAGAACTCACGAAAAATTATGATAAGATTGGCCAAGAAATAAAATTATTTCAGAAGTACCTTAGTATGATTGAAACCCAATGTGAACAAATAGAATCTGGTTATCAAATTTTACTTCAAGATGATATAAATATTCATGTTTCTACTAACGTTGTTACAAGGAGAGGTGCAGTTGTTACATGACCATTAGGACCACTAGAATATGAAGCTGAAAAAGATCGAAGGAAAAAAAAGCCTTGCTCAAAGCAACCCAAGAAGATGATACACTGATGGATCCTCAAGATAAAACTGCCCAAGAAACACAAGATCAAACCTTGGAGGAGCAAAATGATGCACAAGATGACCGCTATGACTCTGATGCAGAGACTATTGATCTAAGAGAAGAAAAAGAGATAATCAATGAAGATGAAGTTGTTGTAGTAGAAAAGAATAAAAGCGATAAGCAGCAACAAAAGAAAGTAACTAAGAGCATGATCCCCCACAAAAGGTAAAAGACAAGAATAAGAAAGGTGAGCAAAAACTTCCATATCTAGATCGCAAAAAGAAAGCACGGATTAGGTAATCTACGATTCTTTCAAAAAGGCACTTGGCGACCTTCGTCTAGAAATTCTATTTGCGGATGCAATAAAAGTTTCTACATAATCTAAATTTCTCCGTGATATTCTAAATAGAAAGAAAGAAATAACTCAAAATGTTGCCATGGTGACTAGTTATCCTGCTAATGGGAAGTTATTGTCTAAATCAGGAGATCCCGGAATACCAACTATTCCATGCTCAATTGGCAAAACTCATAGTCATAATGCCTTGTGTGATTTAGGTGCAGGAGTTAGTGTAATACCATATTCCCTCTAAAGATTGACCTTGAGAGGACGTATAATAAAGTTAATTGGTCTTTCCTCTAGCAAACACTCCACATGAAAGTTTTTTTTGAAAAGTGGCACATTCTCATACAGTATTTTGTATCTGAGGGGTGTGTTGCCATTAAAATAAATGGTGATATTTGCAATTACTTCTAGACCAAGAAGGGACTGAGACAGGGGACCCACTATCACCTATGCTATTTAATATAGTGGCTGATATGTTGGCTATCCTTAACGAGAGAGAAAAGGCTGATGGCCAAATTGAAGGACTAGTTTCACATCTTGTTGATGGCAGACTCTATTCTTTAGTATGTTGATGACACAATATTATTTATGAAACACGATCTGGAGAAATCTAAGAATCCAAAATTGATTTTATCAGCATTCGAGCAACTCTCTGGTCTAAAAATAAACTTATATAAGAGTGATTTGTATTGTTTTTGAGAGGCTCAAAACGAGGCCCACCTATATGTTGAACTTTTCGGCTGTAGTCAGGAGCAATTTTCAATCAACTATTTGGGCATACCGATTCACTATAGGTCTCTCACAAGTACTAAAAATGGAAACTCGTTGAGCAAAGACTACAAAAACGTCTTAATAGTTCGAAAGGAAAATTATTATCCCTCAGAGAAAGACTTGTACTCATAAATTTAGTACTCACCAATATGGTACTGTGTATGATCTCGTTTTTCCAGCTACCAAAATATGTCTTGAATAGAGTAGATTATTTCCGATCAAGATTCATTTGGCAGGGTGATAGTGAAACAAAATATCGACTGGCCAGATGAAATATGGTTTGACGACCAAAAGAATATGGTGGACTTGGCATACATGATTTGTAAGTCAAAAATGCCACGCTATTGGGTAAATGGCTTTTCAAACTACTGACCGAAGATGGTGTCTGCAAACCATTTTATGGAGGAAACATGTGGGCTCCAAAGTTGTGTCTCAAGTGGTTTGGAAACTCGGCGACTCACATTTTTTGGGCGGGACTAATGGCGTCTAAAAAACATTTCTTCTGTTTTGGTGCTTTCAATATTAAGGATGGATCACAGATTAGATTTTGAAATGATAAGTGGCTTGGCCAAACTTCTCTTCGCGAACAATATGCAACTCTATATTCGATTGTTAGGCTTAAAGGGGACACATTTTCCAAAATGATGGAATCCAATCCTTCTAATGTGTCTTTCAAAAAAAGTTTCATAGGTCCTCAACTAGCATCTTGGAACAATCTTTTATTAGGATTACCCACAATACAGTTGTCGGATAGTGTGGATGCGTTCAAATGAAAATTACTAGAAAGTGGTAAATTTTTTGTTAATTCATTCTGTAAAGCATTGATTCTCATTCAACCTAATATTCCGGTCAATGATAATAGTAAAATTTGGAAAATGAAAATACTCTTAAAGACGAAGATATTGGGTTGGTGTTTTCGTAAGAGAGTAATTCTTACAAAAGATAATCTTGTAATGAGAAATTGGTATGGAAGTACACAATGCGTTTTTTGTCACCATGACTAGACAATCTGAGATTTATTCTTCCATTGTAAATCTACTTGCTCTATATGGTCATTCATCCAAATAGCCTCTGGTTTATTTCCTCCACATCCGGTCACCAATGTTTTTGGTAACTGGTTGCACGAGATAGAGGGTAAATACAAGACTTCGTTTAGGGTGGGAGCGCTTGCCAGCATTTAGTCACTATGACTATGTAGAAATAATAAGATTTTTAATAACATTGTGTCTTCTACCCTGCAGGTTATATATAAACAACGGCTATCCTCCGATGATGAACTATTCTCCAACATATTGAATTTCACAACTTGTTCGTGGAGGCGTCTACGACGAGGGATATTTTTTCCTGACTTAAATGGCCGCGTGATTTGCTGATTGATCAGTCATAGTCTAGCCGCTGTTTTTATTCTTGTTTTTTAAATTCTCCTAAAATTTTCTTTTTTTTCTATGCGGTCTGTGTGATTGTGTGCATTCTAGTTATACAAAGATCGGGTGTAAACATCTATTCAATTATATACTAAAAGCAATATAAGGATGTTTTTCGAGGCATCTGGTTGATCCACATCATCCAAATTATGTTAACTGTTAAATACACAATTTATGGTTACGATTTAAAGATACAAAAAAAGTGGTCACTTATCAGGAGTAAATAAAACAGACGTGCAAATCATCAACAATATGAACCCGCCCCAGCATGTACATATGTTGATCTGACTATGATCTTCCCTCTAAAAGAAAAAAAAAGCAAACTGATTGGTGATTAAAAAACTTACAAAGGTACGTATGGCTAGGCATTAATTTGAAACTAGGAGCCACACAATCCCTCGACACGGTGGTAAAGTTTAACTGGGAGGTATTGGTTCCAGGCATATGGCTCTCCGGCAAAAAAAAAACTCAAATTGATCGGTGATGAAGAAAAACTTCAACACAAAGCCAACTCGAAACGGCACACTAATAAAAAAAACTCGAAAGCTAATATACATTTCTGAGTTTTCTTATTATCATTACATGCATGGAACATGGTCTTAGCCTGATTGGCAAATACACGCTCTAAAAGTAGACATATTTGTACGTGTATAAATAGAATTATCACCAAGTTAAATTAACCTCATATATTATTAAAATTATGAAAAGTTGAATTCCGCAAGTAGTACTACCTTATGTTTTCGGACCAAGAGACACCTTCGCATGACTGAATGCCTGGACGTCGCCTAAGAAAAAACGACGAGAATCACTGACTCCATGGACAAATCCACAATATATATAACTTGAAATGTAAGTTATAGAAGTTAAGTTAACCTCTTAGATTCAAAACCATACTTCTTCATTTACAAAATGTATAAAGTTTGACCAAGTATGTAGGAAAAAATATGAACTTCTAGAATACCAAATCAGTAATATTAAATTCATCATAATGTATATTGCAGTATTGTACATATAGACATTTTCCTCAATAAATTTGGTCAAAATTGATAATGTTTAAATTTTCGAAAATCTTATATGCACTATATTATGGTAAGCACGGAGTATTATGAAAAGTTGATTTTCAAGAGTAATACCCATCAATTTCGAAACAAGAGCCACACTTCTTACAAGACAGATTTTCCGGGTGTCGCTCTATTGCCAATATGCAGAGAAAAAAATGAAATGACAATTAATGAGAATCGCCGATTCCATTGACTACTACATGATACACATCCCATACGTGAACACCAAAAATTCGATGGAGTCAAAATACATTTATTAGGACATCAACCCAACACCCATGACATTGTTGTGAACCAGTTAAAAAAAACATAATGAGGTAAGAAGCCTAAAATACATTTTGGAGATTATTTAGTTCCTACCTTACCCTCACCCGAAGCCTTCTAGCAGTTGTTAGGTTAATGAAAGTGGGGGCAGATTGAAACATGTTCTATTCATTTAAAAGTAAAAGGGTAAGGAGGAGGTTTGAGACGAAGGGAGTTCCAAAGTCAAAGAGGCGTCTAGGCTCCCTTGTGGAAGATTCATATAGCGTCTAGGATCCCCTGTGGAAGCATAATCATCCACGCTGAAATAAGAAATTAACATCCTTACAAAGTTCCAATGAAATACAAAAAAAATAAAAAAAAATTAACGTGGATTCAACCACCTGGTTCACTCACAATCAAACATTCAAGGTAGTGAATATTCTATGAAAAGCTAGCTAAAAAAACATCATGTAAATCTACCATGATCAAGAATTGTTCACACTTACAAGTGACACAATGAAATAACAATACGACATAATAAGTGAGATGTACCAAAGATTATCATAAAATGCAAAGTATTCAACAATAAAAGAAATTCGACGGATTTGTTTATGCATCATTACAACTTGAACTATCCATATCTTAAGGGTATACTTTTGAATCAAATTACAGTAGAAAATCACAATATGCATAGTAGGTAAAGGAGACATGTGAGGAGTTCTCAAAGAATCAAAACATGTTTTTGTTAATGTAGCAGACCTTATTTCTATCCGTAGATCACAAATAGTCGATCTTTACAGCTATGTGTAAATAATAAAAAACCATTATATTATCATAATTTTGTTTCAAAAATCATAGTTAATTGATTTGTATAGTTGTACTTGGATCTTCATAACTACATATGATGTCTTGAACATATCACAATTGATAGGTCTTCTAAATGTGTATAGATTTTAATAGTTAATATTAGATATGACAAAAGTGTATCGGTTTTACTATTAATCACAGTATACTCAAATCTACACAAGCAAATAGGTCATGAGCTTAGTCAAATCACATATATAAAAGTCATCCTAGGATTGTACAATTTAAATGATTAAAGTTGAAAAGGGAATTGATAATTTCATTATTTTGTAGAATCCCTTAGATTCTATATATATGTAACAAATGTGGTTGTGTCACCCTACCTTATAGAGACATATAACAAAGGTGTGGATGAATTTCTTCCTATAACCTTACAATTCATTGTTGGAAGGTAAACTAGATAGGACTTCTGTAATTGGCTTTAAGCTTCATGATACTATCATTCATAGCCTGGCAAAATAATAGTATAATAAATATAGTGATACAAGTAAAAGTTGTGCATGAAGGGGGAGAATCGGCTATTGAGCATGTAGATAAATCGCTAAGGAAAATAATGATACTGCTAAATAGCTATCAACACCAAAAAATCGGGTTGTTATCAAGAGAAGCAATAGATAGTATATATTTTATTCATAATCCAACAAGACATGAAGCCAGTTTTATTAAAAATAAATTTGAAGTCATGGTAACAATTAATTCTTCGAAATAATTATTGAGCTAGCATGATTACTTATGAGGATTATAAATCTTAGAAAATATTTATATAAATCATAGACAACTAGAAAATAAAAGTTGCTTTAAATAAAACATTTAGGGGAAAAATTATATTCATGATTTGCATATAATGTGATTAAAAAACCTTTTATGTAAATCTGCATGGTTTTGCGACGAAGTTTCTACATTTATTATCCTTCAAATTTATTTGGACATGTATTGCAATTTGCAATCATATAGAAAGAGTGATGACTGATTAAGATGCCAAAATTATGTTATCTTTGACAACCTACGAGTGAGTGAGACCATTGAATGTTGGGATTTAAAAGTAAGCTTAGCATGGAAGAGTTTTAAAAATATTAAAACATAATATTGTATGTGTTAAAGAATAAATGATATTCTATATCAACTTTAATTAAACTTCTCTACCTTTGTTATTGATATCAAGTGATGACGGTAGATATGAGATAAGAAGTAAAACAAAAACTATAGTTGCCCTATATCTTAATAAGGATAAATTATTATTTTATTTTATTAGAATTTTTTTATATTGGATCATAATGGTCTAACAATTCTAGGGTCATTATTGAAGCAAATCTTAACTATTTGCCAATCGGAATGTTAGCCTTACATACTCATGTAATAGCACACGGAAACTACAAGCTAGGTAGCTCATAGTCTAAACTTAAATTCCATATACAACACAAATGACTCATATGATCATTACTACTCCCTCCGTTCCAAAATAGATGTCTCAATTTTTTTTAAATAATACATTTTTTTATTCATTTTCACAAATAATACGCAAAATTTGCAAATTTCCGTTCTGTCGGTCCGTCGTCCGTTCAACGGACGACAGAGCGCGTTCGTCGGTTGAGCAGACGACCAACATGTCGTCTTTTGTTGAAAAGACGACCAAATCGTCTTCTTTTCTTCAACAGACGACCAACATGTCGGGTGCTAGGGGTCAGTCGTGTCAGCGGTTCAACGGACAACGGTGCTATCTTCTTTTCTTCAAAAGAAGACCGAGCTGTCGGGTGCCAGGGGGTCAGCCGCGTCGGCTGTTGAACGGACGATGCGCGTTTCGTCCGTTGAATGGACAACGCGCCCCAGCTATATTAGCTCGCCCGCCCGTGCCCGTCGTCTGCTTGCTCGTTCCAGCTCGCGCGTCTGCTAGCTCCTTCCCAGCTCCTCTCTGGCTCTTCTTCCTCTCTCGCTTGCTCTCATTTTCTCAGTCGTTGCACCGATTTGTAGCCTAGATTTCTATCCAAACTCGCTGCTCTAACACATTAGCAAGCTAGTGGAGTCCCGATCTACTAATGGGATAGCCTGGTGTAGTGATTTGAGGCGTTTTGGTGGAGGGATCTGGTGGTGTTCTTGTTGAGCAATGGCCATGGTGGAGGCTGGTGCTGGGACTTGAGGAAGGTGTATGGTGGAGGTGCTGATCCGTTGACCTGAGGCAGCTGCACGGCAGAACTTCGCACGCTTCAAGGGTAAACCCTAATTTCTTGCTTATTGCAGTCATGTGTGTATGTTCATAGGTAGAGTTTGATGGGGTCTGTTAGATGCAAGATATTTGTAGAGTATTATGTGTCAATGTACCTGTTTTTGATTATTTTTGGTATTTTTTAGGTCGAAAATCATGTCAAATAATGTAGTGTTTAGGTTCTTGTATGGTCTGGTTCCGGTCGAATAAACCAAAGACGGAGTTGATTTGAGCGAGTTTAGATTTATGGATGAAGTGCTTGAATCCTGAAACAAAGGTCTTACTCGTTGAAGGATTGGTTATGTGTTCGTTTAGGGCTCCCTCCTACCCATACTGTCAGTGTGCATGCTTTATGGACTAAGTCAAGGCAAACCCCTAATTTTTATTTAAGGCCAATAGAAGCGCAACAGAAATGGGTCAAATTTGTGCAAGCTTTCCAGAAAAGAGAAGTTAACCCCAGTCTCTTAGTGTTACCTGTGGCGAAAGAGGCTGGGTATGATCATGGCCATAGTAGTCAGACCGGTCATGCTGAAGGTAGTTATGATCATGGCCAGAGTAGTCAGACCGGTCATGCTGGAGGTAGTTATGATCATGGACAGAGTAGTCAGGGCCAAGAGGGTGGCGGCGGATATGAATCAGGTCACAGTAGCTATGCACACACCGGGGGTGATGGTTATGTATCAGAGGACGGTGGTGAAGGATTAGGGGAAGACATATTCAGTGGCGAAGCTGATGAGGACGAGATATATGATGGTTTGTTGCAACATCAAATGGAAGCCAAGACTCAAGGCAACAAAGGATATACCGATGATTACGGCGAGTCGATCAAGAAGAGATCGGCCAACCTATTCGGCATCATGGAATAATGACAACACAAAGAGCAATGACTGTGAACGATGGGCATGATTCGGCGTGGCATTATCACGCGAACAACATCTCTCTGGGTGCATTATATCCTAGCAAGAGACATCTGCAGGAAGCAATTGTTGAGTGGTCAATGTCCATGCAACGGGTCTTGAAAACGAAGGTGTCATCACAACAATATTTGACATTGGTTTGCGAGGAAGTTGGATGTCCTGCAAGGGTGCATGCCCATGTCCCTAGGTATGACACAAACTGGAAGGTCACCGATGTTGTGATGCACACATGCACACTTGAAAGTGTCCTTCAGGACCATCGTAACCTCACGTCAACCCTCCTGGCTAGACTGTTGTACACAGAGATAGTGGAGGGCAAAGCCATGGGGGTGAATGCTATCATTCACAAAGTTTCTGTCAGATTCCGCTACAATATTTCATACGGGAAGGCTTGGAGGACTAAGCAAATGGCACTGGAGGCAAGGTTTGGTTCGTTTCGAGACGGGTATGACTGTGTTGTTAGGATGCTCTAGACACTGCAGGCTAGGAATCCAGGCACCTACGTGGACATCCAACACTTTACATTGCCACATGAACCTAATTTGAGGGTACTTCATCGAGTGTTCTTCTCATTTGCTATATGCATAGAAGCTTTCACTCACTATCGACCAGTCATCTGTGTGGATGGTACATTTCTCACTGGCAAGTATAGGGGTGAGATATTGACTGCCATAGGCCAAGATGGAAACAATCAAGTTGTTCCACTTGCTTTTGCTTTCGTGGAGAGCGAGAACACCGAGAGTTGGGTATGGTTTTTCAGGCAGCTGAAGATAGCAATTGTGAGAGATACACCGAATGTATGCGTGCTTCATGACAGGCATCCAGGTATACTAAGCGCGATAAAGAAGCTCACACATCCCACTCCTGATGAAGTAACTCCATGGCTGGACATGCAGTCGTTGGTGCATGCGGCATCTAGGGGCCAATTTTTCTCACAGCCGTAAACAAGGCTCTTATGAACCTATTCAAGAAGCTTTGCAAGCGTAACCAAGAGTGGAAGTATATCAACGTCGTGGCTATCTTGATGACTTCACTAAAAACATGTGACTCGAGAGGAGAGCGGCTAAAGCGGTGAGTCGCGGCTCATGCATGGCGTTAGTTGCCTGAGCAACAACAGAGCAGACCACCGGAGGAAGAACCCATTGCCCTTTGTGACTTGCGAGGATTTGACCAACCCGGTACTAGGAAGGCTGGCGGAAGGATTAAAAATTTGAATGGATACAACACGAGCACAGAGAGATGGTCTCTGCATGACACTCGTGGTGCTACGTTTGGCGTCATGACTACAAATCTGAAACTTACGATTTTGTCTTGAGAGGAAGTAGGGCTCTACCATTAACAGCCATTGTGGAGTGTATTTTCACCGGAACTCTGAAGTATTTCAGAGATAGACTCCAGATGGCTCAGATGCATATCATGAACAACCCAAACACGGTATTGTTCAAAGATCATGCATTACATGGATGCCAAGATGGAGAAGGCTCGGTCCATGCATGTCATCGCCATCGTGTCGGGAAAGAAGGTTCGAGTACGCCTCCCTTCCAACCGGATTGGAGCAGGAGAAGAGGTAAAGACACAGAGGAGGTGAGGATAGGCAACGGCTTTGGCCAACATGTGAGTGCACGCAATAAACCCAAGCTGTTGCATCTTCCTTGCTCTCATGTACTAGGCGCATGCGGTGATGGGTATGGATGCGATCTCGTTTGTGTCTCCTTATTTCCTTAAGGACGCGATGGTCAATACGTGGACAGGCGAGATGATGGGATATAGGGCATGGGAAATTTTAATAAAGTAAATCCAGTGAAAGGGTTTACATCCCGGATCTGGCTCGATGAGGACAGGAAGAGGAAGGCGACAATGTGTCCGCATCCGTAATGATATGGATGAATCTGAAGCCGGAGGCCCTATTAGGCAATGTTTTCTGTGTAATCAATTTGGTCATATAGACACCAGTTGCCACATCTTCGGGACTGGTGGAGTTGCTCCTCGTGGACGTGGCAGCCGAGGAAGAAGAGGCAGAGGAAGAAACTAGATGTGTGGAACTATGTCTTAAATTTGTAATATGTGTGGAACTATGTCTTAAATTTGTAATATGTGTGGAACTTTGTCTTAAATTTGCAATATGCGTGGAACTAATGTACAGATGACGGGATCTTTGCTGAATGCTGACATAGATAGAAAGCACCGATCGACAAGAGTGCCTATGTAGTGCATACCTAACTATGAGACAAATGCAGGCCGATACGACGTGGGAGCTACAGACTGAGGTGGCTCAGTACGGACGATCGCTTTCAAACGTTCCTCTTGTGCCCCGTCAGCAGGCTCAGTCCTTTGCCCGGCGGGTCGAGGAGAAGCTGCGGCGTATCTACGCATCCATCACGTGCACCAGCGTCTCAGACGTCGTTCAACACCGAGAAGCACAACGCCCACCGCGTCACTCGGTGGAGGAGCGCGCCCCACGTCGATCCACGCAGCCGCGTCCACCGCGTCACTCGGTGGAGGAGCGCCTTACGTCGATCCACGCGATCGCGCCCGCGTCACTCGGTGGAGAACACACCCCACGTCGATCCATGGAGCGACCACCTTCTCCAGACCATCTTTGGAGGCTCGGGATGGCACGAGAGCATATTTCTCCACCACTCGCCACGGGCCTCGTCCACGACTCTCAAAGAGAAGCGCCACCGAGAGCACCACCTCCGGACCGGTGGAGGCTCGAATGGCAACCTGATTACCGACCCGTGGCAGCAATCGCAATTTAATATCGACCAGTTGCAGCAGAACCAGATTACTTTCGAACAATGGCAGCATCAGCAGCCGATCCCCTACATGGACTTTTTTTGTAAATAGCCTAATAATTCTCCTCCTATGAATTAAAGACAATTAAAGATGTTTTCTACTCATATGATATCTATTTAACATGTATGGTAACTAAAATATATTATTTTCTTCCATTTATGTATTTTACTATCAATTATAGATGGACACACTAAATGATGGCTATCCTAGTAAAAACAACAACTAAAGATGATGCCCTCGCATATGCGTGCGAGGGCCCTGCTAGTACTTAAAATAATAAATGAGCCAATTTCATTTTTTTAAACAAACCTCATTTTATCACGAGGGATGCACCTCTTTTGACTAAATGGCGCGCACACACAATCATCCCCTCCAAAGTCTAGAGCCGAGGAAGAGACGGAGGGAAACCCAGCCGTTCAGTCCAAAATTTCCCGAAAATATTTGTGGAGGGAAACTGAAACGAGGTAGGAGTACTCGAACACCCCACTTTCCTTCTGCCCCACACTACTACACCCCAAGCCCCAGAAAACATTGCTGCTCACATTTAATTCACTGTGCCACTTACAGCTGTACCCCTCTCCGCACCTCGTCTGTAACTCCAGCCTTTTCATCTCCTCCCTCTCCATCGGTCATCCCCTCCCAGAAATCAAAGCGCGCCGCGCCAAGAGAATACTAGGCGGCGGACAGACCAGCGGAGCGGCCATGGACGCCTACGAGGCCACCAAGGTGGTGTTCGCGCGGGTTCAGGAGCTCGTCGACCCGGACCTCGCCTCCAAGATCATGGGCGCGCTGCTCACCCAGGACAAGAGCGAGGAGGACATGATCCGCCTCGCCTTCGGCCCCGAGCACCTCCTCCACTCCGTCGTCGCCAGGGAGCGCGCCGACCTCGTCGCTCGCAGCAAACCCTCCTCCCCGCCCGCGCCCTGGGGTATGTCGCCCGGTGATGTGGACGGCGGCCTCCAGTTCTACCCCGAGGAGGGGTACGGGTGCTGGTCCCCGACCAGCGGTGGCCACCGCCGGAGCTTCTCGCTCAGCGACGCCGATGGCGGGTGGAAGCCCTGCCAGTACTTCGCGCGGGGGTTCTGCAAGAACGGCTCCGCCTGCCGATACCTGCACGGCCTCCCCGACGACGTCGCCGAGCAGGAGATGGCAGTCATGCGCGCCAAGGCCGAAGCTGTCGCCGCCGCGCGGTTGCAGATGATGCCACCCGCCTTCGCCTTCTCGCCTTCTCCGCCCAAAGGCCTCAGCTTCTTCCTGCAGCAGCAGCAGCGGCAACAGCAGAGCGAGTCGCAAAGGTGATGCCTTTTTGACCCCCAACCAAAGATTCCATTTTCCCTCCCGTGCAGATTACTGATACTTGCTTCTTCAGGGCGGCGGCCATGCTTCTCGCCGCCGGCGACGACATGCACAGGTTCTCCCTCCGGTCGCCCCGGATGGACCGCGCCGACCTCTCCAACAACCACGGCGCGCGGCAGATCTACCTCACCTTCCCCGCCGACTCCAGCTTCACCGAGGAGGACGTGTCCAGCTACTTCAGGTGCGCACTCGCCGCCATTGATTCCTATGCGGGCTCTCTATTCTGGTTCTGTTCTAACGGCGATCGATCGGTCGGGCTCGGGCGAACAGCATGTACGGACCGGTACAGGACGTGCGCATCCCGCACCAGCCCAAGCGCATGTTCGGCTTCGTTTCCTTCGTCTACCCGGAGACGGTGCAGCTGGTCCTCGCCAAGGGCAACCCGCACTTCGTCTGCGACGCGCGGGTGCTCGTCAAACCCTACAAGGAGAAGGGCAAGGTCCCCGACAGGTTCAGGTACAACGGCGGCCTCTCTCCTCATCACCGCGATTTCGGCGCCGCCGGAATGCTCGACTCCAGGGATCCCTTCGACATCCATCAGCCGCAGATCGGTGAGCATTTCAACCTTGTGCTTGCCAATCAATCATGCCTACATGCGTTCTAGTCAGGTCTGTGTTTAACGAGCTGGTGCTGCCATTGCCAGGGCAGAGGATGCTATACGGGAGCATGTCCGGCCACGAGGAGGCGTTCCTGAGGAGGAAGCTGGAGGAGCAGCAAGAGGCGGCGGAGCTGCAGCATGCCATCGAGCTTCAGAACCGCCGGTTCATGGGGCTGCAGCTGCTCGATCTCAAGAGCAGAGGCCACCACCTCGGCTCCCCTGTGGGCTCACCAGTTGACGGCAATGGTGTCTGCTTCAATGGGAACAGCAATGACGTCAACCATTTTGAGGACGCCATTCAAGGTCTAGTTCTTGAATCATCTCGATATGTTCTTTTAAGTGCACATTGATTATTTGGGAGTTCAAATCTCAATCATCATTATGATTTCCATGGCTGCAGATACCAGCAGTGGTCTTGTCATGTGTACATCTGCTGCTGCTTCTGCCATTGGTAAAGAAGGGAGGCAGGAGCAGCAGTATGAGGAGGAGCGTGGTGATGGCAATGGTGGCAGTCCCAAGCAGGCAGTCAACTCTGGGGAAGAGGGGAGGAGGGAATCTGGTCCTGGGGCAGCAACGGCAACCAATGTTTGTGGATACCAAGAAAGGTAATAATCCAGGATATCTGTAATCGTAAAAATATTTTACTCTCTTCGGTGGTCGGATGTCTTGCCCAAGGCACGATATTCAAAATGCATATTTTCCTATTAAAAACATGTAGTACAATTTTGTTGTACGTATCATAGTTGCACTTGGTTTGAACTTAAGCATTCTTCTCAATAACGACAGGATTTGTGCAACACTAACATAATCATATTTATGCATCAAATTTGGAGATGTCACTATATAACATCCATATCTTTGCTAACCATATCATTTTCTTTATCCTAACAAAATGTGCTTCCAAAAGCCACTGCAAAAAGGCTTTTAGTGTGCTAATAATCAGTCTTTTGATTAGTTGTATCACTAGAAGGGGAGAAAGACTCAAAGAGGACCCCCACCTAATGACTAGTATTAAGTCTTAAGCAGTTTCTTGTTCCTTTTTTGTGGGGGCTCAACCCTATCCGTGGTTGGTTGATTGATGTGTGTATGTGCGTCTCTTGTTTGAATTGTAGTGGCATGGAGCACAACCTGCCTGATAGCCCCTTTGCTTCCCCCACCAGTGCTGCTGCTGGGCAGCAGACAGCTCACACTGCTAGCCTCAGCAGCAGTAGCAGCCCCCACCCGGTGTTCCCCCCTGCTAAACCCCTCTACAGCTCTTGCTTCTCTAAATTGCCCAGGTGATTAAAACAAACAAACCATCAAGCCATCACTTAAGTTAATTCAGTTCCATGCTAATAAAACTTTTGCTAGCTGCATCAGCAGGCGTTGTTGTTACAGTTGTTCTTTTTTTGTAGACTGATATAGTTATGTGAGATAGTAAATTGTTGTGTACTTGTGTTTCTTCTTCAGGTTCACTTCTGGGCATGGAGCCATTGGGCTGTGAATAGAGAAAAGAAAAAGGGGTTCATGATCTCAGCTAGGAGTAAGTGTCAACAGCAATCCTGCAACAATCAATCAATCAGTCAATCATGAGCAGCGATACAGATGAATAAAATAGCAAAGTTTTACCCTACCTGATGGCTGTCATGTGTTCTGTTACCATGCAGGGACTCATGTCATGACCCCATCATGTGGAAGTAGGAAACAAAGTGAAAAGCTTTAACAAAGTCTAGGTGTATCTTCAGGTTGAGAGGGACAGCAGCAGCAGCAACTCAACAACAACAGCAACAGATTAAGAAAGGAAACAAGTCAGTCCTAGGTTGTATTTAGCTCTAGGTCTTGCCTTTTAGTAGTAGTAGTATAAATAATACCAGTCCTTTTAATTAGTAGTTCTTGCAGAGAGTCAGGCAGAACAAGGGGAAAAGCGGTCACGCATTCTTATATAACTGCATGCTGTGTGCTCGACTCAGTTCCTTGGTTGTATGGATCTCAGTTTGGTGATAAAATACTAGTATACCGTAGCTGCTTATCTAGTCCTTGACACTTGGTAGCAGCCAGTTGTTGTGAAGTGACATTTGCATAGACATCCAGGGAGTGTGCTGTGAAACTAGCCTCCATGGTGTCCTTCCATTGTATTCTGCCAGTGATTCTGTGGCTGTTTTGGTTCCCACTATTCTTAATGGTCAGGGTTGCAAGTTTGCGGCTGCCAGTTCGGAGGTTGCATGAGAAGGTGCTCTCATGTTGACGAGTTTTAGCCAAAAGTTACTTCCAACTTCTACTCTGCACTTGTCACAATCAGAATTTGAATGTTCCCACTTATTTATTGAAATGGGGAGCTTAGCCCTGGACTCTATCAATAGATGTACACGGCCAAAAAGAAAATTATGTTCTCACCACTACTACATTATGTTCTTTATTCTCCAAATTCAAGATTTTTTTTTTGACAAACTTTGCCAATAATCTATACTACTTTTGTGCCCTTCCCCATCCATGTATAGTGACACAACACTAGAAAGAAAACGTTTCCCTCGTCTACGCTAGGGCTATACTCGCCGCCCCATCTCATTGCTCTCTCCTCAACCTTGCAACATGCTCTCTCCTCAACCTTGCTGTTGCAGTACGACAACGACTAGCAAAGACCGCTTGGTGGATGGTGGCGATGGGCTCATCTCCTCGCCTAGCAATGGAACTCTTGGTGGTGGCCATGCTGCCGCCGTTGTAATGGCATCACAAAGCAAAAACAAGCCGACCTCACACATAGAAATTATGTTTAAGAAAACACACACCCGGGGATAAGTGGGATATGCGCAACTAAAGGAGTGAGCTAAGGGCATCTCCACCGGACCGACCATCCGGTTGCACCAAACAGTCCGTTTATATCCGTTTGGATCGGACCACGGTCGATTTGTGCCGGGATCCGGCCGACCGTGCCCAGCGGTGTGATCCATTTGTCCGTGCTTGCCAGAGATTTCATATGTTGCAAATTTTGTCACAAAATTAATTTTTGGGAAACAAATAAACTAGATTAGGTAATCAAATTGAAATAGTGTTTATATATAAATAGTCCAGGCTCGCATGGTTCGATACAAAACAACTAAACTATCATTCAAATTACACAAAACAAACAAAGGATTAAACATTGAGATTTCCCGCACGAGTCCATATATGCTCAACCAAATCCAGTTGAAGCCGTTTATGGGTTTGTGTGTGACGCAAATTTTCATGCACTTGCATGAAATCTTCCCAAGACGCTACACCTGGCTCTGGCTCAACTGACCCTAAAAGTCCTAGCCTTGGTCAAAGGTGTCGTCATTACGCTCGTCCTCGACGATCATGTTATGCATGATGACACAAGCAGCCATCACATCCCACATCCTCATATCCCATCATCTGTGTAGCCGCCAGCAGAATCTCGGTCTCACCATCGGACTCCTCTCGGACGATGACTCCACGAAATTCTTGTATAAGAACTCCATTGCCTTTCGGCTGCTGCCCATCTGCAAAGTATGCAGCCGTCAATAGCGATGCCAACTCGTGCAGCAGGCCGGATAAAACCTAGAAAGGACCAGCGAACGTATCTTAGGCAAATGATCGAGCATGTTGTGCGCCACGCAGAGGGTGTCGGGTGTCCAGTCCACAGGCGGAGACCGAGGGCGGCGGGATTGCCTGCGGCGCTTCTAGACAACTCTGGCAACGCGCGTGGCCTGCGGTGGCACTCGATATCGCGTGGGCGTCGGCGGCAGCGAGCAGTGGCAGCAGCAAAGATTGCGCCTGCTCGAGGCGCGGGATATGGGGTGCGAGGGTTTTGGGGAGGAGAGCGTCTGTTGTGACACTGGCGAGAGGGCCCAAGCGAATTATTGGGGACACCCACGCGTCTGCGTGTCCGGACCGACACAACCGTTTCTTAGATTAGATGCAAAGATGTGTCGAGACGGACGCGTTTGTCCGGATGGATCGGCCCGCTAGGGTGCCGCGCACGCCCCGCATGTCCGCGCGGACGAGTTCGAACACGCTCGGACGGGATGCATTGGCCCGATGGAGATGCGCTAAAGAACCAAAAAGGGATCTGACAAGGACTATAAGTTCATGTCGCACAAGTATAAGAAGAGACGCTAGTTCTTTTATACATAATGGTGGTTTACAAAATTTACACAATAGGTACCACATCTACAAGTTTTTCATCGAGCTTGCGGTTCCATGCTATAAGGCACTTGTTTCTTTCTTTCCTTTCTTTCCCTTTCTCTTTTTCTCACTCTTTTTCTTTCTTCTTGTTTTTTCTTGCCTTTTCGAACAACTATAGAAGATAAACTATATAAACATGCACATACAGTTCTTGCTCGGAATACTACACTGTACCATTGTCCAAATACCAAGAAATCATAGAAGAACTAGTCCCAATACGTGCCTGTTATAATGTAAATATAGTGTCTTACAAAGGAATGCAAGTGAACAAAATACGAACAATGTTTATACCTTTGAACGCTGATCTTTTTGAGGGTAAAACAGTAGGGCAAAAAACCCCACTGCAATTTTTATATATCAATTAGAGGTACAAAATATTTACAAATATATTCCACCTCATAAAGAGGGATAACATTCTAATTAGCTATCTCCTGTCTAAGTTGGCTTCAATCCAATCCTTAAGTCCCTGATAGTACTTCATCTTAATTCTATATAGGACCCATCTTAATTCCTGAGCTGTAATAGCCTTCCAGGTCTCCACCGACGCATGCTGATTGTTGAAAATTTCATTGTTTCTGCAAATCCAGATGCTCCAAGTTCCAAGTATCAGAATTTCCATTGCAAAAGGGACCTTCAGATCTTTTTTAATACTGGCTAAAACTTCAAAGATGCTTTGATCAGCCATATTGACCTGTGAGATTTCAGCCCAACAGGCTCTTGCAAATGGGCATTCCCAAAACAAATGTAAACTAGTTTCTTCACTATGGCATCATTGGAAGACACAATCATAAGATGCCAGAGTAAAACATTTCCTTTTCAGAAGATTTCTTGTGTTGAGTCTATCAAGCAGAAGGAGCCAGAAGAAGAATTTGTGCTTTTGTTGACAAGAAGATTTCCAAATCCAAGAGAAATGTGGCTGCACCGGTTGGTAACCAACTAATGAACAGTAAGCCTTTTTGACCGAAAAATTATTGCCCCAGATGTAAGACCAACAATCAGATTCCCCTTCCCTGCCAGAATTGAGAATTTGTTCAAGACTTTGATGCCCTAGATGTAAGCCTTTTTGAACGCTGATCTTGACCCTTTGTTGCCAGTTTCGTCTTTGCTCGTGGAAATTGATTTAAAACATGCGGGATGAACATGTGATGATGGTGTAGAGTTACTCGGTAGCTACAAAACAAGCTAAAAAACGTCAAAATCCGAGTTTGTATGGAAAATTTATGGTGAAAACTGTTTGTAGAAAATTATGCGTGTACATGGCGGATAGTCCGGTCGTCCATGAGCGGCAAACAGTACGAGTCAAGCTCGAGAAGGGACATAGGGCCAGGCAGTCCGGGTCCTTGCAGACCAGATAGCCTAGGTGTCCCGAAAATCTAATTTTTGCTCGAAAAACACGATTTGAGCGGAAGAACTTGATGAGAAAACACAAATCAAAGGGGAAAATGATGGAATTATGCTATGGAAACACGAATGAATGTAGATCAAAAGTTTTACAATGGATATATGGATCAAAACATAACAAAATGCTTGAAATCTCAGATCGATCCAAAACACATATTTGATCATCTCCTGTGGAAATTGTTGAATTTAGGCGAGAAAATCAAGGTGAATGATTATAAAACCAAAACAAACTCAAATCTGTGGCAATCAAAACCTTCTAATACCATCTGATAAGGATCCAACCTCTAGGGTGGTCTGATCTTCACGAATTCATGGGGGATTTGAGTGAGGAGACGAATAAAATGAGGAACTCAATGTAGAACACGATACAAATGCACATCACATCCGATACAATTTGGTTTGATATCATTGGCTCGAACCACCAACCCAATAGAATCACAAGACAATGGCCAAGAGGTAGAATACCTTGTGGAAGATTGCAAAGACCTTGATAGTATCTAGGGAGGGGAAGATATTTCTCTAAATAGATTCCAAAGAAAAAGACTAGGTAGCAATAGAGATATAAACCATAGAAAGATCAAGTGCTTGAACATATCTTGTACAACTTCGAAGTATAACTAGGGAGGCCTTGGAATTTAAATGGAGATCTTCTCCACAAGGGGAGGGATGGGGAAAACTCCATCTTCTTATGTTAGCTTTGTCTCCCTTGCATATGAAGGAGTGGGAGCCTATTTATAGTCTAATCACGAAAGTGTAGGTGGGAAAGGATAAGATAGAAGGCAATTGCCCTTTTACACACATGCGGGTGGGAGATCGGACGGTCCTGACTAGCAGGGGCTGGACAGTCTAACCTTGATGCCTACAGGCGGTTAACCGGGCGGTGAGTCTTCATACATTGATTGTACAGGGGTCATAAAGTTCATGCTTGGGGGGCGGATGGTCCAAATGCAATTCGTGGAGCTGGACATGGGCGTCTAGATCCTGTATGGGTCCGCACGGGTCTAGTATGGACAATCCGGCTGTCAAGGCCTGACAGTGTGACTGGACTTCTTCGGACACATTTTTTTGCTTCTTATCGTCCATGCTTCACTGAGATCGAACTTGAGTCGTCCTGTGTTTGCGTCTTCCTCCCATGTTCATGTACTCCTCTTCATCAATCTAGCATATTTGTGGACGGGGTGTAAAGTAGTATATCATTCAAGAGGATAGGAATTGGACTTAGATAGAGGAAGGAATTCATCTTTAAGGTCCATGATGACTTGGAATATGTTGGGGCGCTTGATAACATAAGGTGCTTGATGTGGTGATGACCGTAGGTCAGGCTACATCACATACGCCACCAGAACCACCCACCCTTGTCGGACAAAAATAGACTTGCTTAGATCTATCAGACTCATTCAGAAGGTGATCCACCCATCTCCAAGCTGCACGAGACATCAAGCTATGCTAGAGGATCCCGATACTCGTCCAACACCAAAACCGAGGCTTTAGCAGCGCTGTCGGTCAGACTTGCGATACAAACACCACCGCCACCAAGCACCAGAGAACACGGGGAACACCACATGAGAGACTTCGGCCACCTTCGGATGCAGGCCCACCACCACCACCACGATGGAGGTCGGCGGCAATGATGGCGACAAGGCATATGTGGTGGATATGTCGGAGAGGTGGCGGTGGGTTCTCCTGAGTCTCCTTAGATCGGGCGACATGGGAGTCATCAGGGATTTTAAGACTGTGAGAAGACACATAATGTATTCCACTTTGGATTATTTTTTCGAACACAAAGAAAAATATTTACGTATTTCATTAAATAGGAAGAAGATTGTTAGCGAGTTAATCATGGAAAACCTAGCGAAAACCAATACAACTAGGGAATGACCGACTCTCCTCGGCACCATGAAGATACAACAAAAAAGTGCAAACCTGCACAAACACAAACCTACAAGAGAGAAGAAACCGTAACTGCTATGAGAGGAGGAGACTCAGAGATAAGAAGCAAGCACTCTGCATCAATCTACGCTAACCGCTTTACCCGGAATACCAACAACGCCACAAGTTCAATGCCCTCAAAGCTGCGAAACTTCTGTGTCTGCCGCCAATACCTCCATCGCTACGCACGACCAAGTTCCGTGTAGCTCGAGTGCCGTCATTGGTGGTTGTTTGGGTCAAGCCGCTGCGAGTGGTCAATCACAACGGCAAAGGTATTTTTTTATCTTTCTGGCTTTGTGTGTCCTTGATATCTTCACTACTAGTTCATAACATTGATGTTGGTGTGGATGCCAAGTGTAAGTGATATCTTTGATTTTAATATATTTCCTTAAAAACCATCTTTGAATAGCAGGAATTTGTAAAATGGAGGAATGCGGAAATAACGAACCGAGATACGGCATACGGTGAAATTCTATATGACACGAAAACACGAAAATTTTGTAATAGGTCTCCATAGATGATGCAGATGCTTCAAATAGAGGAATCTTGGAGGATTAAGAAGAGAGTAGATAGAGACGGTGTGACATTGCATTTTACCTCTCTAGATAGCAGAATTTTGAAAACGGAGAAACACGAAAGATCATGTACCGTAAAAGAGCTCCTCATGAATGATGCACATGAGACAACCAGAGAAATCTTAGTTGACCGAGGAGACAGAGATGGAGCAGAAAGAGACGGATAGCGAGTGAGTAGATGTAGACCGGTGATCCTTTTTTCTAAAAGTCAAAAAAAATCATATTGTAAGATTCAAAATAATCTAAAAATAAATTAGGATATGGTCAAAGATGTACACCACAGACATGCAATGCATCAATTCAAACTAATGTTTATTTTTAGGATGAAATAATGTTTATTTTTGAGTTCCCACAAAAATAATAAAATTATAGATCCGAGCAAATAGTGATTTCAAATAAAAAAATAATGAGGCTTTGCCATTTTTGTGTAGCTCATAGTAATACAAAACATTTTGAATTGAGATTTTACACGTTTGTTGGATACATCATTAACTAATTTTAAGATTTTATTCCAAGACTTTTTAAGACCTGCAAATCCAGTTATGAATTTTTACGCAAGGAGAGATGGATCTCGGGAGATAAAAGCACTTTCCGGTAGCGGGTGCATTACAGACATGTGAAATTTGAAGCCATGTATTTGTGTGTCCTTGATATCTTCACTAGTTCATAACATTGATGGTGCGGATGCCAAGTGTAACTGATATCTTTGATTTTAATATATTTCCTTAAAAACCATCTTTGAATAGCAGGAATTTGTAAAATGGAGGAATGCGGAAATAACGAACCGAGATACGGCATACGGTGAAATTCTATATGACACGAAAACACGAAAATTTTGTAAGAGGTATCCATAGATGATGCACATGCTTCAAATAGAGGAATCTTGGAGGATTAAGAAGAGAGTAGATAGAGACGGTGTGCCATTGCATTATACCTCTCTAGATAGTATAATTTTGAAAACGGAGAAACACGAAAGATCATGTACCGTAAAAGAGCTCCTCATGGATGATGCACATGAGACAACCAGAAAAATCTTAGTTGACGGAGGAGACAGAGATGGAGCAGAAAGAGACGGGTAGCGAGTGAGTAGATGTGCACCGGTGATCCTTTTTTCTAAAAGTCAAAAAAAAAATCATATTGTAAGATTCAAAATAATCTAAAAATAAATTAGGATATGGTCAAAGATGTACGCCACAGACATGCAATGCATCAATTCAAAATAATGTTTATTTTTAGGATGAAATAATGTTTATTTTTGAGTTCCCACAAAATAATAAAATTGTAGTTCTGAGCAAATAGTGATTTCAAATAAAAAAATAATGAGGCTTTGCCATTTTTGTGTAGCTCATAGTAATACAAAACATTTTGAATTGAGATTTTACACGTTTGTTGGATACATCATTAACTAATTTTAAGATTTTATTCCAAGACTTTTTAAGACATGCAAATCCAGTTATGATTTTTTTTTAATACGCAAGGAGAGCTGGATCTCGGGAGATAAAAGCACTTTCCGGTAGCGGGTGCATTACAGACCTGTGAAATTTGAAGCCATGTCTTCGTGTGTCCTTGATATCTTCACTAGTTCATAACATTGATGGTGCGGATGCCAAGTGTAACTGATATCTTTGATTTTAATATATTTCCTTAAAAACCATCTTTGAATAGCAGGAATTTGTAAAATGGAGGTGAAAGAGCATTTTTCTATCCCTCGGATTTTGATGTTTGATAACAATACACTTATCGATTTAACCGTGTACAAAGTTTATCACAGGATTGATAAAAGAAGGCACAAGTCATGGCATAGCATTTTCCCCTTGCAGAAACTTCAGTGTCAACCGGTAGTACCGGACCTGGTACAAGCGGTACTACCGCTTGAGGCGGTCGTACGCTCGTCTGTACCGTGGCATACTGACTAGCACCAACCTCCCTCTGTTTTGGTCAGTATCAAGCGGTACTTGAGACCGGTAGTACCGCTCGAACCGGTAGTACCGCTTACCACCTCCGGTACTACCGCTTGGGGGTAGTACCGCAAGGGGGTACCACCCAAGACTGAAGATTTCTGAAGAACAAGGTCACCACCGGTACTTGGTCCGGTACTGGACCGGTAGTACCGCTTGCAAGTGAAGTGTTTCGCGGCATAGTAAATCAAAATTTTCTACGGAGCGAACAGAGGGAAAGCCAAGATCTAATCTAGGAGATGCAAACAACGAGAGAGATTGGATTAGATCTTCATACTCTTGAAGATTCGCACAGTGAGCGTTAAACGGGCGTGGGTGATGTAGTCGTACTCGCTTCTCCTCCTCGCGATCCGATCCGATCTAGCACCACAAGTGGCGGTGCCTCCATGAGATGCACACGTGCAACACCTCGACGTCTCCTCCTTCCTCGGATCAGCGAGTATGATGGAGAGATAGATTGGATCTACAACACGGCGGTGTGGTGTATATGGTGGAGAATTTCTGCTGCAGGGCTTCGCCTACAAACAGTCGGGAGGGAGAGAAAAAGGTAGCAAGGCAGCTAGGGCTTGGAGGAAGGTGTGTAGTAGGGGGGAGGGGGCGCACCACCCCTCTATATATAGAGGGGGCGGCCAGCCCTTGCCCCTCCTCCAAGCCTATCTCTAGTTTAAACAATTTAAACTCTCCCTTATCTAGAAATTCTATCTCTAGTTTAAACGATTTAAACTCTCCCTTATCTAGAAATTCTATCCCGAGATTTAAACGAGTCAAATCTCTCTAGAATCGGCTGGGCCCTATGGGGCCTTGTGCCCCTGGCCCAATGCGTCCAGGACACTCTCTCATAGGCCCATGCCCCCTCCCGAAAGGTGGGGCCACGTTGGTCCCCTTCCGGAAGGTTCTAGAAGCTTCCGGTACAATACCGATTAACCCGGAACAATTCCGAACTCCAAAAACTGCACTGCCTTATATGAATCTTATTCTTCGGACCATTAAGAACCTCGTCATATCCGGATCCCATTCGAGACTCGAACAAAAATTCATAAACCAATTATCCAATCTATCCTAGCGTCGAGATCGTTAAGTGTGTGACCTGCGGGTTCGAGAATATGCGACATGATCTTCTATCAATAATCAACAGGAGTGCAGGCACCCATATTGACTCCACACATTCATCGATGATCATATCGGATGAACCACGATGCCAGATTCAATCAATCCCATATATATATTCCCTTCGTCTCGCGATATTTTACTTGCCCGAGATTCGATCGTCGGTACCGTCATACCTAGTTCAATCTCGTTCACAGCAAGTACTTTACTCGTTCCGTAATCCGATATCACTTTGTGATTAACTCCTTAACCACATGCTTGCAAGCGGTGTTGATATCGATTATCGAGTGGGCCCGAAGTATATCTCTCCGACTTGGGAGGGACAAATTCCATCTCGATACATACAACCCAACAGATACTTTCCGATCACCTGAGAGACACCTTTATGATCACCCTCTCATAGGATGACGTTTGATGACCTCAAAGCTTTCTTCCGGTACCAGGGAGTTTGTAACTACCTCGGTGAATTACGCTCCTAGTTACAAGCCTGGATGAGCGGTAGTGGTTGAAATAGTACGGTGGGGCCCTAAAAGCCACTCACGGGTAGACCTTTCGGCCGTCCCAACCACTTCCATCTCATCGGGACACATGCAGGCGGCGTGTCGGCGAAGGATCAACTACATACACAAGTGGGTATGTATGCAAGCCACCATACAAGAGTACATCAGAGCCATACCATCTAGAAAGAAAGGAAAATATAGCAACGCCATACGGCAAGATTCAAATGACCTAGATAGATCTAATATTTTAGGATACTTCCTCATACAACACACATCAGAGTATCATGCGGAAGCGGCAAACAAGTCCGAGTACGGATAAGAAGAAAATCGGCATAAGATGCCATAGAAATAAGCACATCCCAACCACAGATCTCACGGATCCCGTTCCGGAATCTCTACACGAGCAGTGGTTGCCCACATCATCACCTCTTCCACCCAAAGATCCGTCCTGTGAGGTACCTGTTCATCTGAACCAATAATTTATCGTGTGAGACCCTAAGGGTACTCAGCAAGTCTTAATGCCTCTAAAGGGGACACAACCTGGGGTGACGCAATTGCAGCAAAAGATAAACCCTAGCAGATCTATAGATACTCGCTAACCATCCGCCTAACCAATGATAGACGGATGTCCGTGAATTAAAGACAACAGTTATAACAGTAATTCACAGATCCATCCTCCTCCTCGCTTACCAACGAGGAAGCGGACGAACAACCCCCCATCCGTTGGCAATTTTATTAGACATTCCATGAGTGTTGCACTATTTACTAGTCAAATTACTTAGTCAGATTAAAGCGGTACTTTAGTTATGCTTATCTATGATCGAGAAACTGTGCTCCAAGTCGTCCATAACCGCGGACACGGCTTTCAGAAAGTTTTACCCTGCAGGGGTGCACAAATAGAACACAACCCTCGATCAACCTCGGAAAAACCAAATCAAAACCCAACGAGGCCTTCACGACAAAGCAATCACAAGATTCAGCAATATTTCAGGGGGCCACCCCTTAAAGTAGAACCATAGCGCGGCCGGCTCGAGGCGGACTTAAGGTTGTGGGGAACGGTGTATTTGGGAACCCGAAAGTGTGGATGGGCTTGTCGATACTGCGGAATCGTGCCACGAGCCTAACGATGCAGTGCTGCTCGCACAATTTAATTAAAGCAGTAAACATGGCATAAGTACAGGATAGTAAATAAAACCTCAAACTAGTTTGTGGCCCCAAGAAATAAGACGGAATCAAGCTCTGGCTCAGGGGGGTCCCATATACCTCCCGGATGTGGATAGCGATAAATCTTGGAGCAGGAATCAAGTACTCGGGGTCTTCTGGGACACAAGTGAGCAGGAAAAACCAAATAGCAGATGTTGCTCACGGTGCCACTTTCATTAGTTATCCCATTACTACTCAGGTTAAGTTGTTTAGGTACCTCGTTATCCATCAGACTCTCACATACCCTACACATGCTGTTCTACGACTCGCATGGCTCAAACAACTCCTGTAGTAATGGCTCATGGGATGGAGGAACAAGCTTGGTGGGGTTCAAAGTAAAGGCTATGCAATACTTGGGATTCAATTTAATGCAATCGCGACTCAATGATGCAAGAATAAGATAGAGGCAATAGGTACTGTATGTATGCAAGCATGTGGTAGTGCTTGCCTGGCAACTCAGTTGAAGCGAGAGACGGATCTGGGTAGTGCTCCTGGTTCTCTTGATATATCCCCTGCTCAGCGTCTATTCGAAAGAAGAACCAAACAAGCAAGGGCCAACATAAATAGAGTGCACAAGCATAGGGATAAAATGCGACAAGCAAACAATCATGCCATGATGAATGATGCACAAGTTGCATGGCAATAAAGTAGCATGGCATGGGTGAGGTGTGGAAGACAAGAAATAACATTTTAATGGGGTCCTGGATCACATTTGTTGTCATATTAGTTGCTGTACACTATATTTTTATATGATGCATGCTGCAATTGAAGTCATGGATAGCATGAACAGAAAGGTCTCGTCGAGCTGATCATTTTAGACATATCATTTGCTAAATTTGGATTTATAAATCAAAAGTTATTAATTATTTAAATTCCAGTGGCATTTGGGGTAATTTAATTCAACTTGGAATTTTAAATGTGCAAAAGGCAATTTGAATAGCATATTTGAAATCCTCTCATTTTTCTGGTCCAGAAACATATATTGTTTGTATTATTTGGATTAATATTTGAAAAGTTATTTAAAACTGAATTGAGATTTGAGTTTGAATTAAATTTTAAATAGGTTTGAGTTTAAACAGAATCTGCAAAAAATGTTTTACACCCAGGCTAACCTAACCCCTAGTCACAGACAGGTGGGGACAGGCGCACCTGGACCCACACGACAATGGCTGAGAGGAAGGAGGACCGCGGGTTGATTAGCTGAAAACCGGGGAGCCTTTTTATAAAAACCACTCTGACGCTGACTGTGGGGCTAGGGCTGCGGGTTGAGGCAAAAGGAGTCCAGGGGGTTTTGTGCAAAGTGCACTGCGAGCACTGTTGTTCTTCTATCTGAACCAACTGACAGACAAAAGAAACAGCGGCTGGCGCGGCGAGGGGGAATCGAACCCGCGTCGCGGGCGTGCGCGCGGCGTGGCGAGACCGCTGCGGTGGCTGTGTGGCTGTTGACAGGGAAGAGCACGGGGCCTAGATAGGGCTATGCGGCGCGTGCTAGCGGCAGACGACGACGAGCTCTGGCGCGCGGAGGCCGCTCGACAAAAAGATCGCCGCGTCCCGGAAACGACTAAGGACGGGAGTATGTCTGGGGGGGGCTAGGAGCTCACCGCGGGCTCGGTGGCGTGCTTGGATCGGGTCGGGGCGGTCGTGAACGGTGGCGAGGCAGACGCGCTGGAGGAGCTAGGGTTCGGCGGTGCGCGTCGAGGCTCTGGGGCTTCTCTGGCTGACGGGCGGCAGAAGCGCCGGCTCGCTCTTCCTCGACGCCAAACGACCACGCCCGCCTCCTGGTTCGACGATGACGAGAGGAGGCCGACAATGGCGTCGAGGCAGACGGTGGCGAGGTTGAGGGAAGAGGGGAGGCGAGGCAGGCCTCTGGGATGGATCTGGGGTGCAGGGGAGGTTGAGAGGGGGGTAGATAAGGCCAGAGGGGGAGAGGGTGCCGTGGTTGCCGTGTGGGAGCAGCTGGGGATAAAGGTGGGGGAGAAAAAGGTGGTGGAGTTATTAAGAGATATGCCCCCAAATCAACTTGGGCATTTAACATTTTATCAAGATCCAAATACAATATCAAGAGGCAACTATAATTAATAATGCACATGAGATAAGAACCAAACAAGAAGGGGTTTTATATGATGCTCAAATGCAAGGTGGCATGATGACATGAGCATGATATGATAATGATGCAACAATTATATGTTGGAAGTGGCCCTTTTATTACTAGAACAAGTAGCATTACAGGTGTTAGACAACTGGGATGCTACAACTCTCCCTAAAACAGGAATCTACTTCGAGATTCTAGGAAGAAGAAGAAGACACAAAGAGAGAAGGATGGTTGGCACGGAGTTCATCTTCACGCTCCCATGTGGCTTCATCAATGTAATGGTGTGACCATCGCACCTTGCGAACTTGATGGACTTGTTGTGAGTCCTTAGCTCATGGGTCTCAAGGATTTTGGTGGGGTGTTCTTGATAAGACAGATCTTCTTGGAGGTCGATTAGCTCATGATCCACGGTCCTGCCGGGATCTTTGAAGCACTTCTTGAGCTGAGAGATGTGGAAAACATCATGGACTTTGAGTTTTTCCGGAAGCTCAAGTGCATAAGCAACTTCTCCTCTTCTACCACGAATCTTGAATGGACCGATGTACCAAGGAGCCAACTTTCCTTTGATACCGAAGCGGTGTGTGCCTCTCATGGGAGTGACACGAAGGTACACGAGATCACCAGGGGCATACACCATGTCCGTGTGCTTCCTGTCATAGTTGCTCTTTTGACGACTTTGAGCAATCTTCAGGTTCTCAAGAATGATATGCACCTTCTCCTCTGCTTGAGTTATAATGTCAGGGCCAAACCAGATCCTTTCTCCTGCACCTGACCAACGAATCGGAGTTCTGCACTTGCGACCTTAGAGAGCCTCAAATGGTGCCATCTTCAGACTCTTCTGGAAGCTGTTGTTGTAAGAGAATTCAGCATATGGAAGGCATTCCTCCCACTTCATGCCAAACGAGATGACGCAAGCCCGAAGCATATCCTCCAGAATCTGATTGATTCTTTCCACTTGTCCTTGCGACTGAGGGTGGTAAGCAGTGCTGAAGTTCAACTTTGTTCCCAAAGCTTTTTGGAAACTTTCCCAGAACTTGGAAGTGAAGATGCTTCCTCGATCTGAACTGATCTCCAGCGGAACCCCATACAGAGAGACAATTCTGTTGATATAGAGCTCAGCCAACTGAATTCCAGAAATTGTTTCCTTGACGGGGAAGAAATGAGCCACTTTAGAAAGCCTGTCGATGACAACAAATATTGCATTGTTGCCCTTCTGCGATCTAGGAAACCCAGTGATGAAGTCCATATCTACTTTCTCCCATTTCCATTCCGGTGGTTTCAATGGTTGTAGAAGACCGAAAGGTTTCTGATGGACAGCTTTCACTCCGCGGCAAACATCACACTCCGAGACATACTTGGCACAATATCGTTTCAAACCAGGCCACCAATATTGTGTTTTCAAGTCCATGTACATCTTTGTGCTGCCAGGATGGATAGAAAGAACCGAGTCATGCGCCTCCTTGAGAACTTGCTCTCTTAGACCCGGGTAGTTTGGAACAAACATCCGGTGTTCAAAGAAAAGCGTGCCTTGATCATCAACGTGGAAGGACTCATACTTCGGAAGCCCAAGTTTAGAGATGAGCTTTTTGGTGTGCGGATCACCCAGCTGACGAGAGCGAATCTTTTCTTCCAAGAGGGGAGTAGCCAGAAGGTTTAGGAGATGCCCTTGTTCCACAATTTCCAGGTTGAGCTGACGGAATTCCTCGCACAAGAGAGGTTGCTGCTCCTCCATCATGAGGTTGTTGACATAAGCTTTGCGGCTGAGAGCATCGGCCATGACATTAGCTTTGCCCGGTATGTAGTTGATGGTCACATCAAAGTCATTGATTGCTTCAATCCATCTCCTCTGCCGAAGGTTGAGATCAGGCTGAGTGAAGATATACTTCAAACTTTTGTGGTCAGAAAAGATCTCACAACGGTTGCCAAGCAAGTAGTGCCTCCATAGCTTCAAAGCAAAGACAACTGCTGCTAGCTCGAGGTCATGTGTGGGATAGTTGATCTCATGCGTCTTCAACTGACGAGAGGCATAAGCAACAACTTGTTTTTCTTGCATAAGGACCGCACCCAATCCTTGCAAAGAGGCGTCGCAGAATATCTGGAAAGGCTTAGATGTATCCGGAGGAACCAAGACTGGTGTGGAAGTGAGCTTCTCTTTGAGTGTCTCAAAGCTTGCTTGACATGCCGGAGTCCAAAGGTATTTCTTGCCTTTCTTGAGGAGATCGGTAAGAGGCTTCGCTATCTTCGAGAAGTTACGAGCGGGCGGCGGCAATAACTAGCCAAACCGAGAAACTCCACTTCTTTGACATTAACGGAGGAAGCCATTCGACAATTGTCTTCACGGTTTCGGTTGTTGCAATGCCCTTGGCAGAGATGACATGACCCAGATAGGTTACTTCAGGCAGCCAAAACTCACACTTTGAGAACTTTGCATACAAGCGGTTCTCACGAAGCTTGTTTAGGACACACCGCAGGTGTTCTTCATGCTCTTCCTTAGACTTAGAATAAACCAGGATGTCATCCAGATAGACCACAACGAACTTATCAAGGTACTCCATGAAAACGGAGTTCATAAGCCTCGAGAAGGTAGCCGGTGCGTTGGTGAGACCGAAAGACATCACCGTGTACTCATACAGGCCATAGCGGGTGGTGAAAGCTGTTTTGGGCACATCTTCCTTGCGAATCTTGATTTGGTGATAACCACTTCTCAAGTCCAGCTTAGAGAACACCACAGCTCCAGCTAGCTGATCGAATAGATCATTAATCCGCGGGAGGGGATATTTGTTCTTGATGGTTTTAGCATTGAGAGCCCGATAGTCAACGCAAAGTCTATCAGTCCTGTCACGCTTCTTCACAAAGATTGTTGGGCTACCCCAAGACGAAGTACTGTGTTGAATGAAACCCAACTTCTCTTGTTCATCAAGTTGTCGTTTGAGTTCAGCCAACTCAGAAGGACCCATTTTATAAGGCCGCTTGGAGATAGGAGTCGTTCCAGGTTCAAGTTCAATCACAAACTCAACCTCACGATCCAGAGGCATACCCGGCAACTCTTCAGGAAAGACATCTGGGAACTCACAGACCACCGGTACACTCTGAATAGCTTCCATAGCATCATCATTCAGAGCCGCCAAAGAGAAAAGCTGAATAGCAGGAGTCAGACTTGGAGAAAAGACTATATGGCCTTCAGGAATCTTCAGAGAAACTGAGCGCTCAGCACAATCAATCACAACTGCATTTGCCGTTAACCAATCCATGCCCAAGATGACATCAATGTCAGAATTGCCCAGCACGATTAAGGAAGCCGAGAACGAAGAACCACCAATCTCAATTTGATTTCCATGGCTGACTTTAGAAGCTGCCATTGTTGCTCCAGGAGAAAGAACCATTAACCACTTCATAAGAGGATCCGACATTAACCCATTCTCACTTGCGAACTTGTGAGACACAAAAGAATGCGATGCACCAGAATCAAACAAAACTCGTGCAGGGACTGAGTTCACGGAAAGCATACCCATCACAACTCCAGGTGCATGCTCAGCTTGAGAGGCGTTGACACAGTTGGCACGAGCAACCGTAGACCCGGGCTTGGTGTTGATGTTGAGAGCCCGAGGTGTTGGTGCACGAACCGAAGGAGAGCTTGCTGCAGATCTTGGCGGGGGTGGAGGGAGAGCTTTGTTCTTCAACGGACAGTTCCAGTTGGGATGTCCATGATCTCCACATGTGAAACAAGCACCATGTGGACGTGGAGCAGAGTAGCCAGGGACTCCGCCAGGCGCTCCAGGGTAGTTGTGGGTGTAGCCCCTGGGAGCAGCAGTGATGGAGTTTGGTGTCCTTGACGCGTAGCTTGAAGGTCTTGGTGAAGCCGGGAGCGACGGTGGGGTGTTAGGAATCCAGACACGCCGCTTAGAAGGAGCTGCCATAACTGAAGAGCTTGATGCATCCCTGTTGTGTTTCTTGGACTCCTCAAACACTTGCCTGCTTGCCTCCTCTTGCAAGGCTGTGTGCTGTAGTTCCAGGAAAGATGCCGGCCTTGCATGAGTAATCGCATACTTGATCGATGCATTGAGCCCTTGCCTGAACCTCTTCTGCTTCTTCTTGTCATCAGATACCTCATCACCACCATAACGAGAGAGATTCATGAAGTTCCTGATGTAGGTGTTGACGTTATCATTTCCTTGCTTCAGGTTGAGAAAAGCCTCCTTCATCCTTTCCATCACAATCTCTGAGAGAAACTGCTCTTTGAAAGCTGCAGTGAACCTTTCCCAAGTAGGCTGAAAACCCGTGCAGCTTGCCTTCAAGTAATTTTCCCACCAAAGAGCTGCATCTCCCTTCAGAAGGTGAGTAGCACACTTGACCCACTCCTGCTCCGGAACATCAGCAGTCTCAAGCAACCTTGACATCTCACGCAGCCAATCATCCGCGTCCAGTGGTCGATCAGAAACATCAAACTGACGAGGGTTGAATTTCAGGAAGCTCTTGATGTCTCCTCGCTTGGGAGGTGGAGGGAGTGGAGCAAACTCATTTCTTCTTACGCTTTCTTCCAAGCGCTGCTGGTTCTGCTGCATTGCTGCCAAGGCATTAGCTATGTTTGACAATGCGGCCCCAAGTTCTGGTGGTATATCCTCATCTGAACGGCGTGGTGGAGCCATCCTGAGATTGATATAAAACACAAGTCAGTACTATAATGGAGAATGATAATAATCCAAAATAGTACCAATCTGGAATTAACCAAGATTAAAGGATACAATTTACTGAGATGATATTAAAATATCAACAAAGTTCAAAGTACCTAAAAAGATATTAAGCATATCGCACACGACTGAAAAGGAGTGTGGTACACAAATATATCAAAGAAAAATTTTCCACAAATTTCGGCATGAAAATACCAATAGATGCGCAAAATTACTTAACGAATCAAGATTAGTGACTCTACCGATTCAATATACAAAAGCGAATGATAAGAGTAGTGGTATGGTCGCGACTCCATCCCGCACTCAGATCATTACTCCGCACATGAACAAGTGGAACACATATCCCAACCCCTTCTTCTCACGACGAAACCTAAAGATTGGTAACTACGGAAACGAACACCCCCAAACAAGATAGCGTCGGATACCAAGAGGAAGATAGATTGCGTCGGTTTGCAAAAGCCTGTCGGTATGGAATGTACCAACAGTTGATAACCAAAGGCAGATAAGATAACAACTTGGATGCAACAGATAGACAAGGGATTACACACACACACACACAACCTATGGTACTACGGAAACCCCAAACACGTGAATCCTAGTTTGAATTTTTAAGAAGAGGATTGAAAACGTTGCACTTCCTTACCAGAAAAGGGTGGGTGGTTGGGTAAGAAGAAAAGTGGAAGTAGTCCTACTCTCGCGTTTTGTTTTTCCCTAGTATACATAACTACCAAAATATTTGCCAGACTGACAACGACCATTTGGCTGAAACCCTGAAGGTCGGGATGGCTCTGATACCAATTGTAACTACCTCGGTGAATTACGCTCCTAGTTACAAGCCTGGATGAGCGGTAGTGGTTGAAATAGTACGGTGGGGCCCTAAAAGCCACTCACGAGTAGACCTTTCGGCCGTCCCAACCACTTCCATCTCATCGGGACCTATACGGGCGGCGTAATCGGCAGGCGAAGGGATCAACTACATACACAAGTGGGTATGTATGCAAGCCACCATACAAGAGTACATCAGAGCCATGCCATCTAGAAAGAAAGGAAAATATAGCAACGCCATACGGCAAGATTCAAATGACCTAGATAGATCTAATATTTTAGGATACTTCCTCATACAACACACATCAGAGTATCATGCGGAAGCGGCAAACAAGTCTGAGTACGGATAAGAAGCAAATCGGCATAAGATGCCATAGAAATAAGCACATCCCAACCACAGATCTCACGGATCCCCATTCCCGGAATCTCTACACCGAACGGTCGTTGCCCACATCATCAGCCTCTTCCACCCAAAGATCCGTCTGTGAAGGTACATGCTCATCTGAACCAATAATTTATCGTGTGAGACCCTAAGGGTTTTCGGCAAGTCTTAATGCCTCTAAAGGGACACAACAGGGTGACGAATTGCAGCAAAAGATAAACCCTAGCAGATCTATAGATACCGCTAACCATCCGCCTAACCAATGATAGGCGGATGTCCGTGAATTAAAGACAACGATTATAACGAATTCACAGATCCATCCTCCTCCTCGCTTACCAACGAGGAAGCGGACGAACAACCCCCCATCCGTTGGCAATTTTATTAGCCATTCCATGAGTGTTGCACTATTTACTAGTCAAATTACTTAGTCAGATTAAAGCGGTACTTTAGTTATGCTTATCTATGATCGAGAAACTGTGCTCCAAGTCGTCCATAACCGCGGACACGGCTTTCAGAAAGTTTTACCCTGCAGGGGTGCACAAATAGAACACAACCCTCGATCAACCTCGGAAAAACCAAATCAAAACCCAACGAGGCCTTCACGACAAAGCAATCACAAGATTCAGCAATATTTCAGGGGGCCACCCCTTAAAGTAGACCCGCAACGAAGCCGGCCGGCTCCGAGACGGACTTAAGGTTGTGGGGACGGCTGTAAACGACTGGGAACCCGAAAGTGTGACTGGGCTTGTCGATACCGCGGAATCGTGCCACGAGCCTAAACAGTACAGGTGCTATCTGTCGCACAATTTAATTAAAGCAGTAAACATGGCATAAGTACAGGATAGTAAATAAAACCTCAAACTAGTTTGTGGCCCCAAGAAATAAGACGGAATCAAGCTCTGGCTCAGGGGGGTCCCATATACCTCCCGGATGTGGATAGCGCGATAAATCTTGGAACAGGAATCAAGTACTCGGGGTCTTACGGGACACAAGTGAGCAGGAAAAACCAAATAGCAGATGTTGCTCACCGGTGCCACTTTCATTAGTTATCCCATTACTACTCAGGTTAAGTTGTTTAGGTACCTCGTTATCCATCAGACTCTCACATACCCTACACATGCTATTCTACGACTCGCATGGCTCAAACAACTCCTGTAGTAATGGCTCATGGGATGGAGGAACAAGCTTGGTGGGGTTCAAAGTAAAGGCTATGCAATACTTGGGATTCAATTTAATGCAATCGCGACTCAATGATGCAAGAATAAGATAGAGGCAATAGGTACTGTATGTATGCAAGCATGTGGTAGTGCTTGCCTGGCAACTCAGTTGAAGCGAGAGACGGATCTGGTAGTGCTCTGGTTCTCTTGATATATCCCACCTTTCGCCTATTCGAAAGAAGAACCAAACAAGCAAGGGCCAACATAAATAGAGTGCACAAGCATAGGGATAAAATCGACAAGCAAACAATCATGCCATGATGAATGATGCACAAGTTGCATGGCAATAAAGTAGCATGGCATGGGTGAGGTGTGGAAGACAAGAAATAACATTTTAATGGGGTCCTGGATCACATTTGTTGTCATATTAGTTGCTGTACACTATATTTTTATATGATGCATGCTGCAATTGAAGTCATGGATAGCATGAACAGAAAGGTCTCGTCGAGCTGATCATTTTAGACATATCATTTGCTAAATTTGGATTTATAAATCAAAAGTTATTAATTATTTAAATTCCAGTGGCATTTGGGGTAATTTAATTCAACTTGGAATTTTAAATGTGCAAAAGGCAATTTGAATAGCATATTTGAAATCCTCTCATTTTTCTGGTCCAGAAACATATATTGTTTGTATTATTTGGATTAATATTTGAAAAGTTATTTAAAACTGAATTGAGATTTGAGTTTGAATTAAATTTTAAATAGGTTTGAGTTTAAACAGAATCTGCAAAATGTTTTACACCTGTGCTAACCTAACCCCTAGTCACAGACAGGTGGGGACAGGCGCACCTGGACCCACACGACAATGGCTGAGAGGAAGGAGGACCATGGTCGATTAGGCAAAACCGGGAGCCTTTTATAAAAAACCTGACACCGTTGTGGGGCTAGGGCTGCGGGTTGAGGCAAAAGGAGTCCAGGGGGTTTTGTGAAAAGTGCACTGCGAGCACTGTTGTTCTTCTATCTGAACCAACTGACAGACAAAAGAAACAGCGGCTGGCGCGGCGAGGGGGAAACGAACCCGCGTCGCGGGCGTGCGCGCGGCGTGGCGAGACCGCTGCGGTGGCTGTGTGGCTGTTGACAGGGAAGAGCACGGGGCCTAGATAGGGCTATGCGTCGCGTGCTAGCGGCAGACGACGATGAGCTCTGGAGCGCGGAGGCCGCTCGACAAAAAGATCGCCGCGTCCCGGAAACGACTAAGGACGGGAGTATGTCTGGGGGGGCTAGGAGCTCACCGCAGGCTCGGTGGCGTGCTTGGATCGGGTCGGGACGGTCGTGAACGGTGGCGAGGCAGACGCGCTGGAGGAGCTAGGGTTCGGCGGTGCGCGTCGGCGTTCGGCTCTGGGGCTTCTCTGCGACCAGTGCAGGCGGCAGGCGCCGGCTCGCTCTTCCTCGACGCCAACGACCACGCCCGCCTCTGGTTCGACGACGAGAGGAGGCCGACAATGGCGTCGAGGCAGACGGTGGCGAGGTTGAGGGAAGAGGGGAGGCGAGGCAGGCCTCTGGGATGGATCTGGGATGCAGGGGAGGTTGAGAGGGGGTAGATAAGGCCAGAGGGGGAGAGGGTGCCGTGGTTGCCGTGTGGGAGCAGCTGGGGATAAAGGTGGCCTCGGCCACCTTTTCTCCACCTCCTCACGTGCTCGGTGCGGCCAGGGCAGGGCAGGGGCAGGGCTGGTAGAGCTAGGGAGGCTGCCAGGTGGACCTGGGGGGAAGCTCGTGGCCCAGGCGGTAGGAGGGGCCCTAGGGCAGGGAGAGAAAAGAGGAGGGGAGAGGTGAGAGGGAGAGTGGCCGGCTCGGGCTAGGGTTTAGGGTGGACGGTAGTTAGGTGGGGTCAGGGTGGCCAGGTGTGTCCAGCAAGGTAGAGAGAGGGGGGTAAGAGAGGGGTGGTGAGCTAGGGGCATGGTAAACATGTGGCCATGCTAGGTTAGCTAGAGAGGAGAGAAAGAGAGAAACACACTTAGGGTTTGGTTTAGATTAGGTGGGTTTTATGGTGTAGGTTAGAGAGGGTATGGGGTGGCTTAGGGTTTAGGTTTAAGAGAGGAGTAGGATAGATGGAGTGGTACTTGTCAAGATCAAACTTGCTCTAGTCAAGCTCAAACAAGAACAAGACAAGAAAAAGAGAGGGAGAGAGATGAGGTGCTAGGGTTTTAAGCATGATCAACATGGCCAAAACCAAAAGAAAAGATAGGGCTAGAGATGATCCATCCCAAAACCAAATAAAACCAAAGACAAGCACAAGATGGTACTTGCATGGCCCATGCAGAATATTTAATGCCCTGCTGATACTTGTGAAGACAATGTCATTTCATGGCATTATTATTTTGCATCTCCAAAATTGGAATAAAGACCAAGCAAAAGATTATGGTGGAATCCAACCAACCAACATGAGCTAGAGGTAAACTCAAATAAAATGCCAAGCTCATATTAATTGGATGGTGGAATTATAAGGTGGGGGAGAAAAAGGTGGTGGAGTTATTAAGAGATATGCCCCCAAATCAACTTGGGCATTTAACATTTTATCAAGATCCAAATACAATATCAAGAGGCAACTATAATTAATAATGCACATGAGATAAGAACCAAACAAGAAGGGGTTTTATATGATGCTCAAATGCAAGGTGGCATGATGACATGAGCATGATATGATAATGATGCAACAATTATATGTTGGAAGTGGCCCTTTTATTACTAGAACAAGTAGCATTACAGGTGTTAGACAACTGGGATGCTACAGAGTTGCATTATCTCATGGTCTAAGGAATACAATATTTGACATAGGAAAAGCTTCGCAAAGATGAACACGATGAAACGATCTAATTTCTTCGCTTAGTTTGGGTCTGTCCACCATATCATTCTCCCAATGATATGATCTCATTATCAATTGACAACTCATGTCTATGGTTAGGAAACCTTAACCATCATTGATCAATGAGCTAGTCCATAGAGGCGTACTAGGGACACGGTGTTGTTTACAAACCACACAAGTATTAAAGTTTCCGCTTAATACAATTCTAGCATGGAATATAAACTTTATCATGAACAAGAATTATAATAATAACATCTTTATTATTGCCTCTAGGGCATAATTCCAACAGTCTCCCACTTGCACTAGAGTCAATAATGGCATACATGATGGAACCTATGGCCGAGGCATAAGGCACTTTGCTCATAGCTTCCCTATCATTTACCGTAGCTGGACACTGAGCCTTGCTCAATATCTTACCTGACAACATAGGCACTGAACCTTTCTTTGCCTTATCCATTCTGAACCTTTTCAGAACTTTGTCTAGGTATGTACTCTGGCTTAAAGCTATCAGGCGTCTTTGTCTATCTCTATAGATTTTTATGCCCAATATATAAGCAGCTTCACCTAGGTCTTTCATTGAAAAACACTTGTTCAAATAACTCTTCACATCGTTAAGCATGTTGATGTCATTTCCAATAATCAATATGTCATCCACATATAGTACCAGAAACGTCACCGAGCTCCCACTCACTTTCTTGTAGATACAAGCTTCGTAGCAATTTGGAACAAATCCAAAGCTCTTGATCACTTGATCAAAACGAAGGTTCCAACTCCGAGATGCTTGCTTCAGTCCATAAATGGAATGCTGAAGTTTGCATACTTTACTAGCATCCTTAGGATCGACAAAACCTTCGGGTTGCATCATATACAACTCTTCATCAATGTTGCCATTGAGGAAAGCAATCTTGACATCCATCTGCCATATTTCATAATCATGAAACGCAGCAATTGCTAATAAAATCCGAATGGACTTAAACATCGCTACGGGAGAGAAAGTCTCATCGTAGTCAACACCTTGAACTTGTCGAAAACCTTTTGCGACAAGCCGTGCTTTATAGACGGTAACATTACCATCCGCGTCCGTTTTCTTCTTGAATATCCATTTGCACTCAACGGCCTTTCGGTCGCTAGGAGGATCCACCAAAGTCCATACTTGGTTTTCGCTCATGGATCCCAATTCAGAGTCTGGGCTCATCATCGCTTCCTCATAGTTCGTAGGTTCACTGTCTTCTACCAACAAGACAGTCAAGACAGGGTTGCCGTACCACTCAGGAGGGGCACGCAACCTTGTCGAATCGCGACGCTCAAGAGCGACATCGTCCAAGCTTCATGATCCTTGTCATTAGCTTCCTCTATTGTTGGTGCAGCATGGAACAATTTCAGTCTGCGCTACTCTCAATTCAAGAGAAGGTTCAATAACCTCGCCTAGCTCTACTTTCCTCCCACTCACTTCTTTCGAGAGAAACTCCTTCTCAAGAAAGGAACCGTTCTTCGACAAACACTTTGCCTTCGGTTACGTGATAGAAGGTATACCCAATAGTTTCCTTAGGGTATCCTATGAAGACGCATTTCTCGCTTTGGGTTCGAGCTTGTCAAGCATCAACTTCTTGACGTAAGCTTCAGATCCCCAAACTTTAAGAAACGACAACTTAGGTTTAGCACCAAACCACAGTTCATACGGTGTCGTCTCAACGGATTTAGATGGAGCCCTATTTAAAGTGAATGCAGCGGTTTCTAATGCATAACCCCAAAATGATAACGGCAAATCAAGAAGAGACATCATTGATCGGACCATATCTAATAGGGTTCGATTCCTGCTCGAACACACCATTGTGATGTGGTGTTCGGGTGGCGGAGTTGTGAAACGATTCCACTTGCTTTAAGATGCGTGAGAAAATCATAACTCAAATATTCACCTCCACGATCGGATCGTAGAAACTTAATCTTTACATTACGATGGTTCTCCACTTCATTCTGAAATTCCTTGAACTTTTCAAATGTTTGATTTATGTTTCATTAAATAGATATACCCATATCTACTTAAGTCATCGGTAAAAGTGAGGAAATAGCGATATCCACTGCGCGTCGAAACACTCATCGGTCCGCATACATCGGTATGTATGATTTCCAACAAGTCCGTTGCTCGCTCCATCATACCGAAGAACGGGGTTTTGATCATCTTGCCCATGAGGCATGGTTCGCATGTGTCAAATGATTCAAAATCAAGAGACTCCAAAAGTCCATAAGAATGGAGTTTCTTCATGCGCTTTACACCAATATGACCTAGACGACAGTGCCACAAATAAGTAGTATTATCACTATCTACTTTGCATCTTTTAGCCTCAATGTTATGGATGTGTGTTTCATCCCTTTCGAGATTTAGAAGAAATAAACCATTCACAAGAGGTGCATGACCATAAAAGATGTTACTCATATAAATAGAACAACCATTATTCTCCGATTTAAATGAATAACCGTCTTGCAATAAACACGATCCGGAAATAATGTTCATGCTCAACGCAGGCACATAATAACATTTATTAAGGTTTAAAACTAATCCCGAAGGTAAAACTAAGGAGAGCGTGCCGGCCATCACATCAACTCTTGATCCGTTGCCAACGCATCGTCACCTCATCCCTCAAGCCTATTCATTAGTAGCTCTGTTTGAGTTACAAATATTAGCAAGAAGGTATCAAATACCCAGGCACTACAACGAGGGCTAGTAAGGAAAACATCAATAACATGTATATCAAATATACCTTTGACGGTGCCAGCCTTCTTGTCCGCTAAGTACTTCGGACAGTTGCGCTTCCAGTGACCCTTGTCCTTGCAATAGAAGCACTCAGTGTCCGGCTTAGGACCAGACTTGAGCTTCTTATCAGCAGGGGAAACGCGCTTGCCGCCGCCTTTCTTGAAGGGCTTCCTTGCACCCTTACCTTTCTTAAAGGTGGGGGGCTTGTTGACCATCAACACATGATTATTCTTTCTGATGTTCACCTCCGCTACTTTCATCTTAGCAAAGAGCTCAGTGATCATATCAGTTGAACCAATCTGATTGTGATCAACTACAAAACTTTTGTAGCTAGGAGTGTCAATCTTGAGCTCCTCTGGAATCATGCAGTCCAGTTTCTCAAGGCGTTGAGTGTAGCCCGACATCTTAATGGCGTGCTCACTAACGGAACTCCCTTCCTCCATCTTGTAGTTAAAGAATTTCTTAGAGATCTCATATCTCTCAGAACGGGCTTGAGTCTGAAACATGTTTTTCAGCTCCTCGAGAATCTCAAAGGGCCCGGCGAACTCTTCAAAACGATTTTGAAGATCCGATTCCATAGCATACAACATGACGATCTTAATCAAATCATAATCATCCTTGCACGACTGATAAACAACTTTTTCATCAGCCGGCGCATCTACGGCAGGGGGTTACCTAACGCTTTCTCAAGGACATAGTCCTTTTGTCCGCCAGACAGAATGATTCTTAGATTGCGGAACCAGTTAGTGAAGTTAGACCCATTGTTTCTAAGCTTTTCTTTCTCAGCAAAAACGTTGAAGTTGAAGTTGGACTTGGCCATTGGATCTACAGTATTTGCAAGTACAATTTAGACTATGTTCATGATAAATAGTTCAACTTAATCAAATTACTAGATGAACTCCCACTAAATTCAACATCCCTCAAGTTGTTTAGTGAACACGATCCAAATTCACCACACCTAATCCGATCATCACGAGAAGAGATGTGGTTTCAATGGTGGACAACAAAGTGTCGATCATATCACTCATATGACTCATGCTTAACCTTTCGGTTCTTGTGTTCCGAGGCCATGTGCATACATGCTAGGCTCGTCAAGCTAGACCCAAGTATTTCTGCGTGTGCAAAACGGCTTGCACCCGTTGTATGTGAGCGTAGAGTCTATAGCACCCGATCATCACGTGATGCTTGGACACGACGAACTTTCGCAATGGTGCATACCGGGAGAACACAGTTTTATCTTGATCTTTAAATGAGGAATCATCTTATAATGCTACCGTCGCGATCTAAGCATAATAAGATACATAAAGGGATAAACATCACATGCATATAACTTTATGTGACGTGGTATAGCCAATCCTCGCGCAATGATCTCCATCTTGTGCGTTCGCATGATCTCCATCACTCCACCATGATTGCCTCCACCACGAATAGCAACTACAACTATTGCTAACTACTTAGCGATAAAGTAAAGCTATTAGATGGCGTATAAGAAGTTGACTCATGGGCCATACACAATTATAAAGACAACCATATGGCTCCTGACGGTTGTGTACTCATCGACATGCAAGTCGTGAAACATTACAAAACATGATCATCGCATACAATATACACATCACATCTTGGGCCATACCATATCACAGAAAACACTCCCTGCAAAAACAAGTTAGACGCCTCTACTTTGTTGTTGCATGTTTTACGTGGCTTATGGGAGTAGATGCTAAGAACGATTCTTACCTACGGAAAGCCACAACGGTGATATTATGGTTGCCAAACTCCGGTGTTAATCCCATGACAACTATAGTGAGAGAAACTGACATCCACCAGCCGCATGTGTGGTACAAGCCACACGTCAAGTGCGGAGCTGGTCTCGCGAACGACGTCGCGTAAGGTTGGCCTGGACCGCTTCAATCTCACTATCCCGCGTTATAAGAAGAACACAAACAAGAGGCTTGCAACAGAAAACATCAACGCCCGCAACAACCATGTCGCGTTCTACTCGTGAAACACATCTACACATAGATCTAGCTCTGATACCACTGAAGGGTTTCGCGGCATAGTAAATCAAAATTTTCTACGGAGCGGAGGAAAGCCAAGATCTAATCTAGGAGATGCAAACAACGAGAGAGATTGGATTAGATCTTCATACCCTTGAAGATTCACAGTGGAACGCTCGCCTAACGTGGGTGATATAGTCGCATTCGCTCCTCCTCGCGATCCGATCCGATCTAGCACCACAAGTGGCGGTGCCTCCGTGAGATGCACACGTGCAACACCTCGACGTCTCCTCCTTCCTCGGACCAGCGAGTATGGTGGAGAGATAGATTGGATCTACAACACGACGGCGTGGTGTATATGGTGGAGAATTTCTGCTGCAGGGCTTCGCCTACAAACAGTCGGGAGGGAGAGAGGAAGGTAGCAAGGCTGCTAGGGCTTGGAGGAAGGTGTGTGTGTGGGGGGAGGGGGCGCACCACCCCTCTATATATAGAGGGGGGGGGGCGGCCAGCCCTTGCCCCTCCTCCAAGCCTATCTCTAGTTTAAACAATTTAAACTCTCCCTTATCTAGAAATCCTATCTCTAGTTTAAACGATTTAAACTCTCCCTTATCTAGAAATTCTATCCCGAGATTTAAACGAGTCAAATCTCTCTAGAATCGGCTGGGCCCTATGGGGCCTTGTGCCCTGTCCCAATGCGGCCAGGACACTCCCTCATAGGCCCATGCCCCTCCCGGAAGGTGGGGCCACGTTGGTCCCTTCTTCGGAAGGTTCTAGAAGCTTCGGTACAATACCGATTAACCGAACAATTCGAACTCCAAAAGCACCGCCTTATATGAATCTTATTCTGGACCATTCCGGAACCTCTCGTGATATCCCGGATCCCATTCGAGACTCGAACAAAATTCATAAACCAATTATCCAATCTATCCTAGCGTCGAGATACGTTAAGTGTGTGACCTGCGGGTTCGAGAATATGCGTACATGATCTTCTATCAATAATCAACAATGGGTGCAGGCACCCATATTGACTCCCACATTCATCGATGATCATATCGGATGAACCACAATGCCAGATTCAATCAATCCCATATATATTCCCTTCGTCTCGCGATATTTTACTTGCCCGAGATTCGATCGTCGATGCCGTCATACCTAGTTCAATCTCGTTCACAAGAAGTACTTTACTCCGTAATCCGATATCACTTTGTGATTAACTCCTTAACCACATGCTTGCAAGCGGTGTTGATATCGACACGAGTGGGCCCAAGTATATCTCTCCGACTTGGGAGGACAAATTCCATCTCGATACATACAACATGAGATACTTTCCGATCACCGAGAGACACCTTTATGATCACCCTCTCATAGGATGACGTTTGATGACCTCAAAGCTTTCTTGTACGTGGAGTTGCATTATCTCATGGTCTAAGGAATACAATATTTGACATAGGAAAAGCTTCGCAAAGATGAACACGATGAAACGATCTAATTGCTTCGCTTAGTTTGGGTCTGTCCACCATATCATTCTCCTAATGATATGATCTCATTATCAATTGACAACTCATGTCTATGGTTAGGAAACCTTAACCATCATTGATCAATGAGCTAGTCCATAGAGGCGTACTAGGGACACGGTGTTGTTTACAAACCACACAAGTATTAAAGTTTCCGCTTAATACAATTCTAGCATGGAATATAAACTTTATCATGAACAAGAATTATAATAATAACATCTTTATTATTGCCTCTAGGGCATAATTCCAACAGTCTCCCACTTGCACTAGAGTCAATAATCTAGTTTACCGAGGAGACAGAGATGGAGCAGAAAGAGATGGATAGCGAGTGAGTAGATGTGCACCGGTGGTCCTTTTTTCTAAAAGTAAAAAAAAATCATATTGTAAGATTCAAAATAATCTAAAAATAAATTAGGATATGGTCAAATATGTACACCACAGACATGCAATGCATCAATTCAAAATAATGTTTATTTTTAGGATGAAATAATGTTTATTTTTGAGTTCCCACAAAAATAATAAAATTGTAGATCTGAGCAAATAGTGATTTCAAATAAAAAAATAATGAGGCTTTGCCATTTTTGTGTAGCTCATAGTAATACAAAACATTTTGAATCGAGATTTTACACGTTTGTTGGATACATCATTAACTAATTTTAAGATTTTATTCCAAGACTTTTTAAGACCTGCAAATCTAGTTATGAATTTTTTTTAATACGCAAGGAGAGATGGATCTCGGGAGATAAAAGCACTTTCCGGTAGCGGGTGCATTACAGACATGTGAAATTTGAAGCCATGTCTTTGTGTGTCCTTGATATCTTCACTAGTTCATAACATTGATGGTGCGGATGCCAAGTGTAACTGATATCTTTGATTTTAATATATTTCCTTAAAAACCATCTTTGAATAGCAGAAATTTGTAAAATGGAGGAATGCGGAAATAACGAACCGAGATACGGCATACGGTGAAATTTTATATGACACGAAAACACGAGAATTTTGTAAGAGGTCTCCATATATGATTCACATGATTAAAATAGAGGAATCTTGGAGGATTAAGAAGAGAGTAGATAGAGACAGTGTGACATTGCATTATACCTCTCTAGATAGAAGAAATTTGAAAACGAAGAAACATGAAAGATCGTGCACCGTAAAAGAGCTCCTCATGGATGATGCACATGAGACAACCAGAGAAATCTTAGTTGACCGAGGAGACAGAGATAGAGCAGAAAGAGACGGATAGCGAGTGATTAGAGATTCGGCACCGGTGATCCTTTTTTTCTGAAAGTAAAAAAATCATATTGTAAGATTTAGAATAATCTAAAAATGAATCAGAATATGGTCAAAGATGTAGTACACCACAGACATGCAATGCATCAATTCAAAATAATATTTATTTTTAGGATGAAATAATGTTTATTTTTTAGTTCCCACAAAAATAATAAAATTGTAGATCATAGGAAATACTGATTTCAAATAAAAAAATAATGAGTCTTTGCCATTTTTGTGTAGCTCATAGTAATACTAATCATTTCGGATTGAGATTTTACACGTTTGTTGGATACATCGTTAACTAATTTTAAGATTTTATTCCAAGACTTTTTAAGACCTGCAAATCCAGCTATGAATTTTATTAATACGCAGGAGCACTGGATCGCGGGAGATAAAAGCACTTTCCGGTAGCGGGTGCATTACAAACCTATGAAATTTGAAGCTTTTGTTTAGCTATATAGACCGGTGGGCAGATTGAGTATTGTCGTGGAGTAGTACAAGATATAGTCGAATATTCGCCCAATCTAGAGCTTCTCTACCACTCTCTTTCTCCTCTCTGCTTTATCCCCCTTCGCCCCTGTTGAGGGTCGACCTCCGCTCGCCCCTGCCGCCCGTGGCCTTCTTCCCCTTCGGCGGCTCTGCTGGCCGGCGTGGAGATGGTCTAGGAGGTTTGGCCTGTAGATTAGGTTAGTTTTGCCCCGGTGGCGTCTAGGAGTCGGTTGCTGGATCCCATCGGCCGGATCTGGCACACCCTGGTGTTCATCTTCTTCGTTGCCCAACTTTGGTGGCATTAAATGCTCCAACGGTCATTTATTTCGTGGATGGGTATAAATACCCCTCCACCTACATTGGGACAAGCTGCTCAGCTCATTAAAGTCATTGCCCACCATTGGAGTCCATTGGAGCCACTCAAATTCTCAAGATCTCATCATCCAACCACCCAAAGTCCTTGATCTTTGGGGAATCGAAGGAGGAGTCCCCGATCTACTACTTCACCAAAAGAGATCTTCATTTCCCCCTCATTTCATTGAGGGCCCCTTTGCTCTAGTGTTTTGTTGGAAACCCTAGCTCTTGTTTTTGTTCTTACAAGCTTGTCCTTGATTGCTTTGACAGCTTGCTTGTATTTGGGAGCCTCCGATTAAGTTGTGGATGTGTGCCCCAAACTTGTAACGGTGCCGGCTTCCACCTTGAAGGTTGCCGATATAGTGGAAGGTGAATCGATCCCTTTGGGGTGAGATTCATCGGAGAACAAGGGAGGCCTCTCGTGGCGTTGGTGGTTTGAAACCACCCCCTCTCCAAACGTAGACGTACTTCCCCTCAAAAGGAAGGAACTACGGGAAACAAATCCTTGTGTCTCCGCGTCCACTTTTCGGTTACCTCTATCCTTTACCGCACCTTACTTACGAGTTACTTCTTTGTGTTGTGGTAGCCCTTGCATCTTTGTCATATAGGTAAATTCACCGTAGTTGCATTATCTAGAGAATTTACCTTATTGTCAAACCTTAATTTGAAAAAGAAGAAAAATTGAAGTAGCACCTATTCACCCTCCCTCTAGGTGCCCATACGATCCTTTCAATTGGTATCAGAGCCTCGGCTCTTTATTCGGGCTTTACCGCCTAAGAGAATATGGGTAGCCAAGAAGGGGATGGTGGTAGTGAGTCAACTCTGGTGACCATGGAAGATCTCAGAAACTTGGAAACAATATTGAGCTCTTCCTTGGTCAACGAAGTCAAGAAGATGCTTGAGCAACTTCTTAAAGACAAAGATGGCTCATCACCCCCATCTCCTCAAGAGGAACTACCACCCGCACCTAAAGGGAATACTCCGGTATCCCCCGAAGGTATGGTGGTAGGGGATAAACTAGACAATGCTAATTCCTCCACAAGACCTGATGGGGGAAGGGCGAGCACCGTGATTCTTGGTACTCTCCCGATCCTCCCATCCCTCACCCTCATGTGTACAATAGAGGTGACCCACCTAAGCTTGAAGAGTCTGCTACTTTTGCTCAATGGCAATCACTAATGAGAACTCATATGCGCAGCTCTTGCATTGAACTATGGAACATCATCGAGCATGGACTCTTTATTGGGGATCCAAACAACTTGACAAGAAGAGAGGTTGTCAATAGTCAACTCAATGCCACTGCTTTGCATATGATTCAACAAGGATTGGGAACAAAGGATTATCCACACATTGAGCACTTTAGCATTGCCAAGGAAGCTTGGGATGCTCTCACTGTGTTGTTTGTTGGAAATGAGAGTATGAGGAGGAACAGATATGATGCTCTAAGCAATGAAGCCGAAGGTTTCTACATGAAAGAAGGTGAAGATCATGAAGACATGTATCGAAGGCTCAAGACCACCGCCACCGCTTTTAGAAATGTGGGTGCCTCACATGTGGATGATGCATGGATAAAAAGGAAATATGTGAGTGCACTCATGCCTTTTGAGCCCACCGACTTGAAGAGCTTACAAGGAAGACACAACTACCATCTCATGACCTCAAACGAAGTTATGCAAGAGATGGCCGCTTTCAAGGTCGCCGCCAAGAACGCCAAAGATGCCCGTGCTCGTTCCCTCGGTATGAGCAATGTGGTCAATGTTGCTTTAAAGGCCAAGGTTGTGAACTTTGAAGATGAAGATGATAGTGATGAAGGCATCTCCTTGGACCATCCCGATGATGTCAAGATTGCTCATAGTCAATATATGGCTTTCTATGCAAAGAACTTTTGGAAGAATCCCGCCAAGGCCAAGATGGAAATGCAACGAAGAAGCAATCCAAATGGGAAAAGAGAGAATGCCACTAGGTTGAGAACTTGCTTCAATTGTGGTGACCGCTACCACTTTGTGGCAAGCTGCCCCTATGAGAAGAGAGAAGATAATGGTGGGAAGCTTGTGTTGAAGAAGACTCTCAAGGCACCCTACAAGAAACCTTTCATCAAAAAGAACCCCATCAACAAGAAATCGGGAGAAATTGTCTTGATCACTCATGAAGAATACTCCTCCGATAATGACGATGATGAAGATGAGGAAGAAGAAGAAACCTCACATGGTGTGGCTCTAGCCACCACCTACTCCGACACTCTCACTCTTCGACTCTCCAAATGAGAACTCTTCCTCCAAGGACGTCACTTGCCTTATGGCAAGAGGAACGGAGGTATCCTCATCATCCCACTCTACTCAATTAGATAATGATGAAATTGATGATGAAATGTCTCTTGATGTTAAAAAGGAATTAATTGCCTTTGATGAGTTCATGACTAACCTAGAAGGTGATGCTAAACTACATTTTGGGAACATCTTAGATCAACTCTCCCACACTCAAGAGCTTCTAGATGTTAGATGTAAACTTGGGCATGAACATATGATTGAACTAGAGGCTTTAAGCAATGGTCTAGAAGAAGAACAAGATACTAGGTTGTCCCTTGAGTCAAAATTTGAAGGGCTTGATGAGGCCAATGACATCATTGTTAACAAACTCATTAAAGAGCGTGATCATGCTATTGCTAAATACAAAAGAGCTAAAAAGGACAAGGTTGAGTTTGGTGTGATTCATGAAAAACTTGCCGAGGACTTTAGCTTGCTTAACAAGGCCCACAAAGCCTTGGAGAATGAACTCTTGTCTCTCACAAAGTCCCATGAAACGCTTCAAGCTCAATTGGCCAATATTCCTTCACCTAGTAACTTCATTCCATCGAGTAGCACGACTATCCTTGAAGAGAATGCTAGGTTGAAGGGGGAGCTTGCAAAGACCACATTTCCACAAGGTAACAAGTCTATTGATGATCTTTTGAGCAAGCAAAGGCGTAGTGGTGATAAAGGGGGCATTGGTTTTGTCTCCAAAACAAAGAAGAAGAACAACAAGAAGAAGAAGGACAAGCCCGCACAAGAGACCAACAAGACCATTGTGGGAAGTAAGACCACAATTGGCAAAACTATGTCTCATGACGATTTTGCGGGAAGTGCTAACCCTCACTATGTTCTAATGCGTGATTACTATGGTGATGTGTATGCACAATATGTTGGTCCGTATGATGGTTATATTGCTTGGTCTATTTGGGTTCCCAAGACCCTTGTTGCTAACAAAAGAGGACCCATTGAAAAATGGGTACCTAAAAACTAGCTTGATCTTTTGTAGACCTATGCTTCCGGAGGTTCAAAATGGGTGCTTGATAGTGGTTGCACTTGTCATATGACCGGAAGCTCGTCTATTGTTAAGGACTTGGTGTCAAATGAAGATCAAATCACCGTCACATATGCCGACAAGTCAAAATCTACGGTAATGGGTTTCGGCAAGGTAGTGGTGGCTCACGACATTACACTCGTGAACGTCATGCTTGTTGAAACCCTTGGTTACAATTTACTTTCTGTCCGTGCACTTGGAAAGATGGGCTTTGCCGTCTTTATTGATAATGATATTGTGGTCCTCATGTGGAGCAAGTCTCTCAAGGTTGCTTTCGTTGGGTACGTCGAAAATGACTTGTATGTGGTGGACTTTTCGGGGCAAGCCACTGGAGGTCCGATGTGCTTATACGGAAAGGCCGATGTGGGTTGGCTATGGCACCGCCGACTAGCCCATGTCAATATGAGAATTTTGCAAAGTCTCCATAAAGAGGGCCATATTGTTGGACTAAGAGAAAATGTTTCCTTTGCCAAAGATCGTGTTTGCAGGGCATGTGTTCTAGGGAAGATGCATGGCGCTCCTCATAAGCCCACGAACCAAATCAAGTCTAACAAGATCTTGGAACTCCTTCATGTGGACCTATTTGGTCCTCCATCTCATGCAAGTCTTGGTGGGAAGAAATATTGTTTGGTGATTGTTGACGACTTTTCAAGATACTCTTGGGTTTATTTCTTCAAGTTGAAGAGTGAAACTCAAAGGACTTTTATCGACTTCATCAACTTGGTTCAACGGCAACACAATGTTCCCGTGTTGATTATAAGAAGTGACAACGGCACCGAGTTCAAGAACTACACCTTGAATGACTTCCTTAGTGATGAGGGAATTAAGCATCAATATTCCGCCGCATACACCCCTCAACAAAATGGTGTGGCCGAAAGGAAGAACCGGAATCTTATTGAGATGGCTAGGACCATGTTGGCGGAGTTTAAATCTCCATACAACTTCTGGGCCGAAGCCGTCTCCACCGCTTTCCATGCTTCAAACCGGCTCTATCTCCGCAAGAAAATCAACAAGACTCCATATAAGATACTTACCGATAACAAGCCCAACATATCTTATTTCCGGGTGTTCGATTGTAAGTGTTTCTATCTCGTAAAAGGTGTTCGTTTGTCCAAATTCGAATCTAAAGCATTAGAGGGTATTTTTGTTGGCTATGGTCTCGAATCTCACACTTATAGAATCTATGACAAGCTCTCCGGAGCCGTCATAGAATCTTGTAGTGTGACCTTCGAAGAATATGATGGTCCCCAAGGGGGGCGTGTTGATGCTTGTGATGCAGATGATGAAATGCCTCAGGATGCCATAGGAAGAATGGGTGTGGGTTATATCCGCCCCGTTGAGGAACCCCTTATGGCGGATCGAGAAGAACTATGCTCCACTCAAGTGGAGCCCTCATCTTCACAACCTCGACATGCTCCATCTACCGAAGAGGACATTGACTCAAGCCAAAGACAAGATGTGGACCCTCAACATAGTGATCAATGTGTGAACTCTAGTCAAAGGGAGCTTGGTCCATTTGATGGGGTGTCAAGTGGAGTCAAGTCAATTTGCCAAGGAAGATCCATCCAAGCTGTTTTGAGGGGTGCTCAAGTTGAGGCTAGAAGAACACTTGATCAAGACCAAGGTCAATCCGTGCCTCCCAATATAGAGAATGAATCCAATAATGACCAAGGTCAAGTTGATGGTCAAGACGAGGATCAAAATGATGAAGAGGGTCCTCCAAGAAACAATGAGGATATCCACGCTCGCCGCGAAGCTAAAAAGGAAAGAATGTTGGAAATAAGAGACCACACTCTCCAAAATGTTGTTGGAGATTTAAGGAAAGAAATTTCCACACGAGCACAATTGAAGAGGTTCAGTGAACATCAAGCTCACATTTCCATGATTGAACCAAAGAAAGTGTGGGAAGCCCTTGAAGATTCGGATTGGCTAGAAGCTATGCACAAAGAGCTCAACAACTTTGAGAGAAACAAAGTATGGAAGTTAGTTGAGAAGCCAAAATATTGCCACAATGTTATTGGAACAAAGTGGATATTCAAGAACAAGCAAGATGAGCATGGGATTATTGTAAGGAACAAGGCTAGATTGGTTGCACAAGGTTATTCCCAAATTGAAGGCATTGATTATGGAGAGACTTATGCACCCGTGGCTCGCCTTGAGTCCATCCGTATCCTTCTTGCTTATGCGGCACATCATAACTTTAAGTTGCAACAAATGGATGTAGAAAGTGCATTCCTTTATGGTCCCTTGAATGAATTGGTATATGTCAAGCAACCCCCGGGATTTGAGGACCCCAACTTCCCAAACCCTGTCTACAAACTTGATAAGGCGCTCTATGAGCTCAAGCAAGCCCCACGCACGTGGTATGAGCACCTTAGAGAGTTATTGTTTGACCGTGGCTTTGAGGTTGGGAAAATCGATCCCACTCTTTTTACTAAGAGGGTTAATGGGGAGCTTTTTGTATGCCAAATCTATGTTGATGATATTATCTTTGGCTCTTCTAACAAAGCTTTTAATGATGAATTCTCAAAGCTTATGACTAGTAGGTTCCGGATGTCCTTGATGGGGGAGTTGAAAGTATTCCTTGGCTTTGAGATCAAGCAAGTTAGAGGAGGAACATTCTTCAATCAAGCCAAGTATACTCAAGATATGCTCAAGAGATTCAAAATGCAAGATTTGAATGGAGCCCCTACTCCCATGGCAACAAAGACTCATCTAGAACAAAATCCAAATGGTAAAGATGTGGATCAAAAGGTATACCGGTCTATGATTGGTTCTTTGCTTTACCTTTGTGCATCTAGACCCGATATTGTGTTGAGTGTAGGTGTGTGTGCAAGATATCAAGCGGCTCCTAAGGAAATCCATTTAATGGCGGTCAAAAGAATCTTTCGATATTTAGTTCATACCCCATTTTATGGTCTTTGGTACCCTCAAGGCTCAACATTCGCTCTTTGTGGATACACGGACTCGGATTGGGCGGGAGACAAGGATGATAGAAAATCAACATCCGGGGCTTGCCAATTCCTTGGTAGGTCCTTGGTATGTTGGTCTTCTAAGAAGCAAAATTGTATATCACTCTCCTTAGCCGAGTATGTTGTCTTTGCTAGTGCACCCAATTGCTATGGATGAGGCAAACTTTAAAGGAATACGGTGTCCGTTGTGACAAAGTGCCTCTTCTATGTTACAATGAAAGTGCCATCAAGATTGCATACAACCCGGTGGATCACACAAGGACAAAGCATATTGAGATTCGACATCACTTTATTAGAGATCATGTTGCTAGAGGTGATATTGATCTATCCTATGTATCAACCAAAGATCAACTTGCCGATATCTTCACGAAGCCACTTGATGAAGCAAGGTTTTGCTACTTGAGGAATGAACTAAATATCGTAGATTCTAGGAGTTTGACTTGATTATCTTGCACTCTCACCTAATACTTGACCCATGTTTGGTTTAGGTGTAGGCATGGACATAGGGGGAGTGCGGTCCTAATTGATTGGACTATCCCGCCCCCCATTATGCGCAAATTAAACAAAAATCATTCCTCTTAATATCATTTTGTGATATGTGAGATCAATAATGAGTTTCGGTAATGGACCCAAGATACATCTTCGTGGTGCCAAGCCGAGTATACTCAAATATGGTGGCCTAGGCCACCGCCCCCTCTCAATCGAGAGGTTTTGATGTGCTTACTCATGTTTGTCACTTAGTTGTTTTGGTATTCACTCTTAAATGCCATCTATTTGAATTGTCTTCATCTTTCTTAGTCTCATGCACTCTAGTTTGGTATTTATTTGTTTCCTCCATTTGGTTTTAGAGTGCATGTGCTTCTCAGCTCACTTGTCTTAACCCAAGCCTCCGTACTCCCTCATGAAAACCCTCTCTCTTCCCGCACAAGAATCATCCTTGATCCCTGGCTTTGGACTCAGATGGGACCGGTACTACCGGATGTGAGAGCGGTACTACCGCACTTGGGAAGTTCCCAGGTCGTCTCCTGACAAAACTACTCCAGGAACGGTACTACCGCCCGCATGTCCGGTCCTACCGGTAACCGGTACTACCGGTCGTAGAACCGGTACTACCGCTTCTAAGCGGTAGTACCGCTCCAACAACCGGTACTACCGGTTGACGGTTCCAGGTATATAATGGACGCGTGGGAAGAGGCACCCCTCAGTGCCTCGTTATTTCCCACGTCCCTCACTCTCACCTGCGCCACCACCGGAGTTCTTGAAGGCCCCGGAGCTCTGCCGCGCCCTCCTCCCTCCGGATTCTCCTTGGATTCAGCCTCCGGGCAGGCTCCCACTCCTTTCCACCGCCATGGATCCCGGTACAACCGCCCCTCCTCTTCTTGTTTGATTTCCCCATTAGATCTAGGTTTTGGGCTTAGATCTGTGGAGAAATTGACTACTTGCAAGGTTGTACTGCCATTTTATTCCTTGTTACCTCGTAGAATCGCCTATTTAGCAGTTCATACCGTCAATTTGGCCCGTTCCCGTCAGGTCTGACAACTGGTGTGCCGCTCAACCGGTAGTACCGGAACTTTTTCCGGTACTACCGCTTGCAACGGTACTACCGGTTGTCAGGTCCGGTAGTACCGGTCCACTCTGACCACCATGCTCTGCCCAATCTGTTCATTCTCTTGGTTGTTTCCTTCTTGATTCTTGTGTCCTTATCTCCGTGCTATCCTCCCTCGTGCTTTCACAGATGCAGGTGGTTCTCGGGGTGCACGGAAGCGCTCCAAGTCTGACCGTGAGATTGTTGAGGAAGAGACTGAGTCTGAGGAAGAAGTTTTGCCACAGCCAAGACGCCGTTCCAAGTTGCCTACCAATCGAGGTGGTCGTGGGGGTCGTGAAGGGGTTACCAAGCGCTCAGCTGGGCGTGGCAGAGCTCCTCCCTCTTGCCCACCTTCCACTGGGCGTACCAAGAGTCTCAGCTCTGGGCCATCTGGGCCAAAGACACTCTCTGACATCTCTGAGGCAGACTTTAGGGCTCTCCGGGTGGACAATGCATACTCACACAGCAGGAGCGCGTCAAGGGCAGACAGTCTTTTCTATGATGACTTCCAAGAGCGTGTGTATCATGAGGTTCTTATGACCAATATCCAGTTGGTGGTGCCTCAGCAGTGGATTGACATGGGACACTTTGACAAGAACTCTGACTACTTTGCTGAAGCTAAGGAAGTCTGCTCAAACCTTGGCATGCTCCCCATTATGGAGTTTCGGCATGACTATGATCCCCTACTCATCTGCCAGTTTTATGCCACTGCACACTTCCACAATGGCCGCAATCGGAAGATTACCTGGATGACTCAAGGTGCTGTCAAGGAAGCTACACTTGCTGAGTTTGCTGCCATCTTGGGGTATGAGGACCATGGCCGGACGTTCCTCGTGGTTTCATTGTCACATGCGGGAGAATCCCTCCAAAAAGGATGTTCTCAGACCTTTGTATATTCGAGGCCGTGGGATTGCTGGCAAGATTAAGGATCTTCTCCCCACATATGACATCCTCCATCGCATTTTCCGTGAGACTGTTGCTCCTCGTGCGGGCAACAAGGACGAGATACATGGGTTCTCCGTTGACTTGCTGTTCAACACCTTCCTCAACAGAGAATCAGGCCAACCTCTTGATGTGGTGGACTTCATTTGGAATGAAATGGTTGCTGCCGCACACACTCGGAGGGTTCCACCATTTGCTCCTTACATTATGGCCCTCATTGTGTCCAAGTGCCCCGTCATTGCTAGGACGCTCTCCTCTCGCTCTCTCGTTGTGCACAGGCCAAAGGCACTCAAGATCAAGGCACATGCTAAACCTCGCGCTGCGCTTGGCGAGGAGGATGAGGATGAGGATGACTCTGAGCATGCTGACAGTGGTCATGACACTGACTCTGAGGTCTCTCGCCGCAAGAACGCCAAGCCCTCTTGGGCCAAAAGGATGGAGGTCAAGCTCAAGAAGATCTTTTGCTTCCAGGTTGACAACCAGAAGCGTATGTATGAGGCGCACATGTATGCAAAGAAAGCCTGTGCTCGTCAGAAGGAGCTCATGTCTGCTCAAGGGTTGACCATCTCCGAGGGATCCGAGAACAATATCACTCCAGAGGATCAGTGGATTTCTCAGCACAGCCGTTGGGACGATGATGTCTCTTCCTCGCACCGCGCCCCACCTACGTATGAGGATGAGGAGGATCTTGAGGATGAGGATGAGGAGGAGGAGGAGTATGATGATTGACCTTTGGGGCGGTAGCTCTGCACTTGTCCCTTTTTGGCGTCTTGATGCCAAAGGGGGAGAAGTTGCACTTTAGGCACGGGTGTTGCATGGGAAGTCACAAGCTCGCTCTTCTTTGATCCTTTTATTGCTTGTGAACTTCGATTTCTCTCTATTCTATGTGTGAGACTACTATCTGTTTATGTCGTGTGAGACTATGTGGTTTATGTCGTGTGAAACTATGTGATTGGATCCATCTTATGTGACTATGTGGTTTATTTCTGTGGATCCATCTTGTGATGTTATGCAATATCTATTGTTTATATATTCCTCATCACATGTTTTGTGCAAAGGTATGTCTTCAAATGCTAGTATCCATACTTGTGCACCCATGTTGGGTTTGTAAAATAGAGGGGGAGATTTGTCTCTACACATCTAGCGGGAGTCTCCTCTCTATTTTACAAATCTCATTTGCCTATTGTTAAAATCATCTCCTGGGTACCGCCCAAGACTGAAGATTTCTGAAGAACAAGGTCACCACCGGTACTTGGTCCGGTACTGGACCGGTAGTACCGCTTGCAAGCGGTACTACCGCTTGAGTACCGGTACTAGCGGTCATTAAATGCTCCAACGACCATTTATTTCGTGGAGGGGTATAAATACCTCTCCACCTACCTTGGGACAAGCTGCTCAGCTCATTAAAGTCATTGCCCACCATTGGAGTCCATTGGAGCCACTCAAATTCTCAATATCTCATCATCCAACCACCCAAAGTCCTTGATCTTTGGGGAATCGAAGGAGGAGTCCCCGATCTACTACTTCACCAAAAGAGATCTTCATTTCCCCCTCATTTCATTGAGGGCCCCTTTGCTCTAGTGTTTTGTTGGAAACCCTAGCTCTTGTTTTTGTTCTTACAAGCTTGTCTTTGATTGCTTTGACAGCTTGCTTGTATTTGGGAGCCTCCGATTAAGTTGTGGATGTGTGCCCCAAACTTGTAACGGTGCCGGATTCCACCTTGAAGGTTGCCGATATAGTGGAAGGTGAATCGATCCCTTTGGGGTGAGATTCATCGGAGAACAAGGGAGGCCTCTCGTGGCGTTGGTGGTTTGAAACTACCCCCTCTCCAAACGTAGACGTACTTCCCCTCAAAAGGAAGGAACTACGGGAAACAAATCCTTGTGTCTCCGCGTCTACTTTTCGGTTACCTCTATCCTTTACCGCACCTTACTTACGAGTTACTTCTTTGTGTTGTGGTGGCCCTTGCATTTTTGTCATATAGGTAAATTCACCGTAGTTGCATTATCTAGAGAATTTATCTTATTGTCAAACCTTAATTTGAAAAAGAAGAAAATTTGAAGTAGCACCTATTCACCCCCCCTCTAGGTGCCCTACGATCCTTTCAGGAGGAATGCGGAAATAACGAACCGAGATACGGCATACGGTGAAATTCTATATGCCACGAAAATACGAAAATTTTGTAAGAGGTCTCCATAGATGATGCACATGCTTCAAATAGAGGAATCTTGGAGGATTAAGAAGAGAGTAGATAGAGACGGTGTGACATTGCATTATACCTCTCTAGATAGCAGAATTTTGAAAATGGAGAAACACGAATGATCATGTACCGTAAAAGAGCTCCTCATGGATGATGCACATGAGACAACCAGAGAAATCTTAGTTGACCGAGGAGACAGAGATGGAGCAGAAAGAGATGGATAGCGAGTGAGTAGATGTGCACCGGTGGTCCTTTTTTCTAAAAGTCAAAAAAAATCATATTGTAAGATTCAAAATAATCTAAACATAAATTAGGATATGGTCAAATATGTACACCACAGACATGCAATGCATCAATTCAAAATAATGTTTATTTTTAGGATGAAATAATGTTTATTTTTGAGTTCCCACAAAAATAATAAAATTGTAGATCTGAGCAAATAGTGATTTCAAATAAAAAAATAATGAGGCTTTGCCATTTTTGTGTAGCTCATAGTAATACAAAACATTTTGAATTGAGATTTTACACGTTTGTTGGATACATCATTAACTAATTTTAAGATTTTATTCCAAGACTTTTTAAGACCTGCAAATCTAGTTATGAATTTTTTTTAATACGCAAGGAGAGATGGATCTCGGGAGATAAAAGCACTTTCCGGTAGCGGGTGCATTACAGACATGTGAAATTTGAAGCCATGTCTTTGTGTGTCCTTGATATCTTCACTAGTTCATAACATTGATGGTGCGGATGCCAAGTGTAACTGATATTTTTGATTTTAATATATTTCCTTAAAAACTATCTTTGAATAGCAGAAATTTGTAAAATGGAGGAATGCGGAAATAACGAACCGAGATACGGCATACGGTGAAATTTTATATGACACGAAAACACGAGAATTTTGTAAGAGGTCTCCATATATGATCCACATGATTAAAATAGAGGAATCTTGGAGGATTAAGAAGAGAGTAGATAGAGACAGTGTGACATTGCATTATACCTCTCTAGATAGAAGAAATTTGAAAACGAAGAAACATGAAAGATCGTGCACCGTAAAAGAGCTCCTCATGGATGATGCACATGAGACAACCAGAGAAATCTTAGTTGACCAAGGAGACAGAGATAGAGCAGAAAGAGACGGATAGCGAGTGATTAGAGATTAGGCACCGGTGATCCTTTTTTTCTGAAAGTAAAAAAAATCATATTGTAAGATTTAGAATAATCTAAAAATGAATCAGAATATGGTCAAAGATGTAGTACACCACAGACATGCAATGCATCAATTCAAAATAATGTTTATTTTTAGGATGAAATAATGTTTATTTTTAGTTCCCACAAAAATAATAAAATTGTAGATCATAGCAAATAGTGATTTCAAATAAAAAAATAATGAGGCTTTGCCATTTTTGTGTAGCTCATAGTAATACTAATCATTTCGGATTGAGATTTTACACGTTTGTTGGATACATCGTTAACTAATTTTAAGATTTTATTCCAAGACTTTTTAAGACCTGCAAATCCAGTTATGAATTTTATTAATACGCAGGAGCACTGGATCGCGAGAGATAAAAGCACTTTCCGGTAGCGGGTGCATTACAGACCTGTGAAATTTGAAGCTTTTGTTTACCTATATAGACCGGTGGGCGGATTGGGTATTGTCGTGGAGTAGTACAAGATATAGTCGAATATTCGCCCAATCTAGAGCTTCTCTACCACTCTCTTTCTCCTCTCTGCTTTCTCCCCCTTCGCCCCTGTTGAGGGTCGACCTCCTTCGCCTGCAGTGGCCTTCTTCCTTCGGCTCTGGCCGGCGTGGAGATGGTCTAGGAGGTTTGGCCTGTAGATTAGGTTAGTTTTGCCCTGGTGGCGTCTAGGAGTCGGTTGCTGGATCCCATCGGCCGGATCTGGCACACCCTGGTGTTCATCTTCTTCGTTGCCCAACTTTGGTGGCAGGAGCTGTGGCAGGGATGGAGGATGGAGCTAGGCATCTCCTTCAATAAGGCCGTCTTCCTTCTTCCTCGGAGGCTGTTCGTGTTGGCGCTTCTCCGCGGCGTCAGGCGATCGCTGGCGAAGCTCTGCGTCGAGCCCTCATGGTGGTGGCTGGGCGTTGGTGGCGGATCGAGCGAGGCCCTCTTCAATAAGCGGTGTAAGCTTCTCCTCTGGCGCTGGAGCACGAAGCTTCTTCTTCCCCTTCTGACTGTCCATGGTGGAGTGGAGGAAGGTGGGTGGATGCTGGCGTTCTACAGTGGTGGAGGAGGTTGGGGTGTGTGTGATACTGCAAATTCCTGGAGTATCATCTCGGGAGCACAAGTTTGGCTACCGAATCCTGTTGCTAACGGACAACACCTCCAGGGCCTGGTGCCGACGACGCGCCAGGTGATCTTCAACCTCAAGTGGAGGCCCTTTTCTGGTCTTGCGGCGATGCTCCTTTTCCCCTCGGCGTCATGTGGCTTCGATGGCGCTCGTGGTGTAGCTCGCGGCTTGAGGCCGGATCTCATCGCCGGTGGTGGTGGACCCGATCGCGTTTTCTATTATCTTTCTAGGGTCTGGTTTGCATATTGTAAGGACCTATATTGTATTGCTATAGCTTTGAGGGTCTTTTCTGTAATTTGTACCCCACCGTTTATTTAATGGCAGTATCCAGGCCTTTCTAGGCCTTTCCCCTGTTAAAAAAAAGCTTCTCTGGTACGTATATTCTCGATAATACTAGTAGTCAAATCCGCACGATTATCGTACTACTGAGAAAACAAGCAAAAAATATTCCACAGGGTCTACGGGGAGAGAAAGAGGACAAGCAAAAAAGCCGCACATGCAGGCGCAGCGAGGGGAAAGCGTCGATGAGATGGGCGCTGCTGCTGCTTTTGGCGCTGGGGCCCGCCAGACCGGCCGGAGTCCAGGGGCAGTCACGGGCGCCGATAGATAGCTCCTCTCTTGCCCATGCACCTGTCATCTCTCCCTGCGTCTTTTCGCCGTCCAGCATCGTGGACGCAGCAGACCAACAGTGTTACTACTAGGCAGCCAGTACTAGTAGCCGGCTAGCGTACTGTACAAAGAAGTACGTACTGTAATAGTAATAGTATTGGATTTACTGCTCCGTTTTACTGCAAACAGCATGTGACTGACGGGGAACGGGAGTCTGCTGCTTCACGACGAGCTCGGTTTGCCCGTGGTGGAACCGTGGAAGAGCCGCTACCTGTTGTGATGTGTACCCGTCAATGGAGACCTGACGGGGAAACGGGGGACACACGCACCTACAGTACGGCATGCGTGCCAGTCAGAGTGAGATGCGACGCGCGGCTTTAAGAGCATCTCCACTCGTTCGTTGAAACTAGAGCGAAATTTGGTCCGTTTTTGGTAGGACTGAACTTGTTTTTGGCCTGTGTGTGCCCATTTTTTTCCCACACGCGTACCTAGGCCGAGTCTCTAAGTTCGGCTAAAATTCATCAAATTTAGGCGATTTTCATTAAGTTGGGCGAAATATAGACGGATTATATCAAATTTAAACGAAACTAGTACATAAATAAACTTAAAAGGGCCGCAGCCGGTGCCTTCGCCGTCCTACATGTCGAAGTTGTCGTAGAACGACGTGTAGCGGGGGTCGGCTCGGCCGTCATCCTCACCGCCGTCGTAAATGCCGCTTCGGCCGGTTCTGCCATCGAGCTGGTCGTCGTACCTCCATGGCTGGTAGGACGGGCCTGCGTCCTCGTCGTCGTCGTCCAGGACGTAGAGCGGGACGCCTTGGTAGGCAAACTCACGCCCGAGCGGCGCCCAAAGGCGGCTTTCCGCCGGCTGCTCTTCGCGAGGATCTGAGATTCTCCGCATTCTCCAGTCCTCTGGACCACTCCAGATGTCCGTGAGAGGGCTCGACCGGCGTCGGCGGCGCTTGAGCGATCGCTCAGCGCCATCTTTTCAAGCGGCGTCCTCGGCGGCGCCAAGCCTTCATCTTTAGGCGGCGTAAGCGCGGTGGCAGTTGGCGGCGTAAGCGCGGTAGCTCGCCGATGACGATACCAGCGTGCGTGTCCGCGGCGGCCTTGGCGAGACGGCAACGCTTCCGACCGTCGGCGTCTGCGGCAGCTGCCGGAAGAGTGTGACGCCGAAGCGGGGGAGAACGAGCTCATGCTCGCCATCCTCCTCGGCGCCCGATTCGGCTGAGCACGCCGACTGTCCCTGCCGCCGTCGGGTTGCGGGAAGCCGCGGCCGAGTGTTCCAGCGGTTGATGTGCTCCGGACGGCGAAGCGTCCGCATGCGCTTCCACCAACGCTGGCGCCCCGCCGAGTTTTTGCGCGCCGACGAGGACTCGTTCGACGGCCCCTCGTGGCGGGCGAGCTCGTGTTGGCGCCGCTCCGCGAAGAAGTTCCCCCAGTAGACGAGGTCGTCGGCGCTTACCGCTTCGGCGGGGTTGGCGTCGGCCCTAGCGGGATTGGGATGCCGCCGGCGCTCAGCGTCCACCCCGGAGGCATCCGCGTGTCCGGCGGCGCCATGTACCCCGCCTCGTACAGCATGTGCGCCTCCCAAGTCTGGAGGGTGCGCCGGCCGAAGCCGTTCGCTACAGCCCCGTCGCCGGGGTAGCGTTCGCCCATGGTGAGAGAAGGGGGAAAGGTGAGAGAAGGTTCGCCGGAGTTGGGCTTGTGGGTGGGGGGCTATGAGAGAGTGCGAAGATCTCCGGCGAGGAGTACGGCTTATAAAGGCCGAGGTGCGCGGCGAGGGCGGGAGGGGTGTAGCGGCGAGCGCGGGAAAAGTGGAAACGACCGGAACTTAGTGACCGCCGGTCCGTCGCGGGAGCCGAGGCGGCGACGGTGGCGTCGTAAATCGGCGATGCGTGGACGACACGACTGGCAGTTATTGCCCGGCGGTCGCCGCGTGGTTCCGAGCATGACGACGACTCGGCTTCCGTCACTGACTCGGCGGGTCCACGCGCCGCTTTGATTTTTTTCGCCGATTTCGCTGAGTCCGGCGTTCCCAGGGCGTACCCAGAAACCTGGATTCGGCCTGGGTAGTCCGGACAAAAAAGGCCTAAATCCGGCCAAAAACAGGTCCTTGGGTAAGCGACTAGGCCAGTTTTCAGCGTCCGGACTGAAATTCGGTGTCCCGATCGGCCTCGTGGGTAGGCGAGTGGAGATGCTCTAAATTCGTGCAACCCTTTCCCATGCTTCTTTCCTTTCCTTTCTTCCGCACAGATTGTGGCAGCAGCGGTTCTCTATTTTTTAAAAAATAATATATTTTTAATCAATTTCACGAATAGTAGACGAAATTAATAATTTTAATAACTAGCATGGCCTCGAGGTTCAAGCCTCCGACAAAAACATCTTGAGGTAAAACGTCCAGCAATCAATTTCGGGAGTTCAAACCGCGATTAGTTGGTGTGCACAACAGTGAAAAACTTGGCTTAGTCGGCACCTCATACACCGACTGGACTGGCCAGTGGTTCAAACCCCAAAAGGTCCTTGTCGGAGGCTCAAACATAAAGGCCACGTTAGTTTTCAAAATTACCAATTTCATGTATTATTTATAAAATTATTTTTAAAACTATTTTATTTAAAAAAATAGCCAGCTGTTTCCTATTTGGTAGTGGGATTTGAGGGCTCTTTTGAATGCAGTATTAATAATTTTCAAAGAAGGTGCGTACCGCCTCCTTTTTGATTTATATGGCAAATATGTACTTTAAAAAAAATAATTTGATCATAAATTTAGTCCACAATATATAGATCATATATCACAAAAATTGTACCATTGAAAGCGTATTTTAAATATGAATCTAATAGTATAATTTTTATTAAATGTAGTTTGTATTTTATTGACCAAGTTTACGGTCAAAATATTTTTTCAAATACATATTTAACTTATAAACCAGAATGAAGGTAATATATTCTTTTAAGCCCCGTTTTGAATAGTAGGAAGTTAAAACATAGAAATAGGAACCCGCAAAAAAACATAAAAATAGAAAAAAACACAACAACTGTAATGTTTTCTATGTTTTTTTCTATCCCAAGCGGGCATTGGAAGCTAGAAGGGGCAAACATGGGAATTTTAGAGAATATGATTCCTACAGAAAAAGAGCTCTTTTGTGGTACCCTCATTTAAACAGTAGCCATCCATTTAGGCTAATCCAATGGACCACGGACGTTTTCTAGCGTTTATACTGCTCTGCCGAAAAGAGCACTAGTACGATTCGTACTGGTCACCTTGCGAAGCAAAATCCCGCAGGTTCTGAAGAGAGGGACGGCCCAATAGAGCCCATCATATAAAAAAAACTTCTAACCCCTAACTAATTATCGGCAAGAAAAAAACCTAACTAATTCCCATCCCACCGACAGGTTGCAGGGCCGCTTTCCCCGTGCCGGCGGAGAGCCGCCCCTTCCCCGTCGCCGGCGATCCCTTCACCTCTCCATGTCTCCCGCTTGGCCGCCACTCCACCATACCTACACCTCGCCGCTACCGTTGCGCCGAGGCCTGGCGCCTACTGTTGAGCCGATCTACGCCGCCGACCTGAATCCTGCGAGGCGCGCGTGGCGAGTCGTTCTCGTCTGTACTAGGGTCGCGGTGGACCACCCTGTGCCGGTGGCAAAGGGCGAGCGCGTAAGTGAGAAGTGCGTGAATCTTTGGCGGCGGCTCAGCGTCTGGCGACCTGCGCACCCTCGTCTCCGGCGAGGGAGCTGGATGCCCGGGACGAAGGGTACACGCTGCTACGGCGGCCTGACGGAAGGACTTGGGCGTCGGTGCCTGGGACTTGGCCTGTGGTGGCCTTCCTCCCTACTGCTTGGCCGCGTCGGCCCCTGGGACGTGTGGCAGGCGAACATGGCGAGGGAGCATGCCGTGGTCTCTGAAGCCACCGGACAGACGGCCACTGGGACGTGTGGCAGGCGAACCGTTTGGAGTCCGTCCTCACCTGGCGCGTCTAGCTCCACTCCACCGCGACCTCGGACGCCACGAAGAAGGCGCACCTAGCGATGCACGCTATGGCGCTTGTCCAGCGCCAGATCGAGGGAGAACGTCCTCGAGCCCGACCTTGACGGTGGCCTGCTCCACCTCAAGTTGCGCTCCTCTCCAGTGCCCACCATCGCCCTCCTCATCCAGGTAATACACCTACCTGATGTTGAATTGTTGAACAACGTCAATTTCCAGCTAATTAAAGTTTGGTGGCCCACATTCATATTACCTAGATGGCGTGCATGTTGTATTAATTTGATCGTGCATCCATGTTGGTCACCTAGCTAGATTGCTTGCAGATTTGTTTTGGTCTAATCAATCGATTAGGGAGTATGACGATCGACCCCAAGTTTGTCGATTCATCCCTGTCTGATTGAATCGATGATGGTCATCAATCGAAAAATTCAGTCCGATTGAATCTATGTACCTTGTTTTTTCCCCAACAATCTGATGTGAAATAAGCCAAATGATTTCTCTATTTGAAACTGATTATATATGTGCGTTCAGAACGTACTCATCTGATGTTTGTTTGTTGCTCTGGTCTCGACTTATTTTGTCAATTAGCAATTCAAATACTGAATCTGAGAGTAGGGGTGTTTGTAGCATCAACTCATGTACATCAGGATTGTATTGAACCTCCTGTTTATAGATTAATCGCTCATAAATACGTCACTTCTATATTATGTTTGTGAATTTGATCGTAGGAATTTCTTGGGCCTTTACTGCATTCAGATTGTTTCTTTATTTGTTGCTCTTGTTTCTTGTTCTTGTCTTTATTTTTTCATAAACACAAGCAATAGTGAAAAACGAATATTCTTGAAGAACATCAAAACTATAACATGCCATACCCAAAAAAAAACTATAACATGCCAACATAATAATGGTGTGTGCCTGTGTGGTTTACTCTAACGTGGGAAAATAGTTTCTCCTTGCTTACTGTGTTATCATAATCTTCCGAACAGCCTTCATAGATTGCTACTTGCAAATTATTTACACTACACTTGATTCTTTTAAATTATGATGACATAGAAAGTGTTTTAACGAACATTATCTACCAAGAACAGGATTAATTATAATCTAGCACTAGCAGTAGTAGTAGTCTCAGAGATCGCATGGGTGGCTAGAAGTTAATTATAATCTAGTACAGATACGTCGTCTCAGAGATTGCATTCTAGAAGTTGCAGCTTTGTCCATTATTTGTTGGTTGAATATGCTACTATTTAATTATAAAATGAGTATGGTGTGAACATACTTTCCATCACAAATGTAATGATGGTTTCCGCTTGATTAATTCACTTGTTACACATGTCAATTGTTTCCGCTTGATTAATTCACCTAGGACAATTGTGTAATAAACTGATGATCTCTCTTGAATTTGAATAACTAATAAGCCTGCACCTGATGCTTGACAAGACGATGTACCACCTGAGCGGCTCGCCATAATGAAGGAGGACGCGGTGCTGGTGAACAGGAATCGATGGCATGGAGCACCAGAAGGCGAACCTAATGGATATTCCGCATGGGTGGCGGATATGAAGAACACGGTGGTGGTGCCTCATATTGAGAAGGCATCCAAGATACTGCTATTTAAGTTATCAGTATATAGAGTTACATCCATCAGTCATTAGGTAGCGTTATTCATTCATGTGACCAACTAAAAAATTGCTTGGATGGGATTTGTGTACTGAAAAGCAATGTATTTGTGTATCTATTTTGACCATGTGGCGTATTTGTTCTAGTGAATGAAATGTATGTATGTATTTGGCTAAAATGGTAAGTTGTACAATAAATTGGGTGCATTTTTTAAATGCACAAATACTTAGTAACGTCGTGTAACTTGGAGTATCCACGCTGCTACTAGTTGCATGGGCTAATGGTTTGCACTACCCTCTACCCTCCATAGCTATTCACTAGAGGCTGGGGCACCTCTTTCGCCTCCTCGCTGGTGAGTGGCGGTCCAATTGCTCGCCTTCACAAGTCTGCACTTGATGACTGTGAACGACCGTGTATTCAATGTTTTGCTTTGTCACATGGAAGAGCTATCAAATCTGCATGTAAAACAAGTTCTGATTGCTCTGCTTGTACATATAACTCTAACATATCTATACTCTGTCAACTCTACCAAACCTAGACTAAGCCAACACATCGTGCTTTACAAGTTTACATAGACGAAAGATGCTCACATAAAATAAATTTAGAAGCAGCTTTAACTAAGTTACTTTTGCAAATTATTGCCGTGGTACAAAAATGATACTGAAATATACTTTAACATATTATCATCCTTCTCTCTATGCTTGACTAGACTAGCCTAGCATCAAAGACGAGTAGAAATTTCATTGTATAATACCTACAACAGACATCATATCCTTGCCTGTCAGGTGCACACCAATCAGGTGACTAGTGCATGCCATTCAGGCGTCTATATAGATATTTTTGTTAAGCCATTACAGTTTGGTAACAATGTACAATTACAACTTTGTGAGAACTAAACTATATCTTAAGATACAATTGTACAAAAACATGTGCCTTGGTTCTACGATTGAATAGAGGAATCTGCAGGGATTGCCTTGATCCACATCCTTGTGTGCTGTCAGAATCGATCTTGTAGCAATGAATCTATGAAAGTTGTATCAGTATTTTGCAAGAATTTTATCATCACATATGTGCCAAATAACTTGCAAGTACACAACAAAGCACGCGAGACAGACACATGCTATATTTGTTTGCAGTAAAAGAAGGATACATAAAAAATTGGTTATTTTTCTGGTAAAGTTGTCATCTTAGTACCATTTACCAGAGTAAAATTATCATCTCAGTACCAATTTATACTAGCAAATTCTGGTTATTTTTCACCTTTTAAAAAGCAGTGCCATATTGTTAATATTGAGTTATTTACTAGAAAATAATGTCCATGCAAAAAAAATACAATGCGGAGCATGTCCACACTTATTTTCAGAAATGAAGCAAATATGTTAACAGTTACAGGAACTACTGAGTGGAGTGTTGGTCCCAAGTTACAGATTCTGCATATTTGTAGGTATTAGAATAAATTTTCTTTCTCTTTCTATGAAAAGACAGTTACCACTGCTTGTCACTGATTTAGAGGTCAATTTACATCGAGACAAACTGGAGGCAACTATTTACAAGATATGTCTACAATATAGAAGAATAAAACACCCTGCTATAGGCCTAGAGAGCTTGGTTCACAGCGACTGTAGTGTAGTACAACTTTCTGTCTAAATATGTGAGTTCAATCGGTGAATCTAATTACCTTGTACCAATACTCAATTTTATAGAATTGATTGCTTACTACTGAATACCAGATTGAGTGGTACTCCAGTGTTGCGGGACTAATGAAATTTTATTATCTGAATTTGATTCGAGTAATCGTATATCTGTTCATTGATCACGGTGGTACTACTTAAATTTAACCAGAAAAATGTTTTACACAGAGATAAGATCTATAGTTGCTCTTACTCAACAATTAAAGAGAACTGAATTTCAGCAGCCGAACATCGTCTAGAATCGTACCTTCTGTGGGAGCTACAAGAGGCGGCAGGGGGTAGGGGTCGAGAAGGCGGCAGGTCGCGTGGTATGTGGGCGTGGGAGGAGGCGGCAGGGGATGGGGGGTCGAGGAGGCGGCGCCGACCCTACTCCCGTAGGCGCCTGGGAGCTGTGGGAAGCGGCGGCCCTCCTGAAGCGGCTTGCGAGCTGGATGAGGCGGCCGCGGGTGGGGTTGGGGGGGGGGGGTAAGGTGGGAGGTCGACGAGGCAAGCCAAAAGGTCGGTGGAGGAGCCGGCGGCAGGCGGCGGCGTTGTCCTGCGGGAGAGGAGGCAGAGCTGGACGAGGCGTCGTCGAGTGGGGTGTCGGGTGTTTTTCCCCTGCATTGTGCCTAATGGGTTACTTGGGCCTAATCTGCCGGAGCCGTCGGATGAAATCATACTGCTGCCTCCACCTGAGCAGTAAAAGGTACCTTAAAAGTTGCCACAGGAAAAATATCCTATAATCATTCATCAAAGAAAGTGTGTATAAAATGAATCATAGGAATAAGTGTGTACGAAAGAAATTTTTGCAAACGATTCATCGAAATAATTTTCCGAATTTTCTATGTTTTCCTCCCTCCCTCTCTGTTTTTTTTGTGTGTGCACTCTCCTCCCTTCTCATCGTATGTTGTCTAGTTAGATGTTTTTGTGGTGTGGATCGGCTGTACTCACCCTACCCTACCCTTGTATTGCGCTCGCCCTCCTAATAAACGAAACAACCCAGTTGTCTTTCGCCAAAAAGAATTTCTTACCAAAAGGTTTTACTATAATAACTATCGAACTAACATGTGTTTAATTCATAGTATATGGTTTCGCATGTTATCGCATCTTATTTGACGTCGTTTTCTTATTTGTCCTTTTAAGTTGCTACAATCCAAAGGCGTGATCTTCACTTTTATTTTGCGAATCCTGGGATCTCCACTTCTTCCCTATCTAACATTTGCCATTCACAATCACTTTCTTGATACTCATCTCTTATAGGACAATATGAGGAAGTGCAACATAATTTGTTTGAACATTCCTAGTATTCTATGAGAATTTAAAAATGTATTGTTTGCAAGTGGCAACACCAAATCGTGTAGCGAGGCCAAGTCAGAGTGTGGGAGGTGAACAAATTAGGATGCCATCACACGCACCTCGAGCACGTGCTTCTGCACGCCATCAGCCTCAACCTCCTCTAGGCCTTTGTCGCTGCAACGCTAGCACCAACTCCATCCATTTCATATTACTCTACATCGTCAAACTTAAAAAGGTTTAATAAATTATATTTGAAATATAATAAGATATAGAGTGTCTAATCGAATTTATTAGGGCAACTTCAACGCCCCCTCTGCATTGTGGGTTAGAGAGGACAAACCCGAGGCCTTTGTCCGTGCCAGTGCACAATTTCCGAGCCTAAGCTTGATGAGGGTGGCTGAAAAATTAGGCATCACTAAGTGTGGCGGAAGTTCGGCAAAATATTTTTTCTACTATAACAAGTGAACCCTAAGAACAATAAAGTGTAGCAGCGATTTAGTGTGACAAGAACCAAGACATAATACTCCCTCCATCTCAAGATGTTGAAAATTTGTCAAAATTTGGATATATGTATATACTAAATAGTGTATATATTTAGATAAATCCGTGACATTTAATTTGAGATGGAGTACTAAACTGTAAACTTTGGTTTAATAAACTGGTGTGAACCAAACACCCCTAACTTTAACCAGACCGAATACGGGAGTGATTAAAAACAGAGAGAGCATTATCGCCGCCATTTCCCCTCTGTTTAACTTAAGAAAACCAGAACAGCCAACGCTGTGTGTGCATCCGACATGGTCTGCGACTACGGGAGAACCTTGGGGGAGGACTGAGGAGGTCGAAGAAAGCGACGTGACTTATTATTTGGTGTTGCTATTTCGGAGGCAGAGAAAGGAAAGCAACTCCACGACGGGGCTGCATGTGCATGTACGCAACTAGCTTATCTTGCCAAATTCATCTTGCATCTCGGGCAACGAAAGGCATGGTTTTCAAACCGCATGTTGGCTTGTTATACCCAGCCATCTACCTAAATTGTGGTTCCGACCTATCATGACCAGTGTCGCTGATTTAGTATAATTTTTAAAGTAGGTCAGCGATACTTATTATAGATAAAAAAGGCTAGTAAATTTTTATGATTTTTTTGGATGAGATATAGTCAAAAAAATCCCATGATTTTCATCTCTCTCTCTCTCCTACGACCAGGGTTCCTCCCGCAGTGTTGCCACTCGTCTCCCTTCTCCTATTCTCCCTTGCTTGGCCCCGTGTCGTCCCTCGGGCCAGGACGAAGGGGCAAATTCAAAGCACCCAAGGAGTTCAAGGCAGGAGCGTTGGGCCGCCGACTTTGACCGTGGTAGTAGCGAGGACCCTCGGGTTGCTTGCAATACATACGACGGAGAATGCACACAGGGGCGATGGTCCCATGCCGACAGTAGGCGACGACGGAGGCATTCAAACTAGCGATGCAATTGTTGATCCGACGTCAGCTGCATGTGGTTGTCGACTTCTTCGACCGTGAGTGCAGCGATGGTGCCGGTGGAGGCCGAGAGTCTTCGCTGCTGCATATCGTGTAGCGGCCCAATGAGATCTAAGTGTTGCTGCTTGCTCCCCTGGCGAGGTCGGTTTGAAGGCAGATAGGGGCGGTGCCTCGATAGGGGTGGTCGCTGGGAGGCTTTACCCCGTTGGTGGTTTACATGGGAGGTTGGTGAGGCTTGTGATTGACCGGTACGGGCCGGGTGGGGGGAGGTCGCAACTTTGGAAGAAATTCTCGATTCTGATCTCTGTCAGAACCAAGGACGATGATGCCCGTGGGTGTCATGAATCTTGCCGAAGGCGTTTTCATGGATTTGTCCTTCTATTTCTCATTGGTCTTGGCTCCGGAGGGAAACCTCATATCCTTGGGATCAGGCGATGGAAGCGTTGCTTGCGTCTTTCTCCTCCTTGGGGCATTGTCTCGAGGCCGACTTCAACCAAGGAAAGAGTGATGGAAGGCTTGATGTCGTGGCTGCTGTCGGAGGGTGTTGCATGCAACTTGGCATTGATGATGCATCGAGCAACAAAGCTTGGGTTGCAGTTCGGGCTTTCGTAACAGACTTCCTGTCCAACTGGTTCTTCCGTGTTTTGCTGTGTTTTGTGGAGTCAAAGCTGTGGTGGAGCATGTCTAGGTGGTGACAATGATGAGCAACCAGTGGTCTTTCATGACGAACACGACCGACGCAAGCTCAACACATTCTTGAAGCGCTCGATGTTGAAGTCGAAGTTGTCTATTGTTGTCTCATGTGGCTGACTGTAGGCATGGGTCGGCATGGGTTCTAGGGCCGTTTGCAGCGAGCGCTCCATCAGTGGTCACCGAAGGTGAAGTCGGAGCCGCTTGTTCTAGGAGAGGTGACGATGGTGACGCTTGTTGGCAACCATGATAGTGGCCTTTTAGTTCGACGATGCATGTTTGCTTTGTGTGGGTGACCAGTATGGCCGTGATCCGCGATGGCATTTATATAACCCGTCTTCTTCTTATGCTTTATCAATAAAAATGGTTTACCTCATTCAGAAAAATGATCGAATGCAATTATATTATTTCGGAAATCATGTCGAAAACGGAAAGCTATCAAAGGAGAGTTGCCCAACAAACTAAAGCAGACCCTTTCTCGGTTATGGTAGTAGCGTATATTACTACTACTACAGAAATTTGGGCGTTCTTCGGTCCGTGTTAGTACGTGTGACAAGGCTTTGTGCGGAGGCTTTGACTCGCAAAGATGCTTTTCCTGTCCTGTCCAGCAGGATGGTCCTGGATCTTGATCAAGAACAAACATCCCGGTGGCCATTGACGATGCATCGATCAGCAAGTACTCCTCCAACGGACTTACATTGCCTTTACTCCGTCTGGATCCATGAATGTGAAGATGAGGCAGTACATACATCATGTTGGGCATTTGTCACGTAACGTGCGTCGAGGACGTATCGGTCCCGTCGCCATGAATGTTTTTTATACTAGCTGCGTAGCAACTGCGTTGCCGTGAATGCTAGCGGGCGGGTCGGATGCTAGCCGCAAACGGCCCCCCCGCAACCTGATCCACATCTTTGTACTCTATGTTGAGATCGGTGTTTGCTCGATCGCTCTCCCGCGGCCGCCGCCGCCTCTCTTTATGGTCAAAGTCGTTGCTGCAGTCCAGGTAGGAGCAGACGACGAAGCAGAGTAAATGCCGGTGGCGCTGAACACAAGGCTGAGCATGCAGAACAACAGTAGTACTGCCTCTATCCCAGTTTATAAGACTTGCGTATACTTAGGTCGTCCGCGTGAGCTATATAATATGAATTATATAATATAAAAATTCTGCAAACGACAGACAGTCTTCTCACTTGGATCCATATTCTAGCACACATGCTCTAAGCATATCTTCGAGTATTTGGTTTACTCGCTCCGTTTGTCCATCGGTCTGAGGGTGATACGCGGTACTGAAATCTAGGCGGGTTCCTAAACCTTCTTGGACCTTCTTCCAGAATCTCAAGGTAAACTGAGTTCCTCGATCCGATACGATATTCTTGGGGACTCCGTGCAAACTAACGATCCTAGCGATGTACAACTCCGCTAGCTTCGAACTCTGATAGGTAGTTTTAACGGGCAAGAAATGGGCGACTTTGGACAATCTGTCCACTATGACCCAAATAGAGTCATTTCCCCTACTAGAAGTAGGTAGTCCAGTGATAAAGTCCATTCCTACAGAATCCCATTTTCATTCCGGAATTTGCAAAGGTTGCAACAATCCAGCGGGTCTTTGATGTCCTGCCTTGACTCGCTGACATATATCACACTTGGCGATATAGCTTCCAATTTCTCTCTTCATCTTATGCCACCAAAACTGCTCTTTTAAATCTTGATACCTCTTAGTTCCTCCGGGATGGATAGAATAAAGAGTATCATGAGCCTCCTTCAAGATAACTTCTTTTAACTCCGAATCTGCTGGTACACAAAGGCGTCCTTTGTACCACAAAACTCCTTCTTCGTCCTCGGTGAATCCGGGTACTTTGCCTGTACCGATACGACGTTTGATTCCATCGATACTAGCATTTTCTTTCTGCGCCTCTTTAATCTGACTGATCAAAGTGGGCTGAAGTTCTATGCTAGCTAAAAATCCTTCACTTACTAATTCCACTCGAAAATCTTCCATCTCTTTGTGCAAACTTGGTTGCTCCTTCAAAATCATGGAGTTCAAGCGGCACGGCAATCTGCTAAGGGCATCGGCTACCACGTTGGCTTTACCCGGGTGATAGTGAATGTCCAGGTCGTAATCCTTGATTATCTCAATCCATCTTCTCTGCCTCATATTCAGCTCCTTCTGAGTGAATATATACTTTAGACTCTTGTGATCCGAATAAATCTCACAACGGTTTCCCATAAGGTAATGTCTCCATGTCTTCAGGGCTAGAACTACGGCTGCAAGTTCGAGGTCATGGGTTGGGTAATTTTGTTCATGTTGCTTCAATTGTCGCGATAGATAAGATATAACTTTGCCTTCTTGCATTAGCACACATCCGAGACCAATCTTGGATGCGTCACAATACACATCGAAGGGCTTCGTGATATCCGGCATGATCAAGATTGTGGCTGAAATCAATCTCCTTTTGAGTTCTTGAAAACTCGCTTCACACTTGTCTGTCCATTCAAACTTCTTGTCCTTCTTCAGCAATTGGGTCATGGGTCGGGCGATACTAGAGAATCCTTCTATGAATTTGCGGTAATATCCCGTCAATCCGAGAAAAGCACGAACTTGGGTTTGAGTGGTTGGGGCTTGCCAATCTTCTACATCTTTCACTTTGGCAGGGTCAACGGCAATTCCTCCGGCTGATACAATGTGACCGAGGAATCCTACTTCCCGTAACCAGAATTCACATTTGCTAAATTTTGCATACAGCTGATGCTCTCTAAGGGTTCCAAGAATGGTCCTTAGGTGTAGCTCATGTTCTTCTTCTGATTTGGAATAAATCAGAATGTCATTGATGAAAACAACGACAAACTTATCAAGGAAGTCCATAAAAATCTTATTCATGAGGTTCATGAAATAAGCGGGGGCATTGGTTAATCCAAAAGACATGACTGTATACTCATACAATCCATATCTGGTGGTAAAGGTAGTCTTTGGGATAACCTCTGCACGAATTTTGAGTTGATGATAGCCAGTTCTAAGATCAATCTTAGAAAACACCTGGGCACCGGTCAACTGATCAAAGAAATATTCTATCTTAGGCAAGGGGTACTTGTTCTTGATGGTGACATCATTCAACTTTCGATAATCCGTACACAAACGGTTACCTCCATCCTTCTTGTCCACAAACAAGACAGGTGACCTCCATGGGGACGCACTTGGTTGAATCAATCCAATTTCTAACATGGAATCCAATTGCTTCTTTAGTTCTTCTAGTTCTGAGGGGTTCATACTATAGGGTCTCTGGGCTATGGGTCCTGTTCCGGGGATTAGTTTGATGATAAACTCGATATCCCGATCTGGGGGCATACCGGGCAAAACATCTGGAAATACATCGGGGTATTCACAGACTATCCGAACTTGGTCAATGGTAGGTTGGGCTAGACTCTTGTTACACTTGAATTGGCGAGGTAAGGTTTCAGATATATGCTCGATCGATATTCGACAAGATCGGGTCATGGTAATGGCTTTCTTGGCACAGTCAATCATTCCTTTATGCCTAGACATCCAATCCCTTCCTAGTACTACTTCCAAACCTTTAGTTCCGAGTACTATTAGGTTAGCATAAAAATCTATGCCATGGATTCGGATAGGGACGGCTTTGCAAATCTGCCTAGCCTTGGTGGTCGATCCGGGAATTTGTACAATCATCACATGCTTCAGTTTGGTTGGTTGAATTTTACTAGTGCAGGCAAATTCTTCGGTGACAAATGAATGCGATGCACCAGAATCAAACAACACTCTTGCAAGTACTGAATTAACATAAAACATACCCAGCACGACGTCTGGCGCTCGAGCTTCTTCAAGATGCATGAGAAAAGACGGCCATTGGTTGAGTGAATTCACAGGGCAAATCTTCTCCCTGGTTGGACACGACAGCTGCCGATTGGGACATTGGTATTAGGGGCTATAGCATTCTTCTTGTTGGGGCACTCGTTGGAATAGTGGCCTTTATTTCCACAATCATAACAGGTCACTTGTGACTTGTCCTTGGCTGCGACAGGCACAACATTGCTTCTAGTCCTCGGGGCAGTGTTGGGGTTGGCGGTAGCATTGTTGGTGTTGAACTTGGGTGGGGCACGGGTGAAATTGCTAGAGTTGCCGGGGTTGTTGTGATTTCCTCCGGGTCTAGGGTTTCCACGGTTGGGATAGGTCGGACGGGTCATAGGGGGTCTGTTGGTTCTTGGGGCAAATCCTGGAGATGGGTTGGGGCGATACTTTGGGGTCTGATGGGTTCCTGGTTGATGCATCATGCGACGCTTGCGGTTCTCATTGGCTGGTTGATCTTTCCTTCCATCCGGATAGCGAGTCGACAAGGGCTTCAATATCAAAAGGGATATTGACTAACATCTGCATCTCGTCATGCGACCATTCAGAATCTTTCTTTCTTCTTGGCTTCGTTCTATCTCATCCGGGGCATACCTAGCTAATGACAAAAATTTGTCACGGTATTCCACTACGTCATCCTTCCTTGTTTCAATTCTACGAACTCGTCTCTCATTCTCTTGATCAAACTGCGGCACATGGGTTCTGCTAAACTTGACCTTGAATTCCTCCCAGATCATCATTTGGCCTCCGGTCATTGCACGAACACTGTTCCACCATGCCCTGGCATCTCCGGCTAGATAATGAGTGGCGAACAAGACTTTCTCGTTGGCTTCTACTCCGGCTACTTCTAAGTTATTTTCCATGGTTTGCAGCCAATCATCGGCGTCTAGGGGTTCTTCCGACTTGGTGAAAATGGGTGGGTTGGTATTCTGGAAATTCTTGAGCTTAGATCCGTGGTTGTCCTGATTTCCATGGCCTTGGTTGTTGTGGGCTAGCTGGGCTATCTGTTGCAGAGTGGCTAGGTTGGCTTGACGTTCCGCTCTTTTAGCTTCGCGGTCAGAAGTCAACATTTGCAGGATCTGCAACATCGGGTCCGGGGCTGAACCACTTCCTCCATGTGGCATCTAAAGATTGATATAGATCATGAGAAAAGAGGGAAATTTCTAAGGTTTTGGGTCTTTGAAAAGTTTTTAGAGTTTGACTCAAGTTTTCTAGCAACTTGCTTTTTCATTCATTCACTCATAGCACACAGTACAACACACACCACAACCAAGAAAAAAAACAGATGGTTTTAAGAACCATTCTGGAGACTACGATACAGTGGGACCGACTACTACTCACTATGCTAGTGCTCAGTGCTACTACTGCTCGGAGTCTGTGGCTTCATCATCTTCCGCATCATCGATGAAGGCAAAATCATCCTCATCGGTGAAGAAGTCCATGGCCTGATCCTCCAGAAAATCATCGTCATCGCTGAGATAGGAGTAAGGGTCTCCACGAAGATCTTCTCCAGCATTCTCCCTTTCCTCTAACTGCATGTCTCTCTCATGGATGGTCTCTTCCAGAGATGAGATGCGATGGCGAAGACGGGCAATAATGCGCTCCTTCTTGTCGAGTTGACGGCGGCGAGACTTGCGATCCTTTGCTAGCATGGCGATGGTCTGATCCTTCGTCTTGATGATGACAGACTTGTGGTTGCAATAGTCATGGCAGTTGTCCAGTTCCTGCTGACGATCATACATCATGAAGCTAAGGTGGTCCAATTGAGTCTTCAGCTCGGGGTGGTATGGGGTTTCCAGTGGTTGTCCATTTGCATCACGTCTTGGGCAAAACTCAAAGCGAGTACCCTTGATCTGATTGATGCTCTGCCCACACAGACGGGAAAGAGCTTCCTACATTGCTCTGGCAAGTCCATCGAGCCAGTTGTTTTCCCTCAAGGTAAACTGAATTCCTCCGCGATGGGAGGTTCAATCTTTCCTGAGACTTGCAACAATTAGCCACTGCAGATCTTCTCCCCTTGATCATTGAGCTGAGCTCAAGAACTCGGGATGCGGGCGCTCGAAGTTCCGAAGTGATCCATCCTCTCAAAGATAAGGTCTCCTCCATTCCCGAGTTGGTAAAACTTGCTGTACTTCACGTCCATCTATAAAAATAGAGGATGAGTAGATTAGCAAAGTGATCAAGTGTGTCAAAATTTTATCTATTTTGCAGGAGTTTTTGAGGAACATGAAGTTTTATTAAAGAATTAAAGAGGTAAGAATGAGAATAAGTTTTCGTAAATAGTTTTGTTCTTGGGTTTTGAAACTAAGTTTTTGGTTCAACGTCCAATCTAACTAGGGTCTCCTATGGTCAGGATGGCTCTGATACCAACTTGTCAACACCCGGATTTTTCAATCCTAGATGCCTGTTATGCCATACATCGCAATCCCAGGATTACCATTTTTGTAGACATAACGTAATTGGATACCATAGTACTTCATCCATTACAAACGATACATAAGTTCTTACACAAATAGGGATCTCATGATCCAGTTCTTAATACAACATCAAGCAGCGGAATACGTAATAATAACGGTAGCGTAGGCGAAGCTCCATCTTCGGGGTCACAGGCAATGCTGACGATGGGAGATGATCCTAGTTGTCGTAACCTTCCTGGGGTCCATCCTCCAGGTACTCCTCTTCAAAGTCTGGCCATGGGAATAGCCAGGGACAAAGCCATGAGTACTCTTTAAGTACTCGCAAACTAATACTAACAAGTAAGGGGTTTTTTGGATAGTAGGACACTAGGCTCTAGGGTTGTTTTGCAAAAGCCAGATTTATCTCTACTAGGTTCTGAAGCTAGTCATAATTGTATAAATCCTAAGTGGGAACTTGTATTTCCGGTCACAACTCTGTTGTGGTCAAGTCAAAGTCTCAAGTCGTTTCACAAGTCATTTTGAAAAGTCTAACGGGGAACAAGATGGCCACTAATCGTCCATAATCATGACGCGCTATTCGAATAGTTTGACACTCTGCAGAGATTGTACACTTTCACCACAACATTCGATACATCCGTCAGAACAAATCCTGAATTCACCATACTCGAGATGCGGATAATCAATCTTAACCTTTCAATTACACTCCCTAGTATAAGCACCTCTCCGTGAGTTTGGCCTCCCAACCATGACCACCGTCATCTTGGGTACTGCATGTGGACAATCTTCACAAGGTAGCCTCACTCGGACCTTGGCCGTGAGGGAACTAATACTAAGGTATATAAGTTTCCAGTCAAGCCCTACCCAATATTCGGGTATTGTGGTTGTACGCTAAAATTGGAATGGTATCGCATCCAGACAACCATCAGTTTTATAAAGGGCTAAGGCTCTTGCCTCAACATTTTTATCACCAGAATCATCAAGTGTTTGGAAACACATGTCCAAAACATTTCAATAGAATGATCCATCATTCCAAGGTTTTCATAACCATTTTTCCACCAAGTATTCCCATCTAAAAGTTGATCAAGTTTTATGCTTAGCACTAGCATCTATAGGTGGGGGTAGTACTAATGGGGGATGGTAACTAGTGGAGTTTCAACTAAGTCCAACATTATATCTTAGGCTGATATCAAGGTTTCTAGCTTAGGCCAAATTTTATGCTCTTTATGCAACCTTCAACACAACTGTCTAGTATCTACCAAACTCTTAGGTAGACTCCAAGTAAGCTTTGATAAAGAAATAAAGTAAGAAGCTTGCCATAAAACTAGGATTGGTTTAGCAAGTGGGTATGGTCACATATGCTTAAGGCATAAAGTAATCATCTCACAAGTATGGGTTTGTGGCATCAGTAAGGTATCTTGCAAGTGTTAGCTTGCACATTTACTAGTAGTATTAGGCTTGCATAGTTACTAGCTTGCCTTGTGCAGAGCAGTGGTTGAAGTTCTCCTCGGCTTCTTCTTCGTAGTATCCTCCTTCCTCCTCATATCCTTGGTCGGTACTAGCGTCTATGAATAAATACGAGGTACACAATCACCAAACAATACTTAACTACTTGCAATCATCACACACAAAGGTCCTATAGATGATCTAGCATCATCTCTAACATTACAAGGTTAAAGCTTGGTTTAAATCCTTTTTATTTTTAGAAAAGTAATTTCTACTCATTGAAGAACTACTTAAGATTTAATATTCTCCAAACCAAATATGGGATCATGTTGACACATGTCATCACCACATATTGTAGTCCATGGGAATGTTATTTAAAGTGGTGTCACAATTTAATAAGGTTTTACCCTTTTATTTTAATTAATCTAAGTGGCTAGAAATGCTTATGAAGCATTCTTTTATTACTTGAACATTATTTCTGCAAGTAAACCTATATATATTTTTATATATTATGAAAGGTATGGTTAAATGTGATTTTTGAGAGTTGGAATCAACTCAAAAGCTTTTATGGTTTAAATTTGAAAAATGTTTGAATGCAGAAAAGCTTCTGCCTTGTTATTTTTGCTATGGGTGACCTACAGATCCAAATGACTTGAATCCAACGGGCTTGGATTAAGCATTCATAGAACTTTCCAACAAAATTGGTTTCATCCAATTTGGTGCACTGAATCGATCTGGGTTGATTTTTGAAGTTAGGTACAGAAGTGTGTTTGAATTTAAAAAGAAAAGGTTTAATTTGAATTGCTGGGCTGCGCGGGAAATTCTAACGGGCCGGCCTGCTAAGCGCAGTGCTCCCGCGGGATGCTTAAGTGGGTGTACCCACTCGTCAGTGACACGGGGATGGGCGAAGCGGTATGGGGCAACGTGGATCGTTCGATCTAGTTCTAATCTAACGGCTGAGGGTCATCGTCGACGCGGGACAACTCCGGCGAGAACAAAACCTAGCGCCAGGTGAGGGGGTCTGGGGTTCACCGGGTATGGGCGAGGTCGGCGAGGCGGCAACCATTTAAGTCGACGACGGCGATCCTCTTGGTACCGGTGGCTTCTCCTGGGGCGGCTCCAATCGCTGGCTCCCTTCTTCTCTGGCAGTGGCAGGCTCCAGTGAAATTCTGGCGAGGTGGTGCTCGGCTTGCTCTGAGAATGGTGTGGCACGGTCAGTGGGGAGAGGGGAGTGAGATGGTGTGAAGAAATCGTGCGGGGGTGGCCTCTATTTATAGTCGAGCGAGGGGACCGTCGGGGCGCAAGGTGAGCTCGTCGGGCGCTACGCAGCTAATGGCATGGGCAAGGGTAGGGGACGGTGCTGTGTCTCCTGGCGATGCTCAACGACATGGTCGTGAGGCATGGGGCGGTGTGGTTTTGTCTGGAACGGGCGGTGCTCTGCGCGGCAGAGGCGGCGTCTTCGACGGCGGGCGGTGGTTGTATGGCGCGGGGCGGTAAACGGGGATGTCTGGCGGTCTCCTAGGTCGGTGGTGATCGTGTGTGCACGCGGTGAGGGAGGCGCGCGGTCTGTGGAAGCTGGTCGCGGGTGGCGCTCTGGCGCACGCTCAGCATGGTCTGGGCGTGTCTTGTGCGCGTGGTCCAGGGCTTGGCAACGCTCGCGCCTGGGACATGCAGTGGCGGTGGACGGTGGGCTGCCTCCCAATCATGCTGGCTAGGCTTGCTGCTGCTCCTAGCTTGCTGTCCACATTAGGGTGACATGGGGGTGCTCGGCTGTTCAACATTAATGGCAATGGCAAGCTCACAGGGGTGCTAGTGTTGGGCTAAACTTTCTAGATGATCTACTGGATTGTGTGTGAGCTAACTAGGGATAGGCTCAAAACACTGCACACTATAGTGTTTGATGTTTTGTTTGATTTGTGTCTGCAACCTGTTTGATGAAATGGCCGCATGAAATCAAGTTTTGAATTTTGAAATGATTTTTGGTGGGTTTGCTAGATTGGTTCTGGTGAGCCTGCAGATGCTTGGGTTTTGAAAGTCGAGCTTGTTTGAGTGGGTTTTGAAAAAGTGGGATCTTCCCATATGAAGAAGATTCAATTTTGATTTGTCATTTAAACTATGCATTTGAAAGTTTCTGGATGATCACAAAGTGGGCCTTGATACCTTGTTATGAGTACATTCAAGGGGTGCAAAGATCCAAAAAAGTTTCTGTTAGGTTTTGAAAGTTTGACACAGCCAAAGTAGGCATGGGAGTTAAATTGGTCAAAATGACCATTCACTTAATATATTTGTTTTGATTTACTTTTCTTTAGGAAAAGTGTGGGAAATGTTTTAGATGATGTTTATTTCACCTAAGAAACATTTTACAAGCAATGGATCACACAAACAAGGTGGTTTTTAAAGAAATTCAAAATCCATGCATACACATATACATGCATTCATGAATTTACTTAGAAAAGTTTTTGTTAACCCTAATCTTGATGATTAGTGTTTGTTGATCTAAGTTTGGTATTTTTGAGATGTTACAAAACCGAAAACGCCAGCCACCGTCTTGCCGTTGGGGATGAACTACTTGGCGAGAAGCAGGAGAGAAGCACCAGCGCTGGATTCCAAGAGGCCTCCACCATGGAGGTTGAGAGCACGCCATTCCTGCGCGCAAGAAGGCTGCCTCTGCAGCCAAAGATGTTGGTGGCCATCCAGGCCACTGAGCGATGAGCTCGTCGATTTGGCAGCCGGCCGCTGTAAGGATGGAGCTCACATCCGCCCACGTCATCTTCCCCCTTGCCACCTCGGCCGGCCAAGTTGAAGAAAAGAGCAGCGGAGCCATCGAAGAGCAGCCGGAGACGCTTATTCTGGAGAGTTGCCATCGGAACACCGGTCTGCTTCCGCCATGGAAGATAGAAACCGGACGCCGACAACAGCCAGCTCGTGACGTGCCATAGCAGCAAGCTGGCCAACCCTCTCCACCAACCTCCAGATCCAGCTATCCCGACGCCATGCCTCGCCTCCTCCTCACTGCCACGGCCAACCAGGATGCAAAGCAACAACATCAGCATGCCATGGATGAAGAAGCGGAAGACAACGGTCTTATTGCGGAGATCCTGAAGATCTGCAACTCCATGGCTCGCCTTGACCACCAGGACCTCGCCAACGAAGCTCCATCTCGAGATGTTCGGGATCCGATCGGAGGAATCCCCAACCCTACTCCAAACTATCGACAAGCAGCCTAAACACCTAAACCTAATCCTAGGATCTACTCTGGCACCTCCCCCTCGCCCTCTCCGACCGGCATCACCGGCAAAGAGAGGTCAGGGACGGCCCGATATTTCTTCGGGGACTCTCAAGCGGGGAGAGGAGAGCGAGAGTAGGGGAGAAGTAAAAGTGTAAGAGATTCATGTACTCCCTTCGACCCATATTAGTTGACTCAACTTTGTCTAGATATGGATGCATCTAGACTAGATACTTAACTAGATACATATGAATTTAGATAAACTTAAGTCAATTAATATGGGTCGGAGGGAGTATGTGCCTTTCTTCCGTAAACCAGCCGGTTCACTTAACTTTTCTACAGAATCTCTCTCCCGCGATCTCTCTTTTTTTTGAGAACTCTCTGGTGAGCCTTGTGGCGCGCGTGTGTGGGCCGGCTTCCGGCAGGTGTGCTTCTAGTGAGCATTGCGGCGTGCGTGTGTGGGCTGGCTTCCAACATGTGTAACTTTCTTTTTAAAAAAGATGAACATATGCTTTTTTTTGAACAAGGGACGGGTGCAAAGCACCCGAAAAACTTTTTTAGCTCAGAAGCATTGTACATCGATGATTACAAGTCCATCATCCTGTATCTTTTGAATAGATGCAATGATAGGACATCTAGTTTTGCTATGAGCTAGAGTTCTGCATGAGTTTGTAGGCAAAGATCCTATTGATCTACTTGCCTGATGAGCACAGCAGTGAGCAACACCATTGATCTCTCTCGAGATATGAAAAATTTGCGAGTCCATATTTTTATCAGCCTGTGGAACTGGCTTATTTGTTTCCAAATTTCCCAAGGTACCAACTGATCTCTTTCGTTCGGAGGAGCTGTCGCCAGAGTGAGGTTCCTGCAATCAGAGAAGAAAACAGGTTTTTGTATATTGAGGTTATGTGCAACCTTCGCTGCTAGCAGTAGCGTTTCTGCCTCTGCTTCCATTGGTGATGAAACTTCTTGCTTTGAGGCCATGACTAAAAATCTGTGATTTGCTCTTGTATTTTCCATCACACATAGACTCCCAGACCTGCAATTGTATTTGTGCAATTTTTTCCTTTTTTCTTCCAACTAGCATCAACATAGATTTTTGGATTTTGAAAGGGGAAATCTGATGTCACTGTGTGTCCTTGGGGCGTGGTAACCATAGACTTGTTTTTTCCCAGGTTCATGCCCGTTGTTATTGATATTGTGGGCCTCCTCCATGAGTGCTTGCGTTTGGAAGAATACCTGCTAAGGATTGCTCTGTTTTGATCTGAACAACTCCTCATTCCTGCATTTTCATAAACACCACAAAAAGTTACAAATGGTCTGCAAGTTTGCAAAAGGGTGATTATGGTTTAATAAGGCATTGATTGTTGAGGTCAAAGAATAATTGTTAGTGACAAAGTAGTCTGTTTTTATGTTCCAGGGTTTTTGGTATCAGGCTGCTCTGGCAAAAAGGCATGAAAAAAATATATGCATTTCATCTTCAGTGAATCCACACCTACATCAGTATTTGTTTATATGTTTGGAATAAGTTGAGACTCTGTCACCTGACGGTAGTGCTTTCCTTAGAAGCCTCCAGATAAAAGTTTTTATTCTTGGTAGAATTTGCTTGGCTTTCTAGACCTTGTTTAAGAGCTTCCTGGTATCCTCCTGAACTGAATGTGGTCTTGGATCACCTGCATCAAAAACAGCTTCCAAACAAGCTTTGTATGCTAACTTAGTGTTGCACTTCCCATTTTGAGCTGGCTTCCAGCAAAGGATATCTCCTTGAGTTTCAGAAGGGATGATAGGCGTATCTTTTATAGCTTGGGCCATAGGCTGAAGGAAAAGGCTTTCAATAAGAGGAATATTCGATGTTTTTGTATTTGAGAGCCTTAAATCTTTAACTTTGGATGGATATGCATAAGGAGGTTCTTGAATGATGAGACAGTCATATACATTGTTCCAGGTTATGCACCAGGGAGTACTCCAAATAGACATATTGCCATCCACTAATTGATAAAAGTATTTGTCTTTAAGGATGGGATGGATTTTGAGAATAGAAGTCCAGAAAGCTGATTTTGTGACTTTAGGTCTAGGTCTCCAGAAAGATTCATCTGGGAAGTATTTCGATTTTAAAATTTTGTGAATGTAACTAACAGGTTTTTCTGCAATTCTCTAGGCTGCTGCAAGAATAAGGCCATGATTGATAGCCTGAATGTTATGAATTCCTAAACCTCCCTCATTTTTTGGTGTGCAGATGTCCTTCCATGCAGTTAGATAAATAGGCTTGGACTTTGGATCTGTGTTGATACCTGTCCACCAGAAATTCCTGATGATAGTGGTTATTTTTCCTAGGAATTTTTTTGTGAAAATGATGTTTGACATGTAATAGACAGGGATAGAAGTCAAAACTGATTTAATGAGTTCTAGTCTTGCGGCATGGGATAGAGAGTTTGCCTTGTAGGTAGACAATTTGTTCCTGAATTTTTCTAAAACAAAATTGTAAGCTTCTGATCTGTTTTTGGCAGGAAGAATGAGTGGGTGTCCTAGGTGTATGAAAGAGGAATCCATAATTTGGACAGGGAAGAGACTAAGAATTTCCTGCTTTGTGGTTTGATCAACATTTTTGTTGAAAAGGATTCCAGATTTTGTCCAATTGGGAAGTTGACCAGAAGCCTTGCAGAACATGTCAAGGTTTCCCATGATGGTAGTTGCCTCTGCCATTGTGGCATCACCGCAGATAAGTAAGTCATCTGCAAAGAGGAGAGAGTGTATGGGAGGGCAGTTTGGGCCGAGAGACACACCAGTAAGGTTTTCATGGGCTAGGGCCTCTTGAAGTGATAAGGATAATTCATTTATTGCAAGGACAAACAGGTATTGTGACATGGGGCATCCTTGACTTATACCTATTTGGCTAACAACACTTTCATAAGGCTGGCCATTTATAATGACTGAGAATCTTGGTGATGAAATACAGTTGTGGATGAGTTTGATAAAATGTCCATGCAGACCTATTCTAGCAAGAGCATTTGCAATGAAGTTCCATTCTAACCTGTCAAAAGCTTTTGCAAGATCAATTTTGATCATAAAGGATTTTTTCTTCCAGGAGGAGAGCTGAAAAGTATGAGTGATTTCTTGAGCTACTATAATATTGTCACTGATTCTTCTCCCTTCTATGAAGGCTTGTTGGGAAGGGTGAATATAGTCAGGGAGGTGAGGCTTAAGTCTATTTGCTAAGCATTTTGCTATAATTTTGTAGATCACATTACAGAGACTTATAGGTCTATAATCAGTTGGCACTAAAGGAACTAACTTTTTTGGGATTAGTGCAATATGTGTATCATTGATATGTCTTTGGAGTTTAGCAGTGTAGAAGAAGTTTTTTACCAAATCATAGACATCATCTCCTATACAACTCCAAGTTGCCCGGTAGAATTCCACATTGAAACCATCTGGACCTGGAGAGGCATTCTTCTTCATTTCTTTGAGGGTGTTGAGGATCTCCTCTTTATCTGGAATTGAATAAGTGGGATCATCTGAGTCAGGAAGATCACTATGAACCTGCACTTGATCATTTGAAGTACAAGAGGAAGAGAAAATATTCCTAAAATAAGTAACAAAAGTATTTGCAATACGGTCAGGCATAAAGTGAATATTTTCATTCTCATCTTTGATAGAGAAGATGAAGTTTCTTGTTCCCCTCTTTGCAATTGCTCTATGGAAATAGGTAGTGTTTCTGTCTCCATCTTTGATCCAGTTCTTCTTAGCTCTCTGCATGTAAAATTCATTAAGATTTGCATTGTTTTGTTCATACCTGCTGACCAGCCTTCTCTCCTTATCATGGTCTTGCTTGTGCAGAGGTTGGTTTTGGATCTCTTTTATTTGGGCCTCCAAATCCTTGAGTTCTTTCTGTAAGGGTCCTTTTTTCCTACACCAGACTTTTAATTGCTTGCCCAGTGTGTTAGTCCTTTGATAAAAAGATTGTGCCTGGGTTTTATTCCAACAATTTTTTGCTACTTCATGGAAGTCATTTTCTCTAATCCACCAGTTCTCAAATTTGAAAAAAAGTTTCCTTTTGGTGTTTGTACCATTTGTGGATAGAAGGATAGGGGCGTGATTACTATAACAGTACATGAGGGGCATATTATAAACATTAGAGATGGGATAATTTAAGCACCATTTATGATTAGCTAAACATCTATCTAGACGTTGGAAGAGAGGCTGCGAGGAAAAATGTCTGTTTGTCCAAGTATAAGCAGGGCCACTATAGCCTAGATCAAACAACCCACAACCCTTCAAAATAGAACGAAAATTCAACATACGATTATGGTTTATATTAGGGAGCTCTTATCAGAGTCATACGGGATGTCATTTAAGTCGCCCATACAAAGGATTGGCAGATTGCCATTATCATACACAAAATTTGCAACCTGTCCCCAAATAGCATCGGTAAGGCGGTGGTAGGGGTGTCCATATATACAAACCAAACCAAACTCAGTACCATTAGACTTATCAGTAGCTAAGGCTAATATTATATGTAGCGACGAAGAAATAATGGAGAGCTTGAGATCATCAGTCCACATCAACCATAAGCCTCCAGATTTCTTCACCGCAGGCACTACAATACTGTCATGCATGTTAAATCTACAGCAAATTTTTGAATTAGAGAATTTTGCAGTTTTTGTTTCAGATAGAAATATTACCTGGGATTTAGTAGACGCGATCATTCTGGCAAGGTGGCACATTTTCGGACTGTCAAGGCCCTTGCCTATGCCCTGACAGTTCCAATCCATGGCCCTCATGGCTCCCGTGGCGCCTTAAAGGCTGGCACCATAGCCTGATCTTGCTGTAGGAAGAGATGACTGTGTGGTACATCATCATTGTCATTTTTGCTAGAAATCTGCAGACCCATTTGAGTAATAGCAGCATCACCTATAAGTTGATTCTCGGATCCACCATCTCCACTGAAACTGGCGCTATCATTGAAATGATGATCATTGCCAGCCACATAGAGTTCCCTAACCATTCTAGGAGGAGATAAAGCCCCCAACCTAGAGTCCTCTGAGCCCATTCACTGAAAGGCGATGGAGTATGGAGTGGCCAGGGATCATATTCTGTCGCATTAGTGGAATCTGCTGGAGACTAACAGCCAGGTGTCGTAGGTAGGGGGTACTGAGCCATTCCCACTGGAGGGCTCCTACTGCACCGCAAAGGGCTGCTACTACCCATCTGACTGGCTCCTCTCGAACGGTGCCAAGTGGAAGCGCCAGGGCGATTGACAGTAAATCCCCCAGAAGATCGGTGGTTACCTCTAGTTTGAGCCTTTGCAGTTGTATCCCATCGAGACCTTCTGAGACGAGGCCTAACCGTTGCAGAGGCGGTCTCCCTCTCTGTACCCACTTCTGTTTTCTCTGGTTGTCCCATGTTGGAGGTTGTTCCACTCTTAAACTGAGAGAAGGTTGAGTTTCCTTCTGCTTGGATTGGAATTGGGGGAGCCTTGCCTCTTTCCTCCCTCTCTTGTGTGGTGAAAGTGTGGGCAGTGAGTTCCTGCGCATGGTTGTACCTTGAGTGCTCCAAGCCTCCTGGCAGCATCTGCTTTGAGGTTGCAATGATGCCGATCGATGAAGATCCTCTTCCTCCTCCATGTTCCTCTCCCTGAGTCTGCTTCTTTCTGGGTGGTTGATAGGAATTCAGAGTCTCTTCTAATGCTTGTCTTTTCGAGATGGCTTGGGCTTGAACGGCAGGGGGTTCTAGGAGAGAAGAAGGGTTTTCATTAATGCAGTGGAAGCCCTCTTTGGAGGAAGTGGGTGGTTGCTCACTGAATCCAGGAATATTTCTTTTGGGCATAGCAATGGTGAGTTGTTCTATGGGTTGCTGAGGAGTAATTGGGTCAGTGGGTAGGCAGAATGGATTAAACAGAGGAGCTTGCTGGCATTCAGAAGTTGGAGGCAAAGTGGCATACAGCTCCAGGTGGCTACTCTGCTTAGCTGTCAAGCTCTGAGCAATTTCCCTTTTTCTTTGTTGGGTTCCAATTGGGCATTGCTGATTTCCTTTTGCAATTCCTTTTTTTTGGAACACGGGAAGCCCCTCGAAGGGGCTAGAAGCCTTATTGACATGGTTATACCCTACGGGTACGTGACTTCAGCATACCTGGTCCAGCCCAAGGAAGGCCCACAGCAGACATACGCTGGCCCATGAAGATTTTCGGGTGGCCAAGGCCCATGACGCCTTCGGATCCTTGGAGAGCAAGACTAGCATAGATAGGAAATTCAAAGGGTTAAAACTCTAGAACTTGTAACCGACTAGGACTATGCCCAGGACCTGCCTAAGTCTATATAAATTCCAGGAGGGCACGTCCTAGATCTCTCGACTCATACTTTCGCATACGTACCTCCACGCCAGATCGAATCTGCGCACCTTGTAACTTTTGGTTCCGCCGTAATCAAGAGCAGACAAGCAGGAGTAGGATTTTCCCTCCGGGGGCCTAAACCTGGGTAAATCTCGTGTCCCCTGGTTGCTTGTCTGTTAACCGTTCCACGATCTCCAGCATCCCCATCTTCTCCAAAACCCAAGTCCATAACAATGGGCATTGACAAGATTAAACCTCATCAATTGGCGCCGTCTGTGGGAATCGGGGCTGCTGATTGTGCGATCGTGACGGTCCCGACCCGATCGATCTACAACTCCGCGGCGACGGAGAATCACCTCCTCGGGCGCTGACTTCACCGCCCACTCGCCGGCCACCATGAAGGATTTCGAGCCCGTAGGCGACGGACTCGAAATTTTGTTCGGGAGCTTCTGCTTCCAGGTGGGACAAACTGGCACCCTCCGCCTTCCTGAGCGGGTGCCCGTGCCATCAATCAGGACCGCCTCGTGGGCTCCACATCCCGTGCCGCGCACATCACCATCGGCAGGTGAGTTCTACGACAGCGACAACTGCAACTCCGATCTGTGCGATCCACCTTCAGATGAAGGGACCTACGGTTCCGGATCCGAAAGCTGCGGCAGCAGCGGACCGATCTACGAGCGCTACCAATGCACCGTAGTCATCCAGGAGCAGCAAATGCCTAACCCGCCGCCCAACACGAACCCCAACCCGCAGGATGAAGCGTAAAACGACGGGAAGAAGCGGTCCACCCAACGGGAAAACAACCACCTCATCCAACTTAGCAAAGAAGGATGGGTCCAGCACGCTGCGTCGCCGCAGCGACATAGTCCTGCCTGTGGACTCCCCACGTGATCTACTGATGGCATACCATTACCTCCTCATCGAGGAGCACAAGAAGCAAGTCAAGATGCAGGAGACACTCGACAAACGCAAGCAAGCAGCCTCTGAGTCAAGCGCGCGACGAGCTGCGCTCTCCGCCATGGCACCCGGCTCTAGCACAAACGGAAACCAGGGAAACAAACACCGCTCTCGGGTGGAGAACATGGATCCCAGGGAACGGCGTGATGTGACCCGAACTCTCCACACATCGTTCATGGACATGGATGCCGATGGCAACATCATCCCGAAGACACCGCAAGCTGCGATCATGGCAGCCATCACAGATCTCGCGCCCACCCACCTCCGGAGGGGACCGAAAGAGCCATGCATAAGTCCGCACTCACCAGACTCGGACTCGTCGGAGCTGCGATCCACGAAGACGCTCCTACGGAGCCAAAGAAGAAAGCTCCGGCCAGACACGACCGGAGCCCCACCCCTTCATCCGAAGAGCAAGAGGAACACGACCTTCCTCGAAGGAAGAAGAGCTCGCATCGCCATAAACGCGACTACGATGCTAGAGACGCACTTACACAGCGCAAAATCGACAAAGCACGCGCCAAACGCGCATGCTCGTCCGAGTCCGAGATGGATGAAGATGAAGGAGAACTCTGCGGAGCTCGATGCTTCAGCAGATCTGTTCGGCGAACATAGATGCCACGCAATTTCAAGCTTCCTTCGGATACTCCGAAGTTCAACGGCACGCAAGATCCAAAATCTTGGCTCAGCGACCATCTGTCATGCGTCAAGCTGCACGGCGGTAACAAAGAAACCGACATGCAATGCCTCCGGTACGGTGACAGGCGTGGCGGGTGCAGCTCGGCAGACCTATCATCAGGATCCATCCGAAGTTGGAAGGAGCTAGCCTACAGCTTCATCCGAAATTTCAAGGGTACCATCAAGAGTCCCGCCTCAATCGAAGAGTTGCGAGCCTGCACTTTCGAGAGAGCAGGCGAATCTATTATTCGTACATATTACGCTGGTCTACCACCAAGAACTCCGCAGCACATATCTCCGAAGAGGGCCATCGGCGCCAGAGACGGCGTCAAACGCCAAGATTTCAAGGAGGAACTTGGGCGTCAAGCCTAAGACACTCGACCACCTCATGGACATCGCCAATGGGCGGGGCGGACGAATTGCATTCACCGAGCACAATCGGATGAAGAGGCGACTACGGCAAGGCGAACGCCCGCAGAAGAGGAGATCGCGTCTCACGAGGACGCGACAGACCCGACATGGTCGCGGCCAGCTCGCCGACCGTCGCCGCGACAACGCCGCAGGAGGATACCGCGGAAACTTCTGCGACGAGCGCCCAAAGCGGTCGTGTAACGCGCGACGCGACAACGGACCCTCAGCATTCGACAAACTTTCGGGTCCATCCACCATCCACTTCTACATCGACAAACAAGACGGCAAAAAGAAAGCCAGCCACATGCTCAAGGACTGCAGTGAGTTCCAGAAACTCAGCGAAAGCATGGTGCAGATGAGGCAACAAGCCCCAATCCATGCGTTCGGAAACGCACCTGCGCCAGGTGAAATAGCACACGGAGATCCTCCACCGCCGCCTATTGGAGGCCCAAACCAACCAGTCGCACTAGCGCAAAACAACACCGGGATCGGGTACCCCCCACCAAAAGGAGCACTAAATATGATCCAGAAGGGACGCCCCACAAATAGGGTGCAGAAGAAAATCACCCGACAAATCAACTTGGCCGTGGCAACTCCGCCTGCAATCCCTGAGTACCTCAGCGGATCGGAGTCCTGCATCACATTCACTCGCGTGGATCACCCTTGCGGATCCTCGCCCAGTCATCTTGCCACAGTGCTGGAGGCGCAGATCGAGGCTTCGAGATGAGTCGCGTCTTCATGGGCGGCATCAACCTAATGTTCGCAAGCACTATAGCAGCAATGCGGATCCCAATGCACGGAAACGATCGAACACAACGTTCCATGGCATTGTCGAGGAAGGGCATATTCCCACAGGAAAAATAGGGCTCGACGTCATCTTCGGAAGCCGGACAACTTTCGGCGGGCGACTCGGTGAAGTGGTGGACTGGCCGTCGCAATACCACGCCATCCTGGGGCGTGTAACATTCGCAAGGTTCCTGGCCGTCCCACACTATGCATACCTACTACTCAAGATGCCAGGACCAAGGGGCATCATCCCAGTCCATGGAAGATTCACCCGATCAGACCAATGCGACAGGGATTTCAACAAAATCTCCCAGTCTTTCGGCATGCAAGACGAGCTTGTAAGGCTCCGCGAGGTGACGGACAATGGGGCACCCCCAGTCACAAAGCAGAACGCACCTGACATGTCCTTCGACTCCACCGTCAACACCAAGAAAGTACAGGTCCATCCGACGTATGCCTCCAAGACGGCCCTGATCGCCAACGACCTCAGCCCCGCATAGGAAGGTGCGCTCGTCGAATTCCTCCGTGAGCGCTGGGAAATCTTCGCCTGGTGTCCTGCGGACATGCCAGGAGTTCCCAGGGAATTCGCCGAGCACGCACTCAATGTCTTTCCAGACACCAAGCCAGTCAGGCAGTCCATCCGGAGACTGTCGGAGCCACGAGCCGAAGCTATCGGCAAGGAAATCAATAGACTGCTCGCTGCAGACTTTATCAGGGAAATCAAGGAAAGCGAGTGGCTTGCAAACACAGTGATGGTCCCAAAGAAGGACACGGACATCCTGCGGATGTGCGTGGACTTCACGTCACTAAACAAGCACTGCCCAAAGGACCACTTCCCTCTTCCTCGCATCGACCAGATCATCGATTCGACTGCAGGTTGCGAGAAACTCTCCTTCCTCGACGCCTACTCAGGCTATAACCAGATTCGACTCAAGGTCGAAGATCAGGAGAAAACGGCGTTTATCACACCGTTCGGAGTATTCTGTTATAACACAATTCCCTTCGGGCTAAAGAACGCGGGTGCCACGTACCATCGATGCATGCAGGCCTGCCTCAAGGACCAGATCGGTCGCAACGTCCAAGTCTATGTCGACAACATAGTAATAAAAACCAAGGAGGCAAGGACACTTATCGACGATCTCCGCGAGACGTTCGACAACCTTGATCGCTACAGGATCAAGCTCAATCCCAAAAAGTGCGCCTTCGGCGTCCCATCGGGTCAGCTGCTCGGGTACTTGATCTCTCAACGAGGGATCGAGGCGAACCCGAAGAAAATCAGAGCCATCATGACGATGGAGAAGCCGAAACACCTCAAAGGCGTCCAGCAGCTCGCAGGACGAGTAGCGGCGCTAAGCAGGTTCATCAGCCGAATGGGCGAGAAGGCCCTACCATTCTACCAGCTGCTACGCAAAGCAGACAAATTCGAGTGGACGCCGGAAGCCAACGACGCATTCGAAAGCCTCAAGCGGCTTCTCTCCACCTCGCTGTCTGGTCACGCCAAAGGAGCCTCGCTCACTGTACATAGCAGCCACACCGGTGGTCGACACCGTACTCATTGTCGAACGACCAGAAGGCAAGACCCACGGGTCCAGACCCAATTTACTACCTCGGTAATCGCACCAACAAAGCAGAGGTACCCTCACTACCATAAGCTAGCCTACGGCGTGTTCATGACGGCTCGACGGCTGAGCCATTACTTCCAGGAGCACCAAGTGGTGGTCTTCAACGAGGCACCCCTGAACAACATCCTGAATAATCCAGAGGCCACGGGGCCGGGTGGCATCGAGCTGTCACCCTTGTACATCGTCTCTGAGCGACTTGCAATCAAATCTCAAGTCCTACGGACTTCTGGTACATTGGATGGAGCTGCAGCTGCGGACACCCGGACATGTCGCGATCATGGACGATGCGCCGATGGCTCCAAGAGAGAAGGCTGGAGCAGGAGGCGGTCATCTTGACCTCCCAAGGCGACAAGATGAAATCGTCCTCGGATGAAATTCAGAGCCTCCAACAACAAGGCCGAATATGAAGCCCTCATCCATGGCATGAGGATGGCAAAGATATGCGGCGCAACGCGCCTGGTCATCTACGGTGACTCCAACCTCGTCGTCCAGCAGACGATGAATGAGTGCGACGCACACGCCGAAAACATGATCGCGTACCGCGCGCTCTACAACGCACTCGAAGGAGAATTCGACGGCTGCGAGCTTCGACACGTTGGAAGAGAAAGCAACGAGGAAGCCGACAGACTCGCCAACATCGGCTCCACCTGCACAAAGGTGCCACCAGGTGTGTTCCTCGAACAGATCTGCGTGCCATCCATCAAGCAGAAATTCCCCAAAGGATCACCCGAAGAAGCAGAACACTCGGGGGATACGCTGCCCGAAGGACACGAAGGACCCGAAAAGATAGATATAGAGGTAGCCATAGTCTAAGCTAGATATAGAGGACGCGCCCATACCTCCAGTTCTTGTTAAATGGAGAACTGCCTAATAGCCCGACAGATGCCCGGCGCATATCTCGTCGGTCAAAAGCCTTCACCATCATCAACGGCGAGCTGTACAAGCGCAGTATTACGGGTGTACTACAAAGGTGCGTCACCATCGGTGACGGGAAAGCAATCCTCCAAGACATCCACGAGGGCATTTGCGGCCATCACGCAGGCAGCCGCTCCCTTGTCGCAAAAGCTCTAAGAGAAGGATTCTACTGGCCAGCGGCCATGAGCGACGCAAAGGACATCGTCCGAAGATGCAACGGATGCCAACGGTTCGCCGACAAACCGCACGCACCTGGGTCCGAGCTCAGACCCATGCCCATAGCCTGGCCTTTTGCTCAATGGGGCCTGGACATGATTGGCAAACTGCCAAAATCCTCGAAAGGGGGACACGTCTTCCTCCTGGTTGCAGTCGACAAATTCACCAAGTGGATCGAGGCCATGCCGGTCACCAACCAGAAAGGCAAAACTGCCGTCAAGTTCTTCGAGTCCATTGTCTACAGGTTCGGCGTACCGCACAACATCATCACTGACAACGGATCAAACTTCATCTCCGAGGAATTCCACGACTTCTGCGAAGGCCTTGGGATCAACATCACGTACGCCTCAGTGGCACACCCGCAAACGAACGGGCAAGTGGAAAAGGCCAACGGCCTAATCGGCGCCGGCATCAAGAAGCGCCTCATGAGTTCACTCGAACAAAAAGCTGGAGCCTGGACGAAAGCGCTACCATCCGTCCTGTGGAGCTTACGAACTACGCCAAACAGCTCCACACTACCGTTCTTCATGGTACACGGAGCCGGCCGTGCCACCGGCAATCGCCACGGGCCCCAATTGCGTCGCCACAATGACCGAATCCACGATTGCACTCGAAGACGCTGTCGACACACTCGACGAAGCACGGGATATAGCAGCAGCTCGATCAGCGGTGTACCAGCAGAGTCACCGCAACTACCACAGCCGTCGGCTGCGCCCAAGGTCCTTCGTCGAAGGAGACCTCGTCTTGCGACTCAAGCAAAAGCGACCGAATAAATTCGAGTCACCATGGGAAGTACCCTACATCATCACCGAAGTCATCCCAGGTGGCGCCTATCGCCTCAAGCACGTGGAGTCTGGAGTCGCATACTCCAACCCATGGAACATCGCGCACCTGCGATGATTCTATCCGTAGCAACCTACCCCTTTTACTTTCATTAAGGCTTTCAGCCAAGGCTATTCAGCCGAACAATGTACCTCCTCCATTACGATATAAATAAAGCTAAGTGTCTCGCCCCAAAACTTCAGTTTGCTATTTTTGCAACTTCACTACATGCTACATACGCACTCGGGGGCTCCCCCCACCTCACGATTTCATCGACTGAGGATCAAATGTGTACACCTGAGTAGCTGACAACGTCAGGCAAACGAAAAGGACACGTACTCAATCAAAGAACTGTGTGCTCACAACAAACAAACCTTTACAACAAAGGGCACAACATGCCCAGCCGAAATATACAAGCACCGAGGAAAGCGATGTCTGCACTTGGCGGAGCACCCGCGAAACTTGATGAACACGATCCTGCACCGTCGCCAGAGCCATGGCGCGATCACGATCCATCCAGAAGAAGCCGTCGGCCTCCATGTCCTGTTGAGTCAAGCAATTGACTCGAACAACGTTACGCTCCTTTTCTTCCCTCGGAGCAAGGTTCGCACCTGCGACAATCGCACAAAATAAGAGCAAGGCCAGCAGGCCCATCCGAAGAACTGAGCTACAGCTCGAACCAAAGAACAACTTACATTGCAGCTGCTCGGACAGCCGAACCAGTTCCGCCATCAAGTACTCCTCTCTGGCTGCACCACGATCTGCCTTGGACTTCCAAACGTCGGCATGACCGCGTAACCCGAGCAACTCCCTCTCCAGACTACGCACACGATCCCGAAGAAAAGTGAGTTGCGAGGAATCATCCAAAGATGGTCGCAGCGGCATTACGGACGGAGTGTCAACAGGGTCAGCACCCGAAGGAACCTAGAGCAGCAGAAAAAGAAAGGCACAAACACATTTCAGACAATGATAGAGCACAACTCAGAAGAATTCATTAAACATATAAGGCCACTACGTGGCACAAGGATGGTGTTCTTCAAGATATTTACAACAAAAGTAGACTACAAACTACCCTACGTCTACAACGCCTAAGACGCGGCACCCTGAGTCGCCTCGGAGCCAGACTGCCTAGCTTTGGCCCCGCCCTGCTGCCGCAGTGCATACTCAGACAGCAAATCAATGAGCTTGGGCCCATATCGCTTGCAGCGAGCAGAGTAGGCAGCAAAGGCTACCTCGGATCCATATGCGGTCGTCGACATCCGGGAGGTGATCTGGGAAGATCCAGCTCCGCTCCAGCCGCCAAGGCCATTGCCAGCCCGACGGACGCGCCGATGCCCTTCTGCTTGCGCTTGTACGCGTGAGCGCCGGTTGTGAGCCTCCGCGAGCATCCACATCATCGAGGGGCGCCCTTAGGAACAAGCTCCTTGTAAGCGGCCAAGGACCTCCTTCGCCTTGGCAAGGGAGGCGACGGTCTTTGCGGCGGTCTTCAACCGCCACGGTAGCATCATCTAGAGCACTCCGTGCTCTAGAGCACCTTGATCGAACTCGATGCTGCGGCATCGAGACAAAAAATAAGAAGGAAGATATGAAGAAAAGCAAGAGAAGAAGACATGAGGCATGAAGAAACAATCACTCACCGAAATAGCCTTGGCGGCAGCCATGAGCTTCGCCACCTCCCTTTCACGAGCAGCATAGCGGTGGCGGCTGCTCCTCACGATCCATGACCTCCTGTTGCAGGCGCTCCGCCGGGCTGCCTTAGTCGCTCTAGCTCGAGGCGTTCTTCGGCGCAACGGCGGACTTCTGCTCCGATTGACCAAGGCTCTTCTTGAGAGCATCGACCTCACGGAGAGAAATATTATGCTCCTTTGCATTCAAAACAAGAAACGTCAGAAAGCAGGACCGGAATAAATGAAAAAAGGCACTAAAAGGCAGATAGGTACCTTGAAGCTGCCGAAGGTTCGCTTCCAGCGCCAAGCGCTCCTGCACCAGACGCTTGGCCTCCTGCACAAAAGGCTGAAGGAAAAGAAATAGCAGTAAGAAAAGGACTTGGGGGCTACGCCCAACACAAAAGGAGTAAAAACAACATTCGCACACGAAGACACTCGGGGGATCCCCCCGTGACATGAAGCAGAAAAACTTACATGCTCTGATGGCGACTCCGAAGGACCGCCTGCGAAATTCTGAGGTGCAAACACCTGCACCTCCTGCAACGGAGGATCCGGAGCCGCGCCACCCGAAGTTGCCACCGTCTGAGGCGGAGGAGACGCAATTTTCGACTCTCCCATCATCTCCCGCGCACCATCACTGGAGGAATCGTGGGAAGAATGCCTGCATACGAACAAATCAGCACAAGTGCAAAAATCATGAAGGAAAAAGGACAATAGTACAACAAGAAACTTACGAGCCAGTGAGCTCAGGTCGAAGAGGAGTCCTTCGGCTCTCTTCTCCTCCTTTTTCTTCCTTCTTCTCCTCCTTCTTTTCTTCCTTCTTCCGCTTCCTGGCGGGTGCGGCCTTACCCACAGGAATGGCAGGAAGGGGAGAGGAAGAACCTCCATGACCGTCACTATGACGCTCAAGGCCCAGAGGGTTTCTGGGAGTCGGAGGAGTCGAGGCATCCGAAGACTCGCTGGAGCTCCGTGATCGCTTGCGCGTATGGTCCTCACTCGACTCGTCGGCATCCTCCGCCGGAGATCGCGCCGATGGCAGCTCGGACACGGACTCAACCACTTCATTATCCGGGGCATTCAGATACTTTTCGGGCAATGACGGTACCATGCCCAGCACTTTGAAGCTCTGCAAAAAATCAGAAGGAACTCTGTTAGCAAACAAAGGAAATAAATACACAGTCGACAAAAAGCACTACGTGCACAAATCTACACCTGTGGTATGGCCAACGTCGAAGAAAATGGAGGAGTTAGCGATTTCCCCGGGATTTCTTCTCCGGCCTTGAACTTCAGCAGCGTGCGAAGGGCCCTGTCAAGATCCCCCTCGGAGATTTTCTCAGTCAAAACCCTCGTCGAATGACGGCGCCCAGAATAAAGAAACATCGGGTGCGCCCTCGCTTGGAGAGGATGCACCCGACGCTCAAGAAACGTCCGGATGATGTCCACACCGTTCACCTCCTTCTCCGGAATCAGCTGGAGATCCTCCACCCGATGGTAAAGGGCCTCTATCTCCGCCACCTCACCATCCAAGATTTGGTTTTTCCAAGACCTTTTCTTCTCAATCATTTGGGAGGGGTCAAAGGGAACAAGACCAAAATCTTGCCCGGGCACTACGGAGTCGCGAATATAAAACCATCGCCTCCGCCATGACCGGATAGATTCGAGACATGGAAAAAGAAAAGAAGATTGGGACTAAGGGAGATGATGCAACCCCAATGGGATACACACCATCCGAACAGATTGCCTCTTCACGAATAGAGCTTAGGAAGAGGCCAAAGTGCGGCTCAATGCCAAGCCGCACTGCATAAAAAGTGATAAAACAAGCAATGTGGAGAAGAGAATTGGGAGATAGATGATGAAGAATCCCATAGAAGAAGAGCGATCCACGGAGGAAGTTGTGGTGGAAAAAAAACCCACGCATAACGGAGAAACATAACCCGATACCCGGATGGGGGCGGATTACCTCATTCTTGGGGAGTTTGACGGCCTCCCTATCCGGGATCAGGCCCTTCATGAAGCTTCGGAGATCGCTCTCCCGTCTCGATCGCCGACCACCATCGGTGACACTAGTAGCGGTGGTTCCCTTCTTTCCTCGGCGCTGGTCCCAACCCAGATGTGATTTCTTTGGTTTCCCCATGGCGCTCTGGCTGGCCAGTGGCTCTGAAAACAACGATGGAAATGTGGAAGGAAATCGGCGCCAGCAAGAATCGCTAGAGCACAAGGAGGCGGTGAAAACAAGAACGATGCGGTGAAAACAAACCGCGGCTTTCTCCAATGATTATAATACGAAGGCGACGCGGCAGCCGTCCATCCGAAGACCTAACGCCAGCGGCGGTCGACCGTGCGTGTCAACATCACAACGAACCGTCGTTACCACGCCGTCCACTACGCGGCGTGGAAATCGAGAGACGTAATTATCTCACGCCCGGCGTGACGGTCAATTCAAAGTCAGCAAGTGGGACCCACGTTCGTCGATCAAGTCATCTCGGCGTAGCGAGCGCTTGAGGTCATTGATCGTCAAAATCGATGTCATCAAAAGCTATACTAGCACCAACTACAATTCTTCGGCTCCACAGCTAAGAGTATTCATTCGAATCTTCGATTCGACTAAATACTCGGGGGCTACTCCTATCAGGAGCGCTGGCCGCGCACCCGGAAGATGCATAACGACAAAGTATTTCTTCGAGTCCTACGTCGAGTCTACGACTCCACTACGGACTCGGGGGCTACTCCCATAGGGAGGATGGATTTGAGCATCCAAAATTTTTTGAGTCCTACGGACTTAACAACTGAACAATGCTTGAACTAAAGTCTCTGCTCGAGTCTACGACTCGAACAGACACTCGGGGGCTACTCCCATAGGGAGCGCTGGTCGCACACCCTTGAACTAAACTTTTTGGCAACTCTGCCCCAACAAAACGCTGAGTGAGCGATAATCTCCTTGGCCACCCGAAACACCTCTATGGTGACAAATGTTCGAATGCTGCGTCTGTGACGCAAAGATAATACCTACAGATATCATCTGGTGGCCTGGCAACGCACCCGACTGCGCTCTGCTAGTATGAATCCGTGCCAGCAGGTGCGATGAAAAATCCCGACGGACGCGTTGGGTACATCAATTAAAATCACTGGAATTCCACTCTTGTAAGTCCGCCGCGGCCTGAGTCGAATTACGCCAGCATATGTTCCAGGTCCGAGTTGAGGGACTCGAACCTGAAGAAGATCGTGTTGTTTCGTCCTAAGGCTTAAGCGACCTGATCCGTCGGGTGAGTCGACTGCGCATTAACAATCCCTACACACATATACTATTAATACATAGTTGCACCGAAGGATGGAAGAGTCCTCGGCCGAATCTACGATTCGACCGATCACTCGAGACTCGACATGGTTATACCCTACGGTGCGTGACTTGACATACTGGTCCAGCCAAGGAAGGCCCACATCGGACATCTGTTGGCCCATGAAGATTTTCGGGTGGCCAAGGCCCATGACGCCTTCGGATCCTTGGAGATCAAGACTAGCATAGATAGGAAATTCAAAGGGGTAAAACCCTAGAACTTGTAACCGACTAGGACTATGCCCAGGACCTGCCTAAGTCTATATAAAGGCCAGGAGGGCACGTCCTAGATCTCTCGACTCATACTTTCGCATACGCACCTCCACGCCAGATCGAATCTGCGCACCCTGTAACTTTCGTTTCCGCCGTAATCAAGAGCAGACAAGCAGGAGTAGGGTTTTCCCTCCGGGGGCCTGAACCTGGGTAAATCTCGTATCCCCTGGTTGCTTGTCTGTTAACCGTTCCACGATCTCCAGCATCCCCATCTTCTCCAAAACCCAAGTCCATAACAATGGGAATTGCCGAGATTAAACCTCGTCACTTATCATTAAAACAACCAGCGGGTGTACAGTGATTTTACAGAAGACCCCATAAAAATAGAAAATGTTACATGGGTCCCTGGAATATGCAGAAAGAACCTTTCTAAAGGATGAAGAAATACAATCAGGCCCTTTTCTTTCCCCACCGTCGAGCCAGAAGCTCAGCTTGCCATTGTCGAACATCGCCGCGGGGACTTCACCACTTGCTTCAATGCCAACAGGAACCACAGCAGCAGCTAGCTTCGCAAAGGGCCTCCCAATGGAGGTTGAATCGGGGCTGGAGCTTACCAGCATAGTTGGGTCGCTTTGGACCAGCAGAGTAGAGCTCGAGATGTTGAAGGCTTCATCAATCCCATGCCTTCGGTATTTAGATCAGAGGACATCAACCCTACTCCAATCACCAGCTCCACCTAGGAGAGGATAGGAGGAGAGCATGGCCTTGCTCCAATCAGGATACCTCCAGCAATGACTATCTTCCATAGACTGCTTCAGTGAAAACCGGCAGCCCACAAACTCCAGGGATCTGCCACAATCCGGAGTGGAGAAGCCAAGAAGATAGCAGCCAAGGAAGACAAGACCCAGGACCTTATTTGGGGAGCCAGCAGTCGTCTCCGTCGTCGCCATAGGCTCACTCCACCGGAGCACAACGACGAGAAGAAGCACCACCACGCGCCGAACTAGGTCCCAGTAGTTCGACCCTAAGCTCCATGGGCGTACCTTATTGAGAGGGATGCAAGGGCCAGCCAAGTCCTTCCACCTCGCAGCCTGCCACCAGCGCAAGGAAGAGGGAGAGGGACGACCCAGGACGCGGTGGCTCCGGCCGCCGAGGGCCACCGTCCTACCCTCAGACTCCACAAGGGAAAACACGGGATTCACCTAAGATCTAATCCTAAACCTAAAACTACTACTAGGAGAAGGAAGCCAGCTTCCTGATCCATCCTTTCGCCGGCGGCCGGAGCTACCGAAGAGAGGGGAGGAGAGGGGCGGCGGCGGAAGGAGAGAGACGACTCTCAAGCCTAGAAGGGTAGTGAGGAGAGGGTGGGGGTATCTGCCTCGTGTTCCGTCTCCTTTCTTCTGTCTGAAATTCCAAACGTGCTGGTCATATTTTTTGCTTGGTTTCCCACCTGAACTAGGTTAGAGCTCTCCACTTCCATATCGTCTTTGGTTTCTGGAGGTAGCAGGAAGTTGCTCTGATTTTCTCCTCTGTCTCCAGGAGCTTCCTCTGCATGTTGACTTGCCATCGTGGTTACATGGTCTATACGTGTCCTCTGCGGTGATGCACTATTTGCAACGTGTCCTTCATTTCTTCCTCTAATGTGTACATGTCTTCCTGATGTTTGACTGATAAGGGACTGATGAATAGTTTTGTCTTCCACCTGCATCTCTCTTTGCACTGTTGGCGCAGTTTCTTTGTCCCTGATGCTGATCCCTCCTCTGTTTTTTTCCATCTTTTTCAGAATTTCCATAGGTGATATTCCTTGAACTTCTCCTCTCCTTCGATCCTGTGTAGCAAAAACTGCATTGAACCTACTTAACTCATTATGTTGGAAGGTACTAAATATATGAGCTCCTCTGTTGATGGAGGACTCTGGGATTTTCTGGTCATCAATCATCCATTCACCATATCTCTGAAATGGAACTTGTGTCTGATCTTGCATGCACCTCATATTTTCTGCAATTATACTCTTCCTAAGCTGACAATTTGTATTTGTATGAAACATTACTCCACAAAAAAGACAGATTCTCCCTATTTTTTCATAGTGCAAATAAGCCATTCCTTCCTGACTCTGACCCAAACTTAACTTTATTCTATCAAAAACTGGATTGCAAAGTTTGTGCTTTATGACTGCCCAAATATAGTCTTGATGGCTAAATAACATGCTTTCTTTCAGTTGATGAAACTCTGAGGGTGTGCCAATGATTCTAAGCAATTCCTCTAACATCGATATGCTTCTGTTGTTCCAAGGAATACCATAAGCTCTAACTGTTACAAATATATGTTGAAACATATATTTTGGCTTATTTCTATTCCTGATAGAGTTCTCTTGCTCTATGGCATATCCTTCTCCTTCTGGGTCAGCTAACTCAAGAAGAATAGTGTCTGATCCTACTGACCATGGTTGATGCTCGAATACCCACATCATGGATTGAAAACTGTGGAAACTTGCTTTAAACACATACTGGTGTACCTGAGTTATTTCTCCATAGTTTGCTCTCCATGCTCTCTTCATGTGCTGCTGCATCGTTGATAGAGAGATTTGCCTTGGATTCACTCCTGTTTCTGCGATTTTTAGATAAATTGCATACTTGTTGTTCCCTCCTTCCTCTTGCTGCTGAGTTGAGATTGACATAGCCTGCAAATTCAGAGCAAGATGAGGGATCTCTGGGGCCTGAAGGGTTGGTGGATTATGGGGCGCATAAGAACTGCCATCTACTCTCCTTGGAGATAGAGGCGGGGAGGGTTCTAGGCTGTCAGGATCTGCCATTCTTCCAAGAAAGAAAGAGTGGTCAGATCTTCCTAGCTGGTTACAGTGGTGCGATGAAGCGGTGTGCTGTTGTTGTGGGATGGATTGGTGACGAGATCTGATGAACTGTGATTCTTGACTAGCTTAGAGGGGAGTTGGAATCTGTAGGTGGGTTGAGTGTGGGGAGGGGAGTGGGAGGAGCGGCATCACACCATACGCCACTTTGGGACCCTCTAACCGCCACCGCATTTGATCTCAAACTTTTGATCGAAAGTAATGAATAAAAGATGAACATATGCTGAGTTGATAAATGTACATATTACCAGTTTCACAATCATGAGAAATGTTATTTTCAAAACCATAAATAAATGATCATGTATTTTTTTTAGAAAATCTTCATGTTTTGGAAAAAGATGATAATAGGTTTATAAAATGTTCATGTTTTGAAGAATATTCACAAGATCAAAAATATTCTCACATATCAAAACACATGTTTGCGGCTTCAATAAAAATCATGCATTACTCAAAAAGAAAGAGGAAAATACTGAAAAAGAAAACGTGAAAAAACGAAATAGGGGAAATGAAACATTGAAAGAGATAGGACATGAGAGCATGAAAAATAAATAAGACAATGAACGGGACAAGCTGTGCGGGGGATTGGATCGCTTTGACAAAGTCCGTGTACAGATTCGCATTCACAAATGGCGATATATAGTGAGCGCTAACTCGAAGGAAGGTGCCTAGTTAAAAAAAAATTCAAAGGAAGGTGCCCAGTTGAAAAAAAACTCGAAGGAAGGTGGACTCTTTAATAATTTGGCCCAACATACTACATAGATGCCTCTTTGAGCACTATTTTTTTGAGAGCAACCACATATATTCTATTGATCGAAAATTGAGTTACATGAACATACATATGTGAAAACTAAAAGACTGGCCAGAATAAAACGATTATCCTAGAAACTTTGCGAATAAAATCCTAAAAAACTAAGAAATACAAAACGATCTCTAAGGTTTCCTGCAACCACCGAAGCCAGCAGCCACTGAGGCACATGTTGAAAGAGATGGAGAGCATCCAAAGAAGCACCATCGCCAACGAGGCTTTATGAGTCGATGAAAAGACCTACTACACGCAGCAAGTCACATGTTGTTGTGGTACGTCGACCGTGGACATCCCCATGCTCGTCTTGCACCAAGATCCACCGCCTCCCATCGACCAAGTCGAAGAAAAACAGTCGATCCATCACCTTTGGACCAATATCCTTGCTCTAGAGAAACCACCTCACCCCGGTCGCCAACTCCGTCGCGGATAACAATGACCACCAGCGACACAATGAGAAACAGATCTCGCCAAATCTAAAGAACGGCGAGAAGACAAAGCTTTCGATCTCAAGGACCGAGCATCACACCTTGCCATCAACTCGGAGACACCGCCACCGGTGTGGGAGTAGAGTCGAGGCCGATTTATTGGCCCGACCATCGCTCCCACCACTCCCAACGACGAACCACAACATACAAAACCTAACCAGAACAACTAGACCATAACGAGTGAACGGATCCCCCTCCCTCTTTGAGCATTTGGGCAAGACCAGCGCAAGAGTCCTCCCAGCCGCCGCCCTCCGCCTCCTCCCCCTCCCGTCCCCTGGTAGACGACAATGACATGAAATATCCCGAGTTTGATTCATCTTTCTGGGTATAAAGCCAACAAAAATTAAAAATTCCAGACCATGGCACAAGCAAGGTTGAAGATCTTGGACACCTTGACGTCGGACATAGCCAGGAGAAGAGTAGCGCCATTCTCTAGGCATTCTAAATTTAGATGATTGTTACTTTCTGGATGATGAACAATGCCATTTTCGGATGTTATAGTTAGTGTAATAAATGGTAAATTTGTGCTAGGTTTAGTTTGGTGAACAATGTTCCTCTTTGGATGATGAACTGTGTTAGGTTGGTCAAACAATAATGGAATACCTTTTCATGTTATAAATATAAGGTTTTTTATTGTGCAAACGCCGACCATCATAATTAAGTTGATCAACAAACATGAAATTAGTTCTTATTCACATATATAGGAGAGAGGATTTACCACATTCGCGCTGGGCCCCATGCACCATTATAGCCATCAATTTATTCAAGATTCGTGCAAGATCCACGGGTAAAAAATTCTAACAATTTTGCATTTTAACCCTTGCAAAAATATAAAATATCTACACCACACTTGAACAAGATAAAAAGCCAACCCAACCCTAACCTAACCCAGTCCCAGACCCTTCCTGGCTCCCCACCTCCCAGCGCCGCCAACACGACCCCTCCTCCACCTCGCGCGCCGCCCACTCCTCCTCCACACCTCCTCCACCTCGTCACGCCACCCACCCCACCTCCAGCTCCGGCACACGCGGTCGCTGCCCCCTCCCCAGTCCGGCATGCGCGCCGCCATGGGGCTCCACGTCGTCGACACGCGCGGCCGTTGGCCCCTTCCCCAGCTCTGGCACGTGGGACCGCTTCCCCTCTCCCCAGCTCTGGCACGAGCGCCGCCATGGGGCTCCGCGTTGTCAACCGCAAGGACGGGCCGATGTGCCCTCTGCTGGCCGCCCCACCGCCCTGATGCACCCTCTATTATGGTCGTCCTATCGACGAGGGCCAAGCGTGTCAACTAGCACTATTTTTTCTTTATTTTTTCTTGCTTCTTTGATCCATGGGCTACACCAAATTAGATCCCTACAGATATGCACGATTGGTCAGGATGCTAGTTTCTGTTGATTCTTAGTGAGGATGGGATTTTTTGGAATCGAAACAGTAGTACTAGAAAACACAGACGTGCCTCGCGACTCGTCCCGTCCCTCGTCGCCCCCCCGTGTGGGCGACGGGGACAAAACCCTAATTGCCGCCTCCGGTCTCCCTTCCTCCCTCCCTCCTTCCTTCCGCCGCCGAGCAAAGCACAGGAGCTGGGGGCGGGGGGCTCCTTCCCCCGCTCATGGACACGACGGCGCGGCCCAAGAGGACATGGCAGGCGGCATGCTTGGCGAGGGGCATGCTAGCGCGGCTGTTGCGCGGAGACCTTGCTTCGGTGGACTGGCGGCGGTGGCCCCCGACGACGGTGGTTCCATGGAGGCGGAGCTTCAATGGACCGCCGGTGGTGAGGCTGGAGACCTGCTAGGGTGTTGGGAGACATCGTCGGGATGGTGGAGGCGGCGTCGCGTCAGAATAAGGGTGCCGGAGCTCGATCCCCATCTCGGCAAGGCCACTTGTGGCGGAGCCGGCGAGATGTTGGCTAGGTATCCTCTCAGATCGGCGGATCTGGGGAGGGTGGTCTCTCCGGGCGTGCTCGTATTTCGACTCTGCCGTGGAGCTTCGGGAGTCGAAAGGAGGCTGCTGCTGTTGTCTTCCCCTCGGCCGGTCATGATGGCGAGGGAGGGGAAGATGATGGTACAACTTCCTTCCTCGTTAGGTTTGTTTGTGGTCTTTTTTTGAGATGCGACTGTCGCGTCTTGCAGTTTCCTCCGGTCGGCCATGGTGGCGAGGGGAGGAGGCGGCTAGGCGTGGTGGCAATGGTCTGCAAAAGATTATTAGCTCTCATCCCTCAGGGTGGGCACTCCTGCGGTGTTCAAAGCCCAATGTGGCGAAGGTGGCGGCGGTGACTCGATGGTGTCTAAAGATGGGCGGCTTCCGGATCCGTTCCCTATACTTGGGTGGTGACGATGAGGACGATGTGCTTGGTTGCGATTTGGAGGTACGGTGTCGGGTCTTCTGGGTCCATATTGTATTTTTCTTTCTTTGTGGTGTTGTTTGTAATCGGTTTCACCATTATTGAATTCCATCAGTTGTTATCTCAAAAAAAAAAGAATGAGATTTTTCTTCACCTTTTCTTATATAGATCTGCACGATTTTTTTATGAATCCTCTCTAAATCTTTTATGGATCTTCGGATTTATATGAATCGTGTATGGATTTGGTGTCAAACTTTAGTGAAATATGTATATAAATTGTATAATATTCTGTAAAAAAAATCGCATGGATATCTCCTGATACCACTATTAGTCCTTAACTTTATGTCAAATTTATCTCATGTTTCATGCAAGTTTCTTTCCCAGAAATCCCATATGGATTATGTTTCTTTCCCCAATTCTTGTTCATCTATTTGTTCTATAAATATATGTTATTTCTTATTTCTGGATCGAATAGTGTATGAAACCTCTCTGAATCTTTTATGGATTGTCGAATTTATGATGGATTGTGTGTGGTTCTTGTATGAATCTTGATTCACTTGAAAAATGCTAAGAATCTGTAATGAAACTTTTTTGGATCTAATATGAATCTTGTATGTGTCAAGATTAGTTACACTCAAGTTTCCAGTGAAGTTTTTTACATGTTTTTTTTTAATCTGAGATGAATCTGTGGTCAAGATTTAATTTTTAGTTACACTTGAAACTTAAATGTACCTAATGTGAATCTATGGTTAATCTGAGATGAAACAAAGTAAGCGTGTCTGAAAATTGTTAAATAAATAGTATTAAAATAATATTATCAAGTGAGTTTGTTGAAAATATTTTATCATGTCCCATTTGAAGAAACGCCTGTGAATTTAAAACGAGAATGTGAGAAACCTTGAAAGGAGAGGAGGCGTTGTGCAAAATTTAATTGGACTTGAAGAAGGTGGAACGGGCAATCTATAAAACTGTTAGCACGAATCATCAACAAATCAACGACAAAGATGATGTCGGGATCCCAACTTACCGGGGAAATGCATTTCTGCATATATAGCTTCATCAACAATGTGGGTGTAAGTTGTTTTGTGTATCACATCATTGGAGTTGTAGAATTTGATTGATCGGATATAACCGAGACACGAGACCCATGCCACACAGGTGGTAATTAAGTTTGACAATAAGAAAGGAGTATATATGAATACTTGCTCCCGGATGCACCCCCGAAACTATGGGGAGCCACGCCCACGCGCACGCGCTTAGCAATCGGGGGCGGCGTTGAAGACGCGGAAGTTCACCGGCACCTCGCACGAGTAGTTGAAGACGACGGGGGAGCCCCTGGCGACGGGCTGCTTGAGGACGCACATCCCTTCGTCCACCTCCACCTTGCCGGCGTCCAGCGGCACGGCGCTGTCCTCGAGGCCGCCGCACCACACGCGCACGTCCTTCATCGGGCACGAGCACGACGTCTCGATCGCCACCACGTACTCCGGCTGCCGTCCCACCACGTTCCCCGTCTTGCGCACCAGGAATGTTATGTCGGACTTGCCGCAGAATCGTCGCTGAGCGTCACCTGCGTATACATACAGTAGATCAGATCGACTCTCCGATGGATCTCGGAGTGTACAAGTGGGACGATTAAGTAATTGGATCGAGACGAACCTGTACGCATGAGGCAAAGAAGGGCGGCGACGAGGAAGAGGACAGCGGCGGCCTTGGCCATTTTCTTGATTTCAATGGTGGAATTCTACCTTAATTTTCTTCTTAACCGAGTTTTGTTCTCTCTCCTTGTATGATGTTGTCATCGAAACTGCGCAGATATTTGTAGAAGGGCGCTGCTTTAATGCATTGTGACCGTTTAATTTTCCTTCTTAATATATGGCGCTAATGTTTGGAACTTAATCACTTCTAAATTCTAAATACTAAAGACCGTAAATGGCAATAGAAACGTGTCTATATAGCGGTGAATAGAAACGTGTCTAAAACGTGTCTCTATACATAACGATCAAATTGCATTAATTTTCTACATATGTACATGCTCGTTTCTTTCGGTAACTTATATGGAATCTGATCTAGGCAGAAACTAAGAGCACCTCCGATGGGATAAACCAAACCCATCCCGTATGTCTGAAACGGGTCAGGCGGACACGCTTGGCCAACAACAAGCCCTAACGGCATCCCCTAGGCGGACAAATTTTTCAGCAAACACGCCACTCTTTTCCAAACCGTCCCCAAACCTGGGAACGATTTTGGGGGAGGGGGAGTGGACATTCGCTCGTGTCCGTCTCAGGCCCAGTCGCCAGCCACAAAAAACCCACTTCCCCTCTCACCTTTCTCCCATGCGATGGCTGCCTACACTGCAGCGCTCAGCCGCCACCGCCTTCCCTCACCATCTCCTCCCTGGAAGCAAGAGAACCATAAAAGGCACTCTTGCTGCTGTCATTCCCCTTTTCCGGCCACCTATGAAGTTAAGCGCTAGTATACCAGAAGCCACGCCATCCCTCTCGCAGTCAATCTCGTCGTTGATCTATGATGCCAACTCTCCTCACCGGCCCTCCTGCTCCACAACTCCGACCTCATCTTTGTCGGCGAATTTGGACGCCAACCGACTCTTCCACCACACATTGTCACGAACAAATTATTTACGTAGAATTTAAAATGCAAACCATCTGCAATGATTCCCTTGAGCACATTTCATATTTGGTCATGTTTCTTGCATGGTTTTACTTTGTATATCATGTCACGCAATCTTGTGGTATTTTTTCTTTAATGAATTCATTGATATGTTCCATGGTGATCGAGCATTCTGCTGCATGTTGTAGTAACCAAGTCGTTGACATAACACTAACAAAACATCGTCCATGAATATTTCATTCAACAAAGTAGTATAATAGAAATACTGTAGGTCTAAGACCTGACTATAACATTAATTATTCCTTTTCAATCAAAATCAAGAAAGAGTGATTCGTAGGATACTTAATAACTAGATATATCTCTACTATCTAAAAAGTACGAAGAGGTTCCGTTTTCTGCCTACCGCACTACGTCGCGCGTTTCGTCGCTTCCTTCCTCACGCGACTGCCCCCTTCGTCGCTCTCCCGCACTTCGTCGTTTGACTAATTATCTCGCTCCCGTGCTTTAACTCCCAAGCGGGATAGCCGAAAACCGCAAAAGTAATCTCTCTGGACGCAATCCCCGTTTCTCCCTAAGCAAAGTATCTGGAAACAATTCCTCATCCCTTTTTAAACTCGCGAGCTAACAATCTAAATACCACGCCCATCTCCTCTGCCCACCTGACGGGGGTGCTCAACTAGGTCTAGGCGCTGCTCTCTGCCGGTCTAGGTGCTGCTCTCTGACGACGGCCTAGCCGGCGTATGAATGGGAGCTTGCGAGGCGGAGCGAGTTTAAGCCAACCCCTAGATCTCCGGCCACTGGAACCGCCGCCCTTTGACGACCGGTTCGTCGACCTTCAGGAGCTCCTCACGCAGCCAGCAATTCCTCTCCGCCGCCGCAATTTCTCGCCGACCAGATCAAGCAGGTGCTACCCGGACCGGTAAACTCCCGCGACACCTGTCCCCGCAAGAGCGGTCTAGGGGTATTCCTAGCTCACCTGCCTCCATCTCTTCCGCACTCCATGCAGTTTCTCTGTATTGATTTTGGGAGGCTTGAATGATTATCGACAGTGGCATCTAACAGATTGTTATTGAGCACACGCTTTACGACCCGGCGGGCTCGGGGGACTGCAACATGGTGACGTGCGGCCAGGAGTTCTCCGTGTGTACTAACGACGGCGTGACCCCTCCTGCCCGCCACCTTCTCGCCGCATCAGTACATCATCGCATATGGGGACGGAAGCTCCATCTCACTGGATTTTTCCTGACAGACAACTTACGGTACAGCCAAGTGTCTGGCGACGGCAAAACCGCTTTGGCCAATACAAACACCACGTTTGGGTGCGTTCTTTAGAAACCAGCTGCTTATATACTTTTGCCAGTTCCAGGCTTTCGGCTCATGATTCTGCCTCTGTTTGTAGGTGTGGTGCTAAGATTGGTGGGGGTTTGGGGTTCTCAGACCAGGCCCTTGACGGGATCTTTGGATTTGGCAAATCAAATTCATCCGTGCTGTCACAGCTCGCGTCTGCAGGAAAAGTGAGTAAGTTCTCACATTGCTTGGACACAATCATAAATGGTGGAGGGATTTCGCTATTGGGAATGTCGTGCATCTGAAAGTGAAGATGACGCCGTTGGTGTCCAACATGTACGTCATTTTATACTGAACCATGTTCACTTCCTTCAACCCATCTTTTCGGCTTTTCTCAAGTAGAGCTATCCTCTTTAATTTCATTCATTCAGTTTTATTTAGTCTAGCATACGGTTATAGTCCATTCTCTGAGGTAGAGTTGGTACAACATGTGTTACCATGTGGTGATTTTCTTTACATCAAAAGAAGCTGATTCGAGCGAATTTTATCTGCAGTGTGTGCCAAAATTAATTATCCAACATTGCTTTCCTAATTATAAAAGCCAGTCACCATTCGGTACAAGCTAATGAAGGCTTTAAGAGCTTCTGATGGTGCATAGTACTCAGCTTGTTCAACTCAGATTGAGAGCTTTCAAGCAGTGCTCCCCTTTAAGTGGTTGCTTGTGCTCTTGTGTGGAGCCGATCTTACCTCTGGGTTCAAGTCTCGTCCATAGAGGTAATTCACTAGAGTCTCATCTACCTAACAATGTATAGCCAAGAGAGGGATCATTTCCCCATTGGTCAACATTTTTATACTCCTGATTGTTAGACCGTTGGCCACACAACCTTTTCCAGAAACGAATCAACTAATGATTGTACGATCATAAATACAGAGTCCTGGCGTAGAACCTTAGAGATCTGGTTTCTAACAGGCTACATCAGATACTTGGTCGAATCTCCATGTCAGACACTGCTATATATGTTCATGTGTCCCCAACTAACACGTGCAACCATCTTTATTGCGGAGTTTTAATCCTTCAAAAGATATGAAAAAGGTCCAATCAAAGATCTAGAACAACTGCAGTAGCTATTTAATTAAATCAAGCATAGAAACAACCAAATCTTAGGTCATAAATTTCTACCGTTCTAGCCTGCTAAATTTCTTGTGTTAAGAACGAAATCCAGTAGAGAGTTTGTTTGGCTCATTTTTGGTTTTTGCGTGCAACTAAAAGAACCATCTTTTATAGTAAAAACTTGAATGACTAGCTGCCATACAGTTTTGATTGCGTGTATTATGCTCTTATCATTTTTCTATTAATCGACCTTGGATTGAACTGCTTAATTCTGCAGATTCATCACGGATTGAAATGAGTATGATAAATATGAGACACTGCTTGCACCATGAAGTACCGAGTAGCAGGCAGGCACCAGAGGACATTAAGTTTTGCTTTGTAAGGTCGGCAAGGCTGAAGTAGCTAATGATCAAGGTTGCCAAGGCTGAAATGGTTAATCATAAGGATGGGAAGATTGCTTGGCAAGATCACGGGTGATCATGTAGTGGATAAGGTTATGGCACCCTTACGCTTGATTCACTGAAAATGTATTTGAGATGAGGGCTACAATATGTCCTGTAAAACACTTAACTTATGATGAATTTATTTTTGAGTATATATATTTTTCTACTGTGAATTGAATGTTATTTTAACCGTAGCAACGCATGGGCACGTGTCCTAGTCTCTAATACTACTTAGCTTGCGATTTGCTGCAACAATGCTCGGTGGAGATTAAGAAACAGTATAACTTGTCTAGCTAGAAGCTTCCACAGCGTTTTGGGTGTCCTGTCCGTACGATCTGACCATCTAAGGGTCTATAAAATTAACTTTCTCCTGAAACATCGTTAGCAGCGATTGTTTGCTTTGTTATCGTCTTGAGGAGTCCAATTTCGTTGTTGGGCCGCTGCTCCACGAAACGAGTCGGGCCTCCCCAGGTTTGTTGGGCCGTATGACTTATGGGCTTCCAATCGTTCAAGAGAAAAGAAAAACGCGAGCATACACCGTTCCTCTCGGTCAATGGCTGCGTCGCCAGTACTCCTACGCCGGCGCCGCATCGCATTAGATTCCTCTTTATATGGCGTGGTGCTCCATCTATTCAAAATCCATGGATTTTGCCTAGGGTTGATTTTGCGGTGGTGGTACTTGATTTGGCGTGAGGCCCCCAAGGTTATGCGGCATCTCGATCCCCCTTCTGCCATTTCCCACATCTAATCCCCCTTCCTATTTTGTTTTCTCTTGGATGTAGATGCAGGATGAGGGGGCAGGGTGTAGATACCTTTGGTCAGATGGCGCTCCATGCCTCCATGGAAAGTTGGTGCAGACGAAGCGCCAAATCCAATCCGCGCACCTAGTCCGGATGAAGGTAAACCACCGATCTCAAACTCTAATAATTGTTGCGAATTGTGGGTTTACTCGGTTTGGTAGTGTTTTGGTTATTTAGTTATGTAGTAGATTGGTTTGAGAGGAGAAGGTGGCAAAGCAAACATGCGGGTGCTGTAAAATCGCACATGCGAGATGTTCGATGTGACTGCCCCTTCAACGACAACAACGTGGAGGGCAGTGGATGGCGGCAACAAACAGTCAAGCAACTCGGCAGAGGTTGTGCATGTTCAGGAGGAAAACCTTCCAGCCACCAGGATGCTCATGCGATTGAGCTCCGAAAAATCTTGCCTTCCTTTTTGTCTTTGATATTTACTCCTTTGAAAACATCACCATTGCAGAAACTACAAGATGACATGTGATCCATCAAAAATGTTGGCCAGAGAAGACTTTACTATGGCTATATGTTATAATTTTTACTTAGGTTTTCTCTTGTTTTGTGCTAATACCTTGTTAGATTTTAGAACTAACCAAAGTTATGTTATTATTGCTAGAGCTATGTGCCCAAGAGTCACTAATGCTACCGTTTTTTAGAAAGTGCATGGTTCACTGTTCCAACTAAATTTGGCCAAGAAAAATTCAGAAGGAAGATAGAATCCTTGGTACCGATTCTGAGCAAACAGTAGAGTGTTGGTTTCCCTTTCATTATCGATTATTTGTCATTCGGTTGACACTAGTAGTGGATGTCACAGTTGGCAAATCAATCCCCTGTTCTTGTGAAGTCTCACACAATTTGGAGCAAGTGCTAATTGCAGGAAGTAACATACTACAACAGGTGTTCTGTTCTTCATTTTTACTGCTCAGGTATAGTATCGATCCATCAATATTTTCCCCTTTTTGTGATGTGAGAAATAGCAGTAGTATCTAGATTGTTAAAAGATTAGCATGCACATGTTGTGATTCTTTTAAATTAAGAGTAGGTTTGATCTGATGCGCCTACCAAATTCTAAGCCAATACTCCAGCTATGTTTCTCATCCTTCTGGTGTGTTGTACACAAGGATAAATAGAAGGATGTAACTTTTTATCTCAAGAAAGATACACAACACTGCAATTTTAATTGTCGGCATTAGAATGATTGCAGTGAAAATGTTATTATCTGAGCTTAAGGAATCAAAGGATTTGAAATATATTAAGTCACTGCTTTCCCGCATTGCATGTCAAGTCAGTGGTTACCTTTTAGCCTTTGTTCTTAATAAATAACGAAATACTAAAATTAGAACACTTCGGCGCATATATTTAAGTGTTAATTTGTGATATTAATACTTTGGAATGCCCCACATATACTAACCATGATTCTGCAAAGAGAAGTAGTATAACCATTTTTTACAGCTCTGTTAAGTTGTTCACAACATCTCGTTTTTATGTTCAAGTGCCATCTAGGCTTTTATGGCAACAATAAGCAGAGGCTTGTGTTTGTGTAGAGGTGATAGATAGTTTGTGTTGATGATGAGTAGCTGTTTGGACCGTCAATTGAGATTTGAGAACTTAAAATAAATAAATTTGAGGTTGTTATAGAGCAATAATATTAGTACTGCAGACCATGATTAATTGTGTATGAGCATATTCAAAGTCACCAAGAACCAGCTGAGGCTGTTTTATTTGTTGTGTTCTGAAGTGATTCTCTCTTTCAAGGGCTAACAAAATAGATGCTAGCTCTCCTCACTATATGCGTTATTACGCATGCATGCCAGGTCCCATTAGTGGTAGGGAAAATTACATACATGTAAAAGAGTGGTGATATTTGCCTTGTGTTTTTGTTGGGTTTCATATCTACCGCAACTTGCTTGGAAAAAAGATTTTGATCTTATTTTAAAAAAGTGGCAAAGCTTTTTGTATCGTAGTAAATATCATGGCGGATAATATTGCTGGCTTTCCCTTAAGATGGACGGGCGCGACAACGCGTGCCTTTATGGTCTAGTTTGTTCTAATATGTGAGGGTTGATACAACTTGTTTCAACAAGCTGGCTTTCCCTTAAGATGGACGGGCGCGGCAACGCGTGCCTTTATGGTCTAGTTTGTTCTAATATGTAAGGGTTGGTCCTTATCTATGCTTCATCTTTGTTTTCACTATCTTTACTACAGTTTATTGACTACTTTCCTCCTGTCGAATGGTCAAGGCTCCTCGTAGTGGTCCTCCCTTATCGTCTTATTTGTTTTGGATGACATCTTTGGCTTACCAAGTCTAGCAAGGGGTAAGAAGATAGTTTGAGTACAACATACTCAAAAATTCTAGATAAGGTGGGTGTTTGATGCACTATCTACCGCCATGGACCAAAGGTTCGAGGATAATGCAAGTTTTCTTAAATAGTTTTCTTGAAAAGGTAAGTTGTATTTAGAAAACTATGTCTGTCAGCTCTCACGGATCATAGGGGACTTTATGGAGCCCCTTTCCAAGTTGCGATCGTTGTTCTTTCCTAGAACAGAGAGTAACATCTCACATGTTTACACTCGGCAGAGTTGCACTACTTTACACACAAACGTCTTTAGCTTTGTTGTACATCCGGATAATTTTCCCATTTAAACTTCTTTGCGGGGAATATTTTGACCATAAGTTGGTTAGTGGACAATGTTAGATAGTTGGTTGATACCATTGTTTTACTACAGGAAATGTCGGCGTCGGCGACCGCTTTTCTCTTGTGAGATCTGACGCATTGCTTAATTGGATTGATAGAATAGCCATACAAACAAGTTGCAACTTCTTTTTCGAAAGCTTATTTGAAAACAACTCTGAGGTTAAGCGTGTTTGGGCTAGAGCAATTTGAGGATGGGTGATCGGTCGGGAAGTGGGTACCGGGTGCGCACGAGTGAGAATAAAGTGCGCAGGAAAGACAAGTGTTGGTCTGTGGGACCTGCCTAGAGATCCTAGTAAGCTTCCAAGGGTAATAGCCCGGGCACGAAGAGTACAAGGTGTTACACCTATGCCGATGACTTTTAGTAGGGGACATCGGCGTAGGCCCCAAGCTGGGAAACCTAGAAAAGAGGCCATCGACCCAGTTTAGCCGTCGGCGTTGGACATGATGGGCTGATGGGAGCCGTCGGCGTAGGTTTAGCCGTTGGCGCAGCATCAGGCATAAAGGATGACACGTAGGCCCCGATCTGACCGTGACGGCGAAGCAATGGCGTCAGACCTACTGCTGGTGTTGAACACCTCTTTGAAGACATGGCTAAAGTCACTCCCAATGCCAATACCAACAGCAATGTGGCTGGTTCCTCCATTGCACTGTATGCAATCTTCCTCCACCTTGTTTTGAACAAGTTCTGGCCTTTAAATTAACAATTTAATTGAGTTATTTAGACAATTTTGGATTCTCCTGAGTTTTCTTGCGCCTCGATAGTGCCTGCTGCTGGCAAACTGGCTCATGCGATCATTCGGTAAAATATGATGTCTTAGCTATTATGTCTCAACTGATGATTACCAACGAATGGTTGTTTGTGTTCCAGAATCATCTCGGTATTTCAATTCCAAGCGAAAATGGATACGCAGATGCATACAAAAATGGTGAGGGCTTAACGTGCATTTGATTTATCGATTGTAGAAACACTAGACTGATCAAGCATTGAGACGACAAAACTAGGATGGAGATTGACTTATTTTCTCCAGAATTTGGAGTGAAGCTCATGAATAGGCTAGCTACTCTGGATTAGTTGCCACAGTTATGAAGATTCAGTTCTATTGGGAGCACTCTTCTGCTCATGTCCGTTTTTTTAAAACTACCGCGTCGCAACGCACAAACACTTTTCCTAGTCCAGGATCAATCACCACCTCGCTGCCACTGCCTCTTTCCTCTCCCTTGATGGAAGAATCATGGTGACTAAGGCCATTCCTAGTTTCCTACACACCTTCTACCTCTGTGCTCTTAAGCTTGCTGATAGAGCCATTGATATCGTGGACCAATATAGAAGAATTGGTGTGTAGGGTAAATTAGACAATTCCAACAAGCAGCTTGGGAGCTTGTTTGCAGGCCAAGATCCAAAGGTGGTTTGGGCATCACTAATCTTGCTGTTCACAATGAAGCCCTACTTATCAAGTTCCAGCATAAAATTTTCAGTTGACTTGACGTGGCACCGTCAGATCAACTACGGGGCCATGGGCAACCCCGTGTTATGGTTATACAGCCTAAATGAGAGATGAGATGGGATCATGGGATCTTACATAACCTAAATGATTACCGTTGCATTGGATGCATAAGGTTCCCATCGGACGACCAAAGGCTAGCCTAAATTTTTTTTGTATAGATCACAATACTGAGTCTGATCTCACGACATTCTGAACCTATAAAATCATGCTTTTTGAAGCAAGTGCAGTCGATTAGCAGTTACCTTGTTCAGCGGGAGCAAGCCGGAGAGGAGCAGATCCACCGGCGAGTTCGTTCGGCGGGGGGAGCAGATTGCAGCTCCATGTGGGCAACGTACGAGGGCTTGAGGCTTGAGCTGCTACCACACGACGACGAAGGCCAGGAAGCCGACCCACGCGCGCCCGGCGCTGATCCCGCCAAGATAGAGACGACGCGATACAGGTCCGGCGAGTCCGCGACGACGTGGTCGCCGGCGTCTGTGGCGATGGCGAACGCCCATGCCAGCATCTCCCTCCCAGTAGCTTCAGGGCGAATCTTCCACGCCTCATCTCCGGCAGCTCCCGCCGCTTCCGAATCTCCAGCCCCCGCTCCTACAGCCCCACGGCCGCCGGCTCCCCAAGTCCTTGAGGAGGCCCAGATCCATCGCGAGCGGCGTCGTGTGAGCGGTACGGAAAGCGAGATGATGGGTGCGACGTGCGAGTCGTCCACGGCGGCGCAGGGGCCGGCGGCGGCGAGGGAACTCCGGAGGAGAGGGGAGCACGAGGACGGGGACAAGAGTTTGGGGAATTAGTATCGCGGGTTGATTTCCCAACAGTTGAGGGGCTAAACTAAAAAAATTACCGATTTAATTTGTCATTACCGTCCGCGGATGGGCCGGCGTAACTTACTAACTTTTATTAGTCCCACATCGCTAGTCTAATGACGAGATTACCTGCTTAAATAGGCGGAAGTACCATTACCATCGGCTTCGGCCAAAACAATTCAATCAATAAATTCTTCTAAGCTTTGCTAACGACCTTTCCATGCGAGTGTGTGCTGTGTTGATGCAGGTTCATCCCATGGAGACTCCAAAGAGACGGCGAGAAGACGAAGGGGTGCTTCCCCGGCTGGCGCAGTGGTCCGAGAAGAAGACTCGTTGGGGGTTCTCGCGCCACCTCGGCAGCGGGTCCTCTAACGACGACCGGTGGGACGCTCACAAGGCGAAGAAGCCCAGCGGCAGCTGCTCCGGCTCCTCCGCCGACGAGCGCTGGGACGCCTACAAGCTTCGGCGTGGCACCTCCAGTTGCTCCGGCTCCTCCGCCGAGGAGCGCTGGGACGCCCACAAGCTCCGGTTCGGCCGTGGCAGCTCAGCCGCTGAAGACCAAGACCAGGACGGGACCAAGAGGAAGCTGGAGCTCGAAGACGAAGAAGATGATGACGAAGATGCTTTCGCTGGGCCGACATACATCGTGTCGTCGCCCGATCCTAGCAAGCTGCCGTCGCCGATACTGCTGCAGCTCCCAGCCTGCGCGTGTGTGCTACTGGAGCTGCCTACCTGTGTCTGTAACACCAAGCTGGTGTATGTCGTATAGGGTTAGTTGTGTCAGTCCAGTATCCGCTAAGGGTGTCGTAAGACGCGTCTCTGTAGGTGTAGGGCAGTTGAGTCCGTAGACGCGTCTCTGTAGGTAGCGGGGTTACACTAGTCCGTTTAGATTAGTTTTTTTTTATAGAACCGAATTTAAGTTGACTCAACTTTGTCTAAATTTATATGTATTGAGACTAGATGCACTACAGGAATGACGCTATGCCGATGGTGTAGGACCGAGCCTGGCTAGCCCAGCTGACTAGCCGTCAAAGCCAGGACGTGACGACGTTTTCATGGTGTTAGACATACGCCGAGGGACACCGTCGGCATAGCCTCCACCCACATATGCCGACGGCCCTCGGCATACCACCATCCACTCGCCTCCTCTTCGGCGCTTTCGACTTCACCGCCCACTCGCCGGCCACCATGAAGGATTTCGAGCCCGTAGGCGACGGACTCGAAATTTTGTTCGGGAGCTTCTGCTTCCAGGTGGGACAAACTGGCACCCTCCGCCTTCCTGAGCGGGTGCCTGTGCCATCAATCAGGCCGCCGTGGGCTCCATCCCGTCCGCGCACATCACCATCGAGGTGAGTTCTACGGCGGCGACAATCGCAACTCCGATGCATGCGATCCACCTTGAGATGAAGGGACCTACGGTTCCGGATCGAAAGCTGCGCGGCCAGACCGATCTGGCGCTACCAATGCACGCGATCATCCAGAAAAGAAATGCCTAACCCGCCGCCCAACACGAACCCCAACCCGCAGGACAGAAACGGCGAAAACGACGGGAACAGAAGAAGCCAGTCCCCCCACCCAACGGGGAAAACAACAGCCACCTCATCCAACTTAGCAAAGAAGGATGGGTCCAGGCACGCCGTGCCGTCGCAGGCGACATAGTCCTGCCTGTGGACTCCCCACGTGATCTACTGATGGCATACCATTACCTCCTCATCGAGGAGCACAAGAAGCAAGTCAAGATGCAGGAGACACTCGACAAACGCAAGCAAGCAGCCTCTGAGTCAAGCGCGGCGGCCTCCGCCATGGCACCCGGCTCTAGCACAAACGGAAACCAGGGAAACAAACACCGCTCTCGGGTGGAGAACATGGATCCCAGGGAACGGCGTGATGTGACCCGAACTCTCCACACATCGTTCATGGACATGGATGCCGATGGCAACATCATCCCGAAGACACCGCAAGCTGCGATCATGGCAGCCACTGCGTATCTCGCGGCCCACCCACCTCCGGAGGGGGACCCGAAAAGAGCCATGCATAAGTCCGCACTCACCAGACTCGGACTCGTCGGAGCTGCGATCCACGAAGACGCTCCTACGGAGCCAAAGAAGAAAGCTCCGGCCAGACACGACCGGAGCCCCACCCCTTCATCCGAAGAGCAAGAGGAACACGACCTTCCTCGAAGGAAGAAGAGCTCGCATCGCCATAAACGCGACTACGATGCTAGAGACGCACTTACACAGCGCAAAATCGACAAAGCACGCGCCAAACGCGCATGCTCGTCCGAGTCCGAGATGGATGAAGATGAAGGAGAACTCTGCGGAGCTCGATGCTTCAGCAGATCTGTTCGGCGAACATAGATGCCACGCAATTTCAAGCTTCCTTCGGATAGTCCGAAGTTCAACGGCACGCAAGATCCAAAATCTTGGCTCAGCGACCATCTGTCATGCGTCAAGCTGCACGGCGGTAACAAAGAAACCGCCATGCAATGCCTCCAGCTGCAGCTGACAGGCGTGGCGCGGGTCTGGCTCAGCAGCCTATCATCAGGATCCATCCGAAGTTGGAAGGAGCTAGCCTACAGCTTCATCCGAAATTTCAAGGGTACCATCAAGAGGCCCGCCTCAATCGAAGAGTTGCGAGCCTGCACTCAGAGAACGGGCGAATCTATTCGCTCGTACATATTACGCTGGTCTACCACCAAGAACTCCGCAGCACATATCTCCGAAGAGAGGGCCATCGACGCCTTCAGAGACGGCGTCAAACGCCAAGATTTCAAGGAGGAACTTGGGCGCGTCAAGCCTAAGACACTCGACCACCTCATGGACATCGCCAACAGGTGGGCGGACGACGAAGATTGCATTCACCGAGCACAATCAGATGAAGAGGACGACTACGGCCGAAGGCGAGAACGCCGCAGCAAGAGGAGATCGCGCGTCTACGAGGACCGCGACAGACCCGACATGGTCGCGGCCGGCTACGCCGACCGTCGCAACGACAACAGCCGCAACAGGGAGGATACCGCGGCGGAAACTTCTGCGACAACGAACGCCCAGCACAGTCGTGGCAACGCCGTGACCGCGACAACGGACCCTCAGCATTCGACAAACTTTCGGGTCCATGCACCATCCACTTCTACATCGACAAACAAGACGGCAAAAAGAAAGCCAGCCACATGCTCAAGGACTGCAGTGAGTTCCAGAAACTCAGCGAAAGAATGGTGCAGATGAGGCAACAAGCCCCAATCCATGCGTTCGGAAACGCACCTGCGCCAGGTGAAATAGCACACGGAGATCCTCCACCGCCGCCTATTGGAGGCCCAAACCAACCAGTCGCACCAGCGCAAAACAACACCGGGATCGGGTACCCCCCACCAAAAGGAGCACTAAATATGATCCAGAAGGGACGCCCCACAAATAGGGTGCAGAAGAAAATCACCCGACAAATCAACTTGGCCGTGGCAACTCCGCCTGCAATCCCTGAGTACCTCAGCGGATCGGAGTCCTGCATCACATTCACTCGCGTGGATCACCCTTGCCAGATCCCTCGCCCAGGTCATGTTGCCCTGGTGCTGGAGGCGCAGATCAGAGGCTTCGAGATGAGTCGCGTCTTCATGGACGGCGGCAGCGGCATCAACCTAATGTTCGCAAGCACTATAGCAGCAATGCGGATCCCGCAATGCAGCCTGGAACAGTCAGACACAACGTTCCATGGCATTGTCCCAGGGAAGGGCATATTCCCCCTGGGAAAAATAGGGCTCGACGTCATCTTCGGGAAGCCGGACAACTTTTGGCAGGAGCGACTCGAATTCGAAGTGGTGGACTGGCCGTCGCAATACCACGCCATCCTGGGGCGTGTAACATTCGCAAGGTTCCTGGCCGTCCCACACTACGCATACCTACTACTCAAGATGCCAGGACCAAGGGGCATCATCCCAGTCCATGGAAGATTCACCCGATCAGACCAATGCGACAGGGATTTCAACAAAATCTCCCAGTCTTTCGGCATGCAAGACGAGCTTGTAAGGCTCCGCGAGGTGACGGACAATGGGGCACCCCCAGTCACAAAGCAGAACGCACCTGACATGTCCTTCGACTCCACCGTCAACACCAAGAAAGTACAGGTCCATCCGACGTATGCCTCCAAGACGGCCCTGATCGCCAACGACCTCGCCGCAAGGAAGGTGCGCTCGTCGAATTCCTCTCCGTGAGCTGGAAATTACTGGTGTCCTGCGGACATGCCAGAGTTCCTGTGAATTCCGAGCACGCACTCAATGTCTTTCCACACCAAGCTACCAGGCGGTCCATCCGGAGACCGCCGAGCCACGAAGCTATCGGCAAGGAAATCAATAGATCGCTGCCGCAGACTTTATCAGGGAAATCAAGGAAAGCGATTGGCTTGCAAACACAGTGATGGTCCCAAAGAAGGACACGGACATCCTGCGGATGTGCGTGGACTTCACGTCACTAAACAAGCACTGCCCAAAGGACCACTTCCCTCTTCCTCGCATCGACCAGATCATCGATTCGACTGCAGGTTGCGAGAAACTCTCCTTCCTCGATGCCTACTCAGGCTATAACCAGATTCGACTCAAGGTCGAAGATCAGGAGAAAACGGCGTTTATCACACCGTTCGGAGTATTCTGTTATAACACAATGCCCTTCGGGCTAAAGAACGCGGGTGCCACGTACCATCGATGCATGCAGGCCTGCCTCAAGGACCAGATCGGTCGCAACGTCCAAGTCTATGTCGACAACATAGTAATAAAAACCAAGGAGTCAAGGACACTTATCGACGATCTCCGCGAGACGTTCGACAACCTTGATCGCTACAGGATCAAGCTCAATCCCAAAAAGTGCGCCTTCGGCGTCCCATCGGGTCAGCTGCTCGGGTACTTCATCTCTCAACGAGGGATCGAGGCGAACCGAAGAAAATCGAGCCATCATGGCGATGGAGAAGCGAAACACCTCAAAGCGTCCGGCATTTCGCAGGAGTAGCGCTTAAGCAGGTTCATCACCGAATGGGCGAAGGCCCTACCATTCTACCACTTCGCCACGCAGCCAAATTCGAGTGGACGGAAGCCAACGACGATTCGAAAGCCTCAGCGGCTTCTCCACCTCTTTGTCCTGGTCACGCCAAAGGAGCGCGAGCCTCTGCTACTGTATATAGCAGCCACACACCAGGTGGTCAGCACCGTACTCATTGTCGAACGACCCGAAGAAGGCAAGACCCACGGGGTCCAGCACCCAATTTACTACCTCAGCGAGGTACTGGCACCAACAAAGCAGAGGTACCCTCACTACCATAAGCTAGCCTACGGCGTGTTCATGACGGCTCGACGGCTGAGCCATTACTTCCAGGAGCACCAAGTGGTGGTCGTCAACGAGGCACCCCTGAACAACATCCTGAATAATCCAGAGGCCACAGGACGGGTGGCCCTGTGGGGCATCGAGCTGTCACCCTTGTACATCATCTACGAGAAGCGACTTGCAATCAAATCTCAAGTCCTTCTGGACTTCCTGGTACATTGGATGGAGCTGCAGCTGCCAGACACCCCAGACATGTCGCAGTCATGGACGATGCACTTCGATGGCTCCAAGAGAGAAGCTGGAGCAGGAGCAGGGGTCATACTGACCTCCCCGCAAGGCGACAAGATGAAGTACGTCCTCCGGATGAAATTCCGATCCTCCAACAACGAGGCCGAATACGAAGCCCTCGTCCATGGCATGAGGATGGCAAAGATATGCGGCGCAACGCGCCTGGTCATCTACGGTGACTCCAACCTCGCCGTCGTCAGACGATGAATGAGTGCGACGACACGCCGAAAACATGATCGCGTGCGGCGCTACAACGCACTCGAAGGAGAATTCGGCGAGCCGACACGTTGGAAGAGAAAGCAACGAGGAAGCCGACAGACTCGCCAACATCGGCTCCACCGCACAAAGGTGCCACCAGTGTGTTCTCGAACGGTCCGTGCCATCCATCAAGCAGAAATTCCCCAAAGGATCACCCGAAGAAGCAGAACACTCGGGGGCTACGCTGCCCGAAGGACACGAAGGACCCGAAAAGCTAGATATAGAGGTAGCCATAGTCTAAGCTAGATATAGAGGACACGCCCATACCTCCAGTTCTTGTTAAATGGAGAACTGCCTAACAGCCCGATAGATGCCCGGCGCATATCTCGTCGGTCAAAAGCCTTCACCATCATCAACGGCGAGCTGTACAAGCGCAGTATTACGGGTGTACTACAAAGGTGCGTCACCATCGGTGACGGGAAAGCAATCCTCCAAGACATCCACGAGGGCATTTGCGGCCATCACGCAGTACCCCTTGTCGCAAAAAGCTCTAAGAGAAGGATTCTCGCCGCCGACCATGAGCGACATAAGGACATCGTCCGAAGATGCAACGGATGCCAACGGTTCGCCGACAAACCGCACGCACTGGTCCGAGCTCGACCCATGCCCATAGCCCGGCCTTTTGCTCAATGGGGCTCGGACATGATTGGCAAACCGCCAAAATCCTCGAAAGGGGACACGTCTTCCTCACAGTTGCGTCGACAAATTCACCAAGTGGATCGAGGCCATGCGGTCACCAACGAAAGGCAAAACTGCCGTCAAGTTCTTGAGTCCATTGTCTGTGTTCGGCGCATCGCACAACATCATCGCGACAACGGATCAAACTTCATCTCCGAGGAATTCCACGACCTGCGAAGGCCTTGGGATCAACATCACGACGCCTCGTGGCACACCCGCAAGCGAGCGGGCAAGTGGAAAGGCCAACGGCCTAATCGGCGCCGCATCAAGAAGCGCCTCATGAGTTCACTCGAACAAAAGCCGGAGCACGGACGAAAGCGCTACCATCCGTCTGTGGAGCTTACGAACCACGCCAAGCTCCACCGGCTACACACCGTTCTTCATGGTACACGAGCCGAGGCCGTGCCACCGGCAATCGCCACCAGGCCCCACGGTCGTCGCTACAATGAAGCCGAATCCACGATTGCACTCGACGGCCCGACACACTCGACGAAGCACGGATATAGCAAGACTCGATCGGCGGTGTACCAGCAGAGTCACCGCAACTACCACGGGCCGTCATTTCCCAAGGTCCTTCGTCGAAGGAGACCTCGTCTTGCGACTCAAGCAAAAGCGACCGAATAAATTCGAGTCACCATGGGAAGTACCCTACATCATCACCGAAGTCATCCCAGGTGGCGCCTCTCGCCTCAAGCACGTGGAGTCTGGAGTCGCATACTCCAACCCATGGAACATCGCGCACCTGCGATGATTCTATCCGTAGCAACCTACCCCTTTTACTTTCATTAAGGCTTTCAGCCAAGGCTATTCAGCCGAACAATGTACCTCCTCCATTACGATATAAATAAAGCTAAGTGTCTCGCCCCAAAACTTCAGTTTGCTATTTTTGCAACTTCACTACATGCTACATACGCACTCGGGGGCTCCCCCCACCTCACGATTTCATCGACTGAGGATCAAATGTGTACACCTGAGTAGCTGACAACGTCAGGCAAACGAAAAGGACACGTACTCAATCAAAGAACTGCGTGCTCACAACAAACAAACCTTTACAACAAAGGGCACAACATGCCCAGCCGAAATATACAAGCACCGAGGAAAGCGATGTCTGCACTTGGCGGAGCACCCGCGAAACTTGATGAACACGATCCTGCACCGTCGCCAGAGCCATGGCGCGATCACGATCCATCCAGAAGAAGCCGTCGGCCTCCATGTCCTGTTGAGTCAAGCAATTGACTCGAACAACGTTACGCTCCTTTTCTTCCCTCGGAGCAAGGTTCGCACCTGCGACAATCGCACAAAATAAGAGCAAGGCCAGGCTATCCAAGAACCGAGCTACTCGAACCAAAGAACAACTTACATTGCAGCTCAGCCGGCCGAACCAGTTCCGCCATCAAGTACTCCTCTCTGCACCACGATCGCCTTGGACTTCCAAGCGTCGGCATGACCACAGAACGAGCAACTCCTCTCCGGACTCATTACGATCCCGAAGAAAAGTGAGTTGCGAGGAATCATCCAAAGATGGTCGCAGCGGCATTGGACGGAGTGTCAACAGGGTCAGCACCCGAAGGAACCTAGAGCAGCAGAAAAAGAAAGGCACAAACACATTTCAGACAATGATAGAGCACAACTCAGAAGAATTCATTAAACATATAAGGCCACTACGTGGCACAAGGATGGTGTTCTTCAAGATATTTACAACAAAAGTAGACTACAAACTACCCTACGTCTACAACGCCTAAGACGCGGCACCCTGAGTCGCCTCGGAGCCAGACTGCCTAGCTTTGGCCCCGCCCTGCTGATGCATACTCGACAAAGAAATCAATGAGCTTGGGCCCATATCGCTTGCAGCGAGCAGAGTAGGCAGCAAAGGCTACCTCGGATCCATATGCGGTCGTCGACATCCGGGAGGTGATCTGGGAAGATCCAGCTCCGCTCCAGCCGCCAAGGCCATTGCCAGCCCGACGGACGCGCCGATGCCCTTCTGCTTGCGCTTATGCAGCGCCGTACCGACAGAGCCTCCGCCAGAGCATCCACATCATCGAGGTCCGCGCCCTTAGGAACAAGCTCCTTGTAGAAGCGGCCAAGGACCTCCTTCGCCTTGGCAAGGAGCCGACGACGGCCGGGCGGGTCTTCAACCGCCACGAGCATCATCTAGAGCACTCCCGTGCTCTAGAGCACCGCGGTCGAACTCGATGCCTGCGGCATCTGAGACAAAAAATAAGAAGGAAGATATGAAGAAAAGCAGCACAGAAGAAGACATGAGGCATGAAGAAACAATCACTCACCCGAAATAGCCTTGGCAGCAGCCATGAGCTTCGCCGCCACCTCCCTTTCACGAGCGCAAGCGGTGGCTACCGCCCTCACGATCCGCGACCTCCTCACAGTGACGCTCCTTCGCCGGCTGCCTTAGTCGCTCTAGCTCGGCGTTCTTTTCAGCGTAACGGCTTGACTGCTCCGATTGACCAAGGCTCTTCTTGAGAGCATCGACCTCACGGAGAGAAATATTATGCTCCTTTGCATTCAAAACAAGAAACGTCAGAAAGCAGGACCGGAATAAATGAAAAAAGGCACTAAAAGGCAGATAGGTACATTGCAGCCGCCGAAGGTACGCTCAGCCAAGCGCCTGCCAGACGCTTGGCCTCCACAAAAGGTGAAGGAAAAGAAATAGCGAAGAAAAGGACTTGGGGGCTACGCCCAACACAAAAGGAGTAAAAACAACATTCGCACACGAAGACACTCGGGGGATCCCCCCGTGACATGAAGCAGAAAAACTTACATGCTCTGATGGCGACTCCGAAGGACCGCCTGCGAAATTCTGAGGTGCAACCACCTGCACCTCCTGCAACGGAGGATCCGGAGCCGCGCCACCCGAAGTCGCCACCGTCTGAGGCGGAGGAGACGCAATTTTCGACTCTCCCATCATCTCCCGCGCACCATCACTGGAGGAATCGTGGGAAGAATGCCTGCATACGAACAAATCAGCACAAGTGCAAAAATCATGAAGGAAAAAGGACAATAGTACAACAAGAAACTTACGAGCCAGTGAGCTCAGGTCGAAGACAGGAGGAGTCCTTCGGGCTCTCTTCTCCTCCTTTTTCTCTTCCTTCTTCTCCTCCTTCTTTTCTTCCTTCTTCCGCTTCCCTGGCGGGTGCGACGCTACAGCCCACACAGGAATGTCAGGAAGGGGAGAGGAAGAACCTCCATGACCGTCACTATGACGCTCAAGGCCCAGAGGGTTTCTGGGAGTCGGAGGAGTCGAGGCATCCGAAGACTCGCTGGAGCTCCGTGATCGCTTGCGCGTATGGTCCTCACTCGACTCGTCGGCATCCTCCGCCGGAGATCGCGCCGATGGCAGCTCGGACACGGACTCAACCACTTCATTATCCGGGGCATTCAGATACTTTTCGGGCAATGACGGTACCATGCCCAGCACTTTGAAGCTCTGCAAAAAATCAGAAGGAACTCTGTTAGCAAACAAAGGAAATAAATACACAGTCGACAAAAAGCACTACGTGCACAAATCTACACCTGTGGTATGGCCAACGTCGAAGAAAATGGAGGAGTTAGCGATTTCCCTGGGATTTCTTCTCCGGCCTTGAACTTCAGCAGCGCGAAGGGCCTGTCCAAGACCCCTCGAGATTTTCTCAGTCAAAACCCTCGTCGGATGACGGCGCCCAGAATAAAGAAACATCGGGTGCGCCCTCGCTTGGAGAGGATGCACCCGACGCTCAAGAAACGTCCGGATGATGTCCACACCGTTCACCTCCTTCTCCGGAATCAGCTGGAGATCCTCCACCCGATGGTAAAGGGCCTCTATCTCCGCCACCTCACCATCCAAGATTTGGTTTTTCCAAGACCTTTTCTTCTCAATCATTTGGGAGGGGTCAAAGGGAACAAGACCAAAATCTTGCCCGGGCACTACGGAGTCGCGAATATAAAACCATCGCCTCCGCCAGTACCGGATAGATTCAGACATGGAAAAAGAAAAGAAGAGAAGATTGGGACTAAGGGAGATGATGCAACCCCCAATGGGATACACACCATCCGAACCAGATTGCCTCTTCACAGAATAGAGCTTCCGGAAGAGGCCAAAGTGCGGCTCAATGCCAAGCCAGCACTCGCAAAAAGTGATAAAACAAGCAATGTGGAGAAGAGAATTGGGAGATAGATGATGAAGCTGAATCCCATAGAAGAAGAGCAGTCCACGGAGGAAGTTGTGGACTGGAAAAGAAAACCCACGCATAACGGCGAAACATAACCCGATACCCGATGGGACGGGGATTACCTCATTGCGGGAGTTTGACGGCCTCCTATCCAGGATCAGGCCCTTCGAAGCTTGCGGAGATCGCTCCCGCCTCTCGATCGCCGCCACCACCATCGGTGACACTAGTAGCGGTGGTTCCCTTCTTTCCTCCGTGGCCGGGTCCCAACCGCAGATGACGATTTCTTTGGTTTCCCATGGCGCTACGGCGGTGGTGAAAACACGTAAACAACGATGGAAATGTGGAAGGAAATCTCAGCCAAAGCAAGAATCGCTAGAGCACAAGGAGGCAAGAAAACAAGAACCGATGCGGTGAAAACAAACCGCGGCTTTCTCCAATGATTATAATATGAAGACGCACGGCGGCCGTCCATCCGAAGACCTAACGCCAACGGCAGATCCGACCGCATACGTGTCAACATCACAACGAACCGTTATTACGCCGTCCACTATGCGTGGAAATCGAGGAGACGCCGTAATTATCTCACGCCGCGTGACGGTCAATTCAAAGTCAGCAAGTGGGACCCACGTCATCGATCAAGTCATCTCGCGAGTGACGCTTGAGGTCATTGATCGTCAGCACTGATGTCATCAAAAGCTATACTAGCACCAACTACAATTCTTCGGCTCCACAGCTAAGAGTATTCATTCGAATCTTCGATTCGACTAAATACTCGGGGGCTACTCCTATCAGGAGCGCTGGTCGCGCACCCGGAAGATGCATAACAACAAAGTATTTCTTCGAGTCCTACGTCGAGTCTACGACTCCACTACGGACTCGGGGGCTACTCCCATAGGGAGGATGGATTTGAGCATCCAAAATTTTTTGAGTCCTACGGACTTAACAACTGAACAATGCTTGAACTAAAGTCTGCCGAGTTCACGACTCGAGCAGACACTGGGGCTACTCCCATAGGGAGCTGGTCGCACACCCTTGAACTAAACTTTTGGCAACTCGCCCAACAAAACGCCGAGTGAGCGATAATCTCCTTGGCCACCAAACACCTCTATGGTGACAAATGTTGAATGTCGCATGCGGACGCAAAGATAATACTCAGATATCATCGGTGGCCCGCAACGCACCCGATCAAGGCCTCTGCTAGTATGAATCCGTGCCAGCAGGTGCGATGAAAAATCCCGACGGACGCGTTGGGTACATCAATTAAAATCACTGGAATTCCACTCCTGTAAGTCCTCCGCGGCCTGAGTCGAATTACGCCAGCATATGTTCCAGGTCCGAGTTGAGGGACTCGAACCTGAAGAAGATCGTGTTGTTTCGTCCTAAGACAGTTAACTGACCCTGATCCGTCGGGTGAGTCAGGCACACGCATCAACAATCCCTACACACATATACTATTAATACATAGTTGCACCCGAAGGATGGAAGAGTCCTCAGCCGAATCTACGATTCGACTGATCACTCGGGGGCTACTGACATGGTTATACCCTACGGGTACGTGACTTCAGCATACCTGGTCCAGCCCAAGGAAGGCCCACATCAGACATACGCTGGCCCATGAAGATTTTCGGGTGGCCAAGGCCCATGACGCCTTCGGATCCTTGGAGATCAAGACTAGCATAGATAGGAAATTCAAAGGGGTAAAACCCTAGAACTTGTAACCGACTAGGACTATGCCCAGGACCTGCCTAAGTCTATATAAAGGCCAGGAGGGCACGTCCTAGATCTCTCGACTCATACTTTCGCATACGCACCTCCACGCCAGATCGAATCTGCAAGACTGTAACTTTCGCCCGTAATCAAGAGCGCATAAGCGGAGTAGGGTTTTCCCGGGGCCTGAACTCAGGTAAATCTCGTATCCCCAGTTGCTTGTCATTAACTGCTCCACGATCTCCAAAGATCCCCATCTTCTCCAAAACCCAAGTCCATAACAATGGGAATTGCCGAGATTAAACCTCGTCACTTATCATTAAAACAACCAGCGGTGTACAGTGATTTCTGAAGACCCCATAAAATAGAAAATGTTACATGGGTCCTTGGAATATGCGTAAAGAACCTTTCTAAAGGATGAAGAAATACAATCAGGCCCTTTTCTTTCCCCACCGTCGAGCCAGAAGCTCAGCTTGCCATTGTCGAACATCGCCGCGGGGACTTCACCACTTGCTTCAATGCCAACAGGAACCACAGCAGCAGCTAGCTTCGCAAAGGGCCTCCCAATGGAGGTTGAATCGGGGCTGGAGCTTACCAGCATAGTTGGGTCGCTTTGGACCAGCAGAGTAGAGCTCGAGATGTTGAAGGCTTCATCAATCCCATGCCTTCGGTATTTAGATCAGAGGACATCAACCCTACTCCAATCACCAGCTCCACCTAGGAGAGGATAGGAGGAGAGCATGGCCTTGCTCCAATCAGGATACCTCCAGCAATGACTATCTTCCATAGACTGCTTCAGTGAAAACCGGCAGCCCACAAACTCCTGGGATCTGCCACAATCCGGAGTGGAGAAGCCAAGAAGATAGCAGCCAAGGAAGACAAGACCCAGGACCTTATTTGGGGAGCCAGCAGTCGTCTCCGTCGTCGCCATAGGCTCACTCCACCGGAGCACAACGACGAGAAGAAGCACCACCACGCGCCGAACTAGGTCCCAGTAGTTCGACCCTAAGCTCCATGGGCGTACCTTATTGAGAGGGATGCAAGGGCCAGCCGAGTCCTTCCACCTCGCAGCCTGCCACCAGCGCAAGGAAGAGGGAGAGGGACGACCCAGGACGCGGTGGCTCCGGCCGCCGAGGGCCACCGTCCTACCCTCAGACTCCACAAGGGAAAACACGGGATTCACCTAAGATCTAATCCTAAACCTAAAACTACTACTAGGAGAAGGAAGCCAGCCTCCTGATCCATCCTTTCGCCGGTGGCCGGAGCTACCGAAGAGAGGGGAGGAGAGGGGCGGCGGCGGAAGGAGAGAGACGACTCTCAAGCCTAGAAGGGTAGTGAGGAGAGGGTGGGGGTGTCTGCCTCGTGTTCCGTCTCCTTTCTTCTGTCTGAAATTCCAAACGTGCTGGTCATATTTTTTGCTTGGTTTCCCACCTGAACTAGGTTAGAGCTCTCCACTTCCATATCGTCTTTGGTTTCTGGAGGTAGCAGGAAGTTGCTCTGATTTTCTCCTCTGTCTCCAGGAGCTTCCTCTGCATGTTGACTTGCCATCGTGGTTACATGGTCTATACGTGTCCTCTGCGGTGATGCACTATTTGCAACGTGTCCTTCATTTCTTCCTCTAATGTGTACATGTCTTCCTGATGTTTGACTGATAAGGGACTGATGAATAGTTTCGTCTTCCACCTGCATCTCTCTTTGCACACATGCAGCTTTCTTTGTCCCCGATGTCGATCCTCCTCTTTTTTTTCCATCTTTTCGAATTTCCATAGGTGATATTCCTTGAACTTCTCCTCTCCTTCGATCCTGTGTAGCAAAACTGCATTGAACCTGCTTAACTCATTATGTTGGAAGGTACTAAATATATGAGCTCCTCCGTTGATGGAGGACTCGATTTTCCGTCATCAATCATCCATTCACCATATCTACGAAATGGAACTTGTGTCTGATCTTGCATGCACCTCATATTTTCTGCAATTATACTCTTCCTAAGCTGACAATTTGTATTTGTATGAAACATTACTCCACAAAAAAGACAGATTCTCCCTATTTTTTCATAGTGCAAATAAGCCATTCCTTCCTGACTCTGACCCAAACTTAACTTTATTCTATCAAAAACTGGATTGCAAAGTTTGTGCTTTATGACTGCCCAAATATAGTCTTGATGGCTAAATAACATGCTTTCTTTCAGTTGATGAAACTCTGAGGGTGTGCCAATGATTCTAAGCAATTCCTCTAACATCGAGATGCTTCTGTTGTTCCAAGGAATACCATAAGCTCTAACTGTTACAAATATATGTTGAAACATATATTTTGGCTTATTTCTATTCCTGATAGAGTTCTCTTGCTCTATGGCATATCCTTCTCCTTCTGGGTCAGCTAACTCAAGAAGAATAGTGTCTGATCCTACTGAACATGGTTGATGCTCGAATACCCACATCATGGATTGAAAACTGTGGAAACTTGCTTTAAACACATACTGGTGTACCTGAGTTATTTCTCCATAGTTTGCTCTCCATGCTCTCTTCATGTGCTACTGCATCGTTGATAGAGAGATTTGCCTTGGATTCACTCCTGTTTCTGCGATTTTTAGATAAATTGCATACTTGTTGTTCCCTCCTTCCTCTTGCTGCTGAGTTGAGATTGACATAGCCTGCAAATTCAGAGCAAGATGAGGGATCTCTGGGGCCTGAAGGGTTGGTGGATTATGGGGCGCATAAGAACTGCCATCTACTCTCCTTGGAGATAGAGGCGGGGAGGGTTCTAGGCTGTCAGGATCTGCCATTCTTCCAAGAAAGAAAGAGTGGTCAGATCTTCCTAGATGGTTACAGTGGTGCGATGAAGCGGTGTGCTGTTGTTGTGGGATGGATTGGTGACGAGATCTGATGAACTGTGATTCTTGACTAGCTTAGAGGGGAGTTGGAATCTGTAGGTGGGTTGAGTGTGGGGAGGGGAGTGGGAGGAGCGGCATCACACCATACGCCACTTTGGGACCCTCTAACCGCCACCGCATTTGATCTCAAACTTTTGATCGAAAGTAATGAATAAAAGATGAACATATGCTGAGTTGATAAATGTACATATTACCAGTTTCACAATCATGAGAAATGTTATTTTCAAAACCATAAATAAATGATCATGTATTTTTTTTAGAAAATCTTCATGTTTTGGAAAAAGATGATAATAGGTTTATAAAATGTTCATGTTTTGAAGAATATTCACAAGATCAAAAATATTCTCACATATCAAAACACATGTTTGCGGCTTCAATAAAAATCATGCATTACTCAAAAGAAAGAGGAAAATCTTGAAAAGAAAACGTGAAAACGAAATAGGGAAATGAAACATTGAAAGAGATAGGACATGAGAGCATGAAAATAAATAAGACAATGAACAGGACAAGCGTATGGGGATTGGATCGCTTTGACAAAGTCCGTACAGATTCGCATTCACAAATGGCGATATATAGTGAGCGCTAACTCGAAGGAAGGTGCCTAGTTAAAAAAAATTCAAAGGAAGGTGCCCAGTTGAAAAAAAACTCGAAGGAAGGTGGACTCTTTAATAATTTGGCCCAACATACTACATAGATGCCTCTTTGAGCACTATTTTTTTGAGAGCAACCACATATATTCTATTGATCGAAAATTGAGTTACATGAACATACATATGTGAAAACTAAAAGACTGGCCAGAATAAAACGATTATCCTAGAAACTTTGCGAATAAAATCCTAAAAAACTAAGAAATACAAAACGATCTCTAAGGTTTCCTGCAACCACCGAAGCCAGCAGCCGATGAGGCACATGTTGAAAGAGATGGAGAGCATCCAAAGAAGCACCATCGCCAACGAGGCTTTATGAGTCGATGAAAAGACCTACTACACGCAGCAAGTCACATGTTGTTGTGGTACGTCGACCGTGGACATCCCCATGCTCGTCTTGCACCAAGATCCACCGCCTCCCATCGACCAAGTCGAAGAAAAACAGTCGATCCATCACCTTTGGACCAATATCCTTGCTCTAGAGAAACCACCTCACCCCGGTCGCCAACTCCGTCGCGGATAACAATGACCACCAGCGACACAATGAGAAACAGATCTCGCCAAATCTAAAGAACAGCGAGAAGACAAAGCTTTCGATCTCAAGGACCGAGCATCACACCTTGCCATCAACTCGGAGACACCGCCACCGGTGTGGGAGTAGAGTCGAGGCCGATTTATTGGCCCGACCATCGCTCCCACCACTCCCAACGACGAACCACAACATACAAAACCTAACCAGAACAACTAGACCATAACGAGTGAACGGATCCCCCTCCCTCTTTGAGCATTTGGGCAAGACCAGCGCAAGAGTCCTCCCAGCCGCCGCCCTCCGCCTCCTCCCCCTCCCGTCCCCTGGTAGACGACAATGACATGAAATATCCAGTTTGATTCATCTTTACGGGTATAAAGCCAACAAAATTAAAAATTCGCACCATGGCACAAGCAAGGTTGAAGATCTTGGACACCTTGACGTCGGACATAGCTGGGAGAAGAGTAGCCCATTCTCTAGACATTCTAAATTTAGATGATTGTTACTACGGATGATGAACAATGCCATTTTCGGATGTTATAGTTAGTGTAATAAATGGTAAATTTGTGCTAGGTTTAGTTTGGTGAACAATGTTCCTCTTTGGATGATGAACTGTTAGGTTGGTCAAACAATAATGGAATACCTTTTCATGTTATAAATATAAGGTTTTTATTGTGCAAACGCCGACCATCATAATTAAGTTGATCAACAAACATGAAATTAGTTCTTATTCACATATATAGGAGAGGATTTACCACATTGCACTGGGCCCCATGCACCATTATAGCCATCAATTTATTCAAGATTCGCAAGATCCACGGGTAAAAATTCTAACAATTTTGCATTTTAACCCTTGCAAAAATATAAAATATCTACACCACTTGAACAAGATAAAAGCCAACCCAACCCTAACCTAACCCAGTCCTGCATCTTCCCTGCTCCCCACCTCCCAGCAATACCAACACGACCCTCCTCCTCCAGCCGCCCACTCCTCCTCCTCCACACCTCCTCCACCTCGTCACGCCACCCACCCCACCTCCAGCTCCGCAGACACGCGGTCGCTGCCCCTCCCGGTCAGGCATGCGCGCCGCCATGGGGCTCCACGTCGTCGACACGCGCGGCCGTTGGCCCCTTCCCCAGCTCTGGCACGTGGGACCGCTTCCCCTCTCCCCAGCTCTGGCACGAGCGCCGCCATGGGGCTCCGCGTTGTCAACCGCAAGGACGGGCCGATGTGCCCTCTGCTGGCCGCCCCACCGCCCTGATGCACCCTCTATTATGGTCGTCCTATCGACGAGGGCCAAGCGTGTCAACTAGCACTATTTTTTCTTTATTTTTTCTTGCTTCTTTGATCCATGGGCTACACCAAATTAGATCCCTACAGATATGCACGATTGGTCAGGATGCTAGTTTCTGTTGATTCTTAGTGAGGATGGGATTTTTTGGAATCGAAACAGTAGTACTATAAAACACAGACGTGCCTCGCGACTCGTCCCGTCCCTCGTCGCCCCCCCGTGTGGGCGACGGGGACAAAACCCTAACTGCCGCCTCCGGTCTCCCCTTTCGCCCTCCCTCCTCCTTCCCGCCGCCGCCGAATGGCGTCGCCAGGCAAAGCCTGGGAGCTGGGGGCGGGGGGCTCCTTCCCCCGCTCATGGACACGACGGCGCGGCCCAAGAGGACATGGCAGGCGGCATGCTTGGCGAGGGGCATGCTAGCGCGCTTGCGGAGACCTTGCCCGGTGGATGGCGGTGGCCCGACGACGGTGGTTCCATGGGCGAGCTTCAATGGACCGCCGGTGGTGAAATGGAGACTGCTAGGGTGTTGGGAGACATCGTCGGGATGGTGGAGGCGGCGTCGCGTCAGAATAAGGGTGCCGGAGCTCGATCCCCATCTCGGCAAGGCCACTTGTGGCGGAGCCGGCGAGATGTTGGCTAGGTATCCTCTCAGATCGGCGGATCTGGGGAGGGTGGTCTCTCCGGGCGTGCTCGTATTTCGACTCTGCCGTGGAGCTTCGGGAGTCGAAAGGAGGCTGCTGCTGTTCTCTTCCCCTCGGCCGGTCATGATGGCGAGGGAGGGGAAGAGGATGGTACAACTTCCTTCCTCGTTAGGTTTGTTTGTGGTCTTTTTTTGAGATGCGACTGTCGCGTCTTGCAGTTTCCTCCGGTCGGCCATGGTGGCGAGGGGAGGAGGCGGCTAGGCGTGGTGGCAATGGTCTGCAAAAGATTATTAGCTCTCATCCCTCAGGGTGGGCACTCCTGCGGTGTTCAAAGCCCAATGTGGCGAAGGTGGCGGCGGTGACTCGATGGTGTCTAAAGATGGGCGGCTTCCGGATCCGTTCCCTATACTTGGGTGGTGACGATGAGGACGATGTGCTTGGTTGCGATTTGGAGGTACGGTGTCGGGTCTTCTGGGTCCATATTGTATTTTTCTTTCTTTGTGGTGTTGTTTGTAATCGGTTTCACCATTATTGAATTCCATCAGTTGTTATCTCAAAAAAAAGAATGAGATTTTTCTTCACCTTTTCTTATATAGATCTCGATTTTTTATGAATCCTCTCTAAATCTTTATGGATCTTCGGATTTATATGAATCGTGTATGGATTTGGTGTCAAACTTTAGTGAAATATGTATATAAATTGTATAATATTCTGTAAAAAAAATCGCATGGATATCTCCTGATACCACTATTAGTCCTTAACTTTATGTCAAATTTATCTCATGTTTCATGCAAGTTTCTTTCCCAGAAATCCCATATGGATTATGTTTCTTTCCCCAATTCTTGTTCATCTATTTGTTCTATAAATATATGTTATTTCTTATTTCTGGATCGAATAGTGTATGAAACCTCTCTGAATCTTTTATGGATTGTCGAATTTATGATGGATTGTGTGTGGTTCTTGTATGAATCTTGATTCACTTGAAAAATGCTAAGAATCTGTAATGAAACTTTTTTGGATCTAATATGAATCTTGTATGTGTCAAGATTAGTTACACTCAAGTTTCAGTGAAGTTTTTACATGTTTTTTAATCTGAGATGAATCTGTGGTCAAGATTTAATTTTTAGTTACACTTGAAACTTAAATGTACCTAATGTGAATCTATGGTTAATCTGAGATGAAACAAAGTAAGCGTGTCTGAAAATTGTTAAATAAATAGTATTAAAATAATATTATCAAGTGAGTTTGTTGAAAATATTTTATCATGTCCCATTTGAAGAAACGCCTGTGAATTTAAAACGAGAATGTGAGAAACCTTGAAAGGAGAGGAGGCGTTGTGCAAAATTTAATTGGACTTGAAGAAGGTGGAACGGGCAATCTATAAAACTGTTAGCACGAATCATCAACAAATCAACGACAAAGATGATGTCGGGATCCCAACTTACCGGGGAAATGCATTTCTGCATATATAGCTTCATCAACAATGTGGGTGTAAGTTGTTTTGTGTATCACATCATTGGAGTTGTAGAATTTGATTGATCGGATATAACCGAGACACGAGACCCATGCCACACAGGTGGTAATTAAGTTTGACAATAAGAAAGGAGTATATATGAATACTTGCTCCCGGATGCACCCCCGAAACTATGGGAGCCACGCCCACGCGCACGCGCTTAGCAATCGGGGCGGCGTTGAAGACGCGGAAGTTCACCGGCACCTCGCACGAGTAGTTGAAGACGACGGGGAGCCCCTGGCGACAGGCTGCTTGAGGACGCACATCCTTCGTCCACCTCCACCTTGCCGGCGTCCAGCGGCACGGCGCTGTCCTCGAGGCCGCCGCACCACACGCGCACGTCCTTCATCGGGCACGAGCACGACGTCTCGATCGCCACCACGTACTCCGGCTGCCGTCCCACCACGTTCCCCGTCTTGCGCACCAGGAATGTTATGTCGGACTTGCCGCAGAATCGTCGCTGAGCGTCACCTGCGTATACATACAGTAGATCAGATCGACTCTCCGATGGATCTCGGAGTGTACAAGTGGGACGATTAAGTAATTGGATCGAGACGAACCTGTACGCATGAGGCAAAGAAGGGCGGCGACGAGGAAGAGGACAGCGGCGGCCTTGGCCATTTTCTTGATTTCAATGGTGGAATTCTACCTTAATTTTCTTCTTAACCGAGTTTTGTTCTCTCTCCTTGTATGATGTTGTCATCGAAACTGCGCAGATATTTGTAGAAGGGCGCTGCTTTAATGCATTGTGACCGTTTAATTTTCCTTCTTAATATATGGCGCTAATGTTTGGAACTTAATCACTTCTAAATTCTAAATACTAAAGACCGTAAATGGCAATAGAAACGTGTCTATATAGCGGTGAATAGAAACGTGTCTAAAACGTGTCTCTATACATAACGATCAAATTGCATTAATTTTCTACATATGTACATGCTCGTTTCTTTCGGTAACTTATATGGAATCTGATCTAGGCAGAAACTAAGAGCACCTCCGATGGGATAAACCAAACCCATCCCGTATGTCTGAAACGGGTCAGGCGGACACGCTTGGCCAACAACAAGCCCCTAACGGCATCCCCTAGGCGGACAAATTTTTCAGCAAACACGCCACTCTTTTCCAAACCGTCCCCAAACCTGGGAACGATTTTGGGGGAGGGGGAGTGGACATTCGCTCGTGTCCGTCTCAGGCCCAGTCGCCAGCCACAAAAAACCCACTTCCCCTCTCACCTTTCTCCCATGCGATGGCTGCCTACACTGCAGCGCTCAGCCGCCACCGCCTTCCCTCACCATCTCCTCCCTGGAAGCAAGAGAACCATAAAAGGCACTCTTGCTGCTGTCATTCCCCTTTTCCGGCCACCTATGAAGTTAAGCGCTAGTATACCAGAAGCCACGCCATCCCTCTCGCAGTCAATCTCGTCGTTGATCTATGATGCCAACTCTCCTCACCGGCCCTCCTGCTCCACAACTCCGACCTCATCTTTGTCGGAATTTGGGCGTAACCGACTCTTCCACCACACATTGTCACGAACAAATTATTTACGTAGAATTTAAAATGCAAACCATCTGCAATGATTCCCTTGAGCACATTTCATATTTGGTCATGTTTCTTGCATGGTTTTACTTTGTATATCATGTCACGCAATCTTGTGGTATTTTTTCTTTAATGAATTCATTGATATGTTCCATGGTGATCGAGCATTCTGCTGCATGTTGTAGTAACCAAGTCGTTGACATAACACTAACAAAACATCGTCCATGAATATTTCATTCAACAAAGTAGTATAATAGAAATACTGTAGGTCTAAGACCTGACTATAACATTAATTATTCCTTTTCAATCAAAATCAAGAAAGAGTGATTCGTAGGATACTTAATAACTAGATATATCTCTACTATCTAAAAAGTACGAAGAGGTTCCGTTTTCTGCCTACCGCTCGTCATTCGGCGTTTGAGCTTCCTTCCTCACGCGACTGCCTTCGTCAGCTCTCCGCGTCGTTTGACTAATTATCTCGCTCCGTGCTTTAACTCCCAAAGCGGGATAGCGAAAACCATAAAAGTAATCTCTCACGGGCGCAATCCCGTTTCTCACTAAGCAAAGTATCTGGAAACACTTACCAATCCCTTTTTAAACTAGAGAGCTCACAATCTAAATACCACGCCCATCTCCTCTGCCCACCTGACGGGGGTGCTCAACTAGGTCTAGGCGCTGCTCTCTGCCGGTCTAGGTGCTGCTCTCTGA